>OW052242.1:139089625-141863375 GCA_932526585.2 Philonthus cognatus
CAATATATTGCACTGGTCAAGATATGTAGACGACATTTTTTGCATCTTCAAAGGAACCGACAGGCAACTAAATCAACTTCTAACTTACGTAAATTCAATAGAACCATCAATTCAATTCACACTTGAAAAAGAACAAGACAACAAACTGAATTTTCTGGATTTAACTCTGACACGTTAAGACGGTAAAATTGCATATAATATCTTTCGCAAAACAACCTACAGTGATGCAATAATACCATCTAATTCCAACCAATCTATACAAATTAAAGTGAGCGCCTTCCATAGTTTAGTCAACAGATTGTTTAGTATACCCTTATCAGAAATTGACTTCAACAAAGAACTTAGAACAATAAAAACCATAGCCACGAACAATAGTTATAAAGAACAAATCATCGATCACATAGTAAATAAAAAACGAAAGAGTTCTTTGCTGAAGTTAATTTACGCTGGATCGGAAATTGTAAATCCAAAATCATATGTCTCTATCAATTTTGTTAATAATAAATCAAATGTAATCATCAACTCGCTGAACAAATTAAACATCAATTTTATTTGTGTTAATAAAACCAATTTAGGGAAAATATTAATTAATAACAAAGATCAAACAGAAAGGGGTGAAAAAAGCGGCGTATATCAATTGCACTGCAACGATTGCGAAGCCATTTATATCGGCCAAACTGGACGAAATTTTAATACTCGTTTAAAATAACACAAAAAATCTATCTTGGATAACCAGGCAAAAACAGGCTTCGCTAAGCATTGTATTGATAATGGCCATTTTTTCACTCCCTCGAAATTTAAAACATTAAAAATCATAAACAAATCGAGAAAACTTAGTTACTGGGAAATTTTTTACATTAAGGATGCGATCAGAAAGGGCCTATATGTAACCAACGACAATTTAGACGCAATTAACACCCCGCTGATCGACACCTTTGTCAAATTACGCTCCAGTAATCAGGTCTCCTCCCACCCTACTTAGTCTTAAGCCATTAGCCTTAATCCCCAATGTATAAAACGCGGTCCGCTCTTTTGTAAATCATAGTAATCCTTGTAAACCACATTGATAATGGTCGTCTGACCGAAACTAGTCGTGGAAATAAAATATTGAATTTGTGAAACAAAAACCAAGTGTTTTATTCTATCAACCTTATATAAAAAGTGCAATTATTACCAGTTGATCCGGAACGCCGAATCAATTATTGTCGATGGTTTTTAGAAAATTTAAATGAAGATCGAACACTGGATTTAACGTTTTTCAGTGATGAGGCTTGGTTTCATCTCTCGGGATATGTTAATTCGCAAAACTATAGGTTCTGGCACTCGGAAAACCCTCACCTTTTTATTGAAACACCGTTACATCCTCGGAAGGTTGGAATTTGGCTAGCAGTGTCTCGCCGTAGAATATTTGGGCCGGTATTCTTTGATGGCACAATAAATGGTGAGAGATATCGGCAACAACTTATCAATCCTTTTATAAACCAGTTGGACGATGAAGAATTACAGAATGGATATTTTCAATAAGATAGTGCGACAGCTCATACAGCTAGAGCAACATTGGACTATCTTAGAGAATTTTTTGGTGATAGACTAATTAGTCAAGGATTATGGCCTATACGTTCTCCAGATCTAAGTCCGCTGGACTATTCTATTTTTGGATACCTGAAAGACAGAGTTTTTCGACAACGACTACATACGTTGGAAGAATTGAGGGCAGCGATTATAACTGCATGTCAAACGATAACACCTGAAATGCTGATCAATATCTTTGACAATAAAAGAAGACGGCACTAATAATTTCTTGAATTAATTTCTCATCTGGCACTTGGTGAAACATATTACACTATGTAAAGTTAATTAAAGGAAAGGCACTTGGTATTGTTTCACAATTAAATCTTTATTCCGACTAGTTTCGGTTTGTTAGACTATTTTCAAAGAGAGCCTGGAGATTAACAGGGCCATAAAAATGGGGAAAAATATCGTAAACGACAACGAGGAGATTTGGAATTCCCCAATTCTGACTTCTCTTATTACCTGAAACAAAAATATTAAAAATATTATTAAAATATTATTTTCTAAGTATATATATACTTAGGAAATAATTTTTTCTGTACATTCCTTTGAATATGGTCTAACAAACCGAAACTAGTCGGAATAAAGATTTAATTGTGAAACAATACCAAGTGCCTTTCCTTTAATTAACTTTACATAAAAGAAGACGGGTTCAAATGTGTTTACAGGCGAATGGTGAACATTTTCAGCACTTATAATTATGTTTATTATTATTTTGATTGTTTTATTTGTCTGAAATGTATTCAATAAACACTAGATGTGAGGTTTTAATTCGAGCTTTTGTCTTATATTTTGGTCAATAAACCATCCATTGCATTTGAAGCAAATAATATTTGCAGTAGCATGAATATAACTTTAATTGCTAAATTCATAGTGTGTAAATTAAGTTGCCTAGATAATAATTCAACCCATTTTACTAGAGCGGCATAAAAATATTTTATATGGTTACATAACGACAACCATTTATGTACAGGCTGTAGAAAGAACCAGACTGTCGCATAACATGCTTCGCAGATTTACACTAAGGCATTCTTTACTCCCATACAACACTTTTAGTTTGCCATAGGAACACTGTATTAGCCTGCTAACTTGTTGTTTAAATCTTAATTTAGTATCTACGAGGATACCTAGGTTTATTGCACACTTAATGGGAAATAGCTAATAGCTGTTCGTTTTCCAAGGTGAGAGATACAGTATCTTTTACTTTTATCAAGGTACTATCTTTTCCAAAAAGTAAAAGTACAGATTTTGCTGGATTAATTTGTAGGCAGTGTTTTTTACAAATGGTGCTTAAGTTGGAAAGATCACTACTCAGCTGATCAATTGCCCTGTCACTGTCATTAGCATCGAATGATAAATACACCTGCGTGTCATCAGCATACAGGTGATAACGATATTTAGTGTTTGCAAAGATGAAGCTGGTATAAATGCCAAACAATAGTGGACCCAGTACAGATCCTTGTGGTACCCCCGAGCGCAGTTGCAATGGTTCGGACATGGTCGTGTCGAGTTTGACGCGTTGAAATCTGTTTACCAAGTAGGCTTTGAAAAACTGGATAGCAGCCGTGCTAAGGCCAACGTAGTGCAGAATAGCTAACATCATATCGTGGTTGAGCGTGTCAAAGGCTTTAGAAAAATCAATCAATGTCAATGCTGTGATGTTGTTAACGTCTGTGGCCTTAATTATATCATCTATTACCATTAGAAGTGCCGTCTCGCAGCTATGAAGTTTCCTGAATCCTGATTGATTTTTAGGTAAGATATTAAATTTATGAACATGGCCTTGTAGTTGAATTTCTACGACTTTTTCGAGAATTTTTGATAAGGCTGGAAGGATGCTGATTGGTCGAAGGTCTTTCAATTCGAGAGCAGTGGGTTTTTTGGGAAGTGGGATCACCAGAGCTTCTTTCCAAACTTCCGGACAGCATGACGAGGTTAAACAATGATTGATAATATGCGTGATGTACGGTAGAAGGTATGGAACGCATAAAGTGAGTAGTAGAATATTAATATCATATACACCTGTGGATTTGGATTTGATCTAATTTATTATTTCGAGAATATTTTGTTCCGTAACGAGAGTAAAATCGAACGTGTCTGTTATGCCATCTCTGACATTGCCTTTGTAGAAGTGCATGTAATGGCTATCAGGCGTATTTGTATTGCTTGATGAAGTCACAAAATAGTTATTAATTTGATCGGCATTACTAAGAAGTGGAGATATAGACCATGCCTTCCGCTTGTATATGTTAAGTGTATTTAAGTCTTTCCAAAGCTGTTTTTTGCTACGTAGTTTAGGAAAGCGCGTTTTTCTTTACGTATTGAAGAAGTAACTAAGTTTCGAAGGCTCTTATAGTAATCCCACTTAGCTGGAAGACGAGTTCTCTTGAAGTCCTGCAGTGCTTTGTCGCGAAGTTTAGTCAGTTATTTAAATATCTCAATTATTACTCATTAAAAAAAAATTCAGTGTATTTCTAACTTCACAATATTTCAGTGTTTTATACGCGTGGCGCATGAAGTAAAATTTCGAGTTTAGAAAAGCCCCGTGAAAATTTGTCTCGGGTCGCTGCGCGACCCTCGACAAATTTTCTACGCGGGGCTTTTCTAAACTCGAAATTTTACTTCATGCTTAGTCTGGGAGTGGAAATACTCGTTCTAAACTTTACATTGTACGTTTTTATACAAAATCGACGAATGCCTTGCATTTACAGCGTATACATTATGTATATTTAAAAGAAAAATTCACAGTGTGTAACACAATAAGTCATTCGTAAAATCATTAAAAGAAGTGTAGAATTTCACCTAAAATGAACTTTTAGAGTTAACTCTATAATTGCTCGGCCGTTAATGGGTTAAATGAGTGTTTTATACGCGTGGCGCATGAAGTAAAATTTCGAATTTAGAAAAGCATAAGAATTTAGTTTGGTCGGGTAACGTGTAGCGGTGTTAATTTTTTATTCTGTTTTCACTGTTAAAATAAGCGGAAAATGTTTTACTAAAATTTCCATTTCTATTAAATTATAACATGTATTTATACAATTTTTTAAATATTTCTATTTTGTGAAAACCGTATACAGGGTGAGTTTTTTTTTCATGTTCTCTATGTGAATTCCGGAAACTATAAGAGATAGAGAAACAGTTAAATGTGCAGTTTTATAATTTAAATAAAAAGACACTTGTGAAATTTTCGAAAAAGTCAAGGGTAACTAGATATTTAAAAAGATGTGAAACGTGTCGATTTTTCAAATCGATTTTTCTCAGTTATTAAAAGTGATAGAAATTAACTATAAACGAGAAAATTTTAGATAATTTTACACAGAATAATAAAATTTTATCAAATATTTTATATTGACCCTTAAACTGCATGCTACGACACTGTAACAATGTTCCAGACATGGATATATTCAATGTAACCTCCCTTGATATCAGAACCTCATTGTCACCGTTAATATAAGTCTTTTCTTTTGTTTTTTGTTATCAAATATGCCATATAATTTATCCACTACTCTACTTTATTTCTACCATTTTGTATTAATGTATATTTTTAGTATTAATGTTTATTTTTAGTTAGTATATTTAAAAAAAAAACTGTATTTTTCTCTGTAAATAGAATTTATTCTGCTGAGAAATAAACGATTATTATTATTATTATTATTGACATTAGTTTTCGAGATATAACACAAACTTGCATTTTTTTTAATGAAAACCATAGTTGGCGATATCATCATTAAAAAGAGATTTTTTTCTCTTTAATTTGATACACTACTTAATATTTATAAAAACAGCTGAGTTATGCTGTAGCCAGGGGGGGATATGGGGGTTCAAACACCCCTGAAATTTAAATTTAAAATATTAAATTTTTGTATGTAAAAACGGCCCTGTAAAAGCAAAAACAATATTTTTACCATTAAGGGGGGGGGGGGGGGCTTCCAATTTTTTCTGGTTACGGCTTTGATAACTGAGTTTTTACAGTTTTCAATTTTTTTTACAACACAAAAATAGGTTGGCTATGAATGACAATTATAAAACAAATGCGGCTTTTTGTAAAAAAAATGTCTATAAAAACTGTTGTTTTTAACACTAAATACATTGACAAAAATACAACAATGAAATTAATTTTTACAAACAATCGTAACTGATTATTGGAGTCATTATTTCATGGCTCACTATATTTTTGTTGTAAATAAAACTGAAAATAGTTAGAACTCAGTTATTTATTTTTGTAAATAAGTATGTCAAGTGATATATATAATTAAAGAGAAAAACAAGCTCTCTTTAATAATGACATAGCCAACTGTGGTTTCCATTCAAAGAAATGCAAGTTTGTGTTATATCTCGAAAACTAATGTATTTGATTAAATCTTATTATTAATCGTAAAATTATCTAAAAATTTGCTGTTTACAGTTTTTTTTCTATTTCCTTTAATAACTGAGAAAAATCGATTTGAAAAAATCGAAATTTTTCACATTATTTCAAAATATCTAGTTACCCTTGACTTCATAGAAAATTGTACAGATGTCTTTTTATTCAGCTTGTGAAACTGCACTACTTTACCAATTGAACTGAAATTGATATAAAGCAAACTGCTTTTAGTATGTTAATTATTCCAATATTTCCACATTTTACTTTTGTGATATCAAATTAATTTGCTTATTCATATACGTATATTTTAAAAAAACTGTATTTTTCTCTGTAAATAGAATTTATTCTGCTGAGAAATAAACGATTATTATTATTATTATTATTATTATTATTATACAGGGTGATTTTTTTTTTCATGTTCTCTATGGGGGTCTCGGAAACTATAAGAGATAGATATCTCTTATAGTGAGATCCGAGATTCCCATATAGAACATGAAAAAAAACTCACCCTGTATATGAATAAGCAAATTAATTTGATATCACAAAAATAAAATGGGGAAATATTGGAATAATTTACATATTAAAAGCTGTTTTCTTTATATCAAATTTGAAAAAGTTACACGAAGTGATCGATTTCAAGATTCAAGAAACATTTTATGTAAGCAAATGTAATATTTAAATATTCGAAACTTCGATTTCCAGCACTAATTTATACTAATTTATAGCCATTAAAAATCAGCCAAAGAAATGTAAGACTACACACCCAAGATTTGTGAAAGTAAATCACAAGTGATTTATGCAATATCAACAGTTTTGGCAATGAAATATTTAGCGCACGCCCAATTTTCATATTTGATTAATATCATCTTAAAAATGTTAGAGTTTTTGTTTTAAGTGTACAGGGTGCAACAAGAGGCTCCTTACTGGGTGAAAGATGGCCTACAATGGCCTACATAAGGGATACAAATAAAAAGGCCTCTCCAAAATATCTAAACCAGCAAATTTTGAAGAGAGACACTCTACAAGCGCGGAAGTATAATGGAAGAAACGGAACCACAATTTGTGGAGTGTTGATGTTACAATTTATGACCTTATCTGTTAGAATAAGAGGTAGTTTTCCCTTTTTCCCTTTTTAAAGCATTTTAAACGGTCGTTCATGTTTATTTGATGACTCCAATAATTTAACACATTAATCAATATGTTATGCAATGGTATTATTTGGTTACGTTTTAATCAAATCAATTAAATAAAGCACGCTAATCTACCAATAAAAAAACTGCAAAATAAGGTTATGATCAGGGTTTAAAAGGTGTTTAAAACAGAACATGCAGGGCAATTTTCTTTTGAGTAGACATATCCCGATAATTGTGTTTTCCACTCCCAGACTAAGCATGAAGTAAAATTTCGAGTTTAGAAAAGCCTAAGAATTTGGATTAGCTGCGTAGCGAAGCGGAGCGGCCAATCCAAATTAGGCTTTTCTAGACTCGAAAGTTTACTTCATGCGCCACGCTTAAAAACACTGATTTACAGTGAAGTTCAAAAAACACACACAACAACGATTATACGCAGCCTAATATATGTTAGAGTTATTGGGTTGCCTATAATTACTGTTTTAAACAATTTTTTCAGCGCAGAATTTGACTCACGTTTTATTCACATTTACATATTATATTGCTAAAGCCGTATATTTTAAACTTTACGATATTTCAGTGTTTTATACGTGTGGCGCATGAAGTAAAATTTCGAGTTTAGAAAAGCCTAATTTGGATTGGCCGCTCCGCTTCGCTACGCGGCCAATCCAAATTTTCAGGCTTTTCTAAACTCGAAATTTTACTTCATACTTAGTCTGGGAGTGGAAAACCTTCGTTTAAAGATTCAAATTGCAATCTTGAACAAAAAAACAACGAATGTGGAAAAATGTACAGTGTATACCTGGAAGAAAAAATCCCTGTATTTAAAAACCGCATTTATGCACACACAGTTTTATTGTAATAAAACGTTGTGTTTGATAATGTAATTTGAAATATCTTCAACGATTTAGCTAAAATTTAGAAACAAACAACAAATTTTAATGAAGTAATATAAAATATAATTTAGCAAATATTTATTGTTAGCAGCTAAGATAATAAAAAACGGTTTTAAACAAATTTAACGATTAAAACATGTTTTAAACAAATTTAATATTTAAAACATGTTTAAAACAAAACCGTTTAAAACCTCCCGGCTCTTTTTAAACATGTTTCAAACACTGTTTTAAAACAAAGTGTCTTAAACATAACAACCCTGGTTATGATTGATCATCTAACGAGTGTTTCCAATCCCAGATTAAGCATGAAGTAAAATTTTGAGTTGAGGAAAGCCTGAAAATTTGGCTTGGGCGTAGCGCAGCAGAGCGACTGAGACAAATTACTTCATGCGCGACGCGTATAAAACGCTGATTTAATGTGACATGGTCTATAACCAACCAATTAGCAAGTGAAATACGTTTAGTACGCCAATCATCAATTCTTTAAATGACGGAAAAAGTGCCATAATGAACATATAATCATTTTTTGTACTTGTTTTTGTATAACTTTAGAAAAATAAATGTATGAAACAACATACTAACTCAAATCCCCTCCCCATCACAAAAAGCTATCTACGCCACTAAAACAAGGTATGTATGATCGTATTTATTAGAAACAAATAATTGCAATATATTTTAACAGTGGTTAATTACCGTGGTTAATTTTTCGTTTTAATATATTGTTATACCGGGTTTAAAACAAAAGAAGCTTACCTTAGTTCTAAGAGTGTTTTAATTTGAATTAAGATCACACAAGAGGGGTATTTTGATGGTCTTTAAAAAATAAATAGATCTGCAAACATTTTCGAGATATAATTTTTTTAATTATAAAATCCTCATTTAAAACTCAAATTTTTCAAAAAATATTGGTTTAATCCAAAATAATTATTGAGCATTACTCACTGAACTCTTTGCATTCTAATCGAAAAATCAAACAAAACAACTTTTATTTATAAAAAAAAAAACTTGCCATTTACGTTTTCTATATATTTGAACAGAATGGATCTCGGTTATGTGAAGAGATAGAGAGTCGGTTAAATTGGGGCAAAGTTGCGTAATTTAGAGCCCAATAATAATCTAAAAACAAATTTGAAATATCTTCTTTCATTTTTGAGGTATTGTCAAAAACGGATTTTATGAAATTTCGTTTTTCTTTATTCAAAAACTATTGAATTCAGACATTTACAACTTTGACATTACACCATAGCCAATTTTTGTTTTTCTTCGGACACCCTGTACATATTATATGAAAAATGTTAATATTTTGTGTTTTTAAAGAGTGCCTTAGAAACAGTTGATTAACTCAGTTATTTGACAACTCCTAAGACCTATAATTTGCTTACATATCACCCCTGAAGACGGGCATCCAACGATACATGTTTTACCAATTGTGATGTATTTTAAACTAACGAGTGTCTTCCACTCCCAGACTAAGCATGAAGTAAAATTTCGAGTTTAGAAAAGCCCCGCGTAGAAAATTTGTCGAGGGTCGCGCAGCGACCCGAGACAAATTTTCACGGGGCTTTTCTAAACTCGAAATTTTACTTCATGCGCCACGCGTATAAAACACTGATTTAAAGTGAAGTTAAAAACGCACTGAAAACCAACCCAACTTCGATATTTTTCAGAATTAGATGTGTCCTCTTCTATTCATGCTGTAAACCTTCAGATATTCATTATTTTCTTGTTAAAAAGCTTCGATTCCATGTAGTCCTTTGGTCTCCGAAGACCATGTTCGAGCTGTAGCCTTTGTAAAATGGTAATAAACTTAGTAATCTAGAGTGATCTTTCAGTTTGAAACTTCTAGGAACGAGTGTTGTCCACTCCCAGACTAAGCATGAAGTAAAATTTCGAGTTTAGAAAAGCCCCGCGTAGAAAATTTGTCGAGGGTCGCGCAGCGACCCGAGACAAATTTTCACGGGGCTTTTCTAAAATCGAAATTTTACTTCATGTGCCACGTGTATAAACCACTAATTTAGAGTAAAGTTAAAAATATATAAAGCTTAGATGTGATGATGATCAATATTTACCAAGATGTAAACGTCAGATGCGTTTTAAAAAATTCTGTTGTCCTAAAATTGTACACGTAGACATAATTCTCGACTTTATTTTACAAATTTCGGAATAATTATAATTACATTTTAAATAATTTCATAAATATCAAATAAATCTTCCTATCAAAACCACCCCATACCGGACAAAAGATAACGCCACGCGCCGGCTGAAAACAGATGGACTTCTTACTACCTGCTAATATCGGGTTGACATTGACACCCAAAAAATGCGGTTAGTGTCCATAATGGATTACCCCCTGAGTGCTTGGTCTCTTTCCCCTTACCCTCCAACATTTTAGGAAAGAGATAGAAATCGGAATATTTTAGATATTTTCGTGTCGTCGCCAAATAAATAGTAAAGTTAGGAAAAAATAGTCTTTTTTAGTGCAGTCTAGCAAAGCCGAGGTGGGTGGCTTTGCTAGACTGCACTAAAAAATACTGTTTTTCCTTACTTTACTATTTATTTGTATCGTTAGATGTACATTTCGAGACACAAAATGCTCATTATCAATAACAAACTAATGAGCAGTTTGTGTCTCGAAATGTACATCTAACGATACAAATAAAAAGTGAAGTCAGGACCAAACCAAATTTTCAGGCTTTTCTAAACTCGAAATTTTACTTCATGCGCCACCGGTACAAAACACTGAGATATTACGAAGTTTAAAATACTCTGCTAAACTTTATATTGAATCAGTGTTTTGTATCGGTGGCGCATGAAGTAAAATTTCGAGTTTAGAAAAGCCTGAAAATTTGGTTTGGCCGCTCCGCGCTTCGCGCTACGCGACCAAACCAAATTTTCAGGCTTTTCTAAACTCGAAATTTTACTTCATGCTTAGCCTGGGAGTGGAAAAATTCGTTCGTAGTTTCAAATTTAACTTATTAAAAAAACAATGAATGCTCAAAATCCATAGGATATGTATACTTGAAAAGAAAATTCTCTGTATACAAAAAGTTCACACCGAAATTCCATTCAAAAATAAATTACTTACATGGAAATCACGAAAAACTACACTTAAATATAATAACCTTTACAAACACTCATTTTTATATAAATTTGACTCACTTTTCTTTAAATATATAAAAAAAACACTTTTCTTAACAATATAAAACCATTCTTTAATTTAGCAAATAAAACTAATAATATAAATCACAAACACAATGAAACACTTACGATCCCATGATTGTTCAATTTGTATATTTTTTCGGAGCTGTTTCCTGTATCGCGTTTTCGCTTTCACTGATTTTTTGAGTGCGATTTGAACACTGGACCACCGGCCCTCTCCAGCGCGACTTTTGATGTTGTTTCGCAATGACCCGATGACCAAAAACGTGATGGATCTTCAATGACCACTCAACGAATATAATCAAAAAGTAAATATACGCATTTGACGACTGTTTAAACAAAAAACAAAAACTGGTTCCTTTTCGGGGCAAAACCGCAATTGTAACTTTCCTTAATGAACCTGGCTATTTAATGACTAAACGGTTTGTTCAGTGGAATTGAGTATTAAATTTTTAATCATTTTAAACACTGAGGATTTCATTCAAGAAATAATGGGCGCATTCATCAGAAAAATATACTCTCAACATGATGGTTTTTTTTTTTCGCTTTACGTTAGTATCTAGTGAACGCTCCTCTGGCCTGGTAGACGGCGCAATCTCTACCGCAAAGGATAAAAACAAGATTTTACTGAAAATACCAAATTAAGCTGCATACATTAAAAATATGTAATTCTTAATCTACTTTAAATTTAGCTAGATTTAACTACCCACTGAGCAAAAAACACACAAATAACGTTATATCAACATTGTAGCAACATTAAACGTTGTTTTAATGTTGATGAAACATTACTTAAATGGATTTGCTAAGTGGGTACCTTCTTGTTTCTTTTGCTTTTATATAAGATGCAGATGAAACTGGAAAAGTCTAATCATTAAAATGGTTATAACTTTAGTTAGGTTTAACCGAATTTAATAAACTTTTACTGCATTGATAAATAATTAAATGCACTTTCAAACATTATGTATTCTGATTTAATTTAGTGTTTATAGTATGGATCAGAGGGCGCTATTAGTAAAATACCCTATTCTGCACAATTTTCAATATATCTCCGGCTAGGATGAAGATATCGGGATGTGGTTTTTATCAGTTTTCACACTATTTCTCATTTTAATCAACTGTCGTAACTTACGTATTTCTACTAATTTAAAAATTTAAAGAAAATGGAAATTGTCTCAATCGTACCCTCTGGCGCTTAATATCGAAACTAAAATAAATCACAGTAAATTATGTTTTAAAGTGCATTCAATTATCTATCAAATGAGTGTTTATTAAATTTAGTGGAACCTAAGAAAAGTTACAGGCATTTAAATAATTAGACATTTTCGTTCTTCCTTGCATCTTATGTGAGACATAAAAAACGAGAAGATAGTTAAAATTGGGTAAAATTTGTCGTAGATTAAGATTTTCATATTGTTCACATCGCTTAATTTAGCATTTATTTGATAAACATTGTTTTAATCTATTACTATAGAGATAGCGCCCTCTTGCGGCGAAGCTATTACCCTAAAAACATTTCCAGCTATTTCTCTTGGCCACTTTTACAATGGAATGTTTTACCGCAACATGCTACGATGTATAGTTTCTGAGATACAGCTGAAAGCCACGCCTAATCAAACACCCGGTATATTACTTATATATTTTGAAACGTATGATATACATTTATGAAATTTATGATGTCTATAACATACACCCATGATAATTATAAGGAAGTATCTTTAGTAAAAAACTAAATATTTAGTAAATTTTGTCACAGAGGAATGAAATATTGTTTAGCATTATTTCTTCGTTGATTTTATGAAATTGCTATACTCTGGAAAGTAGATTACAAAATTTTAGAAAGATAATCCCAAAAACACCGATTCTTCCACAATTTATTTACACACCATTGACTTATTTTATATTTATAACACATTGACAAATAATTTAATACCCAATATTGCTGAATAATAACAGTAATTAATCATTAAATATGGTCTACTAGAGAATCTTAAAATTGTTTTAGCTAATCGCGAAATTTTGCACTTTTTTTATTTTTTTGGGTTTTAAAAATAAAATGCGAGTTGTTTTCTGATGCGCGTTTTGAGCTTAACTGCGTGTCTACTTTGTCGGGTATTACAATGTGCAAGGTGTGTCATTACAGGCATATGTATGCCATTAGAGTCTAATTATTGAGGGGATTCCGTAAATACGATCAACGTCATCGATCGAGATTTGTAAAAAAAAAAAATGGAAATTAGCTCAAGGATTTTTCCAGTAAATCTAGATCAAGAAATATTTAAATATCGGAAATATTGAAAATTTCAAGATATATGCCATTATTATTATTTATTATTTGAGTAGTATATTTAAGTAGTATATTTAAAACTTCAAATCAGTGTTTTGTACGCGTGGCGCATGAAGTAAAATTTCGAGTTTAGAAAAGCCTGAAAATTTGGTTTAGTCGCTCCGCGTTTCGCGCTTACCGACCAAACCAAATTTTCAGGCTTTTCTAAACTCGTAATTTTACTTCATGCTTAATCTGGGAATGGACACGTTTTAAACTTTAATTTTAACGCTTTTCAAAAACGACGAATACCCGAAAATGTACAGCGTATATTAAGATATCTATACTTAAAAGAAAAAAAACCCTGTATGTTAATAATTATTCAATTAATTAATTATTAAGCGCAATTTTGATATCAGAGCAACAACAGGAAACAACAACTTAAATGTAATCGTGCAGAAATTACTTACATGTCGATCCAAAGCAAAAACCGTATGTTTTAAATAAAAACTAAACTATTCCGTTCACAAAAATCTAACTCAACTATTTAAACTTAAATCCGCACAATTATTTAAAAGAAAAAGAAACAACGGCGTTCAATTCAACCACATTAAACATTGTTTAATAAATACTTTGTTCTATAAACCATTGCAGGTCTATAGCGAAAAAAAAGACACCAACTCCAATTACACATCCTTAACAATTTCTAGAAAGCGCGATCAGCAAGAAATTTATTTACTAAAACACTTACGATCCCATTTTTTTAACGAACGATGTTTCCTCGCGAGCAGATTGGCGTTCACTAAACTTTTTTTGTGTTCGGCGTTGGGTTAATAATTACCGAATTTTTATAATTGGGGCACCTCTTCACTTCGCTGTTTTAATTTAATTGCGAACAATCAAATTTGCTATTGTATAAAATTAGATTTTTTTACTTAAATAATCAAACAATAAATCGACAAATTTCACTTCACATTTTCAATTTAACTTCAAATTATTTATATCAGGTGTTCATTTAAAAACACGATCGAGAAGGCGTTGCTTTTTTTGATAAAAGGAAATGGAACGAAAAGTGAAGTCGTAGCCTGGCATAAATATCATATTGTGTTAATGAGCTCATTCATCAAAATGTTCAACATTCAACATGTTTAGATTTGTTTGTGATGTATGGTAGCATCTAATTTACGTTTTGTCATGCCTGGCATAAATATCATATTGTGTTAATGAGCCCATTCATCAAAATGTTCAACATTCAACATGTTTAGATTTGTTTGTGATGTATGGTAGTATCTAATGAACGGTACTCCGGTAGGTCTATTTTGTTCGATTGCAATAATCCCAAACACGTTCACGATTAACAATCCGGTCATCAGAGAATTCCCCAAACTCTAAACTGTTATCTCTGATGAACGGATATAATCAGTAGCACAATAGTTTTCTTTGTTCTAATAGTTGTGTTCTTTCTTCTTCTTTCGTGTGAGTGGACATTAAAGTACCGAATAAAATAAAAAAAACCTTTCATAAAACTGGGTTAGATTAACATTGCCAGGAGCGACTGGCAAATTCACGTAGAACCAGCTTCACCATGTTTTGAAAATTTCATAGCCAACTCGATCGTATTTTTAACTGAACACCTATTACAATCAATTAATTGAGTATGTAATTCTAATTCATCACTTATTTAATGATAAAATTTAAATAATAAAACAATAAATTCACTTCACATTTTCAGTTTAAATTCCAAATATCTTACACAATGAATTAATTGAGTATGTAATTCTAATTCATTACTTACTCAATGATAGAATGAAGTAAAAAAATGAGATGATTAACACTACAAATAAATAACATGCAAATTATTTTAACAAATAAAATATATTTGCTTGTGCACTAGCGAACTGTTCATTTACGTCTGCATTAATAACATAACAATTGCAATAACAATCTGTTACATTTGTTAATTTATTGAGTGGTGGGGATTTATTTAAATCACTTTTCTAAACTTGACTAGGTTTCACTAAAACAATCCCCACTATTATTTTTAAATTTAATAACTGTCTTCTTATTACTTGTGGTATTCAGGCTGGAATTTATTGGCATTGATTTAATTGGAACAATTAACAAGTAATTTTGTGTGCATTTGGGAGAGAGTCATTGCTCTCACGAATTATGATATTGTTTTAATTTTGGGTTATTATTAATTACATTTGAGTCATTTCAAGTTATACTAAATTAATTCAATGAAAGATATTTGAGCTAAAATACCGGGTGGTAATGCAAGTATTGCCTACGCAATTACTTAATAGTAAACATTTGAGTTTTGGGATGTATATATAATTTAACTATAGCTTGATTTTGGTATAGCATTAACTAGGAATCCTTTTTCCTACTTTTAAATAAATAAATAATAAATTTAAAAGACAATCATTTTTGTGGATGTAAATGTAAAATCACACGTTTGTGTTTTATAAAAATTCAAAATTCATTTACATTTTCTTATTGATTAATTTTGTGTGAATCAGGAAAGAAATAATATATTTATTAGTGTGTGCAAATTTTAAAATATTGAAGAAATTCTGCAAGAAATTTATGCTAAAAACTAAACTGATTTTAAATAAATAAATAATAAATTTAACAGACGATCATTTTTGGATGTGAATCTAAAACTCACACGTTTTATATTTTATAAAAATTCAGAATTCATTTAAATTTTTTTATTGATTAATTTTGTGTGAAACAGAAAAGAAATTATATTTTTATTAGTGTGTACTAATATTTAAATATTGGAGAAATTCCGCAAGAAATTTGCACTGAAATGTAAACTGATTTTAAATAAAGAAATAATAAATGTAAAAGAAAATCAATTTTTTGAATGTTAAACTTACGAGTTTTGTAAAAATCCAGAATTAATTTACATTTAAATTTTAAATTTTTTTATTGATTAATTTTGTGTGAAACAGGAAAGAAATTATATTTTTATTAGTGTGTACTAATATTTAAATATTGGAGAAATTCCGCAAGAAATTTGCACTGAAATGTAAACTGATTTTAAATAAAGAAATAATAAATGTAAAAGAAAATCAATTTTTTCAATGTTAAACTTATGAGTTTTGTAAAAATCCAGAATTAATTTACATTTAAATTTTAAATTTTTTTATTGATTAATTTTGTGTGAAACAGAAAAGAAATTATATTTTTATTAGTGTGTACTAATATTTAAATATTGGAGAAATTCCGCAAGAAATTTGCACTGAAATGTAAACTGATTTTAAATAAAGAAATAATAAATGTAAAAGAAAATCAATTTTTTGAATGTTAAACTTAAGAGTTTTGTAAAAATCCAGAATTAATTTACATTTAAATTTTAAATTTTTTTATTGATTAATTTTGTGTGAAACAGGAAAGAAATTATATTTTTATTAGTGTGTACTAATATTTAAATATTGGAGAAATTCCGCAAGAAATTTGCACTGAAATTTAAACTGATTTTAAATAAAGAAATAATAAATGTAAAAGAAAATCAATTTTTTGAATGTTAAACTCACGAGTTTTGTAAAAATTCAGAATTAATTTACATTTTCTTGTTGGTTAATGTTATCAATCAGGAACGACATGATATTATTATTGATTTATTAACGGGATCCATATACAACAAAAGATTACAATTCAAAATTCTTGAACAATTGAAGAAATTCTGCAAAAAATGTATGCTATAATATAATCTGATTTTAAATAAAGAAATAATAAATTTAAACAAAAAAAACAATCCCTTTTGTTCACGAGAATGTTAACTCACGCATTATGAATTTTATATAAATTCAGAATTAATATAAATTTTTTTGTTACCTAATTAATTGTGTGCAAATCAGGAACGAAATGATAATTTAATTAATGAGTGCTAGTATTAAAATCAAGAAATTTTTTAATTTATTAATTCTGACATTTATAATTTAATTAGTTTAGTTTCTTCACCTACTTTTCTGAAAATCGATAAATCAAAAATTATTAATTCGCGGTACGGGAATTAATAATTTTTGATTTATCGATTTTCAGAAAAGTAGGTGAAGAAACTAAACTAATTAAATTATAAATGTCAGAATTAATAAATTAAAAAATCCAATTAATAAAAGCGTACCATGGGTGGTCCCAAAATTTTGGGACTAATCAAAAACTGGATAATGTCAAACAAAACCAAATTTATACCGGTTAAGTCAGGTTTTTAAAAGTAAGGTTGTAATATGGAGTGAACCGTACCGCGAATTAATAATTTTTGATTTATCGATTTTCAGAAAAGTAGGTAAAGAAACTAAACTAATTAAATTATAAATGTTAGAATTAATAAATTACAAAATCTAATTAAAAAAAGCGTACCATGGGTGGTCACAAAATGTTGGGACTAATCAAAAACTGGATAATGTCAAACAAAACCAAATTTATACCGGTTAAGTCAGGTTTCTAAAAGTAAGGTTATGATATGGAGTGAAAGGAATTATCGAAACACTAGAGAGGTATCCCACTGAGCAACAAACAAACAAATGACGTTATATCAACATTGTGGCAACATTTAACGTTGTTTTAATGTTGATAAAACATTACTGAATTGTGTTTGCTCAGTGGGATCCTATGATTAGAGATTTAAAATCTATGGTACAATTTTTCTTTGAAGTATTTTCATATTAACTTTATTTCTTTTGCTTTTGTGTGCTCAATTGGAACTTATGCCAAACTTTCCTAACTAGGAGATTTGTATAGTTATTTTGATTTGAACTTGGACATCACAGGACACCTCTCGTAAACTAGACTATATGTATTTAGTGAATTTCACATTTAAACCTACGATACATTTGCAAATATCGTCAACGGTAAATTTAATTTTATATTACCTAAGTCGCATTTAAATTTCAATTACTTATAAAAATAGATAAACACACTAAAATAACCACGCAGTAATACAAACATCAATAAATTCCTGATTTACACAAAATTAATTAGCCTTTTTGCATGAATGAAATTTAAGTATGAATGAAATGCTTTTTTGTATTAATTTGCTTTTATTATATTTTTGTAAAAACAAACAGTAAATTAATGCTCATAGAAGCTTTCATTAGACAACATAAATATTATCTAATCAAGCACAAAAGTATAATTAACTTACATTACGCAAATAATTGATTATTTTTAAATTAATGGTTGCAATATTTCAAATAGCGCCATTTGGTATAACTAGCGAAATCTAGCGGAGATACAAAAAAGTAAGATTATAATTCGTTAGTGTGATAGGTAACTTCATTAACGCACTTCGTGTACATTAGGTTGCCTATGTTATCAAATGTTAGAATATCAATTAAAGTAATTCATTAAAGTAGCATGATTTAAAACTGGATATTTAGATATCATCTAGTTTTAAAATATGTAATTATTGCTTATCTAAAGCATGTTTAATAACTTATAAACTGTCCACGAAACATAATTTTAAGATAATAGGGTATTTTTATAGTTTTTTTTTTTATATCAACCCACTTAGCAAACACATTTAAGGAATGTTTTATAAACATTTAAACAACATTTAATGTTGCTACAATGTTGATATAACGTTATTTGTTTGTTTTTTTGCTCAGTGGGAATCTATGTTTTTAATTGTTAAAATGTGAATCGGGGTAATTTATTGAAGTAACATGATTTAAATAAAACTGGATTTAGATATCCAGTTTATAAACATGAAATGTTTGTTAATCTTAAACGTCTGTATTAACTTATAAACTGTCCACTTAACAAAGTTTTACGATAACGGGCCCACTGAGCAAATCCATTTAAGTAATGTTTCAACAACATTAAAACAACGTTTAATGTTGCTACAATGTTGATACAACGTTATTTGTTTGTTTTTTTGCTTAGTGGGGGGATTTTGTTTTATAGTGTTTTTGTTAATATCAGTACAATAAAAGTTATTGTTAAATCAATTAACTATTAGTTTCCTAATAATGCTTTATGTTAAATTCTAGCATCAAAAATTAGCATGATAAAAATCTCACTGAGAAAAGAAACGTTGCATAACACGTTGCATCAATCTTATCGCGCAATACGAAACGTTGCGTTTTAAGTTGCATGAATGTTGAATAAACGTTGAATCAACGCTGAATGTCCGCGTGCAGGAACGTTGCATGCTAACGTTAAAAAAAATGTTGCTGCACCGTTGACAAAGCAACGCCTATGCAACACGTACGATTACTCTTATTTATATGCAACCCAACATATATGTATGTATGTTAAGTTGCATACGATGAATGTATTGAATCCGTATTGTATACAACCCAATGTGCAGCAATTAAGTGAACGTTATAGGAAGGTTTCTATCGTAATCTCAATGCAAAACTTATTTCTGGGTTTAAATGGGTCAAAAAATACAAATATATATTGCTAACAAGAAAACAATAAAAAAAACTGTCTTACAAAAAGTAATGTATAGTCTAGGGGAGACAGTACCCTGGAACCTAAGTACCTAGTACCCTTAAACTCTGAAAACATTAAAATATTGTTAACAAGTGCATAAACTTCAATTGAAATCAGCGGCTTATACGCGTGGCGCATGAAGTAAAATTTCGAGTTTAGAAAAGCCCAGAAAATTTGTCTCGGGTCGCTGCGCGACCCTCGACAAATTTTCACGGGGCTTTTCTAAACTCGAAATTTTACTTCATGCTTAGTCTGGGACTGGAAAACACTCGTTTAAAGCTTTCAGTTGAACTCTTAAAAAAAACAACGAATATCTGAAGATTTACAGCATATAATTGAGACATGTTTACTTGAATAAAATATTTTCTGTATGTTCAATGTCCATGAAATGTGGAAGCCACGATGCTGCACTACAGCAACAGTTTTAACAATTATGCAATGTTAAAAATGCAATATTACCATTTTCAATATATATCCATTGTTTACAATACAATGTTACATAAAAGTCAAATTGTAATGATTATATAACGTTGTGATACTTTGCCGCAATATTTTTGAAACGTTATAAAACAATGTTGAATTTTAGTATCATGTTTAACATTTCGGTAATGTATATAAATCAATATTGCACGGAAAACGTTTATACAATGTTTGTAACGTTGCTAAAACGTTGTTGTAATAATAAAAAACTGTCTTACAAAAAGTAATGTATAGTCTAGGGGAGACAGTACCCTGGAACCTAAGTACCTAGTACCCTTAAACTCTGAAAACATTAAAATATTGTTAACAAGTGCATAAACTTCAATTGAAATCAGCGGCTTATACGCGTGGCGCATGAAGTAAAATTTCGAGTTTAGAAAAGCCCAGAATATTTGTCTCGGGTCGCTGCGCGACCCTCGACAAATTTTCACGGGGCTTTTCTAAACTCGAAATTTTACTTCATGCTTAGTCTGGGAGTGGAAAACACTCGTTTAAAGCTTTCAGTTGAACTCTTTAAAAAAACAACGTATATCTGAAGATTTACAGCATATAATTGAGACATGTTTACTTGAATGAAAAATTCTTTGTATGTTCAATGTCCATGAAATGTGTAAACCACTATGCTGCACTACAGCAACAGTTTTAACAATTATGCAATGTTAAAAATGCAATGTTACCATTTTTAATATATATCGAATGTTTACAATACAATGTTACATAAAAGTCAAATTGTAATGATTATATAACGTTGTGTTACTTTGCCGCAATATTTTTGAAACGTTATAAAACAATGTTGAATTTTAGTATCATGTTTAACATTTCGGTAATGTATATAAATCAATATTGCACGGAAAACGTTTATACAATGTTTGTAACGTTGCTAAAACGTTGTTGTAATAATTTGAATACATGGTTTTATTTTGGTATCATGTTCAATATTCGTACAATATTTAAAATGTTTTCGTGTTCAGTGGGATATTTGATAATTACAGGTAGCTTTCAGATGATGTAAAAATCTTAGATCAATCCAATCAAAGTTGTTCTCAAAGTAATGTATTATTTGTTAATAATTATTATTATAAGATATTATAATGGAGAAAGAAAAGAACAGAGAACAAAGTTTATAGATAACGGTGGATATTTATTTTATAGTTTTTTCTGTTAATATCGCACAATAAAAGTTATTCTAGATTTTAACATGGAGCATTATTAAGGAACTAATGGTTAATGGCTAATTTACCATTAACCATTAGTTCCTTAATAATGCTCCATGTTAAAATCTAGAATCATAATTAAAATGATAAAAATATTTGATTGTTACAGGCAACTTTCATACATTTTCAAATGATGTAAAAATCTTAAATCAATCCAATCAAAGTTGTTGTCAAAGTAATGTATTATTCGTAAATAATTGTTAATATTAGACATTATAATGGAGAAAGAAAAAAACTATTAATATTAATAACATAATACTTTGTTGCTATCATAGACAACTTTATTAACACACTTTCTGTATGTTAAGTTGCATACGTTTATAATTAAAATTTCAATATTCTGTAATTTGAAGGCTTTTACTTCGGTATACATGTTAATTTTACGATACAACAGAATAACTTTGTTTAATAAAACGTTTTTATTTATTATAATTGTAATTCAGGGCAAGTTAAGTTCATAAATAAAACACTGTTTATCACTTTGTTTGTAAAACAATTGGTTTATTTGGTGACTATAGTTTCGATACTACACGTATCATTATCAAACCGGTTTGATAATGATACGTGTAGTATCGAAACTATAGTCACCAAATAAACCAATTGTTATACAAACAAAGTGATAAACAGTGTTTTATTTATGTTCAACAATGTATAACGAAGTAGAAGCCTCTATAATCAGTGAGCAAGTTAAGTTCGTTGAAACTACGGTAAAATTAAATTAAATTAAATTATGGAAACAAAGTTAAAAGTGTTTCCTTTTTAAAATTTACTTATTAAAAAACTGTAAGTTTGTTTTTTAAATTTGATACCTCAGCATTAATTTAACATTCTCTAATAACTGTTTTGTGTTGTAGGCCTTCACTTTGTGGTACATCTTAAATACATTTGTAAATAAAACACTTTTTACTTTGTTTAACCACTATATTTATAATAATATAGCAGTTAAACAAAGTAAACAGTGGTTTATTTACAAGTGTACTCTCTAATAACACACTAGCTACTAATACTGGAACTACAAAATAATGAATACTCCTGTAAATAAATTACTAGATCCACTTTCAAAGTTATTTATTTAAATTCGTGAAATAAAAATTTGAGGTAATTCAATTGCTATTACTTTGTAAATAATGCATAAATTTAAACATTGGCACGAAGAAAAAATTACTTAACTACCCACTGAGCAAATCCATTTAGGTAATGTTTCATCAACACTAAAACAACGATTAATGTTGCTACAATGTTGATATAACGTTATTTGTTTGTTTTTTGCTCAGTGGGTATAAGCAATATTTATTAAATTATAAGCCGTAAGACTGTGTTTTGTCATCAATTTAATTCTTAAAACTGTGCTTTACTTTTTATTTATTAAGGTAAATAGACAACAGTTTTTAGAATGGGGTTAGTGAGAAACAGTAAGGATGTTTTTGTTTAATTGAGTCAAAACGCTTCAAAGACTTAACTAAAGGCGTTTCTTGTTCCTGCTTTATTAATTAAAGTAAAAACCCTACTTAACTTTTCCGATGCTTGATGAAATTCTAACACTCCACTAAGAACAAGGCCGTAGCGAGGAGGGGGATATGGGGGTTTAAACCTCCCCGAATTTTTTAAAATGTTCAGTTATTGTATGTAAAAGCGGCCCTGTAAGATCAAAAATAATATTTTTACCATTAAACCCCTCCCAAATGTTTATAACCCCCTCCGACCTTAACTAAGAACATGCACAGTATTTACTTAGTTGAGTCTTTAAACGGCGTTTTGACTTTAATTTTTATAAAACAATAACGTCCATACTGTTTCACACTAAGCTCACTCTAAAAACGATGTTCTATTTACTTTAATAAATAGATAGTTAAACACAGTTTTAAGAATTAGCTAAATAAATATTCTAACTGAGCAAAAAACAAACAAATAACGTTATATCAACATTGTAGCAACATTAAACGTTGTTTTAATGTTGATGAAACATCACTTACATAAGTCTATCGATTTAGCTTGATATAAGTCGGCGCTAGCCGTCATTTAGTCCATTGTGTTAACTTGACATAAGTCGACGTTGGCCGACATTTGGACTATAATAACAGTTGATATAAGTTGGCGGCAGCCGACATTTGTACTATAATGCCAGTTGACATAAGTCGGCATCAGCCGATATTAATTCCATCGTGTCAACTTGACATAAATAGACGTCAGCCGACATTTATACTATTATGACAGTTGACATAAGTCGGTGCTAGCCGACATTTGGACTATAATAACAATTGACATAAGTCGGCGGTAGCTAATATGTGAACTATAATAACTCGTGCCAACTTGACACGATATGTGAACTAATATGTGAAATATAATATGTGAACTATAATAACTCGTGCCAACTTGACACGAGTTTTAATTGAACTATAATAAGTTCAATATATTGTTTGCTTTGTGACAGTTACGATACATATCTTAACAGTTGCGAGGTATTTTAAACTAACGAGTGTCTTCCACTCCCAGACTAAGCATGAAGTAAAATTTCGAGTTTAGAAAAGCCCCGCGTAGAAAATTTGTCGAGGGTCGCGCAGCGACCCGAGACAAATTTTCACGGGGCTTTTCTAAACTCGAAATGTTACTTCATGCGCCACGCGTATAAAACACTGATTTACAGTAAAGTTTAAAATATAAAACGCTTAAATGTGATGGTGATTAATATTTATGGAGATGTTATATCAACATTGTAGCAACATTAAATGTTGTTGTAATATTGATGAAACATCACTTAAATGGATTTGCTCAGTGGGTTGCTTAGTACCCACTGAGCAAATCCATTTAAGTAATGTTTCGACAACATTAAAACAACGTTTAACCCATTAACGGCCAAGCAATAGAGTTAACTCTAAAAGTTGATTTTAGGTAAAATTCTGCACTTATGAGAAATCATAAATTTCTATGAACGACTTATCGTATTACATACTGTAAATTTTTCTTTGAAATATACAAAATGTAAACGCTGTAAATTTACAGGCATTAGCCGATAGCATATAAAAACGTGCAATATGAAGTTTAGAACGAGTGTTTCCACTCCCAGACTAAGCATGAAGTAAAATTTCGAGTTTAGAAAAGCCTGAAAATTTGGTTTGGTCGGCCAAACCAAATTTTCAGGCTTTTCTAAACTCGAAATTTTACTTCATGCGCCACGCGTATTAAACACTGAAATATTGTGAAGTTACAAATACACTGATATATATATATATATATATATATATATATATATATATATATATATATATATATATATATATATATATATATATGTATCACTGTTTCTTCGGGTTTGGTCCCGCGTATTTTCTTGGTCTGGTCCATTTTATTTTTAATTCGACGTTTCGATGACGTCGCAGTCATCATCGTCAGGAATAACTATCAAAATTCCATTGCTCTAGCAACCACTTGTTTGACTTTTACGTACTACTTGATGCGTGAATTTTGATAGTTATTCCTGACGATGATGACTGTGACGTCATCGAAACGTCGAATTAAAAATAAAATGGACCAGAGCCAAGAAAATACGCGGGACCAAACCCGAAAAAACAGTGATACATGTTACGCCCGCGAAAATCTACGTTTTAACATATATATATATATATATATATATATATATATATATATATATATATATATATATATATATATATATATATATATATATATATATATATATATTTGAAATGAGTTATAATCGAAATATTTAAACAAGAAAATATTTACATTTTTCTTCATATATTTTCAAGTCAGGCCAAATAATATAATATATCAAATTAACTTCTTTAGTAATTTAACTAACAACAAATTAATAATGTTGAGTGTATGCATTAATGGCGCTTAATGGGTTAATGTTGCTACAATGTTGATATAACGTTATTTGTTTGTTTTTTGTTAAATGGGTAGCGTCTTAAAATTTAATTTTACTTTATTTAAAGAGCATTTAATAATTTCATCAATTTGATTTACTTATAAAAAAAAATCTCAATATATTTATTCAATTAAAGTTGAATTTCTGCGTACTTGGTTGTTTATATAAAATCTACTTAAATTAATTAGTGTACAGTTTAGTGATTCCAATTTATTCTTATAAATCACTCTCTAATTATACGTAAACAGTTACGTCTGTAGTAAACATACAGTTTGCTAAAGTCTGATTCGTTTCAATTAAAATTAAATACCCGCATCGTATTCGTTGGAAATTAAAATTGTATTTATTATTGAATTGAAATGTCAGAATTTTACTAAGAAACACATTAATTATAGACCGAATATTTCGATTTTTAGCATTGCTTCTTAAAGGACACTTATTTCTAAGTAATCTCTGGAAAGCCGAATTTAGTAGAACAGAATATAATTTATTAATTGTAAATTTCAATTTTATTTAGAATTTCTAAATATTGGTGATTTTTCAATGTAAATATTATATAATCCCACTAAACAAAACACAAACAAATAACATTATATTAGGGCCCGCCGTGGCCGAGCGGTTGAGCCGCCGTTTTCGTCAATCGGACACGGAGGTGATCTGGGTTCGATTCCCAGCGGAGGCGAGTAATTTTTCTAACGAAAAATACTCGTCTTCGGTTCCATGGATGTGTGTGAATGTGTTGTGACGTCCAAATTAGTCAAAATATATGTTAATATAGATATTATAAATCAACGTTAGTGGCTGAATGGTAATACCTATGCCAAACAAACCAAAAAAAAAACGTTATATTAACATTGTAGCAACATTAAACGTTATTTTAATGTTGATGAAACATTACTTAAATGGATTTGTTCAGTGGGATGCTATAAATCATAAATCTAGGCAGTGTATTTTAAACTTCACTCTAAATCAGTGTTTTATACGCCTGGCCATGAAGTAAAATTTTGAGTTTAGTGAAGCCTGAAAATTTAGTTTGTTCGAGCGATCAAACCAAATTTTAAGGCTTATCAATACTCCATTATGGTTATTGTTGTAAGGCTACTTTTTCATTACTCGATTGCCCTCAATAAAAATACCTGTCAAATTATTTCATTACTCTATTTATAAATTGTAGAGAAAATTGTATTTAAAAACCGAAAATAAATGTTATGTTGGAAAGTCCTCTTATAATAATTGTAAATGCCTCTCCAATTGGGTCAAACAAACTTTTGATTAATTGTATAGGCCTTTCATACACGCGTCCGTCTCTCTCGGACTCTCGTTTTTGCCATTCCGATGTAATTTACGTTTGGTTATGTCACGGTTTAAAGTCACACCGGTTTCCACATGTTCGTTCTCCAGAATCTCGTTTGTTTGCGAAAAGGGGCGCATTAATGAACAAAAATCGGCCTGTTAAGAAAACCGGTTAATTCGTTTTTATTGTTATTATTCCAATATTAAAAAATATTATACAGGGTGCGAGTTTACACCCTGTATAATATTTTTTAATAAACTTCCTTAATAGTTTTGTTACTTATTGTGCGTAAATTTAAGCAGATTTATGTCACGATTTAAAGTCACACCGGTTTTCACATGTTCGTTCTCCAGAATCTCGTTTGTTTGCAAAAATGGGCGCATTAATGAACAAAAATCGACCTGTTTCACCGTTTTCAATCAAACCGGTTAGCTCGTTTTTATTGTTATTATTCCATACTTAAACTCGCACCCTGCATAATATTTTTTAATAAACTTCCTTAATAGTTTAGTTACTTAATGCGCGTAATCTAAATGTCAAAATATCTGTCATTCGCAATTGTATTGTTTATAATCTATCTTGCTTCCTCCTATTGTTTGTGCATTAATTACTCTCCAACACATAATAAACGCTATGCTGCGTCAATTTATTGTCGATCGGTATATACACACAACTCTTTATTTCATCTGTTATTGGTAAGATTTAATTTTAGTTTTAGTTTATATTATTTCTTATTTCTGGTTTAATTTATTTGCATATGTTATGATTTATTTTATTGTAACACTGATATATAATTGTTTGTATTATTTTGTTAAAAAGGTGATTCCGTAATAAATTATTATTATTATATTATTATTATTAAATTTGAGCAGATTCAAAACAACTTGTTTGTTACAAACAATTCATGGTCACGGAAATTGAATTCCCAAATTTTATTTATCAAGGCTAACTGAATTGCAATCCAGTGCTGAAAAATATACAGAATTTCTTATTTTGCATAACTTTTTGAACATATTTATCTGGCGAAAATTACAGTGGTCTTTAATCTATTCGAACATAATTATACCGGGTGTTGACTTGATGGACGCAACATAGGATTCGCATGTTAATTTTGGAGTGTTCAAATATTGGCTTCCCTGTTTATTTAAGAGACAAAACGTATTTCACTTTTTTGTAAAGGGAAAAATTCTAAATTTATGAATGTTCACACTTAACACTTTACGTTTCTCTAAGTTAAAATAATTAAGAAAAAGTAATGAGATTTTATAAAAATATTGAAATACCATGGAATTGATACAACAATTGCAGATATTCCCTGTTTTTTTAAAGTTCAATTCATAGCTTTAAACAAGTGTTATCCACTCCCAGACTAAGCATGAAGTAAATTTTCTGGGCTTTTCTAAACTCGAAATTTTACTTCATGCGCCACGCGTATAAAACACTATAATATTGTCAAATTTATGTATATTCGAACTTGCCTTAAAATCTGTGTTTTATACGCGTGGCGCATGAAGTAAAATTTCGAGTTTAGAAAAGCCCAGAAAATTTGCCTCGGGTCGCTGCGCGACCCTCGACAAATTTTCACGGGGCTTTTCTAAACTCGAAATGTTACTTCATGCTTAGTCTGGGAGTGGAAAACACTGGTTTAAAGCTTGAAGTTAAGCTCTTTTAAAAATCAACGAATGTCAGAAAATGTACAGCTAAAATAACTAAGAAAAAGTAATGTGATTTTATAAAAATAATGACATACCATGGAATTAATACAATAATTGCGGATATTCCCTGTTTTTTTAAAGTTCAATTCATAGCTTTAAACAAGTGTTTTCCACTCCCAGACTAAGCATGAAGTAAAATTTCGAGTTTAGAAAAGCCCTGTGAAAATTTGTCTCGGGTCGCGCAGCGACCCGAGACAAATTTTCTGGGCTTTTCTAAACTCGAAATTTTACTTCATGCGCCACGCGTATAAAACACTATAATATTGTCAAATTTATTTATATTCGTACATCACTTAAAATCTGTGTTTTATACGCGTAGCGCATGAAGAAAAATTTCGAGTTTAGAAAAGCCCAGAAAATTTGTCTCAGGTCGCTGCGCGACCCTCGACAAATTTTCACGGGGCTTTTCTAAACTCGAAATTTTACTTCATGCTTAGTCTGGGAGTGGAAAACACTTGTTTAAGCTTTAAATTGAACTTAAAAAAAATATGAAATATCCGCAATTGTTGTATCAATTCTATGGTATGTCATTATTTTTATAAAATCACATTACTTTTTCTTAATT
This sequence comes from Philonthus cognatus, assembly GCA_932526585.2. Taxonomy (NCBI): domain Eukaryota; kingdom Metazoa; phylum Arthropoda; class Insecta; order Coleoptera; family Staphylinidae; genus Philonthus; species Philonthus cognatus. The sequence goes on from OW052242.1 coordinate 139,118,616, forward strand.
ATTTTAGCTGTAAATTTTCTGACATTCGTTGATTGCTTAAAAGCTTTAATCAAGTGTTTTCCACTCCCAGACTAAGCATGAAGTAAAATTTCGAGTTTAGAAAAGCCCCGTGAAAATTTGTCGAGGGTCGCGCAGCGACCCGAGACAAATTTTCTGGGCTTTTCTAAACTCGAAATTTTACTTCATGCGCCACGCGTATAGAACACTGATTTCAAGTGAGGTTCAAATAAACATACATTTCACAGTATTTTAGTGTTTTATACGCGTGGCGCATGAAGTAAAATTTCGAGTTTAGAAAAGCCCAGAAAATTTGTCTCGGGTCGCTGCGCGACCCTGGACAAATTATCTACGCGGGGCTTTTCTAAACTCGAAATTTTACTTCATGCTTAGTCTGGGAGTGGAAAACACTTGTTATATTGTTATATTATATGTTGTTATATTCGACATGCAAAGTAGCAGTTTATATCAATCAAGAGTGCTTATTTATAAAACAAAATACACCACATCAATAGTAGTCATATTTTCAAACAAATTGCAAGTAACAAAATTGTTTACCGGTTGTCATGTCAACTTTGCCAATGATTTTTTTTGGCAAAAGGACGCATGTGGCACATCATTGAAATCAGAACTAAAAATGCTGTACAATGATATGCATATCTCCATATGTGCCCATTAGAAAAATATGATTTTGGTATAAGAAAACAGAAACGAAACGTCTTTGAAATAAAACAGGTACGTCATTTCAATGAGCTTAAAAAGTTGCCATAAAAAAGTGTTTACAGTTTGATTATAACTTTAAGAAACTTCAGAAAAACGAGCATTTATCAACTTCCGGTTATAGAGCGGAAACGGTTGAAGATAGATCAATTTTCTTTTCGCCATTGATTAAAACACAAAAAAGTGACCCTGGCTCGCGAAAACGGTTTTCCAATATCTCTTCAAATAAAAAATTTACCATAAGTGGCACCTCTAAAATGCACCACACTGTACATTTCAGGCACGATGTGCCCTTTTTCAATAGTACCTGAAATGTACATCTAGAATTAAAATAAAACCGTGAAGATAAAGGAATGTAACAACTACTTACATATCTATAAAAAACAAACAAATAACAAAAATATGATTTTGATATAAGAAAACAAAAACGAAACGTCTTTGAAATAAAACAGGTACGTCATTTCAATGAGCGTAAAAAGTTGCCATAAAAAAGTGTTTACAGTTTGGTTATAGCTTTAAAAACAAATGAATTACAGTAACTTCAGAAAAACGACCATTTATCAACTTCCGGTTATAGGGCGGAAACGGTTGAAGATAGATCAATTTTCTTTTGGCCATTGATTAAAACACAAAAAAGTGACCCTGGCTCGCGAAAACGGTTTTCCAAAATCTCTTCAAATAAAAAAGTTTACCATAAGTGGCACCTCTAAAATGCACCACACTGTACATTTCAGGCACGATGTGCCCTTTTTCAATAGTACCTGAAATGTACATCTAGAATTACCGATTTGTTGATTTTATCTCTAAATAATGTATTCACTCTTTAGTATTTTTTATTATTATCATTTTAACTCGCGTAAAGTAAGAGTAACATGAACATGTCTAATACAATTGTTATTATTCTGTTATCCACTCTGTATATATAAATATACTAATATTATAAATTTATGTAAAAGGAGATTCCGTAAATAAATGAAATAAATAAATAAAAATAAAACCGTGAAGATAAAGGAATGTAACAACTACTTACATATCTATAAAAAACAAACAAATAACGTTTCAACATTGTAACATTGTAACAACATTAAAGGTTGTTTTAATGTTGACATTACTTAAATGTTTCTTGAATAACTTTCTCATTTATCACTTGGTGAAACATTTTAAAATAATATTAAAGGATAAATTAAAAACACTTGGTTTGTTTCGATTAGAAGAACATAAGAAATCAATTTAAAATAATAAACATAATACAGGAATTTCCAAACACTGCATTAACAACAATCATTTTATAGATACCAATAATTTTAAGATTTTATGCTCAGGTAATAAGGGACAAATTTTAAATCTCAGAGAGGGCTTAGAAATTAATAAAGCCATAAAATGCGGAAAAAACTCGTCAACGACAACGAGGAGATTTAGAATTCCCCAATTGCAAAATCCCTTATTACCTGATTATATATAAGCCAGTCGGTTTCTTCTGTAATCCACTCTTGATAATGCCGTAAAAAGCGAAACTAGTCGAGTAAATAGAAACAAATAGTGAAACAAACCAAGTATTTTTAATTTATCCTTTAATATTATTACTTAAATGTGTTTGCTCAGTGGGTATATTATATTTTTTTTAATTACATTAATCTATTTTCTTGTCTTATATAACAATAGAAATATTATTTACCTGTGAAAACTGGATCGAAATAACTAAAATTAAATCCAACACGAATCCACTGAAAAACTGCACTTTTAGCACACTGAACTGTTTTTTAAAATTCGGACTGATTCTGGTTCAACTTGCAAAATTCTGGTAAAATTTGTGTAAAGTTTATTTGGTCACTAACGTATAGTTTAGAAACAATTTAACGTACTAGAGGAGTTTGTTAGTTGGCAGCTAGTCTCGTCTCGGACGACGAACGCTTTAAAATTTGCTATAAGTTCACTTTCGTTTTTATTTGAGAAAATGGTGGGGTCTCGAATACGATGACGACATGCGCTACTCCAATTCGCGGTAACAATATTTTGATGTTGTTAGAAGGTGGAGGAACTTTTGATATTTATTTTACACGCTCTGATTGTTCAGGAAAATGTACACTGTCTTGTCAGTTGAAATAAACTGAACATCTGTAAGTGCGAGTGGATTAAAATAATTATCTGGATTAATTACCGGGGCTGTTCTAAGTCAAGTAAAATGTACTAGAGTACTGAGAGCAAGTATTCTAGACAAAATGTACTAGAGTATCAAGTACAAGTACGTAACAATAAGTACTTAAGTACACTTCTGTGCAATAAAATTAAGCACAAGTCTTATAACTGTTTTTCACAATATTCTAGTTGTATAATTCGGATCTATGTTAATTGCCTAGCAGCAGTTTCAATAAATGATAAAACGCCATAACTTGAAAATAACACCTTTATTAAAAACCCAAAACTATAACTTTAAAAAAAAGCTCGTAATAAAGACAACAAAGCCGAAATATAAAAACCATCTATTTTAGTTAGAATTCGAAAATTTGAATTGTTGTCTAAATGACGCAGCATTTTGACATTAAGGAAATTGACATATTTACAAATGTTCGTAACTAGGAAACTTATCACGTCCTTTTTAAACTATAACATATTTTGTGTGCTTAATTTTATTGCACAGAAGTGTACATGAGTCGTCTATTGCCAAAAACTTCAAATCCATTTTTTTACAAAAAATTTTTTTTTTTTTTTTTAGTATAGTATATAGTTAGAGGAATATTTTAGCACGATATTAGCCATCAAATTGAATTAAATCCTGCTGTAAAAATGTGTGTAAGATCGCTGTTGGTTTCAAAAACCCCTAAATCCACTTGCGTTTACTTTTCAAACACTGCTAAATCCAGTGACGCACTTGTAAACAAAAACTGCTAAATCCATCGTAGACTTTATTGTAATATTAAATATAATAACAAAAGTAGCTAAATCCAATTTTGTTAGTTTTCGCGTTCAATTAACGGAAAAATATATAAAAAAGGATACAACCCACTGAGCAAATCCATTTAGGTAATGTTTCATCAACAATAAAACAACGTTTAATGTTGCTACAATGTTGATATAACGTTATTTGTTTGTTTTTTGCTCAGTGGGAAAAATCGACTGGAACGACTATTACAATATATTCAAAAAATTTAGCTGTGTAAAGAAATTAGATGCACACATTTCTGCCATTATTAAACTTACGTCTCCACTTTATTTTAAATTAAACTCTTGTAAAATAATTGTGTTGACAAAAAGCAAAAAAGGAATCATATTAGTTCATGATGAACCACACTACAACTCAACTATTACCAATTCTCAAACCATATACAAAAAAGGCAAACAAATTGGCTCAACTAACCCATTACTTGTAAAATTAGACAAAGTAAAACTAAACCCAGAAAAAATTACGATAGTAAATAAACTCCTTTCAAAACTACGGCATTGAGTGGCAGGGAAAAGCGATAGAAGAAAACCTCAATTACTACAAAAACGTCATTAAAAAATATAAAGCTACAGGAAGATAAATATAGCTTTATCACAGGTTGATTTATAACCTTATTGCAGGTAAAAGTATAGCCTAATCGTAGGTCAAAATGTAGCCTTCTTTCAGGTCAGAATATAGCCTTGCCACAGGCCTACAATAAGCTATGTTTCAAGTTAAAATATTGCGGAATCGTAGGTCAAAATATACCCTTGTCTCAGTTTAATATATTGCCTTATCGTAGGTCAAAATAGTGTCCTATTGTGGGTCAAAGTATTACTCAGTCATACGTCAAATTATAGCTTTATTACAGGTCAAAATATAGCTATATAAAGTATGGCCACAAGGCTATATTTTGACCTACGACAGGCCTTGCCTCAGGCCCAAATATAGTCGTATTACAGGTTGATATATAGCATTACCGCAGGTCAAAGTATAGCCTAATCGTAGATCAAAATGTAGCCTTCTTCCAGGTCAGAATATAGCCTTGGTACAGACCTAGAATAAGCTATGTTTCCAGTTAAAATATTGCGGTATCGTAAGTCAAAATATAGCCTTTTTGCAGTTTAATATATTGCCTTGTCGCAGGTCAAAATATTGTCCTATTGTAGGTCAAAGTATTGCTCAGTCATACGTCAAATTATAGCTTTATTACAGGTCAAAATATAGCTATATAAAGTATGGCCACATTTTAACGTAACAAGGCTATATTTTGACCTACGACAGGCCTTGCCTCAGGCCCAAATATAGTCGTATTGCAGGTTGATATATAGCATTACCACAGGTCAAAGTATAGCCTAGTCATAGTTCAATTGTTTCATGTTAAGAAAATCTTGATACAATAATGTTTTAATCTTGATTTTCAAGTTGTAATTTAATCTTGTAACAATATAGAATTCACATTCTGTTTGAATGTGCACTAAACGTAGTAAACATTAATCACTTTTTAAAAGAACTCCATCAGTTAAACGTAGAATATCCAGTGAATACAAATTATTTATTAAGTCTAAATAATATGGCTGTTTATGATTGTATTGTTAATTTCCTTCCAAAATCAAACGTTAAAATCTAATTTTGAACTGGCTCTATCTTTTATTATGTAATAATCATATCAAATAGCTCAGTAAAGTTTAAGTGTTGTCCTGTGTTGTAATTCCTTTGTGGTGTAAACCTATTAACCGTGGTATAAAAAGTATCCTTTGTTTATTCTTGTTTAATTGGAGTTACCTATAATCAAATCTTATTAAAACAAGCGTTAGTGGCTGAATGGTTAAACCTATGCCAGTATATAGAATTTCTACTCAGGATTTTTATAAAAAAATATATTGTAACGTTATTCGTCTTTGAAATATCTACGTGAACTATTTATAATAATATTAAAATAACAACAATTTAAAGCTTAACTTTATTTGAATAACCCACTGAGCAAATCGATTTAAGTAATGTTTCAACAACATTAAAACAACGTTTAATGTTGCTACAATGTTGATATAACGTTATTTGTTTGTTTTTTGCTTAGTGGGAAGAGATTTTACAGAATTTCGGATCCGGTAGGAAGTGAAACTCGGGTATGGGGCCGAATTTATCCGGGAGTCTGTTAAAGGTACCAATCCGCGCCTGTTGTAGGATGATGATGAAAGACATTCAATATCCTACCTCCACAATATTGTTTTTATATTGTATGCACATTGTATCGTATGTTCAATTAAAAAAAATCTCTAGAGTGCCATGGAAAATATTCTAGGTTGGCAACTTTGAAAATATACATTATAATTATTATGTCTGACTTTCTATATGTCAATTTCTAAAGTGTGTAGCCAACTTAAATTTAAAAAAAAGATGAAATAATGGCTCTAGAGGTTTTTCTTTATTGAACATATGATATAACAGTTTCAATGTATAATCAACATAACAATATAGGGAGTTGTTCTTTAAAGTATAGGTATTTTAAATTCAGCTTATTTTCTTTAAATCTTTAGATATTCGTTGTGTTTTTAAAAGAGATTAATTTGAAGCTTTAAACGAGTGTTTTCCACTCCCAGACTAAGCATGAAGTAAAATTTCGAGTTTAGAAAAGCCCCGTGAAAATTTGTCGAGGGTCGCGCAGCGACCCGAGACAAATTTTCTGGGCTTTTCTAAACTCGAAATTTTACTTCATGCGCCACGCGTATAAAACACTAAAATATTGTGCAATTTATGTATATTTGAACCTCACTTGAGAACAGTGTTTTATACGCGTGGCGCATGAAGTAAAATTTCGAGTTTAGAAAAGCCCAGAAAATTTGTTTCGGGTCGATGCGCGACCCTCGACAAATTTTCACAGGGCTTTTCTAAACTCGAAATTTTACTTCATGCTTAGTCTGGAAGTGGAAAACACTCGTTTAAAGCTTCAAATTAAACTCTTTTAAAAATACAACTAATATCTAAAGATTTAAAACGAGTGTTTTCCACTCCCAGACTAAGCATGAAGTAAAATTTCGAGTTTAGAAAAGCACCGTGAAAATTTGTCGAGGGTCGCGCAGCGACCCGAGACAAATTTTCTGGGCTTTTCTAAACTCGAAATTTTACTTCATGCGGCAAGCGTATAAAACACTAAAATATTGTGAAATTTATGTATATTTGAACCTCACTTGAGATTAGTGTTTAATACGCGTGAATATCTAAAGATTTAAAGAAAAGAAGCTGAATTTAGAAAACGTATACTTTAAAGAAAAACTCCCTGCATAATATTGCTACAAGATTCATTTCTACTAGGGACTCTTTACCATAATTTAAAACCACATTCTTTTATTGTCGACTGCCTTTCGTTTAATGAAAATATCAAATCCGTGGACAAAGTTAAGCTTAATTATTTGAGAAATCATTTCTTATTTACTTATTATTAAAACACGGACTTGGACTTAAAATTTAAGCCCTGATTTAAGTTTGAAATCAATCGAGCGTTACGTCACTTCAAAGCCACATTTTTCGGCTGTCCTTCGCTTTTTGTTTTGAGAAAATAACAAGTTCGTGGAAAGGTTTGCGCTTTATTATTTGAGCGACTATTTTTTGAGAATTTAGTAATTATTAAAATACGGACTTTGACTTTAAACTTAATTAATATTTAAACTTTAATTATAACCAATCGAAGTTTGTTCGTTGCTGGGTAGATTCTTAGAATTTTATGTTGATTTGATAATCTATTAATTTTTTACAATTGTTTAACTAAAAACATTCACCTAAAATCGTTGATTTTATTGCATAATTTCAACTTTGGTTAAATATTTTCGAAAAACACACTTACAACACTTAAATGTTGTGAAATGTATGTATATTTGAACCTCACTTAAAATCTGTGTTTTATACGCGTGGCGCATGAAGTAAAATTTCGAGTTTAGAAAAGCCCAGAAAATTTGTCTCGGGTCGCTGCGCGACCCTCGACAAATTTTCACGGGGCTTTTCTAAACTCGAAATTTTACTTCATGCTTAGTCTGGGAGTAGAAAACACTCGTTTAAAGCTTCAAATTGAGCTCTTTTAAAAAACAACGAATGTCGGTAAATTTACAGCTTATGCATATGTTTATGTAAAAGAAAAATTCACTATATGTTCCTTGTATTAGGATTTTGCCAAGGAAATTGAGGATACCATATTCATATTTTATATTTTTGTGGCAAAACCATACAAGATATCAAATATTATTAATAGACAAAAAAGCTTTCAAATAAACCAATCTTTGAAGTAATACTTTTCTAATTTTTATGAGGTGCGCGAATAAAAACAAATTTTAGTTTTTATGTTATGTTACTACTGTTTTTTATACTGTTTGTCAATCAATGATGATCATAATAACTTAAATGATGTGTTGTATTATGATAATCAACCATAATAAATTTCAGTCAAATCGAATAAACCGCTCAATCGTTACAAATAAAATAAATAATAATTTATTGAACTTAAAAGTCTAATTCCGGCTTAACCGTAAATTTTTGGATATAGATAAGTTGTGTTAAATCATCATATTTTTATCGCAGGAACCAATGGTTAAGCCATTTCCCCACATTAACGGGACACCCTGTATATTGAACATCCCTACTTCTTACCAGTTAATAAACTTAATATAAATAAAATAAAATTTAAAAAACAAATAAACAACTAAGATTTAATAAAATAAAACACTTTAACTTTGTTTGTTCCGGATTAGCGCGGGCTTTCTGCATTTCCAGGGATTCTAAGAGGTTCATTTTTCGACCCTTTACGGCACCTGAAATTTGGATAATCTTAAGTACATCCTTGCCAAAAGAATGGTTTTTATCGATGAATGTTTGGCGGAAGATTTAAATTTATTGAAGTCTAATAATATTCATTTTGGTTTAATTTTAACTCATTATAATTGATGTTAGGTCTTAAATGTGAGTTTGCTAAAATTGCGAGGGGGGGGGAGGGTTATAACCCCCTAATCCCCCCTATACACGCCTCAGGATAAATTTACCAATTTTTGTGATTTATCTAATGGGCATTAAACGATGGCTTCTATTAATCTGCTGACGTCTCGACGACTTTCTCCGCAACCTTTGGTAGACTTTTGCGTAATCTTCGTTACGCGACAGTCTCCTCGGGCTAGATCGCATTTTTATCTCTTTAGGAAAACAAAGAAATAACAATAATTTATTATAATGCATTTGAAAATAATAATAATGTTACGGTACTGACATATTTTTTGAATTGGATTTTAGTTGAAACAGGCTAGTGGTTATTCTTGCAAAAAAAGAAGTTGTAGAATAAAAGATATGTTGAAATGCCATGAGTCTATGAAAGAATGTATTGTTATATAAAGCACTTGATAATAATAAATAACGAGTGTCTATAAACTGTCCGCATCTCGGTTGCTTTGAAAAACAAATAACATATCTTAGATTATGCCATACGAAACACTCAATCTTGGAAACGTAAAATACTTTTAATTCTATGTCATTGGGTATTATATATTCCATTTGTTTCTGGATCTCGCCTAGCTATGGAAAAGTGACAGTTTAAGTATTGTAAATGGGGCTGGTTGTGTTTTAAATCAGGGTTTTTAAATGTCACTGTCAGATGTTCGATTTTAAGGTTATAATTTCTGACTATTGTGATCTTACACTGTTGCCTGTTTTACAAATTTTCAGATATAAAAGGATAATAATATGCAGTTTTAAGATTAACAAAATTTACTACTTGGTTTTTGTACATACAAACACAGCAATAATATTGTGTATAACAAATATAATGAATTCGGCTCTGCAAACTTATTTCGTCATCCATTTGTATTTCTCGCTTGGGTCTTCCCGTTAACACATTTTGATCAACTCCATCCATCCACCTTAATTTTGGTCATTCTCTCTTCTGTTGGCCCTCAGTATTTTTTTGTAGATACTGATAATTTTCATGTCAAACAATTTTTAAGCCCTCATTCCACTTTTATTATTTAGTCAAGAGAACCTGCATCTGAATCTTCTGATGTTTGTTCTGAGCCAGATTCCCCAAGCAAAATAATAAAAGGAAGAATGGTTTCAAAAGAAAGGTTCCCCATGTGTTTTGTCCAGTCATCCGAAATAAGTTTTTCACAATGATCACAGAAATTTTGCCACATATCAGATGTACATTTTGAGAGAGACTCAAGCCATAAATTCTGAACACGATCCTTAGATGGTTGCTTAGAATTTATGTGCTTATTGTAGTAAGTCTTACAAAACCCCCATTCCATTTCAATTGGATTGTATTGCCAATGGTATGGCGGTAATCTAAGAACTTCGTGCCCGTTCTTTCTCAAAATGTCATCAACTACGTAAATTTTGTCATTTGATCGAAAAGGTATAAATAAAGCCCATAGTTCCTTTTTGGTTAATTTTGGATTGAATTTTACATTGTGTTTAACCAACCACTCCTGCATTTCGCATTTCTTACAAGAAAATGAAGGAGTTTTGTCTAATTGCACAGAATGGTGAAATAATTGTTGCAAGATTAACAATAAACCTCTTCAAAATTAAAAAGAGGATTACTTATGATATCATAAATTATTGCAACACTGTTAAAATAAGGAATCAGGAGTGGCAACTAATAAAAAATGTAAATGTTGATACTGCAACATAACAACACGAAAGCATGGCTAGGCGAGATCCAGAAACAAATGGAATTGTGTATAGTGTCACAGTGCTGAATTCAATTACGACGGATGTTTCTGAAGTCAGAACCTACTGGTATGCCGACAGTTTATAGACACTCGTTATAACCAAATAATTTTACAATTTTCGTAAATGTGATCGGTTAACAACTTTGCATTTTGCATTATCTACATATTTCATGTTTTTTTCTATCCATAAAAAATGCATTATTTTATTTAATTCGTGATATTTGTAATTAAATATGTATTGATCTTGTTGATCATCGCTATATAGATATCTTCCAAACTTAGTTAACTCTCTCTGTAAAATCACAAAAAATATTGGTAAAGATCGTTCTTTGTTTACTTTGTATTTTTATAATTTATAACCGCGACACTATAATTAGCAAAATTCATTTCCAATTATATTTGACAATAACAATAACTCATTAAATTCTTGTTTTATAATAACAAGCTGTTTAAATTTTAAATTGGAAAGAAATATGATTGCGGTTTCATACTTGTCAAAAATAATGAACGCATATTGCAAAAACTGGGCAAACATAAAAAATTGTAAGTAATCTACGTGTGTTTGTTCACTGCAATTACTTGAGAGCGAGTAATTAGAAATCTGACACGTTACATTTTGCCACAATCAATAATTTAATTGATTCTACGAAAATAACGTGTCACAATTGCCTTGTCGCAGATTGGATTATTTCACGTTAATTCCTTTCTATTTCAGTTCTATCTTTAAGACGCGTAAAGCAGAATTGTTAAAGGAATTTTAGTTTGGGATTTAAATACGCTTTTAAAATCATCATTATTTAAAATTGCGCACAGCGCCCTCTGACGCTATTTAGTTTTTTTGAGCAATAGATGATGTTCTTTATTTGGCTGTTTTACAGTGACTTAATTAAGCACAGTGGCGACCACACCCTGTCATCCGCCATGCGTCGTCAATATTAATCAAGAAAATAGGTTATAATCTGAAACATCTGATATTCAATTGTGACAGCGAGTTGTTGTCATCTTTCACGCAAAGCGTTATTCATGAACGGGGGTTATTCACTTAATTTTTAAATAGGTACATATGACGGTTAATACCTCAAACTAACGAATTTAGGTTGATTCTATGTAATGTTACGAATTTTTAAGGTGCGATTTCGGGGTGTTAAATAAAGCACAAACGTTAGACGGAATTGCTGTGGCAAACTTTAGACCTTATAGCTACGCCACTGTCTGACCGCCATTTTGGGACTACACTGTGCTTAATCAAGGCACTGTAAGCTGTTTTAAGCATTAGATCGCTTTCTATTTCTGCTCAGTTCTTTTAAACAATTCAAACTTTTTGGTTTACACCTAATATTAAAAAAAACGTAACTAAACTAATTCCTTTAGCTCTCTTGAAAATAAATGGCGCTTTCTATTCCTGTTTGGCACTTTTGAGCAATAGATAGCGCTCTCTATTAATAAGTAATATTAATATTAACTTATGAACTAACTACAACTGATATTTTAACAAAACTTAATTAAATTTAGCTTATTTGGGCAATAGATGGCGCTTTCTGTTGTTGTTGTTCGGCAATTTTAAGCAATAGATGGCGTTATCTGATCCCGCTTAGCACTTTTAAGCAATTTTAGCTTTTGCAACTTCAGCTTTACAAAAACTATTTTTTTTGGCTCTTTTAGGCAATCAGCGGCGGCTCGCAGCCTAACTTCAGGGTAGGCAATATGTATTCGTTGTGGAAAGGTTACTTTGTTGTGCAATTCCTTGTATTTATAAAGCACGATCCCAACATCTAATTTTGTGCGCCTTGGCGCAGTGGCCTACCCCGAAGTTAGGCTGCAAGCCATCGCTGTGGGCAATATATGACGCTCTCTATTGCTTTTGGCTCTTTTGATTAATAGATGGCGCTCTATGTTGTTTACTCCTTTTGGGCAATAGAAGTCACTCGTTTGTTGGCTCTCTTGAGCAATAACCATGAATAGATGAAGCACATTAACGCTTTTTATTTATTTTTAGCATAATTCTGTCGTTGTTTGGAACTGTTGAGCAATAGATGGCGCTCTAAGTTACTGTTTAACTCTTTTAAGCTATTTTATATTTTGTTGGTACATTTTTACACCTGATATTTTAGCAAAACTGAACAACATAAATTCCTTTAGCTCTTTTAAGCAACAGATATTGCTGAAATTGCTGTTTTGCACTTTTGAGAAATAGATGGCGTTATCTATACCCGTATAGCATTTTTAAGTTTTGGTGGTTCAGTTTCATAAGAAATAGTTTCTTTTAGTTCATTTGAGCAATATATGTACTCTCTCTGATCCCAATTAGCACTTTAAAGCAATTATAACTTTTGCAGGTTCAGTTTTGCAAAAATTATTTCCTTCAACTTTTTTGAGCAATATATAATAATAATAAGTCTTTATTGCCCAACAGGAAAATTACATCCCAATTACAAGACAATATGTAAAATAGATTAATTACATGGCCGTATGCGTGTATATATGACACTCTCTATTGCTCTTTAGCTCTTTCGATTAATAGATGGCGCTGTATGCTGCTGTTTACCTCTTTTAGGCAATAGAAGCCCCTCTTTGTTGGCTCTCTATAGCTCTTTTGACTCGTTTGAGCAATGATGTTTGAGCAATTGACTCCTTTGAGCAATGAGTAACACTTAGTTTAGTTTGTTTTTCAGTGTTGATAATAAAGAAGCAAACACATGCAAGTAAAGTTTCATCAACATTAATACAACGTTTAATGTTACTACAAATGTTGTTTGTTTTTTGCTCAGTGGGTAATTACCAGTATTACAATAACTTTTCTGCTGTTTAAATTTTTGAGCAATAGATGGCACCCTCGTTTGGCGTGTAGCTCTTTTAAACAACAGATGGCGGTATATATTAGTGTTTAGCTCTTTTAAGCAATAGATGGCGCTATATATAATAATAGAAATAATAATAAATTGTCTTTTAAATCTATTATATTACAAAACATTAGATACAATCGTAGGCAAAGTTTATTTTATTTTGCAACTCACTGCTCTTCCAGTTAACCTAACTATGTGTTATTTTATATCAAGGACAGCCATTATTTTGGGCTTATTTTTTATTTAACATAAAATAACTGAACAAGTATTTTTTAGTGTATTTATAACTTCACAATATTTCAGTGTTTTATACGCGTGGCGCGTGAAGTAAAATTTCGAGTTTAGAAAAGCCCCGTGAAAATTTGTCTCGGGTCGCTGCGCGACCCGGGACAAATTTTCACGGTGCTTTTCTAAACTCGAAATTTTACTTCACGCTTAGTCTGGAAGTGGAGACAATCGTTTGAAACTTCTGCGAAAATTATAGTCATAACGTGTCACAATTGATTAAACTTATTGGAGATTGTGTTTCCTTTCTATTTTAATTTTATAGCTAAGCAGAATTATTAAAGCATTTTTCTAAGGAATGCGAATCTTTATTGCTAACTACAATGGGGGAATGGGTTAGAGGGTATTAAAGCAATTTAATTTAAAGATTTAAATACCAATTTAAAATCATTTTTATTAAGACTGGCGGACGGCGCAGTCTATTGGTGTTTACCTCATTTGAGCAATAGATGGCGCTCTCTATTACAGTTTAGTTCTTTTGAGCAATAGATGGCGCTCTCTACTGCTGTTTGGTAGTGTCCCTTTATGTAAGAGAGTACCGCAATTGAAAAGACCAATGTAAGGGCGTCAACATGGCGTCGTGACTGTTCCATCACAACGCTTAAAACAGCCGTTTGCATATCCAGTAAAACATTAGGTGCATTATATTTATTAATAAAAAATTAAACAAAGATTCGCAATTATTAACAGAAATTATTAATAGATAAAATCATTACAGTTTATTAATTGAGGATATGTTTATAATTTGTAATTCAAATCAAATCAAATCAAATTTACTTTTATATAAATAAAATAAAATAATTTAAAACTTTCAAATATATATTGTAAACTCGCTACAATTGTTTCGCCACACTGTGGCTTCTTCAGGCGAAGAAGCCACAGTGTGGCGAAACAATTGTAGCGAGTTTACAATATATATTTGAAAGTTTTAAATTATTTTATTTTATTTATATAAAAGTGAAGATGAACTTTCAAAATTTATCAGCCTTATCAATCAATTATTTGAAACAATCCAGTGATGGTGAATTGGCTAAATGGTATAACGTGCGAACTAAATATATGGTTCGAACATCAGTGCAAGGAAAACGACATTATCATTTCTTCGCCTGAAGAAGCCACAGTGTGGCGAAACAATTGTAGCGAGTTTACAATATATATTTGAAAGTTTTAAATTATTTTATTTTATTTATATAAAAGTGAAGATGAACTTTCAACATTTATCAGCCTTATCAATCAATTATTCAAATCAAATTGTTTATTGGTCCTTCATTGTTTAATTCTACAATATTAGACACGTCAAAGAAATAAATATATGATATAAATAAATAGAAATAAAATATTACAATATAAACTACAGAGTATAAGGACATTTGATTACAGTGATACATTAAAATGTTGATATGCATGTATTAAATAAAAAATAAAATTTGGTCAGTTGGATAATTTTAAGTTATTTCCGAGTGATTAAAATGTTCAAAATCTTCTATACTGTACTTGGACTTGAATTTACTTAGTGTCAATCCTGTCAGCGACTCTGGAAGTTTGTTATACAGGTTAATACCGGCTTGCTGAGGAGCTATACCAAAGAATGAATGTGTGTGTTGGTATGATACTAATTTCTATTTATTTCTAGTTTGGTAGCTATGAATGTCAAATGTCTTATGAAAGTAGATTTATATGAGTGAATATAAAATAACATTTTTAAAATGTAAATGCAAGCTAGTGTTAAAATCTTTTCTTGAATAAAAACCATTTTGCATGAATCTAAGTAATTTAAGTTGAACATTAAGCGAATAATTCTTTTTTGTAAGATAAATAATCGGTTTGTTTGACATGACTGTCCCCACAGTGTAATATTATAGGATAGGTATGAGTATATAAGTCCATAGTATATGTTTACGATGAAGTTTTTATGAAATTGATTTTTTATTCTAGATATTAAATAATAAGATTTATTCATTTTTGAAGCTAAAAATTCAATATGACTATTCCACTGTAGATGTTGCTCAATACTTATCCCTAAATATTTTGTTGAGTCGACCGTTTTTATGTCATTACCCTCGAAATTAAAGCAAATTGAGTCAGACTTGTTATATATGTTAGACATACGCATTACTACCGTTTTATCAACATTAACAATTAATTTATTTATGTTACACCATTTACTAAATTGCGACCATACATTAGTTACTTTTATTCTGGCTTCATCAATGTCATTTACTGTGATTAGTACTGCAGTGTCATCAGCAAACATGACAACCTCACCCTCAGTGATATAGTTGGGTAAATCATTTGAGTACATTAAAAAAATTACCGGACCCAGATTAATACCCTGTGGGGTCCCGGTATTAATTGTGTATTCAGTTGATAGCGCCTCCTTGTATTTGACTAAATATTTTCTCCCGTCTAAGTATGACATAATCCAATTGTTCATGAAATCCCGGAAACGCATATCATGTAATTTTTTTTCAAGTATGTTATGATTTAGCGTGTCGAACGCTTTTTTCAAATCGAACATGATAATGAAGCATTCTTTATTTTTTTCCATAGCGTGGAATGTGCTTTGAATTAGACTAACTGTTGCTGTTTCCGTTGATCTGCCAATTCTAAATCCAAATTGTTTTTCATTTAGAATTCTATATTTGTTTAGAAAACTAACAATTCGGTCACAAATTAGTTTTTCAACGACTTTTGAAAAAACACTTAGCAAGCAGATATCCCTATGATTCTCTATCGTATTTTCACCTTTCTTAGGAACTGGAATGACGTAAGATTTTTTTAATGAAGTAGGATATTTGCCTTGTGATATAGAAATATTGATGATGTATGTAAGATATGGTGGCAATATATCTGCACTTAATTTTAATAATTTCATAGGAAAATTATCTACTCCCGTCGACTGAGTATTACGCAATATGTTTATTGTTTTCAAAACTTCATTATCAGTCACCGGAATAAATGAAAAGGTGTTTACATAAATCTGACTACATGAGTTAAGATTGGAATTGTCGTTTACTTTAACTAGGTTTTTGATTGAATTTTCAAAATATGCTGCAAGTTCATTGGCAGTTTCATCAGGACACTTATTTGTTTCTACATTCGTTTTTTTTATTTTTATATTCGATTAGATTCCATAATGCTTTAGTTTTGTTGTTAGCCTTCGCAATCAGTTCTGCTGCATGTTGCTTTTTTTCAGAAATGATCATATTATTAAGTATTTTTGATTTTTCTTTATATCTTATTAAATAGTCTTCTCTAACAGTAAATTTCGAAAATATACCTAATGCTTTAACTTCATCATAAAATATCTGCAAATTATCTGAAAAAACAATTTTGTTACGATCCGAACAATTTGTATTTTTATTAATTTTTTTAAGTGGGAAGGATACGTTGAAGGACCATTTTATTTGATCGTAAAAGTATTCAAATATAGTATCAATATCTGTATTAATTGGTAACAAATTAAAGTAATTATTGCTTAAGAAATAATTTTTAAAATCGTTTATATTTTTGTCCGAGAATTGCCGTTTTTTTATGTACGAGGTCACATTATTATTTTGCTTTTTTATTTTTAAATGTACTGATTGTGCGTAATGGTCCGAAGGACCAGGATAAAAATTATGTTTCCTTAATATAATTTCTTCATTGTTTATGAATATGTAGTCAATAGAAGTTTTTGTAACTAGCGACGTATTTGAATTTGTTTGATATCTAGTGGCATCCTTAATTATTGAGTTTAAGTTGTGGGCCTTTGAGATATCCTTAAGGGACCTTTCATTTCTAATTTGTTGCTATCTCTCCTTTCATTTTAAATTGTATTGTTAGTTGGTTTGAAGAGAATTTGACCTAAACGTTACATATACTTTAATAGAGCGTTGTAACAAATCAAATTAAATAAGATTTTAAATATTTCATTGTATAATTCAATATCCGGAGGTGTATTTGCACGGGAAGTAGTTGTTTCAATGGATATTTATCGTCTTAAATTGTCTTATTAATTAAGACACTGTTTGCATTTTCACGAATAGTTTTTTTTCGTAATTTTATATATTATCCTTAAGGGAATATGTTGATTTATTAAATTTAAGTTCATCGATGTTAAAATCGCCACAAATGATGATTGTTTCATATTTGTTTATTATGTTATCTAAAAGTTGATTATATTTGTTTAGGAATAATTCAATCATTTCATTATTATTAGCTGGTGGCCTGTATATTGAGACTATGCACATAATTTTATTAAACGATATACCACAACATTCAATAATTTCTTCAATTCCTAGATTTTCTATATTTCTTAAAGATTTACAAAGATCTGATATAGTATTTTTTACGAATATTGCAGACCCTCCGTGTAAGTTATTCTTTCTTTGGAAACTCGACAACATTGAGTACCCGTTTAACTTAAAACCATCCAACTGGGCATACCTTAACCAAGTTTCTGACATACATATTATATCATAATTATATTGAGTACACAGGAGTTTAATTTTATTTATTTTATTGAAAATTGATCTTATATGTATGTGGAAAATTTCAAGAGTGGCGTTAGGACAAGAATCGTTATTAGTAGTTGTTCGGTGTCCTCTTCTGATTCCATCGTTGTTTGTAGTTGGTATTTTTTGGGTGATCATTTCTGCGTTGCTGACTTCCTCGAAATAACTGCACATTTATTCCCTCGCACCAGAAGTTTTCATTCAGGACAGTTTGTGCGTCTTGTGTAGGCACGGGTATTTTGAAGCTGGAATGGTAGTCATTTCGTTCCATTTTGGTTACGTAAAATGAACGAGATGGAAGTTTTTTTTCTAGATATTCCTTAACATTTTCCTCGCAGGTGTTTACTTCAAGATTCGATACAAAGAGAATGGTCATTGGAGTGGCGGAGACAATTTCATTTTTTTCGGGTTTTTTCCGTCCTGTAATCAGTATCGTAGATCCGGATCCAGATGCTGCCGTTAAACCTGGTTTGCTGAACATAGTCGTTTTTATTGCAGCGTTGGATGAGTTTTTTTTTATTGGTGATTTAGATCCAGTGTTCTTCGGGACAAAGTCCGCGGTCGGTGCATTCGAATTTATCTCCGTTTGAGTGTGTCCTTTTCGCATATTTGACAAGGTCGTATCGATATTTTGTGATTCATTCCATGTATTTAAAACAGGTGTTTGGTTTTTCGATGGCTTCGTATCACTTTCTAACAAATCGATTTTAAAAAGTAACAAGTTATGTTTCTCCTCCATTTCAGTTACTAGTTTATACAATAGTTTGTTTTCACTAGTAAGATGTTCGATTTTTGTAATTAGGTCTTTCGTCAAAGAAACATCCTCTTCATTTGTATTAATTATTGTCTGGAATGATGCATTCAATGTGTCGTCCATGTTTGTCGGTTCATTAATCGGTTCACAGCATTTTATGGGATTATCGTCAATTATTACAATATCACTGTAGTATTTTACGCATCCACGATGCATCACTGTACTACAGTTTATGCACTTTAGGCCAGAAACCGGTACACTATTACACTTTATCACAGCGACAGTCGAACACGCGTCTGTATCGTTCGCCATTTTTCGTAATTGTCTAACATTAGTTGGAACACTATGCTTCGACAAACGTCAGGTACAAACGTTCAATTTGAAGCTTTAAACAAGTGTTTTCCACTCCCAGACTAAGCATGAAGTAAAATTTCGAGTTTAGAAAAGCCCCGTGAAAATTTGTCGAGGGTCGCGCAGCGACCCGAGACAAATTTTCTGGGCTTTTCTAAACTCGAAATTTTACTTCATGCGCCACGCGTATAAAACACTAAAATATTGTGAAATGTGTGTATATTCTAACTTCGCTTAAAATCTGTTTTTTATACGCGTGGCGCATGAAGTAAAATTTCGAGTTTAGAAAAGCCCAGAAAATTTGTCGACACTGTGTTTAATTAAGTCACTATACTGTTTGGCTATTTCAAGCAATTTCAGCGCACTAATTACACATCCAATATTTAAAAAAATTACTGAACTAAACTAATTTCTTAATTATCGTTACAATTTACAACTAAACTTACAAACTTAAGCAAATTAATTCTATATGTACTCTCATAATTTACAACTCAACCTGCAGTTTAAGTCTGCAAGTTTGGTTGTAAATTATGAGAATAATTACCTCCTTAATTATTGTCATATTGTCACAAATTTCTATAGTAACAGACCTAAGCACCCGATTAAGTCGAGTTACTTAATAGGAAATTTGCTCGACCATCGGGAAAAACAGTGTCTCGTCTTATGGCAGCAATTAGCGTGTCTCGTACTCTTTCGAAAAGAACACACGACGGATAATGAAAAGGACACATTACGCAACTCACAACAAATACTCCATTAGCAATGAAAGTCGCGACACACGAGAGATAGCCTCTTTTAAAAGTGAAATGGAATTACTTCGCCTCGTTTCTGGGAGGATGAAGACACGGTCTGCCAGATTGTGCTGGAAATGTGGGTCAAAACTATATCGTGACTGAACGTAATAAGAGTACTCAATGTTAGTTTATTTTGATCTTTTTGCGAAAAAAAAAAATAATAAGAGTGGGTTATATAACTTCAAAGAACGTGTATATTCAAGTTTGTAACAGTTGCATGATTTTCGAGAGAAATTGGTTGTTTTATGAGGGATTCAAAAACCAAATCATGTACAGGTGATCTATTTAAAATAAGTAGGTTGCATCCGCTACTTTCTTTATTGCACACCCTGTATAGATGAAAATATGTTTAGGGCGTAGCGCTACGCGATCGAACCAATTTTTTAGGCGTTTCTAAACTCGAAATATTACTTCATGCGCCACGCGTAAAAAACACTAATTTCGAGTTTATTTTAATATCTATAAATAAGTATTTATTGCAAATAAATTATAGCAAATAAATTATAGCATAGAAAGGAACATATCAATTCATGTATAAATAACTCTTTTTTAAATTAATTAACTGGGTGAAATTTTTGAAACTTTTTGTGTTTGTTCGCATTTATTAGAAAAGGCTAATTTACCAAATGTCCCAGACCGTTCAATAGGAACTCTATTAAATAAATTAAGTGAAAGTCTCTGCAATTGCCGAATTGTGAAAATGGAATGTTTGAGAAGTCGAAATTAAAGTAATTAACAGGTAGGAGAAATTAAATAAAGTCTCAGTAATTGAAGCACAACTAGATTTATAAAATAATAATGTTCCATTTTGGAAATGTTCTGTAAATCAACAATTTTAAATAATAATTTTTGAAATATTCTGTAAATCAACAATAATATAGTAAAAATAATACATTTTTGATATGTTCTGTAAATCAAAAATAATAATAACGATACATTTTTGAAAGGTTCTGTAAATCAACAATAATTAAATAATAATACATTTTGGAAATGTTCTGCAAATCAACCCTAATATGTTAAATAATAAGGACACGTTTTTGAAATGCTGAAGTTTCATTTTATATTAATCTTTAAACGTTAAGAAAATAGTAAATTTTTGTATGTTTTGCAGTTTTAAGCTTGTATTAGACGACACTATTTTCTTGTACATGAAAGTAGTATACTATTTTCTATTATGGTGTATAATACACAAACACGAATATTGTACACTTTTATATAATGGAAATAGGACATGTTCTGTTTGGTTTGGTCATATTTTGTGTATTACACCATGATAGAAAATAGTATACTATTTTCTTGTACAACTAAATAGTGTCGTCTAATACAAGCTTTACAGATTGCGTAATTCACAAATGTGCACGCAATTAATAACGAATACATTTCACGGGAAGCAATAATCGTTAAACATATTTTTGTTTGAACTGGAACTGGTTTTATAAGCACGTTTAAATAAATCGAAAGTAAGTGTGCCATGAATTCAATAAGTTTAGAATTTCTTAATTAATCAATATCTAAGTATTGATTAATTGACAAATTCTAAACAAAAAATGTTCGTATAAACTGTAAACTTTTCGTAATTTTATAGAGTATGATTAAAGTTTAGCAAATTAAATGAAGCGTAAGCTTATTCTCTCAAACTCAAATAATATTAATTTTGAAATATTCATTATTGAATCCATGACACACACACTTTCGATTTATTTATATTTTTTTAGAAATACTTAATATCGCAAAATTTAAAAAAAACAATCACTTATAAGGACTTTAAGTAATTTAATTCAATTTATTCCTTAATTGTTAGATAATATGCACTTTCTTTATTACAATTTCCATTAATTTGACCCTTGGTCACACCAATTGTTTTCAAAATTTCCTTGAAAACGGTTTCGCTTCCATTGAGAATCGTCCTTGTTTTTTCATCTGAAATTGATGTATTATTCTTAATTAACGACAATTAAGTATTTTAATTAGTTCGATTCAATTATTTCGAGTGAACTCACGCAAATAATAAAATTAACAACTAATGGAGAATATGTGCACAATAATAATTCAATTATCAGAACTGAGAGAATCTAGGCCACTTTTTATTATTTTGTTAATTTCACAAGATTTGTCCATCTTATCTATCTCTGTACAAACTTAACGAGCAAACTTTAATGAAATCAGTTTGTATTTTCTATACGGGTTTCTTTTTTAAGGTACATTACAAGATGTCAATTATGTTAGTTTAGGTAAGGAAGTAAGGAATAACAGTCTTTTTTATGTGTAATATTCACTTCACGTAAACTCAAAAACAGACAGTTATGTTAGGTTTGCTGTTAATTACTTAGGTTAGGTTAGATGTCAATTATGTTAGGTTTGATGTTAATTGCTTAGGTTAGATTAACTATCAGTTATTAAGCTTAGGTTAACTGTCAATTATTAAAGTTAGGTTAGATGTCAAACATAATTGACATCTGACCTAATCTTAATATTTGACACTTAAACCAACCTGAGCAATTAAGGTTAGCTGCCAATTGCTTAGGTTAGATCAGATAATTATTTAGGCATACTAAATAAGTTTAATAAGCCTGTTTTTTTTTTATATTAAAAATTGTATTTTCTGAAAGTCTGTAAGTCATTAATCAATCAAAGTGTAACGGCTTTGTAATTACATTTTGTTTAACAATAGGTGGATAATATGGGAATTGCGCAATTTTCCAACAGCACAGAATTCCACATTTCGAAATCTAAATACAATTCCACTATATTAAAGTTCTCTCGTTGAATATTCAGTGCGATTGTTTCGTCACATTACATCATTAATTATAAGGAAATGTCAATTGAAGTCATTTATAATAAAAACAAATTAAATTATGGAAACAGAAAATTCAATAACATTAGCAATAACACCTAACTTTTTTATTTAAATAGATTACAATATCTATATAAATAAATTAGTATTATTAAACTGTTTTGAATTATTATTGAATAAAAACATGTACTTTTACTTTCTCCGTATGTAATACAAAGGGAAAATTTGTTTTCGTGATTGTTTTGGAATTAAAAATGTTTGCGGAAATATCCGTTCCGATTTCTGAAAAATGTCTGTATATCTGCGGACGCTATTCAGCAAAAACCGCTAAAGATATTGATATTAAACTTTAACAGCACATTTATGCTGTGTTTTAAAAAAAATTAAAAAATTACTGAAACGTCGGATTTTCATAACATTTTCAGGGATTTCTAGAGGAAAAAATGCGTTTTACTGTCATGTAGAAATAAATCAAATTTATTACTTGAGAAATAAACTACAGGTGGTTAAAGTTGATTAATAAGTGAATTAACATAGTTGCGTTTTAAAAAATATGTGAAAAATTACCAAAACGCCGGATTTTTGTGAACTTTTCAGGAGTCGCGAGAGCAAAGAATGCGCTTTACTGTCACGTGTAAATAATTGTTTTTTTCTGGAACAGCAAAAAAACTAAATTTCAACAAACAAATATTACAATTTTAATTCGTAAACATTAACTTAAAGCTCAAAACGTTTCCGATTCTCAGATAATCTCAAAGTGTCGATCTTTAGCACTGTCTAATTAATTGTACTTGGTAGAATGTATTTAGGTTTAAGTTTAAGTTAGTCTAATAATAATATAAATATGTAACTTAATGTTTGTTAGTGAATTCCTAATGTTAATATTTTGTAAAAAAAGGTGTTATCCGTTAATAGATAAATAAATAAAAATAAATAAATAAATTGTTTTCATTCACTTATTTTCTTGAAACGGCAAAAAAAAACTCAATTTAATAATAAGATTGAGAAAACTACAAATAAATTTATTTGTAGTTTTTTTCACTCATGAAAATGTCGAGTTTTTAAAAAAAACTTATGCTCGATTTTTGTAAAATATATATTTTTTTTAATTGATTGATTTTTCAAAAAAGTTGTGCTTAATTATTTGAGCCATCTATTTATTTTCTAGTTTTATTTAATTGAATTCAGTCGCGAAAAAGCAGTGATTTTAATTTAATTTTAAGCCTTAATTCAAGCGTAAAAACAATTGAGCTTTACTTCAATTCAAAGCCACATTCTTTGGCAGTCGTCTGTCTTTTATTTTATGAAAATATCAAATCCGTGTACAAAGTTACGCTCATTTATTTAATAATAAGATTGAGAAAACTACAAATACATTTATTTGTAGTTTTTTTTTCACTCATGAAAATGTGGAGTTTTTAAAAAAAATAATCGAGCATAACTCGATTATTGTAAAATATAGATATTTCTTTGAAATAATGAAAACGCAGCTCCATGATTTAAGCGTAAAAACAATTGAACGTTACGTCACATCAAAGTTTGATTCTTTGGTGTCGTTTGCCATTTGTTTCGTGAAATTGACAAATTTCTCAAAAAAGTTGTGCTTAATTATTTGAGCCAGCCATGATTTAATAAAGAAAACACTTGGTTAAATTTCACTAACATAATTAGTGAAATTAGTGAAATTTAACCAAGTGTTTTCTTTATTAAATCATAGTTAAATATGTTTCACCACGTGAAAGATGAGAAACTTGTTCAAGATTGAGCCAGCCATTTTTTAAATTTAATTCACTCGGCAAAAGCAGTGATTTTAATTTATATTTAAGCCTTGATTTAAGCGTGAAAACTATTGAGCTTTACTCCAATTCAAAGCCACATTCTTCGGCTATCGTCTGCCTTTTGTTTCATGAAAATATTAAATCCGTGTACAAAGTTACGCTTAATTATTTGAGAGAGCATTTTATAATTTAACAAATTATTAAAACACGGAGCGAAATTGTACTGACTTTTATTTGAAATTTAAGCCTCGGTTTAAGTGTGAAAACAATTAAGCGTTACATCACTTGAACGCCACATTTTTCGGCTCTCGTTCGTTATTTGTTTATTGAAAATATCAGTTTTGCGGACAAAATTGCGCTTAATTATTTGATCCATCCGTTTTTTTGGTTTTATTAAATTTAATTGACTCGGCAAAAAGCAGTGATTTTAATTTAATTTTGAGCCTTGATTTAAGCGTGAAAACAATTGAGCTTAACTTCAATTCAAAGCCACATTCTTTGGCTATCGTCTGCCTTTTGATTCATGAAAATTACAAATCCGTGTACAAAGTTACGCTTAATTATTTAAGCGAGTATTTTTTAATTTAACAAATTATTAAAACACGGAGCGAAATTGCACTGACTTTTATTTGAAATTTAAGCCTCGGTTTAAGTGTGAAAACAATTAAGCGTTACATCACTTGAACGCCACATTTTTCGGCTCTCGTTCGGTTTTTGTTTATTGAAAATACCAGTTTCGTGGACAAAATTGCGCTTAATTATTTGATCCATCCGTTTTTTTGGTTTTATTAAGTTTAATTGACTCGGCAAAAAGCAGTGATTTTAATTTAATTTTGAGCCTTTATTTAAGCGTGAAAACAATTGAGCTTAACTTCAATTCAAAGCCACATTCTTTGGCTATCGTCTGCCTTTTGTTTCATGAAAATTACAAATCCGTGTACAAAGTTACGCTTAATTATTTAAGCGAGTATTTTTTAATTTAACAAATTATTAAAACACGGAGCGAAATTGCATTGACTTTTATTTGAAATTTAAGCCTCGGTTTAAGTGTGAAAACAATTAAGCGTTACATCACTTGAACGCCACATTTTTCGGCTCTCGTTCGTTTTTTGTTTATTGAAAATATCAGTTTCGTGGACAAAATTGCGCTTAATTATTTGATCCGTGCATTTTTTTGGTTTTATTAAGTTTAATTGACTCGGCAAAAAGCAGTAATTTTAATTTAATTTTGAGCCTTGATTTAAGCGTGTAAACAATTGAGCTTAACTTCAATTCAAAGCCACATTCTTTGGCTATCGTCTGCCTTTTGATTCATGAAAATTACAAATCCGTGTACAAAGTTACACTTAATTATTTAAGCGAGTATTTTTTAATTTAACAAATTATTAAAACACGGAGCGAAATTGCACTGACTTTTATTTGAAATTTAAGCCTCGGTTTAAGTGTGAAAACAATTAAGCGTTACATCACTTGAACGCCACATTTTTCGGCTCTCGTTCGTTTTTTGTTTATTGAAAATATCAGTTTCGTGGACAAAATTGCGCTTAATTATTTGATCCGTCCATTTTTTTTTTGGTTTTATTAAGTTTAATTGACTCGGCAAAAAGTAGTGATTTTAATTTAATTTTGATCCTTGATTTAAGCGTGTAAACAATTGAGCTTAACTTCAATTCAAAGCCACATTCTTTGGCTGTCGTCTGCCTTTTGTTTCATGAAAATTACAAATCCGTGTACAAAGTTACGCTTAATTATTTAAGCGAGTATTTTTTAATTTAACAAATTATTAAAACACGGAGCGAAATTGCACTGACTTTTATTTGAAATTTAAGCCTCGGTTTAAGTGTGAAAACAATTAAGCGTTACATCACTTGAACGCCACATTTTTCGGCTCTCGTTCGTGTTTTGTTTATTGAAAATATCAGTTTCGTGGACAAAATTGCGCTTAATTATTTGATCCGTCCATTTTTTTGGTTTTATTAAGTTTAATTGACTCGGCAAAAAGCAGTGATTTTAATTTAATTTTGAGCCTTGATTTAAGCGTGAAAACAATTGAGCTTAACTTCAATTCAAAGCCACATTCTTTGGCTATCGTCTGCCTTTTGTTTCATGAAGATTACAAATCCGTGTACAAAGTTACGCTTAATTATTTAAGCGAGTATTTTTTAATTTAACAAATTATTAAAACGCGAAGCGAAATTGCACTGACTTTTGCTTGGAATTTAAACCTCGGTTTAAGTGTAAAAACAATTGAGCGTTACCTCACTTGAAAGCCACGTTCTTCGGCTGTCGTTCGTTTTTTGTTTAATGAAAATATCAATTTCGTGGACAAAATTGCGCTTAATTATTTGAGCAAGCATTGTTTAATTTACTAATTATTAAAACAGACTTTGACTTAAAATTATTCACCTTATTTTCTTTAAATCTTTAGATACTCGTTGTGTTTTTAAAAGAGTTTAATTTGAAGCTTTAAACGAGTGTTTTCCACTCCCAGACTAAGCATGAAGTAAAATTTCGAGTTTAGAAAAGCCCCGTGAAAATTTGTCGAGGGTCGCGCAGCGACCCGAGACAAATTTTCTGGGCTTTTCTAAACTCGAAATTTTACTTCATGCGCCACGCGTAGTAAACACTAAAATATTGTAGATTTTATGTATATTTGAACCTCACTGGAAATCAGTGTTTTATACGCGTGGCGCATGAAGTAAAATTTCGAGTTTAGAAAAGCCCAGAAAATGTGTCTCGGGTCAAACTTAAATCAAGGCTTAAATTTTAAGTCCAATTCCGTGTTTAAATAATTAGTAAATAAAAAAGGCTTGCTCAAATAATTAAGCGTAACTTTGTCCACGGATTTGATATTTTTATTAAACGAAAGGCAGTCGACAATTATAGAATGTGGTTTTAAATTGTGGTAAAGAGTCCCTAGTAAAAATGAATCTTGTAGCAATATTATACAGGGAGTTTTTCTTTAAAATATACGTTTTCTAAATTCAGCGTCTTTTCTTTAAATCTTCGGATACTCGTTGTGTTTTAAAAAGAGTTCAATTTGAAGCTTCTAACGAGTGTTTTCCACTCCCAGACTAAGCATGAAGTAAAATTTCAAGTTTAGAAAAGCCCCGTGAAAATTTGTCGAGGGTCGCGCAGCGACCCGAGACAAATTTTTTGGGCTTTTCTAAACTCGAAATTTTACTTCATGCGCCACGCGTAGTAAACACTAAAATATTGTAAATTTTATGTATATTTGAACCTCACTGGAAATCAGTGTTTTATACGCGTGGCGCATGAAGTAAAATTTCGAGTTTAGAAAAGCCCAGAAAATTTGTCTCCGGTCGCTGCGCGACCCTCGACAAATTTTCACGGGGCTTTTCTAAACTCGAAATTTACTTCATGCTTAGTCTGGGAGTGGAAAACACTCGTTAGAAGCTTCAAATTGAACTCTTTTTAAAAAACAACGAGTATCCGAAGATTTAAAGAAAAGAAGCTGAATTTAGAAAACGTATACTTTAAAGAAAAACTCCTTGTATAATATTGCTACAAGATTCTACTAGAGACTCTTTACCACAATTTAAAACCACATTCTATAATTGTCGACTGCCTTTCGTTTAATAAAAATATCAAATCCGTGGACAAAGTTACGCTTAATTATCTGAGCAAGCCTTTTTTATTTACTAATTATTTAAACACGGAATTGGACCTAAAATTTAAGCCTTGATTTAAGTTTGAAATAAATTGAGCGTTACGTCACTTTAAAGCCGCATTTTTCGGCTGTCGTTCGCCTTTTGTTTTGAGAAAATATCAAGTTCGTTGAAATAGTTGCGCTTAATTATTTGAGCGACTATTTTTTAAGAATAATTAATTAAATATTAAAATACGGACTTTGACTTGAAACTTAATTAATATTTAAATTTTAATTATAACCAAACGAAGTTTATTAGTTTCTGTACAGATTCTTAGATTTTCTTAGATTCTTTTATGTTGATTTGAAAATCTGTTAATTTTTTAGAATTTTTTTTAATACTTTCTCATTTATCACTTGGTAAAACATTTTGAAATAATATTAAAGGATAAATTAAAAACACTTCGTTTCACAAATATTGAAACAATATTAAAAGTGTTTTTAATTTATCCTTTAATATTATTTTTAGAATTGTTTAAATAGAATACATTCACCTAAAATCGTTGATTTTATTGCAAAATGTCAACTTTGGTGGAATATTTTCGGAAAACGTGGCGTGATAATTTAATTTTCTTTCTATAATATGTAAGTGCAATCAATTCTAAGTAAATTCTGTCAATTTAAAGTTGATAGTATAGATTTCTAATTTTTCACATTTTTTTTTTAAAACACAATCTCTCAAAATTGTTAATTTTATTGCATTATTTTAATTTTGACTAAATATTTTAAAAAAATGTGATGAGATAATATAATTTTCTTTCTATAAGATATAAGTGCAATTAATTTTAAGTGAATTTTGTGAATTTCACAGTGATGGTGTAAAGTTCAAAATTTTTACAATTTTTTTAAAGATAACGTTCTCCAAAAATTGGCAATTTTATTGCATAATTTCAACTTTGGCTGAATATTTTCGGAAAATACGTCAGGTTAATTATATTTTCTTTCTATAGGATGTAAGTCCAATCAGTTTTAAGTAAATTGTGTAAATTTCACGTTGATGATATAATATTTCAATTTTTTACAATTTTTTCAAAAAAAATATGTCCCCAAAATTGTTAATTTTATTGTATAATCTCAACTTTGGCTGAATATTTTGGGAAAACACGTCAACATAATTATATTTTCTTTCTATAGGATGTAAGTCCAACCAGTTTTAAGTAAATTGTGTGAATTTCACGTTGATGGTATAAAATTTTAATTTTTTACAATTTTTTCAAAAAAAAACATTGCCCCAAAATTGTTAATTTTATTGTATAATCTCTACTTTGGCTGCATATTTTAGGAAAATACGTCAAGATAATTATATTTTCTTCCTATAAGATGTATGTCTAATTAGTTTTAAGTAAATTGTGTGAATTTCACGTTGATAGTAAAAAATTTTAATTTTTTACAATTTTTTCAAAAAAAGCATTGCCCCAAGATTGTTAATTTTATTGTTTAATCTCAACTTTGGCTGAATATTTTCGGAAAATACGTTAAGATAATTATGTTTTCTTTCTATAGAATGTAATTCCAATCAGTTTTAAGTAAATTGTGTGAATTTCATGTTGATAGTATGAAATTTTAATTTTTTACAATTTTTTCAAAAAAAAAACATTGCTCCAAAATTGTTAATTTTCGTGTATAATCTCAAGTTTGACTGAATATTTTCGGAAAATACGTCAAGATAAATATATTTTCTTTCCAATGGATGTAAGTCCAATCAGTTTTAAGTAAATTGTGTGAATTTCACGTTGATGGTATAAAATTTTAATTTTTTACAATTTTTTCAAAAAAAAAACATTGCCCCAAAATTGTTAATTTTATTGTATAATCTCTACTTTGGCTGAATATTTTGTGAAAATACGTCAAGATAATTATATTTTCTTTTTTTAGGATGTAAGTCCAATCAGTTTTAAGTAAATTGTGTGAATTTCACGTTGATGGTATAACATTTTAATTTTTTACAATGTTTTCAAAAAAAAACCATTGCCCCAAAATTGGTAATTTTATTGTATAATCTCAACTTTGGCTGAATATTTTTGGAAAACTCGTCAAGATAATTACATTTTCTTTCTATAGGATGTAAGTCTAATCAGTTTTAAGTAAATTGTGTGAATTTTACGTTGATGGTATAAAATTTTAATTTTTTACAGTTTTTTCAAAAAAAAAAACGTTGCCCAAAAATTGTTAATTTTATTGTATAATCACAACTTTGGCTGAATATTTTGGGAAAATACGTCAAGATAATTATATTTTCTTTCTATAGGATGTAAGTCTAATCAGTTTTAAGTAAATTGTGTGAATTTCACTTTGATGGTATATAATTTTAATTTTTTACAATTTTTTCAAAAAAAAACAAACATTCCCCCAAAATTGTTGATTTAATTGTATAATCTCAACTTTGGCTGAATATTTTTGGAAAATACGTCAAGTTAATTAAATGTTGTTTGTATAGGATGTAAGTCCTATTAGTTTTAAGTAAATTGTGTGAATTTCACGTTGATAATATAAAATTTTAATTTATTACAGTTTTTTCAAAAAAAAAAAATGCCCCAAAATTGTTAATTTTGTTGTATAATCTCAACTTTGGCTGAATATTTTTGGAAAATACATCAAGATAATTATATTTTCTTTCTATAGGATGTAAGTTCAATCAGTTCTAAGTAAATTGTGTGAATTTCACGTTGATGGTATGAAATTTTAATTTGTTACAATTAAAAAAAAAAAAACATTGCCCTAAAATTGTTAATTTTATTGTATAATCTCAACTTTGGCTGAATATTTTCGGATAATACGTCAAGATAATTATATTTTCTTTCTTTAGGTTGTAAGTCCAATCAATTTTGAGTAAGTTGTGTGAATTTCACGTTAATAGTAAAAAGTTTCAATTTTGTACAGTTTTTTAAAGAAAACATTCTCCCAAAATTCTCATTATTTTTGAAAATTTTAAGAAAACGTGGTGAGATAATTTAATTTTCTTTTTATAATATATAAGTGCAATCAATTCTAAGTAAATTTTGTGAATTTCACGTTGATGGTATTAAATTTTAATTTTTTACAATTATTTAAAAAAAATTGCCCCAAAATTTATAATTTTATTGTATAATCTCAACTTTGGCTGAATATTTTCGGAAAATACGTCAAGATAATTATATTTTCTTTCTATAGGATGTAAGTTCAATCAGTTCTAACTAAATTGTGTGAATTTCACGTTGATGGTATGAAATTTTAATTTTTCACAATTTTTTCAAAAAAAAAAATTGCTTTAAAATTGTTAATTTTATTGTATAATCTCAACTTTGGCTGAATATTTTCGGAAAATACGTCAATATAATTATATTTTCTTTCGATAAGATGTAAGTCCAATCAATTCTAAGTAAAATGTGTGCATTTCACGTTGATAGTAAAATATTTTAATTTTGTACAATTTTTTTAAAGAATACATTCTTCCAAAATTGTCAATTTTATTGCATAATTTCAACTTTGGCTTGATATTTTTGGAAATCAAGTAGAGATATTTAAATTTCCTTCACGACCAATCAAAGTTTATTCATTTCTGTGTGGATTCTAGGAATTTTAGGTTGATTTGATAATCCGTTGAATTTTTATTTTTATTCTTTCAAAATAAACTTTCTCCTTAAATCGTTGAATTTCAGTGTTTTACACGCGTGGCGCATGAAGTAAAATTTCGAGTTTAGAAAAGCCCAGAAAATTTGTCTCGGGTCGCTGCGCGACCCTCGACAAATTTTCACAGGGCTTTTCTAAACTCGAAATTTTACTTCATGCTTAATCTGGGAGTGGAAATCACTTGTTTAAAGCTTCAATTTGAAATTTTACAAAAAATAATCTCAACTTTGGCTGAATATTTTCGGAAAATGCGTTAAGTTAATTATATTTTTTTTCTATACGATGTAAGTCCAATCAATTTTAGGTAAATTGTGTGAATTTCACGTTAATAGAAAAAAGTTTTAATTTTGTACAATTTTTTCAAAGAAAACATTCTCCCAAAATCGTCATTTTTTTAATATTTTAAGAAAACGTGACGAGATAATTTAATTTTCTTTTTATACACTATTCAGAGTGCCAATACATTCCACAAATTATGGTTTCAATAGTCCCATTTCTAGGATTTTGAGATATTTGAACGAGATTACTGCCAGTGATAATGTAAATATTTTCAATGAACCTTATGCACATTTTAGAGATATGTTAAATCGTCTTGACAGACTTGCCAAGCAAGTATATGTCTTAAGAAACTTATCCAGGTCTATCACGACCAAAATGCTAACAAATATCTATTATGCATATTTTCATTCGCACATGTCCTACGGAATTATATTGTGGGGTCATTCAAGCATCTTGTCAAACATCTTTCGTTTGCAACGTCGAGCTATTAGAGTGCTGGCAGGAATAAGTTATAGATCGGACTGTAAACAATGCTTTATAGATTTGAACATTTTAACAGTCCCGTGTGTTTTTATACTGGAATGCCTTTTGCATTTAACAAACAATAAAGATAAATACGAAAGTAATAGGTTTTATCATGAGCACAATACAAGAGCAAAAAATGATATCCGGATACAATTTCAAAGGCTCACAAAAGCTAAAACCGGAATACGATACCACTGTATACAATTTTTTAATGCTCTTCCTACACAAATCCAACAACTAAAACCAAAACATTTAAAAGTTTGGTGTAAATCGTTTTTGGCTCAAAATGCTTTCTATTCCTTCGAGGAATACTTTCAGGAGTGCAAGAAACACAAATTTTAATATGTTTGTTTTGTTCAAAACAATGTTTTATTATATACAACCATATTTTCATCATGTGTCTGTTTGTTCATAGTAAATGTTTGTTTTATATCAATTATTTGTAATTTATGCTTTTAATATGTTAGTTTTGTCCAGAAAATTATTTTATCATATACAACCATATTTTTAACATGTTTTGTTTGTTCATAGTAGATGTCTGTTTCATACCAATAATCTGTGATCTGCTATAAATAATGTATACTTTTAATATGTTTAGTGGTCGCCATTGTGAATGTCATTATACATAGTTTTTGCAGGTTAAGTGGAAGAGCAACTAAAGTCACACAGACTGGTTGAACTTCGCCTGCACTACTGTATGTTATTCTCTTTTGTAATATTCCTGAATTTTTGAATAAAGACAATTTATTATTATTATTATTATTATTAGTAGTATTTCAAATTGCCTGTGACCTGTGTAAACAATCTTGTATTAACACCAATATATATTATTATTATTATTATAACCTATAGTCATTTGGTATTATTTTGAAATAATATATTGTTTTAATATTTTGTATATATTTTTTTTCTTTATATGTTTAGGGATTATTTTGATTTTGATGTATAGTAATTTCATTTAATCTATATTTTTTATTGAAGTGAATCATTGTATTAATTTGTTACAATAGTTAAGAATTATATAATTGATTTGTAAAAATTTATGTAAAAAGGAGATACCGTATAAAATAAATAAATAAATAAATAATATATGCCTCCGATATTTTTTGTAAAATTTCAAATTGAAGCTTTAAACGAGTGTTTTCCACTCCCAGGTTAAGCATGAAGTAAAATTTCGAGTTTAGAAAAGCCTGAAAATTTGGTTTGGTCGCGTAGCGCGAAGCGCGGAGCGGCCAAACCAAATTTTCAGGCTTTTCTAAACTCGAAATTTTACTTCATGCGCCACGCGTGTAAAACACTGAAATAATTTGAAGTTTAAAATAATGTTTATTTTGTTTTTTGCAATTGGAAACAGATGTAAGCTAGAGTTAAATCAATTGAGACAAGATTATATTTAATATCACCTTTACAATGTAATAAACCAAGTTTAGTTTAAACTGATTTTTTTTCTGTATTGTAACGATCCATCTAATATTTACGTCTATTGAATGTTCATAGTTTAATATGTTATCGATAAAATTATTAAAACACGCGCTGTTCGTCATCTATACATACGTCAATTGTTTTAATGGAAAAAAGAAAGGTGAATGTTTACGAAAATATTTGCAACTATTAAAAAAAAAGTACGTTATCATCGCGATGTTTGATGAATCGCCGAATCGATTACACTCTGAGTCAATGTCAGGAAAATCGTGTGAAAATATTCTTTTTTGTTTAATTATACATGTAAGTGCGTTTCATTCAAACGAACCGACATTAAACGGTTCACGAGAAATAGAATTTACAGAAATCATTCGCTTTAAAAGTTGATTGATTGAGTTACGTGATAATCAAAGCTGTAGCCAGGGGGGGGGGATATAGGGGTTTACGCCACCGAAATTTTTAAAACGCTAATTTTTTGTATGTAAAAGCGGCCCTGTAAGAGCAAAAACAGTATTTTTAGCAGTAAAACCCTGCTTGAAATATAATTTTAAATTTATTTTTTCTGTCTACGGCCTTGGAGAAGTTCAAATTAATTTGACGAATATTAGTGCTTTATTAAATACAAAACTTCAAGAATAGTTCGAGTATCTCTAGATCTTACGTAAAATCAAACCGAGTTGGCTGTGAATTATGAAGATTTGCGAGTAATATATTTTTTTGAGCTTCACATTAAATCAGTTTTTAGTGAATTATTCCTCGAATTATTTCTTGAATTATTCTTCGAATGATCAGTTGAATTAATTAATTAATAGGTAAGCAAATAGGTAAGCAAAACTAAAAAAAAAACACACTTCCCGCGAAGCGAGCTTTGGCGAGGGGGGCCGGAGGCCCCCCGAGCCAAAACTATCAGACGGGGGCGGCCGAAGGCCGCCCCCCTGCGCCGCCCCTACCACAGCGAAAATTACGACTTTGACAATTTTTTTTAACTAAACTACAAGAGATAAAAAATCGCGGTTTTCAAATTCGGAAAGAGCGCAAAAAACTCAATGGACGGGTATTTTTTCTTGAGAAAATCACCGCCCCCGGGGGCGGGACGAAAAAAAGAAAAAAAAACGTCGACATTTTCGTAAAAATGCGCGAGGGACGGTGAGGTCACTGTCTAAACCATAAATACTACGGCCACTAAAAAAATTCGGGCTATAGTCCCAACTGTTTTACAGTGACAGCGGACAAGCAGAATAAAATCGGTTCACTAGGGGCCGAGAAAAAAAAAACCAAGTACATCGGGGCCGATTTTCCTAATTTTCACATTTTTCGCCGTAGCGTCGAGCTGCTACTTCCGATCGAATCGCGGTCAATGGCGTCGGATGCGCCATCGAATTTGCCTTCAAATGGTTTATTACTCGGGCTTCTGCCGCCCC
Organism: Philonthus cognatus; assembly: GCA_932526585.2. Taxonomy (NCBI): domain Eukaryota; kingdom Metazoa; phylum Arthropoda; class Insecta; order Coleoptera; family Staphylinidae; genus Philonthus; species Philonthus cognatus. Next base: position 139,153,978 of record OW052242.1, read on the forward strand.
CCGGGGGGCGGCAATTTTACAAAACAATTTTAAACTTTCGACCTTAATAACGCCCTTATGCAATGGGCAAAGCCAAGTTAGGAAGCCTGAAACATCATCAACTACACAGTTTTCGGAAGTGGAAATGTACTTTATCAATATTCAAAGCATACGATATAAAACAAATGAATTGGAAGCGTTTCTTACAACAAACGGTAATATTAACATTATATGTATTAGTGAGCATTGGCTTAAAGAACCGGAAATCCCACACTTATCAATAATGAACTATTCTGTGGCTACTAATTATTCGCGGCGCGAACTACAACACGGTGGAGTGATGCAGCTAATTCAAAATCAAATGAATTACAATGAATTATTAAATCTAAACAATCTATCAGTAGATAAACACTGTGAAATAGCTGCGTCATATGTGCCATTATACAATATGATTATTATTTGTGTATACAGATCACCAGATGGAGATTTTAATATATTTCTGTCTATCTTAGGTAAACTGTTGGATAGTGTTGATTTCCAAAGGAATGTTTTTCTCGGAGGAGATTTTAACGTAAAATTTAATACACGTGATCCCCGTGCTCTGAATCTATGTGACGTCCTCGCAACATACAGCCTAACAAGTACAGTTGCATTCAACACACGTAAGCAGAATTGTTTGGATAATGTCTTCTCGAACATCCATCACTCAGATATAGCAGTATACCCTTGTGACTCTGGTATGTCTGATCACATAGGCCTAATTGTTAACATTAAATTAAATGCAATTTCTAATATCAAGAAGCAAAAAATGGTAAGACCTATCACAGAAGCTGGCACAAACATACTTTATGGACTTCTTGAATCAACTGACTGGAGTATTCTTATTGGTAATACACAAAGCCCAGAGTGCAAATTTAATTCATTTGTAGATATTTTGCAGGAATACCACAACAAATCTTTTTTAGAAAAGAAAGTTCCAATTATAAACAATATTTTAAATAGTCATGTCAAATGGTTTAACGCAAATCTGCATAATATGCGGGAGACTATGTTATTAATTAAAGAGGCAAGTGTTAAAAACACCGAGCTAAAAAACGACTATATAAATTATAGAAAAAAATATCGCATTGCAATCAAGAATGCAAAAATATCTGCAAATGAATCATTTATAAAGAACTCAAATAACAGTCCGAAAGCACTCTGGTCCCTAATTAACAATAAGCAATCCACATCACGTGGTGAGGAATGCAATATTAATCCTGACGCATTTAATACATACTTTGCAAATATTGCGGAAGATCTAGCGCAAAAGTTACCCAATTATACGCAAACTTCTATGAATTATATGCTTAATATCCCTATTAACATTAAGAAACAATTTATATTTCAGGAAACCAGCTATATAGAAGTAAGAGATACTATAGTCAACCTCAAAAATTCTCCTTCTAAAGATATGTTCGGTTGTACAGCTAGTCTACTTAAAAGGGTAGTTGACGTGATTGTCATGCCAGTAACGAACTTAATTAACTTATGTATTGTCAATAACATCTTCCCGAGTACACTCAAAAATGCTCGTATTACTCCGATCTTTAAAAAAGGCGACAGAGAGAATGTAAGTAATTATAGACCTATAGCAGTATTACCCGTACTATCTAAAGTGTTTGAAAAAATACTACAAATGCAGATAATTGGCTTTATGGAAACTGAACATCTTTTTTCAGAAACACAATATGGCTTTCGTAGGGGGAGGTCTACGACTGATGCAGTTGTTGCCCTTGCCGAGGAAATTATTCAAAGTTTTGAATCTGGAACAAATACAGTATCCTCGTTTCTAGATCTTAGCAAGGCGTTTGACTGCATTGATCACGATGTCCTTCTACGAAAATTATATTTCTATAATTTTCATCCAAGCAGCTGCCGTCTTATTAATTCGTACCTTTGCCAAAGACAACAGGTAGTTACAATGAATCAAAACACATCTACTGTAAAAAATGTAAAATTTGGTGTACCTCAGGGATCTATGCTTGGGCCATTGCTCTTTCTGATTTACATAAACGATCTATCATATGTATCCAATTCTTTGAGAATTTTTCAATTCGCTGATGATACGACATTCATAAACGAGTCAGCTGATATAGAAAGAGCAACTATCGAGCATACATCCCTGAGTAAGGATGTACATTCTTGGTTTCAAGCAAACAGGCTCACACTAAATAAAAACAAAACGGTTAATATTACATTCTCTCTTCGATCAAATGTTTCTAGAGAAGTTAAAGCTACATTTTTAGGAATATGCCTTGATAATAAACTAACATGGCACAGCCATGAGGAGGCTGTGGCAGTCAAAATTTGCCGTTCAATATACCTGTTACGCCAACTAAAACAGAAACTTCCTGTATCAGCATTACGCACTGCATATTTTTCACTCTGCCAGTCGCACCTCACATATTCCATTCTTGTGTGGGGTCATTCGTCCATACTGAATCGACTATTTGGCCTGCAGAGACGTGCTGTTCGGATAATTCTGGGATTAGGATACCAGGAAGACTGCAGAAAAGCATTCATTGACCTGGGAATTTTAACCCTCCCATGTCTATACTTGCTGGAATGTCTGATGCATGTTCGAGAAAATGTTGAATCGTATTGTGTTCATGCTGATAAGCATGGACACAATACGAGAACAAAAACAAATCTCTGCTTAAAGAAAGTACGTCTTTCCAAATCACGTAATGGCATTAATTATTATGGGCCAAAACTGTTCAATTTACTTCCGGACCCAATAAAGACCTTAGGTATTAAGCAATTTAAACTGAAAATTAAAAAATACTTAATGGCTAAAGCCTTCTATAGCATCCAAGAAATTTTAAATAATGACTACAAGATGATAGCATTAACATAATCAACACTATCCAAGAGTGCATTTAATTGCAATACACAATTATTGCCTAAGAATTTTAACAATATTTACATTTCTGTTTTATTTATTTGTAATTGTCCTTTTATTATATACATTGTGTCCGTTTATACTTTATACTTTTTAATGTTTCATTATCTTAACATTTTTTACTAACATTTTATATAAGTTATACATTTTATTGTTTTTATTATTATACTTATGTACCTGACGAGTGTAAACTGCTGTGATAGCACGAATAAAACTACTTACTTACTTACTTACTTACTTAGCTACGTCAAATTTTTTTTCAGCAAACTGTACTTCTTGACCTGCTCTACAAGAATTAAACCGGCCGCGCCGCCTTCGATCTTCAACTCGGGGGTGGCAACTGTTTTTTTAAAACAAAAATTTCCCTCAAGTTTGAAAAGCGATAGCGACCAAACGAAAGCTCCAAAAAATATTCGATTGCAGGGTCTTGTAGCCCAATAAAAGGGCTTTCGATTGATGTACGAACTTTTTACCGCGGCCCCATTATGGGGCCCACAGCTAAGAAAATATCCGGTCCGGTCCTCCGCCATTTTGTTCGCATACGCGATGACTTATCCGATTGAAAAAAATACTCACAAGTAGCCAAAAGATCACTTATTAGGGTGTGCTCTATGCGCTCTATCTGAGGGGCCTAGGGGGCCCGTCAAAAATTCACAAAGTTCAATAATTTTCAACATTTTTAAAATGCTATTTTTTAACGAAAAATCGAAGAAAAAAATTCACCATTCCCTGTGACTTTATCGTAGAGGGCTGAAATTTTGATCGAATGTACTCTAGGGTAATACCTTTTATACGCCCCGGATCGCTTCTTATCGTTTGGATATTTGCTGAAATATTTCACTGATTATAGAGGCTTCTACTTCGTTATACATTGTTGAACATAAATAAAACACTGTTTATCACTTTGTTTGTATAACAATTGGTTTATTTGGTGACTATAGTTTCGATACTACACGTATCATTATCAAACCGTTAGTAACAAAAAACTACAAAGGAACATTATTTATATTTGCAAATTTTCTAATAACAGCGTTAAAGAGGGGGGTGTATTTAAGGTCAAGCTGGTCGTTAATTACGGGAATTTCCCGATTAGCGCGGGCTCTGTGAATCTCCAACGACTCCAGGAGGTCCATCTTTCTACCCTTCTCGGCAAAGTGAATAACTGAAAGTACATCCTCGCCAAAAGAATGGTTATTTTCAATCAAATGTTTGGCGAAAGATGACTTATCAATTAATCTATGCCGAAAAGTATAGCCGTTTCAAATGGCTATACTAAGTCAATAGTAGATAAAATAGTTAATCAATACAAAATTAAACTTATTAGAAAATACATATATGCCGGAATCGAACCTAAAACACAAGCAACATATCGTTCCCTTACTTACTTTGGAAATATAACTCACAAAATTAAAAATATTTTAGCAAAACACAAATTAAATATAGCGATGAAACCATTTACAAAAATTAAAAATCATATTTTTAACCATAAGACTCAGATACCAAGTATTTACAAATCAGGAATATATAAATTAACCTGTAATGATTGTAAGGGAGTGTATATAGGTCAATCTGGTCGTAATTTTAAGACCAGACTCAGTGAGCATCTTTACTCTTTTCGGCATAGATTAATTGATAAGTCATCTTTCGCCAAACATTTGATTGAAAATAACCATTCTTTTGGCGAGGATGTACTTTCAGTTATTCACTTTGCCGAGAAGGGTAGAAAGATGGACCTCCTGGAGTCGTTGGAGATTCACAGAGCCCGCGCTAATCGGGAAATTCCCGTAATTAACGACCAGCTTGACCTTAAATACACCCCCCTCTTTAACGCTGTTATTAGAAAATTTGCAAATATAAATAATGTTCCTTTGTAGTTTTTTGTTACTAACGGTTTGATAATGATACGTGTAGTATCGAAACTATAGTCACCAAATAAACCAATTGTTATACAAACAAAGTGATAAACAGTGTTTTATTTATGAAATATTTCAGTTTATGTTGGCGCAGTCGTGAAAATCACGAAAAATTACATTTTTTTTTTTTTACTTTCGTCATAATAATAGTATAATAGTAGGAATCTGCATAAATGCTGAAAATTTCATCGATCCAGCTCTATTAAGACGGAAATTGGTATTTTTTTCTGCGCTTCAAAACCGCTTTGCAGACTAAAACGGCGAATTAAAATACAATTTTTATTTTTTAGCTCCGCTATTAATTATAGTACAACAATGGCAATTAGATCAATAAATAGGTAATACTAATCTCTATAAATGCTCAACATTTCATTGATCTATCTCAATTCAGATCGGAAATATTTTTTTTTGCTTTTTAAATTATTTAAAAAAAAACAATTTTTATTTTTTTTGCTATAGTATTTAAAACAGTGACACAACTGCAATTGTACCAATAAATAGGAAATACAAATATGTATAAATGCTAAAAATTTCATTCATCCAGCTCAATTTGGACAGGAGATATATTTTTTTTTATTTTTCATATTAATTAAATAAATAAATTTTATTTTTTTGTTTCAGTATTTGATACAGTAGAATAATACGAATTATACCAGTGGATGGGAAATATAAATTTGTATAAATGCTGAAAATTTCAATTATCTAGCTCAAGTAGGACCGGAGCAATAAATATTTTTTACTTTTTAGCAATTTTGCAAAATTATTTAGGCGCTGGCTATCAAAAGCCATGAGTGGGAAAAGGACAGACTTATGCGGGTTTCAATGTTAAATTTCGAATCAAGGGCCCTTTGGATTTTTTTGAAAAAAAAAACTTTTGTTAAATATATCAAAAAATTCCTTATTTTTTTCTATGGCGTTTTTGTAGCAAGTGTTTTATTTTTTTCAACCGGAAGTATTTTTTTTTTATTAATTTAAATTTAAAAATAATTTAATTTTAATCGAAATAAATACAAATAGCAAATGTAACGATATTTTAGCGATTTCAAAAGTGTAAAAATCAAAGCTAAGCCCGATTCAGTTTGCGAGCGCAGCGAGCAGGCAAGCGAGCGAAGCGAGCTGGGGTGAGCGTTAGCGAGCAGCAGAGTCCTTTTAATATACAAACTGCTTTCTCCATCCATCGCATTCTCACTACCTCAACAACACATCATTCTCCAACCACAACATTCGGCTTACGTACCCTCCTCCTTTCCCCCCGTCATCACTCGATTGTTGCAATTATTGCATTGTTAATGCATTAAACATTTTTTAGTTTTGATTTGAACAATCCCTCACGCTTTCTGCGGGCTTTAGCTTGGTACCCGCAGGTAGTTCCAGCGGAGCGGAGTACTAGATACATTCTCGTTATTGTACGAATTATCTCTTTTATTATGATTAGTGAATTATTCCTCAAATGATCTCTTGACATGTTGCTTCATTGATCTCTCGAATTATTATTAAATGAAGTTAATAATAATTCGAGAGATCGCTGAAGCAATAAGTCAAGAGATCATTTGAGGAATAATCCACTAATCATAATAGTCCAAAAGATAATTCGTACAATAATTCAACTGATCATTCGAAGAATAATTGAAGAAATCATTCGAGGAATAATTCACTAGTCATAAATTTCATTTAAAAAAATGAAACATTGCAAAAGAAAATAGTTCTACAAAATCATTGATAAAATCTTCTTATATCCGTTATGAATTTTTGATGAGTGAGAAATCTGGAAATTGGGCAGCCTAGCCTTCGGAGTGAAAACGAAAGTGGCTCAAACGGACCGCAATTTCCACACACGCGTTCATAAAGTTGAAATAACATTCGATATTATGTTATGTGAACATAATCGGAGATTACATACAGCTTTCACACTTTTTTGCCTTTTAATTGTCTTTTCGGATTTCTAATTGCATCGTTTCGGTAATTATTTATTATGATTCACCTACGAAATATGTACGTACACCTTCACTTTACAAAAACAAACACATACCGAGAATTATTCTTTTAAGTATACATAACCCAATTTTTATATCTATAAAAAAAGTTTACGACAAGTGTTTTTCACTCCCTGGTTAAGCATAAAGTAAAATTTCTAGTTTAGAAAAGCCTGACTGTTTGGATTTGGACGCGTGAATTAAAATGAAAAAAACGTTTTTTTAACAACTTTGATTAAAATACTGAATAAAATAAAAAACTCTTTTATTAAACTGACAAATTCACGTACGACCTACTTCACAATGTTTTAAAAATTTCATAGCCAACTCGATCGGGTTTTTTTTAACACCTGATATTTTAATCGAACTTGTTCGATATACTTAAATCCCTTAACAGATTTCTCATTTTCTAAACCAATTACGAAACTAATTAGAATCACACATAAATTACCTACCTTCAGTAATAAATAAAATTAGATTTAATTAAACATGCATAATTATCCAGTTCAACGACATTCAGTTTATTTCGTCGAAATTTCACTCACCTCGCGTTTTGCTTTTTTTTCGAGATTGATTGGTGTGTTTGAATGTCGTTGCCTAGGCGATTTTGACGATGTCAACAAAAGCTTGTTACTCGCAGTGAGAAGTCAAAGTCAGTCTGCGGAAAGATGAAGATTGTCGAGGTTTTTTGAGTTTCTACCGGAGTTTTACGATAATTATACAAAATGCCGGAGTTGTCTGAGGATATGTACTGCTCTCAGCAGATCATCGTACCGCCGATGTTTCCATATCTGCTGAGACAGTACGCAAAAGCGGCAATAAGATCACAACCAACAGATTTATTAAGGTAAGTAATTTTGGCTGGATTATACACGTCCTCCCCGAAATTTTAGCAAACTCACATCTAAGACCTAACATCAATTATAATGAGTTAAAATTAAAACACACTAAAATAAATATATACTTGTTTTTATTGTTTACTGGCATAGGTTTACCAATATGAATATTATTAGACTTCATTAAATGTTAATCTTAGTTGTTTATTTGTTATTCAAATTGTATTTTACTTATATTGAATTTATTAACTGGTAAGATGTTCGATATACCGGGTGTTCGCTCAAAAACGCCCAACACTGCGCTATTTATTCACCGATTTTACTGAACTAAAAACCAAAGTCAATGGCCGTTTAAATACTAAGAAATGACATAAATATGCTACTTCATAACGAATTTTGCAGGACGACTTGCAGTTTAAATTGCCCCATGACTCGATTAACGCGCACGGCTAATGACATTTGTAGCGGTATTGACTTTTTTAACTCATCTTTAGGTTTAATTAGGAGGAGTCTCGCGGATGGTGTGCACTAAATGTTATAACCCTATTGTGGTTTACGCAGATTAACATATGTGTCTTTGTGCATATTTGTGATTCATGTTTTGTGTCTTACATTTTAGTTATATGTTTTTGGCTCTACATTGTAAATGGCTTGTCCGTTAATAAAGAATTATTATTATTATTATTGATATTTTTCAATAATAACTTCATTGCCAAATAAGAGCCAATTTAACATTTTTAAATGGATGCCTAGAATTTGTTTTATTTTATTACATTAGACATAATCTTTCTAAATCCAATGAAGCCCAATTTCTTGTTTTATGTTTAATATTTTTTAGAAAAAAAATTAAAATAAATCTTCTATTTAAAATTATATTTTCAAAAATTATAATTAGTGTGCCTTGTAAAAAAATAAATGTCAAATGTCAGTTATTGTGAGGTCATGTCAAACATGAATAATAATGACCCAAAAAATAAGTACCTACGGTACAACTTAATGTAGAATTGAATAAGTAAGTAGTGCTAGTATTAATTTAATCCATTAAGCGACATTGATGCAATAACGCAACATTATTATAAAACATTTTAATTACTAACTAAATAAGTTAAATTGATACATTGTATTATTTGATCTAAATTGAGAATGTGTGATGAAAAATGTTAGGTGTTTAAATATCGTATGTTCAATAAAATAAAACCTCTAGAATGCCATGATTTTATCTTTTTTTTTAAATTTAAGTTGGCTACACGCTTTAGGAATTAACATATAAAACGTCAGACATAATAATTATAATGTATAATTTCAGAATTGCCAACCTACAATATTTTCCATGGCACTCTAGAGGTTTTATTTTATTGAACATGCTATATTTCGATTATTACTAATTATTAAAGTGTATTTCTAATTACACAATATTTCAGTGTTTAATACGCGTGGCGCATGAAGTAAAATTTCGAGTTTAGAAAAGCCTGAAAATTTGGTTTGGTCGCGTAGCGCTACGCGCTACGCGACCAAACCAAATTTTCAGACTTTTCTAAACTCGAAATTTTACTTCATGCTTAATCTGGGAGTGGCAACACTCGTTCGAAATTTATATTGAACTTTTTGATAAAATCGACGAATGCCTAAACATTTACAACGTATACCTTATATACACTGGCGAAAGAAATTAACGCATCACATTAATTTTTTTAATTTAAAATTAAAGTTTTGATGTTTAAAAACAAAAAAAATAACAACAAAACCAACTGAACTATAATAATGATTTTCAACACATTTTCTTTTATTAATGACTAAAATAATGTCATAGATAAAAAGAGGAAAAAAGTTAACATGTGATTATAAGGCTTAATATCTAGTGTTTCCTCCTCTTGCTCGAATAACTGCCTGACAGCGACGGCTCATACTGTTAATTAATGATCCAATTTCATCCTGGTTAATATCTTCCCAAATTTCCTGCAATCTTTGCCCAAGCTCTTGTTGATTGCTTGGACGCCGAGGAATTGCTCTAAGGCGTCTGCCCATCGCGTCCCATAGGTGTTCGATCGGATTAAGATCGGGACTCCTGGCTGGCCATTGCATTGTGTTGATACCCACTAGGTCAAGATACTGTTGTACAATTCGGGCACTGTGTGAAAGGAAATCGTTTCCTCCAAAGGGAGCAAAAGGCATTACGGATGGTTCTAAAATGTTTGCAATATAAGACGCTGCCGTGATGCTTCCTCTTGGTATGACCACCAACTCCGTACGAGCCTCTAGAGTGATACCACCCCACACCATAACAGAGCCTCCACCAAACATAACAGTCGGAACAATGTTACACTGCGCATAACGTTCACCTGGCCGTCTGCACACATGCATTTGTCTGTCACTGCCGTAAAGACAAAATCTGGACTCGTCGCTAAACATAACATTAGCCCAATCGGCCTGTAAATTAAAAATGGCGACAAGTAAAGTGGACGTGCGCGAGAAGGCTCCTACCGAAAAGTGTAAATGGTGCAGCAATATACCACAAAGTGGACCTAAATGTGTTAAATGTGGCTCGACAATGCATCCCGGGTGCATTAAATACACGAAGAATGTGATTCAACTGAGTAAGGATTCCATAATTTGTTGTGAAGAGACACCGGGTGAACAGAACACAAGCGATACTGAAAATGGAGACGATCTCGACTCATCGTTTGCAAGTGGGGAGACGGTTGTCGGAACCACCACAGAAATGGAAGTTAAATATCTAAAATTACTATTAAAATCCAAAGATAATAAAATAAAAAACCTAAATAATAATATAACCTTCCTACAAGAACAAATAAATACATTAAATCAGCTTCTCGTTATCCAGTGTACAACTATACAATCCGCAATACATCTCTCAACTGCGCATGCATTAATCCCGCAAGAGGACGCAGCCGCAAAGACCACTACGAAAGCAATCAAACCATCGCCAACGAATATGACTAAGGAGATAAAACTCCAACGGATAGACCCACAAAAAACCTAACCGAAGGAATCCCCAAATAAGAGACGCAAAAACATTACACCTGATACAAAGAGGTCAATGGACAACACTATAAATAAACAAACGAAATCGAACGTATTCACGCACCATAATGAAAATATACCAAGGGAACTAAACAAAAAAGAAGAAAAAGACATAGCTGATGGGAAAATATGTATCCAGAACGACGTTGTGTACAAACCACATAAGAAAAAATGGTATCATATTGGGAAATTTAAACCGAATTATAGCGAAGAAGAACTTATGGCCTCTCTTAAAACAAAATTTAATGAAATCCAGTTCTCAATGGAAACTCTGCAGTATGAAGATCGGAATTCTTCGGATAAGTACAAGTGCTTTAAAATCGGCGCTCCTGAAGAATACGCCCATGTACTCGCAGATGCGAACCTATGGCCTGAAGGAATACGTGTAAGTGAATTTAAATTTTTTCGTAAATCAACCTACAGGCCTAAACAAAAACTCCATACTCCTAGACAGGAAGAATCTGCCCATTAACACCAACTCTAAAGAAGTTAAAATAATTCACCAAAATATTAGAAGTATTTTTAATAAATCAAACGAACTCATAGTGGCCCTAAACGATTATAACCCAAACATAATATGTTTGACTGAAACTTGGTGCAACAAATATAATGCAACATATGTCCATCTGGATGGATATAGAAAAATTGCGGAGTTCACTCGCAAACATAGAGAGCACGGTGGATGTATGATATTTGCGGACACAAAATACAAATATGAACCTATAAATATAAGTCAGTTCTGTGTCGAAATGGAGATAGAATGTGCTGGGTGTTTAATGAAAGCGGATAATCTCACCATAGCTATTATTTGTATCTACCGCCCACCCTCCAATAATCTCGACATATTCTTTAAGATATTAACTGACCTTATGGTAAATATATACAAAACAAATTCCCACGTAATCTTATGTGGAGATTTTAATATCAATAATATGACAAATACATCGGCAAAAAATCTCTTGAACGACCTTTTCAATTCATTTAACCTGAAAAATAAATTAAGCGAACCAACAAGAGTACAAATAACAGAAAATAGGCCGATTGCAACACAAATTGACTACACTGTCTCAAATATGCCTGATAATACTTGGAACAGTACCAATATTAACCTAAACCTATCAGATCACTACGCTCAATTAACCAGCATATTTCTAAACCGTACCAATGTAGACAACTACGTCGCCATAACAAAAAAATCCAGACAAATGAACACTAACAATATAAATGAGCTCAAGTTCTACTTATCGAAAATAAATTGGGAATTCATTAAAACCGAGGACGTGAATACAAGCTTCGAACTATTCATAGACGAATTCCTATACAATTATAATGTAGCATGCCCAAATATAAATAAAAATAATAAAAGACGCCGGACATGGGTGAATGGCTATGTAAAAAGGTCAAGCAGTAATTTAAAAATGACGTATCGCCTTATGAGGGATTCACTGACTGATAGCATGAAACATAAATATCAAAATGAGAAAAGGATACACAAACAGCTTATAGAAAACACAAAAAGGAACTACTACAGCCAACGGTTACTAAACGCTGCAAACAAACCAAAACAAGCCTGGCAAATTATAAATGAAGAACTAAAAGGCGAAAAGATAAATGAAGTGTTCGCGATTACAAAAAGCGCAGGAAAAATAATCAACGATGCACAAGATATTGCGAATACCTTTGCGACACACTACTCATCTATCACAAATAAGAAGATAAACGATCATTTCGGCGAAAATATATCAACAGAATGTACAACCTCGAACAGCGCGATACAATCAATGTATTTAAGGCCCATTTCAGATACCGAATTGTATAACGTAATCATGGAATTAAAAAATAAAACTAGCACAGGTCAAGATGGAGTACCAGTCAAAATAATTAAGAGCGTAGTGATGGAGATCCTCGAGCCTTTAGTGTATCTAATCAACCTTTCATTAAAAAGCGGAATTTTTCCTGCCGCACTAAAAACTTCAAAAATAATTCCAATTTATAAACATGGACCTAAAACGGACGTCAACAATTTCCGACCAATTTCCATTCTTGATGCATTCTCAAAAATATATGAGAAGACTACTATAACAAGGATATCAAATTATATCGAGAATTTTCAGTTTATGAACGACGCCCAACATGGATTTAGAAAACACCGTTCAACGGAATCTGCAAGTGTCGTTTTATTGGAAGAATTACACAAAAATATAGATGAGGGCAAATTCGTTACTGGTTTATTCTATGACTTTACGAGTGCCTTCGATACAATCAGTGCAACGTTTGTTTGTGAAAAATTAAGTGCGTTGGGTGTTCGCGGAAATGTTGCAAAATTCATCGAATCGTTCCTTACAGACAGAAAATTGTTTGTGCAAATCGCTGATAGTGCTTCCACGGTATGTAATCTAAGCAAAGGAATCGTCCAGGGATCGTCGCTGGGCCCTTTGCTTTTCCTATTATACATTAACGACTTAACTGAATTTATTACTTTGGGTCGCACTATTAATTTTGCTGATGATACTGCAATTATAATATCAGCAACTGACCAGGATGAGCTAACGCAGAAAATTAGAGGAACGAACATGGAAATGAGAGATTGGTGCAATAAAAATAACCTTTTACTTAACATGGACAAAACAAAAATCGTCCAATTCTATAATAGGAAATTACCAGCTAATCCCATTTTAAATAGATCTACCAGTGTTAAGTACCTTGGTTTACACATCGAAGAAAACCTTAGGTGGGGAGCCCACATAGACCATGTTGCAACAAAGCTTAGTAGGGCCTACTACGCCATTCTTAAATTAAAGAGCAAAATAAATCCAAAATCAATTTTTGAAATGTATTATGCCATGGCATATAGCCATATTTCATTTAATATTTTAGCATGGGGCCGAGCCGACACAAACCGTGTGTTTGTTGCACAAAAAAGAATCATACGACTCATCTTTTGTCTGCGTAAAATGGAAACATGCAGAAATGCCTTTATAAATAATAACATTTTAACTGTGCCAAGCGTTTATATTTATAAGTGCGCTATATATGCGTACAAAAATTACAAACTATTTAAGAAAAATAATAGCGCCCATAATTACAACACAAGACATGGCACAAACATACAGGTTGCGATGCATAAATCCGCCCTTTATGAGAAGTCTCCATTGTATAATTGTGCGGCAGTGTACAACAGACTACCAAACGAAATAACAAATTGTAACACGCATAACCAATTTAAAAGAAAACTTAAATCATTTCTTATAGAAAAATGCTTCTACAATATAAATGACTTCTTAAACAATTAAGTATACCAAGAAAATGAGGTAAGGTCTAATCTAATATTTGAATCCTATTTTAAGTACTTATTACAATTTTAATCGCGTACTCTGTTACGTTTCACCAATTTTAATGTGTTACTTTAGGATAGATATATTTTAATGTAACCTAGAATAAGCTATAAATACTGTATTATGACGTCCACATCCACTTCAAAATGTATTATGTTCTATATGATGTATGTACATGATGTATTTCTTTGTAAATGGTGGCTAATGTGAAATAAATTATTATTATTATTATTATTATTAAAAAAACCAGTTTACATGTTCTTGCGCAAATGTTAACCTGGCTCTGCGATGGTCTGCGGTTAATTGTGGTCCTTTTGCCGCTGTTTTCGGAGTTAAATTAAAACCACGTAACCTTTTTCTGATGGTAACGGAACTTACATGAACATTGTGGATCTCTGCGAGCATATTTTGTAGCCTAGGAGCCGTAATAAACCGTTCGCGTAACGTCTGCATCATTAAAAAACGGTCTTGAACAGCAGTTGTGGCCCTTTTTCTCCCTTGTCCTGGCCTTCTTGAGTATGCCTGAGTTTCCCGATGTCTCTTCAAGACACGGGATACGGTAGATTGATTAACACCAAGACGCTGACTGATGTAACGCTGACTCCTACCTTCTTCTGCAAGTGTAACCACAATCACAGCTTCTTCACTGCTTAAATTAAGATTCGGACGTCTATCCATATTCATTCTTCACTATTTAGCACTTAATTTTAGCAATTACTTGAAAACAAACTCAAAAAGAAATTTTATATGAACCTTTCTTACAGTCAGAATAATGAAAAGTGCTTTATTTTATTTATTGACAAAAAACCATGAGAACAAAAGACAAAACACAACATGTAAAACAGCATGCTTGATAAGATTTCTTATTGTAAAAATATGTTTGTGTTCAAAGAAAACTCGATTCCAAGATATCCAAAAAATCACAAATGATGCGTTAATTTGTTTCGCCAGTGTATATTTAAAACAAAAAAAAAATATTTATTAAATATTAAAGTTGCATTTTAAATAATAATCAACTGTGAATGTATAATAAATTAGTTAACGGAACAAACGGATTAAATATAAAAATATAAACAATTTAAATATTAAAAGGGCAGTTTTTTCAAGGCACACTACATTTATTGCCAAAAAATCATGCGAACAAGATTCAATATATTTTTTTTTTCTGACATAAATATTAAATTCAAATAAAAATATCGGGCATATATGGATTTAGAAAAATAATGTCTAATATGATAAAATGAGAAAAGTATATGTAGCTATTTAAAAATTTAAAATTAACTATTATTTGACAATGAAGTTAATTTAAAAAAAATCTATAATTACTGTCAATGTGTAGTGTTCATACGGCCATTTACTTTGCTTTTTTAGTTCATTAAAATCGGTCAATAAATAACAGAGTTATGGCGTTGGGCGTTTTTTATAGAGCACCCAGTATATCGATAATTTGAAGTATTGATATTTTTATGGAAAATAATCGATATTTCTTTTTCCGATATATCGCTAATATCGATACCATATGGTTGATATCTTTATATCATACTAATTATTCATTAGACGCCATCTATTGTATTGCCGAAAAGAAAAAATAAACAAAATGCAGACATTTTTATCTTTTAAGTATACCTACACATCTCAAATCAAATTAATTGAGACCATCAGATTTTGAAAGATTTCACATGCGTTATATTTTGAACTTGACTTGGAATCAGTGATTTACACGCGTGGCGCATGAAGTAAAATTTCGAGTTTAGAAAAGCCTGAAAATTTGGATTTGCAGGGGCGCGATTCGCTTCGCTCGCGCGCCCCGGCAAAACCAAATTTTCAGGCTTTTCTAAACCCGAAATTTTACTTCATGCTTAACCTGGGAGTGGAAACACTCGGCAGTTTCAAATTGAACGCTTTTATAAAAAAAGATTTAATATTTGTGGATGTTAGTAAAGCTTAGCTCTTTGAAAATATCTTAAAATCAAATACCCCCGAATGTTTGTGAATTGTATTGAATTTTTTTAAATTCAAATTTTAAAAATTGTTTATGGATTTTCATTAAATTTACATATTGATAATGAAGGTTTAAATTAAATTACACTTGGTTTGTTTCACAATTTTTTACTTTACTATTTACTCGACTAGTTTCGCGTTTTACAGCATTATCAGGAGTGATAATGCTGATAATGCTGATAATGCTGTAAAACGCGAAACTAGTCGAGTAAATAGTAAAGTAAAAAATTGTGAAACAAACCAAGTGTAATTTAATTTAAACCTTCATTATCAATATTTAAACATGTTTCACAAAGTGATAAGTGAGAAAATTATTCAAGAAATATTAAATTTACCATGGATGTTAAAAAAAATTCAAAATTTCTTGTTGTATTCAGTTAATTTTGGAATTATATTTATTTTATTGAGCGATTAATTTTTCGTTAAATTTCAAACTTAAATACTTAAAATTTAAGCCGTAATTTGAACGTATAAACAATTTAATATAGGGTCTAAACAGAGCTGCACTCTTTGGCTGTCGTTTGCATTTTGTTTTATGGAGATGTTAAGTTTATAAATAAAGTGGCACCTAATTGTTTGAGTCGGAAATTTTAATTAAATTCAATAAACAGCAAAAAAACAGTGATTTTGACTTAAAATTTAAGAGTTCATTTAAGTGTAACAACAATTGAGCCTTACATAATTTCAAAGCTACATTCTTCGGCTCTTGTTTGCTTCTTGTTTAATAAAAATATTAAGTTTGTGAAAAAAGTTGTGTTAAATTATTTCAGCGTGCGATTTTTATTAAAGTTACATGCAAAGTGGAAGAACGCAGTGGTTTTGGTTTGGGTCCTTGATTTAAGTTAAAAACAATCAAACTTTACGCCAATTGAAAGCCTTGATCTTCGGCTATTGTGTTTGCTTTTTGTTTTACACAAATATTAGGTTTGTGAAAAAAGTTGTGTCAAGTTATTTGAGCGTGCGATTTTTATTAAAGTTATATGCACAGTGAAAAAAGCAGTTGTTTAAAATTTAAGCCTGATTCGGGCTTGAAAATAATCAAGCTTTACGTCAATTAAAAGCCTCGATCTTCGGCTATCGTTTGCTTTTTGTTTCATGAAAATCCTGTGTTTTCGAAAAAAAGCTAAGCTTGATTTTTTGTTCGAGCGATTTTCATTAAAATTTATAGTATTCTCACAAATTGTCTTAATTAAAATTCTTCAATACATTTTAACGAACGTTAAATTTACGAGCATTACAGTAAATAGTGTAATTTTTTTAAAATTATCCTATTTTCAAACAAGATAAATTCAAATTCAAAACTATTTGAATTCGAGAAAATAAGCTTACGCTTCTTATAGTTTGCACACTTTAAACATAACATATAAAATTACGAAAAAACTATTCGTTTTTTCGTAATTTTATATATTATATCCTATTTTCATTATTTCCAAAAACCCAGCTGAAATTTTACGAAATAAAGAATACATTTTGATAAAATTAACGAAAATCTAGTAAATTCACAAAAAAAGTTAGAATTTTCAAAAAGAACGGGATTTTTTTTTTAATTGACTAAAACCTTGAAAATTCACGAAAAAACGCAAAGAATTTGAAAATAACAAAAACCGTGAAATTTCATGAGATGCATCAAAAATTTTAGTTTTACCTAAAATGTAGGATAATCACAAAAATTGCCAAGATCTCAAAAATTGTCGAAAAACTTGAAAATTAATTGAAAGTATCAACATTTTTAAAATCTAGGAATTTTAAGAAAACAGGATAACTTTTTGAAAATTAAATTGAGATTGAGAAAATTGAAAGACATGACAATCATGGAAATTCATGCAAACTTTTAACATCAACGAAAATTTAGGAAATTCACGAAAACTACCAAGTTTTAAAATCTTGAAAAAATGATTGATATTCTATATCGAATGTTTTTAGTTCCAGATTAAGTATGAAATAAAATTTTGAGTTGGGATAAGCCTTAAAATTTTGATTTTTAGTCTTTTTTAAACTTGAAATTTTACCTTATACCTAATTAAAAAGTGGAAACACTCATTACAATCTTAAATATTTGGTATCGAAAAGTATTGATTTTTTGTATATTGATATTTTTCAATACGATATTTTGCCGTACCGATACTTTACTATAAGATAAAATCGATTCTCAATATCTATACATTTTTTGAAATCGGAACATCCTTAGTAAGAAGTCATATTTCCCCCCCGTAACATGAGATCTCGCACCACCTACAAATATTGCAAGGGCCGCCACTGACAGATTATAAGGTTGCTAAATAATTGCCAAGAGCTTAAATTGTAGGATTAGGTTAAGTTAGATGACATATTGTGAAGATCATTTACAACCTTTAAAATATAACGTGACCTTAACAACGGTCTAACCTAACTGATAGATTATGAAGTTGGATTTTTATTTCTGTTTATGTTTTTGTGCATATGCATAAATTGGCACAAGATGCGTTTTTTTTTTAATGCAGTTACATTCATTGTTATTTTGAGCAACACTTCTTCTTTTTTAGATGGTCGACGGCGTATTTTCGTTGCCTATCCCTGAACCTTCCACCGCCAATTAAACCCAGGTTGGAATACCCGATTCCCAAAGATTATGACGGTGTCACTCCCGGTTGGCTCAGAGCGTTGCTTCACCAGTTTCAAAATAGCCCCACGGTGAATTTCAAAATGCTGTGGGACAGATGGATGGGAGCTTGCCTGATTCATCACACGCTAATCAAGATGTTGTGTTTGAGCGGTTTCCAAGATCCGATGGCGATACCTCTTCTGAAGTTCATCGGGTTGTGTTGCTCTTTTGTCAGCGAGGTAAAATTACGAGAAAATTTAGAAATCTTCTAAACTATCGTATTCAATACAAACTCAGACCAAGAATATTCAACCTCTTTGGATAAAAATGTTATCCCACTGAGCAAAAAATAAACAAATAACGTTTTATCAATATTGTAACAACATTAAATGTTGTTTTAATGTTGATAAAATATTACTTAAATGTATTTGCTTAGTGGGATGGTTCTATTTTTTTTTTTTTTAGAATCTTACGCAAACTATGATTCTTGTATGCGAAGTGATAACGGAGGAACCAGAAGGAGGTTCTGCAATGATCACCGTCGAAACCTTCAATGATATTTACGTGTTTTTGGCGAACATCGACGCTTCCAAACCTCAGGTTTTGCTGAATACAATTTTCACCGACGCTCTCCTCGACTTGTTGGAAAAACAGGAAAAGAAGAAGAAGGAGGAAAAGGCGGCATCCACGGTTTCAGAAGAATCGTAAGTACATACTGATAACAAGCCAAAATTTCTTCAGTATTAGCACAGTCCAATTGGGCAATATTTCATGATTTGAATGAAGAGATTTGACAAGATCTGTCTGTGGACTTCTTCAGTGATAGCAATTGAAGAAGTCCACAGAAAGCATCGAAAGCACGCAAGAGGTTAGCAGATTCAAGAAGGTTTTATCACACCACCAACAATCTGTGGGAGTCCTGAGAAAGGAGGACGGCGATATGACCGGCGACCTCCTGGAGAGTCTGCAGCTGTTGCTCAAGACTCACTTCCCTGGCGGCACCATACTTTCTAAGCAAGCCAGGGGGGAAACAGGAATCACTCCTGTTTCCCCCCTGGCTTGCTTAGAAAGTATGGTGCCGCCAGGGAAGTGAGTCTTGAGCAACAGCTGCAGACTCTCCAGGAGGTCGCCGGTCATATCGCCGTCCTCCTTTCACAAGACTCCCACAGATTGTTGGTGGTCTTGTGATAAAACCTTCTTGAATCTGCTAACCTCTCAGGAACAACAGAAGATTGGGAGCTAGCTAGTAATAAATGAATAAAACACCCTAAAAGCAATTAACTGCTTTGCCGCCTTTAAAGCACCCGGACCTGACGGCATCTTTCCCGCCCTCCTACAGTGGGGACGGGAAATACTGTTCGAGCACGTAGTGATTCTGTTTTTGTCGATCCAGTCTGGCGCTGGGTTATGTCCCAAAGGCCTGGAAACAAGCTAGGGTAGTATTCATACCGAAACCTGGCAGAGCTGACTACACTGCTCCCAAGGCATATAGGCCTATCACACTTTTTTCGTTTCTTATGAAAACGCAGGAAAGAATTTGTGAATGGCACATAAGAGCGACAGCTCTAACTAGACAACCCCTGACAATGTCACAACACGCATGCACACTGGGAAGATCTACCGACTCTGCCATACATAACGTTTTATAAGGTATAGCTTTTATAGGCTATACCTTGTAAAAAATATCAGACACCTAATATCGCCCAGCGTTCTTAAATCTGTATATTTCTCCTTAGTTCAATCAACACTGAATTACGGAATACTATTCTGGGGACCATCATATACGGACGTTTTTACAATCCAAAAGAAAATAATAAGAGCTATGTGCAATAAACCCATGCACACGCCATGCAGACCGCTATTCCGCAAACTGGAATTGATGACACTCCCAAGTCTGTACATTTTTAATCTTATAATGTACATATACGATACAAAACCAAGCAGAATAACCAGAGAAGACTGCCGTTTCTACAATGTACGCAATAAACGCGATTTAAACACACCCGAAATTAGACTGGACAAAGAAACAAAACAAAGAAAATCCCTCGTATATTGGAATAAAATGCTACAACAAAGCGATGTGTTATGAACAATTAAAACATGCAAAATCGCGCAGGATATTCAAAAACGAACTAAAACAAATACTAATAGAAAAATGTTATTCCCTCTCAGAATTTCTTTAGCAAATAAGCGCAAATTTTTACTTAAAAATTCTATTTATAATTTTACTTAACTTTAACTACCTCAAATTTTAAAAGGTCAATTGTATATTGTATCCATATGATTATGTGTAAAAATTGACAGAGGCTGTCCACAAGGAGGTGTCTTATCACCCCTACTATGGAACATGGTTCTGGACAGCCTTCTCGAACAACTTCAGCAACAAGACTTCTGTGTGATAGCCTATGGTGATGATCTAGCCATGATTGTAAGTGGCAAATTCGAAGACGTTCTTTGCGACCAAATGCAAGGAGCTCTAAATACAGTTTCGCGGTGGTGCAATGATTACTCCCTATCGGTAAACCCTACCAAGACAGAGATGGTCATGTGCACCAAGAAAAGAAAGGTGACGAAAAGAGCGCCAAAATTATTGAATACGATGCTGCAGTACAGCGACGAGGTGAAATACCTGGGCATCACTCTCGACAGGAAACTGAGCTGGAAGAAGCACATCGACATCGAAACAGATAAAGCCATAAAGGCCTTTTAGCAATGCCGTCGGGCAGTGGGGAAAACCTGGGTGTTGAAACCGCGTACGGCGATGTGGTTATACACAGCCATCATAAGGCCCATGCTAACTTAGTTTGGTGGCACCGGACCAAACAGCTAACTACGAGGAAGCGACTCTCGCAAGTGCAGAGGGCAGTCTGTCTAAGCATAACAGGCGCCATGCACACTACTCCAACGATGGCGATGGAGGTCATGCTATGCCTTCCGCCACTTGATATTCACGTGGAGAGGGAGGCCGTGGTGACCATACTTCGCCTTCAAGGCAGTGGGATCCCGAACAGTAACCGCTGTGGGGAAGTCAGAGGACACCTCTGGAGGAGTGTCTGCAAAGACATACCTCTTTTAGAAGCTGGCACTGACTACTGTAGACCGACACTCATTCGGAATGCAGCCTACACGGTTACCATTCAACCCACTAAACAAATGAGAGAGTCGGCCATTAGGATCTACACAGATGGATCCAAAAGGATGGATAGATCAGGGATTGAAGTCTTCTCCAGGACCCTGAAAATCCAAACAAAGTTCCCGATGGGAAAGCATGCCACCGTTACACAATTAGAGACGATGGGTATAACACTTGCGGCTGAGAACATCATAATCCGCAAAGTGTCAAATGAAGCCATACTGATCCTAACGGACAGAAACGCTACTATCTCTGAAGAAATCACATACAACTTCAGAGACAACATTAGAGTGCCACAGAAAACTCAGGCAAGCAGCAATGTATAACAACATTGAAGCGGCTGGGATGGACATTCTCTCACCGGAGCCGCAAGTGCGCCTTGCGCCTATGGTACAAACCAACGCACTGGAGAAATTCAGAAAGCGTTGGAATGACATCGAGGGCTGCAAGCTCTCTAAGGAAACAGTATTGTATCCCAACGAGAGATCAGCGAAACAGTACCTGCAGCTGACCAGGGGGAACCTTAGGCGCATAACTGCCGCCCTGACTGGTCACTGCAGGCTAAACGCACACCTATACAGGATGGGAGTAGTTGACTCTCCATCCTGCAGAGGGTGTAACATGGAAAACGAGACTGCCGGACACATTCTCAGCAATTGCCCGGCACTCTCGTCAACTAGAGGCTCCTTACTGGGTGGAACCAGCGGACAGGGGTATGACGAAGGGCATACAGAGCCAGTTCGCGACCAGATACCCTGAACTAAGGGAAATAACAGAGGATTTTAGATATATAACCATGACAACATCGGTTGCGGGAACTGGCCAGAGTGGAGGCAAGCCACACTCTAAAGTTGTGGCCAAAATATCTGTGGGAGAAAAGGAACACGACTTTTTCACCGGGGTCGAATAAATCAGGAAAATCCTAGCGGAAGCGGGAAGCGAAACAACTTATTGAAACAACAATACCTTATGTATATTTAAAATTTTACTTTAAATCAGTGTTTTGTGCGCGTGGCGCATGAAGTAAAATTTCGAGTTGAGAAAAGCCCGAAATCCAAATTCTTAGGGCTTTTCTCAACTCGAAATTTTACTTCATGCTTAGTCTGGGAGTGGAAGACACTCGTTCCAGAATAATCAATAGCTTTTTCCAGTTTTTTCTTAATTTGTAAATATTTAACAGTTTTTCAGGGGTTTAGTTAAATTTTTAAATTTTTGGCAGTTTTCGTGTATTGCCTAAATTTTCGTTACATTTAAAAATCTTGACGTTTTTAAATAATTTTTAAACAATTCCATTGATTTTTAAATTCTTAACAATATTTGGTCATTTCCTTAATATTCGTATGTTATTTATTAAAAAAAACATGTTTTTTTATGAAAATATATGTGGAGAAAAGTGTTAAATAGACAACATTTTTGCAGAAATTCGAAAATAAAAATAAATAAATTCTTAACATAAAAATATACAAAGAGTTTTATATAACACCGAACATTTTCATAACGAGAATTTTTCTTTTAAGGATCCATATGCATACGTTGCACATTTTCCGATGCTCGGTTTATTAAAAGAATTCAATTTGAAACTTTAAGCGAGTGTTTTCCACTCCCAGACTAAACTCGAAATTTTACTTCATGCGCCACCGGTACAAAACACTGATTCAATATAAAGCTTAGCGGTGTGTTTAAAACTTCGTAATATGTCGGTGTTTTGTATCGGTGGCGCATGAAGTAAAATTTCGAGTTTAGAAAAGCCTGAACATTTGGTTTGGCCGCTCCGCGCTTCGCGCTACGCGACCAAACCAAATTTTCGGGCTTTTCTAAACTCGAAATTTTACTTCATGCTTAGTCTGGGAGTGGAACACACTCGTTTAAAGTTTCAAATTGAACTCTTTTAACAAAACAACGATTATCTAAAGATTTACGGCATATACGCTGTAATTGGGACATGTAAACTTGAAAGAAAAACTTCCTGTATATACAAGTTGAGACATTCATTGCAATTGATTGGCTACAATTTTTAATAGTCATATAGGCAACTCAATTTACAACTAACCTAAAAATTAAAGGATGCTTTGATTTGATAAACAGAATATACGAAAATGAACATTGAAAATGTTCGGTGTTACATAAAACTCTCTGTATGTGGAGAAAAGTCTTCAATAGACAACATTTTTGCAGAAATTCGATAATAATTCGACCTTAAATAAATAAACAAATGAATAAACAAGTTCAAGAAATGTATGAATTTCAACATTAACATGGTGGCAACCAATTTGAAATGTTAAATTTCTCTGATTTCAGAATTTTTTCCCCGACCCCTTAAAATAATTTCGTATAACCAAACTAGATAATGTATATTTCAAATTTTACTTTAAATCAGTGTTTTGTGCGCGTGGCGCATGAAGTAAAATTTCGAGTTGAGAAAAGCCCGAATTTGGATTTGGACGCGCAGCGTCCAAATCCAAATTCTTATGGCTTTTCTCAACTCGAAATTTTACTTCATGCTTAGTCTGGGATTGGAAAACACTCATTAAAATTGTATTAGGGACTTGAATTGACCGTCAGATGGATAATTTTTGTTTGGTGATGACATATACAAATCGCGCAACAGCTGTCGTTTGTTTTTTTCTTATCTTCACAATTTTTCGCAATTTTCATTGTTTTTTTACATTTTATCATATTTGACATTTCATTAGTATTCGACAACTTTGACACTTGGTATGTTAGTTTTAATATATGTCGACTGAGTCGATAAACGTTATAAATAACATATTGAGTGTCAAACTGTTGAGATTGTCGATAATGTAAAACTTGTTGAAAATATAGAAGTGATGAAATGATAAAAAGGAGGTTAAAATATTCGAAAATTGTACCAAATTTAAAAAAAAAATTAATAGTTATGTGTAAAGTTATTTAAATTAAAAACACTTGGTATTGTTTCACAAATTAATTTGTGAAACAATACCAAGTGTTTTTAATTTAAATAACTTCACATGTTCTAATATGCTTCACCAAGTGCCAGATGAGAAATAAATTTAAGAAATTAATAGTTATGAAAAATCAATCAATCCACAAAATTCGGAAAAACTGTTAGAATTTTTAAAATTAACAGAAATTATCGAAATTCATGAAAAACATTAACCTGTTATAAATGAATAAAAAAATGATATTGTAATCTTGAAAAAGCTACTAAGCATAATTTAATAAAGAATAATCTAATATGTGCATCAATACATTTTTGAGCGATTGTTTGATTGATTGATTGATTTTTCACAATTATTACTTTCCCCCGTATGTAATACAAAGGGAAAGTATTGTTTTCGTGAAAATTTTCGAATCAAAAATTTTAGCGGAAATATCCGTTTTAAGGTCCCCTGAGTCGAATAAGACCATTTTTGAAAAATGTCTGTCTGTCTGTCTGTGTGTGTGTCTGTGTGATATCGAGATGAAACTTGAAACTTAAGCTTTTTGTTACAATCGGAAGAACTGAAAAGCTTTTGGTGAAAATCGGAAAACCGGAAGTGGTACTTTACTCTTAGCGTTTTTCAGTTTTTTCAGATTTTTTCAATAAATGTTCATCAAACAAAAAATTCTTTCAAATAAAAGTTGTAGATAATAAAATGAAGATGTATTGTTCACTTACTTTTTGTCATAGCACTCTTAGTTTTTGAGATATTTCAAAAGTTGTGTGTTTTATCTAGTTATTGGTGTGTGACAGTGTATGTGTCGATACAATTGAAAAATGTTTCAAATAAAAAGTTGTAGGAAATGAAAAACTAAAGATTTTTTGTGGACTCACTTTTTGTCATAGCACTCTTAATTTTTGAGATATTTAATAAATAGTGTTTTTTATCTAGTCATTGATTTGTGTCAGTGTGTGTGTTGATACAATTGGAAAATGTTTTAAATAAAAGTTGTAGGTAATGGAATATTAAAGATTTTTTGTATCTCCACTTTTTGTCATAGCACTCTTAGTTTTTAAGATATTCAATAAATAGTGTTTTTTTATCTAGTCATTGGTTTGTGTCAGTATGTGTTGATCCAATTGAAAAACGTTTCAAATAAAAGTTGTAGTTATCAAAAAGTTGAAGACATTTTGAAAATAATAATGCTACAAATATTTTAAAAGTGATTTAATACGCAATTTACGGGAGAAAGTACTATGATGGACACATCACCATTTTTTACTTACATATCACCCCTGAAGACGGGCATCCGAAGATACATATTTAACAGTTGTGATGTATTTTAAAGTAACGAGTGTCTTCCACTCCCAGACTAAGCATGAAGTAAAATTTCGAGTTTAGAAAAGCCCCGCGTAGAAAATTTGTCGAGGGTCGCGCAGCGACCCGAGACAAATTTTCACGGGGCTTTTCTAAACTCGAAATTTTACTTCATGCGCCACGCGTGTAAACCACTGATTTACAGTAAAATTAAAAATATATAACGCTTAGATGTGATGGTGATCAATATTTTTCTAAAAAATGCAAGAATTACTGTTTTTGGGAATAGTTTTGGAATAATAATAATAAATGTAGAATAAATTTAGTTTGTGCAACTTTTATGTGATAATCGTTACTTATTATTATTATTACAAAAGATTGACAGTTATTAATTAATTTTGAGTGCAGCTATCCATAGACCGAGCTGTGGCACAGAATTAAGATTTAAGAAGCTGGTGCAGTGCGTACTGCACAGTACAAGCATAAAAGCGGAGATTTTTGTACCAACAGCGGCGGCAGCGGTTAGACACCAGGTGGCAAAGGTTGCGCCAAAAAGATCAGAGGCTGTGGTGGTAAGACAGGAGGGTCTTAGCTACGCACAGCTTCTGAAAAGCGTAAAGACGACCATGACGAAGATCGCGACCGATAAAGAAATGAAGTCGCTTGAGATGGAGCGCTATTAATCACCCTTCGAAAGGGGGAAAAGAATGCCACTAAGTTTAAACAAATAATCGAGCAGGACATTAGAGGAGCGGAAGTAAGAGCTAGATCTGACAGAGCCATACTACATATCAAGGATATGGACACGGACACCGACAAGGAAGAGGTACGCGAGGCACTAAGGGCCACAGGAGTCCAGAGAGAGGGGGAGATAGGCTACTTAAGGTCCAGACAACAGGGACGACAGGCGGTAACCGTCAAGGTGGAACAGGGCGCAGCTGAAAACTTGCTCCTGGAAGGCGAACTCAGAGTCGGGTTGCACATTGTCAACCCGAACTCAGAGTCGGGTTGCACATTATCAACCCGACTCTGAGTTCGCCTTCCAGGAGCAAGTTTTCAGCTGCGCCCTGTTCCACCTTGACGGTTACCACCTGTTGTCCCTGTTGTCTGGACTTTAAGTCGCCTATCTCCACCTCTCCCTGGACTCCTGTGATGCCAAGACTCCAAATTAGCAGGTGTGTCAAATGCCGCGGTATTGGGCACGAACCGAAAAACTGCCTAGGGATCTACCCACCTCGGCTTTGCTAGACGACCTAAACCAGGTAAGCTGGCTGAGCTGAGGCTGGTTAATCGACGGAAGAAAGCACAATGGGCCTAATGAGGCCTAAGTGCAGTGCAGAAATGCGCACTCCCCAAAGAACCAGAAGTTCACAGAAAAATCTTTTCAAATATCTTCATTTAAATCATGGAATCTCCATAATGGACTATAACAACTGAACAAATCTTCCTGCAAGTAGTAATATCTTACGTGATAAGTACTAAGAGTATAAGTGAATTTTGTAGGTTTTGTTTATTGTACTAGCTGGTGCCTTCATCTGCCAGATAGGTGTCCTAACAGTATAAGTCAGTGCAGTGTAGTTTTTTTAAATAAGTAAAATTGATCTTAACAGTATAAATTGAAACCCATATAATCTTTGGAAAATATGTTAATTTGACTTATACACTTGGTACTTATCACGTAAGATATGTTCCCCAATTAGATTAAGTATTTGTCTTGACAGATATCATCGAAATCGTGAAATCAGATATTATTAAAATCGTGAAATATTGCCCTGCTGCAAGTAAAGAAGTCTTGTCTTGTTTTAGAGCACCAACACCGGAACCGGAAACTGTCGAAGAGGAGGAAAAGGCCGCGGAGCTGAAGAAGGGGACGATTTCTTGTCCGGATTTGACCGAAATTCAGGATGTGGCATCGTCTGGTGAAGAGACGCCGGAGGAAGCCAGTGTTGAAGATCAAGACTCGAAGTAAGTGCAAGTAAATGGTATTTAATAAATTTGAAGTTTCCAACGAGTGTTTTCCACTCCCGGATTAAGCATGAAGTGAAATTTCGAGTTTAGAAAAGCCCCGTGAAAATTTGTCGAGGGTCGCGCAGCGACCCGAGACAAATTTTCTGGGCTTTTCTAAACTCGAAATTTTACTTCATGCGCCACGCGTATAAAACAATAAAATATTGTGAAATTTATGTACATTCGAACTTCGATTGAGATTTTCGTTTTATACGCGTGGCGCATGAACTAAAATTTCGAGTTTAGAAAAACCCGGAAAATTTGGTTTGGTCGCTTCGCGAAACTCAAAATTTTACAGTGCAAATACTGGCTCGAATCTTCTTCTTGAATGCTTTTAAAACAACAACAAATTGAGTATAGTAACACACATGTTTACGTTTTCAGCCCGGAGGTACAAGTAAGCGATGTAAAAATCGACGAAGAAGGGGAAAAAGCCTCTGCGGACTTCGACGTGCTCTCCCTAGGCCTCCCCGAAGAGGAGCAAAAAGCCGACGAAGAACAGCGCGCCGAGGAAGACGAGGTCGCCGATGCGGAACAAAAACCCAGCTCCTCCGAAGAAGACGACGACGACGACCTGGACGACATTCAGATTCCGGCTGGAGTCCCCGCGAAAGTCGAATCCGTGGAGGAGGTCAAAGAAGGCAGCACCTGCGTGATCAAGCACGATTTTTGCCACGATATAGAGGAAGCCGGCGAGGGTGAAGCAAAGAGCGTGTTGTACGCCGAGGATCAGGAACATCTGAGTTACGCGGCGTTTGCGGAGCCTGCTGGGAGTGTTAGTGAGGTTTCGGAGGAGGTTTTCGATATTGAGGAGATTGAGGTTGAGGTTATTCCGGGGATTGGGGCGATCGTACCTGCCGAGTTGGTTGCGGCTGTTGTTGAGTACATGAAGGAGTGCGGTTCGAGGCAACATGGGATGGTCATGCCTAGGAATATTAGGCATTACAGTTGTCCACCTTTAGAAGTTTTTGATTGAATAAATTATTATATACAAATATAATATGTTAAATGCAATTGATTCTTATATATTTAATAAAATTGGTGATTGGAAGAAAGCGCAAAGTAAATAATGCCCACCGGGAAAAAAAACCCACAGAAAACAATTGCAAAGTAAAAATGCCCACAGGGAAAAATTGCACAAGAAAAAATCCCACACAGAAATAACCAAGGCTGAGAATTTTTAAAATTCATTCATCATTCTAATATTTTACTTGAATATTCAAATAATTAGAATAATTGACTATGTTTTTGAATGCATATTCTTTTTTTTATTGGCCAACCAAACTTGGGATTTATTTTTCTCAGATTCTTTGGTTGGATACTCTGGCAGTGATTCTGACTTTTGCCTTCAAAACACATTTGAGGTTGTGTTTTCCACATGGTTGCCATGTGCTTAATTACCCTATCACAAAGATTAATTAAGTGGCGGAGCATTACTTTCGGCATGTTATTACCACTTTTCTATCAAATAATTAATCAATTGCAACATGGCATTCATATATCAATCTCATTTGACGACAAACAGTAGTGTTCCTACGGTTTGTCATCTAATGAGATTAATATACAGAGAGTTTTATGTAACACCGAACATATTCATAACGAGAATATTTTTCTTAAGTATACATATGCATACGTTGTACATTGTCCGACGCTTGGTTTACTAAGAGAATTCAATTTGAAGCTTTAAACAAGTGTTTTCCACTCCCAAGCTAAGCATGAAGTAAAATTTCGAGTTTAGAAAAGCCTGAAAATTTGGTTTGGTCGCGCAGCGCGAAGCGCGGAGCGGCCAAACCAAATTTTCAGGCTTTTCTAAACTCGAAATTTTACTTCATGCGCCACCGGTACAAAGCACTGATTCAATGTAAGGCTTAGCGGTGTGTTTTAAGCTTCGTAATATGTCAGTGTTTTGTACCGGTGGCGCATGAAGTAAAATTTCGCCTGAAAATTTGGTTTGGCCGCTCCGCGCTTCGCGCTACGCGACCAAACCAAATTTGGCTTAGCGGTGTGTTTTAAGCTTCGTAATATGTCAGTGTTTTGTACCGGTGGCGCATGAAGTAAAATTTCGCCTGAAAATTTGGTTTGGCTACGCGACCAAACCAAATTTTCAGGCTTTTCTAAACTCGAAATTTTACTTCATGCTTAGCCTGGGAGTGGAAAACACTCGTTTAAAGTTCTAATTGAATTCTCTTGATAAACTGAGCGTCGGAAAATGTACAACGAAATGCATATGTATAATTAAAAGAAATATTCTCGTTATGAAAATGTTCGTTGTTACATAAAACTCTCTGTATGAATGCCATATTGTAATTGATTAATTATTTGACAGAAAAGTGGTAAATAATATGCCGAAAGTAATGCTCCGCCACTTAATTAATCTTTATGATAGGGTAATTAAGCACATGGCAACCGTGTGGAAAACATAACCTCAAATGTATTGTGAAGGTAAAAGTCAGAATCACAGCCAGAGTATCCAACCAATTATCCAACATTATAACCAGATTTGATTGGCCAATAAAAAAAACTGTTTTTTTTTTAATATGACCAAACTTAGGGTGTATTTACTGCGAACAGTTGCAGTCCTGCTTTAACAGTACGGTATTTTAAACATCAAATTTTAAGATGTTAGTAAATGATTACCAATGTGACAAATAAATCATAATTTGTCCAATAAATTGTTACGATGCAGAAATTTTCAAAAAAGAGAATGCTACAACTTGCAACTTTACAACACATACAGGGATTTTTTCTCTTAAGTATACTTTAAAATATTTTATATAAACATACTAATACTTATTGCGAGTATTAACTATTTTTTTTTAAACATTTTTTTAATAATGTTCTCAGAAATAAATGAATAAAAATTATATATCAATACATATACATATGTATACATAAATACACAACTCAAGTTCAATTTGAAGCTATAAACGAGTGTTTTCCACTCCCGGACTAAGCATGAAGTAAAATTTCGAGTTTAGAAAAGCCCCGTGAAATTTGTCGAGGGTCGCGCAGCGACCCGAGACAAATTTTCCGGGCTTTTCTAAACTCGAAATTTTACTTCATGCGCCACGCGTATAAAACAAAAATCTCAATCGAAGTTCGAATGTACATAAATTTCACAATATTTTATTGTTTTATACGCGTGGCGCATGAAGTAAAATTTCGAGTTTAGAAAAGCCCAGAAAATTTGTCTCGGGTCGCTGCGCGACCCTCGACAAATTTTCACAGGGCTTTTCTAAACTCGAAATTTTACTTCATGCTTAACCCAGGAGTGGAAAACACTCGTTTAACGCTTCAAATTCAACTTAAGATAAAAATTACAAGGAATATCTGCAGATTTACAGAAAATAGGCTGAATTTGGAATACGTATACTCAAAAGAAATCCTCCCTGTATTTAGCTCTGTATTTATTAATAGGTTTTTAATTTTCAGCTTAAAAGCCTAGTATTTCAGATTTTGTCATTTGTTATATTATTGTATCCTATCCGTTGTTAGTAAATGTGCAAATTGTTTTGTTTCAAAGAGTTGTCCCACTGAGCAAAAAACAAACAAATAACGTTGTATCAACATTGTAGCAACATTAAACGTTGTATTAATGTTGGTGAAACATTACTTGCATGTGTTTGCTCAGTGGGGTGTTCTGATGTTTGATTTCTTTCTTCTTTTACAGTTGTGAGTGTCTTTGTTTTGTATTAGAGAAATATTTGTTTTTATAGTGTTCG
The DNA here is from genome assembly GCA_932526585.2 of Philonthus cognatus. NCBI lineage: Eukaryota > Metazoa > Arthropoda > Insecta > Coleoptera > Staphylinidae > Philonthus > Philonthus cognatus. Next base: position 139,185,664 of record OW052242.1, read on the forward strand.
TTTTTATTTTATACAATAGTAGTATGTTATTTAGTGTTATTAGGTCTTGCATGTTTTGTTCATTTATTTTACTATAGAGCACTTTGGTGTTGTTGTGTGTTCTAATTTGTATAGTGACTTTAGTATTTTGTTTTGTTGGATATGTTTTTTGTTTATATTTTTGTTCGTTGTACCCGTTGTTCCCTACATGTAGCAAAAATTATTTAAAAAAATTATTATTATTATGAAATATTTGTTTTCCGAGGAAATCAAAAACTAACGTTGTTTCTAATATTGGTAGCAGTATACAGGGTCGCTACAAAGTATGGAAACACGGCTCTCACGTGAAAACGGCTAAAATCAGAACCACCAAAATTGGGATTTCTAAATGGGATATTTTCTTGAACAATTTGGCGTGAAAAAATCAAAAATGATTCTCAGGATTTTCACATACTGACGCCATCTTGAATTTTTTTCCATGGAATTCGTTTTTTTTTATTTTACAACTTTTATAGACCTTATAATTCTGATAAACCGGACTTTGAAAAGTATGGAAACAGCCAAACGAGTACTTTTTCTAAATGCTGCAATACCACAAATGCATGTTCTGTTTTTGATCAAAACTTAAAAAAATATTAAGCAGTCAAATGAAAAAATAAAATATTAAACAATAAATGATTTTTTATTTTACAATATATGTTCAAAGTGCTCTCCATTAACTTCTTGGCAGTAATGAATACGCTGGACAAAGTGTTGTAATGAACTAGTTAAAATATTAGGACGAATATTTGAAATTTCGGTTCTTATGCGTTCTTCTAATTCTTGTATATTGTGTGGCCTGTTGTTATAAACTCGATTTTGCAAATGTCCCCGCAGGAAAAAATCAAGTGGAGTTAAATCGGGCGACCTAGCAGGTCATTCAATTGTTCCTCTCCTGCCTATCCATTTGCCGGGAAAAGTTACGTCTAAATATTCACGTACTATTAGTCCGAAATGAGCTGGTGCTCCGTCTTGCTGAAACCATATGTTTTCAGCTGGATTAGCCTGAGTTTCATAATTTGGGAATATTTGTCTAAGTCTGGGAACAACCTGTTCTTGCAAAAGCTGTAAATATGTTTCAGTCAAATTGCCATTAATAACAAAAGGGCCGATAATATGCTGCCCAATTATACCACACCAAACATTAATTTTTTGTGGACGCTGCGTATGAATCTGCTCCATCCAATGTGGATTTTTGTTTGACCAGTATCTACAGTTATGGCGGTTAACTTGTCCATTTAAGCAGAAAGTTGATTCATCGGAAAAGAGCACACGGTTAATAAAATTGGCGTCCTGGTTTATCCTATTCATCATTGTTTCGCAAAATTCAATTCTGCGATCAAAGTCATCTTCATTCAATTCTTGTAGCAGCTGAAATTTGTAGGGATGATACTTTTCAATTTTCATTATTTTTTGAACTGATCTCCTGCTCATGTTGTTATTGAAAGCCAATTGCTGCACCGAAGTTTTTGGATTTTCAACTACATCTATCATAAGATTAAATGAATTTTCTTCATTTGTAACAGTTTTTGGTCGTCCAACTTTTGGACGATTTTTAACAGTTCCAGTTTCATTAAACCTATTCCATGTTTTAAATGCAACTGACCTGGAAATAGGTGCTCGATCTGGATGATTTAGGTTGAAAAGATTAGCAGCTTCGGCAAAGCTTCGTTTTCTATCCCCACACCCAATCATCATGAGAATCTCTATGCGATCCGTTTCACTCAAATGTGGCATTTTTGCAATAACCAGTTACTTACTAATGTTTATTACAAGTTTGACAGGCTAATGAAAACTGTTTTCAAAGGCAACTATTTTTAAGTTGAAATTGTTAATTTTTATTTTTCGACCAAAAATAGAATATTTACAAAACAAATGAATATGAAAAAATAAAAAATGCAAGTTGAAGGCCTTAACGTACTCTAAACCTTTGCAAAATTTCAGGACATTCCGATAAACCGTTCTCAAAATATTTCGCTGTTTCCATACTTTTCAAAGTCCGGTTTATCGATGAAAAGACAAGTATTTTTAAAAAAAGGTATATGGTTGTAATCAGAATTATAAGGTCTATAAAAGTTGTAATATAAAAAAAATCGAATTCCATTTAAAAAAATTCAAGATGGCGTCCGTATGTGAAAATTCTGAGAATCATTTTTGATTTTCTCACACCAAATTGTTCAAAAAAATGTCCCATTTAGAAATTCCAATTTTGGTGGTTCTGTTTTTAGCCGTTTTCGCGTGAGAGCCGTGTTTCCATACTTTGTAGCGACCCTGTATACATGACCAAAACAAAGTCTGTTGTAACTGTCACTAAAATTCTCATTTACAGTGATTTTTGTTATTCCGTATTGAATATTTTCAGGGCTTCTTGATTTTATGAAAAGAAACAGTAACATGTGAATAACTTTCTTATTTATTTGAAATAAAACAACGCAGTTGGGAGGGTTTCACTTTTATTGTTGAACACTGCAACATGTTTCACCACACAGTGGCTTCATCGGGCAGATGAAATAATTATTTCATCTGCCTGACGAAGCCACTGTGTGGTGAAACATGTTGCAGTGTTCAACAATAAAAGTGAAACCCTCCCAACTGCGTTGTTTTATTTCAAATAGTATTATGGAGTTTCATCATGTATCCGCCTCATCAATTAAATATTTCTTATTTATGATGTTTTCGTAATGATGTTAAGAATGATCTTTTCTATCAATAGGTAATAAAATATACAAGGTGTTACGTTTGAAAAAAAATGTATGTTTTCTAAATATTTTAAAAATACGACGCCCAATTATTTTTCTGCTTCGATCATTGTGATTGTTATTAAATTTGCTCACTTAATCGATAATTTAGCTCAAATAATAATAAAGTTAGCAATGGTATATGTAAATATACCCAAAATAATCTTTTTTTGCTTCAAATAATGTATTTTGCATGACATAATGTATTTTTTCCCAATAAATAATGCCTTTATTTGCTGAAATTGGTGCTTCAAATAATGCATTTTGCGTGAAATAATGTATTTTTCCCTTTATTTATTATTTGCTGAAATTGGTGCTTATTAAAGCGCTTTCTTTCATTTGTTTGTGCTTAAAAATCCGAGCTCTAGTCATACCTAAGTAATTAACATCAATTTAAAGCTTATTTAATCCTAAATTCACCCCTTTAAAACAGTCTTCACTTATTTTTAAAATGTAGCCTTACATGAGCGTGTTAATTGAAAAAGTAATTATCTCGATCTTCTCACTTGTTGTATTCAAACTGCTGCATTACTGAAAATACCAAACTAATTTTACTCATTTGAAAACCAAACGATTTGGTATGAAAAGAGCTTTACATTGATGTAAGAACATTTTCTGAGGCTTTAACATTGCGCTAAGCACAAGCACTCAAACGATTCATTTCGGTTGGTTTAAAATTTTGTTAACATTTCTAACATCTCTTAAACTCTCAAAAATTATACCTATTTATAAAAAAGGAAACGTTAACGACCCAGGTAACTATAGGCCCATAGCGATAATACCAACAATAGGTAAAATTTTTGAGTATGTCTTAAAAAACCAACTATACGAGTACTTCCACTGTAACAAATTATTTAATGCATGTCAATTTGGTTTTAGGCAAAATAAATCAACTTGTGATGCAATCCTGGACTTGACTAATTTCATTCTATCGGGATTTGAACGTAATGAATACATCGGATGCGTCTTTTACGACCTATCAAAGGCCTTCGATTGTGTGTCGCACGACATATTCCTAAGTAAGCTGCCTTCTTATGGTATCAGTGATGATTCGATTGCTTTGTTAAGTTCTTATTTACAAGGCAGACAACAAATGACAATACATGGCGGGACGCTTTCAAATGTAGATTACATACACACTGGGGTACCTCAAGGGTCTGTCCTAGGACCGCTTCTATTCTTGATTTTTATCAATGATTTGACAAATTGTGACCCTAACTCAAATTTCACTTTGTACGCAGACGACACTACGTGCTACCAATCAAAGAAACATCTCCCTGTATTGCTGGATGGTCTCGGGGATACACAATCGAAGGTTAAAGAATGGTTAATCAGCAATCGTTTGTTGCTGAATGAAAATAAAACATCTAATATGATCTTCAGTCTAAAGGACTGCTCAGATATTGTCAACAAAAACGAAACCAAATTTTTAGGGGTTGTGCTGGACCCGGGATTAACGTGGAGTAATCAAGATGAATTTATCTGTAAAAAGATTTCAAAATTTGTGTACTTGATCCGCAGTTTAACTAAATTAAATAATTTAACAACCATGTTAAATTGCTATTACTCGCTGGTACAATCACAAATAAATTACTCCATCTTGTCATGGGGCCATATCACACATATTAAACGTATATTTGGGCTTCAACGAAAATGTATACGAGCCCTACTCCAATTACATTTTCACCAAGACATTAAAAATAACTTTAAAAACTTAAACATCTTAACAGTTCCGTCATTATATATTTCAAGGTGCCTGCTATTTGTGAAAACGAATCTACATATGTACACAATTACAAAGGAACATCACAGTTATAATACAAGAATTTCTGACAACGTTAAGATAAAATATACTCGTATTTATAGAACAAGGAATAGTGAAAATTATTACGCTCCACTATTTTACAACAAATTGCCAAATCATATAAAATCTTTAAACATAAAAATGTTTAAATCACAAGTGAAACGATTACTGTGTTCAGGGTCCTATTACAGTGTTAATGACTTTCTGAACGGTGACTTGTTAATATAAACATATGTATAATATTAGTAATTTTATTATATATTTAATATTTGTCTTGTGTTTCGTAAAAATACTATTATGCGCTCATCATGTAAAAAATGTCTGTGCTTCTATGTCTTGTAATTACCTGACTTTATACTATTACATGTATGTTTTGACGTGTGTACAGCTATGCTTTTAACACTAAATAAATTGAAATTGAAATTGAAATTAAAAAACTTAAAACTCCGATTAAAGGATTAAATTTAAATATTTGTTTCTCGTGGAAATCAAAAGCTAACGTTGTTTCTAATATTGGTAAGAGTAAAGATTATTACGAGTCGAGTTGCCGAAACTGCAGTCGCGAAAATAAAAATATTGTGTTATACAAACAAAGTTAAAGTGTTCTATTTTATTCAAAAGAATTTAAGTACTTTTTTTCGGATTATTAATCAGCATCAAATTTTGCAGAAGAATATAATAAGCGAGATCCCCATGGTGAGGCTAGAATTTGAAGCACCCTGTATACGCGTGGCGCATGAAGTAAAATTTCGAGTTTAGAAAAGCCTAATTTGGCTCGGTCGCTCCGCTTCGCTACGCGCCCGAGCCAAATTTTCAGGCTTTTCTAAACTCGAAATTTTACTTCATGCTTAGTCTGGGAGTGGAATACACTCGTTTGTTTCATTGAAACAATTGAAAATTGGCGTAATAATCTATGATTATTTATTTTTTTTAAATGACTTTTTGTATTTGTATAGAATACATTTATTTAGATATTCTTGAATCATTTCCTTATTTTATTTACAAAATGTATATTATATATTAAATATATTATATTTAAAATAATGATTATTATAGAGTCTTAAAACCTTAAAATTCATCGGTGGTTTTTTCTTTCTTAAACCACAATCTTTTTCCAATTTTATAAAAAATCAAACGCTTGTTCATTTATTTTTGCAAAGAATAAATTTATTTAGATATTCTCCAATCATTTCCTCGATCTATTTATAAAATGCATTTCAACAGAAAATCCTCCAACTTTTCTGAATACATTAATTTTATCCATGAGAAAATGCGCTTTTTTTAAATACACTTACATTTTTCTAGTTTTATTTATTTTTGCAAAGAATACATTTATTTAGATATCCTCTAATGATTTCCTTGTTCTATTCATAAAATGTATTTCAACAGAAAATCCTCCAACTTTTCAGAATACATTAATTTTATCCATGAGAAAATTATAGTTTTATTTATTTTTGCAAATAATACATTTATTTTTTCCAACCTTGAAACGGAAACGCATTAATATTAAGTCGATGGGCAGAAAGGCTTTTAGTCGATAGCCCTTACTTGGAATCTACATGCGTGTCACAAACCAAATATTATTACTAAAATGTATTATATATAACAACTTAAATTAATGTATGTTCTAGAGTAATAAAGATTTGATAGTAGTACATTTATTTAGATATTCTCGAGTTATTTCCTCATTCTATTCATAAAATGTATTTCAACAGAAAATCCCATAACTTCAAATAAAAATTAATAATTAATTAAATTTTAAAAATTAATCAACATGTGATCAGAACTTAGTCGAAGTATATTTTGAACTTCACTTTAAATCACTGTTTTATACGCGTGGCGTATGAAGTAAAATTTCGAGTTTAGAAAAGCCTAATTTGGCTCGGTCGCTCCGCTTCGCTACGCGCCCGAGCCAAATTTTCAGGCTTTTCTAAACTCGAAATTTTACTTCATGCTTAGTCTGGGAGTGGAAAACACTCGTTAGTTTACAAATTAAAAGTTTTGAATAAAATCACGAATGTCTGATAATTTACAATGAAAAATCGTAGCATGTATACCTAAAAGAAAAATTCCTTGTATTTAGAACTTTTTTAAAATTTGAACATGTAAATAGGCAGATAATAAAGTAGACAGAAATTCCTGAGCAACGAATATTACCTGATCCTCCTACCCAACCGATCATTAGAGACACTTTATTAAATTGGTAGTAGATACAAATAATTTGATATTGTGGAGGGTTCTACTTCGTTATACATGTTAATTTAACAATAAAACACTTGAAACTTTGTATAACACTTATTAACAAAGTTTAAAGTGTTTTATTGTCAAATAATTTGAGGTGATAATAGGTAAATACATAATTGCCATCCTTACTGGTCACTGTGGACTAAACGGGCACCTCTATAGGATGAGGATAGTTGACTCCCCATCTTGTAGAGGTTGCAGCATGGAAGACGAGACTGCATGGCATTTTCTTTGTGAATGCCCGGCACTATCGTCAATCAGGGAATCCATATTGGGTGATAGATGGCCTACATAAGAGATCTACCCACCTCAGCTATGCTAGAATACCTAAACAAGGTGGGCTGGCTAAACTAAGGATGGGCGATCTACGGGAGGTGGCACAATGGGCCTAATGAGGCCTAAGTGCAGTGCAGAACTGCACACTCCCCTTTGAACCAGAACCAGGTAAATACATTTGTAATCGTAATCTTTCTGCGTTAATTGAATTGTCATATAATTGTCAGATTTCCCTTCACATAACCTACAAATTAACATCTGTGTGCACCAAACTAAGTTCTGAACCTAGGTCAGACCTAGGTCTGCAATCTATTTTAAAGTGCTGCACCAACGTAAAATGGACATTTTAAGACACAACGGCGACCCACATTTCAGGTCACCGATTTAGTGATCCTAGGTCGGTGTTCATAACCTCGTTAAATCAAACAGACGTTAGATTTGAGTGTAAAGTGAAATCAAGTGAAAAATCTCGAAAAATGGATTTCATAGAAAATGTTGATATTGTTGACGATATTGAAATTATAAACGTTGTGGACGTACGAGTTCCGCGTCAACATTTTCAAAGAACGAACTTCTTTGAATCATTAACAGAAGAAGAGTTTTTCCGACGATTTCGATTAAGAAAAATGACAGTAATGTATATTTTAGAAAATATTGAAAACAAGTTAGAGTTTTGGTACAATCGGTAAGGTGTTTTGCAAGAACATATTTTCATTATAAAAATTAAATTACATTTTTATTTCAGTAATAATTCAATAAGCCCTGTAAACCAATTGCTGCTAACACTGCGTACATTTGCTACAGGCGGACACCAGATAGCAATAGGAGATTTTATGAATTGTGACCGATCCACTGTATCCAGAATTGTTTCAAAAGTGTCCCGGGCTATCGCAAATTTGGCACCTAAATTTATTTATATGCCCAGAAATGCAACTGAAGTAGCTAATCAACAAAATACATTTTTTGAAATTGCTGGTTTTCCAAAAGTCATCGGAGCCATTGATGGTACACACATCCGTATATTGTCGCAAGGTTTGTATATTTGTATTTTTTTTAATAAGATAATCACTATCTAATATTACAGGTGGAATTGATGCAGAAGTATTCCGTAACAGAAAAGGATATTTCTCTGTAAATGTTCAAGCTGTTGCGAGTGCTGACTTGCATTTTCAGGACATAGTAGCTAGGTGGCCTGGATCCACTCATGACTCGTTTATTTTTAACAGCAGCAGGTTAAAGAACTCTTTTAAAAGTGGTGTTTTTGGGAATGGATTACTTCTTGGTGAGTTTTTTTGCTATCCATACTTAATTTAAAATTATGAAAACATTTTTAGGTGACAGTGCTTATGTAAATTCTGCATATTTAGTAACTCCTTTTCTACATCCACAAGATGAAGGTGAAAGAAAATATAATTTTAGCCATACGAGAAGTAGGGTAAAGGTTGAAAACTTATTTGGTGTTTGGAAAAGGAGGTTCCCTATTATGGGTTATGGATGCCGTATGAAATTGAAAAATATTTTGCCTTCCATTGTTGCAACAGCGGTATTACATAACATTGCCCAACTACACAACGAACCTGAACCCCCTGTGGATAATGAAATATGGAACCATAATATGCAAAATATTTTAAGACAAGGAAATATTGATGAACCAATTATTTATGATAATAATCAATATGATAACAGACGACATCTTGTCAATACTTATTTTATGCACTTATAAATCAGTTTTCTTAGTAATAAATATTTCCGTATAAACAATATGTACCTACCTTTACTTGTTAGCAATATTTTACCAAAAATACAATTATGATATAAAACAAAACAAAAATAAATTCTGGTAATTAAAAAATACAACATACAAAAATTCTAAGAATAATATTTGCTTATATTTTATAAACTGACCACAAAAAAAATAATTTGGTTTAATTTTTTTTACAATTGCATTTCATTGCCGCCAATTCCAATTTGTATAGTTCTTTTTTGTGGGAAAATTCTAAGTCGTGCATTTCTTTTTTTCTTGCATTCTCGTCTATATAATATTTTTTTTGTGCTGACAAAACATCAATTTTTGCTTGTTCTAAATTACCAACTTTTGTCACATCCGGTCTACGTTTTGTTGCCCATGAAGCTCTTACAGAATCTTCCTTTGTGTTTTTCGTTTGAGCAGTTTGCAAAATATCTAAAGCAGGGTCTATAGTGACATCCTCTATATTTTCATTGTTTATTGTAACAATTTCTTCTTGTGACTCATTTTCTATTTGAATATCTTCAATAACTTCTAAATTGTATTGATTAATAAGAATATAAAATAGTTTTTTTAAAGATGACTTACCAATATTAATTGCATCACAATCATAATTGTTTTCAAGTCCTTCTACTGTTTTAGTATTTAATATAGATAAAGTAAATTCATCTACTTTATCAAGTATTTGTTCACAAGAGCCACCACCAGTTTTATACAGCTCCTGTCTTTGTTTGGCTGCCTTTTTCTTAGTGTCCATTTTTATGTGTGCCCATTGCTTACGCAATGAATTTCCATCACGATATACATTTACATTTTTCGAATTGAACATTTTTTCAACTATCTTCCATGTTTTTTCTTTTTGTTGGTTAGTGTTGGCATTTGTTTCTTTCGATTCAAGTATTCCTTTGTATTTATTCACAAGTTCAATTAACAATTTCCTTTCTTCATGGGTATAATTAATTCGTTTTGAATTTCCACTCATTTTTTCTAGAAATTTATATTCTTATATATAAATTAGTATTTAGTACGGCTGAGAAAAATCTCATTACAATTAATTATGCAGATATACTGCTTTTTACTAGTACGTAGGAATGACTAAATCAGGGAAAAATATGTAAAAACTGTTTTCAGTCATATGAACTACTTTAAGGTATTTTGTTCTTTAACTATCTTTTCAGGTTAAATAAAAATCATGTAAATGAATACAATTCCACCGCACTTGTAAGGTAAAGTATTTAAAACATAAATGATATTTTACTTACCAATAAGAAAAAGAAACAGTAAAAATTTCAGCAAAATAAACCGTAAACACCGTTTCACACTTTTTGAGCGCTTTTGACAATGTTTTTGACGTTAGCTTAGTGCTATTTTATTTTAATTTTACAACGTTGCCGGACCTTAACGGAAATTTAGTGAGGATGCAGTTCGAAAAGTTTGGTGCACCACAATTGAGATCCTAGGTCGAACCTGATGTGGGTCGAACCTACTTCAAACAGAACCTAGGACATGTTGGTGCACACGGGCATAAAAGTTGTTTTACAACATAACATGTGATTGATCTTGTCCTAACCTAAAACACATAACCTGCATCACGCCACTAAATACTTAAAATGTCAAATTTGATTGGTCATATTAAAAAAAACAGATTATTGTCATTTATTCTAGCATTTTACGTGAATATTCAAATAGAATAATTGACTATGTTTTTGAATGTATATTCGAATATTTCAACTATATAAATATTTAAATATGTAATTTTTCCTTAGCGCTTCTTTGCTAGAATTAATAAAATGATGAATATTTTCGATAAATACAAGTTACACAAATATATACATACATAATCGGTCCTCTTGTACCTTATGGTGTCGAGGTGTCGTAGCAGAATTTCTTCCATCCACTTCGATCCTTGGCTAGCCTCTCCGCTTCACTTAAATTCGTTTTTCTTTCCATTAAGATTTTTATAACTTCCTCATTCCAGCTTCTTTTGGGTCTCCCTCTCTTTCTCTTTTTCTCAATTCCTGCCTTCCAAATAATTTTTACTTTTCTAGCCTCATTCATTCTTACTAAATGTCCGAACCACATCAATTGCCGAGTTTTGATAGCTGACTTTACTGGTTTGGTGTTACACCATTCGCGTATTGTATGATTATTCAAGCGATCTTTTAAGGTGACTCCTGACGCTGTTCTCAGATACCTCATTTCAAACGCCTGTATCCGGCTTATGTCTTTATCGTTCAGTGACCACGTCTCACACCCATACGTTAATACTGGAACGAATACACTTTTCAATATTCTTATTTTTATTGAGATGCCTACTTCTTTTTTTCTTATAAATGATTTGTTTAGGGCATAAAACAGTTTTGTGGCATTTGTTATTCTATTGTCAATGTCAGTTTCCTTACTTCCATTTGCACTAATTATAGAGCCTAGATATTTGAAGTTATCAACCTGTCTGAGCCTACAGTTATTTATTGTTATTTCTTTTTCTTTTGCTATAATTAGTACTTCCGTTTTTTCTATATTTATGCTCATGTTATTTTTTACCATTTCCTCAGTCCATACATCAACGTTCTTCTGTGGGTCTTTTTCCGAGTTAGCTAGTATGAGTAGGTCATCCGCATACATCATTTCTGATATATACACCTGCTGTAACTTATGGACACCTATTCTGGCAGCTTTTATATTTTTCATGCACGTCTTATATATTTTATCCATTAGTGTGATAAATAATAAAGGGCTCAGTACTCCGCCTTGTCTCACTCCTGTGGTCGTAATAAATTCGCCAGAGCACACATTATTTGTTCTTACTATATTTCTTGTGGTAAGATAAATACTCCTTATTGCTCTAATTAGTTTTTTATCTACATTCCGCTCTTCTAGAATGGTCCATATTTTTTCACGTGGGGGCACAGTCAAAGGCTTTAGTGAGGTCTACAAAGCACATATATAGTTTGTTATCACGAGCCAACGTTTTTTCTACTAGTTGTCTTACGCAAAATATTAAATCAGTTGTTCCTCTTTCTGGTCTAAAGCCGCACTGGTTGTCATTAAGGGTTGGTTCTATTGTTTGTCTTAGCCTGTTTTCAAGTATGATTTCATAAATTTTTCCGATAACACTCAGTATTGATATTCCTCTATAGTTAGAGCAGCTTTTAACATTTCCTTTCTTAAATACTGGTAATATTATTGCTATTGTCCAGTCTCTGGGGACTACCCCTGTATTCCAAACCATTCCTATTAATTTGTGTAGACATGCAAAACCTTCCTCATTCATATATTTGACCATTTCTGCCTTAAGGGGATTATCGCAGTGTAACACGCCGATCGTGTTGGAAAGACCCACATAGTTTAGAGTAGCTCATCCGCTGCCAAATTTACAGGACAAGTGAGGCGAATACAGTCAGAGAGAAAAGCGGCAGTTCGCTGTGCACACAGATTACAGATGCACAACTACGTGAGAAAAAAAATGCCCCGTTGGGGTAACCATTTGGGTGGCGCCACAGTCGCGCAATCCAAAATATGGCGGTATATTTAAAATGTTATATATTCAATAATAATTTTTTCAATTCTAAGTCCATAATAAAATTATTGCTTACATTGAAGTAAGCAATAATTCTATTATGGACAGCAAAATTACACAGAAGGGTTTAATAGAATAAAAAGCTCTTAGTCCTTTTGCAGATAAGCATTAATTTAACACATTATTTTATTATTTATAAAAGTCTTTATATTGATGTATGTTTTATGTTTTATTTGCAAATAAATAAATAAATAAATAAATATATCACTTTAACTTTGTTTATTTACGAAAATAATTAAAAAAGAAGTTAGCAATATAATGAAATTATATATAATTGTTAAATAAAGCAAAGCAATCTAAATTTAAAAATGTTAAAGAGTATAATATAAATTATATATATTAAAATATAAATATATAAAATAATTATTTAATTTTATATTGAAAATTGTAAAAAAATACTATAACAAGGCTATCCAGTTCCGACATTTGTCGTAAAAGATTGGGAAACCCATAAAAACCAATCTGAACTGTATTATTAAGCAGAGGGTGAGAATTATCTACATTCAGGAAGCAAACTTTATGAATTAATATGAAACTATTGTTACTATTATAAACTTTTAGAACGGAATTGGTTAAAAATTGATCATAAATAAATTAATACATTTAAAATTATTGATTATAAAAAATTAATACATTAAAAATTTATATAGATCATAGTCATCCTCCTTTTAAATAATATGCTCGAAGAAAATGTAATTAACATATTAAATAAAACAATTAAACCTATATAGAAAACATGAGAAACATTCTACCGATCTACAATAAATACACGCAGCATAGCAAAATCCATAGGTTAAAACAGTATAATAGGATTTTCTGAAGTAAGAGAAAGACAAAAAATATATAGCAGATGAATCGTAATAATTGTTGTTACCAAGCCTACATTCTTAATCAATTAATTGAAATGTCAGGATATCTGTCATTGGCCGAAAATCAAGGGAATCCGATTTTTGTTTATAATCTATCTTGCTTCCTCCTATTGTTTGTATATCTGTACTCTCCAACACATTATAAAAGCTATGCTGCGCGAATTAATTGTAGATCGGTATATTATTACACATATATGACCAGGTGGTGAATTGGGCAAAAAAATTGAATTTAATAAACGTCATTGTGAAATCATAGCAAACAATTGTTTAAAATTCACAAAATAATGTTGCGCATTAAAAATAATGTAATAATACTGATATCAAATAATTAGAAGAGCAAATTTTTACGCGTGACAAATTTTACTTGTAAAATATGACCCGTTATCCAATTCACCAGTATATACATTGAACCATCCACATCATCGTTTTATTTAAAATCACATATGTTGCAATATTTTAAGTTTTCTATCTGCTTTGGATAACTTACGTTGCTGGTTAAGTTCTCTCGACAATCTTTTGCAATACCAAGGTAAACCCACTTTACAAGTACTTACTATAATATGATCTCTCATAAGTAATGAATGGTCTATGCATTTATTTAGAAAATTATAATCAATCAATTCGCTTAAATGTGTTAAGATTTTCTGTGTTAAATTTATTTCTGATTTGTTAGTTTTCATAAATTCCTCGATGCCTGTTACAACTTTACCGACAAAAATAACTAAATTTTCTGATGGATAATGAAATTGTGTGTTATTTTGATTTGGCTCTTTAGCAAAAATCAATGAATTACAAGGCTCAAATTCATCAGAGCATAATACAGTTAAAGAAATATCGCAGGAAAATTTGAGAAATAATCTTTTCACGATGTAACCAGCAACGTTCGCTACTGACAAGCATTCCATACTTCCACTTTTAACAAAATTTTCAATATCTAATGAAATACTGTCAAGAGTCAATTGTGGTTTCGGTGACAAACGTAAATTATTTAAATTTGTTTCAGAATCTCATTGTAAATTCAATTCAATTAGTGATCTTAAATCAGAGAGTAATTCAAATTCATCCTTTTCACAATTAGTGTTTTTAAAAGATTGATTAGCCAAATTATTTATAACTTGTGTTTTAAATGAATCAATAAATTGTGAGACTGTAGGATTTTCATTGCACCCACAACTGGAACGGATAGCTCCAAAGAGATTTTCCAATGGATCCTGATTAAATGACCTTGGCTTGAAAGACTCTACTCCATGCTCCTTCAGCAACTTTTCAACCCCAATGAAGGCCTGAAATAAAACAATGTATATATTAGATATGAAATAAAATAAAAAAACATAGTGGAGGCAATTCCTTAAGCTAAACGTTTAAATTAATAGATACGTTCAATTTAATAGAATTGACCCTAGACATTTGGGATAATTTTCATGGAATTGTGTAAGTTCTAGTAACTAGTTTTGTCTAACTTAGTACCTGCAAAGAATAATGTATTTATTGTATGTATGTATGAATTTGTACATATTGAAACTTGACCAGTCAAATATAACTCAATTATTTTCTTACCTCCAATGTATGTAACCAACCTATTTGACTAGGTGGTTTCCACATTGAATGCCTTGAATTGGGATTTCTCATGTAACGCCATTGACTGATATCCTCTCTAGACTTTCGCCAGAATTCGCTATGACCCACATACATCACTCGAATAATCTGTAGTAATAGTGTTTTCAAGAAAAGTAATTATTTTTTTGAAAACAATGGAATAATTAATTAGAAATTATTTGTCGTACTTACAATTCTGGATTACGGGGAAAACAGAACAGTTTCTCCACCTCACCTTCACTGCAGCCACAAATCTTACAATATTTAGTCCCCTTACGATCCATATTGTAAAATTCCCAAGAAATTCAGATTAATCTGCGAAAATCAGCTGAACCTGCAATCAGAACAGAAGATTAATTGCAAATGGCGAAAAATTGGGTTAGGCCGTAAAATTGGAGGTAAAGAGAAATATGTAGAGACATCTAGTGCTTATTTTTACGACTTTCTAGCATATTTACAGTTTCCATTAATATTGACTAGTGGCGCTACGGAATTAGCAGTAATCCTTGGGGTAACCGTTTTACGGGATAGAGATATATGGCATTTTAACGTGTTAGACAAGGAACAAATTTTGGTTCCGATTTTTACATATGAGTTGTGGAGGCCTGATTTGTGCATTGCTGCTTGGCATGAACGGATAGGGTCTCGCGTCGCGTGGAATAGACGAAAAAAAAAGCGTATAAAAAAGACGGATCGAAGGAAAGTGTCGATTCGTATTATTTAAACACGCTGATAATACATACAAGCTATATATTGTTTTCAATTCGTTAGAAAGCGATCCTGTGTTATTTTTCGGTATTTACAAAACCGATGATTCTTATTCTTGTCATTATAACGTTGTAATGGTTGAGCGGGAGGCGGATATTAATTGTTATTAATATACTGTTTATGACTTTAACAGATTTATTAATATAAAAGAATTAGTATAAACGGAGTACAAGAGTAAGAGCGCTTTTCGCGATGTCTGAAATAAGACTAACAACTTATTCTAATCAAGCTCTGGAAGAAAGAGATTATAACAAAAGGGACGCGCATAACGTTAGGGGCAATGTCTAATGAGCGCGGTAGAAAACATTTACTTAAGATAATGATTTGAAATAACATCTTTAGTGAAAGTACTGATAAACAAATTGTTATTGATCGGTTTCTGACTATTTGTTGGCCCTAATGTTATCTGTGCGAAATATACATAATAATAATAATAATGAGAAATAATATAATAATAAAATGTAATATAATAATGATGTACAGGGTACATTACACTCCCCCCCTTATAAAAAAATGTACAATGTAAATTTAAAAAGTTAAAAGAATTACTTGAATAGAGGGTAATGTGATAAATTGATTATTATTATTATTTTTTTTTTTTTTTTTTTTGCCTAATTTGAAGAACTATAGATAATATAAATATGAATACACAATAGAATGAATTCATTTGTAAATACATATGTACATGAAATAATATAAAAATATATGATACTGAAAATAGAAATACACCAATACCAATAATTGTTTATACAGAAAATGCAGAGTACTTATATACACAACGTACATTTAAATATGGTATTTCTTTGACAATACAAAACAGGTAAAGGAAAGAAAAATATCTATCTTTTGCAAACCCAAGTAATGACATAGTTTTTTTTTTTTTTTTTTTTGACTTTATTGATTACGATTGAATCTAATTCGTTCGCTTCTTCTTAATGGCGGAACTGCAGGAGCATCATTAAGCATGTCTGGAGCTATATTCATGTCTCTAATATTCATTGGTATATTTTCTGGTACATATGCGGCGACTCTGTTATGGTTAGGTCTTATTTGTCTAAATGAATGCAAAATTCTAGTGCGTTTAATAATCTTGTAAAGAATAAAGATAACTATAACAAAAAGCAAAATATATGATAGGAAAGAGTAATGAATTTCTGAAATCCAACTATAGTTCCTATTATTTACTATATTCTCACTAAGTTTTGAAATTTCATCGAGTTTATGACTAGCCATTTTTAGATCATTATTATCAAAGTAGTTAATTTTAACTTTTCCGAAAGATATATTTTTGAAAACATTTAAAACCTTTTTGGAACAACATTCATGGTCTAAAATATTAAAATTTGGCAAAATGTATCTCAGATTGCTTGTGAAGTTATAGGTAGTACTAGAAAAGGTTGTGTCACCTGTAAATATTTTACAATTGCGCGCTACCTGCAAGATTCCGTTATTGGATATTATTAAGTCGAAAGTATCTCTATTATTACAAGCAATAGAAATTGTCTTGTTCGCGGGTGAAATATATAACCAGGTGTTTTCCTCATTAAGTGTTTTCCATAGAACGTTCTTTAATGGTATAAGTCTCGTATTATAATATTTATTAAGTTTTCCGTTAACTAAAATATCTATTTCGCAAATATTATCTTCAGCAATACGTTCGGGTTGTTGTTTAGTTTGGCAAACATATTTGTTGGATATTCTAACGCATGAACTTAGGTCATCAAAAAGAGTGTAATGTTGTCTATCTTGTGACATGGCAAGATACTTTGATGTAGGTTCTATAAAAACGTAGTTATCGTGATTATGAGAGGTTGGTAGAGAAATAGTTTTATATAAGTTGAAAATGTTTTGCGAAATCAATGGGTTGGTAATTATAAAAATTATTTGATTTTTTGAATAAAAAACAGTTAAAGAAGTTACTGCTAACAAATCAACTGCATTTTCTATTTCGAGAGGTAATATGTAGCTTGTGGAGGAAGGTAAATATTGAAGTGTAGTTTGTAGTTCTTGAATTAATTGATCGAGTGTCAATACGATAGGGTGGATTTGATTCGATTTGGCAAAAAGAATTGCGTTAATTAAATTGTCATACTCCCTTAATAAATTATTTACCATTGACGTCAATAAAGCAATATGTTCGTCTAAAGCAGTTTTAGTTTCTAGGTCCCACATTTTTTTATTGTAACTCTGAGTATAATTTTGGAAGAGTTCGAAATTTTTGTTAATTGCTTGTTCATTATCATTGAAGTTATTAACAGTTTGGTTCATATTTTTAATAGTTGATTGTACTATTGATGATTGCTCTTGTAGTAATTTGGCCAAACGCCCCTCGTCATTATTAATGGAATTAATGGCATGAGTGTATTTATTTGCATCATTTTCGTCAAGAGTGCCAAAAATTGTTTTGAAAGCTGAGCCGACAATGTTAAACCATGCGCGTTTTTGGCGATGTCCGATAATCTGGTGTAATACATAGCTTTTGGATTCAATTTCTTTGATTTCGTGACTTAATAGAACTAGTGTTGTATTGCAACTTGAAAATATACCGAACAAAGCGGAAGTACAAAAATTTAAAGTTTTGTGATATGTATTGTCAATGCTTGCGGTTTTTCCTTGTAAAGCGGATATGTCTAGGTGAGCAATTAGCTTCCATGATTGTTCTTGCAAATTTAGTTGTCCTAATCCCTCGAAGTAAAGTCCAGGTGAAGTTTGTAAAGGGGTGTTGTTGTAGAAATCGTTGGCCATCACTGTGCCGGAGATTCTTAGAATCGAGAAGAAAATTACGATGAGCATTTCGTCGCACGATTTAATCACTCGTCTTCTGGTGGTACGCGCACTTCCTGGTGGGGCTGTGGAAACGGTTGTTGTGTTACCCTCTCGGGTAATCTGCTTAGCGCTTTTCTGAGTACGACGACTCAGTTTTGATATGGTAGCTCGTTGTTTAAATGCTTGGAACTTCACGACGTGGATGGCTTCCTTCTGGCACTCTGTGGATATGATCGTTACAGGAGTAGGACGCTATTGAGATGGTAGCTTGGGAACGGCACTACGATTTTGGCGTCCTTCTATGTGTTGAGGAACGTACTTCGGATTTTATGCACAATTTTGTATTATTTACTCGCGAAAAAACCCGCTAATTACTTTTTACACTTATTTATTTCACGTTTACCGACTGCGCCAGTGTAATGGTTGAGCGGGAGGCGGATATTAATTGTTATTAATATACTGTTTATGACTTTAACAGATTTATTAATATAAAAGAATTAGTATAAACGGAGTACAAGAGTAAGAGCGCTTTTCGCGATGTCTGAAATAAGACTAACAACTTATTCTAATCAAGCTCTGGAAGAAAGAGATTATAACAAAAGGGACGCGCATAACGTTAGGGGCAATGTCTAATGAGCGCGGTAGAAAACATTTACTTAAGATAATGATTTGAAATAACATCTTTAGTGAAAGTACTGATAAACAAATTGTTATTGATCGGTTTCTGACTATTTGTTGGCCCTAATGTTATCTGTGCGAAATATACATAATAATAATAATAATGAGAAATAATATAATAATAAAATGTAATATAATAATGATGTACAGGGTACATTACAACGTAATTATTTTTACTTTTAAGACTCCAGTTTCGACAGCTAAATAAACTATGTGTTTTATTTTATTAAATTAGAGATTATTTCTTAAAAATATAATAATAAAATAATTCATGTTCATAAGCTCCTTGTAAATATTTATATGCCGGATATACAGAGATTTTATGTAACACCGAACATTTTCATAACGAGAATTTGTCTTTTAAGTATACAGAAGCATACGTTGAACATTTGCCGATGCTAGTTTTATTAAAAGAATTTAATTTGAAGCTTTAAACGAGTGTTTTCCACTCCCAGGCTAAGCATGAAGTAAAATTTCGAGTTTAGAAAAGCCTGAAAATTTGGTTTGGTCGCGTAGCGCGAAGCGGTACTAAACACGGATGCAATAGAAAGTTTATCGGTGTGTTTTAAACTTCATAATTTGTCAGTGTTTTGTACCGGTGGCGCATGAAGTAAAATTTCGAGTTTAGAAAAGCCTGAACATTTGGTTTGGCCGCTCCGCGCTTCGCGCTACGCGACCAAACCAAATTTTCAGGCTTTTCTAAACTCGAAATTTTACTTCATGCTTAGTCTGGGAGTGGAACACACTCATTTCAAGTTTCAAATTATTTTTTTTAACAACGAGTATCTAAAGATTTACGACATATACTGTGTAATTCTCACATGTATACTTGAAAGAAAAACTCCCTGTGTGTACAAGTTGAGGCATTAATTGCGATTGATTGGCTACAGTTTTTAATGGTCATAGAGGCAGCCCAATTTACACATAACTTAAAAAATAAAGGTGTCAAAATTGTATTGGATGAACATGTTCGGTGTTATATAAAACTCTCTGTATATGAAAAAAAAGGAACATAGGATTTTCAATGATATTTTTTACTGCTATTGCCATGAAAATAATGTGTATTAATTTGGCCTCTGCCAAATTGGGTAAATACCCCAGATTTTGGGGAGAATTTCAATTTTTATTTTATCCAATATTCTAGTTTTTATGAATGCAACAAATAAATAATAGATTGAAAAAATGGTGATGTGTCCATCATAGTACTTTCCCCCGTAAATTGCGTATTAAATCACTTTTAAAATATTTGTAGCATTATTATTTTCAAAATGTCTTTAACTTTTTGATAACTACAACTTTTATTTGAAACATTTTTCAATTGGATCAACACATACTGACACAAACCAATGACTAGATAAAAAACACTATTTATTGAATATCTCAAAAACTAAGAGTGCTATGACAAAAAGTGAATCTACAAAAAATCTTTAGTTTTTCATTTCCTACAACTTTTATTTGAAACATTTTTCAATTGTATCGACACATACACTGTCACACACCAATAACTAGATAAAACACACAACTTTTGAAATATCTCAAAAACTAAGAGTGCTATGACAAAAAGTAAGTGAACAATATATCTTCATTTTGTTATTATCTATAACTTTTATTTGAAAGAATTTTTTGTTTGATGAACATTTATTGAAAAAATCTGAAAAAACTGAAAAACGCTAAGAGTAAAGTACCACTACCGGTTTTCCGATTTTCACCAAAAGCTTTTCAGTTCTTCCGATTGTAACAAAAAGCTTAAGTTTCAAGTTTCATCTCGATATCTTTTGCGGTTTTTGCGGTACAGCGCACACAGACAGACAGACATTTTTTAAAAATGGTCTTATTCGACTCAGGGGACCTCAAAACGGATATTTCCGCAAAAATTTTTGATTCGAAAATTTTCACGAAAACAATACTTTCCCTTTGTATTACATACGGGGGAAAGTAAAAAATTAAACGGACAGCTGCCCTGTTTTTTACTTTCCCCCGTATGTAATACAAAGGGAAAGTATTGTTTTCGTGAAAATTTTCAAATCAAAAATGTTTGAGGAAATATCCGTTTTGAGGTCCCCTGAGTCGAATAAGACCATTTTTGAAAAATGTCTGTCTGTCTGTCTGTGTGCGCTGTACCGCAAAAACCGCTAAAGATATCGAGATGAAACTTGGAACTTAAGCTTTTTGTTACAATCGGAAAACCGGAAGTGGTACTTTACTCTTAGCGTTTTTCAGTTTTTTCAGATTTTTTCAATAAATCTTCATCAAACAAAAAATTCTTTTAAATAAAAGTTGTAGATAATAACAAAATAAAGATGTATTGTTTATTTACTTTTTGTCATAGCACTCTTAGTTTTTGAGATATTTAATAAATAGTGTTTTTTATCTAGTCATTGATTTGTGTCAGTGTGTGTGTTGATACAATTGGAAAATGTTTCAAATAAAAGTTGTCGGTAATAAAATATTCAAGATTTTTTGTATCTTCATTTTTTGTCATAGCACTCTTAGTTTTTGAGATATTCAACAAATAGTGTTTTTTATCTAGTCATTGGTTTGTTTCAGTATGTGTTGATCCAATTGAAAAATGTTTCAAATAAAAGTTGTAGTTATCAAAAAGTTGAAGGCATGTTGAAAATAATAATGCTACAAATATTTTAAAAGTGATTTAATACGCAATTTACGGGGGAAAGTACTATGATGGACACATCACCATTTTTTTATAATTAGTACAGGGTTTACAAAATGATGATGTTTATAAATAGAGGATTGCAAGAACATTCAATTACAATTTATTTATTCCTTATTTACTTACTATCAAAATATGACTCATCATAAATCAGCCAAATTTAAAATAAAATATATTGGGTTCGGTGCAATGTTGAGCAAGAAGCTTGTTATTTGAAATGCATTATAATAACTACCTTATTATTATTATAGTTCTATTTTTTCTAAAATAATTAACAATAAATATGCACGCAGTTAAACCCTACATTTTTGTAAACATTCGTCAAACATATATTACCTGTACTCAGTAAAAAATAGTTGATTTGTAACATTAATCTACGACAACGTCATATTGGTGACGTTATTTTCACTATTCTTATAGTTTTGATATCATTGATTCGTTGATGAAGTCGCAGTTGGTTCAAATAGGTCCGATTGCTAGAAACTTTACAATTTACTTTAATAGTTTTATTGCGAGAAGTTTAATGGCATTTAACAACTGTTTTAACAACGAAAGATTTAAGACGAAATAATGATTTGAACAAGACTGATTGTTATTCGATTGCTTCTGCTTATTAATCAGCTTAAAACACTTTAAAAATAATTTAATAATACCGACACTGTCAAATAATTAGGAAAGCCAATATTAAAGGTATATTACACATCTTTATTTAAATTAGTGAAACATTTCGTGTTTTCTATATTAGTGAACATGCAGTATAAAAAAATACTTATTCCATTAGTAGTCAGAAAGCTAAAAATAAAACACTAGTACAATAAAATATCGATTATAATTGCGAAATATTAATTTTACGAGAATAAATGCTAACGACGCGAGCCGTTTTTGTTAACTATGAGAAAAGAAAATAAAAACAAACGCGAAGCCGCGCAGCGTTCACCGGCCCAGGGATAAACGCTGGCCGCATGCTGCTCGCCCCTCCAATAATTGAGTGTACAACGCGTTCAACTAAGAGAAGATACGCAAGGCGGCGGTATTTTACGGTCTTATTTTTTAAGATTTTTATTTTAACCTGACTCGGGCATGAGCTATCGCATCCTTATGAAATGTTCACATTATATTCCTTATAGTATAAACTAGTAAGATATGGGAATATTTTTTTTAATTTTGAAAAATATAACATTATTTTTTTCGTACCTCTGAAAGCAAATTGTTTAAAAAAAAAGTACTTCGATATTTTTCTAGATAATTGAGCTTAATATACGCTGTCAAAATTTCAACTTTCTAGGATCTTTAGTTTTTAAATAAACCTGACATTAAATTTCAGACCACTGTTATATTCCCCTTAATATTGTCAATTCCTGCTGCTTTCCCATTTTTTAATCTTTTTACTGCGTCCTCCACTTCATTTCTTGTAATGTAATTTTCTTCATCGCTGCTTTCGGGTTGTTCCCTGATTATATTAACTGTCTCTGTGTCACAATCTAATAATTCTGTGAAATGTTCTTTCCACCTGTTCACGATTAGCTTTTCGTCGGTGAGTAGCTTACCTCCCTTATCCTCTATAAAGGTAATTTTGTTATTTTTATTTTTTCTGAGGTTCTTCAATGTACGACACAACAGTTTTGCATTACCCTGGCTGTGTTGTTCCATTTTATAACCAAACTCCTCCCATATTTTTTGTTTTGCATCCTTGATCCTTGTTTTGACTATCTTATTTTGTTCTTTGTACAAGTGCCAATTTTGTTCGTTTTTGTCGGTCAGGTATTTTTTCCAGAGATTCTTTTTCTTCTTCACTTCGGTTTTTATTTGATCGTTCCACCACGCAGTACATTTTTTCGTTCTACCTTTAATTTTCCCACATGTTTCTTCTGCTGCCTTACATAACGTTGTTTTGAATGCTTCCCATAGTTTCTCAGTCTCTGTAATATTTGACCATTCAATTTTGGTCAGATAATGCTGTAAGGTTATCCTATATAAAAAAATATATACAGAGAGTTTTATGTAACACCGAACATACCAAAATGTACTTAATGTTAATTTTCGTATGTTCGATGTGTACTGGGACGCATCAAAGCATTGAGTACGATGTAATTGGCTACGATTTCTAATGGTAATATAGTCAACCCAATGTACACTCTTCACGTCAAAAATAAATTAAATTTGTCAATTATTATGTCAACCACAATATGTTGTATTATGAATATTTTAGTACAACGGAATAGTTATCAACTTTTGTTATATTTTTAATCAGTAAAATACTAGTTAAAGAAGGAAAGAAGATACAAACGCTTAATCAGTAAACACAATTTTTCGCAACATTTTGTTGTTTAATTTAACATATTAAATACAATTTTACAAAAATGTTATCGCTTAATTTTGTTATACAGCAACTACTAATATTGGAATTTGTAGGACCTAAACTTAAATTCTTGTAGGGTAGGGGGACAGTTCTTCCACTCCATTTCTTCCACTCCATTTCTTCCACTTACCAATACTTCCACTACACCTTTACTTCCACTCCATTTCTTCCACTGACCGTTACTTCCACTAGTTCTTATTTCCACTAACCATCACTTCCACTAGTTCTTTTTTCCACTCCATTTCTTCCACTCCAGTTCTTCCACTTACCAATACTTCCAAAAGGAATGCATACATGCTGAGATGATTGCGCCCCACCACCACGGAGAATCGGTTGTTCTTTTTTTCACTAGTTCTTCCATAATTCGAAATTCGAAAATTGGATCGAAGTCTCAAGAATAGCAAACATTGTCAAAAAATTTAGTAAATTCGACGAAGAAAATAGGATTCTGGAGTACCTACAAGCTGTAGGCCACAATATCTCTCTGTGATTCTTATACTGTATAAAATGTGGAATAATATAATGTAATTTGAATAAATTGTACAATTATTTTGAATTGGAAAAAAGGTATGGTGGAATTGGTGGTTAGTGGAAGTAAAGGTGTAGTGGAAGTATTGGTGAGTGGAAGAACTGGAGTGGAAGAAATGGAGTGGAAGAAATGGAGTGGAAAAAAGAACTAGTGGAAGTGATGGTTAGTGGAAATAAGAACTAGTGGAAGTAACGGTCAGTGGAAGAAATGGAGTGGAAGTTGCATCGCACAATCTCTTGTAGAACTCCTACGTACAAAGGATTTTTAAATATTAAATGATTTTGCAATAGTAAGGATATTATTAGACACTCTTCGACATAACAGAAATTGTTTAATTTCATCTCTTCCGATAATATCGACGGACTTCAACTCCTCGCTTGTGAAATTTATCCAAACAAACTGTTCTAGAAGGTTCGAAATAGTTGAAATAAACCATGGGAATTTCTTAAACTGTTTTCTCCATGGTGTAAGTTTACCAGAATAATATTTTCCTCCTTTGTATACATTATAGTCCGTTCTTCATCTACGTCTGCTTCAAGTGCTAGAACAGCAAATATCACCACTTACTTACGATAACTGACAGATTTCATTTATTTTTGAAGGGAAGAGTGTAAATTGGGTTGACTATATTACAATTAGAAATCGTAGCCAATCACATCGCACTCAATGCTTTGATGCTTCCCAGTACACATCGAACATAGGAAAATTAACATTGAGTATATTTTAGTATGTTCGGTGTTACATAAAACTCTCTGTATAAATACAATTATTATTATATCTAAAATTATTTTCTTATTCTTGCGACTTTTACTTTTTCGAACAGTCACCGTCCAAACCAAACATCATCATTCCGTTGGGAAATAAAGTATTATTATCATTAGAGATTGATTTATTTTGTGTAAATAAAGCTACGATAGTTAAATAAATATTATTATTCCACAACGAAATATCAAATACAAAAAACACATTAATACACAAACAACCAGTTGTTTCTACAAAAAAAAAAAACTTAATTATCTTTAAACTCTAAAGATATAATTGATTTGTATAAAAAAATATTAATAAATGCATTGAGACGGAAACAAGACGGACTTCTACATAAATGCTGCGCGCTAAGAGAATCATCCCCACACCGTCAAACTTAAAGGAAATCATTGAAGGCACATCAAGAGAATAATCATCGCTGACTAACATTTTTAATAAGTATTTAAAATAGACGATTTTTTTTTAAATAGAATACTGTTTTTTTTTTTCTCTTTTTAAATACGTTTTAAACATTTTTAACATATAAAATAGTCGTTTTTAATCATCGACGTTTTTTTTTAGGAAAAATCCTTTTTTCTCTTTTGAAATACAGTAAAGCATTGCTAATCCAGACTAATGAAAACTAAAACTAAGACTGTGTATCGTTAGATCCGTTCGTCTCCGCGTGCATTTCCGCATTTGCTGTGATCCTTCGTCGCAATTAAGATGAATTACGTAAATATTGACGGACGGTGGTACCCGAATGTGACGTTCGCGCTGGCCTTCACCAGCGTGGGTGCGAATTACGTTTGGAGGGCTGTTGTGGGCATTCTGGTACGTCGAGGACGTTCGTTCTGCTATGTCTATCCGCCTCCTAAGGTCTGGATCTTTCCGAATCTGAACTTGATACATCTGGAGTATCGCCACAGGAACACACACTTAGAAAAAAGCCTTGTAATTTTTTCATGTCCATTGGACGTTCTGCTATGTCTATCCGCCTCCTAAGGTCTGGATCTTTCCGAATCTGAACTTGATACATCTGGAGTATCGCCACAGGAACACACACTTAGAAAAAAAGCCTTGTAATTTTTTTAAGACCATTGGAGTTTAAATGTTGAGCGATCCAGGTGCCTAGGAGATCTCAACGAGAATGGTATCCAGGAAATTCGGGTTTATGTACCTTACATAAACCCAAATTGCCTGGATACCATTCTCGTTGAGATCTCCTAGGCACCTGGATCGCTCAACATTTAAACTCCAATGGACATGAAAAAATTACAAGGCTTTTTTTCTAAGTGTGTGTTCCTGTGGCGATACTCCAGATGTATCAAGTTCAGATTCGGAAAGATCCAGACCTTAGGAGGCGGATAGACATAGCAGAACGTCCAATGGACATGAAAAAATTACAAGGCTTTTCTTTCTATCTATCCGCCTCCTAAGGTCTGGATCTTTCCGAATCTGAACTTGATACATCTGGAGTATCGCCACAGGAACACACACTTAGAAAAAAAGCCTTGTAATTTTTCATGTCCATTGGAGTTTAAATGTTGAGCGATCCAGGTGCCTAGGGGATCTCAACGAGAATGGTATCCAGGCAATTCGGGTTTATGTACCTTACATAAACCCAAATTGCCTGGATACCATTCTCGTTGAGATCTCCTAGGCACCTGGATCGCTCAACATTTAAACTCCAATGGACATGAAAAAATTACAAGGCTTTTTTTCTAAGTGTGTGTTCCTGTGGCGCTACTCCAGATGTATCAAGTTCAGATTCGGAAAGATCCAGACCTTAGGAGGCGGATAGACATAGCAGAACGTCCAATGGACATGAAAAAATTACAAGGCTTTTCTTTCTATCTATCCGCCTCCTAAGGTCTGGATCTTTCCGAATCTGAACTTGATACATCTGGAGTATCGCCACAGGAACACACACTTAAAAAAAAAGCCTTGTAATTTTTTCATGTCCATTGTAATTTAAATGTTGAGCGATCCAGGTGCCTAGGAGATCTCAACGAGAATGGTATCCAGGCAATTCGGGTTTATGTACCTTGCATAAACCCAAATTGCCTGGATACCATTCTCGTTGAGATCTCCTAGGCACCTGGATTGCTGAACATTTAAACTCCAATGGACATGAAAAAATTACAAGGCTTTTCTTTAGCTTCTTGCTATACTTGAATTTATATTATGTATATTGTTCAGAATAAATAAAATAATTCAAAAACAAATCCAAATTAGTGAAACATCCGGTTTATTAAAACCTTTTTTAAAGTCACAAAAATACGCTACAGTTAATGTTTTGTGTGGTCTTTTTGGCGGCATGTTGCTTTTTAACCACTTCATGTTTATCACGGGCCTTGCTTACTGGCAATTTTACACGCACTCGTGTCTGTCACGGGCTATTCAAATAGAAGGAACAGATTTCAAACATTTATTTCTTCCAAACTATAAAAGGTACAACTATAATTCAAACGTTCCTGGACAGACAAAAGTTTAAAATTTGAACAGTCCAGGCAGAAATTCCAACCACAGCCACATTGGCGCTGTTGCTTGTCATTTTGATTGTCTGTAGTAAAATGGTGATACAAGAAAAAGCAACTTTGTGTGCTGCAATTAGCAAAACTAGAGCACATTATTGAAGTTCAACGTGCTTTTTACCGCCTCTTCATAAGCAGATTTACCAGTGGCATCTAAAATTCGTAGACGATGGTTGCATCTACAAACAGAAAATCACGGGACGTCCACGCACATCGATTGAAAATGTCGAGCATATTTGCTCAGTTTACGAAAGGAGCCCAAAAAAATCCACAGCATGGAAAACACATAGGGCTCATATTTATTTTTCGGTACTCATTATGTAAACTAAAACAACATTTATGTATCATATATTGCACAAAATTTCTAAGAACTTCATGCCAGCACGCTACAAGTGTTCACTCACTTAGGTGCTTTGAACTATTATTGTTACATCTGGATATTCATTACGTTGAGCAGAACACTGCTCAATATAAAAGAAGTATATTATAGAACGGATGTTAATTTGTTGAAAATATATGTACTCATGTTATGTAATAATAATAATAAAATTTAAAAAAAATAAAAAAATATTGAATGCATAAAAAATTGAACTTTTCTCTTTCCAGGAACGTTGGAATTGTGTTTATACCTTTTGTAGTTTGGAAGAAATAAATGTTTAAAATCCATTCCTTTATTTTGAATAACCCTGTATATATCTCCTCAACAAATTTTACCTGCTTGTTTTCGCTTCGAACTACATTTTTATCAAAAAAATTATGTTATTTTTTGACCGGAAATTCAAAAATATTGTGATCATTTTTTAACCAAAAATTCGAAATTATAGTGGAATTTTTCAAGTTAGGCACTCTCGTGCGCAGAACTAGCGCCGTTCGTGTATTTCTGCTGCTCAAAAAATGAGAAAGTTTTTTTTTTTTTTTTTTTTTTTTTTTTTTTTTCCAAAGTGAGTGGGTCGCTATACGGCCCTCCACTGCGACCGCGAGGGTCTATTGTGGCTCACAATTTAAGGCCAGTCGCGTGTCCTTATAGTTCACCCTCCAAGCCCAACCTCTTGATGAAGTCTACGAGCTTGTCGGGTGGAATCTTGTCAAGGTCCTTCAGTGTTAGTATGGATTGTCCGAGCACTGTGAGCCTGAGCTGATTTCCAGCGGGGCAGGCACAAATAACGTGCTCTGCTGTTTCATCATCTTCTAGGCACAGGCGACACTCCGTGTTATCACTCAGTCCCATTTTGTGCAGATGGTGCCGTAGGCGGCAGTGTCCAGTGAAGAGAGCAGTCAGGGTGTGTATACCCGACCTGCTCTGCTTCAGCCATGACTCTGTTCTGGAGGTGGATGCTTCACTTATCACTGCTCTGGAATGTCTCATCCCAGGGCACTGTTGCCAGTAGTTTAGCATCTGATCATTCAGCCATCTCCTGTTAGTGTTCTTGGCTACTACTCTAGGTATTCCAAGAGCAGGTTCTGGTCCGATGAATGCGGTATCCGCTCCCTTCCTGGCCAGGGAATCGGCTAGTTCGTTTCCCTGTATGCCAGAGTGCCCGGGCACCCACATCAGACTGACCCTGTTGTTCTCTGCCAGTTGGCAAAGTATCTGCTTGCAGTTCCACACCAGCAGGGATGAGGTTCGGGTTGTTTCCAAAGCCTTCAAAGCCGCCTGGCTGTCGGAACAGATATTAATTGATCTGCGCACCCAACCCCTTTGTAGGAGCTCCCGAGCGCACATCTCAATGGCAAATATTTCTGCCTGTTGTATCGTGGCATGTTTACCGAGGCTGTAGGAAAGTTCAGTCCTTGGTTTACATCCGACTACTGCGGCTCCTGTACCAGATGGCAGTTTTGAGCCGTCGGTATACCAGTAGGAATCAACCTGTCCTGGGGCGGTTTTGTATCGCTCCCAGTCGTCTCTATCCGGAAATAGGACTTTGTACGGTTGATGCTCACTGTACTCTGTGACTGTAAAGTCTGTCTTCATATTCAGACTGTCTTCTGACTCGATGGCCTTAGACAGTCCGTTCGGTATGAAGACTATTCTTTGCGGGTCTATTAGAGCCGCATGATGGAATCGATATGTTGCCAATCTGGCCTCCCCCTGTATTAAGATATGTAGAGGGGTCAGGTTCAGTAGCATTTCCATAGCTGCTGACGGTGTAGTTCGGATAGCTCCCGTTACCGCCACCATTGCCATTCTCTGCAGTGCAGTGAGCCTATTTATGGCCGTTTTGCGAGTTGTAATCGGCCACCAGGCAACACAGCCGTAGGTGATAATCGGTTTAATAACCGCACCATACAGCCAGTACATTTGTTTGGGGTTAAGACCCCAAGACCTGCCACATATACGACGGCATGTCCAAAGCGAGTGTCTCGCTTTGTGTATGGTCTTGTCTAAATGGGAGTTCCAGGTTAGAGATCTATCTAGGGTGACACCCAGATATTTCGCTTCCTCCACAAATGGAATTGTTTCACCGTGTAGGGTGAGAGGTTTTATTTTCAATTTCCTCCTTCTGGTGAACGGGAGAATTAGTGTTTTACTTGGGTTTACGTTAAGTCGTTCCCCTTCACACCAGCTCCTCGTCGCATCCAGTGCTTCTTGCAGGGCACACCAGACTGTGTTTTCGTCTGTTCCCCTTGCAAGGATGACTATGTCATCCGCATACGCCTGTACTTCCACGTCAAACGTATCTAAAATCGCGAGTAGGTCATCCACCAGTAGGGACCAAAGCAGGGGAGACAAAACCCCGCCCTGCGGGCATCCCCTGGAGGTTCTTAGCCTGACAACGTCACCACAGAGTGACGTCGTAACTGTCCTCGCGTCTAGCATTGCTCGTATCCAGCCTGTTACGGCCGTCGGAACCCCTCTATCTTTTACAGACTTACAGAGGGATTCCGTTAATGCTGCATTGAACGCACCTTCAATGTCAAGGAAAGCCGTTAACGCAATTCCCTTTGAGTCGAGGGTCTGCGAGACTTTCCCGACTAGATTGTTCAACGCCAGGTCCGTGGACTTCCCCTTTTGATAGGCATACTGATGTACATTGAGAGGGTTGGTACCCAGTACTTCCCTCCTGATGTATCCATCCAGCACCTTCTCCAGGGTCTTTAGAATAAAAGACATCAGGCTAATAGGCCGGAAGGATTTAGGCAGCGGATCCTTACGGCCCGCTTTTGGTAAATATACCACCTTTACCTCCGACCAGCTAGTCGGTATATAATTCCAAGCTAGGCTAGCTCTGAAGAGTTTTATGAGATGGCGGATGACACTCTCCAAGCCCTGTTGAATCAGAGCTGGAAAGATCCCGTCCAAACCTGGTGCTTTGTAAGGTTGGAAGGATTTTACAGCCAAGCTTACAGTTCCATAGGTAACGATTTTATTTGCCACCGCCCAGTCCTGCTTTCTGGGTCGTTTGATTCGATCCCATGAGCGCACCGCGGCAGATGTAGTGTCACCTAGAAACAAGCAATCTGGGAAGTGATTTTGGGCCAGAATCTCTAACGTTTCTTTACCAGAGCCTGTGTACGAGCCATCCGGTCGTTTTATCGATCCGAGTGCCTGCCCCGGTTCCCTGGCTAGGACCTTGTGGATTCTTGCACTGCCGGGGGTATCATTGATATCCCCGCAGAATTTCCTCCAGGACTCCCTTTTTGCCCTGCGGATTTGTTTATTATATTCGGTTAGAGAAGTTTTATAAAGTTCCCAGTTGCCTGCTTCCCTAGCCCGGTTGAATAGTGTTCGGACTTCTTTCCGCATTTTCTCAAGTGAGTGATTCCACCAAGAGGCATTTTTGCTGTCTCTTTTACATTTTAGTGGGCAGTTTTCATGATACGCTGAGACGATAGACTGGCAGATATGCTCCGCCGCCGTCTCAATGTCTTCATGGCGTTTAATTGTAGGGGTCGTTTGTCCCAGCAGATCACTAAGAGTACGCTTATATCCGTCCCAATTAGTGCCTCTGACATTTCGATATTCCACTACAGGTCTAAGACTGCCTTCAATATTAAATTGAATATTCCGATGGTCCGAACACGATGGTTCGGTAGATACCTTCCAATCGGAAATTTTTGTGCTCATAAGTTTGGAGCAGAACGTAATGTCTAAGACCTCTGCACGATTTTTCGTTACAAAGGTTGGTTCGTTGCCAGTGTTATTCACCTCTAGCCCTTCACCTATGATAAAATTTAGTAAAAACTCACCTCTCTGGTTGATGTCCGTGCTGCCCCACACAGTGTGATGGGCATTGGCATCACAGGCAACAACCAGGTGGATATTGTTCCTCCTGCTGTGGGCCACAAGTTGTCTCACCGCCGTAGGAGGTGGTAATTCTGCGCTGTCTCCCGGGAAGTATGCCGAGCAGGCTATTATGTCTAGCCTGCCGTTCCCCACCGGGAGATTCAGCTGGACGGTTACGATGTCCCTGGTGCAGAATTCTGTTAACAGAAAGTATTGGATGTTATTCCGGACTATAATACACGCTCTGGGTTTTTCGCCAGAGCCATATGATATTACCTTTCCGGATAGGTTGCTGAGGCCGTTTATTCGGCCTGAGCTGGACACCCATGGTTCCTGAATGAAGGCGAGGTCGATCCGCTCTTCAATAAATTTCTTGCCAAGGAGGAAGGATGCCCCCTTGGCGTGTTGCAGGTTTGCCTGCACACACTTCACCGGGGGAGTCATTTTCCCTCCGGTGGTTTGCGTCCTTTGAAGGTCGATTTACCGCCCTTCTTAGGATGCATTTTTCCCTTCGCAGGGCCTTTTCCTTTGGCGGATTGGGCTGCCTCAGGAACCACTGATTTTGTGGTGGTATTTGAGCCACTGCCACAGGCCTGTTCAGCTGAGGGGGGCGTTATTAGTCGCTCTTCCTCACCCTTTTTCGGCTCTGTGGCAGTGGTTTTGTCTTGGCTCTTGTCCCCTCCTTTGGTTCTGAACAGTACTTGTCCAAAACCAAAGTATGGTTTGAGCTGCATCTCCCTGAGACAGGCCATAGACCCGTCGTCCAGGGAGAATGTCCATGTTTGGCCGGGTCCTGCCGTCTCCTGACGTAGAACCGACCAATCGCGGGTATTAAGTCCCGGGTTCATAATCCTCAGACGTTTGAGGACAACATGAGAAAGTTGAACCTGACTATGTTCGGCGCACATTTATTTGAAAGAAAGGAACTCGCGCGCACTGCCAGGTGGTGCATCGGACGAGGACCCTTCGGGATTTCAATGGTGTTATCTCTGCGAGAGCTAGCGCTGAATGGTACATTTATGGCCCAACATTTTCCGGACTGTCTTGCCTACGTTTGGGAAATGCTGATCTACCGCGTGAGGGCCTAATATGGGTGATACATCGATAATGTGTGCATGAAGTGGTTAAACATCAGGGAAATCTCGACTTATCGTTTTTTGGCTTTTTACACGAGGTTAATCCGGGTTTTGTAATACATAATGTGTATATATATATATAATCAGTATTCCCTTTTACCATATGGTGTCAGGTTTAATACATAATGTAAATAAGTAATAATTCAATTTCGTCCGGATTACTAGAGAATCCAGATTATTGGAGTTCGGATTAGCGAAGCTTTACTGTACATTAACAATTTTACCATAAAATAATCGTTTATAATCATCGGGATTTTTTGTAGTCGTTTTTAATCATCGACTTTTTTTTATTTAGGGAGAACCCCCTTTTTTCTCTTGTAATACGTTAATATTTTTAAGATAAAATAATGGTTTATAATCATCGGGATTTTTTTTTAAATAGAATATTTTTTTTATATAAATTAACATTTTTAACACATAAAATAGTCGCCGATTTTAATTTTACATCATCGACTCTTTTCGATTTTCATTTTTAATCATCGTTTACTTATTTCTTGTTTGTTCATGAGATGAAGTTCGAAATAGTCAGTCGATGATCCTCGTTCCCCGCCCGGCATTTTACAGCATGGACAGCAGAACATAGGCGACTGGAACGATGAAGGCGCACTTCGTCATCGCCATTCCCGTTAGGCACGAGAACACGTACCAGATGAACGAGAATATCAGCCCTTGCAAGCCCAAATGCAACAACATCAACCTGTTGTAAAAGAGAAAATCGTTTATAACCCCAAAAACAAAATAAATCTTTATCAAATCGATCAACTACTTCCGAAAACCTCGTAAGTCCCAATTTTCGAAAAAATGTTC
Source organism: Philonthus cognatus (assembly GCA_932526585.2). NCBI lineage: Eukaryota > Metazoa > Arthropoda > Insecta > Coleoptera > Staphylinidae > Philonthus > Philonthus cognatus. The sequence continues at coordinate 139,219,756 of OW052242.1, forward strand.
CTCGTAAATCTGATATTATTATTATTATTCTTTATTTACGGAATTCACCTTTTTTACAATTGAAATTAACACAATTAGTTGTATAAAGTAACACATCATACTCATTACGTTACTAAGTATAACCAAAATTAATGTATAAACAAAATAATATCAAAAAAAAAATATATATATATATATATATGAGAAATATGTTTTCCAAGGGATAACCTGAATCGCTAACACCAAATGGTTCAATGGCTAAGGTTAAGTTAATGTTGCTTATCCGATTATATAAAATGCATTAAATGTGTATCTGGACGAATATAATTAATATAAAAATATTCGATAATAGACTCACATAAACAAAATATCACAGTTAATGTTGCTAGTCATAAGTAGAAATATCTATCACAGTTGAGAGTAAAATATCATATTATGTTATGTTATGAGGTCGGTGGGTCGTGTGATCTCTAGGCCTTCCAAAATTACCTCGACCTGAAAGATCTTCTGTCATTATTCCTGACCTGCTCGAGTCCCTCAATGTCTTGACCACTTGCGTAGTCTACAATAACTTGAGGATTAATGTGTACCATGTCATCAGGCTTTACAGCAGGGTTTTAAAAAGAAACATTTTTTTTCATTTAATTTAAAACAAACAGTTTTTTTTAACAAAACGTGTTTTTTTCATTGAAAGTTTAAAATATTAACAATTAAAAAATGTTTAAAACGTGTTTAAAACAGGTTTAAAACGTGTTTAAAACAGAACATACAGGGCATTTTTCTTTTGAGTATATATATCCCGATAATTACAGCATTTTTTTAAATTTGCGGGAATTAGTTGTTTCAAAGCGTTTAATTTGAGGCTTGTAACGAGTGTTTTCCACTCCCAGACTAAGCATGAAGTAAAATTTCGAGTTTAGAAAAGCCTAAGAATTTGGATTGGCCGCGTAGCGAAGCGGAGCGGCCAATCCAAATTAGGCTTTTCTAAACTCGAAATTTTACTTCATGCGCCACGCTTAAAAACACTGATTCGCAGTGAAGTTAATAAAACACACACATACAACAACGATTGTAGGCAACCTAATATATATATATATATATGATGAGAGAAAATTTAAACTTAGTTTGCGAGGCAAATGCAAAGGTGAACAATGCCGCTATGAAACAATTAAAGAAAGACATGCAGATAACATACAAAAATGCAATCAAACAGGCTAAATTAGAGGCAAATGATAGATTAGTATCGTCAGCGAGTAATCCTATAAAAGCCATGTGGAATATTTTGAATAGCCATAGGAATAAATCCATACCTGTGATAGATAAATGTGATATAACGGCACATACTTTCAATGATTTTTTTGTTAACATTCCAAATAAAATCAATAATGAACTACCCATCTGTGATATTGATCCTCTAAATCTAGTCAACTTATATGTGCCTTCTAACTTGCCACCATTCTCATTTCTTCTTGTTTCAGAAGCAGTGGTAAGGGACACAATAAAGGGCATGAAGAACAATGGTAGTACCGACATTTACGGTATCTCGATCAATATAATCAAACATGTATTAGATGTACTAATAGAACCACTGACCAAGTTAATTAATAATAGTATAAGATCGAGTGTATTTCCAGACGTTCTAAAAGTATCGAAGGTTGTTCGGATTCATAAAAAAGGGGACATAAATGATTGTAATAATTACCGTCCTATAAGTCTGCCTCCGATTTTTTCTAAAATAGTGGAAAAGATATTACTCAAACAAATAATTAATCATTTAGAAAGCAATAATATCCTAAGTAAAGAACAGTACGGATTTAGGGAGGGGAAATCTACACTTAACGCCATACTGGATCTTACTGGATCAATTATTGATACTTATGAAAGTGGTAATTTTGCTTTTGCTACTTATATTGATCTATCCAAAGCCTTCGACTGTGTCCCTCACACACTGCTTCTAAGAAAGCTGTACTCGTACAACTTCAACCCACAGAGTTGTGGCCTCTTGTTGTCTTTTTTAACTAGGAGGCAGCAAGCGGTCACGTATAAAGGGGACAAATCTGAATTCCTGGAAACGACATGTGGTGTCCGACAGGGATCAACTCTAGGGCCTCTTTTGTTCCTAATTTTTATAAATGATTTTCCTCAGTACATGAATGATGGTAAAGTGGTTTTATTCGCTGATGATACTACTATAATTAATTCATCTCCTAACATCGAGACGGCCTATGAAAAAAACAAAGAACTTTTAATAAAGGCTACAACATGGTTTACTGCTAATCGACTGAGTCTCAATGCTAACAAAACTGAAACCTCGATTTATACCTTAAACAACCATCATATGACAAATATGCCTACGGTTGTTAAATTTCTAGGTGTTTATATTGATAATTCCTTGTTGTGGGACAGTCAAGGCGACGAACTCGCAGCAAAACTAAATAAAAACATCTTTGTCTTGAGAGGACTAAGAAATAATGTCTCATATGAAATGCTCAGAACGGCCTATTTCGCGCTCTTTCAGTCCCGTCTTACTTATAGTTTAGCTGCTTGGGGCCACTCTGCAATAAGACACCGTATTTTCGGTTTACAGCGTAAGGCCATTAGAATCATATCCAACCTGGGTTTTCGAGATGACTGCAAAATGGCTTTTATTAATCTCAAAATTCTCACATTTCCCTGTTTGTACATACTGCATTGTTTGTTATCTGTTAAGTCTAGCTATGACAACCACATATTACAACCCATAAATCATATATATCAAACCAGAACGAAGGAAAACCTGTATGTTCCAAATTTAAGATTGCAAAGATCTAGAAATGGTGTAAATTACTATGGCCTAAAATGTTTCAATGTCCTACCAAATAGCTTCAGAAATCTTGACATAATATTATTCAAGTTTAAGATTAAAGCAATACTACTGGAAAAAGCTTTTTATATTTTTATAGTTTGGAGGATTTTCTGGACCACACATTCTGATATCCAACTATAAATGTCTTTTAAATGTGTAGTTATTGTATGTAATTTTTTATATTTTAATATGTATGTGTTCGTTATAATTTTAAGACTTTATAGCTGAGTGGGTTAACACAACCATTTTATTTTTTATATTTATTTTATTTTTTTAATTTCAAACGTTGGGTCCTAAATTTTATGTTTAGGTTCGTAATTTTTAAATTTTGACTTATTAGTTTTGGATTTTTGATCTTACAGTTTAAGTTCTAGATTTTAGGATTTGAATTTCGAATTTTAGATATTAAGTATTGTTTCTTAAATTTTAGCCTTTAAGTTTTAATTTTTAAATTTTAGCTTTTAAGTTTTAGGTTTTAAATGTTATTATTTATATTATATCTTTTCGCGACAATATTTTACTGTATATGTATTACTATTGTAATATTGCTGTGATGTCCTGCAAATTAATTATAATATTATGTAATGTATCTTATCTGACCTGTGTAAAACTTCCGTTATGAGCACCAATAAAGTATTATTATTATTATTATTATTATTATTATACGTTAGAGTTATTGAGTTGCCTATAATCACTGTTTTAAACAATTTGTTTAGCTCAGAATTTGATTCACGTTTTGTTTACATCTACATAGTAGATTGCTAAAGCCGTATATTTTAAACTTTTCGATATTTCAGTTTTTTATACGTGTGGCGCATGAAGTAAAATTTCGAGTTTAGAAAAGCCTAATTTGGATTGGCCGCTCCGCTTCGCTACGCGGCCAATCCAAATTTTCAGGCTTTTCTAAACTCGAAATTTTACTTCATGCTTAGTCTGGGAGTGGAAAACCCTCGTTTAAAGATTCAAATTGAAATATTTAATAAAAACAACGAATGTTGTAAAATTTACAGTGTATGCATATGTATACCTGAAAGAAAAATTCCCTGTATTTAAAAATCAAATTTATGCACACACACAGCTTTGATATTTTATTGTAATAAAATGTTATGTTTAATAATGTAATTTAAATTATTTTCAACAATTTAGCTAAAATTTAAAAATGTAAACAAAAAATCTTAATGAAGTAGTATAAAATATAATTTAGTAAATTTCAGATAATAAAAAAAACGTTTTAAACAAATTTAAGATTAAAAACATGTTTAAAACAAAACCGTTTCAAACACGACGGCTGTTTTTAAAAATGTTTAAAACACTGTTTTAAAACAAAGTGTTTCAAACATAACAATCCTGCTTTAAAGTGACCGATGACAGGTAGATCCCTCTTTGAAAGGACAGGGCAGAGCATTCACATAAATCAGATATTAGAGAGTGTTAATTTATTGTTTTACGAAATACAGTAATGAATCGTCTACTCTAAACTTGCTTGTTACCCAGTAACCGTCTGCGTTACCGGGTAACAAACAAGTTTAGAGTAGATATAACCAACCGTATTTCATAAAATAATAAACTAAAACTCTCTTTTATTAATTTACGAATATTAGTATAAGCCATCTACTGAAAATACTTATTAAAAATCGCTCATTATGAAGTTATACGTACCATAAAAAAAAATCAGAAGTATTACGCAGCTCATATAATAATGAACTAATATTTTGTGTGAAATTTGACGTTTTGGACTCACGAGGTTTCGGGAGTAGTTCATCGAAATGTTAAGTTACAACATAACCTCAAAAACAAAACAAAACTGTATATACAACGTCAAGTTATAACTTAACCTCAAAAAAATTGAGTTTGCTTGCAACTTATTACTCAGCTATCTCAATCTGGCCGATGAGCTGGGTGTCACACAAATCCAAAAAAAGCCATAACTGCCAAACCGTTCGGCTCTCAGGTTTAATTTTAACACACTGATCGCCACCTTCATTAAAATAAAAATATTACCTCAGGCCGCTGCTTTAGTTTTTGTTCCAATTATACATTATAACAGAAGCCGAAAATGTAGTGTGCGGGCCTGCTTTCAAATTTTTGCGCAGTAGCATGTGCGTAACGCATACACCAGCGGTCCTTCTTCACCTTCTTCTTCTTCTGCTATCCCTTGTTGCCCCTTAGGGCGTCGGGTACTCGTTATCGAGCCATCTCCTCCATAACTGTTTATTCTCCGCGATTTTTCCTAGCTCTTCTGCGCTTTTCCCATGTCTCTCTCCTATTTCTTCAATTATGTTGGTCATTGTCTTCCTGGGTCTGCCTGGTTTCCTCTTTCCTTCCATGGTTGTTTGCTGCACCTGTTTTGTTAGTCTATAGTTGTCCATTCTCCTGACATGGGCATACCAATTTAGTTGTTTCTTTTCTATTTTGTTTGTTATTGTGTCCTGTTTTAAGTTGGCATATATCTCCTCGTTCCTTTTCTTATCAAATTTGGTGACGTTTGATATTTTTCGCAGGAATTTCATTTCTATTGTGGTTAATTTATTTTTATGTACCGGTAGTGTGGTCATTGTTTCTGTGGAGTATAGCACTGAGGGGATTACAATTTTGCTGTATATAGAAAAAAAAAAAAAAAAGACCTTTATTGGCATATCCTACAGTTATTTACAATGTCGACACTATATCACATCTTGCCCTCTTTCTCCCGTCCCACTTTCTCCAGCGTCTTTTGCTGTATATATGTTGTTTCGTTTTTGAATTTATTTCTTTTTTGCCTAGAATTGTCTTGTTTATCGCATAGTAGATGTTGTTTGCTTTCTTATGTTTGTTGGCTATTTCTGTGTCTATTTTTCCGTCGTTGCTAATGATTGTTCCTAAGTAGTTGTAGTTAGTTATCTTCTCCAATCTTGTTCCTTTGCATGTATATTCTGTGTTGTTATCTTTCTTGCACCCTTTTATTTCCATTATTTTTGTTTTGTCCGTGTTTATGCTCATACCCATTTTGTCTATTTCTTCTGTCCATATGTCTATCATTTTTTGCATCTTTTCTGGTCTGTCCGCTATTAGTGTTACATCATCTGCGTATATTAGAGCCTCTATTAGTAACGCCTTCAGTTTTTTATATCCCCATACTGTCTTAGGTGTTCTGTGTTTGCAATTTTTGTATATTCTGTCCATGTATATGATAAACAGTAGGGGGCTAAGTGAGTCTCCTTGTTTTACTCCACTTTTAATATCGAATTCTGTTGATGTAATGCCGTTTATTTGTACTATTCCTCTTACTCTTGTGTATAAACTCTGAATTGCTTTTAATAGGCTTGAGATATATTTAGCTGCTGTAGGGTCTCTCATAGTTTTGTTCTGTCGATATTGTCAAATGCTGCTTTCAGGTCGATAAAGGTGATATATAGCTCTGCGTTTCTTTCTATTTTTGCTTCTATTGCTTTCCGGAGTACGCTAATATGATCTGTGGTTTGTCTTTTGCTCCTGAATCCTCCTTGTTCTTCTTCTAGTTTGTGTTCTATTTGTTGTCTTAGCCTCCTTTCTAAAATTTTGCTATACACTTTTATAGCTACTGGGGCTAGGCATATCGCTCTATAGTTGTTGCAATCTGTAAAGCTTCCTTTTTTGTGTATTGGGACCAGCGCGTTTGTTTCCCAATCAGTTGGTATTGTTGCTTCTTTCCATGCCATGTTGCATATATCTTTCATCCATTCTATTGCTTTTTGGCCTCCGTACTTGATTAGTTCTGGCGTGATTCCGTCTGGTCCCGCAGCTTTTCCTGTTTTCAGTTCTTTTATTGCATCTGTCACTTCATCCATCTGTATTTCTGTTTCTTCGTCTTGTGTTTGTTTTCCCTCTACTTCATTTGTTCTTGTTTCACTTTTCGTGTTGTTTTTTGGTGAGAATTTTTCTTCTTTCCATGTTTTTACTATCATTGTTGTTTCGCTCTGTATACACCCGTTTTTATCTCTTACACTTCTTATGTTCTTCTCTCTTTTCTTCCTTAAGGATTTGACTGCTTTCCAGAATTTTCTGTTGTCTGTTTCGCTTAGTTGTTGGATTTCTTCCCCGAATTCTTCCCAGCTTTTCTTTTCTGCTTCTTGCAGTGTTCTTTTTGATTCGTTTCTTCTTATTATGTATGCTTCTTTGTCTTCACTTCTCCTTGTTTGTAGGTATTTTTTCCATGCTTCTTTCTTCTGTTTGATTTCGTGTTTTACTCCGTTGTTCCACCATTTTGTTCTCTTGCTGTTACTTGTTATTTTCTTTTCTCCGCGTATCTTTTTAGCTGTATCCATCATGGTGTTTTTTTAGTTTGGTCCATTTTTGATTTAATGTGAGTGTTTGGTTTTCTTCTTGTTCCAGTTTTGTTAGCACCTCCGTTATTTCAAGTTCGTATTTTTCTCTAATTTCTTCTTCCTTTAACCTTTCTACTTTTATTTTCTTATGCGCTTTTCCAGGTTTCGTTTTTGTAGTTGTTAGCTTTGTTCTTGTTATTATTAGTTTGTGGTCCGTACTTAGTTCTGCTTCTTTACTTATTTTTACTAATTGTACTAAATTCTCCATCTCCTGGGTATATGTTGTGTAGTCTATTATACTTCTGACGTTCCTTTCTATGTCTTCATATGTGTAGTATATGTCTTGTTTGAAAAATGAGTTTCCTATTATTAGGCTGTTTCCTATGCAGAATTTTGTCATTCTGGTTCCATTGCTGTTCCTGCTGTTTTCTCCGTATTTTCCGATGCATCCTTGGCCCATTTCTACGTCACTTCCTATTCTTGCGTTCCAGTCTCCACTGACTATTATGTGTTCCGTGCTTTCTTTGTGATTGTCCAATATTTCTTGAAGTTCTGTATAGAATTCATCTAGTTCTTTTTCTTTTGATCCCTGGATTGGGGCGTAAATTTGCACAATAGCTAGTTTTATTCCTATATCTATTTAACAATGTTAATGTGACCCGACCGAGTGGAGCGCCTGATTTTGCTTAAGCAAGCTGAGAAACTCCCGAGTTCACTTAACCCATAATACTTTTTTTTTTATAAAAACTTTGGTTATTCAATTACGGTGAACGGTGAAGCAACTTTAAATGTTTATTAGACATGAATACATTTTTTATTTACCGAAAATAAACATATAAAGTTGATTTACCGTTCACCGTAATTAAATGAACAATGTTTTCATAAAAAAAGTGTATAATGGGTTGAGGGAAATTTGAACTAGGGAGTTTCTAGGCGTGCTTTAGGCGGTCTACCCAGTCGGGTCACATTAATAATGTAAGGACCACTGATGTAACCGTTGCGCACACACCACTGCGCGAGAGCCCCGTATACTACATTTTGACCTAGCAGAATAATAAAGCAAACGTTCAGGCCATACTAGCTCCTCGGCATGGGCAGCATGCCACGAAAAGTTGTTGCATCCGGACAACATAGGGTACTAAACGCAAATTTAACTGCGGCACAAGTGAATAGCTAGAAAAAGCGCCGCCCTGACTGGTCACTGCGGGCTAAACGCACACCTATACAGGATGGGGATAGTTGACTCTTCATCCTGCAGAGGGCGTAACATGAAAGACGAGACTGCCGGACACATTCTCAGCGATTGCCCGGCACTCTCGTCAACTAGAGGCTCCTTACTGGATGAAAGATGGCTAAACGCACATCTATACAGGATGGGGATAGTTGACTTTCCATCCTGCAGAGGGTGTAACTTGGAAGACGAGACTGCCGGACACATTCTCAGCGATTGCCCGGCACTCTCGTCAACTAGAGGCTCCTTACTGGATGAAAGATGGCTAAACGCACATCTACACAGGATGGGGATAGTTGACTTTCCATCCTGCAGAGGGTGTAACTTGGAAGACGATACTGCCGGACACATTCTCAGCGATTGCCCGGCACTCTAGTCAACTAGAGGCTCTTTACTGGATGAAAGATGCAGATTAGACTGTGCCAAAAAAAATCGACATTTTTTTATTACGCTCTTCCTCTAGTATATAATTCCCCGTTCAAAATCCGGCGGGTTCCCAAAATCTGAAGCCAATCGGTTGATATTTAGAGGTGCATCAAGTCTAAAACGTGTTTTTAAAAATTTTTCCTCGATTTTCGAGAGGTTTTAGCTTACTGTTCCAAAATAACGGGATGTTTGACGACTGAGACACATTATTACATTCCAGTACAAAGTATTCAATGCGTTTCAGTCGCCAGATCTACTTTCGGAAAGATATATTGGCAAAAAAAAACATTTTTTTAAGGCCTAAAAACCGTGACTTCAACTTTCAAGTTCAATAACTTCATATTTTTAGGTCCGCGATGCGTCAATTGTTGTTTGAACATAGTCTAGTATCACATAGCATTACTTGAATTCAAAATTCCAGAGAAAATCGGCCAATTATGGTGCAAAATTGTTAAATTGTGGCCAAAAAAGAGCAAGATGCAGCTTTTTTTGAAAAAATTCATAACTTTGCACCAAATCATCTTAGAAACTGGACATTTTAGGGAACTGAAAGGAAAATGACTGAAACTTATTACTCTGTTGTTTGATTGAAACCACGATTTTGTTGGCACTACCTACTAGCTGTTTTTTGTAAGTTAAAATCATGAAAAAGTTTTGTCTTATCGGAGTGGGAGGTGGTGGAATGGATTTCGCTATATGCATTCCATTAAACGGAAGATCCCAACCTATTTAGAACTCAAAGATTCATACAATTTCGACTCAACACAGCTGAGTTATTGCAATCTGAATTTTTGTCATTTTGGTCCATTTTCAAGTAGTGCGTGTTATCCCTCGAGTGAAGATTATTTCAACTGATGGCCGATTTTCTCTGGAATTTTGAATTCAAATAATGCTATGTGATACTAGACTATGTTCAAACAACAATTGACGCATCGCGGACCTAAAAATATGAAGTTATTGAACTTGAAAGTTGAAGTCACGGTTTTTAGGCCTTAAAAAAATGGGTTTTTTGGCCAATATATCTTTCCGAAAGTAGATCTGGCGACTGAAACGCATTGAATACTTTGTATTGGAATGTAATAATGTGTCTCAGGCGTCAAAAATCCCGTTATTTTGGAACAGTAAGCTAAAACCTCTCGAAAATCGAGGAAAAAATTTTTAAAACACGTTTTAGACTTGATGCACCTCTAAATATCAACCGATTGACTTCAGATTTTGGGAACCCGCCGGATTTTGAACGGGGAATCATATACTAGAGGAAGAGCGAAATCAAAAAATGTCGATTTTTTTTGGCACAGTCTAATGCAGATGCTTTGCTAGACTACCTAAACCAGATATGCTGGCTGAGCGGAGGCTGGGTAATCGACGGGAGGAAGCACAATGGGCCTAATGAGGCCTAAGTGCAGTGCAGAAATGCGCACTCCGTAAAGAACCAGAACCAGCTAGCAAAAGCAGTTCTAGCGGGTTTTGAATCTGTTCGACACTCAACTCATCGGTCAGATTGAGATGGTTGAAGAATATATAGAATTTATATCCAAATCAACACACTTGACATTCCTCTAATCGTAGTATTTTGCAAATATCACTGTCAATGTGTGATTTTTTTACTTACACAGTGTCTTTTCCTCGGGCCGCGGAGATGTTCTTCATGGATTCCTTGTTGAGGTAGCGCCTGGCGCCGATGGTCAGATCGTCGAAGTAGTCCTGCCAGCTCAGCGAGCGGATGTCGATGTTGAAGTCTATCTCGTCCCGCGGCCTCAGCCAAGTCTGCAGTTTTAGGGTCCTGTCGTTTTTGAACATCCACTCGGTGAAGATGAACTTGTTGAGTCGTTCCAGTGATGCGTTCACGTTTCTATGTAATCTCATCAATCTACAAACAAACAAAAAATATTAAACAATAAATAACATTTTTTTAATCATAAGAATTGGATGTGGGAGTTTATCTTTTAAGTATACATATCCCATTGCATGCTTTTTAAATGTTCAGGCATTCGTAGTAATCTTATCAATCTACAAAGAAACAAAAAACATTAAACATAAAATAACTTTTTTTTAATCATATGCATTGAATTGGAAATATTTCTTTTAAGTATACATATCCCGATGCATATTTTCTAAATGTTCAGCCATTCGTTGTTTTCTTTATGTGTTCAATTTAAAAGAGTGTTTCCACTTCTTGATTAAGAATGAAGTAAAATTTCGAGTTTAGAAAAGCCTGAAAATTTGGTTTGGTCGTGTAGCGACAACAGCGCCACCTATGAGAAAACCAATATTACATAATTATGGCCCAGTTCTCTACGATTATTTTTCAATCAGGTCATTTCTGCGTTTTCGAAATATTTGCCAAAAACACGTTTAATGTCATTATATATACAGAGTAACACCGAACATTTTCATAACGAGAATTTTTCTTTGAAGTATCCATATGCATACGTTGCATATTTTCCGATGCTCGGTTTATTAAAAGAATCCAATTTGAAGCTTTAAGCGAGTGTTTTCCACTCCCAGGCTAAGCATGAAGTAAAATTTCGAGTTTAGAAAAGCCTGAAAATTTGGTTTGGTCGCGTAGCGCGAAGCGCGGAGCGGCCAAACCAAATTTTCAGGCTTTTCTAAACTCGAAATTTTACTTCATGCGCCACCGGTACAAAACACTGACATATTACGAAGTTTAAAACAAACCGCTAAACTTTACATTGAATCAGTGTTTTGTACATGTGGCGCATGAAGTAAAATTTCGAGTTTAGAAAAGCCTGAAAATTTGGTTTGGCCGCTCCGCGCTTCGCGCTACGCGACCAAACCAAATTTTCAGGCTTTTCTAAACTCGAAATTTTACTTCATGTTTAGCCTGGGAGTGGAAAACACTCGCTTGAAGCTTCAAATCGGATTCTTTTAATAAACCGAGCATCGGAAAATATGCAACGTATGCGTATGGATACTTCAAAGAAAAATTCTCGTTATGAAAATGTTCGGTGTTACATAAAACTCAGTGTTTTGTACCGGTGGCGCATGAAGTAAAATTTCGAGTTTAGAAAAGCCTGAAAATTTGGTTTGGCCGCTCCGCGCTTCGCGCTACGCGACCAAACCAAATTTTCAGGCTTTTCTAAACTCGAAATTTTACTTCATGCTTAGCCTGGGAGTAGAAAACACTCGCTTGAAGCTTCAAATTGGATTCTTTTAATAAACCGAGCATCGGAAAATATGCAACGTATGCATATGGATACTTCAAAGAAAAATTCTCGTTATGAAAATGTTCGGTGTTACATAAAACTCTCTGTATAAACAACCTTTATTTAGCATAAAAAATTAACATACAATGCAGTGTACAAGAAGAACAAAAATATATATATAATACCAACCAATACACACATAATAACAAAAAGAGAGAAAAAAAAAACACAAAAAAACAAATGCTTTTCTTTCCAAAATTACAACTAAATTTGCATGCTTTTAAATTCCCTACGTCTCCCCCTTTACTTATTTATTTATTAGATTTTCCTGATAGTTCCGCTGTCCTGCTTCTAGTAATATCCTACACGCCTTGACACCCACCCTCCAACTTCTTTCTTTATACATTTATACATCATCATTATTCAGGCATACTATTTACATCATTTATTTATACAAATATTTACAATCATATTAATGTTAATACGCCCCTGTCTGGGTTATCAACCATTGGTCTTTCTACTCTACCTGTTTTAAATATTATACTTACATTGGTCTTCCGCCGAACAATCGAGTGATCAGGTCTAAGAAGAAGGCGGGAATAATGTGGACGAATATGGCGCTCACTTTGTACCATTCGAGGCTCGGGACGAATTTCAGATGCGGGTACCAGACGGCTGATTTTAAGGGATATCGGTGGAGATACAAGTTGACTTTTTCTTCTACGTTTGCCCAACGGAACGGATTGCATGTGCTCGACGTACAGTGATAGACCTCAACTTCATTCGATTGCATCAAACCTAGATTGCATAAACACAAAAGTAGTGCATTGATATTAAATAACAATTACACTATTTTAATAATAATAATTTTATAAAAACTATAAAATTATTATATAATATATAAAATTACGAAAAAACTATTCGTGAAAATGCAAATGTTTGCATTTTCACGACTAATTTTTTATATTATGTTTAAAGTCTGCAAACTATAAGAGGCGTAAGCTTATTTTCTCGAATTCGCTTAGTTTTGAATTTGAATTTATCTTATATAAAATTATTATTTAAATCAGGGGTGTATAACCCGCGGCCCAAGCGAGGAAATATCAATGCGAGCACAAAAGTTTCTAGGATTTGTACCAGGAAGGAGCACGACCAACAAAAATATGCCGTCATTTCGGATGTGGTTTTTCTGCAGTTTTTCCACAACCCTAGTATAAAATGATAGAAATGTACCTACACCATTCATAAGCGAAAACATATTTCGTACTGTCACTTGGCTCACCAGTTCACTTCACTGAGCTGACTCTGAGTCGATTTGCTCAGGAGTTAACCATCTTTATTGGACACCCCTGATTTAAATCATTATGATTGATGCGATGGACACATCAACATTTTTGTATCTATGTTTTGTTGGGTTTATTACCTGCGTGACAGCCAGCAACAATCAACTCATTTACAACCGTATCAACTGGAATGTAGTCGTAGACGAGGTCCTTGCCGACGGGGAGTCTCCTAATGACACCCTTGGCTGCCCCCATCAAGAAACCCTGGGGGCCGTTCTTGCTGATTGTCCAGCCTGGAATCGGCTCTTTCCATGCCCCGACAACTAAAAACATAATTTTTTATTTAATTTATTGAACAAGAATTTCAGATTATGAGTACCAATAACTTAACATCATAGATGTTATGGTTTAGGTCGAAGATTGTGGTTAAGGGGTCATATCTACCCGTAATTTTTCAAAAAATTCGATTTTTTTTATTCGATAAATTGAAAAAGTGAACATTTAACATTGTTTTCCAAAAAAGTTCAAGTTGATCCGAAAATTGACGAACATATGCGGAATATAAGAATACCGCTTTGAGGCCCATTTCGGAGCAGGTAGCGCGCGCCTGCTGCGTGCGGAACAAAAGCGGCGCATGCGCGTTCCGAGTTGCACGTCAACGAGTTCTGAACACGTAAAATTTCTGACTAGCATAACCTCAAAAACTAGAAGTGCCGTGCGCGAAACGAGGTTGCGTTTGAGTTGATTTTTTGTCCGAGCCAAATGAGTCCTCGCAACATCAAAGATAAAGGATCGCGAGAATTGCGGTCTTCGCGGAACTTTCGCAAAAGTTTATAAAAAAAAGACATTTGGTGAACCCGAAATTAATTGAAAGCGATCCTGCCAGCTTCGGCGCCTCAGCGAAAAAGTTGAAACTGGCCTCTGATGTGCCGGAAAATGCATCCGTAGAATACCGCGTAATAAATTTCATCACTGTTTTTGCTACGATTGCAACATTCGTGAAGTGCAAAGACTGTGGGCAAAAAGTGGAGTTCGGGATCTCCAGCACTCGTGGACTCGGATTTAAAATCACATTGTCGTGTGATAATTGCCCAACTCGATATGTCACGTCTTGCCCTCTAATAAAAAATACCTACGAAGTGAACCGACGATTCATCTTCATGATGCGGCTGCTGGGTATTGGTTTGAAAGGAGCTACACGATTCTGTGGACTGATGGATATGCCGGCTTTTCTCCGTCAGAGTACTTATGGCCTAATTGTAAAAAATATTCATGATGTGGTGCAGTTCGTCGCAAAAGGTTTTTTTCAGTGAATCTGCCAAGGAAGAAATCGATCAAATCAGGAAGGAAACGGGTGCTCTGAATTCAGTTGATCTAGTTGTTTCTGGGGATGGAACGGGGAAGAAACGAGGCTTCACTTCGTTGTTCGGCGTTTCTTCAATCATAGGTTTCTACAGTGGCAACGTTTTGGATGTACTCAACAAAAGTTTGTTCTGTAAAGAGTGCGAGTTTTGGAGGAAAAATCAGGGCACGGCTGAATATGAAGAGTGGGAGGAAACACATGCATCTAAATGTCAGACAAATCATATCGGATCATCTGGAAAAATGGAGGGAGATAGCATGGTCGAAATGTTTCAACGTTCCGAGGAATTATACGGCGTACGGTACAAGTACTACATAGGCGACGGCGATTCCACAACGTACTCTCAACTCGTCAAATCGGACCCATACCAATCCAACCCATCTGTCGTGAAGAAGGAGTGTGTCGGACACGTGCAGAAGAGGATGGGCAGTCGACTTTGCGCTTGCAAAAAAGCCAACAAAGGAATCGGTGGAAAGGGGAAGCTCACTGCAAAGATAAATGATAAATTGACTGTTTACTACGGCTTGGCTATAGAACGTAATTCTGACTCCGCCGAGAAAATGAAGAATGACATTTGGGCTACGTTTGATCATTATCGATCCACTGACGAACATCCAGTTCACGACAAGTGTCCAGTGGGATCTGAGTCATGGTGTTCGTGGCAACGCGCGCAGGCTGAGGGAACGCTCAGTTCATTTCATCACGAGTACAAACCTTTGCCAGCCTCCGTCCTGAAAGTCATAAAACCGATCTATGAGGATCTCAGCAAGAATGAACTTTTGGAGCGGTGTGTCGGAGGTTTCGACCAAAATAAAAATGAAAGCCTCAACCAGCTGATTTGGAAAATTAGTCCAAAAATCATTCCATCTGGGAAAGTGAGCGTTGAAATTGCCGCATATGCAGCGTCTGCGATGTTTAACGAGGGACATGCTGCGTTACTGAAGATGTTTGAGTCAATGGGGGTCAACTGTGGGCGCAACTTGCACCAATTTATCAGGTCTGAGGACATCACCCGGATCAACGTCAGTAACCAGCGAGCGCAGCAGAACACTCGAGAGGCGAGATCACAGCGCAGACAGCAGCAAATAAAGTTCCTGGGGATAATTCTATGGGGATAATTCTATGTAAGTACCAAAAATTATTTCTTATGATACCGCGAATACAACTTAAAACTTTAAACGCGATTATCTCGAAAACATATTTTTAAAGTCGGTGACGGCAATATTTCAACATCTACGCATCCGATTTGGTTGATTCTTTTTGTTCCTGGTTTAGAACAAGTTTATTAAGGCCGCGATCGTTCGCATTTTGCCTATTATGAAAATTCGACTTTATGTAGCCTTTTTAATACAGCTTTTAGCCCCTAAAAATTACGTCTTTGATTTGAAAGGCCACCATTTTCTTAAAAAAAAAAATTGATCCAAAAATCTTCGATCGCGGCCTAAATTTACTGATTCTTAACGCACCCTCCTTTGAATTTCTAATTTCAGATGATTTCTGCTCCTGTAGGGGCTGTCACCGCAAGACGCCTTTTTTAAAAGACCTCCTCTTGGGAGCGGCCTCCTGGAGTACCCTGACGTAGTGGTCATCAAGTTTAAATTTTAAAGTCTAATGTACGATTAATAAATGTGTAAAAGCAGATTCGGAATACGTTGTTTACTTCTCAAGTAAAAAAATACCAAAAATTCCGTTTTTTACAGTCTTGCAGGTAGATATGACCCCTTAAGTAAGGAAGATTTTGCAAGCTAACTAAGTTAACCTAAGTTCACAATATGTTCTCTTTGTGAATTTATAAATTTATAGGTGATCTAAGCTAAGAACATATTGTGATAACTATCACTAACATAATCGCACATATCACTGTTGGTGTGCATGTAGATGTGTGAATGTGTGAGGGAGAAATACAGAAAACTGTTATATTCATCCAAACATAGACACCATCTTTCATATAAGTAAACATATGTGTATGTATGAATGAAATATTCATTATTGTTAATAATGAAATCAATTTTCCTAACTGGCCTTATTAATATCAATTGATTATTTGAAATAAAACCCCACAGTGGCTTCATCAGGTATATGAATACTGAGTATTCTGCCTGATGATGTTTATTTCAAATAGTATTATCGAGTTTCATCATTACATAGCAATTTGTTGCTTAGAAAACGCACATCTTACTGGTTTACACCCAACTATTGGCGAAAAAGCAATATACATGCGGTGTCCCCCCTGGGTTAGATTTCTTGTAAATTTACAACCCTATCCTAACTTAACAACATTAACATATCGTTGAGTTAAACTAGCTTGTAAAATCTAAATATACAGTGTAAAAATAGTCGGTGCGAAAACTATAAATCACTCACTCATGCTTGGTCTTACGATGGTGCACGGGAAATCGGCCTGGCACTTCTGAACTTCGAGCTCGGCCATGTGTTTGGTAATTGTGTATGTGTTCGGATGATTGCCCAAAATTCCCGGTGTTGCCTCTTCCAACTCTTTGTCGTCCATTTCCTTCACCATTTTTATTACCTTTTCCGGGTCTTCGGACAATGGATAAATAATCTAATTGGATAATGAGAAAAAAATAATACTTTAATTGATCGAAACTTTTGAAATCATTGATGTTTCCATAGACATTCAGTGGGATAAGGAATCCAAGAAACCAAATTATGATTAAAACAAAATCTTACTGATGATCATTCGCAATTTCATTATTAATCACATAGAATCATTCTAAATTTGGATAAATAATCTAATTGGATAATGAGAAAAAAATAATACTTTAATTAAAGTGGTAAAACAAAGTTAAGTGTTTTAATATTATTTTATAAAGATGTACGACAAAGTGAACGCCAACCAAATCAAATACTTTATTTGATCGAAACTTTTGAAATCATTGATGTTTCCATAGACGTTCCATGGGATAAGGAATCCAAGAAACCAAATTATGATTAAAACAAAATCTTACTGATGATCATTCGCAATTTCATTATTAATCAGATAGAATCATTCTAAATTACTATTTATTTACACTATTATTTAACAGCTTAATTTTTAGCTTTAGGTTTTGGGTGAATAACAATTTTCTAAATCCAATGAAAATGCTAAAGGCCATCAGTTTTTATTCAATTTAGAAGATAATGATGGCTATTACAGCTTCAAGGATATTGAAATTTCTTTAATAGTACTGAATAGAAAACCACTTTATATAATTCTAACAATTTCCTTTCAACCACAACAGTCGACTACAACTCCTGTGGTTTAATATTATCTAGATTATATCCAGATTATCTTTCCATTACAGTGGCGTAGCGAGGAAGGGGTTACGGGGGATTAGATAATTCCAACAATTTCCTTTCAACCACAACAGTCGACTACAACTCCTGTGGTTTAATATTATCCAGATTATCTTTGCATTACAGTGGCGTAGCGAGGAAGGGGTTACAGGGGATTAGAACCGCCCCTAGTCGCTGCTTTCAATTTAATTTTGGCTTTTTAAAATCGCCGCGTGTTTAAAATCATTGAAAAATTGTGCGTTAGTAAGCATCTGCACATGCCCTGCTTAACGCAAAATTATATTATAGTTGTTTTTTATGTAGTTTCTATAGAAATATTTCATGTTTATGCAAATTAAATTATTCTGTCTAAACTGTTTTTTCTTTCTACGCTTCAGTTAGAACCCCCCTAATGTAAAAATCCTGGCTACGCCACTGTTCCATTACATATTAATATTAATACTAGAGTAAGACTGTCAATTTTTAAAATTGATATTTTCGAATATTCATTTAAAAATATCAAATATATTGTTTTTGATCTTACAGGGCCGCTTTTACATACAAAAATTGAACATTTTATAAATTTCTGGGGTTTTGAACCCATATCCCCCCACCTGACTACAGTCTTGGACATACGGTATTGTAATTCAATTAATTAGAAAGAGAGAAATTATCCGTTCTTACCTCTTCTGTTTCCAATAAAAATGAGTTAACGTAAGCGCTGCTGACGTGTATGAAAACACTCAAGTCTTGGCACTCTTTCGCCAATTGCAGGCAGCGTCTCGTCCCCAATAAATTGACACTGACAGTCGTCTTTAAAGTCTCAGAGAAGTCCAGAGTGGCGGCCGAATGGAAAATTACGTTCACATTCTCCGTAAGGATTTTCCTGTCCTCGGGGGAAATCCCCAATCCCTCCTCCCCAACATCGCCGGCAATCGCTTTGACATTCGCAAACGCCTAAAAGAATTAATGTACGTGTAGATAATAATTGAAGAACTCAGCTATATAACGCTGTAAGCAACTAAATATGATTTTACAGAGACTGAAAAAAAATATTATTTTAAATTTTATTTTTATTGGACATTGCTATTTAACCATTCCATCATTCACCTTTATTTCCTTATAATTTTACTATATTTAAGTACTAACGAATATTTGAACACCACAAACACATTCACACACATCCATGGACCCAGGTGGAATCATTTTGTACTTTGAAATGACTCCACCCGGCGAGACTCGAACCTGCGACCCCTGGGTTAGGGTGTTTGATACATGACACGAATTGTTGACAATTTTATTGAAATATAAACCCTAGAAATGAAAGAAAAATGCAATTGAATATTCCCAACCTTATAGCAATGATGCCTAACTAACCTAGTCTAAAAGAATATTATTTTAACTCAACCTAACCTAATTCAAGACAACGAGCGTATTCACCAGAATAATTTGCTCTCAACGTCTTGAATTTTTTTGTTTGCTTTACGTTGGTATCTAGCGAATGCTACTCCGGTTCAAGCCTTAATTCAACACCAATCAGACTATTTTGTACGGTTGCAAAAATGAGAACCGTGTTTGCTGATGACAGTGCATTCACCAGAAAAATTCCCCAACTGTTCGCATCAAACATCCAACAGTTTTATCTGGTGAACATTGTCTAGCCTAATTCATTATCTTCTAACTTAACCTAAGACAATATGATCTAATCAGCAAATGAAATATTAAGTTTGGTTAGAATTGATTATAACCTAGCCTAATGCATTGTCATCTAACCTAACCTGAGATAATGTGATCTAATCTAAACTAAGCAAGTTAAATATTGAGTTAGGTTAGGTTATATTACATTGTCTTAGGTCAGGTTAGAATCAATCTTCAAATTATAACCTGACAACTCCAGCAAACTAAGAAAATGTAATCTAACCAAAACTAGACAAATTAAATATTTACTAACCAAACTTCGGTTGATTGAGTTAAGTCAGGATTGAGTATAATCTAACCTGACTTAATCAATCTAGACATGCTACTAGATTAGGGCTGCCATACGTCCCGGTACACTGGAACATGTCCCGGTTTTAAGGTCTGTGTCCCTGTCCAAGAATCATTTGTCCCGGTCGATTTAAAATGTCCGCATATTTTTAAGTTTTTTTTTAATAATATTGTACCATCAGTGGAAATAAAATGTTGGGACACATAAAATTTGTTTAATGTGGACTTGTCAGTCAATTATCATTTGGTGTGTTAAAATTGTTTAGTGCCGTGTGGACTTGTCAGTTAGTTATCATTTGGTGTGTTAAAACTGAAAATTCCTTTCTTTTCCTCTTATTTACATATTTTTGTTGTCACTCCATATTATAACCTTTCTTTAAAAAACCTGACTTAAACGGTGTAAATTTGGTTATGTTTGACATTACCCAACTATTGATTTGCACCAACATTTTATGTCCACCAATGGTACATACAACTCGGCCATTCCATAAATAAGTGCACATTTTTTGGGGGTACATCGGGGATTTTAGTGAATTTCACATATATTATAAAGGCTATGAAGACATGGATTTTGGTTGTTACTAGAGGTTAAAAAAATTATTGCGTCAAAAGTTATAAGAATTTAAACTTTAAGTACACTTTTATTTTGAACTCAAAAATATCGTAAACCGTTACTTATACAAAAAAAGTTATTCTATACTTTTTTGTGCTTAAATGCTCAAAGTGTAAAATAATTACCGAAAAAACTTTATTTATATAGATTTTTTTAATAAATAAAACAAATCTCAAAAAATAATCAAATACTCATGTTTTAATTTTCCTAAAAAAAATATATGTTATACCCTGATCCTTCCTAAGAATATTTCCGTTTTCAAAAGTATGGGCACTTTAAAACTTTTTCAGATATGATTTTTTTACCCGAGCGCTGCATTGACATGAGGCGCTCCCGCCAATGGTGAATGGCCCGGGTCGGGGTGTGCGCTGCGAGTCCCGCTTAATAAATCAAGAGAACTTTATTTAAGTGAGTGTTTTATACGCGTGGCGCATGAAGTAAAATTTCGAGTTTAGAAAAGCCCCGTGAAAATTTGTCTCGGGTCGCTGCGCGACCCTCGACAAATTTTCTACGCGGGGCTTTTCTAAACTCGAAATTTTACTTCATGCTTAGTCTGGGAGTAAAAGACACTCGTTAGTTTAGAACACATCACAACTGGTGAGGTATTTTAACAACAATTATCGGTCCTAGGAGTTGTCAAATGAGTGAGTTACTCAAGTGTTTCCAAGGCACTCTTTACAAAAAAAAAAATTCTCTACATCTCTGTAAATATTGATCACCATCACATCTAAGGGTTATATATTTTTAACTTTACTGTAAATCAGTGGTCTATACGCGTGGCGCATGAAGTAAAATTTCGAGTTTAGAAAAGCCCCGTGAAAATTTGTCTCGGGTCGCTGCGCGACCCTCGACAAATTTTCTACGCGGGGCTTTTCTAAACTCGAAATTTTACTTCATGCTTAGTCTGGGAGTAAAAGACACTCGTTAGTTTAGAACACATCACAACTGGTGAGGTATTTTAACAACAATTATCGGTCCTAGGAGTTGTCAAATGAGTGAGTTACTCAACTGTTTCCAAGGCACTCTTTACAAAAAAAAAAATTCTCTACATCTCTGTAAATATTGATCACCATCACATCTAAGCGTTATATATTTTTAACTTTACTGTAAATCAGTGGTCTATACGCGTGGCGCATGAAGTAAAATTTCGAGTTTAGAAAAGCCCCGTGAAAATTTGTCTCGGGTCGCTGCGCGACCCTCGACAAATTTTCTACGCGGGGCTTTTCTAAACTCGAAATTTTACTTCATGCTTAGTCTGGGTAGTGGAAGACACTCGTTAGTTTAAAATACATCACATGGTAGTGAAAAGTATCGATATTCAAAATATCGGTTCTTTTTTCGAATTCAAAATAGTTTTGAATTTGAAATATTTAAAACTTATATTGCGATAAGATCAGTGAAAATGCTATATACAGCATTTTTCACTGACCTTATCGGTATATAATTTTTACGGCTAAGAGTGGAAATCCCTTATAAAATTAAATAAACTATATTCGTGACCTAATTTTAGGTTAAACAATGAATAAATAAAGTTTTTTGTGTTTATTAAGCGGGACTCGCAGCGCACCCTGCGATCCGGGCCACTATCCAATGGCCGAAGCGCTCGGTTAAACAAATCATATCTCAAAAAGTTTTAAAGTGCCCATCTTTTTAAATACGGAAATATTCTTAGAAAGGATTGGGGTATAACATATATTTCTTTCAAGAAAATTAAAACATGAGTATTTGATTATTTTTTTAGATTTGTTTTATTTATTAAAAAAATCTATCTAAATAAAATTTTTTCGTTTTGGAAAAAAATGTACTTTAAACTTTGAACATTTAAGCATAAAAAAGTCAGGTATAACTTTTTTTGTATCAGTAACGGTTTACGATATTTTTGAGTTCAAAATAAAAGTGTACTAAAAGTCTATATTGTTATAACTTTTGACACAATAATTTGATTAACCTCTAGTAACAACCAAAAACAATGTCTTGATAGCCTTTATAATATATGTAAAATTCGCTAAAATACCTCATGTACCCCCAAAAAGTGTGCACTTATTTATGGAATGGCCGATCTATATTGATATGCGCACGCAGCACATTGGCAACACCGACATTCGAAAGCGGATGACCTCTGTTAAGATAGCAGTGCCAAATGGGCAGAATGCACTGTAACTAGAATTAAGGGCTAATTAAGGGCTATTTTAGTGCCCTATTGTCGATTTTAGTGCTCCACTCTGAAGGGTGCAAATCACAACATAGCCACCTTAACATTAAGCTGGCAAGGCAAACTTACAAATCAGGAATTAAAAAACATTTTCTGTACGACATAATTAAGGGCTAATTAGAAAAAAAATATTTTCTACTACAATTTCACTTTTCTCGAAAATGGACGAGCAGACAGCAACAAAACTATAGAATAATTTAGAGCTCCTTGCTTACTAATTAAGTGCCCCATTAGCGATTTTAGTGCTCCACCCTGTACTTAGAAAAAAAATATTTTCTACCCCAATTTCAGTTTTCTCGAAATTGGACGAGCAGACTGCAACGAAACTATAGAATAATTTAGAGCTCCTTGTCTACTAATTAAGTGCCCCATTAGTGATTTTAGTGCTCCACCCTGTACCTGGAAAAAAAATATTTTCTACCCCAATTTCACTTATCTCGAGAATGAGCAGACTGCACTAAAATCGACAATAGGGCACTAAAATAGCCCTTAATTCTAGTATAGGTTACAGTGCATTCTGCCCATTTGGCACTGCTATCTTAACAGAGGTGAGCGGATGCCCACAACTGTTTTATGCATGCCAGTCTTTGCCAGCTGGCAACACTGACAGTGACACTTCGAAGCACGTATGTTTTGTATTTAGTCTCGATTCATCTAATGTCCACGAAAACATCGGAAATGTATGATGGATCAAAGAAAAGCGATGATAATGAATTCACCGAAGTCAGGGAAGGGGTAGAGTGAAGGCAAAAGATGAATGGAAGGTAAGGTTCTATTTGGTTTTATTAAATTGAATCGCCCATTAATTTATATTCTATTATTTTAGATCGGTTACAGATGCATCCACAAAAAAACATAAAATTTTTCCAGTCAAACTGAGTGCTCCAAAATGATTCCAATGATCCCATTATTAGCACAATGGGCCTAAGTGCAGTGCCCAACGTTTGGGGGGTGTCCCCGTCGGTAGTCCGACAATTATGGCAGCCCTATACTAGATTGATTTTCTTCGAGCATTCTGATTGGGTTCATCAAAATGTTCAGCATTCAACGTGTTTGGATTTGTTTGTGATGTATGTTGGTATCTAATGAACGGTACTCCGGTCGGTCTATTTTGTACAATTGCAAAAATCCCAAAAATGTTTACAACTAACAATCGGGTCATCAGAGGATTTCTCAGCAGTTGGCAGTAAACTACCAACTGTTGTGTCTGGATGAACGGGCCCATTAATTCAGCAACAAATCACAATTACTGATAAAAAAAAACAAGAATAATATTAGTTTTTATTGGACAGTTTAATACATACATTTCAATGCAAACAAGTTGTCGCATTAATCATTATTACCAATTAAGTCAGGTAAAAACCGGTATTTCACCAATAAATAATTATGTAATGTATGAATGAAAAAAACTTATATGTTCAAAATAATAATCACTTTATAATTTCTTTTTTTACTAATAGATAATAAACTTTTTCCTTCATTCATTAATTGAAGAGTTCAATGAGCTGGCTGTTCGATTACCAAAAATATTAATTACACAAAGCATAATTCAAGAAGTAAAAAAAATCCCGTTTGATAAATAAATATTCTTCTTTTAGTTACGTGAAGTGTTTTCTAATAATTATTGTAGTAATCTCTTTCTTAGAAACCACGGAGGGAAGTAACGGTCGTACTTGTTGGGAAAACACAAAACTTTGTAACGGGGTAATCGACCACTAATGATAGGCTAGTTGCTTAATCCAATTAATTTATTAATTTCCGAGCTTTCGGAGCTTTTTGGCTCCTTCTTCAGGGATTTCACTACAATAAAATGATACAAAAAATAAAAACCGTAATTTTTTAACAGAACGGTGAGTTAATTATTAAGAAATAATTGTTACAAGCGACGGTGATGATGTTCACGGGCTGGCCCCGAAGAAAACGCAAAAAGGAGCGTTTCTCCACAGTTTGGTGAATGGAGATGCGTAGCAACGCAATAAAAAGTCCGACCTGCACTTGAGTCTGATGGAACCTGAGATTCCGAGTTTTGGCCCCTGGTCAATAGAATTAAAAATGTAATTAACTAATCTATATTCTTTCATGCCACTTTCAATCATATTTCATCATCTCATTTTCACTTAAAACAATGTTATATAAAGTCACTCCATATTAATCATTTCACGCCATTTTCATTTCAATAATTTCTTAATAATTAACTCACCGTTCTGTTAAAAAATTACGGTTTTTATTTTTTGTATCATTTTATTGTAGTGAAATCCCTGAAGAAGGAGCCAAAAAGCTCCGAAAGCTCGGAAATTAATAAATTAATTGGATTAATATGTAACTAATCTTTGTAGATTTATGTAAAAGGAGATTCCGTAAATAAATAAATAAATAAATAAGCAACTAGCCTATCATTAGTGGTCGATTACCCCGTTACAAAGTTTTGTGTAATCTCTTTCTTCACTGATTAGTTTTATTTACTGAATGTACATTTCGAACACTATGTGTTCATTCTCAATATAGTGTTCGAAATGTACATTTAGTAAATAAAACTAATCAGTGAAGAAAGAGATTACTACAATAATTATTTGATAAATAAATGTTTAATTTTTCATTTAGTGAGACATGAAACATTTATTTATATTTTTTATTTTTATTTATTTATAGTTTTAACATTTTATTGCATTATTTCACTTGATAAATAAATGTTTACTTTTTTAATAAATGAATTTATAATTTTTAACATTTTATTGCGTTATTTCACTTGGTCTCTAAACATTTCTTTATTTTCATCGAGCAAATAAAGCAATGTTTATTTATAGTTACGTTTATTTACCAAGTGAAATAATTGTGCTTATAAATAGTTGTACTTTGTTGTTTACGAGATTTAAAATAATTTAAACTTGTTGGCCTTGATGTTAAATTTAATCTTACATGAAAATAAAAAGAAGTGTTTGTGTGTTTTGGAGTGTATGTGAGATGGTATCTGTGATGGTGTGTGTGTGTGTGCGTCTATGAGTAAGCACGGAAGTTGCACTGGCCTCCTTTTTGTCAATACCATGAATGCCATGAAAATTCTCTCACCAAATAGATTTAGTTTTGTAACGCAAATAATAATGATAAAAATAACGAAATAATAAAATCGGCCTGACCTTTATAAATAAACATTTAAATCAAATTAATTTAATTAAATTATTGAAAACTTCAATGACTTAACCCATTAACGGCCGAGCAATTATAGAGTTAACTCTAAAAATTGATTTTAGGTAAAATTTTGTACTTCTTTTTATGATTTTTATGAATGACATATTGTGAATTTTTCTTTTAAATAAACATAATGTATAGGTTGTAAATCTTTAGGCAATCGTCGATTTTATATAAAAACGTGCAATATAAAGTTTAGAATGAGTGTTTCCACTCCCAGACTAAGCATGAAGTAAAATTTCGAGTTTAGAAAAGCCCCGCGTAGAAAATTTGTCGAGGGTCGCGCAGCGACCCGAGACAAATTTTCACGGGGCTTTTCTAAACTCGAAATTTTACTTCATGCGCCACGCGTATAAACCACTGGAATATTGTGAAGTTAGAAATACACCAACATTTTTTGTTGTAAATGAGTAATGATCAAAATATTTAAATAATAAAAAATGTACATTTTTCTTCATATATTTTCAAGTCAGATCAAATAATATAATATATCAAAGTAACTTAGTTCGTAATTCATTTTAAAAAAATTAATAATGTTGCGTGTATGCATCAATGGTGCTTAATGGGTTAAGGAACTTTATTGTATTATTATTTGAAATGAAATATTTAGGTTTACTATTGTTAATATTATAGTTAAGATTTATTTTGTAGAATGTCCTGTACGGTTTCTCAATTGGACAATAAAGTTATTTAGCTGTTATTTAGCAGTTGTTATTGATGAGTGCTTAGCACTCGAAATATGATTAGAAAATAAAGTGTAAAGAAAGGATACAACGTGTTAATTATTCGTTATTTAGCCGTATTAGCATAAAGCTTTAACATGGTTCTAAGGATGATTTAAAATTTGTATTTTTGTTTATTTATTTATTTAATTGCTCAATTACCATGAAACAAATCAGCATTTTAAACATTTTGTATTTATAAAACATTTTAGTAGATTACTATTGATAGTTTAAAACTAATAATTTAATAGCGTGCTACTTCAAGTTTAAGGTACGAGATCTGTTTATATATAACATAATTGGCCATATCAAAATAGGGTTATTTAGAATTTATAATTATAATTTTATGCTTAACCAAGAAGTGAAAACACTTGCTCGGAGTAAATTTCAATTAAGTAATTCTATTAATAGTTTTCACATATTGGCTTGAAATAG
Organism: Philonthus cognatus; assembly: GCA_932526585.2. Taxonomy (NCBI): domain Eukaryota; kingdom Metazoa; phylum Arthropoda; class Insecta; order Coleoptera; family Staphylinidae; genus Philonthus; species Philonthus cognatus. Next base: position 139,246,763 of record OW052242.1, read on the forward strand.
TCAGAAATGTTCAGTATTCCTCAGCACTGGGTCGGGACCACACTGAAGTGGACCTTGAAGTCCGAAACGCGTCTGTGGGTATCTGGTGCCGGAATACTGAACACAAATTCAATTTTAATTCTATGAATAGCTGAATTCCACCATTTTCAGCAGTTTTATTTTTCTAAAATGTTGTGGTTTTTAATTGCTTACATTTCTTATACTCTTTCTTACCTTTTCGACAGAATTTGATTCCAGCAGCTTCTCGAAAATGGCGTTTTTCTTGATCTCCTCAAGACGAGCGTCGATCTCCTTGCCCTTCTTAGGCCTCAGGAGGAGGTAAATTGTTCCCACGTCAGGGATCGTGCGCAGGAATTTCTCCAGGAGGCAAATCCCCAAAAATCCCGTCGAGCCCGTTATGAAGACGTTTTTGCCGGAGTACCAGCTCCGTATGTACGAGCTCATTTTCTTTTATGTATACTTAAAAGAAAAATTCCCTGTATAAGTCCTAATGTTTCATTTATATAATTTTAACATAAATACTCATTGATTACTCAATATAATTTTACATAAAAAAACCACAGGCGTAAATGCACCTGTTAATTGTCCTTCATTTAAATATAAATGGAAATTAATTGTCGCTATTAAAGTAATTGAAATGCTTTCAAGTGATTTTCTTACGTCTATGTAAATTATCTACAAAAAACCGCAATGTAATTCATGTACATCAGAATTTTTTGTTGTATCCAGGACAAATTTATTTTAAGAACCTCATTTTCACTAAAAAACGCAAATAAATTGTGCAAGCGAACGATAAATACGAAGCCTGTGTGTTTCAATAAAACTTTATTCGTCATAAAATGCAATTCCATAACACACTGGGGTTTGGCGCATCCGATTACGGAACCACATCGACATAGGCGAAAGTCAAGCAACGTTGGCCCAGGTCTGTATTTGGAGGAGTGACCGGTACACTTCGTCATTGGGATACAATTAATGATGCTTTAGAGTCTGGGTCTCCAAACTTTCCAGCCTTAGGGCCATACTGATTACTCCAGTAAGTTCCGAGGGCCAAAACCATAACAATAAGCCTTTAAAATTAGAATACTTCAGTAAACTAAATTTAATTTGCTATAAAAAATATGAGTTTTCAAGTATGCTAGATGTGGTCCTCGGGCCGTAGTTTGGAGACCCCTGCTTTAGAGTAACAGTAACGGGGGCAATTTTCTGAAGTAACCGGCTTAGTTACACGGGCACAAACACATAACTTACACGGCTAAAGGACTTCGCGGTCGATGGCCAGCTAGGATGATCTTAACAGATACAATCACTACCACCACTACTGAAGGCTTACGCGTCTTGAATGAGGCCTTATGGGGGAGGAGGGGACTTGTAGAATTAAACCTATGTATATGTGTTACAGACAAAACACGAAATTGGACAAAAATCGATCAAACAAAACAATTTAATTAAAACACTTAACTTTGTTTTACCAGATATTTGTCTTAGGGGGGGCTCACGCGTCTTGAATGGGGCCTTATGGGGGGAGGAGGGGGCTTACGGAATTAAACCTATGTATATATGTTACAGACAAAACACGAAATTGGACAAAAACCGATCAAACTAAACAATTTAATTAAAACACTTAACTTTGCTTTACCACTTTTATTTTTACTATTTAGTGACTATAGTTTCAACTACAAGCTCGTCGTTATCAAACAAAACAAAAGAAAACAAGTACTGGAAAACATTACTTTGTTTTATAACCAAAATGACAGATAATTTATAAGGAGTATATTTTAAACTTTACTTGGAACCAGTGTTTTATACGCGTGGCACATGAAGTAAAATTTCGAGTTTAGAAAAGCCTAATTTGGCTCGGTCGCTCCGCTTCGCTACGCGCCCGAGCCAAATTTTCAGGCTTTTCTAAACTCGAAATTTTACTTCATGCTTAATCTGGGAGTGGAAACACTCCTTAAAAGTTCAAAATTGAACGCTTTTATAATAAACCTTGCATTAATTATTTCCAATTATGAAAAGTTGATTTTAATGCAGGGTTTATTATAAAAGCGTTCAAAAATGGATCAAACAAAACAATTTAATTAAAACACTTAACTTGCTTTCCCACTTTTATTTTTACTTTTCAGTGACTATAGTTTCGACTACAAGCTAGTCATTATCAAACAAAACAAAACAAAACAACTACTGAAAAACATTACTTTGTTTTATAAACAAAGTGACATATTATTTATAAGGAGTATATTTTAAACTTCACTTGGAACCAGTGTTTTATACGCGTGGCGCATGAAGTAAAATTTCGAGTTTAGAAAAGCCTAATTTGGCTCGGTCGCTCCGCTTCGCTACGCGCCCGAGCCAAATTTTCAGGCTTTTCTAAACTCGAAATTTTTCTTCATGCTTAATCTGGGAGTGGAAACACTCCTTAAAAGTTCAAAATTTAACGCTTTTATAATAAACTTTGCATTAATTATTTCCAATTATGAAAAGTTGATTTTTTATGCAAGGTTCATTATAAAAGCATTCATTTTGAACTTTTAACGAGTGTTTCCACTCCCTAATTAAGCATAAAGTAAAATTTCAAGTTTAGAAAATTTGAAAATCCAAATTTTCAGGCTTTTCTAAACTCGAAATTTTACTTGATACACCACTCGTATAAAACACTAATTTCAAGTAAAGTGCAAAATATATTCCTTGTAAATAATTTGTCACTTTGTTTATGAAACAAAATTTTGTTTTCCAGTACTTTTTTTTCTCAATTAGACACAACGCATTTTGTCTAGACAATGTGCGGAATGCAATTTTATTTGGCTATTGCCGAAAAACATCGGACAATTCGCATTTTGTCTACACAAAACGCAAAATAAACATCGACATACAGTAGAACCTCGCTATACCGGGCCTCGAGATACCGTGATTCGGATATATATCGGGGTCATTTTTCAGGTTTCTTTTTTTTTTAACAATTGACTGCGTACCGCCCTGATTAGGTAAAACGTTCCGGCGTCATTATTGTATTATATAGTATGTCTTGTTATGTATGTGGGTACTGCACATACCTGCATTAAGCCTATTATGTTAAGGGGATTAGTAAATACTGGGTCACTTGAATTTATATATATATATATATATATATATATATGTATATATATATATATGTATATATATATATATATTTATATATATATATGTATATATATATATATATGTATATATATATATATATGTATATATATATATATATATGTATATATATATATATATATATATATATATATATATATTATATATATATATATATATATATATATATATATATATATATTTATATATATTTATATATATGTATATACAGCAAACAATATATATATATATATATATATATATATATATATATATATATATATGTATATATATATATATATGCGCGTGTGTGTATGTGACTATTATACAAATTACATATATTCAGATATACCGTGTTTTCCTTATATCGTGCTAGGTATAGCCAAAAGCCATCCCGGTATAAGGCTCAAGCCTGCGAGCCCCCCCCTGGGTGCCCGAATGATCATTACTACTACAATTTCATATAATGTATAATAAAATGTATAAAAACGAAGTATTGATTTTATTGTATCCAGGATTATCAACAAAATAGAAGCAATGTAATTTAAGAGGACCTCTACAGCCCGTCCACATTGGCTCGACAAAGGCGCTCTCCTGAAAAGCCGGCATGAAATCGAACACTAGTTTGGCGATAAACAAACATAAACAGGACACAAATGTTTATGTCATCTTGGTGGCGTTGGTGTTAGTTAGAAGATAGAAAAAAACTAGTGTTTGGGTTCATGCCGGCGTTACCAGAAGAGGCGCTTTGTGGAGCTGATGAGGACCGCTTGATTATGTGATAAATTAAGTACATAAAGCTTTATTTAGTATAAAATACAATGGTCCGTACGATTTCCCCTTCTTTATAGTTAGAGACAGTTGTTGATTTTGTTTGTTTTTATCATACATATTAACCCATTAATGGCCAAGCAGTTATTCTGCACTTCTTTTTATGGTTTCCATGAATGACTTATTGTATTACATACTGTGAATGTATCTTTTATATATACGTAATGTATACGCTGTACATTTTCAGGCATTCGTCAATTTTAGATAAAAACGTGCAATATAAAGTTTAGAACGAGTGTTTCCACTCCCAGACTAAGCATGAAGTAAAATTTCGAGTTTAGAAAAGCCTGAAAACTTGGTTTGGTCGCTCCGCGAAGCGGAGCGGCCAAACCAAGTTTTCAGGCTTTTCTAAACTCGAAATTTTACTTCATGCGCCACGCGTATAAAACACTGAAATATTATGAAGTTGGAAATACACTGAAATTTTCTTTTTTTTAAATGAGTACTAATCGAAATATTTAAATAACAAAATATTAGCATGTTTCTTTATACATTTTCAAGTCAGGTCAAATAATATAAAATATCTAATTAACTTTTTTAGTAATTTATTCACAAAAAATTGTAATGTTGCGTATATGCATCAATGGTGTATATTTTAAAAAAAACTGTATTTTTCTCTGTAAATAGAATTTATTCTGCTGAGAAATAAATTATTATTATTATTATTATTATAATGGTGCTTAATGGGTTAATTTTGATAGGTTTACTCACTGTAATCAATTATTTAGTTCAAATCTTTGATTTGGTTGGCGTTCACTTTGTGGTACATCGTCATAATTTAATGTGTTTTAATTAAATTATTTAGTTAACAAAAGCCTTAATGAAGTGGAAATCATACGGCCTATTGTGCTATTGTGTTCTCCGAATAATAAAATGTACGTAACTTAAGTATTGAATTTATTGTTGTATCCAGGACACATTTATTTTAAAAACCTCATTTTCACTAAAATAACGCGAATAAATTGTGCAAGCGAACGATGAATCCGAAGCCTGTGTGTTTAAACAGAATCCGATTGTTTGCTTTATTGAAAAAATAAACATTGGCAGACGTTTACGCACGGTCATCAATTATTTCTGTTTATTCACGGAACTTAACCATAAAAATATCTCCACGCACATCAGGAGAAAAACATAATTAATTAACTGGTCATTAATTTAAATATCGAATAATCCAATCAATAAAGTTATTGCTGTCGAATACAACTAATAAAAATATGCAATTAATGATAAACAGACAAATCTATTTAATAAGGCAATAAATAGACGTAAACAGATTCAAGATTTATTGCCTTACAAAAACAGTCAACTATTTATAAGTTATGCTGGGTTATAAGACGTTTAAGCCTGTTTAAGGTTTAGCATTTAAGCAGAGTAAAACGTACGCATTCTTACAAGCACGTTTAAGGTTTTTAAGAATTAACGTTTAGCGTTTGAGTTCGCTACTTTCCACTTTCCTTAAATATCCTTAAACATAAATGTTTCTGTGCACATTTTCTGTGACGACACTTTACAAATTTATACTCTATTGTTCGAGCAGAGTGATAGATGAGTCAATGAGTCAGCTACAAGGCCGTAGCCAGGGGGGGGGATATAGGGGTTCAAACTCCCTCCGAAATTTTAAAAATGTCAAATTTTGCTATGTAACAGTGGCCCTGACAGAGCTCTAACAATAGTTTTACCACTTAGCCCCCGGAAATGTTTATAACCCCCTCTGAAATGTTTTTCTGGCTACGGTTAGTCAGCTATTAAGTAAAGCAATCATAAGAATTTGGCAAATTGTTAACGGTAAAAGGGAGGAGTTAGAAATTATAAACGATTATTTTTAATTTCTTCTGTTAATTGTAAGCATTACTTGTAAAACAGAATTTTTACAAATTTATGATGAAATAGTTGGCAATGTCGACATGCAGACACATAACCTAATAATAATAATCTTTATTTAGCATCAATGTATGTTTTCAAGTTGCGTGAAGAGCAGATGCAAACCCAAGGGGGTGGCTCGCGGGCTTGACCCCCCCAGAGACTAACTAAACTGTAGTATTTCGATGTATACATACAGTTTTATAGCGTTTCATAGCGAGAATTTTTCTTTTAGGTATATATATGCAGATGTACATTTTACCACGCTCGGTTTATTAAAAGAATACAATTTGAAGCATTAAACGAGTGTTTTCCACTCCCAGGCTAAGCATGAAGTAAAATTTCGAATTTAGAAAAGCCTGAAAATTTGGTTTGGTCGCGTAGCGCGGAGCGGCCAAACCAAATTTTCAGGCTTTTCTAAACTCGAAATTTTACTTCATGCGCCACCGGTACAAAACACTGATTCAATGTAAAGTTCAGCGACCTGTTTTAAACTCCATAATATGTCAGTGTTTTGTACCGGTGGCGCATGAAGTAAAATTTCGAGTTTAGAAAAGCCTGAAAAATTGGTTTGGCCGCTCCGCGCTTCGCGCTACGCGACCAAACCAATTTTTCAGGCTTTTCTAAACTCGAAATTTTACTTCATGCTTAGCCTGGGAGTGGAAAACACTTGTTTAATGCTTCAAATTGTATTCTTTTAACAAACCCAGCGTGGTAAAATGTACATCTGCATATATATACCTAAAAGAAAAATTCTCGCTACGAAAATGTTCGGTGTTACATAAAACTGTATGTATACGTCGAAATACTACATGCTTAGTCTGGGAGTGGAACACACTCATTTTAAGTTTCAAATTAAATCCCTTTTAAAAAAACAACAATTATATAAAGATTTACAGCATATACGCTGTAATTGGGACATGCATACTTGAAAGAAGAACTCCCTGTATGTACAAGTTGAGGGATTAATTGCAATTGATTAGCTACAATTTGTAATGGTCGTATAGGCAACCCAATTTACACCTAATCTAAAAATTAAAGGTGTCAAATCGATTTTATGAAAATGTTCGGTGTTGTATAAAACTCTCTATATACATAGGTTTAAATGCGTGAGCCGCCCCATAATACCGGGGTAAGCCCCCCCCCAAGACCTCTTAAGGAAAAAATCTGGGTGCACGCCTGGTGAAGAGTGTAATTAACGAATAATTAACACTGTTGTATCCTTTCTGCACACTTTAATTTCTAATCGTTAGATACATATTTCAAGTGCTAAGCACTCATTATCAATAACAACTGATTCTAACAACGGTTGTGCACTCGAAATACGTATCTGACGATTAGAAAATGAAGTGTGAAGAAAGGATACAACGGTGTTAATTATTTGTTAATTACACTCTTCACGAAACTCAAAAAAATACATTGATGCTAAATAAAGATTATTATTATTATATTAATTCTCAAGAATTAGTTCAAATAGTTTTATGGAGAGTTTTATGAGTCTACAATAAAATAAATAACATTTAAGTTAATTGAGGTTAAAAACTGTTTATTGATAAAACCGATAAAACAGTTGGGAAATAAAAAACAATGATTTTTACTTAAATTAAGGCAATAAATAAAGGTAATTCCCAAGAATTTTCAATTAATTGAATTAATTAAGTGGAGAGTTTTACGAGTCTACAATAGAATAAATGAGTCGCCTATTTCCAAAAATAGACGAACTCAAATAACGTTTACTTACCTTAGTTGTGGCGACGAACTGTTTATTGATAATACAGTTGGAAAATGAAAACAAGTGATTTTTTTTCAATTTGGCTCTCATTCTTATTAAATAAATGCACTAATTAAACGCATATCCCAAGAATTTAAAATTAGTTCAAATAATTAAGTGGAGAGTTTTATGAGTCTACAATAGAATAATTAACATTTACCTACCTTAGTTGTGGTGAAGGGCCTTACACCGAAAGGTATAAAAGGCAAAAGATTTAGAAAAAAAAAAAGTTGTGGTGAAGGACTGTGTATTGATGAAACGGTTGGGAAATAAAAACAAGTGATTTTTACTTAATTCAAGGCAATAAATAAAGGCAATTCCCAAGAATTTTAAATTAATTGAATTAATTAAGTGGAGTTTTACGAGTCTACAATAGAATAAATGAGTCGCCTATTTGCAAAAATAGACGAATTCAAATAACATTTACTTACCTTAGTTGTGGTGAAGAACTGTTTATTGATAATACGGTTGGAAAATGAAAACAAGTGATTTTTCTTCAATTTGGCTCTCATTCTTATTAAATAAATGCACTAATTAAACGCGTATCCCAAGAATTTAAAATTGAATCAAATAATTAAGTGGAAAGTTTCATGAGTCTACAATGGAATAATTAACATTTACCTACCTTAGTTGTGGTGACGGCTGTGAATTGATGAAACGGTTGGAAAATAAAAACAAGTGATTTTTACTTAATTCAAGGCAATAAATAAAGGCAATTCCCAAGAATTTTAAATTAATTGAATTAATTAAGTGGAGAGTTTTACGAGTCTACAATAGAATAAATGAGTCGCCTATTTGCAAAAATTGACGAACTCAAATAACATTTACTTACCTTAGTTGTGGTGAAGAACTGTTTATTGATAATACGGTTGGAAAATGAAAACAAGTGATTTTTCTTCAATTTGGCTCTCATTCTTATTAAATAAATGCACTAATTGGAAAGTGGAAAGTTTCATGAGTCTAAAATAGAATAATTAACATTTACCTACCTTAGTTGTGGTGAAGGACTGTGTATTGATGAAACGGTTGGGAAATAAAAACAAGTGATTTTTACTTAATTCAAGGCAATAAATAAAGGCAATTCCCAAGAATTTTAAATTAATTGAATTAATTAAGTGGAGAGTTTTACGAGTCTACAATGGAATAAATGAGTCGCCTATTTGCAAAAATAGACGAACGCAAATAACATTTACTTACTTTAGTTGTGGTGAAGAAGTGTTTATTGATAATACGGTTGAAAAATGAAAACAAGTGATTTTTCTTCAATTTGGCTCTCATTCTTATTAAATGACCATTAAATTTATCTTAAGATTTATGTAATTATATTTGTACTGGATATGGTCAATAAACGGTTTATTATTATTATAATATTAAATAAATGCACTAATTAAACGCGTATCCCAAGAATTTAAAATTAGTTCAAATAATTAAGTGGAAAGTTCCATGAGTCTAGAATAGAATAATTAACATTTACGTACGTCAATTGTGGTGAAGAACTGTTTATCGATTAAATAGTTGGGAAATAAAAACCAATGATTTTTACTAAATAAAGCCAATTCCGAAGAATATTAAATTAGTTTAAATAATTAAGTGGAGAGATTTACAAGTCTACAATACACTAGTTAACATTTACCTACCTTAGTTGTTGTTAAAAACTGTTTACTGATAAAACAGTGGTTGTTTATTTAAAAAAAAAAAAGGTAAACGCGACATTCACCTTTCTCCAATGAGAATTCTAATGCGACGAAAAATTCCTATGCAAACAAGATTTCACACGTTCGCGGAATTAACGTAAACAATCACGCGTACATCATAAAAGTGCTAACCATCCTTTCAGCATCTATTTAATACAACAATGTATAAAGAAAACGCGTAGTAATTTATGCACCCACGTCATTAATTCCATTAATTCAACACCGCAAGAATCCCGTTTTGGTGTTGATCGTCGTTTTTTCGGTAGATTGTTTATGTGCAAACAAAGCAAGGAATTTTATGCAAATGTTCAGTTCAGCGAGGAAAAACGGAAATCGACTTACTTATTTTCGTAGCTGAAGAAAGCTAGGAGAGTTGTTTGTTTGTGTCGAACGCGTAAATTTCACTGGAACGGGACCGGTCGAACAACGCAGGTGATTCTTGCTCCGCGTTTTCAGCACTTGTTGGTGTATTTCCAGCGGCGCCCAAACAAAATTAAGGCTTGCGGTGTTGCCGGACTGCACAGCAATCATAGTTGTTTATTATTGTAGAGGAAATAGCTGTATTCAAAGCTTGTTTAAAAGAATATCGTCTAGAATATTTAACGGTGAATAAAATATAATCTGTGTTTAGGTTTTTGGGGTATTAAAATGGGTTTTACGCGAGTTATTCATAAATTTACGTGCGTTGGACATCTAGCGGGGAAAGCAGAAATTAAGGCGGCGAGTAGTTACAGCTACACGCAATAGATGGCGAATTTTGGAATTAATTTGAATTTAATTGCAACATATTATTTCACCTTTCATTACACATTTATTTACAACCAACATAAGAATAAACTCGAAGCTTTTACTTAAAAGCAATAATATTTTATTAAAACGTGTTTTACGCGAGTTATTCATAAATTTAAGTGCGTTGGACATCTAGCGGGGAAAGCAGAAATTAAAGCGGCGAGTAGTTACAGCTACACGCAATAGATGGCGAATTTTGAAATTAATTTGAATTTATTTACAATATTTTATTTCACCTTTCATTACACATTTATTTACAATCAACATTAGAATTAACTCGTAGCTTTGCAAACATTTTAAAGTATGTCGAAAAGTGATTATCTGTAATAAAAAAATGTTTTAAATATTTTAAACTTGACAATTAATAAGTGTTTTAATGTGCGTGGCGCATGAAGTAAAATTTCGAGTTGAGAAAAGCACGAATTTGGATTTGGACGCTGCGCGTCCAAATCCAAATTCTTAGGGCTTTTCTCAACTCGAAATTTTACTTCATGCTTAGCCTGGGAGTGGAAAACACTCGTTAGAGAATATTTTTTTTGTTTTTGCCCACTGAGCAAAAAATATTATATATTATATGTTATTAAATTTGCAATTCTATTCATACTTTAAGAAACAATTGGTTAAAAGGAAAACTTATTAAGTGTTAATAATTGGCTACGTACTTACTGATCTAATTTTTTAGTGATGAAATAAGAAGGTTGATTTGGAATTATTGATTGTATGGGAATATTTTTATTTTTGCCCACTGAGCAAAAAACAAACAAATAACGTTATATTAACATTGTAGCAACATTAAACGTTGTTTTAATGTTGTTGAAACATTTCTTATTTGTGTTTACTCAGTGGCTGTATTAACAAATTTTGAATGTTAAACTAACTATTTATAAAATAATATTAAAACACTTAACTTTGTTTTACCACTTTAATTAACTTTTTACAGTGACTATAGTTTCGACAACAAGCTAGTCATTATCAAACTGAGTCAGTTTGATAATGACTAGCTTGTAGTCGAAACTATAGTAAAAAGTTAATTAAAGTGGTAAAACAAAGTTAATTGTTTTAATATTATTTTATAAAGATGTACCACAAAGTGAACGCCAACCAAATCAAAGATTTAACTATTTATTTCCACGCACAGCATCTCAAGGTTCGATGAACTTGAATCACCCCCACTTGGCCTTAACTGAACTTGACTTAACTGCGGTTTACCTCGTCTTCTCGGCACGCCTAGACGCTTTCCAAATAGAAAGTTTTATTCTGGCTGCCTCTCTCTAAAGCGGCGAGTTGCGTTGACATTCATAGAATTAAGTTAATTTTCGACTTTTTTGCTCTAATGATGTTTAATATTATGTTGTGTAATTTTTCCTTGTTTTCCTGTAATCTCGTAGGAGGAAAATGTTATTGGTTTCGAGACTTTCACTTTTAAATGAGGTTAGATTGTTTTGCGCTCGAGAGTAATTACGATATTAAAATTATATGTTATTAAATTTGCAATTCTATTCATACTTTAAGAAACAATTGGATTAAAAGGAAAACTTATTAAGTGTTAATAATTGGCTACGTACTTACAGATCTATATATTTTTACTGATGAAATAAGAAGGTTGATTTGGAATTAGTGGTTGTATGGGAATATGAAACACTCCAACAGCCTTGTTAATAGAATTGCCGTTAATATCATTCTACAGGGAGTTTGATTGTTAAGTTTACGTATCCCAATTGTAGCAAAAACAACGAATATCTGAAGATTTAGAGCATATACTCTAAATCAGTGGTGGGGATCCTTTTTTTAAGACGGGCCATTTGTAATAACCAGACAATCGTAGCGGGCCAAAGAATAATGCTTAATCGTAGGTAGGTAGTTTTTATGCGGGTCGTCACATTACGAAGTAAGAACGCGTTCAAACATTCTCACGAGGGCACTCTTAAACGGGCCGGATTAAACCTTTCCGCGGGCCGGACTTGGCCCGCGGGCCGTAGTTTCCTCATCACTGCTCTAAATAGTAAGTAAGTAAGTATTTATTTACGGATATTTTCATTGTTATTATAAAAAAATACAAACCAATATTTCCAAGGCCGTAGTCAAGGGAGGGGATATGCGGGTTCAAATAACCTAACCAATTTGTGAGTAATTCAATTAGGTTAAATGTCAGTAATTAAGTTAGGTCAGTTTGCAGTTTCTTAGGCTTCACTGGAAGGGAAATTAGGTTAAGTTAGACCTGTTAATCAAGTTAGTTTGTGGTTAACTAACCTGTTCTAAGTACTGATACCTAATACAACTTCCATCGTTATTAGGTCCAACATATTAACTTAACTTTTACCTTGAAAACGACAATAAATTTTTAGCAACAATCATTTCTATCAACATTTGATTGTATTAAAATTTAGAGTCGGTCTCAAGGATTGAACAGGCATTGGCAAAGAAAATGACCACACTTGGGACTTTTATTGACATCGAAGGAGCCTTTGACAAAGCATCCTTCCAAAACATACACAAGGCACTCAATAAATCAGGTGTCGACAAAATGCTCGGCAGCTGGATAGGAAATATGCTACACAGCAGACAAGTCACAGCATCTCTTGCAGATGTTATGTTAAAGGCAACAGTCACCAGAAGCTGTCCGTAGGGCCTAGTCCTATCACCACTTCTGTGGACACTACTGGTAAACGAACTGATAACGAAACTAAACTGGTAAACGAACTGATAACGAAACTAAACATGCAAGGATTCTATACGGTGGGATACGCAGATGACATAGCAATACTCTTGAAAGGCAAATACGAAAACATCCTACGCAACAGAATGCAGGACGCACTCACAACTGTGGAAAACTGGTACAACTCCAACTTACTATCAGTGGACCCCACAAAAACAGAAGTAGTGATGTTCACCAACAAACACAAGATAGGCTCATACACTCTACCTCTTGTTTAACAAACAACTAACGCTATCGAAAGAAGTCAAATACCTAGGAGTATACCTTGACTTCAAATTAAATTGGTCCAAACACTTTGAATACAAAACTGATAAAGCAAGCAAAGCCTTCTGGCAATGTAGGAGAGCTATCGCCAATACCTGGGGACTACAACCGAAGATAGCACTCTGGATCAGAGCTGGGCAGGATTCGAATCATTCAGGATTCGAATCCATTTAGAGGATTCAAAAGAGGCATTCGAATACTTTAGTTTAACTGGATTCGTGATCCGGATTCGTTACGTATTTTTAGGAGGATTCGTATTCGAATCCAAATATGGGCGATTCGAATCCTTATAAAAGGATTCAAATATTTATAAAAAGATTCGAATATAAATAAAAGGATTGGAATATTTATAAAAGGATTCGAATATTTATAAAAGGATTCGAATACTTACAAAAGGATTTGAATCGTTAAAAATAATTCGAATTAATTGTGAGGAATAACATGAAAAATGTCTTTTGTGTGTTTTTAAATTTCTCGTTAAATCAGTGTTTTATACGCGTGGCGCATGAAGTCAAATTTCGAGTTTAGAAAAGCCCAGAAAATTTGTCTCGGGTCGCTGCGCGACCTTCGACAAATTTTCACGGGGCTTTTCTAAACTCGAAATTTTACTTCATGCTTAGTCTGGGAGTGGAAAACACTCGTTTAAAGCTTCGAATTGAGCTTTAAAAAAAACAAGGAATATCTAAAGATTTACAGAAAATAGGCAATTTTGCGGAAAACACTATTTCTACTAGCAGAAACAACTAGCACTATTACCAGCCAGAACTTCTAGCTCAGATGGTTGTAGATACAGATATCTTGCTGCCAGCAGACGAGGCCTACCTGTACTAGTACTACTAAGTACAATTAGCCGAAAGAACCAGTACTACAAACTGTAACGTTTACTTTTTTCAGTTAAAAACAATTTGTCCACTAGCAGAAAGAACTGCCGCTATTAGCAGACAGAGCTTCTAGTTCCGTAGACGGAGCCTGTACAACTACTAGTAGCAGAAAAAACTAGTGGTAGTAGAACAAAAAACGACCAAGGCCGCAGCCAGAAAAAAAATCGGAGGAGGTTATAAAAATTTCGTGGGGGGGGCTTAGAAAAAAATATTTTTTTTGCTCTTACAGTTTAAAATTTATCATTTTGAAAATTTCAGGGGGGGTTTCAACCCCCCCCCCCCCCCCCGGCTACGGTCTTGAGAACAACTGCTACTAGCTAAAAGAATTACTACAGCAGAAAGAACTACCGCTATTAACGGAGCTTCTAGTTCAGATGGTTCTAGCTTCAGATGTCTTGCCATCAGCAGATGGAACCTGTAGTACAGGTTCCGTCCGTACTAGTAGTAGAAAGACCTACTCGTAGTAGAAGGAACAAAATAGTAGTTGTTCTTTCTCCTACTGAAAGGACGAACGCTACTAGCACAAAGAAATTGTACTACTAACTGAAATAACTACTACTACTGATAGAAACGTTTACTTTTTAGCAGAACACGCTATTTCTACTAGCAGAAACAACTACCGCTATTGGCAGACAGGGCTTCTAGTTCAGATGGTTCTAGCTTCAAATCTTGCCACCGGCAGGTGGAGCCTGTACTACTACTAGTAGCAGAAAGACCTAGCAGTCGTTTCTTTATAACAAAAAACACTATTTCTACTAGCAGAAAGAACTACTGCTATTAACAGAGCGTCTTGTTTAGATGATTCTGGCTTATGTGTCTTGCCATCAGCAGACGGTACTACAACTAGTTGCAGAAAATCCTAGTAATAGTAGAAGGACCAAATTAGTAGTTGCTTCATCTACTATTAAAAGAACAATTGCTGCTAGCAGAAAGAACTTGTATTACTAGCTGAAAGATGGATAGTTTACTTAACATAAAACACATTTCTACTAGAAGATTAATAATTCCTTTTCTTTCTTTGTCGCCGCCATTGTTTAACAAACGTCAATTGTGTATAATAATAATTAACGAGTGTTTTTTGAGAATTAATTGTTATCTTCATTATCGTTTATAATTATTCATATTTCTTCGAAGCAAACAGATACAGAGAGTTTTTCTTTTAAGTATACGTATTGTACAGGAATTATTCAATTGTGTAAACACAGGAAAGAAATTTCGAAATAACTCTAAAACTACTTGCTCTAGATATAGGGAGACATAATACTTTTATGTTGCAAATTGTCTTGCCAATCACCATATGAGATAAAATATTGGTCATTCCATTTGAAAACATTGAATTATGATGTTTTTAAGTGAGCACTGAAATATTGACATTTTTGAAATACCTATTGTCAAAATTGACAGATGTCATTTTTTTTAATTCTAGAGGGATCTATAAGTAACAATTCAAGATGCCGCTCGTCTGTCTATCTTGTCCCAATTAGAAGATATAGGCATTTTTCAAAACGTCTATTTGAGGTCAATATTTGACAAATAAATTTTTAACTCAAAAACTCTAAGAGTTAAGTGGACATAAATTCATATGAGAGGGTAGACAATTGAACGGGGAATCTAAAAAAAAATAATATATAGGATGTTTCATTTAAAATAACAAAGTTGGTAGCCATTTCCGGTACAACCGAAAGTGATAGAAAGTCGAAATATTTTCCATGAGGTGATCGCATTTAACCGTGCAATGTAGAATTTTTTCAAAATTTTCCTCTGTCAGGAATCCCGAAAACTTTTAATGGGCGTTATTCGTGGCCCACCCTGTATAAATATCGTTGATAACAGACTAAATATCTGATTCCCAACCGTGCAATGTAATTTTTTCAAATTTTTCCTCTGTCAGGAACCCCGAAAACATTTAATGGGCGTTATTCGTGGCCCACCCTGTATATTAATGGTTGAAAAAAAAAGAAAATCAAATTTATTCTTAAAGGATTTGTATTCGTGATTCAAAAACCAGGATTCGAATCATATTTATCACTTACGAATCCTTTATTCGAGTAACCGTGATTCGGATTCGTGATTCGAATCCTTTTTACGGGATTTGTCCCAGCTCTGCCAAACACCTTGAATACAAAACTGATAAAGCAAGCAAAGCCTTCTGGCAATGTAGGAGAGCTATCGGCAATACCTGGGGACTATAACCGAAGATAGCACTCTGGATATACACAGGTATTATTAGACCGGCACTCGAGTATGGAGCTCTAGTTTGGTGGCCTTGGACGAACCAAACAGGAGCAAAAGCAAAACTAAACCACATCCAAAGGCTAGCGTGTACGTGCACAACTGGTGCATTTAGAACAACACCCACCGCAGCATTGGAAACGATACTCTGCCTCCCACCGCTTGACATACATATCAAAGAAGTGGCAAGAAACAGTGCAGAAAGACTGAAAGCCATGGACACTTGGTCATACCAAAACCCAACAGGACACGGAAGCATTCTCCCCATCTGAGACGCAAACTAGACCAGAAGATCCCCCAATACATATCTTCTACAAAAAATACACTGTGAACCCAAATGAGCAAACACAAACGAAAGACCACTTGATGTTCACAGATGGAAGCAAAACAAATACAGGCTGTGGAGCGGGTGTATACTCGGAAGCTCTAAACATCCGCAATGTCTTCCCATAGAGAACAATGCTACCGCAACACAGACCGAAATCTATGCAATCATAGAGAGCGAGAAACGAATCTCAGAAAAGCAACTGAGAAAACAAAATATAACTGTCACCGATAGCAAAGCAGCATTAGAAACACTAGATAAGTATAAAATAACATCAGAACTAATATATAAATGCATAGAGACACTGAACATAGCAGCGACACTCAACCGCAAAACATTAACATGGACGAAAGGCCATAACAATAACGAGGGGAACAACAAAGCGGACGAACTTGCGCGTGAAGCAGTATCATCAACAACAGCAACAAACTATGCAAAAGTAGGACTATCTCCGCGCTCCTTGAGTAGACACATGCGCGAGTTCACCGCTAAAAACACAAATCCAGATGGAAAAACTTAACAATGTGCGGCCAAACCAAGGCATACTTACCAACACCTGACCGCAAAAAAAAACAAAGAAGTTCCTAGAACTTTCCAAGCAAAGCTTACAAACACTTACCGGCTACATCACCGGACACTACAGCTTCCAAAAGCATTTCGCAAAAATGGGGATCACCAATGAAACCATATGCAGAGGATGCAACGAAGACATCTTCTTCGTTGCATCCTCGGCATATGGTTTCGTTGGTGATCCCCATTTCGTAAGTTTTTCGTAAGTTTTGCTTGGAAAGTTCTAGGAACTTCTTTGTTACAGCAAGGCACGAGTGTCCCGCCCTGTCAAAACTAAGGGATACTATGTCAAGGGAAACCCAGCCCAAACGTGAAGGACCCGGATGGAACTGGTCCGTCGCACACATATTGGCAATTGCCAGTAGTGCAGAGTGGGTCTGACCATCAGGAGGGAGGCACTACAATGGGCCTAAAACTTGGCCTAAGTGGGTGCGACTGTGGCTGCCCTCCCGACAACGAATCCTTAATCCTTAGAGTCAAATTATTTTGGGTTCCGAGTAATTTAATTCAACAAATAAAAGAAAAAACTAACGTAGACATTTATTTATTTGTTTATCGTTAATAATCCTTTTTGACACATTGATACAATATATTTTCAAATTTTTTGTTATTTTTCATTACTTGTTTTTCTTTTTTTCATCATTTTTTATAAATAAGTCTTCGATTGGTGTTTATTTTTGAATTTATGTTTATTGAGTTGTGCGGCTCCTCCTCGTCATCCGTCGACTCCGTCCCCCCCCGAATACACAATAACGCCATTTATTATAATCATCGTACGACTGACTTTTTCTCAAATATTAAAACCCCATTCACACGATCGGCATTCTCTCACTGACAGCATACGTACGTTATGTGTGTATTATTATTATTTATCAAAAAAATAACACACACAGATAAATAAATTAAAAAAAAAACAACAGGAGTAACGAAAATGTAGTTTTGATATTTGAAGAGTTTTGTGGTTTGCTATAATTAATTGTGTATAGTGTAAGACGGGCTTCATATAAATGCCTTTACGACCAAAAAACAATAGAGTACGGTGTGAGAGAATTAATTCGTTCACCAAATGTGTTATGATTATTACTATATTTTAAATAGTTTAACAAATTATTACTATATTTTAAATAGTGTAACAAATTATTACTGTATTTTAAATAGTGTAATAAATTATTACTACATTTTAAATAGTGTAACAAATGTTATTAAACCTTTGTTTTTTTTATTATGACCAAACTTAGGGTCTATTTAGTGCGAACAGTTGCAGTCTTGCTTTAACAGTAGGATATTTTAAACATTAAATTTTGAAACGTTGGTAAATGATTATCAATGTCGGAAATAAATCATAATTTGTCAAATTGTCACGATGCAGATATTTTCCAAATAAAGAACGCCACAACTTGCAACTTTACAACATATACAGGGATTTTTTCTTTTAAGTATACTTTCACATATTCCATTTAAACATTTGTAAAATTAATAAACTAAACAAAACTAAGTCGAAGTATATTTTGAACTTCACTTTAAATCAGTGAGTTATACGCGTGGCGCATGAAGTAAAATTTCGAGTTTAGAAAAGCCTAATTTGGCTCGGTCGCTCCGCTTCGCTACGCGCCCGAGCCAAATTTTCAGGCTTTTCTAAACTCGAAATTTTACTTCATGCTTAGTCTGGGAGTGGAAAACACTCGCTTCATCATTAAAACAATTGACAATTGACGTATTACGTTTACTGTCGTTTTATTGATAGAGAAAGTTCTATACAATTAAAACAGAATGTCAATTTTTACGTCAGACGTCAAAAGACTAACCTAACTTAACGTCAAAACTCCATAATAGTGAAAATACAGCCAATTAAGTAATTCACAGTCAAAATGTTGGAAATGTGTATTTCGTTTAATCTAATTTTGTGCCATTAAAATAATAAAAAAATGGTGATGGGTCCATCCTGGCTCTTTCTCCGCTTTTTAAATAATTGATGATTGACATACTAAACTACACATACATTAAATCAGTGTTTTATACGCGTGGCGCATGAAGTAAAATTTCGAGTTTAGAAAAGCCTAATTTGGCTCGGTCGCTCCGCTTCGCTACGCGCCCGAGCCAAATTTTCAGGCTTTTCTAAACTCGAAATTTTACTTCATGCTTAGTCTGGGAGTGGAAAACATTTGTTAGAGTTTTCAAATTGAATTTTACGTAAAGTTCAAAATACACTGACAGGTATGTAAATTTATGATTTATAGCATTAAATATATGCCAAAAAATCAATCAATTCATATTTTTTGACATCGATGACAAGGAAAATGTCTATTTCAATCGACAATCCTCGAATAAGATTTAACTGACATTGGCGAAACCAGACATTAGTCTACTATTTGTTGAATTGTCATCTAACCTGACCTCAACGATTGAAGTTAGGTTAGTTAGCTATCATTGAGGTTAAGTTATGATACTATTTGCTGAAATTTCATCTAACGTCAATAATACTCAATAAATCTAGACTTAAAATGTCTATTTCAATCGACAATCCTCGAATAAGATTTAACTGACATTGGCGAAACCAGACATTAGTCTACTATTTGTTGAATTGTCATCTAACCTGACCTCAACGATTGAAGTTAGGTTAGTTAGCTATCATTGAGGTTAAGTTATGATACTATTTGCTGAAATTTCATCTAACGTCAATAATACTCAATAAATCTAGACTTAAAATGTCTATTTCAATCGACAATCCTCGAATAAGATTTAACTGACATTGGCGAAACCAGACATTAGTCTACTATTTGTTGAATTGTCATCTAACCTGACCTCAACGATTGAAGTTAGGTTAGTTAGCTATCATTGAGGTTAAGTTATGATACTATTTGCTGAAATTTCATCTAACCTCAATAATACTCAATAAATCTAGACTTAAAATGTCTATTTCAATCGACAATCCTCGAATAAGATTTAACTGACATTGGCGAAACCAGACATCAGTCTAGTATTTGTTGAATTGTCATCTAACCTGACCTCAACAATTGAAGTTACGTTAGTTGGCTATCATTGAGGTTAAGTTATGATACTATTTGCTGAAATGTCGTCTAACCTCAATAATACTCAATAAATCTAGACTCAATTAAGTCACATTATAAAAATCGATTTTTCAGTATTGACGTAGCCTCATTTTTCACCTGCCTACCACAATGACTATGTCCCCTGCCAGAACACAACCGATTTTTCAGTATTGACGTAACCTCATGTTTTACCTGCCTACCACAACAACTATGTCCCCTGACAGAACATAACCTCACATTTCGATGAACGAAATGTATTCTCTCACACACAGTACGCACATATCCCAAAATCTATATATTTATATACATAACAATTACACTTAATCAACGCAACGAGCATATATATAAAATAAATTGTAAAAAATATTAAAAACAACATTTGTACTTAGAGAAATAAAAAAAAACACGCTCTAAAATCCCTTTCTTTGTATTTTTTGTCTTTCCTTTTTCTCTCTTTGTCGTTTAAAATCTTAAAGGGCCTACCTCGATCCACTATTTGGATAAATTTTAATATAAATATTTATTTTCTTCTCTCTTTTTTTGTAATTTACATAAGTGTTTTTTTTTTTATATACAGGGTGCAACCAATTTGATTCGTATGTTACATTAAACAATAAATGAATACAAAAAAAATTGTAGATAGTGGATTCCACGACAGCCAACTCTGAGGAGTTTTTAAAAAAGATTGTCACTTGTTACAGAAAATTTTGATTCAACGTTTTCTTTAAATTGATTTATTCACTTTCTCTCATTTGCAATAAGTAATCTAACCTAACATAACTTTAATCAGACCATTAAAATTCATACAGAATGATTTAAGTTAGATTAGATTAAATGATAATTATTTCACTTTAAGTTAGGTTAGCTATCCTAACTTAAATCATGCTACAAGAGCTAACCTAACCCAAATCATGTCACAAGAGCTAACCTAAATTTAAATCATGCCACAAGAGCCTAACCTGACTTAAATCAAATTATCAGAATTCTAATACAGGTTGGCGCAAAACTAGCGATATGGTTTGAATGTTTAATAACTTTTTAAATTTATTTATATTTTTTATTTTTATTTCAGAATTTTGTGAAGAAAACTTCGGGCATTTGAAATGGAAGAGTACACAACAGAACAGCAATAAAAAATTGTTGAAATTTATTGTGAAAATCAACGGTCAATTGTTTTGACGCAGCGTGCTTTTCGTCGTTTTTTAATGTGCGTACTGGACCTTCAGCATCAACAATAAACCGCCTGGTTGCAAATTTTCGACAACATAGTACAGTAAGACATCTTCCATGTACCGGAAGACCACGTACGGTCCACACGGAAGAAAATATCCAACGTCTTGTGGATAGTGTGCAGGGCAGTCCAGAAACATCAGCAAGAAGATGTTCGGCACAACTGGGGCTATCGCGGAGGTCCGTTCAGAGGATATTTTCCACATTGCACATGTTCCTGAATAAGGTTCAGCTTGTGCAAGAATTGAAGCCGATACCAACAACGGCTTGATTATGCCATTTTATTCCGACAAAAAGCAGAAGAAAATCGCGATTTCATTAACAATTTGATAATGAGCGATGAAGCCCATTACCAATTGAATGGTTTCGTAAACAAGCAAAATTGCAGGATATGGGCTACGAAGAATCCAAGAACAGTTCCCCAGCGACAATTACACCCACTTAAGTGTACTGTTTGGTGCGGTGTATCGTCTGAAAGGATCATTGATCCATATTTTTTTGAAAATGCACATGGCGCCTCAGTTACGGTTAATGGTGCTGAATATCGAACGATGCTGGACAATTTTTTGAGGCCATCTGTAGAAAACCATCCACAGTTGTGGTTCCAACAAGATGGAGCCACAGCCCACACTGCAAGGGACACAATGGCTCTGTTACGGGACCTCTTTGGCGAACGCATTATTTCGCGCAGAAGCGATTTCAATTGGCCCCCACGTTCACCGGATTTAACAGCTCCAGACTGTTTTCTTTGGGGTTATTTGAAAGAAAGGGTATACGTAAATAAGCCAGCTACCATACCAGAGCTAAAACAAAACATTCGCAATGAAATTCAAGCCATAACACCGGAAATTTTACGAAAAGTTATGGAAAATGTACTGGAAAGAGCATGAATGTGCGAAGCGGAAAATGACCACCACTTGCGGGATATCATTTTTCATACTTAAACCAAAAATATTCCCTATTAATATACTGTATAACAAAAAAATAATAATAATAATTAACGGTTACCGTACACTTTCCCGAATATACAGTAGTGGAAAAATATAGAGCAACTTTAATATATTGCTAAAATAAAATTTCAGATGTTACCTTTGGCCATAATTTGTCTGTAGATAAAAACATACGATATTTATAAATAGTTTGCTGATAAAAAATCCCCATTCTTCTTTCGTTGTTCCATTGGATATAAAAAAGAATATTTTAGAATGGAAATAAATAAAGCAACTTTTTCAATAACCTGATAAATTTGCAATGTATTTAGTTTAGTATAAGTTTAAATTCATCAGTTTAACGTATTTCACTTGTCAACATGCCCAGAGGCAAACATTTATCCGCTGATATTAAAAATCGGATTGTTGATTTATACAATAGTGGTCAAAAACAGATTACCATTGCAAACATGTTTATGTTAAATAAATCTATTGTGTCGCGAATAATTAAGCAATATCGTGTAAAGGGAGATACATCCGTCAAAAAAAAATCAGGGAGACCTGGAAAAACCACTCACTTTACGGATAAACAAATTATAAAAATTGCCAAAACTGAGCCTTTTCTCGGATCTAACATGATAAAGCACCGTATATTTGAAGAACTTGGAGTAAATGTGACCTCTAGGACAGTGAGAAACAGACTACTAGAAGCTAAATTATTTGCTAGAAGACCAGCAAAAAAACCCATGTTGTCTAAGAAAAACAGACGATCCCGTTTAAGTTTTGCCAAAACGCATCAACACTGGACTGAGAATGACTGGAAAAAGGTTATCTGGAGCGATGAATCTAAGTTTTCTTTATTTAAAAGTGATGGTATTGTGTATGTAAGACGTCCTGCCAATGAACGACTCAACCCTAAGTATACGTGTCCAACTTTAAAACATGGTGGTGGATCGGTAATGGTTTCGGGCTGTTTTTCGGGATATGATATGGGGCCCCTTTATAAAATAGAAGGTATTATGGACCGATTTAAATATAAGGACATATTAGAGAACCAAATGGTCCCATACGCCGACGAGATTATGCCTTTAAGACATTTATTTCAACAGGACAATGATCCTAAGCATACTTCTCGGTTCGTAAAAGAATGGTTCAGAAAGGAAAACATCACTGTTATGGAATGGCCTTCACAGTCCCCAGATCTCAATCCAATTGAGAATCTGTGGGACATTTTGGATTCCAAAATCAGAGGAAAATTCTATCGCAATCACCAAAAATTGTTTGAAGCCTTGAACGAAGCATGGGTCAATATGGATACTGCGATTATTTCTAAATTGATAAAATCGATGCCAAAACGTTGTCAACATGTTATTAAGAATAACGGGTTCTTTACAAAATATTAATTAATATATTTTTTTAACTATTTGTATTTAAAAAAAACAATTTTGAAGCAAAGTTGCTCTATTTTTTTCCACCCAAAAATTATCTTTAAATATAAAAATACTTCATACAAAAAATATTTATTTTTACCCCCAAAATAAATTGCTTTTGTAGTTGTGGATTATTATAAAAAAAATATGGCTATGTCATACATTACTGATTAAAGAAATAAACGATTTTCAAAAGTTGCTCTACTTTTTTCCACTACTGTATTTTCCCGAATGACCTTTTTCCCGAACGCCATATTTCCTGAAAATAGATATCCCGAATCCCATTTCCCGAATCCAATTTCCCGAAAGGTATTGTTCCTGAATAAAATATATATTTTATATACAAAAGTTACAAAAGATTCCAAAAGTGTCACAATGCAATATTGTGGGCGATTGCACCCAAAAATTCGAGAACGCCTTGACTTCCCGCCGTACCGCCCGCGTAAGACTCATAATCGGCTGTGATACATTGAAGTTTCTCTTGAGTTGTGAGCCACTTCTTCTTTGGCGCTGCCTCACCATCCGACCCAAACTTAATTCCGCGAGCATTATTTCCGTGTCCGCTCGTTCCTTCTGAACTGAACTTGCACGTAACCGCCGGCAGTCCCAGTAAGTGCTTCCCTTACCCTGTTTCCCTCGTAGATATACAAACCCATCAAGAACGAGTTTTTTATCAACAATTTTGGCCTCCATTGTAAATTATTAAACAACTCTTGCACAATTTCGTACGGCGGTATGACGTGACTACAATTTGTTTGACGGTTGCTATGGAGCTTGTTCAAATTTATTCCATTCGGGAAAGTTGATTCAGGAAAGTAGTATTCGGGAAAGTCTTTTCGGGGAATGTATTATTCAGGAAAAACGTAATTCGGGAAAAATATATTCGGGAAAATGGGCGGATACGATAATTAACCATTAAATAAAAAAGTTATTAAACATTCAAACCATATCGGTAGTTTTGCGCAACCCTGTAGAATGATTTAAGTTAGGTTAGATGAAATGATAATTATTTCACTTTAAGTTAGTTTAGCTATCTAAACTTAAATCATTCCACAAGAGCTAACCTAACTTAAATCAGAATGATTTTAGTTAGACTAGATGAAATTATAATTATTTCACTTCAAGTTAGGTTAGCTATCCTAACCTAAATCATGCCACAAGAGCTAACTTAACCTAAATCATACCACAAGAGCCTAACCTAACTTAAATCAGACCAATAAAATTCGAGTAGAATGATATAAGTTAGGTTAGATCACATGATTATTATTTCACTTTAAGTTAGGTTAGCTATCCTAACCTAAATCATGCCACAAGAGCTAATCTAACCTAAATCATGCCACAAGAGCTAACCTAACCTAAATCATGCCACAAGAGCCTAACCTAACTTCAATCAAACCAACAGAATTGTAATTTAAGCTAGGTTAGATCAAATAATAATTTCTCATTCATTGTATCGATATTTGCTAATCTAACCTCAATCACGCCATTAGCAGTGTTTTAGGTTAACCTAAATCATGCCACAAGAGCTAACTTAACCTAAATCATACCACAAGAGCCTAACTTAACTTAAATCAGACCAATAAAATTCGAGTAGAATGATATAAGTTAGGTTAGATCACATGATTATTATTTCACTTTAAGTTAGGTTAGCTATCCTAACCTAAATCATGCCACAAGAGCTAATCTAACCTAAATCATGCCACAAGAGCTAAGCTAACCTAAATCATGCCACAAGAGCCTAACCTAACTTCAATCAAACCAACAGAAATGTAATTTAAGTTAGGTTAGATCAAATAATAATTTCTCATTCATTGTATCGATATTTGCTAATCTAACCTCAATCACGCCATTAACAGTGTTTTAGGTTAACCTAAATCATGCCACAAGAGCTAACTTAACCTAAATCATACCACAAGAGCCTAACCTAACTTAAATCAGACCAATAAAATTCGAGTAGAATGATATAAGTTAGGTTAGATCACATGATTATTATTTCACTTTAAGTTAGGTTAGCTATCCTAACCTAAATCATGCCACAAGAGCTAATCTAACCTAAATCATGCCACTAGAGCTAACCTAACCTAAATCATGCCACAAGAGCCTACCTAACTTCAATCAAACCAACAGAATTGTAATTTAAGTAAGGTTAGATCAAATAATAATTTCTCATTCCTTGTATCGATATTTGATAATCTAACCTCAATCACGCCATTAGCAGTGTTTTAGGTTAGATTTGTTGTTAACCTAACCTAAATCATGCCACAAGAGCCTAACCTAACTTCAATCAAACCAACAATATTGTAATTTAAGTTAGGTTAGATCAAATGATAATTTCTCATTCATTGTATCGATATTTGCTAATCTAACCGCAATCACGCCATTAGCAGTGTTTTAGGTTAGATTTGTTGTTAACCTAACCTAAATCATGCCGCTAGAGCCTAGCCTAACTTCAATCAAACCAACAATATTGTAATTTAAGTTAGGTTAGATCCAATGATAATTTCTCATTCATTGTATCGATATTTGCTAATCTAACCTCAATTACGCCTTTAGCAGTGTTTTAGGTTAGATTTGTTCTTGCGTCATGAATTGTGTGGCATACGAATTATCCATTACACAGGAGAGAAAGTTTTTGTTTTTCTCGTCAATTGTTTGTTTATTGTCGTCGGGGCCCAGTTAAGACAAACGGCAATCGTAAAAGACACCCTGTATATTCTACGAATAAATATCCAAATCTCCATTTTCTGGTGGTTTAATTAAAAAAATAACGGGCGATCGAACGCCGTCAATTAACGCCGCTTATATAATTAATAATGTACATTATAAAATCTCTCATTTCTCTTTCAAAATTCAACTAGAAATCAATTCATCATCGATATATATATTATATATTTATTTACTTACCCAAACGTGCGCATCGAAATAAAACTTCTCGTCTTAAAAAAATTGAAATGATTCGAATTACGAACCAGCAAATATACAGGGATCTTCTTTAAACCAGAGCTGGGCAGGATTTGAATGATTCAGGATTCGAATCCTTTTAGAGGATTCAAAAGAGGCATTTGAATACTTTAGTTAAATTGGATTCGTTACATTTTTTTAAGAGGATTCGTATTCGAATCCAAATGCGGGTGATTCGAATCCTTATAAAAGGATTCGAATCCACATAAAAGGATTTGAATAGTTACAAAAGGATTCTAATACTTACAAAAGGATTTGAATCGACAAAAAATATTCGAATTAATTGTGAGGATTAACACGAAAAATATTTGTTTTGTGTGTTTTTAAATTTCTCATTAAATCACTGTTCTATAAGCGTGGCGCATGAAGTAAAATTTCGAGTTTAGAAAAGCCCCGTGAAAATTTGTCGAGGGTCGCTGCGCGACCCTCGACAAATTTTCGACGCGGGGCTTTTCTAAACTCGAAATTTTACTTTATGCTTAGTCTGGGAGTGGAAACACTCGCTCGAAACTTCAAACTGATTGCTTTGATAAGAACATTAAATGACTGAAAATGTTTTTAAATATAATAATCTAGTTTTCAAAATGTTGTTTAACATTATTTGAAGTAAAACTGACATGGTAGCCACAATCTGAAATGTTAAAGTTTTCTGACATTTCCCTGATTCAAGATTTTTTGCCCTGACCTTTTAATATAATTTTCTTCTGTGGGAAACCCCCAGTGTGTTAAATTGTTTTCATTGTTTTTGTCAATATTTAAGTTGGTTTTATTTTTACGTGTTTTGTAATTTTTATGATTCCTGTTGATTTTGACAAATTTAATAACATCATATGGTTTTTTTGTTAGTGTTTTGGTCAATTTGAATAAAATACCATGACTTTTCTCTGTCTTTCCCGGTTTTAATGATATTCAGTGAATTTTTTATTTACGTAATTTTCAGGTATTCGCCGATTTTCTAATAGAGTTCAATTTGAAGTTTTGAACGAGTGTTTCCACTCCCAGACTAAGCATGAAGTAAAATTTCGAGTTTAGAAAAGCCCCGCGTAGAAAATTTGTCGAGGGTCGCGCAGCGACCCGAGACAAATTTTCACGGGGCTTTTCTAAACTCGAAATTTTACTTCATGCGCCACGCGTACAAGACACTGATTTAAAGTGAAGTTCAAAAACACATAAATACATCTTTAATTAGTGTAACACAGATATTTAGTCTGTTATCAACGATGTTCAATGTTAATATTAAATAATTAGGTTTTGAATATTTTTGTTAAAACAACTGATAACAATATTTATATGTTAATGGTTGCAAAAAATAATAAAATCAAATGTATTCTTAAAGGATTTGTATTCGTGGTTTGAAAAAACAGGATTCGAATCTTTGATTCGAATCATATTAATCTCTTACGAATCCTTTATTTGAGTATTCGTGATTCGAATTATATTAGGTGATTCGGATTCATGATTGGAATCCTTTTCACGAGGATTCGTCCCAGCTCTGCTTTGAAGGCTCTGTATATTTATTGCTTCGTCAAGTCAGGTAATAAATAATTGAATGTTTTATGATAGCAATGTGCGTTTGCATCAGTTCTCGTTAATTTATGTTGTAGTTAAATGACAAAATACTTAGCAACGCCACTTATGTAATACTTAAAAGCGCTATCTGTCATATAAATGAATGCACCGCAAAAGTTAGGTTTAAAGAATATTTGTTCAACAATGACGTTTACACAAAAATGTAACCATGGCAAAGTATTTTATCAATTCGTACATAAGACGTTAAACTTATGTTATATCGTGTGATCATTTAAAACATGATTTAGAGTAGGCTTTGAATTTTAAATTTGATTGGCACTACTGACTATTAATACAGTAGAACCTCGCTATACCGGGCCTCGAGATACCGTGATTCGGATATATCGGGGTCATTTTTCAGGTTTCTTTTTTTTTAAAGATGTTAATTTTAACAATTGACTGCATACCGCCCTGATTAGGTAAAACGTTCCGACGTCATTATTGTATTATATAGTATGTCTTGTTATGTAGGTGGCTACTGCACATACCTGCATTAAGCCTATTATGTTAAGGGGATTAGTAAATACTAGGTCCCTTGAATATATATATATATATATATATATGTATATATATATATATATATATATATATATATATGTATATATATATATATATGTATATACATATATATATGTATATATATATATATATATATATATATATATATATGTATATATATATATATGTATATACATATATATATATATATATATACATATATATATATATATATATATATATATATATGTATATACATATATATATATATATATATATATATATATATATATATATATATATACTGTTTCTTCGGGTTTGGTCCCGCGTATTTTCTTGGCTCTGGTCCATTTTATTTTTAATTCGACGTTTCGATGACGTCGCAGTCATCATCGTCAGGAATAACTATCAAAATTCCATTGCTCTAGCAATTTTGATAGTTATTCCTGACGATGATGACTGCGACGTCATCGAAACGTCGAATTAAAAATAAAATGGACCAGAGCCAAGAAAATACGCGGGACCAAACCCGAAAAAACAGTGATACATGTTACGCCCGCGAAAATCTACGTTTTAACATATATATATATATATATATATATATATATATATATATATTTTTGCACACAATACTGTATAAAACATATGACCAGTGCCCCGTACCATCCATCTAGCAATGGTGCGGCTGAAAGTTGTGTGAAACAAATTAAACATATTTTAATTAAAGCTAACGCTAAAAGCGATATAGAAATAAACAATGTATTGAGCAAATTTTTATTTCAATATAGGAATACACCCCATACTGTTACAAATGAGTCACCTGCGAAATTAATGTTAGGACGTAATTTAAGATGTAAGTTAGATTTGTTAAGAAATTCTACAGATGAGGTAGTAAGACAAAAACAAATGAAACAAATTGAGAATGCGGGAGGAAGCAGAAACGTGCAGTTCGAAATTAACGAAAAAGTGAACGTGCGCGATTTTCGAGGTTTAAATAAAGTGAAGCGAAAATGGTGCGAAGCGCGAATATTACGACCATTGGGGAAAAAACATTACGAAGTGAAAACAATAGAGGGTTTAGTCTGGAAGAGGCATGTTAATCAAATTATTAAAAACCTTAGCTTATCTTCCAGTACTCAACCTCCGCATGAAGTCAATTTAGAAAATAAGAACGACATTGTAAATAATAGCGTATCGCAATCCTCACAAATTGGAAATGCCGAAACTTCGGGTACTACTCGATGTTTAAGACGTAGAAGTCAATTAAAGAAACCCGATCCATTCGACAACTCCAATATTTAAAAAAGGGGGGTTATGTAATGTATTCGAATTTATATTTATTTTATATTTTAATAAAGACACGCATAGGAATGCGCATATGTTTTTTGTGTATCTTTTGTGTGTGTGAATCGAACAGAATAAAGTGAACTGTTGAAAGGTCAACGTGTGTTTTCATTGTGTGAGCCTTATCATAATATAAGTGAAAATACACACACCATATATATATATATATATATATATATATATATATATATATATATATATATATATATATGAGTGTGTGTGCGTGTGTGTGCTAGGTATAGCCAAAAGCCGTCCTGGTATAACGAGGTTCTACTGTACATAGTTTACCATAACCTCAAATTTATTCTATCATTCAATTAGCATTCTCTGGGCAGCTTGGTGGTGTAGTGGGTAAAGCGTTAGACTGCCACGCCATGGACCGGGGTTTAAATACCGGTCTCGCATGTTGTCTACATTTATATAGGTTAGGATAAAAATGCCAAACACTCCGTCTTCTCGGATATGATGTTAAATGCATGACGACCCGTGTACTGCCTAGATGTTGCGTGCATGTTAAAAATCCCTACCGGTAGGTTGGAACTCCCACCGAGTTCGGCAAAATTCCCGGATAGCTGTAGACCTAATCTACGGTGTCATGATTGGCCATAGCTGCAGAAATTGAATTTCGTTAATTTTAAGCACGAAATAAAAAAATATGTTACTGCTTAACGCGTATTATTCTCTGGATGAATACTTTGTTAGATTCAAGTGATTAATAATTATATGCATATATATTTCTGCTTTTGTGACGTATGTACCTGTGGTCATAAATAAATATTATTATTATTATTATTAAAAAATAGGATGACGTAAAACCCAAAATAAAAAAAAAAATAAAAATTAGTACTCTGGACAATCGCACAAAAAAAATGCTGCCTACTCTAAATCATAATTTAACCAATTGCACGGTAGTTAAATTTATGTTGCCATTGATAAATATTGCGCTTTAAGATAGGTTAGCTGTCCTAACATTAATCATGCCGGTAGTTAAATTTATGTTGTTAGTTAAGGAATGACATTTAGTAGTTTTTTGCTGTCAAGTTATCAAAAATTTCTATAAACTTTTGGGGAAAAGTGGCAGAATTCAAAAATGATAGTTCTATTTTTTTAGCTAGAACTTTATTTTAATTAGCCAATATTGTGTTTTCTCTTTTTCTCTTCTTAATTTTGTGTATCTCTTTATAAAATATGATTGTATTAATTTATTTTAGTTTTAACCTTTCATAACACGAAATGTGTCTGTTAACTACATGCACGTGGAAGAGGCTTGGGATATGAATTCTGACCATTCTTCGATTGTCCTCACTCTAAGCGATAGTATTATACAAAAGGAAATACCTGCTAGATTGACTAACAAATTTACCGATTGGCAGAGCTTTAAACTTCAACTTGAAGACACTATCAACTTGTCATCCTCAATAAGAAACGAAGACCAGCTAGACTATGAAGCGGAAAAATTTGTTGATAATATCCAACAAGCTACATGGGATAATACCCCTATTATTACCCCACGAACCAAACGTAATATTTACCCCAAAGAAATTCGAGCCCTTATTTTCGAAAAGAGAAGACTCAGAAGAATCTGGCACCAATCTAGATGCCCAGCAGATAAAACTAGAGTAAATAACGCAACACAACAACTCAAAAGAGAGATTAAAAAAATTAAAAATGACTATTAGTGAATATCTAAGTGGACTAACAAATGACGGTAAAACTGATTATTCACTCTGGAAAGCTACTAAGAGACTGAAGAGACCAATCTTGCAGAATTCTCCAATTAGAAGTGCAGATGGGACATATGCAAAAAGCAATAATCAAAAGGCTAATAGGTTTGCCGAATATCTTGAATGGACTTTCCAACCGAATGAGGGTGTAGCCATTCTGGACTGGGAAAATATTACCCAGGAAGAAGGTGAAATCAAACCCTCTACCCCAAGAGAAATTGAAATGATAATTAAAGATCACATTAACACTAAGAAAGCTCCAGGATTTGACTTAATTACTGGCGAAATTCTGAAACAACTACCTCGTAAAGCAATAGTAAAACTTACATATCTTATTAATGCATCGTTTAGATTAAAATATGTTCCTAAGATATGGAAAGTAGCAGAAGTGATAATGATTCCTAAACCTGGAAAACCACCAAATGAAGTTTCTTCGTACAGACCAATCACTTTATTACCTGTAATCTCAAAAATGTTTGAAAAAATACTTTTTAAAAGATTAAAACCAATTATTGAAGGCAAAAACATAATACCAGAACATCAGTTTGGTTTCAGAGAATGTCATTCAACTATAGATCAAGTCCACAGAATAATGAACGTAATTAAAAAGTCACTGGAAGAAAGGTTTGCTCTACTATCTTTCTTGATGTAGCGCAAGCTTTTGACAAAGTGTGGCACGACGGACTTAAATACAAATTAAGAAAACTTCTACCCAGACTATATTCACAAATGCTAGAATCATACATTTCAGATAGAGTTTTCAGAATTAAGCAGCAAGATGCTTACTCTGAACTAAAAGAAATAAAGGCAGGTGTGCCACAGGGCAGTGTGCTAGGACCAGTCCTCTACCTATTATACACCAGCGATATACCTGAATTAGACCATGATACGATAGCCACATTTGCCGACGACACTGCTATATTGGCTGTAGGCAAAGATCACGAAGAAGCAGCAGTAAATCTGCAAACCTCGATAAATAAAATTAACATCTGGACTAAGCAATGGCGAATTAAATTGAATGAGACTAAATCGGTCCACGTCAATTTCACAAATAAAAGAAATCAACATATCCCTGTTGGTATGAATGATATCCAGGTACCATATGCTGATACAGCAAAATATTTGGGTTTTACACTGGACGCTAAGGTACGCTGGAGAGCTCATGTCAAAAAGAAAAAAGAAGAACTGGACATCAAATTTCGAAAAATGTATTGGCTGCTTGGTCGGAACTCCACCCTGTCAATCTACAATAAATTACTGCTGTATAAACAAATTCTTAAGCCCGTATGGACATATGGCATCCAGCTGTGGGGTTGTGCCAAAAAGAGCTATATAGAAATAATCCAGCGAAAGTACTGAGGAGTATTGTCAATGCTCCTTGGTATTTCCGAAACAGTGACCTCCACAGGGACTTGGAAATGGATACTGTTAATGAGACAATACACAAATCTGCCAAGAGTCATGAACAGCGACTTCTTCAACACGTCAACATCGAAGCCATCCAGCTACTCGATAACACGAATTTGACCAGAAGACTACAGCAGACTAAACCGTTCGAGTTAGTTTAATATTGTGTTAGTGCAAAAGCAGAGCATAGTGCTAGTGTATACATTAATTAGTGTAATTAAGTTATTAAAATCTAAGGGATACTAATGAGTAAACCCTTAGTATTAAACCTTTAGTAAATTAAGTTAGCTAAATATTACTCATTGATCCATTTGTGATCAGATTGTAATTATAGTAAAATACAACTAAGTGTTTTGCAAATAATAAAAAAAACCTTGCTCTGAAGAAGCTAAGAAATGATTAGCGAAATATTGGCTAATTAAAATAAAGTTCTGGCTAAAAAAATAGAACTATCATTTTTGAATTCTACCGCATTTCCCCAAAAGTTTATAGAAGTCTTTGTTAGTTATGGAATACTTTAACAGAAACTGGTGCAAACGGGTATAAGTATTTTTCCTGGTCCAAAAATTTATTAGTAAGTATTTTTTCTGTGTTTGAAATTTTATTTCGATGCTCGACACGCTCACAAAGAATAAATCCTATCTGTACCTTCCTCTCTTTAAAAAATATACAATAATGTTTTAAGAGCTAAAAAAATTATCACAATAATCATTGAAATGACTAAAAAACATCGATTTTTACCTACTTTAGTTTACTTCATATTTT
The DNA here is from genome assembly GCA_932526585.2 of Philonthus cognatus. Classification (NCBI taxonomy): domain Eukaryota; kingdom Metazoa; phylum Arthropoda; class Insecta; order Coleoptera; family Staphylinidae; genus Philonthus; species Philonthus cognatus. Next base: position 139,280,720 of record OW052242.1, read on the forward strand.
TTTAGTTCGTCTCTCTCTCCTTCCCTTTTTTGATTAATCCCGTCGGGCAAGAATTCTTTCGGAAACAAACGGTGACGGTATACTCACACGATTGTTTCTATAGTAAATATTAATCAGCTTGTTTTTTTTTTGTTTGTTATGAAAATATGTGAATTAATAAAGTAGTCTCATTACACAACATACAGAAGACCGAACATTTTCATCCAATACAATTTGACACCTTTGATTTTTAAGTTATGTGTAAATTGGGTTGCCTATATGGCTATTACAAACTGTAGACAATCAATCGCAATTAATGCCCAACTTGTACATACACGAAGTTTTTCTTTCAAGTATACATGTCCCAATTACGGCTCTAGACCTCAATATCACAAAACAAAAATATCACGTGCCAAAATATCACATGTCAAAAATATCACATACCAAAATATGACACGTATAAATATAACAACAAAAAATATCACATGTCAAAATATCACATATTTTTACAGTCCAAATTTTCAATCGTCACATTACAATAATATTTTGGAATAGTTTTTCTAATGTAGAATTTCGAATCTGACAAAATTCAGTTGAAAATGAACATAAATAAAACACTGTTTATCACTCTGTTTGTATAACAATTGGTTTATTTGGTGACTATAGTTTCGATACTACACGTATCATTATCAAACCGTTAGTGATACGTGTAGTATCGAAACTATAGTCACCAAATAAACCAATTGTTATACAAACAAAGTGATAAACAGTGTTTTATTTATGTTCAACAATGTATAACGAAGTAGAAGCCTCTATAATCAGTGAAAATGAACAGTCGCAATTCAGCATTTTCCATCCCGTACATCGCCAATGAATGTTTGTCTTGGTGCAGCGAAATTTTGAGTACGTAAAACCGGAATGCAACAATAAATTGTTACCCTTTTGGCCGCGTATGAACTGCAGAACCATCGTGCCGATTTCTGTCACAATGTTTGACTGACAACGGAACACTTTCAGTTCCGTTGTCAGTCAAACATTGTGACAGAAATCGGCACGATGGTTCTGCAGTTCATACGCGGCCAAACGGGTAACAATTTATTGTTGCATTCCGGTTTTACGTACTCAAAATTTCGCTGCACCAAGACAAACATTCATTGGCGATGTACGGGATGGAAAATGCTGAATTGCGATGCTTTCGCGCGTACGGACACGGATAAGCGAGCGGGTATGTATAAACAATTATTAATCTATTTTTTGAATACAATATTAGTGTGACATCGGTAGTTATCCAGCTAATTATTACAGGCACCGTTTTACACGAACCGCAGCACACTCACACACCCAGTGCGGCGGAAGTTGAAGTCAAGAAGGTCGTTGCAGGCATTCGACGTCGGGCGAAAAGAACGCACGAGCCATCGACGGTCATCGTCACAAATGCTCTATCGACGGTTTCCGAAGCTACAGCAAGTCATATGCCATCTTTAGTATCGCTGGCGCGCACCGTCAACCGCACGCGTAATGCCGACGGTGCTCACCTGACCAACCCGACTTCTGCACGTGATTTGATATTGCCCAAAGACGTCACTTCAACGCTTAACGGAAAACCCTTCTTTTTTTTTTTTCTTGAATAATTTTCTGACTTATCACTTGGTGAAACATTTTTAAATATTGATAATGAAGGTTTAAATTAAATTACACTTGGTTTGTTTCACAATTTTTTACTTTACTATTTACTCGACTAGTTTCGCGTTTTACAGCATTATCAGGATTACATTGCATCAGAATTTTGTTCCGGTGGCGCATGAAGTAAAATTTCGAGTTTAGAAAAGCCTGAAAATTTGGTTTGGCCGCTCCGCGCTTCGCGCTACGCGACCAAACCAAATTTCCAGGCTTTTCTAAACTCGAAATTTTACTTCATGCTTAGCCTGGGAGTGGAAAACCCTCGCTTAAAGCTTAAAATTAAATCCTTTTAATAAACCGAGCATCGAAAAATGTGCAGCGTATGCATATGGATACTAAAAAAAAAAAATTCTTGTAATGAAAATGTTCGGTGTTACATAAAACTCTCTGTATGTGTGCGTGTTTTAGTCATTTTGACGACATTTTTCCTGATAATGCTGTAAAACGCGAAACTGGTCGAGTAAATAGTAAAGTAAAAAATTGTGAAACAAACCAAGTGTAATTTGATTTAAACCTTCATTATCAATATGGAAAACCCTTCATTTCGTTCGATGGTAATTTGAACGGGAAACGCGTCATTATTTGCTCGACGAGTTCGAATATAAAATTACTATCGAAATCTGAGGAATGGTTTTCCGACGGTACTTTCGACACAGTTCCCGACATTTTTAAACAATTATACACGATACAGGGCATTATTAATGACACGAAAGTTCCGTTAGTCTACGTCTTTATGAGCGATAAATCGGAAAGATCGTATAAAGAAGTTTTCGCGCACCTGAGGTCGAAAATGGGGCGTTGTTTGGTGTCGCGAATAATAACAGACTTCGAACAAGCGGCGATAAATGCGTATAACGAAATCTTTTCCGATGCAACGGTCAAAGGATGCCTATTTCACTTTGGCCAGGCTGTTTATCGACACGTTCAATGTACAGGGTATCAAACGCGATATGCGAATGACGAAGAATATGAGCAGTTTGTAAAAATGATTATAAGTCTGACGTCCGTCCCGTCAAGAAATGTCCGTGCCGCGTTTAAAAAATTATTGAAAATCGATTACTACAAGACTAATAAGGATGATTTATCAGATCTATGCGAGTACATTAAAAATCAGTGGTTAACCGACGTAGAAATTTGGAACCACTATGAATCCGTAATAAACGGATTATCGCGAACTAACAACTCAATCGAAGCGTGGCACGGACAATTAAAAAAGCGATTACTACGTGCGCGACTTGACTTTTGGAAGTTTCTTCAAGCCCTGAAGAAGGAGCAATCGCGAACAGAGGTGACACTGACGCAATTGAATGCAGGACGACCAGTCCAAAAAAAGAAGCGCAAGTACGAAATTCGGGATGAAACCATCGACAAGATGGTATCGAAATACGACAAAAAATCAGTCATTGATTACCTTAAAGGTCTAGCGACGCACATCGTAATCGTTTCGTAAGCGTTTTTAAGCAGTATTCGTAAGCCACATTTATAAGACATATATATACTCAATGACATTAGAAGCGTAACACCAAGAAGGAATGATTTTTTTGAATTCATATTTTAGCAACAGAGTGACTATATTTAAAGCATACATTGATAACAATTTCAACCTTGTGCCTTTTATATTTATTGTGAAAAAAAAAAAATTCACTTTTTCTTTTTTGATAAAACTATTTATATGAGCTGTTTAGTACAGATGCTTTTAGTTTTCGTGTTTCCGTTGAGTGTTTTAAGCTTAAATAAAATGCCTCGAGTCCGAAGACGTCCACAATATCACCATTTGAGCGATTTTGACCGGGGTCGAGTTGTTGCTTATCGAGATGTCGGTATGTCCTATCGCGAAATTGCCCGCCGCATTGATTCCACTGCAGCAACTGTAATACGTGTGTATCAGGTATGGACAGAAGAAGGTAGAGGAGCAAGAAGAAGACCAATTGGTCAACCAAGGCGTACCACAGAACGTCAAGATCGGCGCTTAAGACAAATAGCCCTGCGAGACCGTTTCGCTACTACGCGTCAAATCGGTGATCAATGGATTGGAGAAGAAGGTAGGCCCGTTAGTATGCGAACCTTATATCGCCGCATTCAATCCTTTGGGCTTCTTTCAATGGATTGGAGAAGAAGGTAGGCCCGTTAGTATGCGAACCTTATATCGCCGCATTCAATCCTTTGGGTTTCTTTCGTACCGTTCAAGATTAGTGCTTCCTTTAACAGCGAGACACTGTCGCCAAAGGTTGGACTGGTGCAGAGAACGGCAGCATTGGGAGGCAGAATGGCACGATGTCGTATTCAGCGATGAATCACGATTTTGTCTAGGCACGCATGATGGCCGTAGAAGGGTACGACGCTACCGTGGAGATCGACCTGATCTTAGGTTTGCTATTGAGAGGCATGTACACAGGACTGCTGGAGTAATGGTTTGGGGGGCTATTGCTTATGGTAGTCGATCACCTCTTGTATTCATTCGAGGCAGTATGACAGCTGCGCGTTATGTTGAAGACGTCATACGACCGACTTTGTTGCCTTATTTAGATGGCTGCCTAGACGTACTTTTTCAACAAGATAACGCACGTCCCCATATTGCTCGTCGAACTATGAACTTTCTTAATGAAGCTGGTGTTAATGTTTTGGCGTGGCCACCCCGTTCGCCGGATTTAAATCCCATTGAACATGTGTGGGATATCATAGGAAGAAGAATATTCTCTTTGCACCATCCTCCACAGACTCTAGCACAGTTGATCGATGAAATTCAAGTTGCTTGGAACGAGATGCCTCAAGAAGACATCGACCATCTCATTTTGTCGATGCCCAGACGTCTACAGGAGTGTATACAGCAAAGGGGTCGCCAAACACATTATTATTTTTTTTTTAGATTGCTTTTTAATAAAATTTCTTGAAAATGTAATCATTTTATTCTTGATGTAAGACTACCATACGGGCAAAAAATCAAGTTAAAATAATAACTCCTTCTGGGTGTTACGCTTCTAATGTCATTGAGTATACATTTGTAACACATTTATAATAAATTTGTGTTAAAAGTGTAATATATTTTCAATAAAACTGCAATACATTTGCAATAAAAATGTGTGATATTTCTGAGATGTGATATTTTTTTTGTTGTATTTATACGTGTGATATTTACGTATATGTGATATTTTGGTATGTGATATTTATTAATGTGATATTTAAAAATGTGATGTATAGGTCGGACACCCCCAATTACAGCGTATATGCTGTAAATGTTTAGATAATCGTTGTGTTTTTAATTCAATTTGAAACTTGAAAACAGTCTTCCACTCCCAGACTAAGCATGAAGTAAAATTTCGAGTTTAGAAAAGCCTGGAAATTTGGTTTGGTCGCGTAGCGCGAAGCGCGGAGCGGCCAAACCAAATTTTCAGGCTTTTCTAAACTCGAAATTTTACTTCATGCGCCACCGGTACAAAACACTGACATCTTACGAAGTTTAAAACACACCGCTAAACTTTACATTGCATCAGTATTTTGAACCGGTGGCGCATGAAGTAAAATTTCGAGTTTAGAAAAGCCTGAAAATTTGGTTTGGCCGCTCCGCGCTTCGCGCTACGCGACCAAACCAAATTTCCAGGCTTTTCTAAACTCGAAATTTTACTTCATGCTTAGCCTGGGAGTGGAAAACCCTCGCTTAAAGCTTAAAATTAAATCCTTTTAATAAACCGAGCATCGAAAAATGTGCAGCGTATGCATATGGATACTAAAAAAAAAAATTCTTGTAATGAAAATGTTCGGTGTTACATAAAACTCTCTGTATGTGTGTGTGTTTTAGTCATTTTGACGACATTTTTCTTTGTCAGAGTTAGTACCGATCGCAAAATGTTAATTATGTAATGTATAGTCAACCGTTTTCATCTTTCATAATTTCTCTTTTCAGCGATACTGTAGACTTTTTACCCTGTCAGAGTTAGTATCGATCACAAAATGTCAATTATCGGTTTATTAAAAGAATACAATTTGAAGCTTTAAACGAGTGTTTTCCACTCCCAGGCTAAGCATGAAGTAAAATTTCGAGTTTAGAAAAGCCTGAAAATTTGGTTTGGTCGCGTAGCGCGAAGCGCGGAGCGGCCAAACCAAATTTTCAGGCTTTTCTAAACTCGAAATTTTACTTCATGCGCCACCGATACAAAACACTGATTCACTGTAAAGTTTAGCGGTGTGTTTTAAACTTTGTAATATGTCACTGTTTTGTAACGGTGGCGCATGAAGTAAAATTTCGAGTTTAGAAAAGCCTGAAAATTTGGTTTGGCCGCTCCGCGCTTCGCGCTACGCGACCAAACCAAATTTCCAGGCTTTTCTAAACTCGAAATTTTACTTCATGCTTAGCCTGGGAGTGGAAAACCCTCGCTTAAAGCTTAAAATTAAATCCTTTTAATAAACCGAGCATCGAAAAATGTGCAACGTATGCACAAAATGTCAATTATGTAATGTAACGTTAACTGTTTTCATCTTTAATAATGTCTTTTTTAAGGTTACTGGAGACTTTTTTCCCTAATGTTACTTAACCTCAAAATTTTAATTGAATTAATAATCTTTATTAAAAATCCATATATTTTCACACAAGCTGATCTGTATTTATTTTTTGTACTTTTGTTCTTTCAACTCTTTTCCCTTTCCATACATTTTTCTACATAATTACTGGCCCCCTTCCCCACTCCTTTTGTGCTTCCTTGTTTCCTTCTCTTTCTATCCCTTCTACAATTCTAACGGGTATCTATAAACTGTCGGCATCTCGGTTGCTTTGAAAAACAAATTACATATCTTAAATTAAGTCATACGAGTTGGTGAATCTCGGAAATGTCAAATAAATTTAATTAAATGTCATTGGGTATTGTGTGACGGTATGATTTTTAATTACTTTTTTTTTTTCGTATGTTTTTATTTGAGAAGGCTGCCTTACAATTTATAAACTAAAGAGGTTGATTAAATATAAATAATTCAATTTGAAAAATAAACACAATATAAAAGTTTCTGGGGGTTATCTGTATCCTGGGCCAAGTGGAGGATACTGCTATAATTACTCATAATTATAGCAGTATCCTCCACTTGGGATTGCGGTTGAAGACTAATTAATTACGGTTCAATTTCTTGATTTTTTCTTCAAGCACGGACATGTTCTTGATTTTCGCTTGACAATACTCTTCAAGCACAGACTGGTGACCCGCAGAAACCAACCACCGCACTAACGGCCAGATGAGGAGTTGAAGAGTTTCAGCAGTGAAGGCAAGACGAGGAGTTGAAGAGTTTCAGCAGTATTAACATTATATTTAATGGTAATCTTTGAACTTAGGCCTAGCAAGAACCCTTTCTGTAGTCTATGATATCGTAATACCAACAAACAGTACAGCTCGCCAAGCTCACCGCTCGCACTTTTTGTTTTTTTTTTAATTATTCTTTTTTTTTTGACAGATTTTCTAAGGCAGCCTTCTCAAATAAAAACATACGAAAAAAAATTAAAGTAATTAAAAATCATACCGTCACAAGTGTCACAGCAAGAAGTATGTTTCTGAAGTCAGAATCTACTGGGATGCCGACAGTTATAGACACTCGTTATTTACCTCTTGCCCCCCCTTTTGTTATTTAACCTCCTCCTTCTATCACTCCTTCAATCCCCCCCTCTACTTTATCATTCCTCTCCCCCACCCGTATTTTCACATTAAATCCGTATACAAACTGAGAACCTGGTGTATCAGCTCGTATTGCTCCGCGGTTTGCACCATCCCGCCCCGGTGCAACCGCAGGGAGCAAACAATCGCCAGCACGTCGACGTTAAAATTACTCCTCAACTGCTGCAGCCCGTTCAAAATCGCCAAAAAACAACCGGTCCTCCCGATCCCCGCGCTGCAGTGCACCACCAGAGGCCGCTTGTTATGCTGGTCTTCATCCCCGCCGATGCTCTTCTTCATCACCTTCCTCTCCGACTCCCCGCTCATCTTCCTGAAATGCTCCATGTTCTGCCGGAAAGTGCTGTTTTCCCCGCCGAACCGCGTCTCCGAATGAGAGACCCGCGGTTTCACAACGGGCGGTTTCTTCAAAACGCACTTATCCGAAATTCTGGTATTATTATCCACAAACTCCATCACGTGGAGCGCGATTTTTAAAACCTGCCCGGGATCGGCCATCTTGTGGTCCTGCCAGTTGGGATACCAGTAATGTTTAATAATCCGGCTCTCCATATTAGCGCCGGCTGTCCGACGCTCCAGCTTCAGGTGTCTGATGGCGCAGTCGCCGATCGCCTCTTTGGAAATGTATTTTATGGTGTATTTGCCGTAAGTGACTTCGTCGACCTCCTCGTGTTTGATTATCTCCTCCTCGTATTTTTTATTCACACGGCTCGTGTCAAACGTGAATTTGTCGGCGACGCGCGTCGTCCGGATTATGTAGTACGATTTGCCGGTTATGTTCGGGCGTTTGCCCAGCGGGAAGTACAGCTCGCACTTGTTCCGGCCTTTCTCCACCAGTTGCGTTAGCATTACTATACAGTTACACTAAAACAAACAAAAATCATGTTAATTGAATAATTCTTTAAATGCGAGTTGTTTTACAGGACTGTTCAACGTCAAACCCGACGGGCGGGTGCGCTCCGCTACACTATTGTATTCAGTGTTGCCAACTCTAAAAATCCACTTTCCCCTAAATTATAGCTAACCCAAAACTCACAAATTTGACAAAAAAAAACCTAAAATTTTATTTTTACTTTAAAAGATTAGGAGAGAGAAATGGTGTTGCTTTTCAGTTAACTTCCACAAAACGAAAATAAATAATATTTTCTAAAAATACATTTTTTTGATGACAAAAAATAACATAAAACAAAAATATATCAACTCAAAAAAAAGAACACCTCAAAATCTTATGAATGTAAAATGTTTTGAGAATCTTCTTCCTTTTCTGAGAAAAATATTTTATCGTAAAACACAAAGGGCTGTATGATTTACCTTTTGTTATAATTTAAAGGCCGTCGTTAAAAAATCCTTATGATTTAGAATTCATTTAGGCCTTAGGGACTGTCATTGGTGAATTTATTTAAATTTTTTTTTAACAATGGAGATCGTTCTTTAATCCATTCGTCAAAAGTGAGTTTTACAATAATTTGGAAGAAAAACATTGAAAACGGAAAGAATTCCATCTCAAATTCGATTTAGAAAAATCTCAAGAAGAATCGGTATGTCATAAACTTAATACAAGATTCCCGAGTGGATAAAACTCCCCCAATTATAATTACTTAAATCTGGTACATGTTAATACAAACAAATACAATATAATTAGAGCATATGTATCCCGGTGTTGACCTTTCTACCCCCAACATAGGCTTCCGGAACCACAACCGCTCCCTCTCCATTAACACCAACCTCACACACGCACCCCATAGTTTAGACGCCACTCTTAAATTGTTCCCTATCCAGTTCCCCCACTTTTTCCACGCTATCCCCCAGGCCTTTCTAGCCTTCCCCTGCACCCACCTCAAATGCTCCTCATACTCTCCCGTCCCTTTGAACATAAACCTTAAATACTCGAATCTTTTAACCCTCTCAATCATCTCCCCCTTCCACTATAATTCTTTCACCCTCCCCTTCCTTCCCATTATTTCTGAATCTCATCCATTTCGTTTTTCCTACATTCACGCTTAACCCCCTTTTATCCATAAACCTCTCCGCCATTTTCAACATATCCTTCATCCCTTCCCACTCTCTTGCCACCAGCACCATATCATCCGCATATGCCAACATCCACATCTCTGCCTTCAGCCCATCCCCCCTGCTGCCTTCCCTCCCTTCACTTCTTTGAACGCTCTTTCCACCTTCTTCTCTGTGAACTCTTCTTTTTGCATCTCCACTGGCACTCCACTACCTTCTCTGCACTTTCTTGCCCATTCTTTCAACGATACCCCTAACTGCCTCTTCCTTTTCCCTCTACTCAGCACCTTCCACATTTCCGCCTCGTTCCTACATTACCTCGCTCATTCTTTCTACCGCCTGCAGCTTCTTCCTCTCACATATACCATCATATCCCTTCCTTGCCGCCACCACTTTCCCCTCTTCTCCTCCATTTCCTATGCATTCTCCCACTGCGCTACTCAACTCCCTCTTTGCGTGCCTACGTTCCTCATCGAACCACGTACCCACCTCTTCTCTCTCTCTTATTTTTCCTTCCACATCCCACTATCATCTCCTCCATTGTATTGACCTCTTCTCATTGAATTCTCGTCAGCCTCTTCCTCATATCCTCAATGGCCTTTACCCCACACTTAAGGTATTCGTTTTCTTGTCCCCTCTCCACTTCTTTTCCCTTCCCCATCCACATCTCCACGGTAGATGGTCCGATCCCATCTCCATACGTCTTATCTTTCCCCTTGCTATTCCCTTGACCCCCACATACTCAATCACCGATGCCCCTCTTAGCCCAATGTAAGATTCTTTCCCCTCCCAATCGCCCTCCGTGCATCTGTTTAAAATCTCCCATCCCTCCTCCATCACCCACTCCTCCATCCTCCTGACCTTCCCATTTATACATTTATCCTGCAAACTCCTCTTCACAACCGAACCGTCCTTTCCAATCCTTCCCCCGCTTCCCCTATTCTGGCATTAAAATCCCCCCACCATCCACCTTAGCCCGTTTTCTCATCTATTTCTCTCTTATGTCCTCCCAATTTTTGTTGACATATACCACCCTACATTAACCCGATATCCTCCCTGCTGGTATTTCATCCACACCAGCACTTCACATCCCTCCGTCATGTCCCCCTTGCCTCCTTTCCCATCCTCTCTCCATCCAACAATCATTCCCCTTGGCCCTCCCTCTCATAGCACATTTTGCTGCCTCTTTGGGGAGAAGTGAAAGGATGGTTACAGAGGGGGTTTAGATGGGAGACCATCTAAACCCCCTCTCTAACCATCCTTTCACTTCTCCCCATTCCTTCTTCACCATTCAAGTCTCTATTATCCCCACTACGTCCTCCCCGATTACCCACTCCTTAAAGTCTTTCTTCCACTTGCACTCCTGTCCTTTAGACTTTATTACTGCTACATTCTAAAACCCTATCGTTATCGCCCTTTTTTCCCCCACTCTCCCACACTTGCTGCTCCTGCTCACAGCCCTTCTGCCCTAGCTCCCCCCCTTCTATATCCGCTTTCCCTATCTCTCCTCCCCCTCCTTTAGTAACACCTCCACATTTTTTCCAAATGCCTGCTCCATCTCCCTCCTACTATCTCCTTCCTTCTTACTTTTTTGACTCCTCCTGCCTTTCTGATTCCGCCTGTTCCTTATTTCATGCCCACTCTTCCCCATTAACTATAACTTTCTGATACCCGACCCCAGTCAATTTCCCTATTTCCCTCTTCTGTCTAGCTATCTCCCTTATGAATTTCTGCACAATCCTCTCCTCCTTCGTTAGGTTATCATATGAAGACTCTTTCTTGCACACTTTAGTCTGCTTTAATTTTTTATCACTTTAACTTTGTCTTCTAACTTCACGAGTCTCACCACCACCAACTTTCTAACTCTATCCACAACATAGCTCTCCTGCACCTACGCCTCTACTCCCAGTGCCTCCTCCAGAAAACCTGCCACTTCTCCCTTTTTTTAACAAATATTTTGACTCTTGAAAAATGTTTCTTACCTTAGTCATCCACACCATTTCCCAAAAATCGACGCAAGTATTCGCCATAGGGCCTTGTGTCGCTATGTAGGCTGTCTCCGTATAATCAGGCCCCTGAAGAAAAAAAATACATTAAAAAATTAACTACAATATGTACTTAATTAAAAACGGTTTTGTGATTCAATACATTTCAATAGTTAAATCATTAAATTGACAAAAATCAGTGTTACATAATAAGAAAGATAATAAATCCCAACATATCGAAAAAGTTCTAACAAAAATTGGTCTGTTTAGAACGCATTTGTTTAAAACAAAGAAGGTGTCAAACTTTTAAAAATAACAATGGGCCCGTTCATCAAAATGCTCAATATTCAACATCTTTAGATTTGTTTGTGATGTATGTTAGTATCTAATAAACGGTACTCCAGCCCCCTTTTTTGTACGTTTGCAAAAATCTTGAACACATTCACAATTGGGCAAGTGGTGGTCGAGCGGTAACGTCGTCGGGCTGTATCGCTCGGCGAGCCACAAACTCGGGTTCGATTCCCGTGCACGGGGAGACTTTATTTAAAAATAATTTCTCGTCGTGTCCCTGGGTGTGGTGTGAATGTGTCGTGACGTCTAAATATATGTTAAATTAATTAATACAAATCATCGTTAGTGGCTGAATGGCTAGAGCCTATGCCAAACAAACAAAAAAAAAAAAAAAAAAAACATTCACAATTAACAGTCCGGTCATCAGAGAATTCAGAGAAAACAGTTGGCAGTAAACTCCCCGTTGTTTCTGATGAACGGGCCCAATAATTCTTTGTAATTTCTTCTGATTAAATTAAGATACAAACAACTAAGATAAATAAGTTTATTGACATCACTTTATTATTTTTAAAAGATCTATTTGATATATTTTAGGGTTATCGCTCATAAGCGTCAATGTGGATTTTTCAAAAGATTCTCAATTTTTACAACGTTCAAATTTCATATGTATTATCCTCCAATCTCAATCTGGCCAGTTGCGCTGTGGCAAATGGGCGGGCATACGGTGGGAAAAGCGCATCGGTATAATACGTTCTGTGTTCGTTCGATTGGGACATTCAATGACCAAAAAATCATAGAATTTAAAAATGTCTGCGTTCCCTGTGGGAGGCACGCATGTGCCTGGGGACAACCATAGGAGCCAAATGTCGAACTTTTCTACACTGGTAATAAACACCCTGTTTTGTCACCGATTGTACCCGGGCAGTAGTATGTTTCTTCCGCTCCGATTCTTGGATTTCACGCTCTGCAGGGTCCGCTTCCCCATCGGCCAGATTGACTTCGAAGGTTAATAATAGCAGCTACTTATGACTGCACTGGCCAGCTGGGAATGTTACGCATTGGTCACCAGTAACCACTGTTGCCGCAATTGTGTTAAGCAGGTCATATGGACTAGCTTCTGAGTGGAAAAAAAACATCATGTATAATCTGTTTTTTTTTTAATATGACCAATCAAATTTGACATTTTAAGAATTTAGTGGTGTGATGCAGGTTATGTGTATTAGGTTAGGACAAGATTAATCACATGTTATATTGTAAATCAACTTTTAATTTGTAGGTTATGTGAAGGGAAATCTGTTAATAATATGACAATTCAATTAACTCACAAAGTTTACGATTACAAATGTATTTACCTGTCACCGCCTCAAATAATTTGTATCTACTACCAATTTAATAAAGTGTCTCTGAGAACCAGGTAGGATAGGAGGATCAGGTAATATTCCTTGCTCAGGAATATCTGTCTTCTTTATCATCTGCCCATTTATATGTTCAAATTTTAAAACGGTTCTAAATACAAGGAATTTTTTATTTAGGTATACGTGTTACGCTTTTTCACTGTTAGTTTTCAAACATTTGCGATCTTATTAAAAACTTTCAATTTAAAAACTCTAACGAGTGTTTTCCACTCCCAGGCTAAGCATGAAGTAAAATTTCGAGTTTAGAAAAGCCTGAAAATTTGGCTTGGTCGCGTAGCGCAGCGGAGCGGCCAAGCCAAATCAGGCTTTTCTAAACTCGAAATTTTACTTCATGCGCCACGCGTATAAAACACTGATTTAAAGTGAAATTCAAAATATACTTCGACTTAGTTTTGTTTAGTTCATTAATTTTACAAATGTTTATATGGAATATGTGAAACTATACTTAACAGAAAAAATCCCTGTATGTGTTGTAAATTTGCAAGTTGTAGCATTCTCTTTTTTGAAAATCTCTGCATCGTGACAATTTATTTAACAAATTATGAGTTACTTGTCACATTGATAATCATTTACAAACATCTCAAAATTTCATGTTTAAAATACCCTACTGTTAAAGCAGGACTGCAACTGTTTGCAATAAATACACCCTCGGTTTGGTCATATTAAAAAAAAACGAGAGTTTAATTGGGATTTTTGAGCTAACTAGAATCTGGCTGGTTACTAATCAAATTATAACCTCAATCAAGTGTAATTTATTTTATATTTTGTAAACTTAAATATGTAGAAATTAAATTAACTAACCTTAATATAATTAGCATGAATGTACGGCTGTTCGTCTGTCAAATGCACCCTGCTATGCTCATTGGGCAGCACCCCCCTGTACCGATTCCTCGTCTGACTCCCCGACACCAAACACTTCTCCTGCAGATTCAACGGCACCTCCCAAAACTCCTGATGCAGTTTGGGAACCCTTTGCGGCTACAAAACTCATAAAATCAACCCCCTTCACTAAAGACTCAAACACAAAGTAAATACCTCACAAAACAACTTCAAATCGGCAATCGACAACACACTCCCGGCAGTCTGCAAATATTGAACATTCTGCAAGTGCATCTTAAAATCCTCAGAGAGCATCTGCGAAGCCTCCAAATCGGCCTGCCGTGGGTAGCAAGCCCTCCGGTGCCCCTTACAGTGCTTCGAAGTGTTGTTGCAGGTTTTACTCCCGGAGATGTTGCAGAAGTTGCAAGGCGGGACGTACAAGTTTTCGTTCGAGAGGCTCTTCCGCCCGCACTTAGAATTGCATATGCAGTTGCATTTTTTATGCACGTTTTGATATTTGCTTTTGCAAATGTTCGATTTACTGGGAATCGACTCGTAAATCGTGCAATTCCCACACGTTTCCAAGTGGGTTTGCGATTTCCTGCGGTCTTGTAGAGGTTTCTTCTCCTCTGCGGGGCACTTGATGCAATCACACTTGCTCCCCCCGAACGAGGTTAGGTTCAAATTAGAGATGCTTTTAGCCGCATTCAACTGGGAAATCGGGACCGGCTTATCGAGGTTCGTCAAGTCGATTGTCAAGCTCGCGTTCGAACCCCTCCTCTCCAGCAAACCCTTCGTCTTTATCCTGATGGGCTCAGCCCGGCTATCCGAAGTAAAGTCTTGCAAAGTCATTATTTCCGGCAGGGTTTTTAAAGTCTGCGAGCCCGAAATGCTTGTGTTCGAAGCGAACCGCTTTAAATTCGAACTAAAATTCGGGGCCAGGGAGGCTTTCTGCGGGATATCATCGAAATCCGAAGTGTACTTATGCTTAACCTGCTTCTTCGGCGTGTTCGGCATCGAGAACACATCCCGATTAATCTCCAAATTCTGACTGTTCTTCGGCGGATCAGAATCCAAGCTAACGGCTTTCAACTTCCTCGACAGGGTCGGCGTCTTCGGGGACTGTATCACCAGAGTCGGCTGCGGGCTCGCGCTCAACTCGCTCACATCCTTGAGCTCCAAATTCGGGAAATTCCTCTCCCTCCTCAGCGGAACGCTGTCCAACACGAACACACTCTCCGCTCCCTCCGCACTGGTGCTTATCTTCGGTAGGTTATTACTCTTGCTCGACGACATAACCTCGCCGGTTTTTTCGGCGCACTGGTGGGGTGGTCCAAGGGGGGCTCGAGTCCCCCCCGGGAATTTCTCTGTTCCGGCTTTAGGCGGCTGTTTGTTGTTTACGTCCTCCCATTACAAACAAACGGATTTCCGGCCGGGGAAACGCACTACCGGTTCGGTTTTTTGCATTTTTCGTGGGGCGCGCACTTTTCGGGAAATCGCACGGGTTTATTTTGCGTCGTACGAGGGTTTCGAGTTGTGTTTTTGCGCGAATTTTCGATAGGGGCAAGAAATATCGGCCATGTTTTCCAACCAGCTGTTTTTGGGTCAAAGACTTCAAACAGAGTTGTCGGTTGTTACAACAAAAACATAATTTTCCACTCAGATAACACATAAAAATAAAAAACAATCCAGTACTTACACTTTAAACATGAATAATCAAAAATATCAATTGATATTTGCGTGCTTTACACACAAATAAGGAAAATATATTCCGAATTTCAACAAACAAAACACTTGACAACTCCGCTTTTGCAACCCTTATCTAAACAAACAGCATTCTACGCAGCGAATATTCGTAGTAAAATAAAAAAATAGTGCACGAGGTCAAAATAAATCGATTATAATTTATTATTTAAAAATTAATTCTAGAAACATTTTTAATACAATCAATACAATGATGTTTAACTATTTCCGAACATTACAACATGTTAAATTTCATAATTTTAAATTAAATAAATTCTAAAATAATTAAAATTTATAAAGGGTGAAGTTGGCTCCTCATTGGGATTCAGAATAAATCATTCAACATTTCAAAATATCTAACTATATTTTGTAATCTTATTTATATTATAATTCATTAAACATTATATAAAATAATTCATTCCTTTTTAAGTTTGCAATTGAATATTTTCTAAAATAATTCAAATTTCGAATAGGGTGAAGTTGCTGCTCTATTGTAAACAGTATTTTCTATAATAATTCTTTCTATAAATAAGAATATCTTTTTCAATATTTATTCACTAAAATCCAAAATACATAAATTAATTTTACAGCGTGAAGTTGTTTTGGTTAAAATAAATCGATCATAATTTACATATAACTAAAAATAAATACAATACATTTTATTGTACTAATCAATCATTTTCAACAATATTTTGTTTATTATAAAATGTTTAGTTTAATTATTAATAAAATATTAACAATTTTCGATGCAAGGTGAAGTTGCTGCGTATTCCCAAAGCAAAAAAAAGGCGGCTCTGAAACTAAACAATAAAAATAACAACAACAATTTTAGAAGGTAAGTTTATAAATACCATACAATTTATTGTGCTAATCAATCATTAATAACAATATTTCATTTATTATAAAATGTTTAATTCAATAATTAACAAAATAATAACAATTTTTGACACAGGGTGAAGTTGCTCCGTATTCCCAAAGCAAAATGGAAAACAAGATGGGTCTGAAACTAAACAATAAAAATAACAACAATTTTAGAAGGTAAGTTTATAAGTACTATACAATTTATTGTGCTAATCAATCATTATTAATAATATTTCGTTTATTATAAAATGTTTAATTTAATAATTAACAAAATAATAACAATCTTCGACATAGGGTGAAGTTGCTCCGTATTCTCAAAGCAAAATGGAAAAAAAGGCGGCTCTGAAACTAAACAATAAAAATAACAACAACAATTTTAGAAGGTAAGTTTATAAATACCATACAATTTATTGTGCTAATCAATCATTAATAACAATATTTCGTTCATTATAAAATGGTTAATTTAATAATTAACACAATAATAACAATTAATTTTCGATACAGGGTGAAGTTGCTGCGTATTCCCAAAGCAAAATGGAAAAAAGGCCGCTCTGAAACTAAACAATAAAAATAACAACAACAATTTTAGAAGGTAAGTTTATAAATACCATATAATTTATTGTGCTAATCAATCATTATAAACAATATTTCGTTCATTATAAAATGTTTAATTTAATAATTAACAAAATAATAACAATTAATTTTCGATACAGGGTGAAGTTGCTGCGTATTCCCAAAGCAAAATGTCAAAAAGGCGGCTCTAAAACCAAACAATAAAAATAACAACAACAATTTTAGAAGGTAAGTTTATAAATACCATACAATTTATTGTGCTAATCAATCATTATAACCAATATTTCGTTCATTATAAAATGTTTAATTTAATAATTAACAAAATAATAACAAGTAATTTTCAATACAGGATGAAGTTGCTGCGTATTCCCCAAGCAAAATGGAAAACAGGCGACTCTGAAATTTAACAACAACAATTTTAGAAGGTAAGTTTATAAATACCATACAATTTATTGTGCTAATCAATCATTAATAACAATATTTCGTTCATTATAAAATGTTTAATTTAATAATCAACAAAATAATAACAATTAATTTTCGATACAGGGTTGCTGCGTATTCCCAAAGCAAAATGTAAAAAAGGCGGCTCTGAAACTAAACAATAAAAACAACAACAAACATTTTAGAAGGTAAGTTTAAACATTTCTAATTTTTAATTATATAAGTAATCTATATTTTAGATATCACTTTAAATCAATGTTTTGTACGCGGGGCGCATGAAGTAAAATTTCGAGTTTAGAAAAGCGTGAAAATTTGGATTTGCCGGAGCGCGACTCGCTTCGCTCGCGCGCCCCGGCAAATCCAAATTTTCACGCTTTTCTAAACTCGAAATTTTACTTCATGCTTAGTCTGGGAGTGGAAAACACTCGTTAGAATTATGTTTAAGTAACAACAGATTAATGACTTTAATTCACCCACATTTAAACATTAAAAGTGCGATTCTTTTCGCAATCTACAACAAGTTAGTCTTACAAAGACTATACCAAACACTCATTGAAACAACTACTTCCCGGGCTAATACCCCGACGAACATTGAATTATACAACAAGTGTTTGCTGTTACATACAGTAACCTACTGCAAATGTAACAATTTGGGTCAAATTATTCAGGCCATCTATAGACGCGTTTCGAGTAGGTTACTGTATGTAACAGCAAACACTTGTTGTATAATTCAATGTCCGTCGGGGTATTAGCCCGGGAAGTAGTTGTTTCAATGAGTGTTTGGTATAGTCTTTGTAAGACTAATTTGTTGTAGATTGCGGAAAGAATCGCACTTTTCATGTTTGAAGTATTCTGCAACCAAGAATTGGCAATTTCATTTATCACCCACATTTGCCAACTTTAGTCAAACGATAGTTTATTGTAGTATTTTTATACGTGACTTAATGTCATAATCGTTTAAAAAACAGTCCATTGTTAATTAAAAAACTTATTAAATGAAGATATTTTAAATTTATTGTAAATGAAAAACATTTCTATCGGATTTTTAGGGAAAATGATAACAATCACACTTTAAGTCATTACAGCGTGAAGTTGATTTGGTTAAAATAAATCCTTCCTAATTTACATACAACTAATAATAAATCCAATTTATCAATAATTTTTAACAATATTTTGTTCATTATAACATGTTTAATGAAATAATTAACAAAATAATAACAATTTTCGATACACGGTGAAGTTGCTGCGTATTCCCAAAGCAAAATGTCAAAAAGGCGGCTCTAAAACCAAACAATAAAAATAACAACAGCAATTTTAGAAGGTAAGTTTAAACATTCTTAATTTTAAATTATATAAGTAATCTGTATTATAAATTTCACTTTAAATCAGTGTTTTGTAGGCGGGGCGCATGAAGTAAAATTTCGAATTTAGAAAAGCGTGAAAATTTGGATTTGCCTCGCACGCCCCGGCAAATCCAAATTTTCACGCTTTTCTAAACTCGAAAATTTACTTCATGCTTAGTCTGGGAGTGGAAGACACTCGTTAGAATTATGTTTAAATAACAACAGATTAATGACATTAATTCACCCACATTTGTTAACTTTAGTCAAAAGATGGTTTATTGTAGTGTTTTTATACGTGACTTAATGTCATAATCTTTTAAAAAACAGTCCATTGTTAGTTATTTTTAATTTATTGTCAATGAAAAACATTTTTATCGGATTTTTAGGAAAAATTATATAAACCACACTTTAAGTCAATAAAAGTCAATTTCAACGTTAGATTGTAAGACATTGATATAATTGCATAACTTTCAAATGACTAAACAAATGGTAGTTGTAAATGTAATTTTGCATTTGAAAAATGGTAATTTTTGGTTTTAAACGTTAATGTTGATAATGGATATGCCAAAATTACATGCCAGCAAAAGGGTAATTTTTATATAAAATGTCACTAAGCAAAAAACAAACAAATAACGTTATATCAATATTGTAGCAGCATCAAACGTTGTTTTAATGTTGTTGGAACATTACTTAAATGGATTTGATCAGTGGGTTGTTACGTAAAATGTCAACTAAATTGTTAAATCTCAGAAAAACCGACTAGATTAGTTTACTGAATAATATTTCCTTCGTTTTTTTTTCCAGAAAATGTTAAATGTTTCTGACTATAAAAGTATAGTATGTTCAATAAAATAAAATCTCTAGAGAGTCATGGAAAATATTGTAGGTTGGCAGCTATGAAATTATACATTTTTTTTTTTATTTTGGGTTTTACGTCATCTATTTCCGCTGCTAAGGCCAATCATGACGCCGGAGATTAGGTCTACAGCTATCCGGGAATTTTGCCGAACCCGGTGGGAGTTCCAACCCACCGGTAGGGATCTTTATCGTGCACGCAACATCCAGGCAGTACACGGGTCCTACATGCATTTAACGTCATATCCGAGAAGACGGAGTTTTTGGCATTTTTATCCTAACCTATATAAATGCAGACAACTTCTACATTATTATATTATGTTTGATGTATGATTATAATTATTATGTTTGATGTTTTATATGTCAATTCCTAAAGCGTGTAGCCAACTTAAATTTTAAAAAAGATAAAATCATGGCACTCTAGAGGTATTTTATTATTGAACATACGATATGTTCATACTAATCACTGGGTCGACTGTATTTTGACTATTGTAACATTTTGCTTAAAAGTCACCAGCTCGACTGTTTTTTTTTTACTATTACAGTATTTTTATATTAATCACTCGATCGACTGTTTTTTCAACAATTATAACATTTTGACCTTAAGTTGCTTGATCGAATGTCTTTTGACTTTAACAGTATTTTCACATTAAATCACTCTGTTGTAGCGGCGGCTCACAGCCTAACTTCAAGGTAGGCCAGAGACCCAAGGTAATATGTATCCGTTATTGAAAGGTGACTTTGTTGTGCAATTCCTTGTATTTATAAAGTGCGATCCCAACCTCAAATTTTGCGTACCTTGGCGCTGTGGCCGACTCTAAAGTTAGGCTGCGAGCCGTCGCTGCTCTGTTGATTGTATTTTGACTATTGCGACATTCGACACATCGATTATTTTTTTACAATCATAGTATTTTCACATTAAACACTTTTGACAATTATGATATTTTGACTACAAATAACTTGGTTCTTTTATTATGACGGTGTTTTCACATTAAATCATTTTGTCTACAGTACTTCGACTATTCAATCACTCTGTCGACAGTATTTTGACTATTATGACTGTAAGAAACGAGTGATGTCCACTCCCAGACTAAGCATGAAGTAAAATTTCGAGTTGAGAAAAGCCCTTAGAATTTGGATTTGGACGCGCAGCGTCCAAATCCAAATTCGGGCTTTTCTCAACTCGAAATTTTACTTCATGCGCCACGCGTATACAAACAGTGATTTATTCAAAAGAAAAAAAAAAAGAAACAATTCTTAGTTAATCATTTCATCACTTTTGTAAGTTTTGCAAAATTTTAACTTTTCCTGTCATTTCATCACTTTTCGACATTTTCGACAATATTTCGACAATTCTCGACAATTTTAGACTTTTTTTCGATATTTCATCACTTTTCGATACTTTGGACAATTTTTCACTTTTTTCGGCTTTTTTATTTATTTATTTATTTATTAATATACGGCGGACCATTTACAAAAACATTAATTTACAATAGTAATATCACAATATATAATAAATATTAAAGTACTTAAAATAAACAACAAATAAAAAGTAAATGTAAAAATGTAAAAATATAATTTTAACATTCAAAAGTAAAAAACAAATATAAAAAATGCTTAGTTAATTATTTCATTACTATTGTAAGTTTTGCGAAATTTCAACATTTTCTGTCATTTCATCACTTTTCGGCATTTTCGACAATTTCCTACTTTCTTCGATATTTCACCAGTTTTCGACTTTTTTGACATTTTATCGCTTTTCCATAGTTTTCACTATTTTCGCAAATTTCAACATTATTAACATTTTTTCGCAAATGTCAACATTTTCTGACATTTAATCATTTTTCACAAATTTCAATATTTTTTGATATATCGGATTTTTTCGACCTTTTTCAAAATTTTACCATTTATTCACATTTCCAAATTTTTCTTTTTACAATTATCATAAATTTTCACATTTTTAAAATTTTTTCGCAAATTCCAATATTTTTTGAAATTTCGACAGTTTCCAAATTCTGGCTTTTCTCAACTAAAAATTTTATTTCATGCTCCACGCGTATTAAAATACTGATTTATTTATATGTTAAAAAAATGTTAAAAACTTTTAGTTAATAAGTGCACCACTTTTCATAATTTTTACAAAATCTCAACAAAATGTCAAAAGGTGATGAAATGACAGTCATCACTTTTTGACATTTTCGACAATTTTCGACTTTTTTCGACATTTCATCACTGTTTGACATTTTCAACAATTTTCGATTTTTTGCATTCTATCGCTCTTCAATATGTTTCACAATTTTCGCAAATTTCAGCATTTTTCGACATTTCATCACTGTTCGACATTTTCGAAAATTTTCGACTTTTTTTGCATTTTATCGCTTTTCGACATTTTTCACAATGTTCGCAAATTTCGCAATTGACATTTCACTATTTTTCACAAATTTCAATCTTTTTTGGCATTTCGGATTTTTTCGACGTTTTGCAAAATTTGTGCAGATTTTAACATTTTATCACTTTACAAAATTTGTTTCTACAATTATCACAAATTTACACATCTTTTTGCAACTGTACACATTTTTTGACATTTCATCATTTTTCACAAATTTCAATATTTTTTTACTTTTCGGATTTTTTCGACGTTTTTCAAAATTTGCGCAAATTTCAACATTTCGTTACTTTTTCACATTTATCATTACAATCATTACAAATTTCCACATTTTTAACATTTTTTCGCAAATTTCAATATTTTTTGACATTTCATAACATTTCGACATTTTCACAATTTGGAGAAATTTCAACATTTTTCGCGAATTTCAATATTTTTCAACATTTCATAATTTTTTTAATTTGCGCAAATTTTAACAATTCATCACTTTTCGACATTTTTTACACAATCTTAACAAATTTCAACAGTTTTTGCAAATTTCAATATTTTTAACAGTATTTTGACTATTGTGACGTTTTGACTGTAAGTAACGAGTGTCTTCCACACCCAGATTAAGCATGAAGTAAAATTTCGAGTTTAGAAAAGCGTGAAAAATTGGATTACTTTTATAATTTACAAAATTTTATATAAATTTATGAAATTAGATGTGCCTGGGGTCTCGCATTCTTTCATTTTTTTCAAAACTCATGGGGGGCGGGGATTGATCCCCTAAATCTCCCTCCCCCTGTCTACGCCACTGATTGGTGTTATAAAATGTAAATAATGGTTGCTCTGAGAATATCTTTTGAACATTTTTTTAAAGTAAAAAAGCATGCTGTATTAATTAGATATAAGTAGACAGTTTTATAACACCACTAAGCATATTACAACATACCGTGCGATCGTTCAAAACATGATGTAGAGTAGGCTTTGCGTTTTAAATTAGATTGGCACTACTGACTGTTAATACGTAGTTTAGCTTAACCTCAAATTTATCCCATCATTCAATCAGCAGTCTGGGCAACCGCACAAAAAAATGCCGCCTACTCTAAATCATAATTTAAATGATCGCACTGTACATAGTAGACTAACTACAAGGCCGTAGCTAGGAAAAAATCGGGGGGGGGGGCTTACTGGTTAAAATATGGTTTTTGCTTTTTCAGGGCCGCTTTTACACACAAAAATTAAACATTTTGGAAATTGAACCCCCATCTTTCCCCCTTGGCTACGGCCTTGGTCTACTACTATGTATGTTGTAATATGCTTAGTGCTTTCTTTTTGTTATTATAAATTGTGCTTCTTACATTTTCCTTTTGTGTAAATTATCGTCTTTTCTTACTTTTTTCACTATCTAATTAATCAATGTTCAATTTAATTATTTTAACATTCTTCTAAATTAATATGCAGTGAGAATTTTTTTCAAATTTACTTGCAACCCGCGTTTTTTAGGGTGTAAAAATAATAATTCCACTTTTAAAGATTTTAATCACTGTTTTGTGTGTTTATAACATTTTTGTTTGAATTATTTATATTTCAACATGGCGTTAATTAACAATTTTATTGCTTTTGAGATGGCATTCATTTACTAGAGGAGTTTTTATTTAAACAATTATTTAAATCCACCGCCTGTTCAGAGCTTTCAAAATGGCCGGTCTACTTCATTCCATGTAGTAGCATTTTCTTACTTTTATAAAACGTTAAATTTAAGTTTAAAAACACGTTTAATGATTGTATTTAATAAAAAATTACTTGTTGTTTTCGATAATTGTAAGACTTTTGTTATTTATAAAGATTTTGGTTGAGTTATTGTGGTTAAAACTTGCAGAGCATCAAAGATTGTTGGACTAACAACCACCTGTCAACCCGTGAATCTCTGTTTGTGTGTGTGTTTTTACTCAGCTGAGTATTTAGTTTTAGAAAAGTTTGCCCCGAACTGTTTTTCGCTAGTGCCTTTTAGATGAGTTTGCTTGAGGGACGTGTCCCTGGGGCCCGGGGACGCACCTCGCAGGTGGACATTTGATAGGAGGCGCGCCTTTGGGGCCCCATTCGACATGGACCCGCTGAGCGCGGACTTGGCCCTGCAGGCGGTTCTAGGTGAGTGTCCTTATTATCAGCGTTGAAAACGCGACAAATCGCGATCGGTTTGGTACAGTGGGGCGTGTTTGTTTACTGATAAGATCTTGTCGGAAGTTTGTTAAGTGATTGCATTGTGTTTGTGATTGAGGAAGGTGGAAAGTACGTACGTTGACTGTTATTGTGAGTGATTTGGTTCTGTTGAATTTATATTTAAATCCGAACAACGATGACACTTTATTGTTCATATTCCTCTCAGGAATTAGAGGAATATAAACAATAAAAAGTGTCATTGTTAACACAAATTAATGTTGTTTTTGTTTATTTGTGTTAACGATGATACCTTTTATAGTCTTCTAAGCAATTTGTTCGGATTCACTTAACTTAATTGTAAGACAGACTGACTGACTGAGTGACTTAATTATAAGTAGACTATTTTAGGACTGAGCTAAGCACGTTGCATAGTGTTTAGTAAAGCTTTAAATTCTGTATTAATGAGCAAGTTGTTTATTTGTTGTTGTTTAATTTTATAACTAAATGAGTTAACGATAACATCTTTTATAGCGGTTGAATAAATATGTTGATTTTTGTAGTAATTTGATTTCTTCGGTTGTTTACTTGCTGTTTTTAATGATTTGTTTCAGCATATTTTTTATATTTTCTTTTAGTCAATTTCTTCACTTTTTCAAGTGATTTGGTTCGATTGTTTACTTGCTATTTTTAATGATTTGTTTTAGCATATTTTTTTATATTTTTTGGTCAATTTCTTCGCTTCTTCAAGTGATTTGATTTGTTTGTACTTATTTATTGTTTTCCTTCTTTTACTTATGTCAATATAAGATAAAAGTCGTACAAAAAGGTTAAATGTTTTCTTTATATCAAAATTGAAAATGTATCTCGAAGTGAATGCCTCCAAGATTCAAGAATTAAAAGTGGTATAAAAAAGTTAAGTGTTTTCTTTGTATCAAAATAAGTAAAAGAATTTACAAAACAATCAATTAACTAATTGTTAACAATTGGCCAATTGATTTAAGTAACATTAGTAGATGTAATTTAAACTGAGCTTAAGGTAATCTTGGTTTAAGCAACTATTGTTTTACTGGCCTGAGTTGTGTGTAAGTGTTGAATATTTTTACTTTGGTTTTATGAATGGTTTCAATGATCTGCATAAAAGAGGTATTTTGTGAAATTATCTAGGAATTTTAATGAACGTATTTGTCTAGTGTGCTCATAATAGTGGCAGGAATAATGAGTGTTTTTTTTTTAATTTACTGTGGGAAAAATACAGTTTTTTTGCACTATTGTTTGTGTGATGGCTTCATATCAGCACATTTCAAGCTTATTTATTTGTTAATTATTTTCTACATGCTAGGCTTATAAATAATTGTAGCCAGAAAATAATTTCAGCTTCAACTTGAGTTCAACATTTCTAGTGCAAAGGGCCTTATCGTTTTGAAAATTTCGGGAGGGTCTGAACCTCCACACCCCCTCCCCCTCTGGCTACAGCCTTGTATGATCTAGAGCAGGTGTCTCCAAACTGTTTTCCTAACAGGCCACATATACTATTTACATAATCGAGTGGGCTAATATACAACTAATTTTATAACCATTTTTAAAACTTTAGCAAAAAATCGTTATTATATTTCAAAGTATGACAGAAAAAACTAATTGCGGATTGTGGGCCAGATTTATGCAGGTCACGAGCTGTAGTTTGAAAACCCCTGATCTAGAGTGACAATAAACCATGGTTCTATGAGCTAGAACATTTTAGAATAATCTGGAGCAGTCTGGTGTGCTGTAAATTCAAACTGTAAAGAAGTTGGCTAAAGCATTACAGAGTGCTGTAAATTTGGTCTAGAGCAGGGGTTCTCAACCATTTTCAGGTCGCGCCCACCCTCATAACTCCACACCTCCTCTCCCTGATTAAATTTGGGTTTTTTAGTTAGATTGTAACAGTATTATAGCCTTATTTCATTTTACCTTCTCATTATAAAATCTGTCGTGCCCCCCCTGATATCTTGTGGACCATCCCCCCCCCCTCCCGGTTGAGAAACCCTGGTCTAGAGTATTAAAATATTCTAAACTATGATTTAGAGTCCTTATAAACTGTGCTAGTATGATTTATATTCTGCAATTATTTAGAGCAGTCTAAAGTGCAAATAAATCTGTATTGAAGTAGAGCAGTAAAAAGTGCATTCAAATATTCAAGAGTAATCTATAGAGCTGTAAAATTGGTACTAGAGCAGTTTGGAGTGCTGGTAAACGAATATATAAAGAGATAGAGTAGTCTAGAGTGCTGTAAAGTAATCTACAGTGAAGTAGAGCATTATAAAGTGTAATTATCTAAAGCACTCTACAGAGCTAAAAGTTAGTTTTTGTGTAATACAATATTCTAGTACAATATAGAGCAATCTTGAGTGCTGTAAATAGATCTGTAGTGAAGCAGAGCAGTAAAAAGTGCTCAAAAGTATTCAAAAGCAATCACTAGAGCTGTAAACTTGGTATTAGCGCAGTCTAGAGTGCTGCTAAGCAAATATATAGGAAACTAGAGTGATCTAGAGTGGTGTAAAGCAATCTCTAATGAAGAAGAATATTATAAAGTACATTAAAAATATCTAAAGCTTTCTACAGAGCTGTAAAGTTAGTTTAAATGTACTACAATATTCTAGTATAATATAGAGCAATCTAGAGTACTGTCAATCAATCTGTTGTGATGTAGAGCAGTAAAAATGTCACTAAAGTATTCAAGAGCAATCTATAGAGGTGTACACTTGGTACTAGTGAAGTCTGGAGTGCTGGTAAATGAGTATGTAGAAAAATTGTGGTCTAGAGTGCTGTAAATCAATCTATAGTGAAGTAGAGCATTATAAAGTGCATTAAAATGATTTAGAGCACTCTGCAGAGCTGTAAAGGTAGTTTAGAGTGTACTACAATATTCTAGTACAATAGGGAGCAATCTAGAGTGCTGTAAATCAGTCTGCAGTAAAGTAGAGCAGTAAAAAGTGCAGTCAAGTATTGAAGAGCAATCTATAGAGCTGTAAAGTTGGCACTAAAGCAGTCTAGAGTGCTGGCAAACGAATATATAGCGTAATAGAGCGGTGTAGAGTGTTGTAAAGCAATCTATAGAGAAGTAGAGCATTATAAAGTGAATTAAAATTATCTAGAGCACTCTATAAGAGTTGTAAAGTAAGTTTGAGTGTACTAAAATATTTTAATACAATATAGAGCAACCTAGACTGCTGTAAACCAATCTGTATTGAAGTAGAACAGTATAAAGGGCATTAAAGTATTCAAGAGGACTCTATATAGCTGTAAACTTGGTAGCAGTAGAGCCGTCTAGAGTGCCGGTGAATGGATATATAGGGCAATAGAATGCTGTAAATCAATGAATATTGAAGTAAAGCTGTAAGTTAGTTTAGAGTACTACAATATTCTAGTACAATAGAGAGCAATCTAGAGTGTTGTAAATCAATCTGTAGTAATGTAGAGCAGTAAAAAGTGCAGTCACGTTTTAAAGAGCAATCTATAGAGCTGTAAACTTGGCACTAGAGTGCTAGTAAACGAATATATAGGATAATAGAGCAGTGTAGACTGCTGTAAAGCAATCTATAGATAAGTAGAGCATTATAAAGTGCATTAATATTATCTAGAGCACTCTACGGAGTTGTGAAGTTCGTTTGAGAGTACTACAATATAGTACAATATAGAGCAACCTAGACTCCTGTAAACCAATCTGTAGTCAAGTAGAGCAGTATAAATGGCACTAAAGTTTTCAAGAGCAATCTATATAGCTGTAAACTTAGTACGGGAGCAGTCTAGAGTGCCAGTAAACAGATATATAGGGAAATAGAATGATGTAAATCAATGAATAGAGCTGTAAGTTAGTTTAGAGTGTACTACAATATTCTAGTACAATATAGAGCAATCCAGGGTGCTATAAATCAATCTGTAGTGAAGTAGAGCAATATAAAGCGCATTCAAGTAATTTAGAGCACTCTACAGAGGTGTAAAGTAAGTCTAGAGTGTATTAGAATATTGTAGTATGAGACAGAGAGGTATAGAGTGCTAGCAAATAAGTATAGAGAGAAATATAGATGTCTAGAGTTCAGTACAGTATTTACGAGTAAGCTAGATCAGTGGTTCCAAAACTTTTTCGGTTACCGGCGCCCTTAATGTATCAGAATTTTTCCGCGGCGCCCTAAGTCAAAACATTTTTGCCGTGTGTTTAACATCGTGGGCGGTGAACCGACAGCGCGAGACAGATTCAACTACCAGATTATTTTCGCGATGCCCCTATAGCCCAGCCGCGGCGCACAGTTTGGGAATCACTGAGCTTGATCTATGAGAGGATGGAAGTCGTGGTATCACAATGGGCCTTTCAGGCCTAAGTGTGCACCTCCTTGGGCGTTGCAGCCAATAAAACCTAAACCTAGATTAACCTAAAATGTACTAGAGCCGTTAAAAGTGAACTCGAGCAGACTAGATCATGTTAGAGTAATCTAAAGTGTTCTAGAGAATTCAAGACCTCGCTGGAGTGCTATTAAAATTACTCCTGAGTACAGTGAAAGAATCAAGTGTGTTGTGGAATTTTAGTGAGCTGGTAAATTAATATGTACTGAAAAGGAGCGGGCAGTTTTGAATCAAACCGGAGCAGACTAAAGTGTTGGTAGAGCTAATGAAAAAGTATAGAGAGAAATAACGCAGTCTAGAGAGAAATAGAGCAGTCTAGAGCAGACCCGTATTCAAAAGGGGGTACTGTTTCTCCCAAGACCCGGTAATTTCTTTTATTTATTCTAAGATTGAGCTTTTTTCTTGTTTTATAAACATTCTCTTTTGTTGGTAACTGGGAGCAAAGTTGCATATTTTAGTGCTTATTAATAATCTGCTTTTACATTTTAAATATCTTCAATTGTTTCGATGTAATTGGAAAAAAACTGATTTTTTTTTTTGTTTCATTGGCCTCGGATTACTCCATACAGCCATCTACCATTGTATTATTATTATTTTTTTAATTTTAATTAACTAACTAATGCTCACATTTATTCAATTCGTTTTCACGCCACAATACATTCACACTACATCCATGGACCCGGATGGAATAATTTATTATTCATAAATTATTCCATCGGACGGGATTCGAACCCGCGACCCCTTGGTCTGTGGGCAGGGTCTCTACCCACTCGGCCACCGAGGCCCCTAACTGAAAATTTCGATTTTTAAAAACTGTTCATAATTATCTTCGTTATTTTTAATTTTTTTTTAATTCTGTAGAAACTTTTTAAAGACAACTTTTTATGACTTACCGAATGGTAAACTTTTCAAATACTCCGAACGATTCGTTTTTGTTTTATACATTTAACTTTTGTTTTGTCTTATGAAAACATACAAAGATATGCACATCATTGAAATGTGTATTTAATTCTGAATTTTGTTTAATTATTGTTGTTGTCAAGTTGTCATGGCAACCAAACAATATAAAGTTACTATGAAATAGTTAAAATGTTATTTTAAAGAAAGACTACAAATGTTTGGTTAAATGATCTCGTGTTTGATTTTTGGTAAAATTCTGCACTTCTTTTTATTATTTCACGGAATGATTTATTATATTACATACATCGATTTTATAATAGAGTTCAGTTTAAAGTTAGAACGAGTGCTTCCACTCCCAGATTAAGCATGAAGTAAAATTTCGAGTTTAGAAAAGCCCCGCGTAGAAAATTTGTCGAGGGTCGCTGCGCGACCCGAGACAAATTTTCACGGGGCTTTTCTAAACTCGAAATTTTACTTCATGCGCCACGCGTATAAAACACTGAAATATTGTGAAGTTTGAAATACACTTTCAAAATAAGGAATAATCGAAATATTGAAATAACAGAATATTTACATTTTTCCTCACACATTCTTAAGTCAGGTCAAATAATACAATTATCAAATTACCTTTTTAGTTAGTAATCTGCAGGATTGAGAAATCTCTTAGCTTTTACTGTTACTCGTTTTGTTTTTTTAAGTTAATCTGCATAATTGAGAAATCTCTTAGCTTTTACTGTTACTCGTTTTGTTTTTTTTTAGTTAATCTGCATAATTGAGAAATCTCTTAGCTTTTACTGTTACTCGTTTTGTTTTTTTAGTTAATTTGCATAATTGAGAAATCTCTTAGCTTTTACTGTTACTCGTTTTGTTTTTTTTTTAGTTAATCTGCATAATTGAGAAATCTCTTAGCTTTTACTGTTACTCGTTTTGTTTTTTTAAGTTAATCTGCATAATTGAGAAATCTCTTAGCTTTTACTGTTACTCGTTTTGTTTTTTTTTTAGTTAATCTGCATAATTGAGAAATCTCTTAGCTTTTACTGTTACTCGTTTTTTTTTTTTAGTTAATTTGCATAATTGAGAAATCTCTTAGCTTTTACTGTTACTCGTTTTGTTTTTTTTAGTTAATCTGCATAATTGAGAAATCTCTTAGCTTTTACTGTTACTCGTTTTGTTTTTTTAAGTTAATCTGCATAATTGAGAAATCTCTTAGCTTTTACTGTTACTCGTTTTGTTTTTTTTTTAGTTAATCTGCATAATTGAGAAATCTCTTAGCTTTTACTGTTACTCGTTTTGTTTTTTTTTTAGTTAATCTGCATAATTGAGAAATCTCTTAGCTTTTACTGTTACTCGTTTTGTTTTTTTTTTAGTTAATCTGCATAATTGAGAAATCTCTTAGCTTTTACTGTTACTCGTTTTGTTTTTTTAGTTAATTTGCATAATTGAGAAATCTCTTAGCTTTTACTGTTACTCGTTTTGTTTTTTTTTTAGTTAATCTGCATAATTGAGAAATCTCTTAGCTTTTACTGTTACTCGTTTTGTTTTTTTAAGTTAATCTGCATAATTGAGAAATCTCTTAGCTTTTACTGTTACTCGTTTTGTTTTTTTTTTAGTTAATCTGCATAATTGAGAAATCTCTTAGCTTTTACTGTTACTCGTTTTGTTTTTTTTTTAGTTAATCTGCATAATTGAGAAATCTCTTAGCTTTTACTGTTACTCGTTTTGTTTTTTTTTAGTTAATCTGCATAATTGAGAAATCTCTTAGCTTTTACTGTTACTCGTTTTGTTTTTTTTTTAGTTAATCTGCATAATTGAGAAATCTCTTAGCTTTTACTGTTACTCGTTTTGTTTTTTTAGTTAATTTGCATAATTGAGAAATCTCTTAGCTTTTACTGTTACTCGTTTTGTTTTTTTTTTAGTTAATCTGCATAATTGAGAAATCTCTTAGCTTTTACTGTTACTCGTTTTGTTTTTTTAAGTTAATCTGCATAATTGAGAAATCTCTTAGCTTTTACTGTTACTCGTTTTGTTTTTTTTTTAGTTAATCTGCATAATTGAGAAATCTCTTAGCTTTTACTGTTACTCGTTTTGTTTTTTTTGTAGTTATTTAGGTAACTAGTGTGTGAAGTAGGGCTTTAGCACACGATTTGCGAGTAAAAAGTGCACTATTGTGCTTAATTCTAAATTATGTTTATATTTACAAAATCATAGATAATTACCACCTGGGGGTGCATTTGTTCTGTTCCGGGTGCAATTACCATAAATTAGATGGGGCGGAAGAGGGCGGTCGAACGATCTCATTGAAAATTCACGATACACACAAATTTACTAAACGCCGCTGCGGACGCATAAAAATCCACCCCTAAATTGCGCCCTGCTCGCTCGAGCGCGTTGTATCTATTATCGGTAATTGGTTTCGGTCATTCTCAACTGAACACCGCGTTACCCTTTATTAAAAATGCACGATATGGATAAAACAGAGCCAGGGGACTCGTTTTCACATTATTATCGTGCGACGGGAGAGAAAACAGTCGTTGGGGAATTCTTTTCTTTCATCGAAACGAGGGTGGTTTTTGTGTGGGAAATTAATTAGGGATATTGAGAACACGTTTGTCAGGGTTTGAGGAAATATATAAATAATCTGAGCGGGGAATATGTAAAATTCTAAAATCTTTAAAGGGTTGATTTGATTCTTTATGTTAATGTAGTTCTTCACTTTTATTTTTCTTGCTAGATGTACATTTCGAGTAATAAGTACCCATTATCAATAGCTAACTGGTTAGCTATTGATAATGGGTACTTAGTACCCGAAATGTACATCCAGCAAGAAAAATAAAAGTGAAGAAAGGAATATAACTGTGTTTAATTAAGTGATTGTTTATTATTTGTAAAATATAAATACGAATTAAGACTAATATCGACTTTCTGCAAAAATTTAGTCTCTGTGAGACTTTTCCAAATATTCATTGAAACAACTACTTCTCGACTCTCAACGAGGCTAAATTTTTGCAGAAAGTGGATATTAATTTTAATTCGTTTTTATATTTTATAACTATTCTGTAAACTATTGACAAATTCAATTTTTCTTTATGTTTCTGATTTATTTTATGTAATGTTTCCATAGAAAACAGACAAAAAATACAAATATTTCATGTAGTTTTTGTCAATTTATTTCATATATATTTTTCGTTTCTACATTGACATATTCAAATGAGGACACAAAAATCGATGTTTCAAAATGGGAAGCATACGGACCTCTCACGCCCGTTCGCCCTTGTGAAAGTTATTGCGGGGGCGGTTTTCCAGTCACCCCCCCCCCCCCCTCTGAAGGGGCAGCTTCAGGTCTGGGGGGGCCGTTTGGGTATTGATCAAACTCCGCTGTCATCGCATCGTATAAATCAAAAATCACGCGAATCCAACATTTACAATCCGGTTGGGAAAACTTACGTGAACAAAAAATAGAAAACGCTTTTAAATTCCTCGCCCGAACAAGACTGGAAGAAGGGGTGGGGAAAAGGGGGTGTATATTTGCTTATTTAACTTGTCTTGTCTGTTATTCGGGTTTTAAACTTAAGATAATCTGTTTGCCTTAGGGTAATATTGATGTTGACTTTTGGCGATGATTTTTGATCTCTAGTAATAAAAGTAATAAGTTTCTGTGGAAACATCTTCAATACCTGGGGCTAAAAAAAGATATAAATCAAATACCAGACTCATTAGCAGATGTAAATCGCATCAATACACACTTTATCAGTAGTATTCCAGATAGTTTTAACTCCGACAAGAAGGAATTTTAAGAATACTTAAATAATAAATTTGTACATAATAACAATAAATTTCAATTTCAATTAGTGAATGAACATGTGGTTGCAAACTTCCTAAATTTAATAAAAACCTCTTCTTACGGGCTTGATGGAATCAATATTACAATGCTAAAAATGTGCTGCCCAACTATATTGCCATATCTTGTACATATAATCAACACATGCTTTTTGCATTCGGTCTTTCCTGAATGTTGGAAGTATGCTGTACTTAGACCAATTCCTAAAGTTCCTAAACCAACAGATTTAAAACAGTTACGACCTATTAGTATCCTACCAGCTTTATCAAAGCTGACGGAGAAAATTATAACTGAACAACTTTTTTATTTTGTGACAGACATGAATATTTTGCCGAAACAACAGTCTGGATTTAGGAGAGGGTACAGCTGCGAAACAGCGCTACTTGCAGTATCTGATGATATCATTAGATCTGTTGATGAGGGAAATATTACAGTCCTAGTTTTACTAGACTATAGCAAGGCGTTTGACGCCGTAACACATAATACTCTACAACTTATCTTAAGATACATTGGTCTTGGGGAAGATGCTGTAAACCTCCTCAGTTGCTATCTCAGAAACCGTAAACAATGCGTTAAAATTAATAACAATATCTCTGATCTCATAGATATACGGAGAGGTGTCCCGCAGGGATCGATTTTAGGACCCCTGCTATTTACTATCTATACTAGTGGTATATTGGATCAATTAACGTACTGTTCCAGTCATATGTATGCGGATGATATCCAAATCTACCTTTCCTTCCCGCCAGAAACAATAGATATGTGTGAAACCCAGATAAATAAGGATCTTATGAGCATTCTTAATATATCAAAAACTTTAGACCTATGCATAAATCCTACAAAATCATCTTTTCTGATATTTGGAAATCGTAAGGCATAAATGGAATACCTATTCCCCATGCCGAGGAAGCTAAAAATCTAGGGGTTTATATGGATACCTCATTACGTTTTAGAACGTTAATTAATAAATATATTTCAAGAGCATACCTCAACTTAAGATGTCTATACCAGCATAGACATTATCTTAGTACAAATACTAAAATAACATTATGTGAAAGTCTAGTTCTCTCCCACTTTAACTACTGCTCAACCTTATATCACGCGGCGATTGATTGCAACACGCGCATACGCATTCAAAGGGTACAGAACGCTTGTTTGCGTTTCATCTATGGTCTCAGGAAATTTGACCATATCTCGCATAAATTAAAGGATGCTAAATGGTTAGATATGGAAGCTAGAAGGAGGACTCAAGCTATGTGTCTATTTTTCAAAATAATTAATAACAAAATGCCGGCTTACCTATTTAACAAAATCACCTTTAGGAATGACGTTCATCACCTGAACACTAGATTCAGGGGAAGAATATCTCCTCCAAAACACAAAACCTGTTTATTTCAACGCTCTTTCACGTATCAAATCTATCAGGCTTACAACTCGGCTCATGACTTGTTCCAAACATCTAGCTACAATAAATTTAAAATAACTCTGAAAATAATAGCTTAACACTATCTGTCACACAGAGTATGTTTATATTTATACAAAAATAATGTAAATGCGTATGTACTGTTAGGCTTATAGTAATATAGTAATTAAGTAAATATTCTTGTTTTGTTCTTAAAGGTTGAGTGGAAGATCAGCAATATCTCCTAGAGATGTATATGCTGAACTCCGCCTTTTTTTCACTATGCTGCCGTATTTTGTGTAATGTATTGTTAATTTAATTATTGTAAAAAGCATTATAGTGGAAATAAAGATTAAAAAAAATTATAATAAAATAAAATGCTATATATACAGTTATTTATCGAATTAATTCTTGGTAGATTACAAAACATTAATACACTGCTCAAAACAATTAGCGGGTCACTAATTTGTGCCTCCATAAAATTCAAACGGGAAATTACATGCAAATAAAATTAAGGATATCTGAAAGACGCTCTATTTAATTGTTTTAATTGGCACATATGGAAGTGTCAGCATCACGTACTTTTAAAGTACCTGTAATAACTAACAACAACTAACAAAACCAAAGTGCAAAACGAAATCAATTAATTATCAATGTAAACTTTTGTACATAAAGTGGTAACTTAATAACGAGTATGTGCTCCCATAGCACGAATAACGGCATTACACCGTCTTGGCATGCTTCGCAAAAGTCTTCGAAGGTCTTCCTGTGGTATAGCGTCCCATTCTTCAATAAGAGCCACCGTTAGCTGCTGGATGGTCTGAGGAGGATGCGGGCGACCACGAACACGTCTGTTGAGCATATCCCAAACATGCTCTATGGGATTTAAATCAGGACTTAACGCAGGCCACACCATTGTTTGAATTTCCAGTTCTTGTAGGAAGTCTAAAGTGATTCGCGCAGTATGTGGTCTTGCGTTATCCTGCATTAACAAAAAGTTAGGACCTATTCCATATGCCACAGGGACAACATGTTCTCCTAACACAATGTCAACATAAAGATTAGCGTTAAGATTTCCTGGAATTACAACAAGATCGGTTCTACTGTCGATACTAATCCCACCCCAAACCATAACTGAACCACCTCCAAATCTTTCGACTTCCTGGACAGTAGCAGCTGCGTAGCGTTCTCCTGGGCGTCTGTAAACACGTACTCGGCCATCGCAACGAGTAATACGGAACCTTGATTCATCCGTGAAGAGCACAGTCGAAGTTGCCATGCGACATGCTCACGAGCAAAATTAATCCTTGCTTTTCTGTGGCGTCGTGTCAAAGAGGGTTTTCGGACGGGTCGTCTTGCCCTCAAACTTGATTCCCTCAACCTATTCCTAATTGTCTGGTCTGATACAGTGACTCCATGCGCCGTCCTGAGGGAAATTAAGAGGTCTTTCGCCGTAGAAACTCTATTGCGAAGACTCGAAATCAGTAAAAATCGGTCTTGATGCTGAGTTGTATTTCGCTTGCGACCTTGCCCACCTCGCCTGGTATATTGACCTGTATCTAAGTACCTGTTCCACAATCGCTGAATCACAGACAGGCTTACGTTGAAGTTTCTTGAAACTTGTCGAAGGCTTTCGCCATTTTTAATTAATGTTATAGCACGAACATCTTCCACTTCGTTGAGATGCCTCATTTTCATTTAACTTAAGTCAAACTGTCAGTTGCAAACACTTTCGTTTGTTTATTGATCTCAACAAGGCTTTCCTAGCTCTTTGAATCAAATTTGGGAGACATTATTTCACTTTAGTTTTGGTAGTTCTTGTTCATTATTACGGATACTCCGGAATTGTGCGATACTGATAATTCCCTATGTGGCAATTATAACAATTAAATAGAGCGTCTTTCAGATGTCCTTAATTTTATTTGCATGTAATTTCCCGTTTGAATTTTATGGAGGCACAAATTAGTGACCCGCTAATTGTTTTGAGCAGTGTAGATTAATATATAAAATTACGATAATGTTTGTATAAACTGCAAACAATAAATAAGATTTTAAATATTTCATTGTATAATTCAATATCCGGCAGTGTTATTTGCGCGGGAAGTAGTTGTTTTAATGGATATTTATTTTCTTAGTAGTCTTATTAACCCATTAAGCGCCATTGATGCATACACGCAACATTATTGTATTTTGTTATTAAATTACTAAATAAATTAATTTGATATATTATATTATTTGACCTGACTTGAAAATGTATAAAGAAAAATGTAAATATTTTGTTATTTAAATATTTCGATTGTTACTCATTTAAAAAAAAAATAATGTGAATGTTTTTCTAACTTCACAATATTTCAGCGTTTTATGCGCGTGGCGCATGAAGTAAAATTTCGAGTTTAGAAAAGCCTGAAAATTTGGTTTGGCCGCTCCGCTTCGCGGAGCGACCAAACCAAATTTTCAGGCTTTTCTAAACTCGAAATTTTACTTCATGCTTAGTCTGGGAGTGGAATCACTCGTTCTAAACTTCATACTGCACGTTTTTATATGAAATCGATGAATACCTGAAATTTTACAGCATATGCACTATGTGTATTTAAAAGAAAAATTCACAGTATTTAATACAATAAGTCATTCATAGATATCATACAAGAAGTGCAGAATTTTACCTAAAATCAACTTTTATAGTTATTTCTATAATTGCTCGGCCGTTAATAACCCATTAAGACCTATTGTTTGCAGTTTATATGAACATTATCGCAATTTTTCACATTATGTTTAAAGTTTTGCAAACTAAAAATAGGGTACGCTTATTCTCTCAAATTCAAATGGTTTTGAATATGAAATATTCATGCTTGATAAATTAATTTATTTTATTACCATGTCTTTCTTTAAAAATTAGAATAAAATCAGTTGATTTTTGTACTCCACAAAATAACGTGAATTTTTGTCATATTTAATCATGTTTTACCAAGTAACAAGTGAAAAACATACACTTTATTCTTTAAGTTTATAGAAGTATTTTATTCATTTATTTATACGGGAAAACCCCTTTTAACAAAAATAGAGCACTAATAATTCAAACAACAATCAAAATTACATTACATTAAATAATACTATTAATATTATTAATTCGAGCCATTCAAAAAATTAAAACTATTCACAAAATAATAACAATAAAATCACAAATCGAAAGCATCCTCTTCAGTTTACACTTAAAACTATTAAAATTTGAATTAAATAAATCGAACCACTCCCTATCGGCCAAGCTATTTGCTGTCCTCATCATTCTGGCCAGTGGATTGTAGTGGGAGTAGTTTGTAGTGAATGTCTGCAAGCGGAAAATGGGCGTATTCCTCAGATTTCGGCAGTTGGATGGAGTATAAAAATGAAGTTGCTCCAAAATATTAGGACAATCAATTAAATTGTTTACTATTTTGTAGATCATGCATAAATCTGCTGTTAAGCGACGATCAGCTAGAGGTCTAATGTTCAAATCGGTCATTATTTCCTCGTAACAACCTTGCCTATGACATCTACCCAATTTGAACTCCATGCTACGTAAAAACTTATGTTGTATTTGTTCCAATCTATTAATATGTGTTGATTGATATGGAGACCATATTACCGAAGCATATTCAACGTTGGAGCGAACCAATGCACAATATAATCGTTTTAAACAAGATGGACCCAAATCTTTACACACCCTCCAGACAAAACCCCACATTGTTAAAGCTTTGGAGCAAACGTTACTGATATGTGAGTTGAATGCAAGCCTATTATCGAATGTCACTCCTAAATCTTTCATAGACAAATCTGTGGGTTTGTGAGACTTATTCTGTTTGGAAAATTGCAAAAACCAAAGGATTCTTCAGTCAACAATAAATTCGCTCAGAATTAAATGAATATTGATCTGCTTTGAATTAAGGATCATCATGACATTACTGTGTGTCAAATGTTTATTGACCATTATGAAATGATGTTTTAAAATCACATAGCCTTTTGACTGTGATAGTATTTCATCAATAAATGACTATTCTAACATTTTGACGGTAATTTCACTATCAAGGCATTTTGATAGTATTTCATCATAGTTGACTGTATTTTCACTATTATGGCATTTTGATAATATTTCATCATTACCTGACTATTGTAACAATTTAACGATAATTTCGCTATTATGACATATTGATAGTATTTCATCGTAGTCGACTGTATTTTCACTATTATGACATATTGATAGTATTTCATCGTAGTCCACTGAATTTTCACTATTATGGTATTTTGATAATATTTCATCATTAAATGACTATTGTAACATTTTGCTATCATTAACTTTTTATAGTATTTCATCATAGTCGACTGTATTTTCACTATTATGGCATTTTGATAGTATTTCATCATTAAATAGACTGTAATTTACCTATTATCTTTTGAATCCTGTTTAACTTGTATCAAAATTGATGTTCTGCATCTATAAAACGACAATAAACTTATTAGTTAATTTTCAATTGTTTCAATGAGGAAACAAACGAGTGTCTTCCACTCCCAGACTAAGCATGAAGTAAAATTTCGAGTTTAGAAAAGCCTGATAATTTGGCTCGGACGCGTAGCGAAGCGGAGCGACCGAGCCAAATTAGGCTTTTCTAAACTCGAAATTTTACTTCATGCGCCACGCGTATATAACAATGATTTAATGTGAAATGGTCTTTAACCAATTTATAAGTGAAATAAGTTTATTATGTCAAGAATCAATTGTTTAGGTGACATCTAGCAAGAAAAATAAAAGTGAAGAAAGGAATATAACTGTGTTTAATTAAGGGGGTATTACCATTCGGAAGTTTTAAAAAATTGATTTTTTTTTGCATGTATTGATACTTAATAGTATCTAGTTTCATGTCCGAAAGCCGTTTTACAATAGGCGAATTCGTTAGTTAGATTTTTGCTTGTTGAAGTAAACAATGCTGAGTAGGTGGCTGGGTGGAAATACACAGAACTCAAACGAAAGTTTGAATGCTTGTGTCTGGAAGCTGGCTTCGAAGCACCTCAACTGTGGTGCAAAAACCGTCGCTATCGCGTCTTTCATAGCTACCAGCATTTTCAACGACGGATACTCGGCAGTTTTTAAGACGATAGAGACACTGGGAATCCATATCGGCCTGCAAGCCAAGGCTTTCCGGTGCGGACCGACGCGGAGCGCGAGATGTGGGACGAATTTTGCCTGACTCCAGCAACTCATAAGGCCATCCAACAACGCTGGCAGGAGTAAATCATTCAAACCCAGTTTTTAGAGGAAGAGGAGGGCCTAGTGTACGGAGCTGGCATAGCTGACTAAAGCCAGAAATCTCCAAAAATAGTTAAAACTTGTGTCAAAACTTTAAACGCGTTTTTCTCGAAACCACTTTTTTTTTCGCTGGCCGGAAACTTTCTTTTCAAACTATGAAACGGATTGACTTGAGCTTTTAGTGTTCGGTTCTCCACATTTTCCTCTGGAGTTTGAACCACCGTCATTCAAATATATTAACATTTGATATTTTTCATAGAGCCTTAAAGTCAGAAAAAGGGGGGCAAAAAGCGACCACTTTTTTCGAATGGCCTCCATTTTGTTATTTATCGAGATTTTTTATTGTCGGTGGTTCAAACTCCAGATAATTTAATACAGATTAATGACTACTACTTCATTTTACGTTTCAAATCACAGAATCGAAAAAATCTTTCCGGCCATGAGGAAAAACACGGCGGACAGGGCCTTATTTGAGGCCAGATTTAGAGGTTTAGTCTCGACACCCTAAAGGGTAAAAGGGATTTTAAATGATTATATATATATATTTAGAGGTTCAGCCGGACGATTGAAAAGAATTAAAATTCATTTTTTATAATTTATGAATCTATAAACAAGTTGCAAGAAACCGCAAGATCGCATGTATTAAATTTCCCAAAAATAAAAATTCGGAAAAACCGTAAAAAAAAAACGCTGTCCTAGTGGTTATACCCCCTTAAGGCATTTTGATAGTATTTCATCATAGTTGACTGTATTTTCACTATTATGGCATTTTGATAATATTTCATCATTACCTGACTATTGTAACAATTTAACGGTAATTTCGCTATTATGACATATTGATAGTATTTCATCATAGTCGACTGTATTTTCACTATTATAACATATTGATAGTATTTCATCGTAGTCGACTGTATTTTCACTATTATGGTATTTTGATAATATTTCATCATTAAATGACTATTGTAACAATCTGCTATCATTAACTTTTGATAGTATTTCATCATAGTCGACTGTATTTTCACTATTATGGCATTTTGATAGTATTTCATCATTAATTAGACTGTAATTTACCTATTATCCTTTGAATCCTGTTTATCTTGTATCAAAATTGACGTTCTCCATCTATAAAACGACAATAAACTTATTACGTCAATTTTCAATTGTTTCAATGAGGAAACAAACGAGTGTCTTCCACTCCCAGACTAAGCATGAAGTAAAATTTCGAGTTTAGAAAAGCCTGAAAATTTGGCTCGGGCGCGTAGCGAAGCGGAGCGACCGAGCCAAATTAGGCTTTTCTAAACTCGAAATTTTACTTCATGCGCCACGCGTATATAACAATGATTTAATGTGAAATGGTCTTTAACCAATTTATAAGTGAAATAAGTTTATTATGTCAAGAATCAATTGTTTAGGTGATGGTGATGGACACATCACTATTTTTTTTAATATTTTATTGTACTTATTAGTTATGTTGTGTTGAGCTATAGTACCCCAAATCCCCCCTCCCCCTTCCCCTTATCTACGGCCTTGCTTTAGAGAAACTCTGTGGATATTTTGATCGGGTCCTAAATATAGTCTGGTTGTCTCGTTATATATTAAAATATAGCCTCATTACAGGTCAAAATTTGGTCACGGTATTGTCTCGTTATATATTAAAATATAGCCTCATTACAGGTCACGGTATTGTCTCGTTATATATTAAAATATAGCCTCATTACAGATCGAAAATCGGCATAATCGTAAGGCAAATTTACTCTTGTTTAAAAGCTATAATATAGCCTTATCTCAATCCAAAATCTAACTGTCGCAAAAACCTGAAAAAAATCACAACCATTTTAACTAATGTTAGAAACAATGTAAGATATTTATTTCGCTTAAAAAACAACATTTAACAAACTGTTTCCACTTCTAAAAACAACTGGAAACTAGCCAACCCACCAAAATCAAACTTTGAGCGATTGTAAAAGGCACATTCTTTAAGCTACAAAAAACAGGTATGACTCAAACGAAAGCACATTTAATCCTAAATCGACTGCTTTTTAAATGAATCAAATCTCATAATTATTTTACGATATACAGCCAGCGAAATGCAAAAAGTTAAAACAGCTAAAAAACACTTTTTCGGGAAAACGTTGATTTCGAAAGATATTTGATAAAGAAAATTAAAATATCGTTTGAGAAAAGTATTTAAAATTGAACGAGCTTTAATTTAAAGTACAGTCGTTTTTTAAAACTTTAAAATTACGCTCAGGACAAACACTTAACCCATTAAGCGCCATTGGTGCATACACGCAACATTATTAATTTGTTATTAAAATTACAAAATAAGTTAATTTTATATATTATATTATTTGACTTGACTTGAAAATGTATGAAGAAAAATATAAATATTTTATTATTTAAATATTACGATTATTACTCATTTTAAAAATAATAAATGTCAGTGTATTTCTAACTTCACGATAATTTAGTGTTTTATACGCGTGGCGCATAAAGTAAAATTTCGAGTTTAGAAAAGCCTGAAAATTTGGTTTGGCCGCTCCGCTTCGCGGAGCGACCAAACCAAATTTTCAGGCTTTTC
The DNA here is from genome assembly GCA_932526585.2 of Philonthus cognatus. Classification (NCBI taxonomy): domain Eukaryota; kingdom Metazoa; phylum Arthropoda; class Insecta; order Coleoptera; family Staphylinidae; genus Philonthus; species Philonthus cognatus. Next base: position 139,323,270 of record OW052242.1, read on the forward strand.
TAAACTCGAAATTTTACTTTATGCTTAGTCTGGGAGTGGAAACACTCGTTCTAAACTTCATATTCCACGTTTTAATATCAAATCGACGAATGCCTAAACATTTACAGCATATACATTATGTATATTTAAAAAAAATGCACAGTATGTAATACAATAAGTCATTCATAGAAATCAAAAAAAGTAAGGCAGAATTTTACCCAAAATTAACTTTTAAAGTTAAGTCTATAATTGCTCGGCCGTTAATGGGTTAAAGTTAGATTTTGGTAAGTTTATTAATTTTCCACTGTTGCTAAAAGTAGAAAAAAACTTGATGAGCAATTTTTTTATCAAGAAAATAATTTTTACAAGTTGTTTCTGATATCAATGATTGTGTCTGTGATTTTAACAGAATTTAAAAAAAATTAATTATATTTGTTTTAAATTCTGTTAAAATCACAGACACAATCATCAACATATCTCAATTTTAATAAAGAGGAGGTAGGTATGGAAATTTTCCCCCAAAATAAAAAAAACAATAATCTGAAAAAACCACAAACACTCTTACTAGTATAAGAATAAATGTGAGGTATTTATTTCCTCTTGAAAAAGAAAATTTTAAATTTCATTGTTGACTATTCTTTAGAAAAACTCTGTGGATGTTTTGATCGGGTGCTCATTTGAATTGATTCTTAAAGATGAAGGCCTTCCGTTTCGTCAATCGACTTCCTTTCTCCTAAAAATGCTATAAACCATCAAAAAACCTAGACCCGCTGAAGTTTTTTAAAAGGTTCCGTTGAACTGTGCCCAATTCTGAAGCAAAACCTGACAGCAACCCTTTGCTTAAAATTGATGTCGCGCATTAGAAAAAACTGTTTTCTCATTACTTCATTTACACACCTCGTATACGTACAATAAGCGTGCAACATTGTGAAAAATATTCGTCTACTTTCAAAATACATTCGCAATACTTTCAACTTAGATGATATGGTGTGTGTAGGTTCTCTAAATATTTTTCGAATATTTAGAAAACCTACACACACCTTTAATTACCTCCATGCCGATTCCTATGCCCCTATTAGATGATATGGATTTAAAACATGTTAAATTAATATTTTTTCTGGTATTTTTGCTAAATTATTCAATCTGATTATTTCTTGAATTGTCTTTGTTCACTCCCAATTTGAAATTGTTTATTCCGAATTTTATATTGATTACCCTCAATTTTAAATAATAATAATAATAACGTTTATTTCTATACACTACAAGAAATATACAAAAATATACATATATGGCAACAGAAACAGGTCGGTTGGATACATAAGATATAAAAACAATAGCTAACTAATATTTACATCAAAAAATTCATTAATATTATACGGTTCCAGTTCACACATAACTCCGAAAACATTGTTTTTAAATATTGATAATGAAGGTTTAAATTAAATTACACTTGGTTTGTTTCACAATTTTGTTTTACTTTACTATTTACTCGACTAGTTTCGCGTTTTACAGCATTATCAGGAGTGAATGAAACAAACCAAGTGTAATTTAATTTAAACCTTCATTATCAATATTTAAAAATGTTTCACCAAGTGATAAGTGAGAAAATTATTCAAGAAATATTGTTTTTAAATTGAATATAATTATCTATAGCTTTTACTCTACTAGGAAGATGATTTATTATTTTTAAGCATGAATAATATGCCCCCTTTTCAAATTGGCTTAATCTGTGAGTTGGATAGTTATATTTTAAGTTTCTTTGCGGATAATCAGGTGTTGGTGTACACGTTTGAAAAATGTATTTGTTCTTAAACCAGAATTTAGCACATTCGTGAACATATATACCGGTCAAAGTTAGCATGTTGTTTCTTTTGAACACTCCTTTGCACAAACCTCGCGCCCGGACCTTATTTACTATTCTTAGAGCTCTTTTTTGTAGTATGAACGCACGACAAACGTCAGGGGATGCACCCCAAAAAAGGATTCCATATCTCAGAAGAGAACAGAAGTTCGATAGATAAACCAGTCTAATAAGATTATCTGCCGTGTTAGATATCGTTCTCAGTGCATAGGATACTTTACTTAATTTATTACATAGATATTGTATGTGATCTTTATAATTTAGCGTTTCGTCGATAAAAATGCCAAGGAGTTTAGTACTCTTGCTAAAAGACCATGTGGAGCCATCCAAAGGATAACTGGGCGGGATGTGAATGGATTGGTTGGACTTGAACACAATAGTTTTAGTTTTATTTTCGTTTAACACGAGTTTGTTACACACCAGCCACTGTTTTACTTTATCCAAGGTAGTACCCCCCTTAGTCAATATCTCACATAAATTTAGCCCTTTGAAGAACAAATTAGTATCATCTGCGTAACTGACGATATTATTTTCGCCCACTACGTGGGCAACATCGGTTATAAAAATAATAAAAAGTAATGGACCTAAAATGCGGTAGGCCCATAGGGGCTTCCAGGACCCCCGAAAGTACAAATCGAAAAGGTATACATTTCTTTTCGTTTTCCATATCAATTTATACTTTTTAATAACGATAGCATACGTATGCATATTTTTTATGATTAAATCGATTGATTTCCTTCTATTCTGATGGACCTAAAAAAAAAACTTCCTCCCGCATTGCACCCTCCGAGATATCAACCCCGTGATTGGTCTCTGGCTCGTTCCACTTATAGCCAATGGTCGCCAAGGGGTCGTTCTTTCCCCATTGGCGCTTTGAGAGCGTGCGCGATTTGTCTGTCTGTCGGGGGTTCTGATTTTATCGGGGCGATTATTTATTTCAATTGTATTGAAAGGATCTAGGAAAAAAAAGGAATGAATTGAGAAAATAGGATAGACAAAATGGAAAAAGGAATGGATTGTGAAAATAGGATAACAAAAATAGACATGCTTTGTTGGTCGATGGAAGTGAACTGTTGATATCGGGGCGCGATTGCGGGACAATATTGAGCAGGATCATGCAAGGTTTTAGTTTTGTTTATTTTTTGGATAAAATCAGACGCGTTGTTGATTTTTTTGCAACAGAACCCAATTTTCTACTCTTGGAAAAATACATTTGTTTGAACCCTTTCGCTACGCAGTAACAAAACACAATGCGCATCCATGCGTATTTTGTACCACAGGTTCATACCGGCATATACCGTGTGTGAACATTTCATAGGCTTGCATTACATTTTCTTTAATGAAAATGCAAACAATAAAACAAATAAAAGTTCGCCATAGATTGTTTTTAGTTATACTGTATAGATGCTCATTGAAAAGGTACACACGATTTACAACATTTTGAAAATATACGCTTTTCGCACATGGAGTAGATAAAAACTAAAAGCATGGATACGCTTCTCGTAGCGAAAGGGTTGATCAACTTTGAGCAACCTCGTTGATTGAAGTATAGTATGTTCAATAAAAATAAACCTCTAGAGTGCCATGATTTTAATTATTTTTAATTTTAAGTTGGCTACACGTCTTAGGAATTGACTATGTAAAGTTAATTAAAGGAAAGGCACTTGGTATTGTTTCACAATTAAATATTTATTCCGACTAGTTTCGGTTTGTTAGACCATTTTCAAAGGATTCCTTTGAAAATGGTCTAACAAACCGAAACTAGTCGGAATAAATATTTAATTGTGAAATAATACCAAGTGCCTTTCCTTTAATTAACTTTACATAGTGTAATATGTTTCACCAAGTGCCAGATGAGAAATTAATTCAAGAAATTAGGAATTGACATATAAAATGTCAAACATGATAATTATAATATAAAATTTCAGAGTTGACGACTTACAATATTTTCCATGGAACTCTAGAGGTTTTTTTTTTAATGAAAATACGATATTATATACTTGTAAACAAGACCGTAACCAGAACGAGGGGTTATATGGTTATATCGAAGAGGGTTATATGGTAAAAATATTGTTTTTGCTCTTACAAGACCGCTGTTATGTAATGCAATTCAACATTTTGAAAATTTCGCAGAGAGTACATTGACCAGAGCAAGTTCGATGTGGAAGTCTGCTCAGTAATTTTTCAACAAACGATCTCCTCCTCAAATATGAACTGGGGTCTTGAAGGACCATCTAAATCTAGCTCAATTTGTAAGTCTAATCATTGTATGAGGAAGATTCTTTAGACCATCCAGAAGAAGTTAGATTTGTGCGTATGTTTACCAATTGTTTAACAAATCAGCTCCTCATACAGAGAGTTTTATGTAACACCGAACATATTCATAACGAGAATATTTCATTTAAGTATACATACGCAGACGTTGTATATTTTACCACGTTCGGTTTATTAAAAGAATACAATTTGAAGCTTTAAACGAGTGTTTTCCACTCCCAGGCTAAGCATGAAGTAAAATTTCAAGTTTAGAAAAGCCTGAAAATTTGGTTTGGTCGCGTAGCGCGAAGCGCGGAGCGGCCAAACCAAATTTTCAGGCTTTTCTAAACTCGAAATTTTACTTCATGCGCCACCGGTACAAAACACTGATTCGATGAAAAGTTCAGCGGTGTGTTTTAAACTTCGTAATATGTCAGTGTTTTGTACCGGTGGCGCATGAAGTAAAATTTCGAGTTTAGAAAAGCCTGAAAATTTGGTTTGGCCGCTCCGCGCTTCGCGCTACGCGTCCAAACCAAATTTTCAGGCTTTTCTAAACTCGAAATTTTACTTCATGCTTAGTCTGGGAGTGGAACACACGCATTTTAAGTTTCAAATTTAACTCCTTTTAAAAAAACAACGATTATCTTATGATTTACGGCATATACGCTGTAATTGGGACATGTATACTTGAAAGAAAAACTCCCTGTATCTACAAGTTGAGGCATTAAAGAATCAGTTTTTGTTTTAATCTTGTTTAATATTGTTATTTTTTTTCAATTCTACTCACCGTCATCTCCGTAGCAATTTTTATCAATGCGTCCAGTTTGATTGGCTCCCATTATTTCAAGTATTTTCCTTCTTTATAAAAAAAAAAATGGATAATTGAAATTGTAGACTTGTGCAGTTAATAGAAAATCAATGCGTTGTCTGCCATCTGAAATAAAAATAAAAAATCAAAATTACTTTACTTTGATTTAGTTTAAATAAAACACCTATTATTTTCAGACACTGTATTGTACTTGCGACAATTGTTTTGCCACACTGCGGCTTCTTTAGGCGAAGAATAATAAAAATTACTTTACATAAGTCATAAATAATTCAAGTATGTGTAGGTGTCTTCATAAATACGATATGTATACTAAAGAAATGTAATTTATAAATAATTCGACGTAATTCATCAATACGATTCGTACAGTGAATTTTTCTTTAATCAAATTTTCATTGTTCTTATGCGTTGTTGATTTCTAAGCAACAATTAATTTTGATTACCATTTATTTTTGATCAATCTATTTCATACAACATGTTCATAATAATTACATCAATAAATTAAAGCAATATGAAGAAGAAATAATGTTTCCAATGGAAGTATTGCACGGATTTATGTGATCGCTTGGCAGTGTTCCATTATTCAATTTATATTTAATTTAAGACCTATTTAAAAAATAATACTGTCAATTTATTCGCAAAGCTTTAATATAGAGTATGTATAAGTTTCAAAGATCTATTTTCATTATTGTGGAAGATTAATCGTTGTACGTTCTTATAGCTAAATAACATGTAAATTTCCGACCTTAATTATACATTTCCCGATGTATATTTTGTAAATGTTCAGGCATTCGTTGTTTTAGAAAAAGTTCAATTTGAAGCTTCTAACGAGTATTTCCACTCCCAGATTAAGCATGAAATATAATTTCTAGTTTAGAAAAGTCTGAACGTTGAGATTTGGACGCAAATTCAGGCTTTTCTAAACTCAAAATTAGACTTCATGCGCCACGCGTGTAAGGCACTGATTTTAAATTAAGTTTAAAATACACTGTTGAAGCAGTATACTAAGGCAGTACAGTTTGAACTTAACGTTAAATGAGTGTTTTATACGCGTGGCGCATGAAGTAAAATTTCGAGTTTAGAAAAGCCCAGAAAATTTGTCTCGGGTCGCTGCGCGACCCTCGACAAATTTTCACGGGGCTTTTCTAAACTCGAAATTTTACTTCATGCTTAGTCTGGGAGTAGAAAACACTCGTTTAAAGCTTCAGATTGAACTATTTAAAATAAAAACAACGAATATCTAAAGATTTGTTTAAGTATTTTCTTTAAATCTCTAGTTATTCGTTGTGTTTTTAAAAGAGTTCAATTTGAAGCTTCAAACGAGTGTTTTCCACTCCCAGACTAAGCATGAAGTAAAATTTCGAGTTTAGAAAAGCCCCGTGAAAATTTGTCGAGGGTCGCGCAGCGACCCGAGACAAATTTTCTGGGCTTTTCTAAACTCGAAATTTTACTTCATGCGCCACGCGTATAAAACACTCATTTAACGTTAAGTTCAAACTGTACGGAATCGTAACTTCTAACGAGTGTTGTCCACTCCCAGACTAAGCATGAAGTAAAATTTCGAGTTTAGAAAAGCCCCGTGAAAATTTGTCGAGGGTCGCGCAGCGACCCGAGACAAATTTTCTGGGCTTTTCTAAACTCGAAATTTTACTTTATGCGCCACGCGTACAAAACAAAAATATTGCGAATTTATGTACATTTGAAGCTCACTTGAAATCAGTGTTTTATACGCGTGGCGCATGAAGTAAAATTTCGAGTTTAGAAAAGCCCAGAAAATTTGTCTCGGGTCGCTGCGCGACCCTCGACAAATTTCCACGGGGCTTTTCTAAACTCGAAATTTTACTTCATGCTTAGTCTGGGAGTGGACAACACTCGTAAGAAGTTACGATTCCGTACGCGAATGTTGAATTTAACGTATACGTTATTAGTATTAATTAGTTTCGATTTACATAAATAAATAATTACGCGCTTAAACTGTGATGTTAGTTAACTAATAATATATACGTTAAATCTAACATTTCGTATACGGAATCGTGCTGATTATGATTTTCATAATACTCTTGTACAAGGCGCGGCAGGGAAACTTGCTGATTTGAATTGAGCGCCAATGAGCGAGACGTGGTCAGCATGGGGTAGGGAGGGTCTCATTCAATAGAGGGGGTTGAAGATTTTTTACCGCTCAAGCCAGTTATCGTCATGCGTTTTACAAAGGAGGAGCGTGCGTTCGCTGTCGAGGCCTACTTTTCCAATGGCCGTTCGCTGGTTGCCACCCAACGTGCCTTCCGAACTCGGTCCAATATTCATCCCACGGGTCCCGTTCCTGGCCGGCAATCAATCGTTTCGTGGGTGGACGCATTCAGAGAAAGTGGCAGTGTGGCAAAAAGGGGGCCTGGAGGTCAACTTTTTCGAGGAAGAAGAACACACTGTTACTGCGAATGCAGTTCGCTACAGAGACATGATTGAGGCATTTTTTTCTCCCAAAACTTGAAGAAATGGAAATTGGGGACTTATGGTTCCAGCAGGACGGAGCCACGGCACACACAGCGAGAACTTTGTAGTGGCGGTCATTGGCACTTAATCGCCAACCGCCAAAAATGCATTGCGAGCATTCGTCAAAGTCAATACGCGAGGCTCGCAAGGTATTTACTATTGTTTACTACGTGGTGTGTCAGCTAAACAAATGCACATTCGAAATATAATTGTTATCATAACATATATGTAAACATCAAACAATTATAATGTATATAATCTCAGCACTAATATTAAGAAAACATCATACAGATAATACGAATCATACAGAATACAGAATGTAGAATAATAATAATAATAATAATAATAATTAATGCCTTTATTTGTCATACAAAAAATAAATACTTATAAGCGTAGGCGAAGTTCAGTCAGCTTTACCTGTTACTGATCTTCCACTTAACCTACGAGAAATTTAACATAAATGTAATTGCAACATGTGAGGAATAATAGACAAACATATTAGCTACAATTTGTAATGTTCATATAGGCAACCCAATTTACACATAACCTAAAAATTAAAGGTGTCAAATCGTATTTTATGAAAATGTTCGGTGTTATATAAAACTCTCTGTATTAGAACTTGTGTTTTGGACATAAATTTGTAAGACTGCTCGTTGTGTGAGGAAAAATTCTTAAGACCATCCAGGACAACTTCAATTTGAAAGTCTGCTCAGCAATTCGTCAACAAACGATCTTCTCAAGTACAAACTGGGGTCTTGGAGGACTATCCAAATCGAGCTCAATTTGTAAGTCTGATCGTTGTATGGAAAAACATCTTTAGACCATCCAGAAAAAGTTAGATTTAAAAGTCTGGTCAGCAATTGTTTAAAAAACGAGCTTCTCATATATGAACTTATGTTTTGGAGGACCATCCAGAACTATACATTTGTTAGACTGCTCGATTTGTGAGGAAGAATTCTTAAGACCATTCAGAACAAACCCGATTTGAAAATCTGATCGTTGTATGGAGCTCCTCAAACATAAACTTCCAAATTTATATCTGTGAAGCAGTTTGTTGATTGAAGAATTCTTCTTCATTCACTTGTCTTCGTTGTATGAATTTTGGAAGAGTCTAAACAAGGAGGATTGAGCAGTTTTTTTTCTTTTCACACAAAAATGGGAACGAAAGATTGTTTCCGGGAATATTTGATGTGAAGAATTTCCGATCAAGTTTGAGGAAGTTTGAAAATTTGGTAAAATTCATTCGAAATCGCTAGATTGAGAAAATGTCAACATTTTCTTTAGGTGCGATGACGATTTAAAAGCTAAATTTGAGGTCTCAATATTTAGAGATGTTGATTTTGCGTCGCTCTACAAAGGGTAAAAGGAAGTAGTTACAGAAAATATTGATTTTGATGATGAATTGAGAACTAAATTGGAGGAAGTTTCAATATTTAAAGATGTTGATTCTCCGAAACTCAACAAAGGGCAAAAGGAAGTACCGTGCGATCGTTTAAAACATGATTCAGAGTAGGCTTTGAATTTTAAATTAGATTGGCACTGTATTGTTTCGAGTTTACGTGAAGTGATTAATCACAAATAGTAAGACTGTTATTCCTTACTTCACTTTTTATTTTTATGTTAGATGTACATTTCGAGACACAAGGTGCTCATTATCAATAACAAACTAAATTCTTAAAACTATGTGCGCGGTATATATAGTTGACCTATTGTTAGCGGCTAAAGGTTCGAAATGGGTGTCGGTGTCATTAGATTATCTGCGGGGTGGGACGGCGCGGGCGGCTTATGGATCGGGAAGGTGGTCGGTAGGATTACATTCACTGCGGGATTATTTTTGGGTAACAAATCTAATAATGGATTAACTAAGGGACTAAGATCGAAATTCAGCAAAACATTTTTATTTTTATACATTTCAATGGATTCAAGCATATTTAATCTACGATGACTTGATTGCTTTAAAAGTTTAATATTGTTTACCGAGAATGTGTGTCCTGTTTCAATTGAATGGTGTGCAACTGCTGATTTGTCCGGGTTTTGAATTTTAAAATAATACTGGTGTTCTTTAAATCTTTTTAATATGTTACGTTGTGTTTGACCTACGTATATTTTATTGCAATTGTTGCAGTTTATTGGGAAAATCCGGATTTTTAAAGGTGGTTTGTTTTAGTAAATGTGTTGCCAAGTAAACATTTTAATTTTATGTTGACATAAAATGCAGGAGAAAGGTTGAATTTATTCAATAAACCACCAATTTTCATACAAGTTGCTGGGTGGTACACGAATCTAGCATACTTTTTTGGGGCGGCTTCCTTCGAGTTGGTTAGTGTGGTATTTGAAATAATTTTATGTAGATTGGCACTACTGACTGTTAACACATAGTTTACCATAACCTCAAATGTATTCCATCATTCAATTAGCATTCTGGGCAACCGTACAACAAAAATGCCGCCTACGCTAAATCATAATTTAAACGATCGCACGGGAGCTAAAGATGTTGGTATTATTCATGAATTGAAAACTAAATTGAAGTGTTTGATATTTGAAGATGTTGATTCTCCGAAGATGTTGATTCTCCGAAACTCAACAAAGGGCAAAAGGAAGTACCGTGCGATCATTTAAAACATGATTCAGAGTAGGCTTTGAATTTTAAATTAGATTGGCACTACTGATTGTTAACACATAGTTTACCATAACCTCAAATGTATTCCATCATTCAATTAGCATTCTGGGCAACCGTACAACAAAAATGCCGCCTACGCTAAATCATAATTTAAACGATCGCACGGGAGCTAAAGATGTTGGTTTTATTCATGAATTGAAAACTAAATTGAAGTGTTTGATATTTGAAGATGTTGATTCTCCGAAGATGTTGATTCCCTGAAACTCAACAAAGGGCAAAAGGAAGTACCGTGCGATCGTTTAAAACATGATTCAGAGTAGGCTTTGAATTTTAAATTAGATTGGCAATACTGACTGTTAACACATAGTTTACCATAACCTCAAATGTATTCCATCATTCAATTAGCATTCTGGGCAACCGTACAACAAAAATGCCGCCTACGCTAAATCATAATTTAAACGATCGCACGGGAGCTAAAGATGTTGGTTTTATTCATGAATTGAAAACTAAATTGAAGTGTTTGATATTTGAAGATGTTGATTCTCCGAAGATGTTGATTCTCTGAAACTCAACAAAGGGCAAAAGGAAGTACCGTGCGATCGTTTAAAACATGATTCAGAGTAGGCTTTGAATTTTAAATTAGATTGGCACTACTGACTGTTAACACATAGTTTACCATAACCTCAAATGTATTCCATCATTCAATTAGCATTCTGGGCAACCGTACAACAAAAATGCCGACTACCCTAAACCATAATTTAAGCGATCGCACGGGAGCTGAAGATGTTGGTTTTAGTAATGAATTGAAAACTAAATTGAAGTTTTGATAGTTGAAGATGTTGATTCTCCAAAACTCAAGAAAGGGCAAACGGAATGCGCTGAAGATGTTGATTTTAATGATGAATTGTAAACTAAATTGGAGGAAGTTTAAATATTTGCAGCTGTTGATTCTCTGAAACTCTACAAAGGGCTAAAGCAGGGGTTCTCAACCTTTTTCAGATCGCGCCCCTCCTCATAACTCTACGCCCCCCTCCTTGATTTAATTTCGGTTTTTCAGTTGGATTGAAACACCATTATGGCCTTATTTCACTTCACCTACTCTTTAGGAAATCTGTTGCGCACCCCCTGACATCTTGCCGCGCCCCATTAATGGGGTGAGCCGCCTGGTTGAGAAGTCCTGGGCTAAAGGAAGTAGCGGAAGAAGATGTTGATAATAAAAATATGTTAAAATTGATCATGATTTAAAACCTAAATTTGTGGAAGTATCAATGAGTTTTTGGACTTACAAATTGAAGTTAAATACAATTCATTTTTTATTTATTGTTGTCTGATATTAATTTTGATTTCCACGTGCGGATATGTTGCTATTAAATGTGTATATTCCGTGTCTGTGTATGTGTGTGTGTGTGTATTAAATGTCATATTATCTGAAGCGTTTAATTTTTACGATGTGAGAAGCACACGCATTGGCGCCAATTTGTTTGTGCGTCGGAGCGTGGTGGTGCAGCTTACCGGATAATGTGGCTATTATCAAAAATTAGCGCCGGCAGGTGGTTGCACACACAACACCCCCTCATACACAAAAAATATAAAATAAAAATACCACAACGTTCATCAATCCACCTTTTCTTTTTGAGAGGAAATTGTTTAAAGGGTGTTTTTCAATATATCCTCAATTCCGGTCATTTATTTTCATCCACCCCCTAAAACGGTAAACACCAAACAAATATAATAAGGTTTGTGTTTTATTAAATTTCAGTTAGATCAATGAAGACGTTTCATAAGGTTTTGGCTATAGCAAGAAATGTAACTTTAAAAAAAAATAGATGTCACCAAAATCTGGCTAATTCGCCCAAACTATAGGTGATATTTAAAGATCATATCGCTTATTTCCAAAAATAGTTAGAATAAAAATGGATTTAATGGTTTTTGGAAATAGGCGACTCATCTATTTTTGGGAGATCGATGATTTATTTGCTATGTAAAATGATAAGATATGTTGTTAGTAAACCAATTTAAAATATAAATCAGCTTTTTTGAAGAATGATAATCAGAGCTGGGCAGGATTCGAATTCTAGATTCGAATCCTTTTAGAGGATTCAAAAGAGGCATTCGAATACCTTAGTTCAACTGGATTCATGATCCGGATTCGTTACATTTTTTTAAGAGGATTCGTATTCGAATCCAAATGTGGGTGATTCGAATCCTCATAAAAGGATTCGAATATTTATAAAAGGAATCGAATACTTACAAAAGGATTTGAATCGTCAAAAATAATTTGAATTGTGAGGATTGACATGAAAAATGTCATTTGTGTGTTTTTAAATTTCTCGTTAAATCACTGTTTTATACGCGTGGCGCATGAAGTAAAATTTCGAGTTTAGAAAAGCCCAGAAAATTTGTCTCGGGTCGCTGCGCGACCCTCGACAAATTTTCACGGGGCTTTTCTAAACTCGAAATTTTATTTCATGCTTAGTCTGGGAGTGGAAACGTTCGTTCGAAACTTGAAATTGAATGCCTTGATAAGAACATCAAATGACTGAAAATGTTTTTGAAGATAATAATCTAGTTTTCAAAGTTTTGTTTAATATTATTTGAAGTAAAATTGATACAATTTAAAATGTTAAATTTTTTCGACATTTCCCTAACTCAAAATTTTTTTCCCTGCCCTTCTAATATAACTTTCTTCTGTAGAAAACCCCTTCTCTGTTAAATTGTTTTCATTGTTTTTGTCAATATTTAAGTTAATTTTATAAATTTTTACGTGTTTTGTAATTTGCCTGCTGATTTTGACAAAATTATTAATATCATTTGGCTTTTTTGTTAGTGTTTTGGTCAATTTAAATATAATTCCATGACTTTTCTCGGACTTTTTTCAGGCATTCGTCGATTTTATAATAGAGTTCAATTTGAAGTTTTAAACGGGTGTTTCCACTCCCAGGCTAAGCATGAAGTAAAATTTCGAGTTTAGAAAAGCCCCGTGAAAATTCGAGGGTCGCGCAGCGACCCGAGACAAATTTTCGGGCTTTTCTAAACTCGAAATTTTACTTCATGCGCCACGCGTACAAAACACTGATTTGAAGTGAAGTTCAGAAACACACAAATACATCTTTAATCAGAGTAACAGGGAATCAGATATTTAGTCTGTTATCAACGCTGTTCAGTGGTAATAATAAATAATTAGGTTTTGAATATTTTTGTTATAACAACTGGTAACGATTAATGGTTGCAAAAAAATAATAAAATCAAATTTATTCTTGAAGGATTTGTATTCGTGATTCGAAAAAACAGGATTCGAATCATATTTATCTCTTACGAATGCTTTATTCGAGTATTCGTGATTCGAATCATATTAGATGATTCGGATTCGTGATTCGAATCCATTTTACGAGGATTCGTCCCAGCTCTGATGATAATGCTATTTAAAGTTACAAGGACTTGCAGATTTCTTTAAACTTCAATAATTTTATTGTAACTTCCGAAAGCCATCTCTACAATTCTACATCTGTAATCAGAATGATGATTAAATCTAAATATATATCTTGGCCAAGAATATTCATACATACTCGAAAAATAATTGTATGTACTTACATTTTTATGTGTGTGCGTGTAAAGTTTTTGGGTATAAAGTCCGCCCATTCTTCGGACGTGCGCCCGCGTGTCTAATGCCTATATAGGCCCATTTATTGGTGGTAACCATGACGACGGTTGGTGGGGTGGGGGGTCGACAATAACTTAATAAGTTAAAATGTTCAATTTAGCGCTGCGCCGTCCCTGCAAAGAGTCGCGGCCCGAGTGCTCTTCTGGTGGCCTGTTGATTTATTTATACTCGCACCTCTCGTTTCCAATTGAATAAAGTGAATTTTGTTGTTGTTTCATTTTGGTGGTGTGAAAAAGTTTAAAGAAATTTAAACTTCGAGTGCGGTTGCGAAAATGCGAACGCGCGTAGTCCGTTTTGGAGGCGGTTTCTGATGTCCTTATTATGGAATATCACTGGAATAACATGGAGGAAAGGACGACCAGATCAAGGAATAACAATGCACAAGGTATTTAAGAGTTCTAGGAAATTCAATCTTGTTTTTGTTTTTTTTAGAAAATATCGTTTCTTGAACTTCGAATGATTTTACACTGTTTGTAAATTAATCGTATTTTCAGAAGCTATAATTGCTTGAACTTTCCGAGTTCACAATTCTCTATCATTTTGAGGAAAGTGATTCACTTAGAAAATAAATATAATTTTCTAAGTGAATCACTTTCCTCAAAATAATAGAGAATTGTGAAGTCGCAAAGTTCAAAAAATTATAGCTTCTGAAAGCACGATTAATTTACAAAAAAATGTAATATCCTTTGAAAATCAAGACATGATAAAATGATTTCTAAAATAGGTATAGATTTTTTGGAATATAATAGTGCTTTCAAAATATGTAATTTCTTGAACTGTAAGAATTCATTGCAAAAGGTATTTCGAATTTTATGGACATTTCAGAAAAAATATTCGTGATTTTAGATTATATCGTTTCCCGAAAGATTACAGTGTGCTATAGTAAAGTACAACTTTAACTCATTAACGGCCGAGCAATTATAGAGTTAACTCTAAAAGTTGTTTTTAGGTAAAATTTTGCACTTCTTTTTATGATTTCTATGAATGACTTATTGTATTACATACTGTGATTTTTTTTTCAAATATACATAATGTATACGCTGTCAATTTTTAGGCATTCGTCGATTTTGTATAAAAACGTGCAATATGAAGTTTAGAACGAGTGTTTCCACTCCCAGACTAAGCATGAAGTAAAATTTCGAGTTTAGAAAAGCCTGAAAATTTGGTTTGGTCGCGTAGCGCGAAGCGCGGAGCGGCCAAACCAAATTTTCAGGCTTTTCTAAACTCGAAATTTTACTTCATGCGCCACGCGTATAAAACATTGAAATATTGTGAAGTTAGAAATACACTGACATTTTTTTTAAATGAGCAATGATCGAAATATTGAAATAACATTTTTAAATTTTTCTTCATCAAATTTCAAATCAGGTCAAATAATATAATACAACAAATTAACTTATTTAGTATTTTAATTAACAAACAATGAATAATGCGTATATGCATCAAATACGCTTAATGGGTTAATTACCTTTTTTTTAAAATTTTAATTTCGTTTTTACAAAATACAATTTCTTAAATTCTAGAAGTTCAATGCGTATGAAACACTGAATTATTGTGAACTTAAAAAAGTCACTGCTAAATCAGTATTACAAGTAAACTGCTAAAGCAGGATTTAAAATAAACTGCTAAACAAGAATATTTTGAACTTCCCTTGAAATCAGTGTTTTATACGCGTGGCGCATGAAGTAAAATTTCAAGTTTAGAAAAGCCTGAAAATTTGGTTTGGTCGCTCCGCGCTTCGCGCTACGCGACCAAACCAAATTTTCAGGCTTCTCTAAACTCAAAATTTTACTTCATGCTTATTCTGGGAGTGGAAAACACTCGTTTGTTCACGACAATCTTATTATATGTGCATTATTTAATTGTGTGGGCAGCATAAATGTGGTGCATTTAACACTCAAGTATATTAAACACGGGATTTGCGTGATAAATGTGTTTTTTTTAACACGTATATAAATAATTGCCTAGTTTGATTTTTTGCCGCTATGTAGTAACAGCGCTGTGCTAGTCAAATCAGCTTTTTTGTCTTATATTTGACCAAGGTGGTGATGACGTGGTCGACGCAATTTTGTTAAAGTACGAAGAACGCGTCATCTCCGCCGTTTTCACTAGTTTAACCCGCGTAAAACGGGCTTGTAAACATAATTCATTCTCAAATCGGTTAAACAATTGTGCTGCTATCCATCGCGAGTGGTTTTTAAAGCGGAACAAACGTTAACACCGTGAAAACTCCATCCAAACGAAAGGGTTCGTTTTTTATGCAAAGAGCGTGTTTCTGTGTAACTCAGGCGAAATGGTAGACTGTGTGAGTATTATTTATTGTTGAACGATTGATTGTTCATATTTGTTTTAAAGTTGAATTAACCCTATTACACATTCAAATTATAGTACCGCAATCTGTCATCATTTATCTGTCAAATTATTATAAAACAAAACCGACCATTACGACTGACGCGTATTTGATAAATATATATAATAAATGTTGTGTTATATATTGTTGTTGTCGTGAACAAAGTATAGTGTTTAACTCGCATATAATGACTGTTAATCACTCGAACGACTTGCTCCACTCGCTTTCGGCTCGTTCCGCAAACCTCGTCCTCGTGATAATAGCTATCATTGTATGCTCGTTGTACAATAAATCTTCAATTTGAACTCTTTAGAAAAAAAAAACGAATACTTGAAAATGTACTGCATATAATTGGGATATCGTAGGTATACTTAAAAAGAAAACTTCCTGTATATGTATTTTCTAAGCATGTACATACACAGTTTGTATTTAATTTAAATGAAGCTAAACAAGTCGAAAATGAATTGCAAATTATAAATTAAAAAAAACAATTAATTTAAAAAAGATCCAATAAATTTATACGTTTTATGTTTACATATTTTCGTTATCTAATTTTATATCATATTGTCGAAATAACAAACCAAAAATCCTGTACGCTCCATAAATCTAAATTTATTTGTTGAATCAGTCAGAGTAATAATTGAATTATCTTTCAAATTATAAAAAGAGTGTCATCATTTCGAAAAAGATTTCCGTCACTTCAAGGAACGGACTCTGAGCCAAAAGTTGTTATACTTTTTGTGAATGAACAAATGATTTTACTTCTGGATTAAGCATGAAGTAAAATTTCGAGTTTAGAAGGGCCTGAAAATTTGTATTTGCCGGCGAAAGCGAAGTTAGAGGCGCAATTTTCAGGATTTTCTTGATTCAAAATTTTACTTCATGCGCTAGGCGTATAAAACACAGATTTAATATGATGTTGAAAATATACTGTTTAAATGTGTACATTTATATTGAGGAAGAAACTATAACTTTTCTAAGCTATTTTTATTGTATATTTCCTACTATTAAATTATAGGTTTGTTGTTACGAGTAAATGTATGACGGACTGTTTCCCAAGTGGCATCGGACCTCCCTACTATTATTATTTACAGACGATCGACTTATTTCCCGTTTCTAATAACAATTTTAATTTTCTTTCTTTACTTTTTAATTAAATTTGTTATTATAACTAGATTTTTGGAAAAATATATACTTAAATTTATAGGAGTTAAGCAAAAACACTTATTTATTTATATTAATAGTTGTGCGCGGGGTTACAAAAACTAAAACTAACTAGGCATAGGTTTGAGCATTTAGCCACGAAATCATTTGAACCTATATTTTAACAAAATTTATAATTTTTTAATCTAGGCTGTACAAAGGATACTCTTTACAAAAAAAGGAAAATCTTGAAAACTTCAACCTTTATACCTATTTTGGAAATCAAACGTGTGTGTAGAATATCCTAGTGAAATATAATGTTCGTATTAGTTTTGAATTCGAAATATTAATTTGTGTTTGTAGAGGAAATCATTTTTAGGACTGTAGGAGTTTATAGTTCTTTATATATATATATTTGAAATAAAACAACACAGTTGGGTAGGTTTCACTTTTATTGTTGAACACTGCAACATGTTTCACCACACAGTGGCTTCATCAGGCAGATGAAATAATAATCATTATTTCATCTGCCTGATGAAGCCACTGTGTGGTGAAACATGTTGCAGTGTTCAACAATAAAAGTGAAACCTACCCAACTGTGTTGTTTTATTTCAAATAGTATTATCGAGTTTCATCATGTATCCGCCTCATCAATTATATATTCTTTCTATATAGTAGAATTCTGGAAAGATGTCCTATGACTCATTGATGTGGAATGTGTGGTTCAAATTTTTTAGAGAGTATGTCGACAGTTGTGTCTGTAACGATTTTTCCTAGTTGTATCAAATTTTGACGTTACATGACAATGTCATACTGTTTAGTATATTAGTGTTCATTCTTTTAGAAAAGCTTTAAATCATAATTTCTTGTGAATTTTTTTTTTTTAGTGTACATATCCCAATTACATATAGTAGATTTTTAAATATTTGTTGTTTTCTTAAAAGAGGTCAATTTGAAGTTTAAACGAGTGTTTTCCACTCCCAGGTTAAGCATGAAGTAAAATTTCGAGTTTAGAAAAGCCTGAAAATTTGGTTTGGTCGCGTAGCGCGAAGCGCTGAGCGACCAAACCAAATTTTCAGGCTTTTCTAAACTCGAAATTTTACTTCATGCGCCACGCGTACAAGACACTGATTTCAAGCGAAGTTTACTCGTTCACAATATTTTAATGTTTTCAGTGTCTAATACGCGTGATAGTAGTACAACTTTTCAAAATCAATTGCGTTTTCAGATTCCTGTGAAGTTTTCTCTTCTAGAAGTTCATTGCACACGGTATTTAGAGTTCTCTGGAAGTTTTAGGTAAATCAATCGCGTTATAAATAATACCATTTTTTTTAAATTAATCGCTTTTAAGAGTTTTATAGAAATTTGAGAAAATCGAAACGCCAGAAACGGAATTAATGAACTGTAGAAGAATATACAGTAATTATATAGCAACGCGTTTTTAATGGATAATTGTGTGTTTTGCGATTGCTTTTTAAAACCTACCAATCTTCATGAAATGTTTATTAGATTACTAAAAAATCGTATGTTCAATTGAAAAACAACTTTAGAGTTCTATGATTTAATCTTTTTTTAAATTTAAGTTGGCTACACGCTTTAGAAATTGACATATAAAACGTCAGGCATAATATTTGTAATGTATAATTTTAGAGTTTCCAACCTACAATATGGCACCTTAAAGGTTTTTTTTTTATTGAACCTACGTTACAATCGAGTTTAGCATAAAATTACAGAAACACAGATTCTTGAATTTTCACAACTTTCTATTTCGTCTAAACCAGTGATTCCTAACTGGTGGTCCGCGAAAAGTAAAATATCGTCCTCGAAATATTTTAGTAACATTTATTCATTTGAATATTTGAATGTTAGGTAAACTACACCAAGTCACATTTTTTTAAAATACGTTTTTTATACTATTGGAATCAGGATTTTTTACTCAATCAAGAGGTAATTGGCAAATGGTGTAGTTTACCTCCAACATACAAATATACCTCCAACTCCAACATACAAATATATTAAAGTATATTAATATAAAAACTTTATTTAACTTAATTTCTAACAGAAGGCTATATTTTAAAATCAACTGTTTAATATTCTTAAACATTGTGGTTAAACCGTTTTACAGATTTACCGGTAAATCGAAAAAATACTTTCCACCGGCATTTGTGTAGTTTTTTGCGCTTTGTTATCCCAATTTAATATGATAAAAATATAAATTAAAAAAACCTAGAGTGCCATGATTTCATCTTTTTTTTAAATTTAAGTTGGCTACACGCTTTAGGAGTTGTCATATAAAACGTCAAACATAATAATTCTAATGTATAATTTCAGAGTTGCCAACCTACAAAATTTTCCATGGCACTCTAGAGGTTTTTTTTTAATTGAACATACTATATATAATAAAAACACAATAAAAACTGTTAAACGACTTATCATTTACACGGATAATCGTCAATATCAGTCTAAATATCTATTTAAATTAAAATTGCTGTATGTGTTTTTGAATCAATGTTTTGAACGCTTAGCGCCAAAATTATTTCGAGTTTAGAGAAGCCTGAAAAAAATAAATTGGTCGCTGCGCTTTGTTACGTGAACAATCCAAATTTTAAGACTTTTTGAAACTCGAAATATTTACTTTATGCTTAGCTTAACACGTTGATTGCCGTCTGAATCAAATACGATTTACGTTAAATGAAAATCCCCACGTGTAAAAACATTGTGCCAGTCATCAACGTGTTAATAAAGGAGTAAAAGACACTCGTTAGACCAATAACTTATTTTGTCGTTATTTTTATTGTAACATTTTTGAGTTGAGAAAAGACGAAAATCTTGAAATTTTAAACCTTAGTCAGATAGGTTTAAAATTCCAAGATTTTCGTCTTTTCTCAACTCAAAAATGTTACAATAAAAATATTGACAAAATAAGTCATTTAAGATTTTTTTTTTATTGAAAAAATAAACCAAGTTAACTGTTTCCTATGCTGATAAGTCGGTGAATTTTTGTAATTATTAAAAATTAAATTTTTTTTTTTTTTTAAGTCTTTATTTTCCTCAATATATACATGAATCACTATAAAAAAAGAAACAATAAACAATAGATATTATTACTTACAAATATGTATAAAGGAAAAAAGGCGGAGTTCAGCATATATGTCATAGACATTGCTGCTCTTCCACTCAACCTTCAAATATTAATTTTAATACACAAACCTAACTAAAAACTAGCACAACACAAATCAAATACAAATACAAATACAAAACCAGTACATGTTCTATTATCTTAATTTAATTTTTATTTTAATTTTAATTCTAATTCTGACCTTCACTGTCTGGACTGGCTAAACTTACTAAACAAAACTTTTTTAAATTGTTTTATGTTTCGTTCAGAACTTTCTGGTATTGAGTTCATTGACGTAATATTATATGAAAAGCATTTCTTATAAAACTGAGTTCTATGCTTTGGGATACTAATATTATTTTTGCTTCGTATATTTACACTGTGCATTGATCGTCTGAAATGAATTCTTGTGTATAGAGATTTTGGCATTTTGTTACAAATAATTCTTTCTAACTGAAAATTAGCATTTTTAAGGAGCATTTTTGATTTAAAAAAAATCTGAGAAGGTTAAACTTATATATACAGGGTGTCTACGCTAAACCGTTCGTTAAAAGTTTATTGGGTTGCCGTTGCACTAAAAATTTGAAAAAAATCCTTGTCATACGGTTGAATCAGTTCTCCTAATGTGAAATATTTTCAACTTTATATCACTTCCGGTTCCACCGGAAGTAGCATCAAAATTGTTATTTTAAATGGAACACCCTGTATATTGGTAATTTTTTTGTATTCCTCGTTTAAATTGCAACATATTTTATTCGAACATATGTACACTTATCTCTTATAGTTTTCAAGCAAAAAAAATATTTCTAAAATTTTGACCTCTAAAAGACATTTTGAAATCTGTCTGTAACTTCTCTTAAGAGTAAAATAAAAATATGATTTATATCTCTACTTGTACCTAGACTTTATCTGTAAAAATAATTTCTAGCACTGTTACGATATAACTATGGTCCAAGATTTGACCTTATGCGTTGGACGCGAGGTCGTTAAAGTGTTGGACAATAACACTGTCTACGACTACTACTCTGGAATTATATATTGTTCTAACGCTCATTACTGTTCATCGCACGAGATCAATAAAGTGTTGAAGGACGATTACACTGTCCAACGCTCATGATACTCCAACGTACGAGGCCATTGCAATGTTAGGCAATTTGAGATTGATGTGTTTTCCGTTCCTTAATTAAGCAGGAGTAAAATATTTCGAGTTTAGAAAATCCTGAAACTTTGCTATTAACTTTGCATGTACTTTAATAACTTTCATTGCTACCGGCTTTTATTGATTTACTGGCAAATTATCGGTAAACAAATTTATCTAATTACCGGTAATTGAAAAAGTCGCTAAATTTACAATCCCTACTTGTGGTTCTTCCTAAGAACAATAAAGGACTTGATGGTCCCTGGTGAAAAAAAATCAAAAAAGGTTATGAGCCGCTGGTCTAAACAAATCTCTCAAAATTTGAGCGGTCCATTTTGAGAAATGCTTTGGGATATGTATACTTACAAGAAAAAAATCCTGTATACCGGGTGTTGATTTGATCAGGTATATATAGGGATTTAACATGCTAAACTTCATTCATGCATTTTCCAGCTTACAGGCCTTTTTTAGAGGAAAAGTACAAGAGTAGACAAAAATCCTACGTATTTAGGTTAGCTACCTGGGTAAAATCCGACGTCGTTTACTATTTTTTATCCATTTTTCAAATATACGATAATTTTTTCAGCACGTGATTACGGACATTTACAATTCTAATACAGGACTTTTATGCGTAAAATCACCATGCCACACTCGTAGCTTTTATTTAAGGCTCCTTCCGCGATTCAAGCGCGTCCGTACCAAAAATAATTAATAAATACGGGTGTTTCTGAGGCTATTTTTTTAAATTAGCGTAATAGAATTTCTCTCTTAATTTTTGTTTGCTCTTGTACCTTTCCTCTTAAATGCCCCTAGAAGCAGGAAAATGCATAAACGTGGTTTTGCTTGTTAAATCCCTATCTCTGATCGAATCAACACCTGGTCAATTGATTCAAAAGAGAAAATAGAAAATGCAAAAACAATCATTAATAGAATAAACAAATAATAACTATTTTGAATATTGTGTAGGAGGTTTCAGACATTTATATTTTGAACTGGACTTGTATGATTGTGTTTTCGATGTAACGTTTAACTCTTGACGGACACTCTTGGAAGTGTCGGAAAAACATGCCGTTTCCGTGGAAACCCATAAACAACCGCAATCGACTAAACAAAAGCCCTGGCCTATCGACCACGGTGAAATTGTCGGAAAACACGTAACTCACCGCTCGGAGCAACAACAAAAGGAAAATGAGAATTGGGAAAACCATACAAAAATGCAACAATTTGCTGCTCTATATCGTACAGAGAGTTTTATGTAACACCGAAGTATACGTATGTATACGTTGTACATTTTCCGACGCTCGGTTTACTAAGAGAATTCAATTTGAAGCTTTAAACAAGTGTTTTCCACTCCCAGGCTAAGCATGAAGTAAAATTTCGAGTTTAGAAAAGCCGGAAAATTTGGTTTGGTCGCGCAGCGCGAAGCGCGGAGCGGCCAAACCAAATTTTCAGGCTTTTCTAAACTCGAAATTTTACTTCATGCGCCACCGGTACAAAACACTGATTCAATGTAAAGTTTAGCGGTGTGTTTTATGCTTCGTAATATGTCAGTGTTTTGTACCGGTGGCGCATGAAGTAAAATTTCGAGTTTAGAAAAGCCTGAAAATTTGGTTTGGCCGCTCCGCGCTTCGCGCTACGCGACCAAACCAAATTTTCAGGCTTTTCTAAACTCGAAATTTTACTTCATGCTTAGCCTGGGAGTGGAAAACACTTGTTTAAAGCTTCAAATTGAATTCTCTTAGCGTCGGAAAATGTACAACGTATACATACGTATACTTAAAAGAAATATTCTCGTTATGAAAATGTTCGGTGTTACATAAAACTCTCTATATATGGTGTTTAAGCGCGCACTTTCACACACACCAAAAATGCTAGACGGACAAATCTCTATAATAATAAAAATATAATTTTTGGTCGTGTCCTTTCAGCGACTCGAACCACTCTCAATGGTTTGGCAGCCATATTACTGTTCAATTCAAACATTTTGAAGCCCAAATCTATTTTTTGCTTTCGGTTGTTCAGGACGTGGAGGAGACTTCGTGGGCGGCATCGACAATGAAGCCCTGGACTTCTCCCAGCTGGAAGCCTTCATCAACAGTGAAGGCTCCCAGAGCAACGGCAACTACTTCGGAGAATCCCTAAACAGCGCTCAGCAGACTTCCGGAAAACTACTCAATGTCATCGTGGAAAACAAACGGACTCCGGGGTAAGTCAAATATTCAATAATTATCAGCGATATCGTCGAAAATAAACGAACTCCAAGCATCTTTGGAATCTGGTATAGAGAAGAGTTCGTATTGCTTTACTTAGGCCTCATTAGACCCCTTGTGCTAAGCATATAAAAAGTGTTAGATATGCAAGAAGTACATTATCTTTCTACCTAAGTACTATCTCCTCCCCTCTGCTTCTAACGTCATTAGTACAATGCAGAGCTGGGACGAATCCTCGTAAAAAGGATTCGAACCACAAATCCGAATCATCTAATATGATTCGAATCACGGTTACTCGAATAAAGGATTCGTAAGAGATAAATATGATTCGAATCCTGTTTTTTCGAATCACGACTACAAATCCTTTAAGAATAAATTTGATTTTATAATTTGTTTTTAACCATTTATATATAAATATCGTTAACAGTTGTTTTAACAAAAATATTTAAAATCTAATTATTTATTATTAACACTGAACATCGTTGATAAAGGACTAAACATCTGATTCCCTGTTACTCTGATTAAAGTAGTATTTGTGTGTTTCTGAACTTCACTTCTAATCAGTGTTTTGTACGCGTGGCGCATGAAGTAAAATTTCGAGTTTAGAAAAGCCCGAAAATTTGTCTCGGGTCGCTGCGCGACCCTCGACAAATTTTCACGGGGCTTTTCTAAACTCGAAATTTTACTTCATGCTTAGTCTGGGAGTGGAAAACACTCGTTAAAAGCTTCAAATTGAACTCTATTATAAAATCGACGAATGCCTGAAAATAACGTAGATAAAGAATTCACTGAATATCATTAAAATTCAAAATTGACTAAAACACTAACAAAAAAGCCATATGACATTATTAAATTTGTCAAAATCAGCATTCAAATTACAAAACACATACAAACTTATAAAATTTACTTAAATATTGACAAAAACAATTTAACAAAATGGAGGTTTGCCAGAGAAGAAAGTAATATTAAAAGGCCAGGGAAAAAATCTTGAATCAGGGAAATGTCGGAAAAATTTAACATTTCAGATTGTGGCTACCATGTCAGTTTTACTTCAAATAATATTAAACATAATTTTGAAAACTGGATTATTATCTTTAAAAACATTTTTAGTCTTTTAATGTTCTTATAAAAGCATTCCGTTTGAAGTTTCGAACGAGCGTTTCCACTCCCTGTGTGTCTTTTTGAAATTTCGCATTTACCACAAGAAACCACAAACCTTGCAAGTTGCAAAGCCAACACTTAAGAAGAAATCACCAATTTGGGGTCAGATGTTTTACGAACAACAATTCAAAATGTTGTAAAACGAGCACAATCAATATCAACTCAGGAGATGTTCATTTGACCGATATCATTTTTTTAACTTTATATTATCAATTTTACACCTTTAAATTAACTTTCAGTCAAAACATTGCCCATTTTTTTTATTTGTAAAATGGCAGCCAATTCATTGAAAATACATTACTTTTGCCTTATATTACACGAGACAAAAAGTTTATATCTTAAGAAATGTTAATTTTTGTTTTTCAACATAGATTTACTGTCCTTGTTTACGCACGAAGTAAAATATAGAGTTTAGAAAATTCTGAAAATTTGGTTTAGTTGCGTAGCGAAACGGATAAAACACTAAAATATTGTGAAATTGAAAATATACTGGTTTTTTTACCGATGAGAAGTTGGCCATAGATTTCCAGCTACGAATCCGGCGCCTCCACCATTTATAAAACTATAATTTTACCAACGTATTACAACGAATACAATAAAATTTCATAGAAACAATTGATAATTTTATTAAACGTAATGCTAAGATAGCTCTTACAACTTTTAAAAGTTATGATTTAGCATCTGGCATTAAAATTTGTATCTGTGATAAAAGAGGACATTTCAAACATTTTAAAAATGCTATTTGGGGAGGTTTAGAAACGATTTTAATAGCCACAAATGTCCTCAGTAGTGTTATTACCAATATAAAACAATAATTGGAGGACCATCTTTCTTCAATTTTTTTTAACATGTTTTTCTAAAACGCCCACCTGAAGACATGGCTTATTTTTCGAAAAATAAAAAGTTGGTGTTTGGGGCCTTTTAGAAATGATTTTGTTGACCACAAATGTTCTCCATAGTATTAGTAACCATATTAAATAACAATTGGATGACCATCTTTCTTATTTTTCGAAAAATAAGCCATGTCTTCAGATGAGCGGTTTGAAAAAAATAGTTTAAAAAAAATTGAAGAAAGATGGTCCTCCAATTGTTGTTTAATATGGTTACTAATACTATGGAGAATATTTGTGGCCAACAAAATCATTTCTAAAAGGCCCCAAACACCAACTTTTTATTTTTCGAAAAATTAGCCATGTCTTCAGGTGAGCGGTTTGGAAAAAATTGTTTAAACAATAATTGAAGAAAGATGGTCTTCCAATTGTTATTTAATATGGTTACTAATACTATAGAGAACATCAACTTTTATTTTACTTTTAATTTTTCGAAAAATAAGCGATGTCTTCAGGTGAGCGGTTTGGAAAAAAATTGTTTAAAAAAAATTTAAGGATGATGGTCCTCCAATTGTTGTTTAATATGGTTACTAATACTATGAAGAACATTTGTGGCCAACAAAATCATTTCTAAAAGACCCCAAACACCAACTTTTTATTTTTCGAAAAATAAGCCATGTCTTCAGATGAGCGGTTTGGAAAAAAAATAGTTTAAAAAAAATTGAAGAAAGATGGTCCTCCAATTGTTGTTTAATATGGTTACTAATACTATGGAGAACATTTGTGGCCAACAAAATCATTTCTAAAAGGCCCCAAACACCAACTTTTTATTTTCGAAAAATAAGCTATGTCTTCAGATGAGCGGTTTGGGAAAAAAATTGTTTAAAAAAAATTGAAGAAATATTGTCCTCCAATTGTTGTTTAATATGGTTACTAATACTATGGAGAACATTTGTGGCCAACAAAATCATTTCTAAAAGGCCCCAAACACCAACTTTTTATTTTTCTAAAAATAAGCCATGTCTTCAGGTGTTTAAAAAAAAAATGAAGAAAGATGGTCCTCCAATTGTTATTTGATATGGTTACTAATACTATGGAAAACATTTGTGGCCAACAAAATTATTTCTAAAAGGCCCCAAACACCAACTTTTTATTTTTCGAAAAGTTAGCCATGTCTTCAGGTGAGCGGTTTGGAAAAAAATGTTTAAAAAAAAAGTGAAGAAAGATGGTCCTCAAATTGTTGTTTAATATGGTTACTAATACTACGGAAAACATTTGTGGCCAACAAAATCATTTCTAAAAGGCCCTAAACACCAACTTTTTATTTTTCGAAAAATAAGACATGTCATCAGGTGAGCGGTATGGAGAAAAAATGTTTCAAAAAGAATTAAGAAAGATGGTCCTCCAATTGTTATTTATTATTGTTACTAATACTATAGAGAACAGTTGTGGCCAACAAAATCATTTCTGAAAGCCCCAAACACCAACTTTTTATTTTTGGAAAAATTAGCCATGTCTTCAGGTGAGCGGTTTAGAAAAAAATTGTTTAAAAAAAATTAAAGAAAGATGGTCCTCCAATTGTTGTTTAATATGGTTACTAATACTATGGAGAACATTTGTGGCCAACAAAATCATTTCTAAAAGGCCCCAAACACCAACTTTTTATTTTTCGAAAAATAAGCCATGTCTTCAGGTGGGCGTTTTAGAAAAACATGTTAAAAAAAATTGAAGAAAGATGGTCCTCCAATTATTACTGAGGACATTTGTGGCTATTAAAATCGTTTCTAAACCTCCCCAAATAGCATTTTTAAAATGTTACAAATTTTAATGCCAGATGCTAAATCATAACTTTTAAAAGTTGTAAGAGCTATCTCAGCATTACATATAATTTAATTATCAATTGTTTCTATGAAATTTTATTGTATTCGTTGTAATAGGTTGGTAAAATTATAGTTTTATAAATGGTGGATGCGCCGGATTCGTGGCTGGAAATCTATGGCCAACTTCTCATCGGTGGTTTTTTTTATTATGTTTGAATTTCATAGCAAATTCAGTTTAATTTTATTAGAAATATCTATATCCCGAGAAATACAGGGAGTTTTTCTGACGTCACACATGAAATTCCTCGCGTGGCGTGAAAAGTCAATGTAATTAAACTAACAAGGTCGACTTGGTTTTAAATTAAGACAACCTTATATACGTGACGTCAACAATCAAGGTAATTAAACAATACAAGGTCGGCTCGGTTTAAATCAAGACAAACTTACTTACACACCTTGGTTGATGTCACGCGTGGAAATCCGTACGTCACGTCAAAACTAAGATCATTACTGTGCAAGGTTGTCTTGATTTAAACCGAGCCGACTTTATCACGCGCGGAAATCCTCACATGACTTTAAAATCAAAGACATTACTGTATAAGGTCGACTCGGTTTAAACTGAGACAGTCTTGTATAAGGTTGTCTTCATTTAAACGAGTGTTTTCCACTCCCAGACTAAGCATGAAGTAAAATTTCGAGTTTAGAAAAGCCCCGTGAAAATTTGTCGAGGGTCGCGCAGCGACCCGAGACAAATTTTCTGGGCTTTTCTAAACTCGAAATTTTACTTCATGCGCCACGCGTATAAAACAGTGATTTAACGAGAAATTTAAACACACACTAAAAACATTTTTCATGTTAATCCTCACAATTAATTCGAATTATTTTTAACGATTCAAATCCTTTTGTAAGTATTCGAATCCTTTTATAAATATTCGTTTCCTTTTATAAATATTCGAATCCTTTTATAAGGATTCGAATCCTTTTATAAGGATTCGAATCCTTTTATATGGATTCGAATCACCCACATTTGGATTCGAATACGAATCCTCTTAAAAATAATGTAACGAATCCGGATCACGAATCCAGTTGAACTAGAGTATTCGAATACCTCTTTTGAATCCTCTATAAGGATTCGAATCCTGAATGATTCGAATCCTGCCCAGCTCTGGTACAATATATGTTAACTGACTTCTTAATAATTATATTTATATTAGGCACTCATTACCCGAATCGCCACCGGACAGCAGCTCGGAACACCCTTACAGCCCACCAGACAACTGCGACCAACCTCTAACCACATCAGAAACAATCTACACGACCCTAGGCCAACCCATCTACAAACAAAACCTCCTCAACCCCATCATCGCCGACAACATAATCCTCGGCTCGCACATCGTCGTCTCCGATCCGAACCCTGAACTCCTAGAAAACGGCAACCTGCTACACCAAGACGCCAGGATTTTAGTCGAATCCGACATACACACCAACCCCAATATTTTAGGAACCAGATTGGTACAAGACACGGATAGTCAAAACAGCGGTCTGCTGGCGGATCGGTTGCTTTTGACAGATGACCAAAACAGGAATATTATTTCGGAAAACAACGCGGGGTATGTAGATAGAAGAGCGGGTAATGAAATTCTGCTGGTAAAAAACAACAGAGCGACTCCTGACGGGTTGTTGCATTTGGGGTTTACGCAAACGGCGTTGGATATTCAGATTCCGCAAAGGGGCATTGATGCGAATGGGGTGGTTTGTGATAGCGGGTTGGAGAATATTCAGGCTGTTTACACGAATCTTCAAAACGCGCCTAAAAAGAGGAAGCTGTCGCAGGATTTGATCGTCAAAAGTGAGCCAGGTTAGTGAATTTTCTATGAAAGTGTAAATTTCTTGTTCGGGAATTCTCTGAAAGTGTAAATTTCTTGTTCGTGAATTCTCTGTGAAAGTGTAATTTGAGTACAATCTTTTGCTTTCAGCGAATGTGTATAAAACGTTTGATGTTGTACATTTTTAATAATAGTAATGATTTTGTTTTTTATAGAACACTGTTCGCCGAGTCAGTTGAGTCCGCCGGCGAATTTAAACAGTTCCATCGATGATGATTATCCGGCTTCGGAATCTTGTTTATCGGATTCTCAATATCAGTGCATCCGGTTTCAGCCTTTTCAGCAAACAGCCTGGCATGCCCTTTGCGATCAGAATTTAACGGAGCTTCCAATTCCCCATTACAGGGTGGACGCGGATAAGGGTTTTAATTTTTCGAACGCCGATGACGCGTTTGTGTGTCAAAAAAAGAATCACTTTCAGGTGAGTACAATCATGATCATTTTAGTATTGGTGCGTCAGCAGAGATAAATCGCCATTCTTAAAGCTGTTTAATAGTGTTGAGTAGTATTATCTTCACGTGGGGAGATGTGTAAACTATTGTTTCTTATTCTTAGATTACCTGTCATGTACAATTATTAGGAGACGCGCAGTTTGTAAAGACGTCGGATGGGTTTCAGAAGATTTCCAGTTTTCACCTGCATTTCTATGGGGTGAAGCACGATTGTCCTACTCAGACTATCAGGGTCGAGCAGAGTCAGAGTGATAGAAGCAAGAAGCCATTTCATCCAGTTCTGTAAGTTTTATTTATAAAATGTCAGTTTAAAGTCTTCTTATGCTAATTTTAGTATTTAAGATTAAATTCACTACTACTACAATTACAATAAAAAAAAATAGTGATGTGTCCATCATAGTACTTTCCCCCGTAAATTGCGTATTAAATCACTTTTAAAATATTTGTAGCATTATTATTTTCAAAATGTCTTCAACTTTTTGATAACTACAACTTTTATTTGAAACATTTTTCAATTTGATCAACAGATACTGACACAAACCAATGACTAGATAAAAAACACTATTTATTGAATATCTCAAAAACTAAGAGTGCTATGACAAAAAGTGAAGATACAAAAAATCTTTAATATTTTATTACCTACTTTTATTTGAAACATTTTCCAATTGTATCAACACACACACTGACACAAATCAATGACTAGATAAAAACACTATTTATTAAATATCTCAAAAACTAAGAGTGCTATGACAAAAAGTGAGTCCACAAAAAATCTTTAGTTTTTCATTTACTACAACTTTTATTTAAAACATTTTTCAATTGTATCGACACATACACTGTCACACACCAATAACTAGATAAAACACACAACTTTTGAAATATCTCAAAAACTAAGAGTGCTATGACAAAAAGTAAGTGAACAATACATCTTCATTTTGTTATTATCTACAACTTTTATTTGAAAGAATTTTTTGTTTGATGAACATTTATTGAAAAAATCTGAAAAAACTGAAAAACGCTAAGAGTAAAGTACCACTTCCGGTTTTCCGATTTTCACCAAAAGCTTTTCAGTTCTTCCGATTGTAACAAAAAGCTTAAGTTTCAAGTTTCATTTCGATATCTTTAGCGGTTTTTGCGGTACAGCGCACACAGACACACACACACAGACACACATTTTTCAAAAATGGTCTTATTCGACTCAGGGGACCTCAAAACGGATATTTCCGCTAAAATTTTTAAATTCGAAAATTTTCACGAAAACAATACTTTCCCTTTGTATTACATACGGGGGAAAGTAATATTAATCTTGCATGTTTATAGAAACTGAAAGGATAATTTCCTCCTGAGTATAAATTCTCAAAAACCGTATTTGCTTGTATTCGCAATTTTATGTAAGTTTTCTTCGTAAGATTATTTTGTAATTATTCATTGCCTTACCTTTTTTAATTCTTCAACGTTTCAGTTAAATGTATTTCATTTCTCTAGCTTAGGAGGCAAGCTTATTGGACATTTTGAGGTTTCAATTCTCTAACTTACCTTTTTTATTGGACATTTTGCCTCGGGATTTAGACACTAAACAAACGGGCTCCAAAATTATCCAGGATCTTCGTAAAACTGGCAAAATTTCTTCGTTTTGAAATGCATGGTTCTTACACACGTGTCCGGCCTTTCGGCGGACGCGCATTTTTCAAACTTAATCTCAAACTACAAAGATTATAGAAAATAATAATGAAACGCAAAATATTACCATAGATAATAAGCATCATTATAGTGAAGTATTTATTTTTATCAGTGAAGTATTTATTTTTATTCGTAATCATCACAACAGCAAGTAGTACCGTGCGATCATTTTTGAGTAGTCTTTAAATTTTAACACATAGTTTACCAAAACCTCAAGTTTATTCCATCATTCAATTAGCATTCTGGGCAACCGCACAAAAAAAAATGCCGCCTACTCTAAATCATAATTTAAATGATCGCACTGTATTATCGTAGCCTAAATACAGGGAGTTTTTCTTTGAAGTATACATATCTCAATTGCATGCTGTAAGTTTTTAGATATTAGTTGTTTTCTTAAAAGTGTTCAATATGAAGTTTTAAACGAGGAAATATTACAATAGGCAAACGCACAGACACAAACGGAGTTTTTATTTTAAGTATACGTACGCTTTTATTTAAAGAGTTCAATTTAAAGTCTCAAACAAGTGTTTTCCACTCCCAAGTTAAGCATGAAGTAAAATTTCGAGTTTAGAAAAGCCTGAAAATTTGGTTTGGTCGCGTAGCGCTTCGCGCTACGCGACCAAACCAAATTTTCAGGCTTTTCTAAACTCGAAATTTTACTTCATGCGCCACGCGTATTAAACACTGATTTCATGTGAAGTTCACTTGTTCACATTATTTCGGTGTTTTCAGTGTTTAGTACGCGTGGCGTAGAAGTAAAATTTCGAGTTTAGAAAAGCCTGAACATTTTAAGGCTTTTCTAAACTGGAAATTTTACTTCATGCGCCATGTGTACTAAACACTGAAATAATGTGAACAAGTGAACTTTACATGAGATCAGTTTCTTATACGCGTGGCGCATGAGGTAAAATTTCGCTACGCGACCAAACCAAATTTTCAGGCTTTTCTAAACTCGAAATTTTACTTCATGCGCCACGTGTACTAAACACTGAAAACACTGAAATAATGTGAACAAGTGAACTTTACATGAGATCAGTTTCTTATACGCGTGGCGCATGAGGTAAAATTTCGAGTTTAGAAAAGCCTGAAAATGTTAAGGCTTTTCTAAACTCCAAATTTTACTTCATGCGCCACGCGTACTAAACACTGAAAACACTGAAATAATGTGAACAAGGGAACTTCACATGAAATCAGTGTTTAATACGCGTGGCGCATGAAGTAAAATTTCGAGTTTAGAAAAGCCTGAAAATTTGGTTTGGTCGCTCCGCGCTTCGCGCTACGCGACCAAACCAAATTTTCAGGCTTTTCTAAACTCGAAATTTTACTTCATGCTTAGCCTGGGAGTGGAAAACACTCGTTTAATACTTCAAATTGAACTCTTTAGAAAAAAGCGTATGTATACTTAATATAAAAATTCCCTGTATGTATCTGTACGTTTGATTGACTATTGTAATATTTCCTGTAATTGAAACGTTCTTCTGTTGTTTATAAATAAATAAACAAATAAGCGGTTAAGTTACAACAAAGCCACAATGGCTTATCTGTAGTAGAAGAATACTTTATTTATGAGTTCATGCATTTTTTAACATCAGTTAATATTTAATGAGTAATTAATATTTATTATGATTGATACTTCACTTACCATAGACTAAGTAAACAGCTGTTCGCGCCGTGGCACCCGCCACCTAGCGGATTTCTGTATAAGCAGCATCGGTGTCGGTTGCGTATGAGTTGCATGGTGTCAGTTGGTTTTTTATTGTGTGACGTCATAATTTATTGCTGTTCGTGGTATTTGTTCGTACAAAACCGATGTAAATATGCATGTCATAATAAGTTGCGGCTTTGAAACGGTTGACACAACCATTTTCTGTTGTGCTTTGATGGAATCCACGGTTTTTTGTCGCCGCTAAATAAACAAGAGTAATGTATAATAATAATGTCTTTATTTAAACAAACGAGGTTTTGTATTTAGGGTATTAAATGATGCAATAGAATTTCATTTCAAGTAGTTGAATTTGTTTAATTTGAAATATTCGCTATGTAATCCCTCTATACAATTGTATTAATTTATAATTATTTTTTAAAATTACTGCAAACTTCAATCAAACATGGCACAAGTATATACTTCTTTTAATTATCTCAGTGAAGCAATGAGTTTCGAGCATCTTCATATTTGTATTAATGACCCTAACCTTCCTTTCAACACTGACATTTCAATCGTTTGCAGAACTTCGCGTACAATCATTTTTAAGAATGGCGAACTTGTTGTAAAGTAACAATTACAATGTCAACGGATACGTGCTGAAATATTAACTTTGACTAATAACAATATACTTACTCGACACGTCGTACAGCGGCAATCCACCTCGCTTTCCGCTCCGTTTCCCATGGTTTGTATGGGAACGAATAAAAAGAGACGGAGCCATCACTTTTATATTTACTGGTGCATCCGACGACACAACAACTTTGATTGCATTTAGCTCGCTTCGGCTCAGAACTCATACTTCTGCTCAGAACTCCCGTATGACGAAATGACAACCGGCACCAATGCTGCTTAGGCTTAAAACCGCGTGGCGGCGCTGCAATCGCCGCTTACTTAGCCTATTGCTGATTCAATATCTTCCGTCAGATTTGCATCCACTTTAACTACACTCGGATCGTTCGGAATTAAATAACTCTTGAAAGTGAGCTTTGGTGATTTTACCAAGTTACAATTTTCCAGAATATGAATTTAACCTAAACAAAGAAAAAACAACAATAAAAACGCATAAAAAAGTGATGTATTATGGATGTTTGAGGTTATACTGCTACGAATGTCAATACGGTTATTGTCATTCCAAGCAGTATAACCTCAAACATTCATAATACATCACTTCTTTATGTGTTTATTTGTTTAATGAACACTCGATTCTCTAAACTGCAGCAATAGAGCCTGCAAAATGCACTCACTTGTATTTTTAATGTGTACTGTTGGCAATAGTGGCCTAAGTTACGTATAAATGAACATTCATGTATGCACAAAATTTACTCTGTTCGGACATGTAGGAGTTCTAAACATACAGAATGTTGTTGTCACTTGAATTATGGTCTGTTAATCCATCATGGTTTTTTAAGTGTAAGCAAATTACATGTGCAAAACTTAATATACCTTTAAAGAGTCTTATGACAATTTTTTTGAAAATTAGCGATTCGAATCAAAATTGCTGTATTTTATTTTAAATTCAGTAAATATTTTAACCTGTTGTTTAAACTATAGTTTATTGAAAGGTAGTTTCATTTGGTTATTATTAACCCAATAAGCGGGTATAGCTGATGATGCAGTATACGGTAAACAATTACTACTACCAAAATATTTAAGAATTACTAAATTTTATTTGATCTGAATAAATTTTATTCAACTCAAAACATTGTTATTTATTTTTGATAATTTTACATTAAGTGTTATTTTAATAATTTTTTTTTTTTTTTTATTGAAATTAATGATGTTTCATATAACCAGAAGTTATTGATAAATTACTTGTCATAGAGTTTTATCTAAATAGTTATTTTTTTTAATAATCCATAATAAGGAGTAATGGATTAATTCATCTAAAATAGGAAACATTTCAGTGTTGAGCTTGTTAATTCCCAAGTGACGAAAGTGACGGTGGGCCGGTTGCACTTCAGCGAGACGACGTCCAACAACATGAGGAAAAAGGGGAAACCTAATCCAGAACAAAGATACTTCCAAGTAAGACAAAGTACTAAAATAAAAAGCAGGGCACAAATTGAAACTATTAATTTATTTTTCAGTTGGTTGTCGGTCTTCATGCGCACACCACACACGGAAACTTCCAAATAATCAGCCATGCCAGCCAAAAAATTATAGTCAGGGTAAATATACAGGTTGGCCTAGTGGAAACAAAAAATAGCTGTTTTCAAGAATTTAGTTGTGGAATTTTGAAAAAACAATCGAACAAGTCAATTGTTGATTATAAGAGCAGACATGTACCACTTTCAAATAAGAAGTTTAAATGGGCTTGTAATATTTTTAAGTAAAACTCGATCACCATCTTGTATGTTGTCGATTATGGTGAATGCATACAGAGAGTTTTATGTAACACCGAACATTTTCATAACGAGCATTTTTTTTTTTCAAGTATCCATATCCATACGTTGCACATTTTTTAATGCTCGGTTTATTAAAAGAATTCAATATGAAGCTTTAAGCGAGTGTTTTCCACTCCCAGGCTAAGCATGAAGTAAAATTTCGAGTTTAGAAAAGCCTGAAAATTTGGTTTGGTCGCGTAGCGCGAAGCGCGGAGCGGCCAAACCAAATTTTCAGGCTTTTCTAAACTCGAAATTTTACTTCATGCGCCACCGGTACAAAACGCTGACATATTACGAAATTTGAAACACACCGCTAAACTTTACATTGAATCAGTGTTTTGTACCGGTGCACAGTGGGCGGAAAGAGGTGAAAATGCGCGCATCGGATGAAAAATAAAAGGTTCACCGAATAATTCGTACGTCTAAATACCGTCTCTAGAATCATTTAGAAGTAAGATTTTCCACTAACTGATGTTTGAAACCCAAAAGTGCCGAAATAAATACTACTTTAAGTTGAAATTGGTCTGAAACTGGAATAATTCGAGAATGTGGAATATCGTTGTTTGCAGCACTATACCTTGATTTCTACCACATCTACGATAACCAATACCTTCTCTGGGATATATATATATATATACATATTTTTCTGGCCAAAGGCTGTTGCCAACTGATACAATACAACATGCTAGTTTAGACTGTTAATTTTTTTAATCTTCCCCTGTCTAATAGCAGATCTCAAAAACTTCTCAAAACTTCTCCGCGTCACTTATATTCCGCTAAAATATGGACATTTTCCTGCGTTGTTCACATAGTGCCATCTGCAATGTCCTGCAAGCTTAGAAATGGCGAATTTTTCAAAAAAAAAGCAAGCAGCGAGAACTATCTTTTAAAGCTTTTACCCTATTAAGGCTCAAGCAGAACCCAGCTTATATTTAGACAAACTATCTGAATGATTCTTAACATAACTGAAAACAAAATTACCAGTATGTTTTTGTTTGGCAAAATTAATTGTTTAAACAATAGTTAACTATACAATTGGTATATATCATAGGACTTTTGCGGAATTGAAGAGAGACCTATTTACACATTTTTGGATACGTTTCGTTGCATTTTTTATTGCGAATCCCCTCATTAACCCTTTCACTCGTAGTGGGACAGAAAACGTCCCAACTATGTTTCAGGGTAAAATTCCCTGAAATGTATCTTCCACGGGGTTTTGGGGGTCTTTAAGTATGAATTGAAGCTCAGATGTTTCAAATTAAAAATGGTGAATACAATATGGCGGATCAAAAATCTATATATACCAATTTTATTATGAAAAATAAACACATTTTAACTTATTGAAAATTATAAATCATTGATATAAATGGTACAAATTTCTTGAGTCGACTGGCACCCTCAACTCAACAAAATTGAGGGTGATCATTTATAATAATCGTTTTAACAATTATCTTTTAAACCATATAGAATTTCAAATTTTTGTATCGCGCCATGGAGAGTGGCTCCATCTTTACCCGTTAACTAAAATGTTTTGAATTTCAAACTCTCTACATGCAGTGTGTACCCATTTCTGTCTGTAAACAAACTTCTTCAAATGTTAAAAGTCAGTGTTCATCACGTAGTACCATGGATAACACGGTCGAAAACGTTTCCGTATCATTATTAAATCTGGAAGACCATAAAAATATATATAGAAAATCCTTTCTTCCTCTTGCTTCCAAAATGTCTCACTATAAAGCTATAGAACAATTTTTTAATAATCTCATCCCTCCTTATGCTGAAAATTTGTATATCTGTGAATGTACTACTAATTCACAATAATTTGTTGCCTCTACTTTTACTTTACAGGAACTTAATGCTGTTCTTAGTAAAGTTAAAGACTCTTCTCCAAGTATTGATAAGGTTACATATTCAATGATTAAGAATTTACCATTTTCGGATAAAATGAAGCGCATCATTATTAAACGGATTGAGTTCATTAATATTTAATCTCAGAATTTTATTGAACACAGACAATGGTCCAGTAGCAGAAACTATTATGAATAGCGCGCATTAAAAACACTATTTGTTCCTTTTTGTTCCTTTTTGTGGCGCTTCATTGCTTTTGATTGCAACATTTTGAACAACTAAAATATTTTTCGGCCACTATTTTGAATTGTTAAAATCTAGAGTCAAA
The DNA here is from genome assembly GCA_932526585.2 of Philonthus cognatus. Taxonomy (NCBI): domain Eukaryota; kingdom Metazoa; phylum Arthropoda; class Insecta; order Coleoptera; family Staphylinidae; genus Philonthus; species Philonthus cognatus. The sequence continues at coordinate 139,361,013 of OW052242.1, forward strand.
TTCATTACCAGCGATCCCAAAAACCCCTATACACAAGACTTGAACGATTTGAGATCATTTTTAATTTTTTTTGGCCGCCATATTGGATCCGCCATTTTGAATTTTTCAAATCTAGTGTCAAATTCGTTATCAACAACCTCAAAAACCCATATGAACAGGCTTTTAGCGGTTTTAGATCATTTTTAATTTTTTCGGCAGCCATATTGGATCCGCCATTTTGAATTTTTCAAATCTAGTGTCAAATTCGTTATCAGCAACCTCAAAAACCCATATACACAGGTTTTTAGCGGTTTTAGATCATTTTTAATTTTTTCGGCAGCCATATTGGATCCGCCATTTTGAATTTTTCAAATCTAGTATCAAATTCGTTATCAGCAACCTCAAAAACACGTATACACAGGTTTTTAGCGGTTTTAGATCATTTTTAATTTTTTCGGCCGCCATATTGTATCCGCCATTTTGAATTTTTCAAATCTAGGTTCAAATTCGTTATCAGCGACCCCAAAAACCCTAGAAAACCCTTATTTTTCAAGATGTTTCGTTTCAAATTCGAAAGAAATACCCCATGCGCGGGTTTTTGGCCGTTTCCGCCCACTGTGCGGTGGCGCATGAAGTAAAATTTCGAGTTTAGAAAAGCCTGGAAATTTGGTTTGGCCGCTCCGCGCTTCGCGCTACGCGACCAAACCAAATTTTCAGGCTTTTCTAAACTCGAAATTTTACTTCATGCTTAGCCTGGGAGTGGAAAACACTCGCTTAAAGCTTTATATTGAATTCTTTTAACAAACTGAGCATCAGAAAATGTGCAACGTATGCATATGGATACTTCAAAGAAAAAATCTTGTTATGAAAATGTTCGGTGTTACATAAAACTCTGTATATATTTATATGAAGTGTTGCATCTCTCTCAAATACAAATTTTACCTGTCCAATCATTTTTAAAAACACCATAAAACAAAAAAAACAAAACTGTTTATGTTCTGTTAAGTCGACAACTCTGCAATATTATATATGATAATAAGTTGTTTTTAATATCATTTCTTGCTTGTTTAAAATTAGATAATATATATATTTTTTATGATTCTATAACATTATGCATATATTGGACTCTGTACAAAACCAATTGATTTGTAAGTTTTCGAGTTTTAAGTGCTAAACAAAAATTCTAAGTAGTGATTTACCATCTTTATACGTTTTTAAAATTTATATTTTATTTTAGGCTTCCAATCCCGGACAGTTTGAGAGTGATGTGGAACTTTGCTGGCAAAAAGGACAAACGCAGGTTGGTTAATCACAATATATAAAAAAAAAAGCTATTGGCATAATGTATTACATATTTTCTAGCTACAACTAATTGCTACCCCCTCTCTTCCTCCTGTTTTCCTTCTCTTCCCCTCAACTTCTCCAGCGTCCTTACCCCAGCCCCATCCTCTCTCATCCCCCCCCCCCCCCCCCCCCCCCCCCCGCGCCTGCTCGTTCCTCATCATATCCTCCAATTCTCTCATATAGAAGTTAAAACAACACAGGGTGCAATGGGCACTACTGCCTCAGCCCCTACCACGTCCTAAACTTCTGACTCATCCACTGCCCATGTTTCCTCATACACTCCTACACTCCTCTCACCCACTCCCTCACTCACCCCTCTTCTCCTCAAACACTCTAACAACCCTACCCTCGGTACTGAGTCGTACGCAGCCTTCAGGTCCACAAACACTGCATATACGCTTACCTTTTCTTCCATCACCTCACCTTTCTTGCCAGGGTAAAGACCTGCTCCCTCGTCCCCCTACCCCTCCTAACCACAATATAACAATATAATTGATCCAATTTTGAACGGTTTAAAGTAAAACTATTAATTTTCTATTTCTTTTCAAACCTTGCTTTTGCTTGAGATAAACATTTGCAATATATTTTGTTTTTCTATAAAGGATTCGATATTTCATGCGGGAAAAGTTGGAGTCAACACCGACAGGCCTGATGAATCTTTGGTTGTTCACGGTAATTTAAAAATCACTGGACACATTATCCAACCGAGCGATATCAGAGCCAAGAAGAACATCATCGAGTGCAGCACTTCTGAGCAACTAAAAAATGTACAAAAATTGCGAGTGGTCAGGTAGGTCGCAAAACTAGATATATTCATATACAAAAGAAAACCTTTATTGGCATAATGTATTATTATATTTACTAGCTACAACTAATTGCTACCTCCTCTTCTCCCAACCTTTCCAGCGTCCTTACCCCGGCCCCATCCTCTTTTACCCATTCTGTCACTCTTCTATTCCCTCTTACTCCCACCTATTTCTCCTTCACCCCCTCACATTCCTCTGCCAAATGATTACGTATCCTTTCTCTGCTCACACATTACACACTTCCCCCATCCACACCTTCCTCCTCACCGCTGACCCACACCTCGCCAGCATCACTCTTCTCTACTCCATCCCCCCTCTACCAAATACTTACCTCGGCATTCTCCCATGCACCTGCCACCTCCCGTACCTATCATTGCATTTACTCCTCTATATACACCCCTGCCTTTCCTGTGCTTCCACCTTCTTCTCCTTCACTCACGCATCCACCTTCACCCCATTCCTCAGCCATTTCATCACCTTGGCCTCCGACAAACCCACCCTCTCATACATTCTCCTTCTCTCATTCCTCCATCTACGCTCTCTCCCACAATTCGTATACAAAATCTAGTTTAAATCCCAAGAAGAATAGTTTTACCTGTAAAACCAATTCACAAGTAAAAATATTTATTATTATTCGACAGCGTCTTTCGATTGGTTGAAACTAAGCACTCTTGGTTTTTGATTGGTTTAAAAAATCAACCAATCAGATGTTACATTTGTTATCGGGGGGTCGGGGCGTCTTGTATTATTTGTGCTTTTATTTAAATTAAAGAGCATGAGTATGCACGTTCAAGACGTTCCGCCGTAACACTCCGATAGCTCAGGGTTCGAATACGCATAAAAATATAATAAATAGACTTACCTATTGGCTTCTTTGAGCTGCACGCACTTTTGTTATTAATAAAAAAAAAAAGGTTTGGTCGAGTTTTTAGAAATGAATTTAAAAATGAATTTACTGATTTTCCCAAAAACAATTATATAATATTTATTAATAACACAACGACAACAAAAATAACAAAGAATGTACAATACGTGATATGAAGTTATTGTTAATAAATGAAATGAATGATCGTGACTGATAATTACGATGTGACGCGACGACTTACGATATGTACTGAATGATTCGCGACACTGAGGAAATGAAGTCCTGGACTAACTCGCGATGATTAAAACTCTACCGTTTGGTGTTCGAAAACTAACTGATTTAACTCGCGATGATTAAAACTCTACTGTTTGGTGTTAAAAAAACTGGAACTGATGCTGATGATTAGCTGACTCGACTGACTCTCCTGGTGATTCGAAACTGACTGATTTGACCGCTGCTCGAAAACTAACTGCCCTCTCTGACTTCCTCTTTCCTCGACCACCGCTATTTTCATCCCCGCCACTTTTCTTGGGGGTGAGGATGATGACGAAGAAACGGTGGTGGAGGAAGCAGAGGGTGGAGTCGGCAACTACCTAAAGGCAGAAAAGTTTTGGGCCCCTGGTTTTTGACCGCTCCGGTGTTCGATGATGCCTGTGTAGCAGATGTGCGGGCCCTTCTTTGTTTCCTAGGGGTTTTCGGATTTCCGCGGGTTCCGAGTTACCCATTGTCTTGGGGTGTCGTAAACCCCGCAGCGTGGCCCTAGGCGCAATAATATTTATTGCGCGTGTCCTCGGGGTTCGGGGTCTTTACAACGGCCGCCGTCCTCGGGGTTGTAAAGTTCGCCGATGCTGGCCGCGCGGTTTATGATGGGGGTTGTTCGAAAGTTGCTATTGTTTCGGTCACGTTCGTTCGGCGCAAAATGTACACAAGTAAATATTTACAGAGAATAAATATATACAAAAGAACATCGAATGAATGGTTACGAACTTGAGTCATTTGGAATTAAAATGATTATGAAATTGAAATGAGCAAAACAGTTGGAGTCCGATGTTTTCGCGAATGAAAATAAAATAATAACAAGTTACGGCGGTTTCGATAGAACGCCGGTAACACATTTAACCTTTTATTAGTTGCATCAGAGATCGTGTCAGTTTGTTTAAACCATAGGTTCTCAACGTGGGCGACCTAGGCGTAGATTTTCAGGGGGGTAGTAGAAAACCCAGAGAAAATTTGGGGGCATATAATATTACATGTTTAAATATAATCGTGGCAATAGCTGTTTTAGATTCACGACAGATAATAAGAAAAAAAAATTGGGGGGCTCTAGAAAAAAAAAATATTCTCAAAGGGAGCGGTGGGCAAAATAAGGTTGAGAACCTATGGTTTAAACCTTAAAACTAGTGCAAAATTGAAGTTTTACAAGATAACCTAACTTTCCCTTCGCCATATTTGAGTGGTCTAACTGCAAAGCTCACATTCTCCACTTTTTGTGCAAATTGAGTTGGTGGTTTTTTTATGTCTGCCATGTTAAAGAACACTTTTTTTTTTTGCAATTTGCCAAAAGTTTTCAAAAGTGGAGAAAGTGAGTTTTGCAGTTAGACCGCTCATTTCTGCTTGGTTGAAATTTAAATTCATTTTATGCATACATGAATCTTCTAGGTACGAATATGAACCTGGATTTGCGTCTCAACTCAACCGGACAATGAGCCATTCCGACACAGGGGTAATAGCCCAAGAGGTTGCTGAAGTTATACCGGAAGCCGTCCGACCAGCGGGAAATTTAATTCTCCCCGATGGTACTTCCATAGACAATTTTCTCGTTGTGAACAAGGAGAGGATTTTCATGGAAAACATCGGGGCAGTCAAAGAACTCTGCAAAGTTACGGACAATTTAGAAACGAGAATCGACCAACTGGAGAAAATCAACAAACGGCTGATAAAGTTCAAAAGGGGCGATAGTTTAAAATCAAATAGCACAGGTAAGAAATAATCAAAAAATTGATTGGTAAGGCTGATAAATGTTGAAAGTTCATCTTCACTTTTATATAAATAAAACAATTTAAACACTTTCAAATATATGTATATTGTGCATTCGCTACAATTGTTTTGCCACACTGTGGCTTCTTCAGGCGAAGAAATGATAAGTTTTTTTTTAATTTATATAAAAGTGAAGAAATAATCACACAATAATTTACGTATTTCAATAATAGGTTTTAACTGTGTAATACTAAATTGTCAAAACACTAATTGAAGAAATGGTTGAATTATAACTGTTTAATGTTTATTTAAACGTTTATTGGATTTTACAGTAAATAGTATGAAGCACCACATTCACATGAAAAAATGTACAAAAATCCACGAGTGTCCAGAGGATACGGAACTCTGCTCGAATAAGTTTATACAAGTCGTCATTGTCGTCTTAGTTTTAATAATGGCATTCTGGTAAGTCGTTTGTTATTCATTTCTTGTCTCTCTCGGGAAATTTAGTGTTCATTTCCCGAGATAGTTTATTTATATAGAGACAGGAAATTAATGAAAATGTTATTTTTTTTTTAGTCTTGCGGCGATAACAGCTCTCTATTTAATGGAAGCCTCCCGGCACAATCAGTTGACACAGGCGAGTTTGCAGGCGGTGCAAAGGGCGATGACGACTCACAGGCCCACAAAGGGACCGAAGGTCAGGGCTTGGCAGACGGTGAGGCCGGTGCAGTCACCGAATGTCTTCAAAGAAAATAATTTGAGCAAACATCCCGCCAGCAGCGTGCCTCCTAAGATGCAGACGATGATCGTGGGCAAACCGAGTAACTGCGCCACGATGGAGGAGGAGTTAGACGGTCCCAATTTATGCCAGGTAATCACAGAAATAATAAAAATACTTGATGTAAAAAAAATAAGTCACATATTGCAACAGTGAGATGGTAAAGACGTAATTTCAATAATTGTAATTGATGAGAAATGTCTTAATACGTAAAATAACATCAATTATTGTAATTGACGAGAAATATCTAAATATGTAAAACATATAGGTTATAGGTTATATAGGGCCATTGTGAGGCGAGTCAGTCTCTCGTGAACCGCGACCTATCCGATCTATTGAAAAAAAAAAAACATAACCTTAATAATTGTAAATGAAAAGAAATGTCTGAATGTGTAAGACATAACTTCAATAATTATAACAGATATCCAGGTTGGTATAGTGGAATTTTTCAAATTTGGCACTCTTGTGCGCAGAACGAGCGCCGTTCGTGTATTTCCGCTGCTCAAAAAATGAGAAAGTGGAACATAACTACGTGAGGCGCACATTTATTTGAAAGAAAATAACTCGCGTGCACATGCCAAGTAGTGCATCGGACGAGGACCCTTCGAGATTTCAATAGTGTTATCTCTGCGAGAGCCAGCGCCGAATGGTACATTTATGGTCCAAAGTTTTCAGAACTGTCTTGCCTACGTTCGAGAAATGCTGTTTTACTGCGCAAGTGCCTAATTTGGGTAATATCACTATATTACTTGGCATTCCACTGTTGGCACACAATCCAAATAACACATATTTTTGTGGTTTTTCATTGTTTGTTATTTTAAACGTTTGCAGCGTTTTTTTTTTTTTAAACTTTTTTACTTAACACCCAAAAGTATAGTGTCAGGTAACAGAATTTGGCATGTGTGCCAAAAGTCGAGATCGCCAAAAAGCAGCTGTTCTCGATATCTCTATTGACAAGAAATGTCTGAGGCCTATTTGCATCACGACTGATTAACTTTAATCGTTGATTAAACCTCCGATTAAGTAAAAATTCTAGAATAGTTTAATACTGCCTTTATGACTGTAATATTTTCCATTATACAGATTTATTGTTGTGTTCCACCCAAGTTGGAGACAAACGTGGATCTGTCACCGACACTGTTCAGCGGCAGTCAAAAGTCGAGCCATACTAGGAATAAGACAGGTGCCATTTTGAACATTGACAAGAGCAAGGTGACCAAGCCGTTTTACTCGAACAACATTGACAAGGCGAGGCAGAAGCGTGACAGCGACTATTGGCCCGACAGGGAAAATAATTATGAAGCAATCGGTGAGTCTCTTCATATCACAATTTATCATTCGATAAAAGTAAACCCTTTGAGCTTGTTTTTTATTGTTGTCAATAGAAGAGTGACGGAATGGATGAGAGAGGATGGGGCTGGGGTAAGGACGCTGGAGAAGTTGGGGGAAGAGCAGGAGGAAGAGAGGGGGTAGCGACTAGTGTAGATGTAATGTATTATTATGCCAATAAAGGTTTTTAATTTGGTCCCTTCGTCTTGTGTTTACATTTGTCAAAGACTTAACTGACAAGAATACAAGTTTAATACAACTACATATGTTTTCATATGACTGTTTTTGAGCCTTAAAATTATGATTCGCGAACACATTGATTTTCCGTTACCATTCGAAGAAGACTTTAAGTGATTTAAAATATTTAAAAGTGGCGATTTTCACGTGAGAAACCAAGAACGTGGAAGACCACCGAGAAAGTTTAAAGACGCCGCATTGCAAGCATTGTTGGATGAGGATGAAGCTCAAATGCACCAACAACTTGGGTATCAGTTAAATGTGAAGCCGTCTCCATACGTTTGAAAGCCATAAGAAAGATCCAGAAGGTAGGAAAATGGGTTCCACATGAAAGTCAGCAGGAAAACCGAAAAACTACCTACGGAATACTGCTCACCATCTACAAAAGAAAATCATTTTCTTATCGAATTGTGACTGGCGATGAAATAATTCCGCATGCGGCTTACTCACCAGACTTGGCTCTATCCGATTACTGCTTATTTGCTTCGATGGGACCCGCACTTGCTGAGCAGCGCTTTACTTCTTACAAAAATGGCTCGATGATTGGTTTGCCTTATACGATCAACAATTTTTTTGGCGTGGCATCCACAAATTGGCAGATAGATGGGAAAAATATGTAGCTGTCGATGGGCAATACTTTGAATTATAATAATACATTATATCTACACTAATTGCTACCCTCTCTCTTCCCCCAACTTCTCCAGCATTCTTACCCCGGCCCCATCCTCTATCAACCATTTCGTCACTCTTCTATTCCCTCTTACTCCCACCCATTTCTCCTTCACCCCCTCGCACTCCTCCTCCAAATGACTCCATGTATCCCTCCCCCGCTCACACATCTTCCCGTACTCTTCCCCCATCCACACCTTTCTTCCTTTCTCCCCTGACCCACACCTCACTTTGAATAAAATATTTTGTACAAACAAAAAAAGACCTTTATTGGCATAATACGGTATTACATCCATATCTACACTAATCACTGGCCCCTCTCTTCCTTCTGCTTTCCCTCTCGTCCCCTAACTTCTCCAGCGTCCTTACCCCGGCCCCATCCTCTCTCATCCATTCCGTCACTTTTCTATTCCCTCTTATTTCCATCCATTCCTCCTTCACCCCCTCGCACTCCTCTGCCAGATGGCTCCACGTATTCCTCCCCTGTTCACACATTACACACCTCCCATACTCTTCCCCCATCCACACCTTCCTTCCTCTCTCCTCCGACCCACACCTCGCCCTCGCCAGCACCACCCTTTCCTCCCTACTCCATACCCCCTCCACCAAATACCTCGGCATTCTCCTATGTACCTGCCACCTCCCGTACCTATCGTTGTATTCACTCCTCTCTATATACCCTTGCCTTTCCTGTGCTTCCACCTCCTTCTCCTTCTCTTTCACCCACGCATCCATCTTTACCCCATTCCCCAGCCACTCCATCACCTTCGCCTACGACAAACCCACCCTCTCATACATATTTTGTACCATTTTCATACAATAAATTCCGGTTTCATATTTACAGACCTGGTACTTAATTTGTTTGTTGTTGAAGCTAATGTGTTATTTCGTTCAAAAACGTATTCAAATATTTAATAGTTTAAATAATCGAATATTTAAATATGAATATTTTATTCACCCCAACACTGCAATTGTGGTAAAAGAGGTATACGATTACATATATTTAATTCACATATTTGAATATTCTAATTTTTAAATATGTGAAATATTGATATTTGAATTATTTGTATTCGAATCCCAGCCTTAATTATTATTATAAGATCAATATTTACAATATCGTTAATTGCAGATGACTTCCACTTTACAATAATAATACAAGGGAAAACATTCAACACAACTTTGACAGAAAGTTATTTATCTCCACAAAGCATCCTGCCTTATAACTTCTCGTATATCGTTCCAATATCAAAGTACATGCCCGATGAATACATTCATCTGATATTCCAGTAAGTATAGTCATCATTTTAAACGTGATAATCATTGAATGTTAGTAATTTCCTATCAACTAACACATTTTACACTTATTATTTTTTGTATATAAAAACGTGCAATATGAAGTTAAGAACGAGTGTCTCCACTCCCAGACTAAGCATGAAGTAAAATTTCGAGTTTAGAAAAGCCCCGCGTAGAAAATTTGTCGAGGGTCGCGCCAGCGACCCTTGACAAATTTTCACGGGGCTTTTCTAAACTCGAAATTTTACTTCATGCGCCACGCGCATAAAACGCTGAAATATTGTGGAGTTAGAAATACACTGCCATTTTTTTTTTATAAGGAATAATCGAAATATTTAAATAACAAAATATTTACAGTTTTCTTTATACACTTTCAAGTCAGGTCAAATAATATAATATAACAAATTAACTTATATAGTAATTTAATTAAAAAAAAATGATAAAAAAACATTGATTGGAATGATGTTATGTCTTGTACCAATATCAACAATGCTTGTATGCGTTTTTATGAAAAACTGCACTCTATATTTAAGGTCTGTGTTCCCTTCACTCGTAAACCATCAAATAAATATCCCATATGGTTCTCTTCTAATCTAAGAAATAAAATTAAAGAGAAGAAAAAATTCTTCAAATTGACAAAAAAATATCCACTATCTCAATTCTTCAGACTTAAACTATCTAATCTCCGGCGGCAAGTAAGAATATTAAGCAAACACGACTTCTCAACGTTTGTTAAAGATTGCGAGAATTCTGTTCGTAAAACGCCGAAAAAATTCTGGAGCTATATTAATACAATGAAAAATAATTATGCAATACCACAGACTATGAGTTATGATGGCCGTGATATAACATCAGCCCAAGATATTGTAAATAGTTTTGCGGCAAATTTTTCTAAATCTTTTGAGTCAGCTACTGCTACGTCTCCCACTTGTACAAAGTCAATACATAATAATTCTATACACATAGTAGGATTTGATCAACCTGATAAAAAACTATAATTTTGGGTTTTCGCTAGCCCTCTGCAATTTATTAAAAAGCTACCTGCTTGAAAGACCGCTATTTGTAGAATATATGGGTTATAAATCTAACTTATTTTTGGCAACATCAGGTGTTCCTCAGGGATCAGTCTTAGGTCCATTGCTTTTTAACTGCTTCATAAACGATATTGTTGAGAACTTAGATGTTGATTGCTTATTATTCGCGGATGATATGAAAATTTTTAAACCAATTAATTCTATTACCGACTGTCTGTCCTTGCAACACAATATTGATATTATCCATTCTTGGTGCAGTTCCAATAATTTATTACTTAATACGAATAAGTGCAAAGTGATGTCCTTTTCACGAAATAAATCTTCCATAACACACAATTATAATATAAATGGCGTCCAACTATCGAGTGTGAACCACTTTAAAGATCTAGGTATTTTTTTTGATGCGAGCCTTACATTCAATTTTCACATAGAAAGCATAGTCTCTTCGGCCAATCGTTTCTTAGGATTTATTTTTCGCAATTCCAAATTATTTGAAGGTTGTGATGCTATACTATCGTTATACTATGCGTACGTTCGATCTCGGCTCGAATACGGTTGTTGTGTTTGGAATCCATGTTATGCTAAATATTCTAATTTAATAGAATCTATTCAATAACGCCTAGTTAAGTATTTATATTTTAAGAAGTCAGGACTCTATCCAGACTACACTATAAGCTATGAATCGCTACTTCAAGCTTTTGGACTACAATCTTTGGAACGTCGACGTAAAGCACATCTTATAACTGCGCTTTACAAATTATTAAATAATTCAATTGATTGTCCAGAGATTGTTGCTCAGATTAAATTTCACGTTCCCCATGGCTTAAGACACAACAGATTTTTTCAACTTTCAATTCCCAAAACAAATGTTATGATTAGATCACCTATATTTTCAATGTGTGATGTGTACAATAAATTACTATCATTAGATCCTGTTCTTGACATTTTCAATATGATTAATTCAAAAATATGTTTTAACTATATATTAGAATTAATGCACGGCTCATAATTATCTTTTATGTATTCATTGTTTTATGTTTTATATTTAGTTATATTAGTTTAAGTGATGTACAATCTTATATAGGAAATGTAATTTCCGTGATTGTATAAATAAATAAATAAATAATGTTGCGTGTATGCATCAATGGTGCTTAATGGGTTAATGCTCCTAATTTCCTACGTACTAAATAAATTTACAGGTATAATTGTTTTTTTTTTGTGTAGATCATCGCAGGCGCACCTGAAAGACATTGAACACTGCTACAACAACCACAAACAGCACGAGTGCCCCCTGATGGGGACTCTCGGCTTCGGGGAAAACAAAACGCACATACCGCGGAAAATCAACGAGAACGTTCCGAGCCAGCCGATCAACTCCAGGAGTGTCACTTTCGAAGTCGACATGGCCGGCTTCCAATCAAAAGTCGTCACTTACAGAGCTTCCCTCAAACAAAACCAGGTGAAAAAAAACAATAACACAAAATAATAATCACTGTTTACAAATAAACAGTTCCACAAGATAAATATTAGATGGCACTGACCAGAGGGGCGACAGTAAGTGTTTCGTTGTTTATCGCCATCTATTAGGAGTCCTGATAATTATCACTAATTTAAACACACATATCTCTATTGATAATTAAATAAAAGTCACTTGGTTTGTTTCACTACTATTTTTTTATTTTCTCCGACTAGTTTCGACTTATCGTCATTCTCAAGGAGTAATGAATGACGATAAGTCGAAACTAGTTGGAGAGAATAAAAAAATAGTAGTGAAACAAACCAAGTGACTTTTATTTAATTATCAATATTGTAAACATGTTTCATCAAGTGATTAATGAGAACCAAATTGAAGACACATATCTCTGTTAGTATGCGTGTAGATGAGTTAGTGATAAATACATAAAATCTGTTATATTCAACTACAAGTGGTTACCATCTTTCATATAAGCGTTGATTGAAGTATTATAAATACTTCAATCAACAATACAAGTAAATATACAGAGAGTTTTATGTAACCCCGAACATTTTCATAACGAGAATTTTTCTTTGAAGTATTCATATGCATACGTTGCACATTTTTTGATGCTAGGTTTATTAAAAGAATTTTATTTGGAGCTTTAAGCGAGTGTTTTCCACTCCCAGGCTAAGCATAAAGTAAAATTTCGAGTTTAGAAAAGCCTGAAAATTTGGTTTGGTCGCGTAGCGCGAAGCGGCCAAACCAAATTTTCAGGCTTTTCTAAACTCGAAATTTTACTTCATGCGCCACCGGTACAAAATACTGATGCAATGTAAAGTTAAGCAGCGGTGTGTTTTAAACATCGTAAGATGTCAGTGTTTCGTACCGGTGGCGCATGAAGTAAAATTTCGAGTTTAGAAAAGCCTGAAAATTTGGTTTGGCCGCTCCGCGCTACGTGACCAAACCAAATTTTCAGGCTTTTCAGGGAGTGGAATACACTCATTTCAAATTTCAAATTGAACTCTTTTGAAAAAACAACGATTATCTAAACATTTACAGCATATACGCTATAACGCTAGATTGTTAGATGAGTGGTAGAGCAGGGCCGTGGTAAAAAATAATAATTAAATGAGAAAAAACTAATAAAAAACAATTTAATAATAAAAAATAATAATTATAACAATGAAAACTTAATGGGTATTTATAAACAAACGCAATGAAAAAAATGCGAATTCTAATCTAACTTAACTAATATCAATTTCGAAAATGTAAAAAACTGAACAGAAACAAAATGTTGGGCGCCACCTAGGTTTGAAATCCTGGGACGATAATTTTATCATAAATTAACTTCCGTTTGCCTGAGACTTATCTTTTTTTTTTTGTTGTTCTTATTCCGGTCCCCAGTAGTGGAGATGCAACCGTCCTGATAGGCCAAATATTGTGTTAGCGGCAATTTTTCTTTGAAGCCTCTTTTTTTTAACCAAGTCCCTGTCTGGTACAAATCCTGCAGGTTTTGGTAGAAATGTTTGACCGGAACGTAATACTACATGATTAAAAATTGTTGTAGTGATTCACAAAAAAATGGTCGTCGGGGTCTTGCTTTTAAATAAAATTAAAGGTAGACTCACCCCCAAGGCAATCGAACACAGCCTAAGAATATATATATTTTATTTTTCCTTAACGATATCGGCAACGGCACGGTAACACAGCGATAGCGAAAATGTATTTTTCGTGAGGCTCTCTAGTCCGCCACATTCACCACAACGCCAAAAAATGCCCTCCTTCTTCGCCCGGCTCAACGGAGCGCGCACGCAAAATTAAAAAAAAAAAACTTTAACCGCACAGGTTTGAAACGTATGCAACTTAATAATATATTTTAGTTTTTAAAATAGAAATAAAATGTTACAACGCTGTAATTAAGACATGTATACTTGAAAGAAAAACTCCCTGTACGTACAAGTTGGGGCATTAATTGCGATTGATTGTCTATAGTTTGTAATGGTCATATAGGCAACCCAATTTACAAATAACTTAAAATGCAAAGGTGTCAAATTGTATTGGATGAAAATGTTCGGTGTTACATAAAACTCTCTGTATGTGTATCCATGAAGAGTGGTGTAGCCAGGATTTTTACATGGGGGGGTTTCTAACTGAAGCGCAGAAAGAAAAAACAGTTAAGACAGAATAATATAATTTACATAAACATTAAATATTTTTATGGAAACAACATAAAAAACAACTATTTATATATATTTATATATTGTATATAATTTTGCGTTAAATCAGGGCCTGTGCAGATGCTTACTAACGCACAATTTTTCAATGATTTTAAACACGCGGCGATTCTAAAAAGACAAAATAAAATTGATAACGGCGACTAGGGGGGGTTCTAACCCCCCGTAACCCCTTCCTGGCTACACCACTGTGCATGAGTGAATATATTCAGTGCTTCGAAAGCGCCATCTTACAGTGCATCATTGAACTATTGGCAAAATATGCAATTTGCATTAATTTTGTTTGTCACACAAAACTTACCAACGCACACAGATTATGAAGACGCTCCAAGTTTTGTGTAAATATAACGCTCTATTTTTCCAGAACAAATGCAAGCTGTTGCCGACGAAGCTCGGCATCGAGTTCACCGAGTACAACTTCCACTTGTACCGGCACTGCGATGACTGACAGTGGCAGCGCTGCACACCCAGCGCAAACATCACACTAATACGTAACTGATGGTAATTGAAAAAAGAAGAAGATACACATCAAACGAACAAATTCGCCTTCCGTGAAATTGTGCAATAACAAAGAGATCTCACTTTTCCTAAACAATAATTGTATAAAATTTAGCGAATCAAATTCCAAGAATGAATTTTTATATAAGAATATATTTAAATTGAAAGAAGAAAAAACAGAAATAATTAAAGAATAAAACACTTTCCGTCACCTCAAAATTATACTATTGTATGTGCGGTAAGAGCACATACTCTACTACCAAAAAACAAAGAAGTTCTAAAACTCATAAAACAGAAACTTCGTACTCTAACCGGCTACATTACTGGACACTATAGCTTCTAGCATAGTGTTGTGAGTTGGCGAAGATTCTCGAGCACGTTCTCTATGACCGAAATGGCGAAATATAGGAACGTTCTGCTGGAGAATGATCTCGATAATTTACATGCTTCCGCTCGCTCTTTTTTTTCTCGTGGGCTAAATGCGCCGTCATCATTTATTCTCGTCACACTCTTCAAATGTAATGTAATAACTCCAAAACAAACAGCGTGTGTCTCACTGAGTCACATAAATTTTAAAAAAATATATTTATTTAATATTAATTATACTCCTTTAAAAACAATATCTTTAGTTAGCTAAAAAAAAAAAAAAGAAAGAATACAACAGTGTGTGCGAGGAGGATAATTGATGACGGCGCATCTAGCCACGAGAAAACAGCGAGCAGAGGCATGAAAATTATTTCTGTCATTCCCAATGGAACGTTGTCTATGTTTCACCATTTCGTGCTCGAGAATTTTTGCCAACTCACACTATTCCAGCCAGCATCATCTCGCCAAAATGGCAATCGCCACCGATGACCTTTGCCGAGGATGCAATGAAGAAGAAGAAACAGCAAGACACATACTTCGCGAGTGTCCAGCGCTGTCAAAGATAAGGAAGGTACTAAGAGAAGAAACCCCAAATCGTGAAAGACCGGATGGCAATGGTCACCCGCACAAATTCTGGCAATTGCCGAAGGTGTGAAGTGGGTCTAACCATCAAGGGGGGAGGAACTATAACTGTGGCTTAAGTAGGTGCGGCTGACTCTGCCCTCCCGTCAAACAATCCTTAATCTACTAAGAGAAGAAACCCTAAATCGTGGAAGACCGGATGGCAATGGTGACCCGCACAAATTCTGGCAATTGCCGAAGGTGTGAAGTGGGTCTAACCATCAAGGGGGGAGGAACTAGAACTGTGGCTTAAGTAGGTGCGGCTGACGCTGCCCTCCCGTCAAACAATCCTTAATCCTTAAGAGCACATACAGTAGTGTAATTTTGAGATGACGTTTTGTCCAATTAAAAATATGGGTAGGATATAAAAACAAAATCTGAGAGTTACAATCTTTAACATCTTAAGACCAGCGGCGGCTCACAGCCTAACTTCAAGGTAGGCCACAGCGCCAAGGCACACAAAATTTAAGGTTGGGATCGCGCTTTATAAATAACACATACATATTACCTTGGGTCTCTGCCCTACCCTGAAGGGTAAGTAGGATTCCTAAGCGACGACTGAAACGACTGTAGTCGCGCGACTGGCTGTGCAGGCTGAGTCGCGTGGCCCTAATCGCTTGGTCGGATTCCTATGCAACGACTATTACGTCAATTTCTACGAGATCGTTATGAATAATAGACTTTTTATAGAGAAAAAATATTTTGAATTATGCAATTATCCCATTAAGCGCCATTGGTGCATACACGCCACATTATTAATTTTTCGTTAATTAAATGACTAAATAAGTTAATTTGTTGTATTATATTATTTGATCTGATTTGAAAATGTATAAAGAAAAATGTAAATATTTTGTTATTTAAATATTTACATTATTCCTCATTTGAAAAAAAAAATGCCAGTGTATTTCTAACTTCATAATATTTCCGTGTTTTATATGCGTGGCGCATGAAGTAAAATTTCGAGTTTAGAAAAGCCCCGTGAAAATTTGTCTCGGGTCGCGCAGCGACCCGAGACAAATTTTCACGGGGCTTTTCTAAACTCGAAATTTTACTTCATGCTTAGTCTGGGAGTGGAGACCATCGTTGGACGATTAATCAAAGAGTTATTTTGCAGTGTTTTTAGTTGTAAAATGACATAAAAAAAATAGAGAATTATTTAAATTTATGTTAATTTTTTAAGTGTTTAAACTCTTTAACATTATTGATTAATTAAGTTATGATTTTTTTCTTTAATTCTATTCACACAAAAATCAGGTTAACATAACACAATTTTTCGCCTTTGAGTGATAATAATTGACATACAAACATTATTTTACTCTAAGAAATGGGTTGAAGATTTCACTTGAAGTTAGTGGTTTATACGCGTGGCGCATGAAGTAAAATTTCGAGTTTAGAAAAGCCCCGTGAAAATTTGTCTCGGGTCGCTGCGCGACCCTCGACAAATTTTCTACGCGGGGCTTTTCTAAACTCGAAATTTTACTTCATGCTTAGTCTGGGAGTGGAAAAACTCGTTCAAATCTTCATATTGCACGTTTTTATATGAAATCGACATGCCTCAAATTATACAGCGTAAACATTATGTATATTTAAAAGAAAAATTCCCAGTATATAATATAATAAGTCATTCATGGAAATCCTAAAAAGAAGTGCGGAATCTGACCTAAAATCAACTTAGAATTAACTCTATAATTGCTCGGCCGTTAATGGGTTAAGCGACGACTGAAACGACTGTAGTCACGCGACTGTGGCTGTGCGGCCAGAGTCGCGTGGCCCTAATCGCTTGGTCGGATTCCTATGCAGCGACTATTACGTCGATTTCTACGAGATCGTTATGAATAATTGACTTTTTATAGAGAAAAAATATTTTTAATTATGCAATTAATGAAAATCCTACCTTTAGGCTGCGAGCCGTCGCTGCTTAAGACATATTTTTGTTTTCCTTCCTTGATAATGGCTAGAAGCCGAAACTAGTCGGAATAATAAGTAAAACGTTAGTGAAACAAACCAAGTGTTTTTATTTCAAATTTTACATATTTTTTGATTTGTGGACAGAGTGTTAAAATACACATTTCTTTAATTGGATATTAAATTCTAAGTAATGAAATTTACAAATCATATAAAAAAAAATGGTGGCCTTTTAGTGCCTCTGGCATCCGTACTTAAAGCATTCACGCTAAACAAAAATAAAATACTCTAATTTAAGGTAAAATAGTTTTAAAGAAAACGAAACAATAATTTAATCCGTCCTGATTATAAAAACAAAACAGAAAAAAATACATAAAGGTGCGAAGGGTGTTTATTTACTTTCCCTATGTGTGTATGTACATAAAATGATACATAAGGGAAAACCCGAGGTGTTTTCGTGTAAGCTAATACAAAGCGGAAGAATATTGTTTATGTTTAATTTATTGGATTAAATCGAGGAATGGATTTTAATTTAATTTATTGTACGTACTGTGATTTTAAAAATTATGTAATATATATCTCGGTGATTTTAAATTAATTTTAATGATAATTTTAATAATGTTTTACTGTGGTACGTACAAATTTTACAGTAGAACATAAAAACTATTTTTATTTAAACTCGGTAAATTTTTAAAAAATACATCGTTTGTATGACAGATTCAAAACATAATTATGGGAGAAAAACAGGTAAGAAATGAGTGTAGATATTCAATAATGAATTAGCGGGGAGTTCAACTCCCTGCTAGTTCACAGGTTCGCTTTTTGCCTTACTATGTTTTCACCCTTAGTTGGCCATGGAAGGCAAAATGCAAGAGAAGCGTCATAATTAGTGAGTCACAACATTGGTTTTAAGAAAGCCTTGCAAGGCGAAAAAGTGTCACAACATGTGAGTCACAAAATAAAGTTATAAAGAAGGCCTTGGAAGACAATGGGCGTTGGTGAGTCAAAACATTGGTTTCAAGAAAGCTTTGCAAGGTAAAAAAGTGTCATACATAACATGTGATCAAAATAAAGTTTTAAAGAAGGCCTTGGAAGACAATGGGCCCGTTCATCAAAGACAACAGTTGTGAGTTTACTGCCAACTGTTGGGGAACTCTCTGATGACCGGATTGTTAATCGTGAACGTGTTTGGGATTTTTGCAATCATACCAAATAGACCAATTGGTCACAATAAAAAACATATTTATTCCTTACTTCACTAATTGTTTGATTTGAGTTATGTGGAGTATTTAATCACAATGAAAAAAACTGTTTTTATTCCTTACTTCACTTTTATTTTTATGTGTTAGATGTACATTTCAAGTGCTAAGCACTCATTATCAATAACTAATGCTCTTACAAACTAGGTGCGCAATTATATATACCTGAACAAAAATGGTGGAAACGGGAAAACCTAAATATAATTACATTTGGCCATAGAAATGCACAAACAGAAAGATAAATTATTGAATTTCGATTTAAGCCCGTTAGACAATCCACTCTTAAATCTCTTGAAAAACCCGAAAAATCGTAATCCCCTCAACAGTCCATAATGTAATCCCCTTAATGTTATTCAACCTTGCGACACAAATGTAATTATATTTAGGTTTTCCCGTTTCCACCATTTTTGTTCAGGTATATATAATTGCGCACCTAGTTTGTAAGAGCATTAGTTATTGATAATGAGTGCTTAGCACTCGAAATGTACATCCTTACTTCACTTTTATTTTTATATATATTATCAAAAACCCCGTTTACCCATAAAGAGTGTGGAGTGTGTTATTTTTATTCGTTAGATGTACATTTCGAGTGCGAAGCACTCATTATCAATAACTAACTAGTTATTGATGAGTGCTTTGCACTCGAAATGTACATCTAACGAATGAAAATAAAAGTGAAGTAAGGAATAAAAGCGTTTTTTATTGTGATTAAATACTCCACATAACTCAATAAAACAATTAGAGACCAATTGGTGTTGACGGGTTAAAGTTTAAAAATGGTCGACTACCGTTCATCAGATACCACATGCATCACAAACAAATCCAAACATGTTAAATGTTAAACATTTTGATGAACGGGCCCAATGATGATATGTCACATCATATTTTAAAGTTGGCCATGGAGGACTAATATGAAGAAGAATGTAACAACATGCGAGTCATACAAATTAATTTTAAAATTGGCCATGGAAGGTAAAGAGAAGTGTAAAGGCATGCGAGTCACGAAAATTCGTTTTTAAGTTAGGCCATGGAAGGTGAAGAGAAGTGCAATGGCATGCGAGTCACAAAAATTCGTTTTAAAGTTGGGCATTGAATACAAGGAAAAGTGTCAAAACATGAGTAAGAATAATTTGTTTTAAAGTTACACTTATACATTTATGTAATTATAATTTGTTTTAAAGTTGGCCATGAAAGACGAAGAGAAGCATCACACCATGCGAGTCATTAAATTATATTTTTATAAGAATTGTAGTATTTCAAGTGCATTTAAAGTTGGCTATTGACAACAAAGAGAAGCAGGCGCGCACCCAGGTAGTGGCTCGTGGGCTTGAGCCCCCCTCTAAGACTCACTAAATTGTAGTATTTCATCGGGTATACATAAGTTTAAATGTGCGAGCCCCCACTAAGACCGCCCCCCCCAGATGCGTGAGCTCGCCTAAGACTGGGATGAGTCTACCTAGATGCGTGAGCCCGCCCAAGACCGGGATCAGTCCCCCCAGATGCGTGAGCCTCCCCTAAGAAAGTAATTTCTGGGTGCACGCCTGAAGAGAAGTGTCATAAGATGTGTCGTCACAATTTTTGTGACTCTTTGTTTTAAAGATGCCATGGAAATTCTTCGTAAGTGTCATAACACAAGACAAAAAATGTTAAAATAAAAGACTCTAGTTTGAAACAAAAAAGTTCACTTCTGCTACTCATTCAAGGCCGACTTTGAAATCTTTTGTTTTTATTTGAAAAATGACAACCCGGTTGAATTTTTATTTTCTCGCCGAGATTTCCTTTGTGTAAATCTAGTACACGTAGAACACTTTGTATAAAATATTGAATGTATAATTTTAGGGATGAGAGCATGATAATATTTATATTATTGTAAATCGGGAGAATAATTCCCGTTTTTAATTTCGTTTTTTCTAAATGATACATGTAACTATTATGCTCTAGGATATTACGATATATGAACAAATATTTTCTAGCTTTAAGTGAATTTTACTGTATATTTTGTGTTATGTGATGTGTTGAAATAAAATTATTATGTATAGAACAGAAGAAAATAATTTAATTTGATCAAATATTTTTCTTCTTTTCAGCGAGTTAAAAATATGTGTGTGCGGAGCTCGTTAAGTGAGAATTTGTGCACCTAATACCAATAATCTTAAGAATCTCTTAATCTCTGGACTTTCCCACAATCAACCACATAATATAAGTACATTGTAAAATTCTTTTTATTTAGTTATTTTTGTAATTCCTTCGAGAATGGTTGTCATTGACCGAAACACGTGTCAGGAAACTGAATACAACAACATGAAACTAAACAAGTGTTTTAATTTAAAATTACCAAATCTTAGAGAGTATTGAAGTGTCACTATTTTTAGGCTTAGTTGCAAAGTTAAACTGCAAAAATAAAAATATGTTTGCATTTCTCACCTAGTTAAATATCAAGTTGGCTAATAAGTCATGGCGTTTTTTTTTGTTTTAGTTGAAAATGGCGCGGTAAACATATAATGTTTTGGGATAACGTCATGTTATTTTAAAGAGAATTACTAAATCTACAAGATAGTGCATTTCGATTTAATATTCGAATTGATTTTTGTACATTTTTAGATCATTAAAATCATGAGTCAAGTTGATAAAAATTAGCATTTCCGACACCATCTTCTTTTTGCATTTAATCAAGGTTCCAAAGCCACTGAAACTGCCCGAGAGATTTGCGCCGCGTACGGTAATGAAGCTACGCCTGAGAGAGGGGGGGTGATATTCTACTGTGGACATATCCAATTTTTTCCGATAACTCCCTCGACATTTGCCGCGGATCTTTGAAAAGGAGTTGATTCAATCGCTCCTCATCAAACTGAACAAAGCCCTGTTCGGACCGAGCCACGTCTCAAAAATTGCCATCTTTGAATCGCTTAAACCAATTCTGAGTGGTTTAAGCGATTCAAAGATGGCAATTTTTGAGACGTGGCTCGGTCCGAACAGGGCTTTGTTCAGTTTGATGAGGAGCGATTGAATCAACTTCTTCTCAAAGATCTGCGGCAAATGTCGAGGGAGTTATCGGAAAAAATTGGATGTGTCCACAGTAGAATATCACTCCATGGGAAAGGTTTAAAAGTTTGTCCACGACTTAATAAAAAACCACCATGCCTTATTAGCCAACCTAATAGAATGAGCTCTAACAAATGTTAGGTTACCCTTTTAAATTAATATTACTTGTATAGTAATTAACAGGACAGACCTAACATTTCTTACTATCATAATTTAAATACCCAAAGGATTGTTTTATAAGGTGATCTTTTTCCTCCTCTCAGACACAAGAGTAACAATAAGTTGTATAATGTTTTTTTTTTTAATATGACCAATCAAATTTGACATTTCAAGAATTTAGTGGTGTGATGCAGGTTGTGTGTTTTAGGTTAGGACAAGATTAATCACATGTTATGTTGTAAATCAACTTTTAATTTGTACGTTATGTGAAGGAAAATCTGACATTAACATGACAACTCAATTAACTCACAAAGATTACAATTACAAATGTATTTACCTATCACCGCCCCAAATTATTTGTATTTACTACCAATTTAATTAAGTATCTCTGAGGATCGGTAGGATAGGAGGATCACGTAATATTCCTTGCTCAGGAATATCTGTCTTCTTTATTATCGCCCCATTTATATGTTCAAAATTTAAAAAAGTTCTAAATACAAGGAATTTTTCTTTTAGGTATATATGTTACTATTTCATAATGTAAATTTTCATACATTCGTGATATTATTAAAAACTTTCAATTTGCAAACTCTAATGAGTGTTTTCCACTCCCAGACTAAGCATGAAGTAAAATTTCGAGTTTAGAAAAGCCTGAAAATTTGGCTTGGTCGCGTAGCGCAGCGGAGCGACCAAGCCAAATCAGGCTTTTCTAAACTCGAAATTTTACTTCATGCGCCACGCGTATAAAACACTGATGTAAAGTGAAGTTCAAAATGTACTTCGACTTAGTTTTGTTTAGTTTAATAATTTTACAAATGTTTATATGGAATATGTGAAAGGATACTTAAAAGAAAAAAGTCCCAGTATGTGTTGTAAAGTTGTATCGTTCTCTTTTTTGAAAATCTCTGCATCCTGACAATTTGACAAGTTATGATTTATTTGTCACATTGATAATCATTTACCAACATCTCAAAATTTGATATTTAAAATACCCTACGGTTAAAGCAGGACTGCAACTGTTCACAGCAAATACACCCTAAGTTTGGTTATATTAAAAAAAAACAGCGTACATAAATGTGTTTGTTAGACTAAACTTACATTACAATCCTTTAAACACAGCCTTTAAAACTATATTCTGTTTTTTTTTTATTGGCCAACCAGATATGGTGATTTTTTTTATAATGTTGATTATTTGGTTACTCTGGTTGTAATTCTGACTTTTGCCTTCAAAATAAATTTGAGGTTACGTTTCTACATGGTTGCCATGAGCTTAATTACCCTACCATAAAGATTGATTAAGTGGCAGATCATTACTTTCGGCATTTTATTGCCACTTTTCCGTCAAATAATTAATCAATTGCAACATGGCACTCACATATCAATCATTACATGATAAACAGTAGGGACACCCAAGTAATCAAAGAATCTAAGAAATATAAATCTCAAATCTGGTTGGCCAATAAAAAAAACGAATATCCGAGGGGGGTCCGATATTAAAGGTACAGGTGCCTATGAAACAAACATCGCAAACAAAATATTCGAGGTGTTAAACTTTCACACGATAAAGTTAAACTTTTGCATGACGGTGCAAAGACCGCACACGTCAAATCAAACCAAGGAGTGGTTCACATAACAGGAATTGCAAGACACACTTGTGGACTAATTTAATCGACTTGACAGGCAACACTACCATAAAGGGATGTTTAAACTACTGTCAAGCTGGGATAAATGTCTCAATCTTAATGGAGAATATGTCGAGAAATAAAAAAAAAGTCTATAGTTTTTTTGTACAATGTATTAAATATTTTCTTTAAAAATATATGTTGGTAAATTTTGGCCTGTACCTTTAAAATCGGATCCCCTCGTAGGTTAGGATATGGAACACAAAGGTTATTTTTAATTCACTTGTCAAAGTCAAGATAATTATTTTAATACATTCTTTTTATTGGAGGCATCGCTTTATAACATTTAAATATACATATATCTTTATATCATCAAATATTTAAACTCGGTGTAACAAAATATTTTGAACTATATACCGCATTGGAAACATTACAGTCTAACATAAAAAAAAGAAGAGAACAAGTCGAATTAAAAAAGAATCTCCGCCTGTGTGTATACGACATACGCGGTAAACACTGCTTGATTGTTTGTTTATTTGTTGAACGTTATGCAATTTTGTTTTGGTTTTGTTTCACCCGAATATGAAAAAACTTAAGTGCTCGCTGTGCAATCTATTCATCTTTTTTTCTTCTCTTGTCCGGAAGCTTACAAGTTTGCTTCCATTGTCGACTTCAGCTTGTCGAAGTTGGCACCGCTGAAGGTCGTTATCGTCTGTGAGTTCTTGATGAAGATGAAGGTGGGCATCGAGGTTATGTTGTACTCCATCGCGATGTCTTCACATTCATCCACATCAACCTAAGTAAATAAATGTTTTAAATTAATACTAATACTGTTTAATATTAATACTGTTTTAAATTAATACTCCTATTAAATATAATAAGATATAACAATAAAAATTAGTTGATTTGCTAAACCCTTAACTTAATCATTTGGCATGTGTATATTCGGTTTTTTGTATTGGCTAACCAGATTTGGGATTTATTTTATTTAATTTCTTTAATTATTTGGGCGTCAGTACTGTTTGTCATGTAATGACATTGATATATGAATGCCATGTAGCAATTGACTAATTATTTGACAGAAAAATAGTAATAAAAAGCCAAAAGTAATGTTCCGCCACTTAATTAATCTTTATGATAAGGTAATTAACAGCCTAACTTCAGGGTCGGCCACAGCGCCAAGGCACACAAAATTTGAGGTTAGGACACGCTTTATAAATACAAGAAATTGCACAACAAAGTCACCTTTCAATAACGGATACATATTACCACCTTGGGTCTCTGGCCTACCCTGAAGTTAGGCTGCGAGCCGTCGCTGGTAATTCAGCACATGGCAACCATGTGAAAAACATAACCTTAAATTTATTTTGAAGGCAGAAATCAGAATTACAACGAGAGTATGCAACGTTATAAAAAAATCACCAGATCTGGTTGGCCAATAAAAAATCGAATATAGGTTTTGTTGTAATATGGCGTTACATTTAAAATTGTGCTGTAGGGGCTATGGGTGATAAAAAAAATTATCGTCAAAACGAATTGGAGCAAACTGTTCCAGGTGCTTGAGCTGAGTTGGCCAACTAATAAATATAAGCAGTATAGTTTAAACTTTCTGATACGTCAGTGTTTACAAGCCTGGTGCATAAGGTAAAAGTTCGAGTTTAGGAAAGCCTGAAAATTTGGATTTGCCGGGTGCAGCGATGGCCAATAAAAATTCGATTATAGGTTATGTTGTAATATGACTTTAGATTTAAAATTGTGCTCTATGGGCTATAGGAGATAAAAATAATTGCCGTCGAAACGAATTGGAGCAAACTGTTGCAGGTGCTTGAATATTAATCGTGCAAAATTAGATTAGACAAAATAAACACTTGTAAAATGTATTAATGTGAGATTAAATATAAAATCAAGCAGAGTTGGCCATGAATCACCAACTAATAAATATAAACAGTATAGTTTGAACTTCCTGATATGTCAGTGTTTATAGGCCTGGCGCATGAAGTAAAATTTCGAGTTTTGAAAAGCCTGAAAATTTGGATTTGCCGGGCTCGCTTCGCTCCGCCCGGCAAATCCAAATTTTCAGGCTTTTCTAAACTCGAAATTTTACTTCATGCTTAATCTGGGAGTGGAAACACTCGTTTGAAGTTTCAATTTGAGCATTTAGATAGCACTGCGACAGAAAACCTAAACTATAGAACATTTCTGATCGTTTATTTTGGGTTTACCTTCAATACGACGATGTCAGGTGTGTTTTCGGCGAGTTCCTCCAATTTGGGGGCGATCATCTTGCAAGGGCCGCACCAGGTGGCGTAGAAGTCGACGATGACGAGCTTGTCACCGGCATCTGCCAGCTTGCTGACGAATTCTTCCTGCGGACAAAACATCGAAAAATAAACAGCCGCTCGGGAAAATGTGAATTGTTTGTTTTTCGAAGGAGTTAATTGTGCTATTTATATATTTCCTTCCCATGCACTTTCCCTTACTTTATAAACTTAATGGATCTTGGGAATATGACAGATCCAACCCAGTAGCATAAAATATCAAAGACAAATCCATGTGTATGAGTAATCTTATATACTAAAAAAAAAAAAAACCTTTATTGGCATACCTCCACACTTTACATTACATTTATATTTACATCTTATTATCTCATTACCCTCCCGTATCCCTCTTACCCTCCCTTCTCTTTTCCCTCTCCCTCCCCAGCTTTTCCAAAGTCCTTACCCCGCTCCCATCCTCCCTCATCCATTCCACTACCCTTCTATTCCCTTTCGCTCCCAGCCACTCCTCTTTCACCCCCTCACATTCCTCCACCAAGTGTCCCCACGTATCCTTCCCCTGTCCACACAACACACACCTTCCATATTCTTCCCCCATCCATACTTTCCTTCCTCTCTCCTCCGATCCACACCTCGCCCTTGCAACAATCACCCTATCCTCTCTACCCCATCCCTTCTCTATCAAATACTTCGGCACCCTCCCATACACCTGCCAGCTCCCATACATATCATTATACTGACTTCTGTCAATACACCCTTGCCTTTCCTGCCCTTCCACCTCCTTCCCTTTCCCCCTCACCCACTCATCCATCTTCACCCCATTTCCTAGCCATTCCATTACCTTCGCCTCTGACAGCCCTACCCTCTCATACATTTTCCTCCTCTCCCCCCTCCATCTACCCTCACCCCCACCCACACTCGTCACCCATACATCCTTCACCAATCTCTCCTCATCCAGTTCCCACAATCTCATCTCATACCTCACCACCCTCACCATTGCCTCCCACTCTAGCCTCTCTCTGTTGGTCTCCTGAAGCACTATATAGCCAGGCGTGGACCTTTCCACCCCCAACATGTGCTTCAGGAACCACATCTGCTCTTATATACTAATATATCTCATTTAATTTAACTAGGCGAGAAATGCGGGCATTTACACTGATGATATTACCTGAACTCACATAATTAGGAATTTACATTAATTGTTAATTATTTGTTTTCTTAGATCCGATAATAAATAACTGTCCATTCACTATTACTTATGTGTATATATTTTAATTATGTATGTATTCTCAAGGTTGAATGCAATTACCAGAAGGTGCATGCATGTGTGCTTATTATGTATTGATCAATTTATCTTTAATCAATTTTCCACTTAAAGTTGCGTTTTACTAGAGTGAGACAGACTTTTTCCAGCCATTAGCTAGAGTGAGACAGACCTATATTAATATTTCCAGCATAAAAAGGTAAACGTAAGATGTAAAGAATTTGTTTTTAAATAAATGTTAAGCTAATGGGATGCAGAATTCACGGACACCCTTAAATTTTACGTAGCACAAGTTTTTGTTGCCTAAAAATGAGTAAATAAATGACGCAAATAATAGCTATTTTCAGGATTTTTTTTCCAAAAAAACTAAATATTTTAATCGTTTTAATTTGGTGACATTGAAATCCTACAAGTTTTAGCATTATTTTGATGTATTGTGCAATTTTGTCCCGTAATCAGAACATCAGTGGAGTTGGAACCAGAGTTGTTATGTTTAAAGCAGTGTTTTAAACATGTATAAAAACAGCCCTCGTGTTTTGAATGGTTTTGTTTTAAACTTGTTTTAAATCTTAAATTTGTTTAAAAAATGCTTAAACCGTTTTTTTTTATTATTTTAAGTTTGCTAAATTATATTTTATACTACTTCATTAAGACTTTTTGTTTACATTTTTAAATTTTAGCTAAATTGTTGAAGATATTACAAATTACATTTTTAAACATAACATTTTATTACAAGAAAATATCAAATATGTGTGCAAAATGTGCTTTTTAAATACAGGGAATTTTTCTTTCAGGTATACATACGTATGCATACACTATAAGTTTTACAATATTCGTTGTTTTTTAAAAAGATTTTAATTTGAATTTTTAGACAAGGGTTTTCCACTCCCAGACTAAGCATGAAGTAAAATTTCGAGTAAAACACTGAAATATCGCAAAGTTTAAAATATACGGCTTTAGCAATCTAACATGTAGATGTAAATAAAACGTGAGTCAAAATCTGGGCTGAACAAATTGTTTAAAACAGTGATTATAGGAAACCTAATAATTCTAACGTATATTAGGTTGCCTATAATCGTTGTTGTGTGTGTTTTTTGAACTTCACTGTAAATCAGCGGTTTTTAAGCGTGGCGCATGAAGTAAAATTTCGAGTTTAGAAAAGCCTAATTTGGATTGGCCGCTCCGCTTCGCTACGCGGCCAATCCAAATTCTTAGGCTTTTCTAAACTCGAAATTTTACTTCATGCTTAGTCTGGGAGTGGAAAACACTTGTTAAAAGCCTCAAATTAGCCGCTTTTAAACAACGAATTCCCGTAAATTTAAATAACGTTGTAATTATCGGGATATGTATACTCAAACGAAAAATGCCCTGTATGTTCTGTTTTAAACATGTTTTTAATTGTTATCTTTTAAACGCTGTTTTATTAGCAAAAACTGTTTGTTTTATCTTTTTATCTCCCGTAATAAGAACGTTAAAGCAGCGGGGATCCGAGAAGGCTGCGATTCGGTCGCCATGGCAACCATTTTCACATTGCTCTTATGGGAGACGACTGTCACCGGGAGTGGAAAAATCGAAGAATTCATTTTAGAAAGTTCAAATTTTCACAGGACCGAAAAAAAAAATCCGCGTGTCTTAGGCTAAGCGGCGTTCAAATCCGACCGCGTTTTCTATTTTAAATCATTTTTTTTAATTTTACGCCGGGCGGAAGATTTCCTAACCTCAATACTTTACACGCTGGTCTTGCTTCACACGGAACTTTTTCAGGTCGCGCATAGCACAATTTCGATGGGATTTGACCTGGCCTTTCCAACGCGACACTTCCGAGCGCTTAAATCGCCCGATTAAAAAAAATATCGCATTTAATCGATTTTGCAAAAAAAATAGATTTTCAAAATTTTGCGTCTATCGTGTTCAGAATTCCATTAGAAACACGACCTATCTATCGAGAATTTTTTCTATCGAGGAAAAGTATTTTTTTTGCAATTGAAATTTCATTAAAATATATACCGGGTGTCTAAATCTCGCATTTAATCGATGGTTTTAATTTTTTCTCCAAAATGTTTTGTTTAAACGCAGATCGCTAGGATTAAATTTAGCGGTGTTGGGACATGTTTTTTTTTTTTTATTGGCCGCCTTCACGGGCTGTCAGCACATTTTCGGTCGAAAAATTGCGATAGAGGAATTTGGTTTTCACATTTAGATTTCGAATAATTATCCGCAACCGACAAGATGAAACAAGACGAAACAAAACAATTAAAATTAATTAATTTTTAAGTTTAACGTGTATATACAGGGTGGTCTAAAACCGTGATTTTCTTGATTATTTTTTTTTTACCGACTTAAAATGCTCCAAAACGATTTGTTTAAACGTAGGGTGGTATGGTTTGACCTCGCGGTGCTCAGCAAATTATTTTCGAGCCAACAACAAATGGCCGCCTTCCCGGTGTTTCAGTAAATTTTCGGTCCAAAAATTGAGCTAGAGAAAATTTGTTTTCGCGGGGATAAAGGAGCAACTACCCTCTCTCTGTGCGAACGAAGCCAGCAAGGCAAGCGAGCGGCTGGAGCGAAGCGACCATCTCTTCCAACCTTTTCACGGACCTTTACATCCATCCACTCCATAACCACTACAAAACAACGATTTACCTTGCAGTCACCACCATTCGGCTCATGCACCAACGCCTCTACCCCTCCCTTTACCCTTGCTACTATTATACATATATTTTTCTTCAACATCATTTATTTTTTTTTAATTATGCAATTCTCTTTACATTTCTACATTTCCTTGATTCGGCCCTCGGCTCCCCGGTTGGTAAATCGGGCTAAATGCTAGTTTTAATTAAAATGAAAAAAACGTTTCTTTGATCAACCCTGGCTGGAACTAGTGAATACTCAAAATGTTGGATTTTACCAATAATAAATCGCAACCTTAACCTGTGGTGAAACATTTTGAACTATAAACTATTAATTAAAACAATTAGTATTGTATCACTAATTTCATTGAAACAATACGAAAGGTTTTAATTAAAAGTGTATTGATCAATTCAAGTGTTACATAAATAATATGGGATTTACAAGGCTTTTATGTGTTTAACTGTAAATAATTTTAGCTGTACTACGAGGGGTGATTAAAGTAAAGTTACAAGGCCAATATTGCTGGCGTTTTGTCTGGTATGTAGGAAGTAGTAGTGTGGGGTACTTCAAATACATGCGGTTGCTAACTGTAGAGAGTTTCAGCTACCCACGACCTACAGTGCTATTTGAAGGTTATTTGTAGCTCGTTGCATTATGAAAATTTTAATCATTATGATGGTCTTAGTAATTTAAGTTTCTGAATCGTTATGAAAATATGCACGCTGCTGAGGTCTTAACGACCTTTACCCTTAAGCTGATAATGCATTTAGCTAAAACGTGATACTTAGTACAACTCTCTAAAATTAATAAATAATTGATCAATTTAAGTGTTACATAAATAATATGGATTTACAAGGCTTTTATGTGTTCACCTGTAAATAATTTTAGCTGTGGATCTGGATCATAAAGGGGGTGTATACCTAGACACAGCAATTAGACCCCAATGGGCCCTTTTTGCATCCCCCCCCTAGGGTTGTGTCACTCCTCAGCTCAGCCATGCCACTCTGTCGAGAAAGGCCAGTAGAGTAGCGGTTGACTCTTCCCTAATGTCGGCCATCTGGACGCCAGAATTTCCTCCCTTTGCGAGGCGAGTGCTGGGCAATCACAAAGGATGTGCTCGGCAGTCTCGTCCTCCTCATGACAACCTCTACAATCTGGCGAGTCAACGACTCCCATTTTGTAGAGATGCCCATTTAGTCCACAATGGCCCGTGAGAACGGCCGTTATGCGTCTCAGATTATTTCTGCTCATTTGCAGGTAGTGTAGTGCCATCTTTTTGTTCGGATACCCTAAGGTTTCCCTAGACATCCTACAGTCCTTAATGTTATCCCAGCATTCCCTGAATTTCGTTGTGGATCAATTCGTTTAGGGTCGAGATGGTGGGTTTTACTAGCGGCTGTGGCGAGGAAATAGTTTCCCCAGCCGCTGCTCTAGCCAGTTTATCCGCCTTTCGATTGCCTACATTAATTTCATGGGCCTTCACCCATGATATCTCGATTATGTTTTCTGCAGCAGCAAGCCTGAGTTTGCTGTGGCAGTCCAGAACTATCTCCGATGTCGTTACTCTGTTTTTCAGAGCCATCAGAGCCTGCCTGCTATCTGATAGGATGAGTAGCTTTTTGTTCCTCACGCTGCGGTTCTGTATGGTTTCAGCCGCAAGTGCTATTCCCATCACTTCTAGTTGTGCGATGGTCGTGTTCTCTCCCATTGGAGTCTTTAGGTTGATGCCCAGGTTCCTGGAGTATATCCCCAGTCCCGAGCGTCCTTCTTTACATGATGCGTTCTAGGAGGGGTGATCAAAAAGTAAGGTTACTAGGCCGATATTGCTGGCATTTTGTCTGGTATATAGAAAGTAGTAATGTGAGCTACTTCTAACACATGCGGTCGCTAACTGTAGAGTTTCAGCTACCCACGACCTAAAGTGCTATTTGTTGCTATTTGTAGCCCGTTGCATTGTGAAAATTTTAATCATTATGATGGTTTAAATAATTTAAGTTTCTGAATCATTATAAAAATATGCACACTGCAGAGGCCTTAACGACCTTTACCTTTAAGCTGATAATGCATTTAACTAATTATCATCAAGTGATACTTAGTAGAACTCTCTAAAATAAATATGGCCGTAGAAAAAATGTGTAATCAAATACTCGTGTACTTTTTACTCAAAATTGATAAATGTAATCGATTACTTTCCCACTTTAATTTATATGCGCAGAATTAAATTTAAAAAAACCATAAAATTAACTAAGTGCTCTTGTCTGCATTATCTGGCATCAGATAGCAGCACAGGGGGTGGGGAGATCCTGTTTGTATATGATAACAATAATTAGAGGGTATCGTTGAACATTCGCGGATTATACCACTTATTTGAATTACATCATCTTTATCTTGATCAATAAAATGTATGTGAGTATGTACGGAAACAAAAAAATAGTGAAAACACAAATCAAATAAGATTGCGCAATGTACTTTAAGGTGCGACCAAATCAAGTTTTTAATCATTTGTGAATTTATAATATGGCAGATATGAAATTAATGGACGCATAATTTTAACATTATGGTGAGTCACATGAATAAAAACTACAAATTTTTTCAGTGAAATATACAAGATTATGTAAAATTGTGATTCACAGGTGCAGAATTCCCAAGCAAGAAAATATTTTAGTATTTTCTTAGCTGGGAATTCCGCAAGTGCAAAGATTGATTCTTGTATCTTGTATATTGGACTGAAATCAAATCAAATCAAGTTTATTGGTTTAGCAAATTGTTCAATTACAATATTAGACAGGTCAAGAATTATTTTAATTCATCATACCAGTATATTTTGTAAATTAATCCAAAAATAAGGGTACAAAATGTACACGTTTCATTGCAGACTTTGTAACCTTACTTTTTGATCACCACTTGTATAATTATAATTACACTGTAATTGTAACTAACTACAAATGTAATTTAATTACATTTTTTAATTTAGTTTATGTGTCAAATATTAGATATAACAATAAATTTGCAGTTGGCTTTTTTTAAATATTTCATAGAACAAATATGTACATTGTGCAGATCTATATCACATTCTGTCTATCTCGTTCTTAGATTAATTGACGCGCATTTAAAAACTAAATATGTGACTGTAAAGAGAATTAAGAGCCTTACAAATTTACCAAATAAAAAAAAAACCTATTCCATTTAAAAAAAATTGCCGATGTTGCACACGCAAAGACTAGTGACGTCGCAGTATTTTTAAGGGCGTAAAAAAGGCGCATTTACGAACAAAAGTCGACCTGTTTCAGCGTTTTTACGAAAACTGGTTAAGTTTGATTTTATTTTTAATATTTCATACTTTACTCGCGTGTATACATTGTAAATATTCAAGCACCTATTGTTTTTGAAAAGTGTTGAATTTGAAGCTTCTAACGGGTGATTCCACTCCCAGACTAAGCATGAAGTAAAATTTCGAGTTTAGAAAAGCCTGAAAATTTGGTTTGGTCGCGTAGCGCGAAGCGACCAAACCAAATTTTCAGGCTTTTCTAAACTCGAAATTTTACTTCATGCGCCACGCGTATAAAACACTGAAATATCGTGAAGATCAAAATATACTTTACCGGTATTCTAAAGCAGTATTTTTTTAACTTCACTATAAATCAGTGTTTTATACGCGTGACGCATGAAGTAAAATTTCAAGTTTAGAATAGCGCTACGCGACTAAACCAAATTTTAAGGCTTTTCTAAACTCGAAACTTTGCTTAATCCGGGAGTGAGAATCTTTAAACTGAACGCTTTTCAAAAACACCGAATTTCTGAAAATTTACAATGTATAATTAAAAAAAAATTCCCGTAGAAATATTATTTTATATCGTATGTTCATTAAAAAAAACCTCTAGAGTGCCATGGAAAATATTATTTGACGTTTTATATGTCTATTCCTAAGGCGTGTAGTCAACTTAAATTTAAAAATATATTAAATCATGGCACTTTAGAGATTTTTTTATATATCTATTGTTTTCTTATTTCTCTAAGCAAATTTACTTGGTAAACCTTGGCCTGATTTTTTCGACCTTCACCGTCACATTCTTTCCAATTGTTGCACAAGAAAATTGACTTCCACACAAAAACGCCATTAGTTAATTCAATTTACGCGAAAGTAAACGAAAATTGGCTATAACACAATTTACAGAGGAAACACAATAGTTAATTTAACAAAATTAAAACAACCAGAAACAGTGTTAGGTTTGGATTAAGCACCAAAAATAATCGCATAAAATGGTATTGTTCGGGACTTTAAGAATTTTATCTAATGAATTTTGTGTCAAGAGGAGAAACAAATACTCCAAATATTTTTTAAAGTAAAATTAGTAACATTAATATCGTATGTTCAATAAAAAAAAACCTCTAGTGCCATGATTTTTTTAAAATTTAATAATAATAATAATCTTTATTCCCAACAGAATTACATCTTACGAGGAAATACGTAAACAATTGTTACATTTAAGAAATTACTATAACAAATAAAAATAAAAAAATTTAAGTTGGCTACACGCTTTAGAAGACATACAACGTCAGACATAATAAATATAATTGCAGAGTTGCCAGCCTACAACATTTTCCATGGCACTCTAGAGGTTTTATTTTATTGAACATACGATAGTAATTAATAAAATTTGTCTCAAGGGAAGAACATATTTCAGAATTTTTCACAATTTTTCAAACTAAAATCAACAAACGTGAATATTTCAAATTCAAAACTATTATTATTCACTACTACATATTTAATTTTGATAGCCCCTCCCCTCCATGACCAAATCCTAGTTGCGCCACTGAAATTAGTAATTTATTGAAAGAATAACCAAATAAAAAATCAACATAAAGAAATAAATTACAATATCCTGCAGTCACAATTTATGCAAAATATTTCTAAACAACAAAACTGTCTACATCCAACAACAAATTAGCGTGTTTAACGATCGCTAATAATAAACATCTCCTCTCACGAAGCGTCAATTTTTCTTCACGTGATTAAACACCGGTAAAATCCGCATTAATTAACAATCGCGCATTCCAACAGAAACAATTATTATCACAACACGAAAACAAATTAAAAACATCGGAAGAAGAAACGCAACCAACGATAAAATCGACATAACAAGCAACGTTATTAATCATGGTAGCGACTAATTTGAAAATGACTTGATTTTGTGAAAAAGCCAAATATAGGGGAAAACAAAGCTCTTTTAAAAGCAAAAACAATATTTTTACCATTAACCCCCCGAAGTGTTTTAACCCCCTCCGAAAAACAATTGACACACAGATGGGTTAGGTTAGAAAAATAAAGTTTCTTTCATTGCAACTTGTCATCTAACCAACAAACAGTTGATACACAGATGGGTTAGGTTAGAAAAATAAATAGGCACCTAGAGACATAAAACATCTCCTGGTTTACAAAACTCGATGTCACGATTAATATCCCTAGGTAACGAATATCTCTCTAATGAAAGAATCGATATTTTTAATATTGAACTTTACCAACTAAAGCGTAAACTAACCAGCATGTTTAGCCTATAAATAATTCAGTTTATTATTTTTAAGCTCAATTTATATTTATTTGTGCACGTCGCAACTGAGCGTGGATACTTTAATTATTAATGTCATAGATAATACTACTATACAGGGTGTCCCATTAGTGCGGTCTCGGAAGATATCTCAGCTCTCGTTAAAGATAGAAAAAAAATGTTTTCACCAAATTTGCTTGATTTTAAGAGCTGCATAACCTAAAATTATTTTCAAATATACAGGGTGTCCCATTATTCCATTATTCAAAAACTAATAAAAATAGATATAGGGTATGTTATACAAAAAATAAAGTATTTTTCATTGCGGATCTGATAAAGTAAAGAAATATAGGGTGTCCCATTTAAGAAAATGAAGTTATGTACATTTTAAATATTAAATATTAGAAGGTAGTTTTTTATTAGGTTTTATAAGTAATATTATAATGTGTTATAGTCAATGGATAGAGCATTCTTTACTGCATATGTGTGTAAAATTACAGACTGATATCTTAAAAAATAAGGACACAGTGAATTTTTAAGTAAAGTACTAAAACTGCCAAAATTTTCAAAAAGTATTTTTTTCTGAAGTAACAAATAACCTAAAGTGCCAATAATGATATATCTTTGTGTAGGTTATTTAAAGGCGGATCAAATAAAAAAATAATATATAGGGTGTTCCATTTAAAATAACAAAGTTGGTATTAAGTATGGAATAATGGGACACCCTGTATATTTGAAAATAATTTTAGGTTATGCAGCTCTTAAAATTAAGCAAATTTGGTGAAAACATTTTTTTTCTATCTTTAACGAGAGCTGAGATATCTTCCGAGACCGCACTAATGGGACACCCTGTATATTAATTAATTATTCTGTAAAAAGGTGTTTTACCTTTAATTTAACAAGTAAATAATAATAAACTTGTCATCTAACCCAAGGCCGTAGGGTTAGATGACAAGTTGCAACGAAAAAAACTTTATTTTTCTAACCTTACCCATCTATGTGTCAATTGTTTGTTAGTTAAATGACAAGTTGCAACGAAAAAAACTTTATTTTTTCTAACCTAACCCACCTGTGTGTCAATTGTTTGTTGACTATTGTCACTATTTTGGCTAAAAACGACCGCTTCCTCTTTAACTTGTATCAAAATTGACATTACGTTTTTACCTCATAGAACTTTCTCCCTCAATAAAACAATAATGATCAATTATCAATTGTTTTAGTGATAAAACAAGTGTTTTCCACTTCCAGACTAAGCATGAAGTAAAATTTCGAGTTTAGAAAAGCCTTAAAATTTTCAGGCTTTTCTAAACTCGAAATTTTACTTCATGCGCCACGCGTGGAACGCTGATTTCATTTAAAATAATTTTTAACCAATTAACAAGTGGAATAAGTTTAGTATGTCAATTATCAATTGTTTAAATGACAGGGAGAGTGCTATGATAGACAAATCACCAATTTTTGTTTTAATTTTGTTTAATATTATTTGATGTGTCAAATTCGTGCTTCGAACAGAACTAACAATTTGTCAATTCTTTTCATATTAGTCTAACCTTACCCCTCTGTGTGTTGGTTAGTTGACAGGTTGCAACGAAAGAAACTTTATTTTTCTAACCTAACCCATCTCTGTGTCAATTGTTTGTTGACTATTGTCACTATTTTGGCAAAAAAACGACTGCTTCCTCTTTAACTTGTGTCAAAATTGATATTATGTTTTTACCATATAGAACGTTCTGTCTCAATAAAACAACAATAATCAATTATGAATTGTTTTAATGATAAAACAAGTGTTTTCCACTCCCAGACTAAGCATGAAGTAAAATTTCGAGTTTAGAAAAGCCCAGAAAATTTGTCTCGGGTCGCGCAGCGACCCGAGACAAATTTTCTGGGCTTTTCTAAACTCGAAATTTTACTTCATGCGCCACGCGTATAACGCTGATTTCATTTAAAATGATTTTTAACCAATTAACAAGTGAAATAAGTTTAGTATGTCAATTATCAATTGTTTAAATGACAGGGATAGTGCTATAAACGACAAATCACCAATTTTTGTTTTAATTTTGTTTAATATTATTTGATGCGTCAAATTCGTGCTCCGAACAGAACTAACAATTTGTCAATTATTTTCGTATTTTGCCTACATATTTATCTTCATAATTTATTTAAAATTTCCCTGACTTTTTGCTAAAAATGCTTAATTTCCCTCATGTTTCCCGATGAATAAAATCCCCTGCCTTTCCCGGTTGATCGGCACCCTGTTCAAGGCCATAGCCGGAAAAAAATCTGGGGGAGGGATATGGGGGTTCAAATCCTTTCCGAAATTTTCAAAAAGTTACATTTTTGTACGTAAAATCGGCCCTGTAAGATCAAAACTATATATTTACCATTAACCGACCAATGGGAAAAATAACATATAGTTTTTGATCTTACAGGACCGATTTTACCTACAAAAATGTAACTTTTTTAAAATTTCGAGGGGGGTTTGAGCCCCCATACCCCACCCCCCAGAATTTTTTTCCGGCTACGGCCTTGAACAGGGTGCCGATCAACCGGGAAAGGCAGGGGATTTTATTCATCGGGAAACATGAGGGAAATTAAGCATTTTTAGCAAAAAGTCAGGGAAATTTTAAATAAATTATGAAGATAAATATGTAGGCAAAATACGAAAATAATTGACAAATTGTTAGTTCTGTTCGGAGCACGAATTTGACGCATCAAATAATATTAAACAAAATTAAAACAAAAATTGGAGATTTGTCGTTTATAGCACTATCCCTGTCATTTAAACAATTGATAATTGACATACTAAACTTATTTCACTTGTTAATTGGTTAAAAATCATTTTAAATGAAATTAGCGTTATACGCGTGGCGCATGAAGTAAAATTTCGAGTTTAGAAAAGCCCAGAAAATTTGTCTCGGGTCGCTGCGCGACCCTCGACAAATTTTCACAGGGCTTTTCTAAACTCGAAATTTTACTTCATGCTTAGTCTGGGAGTGGAAAACACTTGTTTTATCATTAAAACAATTGATAATTGATTATTGTTGTTTTATTGAGGGAGAACGTTCTATATGGTAAAATCATAATATCAATTTTGCTACAAGTTAAAGAGGAAGTAGTCGTTTTTTTGCCTACGGCCTTGACCCTGTTAATTAATGCAGTTATTTGAGTTACGTGAAGATTTCAAGCCACTTAATTAAATGTTATTAATGAAATCAATTCTTGGCCCCATTTCTAAGGGGGTGAAAAAACAACAACAGCAAAGGCGATTGTTACATTATTATTTTAAATCACCACACGCGATCAAAAACCACCGGAAGAAACGCAACATACAAACGAATAAAATGAAAATCGTTATTGCAAGCGTCGTAGTTGATAAAATAATTCATGGCCCCAATTTCAAGGGGGCGAAACAACAACAACGGCGATTATTATACTATCATTAAAAATCACCACACGCTAACAAAAACCACCGCATGAGACGCAACGTACAAACAATTAAATAAAAATCGTTATTACAAGCGTCGTAATTGATGAAATAATTCTCGGCCCCCTTTTTAAAGGGGGCGAAACAACAACAACGGTGATTATTATTATTAAAAATCACTACACGCAAACAAAAACCACCGGATGAAACGTACAAACAAATAAAATAAAAATCGTTATTGATGAAATAATTCTCGGCCCCATTTTTAAGGGGGCGAAACAATAACGGCGATTATTATTAAAAATCACCACACGAAAACAAAAACCACCGGATGAAACGCAACGTAAAAATCGTTTTTACAAGCGTCGTAATTGATGAAAAAATTCTCGGCCCCACTTTAAAGGGAGCGAAACAACAACAACGCCGAATATTATTTTAAATCACCACACGCAAACAAAAACCACCGGATGAAACGCAACGTACAAACAAATAAAATAAAAATCGTTATTACAAGCGTCGTAATTGATAAAATAATTCTCGGCCCATTTTTTAAAGGGGGCGAAACAACAACAACGGCGATTATTATTAAAAATCACTACACGCAAACAAAAACCACCGGATGAAACGTACAAACAAATAAAATAAAAATCGTTATTAGAAGCGTCGTAATTGATGAAATAATTCTCGGCCCCATTTTTAAGGGGGCGAAACAATAACGGCGATTATTATTAAAAATCACCACACGCAAACAAAAACCACCGGATGAAACGCAACGTACTAACAAATAAAAATAAAAATCGTTATTACAAGCGTCGTAATTGATGAAATAATTCTCGGCCCCCTTTTTAAAGGGGGCGAAACAACAACAACGGCGATTATTATTAAAAATCATCACACGCAAACAAAAACCACCGGATGAAACGCTACGTACAAACAAATAAAATAAAAATCGTTATTACAAGCGTCGTTATTGATGAAATAATTCTCGGCCCCATTTTAAAAGGGGCGAAACAACAACGGCGAATATTATTTTAAATCACCACACGCAAACAAAAATCTCCGGAAGAAACGCAACGTACAAACAAATAAAATAAACAAACGTCGTAATTGATGAAATAATTCTGAAGCTTGTATTAGACGACACTATTTTATCGTACAAGAAAATAGTATACTATTTTCTATCATGGTGCAATACACAAAATATGACTAAATGCGAATATTGTACAGTTTTGTGTAATCAAAATAGGACATGTTCTATTTGGTACAGCATGATAGAAAATAGTATACTATTTTCTTGTACAAGAAAATAGTGTCGTCTATTACAAGCTTAAGAATTATTTCATCAATTACGACGTTTGTAAGAACGATTTTTATTTTATTTAAAACACTTAACTTTGTTTAACCACTTTTATTCTTTTATAAAAGTGGTAAAACAAAGTTAAGTGTTTTAATTAAATTGTTATGAAAATCTTTAATTTGGTTGGCGTTCACTTTGTGGTACTGTGAACGCCAACCAAATTAAAGATTTGAACACAAGCTTTAGCCCCAATTTAAAGAGGGCGAAACCACACTAAAAACGGCGTATATTATAACTTATTAAATCACCACACGAAAACAAAAAACCACCGGAAGAAGAAAATCAAATAACAAACAAACAAAATAAAAATCGATACAAGCGGTGTTATTAATGAAATCAAATTCTTGGCCCCATTCTTAAGGGGGCGAAAACGCTCACCTTGAACGACACGCTCGTTTCAAGGCGAGCCCGGGCTTTCCACACACACACACACACACATAACCCGAAGCGTGACGTTGACACGCCACAAATTAATATAACCCCATTTTTTACTTTTTCAACCCAACGCGATTAACCGCAAAGTACATACCTTGTTTTTAATGTGGATGGCCATTTTATTATTTTAATAAAGGGTTTTGGTCGGTCTTTACGTGAAGGACGCTGGTGTTTTATCCTCAGGCTGCCCTTGCTGCACAAAAGTCGGCGGAATAATGGCGCTTGAAATTCGCCGTGGATTACGCTACGCCGAGTGGGTTAATTAAGGAAATACGTTTGCGCGCGTTGTCCTCGCTTCGCTGGTGTAAATAGAGAGAAATGGAGATGTAAGGGCGGGTCGTGATTGGGCATGCGTACGAACTTCAGGTTGGTGGTGGGAGTGCGGCGTTGCCAAACTTTTTCGGCGCGGTAAAAACAAGGGAATATGATAATTAGTATGTCGATAAACTGATAATACGGAGATATGGATTAATTAATTAACGTCACATCAATACATTTACATGTAGTTCTACATGGTGTCCCATTTTATTTAATGTAAATTCTGGTTCTAATGTAGATTTTAAAAGCATATTCAATTAGATTAAAAATAGAAGACCTAAAACAAAAACTTATACTTAAAATGTTGACTATTAGACACCACTAGTGATAATAGTAAGAATAATAAGAAAGACAAAACTGTAATTAAATGTAATCATAAATTTAATTGATTAGACAAATATTGCTTAGAGAATTTAGAGAAATAATAACATACAGGGAGTTTTTTTTAAAGCAAATTGCTCAAATTTTGTTTTTTAAAGATTTTTTCAAATTGATTTCAACGATTTCGTTAGAGAAATAGTAGGATCCACAATAGATCTGCAAAGGTCGCGGTGGTACAGTCCAATGAGGCCACCCCTGCGAATATCTAGAGAAATAGTAAAAACAAATTGCTTGAAAGTTGAAAACTCAGGATTTGGTTAGAGAAATAATGACATGTAATAAACAGGGAGTTTTTATTAATTGTAATTATTATTAACATACAGAGGGAGCTTTTCTTTTCTCACAGCAAATTGCTTAAATTTTGAAAGCTCAAGATTTGTCCAGAAGAATAATAACATGTAATATACAGAGAGTTTTTATTTAATGTAATAATTAAATTAACATACAGGAAGTTTTTATTTAATGTAATGATCAAATAACCATACAAACAATTTTTGTTTTTTTAAAGCAAATAGCTTAAATTTTGAAAGATCAAGATTTGGTTAGAGGAATAACAACATGTAATATACAAGAAGTATTTATTTAATGTAATAATTAAATGAACATACAGGGAGTTTTTATTTAATATTATGATTAAATTAACATACAGAGAATTTTTGTTTTTTCAAAGCAAATTGCTCAAATTTTGAATGCTCAAGATTTAATTAGATTACAGAAATACTAATACATCTTATAATTTATTTCAAACGATACATAAACAAAATACAAAATAAATATTCTTGGCATAAAATAATAATTAAAGTTTATATGTATGAAGAAATATGACGAAGTTGTGCTTGCATATATGAAATATTACAGCTGTTTTTTTTTAACTTGAAAACTGAGAATTCTTAGTAAACATTTGAAATATTACAGCTGTTTTTTTAACTTAAAAACTGATAAATCTTAATAAACGTTTGTTAATATTTATTAACTTGAAATCAAACATAAGAAGTATTTGTTTAAACTTCGCTTGAAATCAGTGTTCTACATGTGGCGCATGAAGTAAAATTTCGAGTTTAGAAAAGCCTAATTTGGCTTGGTCGCTCCGCTTCGCTACGCGCCCAAGCCAAATTTTTAGGCTTTTCTAAACTCGAAATTTTACTTCATGCTTTGTCTGGGAATGGAAAACACTCGTTTAAAACTTCAAATTCAACTTTTTTATAAAAGCAACTAATGCATGAAAATTCATACACCAGGATATGCGTTGAAATAAATACCTCTGTATGTTTATACAGGGTGTTCTATTTCATTTAATGTCATGATTGTTAATTGATTGTTTCAAAAGCGAGTTTATTTATTTATTTATTTTTTTATTTATTTATTTATTAACGGAATCTCCATTTTATTACATAAGTGTACATATACATATTGTATAGTTGTTCAAATTTTAAAAGTTAAAGATTTGGTTACAGAAATAAATAATATACAGCGAGTGTTACTTATTTCAAAGCAAATTTTTACATTTTTA
Organism: Philonthus cognatus; assembly: GCA_932526585.2. Lineage (NCBI taxonomy): Eukaryota > Metazoa > Arthropoda > Insecta > Coleoptera > Staphylinidae > Philonthus > Philonthus cognatus. The sequence continues at coordinate 139,403,631 of OW052242.1, forward strand.
CAGTTATTATTATCATATCTTTAACCAAATCTTGAGATTTATAAAGAAATAAATAGCATACAGCGAGTTTTACTTTTTTCAAAGCAGATTGTTTACATTTTTAAAGTTATAATTATTATTTCTCTAACCAAATCTTGAGATTTATAAAGAAATATACAACATACAGCGAGTTTTACTTATTTTGAAGCAAATTTTATATCTATTTTTACGTTCAATTGGAAATTACTCAAAAACTATTAATAGGATGTTTTCAGATTTTTACACAGTTTTAAAGAGCAATGTTTACTTATTATCTACACTAAATTTTATACAGATATTTTAAAAAATTATCAAGATATGAATTTTTGAAATGTTCACCTTCTAAAAGATTCGCATAAAATGTATCTATTTTTACGTTCAATTAGAAATAACTCAAAAACTATTGCTAGGGTGTTTTCAGATTTTTACACATTTTTAAAGAGCAATATTTAATTAATATCTACACAAAATATCAAAGGGATATTTTGAAAAATTATCAAGATATGAATTTTTGAAATGTTCACCTTCAAAAAAATTCGCATAAAATGTATCTATTTTTACGTTCAATTGGAAATAACTCAAAAACTATTGCTAGGGTGTTTTCAGATTTTTACACATTTTTAAAGAGCAATATTTAATTAATATCTACACAAAATATCAAAGGGATATTTCAAAAAATTATCAAGATATGAATTTTTCAAATGTTCACCTTCTAAAAAGTTCGCATAAAATGTATCTGTTTTTACGTTCAATTAGAAATAACTCAAACACTATTGATAGGGTGTTTTCAGATTTTTACACATTTTTAAAGAGCAATATTTAATTAATATCTACACAAAATATCAAAGAGATATTTCAAAAAATTATCAAGATATGAATTTTTGAAATGTTTATCTTCTAAAAAATTCGCATAAAATGTATCTATTTTTACGTTCAATTAGAAATAACTCCAAAACTATTGATAGGGTGTTTTCAGATTTTTACACATTTTTAAAGAGCAATATTTAATTAATATGTACACAAAATATCAAAGGGATATTTCAAAACATTATCAAGATATGAATTTTTGAAATGTTCACCTTCTAAAAAATTCGCATAAAATATATCTATTTTTACGTTCAATTGGAAATAACTCAAAAAGTATTAAAAGGCTGTTTTCAGATTTTTACTTATTTTTAAAGAGCAATATTTAATTAATATCTACACAAAATATCAAAGGGATATTTCAAAAAATTATCAAGATATGAATTTTTGAAATGTTCACCTTCTAAAAAATCGCATAAAATGTATCTATTTTTACGTTCAATTAGAAATAAATCAAAAACTATTTATAGGGTATTTTCAGATTTTTACACACTTTTAAAGAGCAATATTTAATTAATATCTACACAAAATATCAAAAGGATATTTCAAAAAATTATCAAGATATAAATTTTTGAAATGTTCACCTTCTAAAAAATTCGCATAAAATGTATCTATTTTTACGTTCAATTGGAAATAACTCAAAAACTATTGATAGGGTGTTTTTAGATTTTTACACATTTTTAAAGAGCAATATTTAATTAATACCTACACAAAATATTAAAGGGATATTTCAAAAAATTATCAAGATATGAATTTTTGAAATGTTCACCTTCTAAAAAATTCGCATAAAATGTATCTATTTTTACGTTCAATTCGAAATAACTCAAAAACTATTGATAGCGTGTTTTTAAATTTTTACATTTTTAAAGAGCAATATTTAATTAATATCTACACAAAATATCAAAGGGATATTTCAAAAAATTATCAAGATATGAATTTTTGAAATGTTCACCTTCTAAAAAATTCGCATAAAATGTATCTATTTTTACGTTCAATTGGAAATAACTCAAAAACTATTGATAGGGTGTTTTTAGATTTTCACACATTTTTAAAGAGCAATATTTAATTAATATCTACACAAAATATCAAAGGGATATTTCAAAAAATTATCAAGATATGAATTTTTGAAATGTACACCTTCTAAAAAATTCGCATAAAATGTATCTATTTTTACGTTCAATTGGACATAACTCAAAAACTATTGATAGGGTATTTTCAGATTTCTACACATTTTTAAAGAGCAATATTTAATTAATATCTACACAAAATATCAAAGGGATATTTCAAAAAATGATCAAGATATGAATTTTTGAAATGTACACCTTCTAAAAAATTTGCATAAAATGTATCTATTTTTACGTTCAATTCGAAATAACTCAAAAACTATTGATAGGGTGTTTTTAGATTTTTACACATTTTTAAAGAGCAATATTTAATTAATACCTACACAAAATATTAAAGGGATATTTCAAAAAATTATCAAGATATGAATTTTTTAAATGTTCACCTTCTAAAAAATTCGCATAAAATGTATCTATTTTTACGTTCAATTCGAAATAACTCAAAAACTATTGATAGCGTGTTTTTAAATTTTTACATTTTTAAAGAGCAATATTTAGTTAATATCTACACAAAATATCAAAGGGATATTTCAAAAAATTATCGAGATATGATTTTTTGAAATGTTCACCTTCTAAAAAATTCGCATAAAATGTATCTATTTTTACGTTCAATTGGAAATAACTCAACAACTATTGATAGGGTATTTTCAGATTTCTACACATTTTTAAAGAGCAATATTTAATTAATATCTACACAAAATATCAAAGGGATATTTCAAAAAATTATCAAGATATGAATTTTTGAAATGTTCACCTTCTAAAAAGTTTGCATAAAATGTATCTATTTTTACGTTCAATTCGAAATAACTCAAAAACTATTGATAGGGTGTTTTTAGATTTTTACACATTTTTAAAGACCAATATTTAATTAATACCTACACAAAATATTAAAGGGATATTTCAAAAAATTATCAAGATATGAATTATTGAAATGTTCACCTTCTAAAAAATTCGCATAAAATGTATCAATTTTTACGTTCAATTCGAAATAACTCAAAAACTATTGATAGCGTGTTTTTAGATTTTTACATTTTTAAAGAGCAATATTTAATTAATATCTACACAAAATATCAAAGGGATATTTCAAAAAATTATCAAGATATGAATTTTTCAAATGTTCACCTTCTAAAAAATTCGCATAAAATGTATCTATTTTTAATAATAATAATAATAATTTTATTTCCCAACAGAAAGTAACATCCATTTACAGGGAAAATATATAAGACTACTTAGACTAAGTGTAAATTTAAACAAACAAAGAAACAATGCTTACATACATACACAAACATACATAAAATTAAGGAGACGTATTATAATATATTTTTGATACATTTTACAAATTCTTTTGGACTAAGCATAAATATATCTGCATATTGTTGAGCATCAAGATGTAACAGTTTCATGAAATTAATTGGAGAATAATAATATAAATTAGTGTAGCTATGGTTACGTATAAATGTTGTACAATTTTTACGTTCAATTGGAAATAACTCAAAAACTATTGATAGGGTGTTTTCAGATTTCTACACATGTTTAAAGAGCAATATTTAATAATTATCTACACAAAATATCAATGGGATATTTCAAAAAATTATCAAGATATGAATTTTTGAAATGTTCACCTTCTAAAAAATTCGCATAAAATGTATCTATTTTTACGTTCAATTGGAAATAACTCAAAAACTATTGATACGGTATTTTCAGATTTTTACACATTTTTAACGAGCAATATTTAAATAATATCTACAGAAAATATCAAAGGGATATTTCAAAAAATAATCAAGATATGAATTTTTGAAATGTTCACCTTCTAAAAAATTCGCATAAAATGCATCTATTTTTACGTTCAATTGGAAATAACTCAAAAACTATTGATATCGTGTTTTCAGATTTTTACAAATTTTTAAAGAGCAATATTTAAAAAATATCTACACAAAATATCAAAGGGATATTTTAAAAAATTATCAAGATATGAATTTTTGAAATATTCACCTTCTAAAAAATTCGCATAAAATGCATCTATTTTTACGTTCAATTGGAAATAACTCAAAAACTATTGATAGGGTGTTTTCAGATTTCTACACATTTTTAAAGAGCAATATTTAATTAATATCTACATAAAATATCAAAGGGATATTTCAAAAAATTATCAAGATATGAATCTTTGAAATGTTCGTCTTTTAAAAAAATCGTATAAAATGTGTATATTTTTACGTTCAATTGCAAATAACTCAAAAACGACTGATAGGGTATTTTCAGATTTTTATACATTTTTAAAGAGCAATATTTACTTAATATCCATACAAAATGTTACACGTATATCTTAAAAAATTATCAAGATATGAATATTTGAAATGTTCATCTTCCCAAAAAATCGCATACAATTAAACAGTTTCAGATTTTTGCACATTTTCAAATAACAATGTTTTCCTAATATTCACACAAGATTTCACACAGATATTCTAAAAATTATCAAGATATGAATCGTTGCAATGTTCATCTTCTCGAAAAATCGCATAAGATTAATCTATTTTACTTTCAATTGGAAATAACTCAAAGACTATTGGTAGAGTATTTTCAGATTTTACATTTCCAAAAAGCAATGTTTAATTATTATCCACACAAAATTTTAAAAGGATGTTCTTAAAAGTGATCAAGGTATGACTCTTTGAAATGTTCATCTTCTGTTTATTTGGAAATGACTCAAAAACTATTGATAGGGTATTTTCCGATTTTTCCACATTTTCAAAGAGAAATATTTACTTAATATCCACACAAAATGTTACACGTATATCTTAAAAAAATATCAAGATATGAATATTTGAAATGTTCATCTTCATTATTTTCACGAATAGTTTTTTCGTAATTTTATATATTATCGCATAAAATTAATCTATTTTTACGTTCAATTGAAAATAACTCAAAAACTATTAATAGGGTATTTTTTGATTTTTACACATTTTTGAAGAACAATGTTTACCTAATATCTACACAAAATTCACACAGATATTCTGAAAACATATCAAGATATGAATATTTGAAATGTTCATCATCCCAAAAAATCGCATAAAATTAATCTATTTTTATGTTCAATTGAAAATAACTCAAAAACTATTAATGGGAGTTTTTGATTTTTACACATTTTTGAAGAACAATGTTTACTTAATATACACACAACATTTCACACAGATATTTTAAAAAATGATCAAGATATGAATATTTGAAATGTTCATCATCCCAAAAAATCGCATAAAATTTATCTATTCTTACGTTCAATTGAAAATAACTCAAAAACTAATAATAGGCTATTTTTTGATTTTTACATCTTTTTGAAGAACAATGTTTACCTAATATCCACACAAAATTTCACACAGATATTTTAAAAAATTATCAAGATATGATTATTTGAAATGATCATTTTCCCAAAAAATCGCATAAAATTAATCTATTTTTACGTTCAATTGAAAATAACTCAAAAACTATTAATAGGGTATTTTTTGATTTTTACACATTTTTGAAGAACAATGTCTACTTAATATACACACAACATTTCACATAGATATTCGAAAAAATGATCAAGATATGAATATTTGAAATGTTCATCATCCCAAAAAATCGCATAAAATTTATCTATTCTTACGTTCAATTGAAAATAACTCAAAAACTAATAATAGGGTATTTCTTGATTTTTACATCTTTTTGAAGAACAATGTTTACCTAATATCCACACAAAATTTCACACAGATATTTTAAAAAATAATTAAGATATAATTATTTGAAATGATCATTTTCCCAAAAAAATCGCATAAAATTAATCTATTTTTACGTTCAATTGAAAATAACTCAAAAACTTTTAATGGGATTTTTTAATTTTTACACATTTTTGAAGAACAATGTTTACTTAATATACACACAACATTTCACACAGATATTCTAAAAAATGATGAAGATATGAATATTTGAAATGTTCATCATCCCAAAAAATCGCATAAAATGAATCTATTCTTACGTTCAATTGAAAATAACTCAAAAACCAATAATAGGGTATTTTTTGATTTTTACATATTTTTGAAGAACAATTTTTACCTAATATCCACACAAAATTTCACACAGATATTTTAAGAAATTATCAAGATATGATTATTTGAAATGTTCATTTTCCCAAGAAATCGCACAAAATTAATCTATTTTTACGTTCAATTGAAAATAACTCAAAAACTATTAATAGGGTAATTTTTGATTTTTACACATTTTTGAAGAACAATGTTTACTTAATATACACACAACATTTCACACAGATATTCTAAAAAATGATCAAGATATGAATATTTGAAATGTTCATCATCCCAAAAAATCGCATAAAATTTATCTATTCTTACGTTCAATTGAAAATAACTCAAAAACTAATAATAGGGTATTTTTTGATTTTTACATGATTTTGAAGAACAATGTTTACTTAATATCCACACAAAATTTCACACAGATATTCTAAAAAATTATCAGGATATGAATATTTGAAATGTTCATCATCCCAAAAAATCGCATAAAATTAATCTATTTTTACGTTCAATTGAAAATAACTCAAAAACTATTGACAGGGTATTTTTAGATTCTTACACATTTTTGAAGAGCAATGTTTACTTAATATCTACACAAAATTTCACACGGATATTCCAAAAAATCATCAAGATATGTATCTTTAAAATGTTCATCTTCCTGAAAAATGACATAAAACTAATCTATTTCTACGTTTAATTGAAATAATTTTCAAGATACAATTTGTCTTTTGTTATTCTTATAACTGTATTATTGTTTTTTTTTAATTCTGTTAACTTTCCTGAAACCAAACCGATGTGATGCAACGCTATCCAGATTTGTAAAATGACGTTTTTTGACATGTGCAACAATTTTTAGATTAAATTAATTCGCGATTTGTTGGGTTAGGTTTGGCAGTTTGAAACTGAAACGAGTGTTTTCCACTCCCAGGCTAAGCATGAAGTAAAATTTCGAGTTTAGAAAAGCCTGAAAATTTGGCTCGGGCGCGTAGCGAAGCGGAGCGACCGAGCCAAATTAGGCTTTTCTAAACTCGAAATTTTACTTCATGCGCCACGCGTGTACAACACTGATGTATTGTAAAGTTTAAAATCACACACACGCACCAACTTGAGTTACAATAACAGACCAGATTTATGTATACACACAAATTATTCTTAGTTCTATTAGTTACTTTATGGGTATTATTATTATAATTAATGTTTATTTAGTTGTACACTTTATGGTGATATTTTTCTTTTTTATAAATCTATTGTGTATAAAAGGGGGTTCCCGTCAATAAATATTATTATTATTATTATTATTATTATATTCGAGATTTACGTGTTACTAAATAAATCAATATTTTACAGGATAACGCAGTTTTTACCTTTGAACGTGAAAAGAACACAAAACCTCAATCAATAGTTTTCACACAAATTGAAATTTCAAGTGCCCCCTCTTGCCCATCCTGGTGAATCGAATATTTATTTTGAGACTGATATTTTTAATATTTGATGACAAAGCAATTAACATTTAATAAGCTTTTAACCAAGAATTGCATTTGGTTGGTTTTGTGTCAAAATCCTAGCTACGCTCATGGTTTGAATTCATTTAATATAAAATAGAGGCAAAAATAGATTCTTTTAGATAATCTTGATAAAATTTTTACAACAATGAGGCCAAATAAATTTAGAATCACAAAAACATGCACGCTCACGCTATGACATCAACAATTTATAATGCACACATATAAGAGTAAAAATGTGGTTATCAAATATATTTGAGATAAGGTTTAAACTATCAGAAATTAGATTTTCCTCAAATATCTCATTAATTTACGCAATGTTAACGTAAAACAAAAACACACAAAATTTCAAGGCTGTCGTTTTTGTCATTGTTTTTTTCTTTGTTCCTTTTCAAATGTTGCAATCGATTACGTAAATACTTGAGTTAAAAACTTACATTTATTCTCTCACCTAAATTGTACAATTGAGTCGCCTATTTCCATAAACAATTTGAACAATTTAATTCAACACGAGCGAATAAGAAATAAATGAGTCGCCTATTTCCAAAAAAAAACCTAAATCCATTTGAAAACCATGGATTTAGGTTTTATTTTTTGGAAATGGGCGACTCAATTATTTCATATTCACCTGTGTTGAATTAAATTGTTTAAATTGTTTTTGGAAATAGGCGACTCAATTGTACAATTTAGGTGAGAGAATAAATGTAAGTTTTATAACCCACTGAGCAAAAAACAAACAAATAACGTTATATCAACATTGTCGCAACATTAAACGTTGTTTTAATGTTGATGATACATTACTTAATTGTGTTTGCTCAGTGGGAAGTATTTACCGATTGATTAAAATAAATAGTATTAATACATATATAAATATCGTTACCAGTTGTTTTAGCAAAAATATTCAAAACCTAATTATTCATTATTAACACTGAACATCGTAGATAACAGACTAAATATCTGATTCCCTGTTACTCTGATGAAAGATGTATTTGTGTGTTTTTGAACTTCACTTTAAATCAGTGTTTTGTACGCGTGGCGCATGAAGTAAAATTTCGAGTTTAGAAAAGCCCGAAAATTTGTCTCGGGTCGCTGCGCGACCCTCGACAAATTTTCATAGGGCTTTTCTAAACTCGAAATTTTACTTCATGCTTAGCCTGGGAGTGGAAACACCCGTTCAAAACTTCAAATTGAACTCTATTATAAAATCGACGAATGCCTGTAAATTACGTAAATAAAAAATTCACTGAATATCATTAAAGCCTGGAAAGTCAGAGAAAAGTCATGGAATTATATTCAAATTGACCAAATCAACTAATATAAAACAACATTTTAAATTAGATTATTATCTCTAATAAAGATTTTTGATTTCACGAGCGCCTCGGCGCGAGTGAAATCATTTCTTTGAGTGAATACAGGTGTTTAATTCACGTGGCGTATATGTGTTTTTATTCAATTTTGACGAAATTGTAAAGAAAATGTACTTTACATTTATTTTTAAATAATTTTTTTAACTCACTAGTGATCTAAAAAAATTTTAGTTCACTAGTGAATAAAACCTTGTTTATTACGGTTGTTATGGAGTTAATAATGTCGATTTAAATTAACAAAATTGAATAAAAGCATTTTCAGTCATTTAATGTTCTTATCAAAGCATTCAGTTTGAAGTTTCGAAGGAGCGTTTTCACTCCCAGACTAAGCATGAAGTAAAATTTCGAGTTTAGAAAAGCCCCGTGAAAATTTGTCGAGGGTCGCGCAGCGACCCGAGACAAATTTTCTGGGCTTTTCTAAACTCGAAATTTTACTTCATGCGCCACGCGTATAAAACAGTAAAATTATTACAAATTATTCGAATTATTTTTGACGATTCAAAACCTTTTGTAAGTATTCCACTCCTTTTATAAATATTCGAATCCTTTTATAATTCGAATCACCCACATTTGTATTTGAATACAAATCCTCTTAAATAAATGTAACGAATGCGGATCACGAATCCAGTTGAAGTAAAGTATTCGAATGCCTCTTTTGAATCCTCTAAAAGGATTCGAATCCTGAATGATTCGATCCTGCCCAGCTCTGATACATACAGACTATTTTATCGAAAATCGAAAATATTTTTAACAAAAGTCTACAAAATCAAGAAATTAAAATAAATTGAACAAAGTTATTTCTAATAATTATTGTAGTAAAATCTTTCTTTTTTGTTTGAGTGACACTGTCAATTAATAAAATAAACATATTTGTCAATTGTAATACTATTGAGAATGAACACATAGTGTTCGAAATTTACATTTAGTGAATAAAACTAATTTGTGAAGAAAGAGATTACTACAATAATTATTAGAAAACACTTCACGTAATTAAAAGAAGAATATTAAAGTTATTTCTGTAAATTTAAATAGAAAATTAATCACATAACTCGATTTTTTTTAATTAAATTTTCAACGTAAAAAAACCTGCAAACAAAGTTTAAATAAATAAGTTGCTTGATTATTTATCAATCAATAATGTCCAGATGTGTAGATTCCTATACATCCATCAAAGATATTCACATTTGATAAATTGAGATGTTAATTGAAAAACAATAAGCAAATACTGTCAATCAATGACAAATTACATTGAATATGTATTTATCATGTGCAATAATAATCCTACAAATCGATTGCGAGTTGCATTCGTAATTATCATCAATGCGTGCTTTTGTACAGGATGTTACAGCCATTACTTGTAATAACTTTAATAATTTGCTGTGATTGCACATCAAAGCATGATATATAAATATTTATTAAATATCTAACACTCGTGCAATAAATTAGCAGTTAAATCCCAATTTGATCTTCATAGAACGAGAATTAGAAAAAAACAATAATACTGTCCAATTAAAAATCAATTATTCGATAAGCTTAGCTGAGGTTTGTATTTCTAAAAAAGTGCATTTTCCCAGGTAGTTTATTTGCAAATAATTGTGTGGTTAAAATGTGAAGTAAGTAATTTTATTCATGAATAATTCTTGGGGAAGGAATTCTTAGAGAATTAGAAAATTCCATAATATCCCATTAACCCATTAACGGCCGAGCAATTATAGACCTAACACTAAATGTAGATTTTAGGTAAAATCCTACACTTTTTTATGATTTCTACGAATGACTTATTGTAATAATAATAATATATTTATTCGTGCAAATACCAATACATAGTTTACACATGTCAAGAAGGATATATATAATATATAGAGATAATGTAAACATAAAAATAAATTCAACATAATAAACAGGTTAAAATAAGTGTATACATTAGGTGGTAAAATGACAAAAAATTGACAAAACAAACGAGTTAAAATAAGTGTATAAATAAAAGCAAACAAACAATACATTATGTAATAAATAATAAAAAATGTAAAATTTTATATGTATAAAAGAACGATAACTCACAAAAAAAATCTATTCGGACACACAAATAGGATCCACATAAGGAGTAATATAATGAATTCATCACGCATTAAAATCGAACGTTAAAAAATCCTCAAAACTATAAAATGCGTTAACAGTTAACATGTTCTTCATTTCTTGTTTGAACTTTTTTAGATCAAGTTGTCGCAAAATCGGTGGTAATTTGTTGAAAAATTTTACCCCATAATAACTTGTTCCAGTTTGACTGCGCGATAATCTGAGTTTAGGCTGGTACATATTTTCCTTGTTCCTTGTGTTGTGAGTATGGATGTCATCGTGCAACCTGTAATTATGTATGTTCCGTTTCACATACAATAAACATTCAAGAATATACATACAGGGTAATGTCAATATCCTTAGGATAGCAAAATGTTGCTTACAATCATCCTGGTAATTAATACCTGCAACAATCCTAATAGCTCTTCTTTGCAAAGAAAATAACCTATGGCGACATGAAGAATGACCCCATATAATTATACCATAGGCTAGGTGAGTGTGAACTAAGGAGAAGTAAGCTGTGCGAACCATCGATGGAGATAGGTTGCTATGCAAGTTACGAAGTAAAAAGATCGATTTGTTTACTTTCCTAGCTATATTTTCTCCCTGTTCAGACCACAATAGGCCTTGGTCCAGATACATTCCTAAGAATTTCACTGCTTCATTTCCCTGAATTGACTTACTCAAGGAGAAAGTTCTTGTGACCGTCTTTTTCTCATTCAGATTTAACCTATTGCTCGTAAACCATGTTTCAGCTTGAGCTAGAGTAGCTGTATTTATTGAGCTTGCAGTATTAACATCTCGGCCGGTTGCAATTAAGGTGGTGTCATCTGCAAATTGGATCACTCTGCAACCATCTACGTACATAGGAAAATCATTTATATAAATAAGAAAAAGTAACGGCCCGAGAATCGAGCCCTGAGGCACACCGTAATTTATGGGCAATGTTTTCTATTTGTCAAATAACTTTTTATTAGTTTTTGGCTGGTCCTGTGAAAATTATAGAAACGTAATTTTTCAATAATAATCTCATGCGGAACACAGTGAAACGCTTTACTTAGATCTAAAAATGAAGCGATTGTCGTTTCGCCTGCTTCAAAGGATTTGACAATTTGATGAGTAAGATCTAATACTGCATTAACTGTCGATAGCCCTTGACGGAAACCGTATTGATTTTCGTTAAACAGGCTGTTACTTACAAAATAGTCAATAATTTGCAGTGACATCACCTTTTCTATGATCTTTGCAAAGATAGGAAGCAATGATATGGGTCTGTAATTATTCATATCGTCTTTATCACCCTTTTTATGAATGGGAATAACTTTTCCTATTTTTAGTTGATCAGGAAATTCACTAGATGTTATAACATAATTAATTAATTTTGTTAGTGGTTCCAGGATAACCTCAGCAACATTTTTTATTACTTTAATATTAAGGCCAAATATATCACAGCTATTATTTGTTTTTAGATTTTTTATAACACTACAAACAAGATCACACGAGACATTACTAAAACAGAAACTAGACTGACAGTTTAGCTGTAGCTGTTATATCACAAGTTGAGGTAGTACTAGAATTAGATGCCCGCTTTCTATTAATAATATTCCACATTGCTTTTGTGGGATTCGGTGCTGACCTAATGTCCGTATCATTTACTGCAATTTTTGCTGATTTTATTGCGTACTTATAGGATGTTCTTAACTGTTTTTTAAGATTAATCAGATAGGGAGTAGCATTTCTATTACACATTTCTTGTATTAAATGTGGTGTTTCTCTCATTTGTTTAATCTCCATATTAAACCATCTTGTATTAATTCTATTATTACTTTTTTTGCTTGCATGTTTCATAGGAAACGCTACCTCAAAGTGTTTCAATATAGTACCCATAAAGCTATTACACATGAGATTAACATCACAGAAAATATTACTCCAGTTTTCTTGTGCTAACAAATCATAAAACAAATTAATGCCCTTTGCTGTAATTGGTCTAATTACCCGGCAATGTTTAGGACAGTGATGGGGAAACTACGGCCCGCGGGCCAAGTCCGGCCCGCGGAAAGGTTTAATCCGGCCCGTTTAAGAGTGCCGTCGTGAGAATGTTTGAACGCGTCCTTACTTCGTAATGTGACGATTCGCATAAAAACTACCTACCTACGATTAAGCATTATTCTTTGGCCCGCTACGATTGTCTGGTTATTACAAATGGCCCGTCTTAAAAAAAGTTTCCCCACCACTGGTTTAGGAGAACTGGTGTTAATTACAGTACTTAATATAATACCATCGTGATCAGAGAAGTGAATTGAAATTGGTTTTACTTCTACCAGTTGTAAATCAAAATTAATGAAAAAATTATCTAAACATGCACTCCCTCTAGTAGGAAAATTTACAAGTTTGTAAAAACCAAAACTGCTCAGAAAATCGCACAGTAGCACTGTTTCATTACAGCTATTAATAAAATTAACATTAAAATCTCCACAGATCACTATATTACTCCCGAGTGTATCCATTTTATTAAAGACATCATTAAGACAATTTACAAATGTATACACATTTCCATTAGGGCTCCTGTAAACAACAATTATAATAAGTGTGGGCAATAAACAACAACATATTTCACATTCGATTTCGCGCGATAAATTACTAATCATATCTAACGATTTATATTGCAAGTCCCTTCTGACTAAAGTGAGAACTCCACCGTGAATATGAGATGATCTGGAAAAGTGTGATGCTAGAGAAAATCCTTCAATATTTAACAATGGAGTTATATCAGGGTTAAGCCAGTGTTCAGTCAAACATAATACGTTAAATTGCTTGTCAACGCAAAGTGCCTCGATTTCAGATATTTTTCCTGTATTACATACTGTGAATTTTTCTTTTAAATATACATAAAGTATACGCTGTAAATGTAAGGCATTCTTCGATTTTTTATAAAAACGTGCAATATGAAGTTTAGAACGAGTATTTCCACTCCCAGATTAAGCATGAAGTAAAATTTCGAGTTTAGAAAAGCCCCGCGTAGAAAATTTGTCGAGGGTCGCGCCAGCGACCCTCGACAAATTTTCACGGGGCTTTTCTAAACTCGAAATTTTACTTCATGCGCCACGCGTATAAAACACTGAAATATTCTGAAGTTAGAAATACACTGAAATTTTTTTTTTTAAATGGGTAATAATCGAGATATTTAAATAACAAAATATTTACGTTATTCTTCATACATTTTCAAGTCAAGTCAAATAATATAATATATCAAAATAACTTATTTATTATTTTAATTAACATAAAATTAATAAAGTTGCGTATGTGCATCAATAGCACCTAATGGGTTAAGCAAATCGATTTAAGTAATGTTTCAACAACATTAAAACAACGTTGAATGTTGCTACAATGTTGATATAACGTTATTTGTTTATTTTTTGCTTAGGGGGATGTATTTATAAGAAAAATAAGCCTTAGAATTCGGCTTATTTTTTTTTCTATATACATATTATAATTTCGTTTCATCAAGAGTGCAATGAACAAAGAATGTATCGTGTTTATATTAATAAGTTAAAATTAAAGAATGTTTCTAATCTTTTTGAATACTTTTTGAATACTTATTATTACTTATAAATTAACACACTGAGCAAAAAACAAATAAATAAAAGTCATTTTAATGTTGACATTACTTAAATGGGTTTGCTCAGTGGGAAGTGTATTACTTTTTGCTCTATGTATTTGAGTCGCCTATTTCCAAAAACCCCAAAGACTGATATGACGAATTTTTAAAACATTTCACAATGCGTAATGAAATTATAAATAAATTATGAAAAATTGTTTAAATCATATAAGGATAAATGAATCGCCTATTTCCAAAAACTCCTAAATCCATTTGAAATCAATGGATTTAGGAGTTTTTGGAAATAGGCGATTCATTTATCCGAATATGATTTAAACAATTTTTCATAATTTATTTATAGTTTCATTGCGGATTGTGAAATGTTTTAAAAATTCGTCATATCATTCTGATAAAACCGCAAACCATTACTTTTAACTTTTCCGCCTCACTTAAATATTAAGATACAAGTGACGCGGAAAGGTGACTTAAGTTGCTCAAAGCGTAAATCATGACGTCATCGATTGGTCATTTTTGTTTCAGGCGTGTCCATAAATCAATCCAGGATGAAAATGAGCGCGACAAACGCGGATACACATAAGTGAAACAAACGAGCAACACATACTTAAGTCTAGGAATTTCGCGTTGTTGCCAATTTTACAAAAGATGTTGAATAATTCAGGATTTACGTAAAAAACCCGTTTCATCATTCAACGTAACTAAAGTGAATTATTTGATTTTATTTAAATTATAAGGATTTAAATTCAAACATTGGATTTTACAATTAATTAAATGCATTATTAAATAAATACATTATTATTAATATTTACAGAAATGTCTTAAAAATTCACAAAAACTGTATTCGCGTTATCAAAACGGATTAACGTGAAAATAACCGTACCTTATCACTGAACACGCTCAAGGTCGTAGCCAGAAAATAAATTAATGGCAAAAAGATTAATTTGACGAATAAAGCACTAATAACCTTTCTTCACACTTATATTTGAATTAGAAATTGTACATTTCGGACACAAAGTGACCATTATCAATGGATTAACACACAGTGTTAATCCATTGATAATGGCCACTTTGTGTCCGAAATGTACATTTGGTAATTCAAATAAAAGTGTGAAGAAAGGTTATTAGTGCTTTATTCGTCAAATTAATTTGATCTTCACGTAACTCACAATCAATTTATTTAATTGTGAATCAATCAAACATTCAATCAAAAAATGTATTGATGCACATATTAGATTATTTGTTATTAAATTATACTTCGTTGATTACTGAGGCACTTAATTTTTATAAATCCATGATTACTTTAATAATTTAGTAAATAAAATATTTCTGATTTTCAACTATTTTATTTATTCATTTTCACAATTTCTGTTAATTTACAAAATTCTTACAGTTTTTCTGAATTTCGTAGATTATCGTTAATTGTTTAAACTTTTACACTTTTCTTGAATTTTTGGCTGTTTTTTTAATCTTGTTAGTTTTCGTTAAATTTAGATGAGTCGCCTATTTCCAAAAAACCCTAAATCCCTTAAAAAACATGCATTTAGGGGTTTTTTAAAATAGGCGACTTAAATATGTTAATGCTTTTATGACTTTTCAAAATTTGTATTAACTTTTACAGTTTTTCGAGAATGTAAAAGTTTTCTGTCAAATTTTAAAATCTTTGCGCTTTTCATAAAATATATAGGTTGTTCCATTTAAAATTTCAAAAGTGATGTCACTTCCGGTGAAACCGGACGTGCTATTAAAGTTTCATAATCACCACCGAACTCGAAATTGTTTTTAATATAAATGTAGAAAATTTCAAATTAATATCTCAATTAATAAAAAAACTAAAGTTGAAATTGTCGATAATGTAAAACTTGTTGAAAATATAGAAAAGTGATAATATGACAAAGAGAAGGCTGAAATATGCGACAAATTTATAAAAAAAAAAAATAATTGTGAATCAATTTGACGAATAAAGCACTAATAACCTTTCTTCACACTTATATTTGAATTAGAAATTGTACATTTCGGACACAAAGTGACCATTATCAATGGATTAACACAAATAAAAGTGTGAAGAAGTGTTATTAGTGCTTTATTCGTCAAATTAATTTGATCTTCACGTAACTCACAATCAATTTATTTTGGTAAAAGGATTGTTTTTGATTTTACATTCAAAAATTTAACATTTCATAAAATTCAGGGCAGGGGGGGGGCGGTTGAACCCATAGACGGTAAAAACGTTACCCAGCAATTTGTAGTTGTGCCAACCCGAAATCAGGAAATGTCTGGACATTTTCGTGCGTTTGCATTCAGTTGGTACGTTGCAGCGAGTAATGGCGGCCCCCATGTCGCTCAATATGGCCGCGAGTTGCAGACCCCTGGTTGAACCCCCCACATTCCCCCACTGGCTACGGCCTCGATGTCGCATGAAGTAAAATTTCAAGTTTAGAAAAGCCTTTAGGATTGCGTATAAATCTGTACTACATTTTTTAAATTTAACCGGCTTAGTTTTAGATTTTTTGTGTTCTATTAATGTTCTGTTAAAACTTTGGTCATTTATCAAAAGTCTAAATGTGTCAAACTTGACGTGTTTAATGTCGACACATCGAAAATGTCGACATTAACACGGCTTATATAGATTAATCGAAAATGTCAAATTTGAGTTGTTCGATGTCGGTACAGGGAAAAATGTCAAATTTGACGTGTTTAATCTCGGTGCATCGGTAATGTCCTAATTTGAGTTATTTAATGTCGATTTATCAAAGCATTTGAATATTGACGTATTTTATGTAAAATCGAGCCGAGTGTATTTTAAACTTGACAATATTTGAGTGTTTTGTACGCGTGGCGCATGAAGTAAAATTTCGAGTTTAGAAAAGCCCTAAGAAAATTTGTCTCGGGTCGCTGCGCGACCCTCGACAAATTTTCACGCGGGCTTTTCTAAACTCGAAATTTTACTTCATGCTTAGTCTGGGAGTAAAAAACACACGTTCGGAAACGATAAATTTCACACGTGTTAATGTCGATTGAATAATGGTTAATGAAATGTCACGTGCGTCAAATTTTCATAATATTTTCAATATTTCTAGATTTACGACGATTATCAAAATGTTCATCATATTTACAATATTTCGAGATTTTAATCAGATTTTCGATATTTACAGATTTGAGTCCATTTATAAAATTTTAAACATATCGAGGTTTTTGACGATTATTAAATCAGATTTTCTATATTTCGAGATTTCCATTAGATTTTCAATATTTCGATATTCTCGTCAATTTATAAAATGTTCATGAGATTTTTAATATTTTGAGATTTTAACCGATTTTTATAATTTTCAGCAGATTTTTAACATTTCAAGATTTTCTTCAGATTTTCGATATTTTAAGATTCTCGTTATTTCATAAGAAATTTATGAGATTTTCAACGTATCAAGATTTTTGACAATTTTTTATATTTTAATCCGATTTTCAATATTTCCAGATTTTCATAAACTTTTAAACTTTCGCTGGCTTTACTAAACTCGAAATGTTACTTCATGCTTAATGTAGGAGGTGGAAAACACTTGTTAGAATTACTGGGGGATAAAAAATAAATTGTTAATTTAAACAAAAATACCTATGATTAGAAATGTCTCACCCAAGTTCACAAAGTGACATGTAACTTAATCTAACCCAACTTAACAAAACTAATTCTAACCTAACCTAACTCCATAAAAGACATCTAACCTAACTATTCTTAACTCTCAAATCCCCCTTGGCTACGGCCTTGAACTTGCTAAACTTAGAATATATAGTCGAAAATTCGAATTTTATGGCTTTAAATTCGATATTAATTTTGCAATGAACTAAAATGTTAATTTAGTAGGGGTACAGTTTTACCACGCCAAATTTACCAATCCATTTTTACCACCGCATTTTTACCACCATACTTTTTTTACCGCTATACAGTTTTACCACTAATATTTGTACCAATAATTATACAATAAAACACTTTTTTACAAATAAAATCAGTTTTATTCAAAATTGTATGTTGTGACCGATCGCCCTTAAGTATTCTGCAATTTCCCCTTCTTCTTTTCTGACATCGTAATCTCGGACTATATTTGTAATCCTATCCTCAGTTTTAATTCTGGCAAAGTTTTCCGTACGTTTAATTTTTCGCCCAAGGTCCAATTCCCGGAACATTGCCTCGGTGTCTCCCTGTTCTTTTTGAAGCTCGACGACAAAAGCATATAGGCTATAGTGCGTGCCGTATTCTGCAGAACTGCCTGATACATGTTCCACAGCATTGGCGGATATCGCGGGGATGTGGCACGTCGTCTTCCTCTTGCTGGTTTGCCTCGTAAGTAAATGTTCTCGAAGTAGTCGGCAATATCAGCAAAGGCATCTGGAACATCCTCCAGAAATATATCAAAAGCCTCTTCGACATCTTCTACAGGCACAAATAAATTAAATTAATACATTTTAAATAGCGGTAAAATATTGGTGGTAAAAAGAATACGGTGGTAAATACGTTGGTGGTAAAAAGAATTGGTGGTAAAAAAGGGACGGTGGTAAAAATGGAGTGGTAAAAATGGGGGCCAGTCTGTTAATTTACCTATTCATCTACACAATATGTTCAAAATTTACCAAAAATGTATTCGTAATAACCATATTTCATCAAACAACTCGCAAAAATAACAAATATTAAGCCAAATTCAAATTATAAGGCCTCAAATTCAGACATTGAATTAAAATGATCATTTAATTATTTTTATCTGCACAACATTTTAAAAACAATTCACCAAAAATTTATTCGCGTTATCGAAAATTAGAAATTTTTAAAACTAATCGAAAAATAACCATATTTCATCAAACAACTCGCATAAGCTAAAAATTTCATCCCAAACTCAAATTATAAGTCCTTAAATTCAGACCTTAAATCAAAATAATAACTTAATTATTTTTAACTGCACAACATTTTAAAAACAGTTCACTAAAAATGTATTCGCTTTATAAAAAATTAGTAATTTTGAAAACTAATCTAAAAATAACCATATTTCATCGAACAACTGGCAAAACTACAAAATTTGATACAAAACTCAAATTATAAGGCCTTAAATTCAGACATTGAATTAAAATGATTATTTAATTATTTTTACCTGCACAACATTTTAAAAACAACTCACCAAAAATGTATTTGCGTTATCAAAACTTAGACATTATTAAAACTAATCTAAAAATAACTATATTTCTCGCATAAAGTAAAAATTTCATGCCAAACTCAAATTATAAGACCTCAAAGTCAGACATTGAATTAAAATGATCATTTAATTATTTTTATCTGCACAGCATTATAAAAACAATTCACCAAAAATGTATTCGCGTTATTAAAAATTAGAAATTTTTAAAACTAATCTAAAAATAGACCATATTTTATCAAACAACTCGCAAAAGTAAATAATTTCATCCCAAACTCAAATTATAAGGCTTCAAATTCAGACATTGAAATAAAATGATTATTTAATTATATTTATCTGCACATTTTAAAAACAATTCACCAAAAATGTATTCGCGTTATCAAAAATTAGAAATGTTCAAAACTAACATAAAAATAACCATATTTCATCAAACAACTCGCATAAGTTAAAAATTTTATGCCAAACTCAAATTATAAGACCTCAGATTCAGATGCTGAATTAAAATGATCATTTAATTATTTTTATCTGCACTTGTAAATAAAACTCTTTTTACTTTGTTTAACCACTGAATCTTACATTTAATTGTGTGACTAGTTTCGACTATCTAGTAGTCATTCTCAAACTAAAGTAAATACAAATTACACGTTAAAAACTATTTATACACCCGTTATTTTCGAAGCCGTATAAATAGTTTTTAACGTGTAATTTGTATTTACTTTAGTTTGAGAATGACTACTAGATAGTCGAAACTAGTCACACAAATAAATGTAAGATTCAGTGGTTAAACAAAGTAAAAAGAGTTTTATTCACAAGTGTATTTAAGATGTACCACAAAGTGAACGCCTACAACACCAAACAGTATTTTTATCTGCACAACATTTTAAAAACAATTCACCAAAAATGTATACCCGTTATAAAAAATTAGAAATTCTCAAAACTAATCTAAAAATAACCATATTTCATCAAACAACTCGCAAAAGTAAAAAATGTCATTCTAAACTCAAATTATAAGGCCTCAAAGTCAGACATTGAATTAAAATGATCATTTAATTATATTTATCTGCACAACATTTTTAAAACAATTCACCAAAAATGTATTCGCGTTATCAAAAATTAAAACTGTTCAAAACTAATCTAGAAATAACTATATTTCATCAAACAACTCGCAAAAGTAAAAAATTTCATCCCAAACTCAAATTATAAGACCTCAAACTCAGATGTTGAATTAAAATCGTAATTTAATTATTTTTATCTGCACAACATTTTAAAAACAATTCACCAAAAATGTATTCCCGTTATGAAAAAATAGAAATTCTCAAAACTAATCTAAAAATAACCATATTTCATCAAACAACTCGCATAAGTATAACAGTTCATCTCAAACTCAAATTATAAGGCCTTAATTTCAGACATTGAATTAAAATGATCATATAATTATTTTTATCTGCACATTTGAAAAACAATTCACCAAAAATATATTCGCGTTATAATAAATTAGAAATTTTCAAAATTAACCTAAAAATAGCCATATTTCATCAAACAGCTAACAAAAGTAAAAAATTTCATCCCAAACTCAAATTATAAGACCTCAAATTCAGATGCTGAATTAAAATGAAAATTTAATTATTTTTATCTGCACAACATTTTAAAAACAATTCACCAAAAATGTATTCCCGTTATGAAAAATTAGAAATTCTCAAAACTAATCTAAAAATAACCATATTTCATCAAACAACTCGCATAAGTATAACAGTTCATCTCAAACTAAAATTATAAGGCCTTAATTTCAGACATTGAATTAAAATGATCAACTACTTATTTTTATCTGCATATTTTACAAACAATTCACTAAAAATGTATTCACGTTATTAAAAGTCAGACATTTTCAAAACTAATCTAAAAATAACCATATTTCATCAAACAGCTCGCAAATTATAAGGCCTGTTGTTTATATATATTATTTTAAGAATTTTTACTTTTGTAATAATACTCTGTAATTGGGATGTCCTGTTGGGTAATAAATATTATTATTATTATTATTATTATTATTAAATATTATTATTAAAAGTAAATAAATGTATCCCCAACTCAAATTATAAGGCCTCAAAGTCAGACATTGAATTAAAATGATCATTTAATTATTTTTATCTACACGATGTTTTAAAAACAATTTACCAAAAAATATATTCGCGTTATCAGAAATGTTTAAAAACTAACATAAAAATAAGCATATTTTATCAGACAACTCGCAAAAGTAAAAAAAATCATTCCAAACTCAAATTATAATTTAAGTTTGGAATGAATTCTACTATATATTGCCTGAAATTCAGACATTGACTTTTTGATGAATTTAAATTTTTATTTAATTATTCTATGAAATTATAGCAATGAGAGTAAAAGGAAAAAGTGTGTGTTGATTAAAAGAAATAAATTTCTACTCAGAAATGTGGCAATTAGAACAATGTCCATTAGTTTTAATTAAAACAGTCCGTAAAATATACATTGACGCAACACTTTTCCAGAAGTGCAATTAATTCCTCTCTTTTTTCCAGAACTAATTATTATTTCAACTGTGTTTTAAGTAAATTAATAATTAATAATACCCTAAAATAAAACAGTTAATTCTTTTATTTGGTCAGTATAAACACCAATTGTTATTTATATCGAATGTGAAGTAATTTCTTCCTAAAATCAACTCATTAACAAAGTTTTAATAATAGTACAATATATAAATTAATTATACAATACAGTTAAAATGTCATAAATTCATTAAAATTGTGATTCCAAATTCCAAAAAAGAGAGTTTTCTTTAACACCGAACATTTTCATAACGAGAATTTTTCTTTTAAGTATATATATACTGCCTTTCAAAAAAATCAAAACACAAAGTATTTATTGGACGATTTTAGTGAAATTTACAGAATTTGATCATGTAAATGAACTGCATCGATGATCAAAAAATCAATTGTTTTGGTTACTATTTAATGGTATTTTTCCTTGATTTCACCATTATGAAGAGCTGCTGATTTTTTAATGTAATTGCTTCTAATATCCAAGTAGCCTCTGAGTAGTTTGACGTTTCAGTTTGTAAAACATAAAAAGATGGGGCGTGTTCGTCGGCGTGCACAATATCATCATCTAAGTGAATTTGAAAGGGGTCGCATTATTGGAATGCGAGAAGCGGGTTTTTCGGTTCGTGCTATTGCTGAAAGGTTAGGCCGTAGTGTATCGGTGATCGTACGCTGCTGGTCTAGATGGTCCGAAGCTGGGGAGAATCGACGTAGACTTGGATCAGGACGTCCAAGAAGCACCACTGAGCGTGAAGATCGAGCTCTTCGTCTTACAACTTTAAGGGACAGATTTACAACGTCGCGGGCATTGGGAAATGACTGGTTGGCTCTAAATGGCCAAAGAGTATCCATGGCTACTGTTTACAGAAGAATCCGCAGTTTTGGTATAAGATCCTACCGTCCACAATTGTGTCTACCTCTTACTCCGCAGCATCGCAGAGCAAGACTTGATTGGTGCAGGGAAAGACAACATTGGACCCATGAATGGAATAACATTATCTTCAGCGATGAGTCTCGGTTCTGTTTATGGGCTCATGATGGTCGCAGAAGAGTGAGACGTCGACGCGGTGAACGCAGAATTTTACAATTTGCTGTTGAAAGACATACGGCTCTTACACAGGGAGTTATGGTTTGGGGGGCGAAAGCATATGGTAGTCGGTCTCCTCTAGTTTTTTTAGAAGCAAGTCTTAACGCGATTCGGTATATTGACAACATTTTACGGCCAGTGTTAGTGCCCTATGTAAATGGCTTGCAGAACCCCATTTTTCAACAAGATAGTGCTCGACCTCACACAGCGGCCATTACAAGAAAGTTTTTTGATAGTGCCGAAATCAATTTGTTACCTTGGCCATCTCGTTCTCCAGATCTATCGCCAATAGAACATGTTTGGGATATGATAGGTGTTAGAATAAGTAACCTACAGCGCCCCGCAAACACTGTAATGGAACTTAGAGGTCAAATTATCGAAGTTTGGAATGAAATACCCCAAGTCGATATTGACAGCCTGATTTCTAGCATGCCTCAACGTGTTAATGAGTGTTTGGGAAATCGTGGAGGCCCAACACATTATTCATTTTTATTCATTTGTTTTTTTTGTTTTTCAAGTTGATTTTTTGATCATCGATACAGTTCGTTTACATGATCAAATTGTGTAAATTTTATTAAAATCGTGCAATAAATACTTGGTGTTCTGATTTTTTTGAAAGGCAGTATATATGCAGACGTTGTACATTTTACCACGCTCGGTTTATTAAAAGAATACAATCAGAAGCTTTAAACAAGTGTTTTCCACTCCCAGGCTAAGCATGAAGTAAAATTTCGAGTTTAGAAAAGCCTGAAAATTTGGTTTGGTCGCGTAGCGCGAAGCGCGGAGCGGCCAAACCAAATTTTCAGGCTTTTCTAAACTCGAAATTTTACTTCATGCGCCGCCGGTACAAAACACTGATTCAATATAAAGTTCAGCGGTTTGTTTTAAACTTCGCAATATGTCAGTGTTTTGTACCGGTGGCGCATGAAGTAAAATTTCGAGTTTAGAAAAGCCTGAAAATTTGGTTTGGCCGCTCCGCGCTTCGCGCTACGCGACCAAACCAAATTTTCAGGCTTTTCTAAACTCGAAATTTTACTTCATGCTTAGTCTGGGAGTGGAACACACTCATTTTAAGTTTCAAATTGAACTCCTTTTAAAAAAACAACGATTATCTAAAGATTTACGGCATATACGCTGTAATTAGGACATGTATACTTGAAAGAAAAACTTCCTATATGTACAAGTTGAGGGATTAATTGCAATTGATTAGTTACAATTCGTAATGGTCATATAGGCAACCCAGTTTACACATAACCTAAAAATTAAAGGTGTCAAATCGTATTTTATGAAAATGTTTGGTGTTATATAAAACTCTCTGTAGATTCTTGTTTGGAGTGTACCTAATGAGTTTTACCTTTGAAACTTGGACTTATTTTGGTCAAGGTGCATGTGCTGGACAGTACAATTTTGTTACTTTTTTTTTAAACATATGTATTTTGATGAGAAAATACCGCGTCCGAAGTCCGATTTTTTAAAAAACTTACCGTTTAAGCGCAATTAATTTTTAAACTTGTCGATTTTGATAAACTATCACTCATATGTGTGATTTTATACACATTTCCTAAATAAAATAGACCCATGTTACAACTTAGACACAAGTTCTAAAGTATTATTCGCAATTTATTACTTTGTCTAAATTTTTAAGTGAATACACTGATTTAATTATACACTATAAAAGTGACGTTTGTTGACAACTATTTATTTAAAATATGTGTACTATCGACTACTGCCTTAGATTAATATAATTTTATAAAAAAAGAACAGATAGCGCTAGTGTATGATTTATTTGTTTTTTTTATCAATGTATGTACGTACGCGCTATGATTTTATAGTTTATTAGTTAAAATAAATGTATTATATTTAATTGATACATGAATACACAATTTTAATATAAATGCAGTAAAATATATGTAAATTTGCACAAAATCGCGGTGGAACAAATAAAATGTCATTTGACAAAAATGTCATTTATGGTAGTTCATTATTAATTTATTATCTTATAGTTCTTATATTGTTTTCGGATTACCGCATTGTTGCTGCACATTTGTTCTAGTTGTGTTCGGATTACAGTTTCACTATTCACTTTTTTCGAGTTTTAGAACGTTACAAACTTTTATGCCAATATAACCTAATTTAGAAGTAAATGAAATGAGCAATGTGCGTATAGAGATACGCAAATTATACAATTGCTACTAACTTAACCACTTTATTCTCAACTTTCAAGAGACAACCCTTAACTGGTGACGGTTAAAATTTAATACAATTGGTGAAATAGAGTTTTTTTTGGACGCCCATTGAAATTGTCTTTAGAATGATCACTTTCTAAAGTTTTTATAATATGTTTCTAAAGGAGTAGCTACTCCCAAATATTGTTCATTCGACTATGATGAATGTGTAAATCTGTGGCTTACCGCAAAAACTAGTTAAGTCGATTTTTTTGTCTAAATTGAGTTAGCTGCACTTAAAACACCCATTAGGTATAATGTGTGCAATAAGACACGTACTAATCCACATAATCCACATACTATTTGGTCAGGTTAGGTTAGCAGAAAGGTTTATGATATAATTACACAAACCTTTCTGCTAACCTAACCTGACCAAATAGTATGTGGAATTGCTAACGTGTGAAAACGTGCAACGTAGGCAATTAATTTTATCATAAACCTTTATACTAACCTAGCCTAGATATATATGGAATCGCTAATGTTTAGAAAGAGACTTAAACAATTTATTCTATCATGAACCTTTCTACTAAGCTAGAAGTGTATAGAATCACCCAAGTGAGCAATGAGACTTATGCATTTAATTCTATGCAAATCTTTTTGCTAACCTAACCTAACCTAGAAGTGCATGAAATCGCCAAAATGTGCTAAGGGGTCTAAAATCAGGTATCAAATACGGTATCATGCGGCCCGCCAGAGTTTCTGGATTGAGGGCCCGAGTTAGGATGTATAACTGTTACTGCTGTTATTAATATTTCAAATCAAACACTTACCGTTAATCTAAAAGACACGAAAAACGACACAAATACACTAAATAACAAACTGACTACAGTAAAATTATGTACAAAAATTACTAAATATGTACAGCAATTACAAACCACAATAAAAATTGTTTTACAACAAACATCTCAAAACAAATGACTTCCGCCGGTCGATAAAGTCGCTATCTACTTTATCGGCCGCCGAGTCAAATACACTGATTTCACTTATGAATAAATTACTGAATTTATTAAAATGTAGTGTAATTGCTTTATTTTATATCAAATAATTGGAAAATACTATTACTAGTTGCTATATAATTTTATTAATAAAAGCATTTGATTATGTACTAGCGACACCTAGTTTTTACACACGTAATCATGGCGATACCAGCGGTGACAATTGAATTTTGGATAAACAAATCTCAAATGTCACCGTTTATATGTTAACGATGTTAACATTAAATTTGTGTAGTGTATTCACGTTAAAATACAAGTAAAAGATCAAAATTGGTGCAGATATGTAGCAATTTATAAGGAAGTTATGCTGTGTGTTCAGTTTACACTGGAAATGTGGCATAAAATTACAAGAAAAGGTAAGAAAGACATCTCATAAAAACCTTAATCTAAAACACGAATCGTGACTAAACGGTAAGTTTTAGACAAAAACATATATTGGATTCTTCATTGTCACACACAAACGCAGACAGTTCCATTAAATAAGTTCTCAAAAAGGTCAAAAACGTCGAAAAAAAAAAACCCAGTGTCCAATACATGCACTCAAGCCCTTATTTTCAGCGCTGTATTTTAAATTACCCTCCTTAAAATGCGCCACCTGCTGTAAGAATCGCGCACTGCACGTTAACGCATTATCTATGACAATTGACAAGCACCTGAAAAAACAAACTTGTCAAAAACGTAATTTTCAATCACAAATTTCGAGCACAAATGGTAAGTAGTATTATTCTTAAAACACCTTTCGTGTCTGCTTTCTTTCATCGTAAAAAATACATATTATAGTGTTTCGTATCCTTTTATCCTTTATATTTAAAATAGCAGCGTAAAATAGCTATGCGACTAAACTAAACTAAAAGCCTAAAATTCTCTCTCTCTCGTTCTTCTTCACCAGTGGTTTTAGATCTTGATATCTATACTTATAAAATCTTTTTTCCTTCAGAAGCTAGAGTAAAATTAGGAGCAAAAAAATGGAAATCCTAGAATTTACATTTTGTAAATGTGTCTTTTTGCTGTCATTCAAATGTTCAACATGTTTGGATTTGTTTGTGATGTATGTTGATATCTTATGAACCGCACTCCGCTCGACCTATTTTGTATGATTGTAAAAATCACAAACACGTTCACGATTAACAATCCGGTCAACAGAGAAGAATTGTATCTGATGAACGGGCCCATTTAACATTTATAAAACTTCACTGTCATCGAACGAATTGAAGCTAGAGAGACATAATTACAACACAATTTTTAATGAAAAACTGGCTGCTAATTATTATTAATTATAGCATCTCTAACATCTGAAAAATCTGTCGTTTTTTTTTTAGCGTTTACGTCATCAAAATGTTTATGGAAACATAAAGACAATTTTTCCACAAAACTGTCTTTTACTAAGTTTAGAAGGACGCCGGATACACTTTTCAAAATTGGGTCTGTCCCTCCAAAAAGAAAAAAAGAAACAGTGATTGTCCTTCCTGTAAAAATTCTATAGAATACAGTGCCCTCTCCCGAACTTACAGAAACCTGACGATTTCCCGCACCTCCAGCGATCGAAAAAATACGGAATCCGTTCACAGGTAGTCAGAAACGCGACCTGTGCTGCAGTTGCGAGCGCCGCGACGCCTCCACCGGATCGATAATCGGCCCTGTTTGGAAGCGGGCGCCGCGGCGAATGTGACAGCCACGTCCAAATCCGACCGCAAAAAACAACAAAAAAAAAACAACAACCATGTCCGACGCCGAGGGCCTCGAATACTACATAAAATTCCCCAACAGCAACTTCAACTACAACCAAAACGGCGAGAGCGACTACGTGTTCGTCGTCAACGAGGAGAAAATACCGGTGATCCTCTTGTTCGGCTGGGCCGGCTGTCAGGACAAGTATCTGGCGAAATATTCGCAGATTTACGAGGAAAAGGGGTAATTATACGAATTTGCATACACACCAATCCAAACTTTGAGCGAAATTTCATTAAACATATAGATTTTTTTAAAAATTCGATTTAACCATAACTTTATTACCGGTTATTCTGCTGAATTTTCAAGGATTCTGTCAAACCCGATGTGCTAAGTAGTGACGTTAATTGCATAATTCAGTGGCAATGACATTGAATTTTTTTAATAAAATTGATGTTACGTCAAGTAATTCTACACTGGTTCTACGCGAATCTCTCCAGGAATAGAATATCTGTAAAATCTCATCTTCACTCCACCAATCAGTTCATTTTCTCTTCTTCAATCCAAATTTAGAATCAATCAAATTATTAAGGTAGATTACAGATTTATTTGGCAATCACGTTTAGTCTCATTCTCAGTCCTAATTTTTAATTAATTAAATTAGGAACGTACAGTTGCCAGAGAAAACAATTAGCACAGCAAAATATTTCGCTATGTGAACTGGACTCACTTTGATTTTTCAAATTGTCAATCAAATTGACAAATCTGCGGAAATGTCAAACAATTTTTTTTTAACGTCGTCATGCTTCAATTGATTGGAACGCAAAAAGCGATAATAACGGCCCTTTTAGAGACGATATTAGCATTAGAGACATTGCTAATGAAGTGTATGTTGATTAAGAACAAAATTGTTGTTAACTTATACATGACAAGTTTGTTTTGCAAGAAAAAAAAAAATATATTTTTGCAGTGGCTTGAACTCCCTGCTGTACTAGTTTTTTTCTCTCGCAACTGTACATGTAATGAAATACACTTAAATCAGACTTTGCTCTTTTTGAATAACGGTAAAATAATTCCACTGAGCAAAGAAACGTTGCATCAATGTTGCCGCGTAACACGAAACGTTGCGTTTTAAGTTGCATGAATGTTGAAAAAACATTGCATAAACCCTGAATGTCTGCCCGCGGGAACGTTGCATGCTAACGTTCAAAGAAAAATGTTGCTGCACCGCTGACAAAGCGATGCCCATGCAACACGAGCGATTACACTTATCTGTATGCAACCCAACATACAAATGTATGTATGTTAAGTTGCATACGATGAATGTATAGAATCCGTATTTTATACAATCCTATGTATAGCAATTAAGTGGACGTTATAGGAATGTTTCTCTTGTAATCTTGATGCAATATTTATTTCTGGGTTTAAATGGGTCAAAAAACAAAAATATATATTCCCACTGAGCAAACACATTTTAGTAATGTTTCAACAACATTATAACAATGTTTAATGTTGTTACAATGCTGAAAACAAAAAAAATTGTCTTACAAAAAGTAATGTATAGTCCACGTGGGGCAGTACCCCAGTACCCAGCACCCTTAAACTTTGAAAACACTAAAATATTGTTAACAAGTGAACTTCAATTGAAATCAGCGTCTTATACGCGGAGCGACCAAACCAAATTTTCAGGCATTTCTAAACTCGACTTTTTTTTTGGCTTAGTCATTACATTTTAAGTTTTAACAATTTAGCTGGAATTTTTTACTATATTTTATTGTTATGCACAAGGCCATAGCCAGAAAAAAAATCTGGAGGGGGTTATACAAATTTCGGAAAAGGGTTTAAATGGTAAAGATGTTGTTTTTGCTTTTACATATAAAAATTAAACATGTCGAAAATTAAGGGGAGAACCCCCATAACCCATTCCTTGCTACGGCCTTGATGGCGCATGAAGTAAAATTTGGAATATAGGAAAGCCTGAAAATTTAGTATTACCTATAAATGTGTACTACATTTTTTAGATTTAACCAGCTTAGTTTTAGGTTTTTTGTATTCTATTAATGTTATGTTAAAAGTTTAATTATCAAAAGTCGGAAAGTGCCAAATTTGACGTGTTTACCCTAGTAGCACAAGTACGTCCTATGTACGTACTATGGACGTACCGATTCGTCCACGGGTTCGTCGTATGTACGTACAGATTCGTCCGTGTTCGTACTATGTACGTACATAGTACGTCCGTTTGACACAACATTGTACGTACATAGGACGTACACCCGTGTACGTACATGGGACGTATGCCATGTACGTACATGGGACGTACACGCATGTACGTACAAGGGACGTACATATATGTCCATTCGTGGAACGTAAAAATGAAATAATTATATTAATAATTTTGAAATTACAATTAATATTTGAATTTTGTTATCTACACATTTATTTATTTTATATTATAATTATACATATATTATATTATAGTTGGCATCATTAAAAGAAAAATAGCCCACCTATTAATTACTGTCCCATGAATGAAATTAGTGTACACCTTATGTGGTTTCGACATTAATTTAAATGGATATAGATAAGGTGTACGCTAATTGGGTTCAACAGAGAGTAATATGTGGTCTATTTTACTTTCAATGATACAAATTTATTTTCTACAATATAGTACATAAAACTTTTCATATAAATAAATATGTAGGTAAAAAATTTAAATATTATTGTAATTTCATAAATATTATTGATATAATTATACGATTATTTTTAATTAGTTAATCATCAGCATATTGCTCATTACTTTAGTGGAATGGTAGGTAACAAGATAATAAAAATAAAACTTAAGAGAAAAAATAAATAATTAAATAGTAAAATGACCCATTAATATTTAATTTTTAGTATAAGCAGATGCTCAGAATTTGCATATTTTGATGAAGGAACAAATAAAAAGATACTTTAATTTGGAAAAAATATATTTATTAGATAGTAAACTCATAAAACTATTTGACTAACTAGTCGAATTAACTTCATTTTTTGATCGTTCAGAGCATCTTTTCAACCACTTGTTTATACTCATTTCGACCTCTTTCTCCGTGGTCTTCGTGAATAATTTCATTGATGATTCTGTAAACAATTAATATAGATATATTAATTAATAGATTGTTATAAAAAAATATAAGATACATACTTATGAATAATTCATTCAATTTTAAATTACAGAATGGCCTCTTCTTTCTCTTTCCTAAAAAACTAAATTCTTGCCCACAAAACTTATTTGTAATTAATTTTTGAGCAGATCTGTAGATAAACTCGTAAATATTGCTTCCCCCAAATGAAGATATGTCTCTGACCTAAAAAGATAAAAAAATCATTATTATATATATTTAAAGAACATAAGAAGTTAAAAAAAGCATTTGGAAATAATATTAGTTTATAAAATAATATGGATGGATATATCCATGAATGAAATATTTATCAGACACATGTGCTACTATATTCCATAAAGTGCAATTGTTTATTGACTAATAAAAAGATACATACTGCTCTCTGCATATTTTCTTGATTTGATAAAAATTGTTCAAACACTTGTAGAGCATCATAACTATTTATTGGGAAATAATTTATTTCCTCAAAAATTGTATTATGTTCCTCAGGTGCAGCAACAACATTTGTAGTATTTCCCCTGTTCTCTAGGGTTATCAACCTGGTGTTCATGTCAACCATCATTGACTGTATAATGTTTTGTTTTTTTATTATTTGCTCCAAGTATTCTAAAAAGTAATACACCATTTAATCATATTTAATTTAACAATCTGGTTGTAAACTTACTAGTGATTATTTTTAAATCACTTGGATTGTTGCCATCCGACTGGTAAGATCCTTCTATAGAATTGCACTGTGATGATGAAGAAGAGTCTAATTTAAAATAGTTTAAATTAATATATATATATATATATATATATATATATATATATATAATTTATACAGATTTAAACAACATACTTTTATTTCCTTGCATCTGAGGAGGATCTGGAAGCATTGATACTTCTTCATATTCCGAGGATGAAGCACTTAAGCTTAATCTCTTCCTGAAAATTTTTCTTTTTTTTGATGAATAATCACAAATATCCGATTCCAAGTCGGAACAAATAACTGCTTTCTTGCATTTTTTATTGGCCTCTTGGAAAGTGTCTGCAAAAAAATAGTCAATTATAAGCATACAGAGAATTTTATGTAAAACTGAACATGGTCAATGTGAATGTCTGTATTTTTTTTATATTACATTATTGCCTCATATAATGTTTTGAGTGCTAAGGTGATGTATTAATTAATTAATTTTAGTATAATTTAAATAGTAAATTACATTGAGAATGTTTTGAGATGATAGTATTACATAACACACTAAAATCATTAAAATATTACCAAATACATTATTTCGGAATCCAGTGCATGCGAATTTTTTCCATGTCGCCTTGTTAGGGACCTCATGATTTTCAATAGCAACCATTACTAAGCTATTGCTATAAGGTGGCCAATAGCAGTTGTCATTATCCAGCCACGAAGTTGGTACAACGGACACAGCATCCTCCTCAGGAAATTTGACTACTGACCAGCCTTTATTTTCCATATTATTCTTTAGTGAACAAAAGATATTTTTTATTCCTGTTTTGCAAATTACTCTAATGTTAACTTAAATATTAATAAATTGTCATTACAAATTTTTATTTTATATAGTGTGTTAAAAACCCAAATGTTTTAAGACCGTCTCCTCTGTTTTTGTCTATGACCTTGTATGCAAAAGAGGAATTACAACTAATTGGCTTCCAAATTTCAATTTAACATATTTAAATAATATGTCATGTTTACTCCACATTTCTAAATCATCCAAATCTGCCACAATATAAATGTTCAACGATGATGATGGGCATGGCTTACAATAAAAATCTGTTTTTAATTTAAATTTACGACCAATAATGTAACTTCCAACTTGATTGGTTACAAAATTTTCAATACACACTATACTACCATCAACTAATCCACAACAGCTATTAGCTTCATCGAGTTTTAGTGTAAAGTGTAAGAAATGCAATTCCTTATATTGTTCCACCAAAACCATAGAATGCAAAAGTGGTCCACCATTATATTGAACTTTTAGTATAGGCAGATGGTCGGCAGATTTCACATTATTATACTGACTATTATCAAGCTCAATTTTTCTCTTTATAATTTGTAATAATGGTTTATCACCTTTGCGTACTAATGATTTTAATGATTGTAAGTAATTTTCAAACGGAAAAGCTGAAAATCTTTGTAAAATTCCAAATTTTTTACAGTCTTCAAAAAGATGTATTAAATTATGTATATTATGTGAAACATGTTCTTTACCATAGAGAATTGTGAATGTCTCAATGAAATATTTTAATAAATGGTGTGCATAACTACCTAGATGATATAAATATTTTTCACTTGACAAAATGGTGACACCGATATGAAGACTTAAAAAATTTAAATACCGATCTTGAGATAGGATTGATTTTAAAACAACTGGTCCTGTATAAAATAAAAATTGTCTAAATTCGGTTGCTTTAAAACGTTTAACTTCATCTAATGATCTTGGCTTTCTAACAAACTCACAGGGTATATATTTTTTTTGTTCCAATAATAAATTTGAAGTTTCATTTACTTGATTAAATGATAGTTTTGTAGAACAACCATAAATAAATTAATTTTCTAACAACACCTAAGCATATCAGATGCATATAATCTAATGGAATATCGTGAACCATATCAAAATTAGGTATATTTTCAAGTATTGATGTTCCATTGTGGTGATCGTCGTCCTTTTTTCGTCTAAATTCAATATCATTGCGACTCCTTAAATTTTCAGTTTCAGAAAAACAAATTCGGTTATTAATAAATGTTCCCTCAATTTCACATTTCGAACAAGAATTATAGCCAGTATGACCCTTTGTAAAAGTAATAAATGACTTTGCTGGGACATCACAGATAAATGCTTTAATTTTAAATTGATAAATACTGTCTTTATACTTAAAACCGTTCTTTGTGAGAAAGATATCACTATAACTATTTAAAATATTTGTTGATTCTATTGACTTATTTGCATCTTTAGAAATGTCCAACTTTATAGCCCTCAGAGTAGCATCTGATGATTTTTGTGCACTCCTATAGAGTTTGCGAGATAATTTATATTTTGGCATACTGAAGCAATTACAGGAAAATAAAAATAAACTATTATAAATAACTAAATGTTAAGTTCAATACCGTTAGTTTAAAATTTCTATGTATAATTAAATGAAATGTAATAGGACTGATCAGTAATGACTCAAATCCCAGGTCAATATTTCGAGTGGCAGCAGATAACTAACCTAGTAAAACAAAACTATATATAGTACATCAAATAGCTTAACTGGGTGTCCTTATTAAGTATGGGTATCTGCATGGGTACCTTCTAAGCGATATAGAGAAATGGTTAAATGGAAAAAAATATGCAGGACAATTAGTAGTATTAGTATCCGGTAGAAAACTAACAAAAACGTTTAGTCTACTCTGAAAAAACCGATTCTGACGATGTTTTATTTTTCTTAATATCTTAGTTATTGTTGATGATAGAAGGATAAGATTTTGACATTATTAAGTAATTTTTTTTATTTTAGTTTTATACCAAATATTATTAGTACTAATTGGCCGGCACATTTTCCCCATTTAACCAATTCTCTATCTCTTACAGTTGGGAGATACCCTTGCAGGGCCTGGTTAACCAGGACACCCTGTATAGTGATTCTTTAGAATTATTAATTTAAAAAATCAACAATTGTGGATATTTATTTTATTGTGAAAATAAATACGAATTTAATTTTAATTTAGGATTTAAGTATTTTATTATTGTATACATTTTCAAATTAAATAATAACCATCTTTGATTTGGTGCATTTTGTAAAAAAATTACATTCATATATTTTATTTTGTTCATAAACAGTATATCCATTTCTGAATAAAATTGTGCAATATCATTGAATCGAATTAAAATGCATTGGTTAAAAACGTAAAGGATCACCATAATTCAAAATGCCCGCTCTAACACCTGTAGCACTCAACAGGTAGCGGCAGGTACCGGCAGGTAGACGCGCGCAATGTAAATATAATCAACGACTATGCTGTTTGAAATAACTTAACATTTTAACAAAACGCAACGGGGTTTTAGTGCACAATTTGCGGATTTCAATATGCCGGTACAACACGTGTTTAGGTTACCGGTGTTAGATAAACGAAATGTGGACGCATTTATTCACTATAGTGGATAAATGCGATAAATATATATGTTAGTCAAATTGACTTACCTTAGGCAGAACAACTATGACAACAACCAAACTATGACAACAACAAAATAACTATGACAACAAAACTGCAACACGAGTTCCGTGACGAGAAAACGGTAATGGCATCAAAAATGGATGTAAACACACAATACACGCAAGCTGCGTAAGATTGAAGGAGTGCGACGGCGCGACGGTTCGTCTTGCTTTTGATTTTTTCTAGCGCGTTATTTAATTTTATAACGCGGAAATGCGTATTTTTTATAGTATTAATTGGTATATCAACATAAATAAAGAAAGATGGCTCGGTGTAACTTCTGATTATTTTTTTAATAAATTATTAAATTCAATTATTTCATTGTATAAATAATAATAATTCTTATAATGGGTAAAATATATATAAAGAATTAAATATGAAATATGATACTTACCTTTTTATTTATATAAATATCTAATAACATAACAACACTTCGTATTACGTTATAAGCACGATAAATGAATCATTTAATTTGTTTATATAGAAATATAATGAGTTACATTTTATATTCGTCCATTTATGTACGTACTATGGACGTACATTGATGTACGTACAGAGATGTACGTACTATGGACGTACATTAGTGTACGTACTATGTACGTACACAAATGTACGTCCATAGTACGTCCGTATTACGTCCGTGGACGAATGTACGTAATACGGACGAATCGTGTACGTACTATGGACGAAGTGTGCTATATGGGTAGGCATATATACCCATTACAAATTGTAGCCAATCAATCGCAATTAATGCCTCGACTTGTAAATACAGGAAGTTTTTTTTCAAGTATACATGTCCCAATTATATGCCGTAAAGTTTTAGATAATCGTTGTTTTTTAAAAGAGTTCAATTTGAAACTTAAAATGAGTGTGTTCCAGTCCCAGACTAAGCATGAAGTAAAATTTCGAGTTTAGAAAAGCCTGAAAATTTGGTTTGGTCGCGTAGCGCGAAGCGCGGAGCGGCCAAACCAAATTTTCAGGCTTTTCAAAACTCGAAATTTTACTTCGTGCGCCACCCGTACAAAACACTAACACATTACGAAGTTTAAAACACACCGCTAAACTTTACATTGAATCAGTGTTTTTGTACCGGTGGCGCATGAAGTAAAATTTCGAGTTTAGAAAAGCCTGAAAATTTGGTTTGGCCGCTCCGCGCTTCGCGCTACGCGACCAAACCAAATTTTCAGGCTTTTCTAAACTCGAAATTTTACTTCATGCTTAGTCTGGGAGTGGAAAACACTCGCTTAAAGCTTCAAATTGAATTCTTTTAATAAACCGAGCGTCGGAAAATGTACAACGTATGGATATGGATACTTCAAAGAAAAATCGTCGTTATGAAGATGTTCGGTGTTACATAAAACTCTCTGTAGATTTATCGAAAATGTTAAATTTGAGTTGTTCGATGTCAGTACATCGAAAAATGTCAAATTTGACGTATTTAATTTCGGTACATCGGTAATGTCCTAATTTGAGTTATTTAATGTCGATAAAATCGAGTCGAGTGTATTTTGAACTTAACAATATTTGAGTGTTTTGTACGTGTGGTACATGAAGTAAAATTTCGAGTTTAGAAAAGCCCTAATCAAATTTGCCTCGACAAATTTTCACGCGAGCTTTTTTAACCTCGAAATTTTACTTCATGCTTAACCTGGGAGTGGAAGACACTCGTTCGGATATGATAAATGGCAATGTCTAATGTTACACGTGCCAATGTCGATTGAATGAAATGTTACGTGCGTCAAATGTTCATCATATTTTTAAAATTTCGAGATTTTTTTATCAGATTCTCGATATTTAGAGATTTGCGTCCATTTATAAAGTTTTTATCAGATTTTCAACAAATCGAGGTTTTTGACGATTAATAACATTTTTATCAGATTTTCAATATTTCGAGATTTTCATCATATTTTGGATATTTTCGTCAATTTTTAAAATTTTCATGAGATTTTCAATATTTAGAGACTTTTGACGATTTTTAAAATTTTCAGCAGATTTTTAACATTTCCAGATTTTCATCGGGTTTTCGATATTTCAAGATTTTCGTTAATTTATAAAAATTTTATGAGATTTTCAACGATCGAGATTATTGACAATTTTTAAAACTTTCATCCGATTTTCAATATTTTCAGATGTTCCTCAAATAACAAACTTTCGCAGGCTTTACTAAACTCGAAATTATACTTTATGGTTAATGTGGGGATGGAAAACACTCGTTAGAATAATACTGGGGGACTTGAATAAAAAAAATTGTGAATTTAAAAAAAAATTACCACTAGAATCTGATCTATGATAAGAAATGTCTAACCTAACTCCACAAAGTGACATCTAACCTAATCTAACCCAACTCAACAAAATTAATTCTAACCTAACCTAACTCTATAAAATGACATCTTACTTAACCATTCTTAATCGAGGAGTGGAAAACACTTGTTTTTGGTCGATATTGTAATTTTATGTTAATATCGTAATTTTCGGTCATTTTATCTCAGTATTGTATTTTATCTCAATGTTGGTACGGGCATTTTACACAAATGTCGATATGTCGCTTTCAAAACGTCAATATTTTGAATGTATGTCGATATCATTAATATACAGGGTGTCTACGCTAAACCGTTCGTTAAAACTTTATAGAGTTGCCGTTGCACTAAAAATTTGAAAAAAATCCTTGTCATATGGTTGAATCAGTTCTCCTTATGTGAAATATTTTCAACTTTATATCACTTCCGGTTCCACCCGAAGTAGCATCGACTTTGTTATTTTAAATAGAACACCCTATGTATTAGTAATTTTTTAGATTCCTCGTTTAAATTGCAATATATTTTATTCGAATATATGTACACTTATCTCTTATAGTTTTCAAGAAAAAAAAAAAATTCTAAAATTTTGACCTTTAAAAGGCATTTTGAAATCTGTCTGTAACTTCTCTTAAGAATGAGATAAAAATATGATTTATATCTCTACTTGTACCTAGAGGATGCCTTTATAAGCATAATAATTGAAAACTGTCAATTTTGACAATAAGTGTTCTTAAAATGTCAATATCGAAGTGTCCTCTTCAAAATCTCGTAATTCAATTTTTTTAAATGGAAGGACTCATTTTTTATAACATGGTACGATTGGGGGGAAGATTTCCCACAAAAAAGTATTACCAACTAAAGCAAGTGAAATTCTTAAAATGTCAATATCTAAGTGCCCTCTTCAATATCTAGTAATTCAATTTTTTCAAATGGAATGACCCTATTTTTATCACATAGTACGATTGGGGGGGAAATTTCTTAGAAATAAGTATTATACAACTATACTCTTAAAGCAACTAGTTTTCGAATTATTTCGAAAATTCGTTTTTCGTCGCGTTTACGCAGGGTATATTGCGCGCATAAACCGCAATTGAATTTTAATAGGCCTAACCTAGGAGTGGATAACACTCGTTTAAAGCTTCAAACCAAACTCTTTAAAAAAAAAAACAACGAATATCCAAAAATGTACAATAGTAG
Organism: Philonthus cognatus; assembly: GCA_932526585.2. Lineage (NCBI taxonomy): Eukaryota > Metazoa > Arthropoda > Insecta > Coleoptera > Staphylinidae > Philonthus > Philonthus cognatus. The sequence goes on from OW052242.1 coordinate 139,442,831, forward strand.
TCACGTAGTTTATTGTTCATCCTGATTTTTGAAGAAGTTGTATTTAAAAAACATCACAACTCAAAAAACCAAGCATGAATTTACATAAAACTTTCTGCGAGTGCTAAGAAAACTATGCTTTTTAAAAATATGTAAAAATTAGAAAATGCCCCTTCTGTAGTCTTTAAGTTATTTCCACTCAAAGTCAAAATTTTGTTATTTTAACCTGATTTTTGTGTGAATTGAATTTAAAGAAGAAATCGTAACTCATAAATCAAGAATGTGAAAAAGTCATTAAACACTTGAAAAATTAATATAAATTATCCCTAACGAGTGTTGTCCATTCCCAGGCTAGGCATGAAGTAAAATTTCGAGTTTGTGTTTGAATAATTCAATCAATTCTTAAAACCTTTAGCGCTGCATAGCGAAGCGCGGAGCGACCAAACCAAATTTTCAGGCTTTTCTAAACTCGAAATTTTACTTCATGCGCCACGCGTATTAAAAACTGAAAACATTGGAATATTGTAAACAAATAAACTTAAATTGAAATCGGTGTTTAATACGCGTGGCGCATGAAGTAAAATTTCGAGTTTAGAAAAGCCTGAAAATTTGGTTTGGCCGCTTCGCGCTTCGCGCTACGCGACCAAACCAAATTTTCAGGCTTTTCTAAACTCGAAATTTTACTTCATGCTTAACTTGGGAGTGTATAACGCTCGTTTAAAGCTTCAAATTAAACTCTATAAAAATAAACAACGAATATCTAAAAATGTACAGTCGTCGTTTCTAAATGTAATGAAATTCCCAAGATATACAGGGTGTCTACGCTAAACCGTTCGTTAAAAGTTTATGAGGTTGCCGTTTGCAAAAGAAACGCATTACCATTTGCCTACTAAAATTCAGTTGAGACTTATGCGCGCATCATTCCCTGCATAATTGTGACGAAAAACGAATTTTCGAAATAATTCGAAAACCACTTGCTTTAGTTGGTAATACTTTTTTGTGGGAAATCTTCCCCCCAATCGTACCATGTTATAAAAAATGAGTCATTCCATTTAAAAAAATTGAATTACGAGATATTGAAGAGGACACTTCGATATTGACATTTTAAGAACACTTATTGTCAAAATTGACAGTTTTCAATTATTAAACTTATAAAGGCATCCTCTAGGTACAAGTAGAGATATAAATCATATTTTTATCTCATTCTTAAGAGAAGTTACAGACAGATTTCAAAATGCCTTTTAAAGGTCAAAATTTTAGAATTTTTTTTTTTTTCTTGAAAACTATAAGAGATAAGTGTACATATGTTCGAATAGAATATGTTGCAATTTAAACGAGGAATTCTAAAATTTACTAATATATAGGGTGTTCTATTTAAAATAACAAATTTGGTGCTACTTCCGGTGGAACCGGAAGTGATATAAAGTTGAAAATATTTCACATAAGGAGAACTGATTCAACCGTATGACAAGGTTTTTTTTCAAATTTTTAGTGCAACCGCAACCCTATAAACTTTTAACAAACGGTTTAGCGTAGACACCCTGTATTGTTATTGTATGCCAACGTTATTTTCAAATTTTATATTTTTCTTTAATATTGTCGACATTGTCATATTTGACTAATGTTTTTTACCATTATCTTACAAAGCCGCTTTTACATAGAAAAATAAAACTTATATCCTCTCCCCTGGCTACGGCCTTGGTTATGCCTTGGTTATATGGTACATACGTATATTTTGCGACACAAGAAAGGCAGGCGCAGTGGCAGCTGGTGGACAACTTCATGTTGGCCAAGATAATGCAGTCCAGAATTCAAAACTGAACTCGCTTTGCTGCCAGATGCATGTATTTATGAAGCATTTCTGACGTAGCCCACTGAGCAAATCCATTTAACTAATGTTTCATCAACATTAAAACAACGTTTAATGTTGCTACAATGTTGATATAATGTTATTCGTTTGTTTTTGCTCAGTGGGAAAGAGCAATGAAAACCAAAGAAAAAAAAGTTGTGATTTTGTATCTCGGATTTGAGCCTCACATGAAGTTATGTTAGGTTAGGTTAGGTTAGGTTAGGTTAGGTTAGGTTAGGTTAGTTAGGCCGCCAGCCGCCACTGTACGAAAGTTGTTTATAGAGTGATTGGACTTACCGTTTGCTCAAAATTTGTTATTGCAAATTACGTTTTTGACAAGATGTGTTTGTTGTTAGGGCCTTATTATTGTCATAGATAATGTATGTAATATCTAATACGCGATTATTCCGTCAGTTGGCGTATTTTAAGGAGGGTAATTTGAAGTATTGTAAAATTCTATTTTTTATTTAAAAATAAAGTAAAAGTTAATAATTAAGTCCCACTGAGCAAATACATTTAAGTAATGTTTCAACAACATTAAAACAACGTTTAATGTTGCTAAAATGTTGATATAACGTTATTTGTTTGTTTTTTGCTTAGTGGGGTGCCAAAGGTAGGACGAAAAATGGTTTAAAATCACAGATCCGAATTACCTAATACGATTCGAATCACGAATACTCGAATAAAGGATTCGTAAGAGAGAAATATCATTCGAATTAAAGATCAGAATTTATATCCGTTTTTCGAAAAACAAATTCTTTCAAAATGAATCTGATTATTTTATGTTGAAATAATTTTTCACTTAACCCGTGTTGAAACTTTTTTGAATCTAATTCTTAATATTTAATTGAAGCACTTGGTTTGTTTCACTGATTTATATTTTGACCGACTAGTTTCGACCATTGGTCATCTTCAAGGAGGAATGTTGAAGATGACCAATAGTCGAAACTAGTCGGAGAAACAAACCAAGTGTTTTAATTAAATATCCAGAATTTGAATATTTTATTTTGGCAACCATTAACCTCTTTAAGGCCATGATCCCGTAGGCATTTTCCGTACACAAGTGAGATTAAGTTGCATATGTTATATTGGAGATTGTAAAAATTAATTAAACGAGCCGAGAAGCGAACCCATCCGTTCCTGCTAGTTGATGAACCCACGTCGACAAATTCAGCGATAGATAAAATTGAGTGTGCATACACGAGGCATGGCTACCCGAACGTATTCGTATTCGGCATTTCTACACACAAACATATTTATACGATATACGCAGTGCTCGAGCGGCTCGAGCATCTGAAGCAAACTTTGCTTGCGTTTTGATTTGACAGCGCGCGGCGTGTGCCTCGAGCCTGACTCATGAAAATACAGCGGTGGTGTGGGAAGCTAAATACAATTTATATTTGATCAAAATCATTTATAGCATCGGCGACGCGCGGCGCACATTTATTTAAATACGGAGAAAAGCAAGATAATAATTATTATGTTTTTTTAATTAAAACTGGTAATTTAGTTATTTTATGGAGCTGTATTATGGATGACACTATTTTATGCAATATATAACTGATTTACAAGTGTCTCAATTTAAGACGTGATTGCCCATTAATATAATATTAATTATATAGTTTATACATATTTTTTGTAAACATCTGTATAAACATTCTTAAAACAACTTTACGATGTTTTTTTACACACAACTTTTCTAAAAGTGTATTGTTTGTTTGTTAAACCATTGAATTTGAAATATTCAATGGTTAAACGAACAAGTTCATAATGTCTATGAAATCTTTTATTTCCAAAATAATATGGTATTTATCAAAAGTAGTATTCTGCTCAAGTTCTTCATATAAAATTAATATTGTTGGCTAGTAATGGAATCATGATTATAACAAAAGTTATAGGATGCAACAGCCAACTGGATAACCATACAATGGGCCTTATAATTTACCTTTCGTTAATAATTAACGACTGTCGTTAAAAAAATACTTATAATTTCCTATTCATTGTGTATTTAGAGGCTGTCGTCGTTTTAAAATAAACGGGGTACGTTCTCTAATCTATTCGTTTGTTGCTGTTTCAATTATGGCCGAGTTGAATGATGATTTCGAATAAATCTATTTAATAAATAACAATTTAAACGTGGTTCCGCCTAATAATATGTACCTATGGGGATCGGAAAAATCCATTTGAATAATTTTCCTCAATTGAGTTTCGGAAGCGCCATAAATATTTCACGAACATACTATTTTTACTAGTATATTTGAATCGGTAGTTTGAGGAATAAACAAAAAATGTCCTATTAATGTGTGCTCGGAAACGTTTCGTTGGTAAGATACAGGGCAGTATCACATATGTGCTTTTGTATATTTACTGATATGTATTTAATGAAATTCAGTAAATAAAATTGATTGTTGCAATAAATATAATTATTAAATAATGCATCCTTCATGCATTTATTATTTATTTCTTTTTCTTCTTCTTTTCCGAGTGTCATACAAGTTAAGGTTAACTAGACATTTTGAAAAATGTAATAATTGCCGATATTTCTCGATTATAGGAGATAGAAGAAACTGTAAACAAAACATAATGTAGAAGTATCTAAAACGTTGCCTATTACAGTTTCAGTTCTATATCTTTTAATAACCTACTCATTTTATTAAGACATTTGTATCAGAAATTTAGTTTTTTCAAATATAATTCAATTTTTTTGATATTATTAAAAAGACGGCTTTTCTCTTTTATAAGATATTCCTTAGGGTCGTGCCTACAATTCAAAAGGTATACATTTATCTTAAAAAGATGTACGCTATACCTAATGTTAATGGTGACGATTTAACAAATTTGTTTGGCTGCACTATAATACCGATTTAACAGTTTCTCTTATTAGTATACTTTCCGAGATCCCCAGAGAAAACATCTAAAAACACACCCTTGGTAATTGAAAATTCGAAGCAGATTTATTGTATTAAAAAACAGGTTATAAACAATGGTTCCTAGGGCAACGTACGGGAACGATCTACAGGCAATAATTTTCTCGGCGTATATGTTTTTATGTATGTATGTTTATATTTTTAAAGTGCCGACCTCAATATCTTTAACTTATTGACTAAATACGCATGATAATTATTTATAAATAGGCCTGCATAAAGTTATTGAATCCGTAGCGAGTTGCTTCGCATCAGCTGCGTAATCTTGTTTTTTTGTACATACGCTCGTCCCGCGCGTCCCAACGCTATGCATCGGCCATAGATTACTTATAGATACATGACTCCCATGTTAATATTTGGAACGTTTCAAGCTGTCAATTTTTTTTCGTTTCACCCCATACCAGGAGAGGCGCTGGCGTGGAATAATTAGCGGGATGCGGGGCTGGCGGGGTTTTGGCGGGTATATTCCTATATTCAAATTGAGCTTATTTAAAATGAAAGGTAAGACTAATAATAAAATCATAAACAATTTAAAACATTTATTAAAAAAAATAATTAATTATTGTATACAAACATAAATATTTAATGAAAAATATAGATATAAACAAATGTGTTTCACCATCCTTTTAGTTGGAATGTTTTATAAGTATATATTTATAAAAATATGAAGTATAAACATAAATGTATTTCAAAACATATAATGTGCGATTCTTAAATGTACACAATCTACAACACATTAATTGTCATACAAAGACAAGAATAAAACACTCGATTTCATTCATATTTACGTATAAATGTATTATATTAATTACTATAATAAACAACAGAATAATACATGAAATTGAAAATACTTATTTATTTTTGAAAATTTTCATGAGTTCTCAAATATATATTAAACATTTATTTATTTTGTAATTGTTACAAGTGTGTTTACTTGCTCATGCATGTGCATCACTTATATATATATATATATATATATATATATACATATATATATATATATATATATATATATATATATATATATATATATATATATATATAGTACGTATGTATTGCTTTGAACTATTATTATTATATACAAAAGTATTCAATGAATGTAATACACATTGCATATATTATGTATTATGTAAATACTTATATTGTATATTAAGAACAAAGAATACTTCTTCAGTTAAATTTATAATTGTTCTTAAATAATAAATAATAATAAATAAAAATTATAATACAAAATACAAGCATTATTTAGTTGAATTCGTTTTGCAATATTAATGAACCTTTTAACACCTATATTAATTAATTTAAATTTAAACAAATATTTTAAATTCGTTCTTTTGTATTATATTACGTACGTCGGGCATTTGCTGCTTTCAGTGTTAATAAATATTATTTTAAAATAAAATAACATTAAAAATAAGGGGATTTATATAAATCTAAGATAACAATTAATTTAAAGGCAAAAGTATTGTCACATACGGAGAATTGACTGTCATAAAATTGTTTACAATTAAAGCTTTGAATGAGGACTTAAAAGACTAACATGTTGGATTTATATTGCGCCGTCCATAACTCCTTATACACCCAAAGAAATTTTCTATGGGATCTTGATTAATATTTCGAGGACATACGTGTTCAATTGACTTAGAAGATAATTTATTCCACAGGCATTGCAAACCTTTTAATGTACTTATCCAGTGTGCAATGCATGGCGGAATAAATTTTCCATTAGGTCTAATAAATCGTATAGTTCTCAAAATATTAATCGCATTGGAATAAAATGCAACATGTCCACTCTTTTTAGAAATCGCGCACCTTAAAGGTTTGTTATCATCGCCATTAATTAATGAACCATTCACACTATCAAATAATTGATCGAAGAACAATAGAAACTCTGCCGTACCTAACATAGTGTCTGTCTGAGATAACTCATTACCATTATTTACTAAGAATCTCAATGTTGCTGAAGTTCGCTGTGAAAAAACTTGTGCAGCAAGTTTCACCTTCATCTTGTTCATTTTCTGTTCATATATATGGCAATCAGTTATCTTAGGCAGCATCTTAGAGTTAAAGTCCCCATTATCCATCTCATGGAGCTTCACAATATCCGACCAGCAAGCGATATAGTTTGTGCCCTCCCATCTGAATGACGCATTATATTTTAATAAATTATTCCTGACATATTTCAGAAGATGAGGTGGATCGAACAGAGGTATTATTTCTTGATCACGTATCAAGAAACCTTCGTACCGATTCTCCTCACCACCTAAAATGTGTCTTCGATTTGTATCCTCCCTCAACCGTTTTATTACTTTGACATTGGTTGCATGTTGGTCGCATATTGTGCAAACAACATGCAAACCAATGTCTTGTAAGGTCTTGTAAGGGTAAGGTCTGCAACACCCATACTGTGTTCCACAAAGAAATATGCTATGGGTTGTTTCCATTTCACCAGTATCCCACGAACCATAAAAACCATTACATGGTCAGCAAAGCGTGCTTTGGTACTCTCACCACAATTAACAAAACCGTCAATGGAGGATTGAACCTTATTAAAATATAAGCCTGCACTAAGTGACATTTCGTCAAACAGAAGGGCACAATACTTATCAGCTTCATCCATCTGATCACAAGAAATTTTCAACAACTCCAAAATTGGGTTATTAATACCCGGACCAATGGGAATTCTATTCAACAAGGTTTGTAGGGATTGCCTCTTTTTTTGCTAAGAACCTGTACAATTTAGGACCTTGCTTAAACATTGCCAAAGCAAACGTTTTGTCTTCCATCGAAAACCGCCTACCCCGAGGTTTATACTGTTGCAACCTAACTTGCGACAACAAAAAGTTAAAGGATGTTTTATTCAATTTTGCACGCCATCCTTCGCCGGTTTTTGCAAATTTCATTGCTTGCTCAAGACGTTTCTTATTAGAAGCGTTTTGAGCATTCAATTTTTTAGCAATCCGTTGAAGATCACGTGCATATGAATATACCCTCCGAGCTTGAGGGGTAAGCTTTCTTTGACTTTTCGCATTTACAGTTGTCAACAACTTCACCTCCAAACCTGTAAATAAAAAAATAAAAATGTTAGATAAGTAAATGGCACAATCATTTGTTTTGTATACATTCCCCTATGTATTGGCCTCTAAAGCTACCAGTGGGGGCGCTCCAAACCCCGAAACCAGCTGTAGAAAACACGTATACTTCGCACATTGTGTATTTCTTTTGAAAATGTGTCGTTGCCGATATCTTAAAGGAAGTGGCATTGTTACAGTGGTTTATATAGTATATGTTTAAGCAAGTAAGTGTGTCCAAATCGTGTTTACATGGAGGTTTTTGGGCTTAACCTACTCACGTTATTTGTAGTCCACATGGTGGATTTTTTTAAGCTTGAGCCAAATTTATAAATATTATAATGTATCTCCAGGAGGCAGATGTATAAAGCGGTTAAATGCGTCTTCTCGGTACCGGCATCGCCACCAGCGGGCGTTTTCTTAGCTGTAGAGGCCAATACATCAATAACGAAATTATTCACAGGGATATGTTTACTGAAATATAAAAATGAAATAGGCAATTTTTAAACTTACATTCTTTCTTGGTCCGGGATTTCTTGAGATCATATGGATTGTTTTTGATAAATATAGATGATGTAACCAGCTCAGCATCTGTGGATGAACATGGATTCATCATCACCGAATACATTTGATCGGCAGAAGACACCTGTGTATCATCGGTGGATGTAGGTGGTTGACCCATCATCGCATAGGGATGCTCCATACATACATCCAAATTAGCAGGTGGCACCTGCAGAGCATCAGTGGATGTAGGTGCTCGATCCATCACCGAATAGGAATGGTCCACACATACAGCTAAATGAGCTGTTGCAGGTGGCACCTCTGATACTGTGGATGTATGTGGATGATCTATCACCGATGAGGGATCAACTACATCCATCACGAACGAGGGATTATCTTCATCTTCGGCCAACTCAGCATTTGCCACCTGTACATCATTGGTCGATGTACACGGGGGATCATGTACATCTATGAACAAAATGAAGAAATGTAGCTTACAAACAATTAATACTTATTTTAAAATAATTAATCAATGTGTAGTGCATCATTAACTTACCAACTGTTTTCAAAAATAGTGTTGGTACACTACCAGGTAGTAAATTTGTCCTGGATCTTAAATTACTTTTGGTCGACTTCGCAAAATGCCTGTCACAAACATAATAGTTACTTAGCTGCTTTAATGATTTTGTATACAACTCAGGCCGATTAACTGCTTCCAGCCACTTCTGATAGACCTAAAACCAGAAATAATATAGTATACTTATATTTATTTTTTCTAAAGGCTTATTTCCAAATTTTAGAAATATTAATATAGTACAATTATAGTTTAATACACTTCCAAGAAATGTATGCTATTGCTGAAATAAGTATATTTATTAATAGTATATTGTACAACGAGCATATAATGATAGCTATTAATCACGAGAACGATGTTTGCGGAACAAGCCGTTAGGCGAGTGGAGTAAGTCGTTCGGAGTGATCAATAGCCATTATATGCGAGTTGTACACTATACTTTGTCCACGACAATATAATGCTTTTGTTTTTTTTTATTAAGAAGTTATATAAATAGGAATAGTATTTATTTTTAACATTAATTTAATACAATCCAATATTATTTAGTAATATTAAATGTAATACTTGAATAATTTGTTAAATTAATTGCAGGAATAGAATTTATATCAAAACTAAGATTCTGATTAGTTGTTGAAACATTTTGATTGCATTGATAGGTTTGGCTTTTAGCTGTGTCTATTTTATTTTAAATGTAGTCGACTATATAGCCTTCTGCTACTGCTGTCGATTTCATCTATCTTCTAATTTTGTATATTAAACCACTTCAAAACTCTCTTATAATGTAAATGATTTTGACGTTTCAATTTAATTATATGACACTTTGCGGACTACTAGATAAAATGTTGAAAATGATATCATATTAAACAGTGTATATTAAACAGTGAATATTAAACAGTGAATAATGATTAATCACTGACAGTAGTGAATAATGAATATATTTATAATTGAAGAAACACTTAAATATAATGAGTATATTATAAGATAGTCGTGGACAAACATTGTTAAAAATGAAATATTTTAATATTATTTTAATGCTAATCAATTGAACATATGTATTAGAATATGATTATTACAAATTAAATGTATATTATTTTATTTTAAAATAGAATAGCTTTAAGAAAGACTGATTGCATCTTTTGAGTGATCAATTGTCTTAAGGTTATTATAATATATTAACATATATTATGTAAAAGAATGGGATCCAATTAGAATAATAGTTATAATTATTTTTCGGCTGTAATCAATCAGACTTGCATAGTTTTATCAATGCTAAGCTCTGACAACACAGTGATAAAACACATACGTATTATGAAAATATATTTAATATTGAATATAAATTTTCATAAATAAATATTATATTTCATATTTAAAATATTAATGGCCTCGTGAGGCTTACTGAATAATGGAATATATTTTCTTTATTTTTTTTATTTTTTATTAATTTTTTAATTATTTTTCAGTCTTTTCCACTTAATAAAGATTATCACACTTTTTTGTCCACATTGTATATTATAATGTTGACATTTTTTTGATTTATTATTAATTTAAGTATTCTTTTTTAAACTCATATGTGACAATTGGTAATATCATATTTGTATTTTTTGTGTATTAATAATGGAGATATCAGTCAATAAATACTTAAATTGACAAAAATCATGTTGATGAAAAAACAAGAAAGCATTGAATACTTTTGATTGAAATTATTTACTGAGGCCCCCATATATTTTGTCCTGTGCCCCAACCCCTCTCATCTCTCAGAGGAACGCGTCCCCGCAGTTAAGAATTAAATACTGATTTGTAGCATTCATTTTTAGAAATACTTGAACACCTAACAAAATGAAACAAATAAACCAAGTTGCATTTAGAATTGACAACACTTAAAAATGCATTCAACTAACGCAAATTAGTAAATGAGTATAATTTGTAGTCAAATTAGCTCATAATTAGGCACTTAAGTCAGATTAAAAATGTCAAATCAAATAATTTAGATCTTCTTTCTAAACATCTAAACATATTGTTTTTACAAAGAGCAGCTTACCCCGTTTTTTTGCGAAAACTTGTGCATCCGGGTGTCTTTACTTGAATTGTAACACACTTTAACTGCACAGTAATGACTCATTTTTTTTAATGTTCTTAACAATTTTCAGAAATTTTTCAATTTAATTAAATACACATGTGAACCACACGGATTTAAAATGGGAATAAAATAGCTGAAACTACGAAAATATTCCAATACTTACAGATTTGTTTATGTTAGCACTTAAGACCACTTGATGCATTGATGGGTTTGAATTATCAAAAATGTGAAATATATTTTCACACCAGAAATGCCTCATTGCGCCATCTAGCGAACATTTCTGTAAAAAATATGGAAGAATAAGAAGAATTAGCAGCATATGCGCCTCTGCTGGTATGGGGTGAAACAACTCAAACAAGAATTTTGACGGCCTATAGAGTTGACAGGCCCTGGTCCCAACGCTATGCATCGGCATCGCATGATTTCATTTCTGCAATAATCCGAATGACACGAATAACCCATCGTATAGAACCGCTATACATCGTGCGATCTGTCTACCAACCGCTCACTACCGCTGGAAAACGGGCGGTGGACGAGGTTGTTACACATTTGTGTTTAGTTGTATATCTTCTACTCAAGCTAACATTCAATCACCTATCGGAAATCGGCTGAACTAACAGCGGCTGGTACACGATGAAAACAATGGCGCCTTTTTTAAACAAACCAGATTTTTTCCATTGATACTTGGACCATATTAACGGGTATAAAAAGCTATATTTTGTAGTTTATTGAAGTGGATATGTAAAGAGACAGATTTTCCACATCCATTGTGATATTTTTCGTGATGATTAAATATAATTTTCTATTTATAATTAAATTTTAAAAAACATTTAATTTTTTTATTTTTTATTTTCAAAACTAAAAGTATTCTACCTTATGGGTAATTAAATTAAGTAACTATTCCTAATTTTTTTTTTTGTAAATCGTGCTACCGTTAATATGCTTTAACTGAAACACACTCGCAGGATCGCAGCCTTAAGTCTTTTTTAACAGAAATATACAAAACCTAATTATTTATTATTAACACTTAACATCTTTGATGACTGACTAAATATCTGATCTGTATTATTTCAATTAGAGAGGATGAATGTTTTTTAATCTTCACGATAAAACAGTGTTTACGCCCGGCGCATGAATTAAAATTTCAAGCTTAGAAGATTTTAAAATTGTTAGAAAGTTGGTCGGATCCCGGCTCACTCGATTAGGATTGTATATGGGGTTCGCGAAGAAAAATTGGCAGGGACTTATCGGAACCTTATTTTTGACCTAGTTGTCTTCCGGTACCTTTTCCCGTCCGTTCTGGGACTTTTATTTTTTTAGAAAAAATGCAGGTTTCTTTTTAGGTTATTTTAAATTTAAATTTTAAAGTTACGTTAAATTAATAGAGTTAGATTAAATTAGAAAACCGTTGTTCAGATAAATTTAATTAGATGACGGATTGGTGAGTTTGTTTATGGTCGATACAATTTTTCAAAGGTGAAGTCGCCAGGCATTTAAAATTGTACAATATTTTTTTACAATTACAATTGTATGGATACGTTTCAGACTGATTACGTTAAGATATATAGCGCCGGTGAAATGCCTCTTCTGGAAAAGATACCACATGATCACAATAGGCCAAAAACTAGTGAAACTCCTGCTGGACTTAAATTTCGAAACGCATCCAGTCATCGTCCACTGCTTTTCCAACGGAGGAGCTTTTCTGTACCAAAACTTCTCGTTGGCCTTAGAAGACAGTCCAAAACCAATCCAGGCAAGTCATAACTAAATGTTAGAATAAATGTCAGAATATAAATGTTAAAATAAATGTGATGCACTCGTAATTTAATAATAATAATTTTTGAATTTTTTTTTATTAGATCAAAGGTGTTATATTCGATTCGGCACCGGGAAAACGGAGAATTTTAAGTCTGTACAAAGCGATTTCCGCCATACTGGGAGGAAACTTTATGTACAACTTTCCCATGTCGTTTCTGATCACGATGGTCTGCTCCATGATCTGGATCTGCGAGGTACAAAATATTTCCTTGTTGCTTTTAATGATGAGAGTTTTAGTAATTTTTGAACATGAAATTTTTATTTTTTGTTCTAATTTTCAGATAATAAATAAGTACATCAACCCAAAACAGTCCATTCAATCGGATCCGTTCGAGAAACTGAAACACGAGAGGAACTCTTGGCCGCAGCATTTCATTTATTCGAAGGCCGACGATTTGATTCCTTATCATGTAGGTTTCTGTTATTGAGCCTCATCGTACTTAATTTTTATTACCTACGCCCTATCTAGTAACCGCATCATACCACACTGTCATCTTGACAAGTATGATTGACTTACACATGCATGTAATAGCTTTAACAAGTACATTACGTGCTGACAGCTGAACAGCTGATAGCTTACCGTACAACCAAATGACATTTCTTTGATGTACAGGAAGTTTCTCTTTAAAGTATACGTATTCCAAATTCAGCTTATTTTCTTTAAATCTTTAGTTGTTCGTTGTTTTTTTTAAGAGTTCAATTTGAAGCTTTAAACGTGTGTTTTCCACTCCCAGACTAAGCATGAAATAAAATTTCGAGTTTAGAAAAGCCCCGTGAAAATTTGTCGAGGGTCGCGCAGCGACCTGAGACAAATTTTCTGGGCTTTTCTAAACTCGAAATTTTACTTCATGCGCCACGCGTATTAAACAGATTTCAAGTGAAGTTCGAATATACATAAATATCACAATATTTTAGTGTTTTATACGCGTGGCGCATGAAGTAAAATTTCGAGTTTAGAAAAGCCCAGAAAATTTGTCTCGGGTCGCTGCGCGACCCTCGACAAATTTTCACGGGGCTTTTCTAAACTCGAAATTTTACTTCATGCTTAGTCTGGGAGTGGAAAACACTCGTTTAAAGCTTAAAATTTAACTTTAAAAAAAAAAAAAACAACGAATGCTAGAAAATGTACGGCTTTATTCCTTGTATATTGATCTAGTAGTAATTTAGTTTTCATCATTGTCATGGTACTATTAAAAATGATTACAATAAATAAGTTGTTCTTTCATGCTCATTGTTTATTTTGTTAGGGCGTAGGTAAAGTATCGTACGTTTCTCGAGTGGTATGGCAATTACATACTCGCGGAAACTGCACACGCCACTGCGCGGCTCGTGCGCAACATGTCCGCTCATATGTAATATGCTGCATACCACTCTCGTTACGTAATATACTATTAAAACAATAAAAAAACAAGTGTTTTATCGTTAAATAAACATGTATAACAAAGTAAAGGGTGTCAAATTATAACTGACCCAATTTGAATTATTAAGTACACAAATTTTAAACATCTAGTTGTAATGATTATAAATGTCAAATGTATTGTCACATCTCAAGTTTTGATAGATATGCAGCGCTAAAGGTTTTAAGAATTGATTGAATTATTCAAACACAGCGATAGTTCTGGCAAGAATTTAATGTTAAAGTGGTTACTTCTCGTAAGACAATTAGAAGATGACTCACAAACTATCAGCATAGAGGATCAGTTGTAGATTTTAAACCTCTGGGCCCATATTTTTTCGAAGATGAATTGGGAAATGCAGTAGTTAACAGTGAGGGATATGTAGAAATGTTGCAAATGTTTTTAGTGGATTCCATCGATAAACTCGGGTTACCATTAGATGTTACATGGTTTCAACAAGACGGTGCAAGGCCTCATGTGTCAAATTTATCTATGAAATTACTCCGAGAGATGTATCCGGGTTGTCTGCTATCTCAGCGTGAAGATCCTAGGCTAATCTTCACGCTGAGATAGCAGCTCTCCTGATTTCTCGCCTCCAGATTACTTTTTGTGGGGCTATGTTAAATTAAAAGCGTACCAGAGCCGACCTCAAATTCGGAAAGACTTAAAATATAACATGACAAGCTATTGCTGTGATACCTGCTGAAATCTGTCAGCGTATAATGGGATTAATATTGCACCGCGCGCAGGTATGCATCGATAGAAATGAAGGTCACCTGGTTGACGTAATTTTTAAGGATTTTGGTTCAAAATAATTAAGAATAAAAGTTGGAATATTCATCTTTAATTTGCGTCTATAATTTCAAAAAAAAACAATTTTCTTGCATATTTGTAATTCCTGTAAATGGGTCACTTATAATTTGATACTCTTTAGAAGCCTCTACAATACAGAATAATTTCTCTTGGTTTTTAAAAAACGACGCGAGTTTCAGGCGCATTTCACCAAATCAAATTAAATCAAATCAAATCATTTATTTGTGCCAAGTAGTATATACAGAGAGTTTTATGTAACACCGAACATTTTCATAACGAGAATTTTTCTTTTAAGTATCCATATGCATACGTTGCACATTTTTCGATGCTCGGTTTATTAAACGAATTCAATCTGAAGATTTAAGCGAATGTTTTCCACTCCCAGGCTAAGCATGAAGTAAAATTTCGAGTTTAGAAAAGCCTGAAAATTTGGTTTGGTCGCGTAGCGCGAAGCGCGGAGCGGCCAAACCAAATTTTCAGGCTTTTCTAAACTCGAAATTTTACTTCATGCGCCACCGGTACAAAACACTGATTCAATGTAAAGTTTAGCGGTGTGTTTTAAACTTTGTAATATGTCAGTGTTTTGTACCGGTGGCGCATGAAGTAAAATTTCGAGTTTAGAAAAGCCTGAAAATTTGGTTTGGCCGCTCCGCGCTTCGCGCTACGCGACCAAACCAAATTTTCAGGCTTTTCTAAACTCGAAATTTTACTTCATGCTTAGTCTGGGAGTGGAACATACTCATTTTAACTTTCAAAATAAACTCTTTAAAAAAGAACAAGAATTATCTAAAGATTTAAGGCATACACGCTGTAATTGGGACATGCATACTTGAAAGAAAAACTTCCTGTATGTACAAGTTGAGGCATTAATTGCGATTGGTTGGCTACAATTTATAATGGTCATATAGGCAACTCAATTCACACATACCCTAAAAATTAAAGGTGTCAAATCGTAGTGGATGCTTTGGTTTGATAAATAGAACATACGAAAATGAACATTGAAAATGTTCGGTGTTACATAAAACTCTCTGTATAAATACTTTACCAGAGGGAGCATCGTTGATATTCAATGCTCCCTCTTTCGGAATGCGGTGGAACCTATAAATGGTCTTGGATACTACAAGTCCAAACTTAATTTTGAAATAAGTCGAAAATTAATTGGTTCAGCATCATAATCCTTTTAGTTAAATTATTTGTTTTTCAGGATGTAGAACATTTTTCGAAATACCGAGAAAGCTTAGGCGTTGAAGTGACTGCGTTGAGGTATGAGAGCAGTCCGCATGTGAAACACATGAGCCACCACAGGGACAGCTACATTACGAGCGTTTACAATTTCATCAACAAATGCCTGAACGGCAAAAACTAGTTCGGGTGAAAAATCCGAAAAAATATTTTTTCCCAAGAAGAAAAAAAAACTAGGTATACAAAAAAATATAAATATAATGAACAAATTAGCTAAACTTAAAAAGAAAATAGTAGGACGTCCCCCAAACTAACAAACTCTACATATTTTAGGGTTTGATGAATTTTAATATATATTTTTTTTAATTGTGTTTGTTGAGGTCAGTTTGAACTTTCGAAAGTTTTTTTTGCGCCTTTCTTTTAATGGTAAGTTTTGTATTTATAAACTGTAAAATGCTGAAATAACAATTTGTGAAAGAAAAGTTACTATTTTAAAGTGTGTATTTAATTTTCTTCGTTGGTCCAACAAAAAAAAGTTGTTAAATTTATATCAGGTGAGCTATAAAATTAGGATTCAAAATTTTATGGCCCACCCTGTATAATACAAATTATTTTTATTAATACACACACACAAAAAAACATTTAATTAAACTTATGAATATTTTTTAGTTCTTTATTTGTGATTTGATTAACCTAGGAAAAATGTGGGTTTATATTCCAAGGTAGCAAACTAAAGTTAGTCATATTCACGTGATAATGACGTTATAAGCAAACTGAACCTAGTCATAATTACGTGGTTATAACCCCACTGAGCAAAAAACAAACAAATAACGTTATATCAACATTGTAACAACATCAAACGTTGTATCAATGTTAATGAAACATTACTTTAATGTGTTTGCTCAGTGGGACCTCAACAGGACTCAATATGCCAGTAACATCAATTGGTCTTTGTTCGCTATCTCTATTTTTTTATTATTAAAAATGTTTCTGTGATCGCACCTGATTGTCTTATTGTTTCGGTGTAATGATAAGGGTTTTTTGGGATATGAGGGTTATGATGATATATTGTGATGCACTTTATTTTTATTTATTGTCCGGACATTTATTTTAAACGTATGCGCACAGCGTTTCTCCCTATAAGAAAAGTTCCGTTGTTTAAAAAGAAAATAGCACGTTGAATAAAACAGTACGTTTATTTGTGTAAATTCAATTGTTACGCTGTTTTTATTCGAATTTGATTAAATTGTGTGATTTAAAGTGTAAATACATAATTTGGAATTTGCGATTTTTTTTGTATGATTACATTTAAATATCCCGCTTGATTTAATTTTTAACGCCATTATAATTACCTGCTGGATTACGATCTTTGATATAATTTAAATTCCCCACTAGTATTTCGTGTCAGTTTATTTAAATTTTCCGCTTGTTTTTTGCATCAGTTTATTTAAATTTTCCGCCTTAAAGCGCCGCTTGGTGTCGATTATGGTAAACTATTTTCAGGTTGGCAATGGTTAGTGGGTCCCTACATTATCTATGATTTCGGCTGAGGTCAACTTTTTTCTTACGTAAATGGTTATGACACTTAATTTATGTTAATTTGTTCATGATAACGTGAGATACAAAATATATTACTTATTCAATAATAAAAAATACAAAATAAGCAATAATTTAATGCAAACATATACATATACTTGTTAGTTAATAATAATTATCTATTAATTAATTATTTAATTATCTATGATTTAAATTAATGCTGACGTTCTTTTCATGTGAATTATTATAGAACGTGTTTGCTGTAATTAATAAGATATAAACAATAAATAGTTAACGAACAAATTAGAATGAATACTTGGCCTTAATTTACTGGCGGCTCGCGGCCTTACTTCATGCGAGGCTCAAATCCAGGATACAAAACATTAGGTTAAAAGCACTACGTATCCATTTTGTTTATCAATGCTCTTTACGTCACGAAATGGCGTCATTAATACCTGCGTTTAGCAGCTCGTTGTGCTGCTAAACGCAGGTATTAATGACGCAATTCCGTGACGCACATTTTAATTCCGAGATGCATTACCATAGCATTTTTGTTTCACATGAAGTTAGCCACCTGAGGCTATTAAGGCCCAGTTGCCTAGACGCCCCAGTTGCACCAAAAACGTTGAACTTGAGTTCAAGCTGAAGACTAGTTCAAGATGACAGTTCCTATTGTTCTAGTGTCACTTTGAACTCGAGTTCTGTAGTCGGGGATGGGTTGGAAATTAGACGGACTGCATTTGTTTAAAACTTTAATAACCGCTAACAATTTCACATAACGTAACGTAACCTTCTCGTCTTCTAATAATTCTCTATGATTCAACAACCTGAATATAGCTCTCCTAAAATCTCATAAGTTTAGCCAACATGAAATACATTTCCTTTCCGCGGCGTTAGATGGCGCGCGCAAGCGGGTAATTCAAAAATATCACCTACAAGTTCAGAGTTAAAACAATTCAACGTGTTTGGTGCAACTGGTGTTAGATAAAACAATTTTTACTTTAGTTTTATTCAATTGTTAAAAACGTTCATAAACAATTATTTACATAAACTTGTAGGAAATGATTGAAAATATGCATGCAGTTTTTGTAAAAGTATGTAGTTAGTTAGAAAACATGTTTTAAATATAATTATATTAGTATTTTGTTGTTTAATATTCATTGCGGGAAGAACATTTTTACCGTTCACGGTTATTAACTTTATTCAATCTTAAATTGTTTATAATAACTAAAATACAAGACAAAATCATAAATTTTATTGATTTAAGTTTCTAAATATATTCGTTTGAGTTTTTTTTAAATTACATTTTCTAGTAATCTTTTAGTTTTTCTATGATTTTTTGCAAATTACAATTTATAATTTTGGCAGCACTGTTGACAGTTAGAAAAAGAAAACCCGCTTGCTCAACAAAATCCACGCGGCAAAAAGAGACAAACGCACAATTTCAAACAGCGACGTCCCTCCATTTTGCGCTTTGAAGTTCGTTACGAATAACTCCAACCGTTTTCGGATTATTTTAATGAGACTGACTGAAAACCCCTTCTAAAACCAAGGTAATTAATCCCCGATTTGCGCCCCTTAAAACAAACATAAATACAACCCTCGCACGTGCAATTTTCGCGAACTTTCCACCGGCCGTCCGGTCGCCTAACCCCTAAACGAACTTTTCCACTTTACAGCTTTTTTTTTCTTCCGCTTACTCCACGAAATTCCGCAAACAAACAGACACACAATGGAGGATTTCGTTAAGATTGAGAAAATCGGCGAGGGTACCTACGGTGTTGTGTACAAGGGGAGGAATAAGAACACCGGGCAGGTGGTTGCTATGAAAAAAATAAGGTGAGTTGGGCTTCTTTAATTTTATGAAAGTTGGATACATATTTTGGCGGTTTGTAGGTTGGAGTCGGAGGACGAAGGGGTGCCCTCAACTGCAATAAGGGAGATTTCGTTGCTGAAGGAGCTGCAGCATCCTCATATTGTTTCGCTGGTCGACGTCTTGATGGAAGAAGCTAAGTAAGTTTTTTTTTTGTATTTAGTGTTTGTGGAGATCAGGCGCGCACCCAGGGGGATGGCTCACGGGTTGAGCCCATTTCAAGGCTAACAAAATTGTAGTATTTTGACGTGTATACCTAGGTTTAAATGCCTTAGCTCGCCCTAAGTCAGGGATGAGCCCTCCCCCTAAGAAGTGTGAGCCCTCCCTATGACCAATTTCTAGGTGCGCGCCTGGTGTAAGTTGTTAATATTTAAAGTAAAATCTGGTTAACTAGTACGTTTTTAATTGAAAATAAAAAACTAAATTTATAAATTATTTCTTAACCCATTAAGCGCCATTGATGCATACACGCAACATTATTAATTAAATTATTAAACAAGTTAATTTGATATATTATATTTGACCTGACTTGAAAATGTATGAAGAAAAATGTAAATATTTTGTTATTTAAATATTTCGATTATTGTTCATTTTGAAAAAATATATATATCAGTGTATTTCTAACTTCACAATATTTCAGTGTTCATTACGCGTGGCGCATGAAGTAAAATTTCGAGTTTAGAAAAGCCTGAAAATTTGGTTTGGCCGCTTCGCGCTACGCGACCAAACCAAATTTTCAGGCTTTTCTAAACTCGAAATTTTACTTCATGCTTAGTCTGGGAGTGGAAACACTCGTTCTAAACTTCATATTGCACGTTTTAATATGTAATTGACTAATGCCTGAAAATTAACAACGTATACATTATGTATATTTAAAAGAAAAATTCACAGTATGTCATACGAGAAGTCATTCATAGAAATCATAAAAGTAAGTGCAGAATTTTGCTTAATATCAACTTTTAGAGTTAACTCTATAATTGTTTGGCCGTTAATGGGTTAATGAACAAAGTGAAATTCATCTGTAAAAAGAATGATAACTTCCTCTTTCTTTCTAGATTATATCTTATATTTGAGTTTTTATCGATGGATTTGAAGCGTTACATAGACAAAATTCCATCGGGTAAAATGATGAACCCCATGCTCGTAAAGAGCTACCTGTACCAAATCAACGACGCTATCCTCTTCTGCCACCAAAGGAGGGTGCTGCACAGGGATTTAAAACCGCAAAATTTACTCATTTCCGGAGACGGTGTCATAAAGGTAATATTAAAAATAAAACGACAACAATATTTATAAAAGTACATCATATCTCAAATGAATTAGGGTTGTTTTGTATGGACGTTTTGAACGCAAGGTGGAACGGGAGCCGGCGCAAGCGCTTGTGTTTTAACACATGGGTTTATATAAGGTTCCTAGTTCCCCTTTTTCCGCCTCGCACCAGTCCGTCTAGAGACTCATATAAACCTATGTGTAGAAATGCTTGCGCCCGCTCTCGTTCCGCCTCACGTTTGAAACGTCCATATAAGAGCACCCTTAGTCTTCTCAAAAATTTATATAAAACTACATCATTTCTTGAATTACACACTCTTTTCAGGAATTTATATAAAAGTAAACTTCTGTGCAATAAAATTAAGTACACAAAATATGTTATAGTTTAAAGCAGATATAATGAGTTTCCTAGTTACGTAAATACGTCAATTTTATAAATGTCAAAATGCAGCGTCATTTAGACATCATTTCAAAAATTCGAATTCTAACTAAAATAGAAGATGGTTTTTCTATTAAACAAATTCCTCGATTGGTGAACAGCAGTAAAGACACTGTTTTCAGAGTTAAGAAACGTTGTGAGAAGGAAAGAAGTGTTATGGTGTTTTATTATTTATTGAAACTGCTGCTAGGCAATTAAAACAGACCCGATTTATACAACTAGAATATTGTGAAAAATAGTTATAAGACTTGTGCTTAATTTTATTGCACAGAAGTGTACATCATTTCTGAAATTAATTACTCTCCTCAACAATTTATATAAATGTACATTATATCTTGAATAATCACTCTTTTTTATAAAACAATTTATAAAAAGTAGATTATTTATTGAATTTTTTTTTCTCATTGATAAATTTGATGAAATTGTGTAGGTTGCGGATTTCGGATTAGGAAGGGCATTCGGCGTTCCTGTCCGTGTCTACACGCACGAAGTCGTGACGTTGTGGTACAGGGCCCCGGAAATTCTGCTCGGGTCCTCGCGGTACTCGTGCCCGATCGACATCTGGTCGTTGGGCTGCATTTTCTCGGAAATGGCCACGAAACGGCCACTATTTCAAGGAGACTCGGAAATCGATCAGCTCTTCAGAATATTCAGGTAAGTCTTTGTTTTACAAGTTCGGTTGTGTAGAACTTGTGAAATTTTCATGAAGAAATGTTGACTCTGAACCAGTGTTGCCATATTATAGTAAAAACTGACATTAATTTTTATAAAAATCTTGTAAACTCACGAAAAGCGTCAATATTTTAAAAATCGAAATCTTGAAAATTCATGTAAAACGTCCTAGAATTTGAAAATCAACAATAATCTATGAAATTCCTTATAAAACGCATCAAATTATTACATCTTGGAAATTTTCAAAAGATGATGAACTCCTTAAACATTCACGCAAACCGACAAATTTTCAAAAATGACTAAAAAATCGTCAACAATTTGAAAATTATCTAAAAGCGTGGATATTTATGAAGATCGTCTACGTTTTTAAGTTGTACAAGAATTTACGAAATGCACAAAAACTGCCCAGAAATTTCTTTAATATGAAGAATTTAATAATAATAATATACTGTGTGATCGTTGTTCCATTCTTTCATCGACTTTTTCTTCGACGCGAAATTTGCATTTACATGTACACTTTTAAGTCGACTCCTGGCCTGTGCCATTCAATCGTCGACAGAAGAATGTGTGTGTAAAGGGCCCTATTCCCCAACCCGCTTTTCCTTCCATCATCCATTCTAAGAAAATTTAAAAAAAAATACAGCAATGTCCAAACATTTTTTATGCACAAATAAAATCCATCAATACAGAGTATTGAGAACCCCGACCGAAGAAACCTGGCCGGGCGTCTCTCAACTTCCCGATTACAAGGCGAGCTTCCCCAACTGGACGAGCTACAATCTCACCGGCCAGGTGCAGAACCTGTGCGATAACGGCCTGCACCTCCTCAAAAAGATGCTCGTGTACAACCCGACGGAGCGGATCTCGGCCAAGCAGATCGTCCAGCACCCGTACTTTGATATCCTCGATAAATCCGTCAAGCCCAACCTCGTGTAAATTATCCTCTTCGTTCTGTATAGTTTTAGGTGCGTTTGTTTAGAAGTTCAAATGGACATACTTCACTACTGTTTAGCTTAGGTTCTTTTTTTATATATATGTAACGTATCGGATAGTATATTAATATTTTTATATTTTTTTAAAATATTTTTTATTAAATGATGTTTATAAGTTTTTATCATAGATTTTTTTTCAAAACAATTTTGAATGCAAGTGAAATAGTTTTTTTTAAATAAGATAAGGTAAGGTAAGGTAAGTTAATTATATTTACCAGCCATTTGTAGCCATGATGGTAGTAAAAAATACGCTAGAGGAGGAGGTGGAAGAGAAGGGGCTGCTACCGGAGACGCAGGGGGGCTTTAGGAGGGGTAGGGGGACGAGAGAGCAGGTCTTTACCCTGTCAAGAATGGTAGAGAGGGTGATGGAAGAGAAAGGGAGCGTATATGCAGTGTTTGTGGACCTGAAAGCGGCGTACGACGCGGTACCAAGGGTAGGACTGTTAGAGTGTCTGAGGAGAAGAGGGGTGAGTGAGGGAATGGTAGAGTGGGTGAGAGGAGTGTATGAGGAAACATGGGCTGTGGCGAAAGTGGGAATGGAAGAGTCGGAGAAGTTTAGGATGTGGGAGGGGCTTAGGCAGGGGTGCCCATTGAGCTCGGTGTTGTTTAACCTCTACACGAGTGAGTTAGAGGAGGTGATGAGGAAAGGACAGGCGGGGGTGGTGGTGATTGGTATAAGTAAGGTGTGGATGTTGACATATACGGATGATATGGTACTGGTGGCAAGAGAGTGGGAAGGGATGAAGGATATGCTGAAAAGGGCGGAGAGGTTTATGGATAAGAGGGGGTTGAGCGTGAATGTTAGAAAAACGAAATGGATGAGATTTAGAAATAAAGGGAGGGTGGAGGAATTAGAGTGGAAGGGGGAGGTGATTGAGAAGGTTAAAAAATTCAAGTATTTAGGGTTTTTGTTCAAAGGGACGGGAGGGTATGAGGAGCATGTGAGGTGGGTGCAGGGGAAGGCTAGAAAGGCGTGGGGGATAGTGTGGGAAAAGTGGGGGAAGTGGATGGGGAACAATTTAAGAGTGGCGTGTAAAGTATGGGATGCGTGTGTGAGGTCAGTGTTAATGTATGGGGTGGAAGTATGGGGGACGAGAGGGAGCAGTTGTGGTTCTTGAAGCGTATGTTGGGGTTGGAAAGGTCGACACCTGGATACATAGTACAACAGGAAACAAATAGAGAGAAACTAGAGTGTGAGGAAATGGTGAGAATGGCTACGTATGAGATGAAGTTATGGGACCTGTAGGAAGAGAGACTGGTGAAGGCGGTGTGGGTGGCGTGCGTTAATGGGAGAGAGGGTAAATGGAGAGAAGGAGAATGTATGAGAGGGTGGGTTTGTCGGAGGCGAAGGTGATGGAGTGGCTGGGGAATGGGGTAAAGATGGATGCGTGGGTGAAAGAGAAGGAGAAGGAGGTGGAAGCACAGGAAAGGCAAGGGTGTATAGAGAGGAGTGAATACAACGATAGGTACGGGAGGTGGCAGGTGCATAGGAGAATGCTGAGGTATTTGGTAGAGGGGGGATGGAGTAGGGAGGAAAGGGTGGTGCTGGCGAGGGTGAGGTGTGAGTCAGGGGAGAGAGGAAGGAAGGTGTGGATGGGGGAAGAGTATGGGAGGTGTGTAATGTGTGAGCGGGGGAGGGATACGTGGAGTCATCTGGCAGAGGAGTGCAAGGGGGTGAAGGAGGAATGGGTGGGAATAAGAGGGAATAGAAGAGTGACGGAATGGATGAGAGAGGATGGGGCCGGAGTAAGGACGCTGGAGAAGTTGGGGGAAGAGAGGGAAAGCAGAAGGAAGAGAGGGGGCAGTGATTAGTGTAGATATGGATGTAACATAGTATTATGCCGATAAAGGTCTTTTTTTTTTTAATTATATTTATAAGATAACACTGTCGTGACAGTTTCAAAGTTAAATAATTGACAGTGTTCTCGTATCTAATGTAGAGGGGAGTAGGCCCGGATACAACCGGTGGGACAATTCCCAGTAGGTCGGTACTCTCTTGCGACTAGAACACGGTATAGACTCGTATCTTGGGCCGGTCTCATATCCAGATACAGTTTCAGAGTTATAAAATTGACAGTGTTCTCGTATCTAGTGTAGATGGGAGTAGGCCCAGTTACAACCGGTGGGACAATTCCCGGTAGGTCAGTACTCTCTTGAGACTAGAACACGGTACAGACCCGGATCGTGGGCCGGTGAGAAAGTATTTTTCCTGGGCCGTTCTCATATTCGGATACAGTTTAAAAGTTATAAAATTGACAGTGTTTTCCTATCTGGTATAGATGGGAGTAGGCCCTGATACAACCGGTGGGACAATTCCCGGTATGTCAGTACTCTCTTGCGACTAGAACACGGTACAGACCGGATCTTGAGGTGGTGAGAAGGTATTTTTACTGGGCCGGCCTTGGGGCAAGTGCGCATTGCTGCACTGTTCTCATTTAACAGTGTTAAAACAATAAAATACACAATCTAATTCCATTTATTAGTCTAACAAAAATAAAAGAAAGAACTACTTTCTAATATAATTTATTGTTATCACAGTAAAAATATACAGAGAACTTAAAATTAATTAAAAATCATCTTTGATATGACAAAATCTCTCATTTATTTCTTCATCTTAATAATTCCATCACTATAAATCGATCTTTTTTTAGTATTCTGTTCATTAAAAAAAAAAAAAATTAAACGTGATGCATTCCCCTTTTTCTCTCTTTTCCTATCGCTGATTTTATCCGGTTTATTATAAGTCTATAAAATTGTACAAAATTTTCAAATGACTATTAACAATCGGTTAACAACAAAAGATTTCAACTGTTTTTAATCCAACATTTGAAATATGTTTAAACTGTTTTTTTTTTGTAGATTTAAAATAGTTAGAGAACTGTAGGTATAAATTATTTGTTTTCTAAACTATACAAAACAAATCACAACAATTGCGAAATACTTAAGGTCAGTTGGACCAAACACGTTGAACTGGTTCATCTCGGAACTCGAGTTTAAAGTGACATTAACATACAGAGTTTTATGTAACGCCGAACATTTTCATAACGAGCATTTTTCTTTTAAGTATCCATATGCATACGTTGCACATTTTTTCCTACGCGGCCAATCCAAATTCTTAGGCTTTTCTAAACTCGAAATTTTACTTCATGCTTAGTCTGGGAGTGGAAAACACTCGTTAGAGTTTTTGAATTGAAAGTTTTTAATAAGATCACGAACGTCAGAAAACTTACATAAAAAAATCGTAACATGTATACCTAAAAAAAAATTTCTCGTATTGTTATTGTTAATTATTAATGTTATATATAAGTTATAATTACAAACAAGATAAATTCAAATTCAAAACTATTTGAATTCGAGAAAATAAGCTTACGCTTCTTATAGTTTGCACACTTTAAACATAATATATAAAATTACGAAAAAACTATTCGTGAAAATGCAAACAGTGTCTTAATTAATAAGACAATTTAAGAAGATAAATATCCATTGCACGGGAAGTAGTTGTTTCAATGGATATTTATCGTCTTAAATTGTCTTATTAATTAAGACACTGTTTGCATTTTCACGAATAGTTTTTTCGTAATTTTATATATTATATAATTACAATTTTGTTACTTGTCCTGTATTGGTTTTTCCGTAGGATAATAAAGTGCTATTATTATTGAGTAAACCCATTTAAGGTACACTTCCTCGACCTGAAGGGTCGGGAATCATTTACCATAACATGGGGCGTCAAAATGCAACCGTGAAAGGCTCTTTCTGTCATCTATTGTTGTTGTTATTTGCTGGTGTACACTCATCGCTGCCTAGTACTCTTCTTATAATGCTACAGGTGCTCAGTATGACTGCTTTTTGCATGGGAATGTAAAGGTGTCTGTCAATTCCCATTTTATCCAGACTGATGAATAAATTCTTGGGCACTTCTCCTGTAGCTCCAATCACGATTGGGATGATGGTTACGATATCTAACCCCCACAGTTTTTTGACTTCATCAGCCAAAGGTAAGTATTTGGAGATCTTGTCACTGTAAGCCTTTTCTATGTTTGCAGCTAGTGGTATCGTAACATCAATAATGTATGCTTTCTTTTCAGCTTTCAGGGTAAGTACTGTATCCGGGATGTTGTGTTGAACAGTTTCGTCCGTAAGGATTTTTCTGTTCCAGTAGAGCTTTACATATATATTCGTTTTCCATTACTGGGGTCGGCTCGTAGATATAGTATTGCTGAGTAGTTTGTTGCTGTGGTAAGTATCGTTCGATTATTTTCAGGTAGGTTATTTTGGCCACGGAGTTGTGTCTTGCCAGGTAACTTTTCGGGGCTAGTCTTTCACAACCTCCAATTATTATTATTATTAATAATTGAGTCCAAAAATCCCTAAATCCATTGGTTTTAAATGGATTTAGGCATTTTTGGAAAATAGGAAATAGACTTTAAAATAATAATAATAAAAAAATCGTTCTTGTACAGTGGCATCGAAGCTCCTGTACAACTTCGGTGTCACTTTTTAGTCTGTGTCTGTCCTTTTACAACTCTGGAGCACATATTGTATATAGTTTGTAGGGTCCAGTATCGGGGTCCATTTTCAACTCCGATATCGTCTGTCTGTGATATTAGGTCTAGGTTGTGTCGTTCGTTACTTGTAGGGTCCGGCATCAGGGTCTTTTACAATCCCGATACCGTCCGCTTTGTGATATTAGGTTTAAGATGTGTGTGTACATTTTGTGTTTGATCGGTGACAGGGTCTTGCCACCACAATTTCTGTGATATTAGGTTGAGGTTTATTTATACTATTTTATCTTTTGTTTATTTAAGCAAATTTATTGTTTTGTTTTATAAAACTCTCAAAATACATGAGTAAACCGGCTAATGACCTTGCAGTCGAAGCCGGTAAGTGGGAGGGGTTTTTAGTCGGTAGTCCTCCAGTTTGGAGGGAGTCCGACACTCCGTCCGTAAATGGATTTTCCCTCCCACACCACAAAAAAAAAATAAAAAAAAAATTACAACAATAGTAGCTGGGCCCGCCGTGGCCGAGCGGTTGAGCCGCCGGTTTCGCCAATCGGTCACGGAGGTGATCTGGGTTCGATTCCCAGCGGAGGCGAGTAATTTTTCTAACGAAAAATACTCGTCTCCGGTTCCATGGATTGTGTGAATGTGTTGTGACATCCAAATTAGTCGAAATATATGTTAATATAGTTATTATAAATCAACGTTAGTGGCTGAATGGTAAAACCTATGCCAAACAAAGAAACAAACAAACAAAAAAAAAACAATAGTAGCTCTAATCTTGAACTCAATTTCCGAGATGAACGTTTTCGATGCAACTGGGCCTTAGTTTCCGATCTAAATTTTTGTAATTTATTTTGTAGAACATTTATTATTTATTTTCATTTTTGTATTTTATTTTTAAATTCCTATTAAACTTCATTAAAAATACAATAAGCAATTATGCAGTATTTATAAAATACTGGAAAGTACAACTTATAAATTCATTCACACTTTTCACTCTTTTTTAAATTCTTTGGAAAAATGTGATGTTTTTTTTTTTTGGTAACATGTAATCTCTAGCCTATGATTAGGTAGTTTTTTTGGGCGCTAGCTCTCGTTACAAGCGAATCAAAAACCCGGTAAAAAATTGGATTCTTTCGTGGTCTGATTAATTTTTTTGGTTTAGTTTTGTTGTTTTGGTCACCTTAAAATATCACGCTTTAACTTATGTGGAGTTTTAGTACAATGCTTCAAAGACTTGTTTTAATTTAACAAAGCAAGGATTTTTCTAAGAAAAATGTATTTTTGTTTTACATATAAAAAAATAGCTGCACTTAAAATAGGGCAATTTCGGACAGTTTGCTTACCGATTTCTAAAAAATTGAATAACCCATTAAGCGCCATTGGTGCATATACGCAACATTATTAATTTGTTATTAAAATAACTAAATAAGTTAATTTTACATATAGACAATTTATCATAAAGAAAAATTGAGTTTGTCAATAGTTTGCAGAATATTTACAAAATATAAAAACGAATTAAAATTAATATCGACTTACTGCAAAATGATTGTCTCCAAATATTCATTGAAACAACTACTTCTCGAGCTAATACCCCGACAGATAATTTTAGATATTATATTATTTGACTTGACTTGAAAATGTATGAAGAAAAATGTAAATATTTTATTATTTAAATATTACGATTATTACTCCTTTTAAAAATAATAAATGTCAGTGTATTTCTAACTTCACGATAATTTAGTGTTTTATACGCGTGGCGCATGAAGTAAAATTTCGAGTTTAGAAAAGCCTGAAAATTTGGTTTGGCCGCTCCGCGCTTCGCGCTACGCGACCAAACCAAATTTTCAGGCTTTTCTAAACTCGAAATTTTACTTCATGCTTAGTCTGGGAGTGGAAACACTCGTTCTAAACTTCATATTGCACGTTTTAATATCAAATCTACGAATGCCTAAAAATGAACAGCGTATACATTATGTATATTTAAAAAAATGCGCAGTATGTAATACAATAAGTCATTCATAGAAATCAATGAAGTTTAGAACGAGTGTTTCCACTCCCAGACTAAGCATGAAGTAAAATTTCGAGTTTAGAAAAGCCTGAAAATTTGGTTTGGTCGCTCCGCGAAGCGGAGCGACCAAACCAAATTTTCAGGCTTTTCTAAACTCGAAATTTTACTTCATGCGCCACGCGTATAAAACACTGAAATATTGTAAAGTTAGAAATACACTGACATTGTTTTTTTTTTAAATGAGTGATAATGGAAATATTTAAATAACAAAATATTTTCATTTTTCTTTATACATTTTCAAGTCAGAGCAAATAATATAACTTATTTAGTAATTTAATTATCAAAAAATTAATAATGCTGCGTGTATGTATCAAAGGCGCTTAATAGGTTAACAAATCTTAGAAGTTCATTCACAATCAATTCCACATAAGGTACAGCAGGTGATTTTAACCAAAAAGCAAGAAATGAACTTAACTCCACCCTCTGCAATCGCAGGTTTTTAATTTTTTTTTTTTTGTAAATTAAATAGGAAGTACCGTAGGTATTCGTTGAGACTCCAGAGGCGCGATCGGCATTCACAACTATCACAATCCAAAGGAAAAACCTTACATTTTTTTGTTGTTTGTGTGCGTATGTACCTACTTAGTTACTCAAATCGGGTAGCACAATCTCCGAACCGCCGACGACCTGTGTACGGTACGTACCCCTGGCCTGTTTCTACCAGACCTCGCACTTGTTTTTCGGGTTCATCTTGCTGCCCGGCTTGCACTTGAACTCCTCACTGAACTCCCGCAGGTTCGTCAACGAGCCGATCACGCGGAATTTCGCCGGCGAATGGGGATCTTTCTCGATTTGTAAGGTGGTCGCTTCTTTGGAGACCGTCGAGCACCAGACTTGGGCGAAGGCGACGAAGAAGAGCTGCTTGTGCGTCATGGTTAGGCCTGGGAGGTGGGGTGGTTCCGGTTGCTCCTTCATGTATTCCAAGTAGGCGTGGTAGGCTGCTTTGAGGCCGCCGTTGTCGGCTATGTTCTCGCCCAGGGTTTGGTTGCCGTTCAGGTTTTTGTTGTTCAGCTGGTATTTGCCTAAATTTTAAACAAATTATAAGTCGTTCAGTCTTTATTCAAAGAGAAAAATAGCGTTGGACACATTTAGGTACGCAAATTTTACAAAAGAAAATACTGTCTACCAGAATAAATGCCTTAAAAACGTTGAACAGACTCATGGGTCGATGACATAAGCCTGCCTAGAAAGAGATCAGTTATTAGGATAGCGTACATAAGGGATCTATCCACCTCGGCTTTGCTAAACTATTCAAACCAGGTAGGGTGGGTAATCGCGGTCTAGGACGTTTCATCGCCGCCGATTTATCGCCACCGATTCATCGCCGCCGTTCCATCGCCTGGCCAGTTCATCGCCGGCCGTTTCATCACCAGGCCTGTTTATCGCCAATATTTTTAAAAAATAAATTTTGAAAGAAAGATCATATCTAATGATAACATTTCAAATATTTAAATAACAAAATACTCATACGTTCGCTTCGCTTCGGTTATGTGATAGACGTTAGCATGTGCAAAGCAATAAGTCGTTTATTCTATTACAAACCTTACCTTAACTAGAAGAATGTAGAATCTATTGCAAACCTTACTACTAACCTAACATATCCTAACCTATCCTAACATATCCTAATCTATCCTAACATGTCCTAACCTATCCTAACCTATCCTACCCTGTCCTAACCTATCCAAACCTATCCTAACCTATCCTACCCTGTCCTAACCTATCCAAACCTATCCTAACCTATCCTAGCTTATCCTAACCTATCCTAACCTATCCTGACCTATCATAACCTATCCTAACCTATCCTAACCCATCCTAATATATCCTAACCTATTTTACCCTATCCTTACCTATCCTGACCCATCCAAACCTATCCTAACCTATCCTGACATATCCTATCGCAATTGACCTGGCGATGAACTGGCCTGGCGTTAAACTGGCTTGACGATGAAACAGCCGGCGATGAACTGGCCAGGCGATGAACTGGCCCGGCGATGAAACGTCCCATTCCCGGGTACTCGACGGGAAGAACCACAATGGGCCTAATGAGGCCTAAGTGCTGTGCAGAAATGCGCACTCTCTAAAGAACCAGAACCAGGATAGCGTAAAGAAACCTTAGGTGTGTCCAACACGGAGGCAAGTGTCAAAAATAATATGCTTAGGGGGCTGCTCCTTTATATATTCTAAATAGGCGTGGTAGGCTGCTTTCACGAGGCCGTTGTCGGCTATGTTCACGCCCAGGGTTTGGTTGCTGTTCAGGTTTTTGTTGATCACCTGGTATTTGCCTGAATTTTAAACAAATGATAAGTCGTTTAATCCTCATTTAAAGAGAAAAATAGCGTTGGACACATTTAACCGCGCAAAATTTACAAAAGAAAATACAATCTACCAGAATAAAGGCCTCAAAAACGTTAAACAGACTCATGGGTCGATAACATAAGCCAGCCTAGAAAGAGATCAGTTATTAGGATAGCGTAAAGAAACCTTGGGTATGTCCAACAAGGAGGTAAGTGTCAAAAATAATAAGTTTAGGGGGCTGCTCCTTTATATATTTTCAATAGGCGTGGTAGGCTGTTTTCACGAGGCCGTTGTCGGCTATGTTCTCGCCCAGGGTTTGGTTGCTGTTCAGGTTTTCGTTGGTCACCTGGTATTTGCCTGAATTTTAAACAAATGATAAGTCGTTCAGTCCTCATTTAAAGAGAAAAATAGCGTTGGACACATTTAACCGCGCAAAATTTACAAAAGAAAATACAATCTACCAGAATAAAGGCCTCAAAAACGTTAAACAGACTCATGGGTCGATAACATAAGCCAGCCTAGAAAGAGATCAGTTATTAGGATAGCGTAAAGAAACCTTGGGTATGTCCAACAAGGAGGTTAGTGTCAAAAATAATAAGTTTAGGGGGCTGCTCCTTTATATATTCTCAATAGGCGTGGTAGGCTGTTTTCACGAGGCCGTTGTCGGCTATGTTCTCGCCCAGGGTTTGGTTGCTGTTCAGGTTTTCGTTGGTCACCTGGTATTTGCCTGAATTTTAAACAAATGATAAGTCGTTCAGTCCTCATTTAAAGAGAAAAATAGCGTTGGACACATTTAACCGCGCAAAATTTACAAAAGAAAATACAATCTACCAGAATAAAGGCCTCAAAAACGTTAAACAGACTCATGGGTCGATAACATAAGCCAGCCTAGAAAGAGATCAGTTATTAGGATAGCGTAAAGAAACCTTGGGTATGTCCAACAAGGAGGTTAGTGTCAAAAATAATAAGTTTAGGGGGCTGCTCCTTTATATATTCTCAATAGGCGTGGTAGGCTGTTTTCACGAGGCCGTTGTCGGCTATGTTCTCGCCCAGGGTTTGGTTGCTGTTCAGGTTTTCGTTGGTCACCTGGTATTTGCCTGAATTTTAAACAAATGATAAGTCGTTCAGTCCTCATTTAAAGAGAAAAATAGCGTTGGACACATTTAACCGCGCAAAATTTACAAAAGAAAATACAATCTACCATAATAAAGGCCTCAAAAGTGTTAAACAGGCTCATGGGTCAGCCTAGAAAGAGATCAGTTATTATGATAGCCTAAAGAAACCTTAGGTGTGTCCAACACGGAGATAAGTCAAAAATAATAAGCTTAGGGGGAGAAATGGTCAAAAGCGTCGGATAAGCTCAAACAATAAACCCAAGTAATCCGATTGCTAGTATTGCATAGATTATCCCAAGAGTTCCAAAGGCTTCCTTTTTTCCTCTTTCTTGGCTAATGATGTGGGAGATAATTCCGAATCCTGGTAAAATTAGAATGTAAACTTCGTGATGTCTCAAGGGTTTTGCGTAAGCCTGTATAGAAAGGAATAATTTCATATCTAACATGAAACAAGTTGATACAATCTTGTTATTGATTGGTTACCCTAATTGGAGTTTCCTGGACCACTTCGGACTTCCCAAGGAAGCCACAGCCGCGATCACAGGAAGGGTTTTGCGCGGATTTGCTCCGTGACACGATTTTTCATATCTAACATGAAACAAGTTGAAATTGTGTCAACTTGTTTCATGTTAGATATGAAAAATCGTGTCACGGAGCAAATCCGCGCAAAACCCTTCCTGTGATCGCGGCTGTGGCTTCCTTGGGAAGTCCGAAGTGGTCCAGGAAACTCCAATTAGGGTAACCAATCAATAACAAGATTGTATCAATTTAATTCACTAGGATAGCGTAAAGAAACCTTAAAATAAGATGTTTAATAAATGGTTTCGTTTTAGGATCTAAGGAAGGGATCAACAGTATCTGAACCCTATTAACTTAACCATATTTGTTACAGAAAATAAGAAATTTAAGGAAATTTTAGTGTTGGGCTCAGAAAATGAAGAGTTTGACATCAACAACGCGGAATTGCTCCGTGACTGACGATTTTTCATATCTAACATGAAACGAGTTGACACAATCTAATTTAATTCACTGGGATTGTGTAAAGAAACCTTAAAATAAGATGTTTAAGAAATAGTTTCGTTTTAGGATCTAAGAAAGGGATAAGCAGTATCTGAACCCTATTAACTTAACCATATTTGTTACAGAAAAAAGGAAATTTTAGTGTTGGGCTTAGAAAATGAAGAGTTGGACGTCAACAACCAAGTGCATGGGTTTATAAATTATGTGCCCAACATTATACATGACTCGCTCTTGCTTGACATATCATTTTTTGTGTACACTTACTGTATTGTGTTGGGCTTAGAAAATAAAGAGTTGGACATCAACAACCAAGTGCAAGGGTTTAGAAATTATGTGCCCAACATCATACATGACTCGCCATTGCTTGATATACTATTTTTGTGTGTAAACTTACTGTATTGTTTGGCGACGCACTTCGTACGACTCTTGAACTTGTCGATCGTTTTATTGGCCCACCATTGGTGCAAATTCCCGTCTTTGTCGAATTCCCTTCCCTGGTCGTCGAAACCGTGGGTCAGTTCATGGCCCATCACGACCCCCATTCCTCCGTAATTCAAGGAAGCCGGATATTTCGGATCGTAGAAGGGATTTTGTAAAATTCCCGCCGGGAAGACCATTTGATTTTTGGTTGGTGTGTAATAGGCGTTCACAGTTGAAGGAGGCATACCTAAAAAAACATAGACAATCATTAGTTGAAGGACGAAAAGCTATTCCTCATCGTTAAACACTTTCAGTAGTTAATTTAAACCTCAGAAACCAGCCAGCCGACTACGCAAAATCCTCTCAAAGGAGCCAGCAGTCCAAGGCTTTCTGATGAAAGACGGTAGTTGGACGAGCTCATGTAAAGAAACGCTTGAAGTACTGTTCGACTAACAATTCCTGGGGAAGA
Source organism: Philonthus cognatus (assembly GCA_932526585.2). NCBI lineage: Eukaryota > Metazoa > Arthropoda > Insecta > Coleoptera > Staphylinidae > Philonthus > Philonthus cognatus. Next base: position 139,477,689 of record OW052242.1, read on the forward strand.
GCGAGGAGCGCAAGCTGCCAAAGCAGTTACAAATTTTCAATGCTCAGTTCAAAAGGTAGTAAGCAGAGAGAAGCTATTATGGAGCATAAAAAGCTTCAAGCCCTTAAATCGGCCGGGCCTGGTGGAATCAGCCCTGTCGAATTACAGGAAGCTTCGGACATTGTCACACCCTGGTTGGAAACGATGTTCGTTGCTTGTCTTAATCTTTCCTATATCCCTAAGACAGTGGTGGGGAAACTTTTTTTAAGACGGGCCATTTGTAATAACCAGACAATCGTAGCGGGCCAAAGAATAATTCTTAATCGTAGGTAGGTAGTTTTTATGCGGGTCGTCACATTACGAAGTAAGAACGCGTTCAAACATTCTCACGACGGCACTCTTAAACGGGCCGGATTAAACCTTTCCGCGGGCCGTAGTTTCCCCATCACTGCCCTAAGATGTAGACAGAGGTGGAGGGTATCTTTATCCCTAAAAGTGAGAAGATCTCCCACACAAAACCTAAGCATTAAAGACCTATAAGTCTATACTCATTTTTACTTAAAACGCTTGAAACACTGGTTGACATTTACATAAAAGGGAGCTTAGACCCCCAACTGCTGTCAACCTCTCAGCATGCATATACCAAAAGAAGATCCGTTGTAACGGCTCAACACTCCTTCGTTAGTCAAATCGAAGGATCAATGAGACACAAGGAGTTTACACTAGTGGAAGTGTTTAACAATGTGTACCCTGAAGCCATTGAGTCCGTTCTAAAAGCAACCGGAATAGAGGAAGCCGTGGGTGTCTTCATAGAGAAGTTGCTCCGAGAAAGAAACATCAGCTCCAGACTGGGCAACTCTTCTATCTCCGCTCCCCTGGAACCTTGTACTCAATGAGCTACTCCTGGAACTAGGAAACTCTGGGTGCAAGGAGGAAGGCCACTAGTGTAAACTCCTTGTGTCTGCTTGTGAAGATGATATGGCCTTAGCCATCTCAGGTTCTTGGAGATCAAAGACAAAGCTACGTAATAAATTCCTAATCCTGGACACTTTCCACAGTATAAGACTTGAAAGTGTCAGACAGTATTATAATTTAATAATTTTCTAAAGCCACATAACCTACTGTACAGCGTTCGACACTCTCAGTAGTGCGAAGCTGAAGGTGTCTAACAGAAATAGTTCTATTTTCGATAAACTTACTCCAAGTTGTTTTGTTGACTGGTTGGTTTATCTTTTCCAAATTCATTCTCAGAGTGTACTTGTTGAGCTGTATGTTGTTCTCAAAGTAGGTATCTTTTCGAACATCGAGGTGCGTATATCTTTCATCCAACTGTTTTGGGTCTTTGATGAAATCAGGGTAGCCTGAAAAATAAACAGAACAAATAGCATCAACTATTTTTCAAAAAATGTGATTCCACTAAGCAAAAACCATAATATGAACCAGAGCTGGAACGAATCGTCGTAAAAAGGATTCGAATCACGAGTTCGAATCATCTAATAAGATTCGAATCACGAATACTCGAATAAAGGATTCCTAAGAGATAAATAGGATTCGAATCCTGTTTTTTCGAATCACGAATACAAATCCTTTAAGAATTTAATTTATTATTGTTTGTAACTATTATTATATATCTGTGGTTTTGAGGAAAAACCAGTTAAGTCTCTGTCTGGGCCAAATCGAGTTAAGTGCTCACTTTAATAGATATTCATCTATATTTTCATTTTCTGACCTCGAAACGATGTTATCTGACATTTTTGCGTAATTTGAACAAAACCAAACCAGTAAAGTGCCATTTTTGAGGAAAAACCAGTTATGTAGTATTATTTTAAGGAAAACCTAGTTATGTTCCATTTAGATGCACGTTAAATTAAAACAAACATTTTTACGAGTTAACCATGATCAATGCTTTTTTATGAAATATAAATGAAATGAGATGGATATTTACAGATATTTTAGGGTACTTATTAAGAAGTTGACTTGTAAAACTTTAAACGTGAATAACTCGAAATCATGAAAAAGTGACTTAACTGGTTTTTCCTCAAAACCACAGATATATCGTTACCAGTTGTTTTAGCAAAAATATTCAAAACCTAATTATTTATTATTAACACTGAACATCGTTGGTAACAGACTAAATATCTGATTCCCTGTTACTCTGATTAAAGATGTATTTGTGCGTTGTTGAATTTCACTTCAAATCAGTGTTTTGTACGCGTGGCGCATGAAGTAAAATTTCGAGTTTAGAAAAGCCCGAAAATTTGTCTCGGGTCGCTGCGCGACCCTCGACAAATTTTCACGGGGCTTTTCTAAACTCGAAATTTTACTTCATGCTTAGTGTGGGAGTGGAAACACTCGTTCAAAACTTCAAATTGAACTCTATTATAAAATCGACGAATGCCTGAAAATTACGTAAATAAAAAATTCACTGAATATCATTAAAACTATATATTATATTATATATAATATTCAAATTGGCCAAAACACTAACAAAAAAGCCATATGATATTATTAAATTTGTCAAAATCGGCAGGCAAATAACAAAACACGTAAAAATTTATAAAATTAACTTAAATATTGACAAAAACAATGAATACGATTCTACAAAATGGAGGTTTCCCACAGAAAAAAGTTATATTAAAAGGTCAGGGAAAAAAATCTTAAATCAGGGAAATGCCGAAATTTAACATTTCAGATTGTTGCTGCCATGTCAGTTTTACTTCAAATAATATTAAACAAAATTATGAAAACTAAATTATTATCTTTTAAAACATTTTCAGTCACTTAATGTTCTTATCAAAGCATTAATTTTGAAGTTTCGAACGAGCGTTTCCACTCCCAGACTAAGCATGAAGTAAAATTTAGAGTTTAGAAAAGCCCCGTGAAAATTTGTCGAGGGTCGCGCTGGGCCCGACCTGCGATTTGGAATGTCTTGAGAAAGTATGATTTGCACACTTTTCCAGACTTTGATTCTATACGAATAAAGTAGGTGTTACTACAGCTTTTGGCTTGTCTAGAATCATTTCTTAGTCGTTTTTGTTTAATGTCATTTTTTTTACAAGACCACAGAGATAGGCGTTCTGATCAGAGAAACTCCCTATTTTCCAGAAAGCATTAAATACTTTCGTCCTATCATCAAGGGTAATGTTATCAAAACATTTAGATCGGCAATTGTCTTGTATAAGGTTGTCTTAATTTAAACGAGTGTTTTCCAATCCCAGACTAAGCATGAAGTAAAATTTCGAGTTTAGAAAAGCCCCGTGAAAATTTGTCGAGGGTCGCGCAGCGACCCGAGACAAATTTTCTGGGCTTTTCTAAACTCGAAATTTTACTTCATGCGCCACGCGTATAAAACAGTGATCTAACGAGAAATTTAAAAGTACACAATGGAAATTTTTCAGGTTTATCCTCACAATTAATTCGAATTATTTTTGAGGATTTAAAACCTTTTGTAAGTATTCGAATTCCTTTATAAATATTCGAACCCTTTTACAAGGATTCGAATCACAGACGTTTGGATTCGAATACGAATCCTCTTAAAAAATTGTAACGAATCCGGATCACGAATAAAGTTGAACTAAAGTATTCGAATGCCTCTTTTGAATCCTCTAAAATGATTCGAATCCTGAATGATTCGAATCCTGCCCAGCTCTGATATTATTATTATTATAATGTCTTTATTTAATTTAAAGAAATACAATGTTTACAATTATCTTTTATACATTACGCGTAGGCGAAGTTCAGGCAGGCCTAAGCCTGTTACTGCTCTTCCACTTAACCTACTACTTCCAAACTTAATAATTAATTCTATGTTTAGCGACTATTTATTATTAGACAAAATAAAATTTGAGACTTGCAACTTTAGTAACTTCAGAGTTCACCACGTAAGATTAGGATACGCACATTTGTTTTAAAATTATTTAAGCTGAGAGATTTCAGGTGTTCCGGAATTTTATTAAACGTTTTGTAAATGTTGTATGAAAATGACCTTTTAAAAAATGCGGTTTTATGTTGTGGAGGTGATATTAAACCCCGAAATCTAACATTGATGTTATGGACATCGGTGCGGAATACAATTCTACTGTATAGGTAAGGTGGAGTGCGTAAATTTATTATTTTAAAATAAAAAAAACTGCTGAATGTACTGCTCTCCTATCAGCCATCTTTATCCAATTTATCTCGTTAAATTTTTCTGAGATATGATCAAACTTTCGGATTCCAAAAATTAAACGAATGCATGAATTTTGTATCTTCTGTATTCGATCAGAAGTTACTTTATCTAGGCATGTATTATACACGGTGTCAGAAAAGTTAAAGTGACTTAACACCAAGGTATCACATAATATTTTTTTTGTGTGAATACTTAAAATATTTTTGTTTGCATAAATCATTCTGAGATTAGCGTAGGCTCTAGAGATGCATTTACTAATGTGTGACTTGAAGCGTAATTCCTCGTCAATAATTAGACCTAGATTCCGTATGGAGTTCGTGAAGGATATATCAGATCCATCTAATTTTATTTTAAGTAGGGATTTAGCGACCTCGCGTTTGTTTTTAGGACCAAACACTATTGCGGTAGTTTTCTTAGGGTTTATTTTAAGGGAGTGTTTGCTCGATATATACATCAGATTTGACAGGTATTTATTTATATTATTGCTGGCGGTTTCAATGTCTTCTAATTTGAAAGAATATAATAACTGAGTATCGTCAGCATACAGATTACAAGTACAATGTTCGAGGCTTTTTGACAAAGATGATGTATATATCGAAAACAAAGTTGGTCCTAAAATTGAGCCCTGCGGTACACCAGCTACAGGAGTGGCATAGTCAGATCTCAATTCATCAATTTTGACAAGTTGTTTCCTGTTGCACAGAAAGTCCTCTAACAAAACTAGTGCATCTGCACTGAGCCCTATATATTTTAGTATGGCAAGTAATCATTTGTGGTTAATAGTGTCAAACGCTTTACTATAATCTACTAAAATTAGACAAGTTAACTTGCCAGTGTCTGTAGCAGAGATTATATCATCAGTGACATTTAACAGTGATGTGGCGCAGCTATAGTTGGTTCTAAATCCTGATTGATTTGCTGGAAGTATATTGTTAGTTTCAATGAAGCTGGAAAGTTGTTGTTTCATGACTTGTTCCAGGACTTTAGAAAGTACGGGAAGTATGCTGATAGGTCTGAGATCACCAATCTCACATGGATTATGTATTTTCGGAATAAGGTTAACGGTGGCTATTTTCCAAGCATAGGGAAAGACTGATTGTTCTAAACAGCAGTTAACAATGTGGGTAATGTATGGAAGTATATAAGGACAACAGATCTTCAGCATGTGTATGGATAGACAATCCGAACCAATAGCGTTAGATGTGATGTCAGACAATATTTTGTTAATTAGATCTGGGCTTACTATTGTGAAAACAAATTGATCTTTGGTTCCAGGGCAAGTAGAATTATCGTAATAATTAAGTAGATCATTATCAGCTGTTGATTTTATTGAATTAGTAAGATGTAGATTGGCATAGTTAGGGTCTTTTAGGTGGTCAGGAATATCATAACTTTTCTGTTTAACAATGCCATAGCTTTTAAAGTATTTCCATGTTAATTTAGGTTTGTTATTTATTATATATTGGAGGTAAGCTTTTTTTTCGCGGACAATTGCAGAATTTACATAGTTACGCCACTGTTTGTAATTGTTAAAATCGCTGGACAGTTTAGTTGATTTAAATTTCTTAAGAGCATTATCGCGTTTAGACATCATAAGTTTAATTGTACTAGTTAACCAGGGAACAGGCTTCCTAGTTACCCGAGATGTTATTAAGGGCGCGTGAGTGTTAAATAGTATAATGAGTTTTTCATTCAACAGGGATACTTTATCGTCAATATTGTTGAGATATAATAATAATAATAATAATAATTTATTGTGCCATAACATTAAGTTTTACACTTGTCAAATACAAATGGAATGATAATGATATACCTTAAATCTAACAATTTCTAAATATAAACAAATACATACATATTAAAACATCAATGCACAACCAGAGTTGTACAGAGAAGGGAATAATCATAAAACGCATTTCAACATTTAATCTCCGATATGCTGCTATTAAGAAAATCTTTTACACTGTAGAAGGCTTTACTCTCTAGGTATTCCTTCATACGCCTCCTAAATGCAGGTACACTTAATGACTTCACATCCCCAGGCAATTTATTGTAAAATTTAGGTCCATAGTAATTAACGCCCCTTCGTGACTTGGTTAGCCTAAGCTTCGGTATGTCAATTTCAGATGCCGATCTAGTATTGTGGGTGTGTGTTTCATTACGCTGACTGTAAGATGCCAGATGTTCACGTACATAAGTTAGGCATTCAAGTATAAAGATGCACGGCAAAGTTAATATTTTTAGATGTAGGAATATATGCCTACAGTCATCGCGATAGCTAAGAGAACCTAGAGTTCTTATTGCTCTTCTTTGTAGCTTAAAAAGCCTGGTGGTAATGCTACTATGACCCCATATGATTACTGCATAATTAAGATGACTTTGAAATAACGCATGATATATTTGTACCAGGGCACTTCTGGGAAGCCAACACCTGCCGCAGCAGGTATGTCGTTGTACATAGCTTTTTTGCTGTTTCTTCTTGATGCTTTTGGAAGCTAAGTTTGCTGTCTAGGTGTACTCCAAGAAATTTTACACAAGTTATACTAGCAGTGTTAGTTAGTGAAAAATTAATGTTAACGGACTTGTCTACATTAAGGCATAATCTGTTTGTGTCAAACCAACGAGACACTTGATTGACCGACTCTTCATGTATTAATACTGCATCATTTGCTGATTTTCCTGAGGTCTTAACCGTCGTATCGTCAGCAAATAATATAACTAATGAGTTATCCGGTTGATAAGAGAGGTCGTTGATGTATAGTAAAAACAGAAGTGGTCCTAAAATAGAGCCTTGGGGAACACCAAATGATAATTGCAGTTCCTTTGATCGGTTGTTATTAATTAGGACTTGTTGGCGCCTTGAGCCTAAGTAAGAGTTAAGTAGCCTACAACTTGTGGGATCAAAATTATAATAATACAGCTTCCGCAGAAGAACATCATGTGAAATGCAATCAAAAGCCTTGCTCAGGTCTAAAAAGGTAGCTACTGAGTGAGATTTATTTTCGAAGTCATTGTATATTTCTTCTACAAGTGCAATGATTGCATCCCTAGTAGATCGACCTCTGCGAAAGCCATACTGACTACAATTAATGATTTTGTGCTCACCAAGGAAATCTATCATTTGTTCGAACATAATTTTTTCAAATATCTTGGATAATGCGGGAAGTAGAGATATAGGCCTATAATTATTACAAATAGTACGGTCACCTTTTTTAAAAACTGGAATTACTACCGCATGCTGTAAACAGCTGGGGAAGACACATGAGTCAATACAATTGTTTAGTAATTTAGTTAATGGTAAGACTAGAACATCCGTCATACTTTTGATTAAAGTTGTATTAATGCCATATATATCCTTGCATTTTGTGTTTTTCAGTTTACTGATGGTATTTCTGACGATAATTGAACTGACGTTCTTGAATTTGAAATAAGTCTTGATGTTTAGGTCTATTTTGTACATCAATGATATTGGTGAAGCGTTAGTTGGTTCAATATCATTTATGAGCTTATGAATAATATTTGAAAAGAAAACATTAAAAGTATCTGGATCAATTTCCGGGAGTTTTCTACAAGTGTTATTTTTTTGTACCGATTTCATTAGTGACCAGGTAGCACTAGACGTATTTTTCGATTCTTTGATGAATCTATCATTCGCACTTACCCTAGCATGCTTAAGTTCCATATTATAAAATCTTTTATACGAGTTATAGTAAGGTAGTAACGTTGGATCTCTAGTGCTAGCATCTCTCATTAAAAACAATGTTTCCCGCATTTGTCTTAGATTATCGTTATACCAACTTATTTGATGTCGAGGGTTGGATGGTAATATTTTTTCAGGGAAAGATTCATTGACCAGTGTTTCGATAGTACTTATAAACATGTTAAATTGATCTTCAACATGGTTATAATTAGTTATGAAATTCCAGTTGGTATTGTCTAACGAACTGTATAGCTTAAATTTTCCATATTGGGTGATAGGCCGCACTTTTTGCTTAGTATTGTTTTTGGTAGCAGTATTGAGCTGGATCTTTAGGAATATACCAAGATGGTCAGAGAGGCCGGCATCTACGGGTTCCGCAGTTAGATTAATATTGGAGAATATATTGTCTATTACGTTATTACACCGTGTATTAAAATTGACATTGGGCTTAAGATTGTAAGATTTAAATAAGTCACAAACTGATGTGGCTCTAGGATCATTTGAATTAAACCTTACATTAAAGTCCCCGCCTATTATAACAGGTTTGTTTATGTTGATTTTGTCTAGAAGAGAGCCTAGTATACATAAAAAGTCATTAAATGCACCAGAAGGAGACCTATAAATATTTATTAAAAGAGTATTGAATTCAGAGATGAATGTTGCAGCAATTTCGCAAGTTAATTCACAGGATAGATTATTTAAATGATGCAAGGCTGTGTATAACATATTGGATTTAGTTAATTGTGGTACTCCTCCATGAATTCGAGTGCTGCGAGCGAAATAAGATGCCACTTGGTAGTCAGAGATGTGAAGTAGTTTTACTTCCTCATCGTTCAACCAATGTTCGCTTAAACAAATTATGTGAAATTTATGTTGATGTTCTATTAGAAACACTTCGAGTTCGTTTATTTTGTTCCGTACTGATTGAATATTTAGGAAATAAACATTCAACTCTTTGCTCGAGTGGAGATCGTTTTGTTTCGTGAAGTAATTCGTTACCTCTTCATTGTGGTTCGGTCGGTCCATAGTATCTTCTATGTTGCATTGGTTATTGGATCGCGTGATTGAAAATTTGTTGAATTCCTTACCGGGAAAGAGTATCTTCTCACTCTTATGCCTGGAGGCCAGGAGTCCTCATGCAGTAATGTTTCTTTATGTTCAAAGTCTGTATTTAGTTTGAAAGCTTTATTTTTCCCCTTCACTGTTAATTCTTCAATCTCTATATTATCTATATTAGGATGATTATTAATTAGGTAGGTTTTTATTGTGTCAGCATTAACACTTTCGCGGCAATTGCCAACATATATCCATGCACGTTTTTTTGAAGCACGTAGATCATCATCAGCTTTTCCTTTTCCAGTAACGAAGGATTGTTTCCTTTTATTGCGTGTCTTGGTTTTCCATTCCCCATTTTTAGAGTCCGATTTAGCATCATTTTCCGAGGCTTTAGTTAGAATCGGAGAGTGAGCAGCAGATTGATTGGAAGTTAAAATTGCCGCGTTAGCGTATGAGGCGACATTTTTTACTTTCGCTGAGCGCGCATTGTTATTGTTTAGCACGTTTGGGAGGTTGGGCGTCCGTTGGCGATTCTTAGTCACACTAGGTTGATTCCCAGATTGAATGCGGCTGAGTGCGACAGTGTCACCGCTAATGTTATCTATCATCTCTCCGTCAATGGTGTTATCTATATAGTGATATATTAAATTTTCGATACCTGAAGACTCTAAATCATTTTTAAATATACTATGATTTATGTCTTGTAGTTTTCGATAAGTAACAATTTTTTCTGATTTGACTTTATTAAACACAAGCCTACAAAAAATTAAATCGTGGTCAGCGATGTCATGTATTTTAGTGACACCTACTTCTATACAGTCACATTCGTTAGAAATCACGACTAGGTCAATTATTGACTCAGAATACGCAGTAATTCGTGTTGGTTGTTGTACAACTTGATGGAAACCGTATGCTTGAAAAAAATCATTTAAATGCCTACTGTTGCTCGACTCGGTGTTTAACATATTAATGTTAAAATCGCCCAGGAAAAGTATATCATCACACTGAGGAAGGATTTGGCTAATAGAATTATCAAGTGATTCTATAAAATCAGTAATACCAGCTGTAGGAGGCTTATATATATAACACCTATACAATATATTTTGTTAGCAAATTTGCACCGTATCCATAGTGATATGAACATATCTAAATGTTTTTGCTTAGTAGGAAGTGTCAAACAGTTGAACATTTTATCTAAATGTTTTTTTTTAGTAGGAAGTGTCCAACTGTTGGACATTTAGATATGTTTTTGCTTAGCAGGAAGTGTCCAACAATTAAAAGTATTATCTAAATGTTTTTGCTTAGTAGGAAATGTCCAACAGTTGAAAATATTTATGTATTTACATTTATAAGGAACAAAAATAAAATAAGGTGTATAGCTGGAAAATATTCATAAACACGTCGTTTTATTAAAAAGAAACAGGATGTGAAACATTCTACCTTTTTTTCTTACCTATCATATCTGAAATGGCATCTGCTTTCACTTCAGCTGCTTCCCTCGTGTCTTTATCCATCCAATCCAAATTCTTAAAATTCTTCTTGAAAGCATTTCTGACGTCGTTAATCATCGCCTCTGCGTGGATTTTTGAATCGCCTTGGAAGACTTCTCGGACAAAAATCGCACCAACGGCAAAGCCTACAAAACATTTTTTGTGTGTTAGATAACCCCAAGTGAAAACTACTCGGTAAAACATTTGTTATTAAAACACGGATAAAGGCCGAAGAATGGATTTACTGGATGCGCTGGAAATTCACAAATTAAAAGCTAATTCGGAAATTCCACTCATTAATGGCCAGACCGACATAATGTATACCCCTCTCTTTGATGCTGTAATATAAAAGCAATGTACACATAATTTTAGGCACTTAGTTTGATAATGACTAGCTTGTAGTCGAAACTATAGTCACTAAAAAGTAAAAATAAAAGTGGTAAAGCAAAGTTAAGTGTTTTAAATAAATTGTTATAAAGATGTACCACAAAGTGAACGCCAACCAAATTAAGGATTCAATAAAGGTTGAACTCTCCAACTCCCCCCTACTTAAACTGAAGAAAAACACCCCCTCCACCCACACTTCTGAAAACTGTATATAATGTAAATTAGTTTGTAAAAATTGTATTATATTTCTTCACCTGAAGAAGCTACAGTGTAGCGAAACAACTATTATTATATATATCGTTACCAGTTGTTTTAGCAAAAATATTCAAAACCTAATTATTTATTATTAACACTGAACAACGTTGATAACAGATCTGATTCCCTGTTACTCTGATTAAAGATGTATTTGTGCGTTGTTGAATTTCACTTCAAATCAGTGTTTTGTACGCGTGGCGCATGAAGTAAAATTTCGAGTTTAGAAAAGCCCGAAAATTTGTCTCGGGTCGCTGCGCGACCCTCGACAAATTTTCACAGGGCTTTTCTAAACTCGAAATTTTACTTCATGCTTAGCCTGGGAGTGGAAACACTCGTTCAAAACTTCAAATTGAACTCTATTATAAAATCGACGAATGCCTGAAGATTACGTAAATAAAAAATTCACTGAATATCATTAAAACCGGGAAAGTCAGAGGAAAGTCATTGAATTATATTCAAATTGCCCAAAACACTAACAAAAAAGCCATATGATATTATTAAATTTGTCAAAATCGGCAGGCAAATAACAAAACACGTAAAAATTTATAAAATTAACTTAAATATTGACAAAAACAATGAATACGATTCTACAAAATGGAGGTTTCCCACAGAAAAAAGTTATATTAAAAGGTCAGGGAAAAAAATCTTAAATCAGGGAAATGCCGAAATTTAACATTTCAGATTGTTGCTGCCATGTCAGTTTTACTTCAAATAATATTAAACAAAATTATGAAACTATAGTCACTAAAAAGTAAAAATAAAAGTGGTAAAGCAAAGTTAAGTGTTTTAAATAAATTGTTATAAAGATGTACCACAAAGTGAACGCCAACCAAATTAAGGATTCAATAAAGGTTGAACTCTCCAACTCCCCCCTACTTAAACTGAAGAAAAACACCCCCTCCACCCACACTTCTGAAAACTGTATATAATGTAAATTAGTTTGTAAAAATTGTATTATATTTCTTCACCTGAAGAAGCTACAGTGTAGCGAAACAATTGTAGTGAGTTAAATAAAAAGTTGAAAATCATAGTCTGCTATTATATTAAATCAATAAAGTTTAATTGTTTCTTCTAATTTATTTCATACCTAGAGCAGTGTTTGTATCTGCCACACAATATCTCCACTGAGGCTCTTCTCCACCTTCAAAGCCCATTAAGGCCTTCCTCAGGCCCTTGTAGGCATCTCTGAAGGCTTTCGAAAGGCAGCCGGTGAACATGCGCACAGTTTGCCATATTAAGTAATTATTCAAAATTCTGTAAAATTGGATTTGTTTAGTATTCAGTACAAAGAGTTATCATCTACGAGTATTTAAATTAAATGCTGGACATAGAAACAATAAGTACTAGATGTTGGAATGTAATTAGGTGTTGGACATTAAAACAGAAGCAGCTATATTAATGTAGGTGCTTCTGCGCATGTAAAGACACTTTACAAGATAACTCGTAATGCATTCTTTGATCCACTTTGTTAGACAGAGAAAATAAATTGTTGGACATTGGAAGACAAGAGCTGGATAATGAAATATGGACTGCATTCTTTGGTCCACTTTGTTGGACAGAGACAATTCATTTTTGGACTTGAAATAAAACACTTTTTCTCCTTTCTTCACAAGCTTATTATATACCAGATGTACATTTCGGTCACCATGTCACCATTGTCAATGGTTTGATACTGGTATCAAACCATTGATAATGGTCACATGGTGACCGAAATGTACATCTGGTATATAATAAACTTGTGAAGAAAGGAGAAAAAGTGTTTTATTTCAAGTTATTATCATCTTCACGTAACTCACCCAAACTCATTCATTTTTGGACATTGGAAAAGAAGAGCTGGATGATGGAATATGGGCGTTGGACGTTAAAAAACAAGTAGTGGAGAATATAATGTAGGTGTTGGATATTGAAAAACAAGGCATATATGTTGGAATATGGGTACTATAAAACAAGTGCTGATAATATATGAGCGTTGGACAATAAATAATAAGTGCTGAGAATAAAATATGAGCGTTGCACATTGATCATTAAACGAAATTCTTTTAATAGACATTACGGTAAGTGAACATACTTACAAATTTAACTTGCATTTGTTTATTTTTCCTTAATATCCCACTAAATATAAGATTGAAACATTTTTCAAATACAAGTTTTTGAGAATAAAGAAATAAACACGTCTTGGATTTTGAAAAATCATGGAAATTTTATGAAAAAGCTGTTAACGGTGGAGGCTTCTATTTCGTTATACATCATAATTCACAATTGAAACACGATTGTAACTTTGTTTTTATAACTGAGACTTTATTAAGTGTAAGTAAGAAATTTGTTGATTTCTAAAAAATTAGTTACTACCAGCGAGGCAGCCTAACTTCAGGGTAGGGCACAGCGCCAAGGCACACAAAATTTGAGGTTGGGGTTGCGCTTTATGAATATAAGGAATTGCACAACAAAGTCACCTTTCAATAACGGATACATATTGCCTTGGGTCTCTGGCCGACCCCGAAGTTAGGCTGCGAGCCGTCGCTGGTTGCTATATGTTTCAAACCTAGTGTTGGACATGAGCGTAGTCAAGGGGGTGGACATCAAGAAGTCGTAATTTGTTTACGTTTTATGTAAATTAAATAGACAGATATATATTGATATTGATTTCATACGTTTTTAACCAAGTTTGGCATATATTTTCAAGGCCGTAGCCAGGGGGGGTGGAGATAGTGGTTGAAACCATCCCCGTCATTTGCAGAATCTTAAATTTTAGTATGTAAAAGCGGCTCTGTAAGAGCAAAAACAATATTTATCACGCGGGGGGGAAATTTTTATAACCTCCTCGGAAATGTTGTTCTGGCTATGGCCTTGTATGTTTTGCTTTTAATTTAATTTAACTCACATTTTTCCTTCTGTTGTTGCATCGTATTCTTTGATTAAGCCTGTCAGGTTTGACAGATATTCAGGTGCGTAAACAACGACGGTCTCTTTTTTTGTTATCTTCTTGCCAACTATTCTCATGGCGTCTTCGAAAAACAATCTCCACTCAACCTAAAATAAAGTATATGAATTCCCAATGCTCACATGCGTTTAAAGAAACAAACAGTTACTTACAAAGTTCGCTTTTTCCTGTAAATCAGCCAAAGTCATAGAATGGTAGAGCAACTCTTCGTCTCTCCTAAGTTCATTTGGTGTCGTAATGTTGGCTAATTTTGTTTCAAAATCGATCACAGCTTGCATTTGTTCTTTGGTGGAATTTGCTTCACCACCCAACAATACACCAACCTAAAACAGGAAAAATTTACATTTTCCAAACTGACTAACCATTGAGCGAACACATTTAAGTAACTTTTGATCAACATTATAATGTTATTGTAACGAAACATTAATGACATTATTGCATGTAATGTTGATTAAACGTTATTTAAACGTGTTTGCTGGATATAAATATTAGGTGTTCATTTAAAAACCCGATGGAGAAGGCGTTGATTTTTTGATAAAAGGAAATGGAACGAAAAAGTGAAGTCGCAGCTTAATTTACGTTTTTACATACCTGACATAAATGTCAGATTGTGTTATTCAGTACCTCATTAGTTTGCCTTGTTCTTATAGTTGTTGTGTTATTTCTTCTTATAAATCAGCTGTTTTCACAGCTACAGAAACAATGGGCCCGTTCATCAAAATGTTCAACATTCAACTAGTTTGGATTTGTTTGTGATGTATGTTGGTATATAATGAACGGTACGCCGGTCGGTCTATTTTGTACGATTGCAAAAAACGCAAACACGTTTACGATTAACAATCCGGTCATCAGAGAATTCCCTAACAGTTGGCAGTAAACTCCTAACTGTTGTTTCTGATGAACGGGTCCAATGGCAATTGCAATATAACGAGTCTCTATAAACTATCGGCATCCCAGTAGGTTCTGACTTCAGAAACATACGTAATTAAATTCAGAATAAAACAAACCAAACGTCAAGACTGTCAAAAGTAAATTATATTTCTCAAACAGTGTGCCCCTTCAAGCGGAGAAAGAAATCAGAAAAGGTGTTGAATATTGTGACCATGCTGCCGAAGACACAAAGCCATTCGTCACTTCATGCTCTCGAAAGCATTTACCAGAATTTCAGGAGGTGCAAGCCAATATCCTTTTTAAATCATTGTGTAGTGTTAAGCGGCGTAAGTTAAGCTCTTGTAAAGTCTTCTAATTGAAGAGGTAGGTTGCGCTTTGATCGCGGTTCTAACCGTATTTATAACATTTTCTGTACGAACGCTTGTCCGAAATTTTCGTAATCACAACGTTTGGAAATCGCAATCTGAATACATTTTTACCTACGCCCTATCTATAGTATATCCAAGAGTCCAGGCAATATGTTAATGGGTTTAAAATCCCCGCATTGTTGCCAAGAGTACATGTAAATATTCAACATAACCTAAAAACCCGTCCGAAAACGTTAGGTGCTAGATGCCTAACGTTGAGTTATGAATGGTTAAAAAGTGGCGAATTATGGTTAAGCTATAGTGACGCAGCAAGGAGAGGGCCCAGATCCACACCAAATAATATAATACTGCCATTTAGCAATATGAATTTAAATAAATTGATTTTGAGTTACGTGAAGATCAAATTAATTTGACGAATAAAGCACTAATAACCTTTCTTCACACTTTTATTTGAATTACCAAATGTACATTTCGGACACAAAGTGACCATTATCAGTGTTAATCCATTGATAATGGTCACTTTGTGTCCGAAATGTACATTTGGTAATTCAAATAAAAGTGTGAAGAAAGGTTATTAGTGCTTTATTCGTCAAATTAATATGAATTTGAATGTGCATTGAAATGTTTAAACAAATTCACTTTTTCTCGGACTCGGAGTTTTCGCTTGGATTTATTACGAGTGGTGAAGCGGCAACGCTGTGAGGTATTACCGACAAAACGTCATATATTTAACACTTGCTTTAACGTTGTGTTTAGGGAGTTTAGAGATGTCGGAATGGCAATGAAAACAACTAGATATTGCTTGCATTCTCGGACGAACTTTAGTAACCGCATCATACCACACTGTTATCTTGACAAGTATGATTGACATTACGTAATAGTTTTGACAAGTACATTACGTGCAGACAGCTGAACAGCTGATTGCTGCCCGTACAACCAAATGACATTTCTTTGATGTACAGGGAGTTTTCCTTTAAAGTATACGTATTCCAAATTCAGCTTATTTTCTTTAAATCTTTAGTTATTTGTTGTTTTTTTTTTAAGAGTTCACTTTGAAGCTTTAAACGAGTGTTTCCACTCCCAGACTAAGCTAGAAGTAAAATTTCGAGTTTAGAAAAGCCCCGTGAAAATTTGTCGAGGGTCGCGCAGCGACCCGAGACAAATTTTCTGGGCTTTTCTAAACTCGAAATTTTACTTCATGCGCCACGCGTACAAAACACTAAAATGTTGTGAACTCTATGTATATTTGAACCTCACTAGAAACCAGTGTTTTAAACGCGTGGCGCATGAAGTAAAATTTCGAGTTTAGAAAAGCCCAGAAAATTTGTCTCGGGTCGCTGCGCGACCCTCGACAAATTTTCACGGGGCTTTTCTAAACTCGAAATTTTACTTCATGCTTAGTCTGGGAGTGGACAACACTCGTTTAAAGCTTCAAATTGAGCTCTTTAAAAAAAACAACGAATGTCGGAAAATGTACAACTTTACGCATATGTTTACCTAAAAGAAAAAATCCTCCCTGTATATTGATGAAGTAGTAATTTAGTTTTCATTATTGTCATGGTACTATTAAAAATGATTACAATAAATAAGTTGTTCTTTCATGCTCATTGTTTATTTTGCTAGGACGTAGGTAAAGTATCGTACGTTTCTCGAGTGGTATGGCAATTACATACTCGCGGAATACTGCACTCGCCGCTGCGCGGCTCGTGCGCAACATGTCCGCTCATATGTAATATACTGCATACCACTCTCGTTACGTAATATCGTATGTTCGATAAAATAAAACCTCTAGAGCGCTATGGAATCTATTTTAGGTTGGCAACTCTAAAATTATACATTATAATTATTATGTTTGACGTTTTTAATGACAATTTCTAAAGCCTGTAGCCAACATAAATTTTAAAAAAGATAAAATCATAGCACTTTTATTGAACATATGATATATTATTACACGCTTCCATCGAATATTGCCATTTACCATTCACTACTATTTCATTTCTTAAATAACTCTCGAGCATAAATGCGTTTTGTTCCACCGTAAACATGCTTTCAAACTTAAACAACGTAAACTGCTGTGGCACTACCGAATTACATATAACTAAATTTAGTTGACGTTTCCAAGATATTTCTTGAATAACTTTCTCATTTATCACTTGGTGAAACATTTTAAAATAATATTAAAGGATAAATTAAAAATACTTGGTTTGTTTCACTATTTGTTTCTATTTACTCGACTAGTTTTGCTTTTTACGGCGTTATCACTCTTGATAATGCCGTAAAAAGCAAAACTAGTCGAGTAAATAGAAACAAATAGTGAAACAAACCAAGTGTTTTTAATTTATCCTTTATTATTGTTTCCAAGATGTAATTTGTTTTTCAAAGCAACCGGGATGCCGACAGTTTATAGACACTCGTTAGAATAAAATAGAAAACTTCAATAAAACTAGGTTAGATTAGCATTGACTGACAAATTCACGTACGACCTACTTCACAATGCTTTAAACATTTCACAGCCAACTCGATCGGGTTTTTAACCACCTGATACTATGCAAATTACCTTTGTCATATAATCCAAATAAGCCGTCAAAATCTTCTCGTGCTCAGTCTTGTTCAAATAATGCTCCCTTGTTGGTAAAGTAAGCCCGCTTTGATCAATCTGCAGCACATGCTTGTTCGAATTTCTGTCATCTTCTCCAACAGCATACGAAAATAATCCTCCAATATTATACTGATTCTGAATTAATTGTAAAGTTGTTTGGAAGCTCCATTTCGTCACATCAAAACTGCTATTCGTGACATTCCAACCGCCCAAATTAATAATCAGATTAAGCATTGGTTTAGCTCCCAATGCTTCGACAGTTTCGTTAACGTCTAGACACGATTCGTAGTAGAGTTTCGCTTTTTGTTCAGCTTTGGATTTCATAGTTTCAACTGGTTGTTCTAAAAAATAAATATATACATACAGAGCGTTTTATGTAACACCGAACATTTTCATAACGAGAATTTTTCTTTTAAGTATCCATATGCATACGTTGCACATTTTTCGATGCTCAGTTTATTAAAAGAATTTAATTTGAAGCTTTAAGCGAGTGTTTTCCACTCCCAGGCTAAGCATGAAGTAAAATTTCGAGTTTAGAAAAGCCTGAAAATTTGGTTTGGTCGCGTAGCGCGAAGCGCGGAGCGGCCAAACCAAATTTTCAGGCTTTTCTAAACTCGAAATTTTACTTCATGCGCCACCGGTACAAAACACTGACATATTACGAAGTTTAAAACACACCGCTAAACTTTACATTGAATCAGTGTTTTGTACCGGTGGCGCATGAAGTAAAATTTCGAGTTTAGAAAAGCCTGAAAATTTGGTTTGGCCGCTCCGCGCTTCGCGCTACGCGACCAAACCAAATTTTCAGGCTTTTCTAAACTCGAAATTTTACTTCATGCTTAGCCTGGGAGTGGAAAACACTCGCTTAAAGCTTCAAATTAAATTCTTTTAATAAACCGAGCATCAAAAAATGTGCAACGTATGCATATGGATACTTAAAACAAAAATTATAGTTATGAAAATGTTCGGTGTTACATAAAACTCTGTATATATATACAGGGTGTCTACGCTAAACTGTTCGTTAAACGTTTATAATCAGTTCTCCTCATGTGAAATATTTTCAACTTTAACTATTGAAAATAAACACTAAGACCCATTTGCACCCCGACCAGCGGCGGCTTGCAGCCTAACTTCAGAGTAGGCCACAGCGCCAAGGTACACAAAATTTAAGGTTGGGATCGCGCTTTATAAATACAAAGAAGGAATTGCACAATAACGTCACCTTTCAATAACAGATACATATTACCTTGGGTCTCTAGCCTACCCTGAAGTTAGGCTTTGAGCCGCCGCTGACCCCGGCTGATTAAGCTTAATCATTGATTAAACCTCTGATTAAATCAAAATTCTAGAATATAGGAATGTTATAAATTTGTAAGATATCTTAAACGCGTCTCTTTTTATCAATATCCAATTGTGTAAATAATTTGCAAACGAAATCGTTGTGTTTTCAAGAAGTACTAATCACTGATTAAGTTAATCGACTTAGGTGCAAACGGGCATAAAAGTGACAATAAAATGTTTAACTAAAAAAATGTACAATTATATTAAATAGGGTTTTTTTTAAATAGAATTACTGTTGCTGAGATTTTTTTTTACGTCGAAAACAAACAAAAACTATTTCTATTTAAAGCTTTAATTTTCTCATTTTCTTTCTGACTCGTAGAATTAGAAAATTGATCAATTTTGTCCAATAAGGGACTTGTAATTTATTTAATTCGCAGATCTTCATTTGCAATCTCTAGACAAGATAATGCAGCAAAATTGATTTGATTAATCCAATTTGACAAATTATTATTATTATGCACTTTTTGACATCTAAAAAAATATACACGTATAACAAAATGATCGTCATAAAACAGTCTTTTTATAAATGATGCATGTTAGGAAAATAAAAATGTGGTTTTCATTTTACGTGCAATTATTATTTATATTTTTCTTACCCAGGACTCTTTTGATGACTTCTTGATTTTTCTGTTCCAATTTAAGGAAAGTACTCCAAGAGCTTTTCCCGTCTGGAATCGGGTTGTTTTTGACCCAACCGTTGCAAGAGTAGGCGTAAAAGTCATCGCAAGGATCCACTGAAGTGTCCATCGATTGCAAAATGTCGCTGGAAATGTGTATGCAGGTTTCGTTCAGGCAAGGTGCATTGATTTCATCACTTGTTTCAAGTGTATTCTGCAAAAAGAAAGAACAAACGAAATATTCAATAATTTTTCAGTAATAAATTATAATAACTGTATATTTTTGAGTTTACGTGAAGTGATTATTAAACATGAAAAGACTTCTATTCTTTACCTCACACAATAAAAAGTAAAGTAAGGATACTGTTATTCCTTACTTTACTTTTTATTGTGTGAGGTAAAGAATAGAAGTCTTTTCATGTTTAATAATCACTTTTTATGTGTAATAAGTTATAATAATAACTTATTGTTGATAACAGAGTTTTACACAGGTCAATACAGAGATAGAAATGATAATTGGCTTACATATTGTTGCACTATCTCTAAGAAATTTATCTACGCAGAAATGAATAAACTTTGATTGGCGTAATGGAAATTTGAATATCTCCACTAAATTTTCCAAAATATGAAGCCAAAGTAGAAATTATGTAATAAAACTGACAATTTTTGGAGAATGCTTTCTTTCAAAAAATTGTAAAAAACTCAAATTTTATACCATCAACGCAAAATCACACAATTTACTTAGATTTGATTGCACTTACATCTAATAGGAAGAAAATATAATTATCTTGACGTATTTTCCAAAAATATTTAGCCAAAGTTAAAATTATGCAATAACAATATTGGGGCAAAGTTTTCTTAAAAAAAAATGTAAAAATTAAAATTTTAGACCATCAACGTGAAATTCACAGAATTTACTTAGTATTGATTACACTTACATCTTATAGGAAGAGAATTAAATTATTTTGACGCATTTACTTAAAATATTCAGCCAAAGTTGAAATTATGCAATAAAATTAACAATTTTTGGAGAATGTTTTCTTTGAAAAATTGTAAAAAATAAAATTTTTATATCAACGTAAAATTCACAGAATTAACTTAAAATATTGATTGCACTTACGTCTTATAATAAGAAAATTAAATGATCTTGAGGCATTTACTTAAATAAATATGCAATAAAATTGACAATTTTTGGAGAATGTTTTCTGTGAAAAAATTGTAAAAAAATAAAATTTTACACCATCAACGTGAAACTTACAGAATTTACTTTAAATTAACGGCACTTACATCTTATAGAAAGAAAATTAAATTATCACGCCACGTTTTGCGAAAATATTCAGCCAAAGTTGAAGTTATGGAATAAAATCAACGATTCTTGGGTAATGTTTTTTTAATCAATTGTAAAAAATTAACATTTTGAAATAAAACAACGCAGTTGGGAGGGTTTCACTTTTATTGTTGAACACTGCAACATGTTTCACCACACAGTGGCTTCATCAGGCAGATGAAATAATAATTATTATTTCATCTGCCTGATGAAGCCACTGTGTGGTGAAACATGTTGCAGTGTTCAACAATAAAAGTGAAACCCTCCCTACTGCGTTGTTTTATTTCAAATAGTATTATGGAGTTTCATCATGTATCCGCCTCATCAATTAAATATTTAAAAAATTAACAGATTATCAAATCAACAATTCTAAGAATCTACACAAAAATTAATAAACTTCGATTAGTTGTAATTGAAATTTGAAAATCTGTTTTATTGAAGTTCGAAAATAATTAAAAATACATTTATTAATTTAATTTAAAATTACATCAAAAATATGTATATTCCAAAAATTATAATTGAATATCGCGATTCGATTTTGTATTAATCTAGAGATAAAATTCAATCTGGTTCATTTAGCGGAGCCACGAAATAGACTTGTTTACCATTTCATCGATGTAATATAATCCACTGGGATTTCATTCCATCAGGGAAATTAAATTCGGCCATCGAATAATTGAACAAATGTTGGTGTATGATATGAAGTTATCATTAATAGATAAAAGTAATTATGGATAAAACAACATGAAATAAACAAAAATATTATGTTCCCATGTGTGCTTAATCATAAAAGAGACCTTAATAACAGATTTACTGTTAAAATACCCACTGAGCAAATCCATTTAAGTAATGTTTCATCAACATTAAAACAACGTTTAATGTTGCTACAATGTCGATATAACGTTATTTGTTTGTTTTTTGTTCAGTGGGTCCTGGATGCCGTAAACAAATATAAGCTCTTGAACGTGTGTGTTCTTAGGCAAAGAAGGTTAGATTAAACTGTTAACTGTTGAGGCTTCTACTTCGTTATACATCATTATTAATATAAATAAGACACTTAAACTTTGTTTGTATAACTGAGGTTTTTTTTTGTAGTCTGATAATGACAAGTTAAAGTTGTCGAAACTATAGTCACAATAAAAAAACCTCAGTTATACAAACAAAGTTTAAGTGTCTTATTTAAGGTTAGATTAGATGACAGTCATTATGGTTAGGTTAGAGGACAGTCATTGAGGTTAGATTGGGATTTAAGGATAAATCAAATATTGTCCGAATTTTGGACTAACTAAATCTAACTTGCCTGTTAATTAAAACACTGGCCAGTGAAAAAGAATTGTTTCAAAATTAAAGAAGGTTACCCACTGAACAAACACATTTAAATAATGTTTCATCAACATTAAAATTACGTTTAACCCATTAACGGCCGAGCAATTATAGAGTAACCTCTAAAAGGTGATTTTATGTAAAATTCTACACTTCCTTTAATGATTTTCAGGAATGACTTATTGTATTACATACTGTAATAGGTCAGTAGGGGTCATGTGCAAATATTATTTTTGACGAAATTAAATTAAAATATTAATACAAAAATCACCCAAGAAAATAATAAAGAAAAATCAACATCCAGTAAATACGAGAATAACATTAGTCGATCAAAATTTTTTATGTGAAAGAAATAACAAATGCAGCATCGCCTTAAAATAATAAACAAGTACCGGCGCGTGGAGAAATGCTAAGACATACAGAAAGATTCAGTTTAGGGTTTAACGAACGCAAACACAACAAGTGTGCAAAGTCAGGGAAATGAAGTTGACGTCAGAGAGGGAAAGGTTTTGTGACCATATATGGTAGTAGATAAAATTTAAGCAACAAAATTTGGGGAGGGGAGAACTTTGAGAGCAGCAAAGAAATGATTCTAAAAAGGGGTTAGTTTTGGGACAGGGACTGGGACAGTCAGTATTTGAATGTAAATGGGGACAGTTGAGAATAGGAAGTTTCAGTGGGATGTGAGTTAGTGAAGTAATGCTGATAAAAAGAGTTAAGTATTGAGAATAGAGTCAGAAAATGGAGAATGGAGTTAGGGATAACAGCGCTGGAGAGACTATCACGTAAGAGTAAAATTATTTCTACATCAAACCGACTAAGTTAAAATCAAACAAACAAAACCAGCGAAATAATTTAAACATCTGAGAAAGGGGGAAGATGGGGGGGGGGGGGGGGGTGAGAATGAGGGATGTATGGTGGTTGATGTGTAAGGCCGAATTGAGCAAGAAAACGAGGTATGTCCTACTAACTAATCGAAACAGTCGATTGATGTGTTAGGCCAATCCAAGTCAGTATTGCACTAAGTGTCCTACTAACTAACCACAAGAATGAGGGTTGTATGGTGGTTGATGTGTAAGGCCGAACTGAGCAAAAAAAACGAGGTATGTCCTACAAACTAATCGAAACAGTCGATTGATGTGTTAGGCCAATCCGAGTCAGTATTGCACTAAGTGTCCTACTAACTAACCACACGGATGAGGGATGTATGGTGGTTGATGTGTAAGGCCGAATTGAGCGAGAAAACGAGGTATGTCCTACTAACTAATCGAAACAGTCGATTGATGTGTTAGGCCAATCCGAGTTAGTATTGCGCTAAGTGTCCTACTAACTAACCACAAGAAAAAAATAACTCGATTATGAGTGGAAGGAGGTGAAAGGTCGTTCCGCTCATTAATCGAAAATGAATGGCGATTGATGTGTAGGGCCGATGTGAGAGATTGCCTACTAACTAATCGCAAGTGTGTCGAGTGTGTGATGCTAGCTCCGAGATGGTTTTTGTGGGTTTCCCATCTCGTAATGCAAATGCAGGGGCTAGTTAATTTTGCTCCCACAAGTAGAGTCATACATTTTTTTTGAGTTTCACCAAATGCACATGACTTTTAAGCATAAACGTTGGTTAATATATTTTGTGAATATAAATAATATAAGACATATCAATTTATTAGAAATGTCATGAAAGGTCAATAAACTTTGCATACGTTAAGCTCATATCCTGTTTTATTTATTGTCCACACATCCTCCTAGTCAAATTAAAAGGGAATAAAGACACAGTATTTACGATAATGCATATTGACACAAACAACGAACCTGGTAAATAAATAAAAGGGTTACTACATACACAACACAACGTAAACAATAATACAAATTATAAATTTGTACAATACCTAGGGTCGAATCATCACAATACTGTGAATTTTTCTTTAAAATATACATAATGTATACGCTGTAAATGCAAGGCATTCGTCGATTTTGTATAAAAACGTACAATATAAAGTTTAGAACGAGTATTTCCACTCCCAGACTAAGCATGAAGTAAAATTTCGAGTTTAGAAAAGCCCCGCGTAGAAAATTTGTCGAGGGTCGCGCAGCGACCCGAGACAAATTTTCACGGGGCTTTTCTAAACTCGAAATTTTACTTCATGCGCCACCCGTATAAAACACTGAAATATTGTAAAGTTAGAAATACACTGAAAATATTTTTTTTAATGAGTAATAATTGAGATATTTAAATAACAAATTATTTACGTTTTTCTTCATACATTTTGAAGTCAAATCGAATAATATAATACATCAAATTAATATATTTAGTAATTTAATCAACATAAAATTGATAATGTTGCGTATATGCATCAATGGCGCTTAATGGGTTAATATTGCTACAATGTTGATATAACGTTATTTGTTTGTTTTTTGCTCAGTGGGTAGATTAGATGACAGTCATTAAGGTTAGGTTAGAGGACAGCCATTGAAGTTAGATCAGCATTTAAGGATAAGTCAAATATAGCTTGAATTTTGAGCGAACTAACTCTGACTTGTCTGTTAATAAAAACACTGGCCAGTCAAAAAGAATTGTTTCAAAATCAAGGCAGTCTTTATAAATAATGTAATACTCTTTGATCTATTCTCAATTTATGATCTCTGATGTTTTGAGGATGTTGTATAAACAATTAAGCTTTAATATTAGTCAATATAGACATTATCTGGTTGTCTATTTTCTATTCTTGTTTCTATCTTTTTTACTTACTTGTGCGTTCATAGTCGCTATCCGTACCCTGTTATCGGCCGAATGCAGAAGAATGCCCAGAACCAAAACGACGAAGAGCAAAACGCCCACGAGGAAAATGAGGGCTTTTTCCAGTATTGACATTTTGTTCCACATGCTGCTACCAGTATGATACCGTATGTGGGTCGCACTGGAACTGATACCTGTGGAATACCAGAAGGGTTAGCAATTATCTTTGTTTTTTTGATGCGTGTACAATTAAATATATAAATTTGACTCATTCTTGAATAGTTTTCCGAACCCATCAACTGCTAAATAATAATAATAATGACAATAATAATAATGTTTATTGCCCAACAGGAAAAAAATTCCGAATCACAAGACAATGCAGTATTAACAAAAATGTTTTAAAACTATAAACTAAAAATAATAACATTTCACTTCGTAATTAACTAATAACATCCTTATTAGTTAATTACGAAGTGAAATGTTATTATTTTTAGTTTATAGTTTTAAAACAATTTTGTTGTGCGTTGTCAATGGTTGAAAAAATACGTGACAAGTTGGTTGCAGTTGATTAAACAAATTACAGATCACATTAATAGGCAATTTTAATTTAAAATTAGTTCTATTATACTTCATATTGAATGTGGTCTTATATCTATTATTAAAAGTTGGAATATGCAAGCCATCTAGTTGTAAAATATCAGGGCTATCAAGCTTTTGTAAGAACATGATGCCTAGTCTGTGATGTCGGCATTCAAGAGATTTGACATTACATTTGTCTAGCAATAGTGAATGATCACAGCCTCTGTTAGGGTAAAGTCCCTTAACTAAACTAAATATTTGAAAAGTTTGCGATTTTTAGAATACCAGAAGGAAAGATGAGTGGTTACAAATATATGGGAGTTATTAAGAAATAACTTGTATAACGACGTAATTATTATAAATAATGTGAAAAACGTGTTTTATTAAATCCAATAAAGGCAATATTTTTAATAATTGGTGTAATGTAAAGTGTTACTTGTTATTTACCTTCAGTCAGCTGGACACTACCCACACTATCGTCATCGGCAAAGTCGGCGTGTTTGTAGCGCGTCATCTGAAATAAAAATTATATACTATATGTGGCTGGTTATAAATAAATTTATATAAAACCAAATCACGTAAAAAAATGCATATTCACGCACTCTGTGCCGCGGAATTTATTAAGTGACGACAATCTCGATTAAATTAATTAAAATTCAATTCAAATTAAATAATGTGCAACATTTACAAAGTCAGACATTTCGGAAAAGAATAGATTTAGCATAATATTATAGTTTTAACATTGAAAGCTTTTCTTAAAAACACATGAATTAAATAAAAAAAGGTTGGTTCATAAAAACTATAATGCTTTAACCTTTTGAGAATCATTGGCAACTTAACAAAAATAATTATTGTTGCAATATTGAATACACAACTTCAATTAAAAAATACACAAAATGGACAAGATACCTTTGGAAATGCCTGTAATTTTTTTCATATACTTATACAAATAAATAAACACGATAGAATTTTTTGCATTTTATGAATTTGAAAACAAATTACACGCATGCTTTGCTGGATAATTTGTGTTAATCCTCACAAAGTGAATTGTGGAAAAGTTTACATTTTATAAAAAGCTTTAGTTTGATAAAATCATTAGTTGGAATGATCTGTATTAGTTGTATCGTATGTTCAGTTAAAAAAAAAACCTCTAGAGTGCCATGGAAAATATTGTAGGTTGGCAATTCCGAAATTATATAGTATCATTATAATGTCTGACATTTTATATGTCAATTTGCAAAGCGTATAGCAAACTTAAATTGAAAAAAGATTAAATCAAGGTACTCTAGAGCAGGGGTCGGCAACGGGGTGCCCGCGGGCATATTCGTGCCCGCGAGGCAATTTTCAGGTGCCCGCATTCAATGTATCTAAAAATTCGTAAATATTCAAGTTTTCAATATTATAGAAATATTATTTTAGCCAATGACGTCACTGACTTTCGCTTTACATACTTATGCACTAATATTATATTCCCCCTCTCCGTCCACTCGCAGTCATCTAAAGTTTTAATCGGGGTGAAAGCAGTGATACCAGAACGGAGCCGTAGAACACAATCCCCGCCGTGCTTACACGACTACCACTGCACTTCATTGCTGCTCGCTTGCACATACAAATTATTATTAAGATTATTTCGAAATGTAAGTATAAATCGTTTTAGCTTATTCTGTGGCATAGCGTGGGTTAAGCCCGTCCGGCGTAAGCATAAGTCCTTGTCCGTGACAGTCCGTGTCCGCTCTCATGTAAGCGCACGTCTCCGCATGACACTGCCTTATAGCCTCTTCTCTGTTGCGCACATTATTTGAAAGCTATTTACTTCCAGTTAATGTGCACAACAGAGAGAAAGCTGTAGCGTAGTAGCAAGAGAGGGAAATCGCGCACGAAGGACGCCATTAATTTCCAAATAATGTGCACAACAGAGAAAATGCATAACACAGTCTCGGCAGAACGGGCATATTCGGTGATTTTCGTAGCGTTTCCGAGCGTGTCATGTCAGGGCGCCTAACTCAGGCGGACAAATGCGCTGACATGAGAGCAGGGCACTGACGGATGCTTTGCCAGGACATGTCCCTTGACACGAAAGCATGACGGTGACCGACATTTACAACGCTAGGCGGATGCCATTGTTGCAATCATGCGAGATATTCAGTAATCAAAATAATGCTTCAAAATATTGTTAGCCCAAAGCTTTTCATATTTTTAATACCAATTTTAAAATCACATATGGGTATTTGATTTTTTATCAGTACCGCACAAACTGTTTATAAAATATTAGCTATAATAATAATTGTTGGGCATATTTTACCTATGAACGTTTCTTAGTGCAGTAATGAAATTTCATTGAAAACATTTTCATTGGACACATCAATACTACCTATGGATACAGAGATAAGAAAAATATCACACGAAACAAAACAAAAAATTGTAATGATAGTACTTTCCCCGTTAATAACGATATACCTCGAAAACTAAACGTCAGAGGACAAAAAGGCATTAGGCATAAAATACGTATTTTATAATTTCCAGCAAACTTTTGTTAGACAGATTTTTTCATATTTTTAGTATTTCAGTAGATATATTAAAAAAACTGAAAATCCTAAGTGTAAATCTCGAAAACTAAGCGTCAGACAACAAAATGTCACACGGCACAAAATAAGTATTTTTTTTTTATTTCTAGTTACTTTTATTTGAAAGATTTTTTGATTTGATCAATATTTAACGAAATGTCGCCACAGACGTCCCCCCACGCTACGGGTATATTTCAAAATGTTCTTCTCATTCCCCAATAAAATGACGATATTTATTTTATTATAGTATTCGTCATGGAAAGCAAAAATAAGAAACAAAAGACACACCATTTCAATGCCGAGTGGGAAGAGCAATTCTGCTTCATATATTATAAAGACAAAATTGTATGTTTATTGTGCAATTCCAGTGTAGCAATCGCTAAAAAATGTAACATGGTGAGACACTTTAATACTACTCATAAAAATTTTAATACGAATTTTCCATTAAATTCGGAAATTCGAAAGAAAAAAATTTCTGACCTGAAATTAAACCTAACTAAACAGCAGAGTCTATTTATCAAACCAATATCCCAATCAAAAAAAGCAACCACTGCTTCTCTTAAAATTGCACATTTACTGGCTAAGAAAATGAAACCGTTTGTGGAAGGTGAGTTAATTAAAGAAGCCATGATATTATCTGCAGAAACACTTTTTGACGACTACAAAAATAAAAACGAAATTATAACAGCTATAAATGCCGTCCAACTCTCGGCCAGAACAGTAACTCGAAGAATCGAAATTATAGATACTGACATTAAATCACAGTTGAAAAAAGATATTCAAGAAAGTGTGTTCTTTTCACTGCAATTAGATGAATCTACGGATGTATCGGACACATCTCAGTTATGTATTACCATAAAAATGGTTTTCGACGACTTTTCCATAAATGAGGAATTCCTAAAAGTCCTTCCTTTGAAAGGACGTACAAGGGGCACAGACATATATTCATGTTTTAAGCAATATTTGCAGGACGATAGTATACCTCTAGTAAAATTGTCTGCAATTACAACAGATGGTGCGCCTGCGATGAGAGGGAATAATAATGGATTAATTGCGCTATGTAAGAATATTTCCAAAATTTGCATCGTATCATTGCATAATCCACCAAGAAGTGTTATGCTCGAAAGTAATTCCTTTCCAGGATATTATTCAAAAAATTACAAAAATGATAAATTCAATAAGAGCAGCGGCAATGCAACATCGATTATTCAAATTACTTTTACAAGACAATGATGCAGAATATGACGATCTTATCACGCACACAGAAGTAAGGTGGCTGAGTAAAGAAAAGGTACTCCAGCGGTTTTTAAATTTATTACCTCAGGTGAAAGAATTTTTAACATCGAGGAATGAAAACTGTGATGAATTGGAACAGAAATCATGGTTAATTAAACTTGGTTTTCTAACGGATTTAACGTTAAAATTAAATGAACTAAATTTGAAATTACAAGGCAAAAATCAACATATTGCCTCAATGATCAGTGCTATTAATTCTTTTAAAGCTAAATTACCTCTCTGGAAATCACATATGGAGAAAGACAATTATTCGCATTTTCCAAATGTAAAAATGGTAACCGATAATTATTGCAACGGAAAAGCTGCAACTCGTCAATTTGTGAAACATTTTGATTCTTTATTGGAAGAATTTAATAATCGATTTGAGGAATTCTATAAATTAGAAAATTTTATATTTTTCATTAACCCTTTCGCTCAAACTGATGACAACGTGGTTAATAAAATTGCAACATATTTTGATATTTTAAATAAGGAGGACTTAGAATTAGAAATTATAAATATCAAAAATGATATTGAATTAAAGGCCCAGCATAGCGAAGAAAATTTTTGGAAATTAGTTGACAACAGTAATTACCCATTGTTGAGAAATTGTGCTTTAAAATTGAGCTCTCTTTCCGCATCAACACATTTTTGCGAATGTTTGTTTTTAAACATGAAATACATCAAATCGAAGTACCGATCAACCCTTACAGATGCTCATTTGGATCAATATCTAAGAACTGGGAATTCAACTTATGTACCAAATTACAATAAGTTAACGGAAAATTTGCAATGCCAATCATCACATTAAATTAAAATTATTAGTTAAGTTGTATTGATATGTATTATTTTTTATTTTGTTATAATATACCATTTATTTTCACATTTAAAAATTTGTTTTCTAATCGGGATGTAGGAGGTGCCCGCCATATTTTTCAATTTCAGAAATATGCCCTGCTACTAAAAAAGGTTGCCGACCCCTGCTCTAGAGGTTTAATTTTATTGAACATTTATTTTATTTAAACCTCAAGATCTTAAATATTAAAGAATAAATACATTTTATACAACAACATGCGTTGTTTTTTTAAAAGAGTTTAATTTGAAGCTTTAAACGAGTGTATTCCACTCCCAGACTAAGCATGAAGTAAAATTTCGAGTTTAGAAAAGCCCCGTGAAAATTTGTCGAGGGTCGCGCAGCGACCCGAGACAAATTTTCTGGGCTTTTCTAAACTCGAAATTTTACTTCATGCGCTACGCGTATAAAACACTAAAATATTGTGAAATTTATGTATATTTAAACCTAACTTAAAATCAGTATTTTATACGCGTGGCGCATGAAGTAAAATTTCCACTCCCAGACTAAGCATGAAGTAAAATTTCGAGTTTAGAAAAGCCCCGTGAAAATTTGTCTCGGGTCGCGCAGCGACCCGAGACAAATTTTCTGGGCTTTTCTAAACTCGAAATTTTACTTCATGCGCCACGCGTATAAAATACTGATTTTAAGTTAGGTTTAAATATACATAAATTTCACAATATTTTAGTGTTTTATACGCGTGGCGCATGAAGTAAAATTTCGAGTTTAGAAAAGCCCAGAAAATTTGTCTCGGGTCGCTGCGCGACCCTCGACAAATTTTCACGGGGCTTTTCTAAACTCGAAATTTTACTTCATGCTTAGTCTGGGAGTGGAAAACACTTGTTTAAAGCTTTAAATTGAACTTTAAAAAAGAAACAGGGAATATTCGCAATTGTTGTATCAATTCCATGGTGTCATTATTTATCTAAAATCAAATTACTTTTTCTTGATTATTTGAACTTAGAGAAACGTAAAGTGTTAAGTGTGAACATTCATAAAGTTAGAATTTTTCCCTCTACAAAAAAGTGTATATTCACGCACTCTGTGCCGCGGAATTTATTAAGTGACGACAATGATTAAATTAATTAAAATTCAATTCAAATTAAATAATGTGCAACATTTACAAAGTCAGACATTTCGGAAAAGAATAGATTTAGCATAATATTATAGTTTTAACATTAAAAGCTCTTTTCAAAAACACATGAATTAAATAAAAAAGGTTGGTTCATAAAAACTATATTGCTTTATTAACCTTTTGAGAATCATTGGCAACTTAACAAAATAATTTCTTCAAAAATAATTATTGTTGCAATATTGAATACATAACTTCAATTAAAAAAATACACAAAATGGACAAGATACCTTTGGAAATGCCTGTATTTTTTTTCGTATACTTATACAAATAAATAAACACGATAGAATTTTTTGCATTTTATGAATTTGAAGACAAATTACACGTATGCTTTGCTGGATAATTTGTGTTAATCCTCACAAAGTGAATTGTGAAAAAGTTTACGTTTTATAAAAAGCTTTAGTTTGATAAAATCATTAGTTGGAATGATCTGTATTAGTTGTATCGTATGTTCAGTTAAAATAAAACCTCTAGAGTGCCATGGAAAATATTGTAGGTTGGCAATTCCGAAATTATATAGTATCATTATAATGTCTGACATTTTATATGTCAATTTGCAAAGCGTATAGCCAACTTAAATTGAAAAAGAAGATTAAATTAAGGCACTCTAGAGGTTTAATTTTATTGAACATTTATTTTATTTAAACCTCAAGATCTTAAATATTAAAGAATAAATACATTTTATACAACAACATGCGTTGTTTTTTTAAAAGAGTTTAATTTGAAGCTTTAAACGAGTGTATTCCACTCCCAGACTAAGCATGAAGTAAAATTTCGAGTTTAGAAAAGCCCCGTGAAAATTTGTCGAGGGTCGCGCAGCGACCCGAGACAAATTTTCTGGGCTTTTCTAAACTCGAAATTTTACTTCATGCGCCACGCGTATAAAACACTAAAATTATGTGAAATTTATGTATATTTGAACCTCACTTAAAATCAGTATTTTATACGCTTGGCGCATGAAGTAAAATTTCGAGTTTAGAAAAGCCCAGAAAATTTGTCTCGGGTCGCTGCGCGACCCTCGACAAATTTTCACGGGGCTTTTCTAAACTCGAAATTTTACTTCATGCTTAGTCTGGGAGTGGAAGACACTTGTTTAAAGCTTTAAATTGAACTTTAAAAAAGAAACAAGGAATATCCGCAATTATTGTATCAATTCCATGGTATGTCATTATTTTTATAAAATCACATTACTTTTTCTTAATTATTTTAACTGTAAATTTTCTGACATTCGTTGATTTTTAAAACAGTTCAATTCGAAGCTTTAAACGAGTGTTTTCCACTCCCAGACTAAGCATGAAGTAAAATTTCGAGTTTAGAAAAGCCCCGTGAAAATTTGTCGAGGGTCGCGCAGCGACCCGAGACAAATTTTCTGGGCTTATCCGCAATTATTGTATCAATTCCATGGTATGTCATTATTTTTATAAAATCACATTACTTTTTCTTAATTATTTTAGCAGTAAATTTTCTGACATTCGTTGATTTTTCAAAGAGTTCAATTGGAAGCTTTAAACGAGTGCTTTCCACTCCCAGACTAAGCATGAAGTAAAATTTCGAGTTTAGAAAAACCCCGTGAACATTTTCTGGGCTTTTCTAAACTTGAAATTTTACTTCATGCGCCACGCGTATAAAACACTAAAATATTGTGAAATTTAAGTATATTTAAACCTCACTTAAAATCAGTATTTTATACGCGTGGCGCATGAAGTAAAATTTCGAGTTTAGAAAAGTCCAGAAAATTTGTCTCGGGTCGCTGCGCGACCCGAGACAAATTTTCACGGGGCTTTTCTAAACTCGAAATTTTACTTCATGCTTAGTCTGGGAGTGGAAGACACTTGTTTAAAGCTTTAAATTGAACTTTAAAAAAGAAACAAGGAATATCCGCAATTATTGTATCAATTCCATGGTATGTCATTATTTTTATAAAATCACATTACTTTTTCTTAATTATTTTAACTGTAAATTTTCTGACATTCGTTGATTTTTAAAACAGTTCAATTCGAAGCTTTAAACGAGTGTTTTCCACTCCCAGACTAAGCATGAAGTAAAATTTCGAGTTTAGAAAAGCCCCGTGAAAATTTGTCGAGGGTCGCGCAGCGACCCGAGACAAATTTTCTGGGCTTTTCTAAACTCGAAATTTTACTTCATGCTCCACGCGTATAAAACACTAAAATTATGTGAAATTTATGTATATTTGAACCTCACTTATAATCAGTATTTTATACGCGTGGTGAAAGAAGTAAAATTTCGAGTATAGAAAAGCCCAGAAAATTTGTCTCGGGTCGCTGCGCGACCCTCGACAAATTTTCACGGGGCTTTTCTAAACTCGAAATTTTACTTCATGCTCAGTCTGGGAGTGGAAGACACTCGTTACTTTAAAATATATCACAACAATCAAAATGTATATCGCAAGTTATTTTAAATTGAGAGTCGAAGAAGTTGAATTTTTTTGAATTATTTAGGGAAATCAAAGTTCAAAACATTGACAACATGAAAATTCCTAGAGATTATGTCAAAAACGAAATATACGCCATCGATAATTTTTGAGTTATATACAATTGAAAAAATATGTGAAAGTGTCTCAAAATAAATTTGTTTGTTTCAATATTATTATCACATTCACTAAATATTTACAAAACTTTACTCTCATAAATATTGTTTGCATTTTTTTGCTAAATCTTAGTAAATATCTGTCACACCTCAGCTGTATATATATTGAACTTTACCTTAGATCAGTGGTTAATACGCGTGGCGCATGAAGTAAAATTTCGAGTTTAGAAAAGCCTCGTGAAAATTTGTCGAGGGTCGCGCAGCGACCCGAGACAAATTTTCTACGCGGGGCTTTTAAACTCGAAATGTTACTTCATGCTTAGTCTGGGAGTGGAAGACACTCGTTACTTTAAAATATATCATTACTATCAAAATGTGTGTCGCAAGTGTTATAAAGAAAAACAATAACATGATCATCTAATAATATCGTGCGATCGTTTAAATCCTAGGTCTCCAAACTTTCCAGCCTTAGGGCCATACTGATTACTCCAGTAAGTTCCGAGGGCCAAAACCATATTATCATTGTTGCCGGTGGTAAAAAGTGAAATAGTCCACTCCGAAAATATGTTCTCTAAAAGGAGTTTTCAAGTATGCTAGCTCTCCGCGGGCCGGACAAAATCTGTCCGCGGGCCGGACAAAATCTGTCCGCGGGCCGGACAAAATCTGTCCGCGGGCCGGATGTGGCCCTCGGGCCGTAGTTTGGAGATCCCTGGTTTAAATGATGATTTAGAGTAGGCGGCATTTTTTTTTGTGCGGTTGCCTAGAATGCTAATTGAATAGTAGAATAAATTTGAGGTTATGCTAAACTATGTGTCAACAGTCAGTAGCGCCAATCTAATTTAAAACTAAAGTCTACTCTCAATCATCTTTTAAACGATCGCACAGTATATTTCAAATAATAATTGTTTCAAATTGACAATATATGGCTGACGCCGATTTGTGTCAAGTTTGATACATTGGACTAAATGTAATTTCAAGTTGACAGAATAGACTAATGTCTGCTGAGGGCGACTTATGTCAACTTGACACAATGGACTAAACGCCGACTATCGTCTTCTTAAGTCAAGTTGTTAAGATAGACTAAAACCAGTCAATATAGTGACATACAGTCACAATAGAGAAAATACAGTCGATGTCGTGATTTAACGACGAAATCCTATCATAATCAAAAGACAGTGACTTAGAGTCATAATATCGCAATAGTGAAAATACAATGAATTAATGACAAAATCCGAATACGTTAAAATACAGTCAACCTAGTGACTTACAGTCATAATAGTCGAATACAGTCGATAGAGACATAAAATGATAAAATCCTAGCATAGTCAAAAGACAGTCAACCAAGTGACTTACAGTAATAATGTCATAGTAGTCAAAATACGACATTTTATAATATAAAAGAACAGCCAAATAATACTAATAGGTTAAAAGATAGCCAATCAAGTGACTTACGGTTATAATGTCACAATACAAAAAAAAACAGTCAATAGAAAGATTTAATGATAAAATCCAATTATAGTCAAAAAACAGACAATCAAGAGATTTACAGTCATAATGTCGCAAGAGTTAAAATAGAGTCGATAAAGATATAATACGACAAAATCCTATGATAGCCTAAAATCAGCCAATCAATTGACTTACAATCAAAATGTCACAAATGTCAATATACAGTTAACAGAGCGATGTAGTGATGAAGTCAAACTTAGAGACTCACAGTCAATATTGCAATAGTCAACATACAGTCGATAAAGAAATGTAAATACTAAATCGTTTGTTCAATAAAAAAAACCTCTAGAGTGTCATGATTTAATCTTTTTGTTAATTTAAGTTGGCTGTAATTAATTTGTTATAAAAATTCAGAGTTGCCAATGTACAATATTTTAAATGGCACTCTAGAGTTTTTTTTTATTGAACATACGATATATTATATATAAATATAATACATATTTTAGTTAAATTTGAGTGTTTCCAATTTTATTCCAGTAAAATAAAATTTTAGTCAATACTGCTAAATATAAATTTAACTGCATCTGCTGACAATAATGTCGAAAATGCTCAATATATTGATCATGTAGTCAGTGTAGGCAACGACAGTCAATATTACTATTATCAGGCACATGTAATAAATACCACTAGTTGTTTATCATTCGAATACCACTCGTTGTTTGAAATGTTCATTATGAAAGACTTTGTTTTTATACGCTCAAGCTTAGTTGCCTTAAATAATTCAACTCGATGAAACTGTCAGAAAAAGTCATTCGCTCTACGAGCTTTATACGCTCAAGCTTAGTTGCCTTTTTCAGAGACAGTTTTATCTTGTTCCATTGCTAGGCAACTGAGCTTTCGTTAAAAAACAATCTCTTTTCGAACATTTTAAACAACTAGTGGTATTTATTACATGTGCCTGAGAATAGTAATATTGACTGTCGTTGACTACAAGTCAGAAAGTGGTCTTTCTCACTGTGCTGATTGTTATTTGACAACGTTAACTACACTGACTACATGATCAATATATTGAGCATTTTCGACAAATTAATTGTAATCAGAACCGACTTGTTTTCTCATGTTAAATGCCCATAATTTTGAAATACTTGCCTGCTTGTGATGTTTTTGCTATCAATTCGTAGTTGTGGACGTTACAAAAGGATATGAATTGTTTCCAAACATATTTATGGTTTTTAACCGTGTTCGCTGGAATTGTTTTCTTTATTAATTTAACAACTTCGTGTTTTGTGTTGCTGCCAAAGCGATTCATTTTAAAATGAATGATTAAATATGATGGGTAACAGATTTATTTACATACGCCATAAAAAAAATCGATAAGACGAATTTGGAAAGACCACTGCGATAGCAAATGTTTTTACGGAAAGACTGTAACGACAACTTATCAAAAGCCGTTATTTAGATTTTAATTAAATAACCAGTATACCCACGGAGCAAAAAACAAACAAGTAACGTTATATCAACATTATAGCAACATTAAACGTTGTTTTAATGTTGATGGAACATTACTTTAATGGATTTGCTCAGTGGGTAGTTTTAACAAAATAGATAAGGATTATAAATCAAGACACAAATTGACGGAACAAACCTTCTTGATTTTGTAAAAGTTCGGCTTTTGGTTGATTATTAATATTTTTAATTTTAATATTTTTTAAATTTTAATTATCCTTTGCATATATTTAAAGTATTAAATAGCTTTATTTAATACTTTAAATATTTGCAAAGGATAATTAAAATTAAATAAATTATTAAAATTAAAAATATAAAAAATCAACCAAAAGCCGAACTTTTACAAACTCAAGAAGGTTTGCTTTTTTTTAATATAAACAAATTTTGTTCCGATACATGTAACATATAAGGCTACAATAAATCAGACTACATTTTGCTCTAAAAGTGACTGTTTCATTTACTTTAAACTAAAAACCCAAAACAGAAGAAGTTCAAAAACAACAATATAAGTTTGACATAAAGAAAACACTTACATTTTTTTTACCACATCTATTTTACTTTCGTGACTAGTTTCAATTACACGGTAATCATTTTCAAACACTTAGTTTAAAAATGATTATACACGGTAATCATTTTTAAACTAAGTGTTTGAAAATGATTACCGTGTTGAAACTAGTCACGAAAGTAAAATAAAAATGGTATAAAAAAGTTAAGTGTTTTCTTTATATCAAAATTGAAAATGTACCACGAAGTGAACGCCTCCAAAATTCAAGAACAACAATAAAAGGTTCAAAAATAACTTCTAAGAAACAGAAATGGAGAAAACAGACAAAATATCATAACACATATTAATTTTTATAAATACACTGTATGTTCTAGAAACAATTTTATAATTGATAATATTAAAAGCGTATGTATTACCTATGCAATATATATCTATGGCATTCGGAAATACTGCATACTTGTATCTATTTCTATCTCTTTGTATTAACAATGATAATACGTCATCGATAACGGCTAATATTTGTTCAGTCACTTGTGGATGGTGCAAATATTTTAATAATTATCAGATAAAACTAATATAATAAATATAAAAATATTATATGAATGAAGTTATGATCAAATATTTAAATTTCTTGAATGTACATTGTTATTGTTTGAATAAATAATTGTTGATCATTATTAATTACATACAGGGTGTTCATTTGAAAACTTTCCAACGCGGATTTATGGAAAACCACTGACGCCGAGACACGTCCAAAGATTTCCCAAGTGGGACAACTTTTTAACCAAAAACAACTTCACCCCCTTTTACCCTCTGCCCCCCCGGGGTCATCACCTTAACAAATTTAAATGACAACGGGTATCAAGTAATAGCTTGTTTGAAAGGTTTTTCAAAGTGCTTTATTTTGACGTTTGAATTTTTAAAATCGGTCGATTTGTTTACGGAAAAATTAGAAAAATCTTTATTTATCTTAATTTGTTCAGATAGAAAAGAAAAACATACGAAAATATCACTTTTTATTTTATTAATAAGTGTTCAAAAACCAACAAAACTTGGCAGCAACCAAATAAAAACCCTAATTTTTTTCGCCTTCTTTTTATCAATACGAAGATAACATTTATTCTTATACCTGTTTAGTTTGGGTTAGTTGCTATGGAAAAGAAACAATTCTATTTGCTGTCAGTTACCTTTGTGACAATCTTGGGATAGTTAAAATAAATTTCTTGATTCATATTTTACTTCCAAAATGGTTTAGCCACTAGCCGAAAGAGTGGAAATTATTCTAATTTATGGTGCCCAAAATCAATGTGTTCGGCAAACTGCCGTCACATTTAACGCCAGACATCCGGACAAGATAACTTCGCATAGGTATGTTTTGGACCTTGTTACTAAATTTACTCAAACTGGATCTGTTGCAAATAAAAAAACGTAATCATCGTAGAGTTTTAAATGAAGCCGCTCAAATTGAAGTTTTGGGTCATTTTGGCATAAATCCTAATACTTCATTACGCAAAATTGGTGATGCGACTGGTTTTTCATTAGGCTCTGTACACACAGTTACTAAATTACATAAATTTCATCCATTCAAAATGCAAATATTGCAAGAGTTAACCGAGGGTAATTTCGATAGGCGAGTTGAGTTTTGTGAACAAATGACTGTAGCGATTAATGATAATACCATTCATGTAAAGAATATCTGCTTCACTGATGAGTGCACATTTTATCTAAATGGATTTGTTAATAAGCATAACTGCAGGTATTGGGGCAATGAAAATCCTCATGCTTTTGTAGAAGGGCATACTCAGTACCCCCAAAAAATTAATGTATGGGCAGGCATTTTAGGAAACAAAGTGATTGGGCCATTGTTTATTAATGGGAATTTAAATGGAGGCATTTATTTAGATATGTTGGAAAATACCATCAATCCGCTTATCACTGAAACCATTGGAAACCAAATCGGAGACGATGGAAACCCTATACTTGATAAGGCTGAAATATATTTCCAGCAAGACGGCGCTCCTCCACACTATGTTCTTCCGGTTCGGCAATGGCTAGACGACGAATTTTCAGATAAATGGATTGGGCGAAGAGGGCCTATAGAATGGCCTGCTAGATCTCCTGACTTGTCGCCATTAGACTTTTTTCTATGGGGCCATTTAAAATCTATTGTGTTCACTCCCAACCTGAAAGTTTAAATGAACTTCGTCAACGCATCACCGAAAGCTGCCATGATCTCCCACAACATGTTTTTGAAAATGTCCGGCAGGAATTTGAACATCGCATATATCATTGTTTGGCCAATAACAGGCAACATTTTGAACACTTAATAAAATAAAAAGTGATATTTTCGTGTGTTTTTTTTCTATCTGAACAAATTAAAATAAATAAAGATTTTTCTAATTTTTCCGCAAACAAATCGTCCGATTTTAAAAATTCAAACGTCAAAATAAAGCACTTTGAAAAACCTTTCAAACAAGCTATTACTGGATACCCCTTGTCATTTAAAATTTTTAAGGGGTTGACCCCGGGGGGCAGAGGGTAAAAGGGGGTGAAGTTGTTTTTGGTTAAAAAGTTGTCCCCCTTGGGAAATCTTTGGACGTGTCTCGGCGTTTTTTCTTTTAATCAGTGGTTTTCCATAAATCCGCGTTGGGAAGTTTTCAAATGAACACCCTGTATAACAATAAATGCTTGCAAAATTCAAAAACAGTGGTGTAAGCCGTAATTTGAGCGTACAAACAATTGACTATAGGGTCTAATCAGAGCTGCTTTCTTTGGCTGTCGTTTACATTTTGTTTCATAAAAATGTTAAGTTTTTAAATAAAGTGGCACTTAATTGTTTGAGTCGGAAATTTAAATTAAATTCAATAAACAGAGCGAAAAAAAAAACAGTGATTTTACCTTAAAATTTTAGAGTTCATTTAAGCGTAACAACAATTGAGCTTTACTCAATTTCAAAGCTGCATTCTTCGGCTCTTGTTTGTTTTTTGTTTAATGAACATATTATGTTTCTGAAAAATGTTGTGTTTAATTATTTGAGCGTGCGATTTTTATTAAAATTGTATGCACAGTGGAAAATCGCAGTAGTTTTGGTTCATAATTTAGGAATTGATTTGAGCTTAAAAACAATCAAGCTTTATGTCAATTAAAAGCCTTAATTCTTTGGCTATTGTGTGCTTTTTGTTTAACAAAAATATTAAGTTTTTAAAAAAAGTTATGTTAAGTTATTTGAGCGTGCGATTTTTATTTAAGTTATATGCATGCACAGTGAAAAAAGCAGTTGTTTTGGTTTAAAATTTAAGCCTTGATTT
The DNA here is from genome assembly GCA_932526585.2 of Philonthus cognatus. Taxonomy (NCBI): domain Eukaryota; kingdom Metazoa; phylum Arthropoda; class Insecta; order Coleoptera; family Staphylinidae; genus Philonthus; species Philonthus cognatus. Next base: position 139,518,580 of record OW052242.1, read on the forward strand.
GAGCTTAAAAACAATCAAGCTTTACGTCAATTGAAAGCCTTGATCTTCAGCTATTGTTTGCTTTTTGTTAACCAAAAATATTAAGTTTGTGAAAAAAGTTGTGTTGAGTTATTTGAGAGTGCGATTTTTATTAAAGTTACACAGAGAGTTTTATGTAACACCGAACATTTTCATAACGAGAATATTTCATTGAATTATCCATATGCAGACGTTGCACATTTTCCGATGAAAAGAATTCAATTTGAAGTTTTAAGCGAGTGTTTTCCACTCCCAGGCTAAGCATGAAGTAAAATTTCGAGTTTAGAAAAGCCTGAAAATTTGGTTTGGTCGCTTAGCGCGAAGCGCGGAGCGGCCAAACCAAATTTTCAGGCTTTTCTAAACTCGAAATTTTACTTCATGCGCCACCGGTACAAAACACTGATTTAATGTTAAGTTTAGCGGTGTGTTTTAAACTTCGTAATATGTCAATGTTTTGTACCGGTGGCGCATGAAGTAAAATTTCGAGTTTAGAGAAGCCTGAAAATTTGGTTTGGCCGCTCCGCGCTTCGCGCTACGCGACCAAACCAAATTTTCAGGCTTTTCTAAACTCGAAATTTTACTTCATGCTTAGCCTGGGAGTAGAAAACACTCGCCTTGAGCTTCAAATTGAATTCTTTTAATAAACCGAGCATCGGAAAATGTGCAACGTATGCATATGGATACTTCAAAGAAAAATTCTCGTTATGAAAATGTTCGGTGTTACATAAAACTCTCTGTATATACGCACAGTGAAAAAAGCAGTTGTTTTGGTTTAAAATTTAAGCCATGATTTAAGCGTGAAAACAATCAAGCTTTACGTCAATTGAAAGCCTCGATCTTCGGCTATCGTTTGCTTTTTGTTTCATGAAAAGGTTCTATTTTTTAAAAAAAAGTTTGCTTGATTTTTTGTTTGGGCGAATTTAATTAAAATAATAATAGTAATCTCACAAATTGTCTTAATTAAAATTCTTCTATACATTTTAACAAACGCTAAATTTACGGGCATTACAGTAAATATTGTAATTTTTTAGATTTTTCCTATTTTCATCATTTCCAAAAATACAGTTGAAATTTTACGAAATAAAGGATTCATTTTGATACATTTTAACAATTTAAACAACAGTGAATAAAAAGAACATAACACAAATAAAAAATAATGAACTCCACATTAAATCAGTGTTGTGTACGCGTGGCGCATGAAGTAAAATTTCGAGTTTAGAAAAGCCTGAAAATTTGGTTTGGTCGCGTAGCGCGAAGCGCTACGCGACCAAACCAAATTTTCAGGCTTTTCTAAACTCGAAATTTTACTTCATGCGCCACCAGTACAAAACACTGACATATTACGAAGTTTAAAACACACCGCTAAACTTTACATTGAATCAGTGTTTTGTACCGGTGGCGCATGAAGTAAAATTTCGAGTTTAGAAAAGCCTGAAAATTTGGTTTGGCCGCTCCGCGCTTCGCGCTACGCGACCAAACCAAATTTTCAGGCTTTTCTAAACTCGAAATTTTACTTCATGCTTAATCTGGGATTGAAAACACCCGTTAGAGGCTTCAAATTGTTTTCAATAAAACAGTGAACGTCTAAACATTTAAATCGAAAAACCTTAGAGAAAAATTCCCTTACGAAGTTAGAATAGAATATATTTATTGGTGCTAATAACTGTTAAAGTTTTACACAAGTCAGTAATAATTTTACATATAATAGTTATAAATGACAAAATACAAAGTAAAATCAGTATAAAAGAAGTAAAAAATACGAAGTAAAATCATTATGAGATAAAATATTAATATAAATACAAACAAATAACTTTACAGAAAACACAGAAATGTAAAAAACATAGAAAACCTAGAGTATACACAATTCCGACCAACATAACTAAACCTATAAATTATATCTATACAGTGTTAAAAGTTGTTAAACGATAGAAATAAACACATCAGAAGAGCAGATTAAAATATCACAGCATAGAATATAACTACTAATTAGTACTTGCAAAGTATTCATCAAAAGAATAGAACGCTTGTTTTACAAGGTAATTTTTACACCACATTTTAAATTCTTTTGCTTCTAGTCGCTGGATATTGTCTGGTAACAAGTTAAAAAATTTGATGCCGTAATATCTTTGACCAGTTTTGGCCTTAGATAGGCGAAATTTATCTAGACGTAAGTCATTTCTCGCACGCGTTTCATATATATGGAAGTCCTTGTTTTGTACATATTTATTTAGGTTGTTTTTAATATATACCAGACACTCTAGGATATATAGACATGGTACAGTGACAATTCCAAGTTGTTTAAATTTATCTCTGCAGTCATCTCTATAGCCTAGGCCAGAAACCACGCGAATAGCTCGCCGTTGTAGCCTGAATATGTCCGACGTTATCGGAGAGTGACCCCACAATGTAATGCCATACGCTATATGCGTGTGGATACAAGAGTAGTATGCATTTAATAACATTTTATTGTTTACTGACCGGGACAAATTTCTTAATAAATACACATTCCGTGCCAATTTTGACTCAAGTTGAATACCATGTGGTTCCCATGTCAAATGTGTGTCTATAACTGCACCTAAAAACCTTACAGACATTTTCTCTGCTGGTTCACTACGTTTTAATGAAAATGTTATTTCTATTGTCTTGTCTGTATTTAGTTTCAATTTATTGCAGTTGAACCAGCTGTTTGCTGTTTCAACTACAGATTCTAGCCTCTCTCTTGTGTCTTCAATGCGATTGCCACTGAGTGAAAGGGTCGTGTCATCCGCATATAGAGCTGTAGACACGTTTGGACACTGGGATGGAAGATCATTTATATATATTAGAAACAGAAGAGGGCCCAGAATTGATCCTTGAGCTACCCCATGCATGATTGTACGCTGTTCTGAGATGCTATTATTAAAACACACAATTTGGCTTCTGTTAGATAAGTAAGATGATAGTAACTTACAGCTATCCGGACTAAAGTTGTAAAAATATAGCTTTCTTAAAAGAATTTCTCGTGAGACGCAGTCGAAAGCTTTGCTCAGATCTAACAGCTTACTTACTACAATATGGCCGTCTTCAAAGGCATCGATAATATTATTTACAAATGTGTTAATTGCCGTTGTCGTAGATCTACCTTGTCTAAATCCAAATTGAGAATTTGTCAGGATATTATTGGAGTCCAAGAAATAAGTTATTTGTTCAGCCATAACTGACTCGAATATTTTAGAAAATACAGGCAAGATCGAGATTGGACGGTAATTATTTGTGTCTTGATTGTTTCCTTTTTTGTAAATAGGAATGCACCTCGCTATTTTTAAAGAATCAGCAAATATTCCTGTTCTTATTGATCTATTTATTAACGAGGTGACTGGGCTGACAAGGTGGTCCATAGCCAATTTGATTATATGTATATTCAGTTCGTATATGTCTTTGCTGCTTTTGTTTTTTAGTTTTAATATAACATCTCGTACTTTAGAGATGTTACAAAATTTGTTTTTAAAAAGGGTTTATATTTTTTACACTTTTAAACGTCAATATAATGTTTATTCATTATTGAATAATGTACGGAAATTTAATTGAACACTTTATATAACTAACGAATTAATTCAACTTTTGTGTAAATTTTCATCATTTTGTCTAATCCAAATTTCATGAATTTTTTCAATTTGTAATTTTTACAAACAATAATACAAATTATGAAATGTTCCTGATATCGATAAAAATGCGAAAATCTTTAAAATTTTAGCTAAAATTGTATTTAACTGGTAATTAAATTGTAAACACTTAGATTTAAATCGTCAGAAAGTTACCGGACATGAAAAATGAAGAGACATTTTGGAAATTCAATAAAATTTATGAAAGGCGTCAAAATATTCACGAATTGTTAACATTTGATAGATTAACAAAAATCTTGAAAATTCACGCAAACTGCCAACATTTTTTAAAAATGTATGAAAAGTATCGATATTTTCAAAATTGATGAAAATCTTAAACATTTATGAAAATATTGGAATTTTATGAAAAGCTGCAACATTTTTAAAATTAACGAATATTTGAGTAATTTAAGAGCGTTCCTCATGTGTTGCTATCCATCTTGGCCAATATAGAAAAATTCTAGCGACACTGCGTTTGACACGATTGCCAACATTATAAATGGATAATTCGATTTCTTGTAGACCGATTATTCTACCTCGTCCAAAGTCACTCATTGAACAAAAAATTGCATTCTTTTACAATCGACTAAGACTAATTAAAGTGCCGAACTAATAAATAATGTCAAAATAAAAAACCAAAGAATGTTTGTTTTATTGTCTATGGCAACTCGATTTAATAATCTAATCTTGTTGAAATTTTCATTGTTTCTTAGCACGGACAAAATACATCTTTCTTGAAAATGAAATCAAAATTCACCCACGTTTACTTGGTGTTCATTTAATTATTGCGGTGAGTAGATATTTACTTAGTTATAGATATAGTTTCCAATTAAAAATAAAAATAAAATACAAAAAAATAGGCTTCCAACTGAGCAAATCCATTTAAGTAATGTTTTATCAACATTAAAACAACGTTTAACCCATTAACGGCCAAGCAATTATAGAGATAACTCTAAAAGTTGATGTTAGGGAAAATTCTGCACTTGTTTTCATAATATCTATGAATGACTTATTGTATTACATACTGTGCATTTTTCTTTAAGATATACATAATGTTTATGCTGTAAACTTTCAGGCTTAGGTCGATTTTATATAAAAACGTGCAGTATGAAGTTTAGAACGAGTGATCCCACTCCCAGACTAAGCATGAAGTAAAATTTCGAGTTTAGAAAAGCCTGAAAATTTGGTTTGGTCGCGTAGCGCGAAGCGCGGAGCGGCCAAACCAAATTTTCAGGCTTTTCTAAACTCGAAATTTTACTTCATGCGCCACGCGTATAAAACACTGTAATATTGTGAAGTTAGAAATGCACTCACATTATTTTTTTTTTAAATAAATAGTGATGGAAATAATTTAATAACAAAATATTTACATTTTTCTTTATACATTTTCAAGCCAGGTCAAATAATATAATATATCAAATTAACTTATTTAGTAATTTAATTAACAAATAGTTGATAATGTTGCGTGGATGCATCAATGGCTCTTAATGGGTTAATGTTGCTACAATGTTGATATAACGTTATTTGTTTGTTTTTTTTTGCTCAGTGGGTTAGCCCCGCCCGGCCTGTTCTCATATTTTAGATTGGAAGCCCGGTCTGGCCCGGCCCGCTTGCAAAAATTCAAGGCCCGGCCCGGCCAATGTAAATCCCAAATTCTTCAAAATCTTGCAGATATTTTATGCACCGTTTTTCTTGCGGTAATGTTTTGAGCTATCGATTTTTTGTCGTTAAACAAGCGAGTAAATTTTGTTATGGTTTTCTTTTCTTATTGACTGCTTTTATTTTAAATATTTTCGTTTTGTGACTTAGTCATGATTATAAATTGTTAAACGCACAGAATACTAATTAATTACATTTTTGAAAATTGTAATTCTAAGTTCGCACTCTGTATATTACTTACTTTTAAGGGGATTATCGCAGTGTAACACGCCGATCGTGTTGGAAAGACCCACATAGTTTAGAGTAGCTCATCCGATGCCAAATTTACAGGACAAGTGGGGCGAATACAGTCAGAGAGAAAAGCGGCAGTTCACTGTGCATTTGTGCATTGCTGCTTGGCATGAACGGATAGGGTCTCGCGTCGCGTGGAATAGACGAAAAAAAAGCGTATAAAAAAGACGGATCGAAGGAAAGTGTCGATTCGTATTATTTAAACACGCTGATAATACATACAAGCTATGTATTGTTTTCAATTCGTTAGAAAGCGATCCTGTGTTATTTTTCGGTATTTACAAAACCGATGATTATTATTCTTGTCATTATAACTAATTATTTTTACTTTTAAGACTCCAGTTTCGACAGCTGAACAAACTATGTGTTTTATTTTATTAAATTGGAGATTATTTCTTAAAAATATAATAATAAAATAATTCATGTTCATAAGCTCCTTGTGAATATTTATATGCCGGATATACAGAGAGTTTTATGTAACACCGAACATTTTCATAACGAGAATTTGTCTTTTAAGTATACAGAAGCATACGTTGAACATTTGCCGATGGTAGGTTTATTAAAAGAATTTAATTTGAAGCTTTAAACGAAAGTTTTCCACTCCCAGGCTAAGCATGAAGTAAAATTTCGAGTTTAGAAAAGCCTGAAAATTTGGTTTGGTCGCGTAGCGCGAAGCGCGGAGCGGCCAAACCAAATTTTCAGGCTTTTCTAAACTCGAAATTTTACTTCATGCGCCACCGGTACTAAACACTGATGCAATAGAAAGTTTATCGGTGTGTTTTAAACTCCGTAATTTGTCAGTGTTTTGTACCGGTGGCGCATGAAGTAAAATTTCGAGTTTAGAAAAGCCTGAACATTTGGTTTGGCCGCTCCGCGCTTCGCGCTACGCGACCAAACCAAATTTTCAGGCTTTTCTAAACTCGAAATTTTACTTCATGCTTAGTCTGGGAGTGGAACACACTCACTTCAAGTTTCAAATTATTTTTTTTAACAACGAGGAGGACCAAACGAGGACGATAAAGCTGATAACAAAAACACATTCTGGGAAGAACTAACGGTAGTAATAGAAGAAGCAAAGGGAACAGTATTCATAGCGGGTGATTTCAACAGCAGGGTAGGGAAAAATGACGAGGAATATAACAAAATAATTGGATCACATGGAGAATCTCACAGAAACAATAATGGTAAACGAATGCTCGATTTTTGCGTGATTAATAATCTAATAATATCTAACACGTTCTTCAAACACAAAGACATACATAAGTTCACGAGAGAAGTATGCAGCAGAAACGAAAAGTCTATTATTGATTACATATTAGTGGACAGAAACAACAGAAATATAATCCAAGACACAAAAGTCAAAAGGGGACCAGAAATAGGTAGCGACCATTTTATGCTTGTGAGCAAAATAAAAGAAACAGTTACGACAGACAGAAACAACAAAACAATAGTACAAAACGGAAAACCAGCTAGAACAATAAAAGTATACAAATTACGAAATAACGAAATAGCAGAAAAATACAAACAGCAAATAAAGGAAAAAGTGAAGCTACTCAGAATAACAGAAGGAGATAAAAATGTAGAAGAAAGTTGGGAAATCCTAAAAAAATTAATGTTAAAAACGGCCGAGGAAGTATGTGGAGTGAATAAAAATGGAGGAAATAGAAAACAAACGGAATGGTGGACACAACAAATCAAAACACAAATTAAATCAAAGAAAACAGCTTGGCAAAAGTACCTAAACAACAAGACAAACGACAATTACAATCACTATAAAGCAGAAAGGAAAAGAGCAAAACAACTAATATCGAATTCAAAGAACAGCAAATGGAAGGAGTTCGGTGGAAAAATTGAACAGGACAGTAGAAGCAACCAGAAACTTTTCTATAAGGTATTAAAGTCACTAAGAATGGACAAAACTAACAACTCCTTCCATGTCAAAACAAAAACGGAGACAAATTGACAGAAGGAAATGATATAATGGAGAGATGGCGAGAATATTTCCAAGAGTTACTAGAAGTAAAAAATAAATCGATAGAGACAGAAATCGACATTGCGACAAGTAAAGAAGAAGACGAAAATCTAACTAGTACAACAGAGTTACAGGAAATTATACAAACACTAAAAAATGGAAAATTACCCGGCTATGACAAAATAACGACAGAGATGGTAAAAAATCTAGGACAAGAAGGAACTGAAATGCTTCTAAACTTATACAATAAAATCTGGAAAGAAGAGAAAATACCCAAGGATTGGAGTATGGCACTAATAACTCCAATACACAAAAAAGGCGGCAAACTAAATTGTAACAATTACAGAGGCATAACACTAATAAGCACAGCCATGAAAATATTCGAAAAAATTATTGACAGAAAGATCAGGTCTGTAGTAGAGAGCACGTTAGACGAATCGCAAAGTGGATTTAGAAGAAGAAGAAGCGTCCAAGACCACATATTTACGCTAAAGCAATTGGCTCAAAAAACAATCCGCGAAAAAAAGAGCATCCTCCTTGCTGCGATAGACTTGGAGAAAGCCTTTGATAAAGTACCGCGTAACAAATTATGGGCAATACTTCATCAAAGAGGAATTAATAACAAAACAATCAGAATGGTGAAATACATATATAGACAGAACGAAAATGCAGTAATAGTGAACAACAAAATGTCCGAAACATTCACAACGGAAGTCGGATTAAGGCAAGGAGGAGGATTGAGTCCCTTGCTGTTCATAATATTTATGGATGAGATAGTCAAAATAAGTGCAGCACAGTGCAGTAAAATAACAGTAGGGTACAAAGACATGAAAAGGATACAAATATCTGAAGCAGCATTTGCAGATGACGTCTTAATATTTGCACGGAACAAAAAGGAACTACAGAAAAATTTAGAAGTATGGAATAACACGCTAGAATCATATGGAATGACAATAAACAAACAAAAAACAAAAGTTATGGCTATAGGCGAAGAACAGGGAGATCTAAATATCACAATAGGAAATGAACAAATAGAACAAGTAACTGCCATAAAGTACCTAGGAGTAACCATTGACCAACAAGGAAAACAGGACATAATAATACAAGAAAGAATAAACAAAACTGCTAAATTATACCACACAATGAGAGAAACATTTATTAATAGAGCAGAAATATCCAAGGAAACAAAAATAAAAGTATTCAAAAGTATATACAGACCCATACTTACATATGGTTGCGAATCCTGGAACTTGACACAACAACAAAGAAGTAAAATACAAGCCATGGAAATGAAATACCTAAGAAGAGTGAAAGGAGTAACAGAAAGAGACAGGCTAAGAAATACTGAAATAAGAAAAGAACTCGAATGTCAGCCAACACTAGAAGTGATAGAAAGAAGACAGCTTGGATGGTGGGGACACTTACAACGAATGGAAGACACAAGACCAGTCAGGGAAGTATGGGAAGCAAAAATACACAAAAATAAAGAGAGGAAGACCGAGACAAACATGGGACGAAACCATTGCTGCAATACTAGGCAGAAAAGGACTAACCTGGGCAGAAGCGAAGAAATTAGCTAAGGACAGAAACGGATGGAAGAAGTTTATAGCAGGATGAACATTCCTGCAACAAATCCTACACCAATATTTGGTAGAAGGATAAAAGATTATATATAACAACGAGTATCTAAAGATTTACGACATATACTGTGTAATTCTCACATGTATACTTGAAAGAAAAACTGCCTGTGTGTACAAGTTGAGGCATTAATTGCGATTGATTGGCTACAGTTTTTAATGGTCATAGAGGCAACCCAATTTACACATAACTTAAAAAATAATGGTGTCAAAATTGTATTGGATGAACATGTTCGGTGTTATATAAAACTCTGTATATGAAAAAACCGGAACATAGGATTTTCAATGATATTTTTTATATAGGAATATTATCTTTGATAACTGCTATTGCGATAAAAATAATGTGTATTAATTTGGCCTCTGCCAAATTGGGTAAATACCCCAGATTTTGGGGAGAATTTCAATTTTTATTTTATCCAATATTCTAGTTTTTATGAATGCAACAAATAAATAATAGATTGAAAAAAATTAAACGGACAGCTGCCCTGTTTTTTTATAATTAGTACAGGGTTTACAAAATGATGATGTGTATAAATAGAGGATTGCAATAACATTCAATTACAATTCATTTATTCCTTATTTACTTACTATCAAAATATGACTCATCATAAATCAGCCAAATTTGAAATAAAATATATTGGGTTCGGTACAATTAATATGCACGCAGTTAAACCCTACATTTTTGTAAACATTCGTCAAACATATATTACCTGTGCTCAGTAAAAAATAGTTGATTTGTAAAATTAATCTACGACAACGTCATATTGGTGACGTTATTCTCACTATTCTTATAGTTTTGGTATCATTGATTCGTTGATGAAGTCGCAGTTGGTTGAAATATGTCCGATTGCTAGAAACTTTACAATTTACTTTAATAGTTTTATTGCGAGAAGTTTAATGGCATTTAACAACTGTTTTAACAACGAAAGATTTAAGACGAAATAATGATTTGAACAAGACTGATTGTTATTCGATTGCTTCTGCTTATTAATCAGCTTAAAACACTTTAAAAATAATTTAATAATACCGACACTGTCAAATAATTAGGAAAGCCAATATTAAAGGTATATTACACATCTTTATTTAAATTAGTGAAACATTTCATGTTTTCTATATTAGTGAACATGCAGTATAAAAAAATACTTATTCCATTAGTAGTCAGAAAGCTAAAAATAAAACACTAGTACAATAAAATATCGATTATAATTGCGAAATATTAATTTTACGAGAATAAATGCTAACGACGCGAGCCGTTTTTGTTAACTACGATTGAGAAAAGAAAATAAAAACAAACGCGAAGCCGCGCAGCGTTCACCGGCCCAGGGATAAACGCTGGCCGCATGCTGCTCCCCCCTCCAATAATTGTGCAGATGAGTGTACAACGCGTTCAACTAAGAGAAGATCCGCAAGGCGGCGGTATTTTACGGTCTTATTTTTTAAGATTTTTATTTTAACCTGACTCGGGCATGAGCTATCGCATCCTTATGAAATGTTCACATTATATTCCTTATAGTATAAACTAGTAAGATATGGGAATATTTTTTTTAATTTTGAAAAATATAACATTATTTTTTTCATACCTCTGAAAGCAAATTGTTAAAAGAAAAAGTACTTCGATATTTTACTAGATAATTGAGCTTAATATACGCTGTCAAAATTTCAAGTTTCTAGGATCTTTAGTTTTTAAATAAACCTGACATTAAATTTCAAACCTCTGTTATATTCCCCTTAATACTGAAATTAACGTTGCACTTTAAAAACAATTACCACATGATTATAAATTGTTAAATGTAGAGAATACTAAGAAGACTCAGTTGCACCAGAAACGTTGAACTCAAGTTCAAGCTGAACTTGACTTCAAGATGACAGTTACCATTGTTGTAATGTCACTTTGAACTTGAGTTCAGAGTGTAACGTACGAACGTGTTGTTTGTCGTTACGGTTCTTTTATATATTTTAGATTTCCTGTATTTGTCGTTAAACACGCGATTTAGTCAACTTGGGTCCAATCACAGATATTCAAAGTTTATAGTTTTACGTGGTATTTAATTTGATACTTAATAAATTGAATTTACTGATTGAAACAGACTTAGATTTAAGATTTAGAGTTCGAAAATTCAGAGTTTAAGATTTAATATAGAGATTAAGAATTGACTGTCTTGATCAACTGCCGAAGTAGAGGTGTTCTCCCCAACACCAGAACAACTCCATTTCTTTCGTGATAAGATAAGTCACTGATTATGTGTACGCATAACATGGAATAAAAAAACAAGATTATAATTACTAAGAAAAGATAATATATAAAATTACGAAAATGTTATTCGTGAAAATGCAAACAATGTCTTAATTAATAAGACAACTTAAGACTAACTACTCGAATTCAAATAGTTTTGAATTTGAATTTATCTTGTTTGAACTAAAAAAAAAGGTTTGGTATATAAAAAAATATTTGAGTTGCGTATCCATTAAAACAACTATTCTAATTCAAATAGTTTTGAATCTGAATTTATCTTGTTTGAACTAAAAAAAAGGTTTGGAATATAAATAATATTTAAGTTGGGGATTATTTGCTATTTCCAATATTATCTGTACAAGGAGATAATTACACTATAATGATAAATATATACAGAGTTATTCATAAACACATTAAATATAAATTAAACTGAGAGATACATTACAAGAGTTGAACCAGTTCAAAGTGACATTAATTTTTGGAAATTATAATGCTAAGTTCGCTCTCTGTATATTACTTACTTTTAAATACTGAAATTAACTTTGCACTTTAATAACAATGACAACAATTTTTTCGCGTATGTCTATCTACACATACACAAAAACAGCACACTTAAATTGCGAAACGAGATTATCTCATCGAATGGTGACACGCGTCATTTGATTTGACTGAGTGCGTATTCGACGTTCAGCGCGCCGACACGCAAATGAGACTGTTTCCCGGCGTTCGAAAAAAGGGGGCCCCCTATCAATTGCGTCCAATTGCTCCGGGGCCCCACCACACACACTTTTGTTATAAAAATACACCGACCAGACGCGATTCCCGGCACGCGACCAGACAGTTTTTCGCCAACATCCCAAGGATGAGGGATTCAACATTTTGCTGATGTACTCGAAAAACGCATGCACAATATTTAAAACAAAATACACACATGTTTCGTTTAAATAATGCAAATTTATGAAATATTTCCATTGATTGAAGTATTAACATTTTTGGTCCTGTTCGAATAAAATGCCATTTACATGCTGTCAAAATTATTTTGGATATTTTTGTAGTAGCTTTAATTTAAATAGTAGAACTTAATTTTAATTGACATATTTATTTTCTGTTTACGTATACATTAAGCCCTTTTGTTTAAATTTTAATTCTCAGATTCTTTTATTTTTGTGTGAAGGTATGGACAGAGGCGTAGTAATGGGGGCAAGGCCGTAGCCAGAAGGAGGGGGAAATTGGGGTTCAAACCCCCCGGAATTTTCAACATGTTAAACTTTTCTTTGTAAAAGCGGCCTTGTAAGAACAAAGCAATATTTTTACTATTAAAAGAACTGAAAATTTGGTTTGGTCGCTCCGCGCTTCGCGCTAGGCGACCAAACCAAATTTTTAGACTTATCTAAACTCGAAATTTTACTTCATGCTTAACTAAGGAATGGAGAAACAGAGGCGTAGCAAGGGGGTGCGGACCGCCCCGTGTGCCATCATTGAGGGGGTGACAAAAGGGCAAATTAATTTTTCGCCAAATGAAAAAATGATAATGTGTGCATCATAGCACTTTCCCCATCATTTGAACAATTGATAATTAACATACAGCATTTATTTTACTCTAACCAATTGGTTGAAGATTTCACTTGAAGTTAGTGGTTTATACACGTGGCGCATGAAGTAAAATTTCGAGTTTAGAAAAGCGTAAAAATTTGGATTTGCCGGAGCGCGACTCGCTTCGCTCGCGCGCCCCGGCAAATCCAAATTTGTACGCTTTTCTAAACTCGAAATTTTACTTCATGCTTAGTCTGGGAGTGGAAACCCTCGTTGTACGATCAATCAGAAACTTATTTTACAGTTTGCTTCGTTGTTTAATTTATCACATCAAATAAATAGAGTCGATCGACTGAGCAAACACCATGAATGAATGTTTCATCAACATTAAAACAACATTTAATGTTGCTACAATGTTAATATAACGTTATTTGTTTGTTTTTTGCTCAGTGGGTATGGATGTTATTTTTTGTTCAAATTTAAATTAAACACAAATTCATGTGCATTATTTGTTTTTTTAGTAAACTTGACGTCTGTTATTCGTGAAGAGCATGGGGATTTCGGTTATTTGAAGAGGTAGAGAATTGGTGTAAAGTTTAGTATTTTAGGTCTGAATAATAATCTCAACCTAAATTTAAAATATTTACCTACTTATGTTCGCGAGATATATGCAAAAAACAAATTTGTTAAAATTTCGTGTTTATTTTGACATTATATGTGCAGTTTTTAGTGAGGGATCTAGTAGCCCACTTAATTTGATTTTACCTCTAAAATTTTCTTAGGAATTAGCTTTTGTTGTCCTTATGGGGGCTGTGTTATTGAAATTGATGTGATCTTGAATTAGAATTTTCTTATTTACTTACTTATTTACAATGAAATATAAAATTAAGAGAAGAGTCGTGTAAACCGCAAACAGTGTTAATTATTGAGACTACTAAGACAATAAATATCCATCGAAGCAACTATTTCCCGTGCAAATACGCCGCCGGATATTGAAATATACAATGAACATTTAAAACATCTTATTTGAGTTATTACAACGCTATTTGTTTATTTATTTGTTTACAGATTTCCCTTTTTTACAGTATTACAAAAAATGTATAACAACAAAATGGTAATACATATAAATTACAACATACAGAGAGTTTTATGTAACACCGAACATTTTCATAACGAGAATGTTTCTTCTAAGTATCCATATGCATACGTTGTATATTTTCCGACGCTCGGTTTATTAAAAGAATTCATTTTGAAGCTTTAAGCGAGTGTTTTCCACTCCCAGGCTAAGCGTGAAGTAAAATTTCGAGTTTAGAGAAGCCTGAAAATTTGGTTTGGTCGCGTAGCGCGAAGCGCGGAGCGGCCAAACCAAATTTTCAGGCTTTTCTAAACTCGAAATTTTACTTCATGCGCCACCGGTACAAAACACTGACATATTACGAAGCTTAAAACACACCGCTAAACTTTTCATTGAATCAGGGTTTCGTAACGGTGGCGCATGAAGTAAAATTTCGAGTTTAGAAAAGCCTGAAAATTTGGTTTGGCCGCTCCGCGCTTCGCGCTACGCGACCAAACCAAATTTTCAGGCTTTTCTAAACTCGAAATTTTACTTCATGCTTAGCCTGGGAGTGGAAAACACTCGCTTAAAGCTTCAAATTCGATTCTTTTAATAAACCAAGCACCGGAAAATGTGCAACGTATGCATATGGATACTTCAAAGAAACATTTTCGTTATGAAAATGTTCGGTATTACATAAAACTCTCTGTATATATATACATATATACCAGCACAAGAAGTAACGGTCGTACTACGTTAGAGGCAGAGTTCGGAAAATTTCCTAACAGGGCATTCGACCAATAATCCGGCAGGAGAGATGTGTGCAATCTACTTTATTGTAATACCAAGCTTTCGGGACCCATTTTGTCTCTTCCTCAGGGTTAACAATTTGTGATTATTTGAACAAACTATTGTTAAACTAACGCTGCATTTGTTTGATTATCCTATCGATACTCATGCACCTGGTGCAGGAAGGAAAATAAACACCTGGTCCTGGGCTGCGACGCCAACGCGCACCACCCTGTATGGGGCAGTACGGACACAAACAGAAGAGGTGAGTTCCTGCTAGACTATGTTTTAGGTGAAAACTTAGATATAGTCAATAAGGGTAATAAACCTACTTTTATCACATCAGTTAGAAAGGAGGTATTAGACATCTCCCTAGCTGATAATTACATAAGTCAGTACATACAAAACTGGCACGTCTCAGATTACGTCTCATTATCAGACCATGAGCATATACGGTTTGACGTCGATAGTGGTAATAACCACATCAATGGATTCAGAAATCCCAAAAATACCGACTGGGAGGCCTACCAAGAGCGCCTTACGTCGGAACTTGCGGGACCACTGAATCCTATTGAAACAGTCGAGCAACTAGAAGCAGCATCGACACAATTACAAGATGTAATCAACATCGCTTACGAAAGTAGTTGTCCACTAAAGCAAAGGGCTGTTGTTAGAGAAGTGCCCTGGTAGAACAGCGAACTCGCGAGCCTAAAGGCCAAAACTAGGCGTACTTTCAATAGGGCTAAAGCCTCTGGACAGTGGGAGGAGTACAGAAAGGCCCTTACGGAGTACAACAAAGAACTGAGAAAATCCAAAAGGAAAACTTGGAGGACTTTCTGCGAGGGGATAGATGATCTACCTCCCGCACAACGCCTCCAAAAAGTCCTTGCAAAGGATCACACGAACGGTATTGGACTACTAAAAAAGTCCAACGGTGAATACACTGGAACCCTAGAAGAAAGTCTAAGAGTACTCCTAGAAGCTCACTTTCCTGGGTCCCAGGCAATTAACAGTGAAGACTTACCTGCCATCGGCTTTGAGGTAGAAGAACGCCCTACCAGAGAAAGCAAAAAACTGGCAACAAAGATCTTCACTCCAAGCATAATAACATGGGCGATCAACGGCTTCAAGCCGTTCAAATCCGCGGGGGCAGATGGTATCTTTCCAGCCCTTTTGCAAAGGGCAGGGGAGGAGTTATTACCACGTCTCACGCAAATATTCAGAGCTAGCTACTCTCTTGGGTATATCCCCAAGCAGTGGAGGGAGATGGCGGTGGTGTTTATACCAAAGGCTGGCAAACGCCAAACTGACGAGCCCAAGTCATATCGCCCCATAAGCCTCACCTCCTTTCTCCTAAAATCAATGGAGAAAATCATTGATAGAAATATCAGAGGGAAAGCTCTTCCGTCGTTTCCCCTTCACAAACACCAATTTGCCTATCAAGCAGACAAATCAACAACAAATGCCCTTCACACACTAACAAGTGTAATAGAGAAGAGCATCGCAAGCAAAGAAGTGGCTCTATGCGCATTCTTGGACATCGAAGGTGCATTTGACAACACCTCCTATGAATCCATAGACACGGCCACTAAATCAAGAGGAATTGATGCCTCCACATCCAAATGGATCCATGCTATGCTCAAAGGTCGTAGGATCACACTGTCGGCAACGTCGATGAGTCGGCAACTGTGTTCGCAGTAAAGGGGTGCCCACAAGGCGGGGTTCTATCGCCCCTGCACAGTTAAAAACCTCGGCCTCACCTTTGACCAGAGGCTAAACTGGAAAACCCATGTAGATAACATCACTGCCAAAGCAGTAAGGGCAACATGGGCTTGCCGCAGGCTATTTGGCAAAAGATGGGGTTTACACCCCAAGATGATATACTGGCTTTTCATTACGGTGATAAGACCAATAATCACCTATGGTTCTGTTGTCTGGTGGACAAAGACAACGGAGATCACAACCCAAGCAAGGCTCAGCAAGGTTCAACGGCTGGCATGTTTGGGCATCACAGGGGCTATGAACACCTGCCCCACTGGAGCAATGGAGGCTATGCTAAATCTCACACCTCTGCATCTACACGTGAAAAGGGAAGCAGCACTAGACGCATTAAGAATAATCCAGACAGACATACCAAAATATGGATACTTTAACGGGCACCTAAAAATCCTCAACACTGTGTGTGAAAGAGCGATATACATGCCCAAAGACTACATGTCAACTGACTACGACTTCGACACAACGATTGAAGTGGCCATCCATGATCCATGATGTTGGAGCGAAGGTCAAGCAGTTACAAGGCTCCTCGATAGTTTGGTTCACTGACGGATCCAAAACTGAGAACGGAGTCGGAATCGGCATCACTGGCCCTCGATTCGAGTTATCAAAGGCCTTGGGACGATCCCCATCGATATTTCAGGCAGAAATCGAGGCCCTGAACACATGCGCCCACATATGTTTAGACAGGGGATACAACAAACAGAGGGTTTGCATCTGCTCAGACAGTTAAGCTGCATTAAAGGCAATAAAATCGCAAGTCTAAATCTGTCTGGGAGTGCAAGTTATCCGGGACACGCAGGGATCACAGGCAATGAAATTGCCAACAACCTTGCCAAGGAAGGGTCCAAAACTCCATTTGTTGGACCAGAACCTTACAGTGGAATAACTAAAGTCCGCATCAAGGGATGATCCGGGAATGGGAAGATGCTGCCAAAAGTGCTCACCTGAGAAACACACCTGGTCTGCGGCAGGCGAAAAGGTTCATCGCCTTCTCTGCCGTAAGAGCCGGACAGTTTCTCAGGTTAAGCAAGGGCAACCTAAAGCTTATAACCGGCCTTCTAACTGGACACTGTCCTCTGAAGTACCACCTCACCAAGATGGGTCAGACAACTGATGCCAACTGCAGGTTCTGCAACGAGGCACAAGAAACAGCAGAGCACCTACTTTGTGAATGCCCTGGATTGTCCCTTCAAAGAGGGAACTACTTGTCATCGGCCACTTTAAACACCGAGGAATTGGTACACATTAACCCTCAAGTTATAGTAGACTTCATAAGAGGTCTAGACATTGAGGGACTCAAGTAGGTCAGGGATAGTTACAAAAGATCTTTTAGGTCGAGGTAACTTCGAAAGGCCCAGAGGCCATACGACCCACCGACCCCATAACATAACATAACATCGATACTCATGGCGGTTGTTGAATTTAAAATGTAAGGTTTTGTACACCATAACCTTACATTTTAAATTCAAGAACCGCCATGAGTTTCGATAGGATAATCAAACAAATGCAGCGTCAGTTTAACAATAGTTTGTTCAAATAATCACAAATTGTTAACCCTGAGGAAGGGACAAAATGAGTCCCGAAAGCTTGGTAGTACAATAAAGTAGATTACACACATCTCTCCTGCCGTATTATTGGTCGAATGCCCTGTTAGGAAATTTTCCGAACTCTGCCTCTATACATATATATATATATATATATACATCGCGCTAAACACTTAATTATTATTATTATTAGGGTACATTTTCTTTAAACAATGAACAAAAGTAGGGAATTTAGAATTTGATAATAATGTGTTTGTTAGGTAACCATTTTTAGCAAAACAATCGACGTGTTTTCATTTGACAACTGGAATTTATCAAAAATATTTCTGTAAGTTTGCCTTCAATTTCATGAACATTTGATCATTACGTATTGATCTTTAGCAAAACATAACCTTTTTTTAGTTGAAAATTGAACTTTATAGGTTTTTTATTCTTCTATAATTTGAAGAAAATATAAACAAGGAATTTTATTTTTAAGTATACATATCACAATGAATACGTTGTAAATTTGCAGGCGGTCGTTGCTTATTTTTAAGTGTTCCATTTGAAGTTTCTAACGAGTGTTTCCACTCCTTGATTAAGCATGAAGTAATATTTCGAGTTTATAAAAGCCTGAAAATGTAGTTTGGTCGCGTAGCGCGGAAGTTTAAAATATAGTGTGAAGTTTAAAATATACTTTATGTTTGATCTAATGTTAATAAATTGTATCCATGTTTAATTGCTGTAACCAAATCATCCACCTCCAAAATTCGAGCCCCTGAAGCAATTTTCTCAGTGATTTCTATGCATGTATACTTAAAATAAAAACTCTCTGTATATAAATAAGCATTTTATTGTACAGCTACAACTTAAACGAGTTTTTCTGAGATATTGAAATTGTTTTTAAAACCCATTGAGCAAGTATATTTATATGTATAATGTTTGACCAACATTAAAACCACGTTAATGTTATTACAGTGTTGATAAAACGTTATTTGTTTGTTTTTTGCTCAATAGGATTGTTTTAATAAAACATTGAGTTTATTCTGTGAGTCTAAAATATTCTCAAAATGTGTGTATTTGTTCGAAATAGGATGTTATTTTTACCCTACATAGGATGTTTTTTTGCTTTCTAAGTAAGGATGTTTTTTTACCGTATCTGAGATATTTTTTTTACCATACTTAGGGTGACAAGTTCTTTATTTTAGTTATGTCTTAGATATATTCCCACTGAGTAAAAAACAAACAAATAACGTTTTATAAACATTGTAACAACATTAAACGTTGTTTTAATGTTGATGAAACATTATTTAATAGTGTTCGCTTAGTGGGTTATGTTCGTAATTTTAGTTTTATCTTTAGTATATTAATAATAATGGCTTTCTTGCCCAATTACAAGACATGTAATATAATATAATAAACAATTAACGTAGGTACATACAAAATGTAAGTCTAAACAATATAAAGACCTAGCGTCTGTGTACGACAGATATGTAAAATATTATTCATTAAACATTTCGCAGAGTTGTAAAAAATATCACAACAGGATGGTAATTTATTAGATATTCCAGACATGATAACAATAGGCGCTTTTAATCTCAGGTTAGTGCTATGGATAGGAATGCTAAATGTGCCCACTGAGCAAAAAACAAACAAATAACGTTATATCAACATTGTAGCAACATTAAACGTTGTTTTAATATTGATGAAACATTACTTAAATGAGATAAATTCAAATTCAAAACTATTTGAATTCGAGAAAATAAGCTTACGCTCCTTATAATTTGCACACTTTAAACATAATATATAAAATTACGAAAAAACTATTCGTGAAAATGCAAACAGTGTCTTAATTAATAAGACAATTTAAGACGATAAATATCCATTGAAACAACTACTTCCTACCTAAACGTTACATATGCTTTAATAGAGCGTTGTAACAAATCAAATTAAATAAGATTTTATATATTTCATTGTATAATTCAATATCCGGAGGTGTATTTGCACGGGAAGTAGTTGTTTCAATGGATATTTATCGTCTTAAATTGTCTTATTAATTAAGACACTGTTTGCATTTTCACGAATAGTTTTTTCGTAATTTTATATATTATTACTTAAATGGATTTTCTTAGTGGGTGGGTTTTGGCCTGCTGCAAAAAGCTGGAATATGTAGCTCAATCTAATTTAATAAGTAACTGTATGTTTTTGAGTTTACGTGAAGTGATTATTACACTAATAAAGACTGCTATTCCTTACTTCACTTTTTATTTTTATCGTTAGATGTACATTTCGAGACACAAGTGCTCATTATCAATAACAAACTGTTACACTTTGTGTCTTTGTGTCTCGAAATGTTCATCTAACGATAAAAATAAAAAGTGAAGTGAGGAATAACAACAGTCTTTATTAGTGTAATTTAATAAGTCTGGTGAGTCTATTGCATCGTGTAATAATGTATGCATAAATAAAATAGATGCTTTTGGTCTACGAAATGCAAGTGATTCTAAACTAAATTTATTGAGAAGTGTGTCATGATGAAATCCTCTGACAGGGTAGTATCCTTCAGTTTCATAAAATAAACATTTGAAAAACTTGCGTTATACGCTTTCAATCATCTTTATTTGATTCTGAGTTTGAGGAAACCAAACCAAGGCTGCATATTCCAGCTTTGAGCGTACATAAGAGTTATATAGTGTTTTTAATGCATCGATGTTCTTAAGACTAGACGAGTTGCCATAAATAAAGCCTAAAGCTTTCAATGATCTTCATAAATTCAAATAAATTTCTTAATAATTAATAAAATGATAATTTTATTATTACGAGTTTAAAAAAAACACAATCAATCTTTTGTGGAGTAAAGGTCAATTCTTTAATGTTTCCGTTAATAAAAACATCAATAGTTTCATTATTCCGTACTAAAACAAGTAATGAATCGTTTACAGAGGTCAGTTATTTAAATCTAAAGTTCGCGTTGATAAAAACATTATTTAATCAAAGGAAATTCCCGAATGGAAATACCAATGGGTTTCCAAAACGTTGAGCTCCTGTAGAGAGAAGGTCGATTATTCAGTTTGTAACGTTTGTAGAAACATTATTTACGCTAAGAAGTTTTATTTCAAACAACTGATAAAATATTTTTTTTTTTCATGTACAGTACTCTCTCGCTAATCCGCCACCATAAAATCCGGACCATCGGCGGATTACTGGAAACGGCGGATTATAGTGTCTAGGAACAAAAAAATAAAAAACATATGTAGATATTTACTCATATGCAGATATATTTTGTATTAGTATGTAGGTTTAGAAAAATGAATTGAAATTAGAAAATAAACTGACACGTAACTGATTACTCAGGTTTTGAAAAATACTGGTCTAGTTTGGCCTGTTTTTTGCCATAATAAATCTTCGTAATTACTTGATCACGCATTTTACGTAAATTTCTAACCATATCGTATGTCATTCCATTTTCCTGAGCCCATTTAATGCAAGTGTCAACACTTTCCAAAGCGTCCTCTGATTTGACAGTGCAATCTACATGTACCGACATTTCGTCTGATGAGCTATCAAAGGATGAGTCAAATGATTCATTTACAAGCTCATCTTCGGTTAAACGTGGCTCATATATTTCTGGGTTTTCTTTAAACCAATTTTCAACATCTTCACGTGTTAAACCTGCATTAGGATTTGTTGCAAACTGTATCAATTCCTGTAATGGAATTAGATCCTCTTCTTCCCAAGTGTCATCATCTTCACAAATTCTAGGCCACAATTTTTTCCATGATGATTTGATTGCTCTTTCTCCAACTTCGTCCCAGGCATCAGAAACTGTAAAAACTGCATCTTTGATATTCAACATTTTCAGAGTTTCAGAAATGTTTGCCTCTCGACTTATGGCGTTAAGTAAAATCTTCTTTTTGTAATTGTTTTTCATCATTTGTATCACATTTTGATCCATTGGTTGGAGCAGAGGCGTACAATTAGCAGGAAGGAAGAGTGTTTTTATACAGCCGTCACTAGATGATAATTCGTCATTTGGGCCGTGTCCAGGAGCATTATCAAGCACAAGAAGAGCTTTCTGTGGTAGATTTCGCGACTTTAAAAATTTTTTCACCTCAGGCACGAAAACATGATGAAACCAGTCGTAAAACAAATCTTTGGTTACCCAGGCTTTATTTTGACTCATATAAACAACCGGGAGATATATGTTCTTGAATGGCCTAGGGTTTTTAGATTTTCCAATAACTAAGAGTTTCAACTTATGACTGCCACTTGCATTTGAACAAGGCATAACGGTTATCCGCTCCTTGGATACTTTTCTGCCTGGAGCACACGTTTCACTTCTGTGAACATACGTTTTATGTGGTAAAAGTCGCCAAAATAAGCCAGTTTCATCGGCATTGTAAACTTGATCCGCCGTCAAATTAAGCTCTTCAATTTTTTTCATAAAAACTTCAAGAAATGGTGATACAGCAGCCTCATTGCTGGACAATTTCTCTCCAGTTATGGACAGCAACCTGATTCCAAATCTTGCTTTAAATTTTGTAAGCCATCCTTCACTAGCTCTGAAATCATTTTTCTTATAAATTTTCTCATAGAACTGGAGTGCTTTCTGTCGCAACACTTCAGCAGTTATCGGTGTGTGACGTTGA
This sequence comes from Philonthus cognatus, assembly GCA_932526585.2. Lineage (NCBI taxonomy): Eukaryota > Metazoa > Arthropoda > Insecta > Coleoptera > Staphylinidae > Philonthus > Philonthus cognatus. The sequence continues at coordinate 139,541,358 of OW052242.1, forward strand.
CGCTCTTGTAAAAACCACGAAAAAAGTGTTTCTTCCAACTGTGGATATTCACCAGTTCTCATCGTTTGACGTTTTCCTATTCCAGACTCGGCGTTAGTGACATAGTTTTCGATCTTATTTCTGTTCTTCCGAATACCGTAAACTGTTGACCGCCCAATATGAAACTGATTTGCTATGTCTGTAAAAGGCACACCACTATCCACTTTCTTTAAGATTTCCATCTTTTCCATTAAAGTTAAAGTTTCGTGCTTTCGTTTAGTAGATCGCGATTGTGGTGAAGAAGCCATTTTTTTGCTAATGAACAACAAGAAAGACGCGCGACCGTTCGTTTTTGTTCCTAGTGGTGGACTAACGAGTAGTTGTTTACGACTAAACGGCGATGTATAGAACATTCCAGAAAAAAAAGAGAGGGAGGTGATTGCGGCGGCGGATTACCGAACCAAACTCGTTCAATAACGGCGGATTACAGAGAGTCTATAGATTGGATCAACTTGCGAAAAAACGGCGGATTATAGTAGTTGTCGGATTATGGAGCGGCGGATTAGCGAGAGAGTACTGTATTGTTTAAATTATTTTTGGTTATTGCGTTTATTCTTCTTCAAATCAAGATAATCTTTGATTCAGAGAAAAGGCAACTAAGAATATAGAACAAAAGTGTTTTATACAGGGTGAGTCACTAAGCGGAAATTAGTCTATAGTGGGCGTATCGTTGAAAATAGCAAAAAAAGTTTCAAATAAAAGTTGTTCAGAATCAATTTTTTCATAACCCAAAATTATTGCTAAATATGGCGGCCTTGCGGTTATACCGGAAGTAAACGCCAACTTCCTTATTTTAAATAGAACACCGTATATATTTTTAAATTTTTGGATTGCTTGTTAAAAATAAACATGAGTTTATTTATACATTAGCTCTCAGTTGAACTGTTTTCGAGTTATTTCATTTTGTTGATAAATTTGACGATTTCAGAGCTCGACGCCATTAACAATATCTTCAAAACGAAATAAGTCAGAGTTGTGCGGCTTACGGTTTTGCATTCGGGAAGAAATGTAGTATTTGTTTAAGTTTTTGCCATTAGTCAGATTTTCTAAATTGAATCGAGTCCGTCGACGGTATTCTTCAGTACTTCAAACATGCATAACTTCATTTTTTAAATGGGAAAAACTGTTGGAAGGCTATGGCAACAACCCGGTATCAATAAAAAGGAAATTTTATTTCGCATCAGATAAAGTGTCACAATATAGATGGTTCCATTAAAAAAAATGAAGTTATGCATGTTTGAAGTACGGAAGAATACCGTCGATGGACTCGGTTCAATTTAGAAAATCTGACTAATGGCAAAAACTTAAACAAATACTACATTTCTTCCCGAATGCAAAACCGTAAGCCGCACAACTCTGACTTATTTCGTTTTGAAGATAGTGTTAATGGCGTCGAGCTGTGAAATCGTCAAATTTATCAAAAAAAAATGAAATACCTCGAAAATGGTTCAACTGAAACCCAATGTTGTGTGAATAAACTCATGTTTATTTTTAACGAGCAATCCAAAAATGTAAAAATATATAGGGTGTTCTATTTAAAATAAGGAAGTTGGTGTTTACTTCCGGTATAACCGCAAGGCCGCCATATTTAACAATAATTTTGGGTTATGAAAAACTTGATTCTGAACAACTTTTATTTGAAACTTTTTTTACTATTTTCAACGATACGCCCACTATAGACCGATTTCCGCTTAGTGACTCGCCCTGTATTACCCAATTTAAACGTGAAACATATGTTATTTTTAATTTTGTTTTCAAACATAACATTCGTAAAATATTCCACTTTTTAGCACATATTGAACATTTGGTGCTCCAGTTTGGAAATTTTACAAGTGGAAATATGGGTACGATTTTCAGATTCTGAGTGCTTTTTGTGTGTGCATATGTGTGTGATGGTGTGTGTGTGTGTGTGTGTGTGAATAATTTAAGTGTCATGTTGTGTATCCGCAGATTTGAAGATGTTATCATAACTTAAGTAAACTTATTTCGCACAAGCTCAAGAACCTTTCTGTGTTTATTTTCGCTACAGCGTTGTAGAAATGTAAATATTTATTCGGCGATTTAATGCTATAAATTTCCTGCAGTGCAAATAGAAAAGAGATATTTTTACTTTTTTTATGGATACACAGAATTTCGATTGCATCCGATGATATTTTTACGAACGCAGGAAATAATATTTTCACGGATAGAGAAAATTTTCGATTGATGATATTTTTATTTTATTATTGAATGACGGATATTTATTGTATCGTATTTATAGAGAGAACAGAATAGGGAGAATTTTCGATCGACGATATTTTTATTTTATTATTGAATGACGGATATTTATTTTGCATTTATTGGTGCAGAGATTTTGCTATTTAAACCAATATTTACAATATTTTGTTGATGCACGGAGTTTAAAAATAATACTTTCAATTGCAATCGGCGATATTTTTAAGTTTATTTACCGATCGGCTATTTGGGTTATAAATAGAAACTTTATTGAATATTTTGGACGCGAATGACGTAAAGTAATAACTCTATAGGAAATGTTACTGCGTATGATTTAAAATGAAAATAGCAATGGGCATTTTGAAATATTGACATTTCTTGAAATTCCAATAATCGTACATCCAAGGTGCAATTTAATTTTAAAAACAAAAGTGTTAGTAAATTATTAGATTAATATCATTATACCGTGCGATCGTTTAAAACGTGATTTAGAGTAGGCTTTGAATTTTAAATTAGATTAGCACTACTGACTGTTAACATATAGTTTACCATAACCTCAAATTTTTTTCATCATTTTTTTTTAAATTCTTTATTAGTGCTGATACAAAAAAGAAGTTACACTCGTCAATAGTACACAATAATATAAAATAATAATAATAAAGAAGGTAACTAGTTAAAATTACTATAATATTTTCGCCTAAGTGGATTGGTAGGTTTCTGAGCTGGGACGAATCCTCGTAAAAAGGATTCGAATCACGAATCCGAATCACCTAATATGACTCGAATCACGAATACTCGAATAAAGGATTCGTAAGAGATAAATATGATTCGAATCCTGTTTTTTCGAATCACGAATACAAATCCTTTAAGAATAAATTTGATTCTATTATATTTTTTCAACCATTTATATAGAAATACCGTTACCAGTTGTTTTAACAAAAATATTTAAAAGCTAATTATTTATTATTAACACTGAACAACGTTGATAACAGACTAAACACCTGATTCCCTGTTGCTCTGATTAAAGATGTATTTGTGAGTTTCTGAACTTCACTTTAAATCAGTGTTTTGTACGCGTGGCGCATGAAGTAAAATTTCGAGTTTAGAAAAGCCCAAAAATTTATCTCGAAAAATGTCTTTTGGGTGTTTTTAAATTTCTCGTTAAATCACCGTTTTATACGCGTGGCGCATGAAGTAAAATTTCGAGTTTAGAAAAGCCCGAAAATTTGTCTCGGGTCGCTGCGCGACCCTCGACAAATTTTCACGGGGCTTTTCTAAACTCGAAATTTTACTTCATGCTTAGTCTGGGAGTGGAAAACACTCGTTTAAAGCTTCAAATTGAACTCTATTATAAAATCGACGAATACCTGAAAATTACGTAGATAAAAAATTAACTTTCAGTCAAAACATTGCCCATTATTTTCATTTCTAATAAGATGGCAGCCAATTTATAATATGACATTACTTTTGCCTTATATTACACGAGACAAAAAGTTTATATCGTAAGAAATGTTAATTTTTGTTTTTTAACATAGACTTACTGTCCTTGTTTACGCACGAAGTAAAATATAGAGTTTAGAAAATTCTGAAAATTTGGTTTAGTTGTGTAGCGAAACGGATAAAACACTGAAATATTGTGAAATTGAAAATATACTGGTTTTTACTTATTATGTTTGAATTTCATAGCAAATTCAGTTTGATTTTATTAGAAATATCTATGTCCCGAGAAATACAGGGAGTTTTTCTGGCGTCACACATGAAATTCCTCGCTTGACGTGATAAGTTAATGTAATTAAACTAACAAGGTCGACTCGGTTTTAAATTAAGACAACCTTATACACTAACCCCCTTGATTGTTGACGTTACGCGTGGAAGTCCTCACGTGACGTCAACAATTAAGGTAATTAAACAATACAAGGTCGGCTCGGTTAAAATCAAGACAAACTTAATTTAACGAATAAAGCACTAATAACCTTTCTTCACACTTTTATTTGAATTACCATTATCAATGGATTAACACTGATAATGGTCACTTTGTGTCCGAAATGTACATTTGGTAATTCAAATAAAAGTGTGAAGAAAGGTTATTAGTGCTTTATTCGTTAAATTAATTTGATCTTCACGTAAGACAAACTTACTTACACACCTTGGTTGGTCGCGTGCAAATCCATACGTGACGCCAAAACCAAGATCATTACTCGATTTAAACCGAGCCGACCTTATCACGCGCGGAAATCCTCACATGAAGTCAAAATCAAAGTCATTACTGTATAAGATCGACTCGGTTTAAACTGAGACAGTCTTGTATAAAATTGTTTTTATTTAAACGAGTGTTTTCCACTCCCAGACTAAGCATGAAGTAAAATTTCGAGTTTAGAAAAGCCCCGTGAAAATTTGTCGAGGGTCGCGCAGCGACCCGAGACAAATTTTCTGGGCTTTTCTAAACTCGAAATTTTACTTCATGCGCCACGCGTATAAAACATTGATTTAACGAAAAATTTAAAAACACCCAAAAGACATTTTTCATGTTAATCCTCACAATTAATTCGAATTATTTTTGACAATTCAAATCCTTTTGTAAGGATTCGAATCCTTTTATAAATATTCGAATCCTTTTATAAATATTCGAATCTTTTTATAAATATTCGAATCCTTTCACAAGGATTCGAGTCCTTTTTTATGGATTCGAATCACCCACATTTGGATTCGAATACGAATCCTCTTAAAAAAAATGTAACGAATCCGGATCACGAATCCAGTTGAACTAAAGTATTCGAATACCAAGTATAAATGAAATTGCCAATTCTTGGTTGCAGAATACTTCAAACATTAAGAGTGCGATTCTTTTCGCAATCTACAACAAGTTAGTCTTACAAAGACTATATCAAACACTCATTGAAACAACTACTTCCCGGGCTAATACCCCGACGGACATTGAAATATACAACAAGTGTTTGCTGTTACATACAGTAACCTACTGCAAATGTAACAATTTGGGTCAAATTATTCAGGCCATCTACAGACGCGTTTCGAGATTTATCTCTCATCAGTATAGCTTTGCCATTCCCTCTAAACAATTTGACACCTTAGACTGGCGGTCACGTTACCGTTCAAACATAAGTATAAATGAAATTGCCAATTCTTGGTTGCAGAATACTTCAAACATTAAAAGTGCGATTCTTTTCGCAATCTTCAACAAGTTAGTCTTACAAAGACTATATCAAACACTCATTGAAACAACTACTTCCCGGGCTAATAATAATTCAATGTCCGTCTGGGTATTAGCCCGGGAAGTAGTTGTTTCAATGAGTGTTTGATATAGTCTTTGTAAGACTAACTTGTTGTAGATTGCGAAAAGAATCGCACTTTTAATGTTTTTATTCGAATACCTCTTTTGAATCCTCTAAAAGGATTCAAATCCTGAATGATTGAATGACAAAGGGTTGCATGCTGAATAAATAGATTGTAACTAAAATAACAATACACAACAGATTAAAAGGTTAATTGTACGAAATAACAATAACAGATTAAAAGGTTAATTGTAAAAGTAAAATAACAGTCACAACAGATTAAAAGCATTTGAGTAATAAATAATAATTCAATTAGCAATCTGGGAAATTCAACAAAAAAAAAAACGCCGCCTATGTATTGGTGCAGAAAGCACTACAAATCAAGGAAACCTCTCGTGAATCGTACCTTGTATTTTATTTATTATCAAATCAAATCAAATCAAATCATTTATTGCATGTTAAAACAAAAGGTTTACATAAGTCACATTGAAGTAATTAAAAACGTAGGAGTAACAGACATACAATTATATATAACAAATCAATAAAAATATATTAGTTTGGTATTTAAAAATAGTACCCCGTCGTCAAAACAATAAAAAATACACAAAGATTTAGAACACGTTAAAATTACATAGTTTGAACATTTAACACATTAAAATCTAGGAATCTGTTAGATAAGCAATCATCTATGGAGAAAAAAGCTTTTGCTAGAAAATAATTCCGTGTAGCTTTTTTGAAGCTTTTGTATGGTAGTGATTTTATATGATTGGGCAGGGCATTGTATAATTTAGGCCCATAGTGGTTGACACCATTTAATGATTTAGATAAGCGCATACGTGCCGGATAGAGGTTGTGTCTTTGTCTAGTGCAGTGGTCATGTATCTTTACATGCGTAACATATTTAGATAAGTTTCCTCGAACATAATTGATGCATTTAAGCATATAGGCACTCGGTAGTGTTAAGATATTTAAATTAATAAAGGCCTCCTTGCATTCAGCTCTATAGGCTAGACATGCAATCACTCTTACAGCCCTGCGCTGTATCCTGAATAGATTCATGAGGGCAGAAGAGTGACCCCATGCCAGTATTCCGTAGGTTAAGTGAGACTGGAAATATCCGAAATATGCTGTTTTTAGAGCGGCTTGTGGTAAGGAGTTAGTAAGTTGTCTTAGCAAGTAGACTGTGCTACTCAATTTAGATGATAGAAGCTCTGTGTGCCTACGCCAGTTCAGCTGGGAATCCACGTGTACACCAAGGAATTTACAGTTTTTGCTCTCCCGTGATTTTAGAGAGAAGGGCATGTTCACGGACTTACTTTTATTCAATGTTAATTTGTTAGTAACAAGCCATTCTGAAGCTTGTGACACCGATTCCTCTATATTTGGCATGCTCGTTTTAATCATCTTAGATTGATGCGTGAGAGTGATGTCATCAACATACAAAATGGAGTCTATATTGATTACATTTTTTAGCTGTGATGGCAGGTCATTTATATATAATATAAAAAGCAGAGGCCCGAGAACAGACCCTTGCGGCACACCAAGTGTTATTTGGGATTCACTTGACAGGATGTCATTAATTAATACTCTCTGCCGTCTATCGCTCATAAAAGAATTCAATAATCGACAGCTCAATGGCTTAATATTGTAGCAGTAAAGCTTCCGGAGGAGGATCCCACTGTCGACGCAGTCAAAAGCCTTACTCAAGTCCAATAGGGAAGCGACAGTATCCAAACCTTGGTCAAAGCCTTCTGAAATTTTATGTGTAAGGGCCAGAATTGCGTCCTCCGTCGAGAAACCCCTCCGGAAGCCAAACTGACTGTTGCTGAGAATGTTATTGGTCTCTAGAAAGAGAATGAGTTGGTTATACAATATTTTTTCAATCACTTTTGAGAAGATAGGCAGCAGAGATATTGGTCTATAATTGTTCGTTTCGTTACTATCTCCTTTCTTAAATACAGGCAGTACGCATCCTATTTTGAGAGGGCTAGGGAAGGAGCCATGCGTTATGCAAGAATTGATTAGCACAGTAAACGGACTAATGATGGTATCTATGATATTTTTTAAGATAGAAGTCGAAATACCATAGATATCCCTTGCATGGGAATTTTTGAGATTTTGTACAACACTCCTTACCACGTTGGGACTCACCTCTTTGAATTCAAAATATGGAAAATTATTATTTGTACCTATATTCAATAATGAATCAAATGGTTTAGAGTTTGAGCTTGGAAGTGCATCGGTTAGTTTATTGGCAACGGTGCTAAAATATGAGTTGAAATCATCAGCCGATATGTTACACACATTGTCAGTATGGTTCTTACTATTGTTTTTGTTTTGCACAAGTGCCCACATAGCTGCTGGTTTGTTGGGGGCTTGCTTTATATAAGTATCATTTGCAGTTATTTTTGCAGATTTAATGGCCTGTTGATAAGATCTTTTATAGTTAATATAATTCAATTTTACCTCAGGGCATCTTGTACTTGCTTCTCTCAGCAGCATAAGTGTGTCTCTCATTTGCTTTAATTCATTATTAAACCATTTTATTGACATTTTAGACCGGTTGAATACAGTTACATTTTTTTCCGGAAAGCAGTTTTCCATGCAGTTACAAATAATATTTAAAAAATTTGAGAATTTTGAATCTAGGTCAGTATTATTACATTGAATGAAATTAAAGTCTGTTGAATCTAGTTGTTTATATAAGTTGAACCTACCTATTTGAGTATATGGTCTTACCCTACGGAATTTTTCCTTTACATGATCCTTTTGTTTCGTCTCAACCTGAGTATGATTGATTTTAATAATTTATGAGTAATAAATTATTCCATTCGGGTCCATGGATGTAGTATGAATGAGTTTGTGTTGTTTCAGGAGTAAATGGTTATTTATCGAAATTAGAACTGGTTAAAATACATTAAAAATGTTAAATATATAAGTAGATTGATGGCTAATGGTCTAGATACCAAGGCCAAAAAAAAAATATTTTAAATTATTTCAATTATTAATAATTCTTTCTAACCGAATTGTTAGTCATTGCGTATTTAATTTTGATTAACTATTGATACAATAGAGATCAATGATATTCTTGTTGGAGTTACGTGGTGTTAGTAATAGATAACTATGTACGTAGTTAAATTCCTTAATCTTCACTTTTTTATTTTAATTCTAAATGTACATTTCAGGCACGTTGTGCCCTTTTTCAATAGTTTAACGTATTTGGCAATTAGTAAATAGACATTAAAATAAAAATTGTTTGTTAATAATGATATAATACTAATAATATTTATATTTTTCACAGACTTCTTTGAAGTACAAAACACAAATACTAACTTTATAATTAATCTAATTCCAAACCGAAAATGTTCTATTGTATTAATTATTGCAATAAAACAGAAAAACGTTTGTATTTCTCCCAAACTGTAAAGCATTTAATTAATCCAACACGTCTTACTAAATGCACCCACATTTAATTTCCTGTTTTCCTTTCTGGATTAGCGATCCCCTCAAAGCAACGATAAAAAAAGAGAGACGGTGTTTACCAATCAGAATAAACAACAGGTTTAATCGATCGCGGGTCCCGAAAGCGCCATAATCTTTTTGTAAAACATTCACGCGCGATAGGAATAAATGCATTGCGTGTTGTACCGCAGGTATCGATGTCGCGCCCCCTGACACGCTAGGATTCTTCGGAAAATGACTAGTAAGTGCTAACCTTGACACTCATGGCCGCCTGGATCTGAACGGGCTGGAGAGAAACCGACGCGACGCACTGTCACAAACCGCCAACTGCGACGACGACGCCCTGTTATCAACACGGGTGGACGCCAGACGTCGGGACGCCCGCTGTTAATGCCCGGAGGATTGAGGAGAGAGGAGGGGGGGGATGGTGGATATTGATTGGATTCTGCACGACAGCGGCCCGAGGCTGAACTAAATATGGCAAAAGCTGGATGCTAGATGGCAATAATGGTGAGTATTGTTAGTAAGAAAATGGGATTTATTTTTAAAGTTTTTACAGAGAAGGAAATAAAACGGAAAATTAACATTTCGTCGTTGTTAAGAATTGCTACTAACAACAGGAAAAAATGGGATTTAATTCTGGATATTTAATTAAAACACTTGGTTTTGTTTCACTAATTTATAATTTCTCCGACTAGTTTCGACCATTGGTCATCTTCGGGGAGGAATGTACAAAAAATATCTAAACAACTATTTATATACAAATAGAGGCTATCATAAAATATGGGATTGATTTTTAAAATTTTCAGGCTTTTCTAAACTTGAAATTTTACTTCATGCTTAGTCTGGGAGTGCAGACCATCGTTAGACGATTAATCAAAGAGTTATTTTGCAGTGCTTTTAGTTGTAAAATAACATATTATTTAAATTTATGTTAATTTTTTAAGTGTTTAATTAAACTCTTTAACAATATTGATTAATTAAGTTATGATTTTTTTCTTTAAATACTATTCACACAAAAATCAGGTTAACATAACATAATTTTTCGCCTTTGAGTGATAATAATTGACATACAAAAATTATTTTACTCTAAGAAATGGGTTGAAGATTTCACTTGAAGTTAGTGGTTTATACGCGTGGCGCATGAAGTAAAATTTCGAGTTTAGAAAAGCCCCGTGAAAATTTGTCTCGGGTCGCTGCGCGACCCTCGACAAATTTTCTACGCGGGGCTTTTCTAAACTCGAAATTTTACTTCATGCTTAGTCTGGGAGTGGAGACCATCGTTGGACGATTAATCAAAGAGTTATTTTGCAGTGTTTTTAGTTGTAAAATGACATAAAAAAAATAGAGAATTATTTAAATTTATGTTAATTTTTTAAGTGTTTAAACTCTTTAACATTATTGATTAATTAAGTTATGATTTTTTTCTTTAAATTCTATTCACACAAAAATCAGGTTAACATAACACAATTTTTCGCCTTTGAGTGATAATAATTGACATACAAACATTATTTTACTCTAATAATAATAATAATTTATTTTCATGTTGATACATAAGGTTTACATACGTCAGTGAATGGAACATAAATGCGGCTATTTCAAACTAACCGCTTGATAAGTAAAATTTAAATTAATAACTAGTAAAATAAATCAATATGTATATCATGCATTAGATAAATATAAGACATATAATACCTAACATGAACTAACAGAAAATATATACGCAGTACACTTTGAGGAACACATTAAAATTCAGTTAATATTAAAAACATTAAAACACTATAAATCGTAAGATTGTAATGACCATAAATAACTGTTTTACCGATTAAAATCATGATTACAATATTCTTGCCAGTTATAGAAGGCGCCGTTTAATAATACATTTTTAACACATATTTTAAATTTATTTAGAGGGAGTTTGGAAATATGATCTGGCAACACATTAAAAAACTTGATGGAATAATAATTTGGCCCAAATCTAGAACGATGAAGTCTTAAGGGATTGGGGCATAACTTGTCCCTAATTCTCGTGTTATGTCCATGATGTAACCTGTGGCAGGGATATTTTGCAATATGCTTTTTTACATACAATAGACATTGATAAATATATAAGCAAGGAAGCGTTAATATTTTCAAGCTTACGAATATATCTCGACAATCATCCCCATAACCTGATCGTGATATAATTCGTATAGCTTTCCGTTGTAAGCCAAACAAACGCTGAGCTCTAAGAAATGGGTTGAAGATTTCACTTGAAGTTAGTGGTTTATACGCGTGGCGCATGAAGTAAAATTTCGAGTTTAGAAAAGCCCCGTGAAAATTTGTCTCGGGTCGCTGCGCGACCCTCGACAAATTTTCTACGCGGGGCTTTTCTAAACTCGAAATTTTACTTCATGCTTAGTCTGGGAGTGGAAACCATCATTTGACGATCAATCAAAGACTTACTTTGCAGTTTTCTTCGTTGGAAAATTTATGACATGAAAAAATAAAGAATTATTTAAATTTATATTAATTTTATAAGTGTTAAAATGAATTTTTAAAATTCTTGATTAATTGAGTTGTTATTTTTTCTTTAAATTGAATTCACACACAAATCAGGTTAATTTATGACATGAAAAGATTGAATGACTTTTTAACATTCTTAATTAATTGAGTTATGATTTTTTTCTTTAAATTCTATTCACACAAAAATCAGGTTAACATAACACAATCTTTCGCCTTTGAGTGTTAATAATTGACATACAAAATTTATTTTACTCTAAGAAATGGGTTGAAGATTTCACTTTAAGTTAGTGGTTTATACGCGTGGCGCATGAAGTAAAATTTCGAGTTTAGAAAAGCCCCGTGAAAATTTGTCGAGGGTCGCTGCGCGACCCTCGACAAATTTTCTACGCGGGGCTTTTCTAAACTCGAAATTTTACTTCATGCTTAGTCTGGGAGTGGAAACCATCATTTGACGATCAATCAAAGACTTACTTTGCAGTTTTCTTCGTTTGAAAATTTATGACATGAAAAAATAAAGAATTGTTTAAATTTATATTAATTTTATAAGTGTTAAAATGACTTTTTAAAATTCTTGATTAATTGAGTTGTTATTTTTTTCTTTAAATTCAATTCACACAAAAATCAGGTTAATTTATGACATGAAAAGATTGAATGACTTTTTAACATTCTTAATTAATTGAGTTATGATTTTTTTCTTTAAATTCTATTCACATAAAAATCAGGTTAATATAACACAATTTTTCACCTTTGAGTGATAATAATTGACAAACAAAATTTATTTTACTCTAAGAAATGGGTTGAAGATTTCACTTAAAGTTAGTGGTTTATACGCGTGGCGCATGAAGTAAAATTTCGAGTTTAGAAAAGCCCCGTGAAAATTTGTCTCGGGTCGCTGCGCGACCCTCGACAAATTTTCTATGCAGGGCTTTTCTAAACTCGAAATTTTACTTCATGCTTAGTCTGGGAGTGGAAACCATCGTTAGACGGTCAATCAAAGACTTATTTTGCAGTTTTCTGCGTTGCAAAATTTTTCACATAAAATAAATAGAGTTTTTGTTACTTTATTATTCAAATTTATATTCATTGTCTAAGTGTTTAAAATGTCATTTACCTTTTAACGTTTTTGATTTATTGACTTATAATTTTTTTCTTTCTTCATTTGTTTATTCAGCCAACAAAACCCATTTAAAATATACATAATATAAATAAATAAACCTTTATTCACGGATGTAGCATTTTACAGAATATATAAATATTTTACAAAATAACAATTTAACACACAAAAGATAGAAACAAAAACATTAATGACAACAGAGTAATCTTTTAACAATTCTCATATATTGGGGAAATGTATTAGAAAAAAATATCAAAGGCAGGATAAATTAATAAAGAATTAGAGCTGTACACATAAGACGTGTAGTCGGAGTGTGGAAACCACAATTTGTGTTATGGAACGGTATGCAAAACAGCGGCGGGTTCCGACATAGGCGATTGTCAAAGTTTACAGAAAAACACATGCGAGAAAGAAGAGCCGGGCATTGGATGTCCCCATTAAATAGTTTGTAAAGTAATGACATATCAGCAAAGTACCGCCTGCAACATAGTTGATCAATATTTAAATCAACGCTAACATTTACATTATTTACATTATTATGTCTCGACTTAAATGCTAGATACTTAATAAATTTGCTTTGAACATCTTCAATACGTTTGATATAAATCTTTTGATACGGACTCCATACACATGAAGCATATTCCAGATGCGAACAAACGTATGCAAAATATACAATTTTAAATGACAATACCGACAGATCCCTAGACAAACGTTTAATATACCCTAGCATTTTAGTCGCGCGATTACATATAAAATTAATATGATGTTCGAAATTGAGTTTAGCGGCAAACCAAACCCCAAGGTCCTTCATTATATTAACTTTTGAATCTATTTTGCCATCAATATGGTAATTAAAATCGCATGTTACTATCTTACGTGAAAAAGTTAGAGATTTACACTTGTCAATATTGAAACTGAGACCGTTTAAAATGCACAAGTTAGCTAAGGAGGAAATATCATTTTGAAGTAAAAGACAATCACCAATATCACGTATTTCTCTAAATAACTTTAGATCATCAGCAAATAATAAAAAATTTGAGTATTTAATTGATAAAGAGATGTCATTAATAAAAATAAGGAATAATAAAGGAATAATAAAGGACCACAGTGCGATCCCTGGGGATTCAACTAAAAATATAAAATTACACATTAAATTCAATTCACACAAAAATCAGGTTAAAACAACACATTTTTGACTTTAAGTGAAAATAAGTTTAAAACTATGTAAAAAGTATTTATAATTTTTACGTATTTCAAAAGAACATAGTTTTTTCAACGCGTAAAGAAAATTTTATAAAAATCCATGCATGGTTTTTTGAGTTATCCTATCTTATCTGTAAATGAACCAGTAGAAAAGGATGCAACGTGTTTCTTGGGATTGCACGTGGACTCAAACTTAAGATGGGATGTAGAAGGCAATGAGTTAGCTAGCAAGATCTCCAAAAATATATACTGTATAAGAAATTTAGTACGCAAGATCAGTGACAAGTCTACGTTAAAAACAGCATACCACGGATTAATCGAATTACGCTTAAGATACGGCTTACTAGTGTGGGGTCACTCTGCCTTGAGGCATAGATTGTTTCGGCTGCAACGAAAAGCCATTCGAATCATCGCATCCGCCCCTTACAAAGATGACTGTAAACACATTTTTAAAACGCTCATATATATAAAGAAAAACCCTTTAAGTTTTTCAATACATGATCATCATAGCCATAACACTAGATTTAAGACAGATCTTTACCAACTCAATTGAAAAGAACGCATTTGTGACTAGAATATTTTTTATTTTAGATTTAAAATGCATAAGATCCAACGTTTTTAGACTCTCGGGTAGTTTATTGAATAATTTTATTGAGAAATATCTCGTTGCCGTTTGTGATTTCGTAAGCATCATACGAAATCACAAACGGCAACGAGATATTTCTCAATAAAATTATTCAATAAACTACCCGAGAGTCTAAAAACGTTGGATCTTATGCATTTTAAATCTAAAATAAAAAATATTCTAGTCACAAATGCGTTCTTTTCAATTGAGGAATTTTTAGTCAGCGATGGCAGTATTTTTAAGTAATTTTTATATTTTAATGTGTTCTTGTATTTTATTTTCCGTGTATACTCTTGTATTTGTATATTTCTACCCTCAATGTATTTACTAGTTTTAAGGTTATTCTCCGATGACAAGTGTAATGACAATGTATGTTAGTGTCACAATAAATGAATTGAAATCCAATTTCTACAAAAATCAGGGTGAAAAAACACAAATGTTCACTTTGAGTTAAAATAACTTCAAAACTATGATATGCTTATTTTTTAACTTTCACATATTTCGAAAGAGCATAGTTTTCTTAACACTCGCAGAGAGTTTTATGCAAATTCATTACTGATTTTTAGAGTTATAATTTTTTCTTTAAATTCAGTTCATACAAAAATTAGGTTAAAATAACACAATTTTGACTTCGAGTGAAAATAAGTTGAAAACAATAGAAGGATTATTTTCTAAATATTACTTATTTCGAAAGGGCATAGTTTTGATAACACCCACAGAAAGTTTTATGAAAATCTATGCTTGATTTTTTGAGTTATAATTTTTTCCTTAAATTTAATTCACACAAAAATCAGGTTAATATAACATAACTTTGACTTTGAGTGAAAATAAGTTAAAAACTATGGAAGGCGTGTTTACAAATTTTTACGCATTTCAAAAGAGTATAGTTTTCTCAAGACCCGCAGAAATTTTTATAAAAATCCTTGCTTGATTTTTTGAGTTATCATGTTTTTTTAAATCCAACTGCTACAAAAATCAGTGTGAAAAAAGACAAATTTTGACTTTGAGTGAAAATAACTTCAAAACTATGACATGGTTATGTTATACCTTTTACATATTTTGAAAGAGCATAGTTTTATTAACATCCGCAGAAAGGTTTATAAAAATCCATCATTGATTTTTTGAATTATGATGTTTTTAAATCCAACTGCTACAAAATTCAGTGTGAAAAAAGACAAATTTTGACTTTGAGTGAAAATAACTTTAAAATGGGTATTTTCTAACTTTTGCATATTTTGAAAGAGCATAGTTTTGTTAACACCCGCAGAAAGTTTTATGAAAATCCATGCTTGATTTTTTGAGTTATCTTGTCTTTTAAATCTAACTGCTACAAAAATTATGGTGAAAAAACAAAATTTTGATTATAAGTGGAAATATCTTCAAAATTATAATAGGGGTATTTTCTAACTTTTACATATTTTGAAAGAGCATAGTATTATTAACATCCACACAAAGTTTTATAAAAATCAATGCTTTGTCTTTTGAGTTTGAAAGATAAATGTTAGTATGAATAAAATTGCCAATATTGTTGTAGAATATTTTAAAATATTAAAAGTGCTTTACGCAATCTACAACAAATTTATCTTACAAAGACAAGTCTCTGAAAAACAAGTCTTTGAAAGACAAGTATTTGAAAGACAAGTCTTTAAAAGACAAGTCTTTGTAAGACAAGTCTTTGTCAGGCAAATTTGTTGTAGATTGCTTTAAGAATTGCACTTTTAATATTTTTATGTCCTACCACTGCATTATTTGCAATTAATAGACCTCCTTTTTGTAACGTTACTGGACTTATAATGGAATACTGCGACAAAATGTTTCATAATGGCCCGGTAATTATTCGTTGTCATGGTAATATGGTTCGAAATGACAAAAAATGAAATGTCAGACAGAATGAAAATTCAATTTATTTAAACGAAAAATTCTACATGACTATTTATCATAGCCAATATTAAACGTACAATTCGTAATAGAACCCGAAATAAGAGGGGCAACTGAACTTAAAACATTAACCTAATAAATCGGTTAATGTTTTAAGTTCAGTTGCCCCTCTTATTTCGTTTGTATATTGGACATCGTCGATGTCGGTGCAAGAAATTCATCTCTCGATGATCCAGCAATCAATGTCGCATTATTGATTTTCGATTGCATATTAGCATCTACATAGCTTTGTGCAATGCTTCTGCTCTTCCAGCCTCTTAAACGTTGCAAATTTTCTATGCTGCCTCCAGCATCTCAGTGTAACGTTGCAGCAGTACGCCTAAAGCGATGCCCAGTATATTTAGACGCTTCTGGCAAACCTAAATATTTTGCAATTCTTGCTGGTATACTACCAAATTAATTTTTGCCAACGGACTGTAGTGTACATTTTTTCTTCTGGTAATTAAGAAAAAAATGATGATGTGTCCATCATAGTACTTTCCCCCGTAAATTGCGTATTAAATCACTTTTAAAATATTTGTAGCATTATTATTTTCAAAATGTCTTCAACTTTTTGATAACTACAACTTTTATTTGAAACATTTTTCAATTGGATCAACACATACTGACACAAACCAATGACTAGATAAAAAACACTATTTATTGAATATCTCAAAAACTAAGAGTGCTATGACAAAAAGTGAAGATACAAAAAATCTTTAATATTTTATTATCTACAACTTTTATTAGAAACATTTTCCAATTGTATCAACACACATACTGACACAAATCAATGACTAGATAAAAAACACTATTTATTAGATATCTCAAAAACTAAGAGTGCTATGACAAAAAGTGAGTCCACAAAAAATCTTTAGTTTTTCATTTCCTACAACTTTTATTTAAAACATTTTTCAATTGTATCGACACATACACTGTCACACACCAATAACTAGATAAAACACACAACTTTTGAAATATCTCAAAAACTAAGAGTGCTATGACAAAAAGTAAGTGAACAATACATTTTCATTTTGTTATTATCTACAACTTTTATTTGAAAGAATTTTTTGTTTGATGAACATTTATTGAAAAAATCTGAAAAAATCTGAAAAACGCTAAGAGTAAAGTACCACTTCCGGTTTTCCGATGTTCACCAAAAGCTTTTCAGTTCTTCCGATTGTAACAAAAAGCTTAAGTTTCAAGTTTCATCTCGATATCTTTAGCGGTTTTTGCGGTACAGCGCACACAGACACACAGACAGACAGACAGACATTTTTCAAAAATAGTCTTATTCGACTCAGGGGACCTCAAAACGGATATTTCCGCTAAAATTTTTGATTCGAAAATTTTCACGAAAACAATACTTTCCCTTTGTATTACATACGGGGGAAAGTAAAAATAGAGAATTATTTAAATTTATGTTAAATTTTTAAGTGTTTAATTAAACTCTTTAACAATATTGATTAATTAAGTTATGATTTTTTCTTTAAATACTATTCACACAAAAATCAGGTTAACATAACATAATTTTTTGCCTTTGAGTGATAATAATTGACATACAAAAATTATTTTACTTTAAGAAATGGGTTGAAGATTTCACTTGAAGTTAGTGGTTTATACGTGTGGCGCATGAAGTAAAATTTCGAGTTTAGAAAAGCCCCGTGAAAATTTGTCTCGGGTCGCTGCGCGACCCTCGACAAATTTTCTACGCGGGGCTTTTCTAAACTCGAAATTTTACTTCATGCTTAGTCTGGGAGTGGAAACATCGTTAGACGATCAATCAAAGACTTACTTTGCAATTTTCTTCGTTGGAAAATTTATGACATGAAAAAATGAAGAATTATTTAAATTTATATTAATTTTATAAGTGTTAAAATGACTTTTTAAAATTCTTGATTAATTGAGTTGTAATTTTTTCTTTAAATTCAATTCACACAAAAATCAGGTTAATTTATGACATGAACAAATTGAATGACTTTTTAACATTCTTAATTAATTGAGTTATGATTTTTTTCTTTAAATTCTATTCACACAAAAATCAGGTTAACATAACACAATTTTTCGCCTTTGAGTGATAATAATTGACATACAAAATTTATTTTACTCTAAGAAATGGGTTGAAGATTTCACTTAAAGTTAGTGGTTTGTACGCGTGGCGCATGAAGTAAAATTTCGAGTTTAGAAAAGCCCCGTGAAAATTTGTCTCGGGTCGCTGCGCGACCCTCGACAAATTTTCTACGCGGGGCTTTTCTAAACTCGAAATTTTACTTCATGCTTAGTCTGGGAGTGGAAACCATCGTTAGACGATCAATCAAAGACTTATTTTGCAGTTTTCGGCGTTGCAAAATTTTTCACATAAAATAAATAGAGTTTTTGTTAGTTTATTATTCAAATTTATATTCATTGTCTAAGTGTTTAAAATGTCATTTACCTTTTAACATTTTTGATTTATTGACTTATAATTTTTTTCTTTCTTCTTTTGTTTATTCAGCCAACAAAGTCCATTTAAAATATACATAATATAGTTCAACTAAAAATATAAAATTACACATTAAATTCAATTCACACAAAATTCAGGTTAAAACACAGTTTTGACTTTAAGTGAAAATAAGTTTAAAACTATGTACAAAGTATTTATAATTTTTACGTATTTCAAAACAACATAGTTTTTTCAACGCGTACAGAAAGTTTTATAAAAATCCATGCATGGTTTTTTGAGTTATCCTATCTTAAAAAGAAATGAGTACGCCAAACTGTTCGGAACAGCGCGTTTGCTTTATAATTGTAACGCTGTCTCTGTCGATTTTTTAATATCACTTTTAAGAAATTAAGGAACTATATTTTTAATTTAAATAACTTTGTAGTGTGTAAAAGCAATATTGATCTATCTTTTCTGTAATATTTTAATATGTTTTGTGCGTCATTTTGTGTATATTTATTGTAATCTAACTTGTTGTAGGATCTATTACCAATTTGTTTCATATTTTGTATTGTAAAATGGTTATCCATAAATATATATATATATATAAATATATATATATATATATATTTGTAAATAAAACACTTTTCCTACAACACCAAACATTATATATATATATATGTATATATATATATATATATATATATATATATATATATGTATATATTATCTGTAAATCCAATTTCTACAAAAATCAGGGTGAAAAAACACAAATTTTCACTTTGACTGAAAATAACTTCAAAACTATGATATGGGTATTTTCTAACTTTTACATATTTCGAAAGAGCATAGTTTTCTCAACACTCGCAAACAGTTTTATGCCGATTCATGACTGATTTTTAGAGTTATGATTTTTTCTTTAAATTCAGTTCATACAAAAATCAGGTTAAAATAACACAATTTTTACTTCCAGTAAAAATAAGTTGAAAACTATAGAAGGATTATTTTCTAAATATTACGTAATTTAAAAGAGCACAGTTTTGATAACACCCACAGAAGTTTTATAAAAACCCATGCTTAGTTGTTTTAAGTTATGATGTTTTGTAAATCCACCGATGAGAAGTTGGCCATAAATTCTCCAGCCACGGATTTAACCCGGCGCCTCCACAATCAGACATTTCATTATTACATGTTTAAACATCATATATAAATCCTTTTTGACGATCTATCCAATTAGTTTTACAAATATTACAGTATTCCAAATGATACTAAATAACAAACATTAAAAAAAATGTCTAGCCACACATATTAACTAGACACAATTCTTGATTTAAAAATTTTCAAAAATTCATAACTTCTATTTGTCTCCATATAGAAACAATTTTTTCATGTAAATTGTTTCTATGCGGTATTGTTACCAATCCTAACCAATCAAAACACCGTGAAAATGACTTTTTTATTTTTTTTATTTCCAGCCACGATTATTCATCCAGAAATTTTCAAAAATCCATAACTTCTATTTGTCTCCATATAGAAAAAAAAATTTCGTGTCAATTGTTTCTATGGGGTATTGTTAACAATCTTAACCAATCAAAACACCGTGAAAATGACTTTTTGATTTTTTTTATTTCCAGCCACGATTGTTCATCCAGAAATTTTCAAAAATCCATAACTTCTATTTGTCCCCATATAGAAAAAAATATGTCATGTCAATTGTTTCTATGGGGTATTGTTAACAATCTTAATTTATCAAAACGCCGTGAAAATTACTTTTTGATTTTTTTTTATTTCCAGCCACGATTATTCGTCCAGAAATTTTTAAAAATTCATAACTTCTATTTGTCCCCATATGGAAACAATTTTTTTGTGTCAATTGTTTCTGTGAGGTATTGTTACCAATCTTAACCAATCAAAACACCGTGAAAATGACTTTTTTATTTTTTTTATTTTTAGCCACGAATATTCTTCCAGAAATTTTCAAAAATTCATAACTTCTATTTGTCCCCATATAGAAACAATTTTTACGTGTCAATTGTTTCTATGGGGTATTGTTACCAATCTTAATCAATCGAAACATGGTGAAAATGACTTTTTGATTTTTTTTTATTTCCAGCCACGATTATTTATCCAGAAATTTTCAAAAATTCATAACTTCTATTTGTTCCCACATAGAAACAATTTTTTCGTATCAATTGTTTCTATGGGGTATTGTTAACAATCTTAACCAATCAAAATACCGTGAAAATTACTTTTTGGTTTTTTTTTATTTCCAGCCACGTTTATTCATCCAGAAATTTTCAAAAATTCATAACTTCTATTTGTCCTTATATAAAAACAATTTTTTCATATCAATTGTTTCTATAGGGTATTGTTAACAATATTAACCAATTAAAACACCGTGAAAATGACTTTTTGATTTTTTTTATTTCCAGCCACAATTATTCATCCAGAAATTTTCAAAAATTTATAACTTCTATTTGTCCCCATATAGAAACAATTTTTTCGTGTCAATTGTTTCTATGGGGTATTGTTACTAATCTTAACCAATCAAAACACCGTGAAAATGACTTTTTTATTTTTTTATTTCCAGCCACGATTATTCATCCAGATATTTTCAAAAATTCATAACTTCTATTTGTCCCCATATAGAAACGATTTTTTTACGTCAATTGTTTCCATGGGGTATTGTTACCAATCTTAACCAATCAAAACACCTTGAAAATGACTTTTTGATTTTTTTATTTCCAGCCACGATTATTCATCCAGAAATTTTCAAAAATTCATAACTTCTATTTGTCCCCATATAGAAACAATTTTTTCATGTCAATTGTTTCTATGGGGTATTGTTAACAGTCTCAACTAATTAAAACACCGTGAAAATGACTTTTTGATTTTTTTTATTTCCAGCTACGATTATTCATCCAGAAATTTTCAAAAATTCATAACTTCTATTTGTCTAAATATAGAAAAAATAAATTCGTGTCAATTGTTTCTATGGGGTATTGTTAACAATATTAACCAATCAAAACACCGTGAAAATGACTTTTTGATTTTTTTTATTTCCAGCCACGATTATTAATCCAGAAATTTTCAAAAATTCATAACTTCTATTTGTCCCCATATAGAAAAAAAAAATCGTGTCAATTGTTTCTATAGGGTATTGTTAACAATATTAACCAATCAAAACACCGTAAAAATTACTTTTTGATTTTTTATTTCCAGCCACGATTATTCATCCAGAAATTTTCAAAAATTCATAACTTCTATTTGTCCCCATATAGAAACACTTTTTTCGTGTCAATTGTTTCTATGGGGTATTGTTACCAATCTTAACTAATCAAAACACAATGAAAATGTTTTTTTGATTTTTTTATTTCCAGCCACGATAATTCATCCAGAAATTTTCAAAAATTCATAACTTCTATTTGTCCCCATATAGAAACAATTTTTTGTGCCAGTTGTTTCTATGGGGTATTGTTAACAATTTTAACCAAATAAAACACCGTGAAAATGACTTTTTTATTTTTTTTATTTCCAGCCACGAATATTCATCCAGAAATTTTCAAAAATTCATAACTTTTATTTGTCCCCATATAGAAACATTTTTTTCATGTCAATTGTTTCTATGGGGTATTTTTAACAATCTTAACCAATCAAAACACCGTGAAAATGACATTGTGATTTTTTTAATTTCTAGTCACGATTATTCTTCCAGAAATTTTCAAAAATTCATAATCTCTATTTGCCCCCATATAAAAACAATTTTCACGGTGTTTTCTTTAGTTAAGATTGTTATTAATACCCCATAGAAACAATTGACACGAAAAAAATTGTTTCTATATGGGGACAAATAGAAGTTATGAATTTTTGAAAATTTCTGGATGAATAATCGTGGCTGGAAATAAAAAAATTAAAAAAGTCATTTTCACGGTGTTTTGATTGGTTAAGATTGTTAACAAAACCCAGTAAAAATAATTGACACGAAAAAATTGTTTCTAAATGAGGACAAATAGTAGTTAATAATTTTTGAAAATTTCTGGATGAATAATCGTGCCTAGAAATAAAAAAAATAAAAAAGTCATTTTCACGGTGTTTTGATTAATTAGGATTATTAACAATACCCCATAGAAACAATTGACACAAAAAAATTGTTTCTATATGGGGACAAATAGAAGTTATGAATTTTTGAAAATGTTCAAATCAAGAATTGTGTCTAGTTAATATGTGTGGCTAGACATTTTTTTAAAATGTTTGTTATTTAATATCATTTGGAATACTGTAATATTTGTAAAATTAATTGGATGATTCGTCAAAAAGGATTTATATATGTTTAAACATGTAATAATGAAATGTCCGATTGTGGAGGCGCCGCGTTAAATCCGTGGCTGGAGAATTTATGGCCAACTTCTCATCTGTTGTAAATCCAACTTCCACAAAAATCAGGGTGAAAAAACACAAATTTTGACTTTAAGAGAAAATAACTTGAAAACTTTGATATGTCTATTTTCTAACTTTTACATATTTTGAAAGAGCATAGTATTTTCAACACTCGCAGAAAGTTTTATACAAATTCATTATTGGTTTTTCGAGTTATGATTTTTTCTTTAAATTCAGTTCTCACAAAAATCAGATTAAAATAACACAATTTTGACTTTAAGTGACAATAAGTTGAAAACTATAAAACGAGTATTTTCTACATATTACGTATTTCGAAAGAACACAGTTTTTATAATATCCACAGAAAGTTTTATTAAAATCCATGCTTAGTTTTTTGAGCTATGATGTTTTGTAAATCCAACTTCGACAAAAATCAGAATGAAAAAACACAAATTTTGACTTTAAGTGAAAATAACTTGAAAACTTTAATATGGGTATTTTCTAACTTTTACATATTTCAAAAGAACATAGTTTTCTCATCACTCGCAGAAAGTTTTATGCAAATTCATTACTGATTTTTAGAGTTATGATTTTTTTTTTAACTGGTTCATACAAAAATCAGGTTAAAATAACACAATTTTCACTTTGAGTGGAAATAAGTTGACAACTATAGAAGGATTATTTTTTTAAATATTACGTATTTTAAAAGAGCACAGTTTTGATAACACCCACAGAAAGTTTTATAAAACCCCATGCTTAGTTTTTTGAGTTATGATGTTTTGTAAATCCAACTTCTACAAAAATCAGGGTGAAAAAACACAAGTTTTGACTTTAAGTGAAAATAACTTGAAAACTTTGATATGGGAATTTTTTAACTTTTACATATTTCGAAAGAGCATAGTTTTGTCAACACTTGCAGAAAGTTTTATACAAATTTATTATTGGTTTTTCGAGTTATGATTTTTTCTTAAAATTCAGTTCACACAAAAATCGGATTAAAATAACACAATTTTGACTTTGAGTGACAATAAGTTGAAAACCATAGAAGGATTATTTTCTAAATATTACGTATAAAAGAGCACAGTTTTATGAAAATCCATGCTTGGTTTTTAAGGTTACGATTTTTTTTTAAACTTAATTCACACAAAAATCAGCTTTAAATAACACAATTTTGACTTTGAATGAAAATAATAATAATATCTTTATTGTGTTATCAGCAAAACTTGTCATATATATATATATATATATATATATATATATATATATATATATATATATATATATATACCAAATAAGAAATAACAGCGCATTAGGTCATGATGTAAAAGTTATTATTTATTTTTTTTATCAAGTGAGTGTGCAAGGAAGGAAGGAGGGATGATGGATGTGGAGGCCTGAGGAGCTTATAAAAAGAGCAAAACGATCGTCGTCGTCTTCTGTCCTCCTTGCACACTCACTTGATAAAAAAAAAATAACTTTTACATCATGACCTAATGCGCTGTTATTTCTTATTTGGTACTTATAGGCAGGTCGTTAATTCTAATTTATTTAATTTAATTCGGCGTTCTGAATATTATCATCGCATTGGTTCGGGTTTCTCGCCGCTCCGATGCTAGTCGAAGGTTTAAACTAAAAACCGACACTAACTGTAGAAGCAAAACGAGATCAATTCCCTTATCAATGCAGTAGCATTTATAAATAATGACGTCAATACCGGCTTATGGTTAGCGAAGTCAGTATATATACAACTTCTACATATCAAGTGAGTGTGTATGGGATGATGGATGTGGCGGCCTGAGGAGCTCATAAAAAGAGCGAAACGATCGTCGTCGTCTTCTGTCCTCCTTGCACACTCACTTGATAAAAAAAAATAACTTTTACATCATGACCTAATGCGCTGTTATTTCTATATATATATATATATATATATATACATAAGATTACAGTAACTATTGTAAGCTTATAAATTCTACTTAAAAATGAACAACTACACATATATTTAAAATTAAAACAGATGAAGACAACATCGCGATCAATATATGAATAAATAATGTACAAACCTCAACTAATTAAAACGAACATAGTAAAAAGGCAAAAAGTTAAGTTTAAAAGCAATCTAAATGTGTAAATGTGGGTGATTTGTCTGAAGATATCTTCCCAACTATAATAGGCCTGCTGAATGAAATAATCTCTTACTTTTCTTCGACAACAAGAAACGCTCAGTTCTCGAGTTGGTGCTGGAAGATGATTAATAAGTTGAAAACCTATAGAAGGGCTATTTTCTAGTTTCTAAGTATTTCGAAAGAGCAGTTTTCTTAACGCCTGCAGAAAGTTTTATGAAAATCCATGCACAAATTTCGACTTCGAATTAAAATAACTTGAAAACTACAATATGGGTGTTTTCTAACTTTTACATATTTTGAAACAGCATTGTTCTGATAACATCTATAGAAAGTTTTATAAAAATCTATGCTTGGTTTTTTGAGTTATGATGTTTTTCAAATCCAACTGCTACAAAAATCATGGTGAAAAAGCACAGATTTTGACTTTGAGTGAAAATAACTTCGAAACTATTATATGGGTATTTTCTAACTTTTACATATTTTAAAAGAGCATAGCTTTATAAACACTCACAGAAAGTTTTATAAAAATCCATGCTTGGTTTTTTGAGTTATATTTTTTTAAATCCAACTGCTGGGGCCCGCCGTGGCCGAGCGGTTGAGCCGCCGGTTTCGCCAAATCGGTCACGGAGGTGATCTGGGTTCGATTCCCAGCGGAGGCGAGTAATTTTTCTAACGAAAAATACTCGTCTCCGGTTCCATGTATGTGTGTGAATGTGTTGTGACGTCCAAATTAGTCGAAATATATGTTAATATAGTTAATATAAATCAACGTTAGTGGCTGAATGGTAAAAACCTATGCCAAACAAACAAACAAAAAAAAATCCAACTGCTACGAAAATCAAGGTGAAAAAACACAAATGTTGATTTTGAGTGAAAATAACTTGAAAACTATGGAGAGGGTATTTTCTAACTTTTATATATTTTAAAAGAACATAGTTTTTTAACCCCCCACAGAAAGTTTTATGAAAATCCGTGATTGATTTTTTGAGTTATGGTGTTTTTTAAATTCAATTGCTACAAAAATCGTGGTGAAAAAACACAAATTTTGAGTTTGAGTGAAAATAACTTTAAAAATATTATATAGGTGTTTTCCAACTTTTACATATTTTAAAGGAACGTAGTTTTGTTAACACCCACAGAAAATTTAATTAAAACTCATGCTTGCTTTTTTGAGTTGATATTGATTAAGTCCAACTTTTACAAAAATCATGGTGAAAAAACACAAATTTTGACTTTGAGTGAAATAAACTTTAAAAATATAATAAGGGTGTTTTCCAACTTTTATATAATTTGAAGAAGCGTAGTTTTGTTAACACCCACAGAAAATTTGATGAAAATTCATGCTTGGTTTTTTGAGTTATGATGTTGCTTAAGTCCAACTTCTACTAAAATCATGGTGAAAAAACACAAATTTTGACTTTGAGTGAAAATAACTTTAAAACTATGATACGGGTGTTTTCCAACTTTTACATATTTTGAAGGAGCGTGGCTTTGTTAACACTCACAGAAAATTTGATAAAAATTCATGCTTGGTTTTTTGAGTTATGATGTTGCTTAAGTCCAACTTCTACAAAAATCATGGTGAAAAAACACAAATTTTGACTTTGAGCGAAAATAACTTTAAAACTATGATACGTGTGTTTTCTAGCTTTTACATATTTTGAAGGAGCGTAGTTTTCTTAACACTCACAGAAAATTTGATGAAAATTCATGCTTGGTTTTTTGAGTTATGATGTTGCTTAAGCCCAACTTCTATAAAATCAATGTGAAAAAACACAAATTTTGACTTTGAGTGAAAATAACTTCAAAACTACGATATGGATATTTTCTAACTTTTACATGTTTTAAAAGAGCATAGTTTTGTCAGCACCCGCAGAAAGTTTTATAAAAATCCATGCTTGATTTTTTGAGCTATCATGTTTTTTTAAATCCAACTTCTACAAAAATCAGGGTGAAAAAACACAAATGTTGACTTTGAGTAAAAATAACTTCAAAACTATATGTGGGAATTTTATAACTTTTACATATTTAAAAAAATCGTAGTATTGTTAACACCCGCAGAAAGTTTTATGAAAATCCATGCTAACTTTTTTAAGCTATGATGTTTTTTAAATCCAACGGCTACAAAAATCAGTGTAAAAAAACACAAACTTTGATTTTGAGTGGAAATAACCCCAAAACTATGACATGGGTATGTTATACCTCTTACATATTTTGAAAGAGCATAGTTTTATTAACACCTGTAGAAAGTTTTATAAAAATCCATCACTGATTTTTTGAATTATGATGTTTTTGAATCCAACTGCTACAAAAATCAGTGTTAAAAAAGACAAATTTTGACTTTGAGTGAAAATAACTTTAAAACTATGATATGGGTATTTTCTAACTTTTACATGTTTTGAAAGAACATAGTATTGTTAACATCTCCACAACGTTTTATAAAAATCCATGCTTCATTTTTTGAGTTTGTAAGATAAATGTTAGTATGAATAAAATTGCCAATATTGTAAAATATAAAATTTGAAATAAAAACACTTGATTTGTTTCACTAACGTTTTACTTATTATTCCGACTAGTTTCGGAATGTACAGAGAATACTTTTTTACACGATATTTATATACAAAATCAGGTAATAAGGGCGTTCATTATTGGGGAGATAATAAATAACGCCCTTATTACCTGATTTTGTATATAAATATCGTGTAAAAAAGTATTCTCTTTACATTCCTTGATAATGGCTAGAAGCCGAAACTAGTCGGAATAATAAGTAAAACGTTAGTGAAACAAATCAAGTGTTTTTATTTCAAATTTTATTTTAATCATGTTTCACCATGTGATTAATGAGAACATTGTGAAAGATATTGTAAAATATTTTAAAACATTAAAATTGCGATTCTTTACGTAATCTACAACAAATTTATCTTCAAAGACAAGTCTCTGAAAGACAAGTCTTCGAAAGACAAGTCCTTGAAAGACAAGTCTTTAAAAGACAAGTCTTTAAAAGACAAGTCTTTAAAAGACAAGTCTTTAAAAGACAAGTCTTTAAAAGACAAGTCTTTAAAAGACAATTCTTTAAAAGACAAGTCTTTAAAAGACAAGTCTTTGAAAGACAAGTCTTTTTAAGACAAGTCTTTGTAAGACAAGTCTTCGTCAGGTAAATTCGTTGCAGATTGCTTTAAGAATTGCACTTTTAATATTTTAAAAATAAATATATTTCGATGATTTAAAACCTTATACACTGCCCAAAAGAATTACAGGAACACTTTTTTAAAAATTTGTAAATAGTTAAATAAGAGCAATGTAATTTACTTAAAATATATAAATCATCAATTATTTTTCTTAATTTTGTACTAAAATATATGTCTTTGAAGCATACTTTGAATTATCTTATATTCAAGAAATTACAGATTTTTCAAGTGTTCCTCTAATTTTTTTGAGCAGTGTATTTTCATTGGAATCTTCGTCATGAGTAAAACTAAATCTTGGCATATTGTTTTTTTGTCTTGACTTAATCACCTTTCAAACATTTGTCACTTATCAAAAGTGACACATTTTGATGTTAAAGCTGTGAAACAACTCGGTAAATTATCTTATTTGTACGATTTCTCGTTTTATCGAACTCGGAAATTTCAAGAATTTTCCAACTGTCAAGAAATGTTCTTATATGACGTAAATTATTCACATTTATTATCCGCCTATTCGAACAAAGCTGCATTAACCGCTAGAATGCAGGTAAGTTAAAGAATTCATATACAATAGATATAAAAAACATATAAATCTCAAGACTTGTATTAATACATTATTTTTCATTAAAACCTGCTCTTATATTATAACTTGAAAAGGGTTTAAGACAATACTGCCACTTTCCCGCGTCCCAAAAAACTGAGGTAACATACGTCTGTTTTCAAAATGAGGTTTGCTGCTTAAACGGATGCTGCGTTTCGTCTTTCAAAAAGATGATGCAATTTTGGTATTTTTGGTAAGCACTTTTAACTTTCGTCTTCCTAATTCTATTTTACCATCTATGATATAATAATTATGTTGATTTTTCATACACTTAGAATTTGTTTCTTTAAGGTTACTTTTTGTTATAATCTGTGTTGCTTTCACTGGATGCATGCATTACTGCACGAAATTCCGAGAAAGTAGATTAGAGCAGAGATTTCAGAGGCAACGTCGAGGATTTTCGCAAAGATTGTTTAGAACCAACAGAATGCTGTATACAAGACCAAGCGATATTGATCCTCATTGTCCAGTCGAAAGGCGTTTGCAAGCTGAACTGGGAAACGAAGATCCCGTGGTCAATCAAGACCCTAGGAGAAATATATTTGTGCAAAGGCTGGGTGGTCAGAGGGTGGTTGAGTCGTTTGACAGGGAGATCATTTTAGAGGAATTATGGGAATCTTATAGAAATAATCGTAAGTTATATTTGTAAAAAGAAATATTATAAAGGGTGGGACATCTATTAGTGTCTTTTTGAACTAAGTGTTATTTCCACATTGGCAACACTGACGCGCTTGACATATTGACATAGATGTAGTGTCAAACCTCCGCTGTAAAATATGAATCGTTTTAAAATGGAACAATTTTGGTAAATATTGAAAAATTATTTCCAAAGTTAGTGCTGTGTCGCAATGGAGTGCGTTACAGAGACATTCCGACTGATTTTTTGTGGCCCCAATTAGACGATTTCGACTTGGACGAGCTTTAGTTTCAGCAGGATGGAGCTACACCAACCGTGAAACTATCGATATTTTGCACACTAAGTTTGGTAACCGTGTTACCAGTTGTTTTGGAGACATGAATTTGCCATCCCAATTTGTCGCCGTTGGACTATTTTTTGTGGGGATATCTTAAGGGCCGTTGTTACTCGATCTACAAACGATTGACTCATTGAAGGAAAACATATTCGTCAAATAGAGCCACAAACAATCGAAAATGTACAGCAGCAAAAACAGGTGAAAACTACTGTCAAGCTAGCGGCCATTTAACTGAAATTGTTTTCATAAATAATCGGAAGGTGTACTCTCTGAATTAAGCAACAATCATTTAAAAATATTCAACGGTGTAGTTTTAATAGCAATTTCAAAAAGAAACCATCAGCTGGCCCACCCTTTATACCGTAGGTGCTGCTCGTGGCCAACTTCAGGGAAGGCAAATGATACAAGGTACAAAAAGTGAGGTTGAATTCTCTTCGTGTACATTTTACGTATGTTCGTTACATGAACTAGTGCAGCACTTTTTATAATTTGAAATTGTTCGTTACATGAACTGGGCGCATGTAATTATAAATGTTACGCTAACTTGAATAGTCACGTCACAAAGTTGAGATTAGTTCAAGTTAGTACGGTACAAACGAACAAGGCTGTTGTTATTCGACGTCTGTTACGCCATAGAACCTTTTAATGACAAGAGTTTTGTCACAAGCCTCGCCTGGTACACCCTAACTTTAGTTAATTTAATTTCAGAAAACAACACTCAAATTTCGAAACCGCCGGATTACAACGAAATCGAAAAAGAGCTCTACTTGGAGCCCCCGCCTCGTTACGCAGATGCTTGTAAACTACAAGAGAGCAATCAAGCGAAAGGTTCTGCGGAAGGTACAAGTTTGCCGTCATTCCAAGAAGCGCAATCCTCAAATTTCATCCAAACATCTAGCCTTCAACATTCGGCTAATGCTGACTTACCTACTCAGAGTTCGAATTTGCCCCAATCAAGTGATTTACCTGCTGAAATTTCCGATGTTCGTTTGTCAAGTGATTTACCAGTTAACCAGTCAAGTGATGTACCAGTTCAATCTACTAATCAACAGCTGTAATAATTATCATCATGTATTAAATTAGCTCTTCCATCTTGTACATTCGTTTACTATTGTTCAAAATCTAATAATTGGAGAGTGATCTTCCAAATCTTGAACTTCCAAAAAGTGTATCAATAAGATTAAAATTACCCACTGAGCAAATCCATTTAAGTAATGTTTCATCAACATTAAAACAACGTTTAATGTTGCTACAATGTTGATATAACGTTATTTGTTTGTTTTTTGCTCAGTGGGTATGATCGAAAAATCAATGTAACTGAAGAATCCCAACCAAGATTTGTGTATTTCTTGGATGAGGGTCTTAAGGCAACTTGTTGTTTTGACTCAACAAAGATTCGTGCAATTTTTGGTTGAAGTTCTTTAGGTAAGTTGATTTTCGGACTCAACAAAGATTCGTGATAGTTTTGGTTGATGTTCTTCAGGTAAGTTGATTTTTGGACACAAAAAAGAGTCGTGTCATTTTTGGTTAAATTCTTCTGGTAAGTTGATTTTCGGTCTCAGCAAAGATTCGTGTCATTTTTGACTGAACTTCTTCAGGTGAGTTGATTTTCGAACTCAACAAAAGTTCCAGTTATTCGTGGTTGAAGAATTTAGCTAAGATCCTTTAGATATGTTGAATCTTGGATGGAGAATTTTAAAGATTTTCGGACTCAACAAAGATTAGTGATATTTTTGGTTGATATTCTTCAGGTAAGTTGATTTTTGGACACAACAGAGTCGTGTCATTTTTGGTTGAATTCCTCAGGTAAGTTGATTTTCGGTCTCAACAAAGATTCGTGTCATTTCTGGTTGAAGTTCTTCAGGTAAGTTGATTTTCGAACTCAACTAAAGTTCCAGTTATTCGTGGTTGAAGAATTTAGCTAAGATCCTTCAGATATGTTGAATCTTGGATGGAGAATCTAAAAATTTGGAACGAGAGTACTTTTGGGGATGAACATTAGAATGCCGGGGGGGATTACGGAATAAAACTTCACAAAATAAAGTCACACGTTTATTCAAGGAGCAACCTTCTTAACATCAATACCATACCCCGTAATCTCATGCAAGTTAGAATTCTTAAACATCACCAAAATGTCCCCCCTGATGAAATGCTTGTACCCCGATTTGGCCGACTCGATGTTCGACTTGAAATACCCGTAGTTCACCCCCATGAACGACGCCTTCTTGTACGGCAGAATCACCCCCTCTTCGTGCACCACTGCTTCCTCCAGTTGCGAATTAGCATCGCCGATCAACGCGCTCTTCCTCTCGTTCAGCGCATTCTCCACCTGCAACTCGTACGTGTCGACGGCGTACCTGAACCTTTCCTCGTAGCGTAATTTTTCCCGCTCTCTTTCTGGCAAAGCGTTGAAGGCTTCGTTGTCGATGCCTTCCGGCACTTTGTTAAACTTCTTCTTTTTTAGACCTTCTTCCAGGATTTGCGTGTTGATCTCGAATAGTTCGGTTTGCCGGGCGAGTTGCTCGCGGTTGGGGATTATGTGCTCTTTGTTGTTTTCGCTGAAGGTTACGGATTTGCGGCGTTGCGCCGCTTTCGTCTTCGGTTTCTCGATGGTGGTGTTAAGCATTAGGTCGCATTGGATGTCTTCCTGGATCGAGGGGGTTAGGTTCAAGGCGGGGTTATCGATGCCTGCAGGTTCGGACTGTTTTTTTGGCGTGGTTTGTGCTTCGACCTAAAATTGGTATATCTATCTTAAACTTGCGAATAGCTACTGAGAGTGTTTAGTTTAGATCACGGTTACTAAGAGTACTTAGGTTAGGTTAGTCCAGTAATTGAGAGGATATTTAGGAAGTCGTTTTAGTGACCATGATTGTATGCCCAGTCTATAGATCTAGGCGTTGAACACAGTCCATAACCTTTACTTTTTGAACTCGAAATGAAGTTTGTATACCTATTTAAATTTGTGAATAGTCACTAAGAGTACTTAGTTTAGATCACAGTTACTGAGAGTACTTAAGTTAGGTTAGTTTAGTAATTAAGAGGATACTTAAGAAGTAGTGTCAGTGACCCTGATGATTGTATGCTGAGTCTATATATCTAGGCGCTGGACACAGTCCCTAGCCTTTACTTTCTGAACTCGAAATAGAGTTTGTATATCTATCTAAATTTGTGAATGGTCACTGAAAGTACTTAGTTTTGATCACAGTTACTGAGAGTACTTAAGTTAGGTTAGTTTAGTAATTAAGAGGATACTTAGGAAGAAGTGTCAGTGACCCTGATGATTGCATGCTGAGTCCATAGATCTAGGCGCTGGACACAGTCCCTAGCCTTTACTTTCTGAACTCGAAATGGAGCTTGTATATCTATATAAATTTGCGAATAGTCACCGAGAGTACTTAGGTTAGGCCAGTTCAGTAATTGAAGGAAGTTGTCTCTGTTACCATGATGATTGTATGCCCAGTCCTTAAATCTAGGCGTTGGGCACAGTCCCTAGCCTGTCGTTTCAGTGACCATGATTGTATGCCCAGTCTTGAGATCTAGGTTTTGAACACAGTCCCTAACCTTTACTTTCTGAACTCGAAATGGAGTTTATATATCTATGTATAAGTTTGCAAATAGTCACTGAGAGTACTTAGTTTAGATCACAGTTACTGAGAGTACTTAGGTTAGATTAGTCCAGTAATTGAGAGGATACTTAGGAAGTAGTCTCATGTCAAAGTCGACAAATTAAAGCCCAGTCTATAGACTCTAGGCATAGGAAATAGTCTCTAGCCTTTACCTTCTGGACTCTAGAATCTTCCACTAGACCCTAGACTTAAGGTAGTCGCTCTACAGTCTATAGACTCTAGGCATAGGAAATAGTCTCCAGCCTTTACTTTCTGGACTTTAGAATCTAATACCACTAAAACCTAGACTTTAAGTAGTCGGCTTACACTTTAAAATGGAGTCTCCAGACCCCCCAGACTGAAATGGAGTCTCTGACCACCTAGGCTCTAAAATGGGGTCTCTCGACGACCCACACTACAATGTAGTCTCTATTCTGTAGACTTCAGTGTCAACGTTGGTAATCTAGGCGTAGGACATAATCTCTAGCCTTTACTTTCTGGACTCTAGAAGCTATATGTCTAAACTCAATTTTTGGACTTTAGGTAGTCGGCCTAGACTCTAAAATGGAGTCTCTAGATCGCCTAGACTCCAGAGAATCTGGACTCGTCTCTAGACATCTCCGTACTCTATGCACTCCATACTCTAGCTTTGTACCATAGGCAATCGGCCTAGATTAGTTTCTGAACCCTTCATAGTCTAGATTCTAGAGTAGTTTCTGGATTCTGGGTAGTCTTATGACTAGGTATAGAAAATAGTATCTAGCCTTTACTTTCTGGACTCTAGAATGTAATACCACTAAACCCTAGACTTTAGGTAGTCGGCCTACACTTAAAATGGAGTATCAAGTCCGCTCAGACCCTAAAATGGAGTCTCTAGACTCCATTTTAAAGTCTAGATCGTCTAAAGACTCCATTTTAGGGTCTGATTGGACTTGAGACCATTTGGAAGTGTAGGAGGACTACCTAAAGTCTAGGGATTAGTGGTATTAGATTCAAGAGTCTAGACTCTAAAATGGAGTCTAGACTCCATAGACTAAAATGGAATCCCTAGACTCCATACTCTACTCTGTAGGCTCCAGTGTTAAAGTCGGCAATCTAGGCGTTGGACATAGTCTCTAGCCTTTACTTTCTGGACTCGAATCTAATACCACTAAACCCTAGACTTCAGGTAGTCGGTCTAAACTTTAAAATGGTGTCTCAAGACCCCCTCACAGACTCTAAAATTGAGTCTCTAAACTCAACTTTTGGAGTGCATAGAATACTGAGATGCAATCTAGATTCTAGAGTAGTTTATAGATTCTGAGTAAATAGACTCTAGACATAGGAAATAGTCTCAAATCTTTACTTTCTAGACTCTAAAATCTAATACCACTAAACCCTAGACTTTAGGTAGTCGGTCTACACTTTAAAACGGTGTCTTAAGACCTCATTAGACTCTAAAATGGGGTCTCTAGAGTACCTAGACTCTAAAATGGGGTCTCCAGACTGCCTAGATTCTAAAATGGAGTCTCCAGACTGCCTACACTCTAGTCTGTAGACTCCAGTGTCAAAGTCAGCAATCTACGCATTGGACAGTTTCTAACCTTTACTTTCTGGACTCTAGAATCTTATATCTCTAAATTCAACATTTGGACTTTAGGTAGTCAGCATAGACTCTAAAATGGAGTCTCTAAACCACCTAGACTCTAGGCATTTAGTCTCTAATCTTTTTGGACTCTAGAATCTAATATCTCTAAACTCAAATTTTGGACTAGGTAGTTGGCCTAGACCAGTGATGGGGAAACTACGGCCCGCGGGCCAAGTCCGGCCCGCGGAAAGGTTTAATCCGGCCCGTTTAAGAGTGCCGTCGTGAGAATGTTTCAACGCGTTCTTACTTCGTAATGTGACGACCCGCATAAAAACTACCTACCTACGATTAAGCTTTATTCTTTGGCCCGCTACGATTGTCTGGTTATTACAAATGGCGCGTCTTAAAAAAAGTTTCCCCACCACTGGCCTAGACTCTAAAAGGGAGTCTCTAGACCGCCTAGACTTTAGAGACTCTAGTCTGTAGACTCGTCTCTTGACATCTTAGTACTCTATGCACTCCAAACTTTGACTCTGTACTTTAGGTAGTTGACCCTAGAGTCTATGCCGACTGCCTAAAGTTCTGAATCCTACATAATCTAGATACTAGAGTAGTTTATGGATTCTGGAAGCCAGAATGAAGACTGCTTTCTAATCTCTAAACTTTAGTTTTTGGATTCTAGACGGATCTCGAGAATGCATCTGATAATCTAGATTGCATGTGATAATCTAGATTATTTTCTGGACTCTAGCACTCTAAACTCTAACTTTGAACTTTAGCCAGTCAACCTACTCTAATTTCTGGACACTACACAGTCTAGATTACAGACTAGCTTCTGGATTCTGGTCGCTAGAATGACATCTCTACTTTTTAGTTTCTTGAGTCTAAACTCTAGTTTTTGGCTTCTAGACTCATCTCTAAAATTTAAACTCTAGACATAGACTCTGGGTTTCATGCAATAATTTCTAGATTAGTCCTATATAATCTAGATACTAGAGTAGTTTATGGATTCTGCAAGCCAGAATGAAGACTGCTTTCTAATCTCTAAACTCTAGTTTTTGGATTCTAGACGGATCTCGAGAATGCATGTGATAATCTAGATTGCATGTGATAATCTAGATTATTTTCTGGACTCTAGCAATCTAAACTGTAACTTTGAACTTTAGCCAGTCAACCTACTCTAATTTCTGGACACTACACAGTCTAGATTACAGACTAGCTTCTGGTCGCTAGAATGACATCTCTACTTTCTAGTTCCTTGAGTCTAACCTCTAATTTTTGGCTTCTAGACTGATCTCTAAGATTTAAACTCTAGACATAGACTCTGGGTTTCATACAATAATTTCTAGATTAGTTTTGGACTCTAATCTCTAGCACTCTTAAATCTAGGCGCATCATTGTAGACTCTAAACTCCCGACTATCGATTAGATTTTCAACTCTGGGCTCTGGAGATGCTAAACTCTAGAATAAAAAGTCAATTTGTTCGATTAGTGAAGGTGGCAACAACTATCAATGTTGTGGAGATATTCTGCAGTTTGTGTCTTCGGCAAAGCTTTCAGACTAAAAGTGTTCGGGAATCACTCACTCTAACCTAACCACAGTACTCTTAGTGAAAATTTAGAGTAACTACATGAGACAATAGTCACTAAGGTTACTTAGGTTTTGTTATGCGACAGTTGCAACCTAAGAAGTCAAGGTTAGGTTGGGCAACAGTACATCAGTGACTCTAATCTAACTTAGCCTTGGCCTAAAAATCGCTTAAAACAGTGGGTGTTGAAAAGTAAATAAAATTCACTGTTTAACACGTTGTCTGCCGCACGAGTTAAATACAACTCGTATGTACTCTAGGCTATGGTGCAACGTGAGTTATATATAATTTCGCGGTAGATTTGATTCTAAGCAGAGCTGGGACGGATCCTCGTAAAAAAGATCCGAATCACCTAATATGATTCGAATCACGAATACTCGAATAAAGGATTCGTAAGAGATAAATATGATTCGAATCAAAGATTCGAATCTTGTTTTTTCGAATCACGAATACAAATCCTTTAAGAATAAATTTGATTTTATTATTTTTTTGCAACCAATAACATATAAATATCGTTATCAGTTGTTTTAAGAAAAATATTCAAAACCTAATTATTTATTATTAACACTGAACATCGTTGATAACAGACTAAATATCTGATTCCATGTTATTCTGATGTATTTGTGTCTTTCTGAACTTCACTTTAAATCACTGTTATGTACGCGTGGCGCATGAAGTAAAATTTCGAGTTTAGAAAAGCCCCGTGAAAATTTGTCGAGGGTCGCTGCGCGACCCTCGACAAATTTTGGGGCTTTTCTAAACTCGAAATTTTACTTCATGCTTAGCCTGGGAGTGGAAAGACTCGTTTGAAGATTCAAATAGAACTCATTTAAAAAACAACGATTGTCGGAAAATGTACAGCTTAGGCGTATGTTTACCTAAAAGAAATTATTTTATAATTTTCTTTAAATCTTTAGATATTCGTTGTTTTTTTTTAAGTTTAATTTGAGGCTTTAAACGAGTGTTTTCCACTCCCAGACTAAGCATGAAGTAAAATTTCGAGTTTAGAAAAGCCCCGTGAAAATTTGTCGGGCGACCCGAGACAAATTTTCGGGCTTTTCTAAACTCGAAATTTTACTTCATGCGCCACGCGTATAAAACACAGATTTTAAGTGAAGTTTCAATATACATAAATTTGACAATATTACAGTGTTTTACACGCGTGGCGCATGAAGTAAAATTTCGAGTTTAGAAAAGCCCCAAAATTTGTCTCGGGTCGCTGCGCGACCCTCGACAAATTTTCACGGGGCTTTTCTAAACTCGAAATTTTACTTCATGCTTAGCCTGGGAGTGGAAAGACTCGTTTGAAGATTCAAATAGAACTAATTTAAAAAACAACGAATGTCGGAAAATGTACAGCTTAGGCGTACGTTTACCTAAAAGAAATTCTGTTATTATTTTCTTTAAATCTTTAGATATTCGTTGTTTTTTTTTTAAAGTTCAATTTGAGGCTTTAAACGAGTGTTTTCCACTCCCAGACTAAGCATGAAGTAAAATTTCGAGTTTAGAAAAGCCTCGTGAAAATTTGTCGAGGGTCGCGCAGCGACCCGAGACAAATTTTCGGGCTTTTCTAAACTCGAAATTTTACTTCATGCGCCACGCGTATAAAACACAGATTTTAAGTGAAGTTTCAATATACATAAATTTGACAATATTACAGTGTTTTATACGCGTGGCGCATGAAGTAAAATTTCGAGTTTAGAAAAGCCCAGAAAATTTGTCTCGGGTCGCTGCGCGACCCTCGACAAATTTTCACGGGGCTTTTCTAAACTCGAAATTTTACTTCATGCTTAGCCTGGGAGTGGAAAGACTCGTTTGAAGATTCAAATAGAACTCATTTAAAAAACAACGAATGTCGGAAAATGTACAGCTTAGGCGTACGTTTACCTAAAAGAAATTATTTTATTATTTTCTTTAAATCGTTAGATATTCGTTGTTTTTTTTTAAGTTCAATTTGAGGCTTTAAACGAGTGTTTTCCACTCCCAGACTAAGCATGAAGTAAAATTTCGAGTTTAGAAAAGCCCCGTGAAAATTTGTCGAGGGTCGCGCAGCGACCCGAGACAAATTTTCGGGCTTTTCTAAACTCGAAATTTTACTTCATGCGCCTCGCGTATAAAACACAGATTTCAAGTGAAGTTCCAATATACATAAATTTGACAATATTACAGTGTTTTATACGCGTGGCGCATGAAGTAAAATTTCGAGTTTAGAAAAGCCCGAAAATTTGTCTCGGGTCGCTGCGCGACCCTCGACAAATTTTCACGGGGCTTTTCTAAACTCGAAATTTTACTTCATGCTTAGCCTGGGAGTGGAAAGACTCGTTTGATGATTCAAATAGAACTCATTTAAAAAAAAAACGAATGTCGGAAAATGTACAGCTTAGGCGTATGTTTACCTAAAAGAAATTATTTTATTATTTTCTTTAAATCTGTAAATATTCGTTGTTTTTTTTTTAAGTTCAATTTGAGGCTTTAAACGAGTGTTTTCCACTCCCAGACTAAGCATGAAGTAAAATTTCGAGTTTAGAAAAGCCCCGTGAAAATTTGTCGAGGGTCGCGCAGCGACCCTCGACAAATTTTCGGGCTTTTCTAAACTCGAAATTTTACTTCATGCGCCACGCGTATAAAACACAGATTTCAAGTGAAGTTCCAATATACATAAATTTGACAATATTACAGTGTTTTATACGCGTGGCGCATGAAGTAAAATTTCGAGTTTAGAAAAGCCCGAAAATTTGTCTCGGGTCGCTGCGCGACCCTCGACAAATTTTCACTTGGCTTTTCTAAACTCGAAATTTTACTTCATGCTTAGCCTGGGAGTGGAAAGACTCGTTTGAAGATTCAAATAGAACTCATTTAAAAAACAACGAATGTCGGAAAATGTACAGCTTAGGCGTACGTTTACCTAAAAGAAATTATTTTATTATTTTCTTTAAATCGTTAGATATTCGTTGTTTTTTTTTAAGTTCAATTTGAGGCTTTAAATGAGTGTTTTCCACTCCCAGACTAAGCATGAAGTAAAATTTCGAGTTTAGAAAAGCCCCGTGAAAATTTGTCGAGGGTCGCGCAGCGCCCCGAGACAAATTTTCAGGCTTTTCTAAACTCGAAATTTTACTTCATGCGCCACGCGTATAAAACACAGATTTCAAGTAAAGTTCCAATATACATAAATTTGACAATATTACAGTGTTTTATACGCGTGGCGCATGAACTAAAATTTCGAGTTTAGAAAAGCCCAGAAAATTTGTCTCGGGTCGCTGCGCGAAATTTTACTTCATGCTTAGTCTGGGAGTGGAAAACACTTGTTTAAAGCTTTAAATTAAACTTAGAAAAAAAAACAGGGAATATCCGCAATTGTTGAATCAATTCCATGGTATGTCATTATTTTTATAAAATCACATTACTTTTTCTTTATTATTTTAACTGTTCATTTTCTGACATTCGTTGATTTTTAAAAGAGTTCAATTTGTATTATTGCATGGAACCTAGAGTCTATGTCTAGAGTTTAGATTTTAAAGATCAGTCTAGAAGCCAAAAACTAGAGTTTAGACTTAAGAAACTAGAAAGTAGAGATGTCATTCTAGCGACCAGAATCCAGAAGCTAGTCTGTAATCTAGACTGTGTAGTGTCCAGAAATTAGAGTAGGTTGACTGGCTAAAGTTCAAAGTTAGAGTTTAGAGTGCTAGAGTCCAGAAAATAATCTAGATTATCACATGCAATCTAGATTATCACATGCATTCTCGAGATCCGTCTAGAATCCACAAACTAGAGTTTAGAGATTAGAAAGCAGTCTTCATTCTGGCTTCCTACATAATCTAGATACTAGAGTAGTTTATGGATTCTGATCCATAAACTACTCTAGTATCTAGATTATGTAGGATTCAGAACTTTAGGCAGTCGGCATAGACTCTAGGGTCGACTACCTAAAGTACAGAGTCAATGTTTGGAGTGCATAGAGTACTAAGATGTCAAGAGACGAGTCTACAGACTAGAGTCTCTGGAGTCTAGGCGGTCTAGAGACTCCCTTTTAGAGTCTAGGCCAACTACCTAGTCCAAAAGTTGAGTTTAGAGATATTAGATTCTAGAGTCCAGAAAGATTAGAGACTAAATGCCTAGAGTCTAGGTGGTTTAGAGACTCCATTTTAGAGTCTATGCTGACTACCTAAAGTCCGTTATCCCCCCAAAATAGGGGAAAGGAATTCAACTTCATTTATTCAATTGCAAATAGTTTAAAATATGATAGAAAAACGATACGAAAACTGATTAATCGACATTCACAGAAGCACATAATGCTAAATACAACGACATTAACACCCTCAAACAACGAAAAAGATACGAAATACGTCAGACTAATTCACTGATTATAGAGGCTTCTACTTCGTTATACATTGTTGAACATAAATAAAACACTGTTTATCACTTTGTTTGTATAACAATTGGTTTATTTGGTGACTATAGTTTCGATACTACACGTATCATTATCAAACCGTTAGTAACGGTTACTAACGGTTTGATAATGATACGTGTAGTATCGAAACTATAGTCACCAAATAAACCAATTGTTATACAAACAAAGTGATAAACAGTGTTTTATTTACGTCAGACTAATTTATTCCCCGGAAAACGAAAACCATTTCAAAGTTAAATATGTTACTGGGTAGCACCTTTGATCGAATAGACGACATGGAACAATCAGGAATCTATTCTATCAATTGTAGCAGTTGTGATAAAATGTACATTGGACAAACGCAACGTAACATATTAACAAGATTTAAAGAGCATACAGCACACATTAGATATCAACATCCAGACAAATCCGCAGTAGCTAACCATGCAATAGAGACGGGGCATAAATTCACTTTAGATAGAGTTAAATTGTTAAAACAATCAGCACATTGTAAATTAAACATGCTAGAGGCCATACAAATGAAAAAACACGAAAACAAACTGTTAAATTTTGACTTAAGCCCCCTAGATAATGTGTTATTGAAATTTGTTAATCCTCCCTAATTGTTCACCTAATAACTTGTAATCCCATCTGCGCTACCTGGATAATGTTATTAGATCTTTAATTAATTTCTCACTTAACCCGTGGTGAAACATTTTTGAATATAATACTGGATATTTAATTAAAACACTTGGTTTGTTTCACTAATTTAATTAGTGAAACAAACCAAGTGTTTTAATTAAATATCCAGTATTAATGTTATTAGAATTTGTTAATCCGTAATTGTTTGTGTCAACTAATAATTGTAACCCCACTTACGCCACTTGTTAATCTTAATGATGTTTTCCACTAATAACCTTTACTTGTCCGTACCAACACTAGTTAATCCGCCCCCATTTTGTATATATATTGTGTAATTTCATTTTTCTCTTCAGTACCAAACCATTGATAATGGTCACATGGTGACCGAAATGTACATCTGGTATAAAATAAACTTGTGAAGAAAGGAGAAAAAGTGTTTTATTTCAAGTTAAAGTCCAAATGTTGAATTTAGAGATATAAGATTCTAGAGTCCAGAAAGTAAAGGTTAGAAACTGTCCAATGCGTAGATTGCTGACTTTGACACTGGAGTCTACAGAGTAGAGTGTAGGCAGTCTGGAGACTCCATTTTAGAATCTACGCAGTCTGGAGACCCCATTTTAGAGTCTAGGTACTCTAGAGACTCCATTTTAGAGTCTGAGGAGGTCTTAAGACACCGTTTTAAAGTGTAGACCGACTACCTAAAGTCTAGGGTTTAGTGGTATTAGATTTTAGAGTCTAGAAAGTAAAGACGAGACTATTTCCTATGTCTAGAGTCTATTTACTCAGAATCTATAAACTACTCTAGAATCTAGATTGCATCTCAGTATTCTATGCACTCCAAAAGTTGAGTTTAGAGACTCAATTTTAGAGTCTGTGAGGGGGTCTTGAGACACCATTTTAAAGTGTAGACCGACTACCTGAAGTCTAGGGTTTAGTGGTATTAGATTCGAGTCCAGAAAGTAAAGGCTAGAGACTATGTCCAACGCCTAGATTGCCGACTTTAACACTGGAGCCTACAGAGTAGAGTATGGAGTCTAGAGATTCCATTTTAGTCTATGGAGTCTAGACTCCATTTTAGAGTCTAGACTCTTGAATCTAATACCACTAATCCCTAGACTTTAGATAGTCCTC
The DNA here is from genome assembly GCA_932526585.2 of Philonthus cognatus. Classification (NCBI taxonomy): domain Eukaryota; kingdom Metazoa; phylum Arthropoda; class Insecta; order Coleoptera; family Staphylinidae; genus Philonthus; species Philonthus cognatus. The sequence continues at coordinate 139,584,330 of OW052242.1, forward strand.
CTACACTTCCAAATGGTCTCAAGTCCGTTCAGGCCCTTAAAATGGAGTCATTAGACGATCTAGACTTTAAAATGGAGTCCAGAGACTCCATTTTAGGGTCTGAGCGGACTTGATACTCCATTTTAAAGTGTAGGCCGACTACCTAAAGTCTAGGGTTTAGTGGTATTACATTCTAGAACCCAGAAAGTAAAGGCTAGAGACTATTTTCTATGCCTAGAGTCTATAGACTGGGCTTTAATTTATCGACTTTGACATGAGACTACTTCCTAAGTATCCTCTCAATTACTGGACTAATCTAACAATATTACAGTGTTTTATACGCGTGGCGCATGAAGTAAAATTTCGAGTTTAGAAAAGCCCTCTAGAATCTAGACTATGAAGGGTTCAGAAACTAATCTAGGCCGATTGCCTATGGTACAAAGCTAGAGTATGGAGTGCATAGAGTACTGAGATGTCTAGAGACGAGTCCAGATTCTCTGGGGTCTAGGCGATCTAGAGACTCCATTTTAGAGTCTAGGCCGACTACCTAAAGTCCAAAAATTGAGTTTAGACATATTAGCTTCTAGAGTCCAGAAAGTAAAGGCTAGAGATTGTGTCCTACGCCTAGATTACCAACGTTGACACTGAAGTCTACAGAATAGAGACTACATTGTAGTGTGGGTCATCGAGAGACCCCATTTTAGAGTCTAGGTGGTCAGAGACTCCATTTCAGTCTGTGGGGTCTGGAGACTCCATTTTAAAGTGTAAGCCGACTACTTAAAGTCTAGGTTTTAGTGGTATTAGATTCTAAAGTCCAGAAAGTAAAGGCTGGAGACTATTACCTATGCCTAGAGTCTATAGACTGTAGAGCGACTACCTAAAGTCTAGGGACTAGTGGTAGATTCTAGAGTCCAGAAGGTAAAAACTAGAGACTATTTCCTATGCCTAGAGTCTATAGACTGGGCTTTAATTTGTCGACTTTGACATGAGACTACTTCCTAAGTATCCTCTCAATTACTGGACTAATCTAACAATATTACAGTGTTTTATACGCGTGGCGCATGAAGTAAAATTTCGAGTTTAGAAAAGCCCAGAAAATTTGTCTCGGGTCGCTGCGCGACCCTCGACAAATTTTCACGGGGCTTTTCTAAACTCGAAATTTTACTTCATGCTTGGTCTGGGAGTGGAAAACACTTGTTTAAAGCTTTAAATTAAACTTAAAAAAAAACAGGGGATATCCGCAATTGTTGAATCAATTCCATGGTATGTCATTATTTTTATAAAATCACATTACTTTTGCTTTATTATTTTAACTGTTAATTTTGTGACATTCGTTGATTTTTAAAAGAGTTCAATTTGTAGCTTAAAACGAGTGTTTTCCACTCCCAGACTAAGCATGAAGTAAAATTTCGAGTATAGAAAAGCCCCGTGAAAATTTGTCGAGGGTCGCGCAGCGACCCGAGACAAATTTTCTGGGCTTTTCTATACTCGAAATTTTACTTCATGCGCCACGCGTATAAATCACAGATTTTAGGTAAAGTTCCAATATACATAAATTTGACAATATTACAGTGTTTTATACGCGTGGCGCATCAAGTAAAATTTCGAGTTTAGAAAAGCCCAGAAAATTTGTCTCGGGTCGCTACGCGACCCTCGACAAATTTTCACGGGGCTTTTCTAAACTCGAAATTTTACTTCATGCTTAGTCTGGGAGTAGAAAACACTTGTTTAAAGCTTTAAATTGAACTTAAAAAAAAACAGGGAATATCCGCAATTGTTGAATCAATTCCATGGTATGTCATTATTTTTATAAAATCAAATTACTTTTTCTTTATTATTTTAACTGTTAATTTTCTGACATTCGTTGATTTTTAAAAGAGTTCAATTTGTAGCTTAAAACGAGTGTTTTCCACTCCCAGACTAAGCATGAAGTAAAATTTCGAGTTTAGAAAAGCCCCGTGAAAATTTGTCGAGGGTCGCGCAGCGACCCGAGATAAATTTTCTGGGCTTTTCTAAACTCGAAATTTTACTTCATGCGCCACGCGTATAAATCACAGATTTTAGGTAAAGTTCCAATATACATAAATTTGACAATATTACAGTGTTTTATACGCGTGGCGCATGAAGTAAAATTTCGAGTTTAGAAAAGCCCAGAAAATTTGTCTCGGGTCGCTGCGCGACCCTCGACAAATTTTCACGGGGCTTTTCTAAACTCGAAATTTTACTTCATGCTTAGTCTGGGAGTGGAAAACACTTGTTTAAAGCTTTAAATTGAACTTAAAAAAAAAAACAGGGAATATCCGCAATTGTTGTATCAATTCCATGGTATGTCATTATTTTTATAAAATCAAATTACTTTTTCTTTATTATTTTAACTGTTAATTTTCTGACATTCGTTGATTTTTAAAAGAGTTCAATTTGTAGCTTAAAACGAGTGTTTTCCACTCCCAGACTAAGCATGAAGTAAAATTTCGAGTTTAGAAAAGCCCCGTGAAAATTTGTCGAGGGTCGCGCAGCGACCCGAGACAAATTTTCTGGGCTTTTCTAAACTCGAAATTTTACTTCATGCGCCACGCGTATCAAACAGTGATTTAACGAGAAATTTAAAAACACACAAAAGACATTTTTCATGTTAATCCCCACAATTCGAATTATTTTTGACGATTCAAATCCTTTTGTAAGTATTCGAATGATTTTATAAATATTCGAATCCTTTTATAAATATTCGAATCCTTGTATGAGGATTCGAATCACCCACATTTGGATTCGAATACGATTCCTCTTAAAATAATGTAACGAATCCAGATCACGAATCCAGTTGAACTAAAGTATTCGAATGCCTCTTTTGAATCCTCTAAATGGATTCGAATCTAGGATTCGAATCCTGAATGATTCGAATCCTGCCCAGCTCTGATTCTAAGGCATAAAAAAAGTAATGCGGCCTCACGTTACCTCTATGTATTTCCGGTGCGGCAGTTAACGTGCTAAACAAGCCAACTATAAAATATGTACATACTAGAATACCTCATTAAGAGAATCATCCTTATCCTTGCTCTTCGACTTCTTCTTCTTTTTGGGTTTCACTTCATACGGATTTTCCACAACTTCTTCTTCCTCGACTCGACTTTCATCCAAGCCGTTAAAACAAACATTCTCCACTCCGCCGTCAATTTCTTCCATTTTCCTCTTCTTCTTTTTATCCTTCTTATCTTCAACAACTTTATTACTCTCATCACAATCAACAACAGTTTTATCCCTCTTCTTCTTTTTCTTCTTCTCACAAGAATTTCCTTCAACCTCAACACATGAATAATTCATCTCGTTGAACTGCACATTCGTTTCAATCACCAAACTATTTCTCGTCTTGCTCCCTTGAGAATCGAAAGTGATTTCATCTTCGGCTTCGTTAATCGTGTTCAAATTATGCCTTACCATCGGAGGTGTGTGAAAAGCGGGATCGAAACCCGGGTTGCTCAAACCCACTTCTTTCGTCTTCTTTTTCTTCTTCTTCGGAGTTTTATCCTCGGCCTCCTCAAACTTCCTCTTTTTTGGACTTGAAATCCAAATTTCCAAATCTTCATTCGCAGTTTCAGAAATATAGGAAACGAAAGTCATAGCTTCGGCAAGACTCTTCTTCTTGTTTTTCTTCTTAGGTGTGTTAACAACTTCACTATCTTTCTTCACTAAAGAATTCATGATGTTTTTATCTTTTTCCACTGGAGAATTAGTGATATTTTTATCTTTCTTCGCTGGAGAATTGGTAACATCATTTTCTTTCTTCACTGAAGAATCCGTGATATAATTATCTTTTGTCACTGACGAATCAGCTTTTTTATCTTTATTTTTCTTTTTGTTCTTCTTCTTTGAAGATCCTGTCACAATTTCGTCTTCTGTATTATTGTCAATAACAGACATATCATTTGTTTGCTCCTTGTTTTTCTTCTTTTTTTTCTTCGATTCTGATAATTCAGAATTATCTCCATCAGTCTCATTAGCCACTTTATTTATCTTCTCCGATTTAATTTCCAAACGATCTTCCTTCGAGATTGAAGAATCCAAATCTTTGCTTTTCTTTTCCAATTTAATTGAAGAATCAAAATCTTTGCTTTCCTTTTCCAATTTTATTTCCGAATGATCTTTCTTTGAAATTAAAGAATCCAAATCTTTGCTTTTCTTTTCCAATTTTATTTCCGAATGATCTTTCTTTGAAATTGAAGAATCCAAATCTTTGCTTTTCTTTTCCATTTTTATTTCCGAATGATCTCTCTTTGAAATTGAAGAATCTGAATATTTGCTTTCCTTTTCCAATTTTATTTCGGAATATTCTTTCTTTGAAATTGAAGAATTCAAATCTTTGCTTTCCTTTTCCAATTTTATTTCCGAATGATCTTTCATTGAAATTGAAGAGTCAAAATCTTTGCTTTTCTTTTCCAATTTTATTTCCGAATGATCTTTCATTGAAATTGAAGAATCAAAATCTTTGCTTTTCTTTTCCAATTGTATTTCTGAATGATCTTTCTTTGAAATTGAAGAATCCAAATCTTTGCGTTTCTTCTTCTTCTTCTTTTTCGAAGATTCTCCGTTGTGCATAAAAGTCTTCCCATTTAAGTCGACGTGAGAATTGTTATTTTCTTCCTCTTCGTCTTTCTCTACAAAAGAAGTTTCGCCTACACAATTTTTCTTCTTTTTACCGAGCCACTCGTCGCTTTGCAAAGAATCATTTTTTTCTTGACTTGAATTTTTAGTTTCTAATTTTTTTTTTTCTGAAATCGAATTACTTTTTGTGAAATTGATAAAACTGAAACCCAACCTCTCATTTTGAGCACCTCCGTTAATTTTGTCGTTACTAACATCACCGTTGTTTTCATGGTCTTGATGGCCCTCATTTTTAAAACCAAAGCCCGCCTTCTTAAAGCCAGAAAAACCGAAACCTAACCTCGCTTTTTGTTCGTTATTTTCATCATCAGTGTTATTGATTTTATTTTTATTATCATCATCATTGTTATTTTTAAAACCGAACCCGAAACTCGGCCTCTCCTCCTCCGAATCGGAATCCTTCTTCAAGACCCCGTTTTTCCCCACGCTAAACCCGCTTTTCGGTCCGAGCTGATTAGCACCCAGCTTTTTCTTAAAATAATCGGCCATGCAACCTCCTTTCAGAAACTTCTCGTTATCCTCCTCATTTTCCCACACCTCCTTCTCTTCCTCGATCTTTTCTTTTTTCAACTGCTTGCGGCCGAAAACGTTCGCCAAATCTTTCTCGGAATACTGGGTCAGATCCTTGCCTTTCGTGAATTTCTTGTAGTGGATCCGAGCTTTCGAATTTTTCGACTTATCGACCAAAGAGGCGGACGTATTTTTTTCAATTTTTACGATGTTCTCGTCCACTTGAGTACTCAGGGCTTTTAAAAGGGTCGCGAATTGGTCTTCGTGTTCCGTCCACTGATCGTCTCTTTCTTTATGTCCTATACCTGAATGTACAAACATCGGTTTGTTTCAATATTCAAAAGGCAAAGTTAAAAATAAACAATAATTTTTAGAATGTCAAATCATTAATCCCCCTAATTCCGTACTTGAAATGTTAAACTTAAAGAATAAGTTATTAATACCCTCACAATCTCAGTATAAATTCTAAGTACTAAACGTGTTTAGACTTAGATGTTTAGAATAATATGTACGTTAAATTTACCATTTCGTGTACGGAATTAAACTGAATAACTCAATATTTGTAAACATGATTGATGAAATAATGTTAATTCAATGTTTTAACACGCTCGCTGCCTTCGCCGCCATTCAGCAACACGCTTGGTATAGCGCAGTGATGGGGAAACTACGGCCCGCGGAAAGGTTTAATTCGGCCCATTTAAGAGTGCCGTCGTGAGAATGTTTGAACGCGTTCTTACTTCGTAATGTGACGACCCGCATAAAAACTACCTACCTACGATTAAGCATTATTCTTTGGCCCGCTACGATTGTCTGGTTATTACAAATGGCCCGTCTTAAAAAAAGTTTCCCCACCACTGGTATAGCGTATAGTATAGCTCAAAATTTGTGGCAGCGCAAGTGTTGAGAAAAAAGTTTTAAATTAGGCAGAAAGTAATTGATTGAACAAATTATTCCGTCACTTACCTTTTGAATCATTTTTGTATTTAAGTTTCAAATTCTCTGTCATCCCTTGCAAATTGGACCCCAAGCCTTTTCCTTTCGACCAACCCATTTTTTCCAGCATCTTCTGCCCAAACTTATTATGATCTGCAATAAAAAAAAAATAACAATCACCTTTTTTGTCTTAGATTCTGTCTGCTTACTGTTCTAATATAAATTGCAAGGTAGTTTTTCTTATGTTATTGAATAATAATAATAATAATAATAATAATAATAATTTATTGGTGCAATATACATCAGTTTACACAGGTCAGAAAATTACAGAAAGTATAAATATGGAAAATAAGTATAAGATAAAAATACAAGTTACAACATATTAAAATATTAAAATGGGATATACATTTGGAACACATATTCTAAATGAAGATTTTACAGTTCAAATTTATCTGCCAATATTTCATCCATGCTATAAAATGCTTTTTTTATGAGGTACATTTTTATAATTTTTTTAAACTCTTTACACCCCAACGACCTTATCTTTTCAGGCAGGGTGTTATAAATTTTGGGACCGTAGAAATGTATTCCGTCTTGTGTCTTCGTAAGGCGAGACCGATACATGTGTATGTTTTGTTTATTTCTGGTGTCGTACATATGAATGCTGCTGTGAAGGCGATATGACTCTATATTTCGAGAGATATACGTTAGGCAGTTTAGTGCATAAAGTGAAGGTAGGGTTAGTACGCCAAGCTTGGTAAATGCCTCCCTACAGTCATCTCTGTATCCTAAACCATCTAAAATTCTCACTGCTCGTCTCTGCAGACCAAATAGTCTGTGCATAATTGTTGTGTGGCCCCAGGCTGTAATGCCATAGGATAAGTGGGATCCACATAGAGAAAAATATGCTACAAGCAATGCCTTTTTTGGTAGACAAGAGCTTAGTTGGCGCAGTAAATATATATTTCTGCAAATCTTTGCGGCAGTTTCCTGGCCATGCGTGTGCCAAGTTAGTTTACTGTTGATGTATACTCCGAGGAATTTGATACACATTTGGTTATTTTCTTGTATAGATTTAAGTGAAAAGTTGATGTTTACTGTTTTATTTTCATTTAATGACAATTTATTATACTTAAACCATTTGCTCGCTTCATATTTAGCTACGTTATTCTGGTGTGTGCAGTTATTGATATCAGAACCCTTTGTATAAATAGAGGTGTCGTCGGCATATAGTAGAAATGTGGAGTAAGATGTTATTGATGGTAAGTCGTTAATAAATAATATGAATAGTACCGGCCCGAGAATGGAGCCTTGTGGTACACCGTGTCTTATGTGGCTTTCGCGGGAAGATTTTTGGTTAAGGACCACTGTTTGCTTTCTGTCTATCAGGTATGAATTAATCAGCCGACATACTGAAGGGTGGAAGTTGTAGAAATATAACTTGCGTATAAGAATTTCGTGATTGACACAGTCAAACGCTTTGCTGAGGTCCAGAAAAGAAGCCGATGTGTGCATGTCAGCATCAAAACCCTCTAGGATATCCTGAAGCAAGACGTTGACTGCATCAATTGTCGATCGGTTTTTTCGAAAGCCGTACTGTTGGTTTGTTAGAATGGATTCATGTTCCAGAAATTTCAGAATTTGACTTAAGATTATCTTCTCAAAAATCTTTGATAGAACTGGGAGTACAGAGATAGGTCGATAATTCCCCATGTCAGTTCTATCGCCCTTTTTAAATATAGGCGTTACTCTCGCACTTTTAAGAGATTTTGGAAATAGGCTGTCGACTATACACAAATTTATCAATTTAGTGATAGGCGTGACTATAACATCAATCACTTTTTTTATTAGAGTAGTTGTTAAACCATATATGTCTCGGGATTTTGAGTGTTTGAGACTTCCGACAATGCCTCGGAGTTCGGACTGTGAGATCTCTGTTAATTTGAAGTAATTCGTTGTAGTAAGTGTGTTATGCTTGGCCATTTGACTTATGGGATCTATGGTTTGAGCTGGTATTTGTTGCAGGAGATTACTTGATACATTACAAAAGTAATCGTTAAGTGAATTTGGTTCGATATTACACGGAGGGTCTGTTTTTAAATTTCCCCTGTTTTGATTGATAATTGTCCACATAGCTTTAATATTGTTGTGTGAATTATTTATGTATGACTGATTAGCTGCGATTTTTGCGCTTTTTAGGGCAACTTGGTATGTCTTCCGGTAGGAAAGGTAGATATTTTTTATGGAGGGGTCCCTTTTGTGGGCGTCCCTTATAAGAAAAAGTGTTTCGCGCATTTGTCTTAACTTGGTATTAAACCATTTTATTTGTTTCTTTTTTCTCGTTAGTACTTTTTCGGGAAAACTTGTTAGATAGTGTCGGAGTAGCACATCTGTAAATATGCAAAACTTTTCTTAGGTGTTAAAATCTTCGCTATCAATAAAACTCCAATCGGTAGATTCCAGTAATGCGTAAAATTCACTTATGCCTAGTCTAGTAAACGGTCTTATCTTTGTGTCGGTCTCTTTAGTTAGGGGCGTATTGGTGTTTATTTTAACGTTAATTCCTATGTGGTCGGACAGGCCAGAGTCGCATGCCTGAACTGATATGTCATTAGGGTCAATGTTAGCGAAAATATTGTCGAGGCAGTTTAAATTGCGAGTTTTAAATTTAACGTGACTGTACAGGCCATAGGATGCTAGTGTATCACATAAATCTACTGCATTTCTATCTTGCGTGTTAAATAGTACATTAAAATCACCGCCGAGTATTACATGGTATTTGTTGACATCTGTATTTTCTAGTATGTTGCACAATGTATTTAAGAATGTGTTAAAATCACCATCAGGAGATCTGTATATGCATATAATAAGTATGTTATAAACGGGCAGAAAAGTCGCCGATACTTCGCAATGTTTTTCTATTGATAAGTTATTGATTTGGTTATAATTAGTAATTTTTATTTTGCTGTTCGCTAGCTGCATCGATCCACCGTGTTGAAATGTACGACGCGCAAAATAGGATATTATAGAGAATTTATCAATTACAAAATTTGGTACCTCATCTGGTTTTAGCCAGTGTTCACAAAAGCAAATTATGTCATAGTTTATGTTATTGCTAATTAAAAAAGCTTCAAATTCATTAACTTTATTGCGGATGCTTTGAATATTTAGGAAATATATGTTTATCTCCGATCTTATATTAGGTGTTATTCTCTCTCTTGTGACTTCTTTTGCCTGTGAAAAAAACGTGTTATATACGCTCCATAAGGCCAATTGGATGGATCCATCGCTTTTTCGAAGTTGATTCTGTCTACGGTTACCTTGAAGGAAGAATAATGCTGTGGATATTTTGAATCCAATTGTTCGCAAATTGCTTCTGGAAAATCCGTTTTCAAGTCGGCGCATAGTTCCGCTGCTGTAGTTGTTGGTTCAAGTCTGGAGACGTACAAGAATCCTTTACGTGGAATAGCTCTTATATTATGTTTATTTGTGGAGGTTCCGACAATTCCGTTTGGTTTATTTTTCTTTCTTCGTCCCGTCACTTCGGTCCAAGTGTCCGTTTTTGCGCGATCGGTTGTTTTTTTAGTATCTACACTGTTAGTTGGTGCCGTTGCTTGAATGGGCTGCGGTCGCCGCGTCTGCGTGAGTGTTTCATTCACCGGGAGTGGACTCTTCGCGCGTTTGCTCTTGATTTGATCCTTGACGTTATCATTGACTTCCTCACCTCTGTAGTCATCGCATGATAGGGATCTTTTATTGAGATTAATACTTTGCAGGAGGTAATTTTGTTTTTGGGTTATTGTACTCGAGATGTCGCTATTGGTTTTGTTGATTATATTTTTGCTATCTAAATATGCAACTTTTTCATTTAGTAGTTTAATATTGTCCTTCAGGACTTGGTTTTTATCTTCCATTTCATGTAAAAGTTTATTAAGTAGTTCTACTTGCCTTTGTAGGGATTCAGTTTCTTGTGAGTTTTTAACCTCAATTTCTTCTGGTCCGCAGCACGATATCCATATACCCTCAAGAGGCGTTACTCCCTTAGCTTTCTTGGCACAGCTCCGATGGTATGCATTTCCACATTTTCTGCACACTAGTATTTTAAATAACTGGTTCGTACAACACTTCAAATAAGGATCATTGGGCTCACTAGTATTACTTGTTTCGCCCGCCATTTTTAATAGCTTTGAATAACATTAGTCTGTAGGTACTTACACTTAACATAAACTATATTTAAATAGTGTTTTCATAACAAGCTTAGGTCCAGTTGCACCAAAAACGTTGAACTCGGGGTTAAATTGAACTTGAGTTCAAGATGACAGTTCCTATTATTCTAATGTCACTTTGAACTTGAGCCTAGAGTTGAACAGGTTCATCGTATTTGGTGCAATTGGCCCTTAATGTTTAGGCATATTTAGGTCTACTTTTACAAACATTAGGTATCCCACCGATAATGCTACAGGTTAAACGATAAGTTGTGATTTTACAATCTGAAAGTAGAACGTCGTTATGTAAATCGCAGAGTTACCTGGAGTCTGCGTTTAGTGGTGGCTGAAGCATAAGATAATTCGGTGTCAACGTGCGCTTTCACCGATCTCTCTCCCTCTCTCTTTCCACTGCTCTAATCCCATATGTCTGATTGCTAGAGCACTAGTAATAGAGTGAAAACTGCATAGATAATTACGACAGTGTTTGTAAAATCCAATGCCCCGCATACCTAATGTTTGTAAAAGTGGACCTTACTCAAAATAATTAATTGTAGTTATTTTATGTTTACAAAAATTATATTGATAGGTATGGATGGAAGAACAGGTGGGCGGAAGCTCAACTGAATCCCGCCTATTGGTTCACTAATGTTTACTTCCAAACTGTATGCTAAATGTTATTTTGTTAGTGAATAAAGATTATTATTATTATTATTATTAAATAAACATTAAATTATTATTCAAATTGTTTTACATTACATCTTAACTATCACTTCTATTTTTATTTAATTTACAAATACTTTTAGTCGTTTGGTTTTACATTACCATCTGCCCAATGTTTTCCTCTTGGATTCAGCGACCATTTCTGCTTGATTTTCCTTTCTGCCAGCATTGACATCTTGAAGGCACTTTTGTTCAAGCACGTATTCACTCAAAATCGTCAAATTAATAAAATTAAGTGTTAATTAAAGGGTAATTCGTGAAAACACGTGTGCACAAGTTCATTTGGTAAAATCATAACCTCGAAAATTGAAAGGTCGTTTTGAAATTCAAGATTGCAACAGTGGGAGAATTATGTTTCAGGTGATGCCAACCTTAGAAAGTGACGTTTGAATTTATTATCTTTGAAATGAAATTTATTTTGAATTAGATTACGTATACAGAGTTTTATGTAACACCGACACATGAGAATTTTTCGATTAGGTATACATTAGCATACGTTGTACATTTGCCGCTGCTCGGTTTATTAAAAGAATGTAATTTGAAGCTTTAAACCAGTGTTTTCCACTCCCAGGCTAAGCATGAAGTAAAATTTCGAGTTAAGAAAAGCCTGAAAATTTGGTTTGGTCGCGTAGCGCGAAGCGCGGAGCGGCCAAACCAAATTTTCAGGCTTTCCTAAACTCGAAATTTTACTTCATACGCCACCGGTACAAAACACTGACATATTACGAATTTTAAAACACACCGCTAAACTTTATATTGCATCAGTGTTGTGTACCGGTGGCGCATGAAGTAAAATTTCGAGTTTAGAAAAGCCTGAAAATTTGGTTTGGCCGCTCCGCGCTTCGCGCTACGCGACCAAACCAAATTTTCAGGCTTTTCTAAACTCGAAATTTTACTTCATGCTTAGTCTGGGAGTGGAACACACTCATTTTAAGTTTAAAATTGAACTCTTTTAAAATAACGAGTATCTAAAGATTTACGGCATACGCATTGTAATTGGGACATGTATACTGGAAAGAAGAACTCCCTGTATGTACAAGTTAAGGCATTAATTGCGATTGATTGGCTACAACATGTAATGGTCATACAGGCAACCCAATTTACACATTACTTTAAAATTAAAGGTGTCAAATTGTGTTGGATGAAAGTGTTCGGTGTTACATGAAATTCTCTGTATATTTTTAAAATTAAATAATAGTAGTATTTTATGTTATTTTAATTAACTCCATTGTGAAATCTGGAATCCACAAGAGAGTTTTGTTGTCGTTTTAAATATGAAACCACGAATGGAATTGACAGTCGTATTAAGAAAAACACAAAACTTCGAAACGGGAAATTGGACCAAAAATAAAAGGCTATTAGTACAATACTTTACTAACATTATGAATAATACGCATATTTGTCTAATATTAGTGGTCGAATTCCCCTTTACAAAATTGGAATAATATGCGTTTTGAATGAGGAATTTATTATTATTTTGTAATTCCTAATAAATTTATTCAATAATTTAAACATTAACTGATTTAATAGTAAAGAAGTTAAATAAAAATATTGTAAAATTTTGTAAATTAATTTTCTGTCTTAAAAACTTTAATTTTGTTATATGCAACTTAACATACATTCTACTAATAAAATAAAACACTTAAACCCAAAATAAAAAAAATAAAACTTTGTTTGTATAACGCAATATTTTTTATTTTTGTGACTGCAGTTTCGGCAACTCAACTTGCCATTATCCGTTTGATAATGGCAAGTTGAGTTGATTTTGTTAAGTGTTGTTGAATTAACATGTATAACGAAGTAGAAGCCTCCACTGCTCATACATTCTACCAATTTATTATATATTCTAATAAGTTATTATCTGATTTTATTCAAAACACTATTATACTTTATATCATATTTACATTATTGGATTTGTTAGTAAAAATATTAAAATTGTATTTTTGTAATATTATAAATTATTTTTTTGCTTATGCAACTTAACTTACAGTGTACTTGTTTATCATTAAATACATAATCTATTGTCACTAGTATTTCTTTTTACAAAAAGAAATGTCAAACAAATATATGTGTTATTATCTTGTGCTTTTATCACGATAATTAAGGCTATTGCGTACACGAAATGTTACATTGCTCCTGTTCAGCAGAGACAACAGTTAGAAGTTTACTGACAACTGTTGGTGAATTCTCTGATGACCGGATTGTTAATCGTGAACGTGTTTGGGATTTTTGCAATCGTACGAAATAGACCGACCGAAGTACCGTTCATTATGTACCAGCATACATCACAAACAAATCCAAACATGTTGAATGTTGAACATTTTGCTGAACGGGCCCATTTAACGTACATGTTTAAAATCACAGTCTAAGCACATTTAGTACTTGAAATGTAAACTTAGATTGTGAAAGTAGCGTATACGTTAAATTTAACATTTCGCGTACGGAATCAGGGGAATGATTAATTTGCTAGTTTACATTACATGTTGTTAAATTGTTGAAAATAACAACAATAGTCATTTTGTTATATGCAACTTAACATACCCCAAACAAGCCTATCTTTTTTGTTGACTCTATTGTTAAATAATTTATTTTTAAAATTACACCATTATTAGGTAACTAATTTGCAATAAATTGTAAGATACAGTCTTTACAATTTATATGTGTATGCCTTGTGCTGTGATTTAGCTCAATTTGCTGTTGGATCTGTATTTATACAATAACAAAATAAGTTTAAATGAAATTGCCAATTCTTGGTTGCAGAATACTTCAAACATTAAAAGTGCGATTCTTTTCGCAATCTACAATAAGTTAGTCTTACAAAGACTATATAAAACACTCATTGAAACAACTACTTCCCGGGCTAATACCCCGACGGACATTGAATTATATTATATATATTATATGTAACAGCAAACACTTGTTGTATAATTCAATGTCCGTCGGGGTATTAGCCCGGGAAGTAGTTGTTTCAATTAGTGTTTAATATAGTCTTTGTAAGACTAACTTGTTGTAGATTGCGAAAAGAATCGCACTTTTAATGTTTAAAATACGTTTAGTTAAGGGATGTAATCAAAGATGTCACTGTCCCGCGCAGCAGTAAATAGGACGCAAAATTCAAATTTCGTATAGTATAAGCCCTCCCTAACTTTCAGGATATCAGAAATAATCTAAGTTTAATATTAGACGCTCAATAATAAAAATATACATTTTTTGTTTTATATTATTTAATTTTCTAGTTTAAGGTACATTTTTTTAAACTTAGAACATACGAATGTTTTTTATACATATATACATTTCTAGTTAACTTTGTAATAGTATTTTTTTATGTATAGCAAAAGTGTTAAATAAATATTCTTTATTATTATTATTACACACATTTTAAAATCGGTTTGTTCAAGTCAATTTTGTACATTTTTAGGAGATCGAATAATACCCAAGCAATCTTTAAGCTGCAGTACAATCCAGCATAAAGCAAATAAAATAACAAGCAAACGTTTTGATGAGTTTTTTGATTTATTAAATTACCTTTTTTTAGACGTTTTTATGCAACATAATTTACAAAGTAAATTTGCATGGCAACCATAATTTTTGTTTTAAATCTACAATCTGGTGAGTTACATCTTTATAACAAGTGTCTATAAACTGTCGGCAATCCAGTAGGTTCTGACTTCAAAAACAGACAATGTAATTAGACATTTAATTAAATTTAGTTGACGTTTCCGAGATTCACCGAATCGCATGACTTAATCCAAGTTATGTAATGTGTTTTTCAAAGCAACCGAGATGCCAAAAGCTTATAGACACTCGTTAGAATTACAGTGCCTTAATTAAACACAACAACGACAACTTTGGCATTCTTTTTGATTGGTTGTTAGTAATTCTGACCCAAAATGGCGGACAAACAGCGGCGTAGCAACGAGGTCCAAAGTTGGTCACAGCAATTCCGTCTGAAGGCTGCGCTACCCAAAAATCGTATCTCGAAAATTCGCAAAGGTAAATAGAATCATCTTAAACACGTTAATTTGAGGTATTAACCATCATATGTTCCTATTTCAAAACCTAAGTGAATAGCTCCCGCCCATGGATGACGTTTCAAGTAAAAGATGACAACACTCGCTGTTACAATTGAATATCAACAGCGGCGGTTTGCAGCCTAACTTCAGGTTAGGCCAGAGACCCAAAGTAATATGTATCCGTTATTGAAAGCTGACTTTGTTGTGCAATTCCTTGTATTTATTAAGCGCTATCCCAACCTCAAATTTTGTGTACCTTGGCGCTGTGGCCTACCCTGAAGTTAGGCTGCGAGCCGTTCAGACCCAACGTCGCTAGACTGTATTGTATTATACAAGGTTGTCTGGCGTCGTATTCCGCGCATGGAATAAAACCTGCACCTTATAGTCGCCCAGAAGCGTGATTTCGTGACGTAGCTGTGGTAGTGCATGCGCATTGACATACATATATTGTTTAATAGTTTTATTTAATATTACAGTACTTTGATGTGAGAGGTGATATTGAATTATTGTGGAGAGTGATAGACATTATTTGCGTTATTTTTCCACAGTAGTGAGTTTGTTCCTGATTAACAAGGTAAGTCAACACAAAGTTAGGTTAGAAACAGAATTTTATCTTTTCTAAAAAAAGTAATCATTCAATAATTTTTTACATCATTATTTGTAGATGCCTAGCAGTTGTTCGATTGTATCGTGCAAAACTGCGTATTATAATACGGAAAAGGTATCTTTTTTCCGTATTCCAACAAATCCAGAGATTCGGGATGTTTGGATGCAGAAATGCAATATTGTCAAAACTGTAAATGTAAAGAATGCACGGATTTGTTCATTGCACTTTAAAGAAGAAGATTTTGAAAGAGATCTACAATCTGAACTCCTTAACTTGACTCCTAAAAAAAAACTTCTTAAACGAGGATCAATCCCTTCACTTTGTTTGAATTCTAATGAATCGGAGAGTATACGTTATTTTAACAGTAAAGAACAATTGCAAAAAGAATATGCATCACAATACATTGCAACTGTTTTACGTGAGATTGGGGACAATGAGGATATTTCAACAGAGAGTGCAGTGGACGAACAACAAAATAATGTTAGTAATGACATTATTTTTTTGGAAGAAACGTCAACTGAAGATTCAACCGATAAGATTAATCAAGACATAGGATCAAATTTAATAGTCCAAAGCACCACAGGTAATGAGGTTGAAAAATTAAACGAAGAAATTATGAATTTAAAACAACAGATATGGGAAAAAGATAAACAATTTCGCAGAATGAAAAATAAGTATTTATCACTGTTGCATCGCCACCAAAAACTGATAAAAGGAAATAAAAAGAGGAAAAATCTTGTTATTGATGATTGCAAAAATATCTTTGGCAAAATATTCACCAATACTCAATTAGATTTTTTAATTAATAATAAAAAAGCAGTCAAGAAATGGAGTGAACAGGATATAACTATTGCATTTACCATCAGGTATTTTAGCCACAGATGTTACAAATTTAAGAGAAGAATTATACTTTCCATTGCCAGGTAAATGTTTTAAATAGAAAAATATTTATATCTATAATATTATAAACCTATTTTTTATGTTAGGTATTTCAACACTTCAAGGGTGGGCATCAAAAATAAACATGAGAAAGGGATAATTAGATTCAGTTCTTATGTTTTTAAAAGTAGCTGGTAAAACAATGGAAGATAATGAAAAAATTGTTGTAACAATTACAATTTGATGAGATGAATGTGGCAGAAGAGTATGAATATGATAAAAAATTTGACCAAGTTATTGGACCTTACTCACAAATGCAGGTAGTAAATGTTAGAGGTTTATTTAGTAATTGGAAGCAACCAATATTTTGTGATTTTGACAAGAAAATGACACCTACATTATTACACCTTATAATAAATAAATTACATGGCATAGGTTTCAGAGTGGCATGTGTGTGTGATTGTGGTGCATCCAATATTGGTTTATGGCGTGACTTAAATATTACTTATGATCATTCATATATATACCATAGCATTACCAACACAAAAATATATTTTTTTGCTGATGCACCACACTTACTTAAATTAATTAGAAATTGGCTACTAGATTCTGAATTTAATATAAAGGGCAAAATTATTAACAAAAAGCCGTTAGTGAATTTGCTTAATAGAACAAATTCAGAAGTTAGTAGTTGTTTCAAGTTGTCTGAACAACACATAAATTGCCAAAAAACATCGAGACAAAATGTTGCACTTGCTGCCCAGTTATTGTCGCACAATGTAGCTATATATATATATATATATATATATATATATATATATATATATTTATATATTATAATATATTATAATGCTATTTTTTCATATGTATGTATGTAATAACTTCGAAGTTTTACTAAATGTCTACTTTTTGTCGATGGGATCTGAATAAACACATAAAATTGCACAACTTTGCCCATTTAACCGAATCTCCATCATTAATAATTCCAAAGTTACCCATACTGTCCTACTCAAAGTGGGACACCCTGTATACCATTATTATTTACCGACGTTGCATTTTGCCGATTACCAGTATGTATAAACAACATAATGTGTCTACTATAGTACATTACTACTCACGATGTATACAAATATTATAAGAATTCGGAAAAACGATCAGTAGTCAGTTTTTTTTATAAAAACATGTTCAAATCCCTATTAATAATTTACAGTATCCGTCGTGCAACTTTAGCAAGCTGGCAACCCTGTACGCCTGTGACGTTGCAGATTCCTATTCCCCGCAACTCACGCCAGATAACCTTGTATAATACAATACAGTCTAGCGACGTTGGTCCAGACCCAGTTGACTCCATATGATTCTGTAAGTTCACTTATGTAGTTGACCGACCCACTCGATGGGAGGGCGCATATGTCGTAATTTCAAATTTCCCGCAATTTCTAACGTGGGCTTGTTTTCAATCAACAGCTGTCAGATCTGAAGGCACAAAAATGCCGATAAGACGAAATCGTCTCGAGATGAGCGTTAATAAATTAATTACAACCGTAAGTATATATAATATAATCACTATACCCCAAATATCTTTCACCTTGTCAAATATAAGTCAAAAGATTTGTCGATTTACGAAAAGAGTTTCACTATATAGTCTATATACCAAATACGTTTTCCTTTAATATTTTTGCTGAATATTATTGCAGTAACAATAACTTTCTTCTGGAAATATTTTATTTGTATTTATATACATACAGGGAGTTTTCTTTCAAGTACACGTATTCCAAATTCAACCTATTTTCTGTGAATCTTTATATATTCCTTGTTTTTTTTAAGTTTAATTTGAAGCTTTAAATGAGTGTTTTCCACTCCCAGACCAAGCATGAAGTAAAATTTCGAGTTTAGAAAAGCCCCGTGAAAATTTGTCGAGGGTCGCGCAGCGACCCGAGACAAATTTTCTGGGCTTTTCTAAACTCGAAATTTTACTTCATGCGCCACGCCTAAACAACACAGATTTCAAGTGAAATTCGAATATATATAAATTTTACAATATTTTAGTGTTTTATACGCGTGGCGCATGAAGTAAAATTTCGAGTTTAGAAAAGCCCAGAAAATTTATCTCGGGTCGCTGCGCTGCGCGACCCTCGACCACCATTCAATGTTATGACCCCCTGCACCGCACACCCCGCTTAGCAAGAAGCCCGCCGGCTCCCCGCGCCCAATGACGTCATTTGCGATTGCAGCGCTGTCCCATCGAGTGGATCGATTAACTAAAATCATGATACCTGGAGCCCCCTATGAGTTATCAATCTAATTTAATCTATGGAGCCGTCGCTGAATAGGCCCTTTACACACAGAGTTTTTCCGACAGTTTTGGCGCGGACGCTCCAGACGTGCGTTCCAATCCTGTGTGTGCGAATGCTGGCCGCCGAGAGGCCAGAAGTGTGGGGATGGAACGACGCGCCAGGATTGCAGGCTTAGACCTGCACCGTATGTTTACACACGCGCTGCCATCTGAGATCGCTCGCAGTGCGCCTCAGACACCTGTTACTCTTTATGACTCTTTATTTCCAAATTAACCAGCAATATGTGGACTCGGGACAACCTTGAAAGATTTATTGAATTATATAGAAACTTTCCGTGCCTATGGAAAATTAAAAGCGATGAATATAAAAATAAAAATCTAAAAAATTCTGCGTACGACAAATTGTGTGAATTCTGCAAGCAGCATGTTGACCCGGGAGCTAACAAAGATTTTATTGTAAAAAAAATACAAGGTATTCGGGGCGCTTTCCGGAAGGAATTAAAAAAAATCATGATTCTCAAAGGAGTGGAAGTAGCACCGAAGAAGTCCACAAGCCGACGTTGTGGTATTTTCATTTGTTATTATTTACCAAGGACCAAGAGGAACCATCAAAAAGTGAGTGTAATATTGATTGTGGGGAAGAGGTTGAAGAGGAATTGTACCAAAATTCAGAGGTTGTACAAGAATTAAGCGAGACAGACAAGCAGGCCGATAAAAACACAGAAGTAAGTACATTATCTTTATTTTCATTCATATAAATCCTTTCCTTAACATATCGTCTTGCCACGATACTTTCCCATCATTATTAAAGTACACCATGTAATTATTTCGATTTTGTACAGCTTCTGCACATACATTACTAGGCCTACAAGGCTGCAAATTGTCTAAGCGGCTTGTTTCACTTCGCCATTCCCCTGGGATTTCATTTATGTTACCATTATCAAATGTTGATGTTGACACATAAGAAGAAGAATTTTTAATTAAACAATTGTGCAATGTGCAAATTGCTAAAACGCTATAGCTGACTTTTTCAGGAGACATATTAATGGATGTATTTAAAACTCTAAATCTACTATTCACTAAACCGAACGCATTTTCAGAAACATTTCTCGCCCTTGCCAACCTATAATTAAATATGCGTCTTTCATGGGTCTATTCTTTTTTAGGGAATGGTTTTAAGAAATGGCTCCCAAGGGCAAACGCTTCATCATCTAAAAAAACAAAATTTAGATTTTTGTTTGTTTCATGTGTTGTAGGTAGATTAAGTCTATTCGATTGTAGTCTCGTGAAAAATTCAGTATATTCAATAACACCCCCATCAGACATCCTTCCGTTTTTACCCACATCGACAAATATAAATTCATAATTGGCATTTACAATAGCCATCAATATAATGCTATAATAATTTTTGTAATTATAATAATATGCTCCTGTATTCGGTGGCTGTACAATCCGAATATGTTTTCCATCCATAGCTCCTCCACAGTTAATGAAATTCCACTTCTTTTCGAATACGTCTGCTATTCGTAACCAATCTTCTTTGTTTTTAGGAAACTGAAAAAGATGAACCATCCTTTGTGAAACCAAAAGTTTTAAAAAGAAATAGAGCTACGCAGCAAACTCAAGACTTCATAGAAACCTGTAAAGTAGCATTGGAAAAAGCTGATCCCTCCGAATATGAAGCAGTGGGAATAAATGTGACAAAGAAGTTGGAAAAGATGGACAATGTTCAAGCAATTTATGCTGAAAGCCTGATAAATGTAATTTTAAGCAAAGGTTTACTGAACCAAATCACACCAAACACTGCAATTATGGAATGTGACGCGATGTCCACTTCAAGCCCATCTTTAAATTCATCTCACGCATCATTTTTTGAAAGAGAATTCACAAACTTGTAAAATTAATGAATATTTCATTCAAAGCGTTTTCAATATTTTTGCTGAAAATGTTATTTATATTTTTTTTCATACAAAATTACATAATTCATAAAAAAAGTAGTTGTTTCTTTTTGTAAAACTTACCTGTAAAGAATTATTTTTCATTGCAGTATAAATAGCCCAACATGTTTCTGGAATGATAGAACACAAGGCAGGTGCTGAGATACAAGATGAAAATTTTAGATCTTGAAGTGATCGTCCAGTTGCTAAATAACGGAGAGTAACAGCCAAACGTTCTTCTGCACTTATGCTAGTTTTCATAAATGTATCTTTTTTTGTGATATAAGGGCGAACTAAATTTAAAATAACCTGAAACGTTTTGTCGTCCATTCTTAAGTAATTTCTATAATCTTCTGGGTTATTTTCTTTGAGTTCCTTCAATAGAGGCATATAACCAAATCGTTCTCTATTTAATCTCCACTGCTTAACCCATATTTTTCGCGGGGTCCTCTCTTTTTTTTTACATGATAAGACATACAGCGCCACACAAGCAATAGCAGTTTTCTTTTTTCTTGAACTCATGTTAAGGTGATCCCGGCACTGCAAAATGTTCAGTTCGACTGACTAGTACCACAGAGCGTTGGAGCGGTGCGTGGAGTTTTCACCAAGGCGGAAACTCCACGCACCGCTCCAAAACCTTTGTATATTGTATTTACACGGAGGGTTTTGGCGCGTACGCTCCAAACTCACGTTCCAGGCGCGCGGTCGAGGAGTGTCGCTCTTTTTGTCTACCACAATCCAACCTCACACTCCTGGCGCGCCACTCCGGAGCGGCACTCCGGAGCGGCGCGCCAGGAGCGCCGGTTTGGAACGTACGTGTAAACGGGCCTAATATCAGATGTGTCTACTTATTCTCTTGATTAATATTGCCTCATCATGGCGGATGACAGGGGGTTGTCGCCACTGTGTTTGATCCAGTAGGGGGTCCCGTCATAGCACCTATTAAGGAGGCGGCGGGGGCAGACCAAAGTCTTCGGACGGCGGATGCCTGAAAGGGACGATTGTCCAAGTCGGAGTTGTAGACCTTCTTGAGGTAACCTCCGTGTCCCTATCTTGGATAGGGCTAACCTACACACGGCGGGGTTGACTCAGCCCTGGTGCTTGTCGCCGCTAAATGAGGAGTCGGGGGTGGGCCTTGAAGAGCCCAGGGGTGCCTACTCGCCCCTCCGGTCCACACGTGGGTTGGTCTCCGGCGGGCAGTGGTTCGCAGATATGGCGGTGATTCACCTGTCCTTAGACGGACGCTCGAAAGGCACACACCGACCGGTATAAGCCTGAGCACACGTAGTCTGTAGTCTGTGTTTGATCCAGTAACGGCCCAGCAATTATAGAGTTAACTCTAAAAGTTGATTTTAGGTAAAATTCTACACTTCTTTTAATGATTTCTACCAGAGCTGGAATGAATCCTCAAAAACAGGATTCGAATCACGAATCCGAATCACCTAATATGATTCGAATCACGAATACTCGAATAAAGGATTCGTAAGTGAAAAATATGATTCGAATCAAAGATTCGAATCCTCATTTTTGAATCACGGATACAAATCCTTTAAAAATAAATTTGAATCTATTATTTGCAACCAGTAATATTTTATTCCATCAGTTTCTATTAACAAAAATGTACATTTACCGACTAAATATCTGATTATATAATGATTTTAATTAATGATGATATATGTGTTATTGAACTTCATTTTAAATCTGTGTTTTATACGCGTGGCGCATGAAGTAAAATTTCGAGTTTAGAAAAGCCCCGTGAAAATTTGTCTCGGGTCGCTGCGCGACCCTCGACAAATTTTCTACGCGGGGCTTTTCTAAACTCGAAATTTTACTTCATGCTTAGTCTGGGAGTGGACAACACTCGTTCTTAGAAGTTTCAAATTAAAGGATCACTCTAGATTACTAAGTTTATTACCATTTTACAAAGGCTACAGCTCGAAGGACCAATCATGGCCTTCGGAGACCGAAGGACTACAGGGAATCGAAGTTTATTTACAAGAAAACAACGAATATCTTAAGGTTTACAGCATGGATAGGAAAGAAAACATCCAATTTTGAAAAAATATCGAAGTTGGGTTGATTTTCAGTGCGTTTTTAACTTCACGTTAAATCAGTGTTTTATACGCGTGGCGCATGAAGTAAAATTTCGAGTTTAGAAAAGCCCCGTGAAAATTTGTCTCGGGTCGCTGCGCGACCCGAGACAAATTTTCTACGCGGGGCTTTTCTAAACTCGAAATTTTACTTCATGCTTAGTCTGGGAGTGGACCGTCAAGATTTTCTACATGTCGAGATTTTCGATATTTCTAGATTTATGCCGATTTATTCACAGTTTGTTATTGTATTAAATGCAACTTTAATATTAAATAAAAACGGTTTTTTTTAGGAATAGAATATTCACCCATTAAGAGCCGACCAAATTATAAAGTTAACTCTAAAAGTTAATTTTAGATAAAATTTTGAATCTTTTTCTATGATTTCAATGAATGATTTATTATATTACATACGTCGATTTTTTTAAAAAGTTAAATTTAAAATTCAAACGAGTGTTGTCCACTCCCAGACTAAGCATGAAGTAAAACTTCGAGTTTAGAAAAGCCCCGCGTAGAAAATTTGTCGAGGGTCGCGCAGCGACCCGAGACAAATTTTCACGGGGCCTTTCTAAACTCGAAATTTTACTTCATGCGCCACGCGTATAAAACACTGATTTAACGTGAAGTTAAAAACGCACTGAAAATCAACCCAACTTCGATATTTTTTCAAAATTGGATGTTTTCTTTCCTATCCATGCTATAAACCTTAAGATATTCGTTGTTTTCTTGTAAATAAACTTCGATTCCCTGTAGTCCTTCGGTCTCCGAAGACCATGATTGGTCCTTTGAGCTGTAGCCATTGTAAAATGGTAATAAACTTAGTAATCTAGAGTGATCCTTTAATTTGAAACTTCTAAGAACGAGTGTTGTCCACTCCCAGACTAAGCATGAAGTAAAATTTCGAGTTTAGAAAAGCCCCGCGTAGAAAATTTGTCGAGGGTCGCGCAGCGACCCGAGACAAATTTTCACGGGGCTTTTCTAAACTCGAAATTTTACTTCATGCGGCACGCGTATAAAACACTGATATATTGTGAAGTTAGAAATACACTAAAAACATTTTTTACATGAGTAATAATCGACATATTTAAATAACAAAATATTTACGTTATTCTTCATACACTTTCAAGTCAAGTTAAATAATGTTATATATCAGATTAACTTATTTAGTAATTTAATTAACATAACATTAATAATGTTGCGTATATGCATCAATGGCGCCTAGTGGGTTAATTAACTCACTGTAGTTAGAATAAACATTTCTTAAAAAAACGTTCGCTCTTACAGTTGTCTGTAACACGCTTACAGACAGCACCATCTATCTTCCAGTGGCCGAACCGGGTTTAAACCGTGCTTTTCATACCCGTTCCGTCACGTGCTGCCCCCTTTCTGATTAAATGCAAACCAACGCGAAAAACCGTTTCTTATTACGTCACTTTTAATTCAATTCAAATTAATTCCGTCCTTCCGGAAGACTCGCCGCTTTTTCCACGTAACAAACCGGCTGCGCCCGTTTTCGCTCGAAGCGATGACGTAAGCGACAAACATCCACCTTCAGTATTTATAGAGGTGATATCGCCTGTGTGTGCATGTGTGTGGTGATATCGATCGGAATTCTACGCTGATGATATCACCGGAATAAATTTAGGAAAGGAAAAAAGAAATAAATAAACACAGACAGACGTATTTCGCAAAATTGGGGAATGCAAACACGCAATGCTGTTGGTAGATTGGCCTAAATAGATTGAGGAGAATTGGGTTGATGGGGATTTATTATTATTTCCACCCCTTATTTTGTTAATTTAAATATGTACAATGCGGTTTAGCCCCTATTTTATTTCCCCCATGAGGGTTAAAAATAGCTGGGAGATTTGTTGTGCTAACACAAATAAATTCCCCGATTTATAATCATGGAATTTATTTGTAATGGGGGGTTAAAAATACGCACAGTTTGTTACACTAACCTAAATAAACAATAAATTTGTCTTTGATGTATGTGCTCTAAATTTTCAGGCGTTCGTGGTTTTTGAAAAGTGTTCAAGCGATGAAACTTTTCAAAATTAAAATCGTAAAGTCCATATAGGGAGTTTTTCTTTTCTCCTTTTTGGAATTAATGTAGTTATATGAGTTACGTGAAGTCACTTAATTAAACAAAGTTATAATCCTTTCTTCACTTTTATAAAAGTGAAGAAAGGAATATAACTGTGTTTAATTAAGTCCTTTTTGGAAATTCGTTGCTTTTTAAATCAGTTTAATTTGAAGCTTTAAACGAGTGTTTTCCACTCCCAGATTAGGCATGAAGTAAAATAGTTTAGAAAAGCCTGAAAATCTAACAGCGGCACAAGTGAATGCCGTTGATTCAGAGGTATTACCTGTCCAACCTCAAAATATTCAACTTTAATCAATCGCACTGTCCAACACATAACCTCAAAATATTCAACTTTTATCAATCACACTGTCCAACATCTTGTTAGTTCAACGTGTTAAATCAGAGATATTACCTGTCCAACACGTAACCTCAAAATATTCAACTTTAATCAATCGCACTGTCCAACACATAAAATTAAAATATTCAACTTTTATCAATCACACTGTCCAACATCTTGTTAGTTCAACGTGTTAAATCAGAGGTATTACCTGTCCAACACGTAACCTCAAAATATTCAACTTTAATCAATCGCACTGTCAAACACATAACCCCAAAATATTCAACTTTTATCAATCACACTGTCCAACATCTTGTTAGTTCAACGTGTTAAATCAGAGGTATTACCTGTCCAACACGTAACCTCAAAATATTCAACTTTAATCAATCGCACTGTCCAACACATAAAATTAAAATATTCAACTTTTATCAATCACACTGTCCAACATCTTGTTAGTTCAACGTGTTAAATCAGAGGTATTACCTGTCCAACACGTAACCTCAAAATATTCAACTTTAATCAATCGCACTGTCCAACACATAACCCCAAAATATTCAACTTTTATCAATCACACTGTCCAACATCTTGTTCGTTCAACGTGTTAAATCTGAGGTATTACCTGTCCAACACGTAACCTCAAAATATTCAACTTTAATCAATCGCACTGTCCAACACATAACCTCAAAATATTCAACTTTTATCAATCACACTGTCCAACATCTTGTTATTTTAAAGATAAAACTCCTTAAGTACATCTGAAATTAATAGCATTTAATGAGCTTTACGATATAACCTCAAATAACAGGAATTGTTTATCAATATCAAACACATAACCTCACTACTACGATCTCCCATAGAAAACTAATATCTCCTCCAACACTCTCTCACACACACACACATACACACACACACCCACACACACACATTCACACACACACCCACACATTCCCCTCTTAACTTTTGAAGTCGTGTTGACAGCACATAATAATGTTTAAAAAACGAGGATATACAGGAAATTTTTCTTTAAAGTGTACATATACATACGTTTTTCTCTAAAGATTTGGCTTTAAACGAGTGTTTTCCACTCCCAGACTAAGCATGAAGTAAAACCAAACCAAACCAAATTTTCAGGCTTTTCTAAACTCGAAATTTTACTTCATGCGCCACGCGTATTAAACGCTGAAATATTGTAGAGTTGAAAATATACTTTAGCATACTGCTTTAGCAGTATATTTTGAACATCAAGTTAAATCTGAGTTTTATACGCGTGGCGCATGAAGTAAAATTTCGAGTTTAGAAAAGCCTGAAAACTTGGATTTGCCGGCGCGACTCGCTTGGCTCGCGCGCCGGCAAATCCAAATTTACAGGCTTTTCTAAACTCAAACTTTTACTTCATGCTTAATCTGGGAGTGGAAAACACTCGATTAAACTTTTCTAATTGAACTCTTTCAAAAAACAAAGAATATCTGAAAAGAAGAAAAAAATCTTTTTATACCGCAAATTGAAAGCTAAGCAA
Organism: Philonthus cognatus; assembly: GCA_932526585.2. Lineage (NCBI taxonomy): Eukaryota > Metazoa > Arthropoda > Insecta > Coleoptera > Staphylinidae > Philonthus > Philonthus cognatus. Next base: position 139,611,094 of record OW052242.1, read on the forward strand.
AAAAAAAAACGAAGTGAAAATTGCTAATTGATTGAAACTTCAAACTGAACTCTCTTAAAAAACAACGAATATCTAAAAAGAAGAAAAGGAAAACTCCCTGTATGCCGCAAATTGAAAGCTATACAAAAAAAAAAGTAAAAATTTGGTTTATTCCTTTTTTAAATTTAGGTTGGCTACACGCTTTAGGAATTGACATATAAAACGTTACACATAATAATTATAATATATAATCTTATAGTTGCCAACCTAGAATATTTTTCAGACCACTCAGTTTGATAATGACTAGCTTGTAGTCGAAACTATAGTCACTGTAAAAAGTTAATTAAAGTGGTAAAACAAAGTTAAGTGTTTTAATATCACTCTAAAGGTTTTTTTTTATTGAACATAGGGTAATTTCGTATTAATAAATAAGTAAATCAGTATTCGTAAATAAAAAGGAAAACATTCTTAAATGAATTAACTCAAGAAACACGTGAGTAATTACTCACTCACATGTTGTTTTTTCTTTCGTCATTTATCCAAAGTTCTGTTGTTTTGTTTGTCTTATCAGGAAATAAAAAGCAGCTGGTGTTTTTAATAAACTCTATTGTATTTTTCGTGAATTATGTATTTAGGTTACGGCTCTTTCACACGAAAAACGATTTGTTTTTAAAGTTTTTTTTAAATTCACAAGTGATAACGTTAATACTTGTAGTTTTTCAAGGGCGTCTTGAAAAGTTTAAAAATCCAATTAGGTGATTGCAACCAAAAAAAGTCAATTTAATGGAATAGATAAGAATTGTTTTCAATAAATTTTACAAGCTCGATAACGATATTTTAAGATTATTTTAATAGTAATATCTAAAATAGATTATCAATCATTTTATCTAAATACTTAATTATCAACTTACCAAACGATGGATTGAAAAGTAATTTTCAAAAATGATGTTTCGTGAATTGAATTTTCAAATTCATTTTGTTGTCCTAATCAAGGGCTAAAAAAAATGTCAGGGGGGGGATATAAACATCTCGGGGGGGTTTTACTGGTCAAAATATTGTTTTTGCTCTTTCAGGGGGCTCGGTCAACTTAGCCCACCGAACTTCGACTTTTTTGAAAAAAAACGATTGCGCTAGACGGGCCTTAGCTAGCGCCTTAAAAATTAGAGCTAGCGCCTAAAAAATTAGAGCTAGCGCCTAAAAAATTAGAGCTAGCGCCTAAAAAATCAGAGCTAGCGCCTAAAAAATTAGAGCTAGCGCCTAAAAAATTAGAGCTAGCGCCTAAAAAATTAGAGCTAGCGCCTAAAAAATTAGAGCTAGCGCCTAAAAAATTAGAGCTAGCGCCTAAAAAATTAGAGCTAGCGCCATTTAGACAAGAAAGTTACGGGGGTTTGAACTTTCGGGGAGCTAGGTTGATGCTAGCCCCCAGAGTTTGGATTTTTCAATTTTTTTTACACTATTCGGATTCCTCAGAGCTAGCGCCACCCCCACAGCCCCAAAAAATAAGAAACATTTTTAACCCCAGCCCCTCGAAACGAGATGTTTTTAATTTAATTGGATGGAAAAGATTGCTTAGAGCTGGCGCCAGCAGAATATACAAAAAAATATTCTCTCAAAAAATCAGGTAAAAAAATATTCACATCCAAATTTTGATTCGAGAGCTTTCAGATCCCACTTCCCCCTCCCTGGCTACGGCCTTGGTCCCAATCAAATTGATTGTTTCCACGTTAGTGTCTTTCTGTGTCGTTATTGAATTACAAAAAACATTGTCCAGCAAGAACATAACCTCAAATTTTAAACTGTGTTCAATCGCACTGTCCAACACTTCGTTAGTTTAAAGTTCAAACTCATTAAGTACATGTGAAATAAATAGCACCTCATGACCTTTATGATATAACCTCAAATAACAGGATTTGTATACCAATGTACAACACATAACCTCTCTACTACGATTTTTTCCAACTCACACATCCTCCCTTTGACTTTTCCAAGTCTGGTGTGCATTTAACCCATTAAGTGCCATTGATGCATACACGCAACATTATTAATTTTTTGTTAATTAAATTACTAAATAAGTTAATTTAATACATTATATTATTTGACCTGACTTGACAATGTATGAAGAAAATTGTAAACATTTTATTATTTAAACATTTCGACTAACACTCATTTAAAAAAAATATATATCAGTGTGTTTCTAACTTCACAATATTTCAGTGTTTTAAACGCGTGGCGCATGAAGTAAAATTTCGAGTTTAGAAAAGCCTGAAAATTTGATTTGGACGCTCCGCTTCGCGGAGCGACCAAACCAAATTTTAAGGCTTTTCTAAACTCGAAATTTTACTTCATGCTTAGTCTGGGAGTGGAAACACTCGTTCAAAATTTCATATCGCACGCTTTTATATACTATCGACTAATGCCTGAAAATTTACAGCGTATACATTATGTATATTTCAAAGAAAAATTCACAGTATGTAATACCATGAGTCGTTTATAGAAATCATAAACATTAGTGCAGAATTTGACTGGTTTGATCTAAAATCAGCTTTTAGAGTTAACTCTATACTTGCTTGGCCGTTAATGGGTTGACATTATTCAATGACACAACCTCATTTCAGATAATTATTTTATCACCTGTCCAATACCTCAAAACATCCGAATAGTTGAAAGGTACTTTGGATATTTTGAGGTTATGTTTGGTTAGTTTAACTGGTTAAAGACAAGGTCGCTAAAGTATAATGGTATAGAAGGTTATCTGGCGTGAATAGGGGGAAGGATCGTGAAATGTCATTAGGATAAGATTACTTTGGATATTTTAAGGTTATGTTAGGTTAGTTTAACTGGTTATAGGCAACGTCGCTAAAGTATAATGGTATAGAACCTGGGTCTCCAAACTATCTTCTTCGCGGGCCAAAAATACAATTCTACATAATAAAAGTCGGCCAAGATCCGATTAATTTTATAAAATTATGGAAAATTTAAGGAACAATTGTTACAATATTTCAAAATATGACATTTACAAAAAAAAATACAAACAATCGCGGGCCGGATTCATGCAAGTCGCGGGCCGGATTTGGCCCGCGGGCCGTAGTTTGGAGACCACTGGTATAGAAGGTTATCTAGAGTGAATAGGGGGAAGGATTGTGAAATGTCATCAGGATAAGTCCATTGTCTATAAGAAAAACACAATTAAACGACATACGCAATAGCAGACACACTGTACATCACAAATTGTAAGACTTTTAGACCACTGCGGGATTTGCGGAGTGTACTTTTAGTCCCGTGCAGTAGATAGGACACCAGATTAACCTTAAATACCATTATACCTAAGCGACATTGGGTTAAAGGCACTTAAATCACTCTAAAAGAAAGCCACAAATAAAATAAATCTGTATTAAAGACACTATTAAATGGCACAACCTCAAATCAGACAATTTTTTTATTACCTGTCCAATACTTCAAAATATCCCAATGGTTGAAAGGTACTTTGGATATTTTGAGGTTATGTTAGACAGACACACTGCACGTCAAAAAATTTAAGTCTTTCAGACCACTGCGGGAGTTGTGGAGTGTACTTTTAGTCCCGTGCAGTAGATAGGACACCAGATTTCATTACCTGTCCAATACTTCAAAATATCCCAAGAGTTGAAAGGTACTTTGGATATTTTGAGGTCAGAGCTGGGATGAATCATCAAAAACAGGATTCGAATCACGAATCCGAATCACTTAATATGATTCGAATCACGAATACTCGAATAAAGGATTCGTAAGTGAAAAATATGATTCGAATCAAAGATTCGAATCCTCATTTTTGAATCACGATACAAATCCTTTAAAAATAAATTTGAATCTATAATAAACCAGTAAAATTTTATTCCATCAGTTTCTAATAACAAAAATGTTCATTTACCGACTAAATATCTAATTAAATAATGATTTTAATTAATGATGATGTATGTGTTATTGAACTTTATTTTAAATTAGTGTTTTATGCACGTGGCGCATGAAGTAAAATTTCGAGTTTAGAAAAGCCCCGTGAAAATTTGTCTCGGGTCGCTGCGCGACCCGAGACAAATTTTCTACGTGGGGCTTTTCTAAACTCGAAATTTTACTTCATGCTTAGTCTGGGAGTGGACAACACTCGTTCCTAGAAGTTTCAAATTGAAGGATCACTCTAGATTACTAAGTTTATTACCATTTGACAAAGGTTACAGCTCGAAGGACCAATCATGGTCTTCGGAGACCGAAAGACTACAAGGAATCGAAGTTTCTTAACAAGAAAACAACGAATATCTGAAGGTTTACAGCATGGATAGGAAAGAAAACATCCAAATATCGAAGTTGGGTTGGTTTTCAGTGCGTTTTTAACTTCACTTTTAATCAGTGTTTTATACGCGTGGCGCATGAAGTAAAATTTCGAGTTTAGAAAAGCCCCGTGAAAATTTGTCTCGTGTCGCTGCGCGACCCTCGACAAATTTTCTAAGCGGGGCTTTTCTAAACTCGAAATTTTACTTCATGCTTAGTCTGGGAGTGGACCGTCAAGATTTTCTACATGTCGAGATTTTCGATTTTTCTAGATTTTTGTCGATTTATTCACAGTTTGTTATTATATTAAATGCAACTTTAATATTAAATATATATGGTTTTTCTTAGGAATAGAATATTCACCCATTAAGAGCCGAGCAAATTATAAAGTTAACTCTAATAGTTAATTTTAGGTAAAATTTTGCATCTTTTTCTATGATTTCAATTAATGATTTATTATATTACATACATCGATTTTATAAAAGAGTTAAGCATGAAGTAAAATTTCGAGTTTAGAAAAGGCTCGCGTAGAATATTTGTCGAGGTTCGTGCAGCGGCCCGAGACAAATGTTTGCTCTGATTTAAAGTAAAGTTAAAAATGCACTGAAAACCAACTCAACTTCGATATTTTTTTTAAATTGGATGTTTACTTTCCTATCCATGCTGTAAACCTTTAGATATTCGTTGTTTTCTTGTAAAAAAACTTCGAGAGACCGAAGGACTACAGGTATCCTTCGGTCTCCGAAGACCATGATTGGTCCTTCGAGCTGTAGCCTTTGTAAAATGCTAATAAACTTAGTAATCTGGAGTGATCCTTTAATTTGAAACTTCTAAGAACGAGTCTTGTCCACTCCCAGACTAAGCATGAAGTAAAATTTCGAGTTTAGAAAAGCCCCGCGTAGAAAATTTGTCGAGGGTCGCGCAGCGACCCGAGACAAATTTTCACGGGGCTTTTCTAAACTCGAAATTTTACTTCATGCGCCACGCGTATATAACACTGATTTCAAGTGAAGTAAGGTTGGAAATTTTTCATGCTTATGTAACCAAGTATGCATTCACAAATATTTGAATTATTCGAAAATGTAAATATTTATATTATGAATAATTTAGTGATTTAAATATTCATATTAGAATATTAAACTATTTTAATTTACCAAATTGACCAAATTCAAGCGGACATGGCAGGCATTCAACAACAACTCGTGCAGAACTCCCGGCACGTCGAGGACCGAGTCAACGCCATGGCCGAGACCCTCCGTGCCGAGTTCCGTGAGAAAGTGGCTGGAGGAAATGCTGGTGAACCTGCAAATGTTGAAGCAGTGATAGATGAGATAGAGGAACGTCACAGCAGGGAGGCCAATGTCCTGCTCTTCAACCTGCCTGAAAATGGACAAACCCTAGACCCTTCAGGTAACGCTAACGACAGAGACCGCATCACGGGACTTCTTCGACAACTGGGTTTGGAACTGACCGTGAAAAATGCCTTCCGCTTGGGTAAAAGAGGAGGCACTAGGCCCCGCCCGCTGAAAATCGTCCTAGGCTCCAGAGATGAAGCCCTGTCGCTGCTGAAACGAGCGAAAGACCTCCCAGATGACCTTCAAGTTCGAGAGGACCAGACCCCAGCCCAACGCGAACAACTATTGGAGCTTCGACGTCAACTACAGGAGCGCCTAGCTGGAGGAGAGAAGGACATCACCATACGCTACATCAGGGGAAAGCCGAAAATCGTCAGCGAGCCGCAGAATGCACGAAACTCACAAGCGAACCCGAGCGTCTCGAAAAACTAGACTCGGTGTCGTTCTTCTATACAAATCTAGGATCCTTGCTGCCGAAGAGACCGGAGCTCCTGATAGCAGTAGACGCGCATCGCCCAACCTTCATTGTCCTGACCGAGACCTGGCTCCGCAGCGAGACCCCAGCCCCGCTGGTTGAAATTCAGGACTACCAACTGCTCAGGAAAGACCGGGAAATGCGACGCGGTGGAGGACTGGCGGTCTACTTCCGGACGCACACTGAGGGTGGCGCCCCCATCAAAGCCACGGCTCACCCTACGTTAAACACCAACGAAGAGGATGATGAAACGCTCTGGGTTGACATAACCTCCAAGGGTATCCAGCTGCTCCTGGGAGTGATCTACCGCCCTCCTGGGACCTCCGCAGATGTTAACACCAACCTGGTCGAAAAGCTGAAAATGATCCCCCAAAATCACAGCACCATCATTTTCGGGGACTTCAACTACTCATCAATCGACTGGAGTACTCTCACCTCAACTACCAGCAACCATCAGGAGACGGACTTCCTGCAGTTCTACCTAGAAAGCCACCTACAACAGCTGATTTCTAGGCCTACAAGGTTTAGAACAAACCAGACCGAATCTCTCCTCGACCTTGTTCTGTGCAGCCAAGAAAACCTCCTAACAGACATCAACTTTCTTCCCCCCATAGCCAAGAGTGACCATGTTGCCTTACTAGCTTCAGCCCAGTTTATTAACAACCTTGACAACCACAACCACAAACCCAAACACAGGCAATACTTCAAGGCAAATTATGAAGAGCTGGACCTTCTCCTGGGGAGCACACTCCCATCAGTTGATGAGATCGGGACCTCGGCACACTCTTTATGGACAGCTCTTAGACGTAATCTGGAACAAGTGGAGACGCACATTCCATGGAGTACAGCAGGAAGGACGCGATATCTCAAACCCTGGATGACCAGAGACATCCTGCGAAACATCAGGCAGCGAGACAACATGTGGAAAAGGTACATGCGATCCCGAGACCCGGCGGTACACCAGGCATACAAACAACTGAGAAACACCATACAAGTGGACCTGAGAACAGCCCAGTCAGGATATGAGGAGACCATCGTAGCCGGCGACCGCAAAACCTTCTACAAATACATGGAGCGGAACCTGTCGTCCAAGCCAGCGCTACCACCGGTACTTGTGACAGACGACGGCGAAGAACACGGCGACCCCGAAGCCCTACCGGAGATCCTGGCTGACCAATTCTGTAGTGTCTACGTAGCCGAGCCGCTGGGAAACCTACCAGAAGTGACCAACTTGCCAAGGAACCGTGCCAGCCTCGACCACATAGTCTTTAGGGAGCGTGCAGTCCTGGAGTTACTCTCCTCCCTGAAGGAAACCTCCTCTGCTGGCCCTGACGGCTTCCACCCGCTCCTACTCAAGAACTGCAGGACGACCCTGGCACCGTATCTGACCCGGCTCATGCAGCTGTCCCTCGATGAGGGTGTCCTCCCGAACGAATGGCTTGAGGCATGTGTGATTCCTGTGTACAAGAAGGGCAACAGGCTTCACCCTCAAAACTACCGGCCGATCTCCCTCACTTCGCACATTTGCAAGTGTATGGAGAGGATCATAGCTGAGGAGATCCGGGAATTTTGCATGAGGAACGAGATCTTCCCCACAAACCAGCATGGATTCATGCCTGGCAGATCGGTGACCACAAACATGTTGGAGTGCGTTGGCGATTGGACAATGGCCCATGACTGTGGTCGTCCCCTAGACATCGTGTACTTAGACTTCGAAAAAGCCTTCGACAGGGTTCCCCACACCAGATTGCTGAGAAAACTGGAACACGTTGGAATCAGGGGAAAGCTCCTGACCTGGATCCAGGCCTTCCTGAACAACCGCACCTTTAGGGTCAGAACCGGAATCCACCTGTCGTCGTTGCGCCCAGTAGACAGCGGTGTGCCACAAGGGTCAGTCCTGGGCCCACTGCTATTCCTGATCTATATCGCTGATCTCTGCAACACAATGTCAACCAAAAACAGCTGGTTCGCGGATGACGTGAAGTGTTACGGCGACCCCACGAGTGACGGCATCCAGGAGGACTTGGACAGACTCCAGGGCTGGTCAGATGACTGGCTCGTGACGGTGAATCCATCAAAATGTGCGGTCATCCACGTCGGCAGAAATAACCCCCGAAGGACGTACTCCATGCATGGAGTACTGATCCCGTCCGTGGACCAGATCACTGACCTCGGCATTACTGTCACCCACGACCTCAAGTGGGGGCCGCACATCAATGCCGCAGTCAAAAAAGCTAACTCCTTGATCTACCTCATCAGGAAGTCCTTCAAGTTCATGTCCCCGAAAATGCTACTCGACGTCTTCACCATCTACGTACGACCCATACTGGAGTATGGTCATGCGGTTTGGTCACCATACTTCATTGGGGACATCGCCACACTGGAGAAGGTGCAACGTAGGGCCTCGAAAATCCCCTTGCCTCTGAGACATATGGACTACGAGGACCGGCTGGCAGCACTAAACCTCCCTCCTCTGATACGTCGAAGGCTGCGCGGCGACCTGATCGAGACCTTCAAAACCGTCAGAGGGTACTACAGCTGCCCTCTACTTCTCAGCCACGTCTCCTCCAACCAAAACCAGCACCTGCGAGGGCATGCGTATAAGCTCAACAAAAGCCGATTCAACAAAAATCCCTATAAGCACTATCTGTTTAATAGAATTGTAGACGACTGGAACGCTCTTCCCGCAAATGTTGTTGTTGCCGACTCCGTCCAACAGTTTAAAAATAGACTAGATGTATACCTACAACTGTGATAGTTAGTCCCATAACGTTGATATATTGTTAATTTGCGAGCAGTGTCTATATATGTTGTACATCTTGTAAATTATGTAAACCGTGTAAATTATTTATTGCACTGTATAGAGCCACAAGCATTTATGCTAGTTTGTATAGCGAACGACACCAGATGTAATCTGCCAGTTCGTTTAATGTGTAAATAAATAAATAAATAAATAAATAATTAATCGAATTTGAATCCCAGCCTTAATAGCGAAGATTCCAATTATTTGAGAAGATTTGAATCCGTGTATGAGGATTCGAATCCTTTTATAATGATTCGAATCCTTTTATAAGGATTCGAATCATCTACGTCTGGATTCGAATACGAATCCTTTTAAAAAAATGTAACGAATCCGGATCACGAATCCGTTTTCACTAAAGTATTCGAATACCTCTTTTGAATCCTCTAAAAGAATTCGAATCATGAATGATTCGAATCCTGCTCAGCTCTGTTTGAGGTTATGTTAGGTTAGTTTAACTGGTTAAAGGCAACATCGCTAAAGTATAATGGTATAGAAGGTTAATCTGGTGTCCTATCTACTGCCCGGGACTAAAAGTACACTCCGCAACTCCCGCAGTCATCTAAAAGACTTACATTTTGTGAATAGTGGGAAGGATCTTGAAACGTCATCAGGATAAGGTCAGTGTCTATAAGAAAACCACAATTAAACGACATGCGCATTTGCAGACACACTGTACGTCACAAAATTTAAGTCTTTTAGACCACTGCGAGAGTTGCGGAGTCTACTTTTAGTCCCGTATAGTAGATAGGACACCAGATTAAGCTTAAATACTACCATTGTACTTTAGCGACATTAGGTTAGAGGTGGGCAGGGAGACGGGGGACCGTGTAAAGGCCAGGGACGCAGCCCACACAAGAGCGATGACCGAGTGGCAGGAGAGGTGGTCGAAGGGCGAGGGATGGACCAAGTCCCTTATCCCAAAGTTAAAAGCATAGGTGGAGAAGAGGCATGGGAAGGTTACGCACCAGCTAACCCAGCTAATGACTGGGCATGGCAGTTTCGGATCGTACCTCTACAGGATCGGTAAGGTAACGACTAGCGCATGTAGGTATTGTGGTTACCACAACGACACGGCCGAGCACACGTTACTGTCGTGCCCGGAATGGCAGCCGGAGAGGCTAACAATGGAGGGGACAATTGGCAAATTGGAGATCAGGACTTTGGTGGAAAATATGGTGGAGAGTGAGGAGGCATGGGACGCGGTGTGTGCATTTGCGAACCATGTAATGTCCCGAAAGTAAGGCGAGGAGCGAGCTGCAAACGCCCAAGAATAACTCTGCGAAAGATCTGAGAGCAGTGCGCCGCCCTTACTGAGGGAATGCCCTTGGGCGATACCGGTAAGGGAGAAACGGCAATGAGGAGTTTTTTAGTGGGTAGGACCCCTTTAGATAAGGGGAGGAGCCCCACACATTGCATTTTTCTCCTCAATAATAATAAAAAAAAGCAGGTTAGAGGTACTTAACTTACTCTAAAAGAAACCCACAAATAAAATAAATTTGTTTTATTTGTCTAATATTTACGTCTACAGAAGCTACATTTAAAAAAAAAACTGGTTTTCTTCCCTCATATTAATCGATTAAACTTACTAATACAAAATGCATTTCGGACACCTTTAAGGCACTTCAAAAAAAAAACACAAATACAGGACACCAAAAAACAAAAAGAGAGAACAGTTCGAAATCCATTTCGACTCGAGAGGTTCACACAAAAAATCCCTAATGGCTAGTTGTTCAACAGTGGCATGAGTTAAGCTACATTACGGTAAATGTAATTTAAAACCAAGTTTAAGCCAACCTTGGTATAAGCCGCTGTTGAAAACTAGCACTAAACATTCATATTTAAAATTAAATACAATCATTGCTGTAAAAGTCATTAAACACACAGGAAATTAACAGCATTTAATGACTTTTACCTTTAGAGGATAGCCGTTGTTGAAAAACTTGCACTAAACATTCATATTTAGAATTAAATACAATCATTGCTGTAAAAGTCATTAAGCACACAGGAAATTAACAGATCTTAATGACTTTTACCTTTAAAGGATAGATAACTCACCTACATTAAGGGCCAGTTGCACCAAACACGTTGAACTGGTTCAACTCTGAACTCGAGTTCAAAGTGACATTAGAACAATAGCAACGGTCATCTTGAACTCAAGTTCAGCTTGAACTCGAGTTCAGCGTTTTTAGTGCAACTGGGCCTAACACGTTACCCGCCAGTGAATATGATGCAAAAATGACCGCTTTTCCAAACAGTTTTTTTCTATTTTCAATAAATGTATAATGATAAATTAAATTGCATGCTTATAAAACTCATTATGAACTAACATAAATAAGACATAAATAAAACACTGTTTATCACTTTGTTTGTATAACAATTGGTTTATTTGGTGACTATAGTTTCGATACTACACGTATCATTATCAAACCGTTACTAACGGTTTGATAATGATACGTGTAGTATCGAAACTATAGTCACCAAATAAACCAATTGTTATACAAACAAAGTGATAAACAGTGTTTTATTTATGTTCAACAATGTATAACGAAGTAGAAGCCTCTATAATCAGTGAATAAATAAGACACTTACACTTTGTTTGTATAACTGAGGTTTTTTATTGTGACTATAGTTTCGACAACTTTAACTTGTCATTATCAGACTACAAGTTAAAGTTGTCGAAACTATAGTCACAATAAAAAAACCTCGGTTATACAAACAAAGTTTAAGTGTCTTATTTATGTTAATAATGATGTATAACGAAGTAGAAGCCTCAACAGTTAACAGTTTTATTATGAGCTGTATTTCTAGTGGTGAAACAATTGTTGTGGTACAATAAATATAATTTTGAAACCTAAACAAATTAAGTGTTTTATTAAAGTGATATTATGGAGTTTCAACAACTAACAGCCTCAACTATACAGTATATTTCTAGTATTAATATTAGCAACTTTCGACTAACTAGCGCAGTGGTGGGGAAACTTTTTTTAAGACGGGCCATTAATAATTGTAATAACCAGACAATTGTAGCGGGCCAAAGAATAATGCTTAATCGTAGGTAGGTAGTTTTTATGCGGGTCGTCACATTACGAAGTAAGAACGCGTTCTCACGACGGCACTCTTAAACGGGCGGGATTAAACCTTTCCGCGGGCCGGACTTGGCCCGCGGGCCGTAGTTTCCCCATCACTGAACTAGCGGCTGCAGGACCGCTCTGGAGCAGGCGGTAAATTTCCCTAGGGACCGCCCTGGCGGTTAACGTGTTAAAAAAACATGTTTCTCTTAAGCATCCATTGGTTAAATATAAATAAAAAAAAAAATGTAAAAATTATCATAAACTCTAAATATTTATTCGTATAAATGAACACAAATACAAAAAAAAGTTGAAGGAAATTATGTAAATGTAAGGCGCTTAAAGTAAAAAAAAAATGACAACAAAAATATATAAAATACTCGAAGAACGTGCAGGTAAAAATGCATCATCTTAAATCCTACCTAAATAATTAAAAAAGAATTAATATAGAAGTAAAGACAAATTGTACGTACGATGTTTTACAAAAATCCAGTAGATTCGTTTTCCGGCTCGTCCCATTTACAATTTGACACAGTCATATATATTTTTTTTTTTTTTGAGAGTATTCAGTTCTTGATTTTGTCACGAAAATGGAGCCATCGACTGTTTCTAATTCATGATCGATCAGATGAAAATAGCCCACTAAACAAACACATTTAAGTAATGTTTCGTCAACATTAAAATAAAGTTTAATGTTGCTATAATGTTGATATAACAACATTATAGCAATGTTTGTTTGTTGTTCAGTGGGAGAGATCATTATTTAAAGTTTTTTTTTTATTATTATTATTTACCGTTACTGTTTTAAGAATGTTCGATGAGCTCGTGTCACGGAAATGAAGCTATCGATTGTTATTTTCTGTTTGTATCAAAGAAGAATCGATAGCTCTTGGTCACTTGAGAAAAAAAAATTATAATAAACAGCACTAATACTTTGCGATCATTTAAAACATTATTTAGGCTCTAATACTGGATGATTTAAATTAAAACACTTGTCTTTTTTTTATGGACATTAGTTAATTTTTTTTATTCTTATCATAATAAATGCAAACAAGGTTTTTCAAATATTTTTAAGAAAAACTCTAAATCTTCATGAAATTTTGGATTCACTGCGTTCACCCTCCCTCTTCCACTCAACTTGAATTAAACGTGGAATAGTCTACTTGGACCTCGCACGCATCTTCCTGCGCTTACGCTTTAGCCTACGCATACGCTTCTTACGCCACTTCGCTCTCATCTTCCTGCGCTTACGCTTTAGCCTACGCATACGCTTCTTACGCCACTTCGCTCTCTCTAGCAGAAGGATGGGCCCTCGGACTAGAGGATTCTTTTGGATAACAGCAGCTTTGCTTGTTTACATCACAGCGGGAAAGATAAAAATGTTTCACTTGTTTATAAATAAGTGAAACAAACCAAGTGTTTTAATTTAAATTTAATTTAAATCATCCAGTATTAGATTCAAAAATGTTTCACCACGGGTTAAGTGAGAAATTAATTAACGATACATTATTTAGGCTGTGAATTTTAAATTAGATTGGCACTACTGACCGTTAACCATAACTTCAAATTTATTTCATCATTCTATTAGCATTCTGGGCAACCGCACAAAACAATTCACCATGGGTTAAGTGAGAAATTAATTAACGATACATTATTTAGGCTGTGAATTTTAAATTAGATTGACACTACTGACCGTTAACCATAATATATCGTTAACGTGTTTCTCATTGATCACTTGGTAAAACATTTCTATTAATATATAGGTATTTGATTGAAATTCACTTGGTTTGTTTTACTAATAAATTGTTTTATTTTCAACTAGTTTCGGCTTAATGCCATTTTCAAGAATGAAAACAAAAATATATAAAATACTCGAAGAACGTGCAGGTAAAAATGCATCATCTTATATCCTATATCATTCTTGAAAATGGCATTAAGCCGAAACTAGTTGAAAATAAAACAATTTATTAGTAAAACAAACCAAGTGAATTTCAATCAAATACCTATATGTTAACCATAACTTCAAATTTATTTCATCATTCTATTAGCATTCTGGGCAACCGCACAAAACAATGCCGCCTACTATAAATCATGATTTAAATGATCGCACGGTATATTACTCAACAATCTCAACCTGGCCAATGAATTGAGTGTAGGGGGGGATTGAAAATCTGACAGAACTGCTTTTCCGGCTATTCTAACCTCTAAACTTAATGCTTAATCAAGGAGTTTCTAAAACTTGTTAAAAGTTTAAAATTGAACCGGAGAGTTAGCAGTTTTGATTGGTTTTGGATTTGCACGACAATCAACTTATAAGGCAGATTAAGATTGTTGAGTAATAGAAAGCTGAGCCACAATAGATCCTTGCGGTCGCAGTGGAGGGTAGCATAACTACCCACTTACTTTCAATAGAATAGAAAGCTGACGCTGCAACGCTGACACAAAGTTTCAAATTTAAGGTTTTTTCATGCTGTCTGATGCATAACCTCAACATTAACCCTTTCAGCCCGGGAATTTTTCTGGTGTCCCAACAAATTTTTTGTACACTGCGCATTCTTTATTTCCATCTCAGATATACAGAGAGTTTTATGTAACACCGAACATGTTTATAACGACAATTTTTCTTTTAAGTATACATAAACATACAACGTACATTTGCCGACACTCGGTTTGTTAAAATAATTTAATTTTAAGCTTTAAACGAGTGTTTTCCACTCCCAGGCTAAGCATGAAGTAAAATTTCGAGTTTAGAAAAGCCTGAAAATTTGGTTTGGTCGCGTAGCGCGAAGCGCGGAGCGGCCAAACCAAATTTTCAGGCTTTTCTAAACTCGAAATTTTACTTCATGCGCCACGCGTATAAAACACTGATTTCAAGTGAAGTTCACTTGTTCACAATATTTCAGAGTTTTCAGTGTTTAATACACGTGGCGCATGAAGTAAAATTTCGAGTTTAGAAAAGCCTGAAAATTTGGTTTGGTCGCGTAGCGCGGAGCGGCCAACCAAATTTTCAGGCTTTTCTAAACTCGAAATTTTACTTCATGCGCCACCTGTGCACAACACTGATGCAATGTAAAGCTTGTAGTGTGTTTTAAACTTTGTAATATGTCAGTGTTTTGTACCGGTGGCGCATGAAGTAAAATTTCGAGTTTAGAAAAGCCTGAAAATTTGGTTTGGCCGCTCCGCGCTTCGCGCTGCGCGACCAAACCAAATTTTCAGGCTTTTCTAAACTCGAAATTTTACTTCATGCTTAGTCTGGGAGTGGAAAGCACCCTTTAAAGCTTCAAATTAAATTATTTTAATAAACCGAGCGTCAGGAAATGTACAACGTATGTTTATGTTTATTTAAAGGAAAAATTAAACTTATTTAAAAAAACAACGTTTATCTAAAGATTTACGGGTATAGGCCGGGACATGTATACTTGAAAGAGTATGTACAAGGTGAGGTATTAATTGCAATTGATTGTCTACAATTTGTAATAGTCATATAGGCAATCCAATTTACACATAACTTGAAAATTAAAGGTGTCTAATTGTATTGGATGATAATGTTCGGTGTTACATAAAACCTCGACCTAAAAAGATCTTTTAGGTCGAGGTAATTTCGAAAGGCCCAGAGGCCATACGACCCACCGACCCCATAACATAACATAACATATACATAAAACTCTCTGTATGTTTACCAAATTTTAGTGCTGGCAAATGCCACTATCAGGGTCAAGACATTTTCTCATGGCAGCGTCCAACACATTTCCTCATCTCCAAGCCTGAAATTTGCAGTTTAACCTCAAAATTAAGAACAGCTTAAGCCTCAGGTACTGTTTTTGATTGACAGTGACGATCGCATAACCTTAAATTTAAGACTTTTTTAAGTTATGAGTTGACCATTGTCTAATGTATACCAACCCTGGTTGGTATACTTCAGTTACTGTTTTTACGTGCAAAACAAAACAGCGACACAAAACTGATATATTTCGTGATAGATATCTTATGATATGATATACAGGGAGTTTTATGTAACACCGAACATTTTCATAAAAAGATTTTTTTTGAAGTATCCATATGCATACGTTGCACATTTTTCGATGCTTGGTTTATTAAAAGAATTTAATTTAAAGCTTTAAGCGAGTGTTTTCCACTCCCAGGCTAAGCATGAAGTAAAATTTCGAGTTTAGAAAAGCCTGAAAATTTGGTTTGGTCGCGTAGCGCGAAGCGCGGAGCGGCCAAACCAAATTTTCAGGCTTTTCTAAACTCGAAATTTTACTTCATGCGCCACCGGTACAAAACACTGACATATTACAAAGTTTAAAACATACCGCTAAACTTTACACTGAATCAGTGTTTTGTACCGGTGGCGCATGAAGTAAAATTTCGAGTTTAGAAAAGCCTGAAAATTTGGTTTGGCCGCTCCGCGCTTCGCGCTACGCGACCAAACCAAATTTTCAGGCTTTTCTAAACTCGAAATTTTACTTCATGCTTAGCCTGGGAGTGGAAAACACTCGCTTAACGCTTTAAATTAAATTCTTTTAATAAACCAAGCATCGAAAAATGTGCAACGTATGCCAGTGTTTTGTACCGGTGGCGCATGAAGTAAAATTTCGAGTTTAGAAAAGCCTGAAAATTTGGTTTGGCCGCTCCGCGCTTCGCGCTACGCGACCAAACCAAATTTTCAGGCTTTTCTAAACTCGAAATTTTACTTCATGCTTAGCCTGGGAGTGGAGAACACTCGCTTAAAGCTTCAAATCGGATTCTTTTAATAAACCGAGCATCGGAAAATGAGCAACGTATGCATATGGATACTTCAAAGAAAAATTCTTATTATGAAAATGTTTGGTGTTACATAAAGCTCTCTGTATATCGTCCAAACCCTGGTTAGTATACTTCAGTTACTGTTTTTACGTGCAAAACAAAACAGCGACACAAATCCGTCAGCTTTTTCCTTAGTGCATATAGTTTAATTTTTTTTCTCATTCTTTTATCATCGTTCAAATTGTAAATGCGAGTTACATTTTTAGAAAACAAAACCAAAAAGTACTAACATAATCTTACCGTGTGTGTTATAATTAATATATATATTAATCTTCTTCTTCTTCAATCCTCGCGCGTTGTTTCCAACTGAGCAAATTCATTCAAGTAATGTTTCATCAACATTAAAACAACTTTTAATGTTACTACAATGTTGATATAACGTTATTTGTTTGTTTTGCTCAGTGGGTTGTGTATGATTTTCTTCTTTATTTAATTTTATTTTTCATTTGTAAATATAGATAATATATATATATATAATATAAATTTTCTTTAGTATTACATACTACCACCGCAACCGACCTCCTCTCAAATAGAAAACTTTGCTTATTTATTATGTATTGTTTATTAATTTTAATTTTTAAAACATTCGTCGGAACTGAACTTTTTGTTTCTCTCGACTGTCTCTCTCCTCTCGTCGAAAGAGAGACGACACTTTACAAACTAGGAAGGGAATGGACGCGAAAACGGGTCCGATATAAGTTTATATATATATATAGCGCGCTCTCTTGGTGTTACATTAGCTTACATTTCTCGTCTCCTTGCGGGTCGCCCTGCTGATGGTGGAGGTCCTCCGAGCCCAGGTAGTGGGCGTACTCCCGGTGTCTGGACGCCGATGAAGACACCTGTCTGCGTACGCTGCAAGAGATATTCAAAATTGCAAAAAATATGCATGGACAACTTTGTATTGAGTTACTATAAATAATTTAAAAAAAAACCTTTATTGGCATAATGTATTACATATTTACTAGCTACAACTAATTGCTACCCCCTCTCTTCCTCTTGTTTTCCTTCTCTTCCCCCAACTTCTCCAGCGTCTTTACCCCGACCCCATCCTCTCTCATCCATTCCGTCACTCTTCTATTCCCTCTTACTCCCACCCATTCCACCTTCACCCCCGACCCCATCCTCTCTCATCCATTCCGTCACTCTTCTATTCCCTCACCCCAGGGGGTGAAGGTGGAATGGGTGGGAGTAAGAGGGAATAGAAGGGTGACGGAATGGATGAGAGAGGATGGGGTCGGGGGGTGAAGGTGGAATGGGTGGGAGTAAGAGGGATTAAGAGTGACGGAATGGATGAGAGAGGATGGGGTCCGCCAAGTGACTCCACGTATCCTTCCCCCACTCACACATTACACACTTCCCATACTCTTCCTCCATCCACATCTTCCTTCCTCTCTCCCCTGACTATAAGCAATTATTATGAAACCTAATCTAATCTAACCTTGAAATAAAAATCTAATATAATCTAACCTTGACTCCACATGTTCTTCCCATATTTTCACACTTCCCATACTCTTCCCCCGTCCACATCTTCCTTTCTCTCTCCCCTGACTATAAGCAATTATTATGAAACCTAATCTAATCTAACCTTGAAATAAAAATCTAATATAATCTAACCTTGACTCCACGTGTTCTTCCCATATTTTCACACTTCCCATACTCTTCCCCCGTCCACATCTTCCTTTCTCTCTCCCCTGACTATAAGCAATTATTATGAAACCTAATCTAATCTAACCTTGACATAAAAATCTAATATAATCTAACCTTGACTCCACGTGTCCTTCCCACATTTTCACACTTCCCATACTCTTCCCTCGTCCACATCTTCCTTTCTCTCTCCCCTGACTATAAGCAATTATTATGAAACCTAATCTAATCTAACCTTGAAATAAAAATCTAATATAATCTAACCTTGACTCCACGTGTTCTTCCCATATTTTCACACTTCCTATACTCTTCCCCGTCCACATCTTCCTTCCTCTCTCCCCTGACTATAAGCAATTATTATGAAACCTAATCTAATCTAACCTTGAAATAAAAATCTAATATAATCTAACCTTGACTCCACGTATCCTTCCCACATTTTCACACTTCCCATACTCTTCCCCCGTCCACATCTTCCTTTCTCTCTCCCCTGACTATAAGCAATTATTATGAAACCTAATCTAATCTAACCTCGAAATAAAAATCTAATATAATCTAACCTCGACTCCACGTGTCCTTCCCACATTTTCACACTTCCCATACTCTTCCCCCGTCCACATCTTCCTTTCTCTCTCCCCTGACTATAAGCAATTATTATGAAACCTAATCTAATCTAACCTTGAAATAAAAATCTAATACAGGGTGGGGCATAGGAACCAAGTGTTTTTGGTTTGGGTAGTACTCGGCCATTAGAAAAGGGAGGGGCGCGCGGTTTATTACAATCCATTCCTCGACTCGAAGCATTTCACTTTCTCAGTTGCCATTTGCCAACATAGAGCAGTGGACGCTAGAGCAACGCATGTTCGCGTATGATTGTTTTGTTCGAAGTGGCGAGTCGGTGACGGCAGTACAGCGTGAATTTCGCAGAAGATTTAATGTCCATCGTAATGACTCTGTTCCTGCCCGAGACACCATCTTACGCTGGGTCAATAACCTTCGAACAGGAGGTTCAATAATGAAAAGAAAGCCGCCCGGTCATCAACGTACTGTGCGTACTCCTGAGAACATTGAAAGGGTGAGACAAGCATTACTGCGAAGCCCATGACATTCAGCTGCACTTCAAATCAGCAATCGCACTGTACGACGGATTTTGCATGGTGAATTACATTTTCACCCATACAAAATAGCGGTTGCGCAACAATTAAATGTAAGAGATTACGCCCAACGCTTGAATTTCGCACAACAAATGCTTCAACTTTTTGAGGAGAACGAAAACATTTTGTTAGTAATGAGTGATGAAGCCCATTTCCACCTTAATGGGACCGTCAATAAACAAAATTGCCGGTACTGGGCTGACGAGAATCCACGACAGTTACATGAGATGCCATTGCATAGTCCTAAGGTAACAGTTTGGTGTGCGGTGGGAAAATTAGGCATCATTGGCCCATATTTTTTTGAAGAAAATGGGGTCACCGTTACAGTAACATCTGAGCGTTACATTCATATGGTGAATACTTTTTTCATACCTGAATTGCAAAGAAGAGGTGTGAATATTCAATACTTAAATTATTGTTGAGTTACGTGAAGGTGAACTAAGTTATTAAATAAAAGAATTGAGTCTCCCTTCTTCTTAAATAAATCTTGTAAAGAAAGGAGACTCAATTCTTTTATTTAGTGAATATTCAAGATTTGTGGTTCCAGCAAGATTGGGCCACGGCACACACCGCCAGAGCATCTATGGCTGTTCTTCGCCGCCTGTTTCCAAATCGTCCAATTTCGAGATTTGGTGACGTTTTGTGGCCTCCTCGGTCTCCCGACTTATCGATTTGTGATTTTTTTCTATGGGGGTACCTCAAGTCACGTGTTTACGAGGCCAAGCCCCGTATGTTAGACAAATTGAAGGAAGCGATTCGTCATGAAATCTCTCTAATCAACAGAGACATGCTGGAAAGAGTGGAGGGCAATTTTCGTGAACGGCTGCAACAGTGTATCAATGAAAACGGACATCATATGCCAGATGTAATTTTCCGTACTTGAATATTTCAAAAAGCTTTATTATTAGCTATGTTGTACTACCAATAATTTTTTTTTCGAGTAAAAAATAATAGTTTTATTATTATTTGGCGGAGGAATGTGAGGGGGTGAAAGAGGAGTGGCTGGGAGCGAAAGGGAATAGAAGGGTAGTGGAGTGGATGAGAGAGGATGGGATCGGGGTAAGGACGTTGGAAAAGCTGGGGAGGGAGAGGGAAAAGAGAAGGGAGGGTAAGAGGGATACGGAAATGGAGAAATAACGAATGAATTGTAAATAGTCTGTAAGATATGCCAATAAAGGTCTTTTTTTTTTATTATTATTATTTCAAACACTTGATTCCTATGCCCCACCCTGTATAATCTAACCTTGAAATAAAAATCTAATCTAACCTTGAATAATAAAATCTAATTTATTCTGACCTTGGAAATACCTAACCAAACTTTTGATCCTCTGTTTGGCACAAAAAATTCAAAAGAGGACTGCTAACAAAAAAAAAACTCACCGTTCGGATGTGGCGACCTCCTCTCCGCTGCTGTTGATGATCACAGTGGTCATGTTGTCCGCCACCAACCACTTCTGTCCCTTCATGACCAAGTTCGTCGGTGGCTCGTGCTCCTTACCGGCGTCCGAAGACCAAACGGTGACCGTACCATTGGGCTCCACCTTCACCGACCGGTGGAACTTGAAGACCGCCTCGTTGTCACCGGCACGGCGGACCACCTGCCATCCGCTCAATGAAATCTCCTTCGACCCTATAATAAAATTATCATTGACAATAAGGAATAACAAAAGATATAAATATTGAACTGGGACTCGTAGTGATTTGTTAATGCGAACAACGCAGTTACCACAGTGACTTAATTAAACACAGTGGTGACAATGGTATTTATTTAGAGCGGTTGTTGAATTTTATGCCCCAAACAGAGGTGTAACTAGGAGGCGCGTAGCCCAACACCAAACCGCCGTCTGAGGTATGAACAGAATTTCACTTACCCCAAAATACCAGATTCCCAGATTCCTACTGGTACACTGACGGCTCAAAACTGTCCACTGGAACAGGAGCCTCAGTCGTGGGACCAAGGACTGAACTTTACTACAGCCTTGGCAGGTATGCTACCATACTTCAGGCTGAAATATACGCCATTGAAATGTGCGCCCACGAAATCCTTTCAAAGGGTTGGGCGGGCAGGATAATAAAAATATGTTCGGACAGCCAGGCGGCCCTTAGGGCCCTGGCATCTTCTAGATGCTCCTCGCTGGCTGTACGGAACTGCAAGGAAGCCCTCTGCCAAATGGCACAGGTAAACGGGGTCAGTCTGATGTGGGTGCCAAGCCACTCTGGCGTGAAGGGAAACGAATTAGCCGATTCCCTAGCCAGTACAGCCTACATCGGACCAGAACCCGCTCTGGGGATACCCAGATCAACAGCTAGAGACCGTAACACGGATGGATGAGACACGAGGCACAGGATTTCTGGCAAAACCGCCCTGGGATGAGACATTTCAGAGCGGTAACAAGTGGACCATCTGCGGCCAGGACGGCCTCATGGTTGAAGCTGAGCAGATCAGATGTTCACACATTAACTGCTCTCTTCACTGGGCACAGCCGTCTAAGGCATCACCTTAATAAACTAGGACTAAGCGACACCACTGAGTGCCGCCTATGCCTAGAGGATGATGAAACAGCAGAGCACGTCATATGTGCCTGTCCAGCTGGCGACCAGATCAGGACCACGGTGTTTGGCACACCGAAGCTAAACCTGAAGGACCTGGAAAAAACTTCACCTGACAAGATCCTTGACTTCATCAAGAAGATGGACTTGGAAGGTGAGCTGTAAGGTCGGATGTTCGACCTTAATTGTGAGCCACAATAGATCCTTGCGGTTGCAGTGGAGGGTAGCATAACTACCCACTCACTTTCAATAGAATAGAATAGAATACCCCAAAATTGTACATCAAAAGAGAATTAACAAAATTAAAATTGAGAATATGGCACGATTGATTTAATTTTGCCTCAAACTTGGCGGTTCTGGTTCTTTGGGGAGTGCGCATTTCTGCACTGCACTTAGGCCTCATTAGGCTTCTGTGTGAAAGCCTATGCTGATGCATTCTTAGCGATTGCTCGGCACTCTTGTCAACTAGAGGCTCCTTACTGGGTGAAATATGGCCTACAATGCTCACCATAAGAGATCTTCCCACCTCAGCTTTGCTAGATAATCCAAACCAGGTAGGCTGGCTGGGTAATCGACGGGAGAAAGCACAATGGGCCTAATAAGGCTTAAGTGCAGTGCAGAAATGCGCACTCTCCAAAGAACCAGAACCAGAACTACCCAGCCTCAGCCAGCCAGCCTACCTGGTTTGGGTATTCTAGCAAAGCTGAGGTGGGAAGATCCCTTATGGTGAGCATTCTAGGATATATTTCACCCAATAAGGAGCCTCTAGTTGACGAGAGTGCCAGGTAATCACTAAGAATGCGTCCGGTAGTCTCGTCTTCTATGTTATACCCTCTGCAGGATGGAGAGTCAACTATCCCCATCCCCAAACTTGGCGGATGACGGGTAGTTGTCACCACTGTGTTATTAAAGTCACTGCACGCACTACTATCAGGATATGTCATAACATAATCTTGTAATTGTTTAACGCTGTCATAAAATAACTCAAGCGCAACGTCGCAATTTCAAGTTATGTTGCAAGCATTGTTGTCGGACTCACCTTTGTTGTGCAATTTGACGTAAGTTCCGTCGCCGCAGACCTCGGCGATCTCGATTTCTCCCTTGCACGAGCTGGTCACGCTGTAATCGGAGAGCGCGGACTCCTGGCTTTCATCGAGAAGGGTGCGCTTGCGCTTGGCGCCGGTTCCCACGCGGACCGGTGTGCGCGTGCGCGATGAGCTGCTGCGCACGGTCCTGCTCATGCTGCTATCAGCGGCTGCAATGGAGAAACAAAAGAAAAAACGGTAAGAATTTACTATACACCTCGTGGGTATTATAGATAAAAATGATATCATTTGAAAGTACTCAACCAGTACTACCTAGATATGCAATTAATTTCGAACGGAAATGTAAAATAAATAAAAAAAATAGTTTAAACATTTTGAAAACATTGAGTCCTAGCAGTATGTAAAATAATCATCGTGCGCAAAGAGATTTACGCAATTTATTCTATTGCAAACCTTTCTCCTAACCTAACCTAACCTAGAAGTATGTGAAATATTCAACGTGAGCAAACATATTTTTCGGCGAAATATAGCAATTGACACAAACTAGAATTCAGCCCAAATGAATTTCCAAGAGTGTATTAACTTATGTTAGTTATTCTATAAATCCACATAAGTCCAAGTGTAATGTGCTAATGTGTTATAATCGTCATCCGGTTAAATCTAACTTCAAGTTGAAGTTAGATTGAAGTCTTTAACAAACATTTCTTTCGACTTCCCCAATGTCTCTAGTAAAGATTGCAATGGTTAACAGCAATCAGTGAGGTTTTATAGAAGTTTCTAGTAAAAAAGTGAACTTTTATCATTTCCGTAGTGAATTTATTGATTTTAATTGGTGAGAAACAGAGAGTTTTATCTAACACCGAACATTTTCATAACGAGAATTTTTCTTTTAAGTATCTATATGCATTTGTTTCGATGCTCGGTTTATTAAAAGAATTTCATTTGAAGCTTTAAGCGAGTGTTTTCCACTCCCAGGCTAAGCATGAAGTAAAATTTCGAGTTTAGAAAAGCCTGAAAATTTGGTTTGGTCGCGTAGCGCGAAGCGCGGAGCGGCCAAACCAAATTTTCAGGCTTTTCTAAACTCGAAATTTTACTTCATGCGCCACCGGTACAAAACACTGATTCAATGTAAAGCTTAGCGGTGTGTTTTAAACTTCGTAATATGTCAGCGTTTTGTACCGGTGGCGCATGAAGTAAAATTTCGAGTTTAGAAAAGCCCGAAAATTTGGTTTGGCCGCTCCGCGCTTCGCGCTACGCGGCCAAACCAAATTTTCAGGCTTTTCTAAACTCGAAATTTTACTTCATGCTTAGCCTGGGAGTGGAAAACACTCGCTTAAAGCTTCAAATTAAATTCTTTTAATAAACTGAGCATCGGAAAATGTGCAACGTATGCATATGGATACTTCAAAGAAAAATTCTCGTTATGAAAATGTTCGATGTTACATAAAACTCTCTGTATGTCAATACAGTGTGAATCTATATTATAATGCATGCTGGATAATGTCAACCCTCCATCTGGGTGTCGGGGTAAGGGAAGATCCACCCCCTATATAAACAGGTACCGGACAGGCAAGTCGCCCCTTCTTCAATAACCATCGGTCCGAAAAGTACGTGAATAATCGGTCCGAATTAGAGTTTGTACTCGCATTAAGAATTGTATTACGTGTGTGATTATTATAATTAAACGGCAAAAAACATCTAACTTCTTTTATTAGCCCAACGGCCACCAAGATTAAACACGTGCCATTCCACGGGGTGTAAAGTCGAGTTGAAAAAATACATAAGTTTTGGAGAAAAACCTTGTTATAGACTTATTACTAGATTTGAGGAGAAATAAATGACAAGAAAAGACCACAAAAAAGACCTGAGAGGCCAAAAATAAGATTTTTTTTTTCTGACTTACATCCATGAGGAGTGATGTTTAATCTAGCCTCTTCTGATTCCAACAACTTCCTGTAAGCGGCGATTTCCAAATCCAAAGACACCTTGATGTCCATCAAATCTTGATACTCCTGCAACTGCTGCGCCATTTCGTCTCTCAACCGCGAGAGCTCGTTCTCCAGCATCGCCAAATCTTCAGCGTGCCGCATCCTCTCAGTCTCCAGGATCTTCTCCAGGTCCCTCACCCTGGTGTTCAGCGTGGCGTTGACGCCCTCCAGCTCGTTGATCCTCGCGCTGAGGGTGTCGATGCGCGTGCGCACCGAGCGCAACTCCTCGATGGCAGCGGAGGCTGCGCCCGAGTTGCGGTTGGCGGCGTTCTGCAAGTTCTTGATCTTTGTTTCGTAGAGGAGCTCGATTTCCTGGCGGTTGTTGGCCATCTGGCCCTCGTACTGGTCGCGGAGGTCCTGCAGGGCCTCCTGGAGCTTGGCTTCGTATTGTTCGGCGAGGCGGCCATCGATCTCGCTGATCTCAACTTGGCGTCTGGAGCGGGTTTCGGTTAGTTGTTGCTGGAAGATCTGAACAGAAAAAAAAAACATTAACTTGCCTCTATAATAATCGAAGATTTTTTTAATAATTTTAAAGAAAACATACATAAATGCCAATTAAATATCTCCTGGGCCCGTATTTACAGCACCAATTCAATTTGATTGCATATTTGCTGATAACATCTAAAAACAGGCGTAAATGTGAGGTTATTGCGGAATCATAATAACGCCCATCCCCACCACGGCATTACTTGTCTATTCTATTGTTAGTCCGAGGGTAAATGCAACAGGAAACAAGTGATTTCAATGTGATGTCTATTTTTTAATGTGTAAAAAAAAACCTTGTTCAAAGTTCTAATCCAAACGTACTAATTGTTTCTGCCTAACTAAGTATGCAATCTATTGCCAAGCCTAAGCTTACTTCACGAGATTTCTAACGAAACTTCAGGGTTTGTATACACAGCACTCATGCAATTTGTCATCGGTGAGAAATCGCACTGAAATGACGTCATTTTGAGAAGAATTTACCAAACCGTATGGAGTAAAATGACGTCGTTTTAGTGCAAGTTCTCACCGATGACATATTGCATGAGTGCTGTGTATACAAACCCTGAAGTTTGGTTAGAAATCTCGTGAAGTAAACTTAGGCTTGGCAATAGATTGCATACTTAGGCAGAAACAACTAGTACGTTTGGATTAGAACTTTAAACAAGGTTTCTTTTTTACACATTAAAAAATAGACATCACACTGAAATTACTTGTTTCCTGTTGAATTTACCCTCAGACTAAAAATAGAATAGACAAGTAATGCCGTGGTGGGGATGGGCGTTGTTATGATTCCGCCATAACCTCACATTTACGCCTGTCTTTAAATGTTATCAGCAAATATGCAAACAAGTGCTGTCTAACCTAACCTAAACAGCTATCATAATACGTAAGAAAAAATAACCCTTCACATTATGTTGTTTTTACACTTGTACGTTTTTAGATGTATGATGAAGGTCATTTGCTCTGCTTTTTTTCTATTTAGTAAAAACTTTCCTTTATTTCCAAGTAAATTCTGATAATTTCATAATAATTCTAGAAGCAATTATTAAATTAATTGCTATTTTAAATTCCCAAGGGTTTGCTGTGCGTTGATTGTTTCTCATAATTGTTGTGTAATTTGGCAATTTAAAAATTAATTCCCATTGTGACGAAAAAAAAAAATGTTATGGATGTTAAATAGATGGAACAGTGTCGAGGTTGGAAGACCAGTTTCCAACCTTGTCTCACCTTCCTGTTTACACCGAATTAATCACAAAATTGCATTAGCTGTAATCAAATTAATGTACTTTTACTCATTGTTAAATAATTACTTTAACAGTTTAAAAGTGAGTAATAGTTGTTGATAATAATAACAATATTAATAGCAATAATATTAACAATAATAATAAATAAAGGTGCGAAATCGTATTTTATGAAAATATCAGGATCTTTTGTACGACATGAGCAGACTCTACCCAGGCCACACTGTTAAGTTGGTGGTATTAATCGTCGGTGCTCTAGGCGGCATCAATGGCTTAATTCTGAACAACCTTAAGGCCATACCAGCATGTCGCAACACCGCACACTCCCTTATCGGAGGGATGCAGAAGGCCGTAATTCTGGGTTCACTACGTCTACTGAGATCACACACCGTTAGGCACCACTAGTTACCCCACTTCCAGGCTTGGAGGAGGTAACTAGGGGATATATTTGGCACCCTCTCCACATGAAATCAGAGGCATGTGGGTGTAGAGGGTGACCATTCATTAAAAAAAAAAAAAAAATAATAACTATATTAGTAATTGACTAATACTTAGTTATATTCCTTTATTTTCACTATTTAATTAAATTCTAGATGTACAGTTTATTAAAGATAAAACAGTTGAACATGCCAAAATACCGTCAAAACTATTAACATTCGGAAATATCCATCTTTACATTCATAAAAATGTCCACGTCTAAATGAATCATAAACTTACATTTCTAAGGAGTATATTTCAAACTTCACTTGAAATCATTGTTTTGTACGCGTGGCGCATGAAGTAAAATTTCGAGTTTAGAAAAGCCTGAAAATTTGGATTGGTCGCTCCGCTTCGCTACGCGACCAATCCAAATTTTCAGGCTTTTCTAAACTCGAAATTTTACTTCATGCTTAACCTGGGAGTGGAAACACTCGTTAGAAGCTTCAATTGAAAGTTATTATAGTCTAACCTAAGTAACTCTTCACTAACTTAACCTGACAAATTGAGAATCAACATAACCTAAAAAAACAGATACATATGACATAACCTAACTTACCAATCAAGCTAGTGTTAGGTTAGATCAAATAAATTGCTGATGGTTACTTAAATAAGTGGCGCCCAACTTAACCCTTTCGTCCCGATTGGTACATATATGTACCAGTGAAGTTTTAAACTGCCTTAAAAATAAATTATGCGTGTTAGAGAAACGAGGATTGTACCATGCCGTAATATTGAACTCGGTTGCGCGCCTTATCTTATAGATA
Organism: Philonthus cognatus; assembly: GCA_932526585.2. Taxonomy (NCBI): domain Eukaryota; kingdom Metazoa; phylum Arthropoda; class Insecta; order Coleoptera; family Staphylinidae; genus Philonthus; species Philonthus cognatus. The sequence continues at coordinate 139,639,235 of OW052242.1, forward strand.
TGTCGCATTTTGAGGTTAGCTATTTATTTTCAAGTAAATAGTGATATGGTGAAGTAATGTCTTGTGCTAGAAGTGCTTTTTTAGTCAAGTAAGATGTAAATATATTATAAACTGTTTAGTATATTCTATGTAAAAGGGCTCTAAATGGTGTCAACAAGCAAGTATGGCGTCAACAAGCAAGTATGGCGTCAACAAGCAAGTATGGCGTCAACAAGCAAGTATGGCGTCAACAAGCAAGTATGTATGTGTACCAGCCGGTGTTTTCACTGGTATAAATATGTACCGTTCGGTGTTTTCACTGGTATACATTTGTACCATCAGGCTTATAAATGTTATATAGTTAATTAAAATTTCAATGAAATAATGGTCATAAATAATTAATTAACAATAATGTAATTATATTTTAGAACTAAAAGGAAAGATAGGCCCTTGACTGAACAAGAACTAGAACAGATTGCTGAAAGTTTCACTTTTTCTTCTGGATCCAGTGACAATTATGAACCTAGTGAAGATGCTAATAACACCGCCATAGCTTTTGAGGAACAAACTTTTGAGGATTCTGGATCGGATTCTGATTCTGAAATAGAACAGGAAATTGCTACTGGAAAAGAAATAAATCGAATTCTTGATTGGGAAATTCCTGATGATATATTTGAGCCTGCAAAATTGCTGCCAACTACTGATAGACCTTGTAAGCTTAGTGAAGATATTAGCAAGCAATTAAGTCCGACGCAACTTTTTCATAAAGTATTTCCTCATTCTCTTTACATAAAACTAATCAGCGTCTTGATCTATGGAATAAATCCAAAAAACATAACGTACAGCTGACAGATAAGGGAGAAATCCAAAAACTATTGGGATGCATGATAGTTATGTCTTACAACAGACTGCCTTGCCTTAAGCACTACTGGAGCCAAAAAGAATCCATGGGGAATCGTACTATTGAAAGGACTATTTCTCACAATCGATATATGATCTTATCATCAAAACTTCGCCACAAAAACCGCCGACAGCATCCAAAACCTACTATATTGATGAACTTATATCATGCTTCAAACATACATATTCTAAGTGTCGGCAAGATTCTCAATATCAAAGTATTGACGAATCAATGACATGCCGCTAAAGCCAACTAAACGAGGGATCAAGTTGTGGCTCCGGTGTGATGCTCATTCGGGATACACCTATGATATGAATATATATTCTGGCAAAGGATCTCCTATTGATGGCAATGACCAATCTCTGACTCTTGGAGAGCGAGTGGTCAAATCTCTAGTTTCAACAATCAAAGACAAAGATGTCGTACTATGTTTCGACCGATTTTTTACAAGCGTACATCTATAAGAAACTTTAGATTACGCAGCTTTAGGTACCTGCACGGCAAACCGAAAAAATATACCCGTTATGGGAGGTAAACTTCAACGCGGACACTCTCAATTCAGATCTACTACCTCAGGATTGTTATGTATGAAATGGTAAGATACTAAGGAAGTTATTGTACTCAGTAATTGTCACAAGCCTAATCTTACCACAGTTACTAAAAAGACTAAAACTGGAGAACAACAGATAGCTGAGTGTCCGGAAGCTATTGCATTTTATTGGCAGAAAATGGGCGGAGTTGATCGAGCTGATCAACTCATGGAATTGTATGATCATGATAGGAAATCCGCTAAATGGTGGAAGAAAGTTTTTTATACTTGCTTCAGCATGGATCATGTATAATGATTTGAGACGGAAGAATGAAAAAATTCCGTACCTTTCTTTCATAGTTGAACTTGCTGAAGGATTGATTGTGGAGGGAATAAAAAATTCATCTTTGCGTACTCCCAGAAGGGGAGCTATTTCGAAGAAAAGAAAACTATTTTCAAAAATACCTTTACATCTACCCGTAGAAGGGGAAACAAGAAGAAGGTGTGCACGCTGTGCGAGAGAAAACAAACAAACAAGGACTAAAACAATTTGCGTCGAATATAGTATTCCTTTGTCCAAACAATGCTTTATGTTGTACCATGTAAAATAGTAATTAATAAAGTATTATTGGAATGATTATTATTTCTTATTATTATATATTTTTACTATTTCGTACCTGATGGTACATATGAGTACCAATCTAAAACCCTGCTGGTACACATATGTACCAGGCCCCCTAGCCGCCCCCAAACAAATATTTTTAATTTTAATAGCAGAATTGTACCAGGCCCCCTAGCCGCCCCCAAACAAATATTTTTAATTTTAATAGCAGAATTGTACCAGGCCCCCTAGCTGCCTGCCCCCAAACAAATATTTTTAATTTTAATAGCAGAATTCAATTATATGACACTAAGTTAACATGAATACGTTTAAATTTGCATTTAAAACAAAATATTTATATTCAGGGACGAAAGGGTTAATCTAAGAAATTGGTAATCTATCCTAGCCTGAAAATAGTTACGCATAACGTAAATTTATTTCACGATGTATCATCTAACTTATCCCTAGCTCAGATGCCAATTACTTATATTCGTTTAATTAGAACTGCTACAATAGCTTAGCCGTAAGTTAACCTAACTTTTATAAATAACCTAACCTAACTTCACAATCTATCTTGTAATTATAATAGTAATGAATAAATTACTTTATCAATACAAAAAATAAATTATTTTATCAATTGACAACAATCATTGCGAGGGCATTTTTTCTATATGGATCCACCGGACAGTATTCTGACACCTTTCCTTGACATATTTGTTTATCATTCAATTTTGGCAAAAATTAATGTGCACCTTTTTTTAAGAAACTTGTATTTAAAAAAAAAAGATGCCGGAATGCACATTTATTTTTGCCAAAATTGCATGAAGAATTGCGATTACAAGATACAAGCAATTCATAATCCTAAAAAACAATTTCCCTTAGCTCGAGGACATTTTTTCCCAGCAAATCGAATTAACTTTCTGCACACTTATAAGGAAATAAACACATTACTTCGTGGCATTCACATGTTTGTGTGTGCTTAGAGTATTTAGGTCACGAACACACACCTGCTGAGTCGACGATCAATAAACCGGGCAAACTCAGAGGGGGAAAAGCCTGGCATGTTTACAAAATTTTATCAGGGCTAACAAATTTCAGCAGAAAAAAATCAATAACTTTATTATCGAGGGATTAAAACAAAAAATATGTGTTAATGGTGAAACTCTTTAGAAATTCTTGATATTTATGGAAATGTTAAGGCTTTCCGCAAGAATCGAGATGAGATCATTTTATTTATAGACACTTATTCAGGATTCTGAAGGTTACTATTTTTATTATGATAAAACTTTTATGCAACCAGCTTTCTAGAAATAATACGAAATATTTTTTACTAATGTATTTTTAATTGATGAGGCCGATACATGATGAAACTCCATAATACTATTTGAAATAAAACAACGCAGTTGGGAGGGTTTCACTTTTATTGTTGAACACTGCAACATGTTTCACCACACAGTGGCTTCATCAGGCAGATGAAATAATCATTATTTCATCTGCCTGATGAAGCCACTGTGTGGTGAAACATGTTGCAGTGTTCAACAATAAAAGTGAAACCCTCCCAACTGCGTTGTTTTATTTTAAATAATGTATTTTTATTTTTTATTATTGATAAAGAGGTGTATCAATAATAAAAAATAAAAATACATTAGTAAAAAATATTTTATGCAAGCAACTTTCTAAATGTATATACAATTTTTTTAAGTCTAACCTTCTTAAAGTGATTACGATATATTTTTTTAACAATTTTATGAGGATGCATATTTTAAAATTATAATAATTCCATCTTGATTGATGTTTTAGTTTGCCAATCTATATTTCAAAATTATTCATATACGTAGTGTACAAAACATTGTTTTGAGCACCAAAAAATGTCTGGGCTGCATTTTCGCCATGTGTACTAAACACTGATGAGATATAATGTTCAGAATATATTTTTTTTTTATTTCAGAAAATTTGTGTTGTTACAAAATGTTTACACAAGTCAGATACGATAATAAAATGATTACATTATTATGTACTTAAAAGTGAATTATATAACTATAAATAATGTGTAAATAAATATAATGCTCGTACATGTATAAAATCAATATTTCAAAGTTTAATTCTAAAGACAACAAATTAAAAATGTGGGTAATAAGTATCGAGTGATTATTAAATAAAACAGATGATAAATAATAGTGATGGGCAAGATCGATCAAAAAAGATCGACTGATCGATCCTTGCAAGTGATCGATCCGCTCGATCTCTTTGAGCGGATCGATCTTTTCGAGCGGATCGATCTTTTCGATCGGATCGATCTTTTCGAACGGATCGATCTTTACGATCGGATCGATCTTTTCGATCGGATCGATCTGTTCGATCGGATCGATCTGTTCGATCGGATCGATCTGTTCGATCGGATCGATCTGTTCGATCGGATCGATCATTTCAGACCGCTCGATCAGACCCAGTCGACTCCATATGATTCTGTAAATTCACATATATAGTTGACCGACCCACTCGATGGGAGGGCGCATATGTCGGAATTTCAAATTTCCCGCAATTTCTAACGTGGGCTCGTTTTCATTCAACAGCTGTCAGATCCGTCGGATCTGAAGGCACAAAAATGCTGATAAGACGAAATCGTCTCGAGATGAGCGTTAATAAATATAAATAATTACAACCGTAAGTATGTAAAATATTTTTAAATTTTAACCTATTGTGTATTATTTTAAATCAGTGTACAGTCAAACAAATTTAAAACCAGGGCGTTACTACATTATTTCTCTTTATTTCTTCCTAGTACATGTGGATGATCTTCAAGTATACTAAATATCCATGGTCGTGGATATTTTCATCATACTGAACTAGAAGCATTTTTTCATGGAGTATATCCCACGTTATTGTTGGATTAAGCAATTCTGAATCTTTGGGGATGGGCGTTAACATTAATAATTAAAACCGTAAGTTTATGTAATATTTTAAGTTTTTAAGCCATTGTCTATTCTTTTAATTAAATCTACAGTCAATCACATTTAAAACCAGTGTGTCTACATTATTTCTCTTTATTTCTTCCTAGCATCCGTGAATGATTTTCAAGTACTATGCATGAAACAACCACGGACGTGGAGATTTTCTTCACACCGGGCTAGGAGCATACTTCCATGGAGAATGTTCCCGTTGCTGTTGGATCAAGCAATTCTGAAATTTCATCTAGTCACAAAGTACGATCCCAGTACATAAAATAATGTCTTAAATTTAATTACACGGTTTTTCTATTGCATTTCACTATTGATCAAATGAGATTCACTATATCCCAAATATCTTTCACATTGTCAAATATAAGTAAAAGATTTCCCGATTTACGAAATAAGTTTCACTATATACCAAATACTTTCCTTTAATATTTTTGCTGAACATTTTTGCAGTAACAATAACTTTCTTCTGGAAATATTTTATTTGTATTTATACATACAAGGAGTTTTCTTTTAAGTATACGTATTTCAAATTCAACCTATTTTCTGTAAATCTTTAGATATACCTTGTTTTTTTAAAGTTTAATTTGAAGCTTTAAATGAGTGTTTTCCACTCCCAGACTAAGCATTAAGTAAAATTTCGAGTTTAGAAAAGCCCCGTGAAAATTTGTCGAGGGTCGCGCAGCGACCCGAGACAAATTTTCTGGGCTTTTCTAAACTCGAAATTTTACTTCATGCGCCACGCGTATAAAACACTGATTTCAAGTGAAGTTTAAATGTACATAGAGTTCACGATATTATAGTATTTTATACGCGTGGCGCATTAAGTAAAATTTCGAGTTTAGAAAAGCCCAGAAAATTTGTCTCGGGTCGCTGCGCGACCCTCGACAAATTTTCACGGGGCTTTTCTAAACTCGAAATTTTACTTAATGCTTAGTCTGGGAGTGGAAAACACTTGTTTAAAGCTTTCAATTGAACTTAAAAAAAAACAGGGAATATGCGCAATTGTTGTATCAATTCCATGGTAAGTCATTATTTGTATAAAATCACATTACTTTTTCATAATAATTTTAGCTGTAAATTTCGTTGATTTTTGAAAGAGTTGGATTTTAAGCTTTAAACGAGTGTTTTCCACTCCCAATGAAGCATGAAGTAAAATTTCGAGTTTAGAAAAGCCCCGTGAAAATTTGTCGAGGGTCGCGCAGCGACCCGAGACAAATTTTCTGGGCTTTTCTAAACTCGAAATTTTACTTCATGCGCCACGCGTATAAAACACAGATTTCAAGTGAAATTAGAATATACATAAATTTTACAATATTTTAGTGTTTTATACGCGTGGCGCATGAAGTAAAATTTCGAGTTTAGAAAAGCCCAGAAAATTTGTCTCGGGTCGCTGCGCGACCCTCGACAAATTTTCACGGGGCTTTTCTAAACTCGAAATTTTACTTCATGCTTAGTCTGGGAGTGGAAAACACTCGTTTAAAGCTTTATATTGAACTCTTTTGAAAAACAACGAATGTCGGAAAATTTACAGCTTATGCATATGTTTACCTTAAAGAAAAATTCACTGTATGGAACACTACTTATGCCAACATCCTTATCCGGATAAGGAGACCTCTTATTTTATTTCTAAGATGCATTTTTTGACGAACTGCAGACATTTTGTTGAAAAGTGAAATGTAATTAGGTTTTGACATGTAGCGAAATATATTTCTAATAACTTTTTAAATATACATTTAACATGTTTATTAGGTCTTTGGTAGTTTTCGCATCGCACGGTAATCTAATACCGTGCGATGATCCCCGCACCGCACCCACCATTCAATGTTATGACCCCCTGCACCGCACACCCCGCTTAGCAAGAATCCCGCCCGCTCCCCGCGCCCAATGACGTCATTTGCGATTGCAGCGCCGTCTCATCGAGTGGGTCGGTTAACTAAAATCATGATACGTGGAGCCCCCTATCTAATTTAATCTATGCGCTCGATCGGCTTGATCTTTTCGACGACTCGATCTTTTCGGACGGCTCTATCTTTTCGAGCGACTCGATCTTGGGGGCGGTTCGATCTGTGCGAACGGGTCGTGCTGATCGATGTGATCAATCGGCTCGATCAGATTGGTCATATCGATCGGCACAAGTGGATTGATCAGGTTGTGCGGCTCGAGCAATGATCTTTTTGGGCGGATCGATCATTGAACTTTATTATTATTATTTTGTTTATTATAAACAACTAGATTGCCGCAATTTTCCGGATTTTGTCGCAACGAACAATATTAAATTATGTGTGCCCGAGAGTTTGTAGAGGACGAGTTACTGACTAAGATAAATACGTATGCATTTACTGTTTTAATTCCAATCGACTTATTTTATTAAGAAAGAAAAAATAAAGCACTTCTTTCATTTAGATACTCATGTGTTATGTTTATTTTAAAACAAAATAATCTCGTCGGAATTAAAAACATAAATAAATAAATAAATATTCATCATCATTTCTTATTAAGGGCCTACCACTGTTACTCAGGAGAGCACGTTTCAAATTTTAAGTGTAAAACAGTTTAAGCGTCAACATTTTTACTTTCCCCCATATGTAATACAAAGGGAAAGTATTGTTTTCGTGAAAATTTTCGAATCAAAAATGTTTGCGGAAATATCCGTTTTGAGGTCCCCTGAGTCGAATAAGACCATTTTTGAAAAATGTCTGTCTGTCTGTGTGTGTGTGTGTGTGTGTGTCTGTGTGCGCTGTACCGCAAAAACCGCTAAAGATATCGAGATGAAACTTGAAACTTAAGCTTTTTGTTACAATCGGAAGAACTGAAAAGCTTTTGGTGAAAATCGGAAAACCGGAAGTGGTACTTTACTCTTAGCGTTTTTCAGTTATTTCAGATTTTTTCAATAAATGTTCATCAAACAAAAAATTCTTTCAAATAAAAGTTGTAGATAATAACAAAATGAAGATGTATTGTTCACTTACTTTTTGTCATAGCACTCTTAGTTTTTGAGATATTTCAAAAGTTGTGTGTTTTATCTAGTTATTGGTGTGACATTGTATGTGTCGATGATACAATTGAAAAATGTTTCAAATAAAAGTTGTAGGAAATGAAAAACTAAAGATTTTTTGTAGATTCACTTTTTGTCATAGCACTCTTAGTTTTTGAGATATTCAATAAATAGTGTTTTTTAACTAGTCATTGGTTTGTGTCAGTATGTGTTGATCCAATTGAAAAATGTTTCAAATAAAAGTTGTAGTTATCAAAAAGTTGAAGACATTTAGAAAATAATAATGCTACAAATATTTTAAAAGTGATTTAATACGCAATTTACGGGGGAAAGTACTATGATTGACACATCACCATTTTTACTGTAAACATTAGCGTAGCAAAATGTATTATTGTCTATCATATTATAGAAACATGATACTAAGATGTTTGAATACTTGTGTAAGTGGTACATAAATAATGATAAAATAAACTTTTTGCCGATAAGCTAATGACGTGAGAATTAAATTATCTAAAGAAAGAATTAAAGTGATCCGCGGTGTCGCCCGAACGTCCGCGTCGGCTTAACAAAGGCGCATCCGAAGAGCCGGCATGAAATCGAACACTAGTTTTGCAGCAAACAAATATGAACAGGTCATAAATTCTTCCATCGCACGAATCACATCCGGTATCTTGAGGAAAAAAAACCTTACCCAATTGAAAAGATCAAGCCGATCGAGCGGTCTGAAATGATCGAGCCAATCAAGAGATCGAGCCGCTCGAGCCGATCAAAAAGATCGAGACGATCAATGAGATCGAGCGGCTCGATCACTTGCAAGGATCAAGCCGTCGATCTTTTTTGATCGATCTCGCCCATCACTAATTATACTATTTACTAAATACACTTGCAATTTAATAAAAACGAAATACATACAAAATATTACAATGTAATGGTCTTATTTTTTTTTAAAATAAACACTTCATTCATTTCCACAAGAGTATTTGTCGATGCATTTTCGTTGAGTGATTTGTCGGCATCCATATTTTTGCGGTCTTACTACTTTCTTTATATGTTTAAATAGATGTACTTTCAGCGCATTATTATTCAAAATATTTATTTCAATTTTTTTAATATTTAGTGACTAAATATTAAAAAAATTGAAATAGGGTGTGGCGGCTAACTCTTTAAAATGGGTGGCTGGGTCGTGGTAAAAAAATTGAATTAAACAAAAAAATAAGTGATAATCACAATGGGCAAGATCGATCAAAAAAGATCGACTGATCGATCCTTGCAAGTTCGAAAAGATCGAGCCGCTCAAAGAGATCGAGCGGCTCGATCTTTTCGATCTGATCGATCTTTTCGATTGGATCAATCTTTTCGATCGGATCAATCTTTTCGATCGGATCAATCTTTTCGATCGGATCGATCTTTTCGATCGGATCGATCTTTTCGATCGGCTCGTTCTTTCTGATCAGATCGATCGGATCGAGCGGCTCGATACTTCAACTGATCGATCATTGCTTGATCGATCTTTGCAATGATCGATCTTGCCCATCACTAATAAATAGTATATATACAACAAACACAGACACTTTAAAATATAAATAAATTCGAGTTATTATAAAATTAATTAAAATCGTGTATAAAAACACACACGAAGTATAAATAAATGACAGTGCTTATAAAATACACGAAATCAAGAGTTTCTAGACTATGTGGTTGAGGCACTTCCCTACCGCCTATTTTAATTCAGAGATGCGTAGTTATCTGCCAGGCACTCGTTATTGCTATAGAACGCTTTTTCACGTAGCATACTGCTTTAGCAGAATAGATTTCAAAATTTCAATTCAAGTTAGCGATTTATAAACGTGGCGCATGAAGTAAACTTTCGAGTTGAGAAAAGCCTGAAAATTTGTTAATATATTTTGGTTTGTTGAGTAGAAAAAAAGTAAATTTGGCAACACATAGACTTCAAGATTTCACTTTAAGTTAGTGATTTATACGCGTGGCGCATGAAGTAAAATTTCGAGTTTAGAAAAGCCTGAAAATTTGGATTTGCCGGGCTCGCTTCGCTCCGCCCGGCAAATCCAAATTTTCAGGCTTTTCTAAACTCGAAATTTTACTTCATGCTTAGCCTGGGAGTGGAAAATACTCGTTTAAATTTTCAATTTGAACCCTTTTCAAAAACAACGAATACCTAAAACCTTGCAAGGTATGTATCGTAGAACAATTTTTCACTGCTTTAGTAGAATAGACTTCAAGATTTCACTTTAAGTTAGTGATTTATACGCGTGGCGCATGAAGTAAAATTTCGAGTTTAGAAAAGCCTGAAAACTTGGATTTGCCGGGCTCGCTTCGCTCCGCCCGGCCAATCCAAATTTTCAGGCTTTTCTAAACTCGAAATTTTACTTCATGCTTAGCCTGGGAGTGGAAAATACTCGTTTAAATGTTCAATTTGAACCCTTTTCAAAAACAACGAATACCTAAAACCTTGCAAAGTATGTATCGTAACCGAAATATTTTAACAAATTTTCCCCCCGAATCCTGGTTTACACAACACTTTCTATTGTGAATTATACAGAGCCTTCATAAACGACCGAACGTTTTTGGTTATTTTTACAATTTGGGGGTGGCAGTAACTTGTAATTGCTCATTGGCGTTCCGATTTCGTTTATGTCAATTTGTGTATTATGCATTTCTATTATTTATCTTGTTATCATCATTAAAAATAACTTGCGATGTTTTGGCGCGTTGTTTGAAGATCTTCGATTACTTATGAAGGCTCGGTACAAATTATTATACTGCGCGATCATTTAAAATATAAATTAGAGTAGGCATTGAATTTTAAATAACATTGGCACTACTGACTCCTAACATTTAGTTTAACATAACCTCAAGTTTATTCCATTATTCAACAGAGATAGCCAGAAAATTGATTAATCAGCGCCAGTTTATTAATCAATTTAATCACTACTGACTGTCAACACATAGTTTACCATAACCTCAAATTTATTCCATCATTTAATTAGCATTCTGGGCAACTAAACTAATAGAAATGATTCTTACACAAACATTTCTTGTACTCGAACATTCCTTGTAAAATAATAAAAATGTGAGCATGTTTCGAGGTTTAACATTAATCAACAATTTTTAATTCGTTGTGTTGCAACTAAGTATTAAAAATGTAAAATCCACAACCGACATTAATTCCTCCGAGAATCTGTGTGATCTTGGCCTTATTTCTCTCAAATAAATCCAAAACACTCTTCTTCAAGACTCTTGTGGTGTGTGCGTGTGTTCATCGACCTTCACCTCGATCCCGATATAAGCTCGGTCAGAGAGCTAGAGAGAGAGACATCTCTGGACCGAAAATAGAAACACACTCTCACTCGTAGTATGATCTCATCCGCATAATAGTAGAAGCCGTAGTTACTCAATCGTTTACAAACATTCATTGATAAATAAAGCGTGATAAAAAAAATTGTAAATAACAAAAAGGCTTCTTTCCTTGAAATTAAGACATATCGATAATTTCTCCTACTACAATTTTAAAATACTTTTTTATAGATTATAATGATCCTTTAACAACTGGCAAGGCCGTAGCCAGTGGGGCGTGATATGGGAGTTCAACACCCCCCCTCCCCATTTTCTAAATATGCCCAGTAAAGGTCAAAAACAATTTTTTTTCTATTAATGGAATAATTAAAAATAGAAAAAACTACAATTTTGATAAACTGTACAATTTGAGGAGCAGACATGCACATCAACCTGTTGTAATATTTATTCTATCTCTTCATGTAAACAATTGAGAAATTCAAAACATTCACAAAAGCCGACCGGCTCGATCATAATCTAAATTTACACAAAATGACATCACTTTTTTTTTTTATCTGTCAAGGTCGTTGCTACATGTGTTCCTTTTAAATATTCCTTCTCTCCAAGCAAATCGCGAGTTCTTGTTTAAAGCAAACCATAATCTCTTTAACACCTTGATCGTCACCTTTATAACAATAAAAATATTACCTCAGGCCTCTGCTTAAGTTTTTGTTCCAATTATACAGAATAATAAAGCAAAAATTTGAAAGAACGTTTTCAAGCATTCAGACCAAATATTTTATATGTCTATATAATTAAACTAGTTCCGCGGCACAGGCAGCATGATGCTTTAAAAGTTGTTTCTGGATGCGGCACAAGGTACATGCCGCGGGCCCTAAGCGCAAATTTAACTGCGGCACAAGTGACGTGTTAAAAATGCAAAAAATTAAACATGGTCCGCTCCTAAACATTAAAACATCGTAAATACCGTGAGATCATTCAAAATATAAATTAGAGTAGGCTTTGAATTTTAAATTACATTGGCACTACTGACTCATAACCTCAAGTTTATTCCATTATTCAACAGAGATAGCCAGAATGCTGTCACTTGATTGATTAGCTGATCTCGAGAGTTGGCACACACAAGACGCGCGCCACCACTTCCTTAGCTCATGGAACAGCTGTATTCCGTTGCTTGAGGCCATTGTGATTGTATATTTCGATCGAAGTTTCTATTGTGTTTTCTCAATTTTTGCTAAGTGTTTTATTTCAACATCAATTTAACTAATTGCCGTAAGATTGAATCACATTATTTTATGTGTATTTGGTATTTATTTGCATTGGTTCCACTGTGGTGTAGTGGTGATGAGCGCTTGCTAAAACATGGGGGTCTATGATTAAAGCCCCAGTGCCGGCATTTTGGATGTGGTTTTTCTGCAGTTTTTCCACATCCCTAGTATCGAATGATGGAAATGTATCTACACCATCTATAAGCTACGTGCAGGCCCAAGATGGGCTACAATAATAATAATAAGCCCCTGTCCCCCGCACCAGTGCTACACTTATGGGGCCTGTAGAAATACAGGTTGAGATTGGAAAGATTTTTTTTTTATAGCAATGAGTAATTACGGTGCGTGCACAATGGCTACCATGTGTGCCAACGCTCGAGATCAGCTGATCAGTTAAGTAGCAGCATTCTGGATATCTCAATTATAGTGGAATTTTTCAAATTAGGCACTTTCATGCGCAGAACGGGCGCCGTTTGTGTATTTCCGCTGCTCAAAAATGAGAAAGTTCTCATTTTTGAGCAGCGGAAATACACAAACGGCGCCCGTTCTGCGCATGAAAGTGCCTAATTTGAAAAATTCCACCGTTGGGCGCACATTTATTTGAAAGAAAGGAACTCGTGTATACATGCCAGGTGGTGCATCGGACAAGGACCCTTCGGGATTTCAATCTCTGCTAGAGTCAGCGCCGAATGGTACATTTACTGCCCTACGTTTTCAAGAGTGTCTTCCCTACGTTTGGGAAATGCTGTTCTACCGCGCAAGTGCCTAATTTGGGTAATACATCTATAGCAGTCTAGGCAACCGCACAAAAAAAATGCCGCCTACTTAATTTTTAATTTAAATGATCGCACGATATTTGACGTTTCATGCAAAAACAATTGACATTGAAGTAATGTGTTGTCAGTTTGCATTTATAATTTAAATGATCGCTCGGTATTTGACGGTTCATAAAAAAACAATTAAAATTGAAACAATGTTTTGTCTTTTACACCCTCCTGGCCTCAACCCTAGCTACGCCCATGGAATGTAAGCGAACATGTTTTCAGTTTCATTCAATTCTCCGTTCATTGAGCGTGACAACTCGAGAATCTTACATGTATTGTTTATATATTTGATGATCTCATCTTTCATTGACTAAAGTATTTTTTTTGTAAACATTGAAACCACGGTTGAACTTAAATTCTCCAGGATGATTTTTTTTAAATATTGAAATCTTCAACCTTCTTTTGTAAATTGTATTGTAAAGTCCGGATAATGTAAGTGGCATGTTATTCGCAATGAAATAAAGGTGATTTCAGTGTGTAAATATTAAATTTGAAAATTATCAACTTAAGTAAACACACACACGCTCACGGGTGAACCTTGAAATTTGTACGAATTCCATTTGAACTGTCCTCGCTTTACGCGAATTTATTTCGCAAAGACAAACAAAATCATAAACTGGTTATAAAAATGTTCTGTTATTTTCATGCACAGATTTTAATAAATGTAAGAAAAAGAATACAGCAAAGATTCCGGTGGGAATTTTTGAAAAGCAAATAATTTTTAACAACCACTAAAATCAACAGTTAGCAATAGCTAGCAATACTCATAAAATTATTATAATCAATTGTTATTCATCTGCCTGATGAAGCCACTGTATGGTGAAACATGTTATAGAAGAATTTTTCAAATTAGGCACTTTCATGTGCAGAACGAGCACAGTTCGAGTATTTCCGCTGTTCAAAAACTGAGAAAGTGGAACCTGACTACGTTGGGCACACATTTATTTGACGCTAGCTCTCGCAAAGATAACACCATTGAAATCCCTAAGGGTCCTCATCCGATGCACTACCTGGCATGTGCGCGCTAGTTCCTTTCTTTCAAATAAATGTGCGCCCAACGTAGTCATGTTCCACTATCTCATTTTTTGAGCAGCGGAAATACACGAACGGCCCTTGTTCTGCGCATGAGAGTGCCTAATTTGAAATATTCCACTATACAACCAACCATTTTATGACTTGAAGGAACATCTGGGTTTTAATTGAAATACAACCCTCATAAAACTACTCTTAGCTGCCTTGAATTGTGTTAATGCGTGTGTGACAAATTGCGGGGCTGTAAAATTATTTTACTACAGAAAAATCCCTGCATACTCTCTTGATAACTACAGAATTAGTGAATGCATATTATCATAGATTAAGAATATTAGTAGATCCGCTACGTTCATCGCTCGTCATGAAGTGGGATGAGATGAGACGTATGCATCCGTACTGATGCGCCCACAGCGGCAATTTTTGGAAACGTTTAATATGCAAGTTCAAGGGCAGCCAAAAGCCCAAACATAAATATGTCAGGCATCAACGAATATAAGATAAATAAACTGAGTTGGCTCGATAAGCGCACTTAAAGTGAAGACGGGATTTCTGTATACTCGAATATCGTTCATTTTAATTATCTGTTACTGTTCTAACAAGGTCGTAGCCAGGGTTGGATATGGAGGCTAAACCTCATATTTCTAATTTCAAATAGATGCGTCAATATGTTTACTTTCAGGACTTTTTTTGTTTGAACGAGTGCAAACAGATGTCGTCCCTCTGGTTGAGCAAACCTCAGGTTGGGCTCGAGGTGTGCCTCTAATACTATTTGTTCTATGATTATCCCCCCAATTTCATATGCGAAATGTTAAATTTAATGTATATGTTATTACTACCCTCACAATCTAAGTATACATTTCAAGTACTAAACGAGCTTAGACTGTGTTAAATGTAACATTTCGTGTACGGAATAGTCCAGATTATCTAATTCATATTAGTAATCACAACAAAAAATTGAGAAGAATGAACATAATTGTAGATTTAGGGCCGTGATATCCACTTTTTAACTAAGTTCCTAGTAGTTAATAGGGACATTATGGTATATTGTTAAAAAAGAGTGGATATGGCTTATATCTCACTCGGCATTTGTTAGATATTGTCATATCCACTGTCGTTTTACAATATGCTATTATGTTACTATTAACTACTAGGAACTTTATTAGAAGGTGGATATCACGGCCCTTAATCTTGAACAAGTTTCTGATCTTTCACATGGCGAAACATATTTAACTATGATTTGAAAAAGAAAATTTCACTAATATATTGTAGATTTAAATTAATGCGGGTATAATTTGCATTAAAATGTAAACTGAAATACTTGTTCACCCACACACATACACGTTTTTATATCACGAGCATTTTCCAGTGTTGCCAAACAAAAATCCATTTCAGCATAGAAGTATTCCAATAATTTCATTTCTATAAATAATCATGACCATAAGCTATGTGTGAAAATGCTATTAACAGCTGTTACAACAAAACAGTTATTAATAATTATGAACAATTTGAATAATATTTACACTTTCTAAAAATACTAACTGAAAATAATTGATACTATTGATCACAAACGTTTTAAAAAGACTTTTTAAAAGTAACAAAGGTCTATTAATACAATGCAAACTGATGAAGAAATGAATGCCGGGTTTATAAAACGTCTAACGTTTAGTGTTTAAGGAAATGATGCCATTGGTACGAGAATTAAGGTTTAAGAATTTTAGGTTATGTATCCGCATGTCGACGTTGCCAACAATTTGATCACAAATTTGTGAAAATACTGTTTTACAAGTAATTGTTACAATTAACAGAGAATATAGTTTCTAATGCTAGGAATTTTTTAAATTAAAGTATTCAAATATTCATTCAAACTATTCAAACGTTAAAATATTTTGATCATGTTTTTGAATGAATATTTGAATACTTCAGCATTAATCAAAACATTGCGGATAGATGGTTCGATTAATGCTTTTATTTTAATCTTGTGATGGGTTAACAATAACTTGATATGTTTTTTTAACTTTACAATAGGTCAGTGTTGTATATCCCTGGCGCATGAAGTAAATATTTCGAGTTTAGAAAAGCCTAAAAATTTGGATTGGTCGCTGCACAAATTTTGAGGATTTTCTAAACTCTAAATATTTATTTCATGCTTAATCAAGGATTTGAAAACTCTTGTTAAAAAATAATAATAATGGTTATTGGCATAAAAAAAAAACTATTATACCTTAAGGGGGTATTACCACTAGGATAGTGTTTTTTTGACGGTTTTTCAGAATTTTTTTTTTTGGGTAAATTTAATACATGCGATCTTGCTGTTTCTTGCAACTTGTTTATAGATTCATGAACTATAAAAAAATGAATTTTAATTCTTTTCAATCGTCCTGCTTGACCTCTAAATCTGGCATCAAATAAATCCGTGTCCGCCGTGTTTTTCCTCATGGCCGGAAAGATTTTTTCGATTCTGTGATTTGAAACGTAAAATGAAGTAGTAGTCATTAATCTGTATTAAATTATCTGGAGTTTGAACCACCGACAATAAAAAATCTCGATAAATAACAAAATGGAGGCTATTTGAAAAAAGTGGTCGCTTTTTGCCCTCCTTTTTCTGACTTTAAGGCTCTATGAAAAATATCAAATATTAATATATTTGAATGACTGTGGTTCAAACTCCAGAGGGTAATGTGGAGAACTGAAAACTAAAAGCTCAAGTCGATCCGTTTCATAGTTTGAAAAGAAAGTTTCCGGCCAGCGAAAAAAAAGTGGTTTCGAGAAAAACGCGTTTAATGTTTTGAAACAATTTTTGGAGATTTTTGGCTTTAGTCAGCTATGCCAGCTCCGTACAGTAGGCCCTCCTCTTCCTCTATAAACTGGGTTTAAATGATTTGCTCCTGCCAGCGTTGTTGGATGGCCTTCTAAACTGCTGGAGTCAGGCAAAATTCGTCCCACGTCTCGCGCTCCGCACCGGAATGCCTTGGCTTGCAGGCCGATATGGATTCCCAGTGTCTCCATCGTCTTAAAAACTGCCGAGTATCCGTCGTTGAAGATGCTAGTAGCTATGAAAGATGCGATAGCGACGGTTTTTGCACCACAGTTGAGGTGCTTCGAAGTCAGCTTCCAGACACAAGCATTTAAACTTTCGTTTGAGTTCTGCGTATTTCCACCCAGCCACCTACTCAGCATTGTTTACTTCAACAAGCAAAAAACTAACTAACGAATTCGCGTATTGTAAAACGGTTTTGTGGCATGAAACTAGATACTATCAAGTATCATAATATGCAAAAAAAATAAAATCAATTTTTGTAAACTTTCGAATGGTAATACCCCCTTAATGACAAAATGATATTCTTAAAACAAATGAACAACAAGATACAAAAAGTAAGGTTAAAAAGCCAGCAATGAAACTTGTACATTTTATAACCTTACTTTTTGATGACCCCTCGTAATTAACAAAACTCGTAAAGATTATAAATCTAACTATGATTTGTGTTTGTTTTCTATTTTCTTTAAGAAATCAGTGTTGTCATTAAAAGTTTTAGTAGCTGTCGAACAAGCGTTTTCCACTCCCAGGCTAAGCATGAAGTAAAATTTCGAGTTTAGGAAAGCCTGAAAATTTGGTTAGGTCGCGTAGCGAAGCGGAGCGACCTAGCCAAATTTTCAGGCTTTCCTAAACTCGAAATTTTACTTCATGCGCCACCGTTATAAAACACTGACTTCAAGTGAAGTTTAAAATGTACTTTTAAGACTACAAATTTTTCAAATTCAAGCATTTATTTATTCATTCGAAAACATATTCAAATGTTAGAAAGATTTGAATATTTAACAATTAATTTAAAAATATTTCATAGATATGATTATTTAAATATACGTATAAAAACATTTAAAGATTCTTAAAACAAATGAACAACAAGATACAAAAAGTAAGGTTACAAAGCCAGCAATGAAACTTGTACATTTTATAACCTTACTTTTTGATCACCCCTCGTAATTAACAAAACTCGTAAAGATTATAAATATAACTACGATTTGTGTTTGTTTTCTATTTTCTTTAAGAAATCAGTGTTGTCATTAAAAGTTTTAGTAGCTGTCGAACAAGCGTTTTCCACTCCCAGGCTAAGCATGAAATAAAATTTCGAGTTTAGAAAAGCCTGAAAATTCAGGCTTTTCTAAACTCGAAATTTTACTTCATGCGCCACCGGTATAAAACACTGACTTCAAGTGAAGTTTAAAATGTTTAAAATGTACTACAAATTTTTCAAATTCAAGCATTTATTTATTCATTCGAAAACATATTCAAATGTTAGAAAGATTTGAATATTTAACAATTAATTTAAAAATATTTGATAGATATGATTATTTAAATATACGTATAAAAAGATTTAAAGATTCGAATATTCAAATATGTGAATAATTTAGTGATCGAAATATTGACATTTGAATATTCTACTATTTGAATTATTCGTATTCGAATCCCAGTCTTGATTATAATTATAGAATGCGTTTTTCATCTCCGAACATACAAATTCCGAGCATATAACCATGCGTTCTTTTTATCTATGAACAAATTCCGAGCATATAATAAGTTTACTATGTTTAGTTTTCAAAAATACACCTCAAATTGTACGTTTGGGTGCGAACTGACATAGTACAATGCGATTGAAGTGTGTTTTTTAAAACTGAACATAGTAAACTTTATACGCTCGGAATTTGTATGTTCACCGACAAAAAAAACGCATGGTAAATAAAACGCGGGGCAGGCGTGATTGCCGTTGTTTCGTGAGTTAATTGTTTTTCGAAATTTCGGTTTCTTCTATAAAAAATGTTCATTATTAATCAAAATTCAGAAAAATAATAATTAAATATATTTTCCTTATTAAAATCGGTAAAAAAATCCGTACTTGTATGATCTAAATTATGCGAATAGGTGCATTCGATTGCATTTTATCGATGCATCTCGTCAAGACGAACAAAGTAGACCTAACCTAAGTCTATATTCTAGTTACCAGTCTCAGCGGACCTAACCTCAGTTATCGTAACATACAAACAAACAACACGTACGCCAAAAGAAAGTTTCCTACCAAAATTTGTTATTCCTAAATTACCTATGCAAAAAAATGCTATTGAATGCACTTGTGCCTATATTTTAGAAAGTGCAACGAGATACGGAACTCTACCCATAAAATCTATTTTACAGCAATTGAACGATTGCTCTTAATGCAAGAATTACTAAAATCATGAAAACTAATCAATATGTTTAATTAATTTCTCACTTAACCCGTGGTGAAACATTTTTGAATCTAATTCTGGATATTTAATTAAAACAGTTGGTTGGTTTCACTAATTTATATTTTCTCAGACTAGTTTCGACCAATGGTCATCTTCAAGGAGGAATGTTTATTCTGGATATTTAATTTAAACACTTGGTTTGTTTCACTAATTTATATTTTCTCCGACTAGTTTCGACCATTGGTCATCTTCAAGGAGGAATGTTAACATTCTAACTAATTATATTATTTGAAATAAAACAACGCATTTGGGAGGGTTTCACTTTTATTGTTGAACACTGCAACATGTTTCACCACACAGTGGCTTCATCAGGCAGATGAAATAATTATTATTATTTCATCTGCCTGATGAAACCACTGTGTGGTGAAACATGTTGCAGTGTTCAACAATAAAAGTGAAACCCTCGCAACTGCGTTGTTTTATTTCAAATAGTATTATCGAGTTTCATCATGTATCCGCCTCATCAATTAAATATTCTAACTAATTTATATTTTCTCCGACTAGTTTCGACCATTGGTCATCTTCAAGGAGGAATGTTTACATTCCTCCTTGAAGATATCCAATGGTCGAAACTAGTCGGAGAAAATATAAATTAGTGAAACAAACCAAGTGTTTTAATTAAATATCCAGAACTAACTAATCAATAATTATGATAATTCAAACAGAAATGACTCATTTAATTCCCTATTGGGAAACAGTCGACTCCTGAGTGTGATTTTATAATTTTCATTTAATAAAACTGACCTGATCTTTGAAAGACAACTCCTCCCTGAGGCTCTGATTGTTGTTCTCGACGTCGACCCTGGCCAACGACTCCTCCTCGAGCTGCTTCCGCAGCTCGTCCACGAGCTTCTTGAGTTTATCCCGTTCCTTCTCGAGCTCCTTAGCATCAGCGAACGCCTTCTTGGCATCCGATTGCGCCTGATTGCACTTGTGCAATAAATCGTTCGCCCTCGTCTCCAGCACCCTCACGGAGTTCTCCGCGAGGAGCAAATCCTTGGCCTTCTTCGCCAAGCTCGCCTTCAACTCCTCGTTCTCGTCCCACAAGCGCTTCGTGTCGATCTCCAACTTCGCCTTCTCGCGATGCGTCTCGTCTAACAATCTACGAGCATCGGAGAGCTCATGCTCGTACATGGATTTTATATTCGACACCTCTCTGGTCACGGTCTCCTGAGAGGACTGGATCTCCCTGGTTAATCGGCTGTTTTCACCTTCCAGGTAACGCACTTTTTCTATGTAACAAGCCAAACGGTCGTTCAAGTTCTGCAGGTCGGCCTTCTCCTGCAGGCGCGAGTGGCGCGTGGGGCTGAGGGGGCTCGCCGGCCTGGGGATCCCCTGGGAGGACGGCGTGCCGGCTTTTTTACCTTTCGTCGACATGTTTTTTTCGCGTTTTTCACTAACTCTCTATCAAAACGTGTTTGTTGTCGTCGTCCGTTTGACACTACTGGGAGCACTGGTGCGAGCACACACTGGGCGCGTCGAAATTTCGCTTAATAATAAGGTCGAGGTTTTCACTATTTTCGGACGATGATGTAAACTCCACCGCAAGCATAGCGTCTAATAACGGTTATGCTGTAGGTGGGGCATTTTTCGCGCCAAAAAGAAAACTGTAATCGACAATCAACGCTACCTATTTAACAATAGCTAAACTACTCGATCCAAGCATCAACATTTCCACATTTACAAAACTCTTTTATTCATTTAAACCTTTATAAACAAACAAAAAAGTAATCACCAAAATAATCCTATCATAAAAATTGTTAAACATCTAAAAATACTATAAATAATAACTAAAAAGAATTCATTAAAAAAAGTAATTACAGTAATTACTGTGACATCTATTGAACAATTCTTGAACTACACTTTACAAACGATTTTTTTATTTACAAGACTGTTTATTATTTACTCGAATCTTAAAATAAGTAGAGAATTTAAAATATTATAAAATTGCAGCTATTTCATACGCTAAATGTTAAATTTAACGTATATGTTAGCTTATACTCACAATCTAAGTTATCAAATCAATTACCAAATTCGTTTAGACTGTGATATTCAGCCCGATTCCGTACACTAAATCTTAAATTTAACGTACAATGTTATTAGCATGACAGTCTAAGCGCGTTTAGTAATTGGTATGTATGCTCAGATTGTGAAGGTATAGCGAACGTAACCTTTAACAATTTGTGTACGGAATCGGGGGATTAATAACATGTACAGTTTAATTTAACATTTTAGTTACAGAATATTCCCGAATAACATTAAAAAACACCACATTTCCCTTTAAACATCTTTCAGAAATTTGAGCTGCGACTAAAAACCACGACATCTATTGAATAACTATCAAACTACTTGAATGAAAATATTTTCAATTCTATTTAAATAATTTTTAAAGTATTCTTATCAACAAAAGCTTTCCTTAATCAAAACATATAACTTAAAATTTAAAAAAAATATAACGAATAGAATAAAAACTTCATTTATACCTTGTAAATATGCTGATGACATCTATTAAAGAATAGGTAAACTACTCAGCGTAAACAATCATTTGTATCCATCTGCAGATTATTGTATATCTTAAAGTAATTACTAATCGCAATGAAAACCTAAAACATACAGTTTTTAAAAGGTTTTTAATGCGATTAGAAGTTTAAATATAAAATATTGAAAAGAAAACTGTAATTTTAAACAGCGTCATCTATTAATGACATATAGAAAATTGTTGTTATTCTTTGAGTTCCAGTAGAAAGATCTTTAAAACATCATAAAAATTATTTAACTATTATGAAAAATGGGGTTTTGAGTCAATTTACAAACATATTTTAGTATTATTTGCCACAATAACACTTAATTTAATGAAAATTAATTGCTTGTCTTTTAATAACACTCTATTAAATCGACACAAAAACGCTACCAACTTCACAACAGAAAAAGGCACTGTTAAAACATAAATTCTAATAGAATTATTACAAATTAACGATCACTGCCAACTTTTAAAAATAGTTTATGCCCAATTTAATAAATTTAAATTTTAATAACATCAATAAGTTCCTAGTACAAAATTCTTTAAAATATTTTAAACATTATTTAACTATTATGAGGAATAGTGTTTTAAGTCAATTTATGAAAAATAGTGTTTTGAGTCAATTTATAAACATATTTTAGTATTATTTATCACAATAACATTTAATTTAATGATAATTAATTGCTTGTCTTTTAATAACACTCTATTAAATCGACACAAAAACGCTTCCAACTTCACAATAGAAGAAGGCACTGTTACAACATAAATTCTAATAGAATTATTACAAATTAACGATCACTGCCAACTTTTAAAAATAGTTTATGCCTAATTTATTAAATTTAAATTTTAATAACATCAATAAGTTCCTAGTACAAAATTGTTTAAAATATTATAAACATTATTTAACTATTATGAGAAATGGTGTTTTAAGTCAATTTATGAGAAATAGGGTTTTGAGTCAATTTATAAACATATTTTAGTATTATTTATCACAATAACATTTAATTTAATCAAAATTAATTGCTTATCTTTTAATAACATACTATTAAATCGACACAAAAGCGCTACCAACTTCACAACAGAAGAAGGCACTGTTACAACATAAATTCTAATAGAATTATTACAAATTAACGATCTCTGTCAACTTTTAGAAATAGTTTATGCCTAATTTAATAAATTTAAATTTTAATAACATCAATAAGTTCCTAGTACAAAATTCTTTAAAATATTATAAACATTATTTAACTATTATGAGAAATGGTGTTTAAAGTCAATTTATGAACAAATTTATTATTATTTATCACAATAACACTTAATTTCATAAAAATGAATTGCTTGTCTTTAAATAACACTCTATTAAATCGACACAAAAGCGCTACCAACTCCACAACAGAAAAAGGCACAGTTATAACATATATTCTAATGGAATTATTACAAATTAACGATCACTAACAACTTTTAAAAATAGCCTAATTTAATAAATTTAAATAACATCAATGATTTCCAGTAGAAAAATCTTTAGAATATTATAAACATTATTTAACCATTTTGGAAATGGTGTTTTGAGTCAATTTATAAACAAATTTTAATATTATTTATCACAATATGCCCGTTTATCAAAATGTTCAACATTCAACATGTTTGGATTTGTTTGTGATGCATGTTGGTATTGGATGAAGGGTACTCGGCCATTTTGAAAACTTTAACCCGTCAACACTAATCGGCCTATTTTGTATGATTGCAAAAATTACAATCACGTTCACAATTAACAGTCCGGTCATCAGAGAATTTCAAAACAGTTGGCAGTAAACTCCCAACTGTTGTCTTTGATAAACGGGTCCATTAACACTTAATTTCGTCAAAATGAATTGCTTGTCTTTTATTTCTCTATTATAGTTATATAATGTTTATAATAGTTATACCGGGCTTTCATTAATTCCCGAACCCCACGTGACCAAAAATAATAGGCAACCAAATGTACAAGGAGGTATGGCTCACACAAAAATACCCTAGATTTAAAAATATTTATTCGCCGGCGTATTTTTATGACGACTGAAAATATTATATTTAAAATGATTAAAAAATAGGCTCATCTTCAAAAATGTAACTAATTTTTATTAATTTTCGCAGTATTTGCTTATCCTAGCAAATTGACTCTACAAAATAAATAGAAATAAAACTCAATGTTTCAGAATAATTAAACAATTTTTGCTTACCTGAAAATTCCGGGCGAATCTTGTAAGATCTCAAAGGTTGGTTTAACGATGCACCGCGCATAAACGTTTATGTCAAATTTGACTTTAGTAACGTTTGGTTACTTTTTTCAAAGCCTCCAACGTACAAATACAATAATTTACGCGGCAATTTTAAATTTAGTCACGTGGGGTTCGGGAATTAATGAAAGCCCTGTATAATGTTTATAATATTTTTAAGATTTTTCTACTGCAACTCAAAGATCAACAATAATTTTCTAAATGTATTAATAGGTTACGTTTTTCTGTTGTGAAGTTGGTAGTGTTTTTGTGTCGATTTAATAGACACTCTATTAAATCGACACAAAAACACTACCAACTTCACAACAGAAAAACGTAACCTATTAATACATTTAGAAAATTATTATTGATCTTTGAGTTGCAGTAGAAAAATCTTAAAAATATTATAAACATTATATAACTATTATGAGAAATGGTGTCTGGAGTTAATTTATAATCAAACTTGAGTATTATTTATTAAAATAACACCTAATTGCATCAAAATGAATTGCTTGTCTTTTAATAACACTCTATTAAATCGACACAAAAACGCTACCAAATTCACAAAGGAAAAAGGAACTGTTACAACATCAATTTTAATGGAATTATTACAAATTTACCATCACTGACAACTTAAAAAATAGTTTATGCCTAATTTAATACATTTAAATTCTAAAAACATCAATGAATTGCCATTTTAAAAACAAAGGCTTACACACTTACAGCTAAACTGTTGGCAACAGTTGGCAATTTAAAAATCCCCTAACTTGTACGCGGGAAAATAGATAAATATTTTAAAAATACCCTCTTTAAAATAACAAGCTTTAAATAAAATCAAGTGCAATTTTAAGAATTAACTTCAGAATAAACCAATCAGTAAATAAAAATGTGGAATTCGAAGAAATTTGCTGAGATATATTAACATAACCTAAAAAAATTCTCAAGAAAAAGTTAACACAGAAATACAAGTGTAAGTAGATAAAAGTGCACAGAAAAGCGTTAAATAGGAGTAAAATTAGGTAATTAAATGTAAGTATATCATTTCCACATATAAAATTAATTGCAGATGATTTGCAAAGAATTAAAAAATTGAATAAAATTACAGCCGAAGAAAGTATCAAAAATGATCATTCTTGATTTTAACTAAATAGAATAATAGTAATAATAATAATTTTATTTCTTACATACATTATTAGATTATGTAATCCATAATCTAATAATGTATGTAAGAAATAAAGATTATTATTATTACTATTATTATATTTAGTTAAAATCAAGAATGAACATTTTTGATACTTTGATACTGGAATAATTCGAATATTGAACTAAAACTCACATTATGTAAGGTCTATTTTTTTAAAATTTATCCTTTGTGACTCGAAATGTACATCTAACGATACAAATAATAAGTGAAGTAAGGAATAACAGTATTTTTTAGTTGTACAAGTATTTTATTTGTGTTTAACTTTTTTTCTATTTATTTTTTATTTTAGTTTTTAGTATGTACATTGCGTTGACCTGTAAACCAAAATTTAATCGTGTGGCGGAAAATGACGAAGAAGAGTCCATCGACAATGTTAAAGACGAGATTGAAAACATTTTCTCTGCGTTGAAATTCTACGATATCGATTATCATGGGCAAATAGGATCGAAAGGTATGCTGAATTAATTTATTTGTTGATAAATAAATAAATATGAATTAAATATCATTTATAAATAAAATGTTTTAAATAAATAGCGTTTATTGATAAATTTTAATCCATAAATTAAATGCTTTCATAGATTTTTTTAGAGACATGGACTTTTTCTTTTAAGTAAATGTAAATCTTCAGATATTTTTGTAAAGAGTTTAAATTGAAGCTTCAAACGAGTGTTTTCCACTCCCAGACTAAGCATGAAGTAAAATTTCGAGTTTAGAAAAGCCTAAGAATTTGGATTGGCCGCGTAGCGAAGCGGAGCGGCCAATCCAAATTAGGCTTTTCTAAACTCGAAATTTTGCTTCATGCGCCACGCTTAAAAAACACTGATTTACAGTGAAGTTAAAAAAACACACACATACAGCAACGATTATAGGCAACTTAATATACGTTAGAGTTATTGGGTTGCCTATAATCACTGTTTTAAACAATCTGTTCAGCGTAGAATTTGACTCACGTTTTATTCACATCTACATATTAGATTGCTAGAGCCGTATATTTTAAACTTAACGATATTTTAGTGTTTTATACGCGTGGCGCGTGAAGTAAAATTTCGAGTTTAGATAAGCCTGAAAATTTTGCAATGTCATTCAAGTCTGTCACCAGTTCAAGTTTGCAATGTCACCAGTTTGGGTTAGTGCGACTTCACATTGTCAATTAATTGCAGATGTTCACCTCATGTAACGAAAAGATTAGGCCCTGTACGTTCACCTCATGTAACGAAAAGATTAGGCCCTGTACGTTCACACAGCTCAACAAAGGTGCTCTTCCGAAGAATAACCTTCAAATCGAACACTAGTTTGGTGGTAAACAAACATAAACGGTACACAAATGTTCGTCTCCTCAGTTAGGTTAGTTAGAAACAAACATAAACGGTACACAAATGTTCGTCGCCTCAGTTAGATTAGTTGGAAGATAGAAAAAAAAATCTAGTGTTTGAGTTCATGCTGACACTATCGTAAGAGTCCTTTTTTGGAGCCCATGTGGACCGCTTGAGTGTGTCACAAAAGATTCAGTGCAAAAAGTGCTGCACTATTTCATGTAACGAACAGATCTAATCATGATGTCCAACATAACCGTAAATCTTACCTGTCATGTGGTTTAACCTAACGTAACTTCAACATTTGTGATTCATCACATGAGCTTGGCTTCTGCCAAAACGATGTTTTGGCATTGGGAAGGTGTCGTTACATCCACTCTAGGAGGGCACACCATTGAAGCCACAGCCGGCGGAGGCTGCCCGCAGGGAGGGGTTCTATCTCCACTGCTATGGGCAACTCTTGTGGACGACTTACTAAGGAAACTGTCCGAAGAAGGCATCCACTGCCTAGGGTATGCGGATGACTTGGCCATAGTCATCAGAGGCCGGTTCGCAGGAGTTATCTCACAACGAACACAAAGGGCCCTCCTAAACATAGTAGACAACTGGTGTCGAAGGGAACAACTGACGGTCAATCCCGAAAAAACACAGATTGTCGTGTTCACAAAAAGAAGAGCGCTAGAAGGCCTAAGGCCATCGACGCTCGGGGGCACGATTCCCTTCGCTAAGGAGGTGAAGTACCTAGGGGTAATCTTCCACGATAAAATGACGTGGAGGACGCACATCACGAAAACCGCCAAAAAAGCCTCAATGGCATTGGGAAGGTGTCGAAGAATGTGCGGGAAAAACTGGGGGCTCAATCCTAAAATGACCCTCTGGTTATATACAAGGGTGATCAGGCCCATGATATCCTACGAGGCATTAGTGTGGTGGACAAGGACGGAGCAGCAGGGGGCGATAAGGCTCCTGAACAGTACACAAAGACTAGCATGTCTCAGTGTCACAGGAGCCCTAAGCACTACCCCGACAGCAGCCCTAGAAAGCCGTACCTCTTTAACTTCACCTCAAATCAGTGTCTTATACCGGTGGCGCATGAAGTAAAATTTCGAGTTTAGAAAAGCCTAATTTGGCTCGGTCGCTTCGCTTCGCTACGCGCCCGAGCCAAATTTTCAGGCTTTTCTAAACTCGAAATTTTACTTCATGCTTAATCTGGGAATGGAAAGCACTCCTTTAAAGGTTGTCATAAAACTTAAAAGAAAAATTCCCTGTATTTAAAAAATTAAAATACAAAAAAAACTTACTTTAAATCTATTAGTTTTCCTAAATCCGTTTTCTGCATTAAAAATGAAACACATTTTATCTATTTGTTTGTGCTAGATTTAATTAATTTTTGATTCACAGGCATCCATAAACACGAACTGATAGAATCTCCGAAAATCCTCTTCAACATCGCCCGTAAATTATGGCGACAAGCCGAAGACTCCCTAGACTTAGACGGCACAAACGCCCCCTTGATCGACACCCACTCGTACATCATGGACCTCTTGAGCTTCACTCGGATTATAATAAAAAACGACCACTACGCCGCCCCCTCGATCAGACATAACCTTAAAATATTCAAAAACTCAATCACTCACGTTACGGAATTGGAACAAGAATCGGTTTTGAAATTAATCGCAGGAACGTCCCGACAAACGGAAAATCCAATCACCCAATATTTCCATCTGTATTTGGACTGCTTGTGGTTGCTACTGACAGTCGATGAAATCGAGGTTAGTTTCATGATCCGACAGCTGGCTTATTACAACCTCAAAACATACGAGCGGAATAAAAACTTCGCAACTTGCAGGTGCATAAAAGCGATTTGGTTACGCTTACAACTATTCTGCGAGCATAAAAGTGTTAACTTCTGGGCTGAATTCAACTCGGCTTTAGAGTGCTACGATGAGGAGTTCGTGATAAACTTCATCCCTTTCGTAGCCCATTTACACTGCTTCGATTCGGACGGGAATTACACCGGCACGAAAAACCCGCGCGTTTGCGAAAACTTGGATTTCCTCAACACGAAATGGTCCGCGTTTACAAAAAACACCACCCAAGATTTGCTCAAACACTTAAAAACAATCGAGCGGCTGCTCTGCGAGCTGTGGCTAGAGCACGTGAAGCTGGATTTTCTTTACACGACGTGGGATTATTTTTACAAAAAATTGGAGGACATCGATTTGGAAACTGATTTTTCTGTTTTATCGGAGAGGATTAAAAATAATAACGTTGGTGATTGCGGTTATTTATTGTTTTTAAGGATTTTGTCGGTGCAATTGAAGAGGCACAAGGGTTTTTGGAGTAAGTTCAGGGGGAGGATTTACACGAGGTTTTCGCCCACTAAATTTGCCAAATTGAATGACAAGGGGGTGTTTAATTTGATGCTGTTAATGGTGGTTGTTTCGGAGGTTAGTTTCGAGGAGATTACCGGAAAGATTTTGGATTTATTGCAAGCATTGCCTAACGAGAGGAAGAATACAGTCGTTGTTTGGAAAATTTATTTTATTTTAGTAAGTATGCTACTGAAAAGAAAATTCT
This sequence comes from Philonthus cognatus, assembly GCA_932526585.2. Lineage (NCBI taxonomy): Eukaryota > Metazoa > Arthropoda > Insecta > Coleoptera > Staphylinidae > Philonthus > Philonthus cognatus. Next base: position 139,668,786 of record OW052242.1, read on the forward strand.
TGTCAAAGTATTTAAAGTCAAAATCTCTACAATATAAAGGGTGTCCCAACAAGAGCGCCGGATTTAAATTTGCCGCCATTTTGTTAATAAGAATTGTACGGTGATTTTTTTTTGACAGTTGTCAAGTACAGACCACGCGATTTAAGAATATGGAGAAGTATTCAAACGAACAACGTTTAATTATTGTAAAAACACATTACAAAAATGGTGAAAGTTTTGCGAAAACAATTCGCATATTACGTCAAGTTTTCGGTCACCATTATGCGCCAAATGAATCGACAGTGAGGCGTTTAATTACAAAAGTTGAGACCAAATTTACGCTGATGGATCAGAAGACCATTGTTCGTCGTCGTCCTTGTCGGTCACTCGAAAATATAGACACAGTAAGGGAATCTGTGGCCGAGAATCCAGGCACTTCCATTCGGCATCGTGGTCAAGAATTAAACATTTCCAAAACCACTATGCAACGAATTTTGGTAAAAGATCTGCATTTGCACGCGTACAAGATTCAATTGGTGCAAGAAATCAAGCCAAGGGACCATGAGCAGCGCCGTGGATTTGTTGATTGGATGTTGGAACATCATCAAATTAATCCGGATTTTTCGAAGAAAATCATTTTTTCAGATGAGGCACATTTTCAACTCGACGGATACGTAAATAAACAAAACTGTCGGATTTGGGGTGCTGAAAATCCTTGTGTGGTACTCAAACAGCCAATGCATCCACCGCGAGTAACGGTTTGGTGCCCATTTTGGGCTGGAGGAGTGATGGGCCGTATTTCTTTGAAAATGCAGCTGGAAATGCGCTAACTGGTGTGCGGTATCGGGAAATGTTAACGGAGTTTTTGTGGCCCGAATTGGATGTAATTGATGTGGAGCACATGTTTTTCCAACAAGACGGTGCGACCTGCCACACAGCACGTGAAACAATGGTGTTACTGCAGACCAAATTTCCAGGCCGTGTCATTTCTCGATTTGGCGATCAACATTGGCCACCAAGATCGTGCGATCTAAAGCCGATGGACTTTTTTCTTTGGGGCTATGTGAAGCAAAAGGTGTATGCAAATAAGCCTGAAACAGTTCAACATCTTAAAGAGGAAATCCGGCGCGTTATTGGTGAAATACAGCCACATTTATGCGAAAACGTTATTCAAAATTTCAACAAAAGAATAACCCTGTGCCAGAGGTTTCGTGGTGGCCATTTGCCTGATGTTGTATTTCATGTTTAATCGGAATTATTTTTCTTTATGTTGAAACAAAAATGTTTGATTAATTCAAAAAATAAATATGTTTTTCTTTATAATTAAATCCGGCGCTCTTGTTGGGACACCCTTTATATCAGATGATAATTTGATAGTCGATACTTAAAAATCCAGTCAATTTTATTCTATATACCGAAATTTTGGTCATATTTCTTCTGTAGTTTTGACTACAGAAGTTTTTATTTTTGGTTTTTTATACCGCAAAAGATTTTGAAAGAAAAGTATGATCTAGTAAAAACTTTGACTATATATTATTTACACTAGAGATTACAAAGGCTGCCTCTGTAAAGAATTAAGTTGTAGGTAAGTACTTTGACTACACAAATGATCTTGTGAAGTTTGATCTTGTAAAAGCTTTGACTAAAGGCAACAATTTAGACTATACTTCGACTACTAAGACTGCAACTGTAGAGATTTTAATCACAAAGAATGTAAAATAAAATTTATAAAAGGCTTTGACCATCAAAACTGTGACTGAACATTTAAATTGCAACTAATTTAGACTTTGTGTACCTAGACTGTAGGACAAAACTTTGACTTTCTGAGTATTCACAATTACAGTCTTGTTTTTAATTGCGAATAATCAGGAAGTTAGACTTTAGACTATACTTTGACTACAAAATACTTTAGAATATACTAACTACTAACTATAAATATTTTATTATGCAGACTTTGACTGCAGATACTCTAGAATATACTTCGACTACTTTAGACTATACTTTAACCCATTAACCGTTGATGCATATACCCAACATTATTATTTTTTTGTTGATTAAGTTACTAAATAAGTTAATTTAATATAATATTTTATTTGATCTCACTTGAAAATGCATGAAGAAAAATTTAAAAATTTTGTTATTTAAAAATTACGATTATTACTCATTTAAAAATAAATAATGTCAGTGTATTTCTAACTTCACAATATTTCAGTATTTTATACGCGTGGCGCATGAAGTAAAATTTCGAGTTTAGAAAAGCCTGAAAATTTGGTTTGGCCGCTCCGCTTCGCGGAGCGACCAAACCAAATTTTCAGGCTTTTCTAAACTCGAAATTTTACTTCATGCTTATTCTGGGAGTGGAAATACTCGTTCTAAACTTTATATTGCACGTTTTTATATAAAATCGACGAATGGTTGAAAATTTACAAGGGATATATTATGTATATTTAATAGAAAAATTAACAGTATGCAATACAATAAGACATCTATAGAAATCATAAAATGAAGTGCAAAATTTCACCTAACATCAACTTTTAGAGTTAACTCTATAATTGCTCGGCCGTTAATGGGTTAACTACAGACATTTTCTTATGCAGACTTTGACTACAGATACTTTCGGCTATATTTTGACTACAAAAATTCTGTTATGTAACTTTGAAAGGTACGCCGAATCAATTTATTTGTTAATAAATAAAAAAAAAATTTTTTTTTTTTTATTACTCCAGTTTATTTACAATCTGTCTTGAATGTTGACAATAGGTAAATGATTTGTTAGTTTTGTGAGTTCGATGTAGTAGGTAATAATTCCTATGAATTGTTTCCTTTTATAGCGAGCACTTAGTTCATTAGGCGAATCTTGTTGTTAAGTCTGTTGGCTTGAAACGTTTAAGTCTGCGCACTTCACCGCTAGTATTGAATAGGTTTCTTGCAAGTTCGTTTGGGTGTGATGATATTCTACGTTGGTATGTAGCACAATATTTCTTGATTTCACTTTGGATGGAGGGAATTTGCAGGTCTTTATCTATTGTTTTGTTTGGGACGTACCATGGGGCGTTTGTCATGCTTCTAAGTGCTTTGCTCTGGAATCTCCGGATTATTTCCAGGTTGGAGTGGGAGGCTGATCCCCAGAGCTGGATCCCATAAGTCCAGATGGGCTTTATGATTGCTTTGTACACGAGCAGTTTGTTTTGAAGAGTAACTTTGGACTTTTTGCCGATGATCCAGTATAGTTGTTGCCACCTGAGCCCCAGTTGTTTCCTCTTATTAAAAATGTGTGTTTTCCACGTTAAACGTCTGTCTAGGTGCATACCTAGGTATTTTGCGCTGTCAGTTTGTGATAACTGATGGTTGTTTAGGGTGACAGGGGGGCATTGGTCTCTCTTTGTTGTAAATGTTACGTGTGTAGATTTGGTCTCATTTGCCTTTATCTTCCATTTCTTCATCCATACCTCTATTTTATTTAGATGGGTTTGCAGGTTTCTTGATGCTATGTTGTGATTGCAGTGGGAAGCCAGTATTGCCGTGTCATCTGCGAAGGTGGAGACTGTGGTTAGCATTGTAGTAGGGAGATCTGAAGTGTATAGAAGGTAGAGTATTGGTCCCAATACGCTTCCTTGCGGGACCCCAGAGCTGATGTGGTTTAGGTCCGTGTATTCCGACCGTACTTTTACTAGAAAAAATCTGTTGGTTAAGTATGATTTTAATAGTTCGTACAAGTGATAGGGAAGATTTTGTTTTAATTTGTAGAGTAGGCCAGTATGCCACACTTTGTCAAATGCTTGGCTGACGTCAATGAAGGCTGCCGAGCAGAATCTCTTATTCTCGATGTCGTTGCTGATTTGTTTTACTACCCTGTGCACCTGTTCGATTGTGCTATGTTTTTTTCTAAACCCAAATTGATGGTTGGGAATTAGCTTTTGTCGTGTTAGGATGGGATCCAGCCTGGTGAGCAGTAGTTTTTCGAAAATTTTGGACAGTACTGGCAGTAGACTTATTGGTCGGTATGAGTTTATTTCATTTTCGTTTTTGCCCGGTTTGGCGATCATGGTTATCTCTGCTATTGATTGCTTTTTTTGTTAACTTTTGGAGGATCCGTCCAGTTATTAAGTCATACCCAGGTGCTTTTTTGGGGTTGGTACCTTTTAAAATTGTTTGTTTGACTTCGCAATATTTGAAGGGTTTTGTGGGTATGTCCATTTGGAATGGGGTCTCAAGGAAGTTCGATATTTCTTCCGTGCTATCTTGGTCATCAATATCAAATGGTTTGAATACTCCAGTCAGGTGTTGGGCAAATGCAATGGCCTTTTCTTCATCGTTTCTGGCCCATTTTCCGTTTTGGTCCTTTATGGGGGGGGTTGGTAGAAGTGGTCTGTTGAGTTTCCTTGTTGCCCGCCAGAGTGAGTAGTTGCTGGCAAGAGAGGGTGATAGATTTTCGAGGTATGTTTCTACTGATTGGTTTTTATTGGTCACCAATAGTGCCTTTAGTTCGCGGCATGCTCTATTAAGTTTTCTTTTGTCTTCTGGTGCTTTTGTGATTTGCCAGGTCCTGCGTAACTTTCGTTTTTCAGATATTTTATCTTTTATTATTATTGGGTTTTCATCCCTTTTGTTGCTGGGTCTTTGTGGTGTTGATTCCCATGCCGCCTTTTGTATGGACTTTGTCAGATTTTCCAGCGCTACTTCTATGTCGATAGGCGTCTTTAGGGGAATTTTTAGGTTTATTAGTTGGTCTGTTTTTGTTTGGAATGCTTCCCAGTTGATGTTGCGGTTCCATAGGGTGGTCTGTTTATCCTGGTTGGTTGGTTCTGTGAGTACCGTTAATATTACTGGTGTGTGGTCTGAGGATAAGTCCAGGCTTGATTCAATTTTCATAAGCTTTGGGTTGATTCCTTTTGTTATGAAGAAGTCTAGGGCATCTGGTGTTTTGTTTGGATCGCTTGGCCAGTGGGTGGGTTCGCCTGTTGCCACCGGGTTCATGCTGTTTATGTTCATTGCAGCAAGAAGTTCTCTTCCTTTGGTGTTTACCAATCTTGCACCCCAGGCTTTGTGCTTGGCATTATAGTCCCCTCCTGCTATACATTTGTTGCCAAGTGTCTTTAAGAAGTTCGAATATTCTTGCCGTTTGTTCTTATGTTTTGGGGGACAATAAACTGCAGACACTACTATGTTACCTCTGGCTGTGTTTAGTGTAATTGTTGTGGCTTGGATGTGTTCGCTTGCATAGTTTTCTAGTTCGCTGTGTTTTATGTTGCTGCGAATAATTATTGCTGTTCCACCATGGCCTGTTCCGTCGGGATGATTTGTATGGTATAAATTATATTTTGGTATACTAATGTGGGATTTTGCGGTGAAACGTGTTTCTGCAATTAGTATGATGTCTATTTTATTTTCTATTAGGTAGGCTTTCATTTCTTGTGCATGTTGGCACAGGCCGTTGGCAAAAAAAAAATGAATTAAATATCATTTATAAATAAAATGTCTTAGATAAATAGCGTTTATTGATGAATTTTAATCCTTAAATTAATTGCTTTCATAGATTTTTTTACATACATGGAGTTTTTCTTTTAAGTAATATATCTTCAGATATTTTTGTAAAGAGTTTAAATTGAAGCTTCAAACGAGTGTTTTCCACTCCCAGACTAAGCATGAAGTAAAATTTCGAGTTTAGAAAAGCCTAAAAATTTGGATTGGCCGCGTAGCGAAGCGGAGCGGCCAATCCAAATTAGGCTTTTCTAAACTCGAAATTTTACTTCATGCGCCACGCTTAAAAACACTGATTTACAGTGAAGTTAAAAAAACACACACATACAGCAACGATTATAGGCAACCTAATATACGTTAGAGTTATTGGTTTGCCTATAATCACTGTTTTAAACAATCTGTTCAGCGTAGAATTTGACTCACGTTTTGTTCACATCTACATATTAGATTGCTAGAGCCGTATATTTTAAACTTAACTGTATTTCAGTGTTTTATACGCGTGGCGCATGAAGTAAAATTGGGCCAAAGATTGTGTAGTTTTGATGATAAATATAAATACTGCTTCAACAGATCCCTCAAAGTAAAAATCAAGAATCGTTTCCCTCTACCTTTTCCCCAGAACAAGGTGTTCCCCAAGGTTCCCCCCTCTCTCCACTACTATACAATATATTCTGTTCCGACATATACCATCCTGACCCAAAATACTTCAATCCCTCAAAATATGTCCTACAGTTCGCCGACGACACTGCCCTCATATCCCACGCTCCCACCCTACCTAAAGCTCTGCAAACTCTCCAAGAACTCATCGATACCCTTGAACGATGGTTCGCAAAATGGAGTATAAAAATCAATCCCCGTAAATCACAACTCCTTATTCCTTACCGCAAAATCAATAACTATTCATTTATTATCTCCATTTCACAAAACCAAATCCACCCCTCCTCCCATGTAAAATATCTTGGATTTACTTTCGACCAAAAACTCAACTTCAAAAAACATGCATGTAACATAAAAAGTAAAATAACAACTCGGGCAAAACTGTTCAGAAACCTAACCTACAAACAATCCGGAATAAACATTAAAACTGCTGTAATCATCTATAAAATGTTATGTCGTCCCTTGATTGATTATGGTTCCATCCTATTTTCCACATCCCAAAATCCCACCCTACACCACATCCAAGTTAGTGAGCGAGCATCCCTAAGAACCCTTACCAAAATCCGTAACCCCATAAATCCGCTACATAACCCATCCAACCAACTCCTCTACGACTCAACTGAAATAACCCCCATAGAAGAACGCCTCCAATACCTTTCCGAAAAATTCTCTAAACAACATTTTAATTACCGCACCATTTCCCATTACTGTTTCCATCGAAATCCCACTATTCTTCCCAAATATAAAAAACCAATAACCATAGATTAAATTAGATTGCCCACTCCTAGGGGGCTCCAGGATCGCAAGTTTAGTGTCCCTTATCACTCGATGAGGGGGCGCTGTAACCAAAAATGACGTCATCGGGGTGTAGGTGTGGTGACGTCGCGTGGGACGCGCGGGAGATTTAATCTATGGATTATACTATATAAATCGTCAGCCTAATAGTGAAATCCACTAAGTAAATTTTTGGCTGTTGTTAGTTGTTGGGCAATTTGATGGTTTACTGAATTGTACTAAATCTGGCTCAGTAGGGGTATAGTAAGTAAGCCTCACTATACCTCTACTGAGCCTGCGATTTGCTACAATTCAGTAAACCATCAATATGCCCAACAAATAACAGCCAAACATTTTCTTAGTGGATTTCATTAGTAAGCCGACGAAATATGCTATATGTGGTAGAGTTCGTTGCTAGAAATACCGCGGTGTTTGAATAACCGCGCGATGAGAGAAATAATAACATAATTAAACTATAAAATGTATATTAGAAATAATTATTCAATTTAAATATTTACAATTAAATTAAAAATAAAACGTCCTCTCATCGAAGTGTCGCAAATTAAATTATACATTCTTATTATTATACAACAAAAATCACATAATCCTAACCTATAATAAATTATTCTATTGGTGGATATTGTGAAGCAAATTACTGATAATATAATTGATTAATCAAAACAGGTTCCAATTTTAAGGATTATTGATAATAATCTCACTATAAATTGTTCCAAATTTTAACAGCTTAAAGTAACCTTTAACAGATATTTAAATCATATGTTAATCAATTGTTTCTTTTTTGAAACAGCCAAATTCCGCGCTTTTATTTTTCTATATTTTATTGAGGCCAACTTTTTGACAATATCATTGATTTTTACATGTTCGGTTCCTTTTAGAATCCTATTTAAGTTTTGTACCCACATATGGATGTAAAAGGTGATCATATAATTATCAATGATATCAATCAAATTATGGTCTGTGCAGGAGAATGAAATATTTGAATTTAATGAATGTACTTTTGATTTTAAATATTGAACAATATCACCAAAAATACATATTTTTGGCAAAAAAAAATTAATGATTTGAAATGATTTGGAAAGATATCTGAAAAAATTAGTGCTCGGCTTCAAAAGAGATTTTTTATTGTAGTCCCTACAATTAATGTAGCAATGGAAAGACTCTTTTGTGTCGGACACTAACTCATTTCTACATGTATTGCAGTCCCGCACTTTCTTTAATACATGTCTTCCCAAATATCCTGCTATGTAAGCATTTGTATTATCAGATAAAAAATTATATGAATTTTTAAATTCAAACACATCAGATATATTTGGGGGAGAAGTAATTATCCGAGGTAAAAAGTCATTTGTTAAAAATATCTGTAAAAAGTTTAGTGCCCCTTCACAACCATCTGTTTCGCAATTAAAATAAGGAGAATTAATGGTAGTGAAATTATTAACAATTAATGCTTTATACGATCCCTTAAATGATGAGCATGTTGGATTTATATTACGAGCACCATAACACCTTACACTTCCGAAGAAATTTTCCAAGGGATCTTGGTTTATGTTTCGAGGACAAAGATATTCAAAACCAATAGAAGATAATTTTTTCCATATGCATTGAAAACCTTTTAACGTACTTATCCAGTTTGCAATGCACGGTGGAACAAAATTACCTTTAGGTCTTTTAAATTGCATTGTCCTCAAAACATCAATTGCTTCAGAATAAAATCTAACATGTTCACTGTCTTTGTGAATCGCACATCTTAAAGTTTTGTCACCTGTAACTGATGAACCATTTACACTATCAAATAATTTATCAAAAAATAACAAAAACTCAGAAGTGCCAAGCATTGTTTCTGTCTTAGATAACTCATTGCCATAGAGTACCAGAAATCTCAATGAAGAAGATGTTCGCTGTGAAAACACCTGAGATGCTAACTTCACTTTCATCTTATTCATTTTAGCTTCATAAACATGGCAATCAGTTATCTTAGGTAGAAGCCTACTATCTGGGTCTCCAATATCCATTTCATGTAGCTTCACAATATCTGACCAGCAAGCCGTGAAGTTTATTCCCTTCCATTTGAATGTGGCATTGTAATTTAATAAATTGTTTCTGACACATTTCAGAAGGTGAGGAGGATCAAACAATGGTATTATTTCCTGATTTCCTATCAGGAAACCACTTGAGCGATTCTCCTTACCTTCCAAAATGAGTGTACGATTTGATTCCTCCCTTAATTGTTTTATAGCCCTAACATTAGTTGCATGTTGATCACATATTGTGCAAACAACATGCAAACTAATGCCTTGCAGTTGTTTTATAATAATTTTTATGTTCCTGGTCAGATCTGGAACACCCATACCATGTTCCACAAAGAAATATGCTACGGGTTGTTTCCATTTGATCTGTATACCACGAACCATAAAAACCATTACATGGTCAGCAAAACGTAATTTATTTTGCTCACCACAACACACAAAACCATCAATGGAGGAATCAATTTTATTAAAAAACATTCCTGTACTCAACGACATTTCATCAAATAAAAGGGCACAATACTTCTGGTCTTCATCCATCTTATCACAAGTACTTTTCAACAAACCCATAATGGGTTTATTAATACCCGGACCAATAGGAATGCGATTCAGTAATCTCTGAAGACATTGTCTGGATGGAAGTGCAAATACTTTTGCCAAAAATCTGTACAATTTAGGGCTTTGTTTATACATAGCTAATGCAAAAGTTTTGTCTTCCATCGAGAAACGTCTTCCATGAGTTTCATATTGTTGCAACTTTATCTGTGACATGAAAAAGTTAAAAGATGTTTCATTCATATGTCTCCGAAACATGGCTCCAGTTTCTACAACATCAAGTGCATGATCAAGACGCTCCTTATTAGAAGCATTTTGTGCATGCAATTTTTTTGCAACCTTCTGAATATCTCGGGCATAGGAATGCAATATCTTTGCTTGAGGGGAAAGCTTTCTTTTTCGTGTCACATTTAATGTTTTTAACAATTTTACCTCCAAACATTCCTTCATGGTCAGGGATCGTACTTTGTAATTAGATGGATTGTTACGAAGGGGTGTGCTCCCAGCGACTGAAATATGTCTATTTGGTTCACAGCTCGGACCAGCAGCAATGGGCAACTGCACGTTGTCCATGGTGCTGTGCAACCGCACGCTGGGAACGGTGTTTGGCAACAGCAAGGTGTCAATCGTGCTGTGTAGCTGCAACTTGACGTCCCTGGATGTTCCCAGAAATGCTGGATCTTCCGGAAGATCCACAGACACTAGGAACAAAATATATATTAGATATACGGTTCTCCTTGCACGCTCGCTCGAAAAAATATATTTTTTAAGAAGGTGATTCAAACAACACGTATCATTAATTTTTTGACTAAACGAGTGATCGTAGAAAGTTGGACCAAAAATGTTTACCACGAATAAATTACAATGAAAAAGTCAAGATTTTTGAATTTTCAAATGGTACGGAGTATCAATATTGGTGTTATTACAAAGACAAAACAATCAAGTTTTGTAGCCGTTCAGACGTTCAGTCAAAAAATGATTGATACGGATGGTCTCAATCATGTATAAGAGTAAAAAATAATTAGCTTACCAGCCGTTGTATCTAGATATAGTGTGGGGACACTCCGTGGCTTCAAATTGCTTTTACTAGTAAAACATTTTGTCCCTTCTGCGAAGTGCCTGTCGCAAATGAAATGATTTCTGACCACTTGCATCTTACTTTTTTTGCGCAGGTCTTCGCGTCCAACAGCCTCCAGCCATTGTTCATACACCTAAAAAAGAATATAAGCCTTAGATTAAGTTCTTAAATTCATGCAGTGTACATGGAATATTTAGATTTGCTATGTAATATAATTTTATTAACTTGTATTGTATTGATACCATTTAAGATTTAATTCAAATAAAAGGATGACCAAAAACCAATTTAATTATAATGAACTAATGTAACAAATGTTAAAGCTTACCCCATTTCTTCTTGTAAATCTATGCATACGAATATTTGTATCACAGTTATTGCACGATTTTATAGCACAATAATAAGACATTTTTTTTAAATGAAAAATATTTCCAACATTCCAATACTTACGGTGTTGTTTATATTAGCAACCGCCAAAATATGATGTCTTATCAGCATTCTTGATAAGGTGTTGATTGAAATACCTTTCCCGTAAAGTTCGAAACTGCGGGAAATTTGAAAATCCGACATTTGCGCCCTCCCATTGGGTGATAAGGTCAACTAAATACGTGAACTTCCAGATTTATATGGAGTGGACGGGGTGTGCCAATAACAACCATATTTGAATTCATTTCATCATTTCACCCATACACTCATTAAGGACTGACGTACGACACTAATCATCAATCTAGGCAGAAAGACCTCAGGTCGATAGCCATTTGACAGTGACAGTGACAGTTCGCACCACTCTTCCATTTTAAATAATAAAATTGTTTTGTAAATATACTGTAATCACTTTACTGTCAATAAAGATATTATTATATTATATATATAAATACTGCAAAAATTCCACTGAGTTAAATTAAAACCTTGTGCTAACTTTGTGTTTCAATTTTCTTTACAGATGGAGCTCTACATCCAAACGGACAAAACCATCGAACCAATAACTTCCAAACTAACCCCCTTAATCCTCGAAACCTCATTGAATCGCGCCCAATTCCACCTCCTCTCCCTGCTGCCAAAACAAATGGACCGGCTAACTTCACTCACGAAAAACCTCAAACTGAAACAGGAGATGCTTTTCTCGCAATGGATTGAAAACTACACGAAAGCATGCTCGCATTCCGATCTTTTAAACTTCCTAAATATCGTGATTATGATAGTCGAAAGGATCATAGAAAGCAGCGTTTGGTATATTTACGAGAAGAACTTGAACCAATTTTTGGTTCCGAGTTTGAAGCGGTTGGCGCTGTGCGGGGTGGAAATGGTCGGGAGTTTGGCGGGGATGATTGCTGCGAATTCATCTGATTTACAGCAAATCGCGCAGTATTTCACCTCGGAAAATATTCCGACTGTTGTGATCTCCGCGTTTTTCTCCCCTATTAGTAGAAATATTGATTTACCGGCTGAGTATGATGAGGTGATTTTGAAAGCGTGGTTTCAATGCGCTTTGATTGGCGAGGCGAACTCCGATTTCACCAAATACGCCTTTTCAGTTAGTTTAGTGAAACAACTGAATTTATCACCAAGCGCGAAGTTCGAGGATTTTTTGGAGAAGCTCTGCTCGAGCAACAATAACGACTGCCTAAAAGCCTGCTTCGAGGGGTTGGAAAAATGGTTATCCAAACACCTGAGCGCAAACAGTGAAACTAAGACGGAGCTAATTTACCTTCACATGGGGCTTATTTTCAACACGTGCGCATCCGCGCTTTACAGCAGATCAAACGCCTCTTGCCCCTTGAGCAAATTCATCGATTTGCTCTTGCTCCCGACTGAAGTTTTAAGAGGAATCCGCCCCAACACCTCGATCGTCAAAGCGATGCAGAAAAACTGGCACCTCTTTCTGCACCCGGTCTTCAAACTATCCTCAGGCGATCCGTATTTGGAACGAGTCGCCAAAGATATTGTGATCCGCTACATTCCGCTTTTCGACGAGCAGACCTGCCCTTTAAAACCGATCATTTCAGATTTAGAGCTAACCACTTTTGTTTTAACTAAAATGAACAACGATTTCTTCCTGCAGGGCTCCACCAGGAACGAGCACACGATCAAAGCTTTGGCCATAATCAAAAACCTGCTGGAGCAACTGACCGATCTCGCAAACCCCAAAGATTTAGTCGCTCTAATCCTTCCTGGTTTGTACGAGGTTTACATGTTTAAAAATCAAAAACTCCCTGCGATTGAAGTGCTGAAAGTTATAGTGCAAAGCGAGCTTTATGTAAACGGGGATTTGCAGAATGTGATTAGAAAGTCGTTGATTGATGTAACGAAGAAACACCTGCCGTTCAACACGAATCCCTTTTTTCAAATGATGTTTGTTCTGGCTAGGATTATCGGGGGTGAGGTTAGGTTGGTGCTGGGGGAGGTTAAGGAGGAGATCAGGGTGGTTGAGGCGAAGAGAGGGCAGGGCTTCGATAACAATCTGAGGATTAGTTACGATAAATTGATTAAAATGTTAGAGTGATTTAAAAAAATTATCAGCCCTATTAATAGAATTTCCATTTTTTATTTATTTTTTTTTTAATTTTTATTTATCGTGTTACATCAATTTGTTTACGCTTGTCAGTAAAATAAGCTTAAAACTATGTCTAATTCTAAAAGTATAAAACAATAATTCACAAAACATTGTATTTCACGAACACAGTACTTATAATATCACTACTCAAGATCACAGAATCTGTTGGACAGGCATTCTTGGACGGTATAAAAAGCCTTAGACTGAAGGTATGATTTTAGTCTTGATTTCATTTTATTTATATCTAACGTTTTGATGGCATCTGGAAGTGTGTTATATAGGTGTGGACCATAGTAGTTTACACCATCCATGCACTTCGTTAAACGTATAGGCTTTTTGCAAATATCCATTTTATGTCTCGTCTCACGATTATGTATTTGATAATTGGTGACATATGACTTAATATGTGTTTTGGTATACAATATGCACTCAAGTATGAAGACGCATGGAAGCGTTAAGATGTGTTGATCGATAAAGGATTGCTTACAATCACCTCTGTATGCCAGACCTAGCATAGCATTGCACGAATTGCACGTCGCTGTAGGCTAAACAATCTACTGGTTATACTTGAGTGTCCCCAGGATAACAACCCATATGTTAAACGGGAATGAAAAAGCGCGAAGTAAGCTGTTTTTAATGCCGAGAAAGGTAAATGTGAAGTTAAGTTTCTTAAAAGGTAGATTACACTACATAATTTCCCTGCAGTGTCACTACCATGGGCATTCCAATTTAGTTTGGTATCTATAGTTATACCCAAGAAACGGGCAGAGGATATTTCAATATTAGGTTTGAGAGAGAATATGACCTTCACTGTTTTGTCGCAATGTAGTGCAAGTTTATTTGATAAATCTGAGATATTTATTACGCTGTCATTGTTCTCTTGGGCAGAATTTAAATCTTGAGATTTTATTATACAAGACAAGACGTGTCGTCTGCATATAAAATTATATTTGATGATTTCTCAAAATTTGGAAGGTCATTTATGTATAAAATAAACAAAAGAGGGCCAAGTATCGATCCTTGCGGTACCCCACTGTTTATTTTTACTGTAGCAGACAGTTCGCCATCTGAAAATACCCTCTGTAGCCTGTTTCCTAGGTAATTATTTAGTAGTCGACAACTGTTTGGGCTAAAATTGTAAAAATATAGCTTCCGTAAGAGAATATCATGGGAAACGCAATCAAAGGCCTTACTGAGATCAAGGAATGATGCGGCACTCACCGAGTTAGAATCGTACCCATCCATGATCTCACCAATTAACATCATCATAGCTTAATGCTTGTTAAAATCTATTAGACCCATACAAACACGATATTAATATTTCGTATTAATAGAATAAAATCTAGATGTTACTAGTTAGTTTTAAACTATTAATAAAATGAGCGTGGCAACATTGCATTTTCATCTGTTCCAACTTCACTCTAATTAAATTTGATGTAATTTAGAGGTTATGTTATACCTATTACGGGTTATGTTACATTGATTTTGTTTATGTTTGTGTACATTTATTTTTCTGCTGGATTCTTTAATTTAAATTTACTTGGAGCAAGTGTTTCCACTCCCAGACTAAGCATGAAGTAAAATTTCGAGTTTAGAAAAGCCCCGTGAAAATTTGTCGAGGGTCGCGCAGCGACCCGAGACAAATTTTCTGGGCTTTTCTAAACTCGAAATTTTACTTCATGCGCCACGCGTATAAAACACTGATTTCAAGTGAGGTTCAAATATACATAAATTCACAATATTTTTGTTTTATACGCGTGGCGCATGAAGTAAAATTCGAGTTTAGAAAATCCCAGAAAATTTGTCTCGGGTCGCTGCGCGACCCTCGACAAATTTTCACGGGGCTTTTCTAAACTCGAAATTTTACTTCATGCGCCACGTGTACAAAACACTGATTTTAAGGGGCTAGGCCACTCTAGACTAGGAAATGAAAGGTCATTTCCTAGATTTTTTAAACAAAATCTAAAAGTGCTACTTAAAAACTGTTTTTATATCTTTATTGTATGCACATTGAGCTTTATTTCCAAATTTTTTCAAAAGAAAATTTGGAAAAATGCCGTCACAAAATAAAGAAAATGGAGGTCCCTCTCAGAGCGTAGGGCAAAACGGGCGAAAAGATCCTGGAAACAGCAACGGATCTGGAACAAAAAAGTAAATGTTTTCTGAATCTCTGATGTATACTCTAAAAAAAATACGGGCCGGATTTTGAAAATTTTGATTCTAAACAAAGTGGCGCAAGTTTGTTTGTAGTCAAAGTTTCCTTTTAAAGATTAACATTGTAAGTATTTGCGAAGTTTAGTCTAATTTTTTGTTTATAGTCAAAGTTTGCGCTCTAAATGTTCGCAGACCTCCTGTAGTCAAAGTTTGCGCTCTAAATGTTCGCAGACCTCCTGTAGTCAAAGTTTAAACTAATGTAAACACAATGTTAGGCTTGACTTTGACTTTGATTATTTGTTTATAGTCAAAGTTTGCGCTCCAAACGTTCGCAGATCTTCTGTAGTCAAAGTTTAATCGAATATTCTGTTTGCAGTCAAAGTTTAATCAAATATTCTGTTTGCAGTCAAAGTTTTTGCGAAACAAATCTTTACATTTACAATAATCATAGTCAAAATCAAGTCCAATATTATATTTGCAGTTTATACGAGCCAAATGTTCACAATTAGTCAAAGTCTAGTCTAAATTAGTTCGGTTAAGTTATGTCACGGGTATTCAGCTTAGATTGGATGAGTTATTCCTAACCTGAATAACTGTTTTGACTGATCTTCACAATTAGTCAAAGTCTAGTCTAAATTAGTTAAGTTAAGTTATCTACCTGTCAGATAACTTAACCTAACTAATTTAGACTAGACTTAGACTTTGACTAATTGTGATGATTAGTCAATATAGTTATTCAGGTTATGTGTTGACAGTCAGTTTTGCCAATCTAATTTAAAATTCAAAGCCTACTCTAAATCATGTTTTAAACGATCGCACGCAGTGGCGGATTTACAATTTTGCCGCCGGTAGGCTGAAATATTTTGCTGCCTAGTCTCAGATTGTATTCTTGATATTAGACTACGTTTCTTGACATTAGCTGACATTTTTTACATTAACATTTTGATGAACAATGACCTTTTTTTTACTTTTTCAACATATTTGATGTTAACATTAAATGAACATTTTTGACATTAGATGGCAGTTTTAACATTTGATATTTTTTTTGCTTTTTTGAAATTAGACGGCAATTTTGGCATTTGATATTTTTGATATTACATATTTACTTTTTTAACATTAGATGACAACTTTTATATTATTAGATAACATTTTTGACACCATTACTGATTTCAACAAAAACTTCTGTTTTGTAATAAAATGTCAAACTGTCACGTTCTGACATAAAATGATAATTTTGACGTGAATTGATTTTATCAACGTGCGAATTTAGGACGTTTCTGATATTTTTTATATTTACGAGTTTTAAAAATTTGTGATATTTTGGTAATTTTGAGGTTTTTGACAACTTTAAAATATGTCATTTGATGAGCATAGGAAATTGTATATGGTCTAAATTTATATGTTCAGAGATAAAAAAAACGCATTGTACATTGACTCTCTTTATCTTGACAATATTGAGTGCAATACTGTCATACTCTCACTGTACTGAAATTCAAATCGCATATTGACTGTACGTAAATCAATAAAATGTTAAATATATATATATATATATATATATATATATATATATATATAATCAGTATTTCCTTTTACCATATGGTGTCGGGTTTAAAATGTTAAATTTAAATTAATAAAAAAGCTACAGTTAATGAGTGATTAGAAAAATGTATCCCAAAAAATCTTTTTCGGTTTATTGAACAAAAACAAAAGAGCTAAGGTGACAAGTGTTAAGATAAAAGTTGTTTGTTTTTCCATTATCTACAACTTTTGTTTGAAATTGTTCGATTCGCTCTATAATAACGCTACAGGCGGTGAGTGATAACGAGACTTTCTCGTTTCTTGATAAAAAACAGAATAGCTTAGGTGAAAATTGTTTATACAAAAGTTGTGTGTTTTTTCGTTGGCTACAACTTTTATTTGAGACATTTTTTGATTAAGTTGACATGTTTCTATATTTATAACTTCACTTGAAATCAGTGTTTAATGCGCGTGGCGCATGAAGTAAAATTTCGAGTTTAGAAAAGCCCGCAAAATTTGGCTCGGTCGCTGCGCGACCGAGCCAAATTTTGCTCAGGGCTTTTCTAAACTCGAAATTTTACTTCATGCTTAGTCTGGGAGTGGAAGACACTGGTTCGTAAATTTTCGAATGATCATAAAGTTGTGTATTTTTTCGTTGTCTGCAACTTTTGTTTGATTGAATCGATAATGAAGCTGTAGCTGATGAGTGATTAGCAAAATATATTAAAAAAAGTCTTTCTCGGTTAATTGAACATAATCAAAAGAGCTAAGGTGGAGAGTGTTTAGATAAAAGTGGTTTATTGTTTTGTTAGCTACAACTTTTGTTTGAAACATTTTTTGATTACGACGTCGAAAGCCATAGTCTTTAAGTTGTTGATCTAAACTAGATTTTTTAGTTTGTAGTTCATAAACAAAAGAACTGAGGTGAAACGTGATTATACAAAATTTTGTGTTGTGTTTTTTCATTATCTTTTGTTTGACATTTTTTTAATTAAGTTACCAATAAAGCAGCAATTTGTGAGTGATTATTGAATAAATATCTTTCCTAGGCTTTTTCGTATACTGATCATAAACAAAAGAGTTAAGGTGAAAAGTGTTTAGGTAAATGTTGTGTGTTTTTTATTATCTACAACTAATGTTTAAAACATTTTTTGAAAAACTATAAAATAATGTAATACATTAAGGAATAAGTAAGCATTAAATTTATGAAATTTCAAAAAGATATTGCTTTAAAAAGTTTTAAATCAGCAAATATATGTAAAAAAAATAGTATCAAAGGCTTTTTAAAAATTATTCAGTCTCACAAAGTTCTTCATTATTTCAGAGTTGTTCGTTGTTGACATAATTAAAATTCGTTTAATAAAAAATCGAATAATCTAATGATTTCTGGTGATTTTTAACATAAGACTTTTTAGACATTTGATGGTTTAGAGTTGGCAACACTGCCCCCCAGGGGTATTCAGCCGAGAGAAATAAAGTCTATATAAAAATTAATAAAAGCCTCGAAAATAGGCATCCGTCGAAAATTTGCCGCCGTAGGCTTCAGCCTACCAAAGGTAGACAATGCTTATGGGAGAACTGGATTCCGAGTTTTCGAGGATAGAAAAGGAGAGACTGTGGTCGAGAAGTGGGTCCATCTACTTATGAATGGAGTAAACGTAGAGGTATTCTAGAGAAAACTGCTCCGGTTGCGTCTACACAGGCACACACACAACACGCTCGCTCTTATTTCGTCGTGTAATTTGATCCCGTCTACACCACTTGTACGATGATAAATTTGATGACCTTCAGAAAAAATAAATTGTTCCGAAACATTTCTTTTATTTTTAGATTTCCAGCGTGTTCGAAATTATGGACTTTTGGGAATCAGATATATTTAAAAAGCTCCTAAATAAACCTAAAATTTAACTAAAAATCAAAAAATTTAATTCAATGAGTTTACATTAAAGAATTCATTTGATATTATTTTTATCTTGATTGTTTTTTTTCTTCATAAATTCAATTAAAACTTTGATATGTACCAAATTTGGCAAGTAATTTATACTATTGATTAGTTATACAGAGAGTTTTTTAAGTATAAATAACTCAATATACAGAATACACTGTACATTTTTCTGGGCTTTTCTAAACTCGAAATTTTACTTCATGCGCCCCGCGCACAAAACACTGATTTTACGTGAGGTTCAAATATACTTAAATTTCACAATATTTTAGTGTTTTACACGCGTGGCGCATGAAGTAAAATTTCGAGTTTAGAAAAGCCCGGAAAATTTGTCTCGGGTCGCTGCGCGACCATCGACAAATTTTCACGAGGCTTTTCTAAACTCGAAATTTTACTTCATGCTTAGTCTGGGAGAGGAAAACACTCGTTTAAAGCATCAAATTGAACTCTTTTAAAAACACAACGAATATCTACAGATTTAAAGAAAATAAGGTGAATTTGAAATATGTATACTTTAAAGGAAAACTTCCTGTATATGAACTGTGGTAGACGAATGATAAAATTTATTATTACCACAAAAAGTCTATTCGAAAATATTTCTTTTATTTTGAGATTTCAAGCGTGTTCCAAATTATGAAATTCGGGAATATATTTTATAAAAACAAATTTACAATGAAATTTACAATTCTAAAATATATTTTCAACGTTTATAGTTATTTAATATATTTTTAATAAAAAAATTGTTAAAATTATTACATTAATCGATTATTGTTTCAAATATTCATAATTTGTATAAATAAACAAAGTCATTTTACAATGAAAAAATATAAAATATATTTCCAACATTTTTAGTTATTATATATATTTTTAATAAAAACGTGTTTAAAAATTAATAGATTTTTAATATATTTATGTTATTAAACATTTTTTATTTAAAAGTTAGATAAATACAAAAATCTTTTTACAATGAAAAAATCAATTTGAAAAATGTTTGATGGGTATTTTAATTGGAATTGATAATAAAAAAACAGAAATTATTTCAATAAAATAGATAAATTATTTACGAATACACAAAACTAAAAACATAGAAATATAGATTCATATAAACATTCATGTTTACCAAAAACTAACAAATATTTAAAAACTATTAAATATACATATAACTGTTTTCTTATTTATTAACGATATTTTAAAAGCAGTTTTTTCGTTTTTTTTATTCAGTAATAATTATACAGAATAGATCGAAGTGTAACACAAAATCAACAGAATATATTTTAAATAAAAAGCCAAGAAATCAACACCTCATCATTTGTTTGTTTAATTTCATGACACTCCGGTTTTTAAAAATGCAATAAATAGCAAAGCTTGGTGTGTATATTTTTACTTTAACCAAATGAATATCATAATTTCCCTGAAATAATTAGGGAAGATAATATTTAAATTTTGAGAAATTAACATTAAAAATGCTACGTTCCGTTTCATCCATTTACACTCTGAATAACGTGTATGAATATCGAATTAACTTTTTTCCTTGACTATTTTCTTTTTGGACAATATTCATTATTTTAGTGGGGATAGCTTTATAGAAGGGATGAAAAATCAAATTCTTCGAAGTGATCTAGCTGTTTTTACCTATTTGTAGGCATTTTTTCGACCACGTTTTTATTATGGTGTATACCCTCAAGTATTGCGCGACTAGAACAATACCACTGCAACTTACAGATAATCCGCAACCTTCTAAAAACCATAAATATTTTGGGATTTAAAAAGATTATTTACTGTTGACACATTTAATCCGTATCCGCAGAATCCAATTCGGTAATGTCTTATCATGTTTTTCACTCACCGATATTTTAGTTAGACACTTTTTGATCGGGTTTTCTTAAATCATTTTGAATTATTTTTACTTACCTATTTAGTCTGTAACATAATCCCATCGGTACCTTTTGTAAATGTAATCTGGCTAAGAATAAAACCATTGTAATAATTAACCTGACATACAAAACGTAAACTGGAAATAGAGTATTCAATAATTTTTGCAATTACACTTCTCAGAAAAAAATTATTATACCGGGCTTTCATTAATTCCCGAACCCCACGTGACCAAAAATAATAGGCAACCAAATGTACAAGGTGGTATGGCTCACACAAAAATTCCCTAGATTTAAAAATATTTATTCGCCGGCGTATTTTTATGACGACTGAAAATATTAATATTAATATTAAGCACTACGAAAATGTGCCATCAAAATAAACGCGTCTTGCTCCGTTGTAAATACCATTTTCGCAGTATTTGCTTATCCTAGCAAATTGACTCTGCAAAATAAATAGAAATAAAACTCAATGTTTCAGAATAATTAAACAATTTTTGCTTACTTGAAAATTCCGGGCGAATCTTGTAAGATCTCAAAGGTTGGTTCAACGATGCACCGCGCATAAACGTTTATGTCAAATTTGACTTTAGTAACGTTTGGTTACTTTTTTCAAAGCCTCCAACGTACAAATACAATAATTTACGCGGCAATTTTAAATTTAGTCACGTGGGGTTCGGGAATTAATTAAAGCCCGGTACTTATTCTATTAAAATACATCTTGTTGTTTTCTAAATGTTTTTGATTATCATCACTTAACGAGACTTTTCAACATATTTCAATATTTGAGCCAATTATCTCAAATATTAGAGATAACACTTGTTTCTGATTCCTGGGACCCTAAAACGTATATTTCCCTACAATAAAAGATAGCCATGAGGTCGTTAACAATTATTAAAATGTAAAATTTATAATGCTATTAATGTGACTAATTACTTGATTTAACAAGTTTGTTTGTTTCGCAGTTTTTGATAATATTCTCAATTATAAAGTTTCATGATTTTTATATAATTTGTACTTTCTCTATATAACATTTCGTGTATCTCGGGAAGTATTGAGAATATCGAAAAATATTTCTGCTTATTCTTTTTCAAATTATCCCCATGCAGCCGCACGACGGATGCCATAAATTTTAATCCAAAAATTAGATAACATTATAGTGCCCGCTGAGTGTTGTCGGTGTTGGTCAAATGGCACACAATAAGCGTTTATAAAATTTCAATCGGAAAAGTACAAGTTGATCATGTAACAATCGTTCAAAGTAAACGGATAATTAAAGTAGTCAGTGCAAAAACCACAAATTTCTGAAACTGTTAATATTTATTAAAAGTATGGTTCATTTAATAAAATACGCATCGTGATTAAAATATATACTGTGTCCATTTTGGGATCTGATTTTTATCTTTTGCAGAATAAACACTCATGTTGAATTGAATTATTGCTTTGTGTTTTAATAAATTTGATGCCAAACACTGACTTTTCGCAGCACGACGATTTTATTTTCGTATAATCGTTCACTATTTTCAAGCTATATTTCAAATGAAACTGAGGAGAACTCAAAAATAATACCTCGAAAATACTGCTAGTAGGTAAAGAAATGATTTAAATTTTATTGTAATCGTTTTGGTTCAATAAGCGATACAAACTCAAATTCCAATTACATTGGAAATCTTTACATGAAACATACAATGCGCCTTGAAACGGGACACATAGTATATTTAAAACTATTTTAACCCATTAACGGCCAAGCAATTTTAACTGTAAAAGTTAATTTTAAATAAAATTCTACACTTCTTTTTGTGATTTCTATGAATTACATACTGTGAATTTTTTCTTTAAATACACATAATGTATACGTGAATTTAATAAAAAGTTAAAAATCATAAATAGTTTATTATTATTATTATATTATAGTGATAATGGATTTTCAAAAAATTAGTGCCTCAACAATGTAATGTATACGCTGTCAATGTTCAGGCATTCGTCGATTTTATATAAAAACGTGCAATATGAAGTTAAGAACGAGTGTATCCACTCCCAGACTAAGCATGAAGTAAAATTTCGAGTTTAGAAAAGCCTGAAAATTTGGCTCGGGCGCGTAGCGAAGCGGAGCGACCGAGCCAAATTAGGCTTTTCTAAACTCGAAATTTTACTTCATGCGCCACGCGTATAAAACATTGTAATATTGTGAAGTATTTATAATACACTTTAAATAACAAAATATTTAAATTTTTCTTGGTACATTTTCAATTCAGGTCAAATAATATAATATATCAAATAAACTTATTTAGTAACTTAATTATCAAAAAATAATAATGTTGCGTGTATGCATCAACGGCGCTTAATGGGTTAAAAACTTCAAACGGTAATAATTCAAAAACTAGAAAAAAATGACAACTGCATTTTGCACTGACCCCTTTAAATAAAAAAGAAACCCTTATCGATCAGTAGATTTGATCTGATCAATAGGATTGATCTGATTAGTTAATAAAATGATAAGTTGATGTATTTGTTTTACTTTTTATCAAAAGTTAAATAGTTTTGTATTTTAAGTTTTTTGTACAAAATAAATAATACTTAATGAATTTAACAACGTTCACATATAATTTCATAAAATCTATTCTCTAATAACGAAGAAAATAAAATTGTAGAAGGAAACGCATGAATGAATGTAACACGCATCCTTAGCTCGTTAAAAGAAAAAAAAAAACGTGTTTTCAAGATTGAAAAATCAACATCTGGAATATGATACAACGAGAAGCGCGGAATAGAGGGAGAAAGAAATTGTCTCTCTCTCACTCTCTCTCTCGCGACATCTGGAGTAAAATAGTCGTAACGGACCGACCGCAGGAAGCCAGACTGGTGTATATAGGCAGCCATATACACCAATTTGGCATCCAGCGCTCTGCTCCCATTCGTGTGTGCCCAAAATTTATATGAGGACTGGCTAACTGGATATATATGAACTGTGAGCCTACTTAGCCTAATAGAAAATCCGCCACTGATCGCACGGTATGATTTGTAAAGAAGAATATAAAAGAACAAAGGCTCATTAAACAGCTACTAATAAAAAACAAAACGTTATCACTAATACCTAATTATTTTCCACAAATCAACCGTTAAATACCTTCCACTTCATTACCGTTCCACACAATTAATCGCAAAAACACATTTCTTAGAAAACAAATCACGCGAAAACGCAAAACTATAAAAAGGCAAATACGCCGGATATTGAAACCTTAGTAGGTAACGAAATGCACGCGAAGCTTTTTCTCGCGGTTGCTCTGATCGCCTGGGCGACCGCTTCAGTGAGTCCAGAAGAAGCTGGGGTTGTAGCAGCACAAGAAACTGCAACTGCCGTGAATGGAGAAGGTGGGAAAGTGGCAAACGAGGAAGCAACAGTGGAAGAAACACCAACAACAGTTGCAAATAAGGAAGCTACGAATGAGGAAGAGGCAAAAGTAGAAAACGGGGTATCTAGAAACGAAGAAGGTGCATTAGAAGGAAAGGAGGGATCTACAAAGGAAAAAGCTGAAATAGAAGTAAAAGAAGACACTTTAAAAGTAGCAACAAATGAAGATGATTCGAAAGCAGCAAAGGAGGAGTCTACAAAAGAAGATGATTCGAAAGCAGGAAAAGGGGAATCTACAAAAGAAGATGCTTCAAATGCAGCAAAAGAGGAGTCTACAAAAGAAGATGCTTCTAAAGCAGCAAAAGAGGAGTCTACAAAAGAAGATGCTTCTAAAGCAGCAAAAGAGGAGTCTACAAAAGAAGATGCTTTAAAAGCAGCAAAAGAGGAGTCTATAAAAGAAGATGCTTCAAAAGCAGCGAAAGAAGAGTCTACCAAAGAAGATGCAACCAAGGAATCTACAAATGAAGACGCGGAAAATGAAAAATCTGTAAATGAAGACGCTTCAAAAGTAGCAACAAAGGAATCTACAAATAAAGACGCATCAAAAGTAGCAAAAAATGGATCTATTAATGAAGACTCTTCAAATTTACCAAAAAAGGAATCTACAAATGAAGACTCTTCAAATTCAGCAAAAAATGAATCTCCAAATGATAAAGCTTCAAAACAAGCGAATGAAGAAACTTCAACGGTATTTTCAAATGAAGAAACTTCAGGGGTGGAAAAAGGGGAATCTCACGAGGAAACTAAATCTACAGAAGCCGCCACAGGGATTGGTAAAAAAGAAGATGCTGCCGAAACTGTAGCAAAAAATAAAGCCTCTACTCTTAAACGTGGAAATGCAGATGCAGCTAGAGAAGAAGTCGAGGATTCTGCAGAACTCACACCTCAGGTTGTCGGCGTGGGAAGAAAACCGCGCCGGTTTTTCGGAATGAAGGGAAGGAGGTTTTTTAAAAAATCCGAAAAAACGACCGGGGATGTTCGGAACCTCCCGGATGAAGATCTCCGTGCGATAGTCGAAGGCTCCAGCGCGAGTCGTAAACTGAAGAAGGCCGCCAAAAAGGAGATTAAGGCGAGGAAGAGACACCCCGAAAGGTCCTCGGTGGCGAAGAAATCTTTATCCGGAGTTTCTGATTTGGAGTGGTGAAAATAATATTAAGACGATAGTAAGAAGTTGAGCAACATTTTTAGTCTTCTGACGTATGTTTACTAAATTAAAGAAAACCCCTAATATACTATTATTTGCATCCTAGTCGTTTGATCATAACCAACTTTTAAGTGTAATTCATCTAGGAATTCCTGGTCAATATAACTTGTTTATGTTTGCTTTGCAAGAGATGGTAGACAGGCTGTAATGGATGTTAGTAGAAAATTATAAGGCTCCAGCAATGTTAATATACTATATAAAAGCCAAAGTAGTGCTAGTAGAAAGCCTCAGTTAATTGCAAGGTAGAATCAGTAGAGATAAAAAGGCCAGGAGTTACGATTATGTTGTAATAGAACATTTGCAGACTCTATCAGAGAATTAGAAGTTCGCAAAAGACGTCAGTAGAAAATTGAAGGCTCTCATAGAATTCGTAGCAAATTTCAAGACTTCGATAGTGTTGATAGAACCTTTTAAGGCCTCATTTCCACGTGATTTATGTGGAAATTGTAAGGTTTATTTAGTCATAATATATAAAATTACGAAAAAACTATTCGTGAAAATGCAAACAATGTCTTAATTAATAAGACAATTTAAGACGATAAATATCCATTGAAACAACTACTTCCCGTGCAAATATACCTCCGGATATTGAATTATACAATGAACTATTTAAAATCTTATTTAATTTGATTTGTTACAACGCTCTATTAAAGTATATGTAACGTTTAGGTCAAATTCTCTTCAAACCAACTAACAATACAATTTAAAATGAAAGGAGAGATAGCAACAAATTAGAAGTGAAAGGACTTGGATTAAAACTAATGTCTTAGGCCATCTATATACGCGTATCGAAATTTATCTCTCTTCAGTATAGCTTTGCTTATGACGATTAAAAAAATTAGGAATAAAATTAAAACAAATTTGTTTTCACTTCTAACAAATTTGTTTTAATTTTATTCCTAATTTTTTTAATCGTCATAAGCAAAGCTATACTGAAGAGAGATAAATCTCGAAACGCGTCTATAGATGGCCTAAGACATTAGTTTTAATCCAAGTCCTTTCACTTCTAATTTGTTGCTATCTCTCCTTTCATTTTAAATTGTATTGTTAGTTGGTTTGAACAAATCAAATTAAATAAGATTTTAAATATTTCATTGTATAATTCAATATCCGGAGGTGTATTTGCACGGGAAGTAGTTGTTTCAATGGATATTGATCGTCTTAAGTTGTCTTATTAATTGAGACATTGTTTGCATTTTCACGAATAACATTTTCGTAATTTTATATATTATGTTTAAAGTGTGCAAACTATAAGAAGCGTAAGCTTATTTTCTCGAATTCAAATAGTTTTGAATTTGAATTTATCAGGTTTATTTAGGGTTGTTAGAAAGGCTTAAGGCGCTAGCTAAGCTAGTAGAATTATTGGGGCGCGGGTAGATTTGATAGATCCCTAGTACTAGTACTGTTAGTAGAATTTTGTAAAGCTGCAATAAACTTAAGAAAGCTATAAGGTTGTAACAATATTAGTAGGGAGTTATAATCTGTAACAATATTAGTAGGAAGTTCTAGCAAAGTTTGTAAATTGTTTGTAGGCTAACTAGAGTTAGTAGAAAGTTGTAAATTTTCAGAGCATTTAGTACAACGTTTTACGGCTTCAGTCAAGCTAGTGGAAAACAAATGTAGATAGTTATAATGCTGAATGTTTTAACGATTTACAATTTTCGGTTATAACAATATTAGTAATTACTTAAAAGGCCGTAACAATGTTAGTAGGAAGTTCTAGTAAAGTTTGTAAATTGATTTTAGGCTTTAGTTAAGATTGGAGAGAGTTGTATGGCTGCAGTAGATTTTGTAGAGTGTTTTAACGATTTACAATTTTCTACTAACACTTTCCAGAAATTTCAATAAAGTCTGTACAAACAAGTAGTAGTTAGTAGAAACATTGTAGATTAACTGTAGTTAGTAGAAAGTTATCGGGCTTCAGAGCATTCAGTAGAACGTTTTACGGCTTCAGTCAAGTTAGTACAAAAAAAAATGTAGATAGTTTAACAATTTCCAATTTTTTACTGTAGTAGTTCCAAAAATTCCAATAAAGTCTGCACAAAAAGTAGTAATTATTGGAAACATTGTAGGCTTAACTAGAGTTAGTGGAAAATTATAGGGCTTCAGGAAAGTGAGTAGAATGTGTTACGGCTTCGGTAACGTTAGTAGAAAATAAAAAGTAGATAGTTATATAGTTATAATAAAATAAAAAATTGACATTGAATATGAATGATTTTATCACTTGGATATATACCGATACAGGCGTGGCTCGTGGCCAACTTCAGGGGAGTGGTGAAAATAATATTAAGAAGAACATAGTAAGAAGAAGAGCAAAATGTTCAGTCCTCTGACGTATGTTTACTTAATTAAAGAAAACCCCTAATATACTATCATTCATCTAGGAATTCCTGATCAATATAACTTGTTTGTTTTATTAAAATAAAAACTTGACATTAAATATATCTGATTTTATCACTTGGATATACAGAGAGTTTTATGTAACATCGAACATTTTCAATGTTCATTTTCGAATGTTGTCCCAATGAGCAAAAAACAAACAAATACCGTTGTATCAACATTGTAGCGACATTAAAGATTGTTTTAATATTGACGAAACATTCCTTAAATGGATTTGCTCAGTGGGCTATTTATAAAACCAAAGCATCCAATACTATTTGACAACTTTAATTTTTAGGTTATGTGTAAATTGGGTTGCCTATATAATCATTATAAATTGTAGCCAATCAATCGCAAATAATGCCTCAACTTGTAAATACAGGGAGTTTTGCTTTTAAGTATACATGTCCCAATCACATGCCGTAAATCTTTAGATATTCGTTGTGTTTAAAAGGGGTTCAAGTTGAAGTTACAAACGAGTGTTGTCCACTCCCAGATTAAGCATGAAGTAAAATTTCGAGTTTAGAAAAGCCTGAAAATTTGGTTTGGTCGCGTAGCGCGAAGCGCGGAGCGGCCAAACCAAATTTTCAGGCTTTTCTAAACTCGAAATTGTACTTCATGCGCCACCGGTACAAAACACTGATATATTACAAAGTTTAAAACACACCGCTAAACTTTCCATTGCATTAGTGTTTCGTACCGGTGGCGCATGAAGTAAAATTTCGAGTTTAGAAAAGCCTGAAAATTTGGTTTGGCCGCTCCGCGCTACGCGCTACGCGGCCAAACCAAATTTCCAGGCTTTTCTAAACTCGAAATTTTACTTCATGCTTAGCCTGGGAGTGGAAAACACTCGTTTAAAGCTTCAAATTAAATTCTTTTAATAAACCCAGCATCGGCAAATATTCAACGTATGCTTATGTATATTTAAAAGAAAATTTCTCGTTATGAAAATGTTCGGTGTTACATAAAACTCTCTGTATATTGTTACAGTATTGGATGCGTCAGATGCGGATTTCGCTTCATAAGTTTCTTAGTTAGAAGAAAATATTATTTAAATCATAATATAGGTGTTTTAAAAGAAACCCTTTTAATAGGTTTTTGAAAGTATTTGTTGATTTCGAACATTTTATTTCGCTAGGTAGCTTATTATACAATTTAGGTCCCAATATATTTGGTGAAAACTTTGAAACATTCAAGCGGTGGCTGGCGATGCGCATATCATTGATATTCCTTGTATCATAAGTATGAATATCACTATTTGTTAAAAAAATATGTCTGTGTTGATGAGTGTATAAAGCCAGTTCATATATTAGTAAACAAGGTAATGGCAGGATATTAAATTGACGAAATAGTGGTTTACACGATTGCGTTTGTGGAACACCTGCCATAGATCTTATAATACGCTTTTGAGCCACAAATACGGAATGCCAGTGGACTGATGTTCCCCAAAAACACAGCCCATACGCCAATCGCGATTTTGCATTTGCATGGTAAATATCTATGAGTTGATTAATACTTAAAATATTCTTTAAACATTTAATTTGGTATTATGTTTTATTTAAACTTTTGATTATGCTTTCGCACTGCTGTTTCCAGTCAACACAACTATCTATTTGAAGGCCTAAGAATTTTACAGAATTACTAGAATTAATTGTTAAATTATTTAATTTAAAATTGTTATCAAGATTGCATTTATTTTGCTTTGTTTTAAATAAAACATAAGTGGTTTTACTCATGTTTAGTAGTAATTTGTTATCTGAAAACCAATTATGCAAAGAAGTTAGAGTAATATTGCACTTATGAATTAAAGAAATATTATCTCGATCACTCACGACTGCCGAAGTATCATCGGCATACAGAAACAAATCGTTTGGAACAATATTGACAATATCATTTATAAACAGAATAAACAACATTGGTCCCAAAATGGAACCCTGAGGCACCCCCAGAGTTACATTTATAGGTCCTGAGATGGTAGTTCTACCGTCATTTACTATACGAACATACTGTGCTCTATCCTCCAGATACTGACGAAACCACCGCTGGGCAACTCCTCTGATCCCGTATCTGTTAAGCTTTTCGATCATTATTTCGGTATCTGCGCAGTCAAATGCTCGACTGAGATCAAAAAAGAAGCCAATCGGATTCTCGCCACTATCCAGGTGTTTGATCACTGCGTCGTAAAATGAATGGATAGCTGACATAGTTGATTTTCCAGCCATGAATCCATGTTGACTTTCAGTCAATATATGGTATTTTTTTAAAAAATTCAACAACCGTTCCAACATACAGAGCTCAAATATTTTATAAAATACTGACACTAAAGACACTGGTCTGTAATTGTTAATATTTCTCCGGTCACCCTTTTTATAAATAGGAATAACAATGCTAGATTTTAACTTATTCGGGAAAGATCCGGTTTCAAATGACATGTTTATTAAATGAACTAAAGGTTTTAACAATTGTTGAGCAGATCTTTTACTTTCCCCCGTATGTAATACAAAGGGAAAGTATTGTTTTCGAGAAAATTTTCGAATCAAAATTTTTAGCGGAAATATCCGTTTTGAGGTCCCCTGAGTCGAATAAGACCATTTTTGAAAAATGTCTGTCTGTCTGTATGTCTGTGTGTGTCTGTGTGCGCTGTACCGCAAAAACCGCTAAAGATATCGAGATGAAACTTGAAACTTAAGCGTTTTGTTACAATAGGAAGAACTGAAAAGCTTTTGGTGAAAACCGGAAGTGGTACTTTACTCTTAGCGTTTTTCAGTTTTTTCAGATTTTTTCAATAAATGTTCATCAAACAAAAAATTCTTTCAAATAAAAGTTGTAGATATGAACAAAATGAAGATGTATTGTTCACTTACTTTTTGTCATAGCACTCTTAGTTTTTTAGATATTTCAAAAGTTGTGTGTTTTATCTAGTTATTGAGGACCACTTCGTAATATGTTATAAAAAGAAGAACGTTTTTCGGGAACTTTCAAACACAATTTTCTACAGGGTGATTCATTAGCCTCTTTACAAACTTTAAAAAGTGATTTAATACGCAATTTACGGGGGAAAGTACTATGATGGACACATCACCATTTTTCTTATTGCCGCGCTGCACATATTATTACTATTATGCGAATATTACTTACCGATAATCACAATCAATGCTTCAAACGTTAGTATTGGTTCATTTTGGAAAACTCTGACGAAAGGAAATACAAAAACCGGCAGATAGGCGACTTCGGAAAAAAACGGACACCACGAGACAATATTTTTGAGCGCCCTTTTCAAATTGCGCAAATCCTGTTTGTTCACCATCGGATATATTTCCTCCAAATTATTAAAAGAACAGTCGTACGGTTTTGCAATTATTATATCATATTGTTCTGTATCATTTGGCAAACTCATAAGATACGTCCAAATTGTTTTTCTGTACAAATCCGGATACTCGCCAAATTCTTTTAGAATGCCTTTTAACTTGTCTAAATCCAATGACTCTTTTACCTAAGAAACAAAATTTTAAAATTAATTGATTTAAAGGTAATTATAGAAAAAGTGTTTCTGCAGCGTGAGAACAAAATTTTATGTTTTTGTAATATGAGCGTTGTAACAAATCAAATTAAATAAGATTTTAAATATTTCATTGTATAATTCAATATCCGGAGGTGTATTTGCACGGGAAGTAGTTGTTTCAATGGATATTTATCGTCTTAAGTTGTCTTACTAATTAAGACATTGTTTGCATTTTCACGAATAGTTTTTCGTAATTTTATATATTATGTTTTTGTAATGTTGTTCAAACATTATTTAAATAACTTAACCTACGCCCAATTTAGTAACAGCATCATACCACACTGTCATCTTGACGCGTATGATTGACATTACCTACACATGCACGTAATTGCTTTGACAAGTATATTACATGCTGACAAGCTGAACAGCTGATTGATTACAGCACAACCAAATGACATTTGTTTGATGTATATTGATCAAGTAGTAGTTTAGTTTTCACACAGTTCATATATATATATATATATATGGTTTTCATCAATGTCATGTTACTATCAAAAATTATTGAATTAATAAGTTGTTCTTTCATGCTCATTGTTTATTTTGCTAAGGCGTAGATAAAGTATAGTACGTTTCTCGAGTGGTATGGCAATTACATACTCGCGGAAATATGCTGCATACTACTCTCGTGACGTAATATATTATTACCTACACCCTACCTAGTAACCGCATCATACTACACTGTCATCTTGACCCGTATGATTGACATTACCTACACATGCACGTAAAAGGATTTTTTTAGGATGCTTATTCAAAGTTAAATTCTTGATCACTTGTTCAAAACAGTGTTCTTTGTTCCTAAGTAAATCCAATTAAGTGTTTTTCTTGAAACTAACTTTTTTCAGATGCGAATTTTCTATAAAATGATTGAACGATGCTTGTGATAATAAACGAAACATACCTGGTATTTATTAAATTTACTACTACTAACTTTCCTTGTTAGTTTATTCACGGAAACGCCTTTCTCCCTAATTTTAACAGGAGCGGATGTAAAGGTCGACAATTTGTATAAATCAACTTCGCCAGTGTTCATCACAAATGCGATTTGCTTGCCTTGAGGAATTGCAAACTTTAAAATCTCATTGTCCATGGATAATTTTCTGATCACATTTCTTGTTTCCATATCGTAGAAAAGCATGCTTCCGTTGCTCGAGAGTATCGCTAAAATTTTATTGGCGCCTCCATCGAACGCATTGCAAACGAATTCTATTTTTCTATCACTTTGAAAGTTTGCCGGTAACGTTCAAATCAAATCAAATCAAATCAATTTATTTGGTGCCTTACATAAGTTTACACAAGTCATTTACATACATATTATTATTGTTAATTAATCCCTTTATTATGTCTATAGTAACATTATTAAAACACATAAATATTATTGTATGAATTATGACTAATAAATAAATAAATATGACAAATATATATAAAACGATTTTTTAAAAATTACAATACAACACAATCAGTAATCACACTAAATTGACATACACTAATTAAAATAAAATCAGTTACATATTAAAATTATGATATAAATACTCGTCCAAAGAATAGAATGCATTCTCGAGTAATATTTTCTTAATGCTTATTTTAAACAGTTTAGCTTTGAGGAGTTTTATTTCTTGTGGTAACTTGTTGAATAATTTTGGTGCATGATAGCGTGTACCGTTTTGTGATAAAGTTAACCGGCTTCTCGTAGGTCGTATTTCATCATTTTGCCTTGTCGGGTAATTGTGATATTGATTGTTTTCCAAATAATTTTCATTGTGATCTTTAACCCAGAGTAAACATTGCAATATATATTGGCAAGGCAGAGTTAATATACCTAGCTCCACAAAAGCATTCCTGCAGTCTTCCCTGTAACCCGCATTAGCTATTATTCGAACAGCTCTACGCTGTAAAGCAAAAATCCGTCCCGCGGCACTGGAGTGACCCCAAGCAAGAAGTCCATATGACATAACTGAGTGGCATACCGCAAAGTAAGCTGTTCTGACAACGTATTGGGAAACACATCTTACTAAGTTTCTCAAGAGATATATATTCTTCGTTATTTTATTTGCCAATTTAGCGACATGCGCATCCCACTTTAACTTATTATCAATCTGTAGCCCTAGAAACTTGGCTGAATCAGCTACAAATTCTTCTTGATGACTTTTCAAAGTAAATAATAAGCTCACTGTTTTTTCATCATTCATGCAAAGACTGTTTGAATCAAACCATATTTTACATTCCCTCCTTGCATCAACTTCAAATGCTAATAGTTGGTCTATATTAGGATTAGTGACAAAAATTGAGGTATCATCAGCAAATTGAGTGACATTTACCTGACTGTTACTAAATATGTATGGAAAATCATTCGCGTAAATCAAAAACAAAAGAGGCCCTAAGTGAGATCCCTGCGGTACTCCCCTAGTAACATGTACTTCATCAGATGTATTATGGCCATAAGATACAATCTGCTTTCGATTAGTTAGATAAGACAATATCATTCTGCAACTGGCTGGCATGAAGTTATAACTATATAGTTTAGTTATTAATAACTGGTGTGATACGCAATCAAATGCCTTTGATAAGTCCATAAAATTAACCAGTACAGATGATTTGGAATCCAGACCACTCAAGATTGAATCAATGAGTTCTACAATTGCATGAATTGTCGATCTTCCTTTTCTAAATCCAAATTGCTGTTCTGCCAATAGGTCATTGTCTTCAAAATACTGTGATACTTGTCTGTACATTACTAACTCCAAGATTTTTGCAATGACAGGAATTATTGACACTGGCCGATAGTTATTCAGATCGGATGGATTGCCCTTCTCAAGTACGGGAATGCACTTTGAAATTTTGAGTGAGTCTGGAAAATAACTCTCCCGCAAACACTGGTTAATTAGACGTGTCAACGGCAGCATGATAATGTCTTTAACCGATTTTATCACGTCAGTTGATAGGCCATATATATCTTTACTGTTTTTATTCTTGATGACATAAAAAATGTCTCTAACATGAGTTGACGATACCTCCTCAAATTTAAAATACCTGTTGCTATTTGAAAGAGGAATTACCGTTGCAGTGTTCGAATGATTCGTTGTTATGTTCTTTACAATATCATCTATAACATTAATGAAAAAACTGTTAAAATCGTCGGCAGATATATTCGTTGCGATTTCTCTCTGATTAAGAGTTGGCCTATGTGAGTGTATTAGTTTCCACATACCCCTAATATTGTTAGAACAGCCGTTTATAAAATTGTCATTTGCACGGATTTTTCTTTGAGTAATAGCCTTTTTGTAATCTGACTTAAGATGACCGCATAAAGATATTAATTCAGCTGTGGGATTTCTACAGCACATTTCAGAGAAGAGATTAATTGTTTCTCTCATCTTTCTTAAATCGTTTGAATACCATTGTGGAGCTAGTGTATTTGCAATTGTTTTAGCCTTTCTTTCAGGAAACGCCGTATTATAATTGCTCACTAATATATCAAGCAGCTGTACTGCCTTATTATTACAGTTCTCATTTGAGTCTATAAAACCCCAATCAAGTTTGCTTAATAAATCATAATACGCCATCTTACCTACAGTTGTAATCGGACGAATATTTACTCTTTTTGTGTCTTTTATTGGTTTCTTTACATTTATAGAACAAGAGATTCCATGGTCCATCGTATCGACGACACTCCATGTTTCAATCGCGAAAATTATTAATTTGTCAGTGTGTCCTCCTATTACCATAATTTGGCCATTTCTAAAATGAAAACAGAAAGATTTGCTGCCTCTATTTTTACTTTCCCCCGTATGTAATACAAAGGGAAAGTATTGTTTTCGTGAAAATTTTCGAATCAAAAATTTTAGCGGAAATATCCGTTTTGAGGTCCCCTAAGTCGAATAAGACCATTTTTGAAAAATGTGTCTGTCTGTGTGTGTGTCTGTGTGCGCTGTACCGCAAAAACCGCTAAAGATATCGAGATGAAACTTGAAACTTAAGCTTTTTCTTACAATCGGAAGAACTGAAAAGCTTTTGGTGAAAATCGGAAAACCGGAAGTGGTACTTTACTCTTAGCGTTTTTCAGATTTTTTCAATAAATGTTCATCAAACAAAAAATTCTTTCAAATAAAAGTTGTAGATAATAACAAAATGAAGATGTATTGTTCACTTACTTTTTGTCATAGCACTCTTAGTTTTTGAGATGTTTCAAAAGTTGTGTTTTTTCTAGTTATTGGTGTGTGACAGTGTATGTGTCGATACAATTGAAAAATGTTTCAAATAAAAGTTGTAGGAAATGAAAAACTAAAGATTTTTTGTAGATTCACTTTTTGTCATAGCACTC
This sequence comes from Philonthus cognatus, assembly GCA_932526585.2. NCBI lineage: Eukaryota > Metazoa > Arthropoda > Insecta > Coleoptera > Staphylinidae > Philonthus > Philonthus cognatus. The sequence continues at coordinate 139,704,266 of OW052242.1, forward strand.
TTAGTTTTTGAGATATTCAATAAATAGTGTTTTTTTATCTAGTCATTGGTTTGTGTCAGTATGTGTTGATCCAATTGAAAAATGTTTCAAATAAAAGTTGTAGTTATCAAAAGGTTGAAAACATTTTGAAAATAATAATGCTACAAATATTTTAAAAGTGATTTAATACGCAATTTACGGGGGAAAGTACTATGATGGACACATCACCATTTTTTCAATAAATGTTCATCAAACAAAAAATTCTTTCAAATAAAAGTTGTAGATAATAACAAAATAAAGATGTATTGTTCACTTACTTTTTGTCATAGCACTCTTAGTTTTTGAGATATTTCAAAAGTTGTGTGTTTTATCTAGTTATTGGTGTGTGACAGTGTATGTGTCGATACAATTGAAAAATGTTTCAATTAAAGTTGTAGGAAATGAAAAACTAAATATTTTTTGTAGATTCACTTTTTGTCATAGCACTCTTAGTTTTTGAGATATTCAATAAATAGTGTTTTTTATCTAGTCATTGGTTTGTGTCAGTATGTGTTGATCCAATTGAAAAATGTTTCAAATAAAAGTTGTAGTTATCAAAAAGTTGAAGACATTTTGAAAATAATAATGCTATAAATATTTTAAAAGTGATTTAATACGCAATTTACGGGGGAAAGTACTATGACGGACACATCACCATTTTTAATAACTACGTCGGGGATTTCATCAAATCCGGGTGACCGGTTACTTTTTAACTTATGTATAATTATACTACCCATTTCCATTTCTGAAAATGGTTCTATAAAAATAGTATTTGATATCATTTGTATACTAGCATAATTTAGTTGTCTTGTATCAAAATTTAGATGAATATCGGAGGGCTTACTGACAAAATAAGTGTTAAATATCTGTGCCAGTTTTAAAGAGTCTGATGTAATACCCTCGTCGGTTTGTAATTCAGTATTTTGACCTCGACATTTTAAGTTGCCGGATAACTCATTGATAACTCTCCATGTAGACTTTTGTATATTGCCAGACATAAATATTTTATTTTGATAAAATGATTTTTTAATACAGTATACAAGCTTGGCGTGAGCCTTTTTTTGTTTTAAATATTCAGATTTGTGCTGAGGAAAATCTTTTTGTAGTGAGTATAAATTATGTAATTGTCTACTTGATTGCAGTATACTGTGGTTTACTCATGATTTATTTTTATTATTATTATTATGCTCGGTTTATTAAAATAATTTATTTTGAAGCTTTAAGCGAGTGTTTTCCACTCCCAGGCTGAGCATGAAGTAAAATTTCGAGTTTAGAAAAGCCTGAAAATTTGGTTTGGTCGCGTAGCGCGAAGCGCGGAGCGGCCAAACCAAATTTTCAGGCTTTTCTAAACTCGAAATTTTACTTCATGCGTCACCGGTACAAAACACTGATTCAATGTAAAGTTTAGCGGTGTGTTTTAAACTTTGTAATATGTCAGTGTTTTGTACCGGTGGCGCATGAAGTAAAATTTCGAGTTCAGAAAAGCCTGAAAATTTGGTTTGGCCGCTCCGCGCTTCGCGCTACGCGACCAAACCAAATTTTCAGGCTTTTCTAAACTCGAAATTTTACTTCATGCTTAATCTGGGAGTGGACAACACTCGTTTGTAACTTCAACTTGAACCCCTTTTAAACACAACGAATATCTAAAGATTTACGGCATGTGATTGGGACATGTATACTAAAAAGAAAAACTCCCTGTATTTACAAGTTGAGGCATTATTTGCGATTGATTGGCTACAATTTGTAATGATTATATAGGCAACCCAATTTACACATAACCTAAAAATTAAAGTTGTCAAATAGTGCTTTGGTTTTATAAATAGCCCCCTGAGAAAATTAAAGAAAACCCCTAATATATATACTATTATTTGCATCCTAGTCGTTTGATCATAAGCAACTTTTAAGTGTAATTCATCTAGGAATTCCTGATCAATATAACTTGTTTATGTTTTAATAAAATAAAAAAATTGACATTGAATATGAATGATTTTATCACTTGGACATATACCGACACAGGCGTGGCTCGTGGCCAACTTCAGGGGAGTCTTGAAAATAATATTAAGAAGAACATAGTAAGAAGAGCAAAATGTTCAGTCCTCTGACGTATGTTTACTAAATTAAAGAAAACCCCTAATATACTATTATTTGCACCCTAGTCGTTTGATCATAAGCAACTTTTAAGCGTAATTCATCTAGGAATTCCTGATCAATATAACTTGTTTGTTTTATTAAAATAAAAACTTGACATTAAATATATCTGATTTTATCACTTGGATATACAGAGAGTTTTATGTAACATCGAACATTTTCAATGTTCATTTTCGAATGTTGTCCCACTGAGCAAAAAACAAACAAATAACGTTATATCAACATTGTAGCGACATTAAACGTTGTTTTAATGTTGATGAAACATTACTTACAGTCTATTTCACGAATGTTTACACTCACGTCTTCAATTATAAAATTCCCAATCAATCTGTTCAAGGTCATATGTAATTGCGTTCATTGGCGTAACGTTAAAAAGGAGTTTGGTGTTTATTTTTTTAGTGAATCCTGCATTGAAACTAGAGCTGGGACGAATCCTCGTAAAACGGATTTAAATCACGAATCCGAATCACTTAATATGATTCGAATCACGAATACTCGAATATAGGATTCGTTAGAGATAAATATGAATCCTGTTTTTTCGAATCGCGAATACAAATCCTTTAAGAATAAATTTGATTTTATTATTTTTTTGCAACCATTATTATATAAATATCGTTACCAGTTGTTTTAACAAAAATATTCATAACCTAATTATTTATTATAAACATTGAACATCGTTCATAAAAGACTAAATATCTGACTCCCTGTTACTCTGATTAAAGATGTATTTGTGTGTTTCTGAACTTCACTTCAAATCAATGTTCTGTACGCGTGGCGCATGAAGTAAAATTTCGAGTTTAGAAAAGCCCGAAAATTTGTCTCGGGTCGCTGCGCGACCCGAGACAAATTTTCACGGGGCTTTTCTAAACTCGAAATTTTACTTCACGCTTAGCCTGGGAGTGGAAAACTCTCGCTTAAAGTTTCAAATTGAACTTAAAAAAAAAAAACGAGAAATATCTAACGATTTACAGAAAATAGGCTGAATTTGGAATACTATACGTATAGTATAGTAACGATTTACAGAAAATAGGCTGAATTTGGAATACTATACGTATTCCAAATTCAGCCTATTTTCTGTAAATCGTTAGATATTTCTCGTTTTTTTTTTTAAGTTCAATTTGAAGCTTTAAGCGAGAGTTTTCCACTCCCAGGCTAAGCATGAAGTAAAATTTCGAGTTTAGAAAAGCCCCGTGAAAATTTGTCGAGGGTCGCGCAGCGACCCGAGACAAATTTTCGGGCTTTTCTAAACTCGAAATTTTACTTCATGCGCCACGCGTACAGAACATTGATTTGAAGTGAAGTTCAGAAACACACAAATACATTAATTAATAGAAAAATTCCCTGTATCTGTTTGCTCCGAAGAAATATAAATAATTATAAACCATAATAAAGATAACAAGAATTTCTCAAAATACACTCGTTAATTAATATTATACACAATTGGCGTTTGTTAAACAATGGCGGCGACCAAGAAAAAACATGTATTTTTAATCTTCTAGTAGAAATGCGTTTTATGTTAAAAGAAATAAACTATCTATCTTTCAACTAGTGTACTTTTTTCTGCTAGCAGCAATCGTCCTTTTAGTAGTAGATGGAACAACTACTATTTTGTTCCTTCTACTATTACTAGGACTTTCTGCAACTAGTTGTAGTACAGGCTCCGTCTGCTGGTGGCAAGATACGATAAGCCATAACCATCTGAACTAGGGGTTCTGTTAATAGCAGTAGTTCTTTCTGCTAGTAGAAATTGTGTTTTTAGCTATAAAAAAAAAACGACTGCCAGGTCTTTCTGCTACTAGTAGTATTACAGGCTCCATCTGCCGGTAGCAAGATTTGAAGCTAGAACCATCTGAACCAGAAGCCTTATAATATTAATATAATATAATTTATTCATGTTAACAACTCTTACAAGTCTTACATATGTCAATAAAGTGTAGTTTTGCTGAAAATACTGAGCATGTAATAGATAAAATAACATTTGTAGAACCGAAATAGGGTACAGAAACAAAAATTAAGACAAAGATAGGGGGGTAAGCAGCAAGGGCGGATCCAGAAATCGTCTAAGGGGGGGCCATTGACCTTTTTTTTTTTTTTTTTTTGGTCCAACGAGACCAAAAAAACCCTGTCTGTGCTGACGGGTTGTTTAATAGCCAATACTGTGTGGTTCCGTGTTTGGAAAATGTTACAATTAGAATGACATGTTATAAAATTGATATTAAATGTACCGACCTAGGAGCTGAAGGGTGAAGGATCAAATTTACAGGTATATTATATTACAGATATATAATTCAGTACTTAAATTATTATATTACAACGTCGGGTTTTGGACTTCGCGAATCTATCCAATATCGCTTCAGGACGCAGTGGGATGTCTCGATGCAAGTGCATTAACGCGAGTCCCACGAGACGATCTTGGGTCATGTGGCTTCTGAGCCACGATTTCAGCCGACGCAGGGCAGAAAAACTTCGTTCTGCAGAAGCCACGCTAATTGGCAAACACAAGAAAATGTTTAACAGGAGTTTACAGTTCGGATAAATGTCTGCGTCGCACATTCTAAATATTTCCGCAACAGATAGGTCGCCGCTATGTTTAAATTCGCGATCACAATACGCCTTCCACAACTTTAACTCCGATCGCACGCAATCTTCGGTGTTATACGGTTTGCAGTCTACTAACAACTCACTGTATTTGCTCCACAATTTAGTAACTGACACCTTCAGTTGCTCGTCGTCAAGCTTCAACAAATAATCTGGTAGCACGATATTCAATACCAGTGCATCCAGCGTATTCTCGCTGAACCTGTTTTTCAAATCGGACAATATTTGATCCAGCATTGGAACAAATGTACTTTTCCGATAGAACTCTGCTGGCGTATCACACGAATAATTAGCCCGGTTTCTCTGTTTGCCAGCTACCCTCGGTTTCACAAGTTCTACATCTAAATCAGACGCAGTTTTCGCAGCTTTCTCATAAATGGTCGAAAACACTGTTTCAGCATTCTCTCGGTCGGTATTTAGTACAAGTAAAATGTCAGTTACCAAATTTTTCGCAGTGTTCAAATCGATAGTTTGTTTTTGAAACAAATTACTCAGAGGGAGTGTCAAACTGAAGAAATGACTGATGCATTTAAGAGAAATCAGAAATTGAGTGGTGAGCAGCGACTGCACCAACAAAGAAGCTTTCGATGACGTCGTTGCGTCTTTCCAATTCGCAATGATCTGCAGCGTATCTATGATTGACAAGAGGTTTTGATCAAAAAATATAGACGTATCATGTCTTTCGACCCAACGAGTATCACACAGACTTTGCAATTTCGCGTTAACAATCTGTTTCATGACGTGAGTTCTCTTCGCTGACATGTGAAAGAACGCTATAACTTCACGCATGACGCCGAAACAGTTTCGCACAGATTGCACATCCATACACTTGGACAACGACAAATTCAACGAGTGATTAAAACAAGGTACTCTGACAGCATTTGGCGCGACTTTCTGAATTTCGGCTACTGCTCCACAAACTTCAGACGTCATGACACTACATGTATCAGTACAAATTCCCACAAGAGACCCGATATCAATGTTACTTTCCTGTAAAACGGTTAACACGGACTGACCCAAAACTTTTCCGTCAATTTTCGGTTCAGTTTCAGTGTTCGATTCGTGAGGGAAATTCATTGCATGCAAATCAAAAAAACCAACGAAGTCCTCTCTCACACAATCATCGTGAACGTATCGCAGAATAACACTCATTTGTGACACCGTTGAGAGATCCGTGGTTTCGTCGAACATAACGGAATAAAATTTCCCTTTATCAACGCGCTTTTGTATCGTATCCAGTATTTCTTCACCGCAACACTGGATGATGTCGTTCTGGGTAGTTTTTGAGATGTAAGTTGCATTCGCTCCAGCCGTTGTCAAGTGGTCTTCCAGAACTGCGTCCCCTGCACGTACCCTCATCTTCAAAATCTCACGGAAGTTTCCCTCGTTGCCGTCCTCGGGAGAAGTCAGTAAATTGCCGTCGTCTCTGTGTCCTCGAAGAGCTATGTTCTGCCTCCCCAGCGTTATAATTGTGTCGATTATTGGAATCAACTTCTTACGATTTTCCTCTATCTGCTTCGCCCGTTCTGTAGATAGCAGGTTGACCACTTCCTTTTCTGGCCGCGCGAAATTTCTCTGGAACTCCTTGGCTGCGGCAACTGCTTCCCGGTGGTATTTGGCGTTCTGATGCTTTTCTAAGACACCGTCTTTTCCAGTCAGCTTCGCAAATTTTGTGAGCGCATGCTGAACCAGAGTTCCCGCTACCGTGTAACATCTCGCATCGCCGACAAATCTCGATGCAAATAAAGGACAGTATTTGCAAAACACGCCCTTCTTTGAAGGAGAAAAGACTGCCCAAGAATACTGATCCAAATGATGCTGGTTGAAGTATCTTTTGACAACCTTGTTATTTTTGTTGTGCTCCGAATAAGGAAACTGAAAGTTTTTCGGTGGCTGAAACGGGTTGTCCAGGAGCTCCTTCTTCTGGAAGTCACTCAATGAGTCGATCTCGGAAATGTAGCGCCCAATATCGTTCGGACGATTAGAGCAAGAGTTGAAAGCTGCGTCCATTTCAACGTCTGCAATGTAAAAATATCATAAATTAAATGTCAATCTATTTTAGACCACATATGTAAACTATGTGAATTTAGCAATCTGTACGTCGGAATATTAAAACCTGGTAAAAAATTACTAAACGATATCTATTGCGATCGAATTTTTATAGTAATATGATCAACTTTGGCTAGCTTTCGATCTAAAGATGAAAACCGGATCGAAACTATCTCATTTACTAAAAATAATTACGCGGATAAAAAACACATTTCAATAAATCAACGTACTTATACGTTATAAACCAATAAAATCATAAATTGACCTCTCATTGCATTCAATTACAGACAAACAGTATTTGAATGAAAAATAGTACTATTAATAACCTGGAATCTGGCATGTAGAGGCGCTTTGTGGTGCGTTCGGCGAAGTATCCCACTCGGACATTTGGTCCAAGTCGGAAGTCTCTGCAATAAAAAACAAACAAATTTTAAATATAATTTTTTATCAAGTCAATTTTGCTGATTTTAATCAAAAACACATTTTTCGTAATCAGTGGACGTATACAATTCTAAACAAATTGAATCATAAATTGACCTCATTACATTACATCACTGCCAAACATAATAACGTATTAAACGAATACAATTAATAACCTAGATTCTGGGATGTCGAGGTTTCTTGTGCTGGGTTTGGCGTAACATCGGGCTGAGACATTTGGTTCAAGTTGGAAGTCTCTGCAATACAAAAGAAACATCATTTAAATATAAATCATCTACGTCTTGATTGAGCCAGGAGAAAGGCAGGTAACTTAGGCCCCAAATCGGACTCACCCCGACGTGTTAAGTTGAAGGCGGGTGCTTTCAATTTGGTGGCTCAAGGTTCCTGCCTCTCTGTTTACATTCGCAAAAAGCAATATACAGAAGTAATCACCTGGGGTTGGGAGTAACGAGCTTCTCTCGGGGTTCGGAGGCACATGCTGATCTCCAGCAGTTCTCGCTGCTGTCGTCGATGTCGGCAGGTTAAAGAAATCATGCATTGTTTTTTGTCGTTTGTTAGGCTGTGATGCATTTTTCGCCATCCTAGCCAGAAATATTCTAGCAGTGCATTTAAGGTTGTCGATTTTAGGTTATTTAATTCATATTTATTTAAAAACTGAACTAAATGTACAAACCTGGATAAAATCCCACCAACCCGAAGATGGCCGGAAAATAAATGTCACTGCAGGCGGGTTCGCGCACATTGACTTAGGCTATGACTTCAAGGCATATTCACATGATACAAGGCGGCGGCATTTAGATACTAGTTTTTTTCAGTATCTTTGGGTTGGCAACCGCGTTGGCATTTTAAAACATATTCACATGACAAAGTGGAATCCAATGGCGAATCCAGAATTTCCACAACAAGAAGACTAAAAAATGAACATAAAAAAACAGAAACAACAAAAGTAAACAAATGAACATTTGCTTAATCTGTTTTGAGTTAATTTGAACAGTTTTTAATTTGAAAAACCATCTAAAGAAGCTCCCTCGGCAATCACTAGTTGAAAATTCGTGAAAATACATGAAAATTTTCATGGATGCTTGTTCAGACGGTTTTTTAAACTGCAATCGGTTCAAATTCACTAAAAACAAAATGAACAGATTTTTATTTTGTTACTTTTGTTGGTTTCGGTTCTGTCAGTTTTCTCCGCTTTGTTAGTTTTCTGCCTTGTTAGTTAATGTTTTTTAGTTTTTGTTTGATTAGTTATTTTTTATTTGTTAGATTTGTTGATTTTTTAACCTTTTTTGCTTTTAATATTTTAAAATCAAACGTTCCCACCGTCGTAAAAATTGATATTAAATGTTAACGAATTTTTATTTTATTAAAATTGGGGTACTGATAGGGCCATGGAAGGAAAGCGTTTTCCCGCTCGCGCTTGAACTCGTGCTCCGCAAGCACAAGTTTGCCCAGGTCTGCTGTAGTTGAACAAAAGTGTAAATTACAATAAAATAAAATAAAATAAAATAAAATAAAATAGAATTTTACATTTTCACAGTGGATTTTCACTTTCGCTCCCAGGTTTATCAACATAATAAATTTATCACTACTTTGAATTTTTTTAAATGAATTGAAATTAAATCGAATAAAATCACGAAACATTAAAAAAATCTTCACTAGGAAAAAAGGCCCAAGGGGGGGGGCCATGGCCCCCATGGCCCCCCCCTTGGATCCGCCCTTGGTAAGCAGTCCCAGGTAGTACAATTAAAAAAAAACATAAAGTTGTGACCTGATAAAATATAATAAATTGTCTGCTAATAGCGGTAGTTGTTTCTGCTAGTAGAACTAGCGTGTTCTGCTAAAAAGTAAACGTTTCTATCAGTAGTAATAGTTATTTCAGCTAGTAGTACAATTTCTTTGTGCTAGTAGCGTTCGTCCTTTCAGTAGTAGAAAGATCAACTACTATTTTGTTTCTTCTACTACTACTACGAGTAGGTCTTTTTACTACTAGTACGGACGGAACCTGTACTACAGGTTCCGTCTGCTGAAGACATCTGAAGCTAGAACCATCTGAACTAGAAGCTCCGTTAATAGGTCTCTCTGCTGAAGTAATTATTTTAGCTAGTAGCAGTTGTTCTCAAGACCGTAGCCAGAGGAGGGGGGGATGTGGGGGTTCAAACCCCCCCTGAGATTTTCAAAATGACAAATTTTTGTATGTAAACGCGGGACTGTGAGACTTTTTACATACAAAAATTTGTCATTTTGAAAATCTCAGGGGGTTTTCAAAATGACAAATGTTTGTATGTAAACGCGGGACTGTGAGAGCAAAAACAATATTTTTCCCTAAGCCCCCCTTATAAAATGTTTATAACCCCCTCCAATTCTCTTTTCTGGCTGCGGCCTTAGTCGTTCTTTTAGCTTAATAGTAGTTTTTTATTCTACTACCACTAGTTTTTTCTGTTACTAGTAGTAGTAGTACAGGTTCCGTGCGCGGAACTAGAAGCTCTGTATGCTAATAGCGGCAGTTCTTTCTGCTACTGGACAAATCGTTTATAGCTGAAAAAAAATAAACGCTACATTTCGTAGTAGTGGTTCTTTCGGCTAATAGTACTTAGTTATACTAGTACAGGCCTCGTCTGCTGGTAGCAAGATATCTGAAGCTACAACCATCTGAGCTAGAAGTTCTGGCTGGTAATAGTGCTAGTTGTTTCTGCTAGTAGAAATAGTGTTTTCCGCAAAACAGCCTATTTTCTGTAAATCTTTAGATATTCTTTGTTTTTTATTAAGTTCAATTCGAAGCTTTGAACGTGTTGTAATAAATGTAAAAATATTGATCAAGTAATTTTTGCGAAACTATTGACAACGCGAATAACAATTGGATTGTACAGACTGCAAATAAATAAGTTGAATTCCACTAGTTTGTTTTCTACAAAACCAACAGGTTATGGGCCCAGAGCGCATGAATTGAGAAAAGAACTTGTGTTCATCTCAAACTGAAAACAAACTGAAGTGGTGGTCCTGCAATTTAAAAAAAAAAAAAAAAACGATGACCGACCATCGAATATATGTGGAGAAACTCGAAGGGCCTGACGATTGGGCAAAATGGAAATGGCACATATTTATGGTGTTGCGTTCGTATGGACTAGAAGACATTGTTAACGGTGAACGTGAGTGTGTCAAGTTAACAGAAAATCCGTCAAACGAACAGAAAAAGGAATATGCTGAATGGCAGAAAGACGATGCAAAAGCAGCAAGTCTGTTAGCAAGTGCGCTGAGTAAACCAGTGGCCGAACTTGTGTTGACGTGTACCAATGCAAATGAAATTTGGAGAAAGTTACGCTCGCGATTTGAACGAAGTAGTACCCAACGACTGAACATGTTGATTGAATCATTCTTCCGAGTTAATCGTGATGATACAGAAGATATTAGTACACATGTCGCAAAACTGCAGAAGTTATTTGTGGATTTAAATGACGAACTTGGAAAACACAAGGAAAACACATTGTCAGAAAGGATACCGAATGGTCGAATATTATCTACATTTGGAAAGGAATATGATAATTTTAAAGATCTTTGGGACACAATTCCATCCGAAAATCAGAATCTAAATTTACTTATTGAAAAATTGTGTACGATTGAATTGCGTGACCAAAGCATAACACAATCAACTGTATTAGTAACGCACAGAAAGAAAATTCCTGGAAAAATATCAAAGGAACGGGCAAAGCAAAAGTTTCCATGTAACAATTGTAAACAATTAGGGCATTGGGCAGCGGAATGTCCACAAAAGAAGAAAGGCAAGCAACAGAAGAAGCAAAGTGACAATTCCACTGACAATTCTACATTTATGTCACAACATGTCATGGGCGCATTAATTCAAAATAACGTTGATGCAAATAAATGGTATTGTGACAGTGGTGCAAGCAAGCACATTACTCCGAATAGACAGTGTTTCGTCTCGTATAGTGAATTTGCAGTGCCTGAAGTAATTTCTATTGGTAAACAAGACATGTTTATGTATGCGTATGGACAAGGTACAATAGAAATTAAAGTCCACCTAAACAATAGAAACTATAATGCTAAAATGATTAATGTGTTATACGTTCCTGATGCAAGTGCGAATTTGTTTTCTGTAAAAGCTACAACAGAAAATGGCCACAGTGTGACTATGGATAACAGATGTGTTAAAATTAGAGATGCAACTACTAATACTACTAAAATGACTGGATGTATGAAGAATGGTCTGTATGCGCTTAACATGCAAGTTATTAAGCTGAAGGTAAATGTTCAAGCTAATTTAGTTTCATCATCCAACACGTTACAAGTGTATCATGAACGACTTGGTCATCAAAACAAACAACACGTGAAAAGTATCTTGAAGAAAATGGACCTAGATGTACAAGGATTGAAAGAAGAGTTCTGTGATGGATGCGCATTAGGAAAAATGCATAGGTTGCCATTCAAGAAAAGAACGAATCGTACAACAAGTACTGGTCAACTAATCCACGCAGATGTTAATGGTCCAATGAAAACTGAGTCATTTGGTGGGTCAAGATATTATGTATGTTTTAAAGATGATTATAGCAAGTATCGAAGAATCCATTTTCTGAAGCAAAAAGGTGAAGTCTGTGAAGTTCTGGAGACATTTTTAAACGAAGCAAAAACTAATGGACATGTTGTGAAGCGGTTCAGATGTGATGGTGGTAAAGAATTTGTCAACAAATCAGTTTCTAAATTACTCGCAAGTAGAGGAATTGAGCAATGGATTACTCCTCCTTATACGCCTGAACAGAATGGGACAGCAGAACGTGAAAATCGAACCATTGTGGAAGCAGCACGTTCTATGCTAAACTCAAGCAAATTACCAAAAGGATTGTGGGCAGAAGCATGTAACACTGCAGCGTACATTTTGAATCGAACTGGAAAATCTTGTCTTCCCAACAAAACTTCGTATGAATTGTGGGATGGTCAATCATTTGATAAGCTTGATCACTTGAGGATTTTTGGCACTGGATGTTATGTCCATATAAATAAAAATTTCCGCTCGAAATTTGACAACAAAGGAGTATTTGAAAATCTTGTTGGATATGTCAACGACAAAGATGGATATCGAGTATGGATTCCTTCTCAAAGAAAAGTAATAATGAGTCATGATGTTATATTCAAACCAGAAGTGGTGTGCAGCGTAACAATTCATGAAAATGCAGTTCCAGATAAAAGTCTACCAGTCACATCATCCAAAGAACAGGAAGATTCCGAGGCAATTGAAACGGAAAACTTTGATACAGAGCCTTATTCCGGAGGAAGTCAACTTCAAAATGAAATTGTTGAATCGAATGACAGTGACAGAAATAATGAAAATAAAAGAACTAGAAGAGAACGAAAAAGACCAGGGTGGATAGAGAGTAACGATTTCATACTAACGGCTGGAAGCATTGTTAATGAATGTAAGGATCCAAACTCACTGATGCCATGAATTCTAATGAAAAGGACAAATGGATGCAGGCTATTCAAGAAGAATTGGACTCTCTGAAAGAAAATAACACTTGGGTATTAGTTAAACGTCCAAAAGGCAAACAAATTATTAAAAACCGATGGGTTTTACGTCAGAAAACTGGAAGTAATGGAACTACTCGTTTTAAAGCTCGGCTCGTGGCGAAAGGATATGTTCAAAAGCCAGGAATTGATTATGAGGAAACGTTTAGTCCAGTTGCACGGTATGACACCATTCGAACTCTCTTAGCGGTAGCTGCTCTTAAGAACATGAAATTAAATCAATTCGACGTTAAAACGGCTTTTCTAAATGGAGTCCTCGAAGAAGAGGTATATTTAGAACAACCAGAAGGTTTTAATGATGGTACCGAACGCGTATGCCACCTAAAAAGAAGTTTGTATGGACTTAAGCAGGCACCACGTTGTTGGAACAAACGATTTATGGAATTTATGAAAAAGGAAGGTTTTCAAAACAGCAAGGCAGATCCTTGTTTATTTTTTTGTAGAAATAACAATCATTGCTTGTATGTTGCAATTTATGTTGACGATGGATTAGTTGTTGGTAGTGATAATGAAGAAATAACTAAATTCTTAAGAAGTCTTGAAAATGAATTTAGTATAACTCTAGGTTCCTTGAACAATTTTCTTGGTATGAAAATCGATCAACAACAAGATGGATCGATAAGAATTAGTCAAGAAAATTATACAAAAAGGATTTTGGATAGATTTAAAATGCAAGAATGTAATGCAGTTTCTACTCCTGTGTGTCACGAAGAAAGTAATTTGGATAAAGCATTATCATCTGATGTTCCATACCGAGAAGCAGTGGGTTGTTTGATGTACCTCATGATCGCGTCTCGTCCAGACATTGCTTTTGCGGTGAATAAAGTTTCTAGGGCCATGAAGAATCCAACAATAGAAGACTGGAATCGAATAAAACGTATACTTCGTTATCTGAAGGGTACTATAAACTATGGTATAGTATATCATAAAGAAGAAAGAAATCTAGAGGTTTACAGTGATGCTGATTTCGCTGGCGACAAGAAAACGAGACGCTCAACATCTGGAATTGTAGCAACATATGCTGGTGGAGCCATAACATGGTCCAGCAAATTACAAAAAGTAGTAGCGACTTCTACAACTGAAGCTGAAATAATAGCAGCAAGTGAAGGAGCAAAAGAACTAATTTGGTTGCAGCGTTTATTGTCGGAACTGGTTGATGTACCAGAGGTGCTCTCAACACTTTATGTCGACAATGCAAGTGCTATCAAGCTGGCGAAAAATCCGGAGTTTCATCAAAGGTCAAAGCACATTGAAGTTCGATACTTTTACGTACGAGAAAGGTTCCTCAATGGTGAACTCAAGTTGATGCACATCGATGGAAAAAATCAGCTAGCGGATTTATTGACAAAGCCGCTAGAACGTGTTTGTTTTAATAGGCTACGGAAAAGCATAGGTGTACAAAATTGTGATAATTAATTCTGTATCAGATCAATTATTTTTAGATTTGGAGGAAGTGTTGTAATAAATGTAAAAATATTGATCAAGTAATATTTGCGAAACTATTGACAACGCGAATAACAATTGGATTGTACAGACTGCAAATAAATAAGTTGAATTCCACTAGTTTGTTTTCTACAAAACCAACAGAACGAGTCTTTTCCACTCCCAGACTAAGCATGAAGTAAAATTTCGAGTTTAGAAAAGCCCCGTGAAAATTTGTCGAGGGTCGCGCAGCGACCCTCGACACATTTTCTGGGCTTTTCTAAACTCGAAATTTTACTTCATGCGCCACGCATATAAAACAGTGATTTAACGAGAAATTTAAAAACACGAAAGACATTTTTCATGTTAATCCTCACAATTAATTCGAATTATTTTTGACGATTCAAATCCTTTTGTAAGTATTCGAATCCTTTTATAAATATTCGAATCCTTTTATAAATATTTGAATCCTTTTATAAGGATTCGAATCACCCACATATGAATGCGAATACGAATCCTGTTAAAAAACGGAACGAATCCAATTGAACTAAAGTATTCGAATCCTCTAAAAGGATTTGAATCCTGAATGATTCGAATCCTGCCCAGCTCTGATTGAAACCATAGAAATTGCATTCCAACATGTAATCTTAAGAAGCACTCATGCCAATGAATACGTTATTGGAATGCACTTACGAAAAAAAAAATCCCAGAAGAATGATTACTGTTATGAGATTGACATTATTCTATGTACAATAATAACAAAATGCAATACAATTAATTTTAATATAAAAATATTTATTTTCACTTCTATCGCGTCCATTTCAAAAACTATGAATCTTCATTCATGAAATTTAAAATGGTCGCGATTGAAATCTTGTTTGTATGGGTGTTCATGAGGCTATTTATTTGAAATTATCAAATTTTCAAACCACGAATAATAATAGTCAACGACGTTGGATATTAACCAAATAACAACCTTTCTTCTAAAATGAATATGGTATTACATGATACCCGCTACGTATATATTTGATCGAATCAACACCCGGTAATTTGGTGGAAGTTGATTTAATCATTATCACTGTCTGTTACATCATCTGAACTACTCCCATCTCCAATACGAATAATAAATTCTGGCACATTATCCAGAACGTTTTGGCTGATGTACCACCTATCGATAATTGATTCTGTGTGTCTAACAACAGAGTCCCACCTTTCCGGAGTACATTTTTCTAAGGATTTGTGCCACATGACCAACACTTCATTGTCTCCATATCCTTTTTTGCCTATATGAGCATCATAATATTGTTTTGCCTGTGCCCATATTAGTTCTATGGCGTTAAATTCACAGTGATACGGTGGAAGTCGCAATATTTCATCGCCATGTTCAAGCAGATATTCGCCTACCACATATCTGTTAGGTCTAGCATATCGTTTGGCTAGGGCTAACAGTTCCGCCTTGAACTTGTTACTTCCACAGGTTTATTGGTATCTTGTAGCCAATGTGTGATTTATGCCTTCGTCCAAGAAATGATGGGCTGATTTTCTACGAATACGCCGTGGTAAGGTGCATCCATAACCAGTCTGCAAGTTTTTAAGTTGTTGCATAAATAAGGAAAGCATTCTCCACGAAACTTGTACTCTGACCAGCATGCAAAATAACGAAGCGCTTTCCCTCACCGATAGCTCTCCTTATATTAACAATTTACCTCATGGACTGCATCTACAGGTAAAAGGAGACCTCCATTGCAGTTTTCCTGGTTGAAGTAGTTCATTACTTTAATAATCATATCTCGGGCTACTTGAATTAGTCTTTTTTCAGGCATTTTGAGTTTATGGTTATAAAAAACTAGATCTAATCACAAAACAATTAATTCTACGCTTACTTATACTATGAAAAAACACGAAAAACTCACGAAAAAACTAAAAGAAACAGAAATACTTAGAAACTTGAAAACTTGGAACTTATAGTGACGCTACTGACGTTTCTGGGAAGCGTTGTGCTAGAGTAGACATGCACTATAATGGCGTCTTTGTCTAATGCATCGCCTCACGTTTCCGTGCGGTGAGCACTGTTGGCGGTACTTGTATCAGGAGTCAGAAGACATACGTTTCTATTATTTACTACGAGGATGCGCATATAATAGTATAAAATGGTAGAATATGCTTGTCTTTGATACGTACATAAATTGATGACGTGACTGTCAACATTCGTGAAAAATACTGTAAATGGATTTGCTCAGTAGGCTATTTATAAGACCAAAGCATCCAATACTATTTGACAACTTTAATTTTTAGGTTATGTGTAAATTGGGTTGCCTATATAAGCATTACAAATTGTAGCCAATCAATCGCAAATAGGCAACTTGTAAATACAGGAAGTTTTCTTTTAAGTATACATGTTCCAATCACATGCCGTAAATCTTTAGATATTCGTTGTGTTTAAAAGGGGTTCAAGTTGAAGTTACAAACGAGTGTTGTCCACTCCCAGATTAAGCATGAAGTAAAATTTCGAGTTTAGAAAAGCCTGAAAATTTGGTTTGGTCGCGTAGCGCGAAGCGCGGAGCGGCCAAACCAAATCAGGCTTTTCTAAACTCGAAATTTTACTTCACGCGCCACCGGTACAAAACACTGACATATTACAAAGTTTAAAACACACCGCTAAACTTTACATTGAATCAGTGTTTTGTACCGGTGACGCATGAAGTAAAATTTCGAGTTTAGAAAAGCCTGAAAATTTGGTTTGGCCGCTCCGCGCTTCGCGCTACGCGACCAAACCAAATTTTCAGGCTTTTCTAAACTCGAAATTTTACTTCATGCTCAGCCTGGGAGTAGAAAACACTCGCTTAAAGCTTCAAAATAAATGCTTTTAATAAACCGAGCGTCGGTAAATACACAACGTATACATTTCGATACTTAGAAGAAAAATTCTCGTTATAACAATGTTCGGTGTTACATAAAATTCTCTGTATACCGGCACATGCGTGGCTCGTGGCCAACTTCAGGGGATGCAACGGCCTAACTTCATGTGAGGCTCAAATCCAAGATACAAAATTTAAGGTTGAATTCACCACACACGCATTTTGTTTTTCAATGATCGTTACGACACAGAACTGCGTCATTAATGCATGCATCTCGCAGCGAAATGTGCTCACCTTTTAATTCCTGGCTGCATTACCTTGGCGTTTTAGTTTTACATGAAGTTGGCCACCGGCCGCCACTGATTCAAGGTACAAAAAGTGAGGTTGAATTCTCTTCCTGTACATATGCTATTCAACGCCCTCGACAAATTTTCACGGGGCTTTTCTAAACTCGAAATTTTACTTCATGCTTAGTCTGGGAGTGGAAAACACTCGTTAAAAGCTTCAAATTGAACTTAATTTTTTTTTACAAAAAATAGGCTGGATTTGGAATACGCCCACTGAGCAAAAAACAAACAAATAACGTTATATCAACATTGTAGCAACATTAAACGTTGTTTTAATGTTGATGAAACATTACTTAAATGGAGTTGCTCAGTGGGCGCCCACTAAGCAAAAAACAAACAAATAACGATATATCAACATTGTAGCAACATTAAACGTTGTTTTAATGTTGTTGAAACACTACTTAAATGGATTTGCTCAGTGGGCGTATACTTATAAGAAAAACTCCCTGTATAAACTACGTTTATTTATGGATAAATCTGTATTTATCTGGAGGTTAATGAGTTTTTTTCTTCTTCTTTTGTTCATGAAAGTAAACAAATAACTATGTTATTGTGTTTTATAATTGCGCCTCGTGTAAATATGAACACGATAACTTTTTTTCTTTTTTTGTATCAATAACCTCTCTTATTCAATAAATCAATGAACCGTTTTTTTATTTATTTATGTACATGTATGCACGTTGTGTGATTGTGATAATTTTATTATTAAAGGAAAACTGTGTTCGATTTATTTTAACCAAGAGATTATAATAAATCTCATAATGTCCACCTTACTATAATCAATTTGAAATTTGGGAGAATCCACGTTGAGAATTTGGAGAACATCCCGTTGTAAATTTGGGAAAATTCACCCTAAATTTTAGTAAATTAGAGTTGAAAATTTGTAACACTTCGCCTTGAAAATTTGGCTAAATTTACGTTGAGAATTTTAAAAAATCTACATTAATAATTTAGGCATATCCACTTTCCCACTGAGAAAATCCATTTAAATAATGTTTCATCAACATTGAAATGAAATCAAATTAAATAAGATTTTAAATATTTCATCGTATAATTCAATATCCGGAGGTGTATTTGCACGGGAAGTAGTTGTTTCAATGAATATTTATCGTCTTAAATTGTCTTATTAATTAAGACACTGTTTGCATTTTCACGAATAGTTTTTTCGTAATTTTATATATTATTGAAATGACGTTTAATGTTGCTACAATGTTGATATAACGTCATTTGTTTATTTTTGCTCAGTGGGTTGTTTTTTGAGGAGAATTCTCGTTGATAATTTGAAAGTATTTACGTTAATAATTTGAAAGAAATGTCAACGTTTATTATCAAAACTATCAACGTGAATTCTTCTCAAAAATACAAGGTGAATTTGCTAAAATTCTAATATTCTCAACTAGAATTTAGACATTTTTTCAAGGTGAAGTGTTATTTAGGTGCTCGGTTGTCTATTTTGGCTTAAACATCGCTTGAACTTCATAGTTACTTTTCAACGTCATATAAGATGGCAGAACGTTCAAATTAAGAGAGGGCAAGTCACTTGAATTTCGTATGTCACTTTATTTAATATCATGTCATGTCATATAAGATGGCGGAACATTTAAATTGGTCATATGGAAGCAAAACTACTTCGAATCCAGAGAGATTATCGCTTCGGTGTAATAAAATGGTGAAATTATCGCTTCGGTGTATTGATTTTTTTAAGTATTCTTTGTTTTACAATATAAATTACCCACTGAGCAAACAAACGTTGAATGACACGTTGCATCAATGTTATCGCGCAATACGAAACGTTGCTTTTTAAGTTGCATGAATGTTGAAAAAACATTGAATAAACGCTGAATGTCCGCCCGCAGGAACGTTGCATGCTAACGTTCAAAGAAAAATGTTGCTGCACCGTTGACAAAGCAACGCCTATTCAACACGAGCAATTACTCTTATTTGTGTGCAACCCAACATACGAATGTATGTTAAGTTGCATACGATAAATGCATAGAATCCGTACTGTATACAACCCGATATGCAGTAATTAAGTGAACGTTATAGGAATGTTTCTCTCGTAATCGTAACGAAAAATTCATTTCTGGGTTTAAATGGGTTAAAAATACAAATATGTATTGGTAAGAAGAAAAAAAAAAAACAAAAAGTAATGTGTAGTCTAGGGAAGACAGTACCCCGGAATCTAAGTACCCAGTATCCTTAAACTCTGAAAACATTAAAATATTGTTAACAAGTGCATGAACTTCAATTGAAATCAGCGTCTTATACGCGTGGCGCATGAAGTAAAATTTCGAGTTTAGAAAAGCCCAGAAAATTTGTCTCGGGTCGCTGCGCGACCCTCGACAAATTTTCACGGGGCTTTTCTAAACTCGAAATTTTACTTCATGCTTAGTCTGGGAGTGGAAAACACTCGTTTAAAGCTTCAAATTGAACTCTTTTAAAAATCAACGAATGTCCGAAGATTTTCAGCTAAAATAATTAAGAAAAAGTAATGTGATTTTATAAAAATAATGACATACCATGGAATTGATACACCGATTTCGGATATTCCCCGTTTTTTTGTTTTAATTCAAAGCTTTAAACAAGTGTTCTCCACTCCCAGACTAAGCATGAAGTAAAATTTCGAGTTTAGAAAAGTCCAGTGAAAATTTGTCGAGGGTCGCGCAGCGACCCGAGACAAATTTTCTGGGCTTTTCTAAACTCGAAATTTTACTTCATGCGCCACGCGTATAAAACACTAAAATATTGTGAAATGTATGTATATTTGAATCTCACTTAAAATCAGTATTTTATACGCGTGGCGCATGAAGTAAAATTTCGAGTTTAGAAAAGCCCAGAAAATTTATCTCGGGTCGCTGCGCGACCCTCGATAAATTTTCACGGGGCTTTTCTAAACTCGAAATTTTACTTCATGCTTAGTCTGGGAGTGGAAAACTTGTTTAAAGCTTTAAATTGAACTTAAAAAAACGGGGAATATCCGCAATTGTTGTATCAATTCCATGGTATATGTCATTATTTTTATAAAATCACATTAATTTTTATTAATTATTTTAACTTAGAGAAACGTAAAGTTTTAAGTGTGCACATTCATAAATTTAGAATTTTTCCCTCTACAAAAAAGTGTAATACATTTTGTCTCTAAAATAAATAGGGAAGCCAATATTTGAACACTTTAAAATTAACATGCGATTTCCTATGTTGCATCCGCCAAGTCAACACCCGGTATAATAAAATGGCGAAAATAGAATCTTTATATGAACTTTTATTTTCATATAAATGACAAATGACTTTATGTTGAAATAGACCTCTAAAGAAACAATATTTCTGCGTTAAATAAAACAATAAAAAAAAAATCTGTTTCTGCCATTTTGTTACGAAAGGTTCAATGCATATCTTTGTAAAAGAACATTTGTAAAATATTATCTTATAGCAACGCTGGAACCGAAGTCCCAACATACAAATTGCACATGGCCTAACCCCAGTGCCGTGGCAAGCTAGGTTGGCGCCTGGTGCCAAAATTTGATATGGCGCCCCTCCTTTTCTTACATAGTAAATTTCATATAAATGAGAAGAATGGTATAAGGCCAATTTGTATATTTAAAAAATATGAAACAAAAAGCGATTGTGCATACATTTGAACATTTATTGCCAAATAATTAATTATACAAAGATAATAACGAATAATTTTTTCTATTGAATGAACAAATAATAAAAGAAATTTAAGTAAATAATAATCTAAAACTTCACTTTTCTTGCTTTGCGTAATGCGAATTCTTTGATGATTTCATCATATTTTAAAGCATTCGCTACTTCATAATTAATTGATAATATGGCTAAGTTTGTTAACCTGTCTTGTCCCATTGACGATCTTAAATAATTTTTAATTACTTTCAGTTTGCTGAAACTACGTTCGCAAGATGCAATTGTCACGGGTTGCGTTATAAATATTCGAATAGCTATGTCTATATTGGGGTATACACTACTCAGTTCATATGTGTGAATTATATTTAACAATTCAAGTGGAGTTGTTAATTGAATATTTTCGCACATTGAAAGTGCTTGAAACTTAAAACTTTCAATTTCAGATCCAAATTCTTCATGGTGTTAAATAATATCCTTCGTCAATAGCTTCTTCAGAATGAAACCTCTTCACTTTCCTCTGTCTCTTATTAGGAAAATCAGGACTTATATCTAATTTCGTGGAGATTATTTTTGCTTTATTTAAAGTGGTTTCAAATCCTTCATTCCTTAATTCCTGTAGAGCCATAGTTAATCCTTTTAATAACTTTGATGCCACGTCTAGGGACAATTTTTCTCCTTGTAGTAGAATGTTTACACGATCAATATGCGTTAGAATTTTGCACCATATATCTAGTAGACATATAAACTTGTAATCAATTTGGATTAATATTTGATTAGCACATGAAACTGTTTCAACATTTAAACTAAGATCTTGAGATATATTTTTAAGAATTGAGTGTACTTGTTCAATTTGTGTGTATAAAGCTGTTACAGCTCTTTTCTTGCTAGACCATCGTGTTGTGGAATGTCCCTTTAAAGAAATTTTTAATACTGCCATCAACTTATTCCACCTGGACGTAGATTTAGAAAAATAGACAAAAATGTTTTCTACAATGCTAAAAAACGTAATCATGATATTTAGTATTTCTGAGGCATGTACTCCGATTAAATTTTAGGAATGACTAACACATGGTATAAATGTTGCTAATTCGTTTTTCCTGATAATATTCGCCTGTACGCGACGATACTTCCCTGCCATATTGGCAGCATTATCATATCCTTGACCCCTACAATTTTTAATGTCTAAACCATCGAATTCTAATTTACTTAAAATTTCCTCAGCTAATCCTTCTCCAGTTTTTTCATGTGTATCAATGAAGTCAATAAATTTTTCTTCAATTGATATTACATTTTTAGTAATTTTAATATATCTAAGAATTTGTGACATTTGTTCCTTTTTTGATATATCTGGTGTGCCATCAAATAATATTGAAAAATATTTAGTTTCTTTAATCTCTTTGAGAATTTCTTGTCTTACTTTATTTCCCATTAAATTTATCATTTCATTTTGAATGTCCAATGACAGGTATGTAACAGATGGCTTATTTGATTTAATATTTTGTAGATGATTATAAATAACAGGATTGTAATGGCTGATAAGCTCAATTAAATTTAAAAAAATGCCGCTGTTTGGAGTACCGATTTCATTAGTCGATCCTCGTAATGCGAGATTATTTTTCCCACAAAACAAAATGACATCCACAATTACTTTTAATATTTCTTGCCATTTTTCGGATTCTAATTTTATCGCTTTTTCGAGTTCGTCGTCAATTGTTTTGCAATCACGAAGTCGTCTCTCAAATTCTTTCCATTTAATATAACAGTTTCTATGTTCAACGCTGTTTTCATGGTCTGGTAGCCGCGGACTTAAATGCCTCCAATCACTAAATTCTTTTTTAATATCACTAAAATATGATTTTCTTTCAACTGAAAACAACAAACAGGGAAAACAAAATAAAGTATTTTTTATTACACTATATAAGAGCCAATTTCGTCTAACCATTTCACCATTCGGTAATGTTTTATAGAACCAAGTTTTTTTAAAACATCTACCATCTTCTGAAAGGGGAAAGAAAGTTAAATGTTCATTAACTTGTAATGGTCCAAGTTGTATTAAATGACATTTAAACTTGTCGGTGATGAGCGGCCATGTAGCTGGATCTTCATATTGTATTATTTGTTCATTATTATTTTCAGGTGGTGATTTCGATATGATTTCTTTTTCAGAAGATTGATCTTCTGTTTTTTTGTTGTCTGATTGTTTTTGAAGAGGTGGCAAATTATTTTCTTCGACATCTAAATGTAAGTTTTCCGAATTGGAAGGATCATCAATGTTTATTGGAGTCTCTTTCTTGTTATGTGTAGATGTAGTAACCGATACCCATTTCTTCATTTGTTTAGACAAATGTGTGTTATCCTCGGCCCTCTTTCTTTTTTGTTTTTCATTTTGAGCTCCTGATTTCTTTTTTGAAGGTGCCATATTACCTCTTTCTTCTTGGACAAATAATAAATCTAGTAATAAAAGAAAACAAAAAGTAATTATAATTAGACATATACTGTTATCTAATTATAATTTTAAGGGGGATTAACTTTTCGCCACGTGGTTTTAAGAAAAAATAATGTTTGCGTAGTTATACAAACAATTATAGAAAAAAGCAGAATAAGCGACCTTTGTAAATATTATTTATAAAGAATTTGTAGAAATAAAATGTATCCATATCTAACAATATAGAAGATCCCCCTTAATTACAAAGCCTTCAATTAATCGATCGTTTTAATATCATAATATAATTATCAGGGACTAAAAACTAAAAAAATTACGTTCGCTTCTGATCGGAACGAAAACGAATTCTTTTTGTTCGTTCTTTACGTTCTCGCATGAAACTTAAAATCTCCGTTTTCGATAACCGAAATGAAATAACGGTTATTACTTCATTTATTCATAATAACCCTCTATAACTTTTATTATCCATATTACAGAAAAAAATCAAATACTATTTATAGCGTTTTAAGTGAAATTTTTCAAATCAAATCCAAACGAAATTGCTCATGTACAAGATTTTTTGTCGTAACATCATTTTAATATTACAATTTAAGGGTATTTGAATTAAAATAAGTATGAAATAATTGAAGGTATATCCGAGGATATATCATATAAAAAAATATTTTTCCATAAATCAAATAAATGTAAAGCAAGACACTTCAATTATTTATCTTCAACCAGTTCGAACTTATTTCCCTTCAAATACTGTAAAAGATATTAAAATTGTAATTTTTATGTAATAATTGAATATCCTACATTAATATTAACTTTAAATCTTTGTGGCAAAAGTTACAGATTTATTTTACATCATAAGCTATCCGCCAACTTTAAAATAATGAACGATAAAAGCCGGTAAAACACGTTATTTAAATATTATTTATTCCGTTTTCGATCTCGAACGAAAAATATAGATTCTCGTTTCCGTTTTCGTTTTTATAAAAATTCTGGTTATTTTCGTTATTTCGTTTTCGTTTTCATTCCGTTCTCAGTCCCTGATAATTATAATGTGTTGGATAAGATTAGTTAAGATATGACATTTCCTTCGAATATGATTTCTTATAAATCATTATACATATATGTATTATAAGTATTAATAATATAATTGTTTAAGTTAGACTTAGAGACATTATTGTAAAATATTTGACAAACAAAAACCGTACTTATTTTTATAACGAAGAATATTTAAGCTAAGAATCTGGAATATTATTATTAGATATTTTAACTTTATTCTCATTTTATAATATAATTTCCGTAGTACAAACAACAATTAGAATTGTTTATGTGAAGTGAATATTGCATATACATATTTATTTATATCTGAATAAAAAGTATCTTCAGATGATATAGTTAAATTTATACATAACCATTCAATAATAGTATATATCTCATGTGAAATATCATCAAAATTTGTAAAAGCTGCATAATTAATTTAACCCAGGCATTTGAACTAACTAAAAACTGTGAGAAGATAAAAATATAGGGTATGGCGCCATGGAAAAAAATGTAAAAAAAAGTTTATAAATATTCAATTTTCATCATGAGATTCGGCGCATTTTTTATAGATGATATTATATCACCTATATAAGTTTAAATAAAAAGAAAACAATACTTACCAAATCTCAAACTAGTTACCACTTATAATTTTAAACTTTACACACACACAAAAAGTAATAACCTAAACAATGCGAGTTTTTACGCAAACACGAAAATAATTCTTCCGTGATATCACTGCTCGGTTAACACCAGGGCTGACAATTCCTCAATTATTCGGGTTTTAAAGTCTTTAAATTTACAGATTTAAACTTTTAATATTTAAGTTAGTACACGTGTGTATTTAATACCATCATACACGGTCTGAATGCGATGTCGCGCAGCATTGTTACGTCATAGGTTACTCGGCGGTAAGGCAATCGGATCCCTATATAAAGCGCGGAGACTGGCAGCAGCGATGATTCCACTTGAAAACGTTGAGGCTCATGTCTCGCGCTGGGCGCGGCGCTGCTATTGTATGTTTTTTGTGTGTTCGTTAACCCAGGAGTTTTTACTTTTACATGAAAAAATATAAATAAACTTCTCGGCGCCTGGGTTTACCCAGAATATTTCAATTTTACATGAAAAAAAAAAATTATATAAAACCCATACCGGCGCGGCGCCCCCCTCATAATGGCGCCTGGTGCCGTTGCACCGCCCGCACCACCCTTGCCACGGCTCTGCCTAACCCCCCTCTTAATAATTTCCAACATGTATTTATTTCATTTGGGAGAATTGATGTTGATAATTTGGAAGAATTGACGTCGAGAATTTGAGGAAAATTCATTTTCGTATTTTTAACGATCACCTACGACCACCCTGGCCTGCTAGGAAATTTATACGTTGGTCACTAGTTACTGCTGTGGCAGCGAGTGTTTTAAAACGTTCAATTGTCATTAGCTCAGCTTTAATAACAATTAGGTTATTTTGTAGTGAGGACCAAGGCCGTAACCAGAAACAAATTTCGAAGGGGGGGGGGGATATAAAAGCTTCGTGGGTGGGGGGAGGAGGTTTAATGGTAACAAATTTGTTTTTGACCTAACGGGGCAGCTTTTACATGGTAAAATTTAACATTTTGAAAATTTCCTGGGTGGGGTGTTAAACCCTCATATCCCCCCCCCCTGGCTACGGCCTTGGTGGAAACGGTTAATTTATGATACATTTTACATTGTTTAATAAAATAACTCGCTGACGAGTAGCCGTTTTACACACGTTTTACACAGGAATTCTTTCAGAAGACCACCGTTAAAAATTTGACGAAACCCCATTTAAGAATATGGAAAAATTCAGCTTAACTTTTTGAAGAGAATTCACGTTAAAGAATTTGGGCTGGTAAACATTTGAGAGAATTCTGAGAACATTTCCATTGTGAATTTGGGAAAATTCCGTTTACATTTCTGAAGAGAATTCGTGTTGAAAATGTAAATAAATTTACGTTGAAAATCTGTAAGATTTCGCCTTGAAAATTTGTTAAATTTCACGTCATTGGCGTAGCCAGGAAAGGGTTACGGGGGGTTAGAACCCCCCCCCCCCTCAACCTAGCCGCTGCTATCAATTTTATTTTGGCTTTTTAAAATCGCCGCGTGTTTAAAATCATTGAAAAATTGTGCGATAGTAAGCATCTGCACACGCCCTGCTTTACCGCGAAATAATATTATAGTTGTTTTTTATGTAGTTTCTATAGAAATATTTAATGTTTATGCAAATTATATTATTCTGTCTTATCTGTTTTTCCTTTCTGCGCTTCAGTTAGAACCCCCCCCCCCAATGTAAAAATCCTGGCTACGCCACTGATTTACGTAGACAATTTTTAAAAGATTGATTATTTGTTATGTTGATCATTTGATTTAAATCTAAATAAAGGATTTTGATTGGTTGTCATTACGGTCTTTCTGTGAAAACATTTGCTAAATCAGCGGTCTTTCCAAATTCGTCTTTCCGAATTCGTTGATCCGATTTTTTTTTATCACGTATGTAAATCTGTGGCTAAAGTTCAGTTTATATTTACGGCTATTTATTGCCCAAAAACAAGTTTTACGGATATTTATCGGATTGTTATGCCTATTTTTACTATAAAAAAGGAGCCGAGGAAGCCTAATATGGGGAGATATAATAATAGTGATTATTCCATGGATAGAATGCCAGCAAATAGCATGGGGCCTAATATGAATATGAATCCTATGTTTAATAATAAGTTTGAAGTGTTTTTGATATGATTAGACTTACCGTTTGCTTAAAATTTGTGATTGTTAATTACGTTTTTGACAAGTTACGTTTTTTATCTAAGTTGTTGACATTGTCACATGTAATACCAGTTGTTTGAAATTGTCGGAAAGACTTTGTTATTAATGAAAGCTCAGTTGCAAAGCAAAATAACGAGATGAAACTGTCTCTGAAAAAGACACAAGCTTGTAGAGCGAGTAACCTGTTCTGACAGTTTCATCGAGTTGAATTGTTTAAGGCAACTTAGCTTGAGTGTATAAAAACATGGTCTTTCTCGACGAAAATTTCAAACAACGAGTGGTATTCGAATGATTATTTAATGAAATTAATTGTAATCTAAACCAAGGCTGTAGCCAAGGAGGGGGGAGGGGGCTTCAAACCCTACCCGAAATTTTTTAAATGTTAAATTTTTGCGGCCCTGAAAAAGCAAAACCATATTTGTACGTGTAAACCCCCTCCCCCCCTCCGTAATTTTCATACCCCCCTTCCCGAAATGTTTATAACCCTCCCCCCCCCCGACATTTTTATAACCACCCGAAATTTTTATAACCCCCCGAATTATTTTTCTAGCTACGGCCTTGATCTGAACCGTATTATTTTCAGCTGTAATATATAAAGTGGTATGATTATTATCGATAATATTTATGAGTGAAACCGAGCTGCAGATTCAACGAGCCCGAAGGGCGAGTTAAATGTGCTGCTCCGGTTCCACGAATAAATATCGATTATTAATCATACCTCGAGTTATATCCGATGAGAGAATATAACGAATTTTACTACATTTCCGTCTTGTAAACCTCACCCCATCGCCCGATTGACACTTTTAATTATCGACTGCCAGATTTGACAAATAATTTTCGTAGCAACAACCAAAACAAGGTTATAGGATTCTATCACCGCTGTGATAACATGTATTTATGGAAATACGCGATTCAGATTGGAGAGAATGTAGTCATGTGGCGCTTGAGTTATATTCTTTCATGTTATATGCCTATAATTTTGAAATACTTGCCAGACCTGCTTGTGATGTTTTTGCTGTCAATTCGTAGTTGTGGACGTTTCAACAGGATATGAATTGTTCCCAATATATTTATGGTTTCTAACCGTGTTTGTTGGAATTGTTTTCTTTAATGATTTATCAATTTCTTCATCTGTGTTACTTCCGAAGCGATTTATTGTAAAATGAATGATTAAATATGACAGGTGATAGATTTGGCTGGAATTCAATTTAGCTGCACAGCGATTATATGACGACTTTTTATTGTTATACATATTTAATGGTATGGTAGGTATATTCGAGGCCATAGCCAGGGGGACATGAGGATTCAACCCCCCTCCCTCACAAATTTTCAAAATGTTAAGTTTGTGTATGTAGAGCAAAACTATTATTGTTACCATTAAACCTGACAATATTAACAACCTAAATAACAAACGTAACTTGTCAAAATAGTATATTACGTAACGAGAGTGGTATGCAGCATATTACATATGAGCGGACATGTTGCGCACGAGCCGCGCAGCGGCGAGTGCAGTATTCCGCGAGTATGTAATTGCCATACCACTCGAGAAACGTACGATACTTTACCTACGCCCTAACAAAATAAACAATGAGCATGAAAGAACAACTTATTTATTGTAATCATTTTTAATAGTACCATGGCAATGGTGGAAACTAAATTACTATACTTGATCAATATACAAGGAATAAAGCTGTACATTTTCCGACATTCGTTGTTCTTCAATTTGAAGCTTTAAACGAGTGTTTTCCACTCCCAGACTAAGCATGAAGTAAAATTTCGAGTTTGGAAAAGCCCCGTGAAAATTTGTCGAGGGTCGCGCAGCGACCCGAGACAAATTTTCTGGGGTTTTCTAAACTCGAAATTTTACTTCATGCGCCACGCGTATAAAACACTGATTTCAAGTGAGGTTTAAATGTACATAGAGTTCACGATATTATAGTATTTTATACGCGTGGCGCATTAAGTAAAATTTCGAGTTTAGAAAAGCACAGAAAATTTGTCTCGGGTCGCTGCGCGACCCGAGACAAATTTTCACGGGGCTTTTCTAAACACGAAATTTTACTTAATGCTTAGTCTGGGAGTGGAAAACACTTGTTTAAAGCTTTCAATTGAACTTAAAAAAAAATAGGGAATATCCGCAATTGTTGTATCAATTCCATGGTATGTCATTATTTGTATAAAATCACATTACTTTTTCCTAATAATTTTAGCTGTAAATTTCGTTGATTTTTAAGCTTTAAACGAGTGTTTTCCACTCCCAGACTAAGCATGAAGTAAAATTTCGAGTTTAGAAAAGCCCCGTGAAAATTTGTCGAGGG
Organism: Philonthus cognatus; assembly: GCA_932526585.2. NCBI lineage: Eukaryota > Metazoa > Arthropoda > Insecta > Coleoptera > Staphylinidae > Philonthus > Philonthus cognatus. The sequence continues at coordinate 139,733,897 of OW052242.1, forward strand.
TCGCGCAGCGACCCGAGACAAATTTTCTGGGCTTTTCTAAACTCGAAATTTTATTTCATGCGCCACGCGTATAAAACACTGATTTCAAGTGAGGTTTAAATGTACATAGAGTTCACGATATTACAGTATTTTATACGCGTGGCGCATTAAGTAAAATTTCGAGTTTAGAAAAGCCCAGAAAATTTGTCTCGGGTCGCTGCGCGACCCTCGACAAATTTTCACGGGGCTTTTCTAAACTCGAAATTTTACTTAATGCTTAGTCTGGGAGTGGAAAACACTTGCTTAAAGCTTTCAATTGAACTTAAAAAAAAACAGGGTATATCCGCAATTGTTGTATCAATTATAATAATAATAAATAATATAATAATAATAGTTTATTCGTGCTATCACAGTAAGTCAATATTAAGAAAGGGTACAAAGTCCATTAAACAGAATTCAATAAATATAAATATAAAATCACATTATAAAATCACATTCACAACATCTTAAAAACAATGACGTTATAAATAATGCTATAGGAAAATAATATCACAGATGGCAGCCTATAAATTATCCACATCAGCAAAATTGTCATTGATGTGCTCCTCTATGGTATAATGGCACTTATTAATAAGATACGACTTCATTTTTGTTTTAAAATGTTTACTTCCAAGAGACTTGACACATTCTGGAAGTTTATTGAATATTTTCGGCCCATAATAGTTTATTCCAAGACAATTTGAGCTCAACACCATATTTTACATGAAAAGAGTTTCTTCGAGCGTAAGTGATGTAACTGTGATATAGTATAGTCTGTGATATTATTTTCTCTTTTTTATTTATTTTTTTTGTACTATTTATTTATTTATATATTTATATTTATAGTCTCTATTTAATTTATTTTTTATATACCTGGCCTTTTATCATATTTTATCTACTTTTATCTTAATTTTAGACTCTAAATTCATATTTATATATTTTTAAACTGATTTTAATATCACTGAATCAAACACTTACTATGTTTTTACCACAAAATATTTATTGTATGTATATATATTATATTACACAAATATACACATAAATTCACGACTTAAGTTTCGACGTTTGACGGTCAATGACCGTCAAACGTCGAAACTTAAGTCGTGAATTTATGTGTATATTTGTGTAATATAATATATATACATACAATAAATATTTTGTGGTAAAAACATAGTAAGTGTTTGATTCAGTGATCATGAATTACCACGTAGTTACGGTCGCAACCATCATTATGATTTTAATATGTTTAACACATCTCCTGCTACCACTACTTTTAGTATGTCACATTACATTATATTCTTTTCTTTATTTGACTTATGTAAACATTAATTGTATGTACTTGCATCAATAAACTATTATTATTATTATTGACTTGGTAAGTCGTGGACGTGGTAAATAAATATTGCGTTTAGTTCGTGTATTATATGAGTGGATATCATTGTGTACTTGGTATAGGTGATTGTTTTTATGTACATGTATAAGACACTCTAGGATATACAACGATGGTAAGGTTAAGATTCCAAGTTGTTTAAAAGCTATCCTACAATCGTCCATATATCCGAGCCCGTGTAATAGTCTGACTGCCTTGCGCTGAAGTCCGAATAATCGGTTAGTTATTGACGAGTGGCGCCAATGTATGATTCCGTATGTTAAATGTGATTGACACAGTGAGAAATAAGTGGTCTTTAAAACTGTAGGAGGTGCACAATAAGTTAGTTGCCTCAACAGATATACACTCGACCGTAAAAAAAAAGCGCCACTTGAAAATTCACGTTTTTTCGTGAGTATTCAAACAGCCATAACTTCGGTCGATGTTGATGAAATTTGATGAATGTTTGAGTTTTTGGAACGCTAAAGTTTTCTCTTTAAGGACACATAAGTGGATATAACGAAATTTAAGCACTTCTGCATTTAAAAGTCCTACCAACAAAAAAATGTTCAGAATGTTAGAAATGATAAAAGTTGAGATGTTATACTGTGCCCAAAAAAAATCGTAGCTCCATTTCAAAAAGACCGCAACAAAATTCCATCATTTTCCTTTGAAATAAGCGAAAAATCATGTCGATCCAATGATTTGGTTAAAAGTTATGGCAGTTTTTTTAAAATGTGTATTTTGGGGCATAACTTTGGCGGACAGGCATAACTCTGCTCGCAAACCTGTGACATTATGCGATTTAAAAAGATTGAAGCTTTCTCTTTAAGGGCATGTTAGTCAGATCTTCAAACATGCACATTTTACCCCCTTCTACCCCCTAAAGGCGATTAAACGTTTTTCACTTTAAAACTTTTAACTTTGTTAACTTGTACAATGCGCAAAAAAAATTGTGGCTTCGAGCAAGGGACATCCAGAATAAATTTAGTCCTTCTCCTTTAATATGCGCAAAAATTCAGATCGATAAATTGATTTGGAGTAAAGTTATGACAATTTGAGAAAAATTGATTTTTTCCCCAAACTCAATGAGCAGAACTTAATTTTGGCCTGAAATAAGGCAAAAGCCTTACATAAACTTGCATTTCACCTCTACCGAGAAAACCTACTGCCAAATAAATGTTTTGGCTGGGTGACAATTTTTTGCCCCAAAATACACTTTTTAAAAAAACTGCCATAACTTCGAGCCAAATCATTGGATCGACATGATTTTTCGCTTATTTCAAAGGAAAATGATGGAATTTTGTTGCGCTTTTTTTGAAGTAGAGCTACGATTTATTTTGGCAACAGTATAACTTCTCAACTTTTATCATTTTTAACATTCTAAACATTTTTTTGTTGGTAGGACTTTTAAATGCAGAAATGCTTAAATTTCGTTATATCCACTTATGTGTCCTAAAAGAGAAAACTTTAGCGTTCCAATAACTCAAAAATTCATCAAATTTCATCCACATCGACCGAAGTTATGGCTGTTTGAATATTCACGAAAAAATGTGAATTTTCAAGTGGCGCGTTTTTTTGCGGAGAAAACTTTAGCGTTCCAAAAACTCAAAAATTCATCAAATTTCATCCACATGAACCGAAGTTATGCCTGTTTGAATATTCATGAAAAAACGTGAATTTTTAAGTGGCGCGTTTTTTTTGCGGTCGAGTGTATATACCTACAGACTCTAGCTGCTGTATCTTCTCCGTGATAGTACCATGTTAATTTTAGATCTAATGTAACACCTAAGAACTTGTTTTTTATTGTAGTTATTGGAGCCTGCCTTAGAGAAAAAGTGACATTGATAGATTTTGTTTTATTTTCGGTCAACTTATTACTCATGAACCATTTAGATATAATGGATTCACATTCTTTATTCTTATCCAAAGCAGATTGCAATACTAATGATTTATTTAACATGGTAGTATCATCAGCGTAGAGAAAAAAAACACTTTCACTCGAGACACCGGGTAGATCATTGATATATATCAGGAAAAGAAGGGGTCCCAATATGGAACCCTGAGGCACACCATGGGTCAGACCTACTCCATGGTATTCCATTATTTGTATAAAAATGGTATGTCCTGATTTGTATAAAATCACATTACTTTTTCCTAATAATTTTAGCTGTAAATTTTGTTGATTTTTGAAAGAGTTGAATTTTAAGCTTTAAACGAGTGTTTTCCACTCCCAGACTAAGCATGAAGTAAAATTTCGAGTTTAGAAAAGCCCCGGGAAAATTTGTCGAGGGTCGCGCAGCGACCCGAGACAAATTTTCTGGGCTTTTCTAAACTCGAAATTTTACTTCATGCGCCACGCGTATACAACACTGATTTCAAGTGAGGTTTAAAGATACATAGAGTTCACAATATTTTAGTGTTTTATACGCGTGGCGCATGAAGTAAAATTTCGAGTTTAGAAAAGCCCAGAAATTTTGTCTCGGGTCGCTTTATACCACTTTTATTGGTATAAAAGTTAAAGTTAAAAAAGTCAAGTCTTTTTTTATATCAATTTTGACAATGAGTTAATAATACCCACTGAACAAAAAACAATTAAATAATATTTAATCAACATTAAAACAACATGAAACTTTGTTTTAATGTTCATAAACAATTATTTTAATGTGCTTGCTCAGTGTGAAATCATCACAAAGAAATTAATTATCAACGTTTTCTGACAGTGGCAAAAATAAAAACTGAATAAACCAACATCCAACTTCGAATTTAATAATAAATTTTATACAAATCAGACGGACTACCTATGGGATCACCTTTGTCTCCTCTATTATCTGACATATATATGGATCACTTTGAAAATAATTTATTAACGAAAACGGAAAGCAAACACATTTATTTCTGGGCAAGATATGTTGACGATGTATTTTGTATATGGACAGGTGCAAATAGACAACTGGAAACAAATTTCATTAATAAAATTAACAAAAACATTCAGTTTACAGTTGAAAAAGAAATAAATAACAGCCTCAATTTTCTTGACATTACATTCACGAAAACAGTAAACAATAAATTGTCATACAAAATATATAGAAAAGAAACTTGCACAGATGTCATCATACCAGAATGTTCAAATACACATAGTCAGATTAAATACAGTACATTCCACGCCCTTTTACACAGACTTATCAATATCCCTCTAAATAAAATAGACTTTGAAAATGAACTAGACACAATAAAAACAATAGCAGTTAACAATGGCTACACTGAAGAATTAATTAATAAAATGTTAAAAAAGAAACAACACAAACAATTACGAAATTACTTTTATAGTGGGACAAATTCAGACGCAATAACATGGAATAGATTAGAATATATTAAGCCACTGTCTTTACAAATCAAAAATAATTTAAAAGGAAAGAATAATAACATAATTTTGACAAACACAAATAATTTAGGAAAATTAATAGTTAACAATAAAATCATAACTAAAAATTGTAAATTGAAGAAAAGTGGTATTTATGAATTAAAATGTGATGATTGTGATGCAGTGTATATAGGACAAACCGGCAGGTCTTTTGATATCAGGTTAAAAGAGCTTGAAAAAGACATAGAGAATAAAAAACAAACCACCGGTTTTTCTAAGCACTGTATCACATCTAATCACCATTTTTCTTCAGACGATTTAAAAATTCTGCATACAGGTAATAAGGGATTAACGCTTAACTACCGGGAGGGTTTAGAAATTTCAAAAGCCATAAAGACAAGTAAAAATGTGGTCAACGATAACGAAGACCTTTGGAATTCCCCGATATTAAATGCCCTTATTACCCAATAAAACCTAAAACTCGAAACTGTATATATTCCCAAACAAATCCATTTGTACATCATTCTTGATAATGGCATTAAGCTGAAACTAGTAGAAAATAAAATACATATAAGTAAAACAAAACCAAGTGAATTTAATTTACAAACCATTATATCCAATGTTTCCATGTGAAATTCGCAATAAAGATAACTGCGTTCTAATATTAGAATAGTTGAAATTTTTAGATAATAGAAGAGAAATTCTAGACCGTGAACTTTAGCTAAAAATCGAAAAACGCTGCGAGGAATTTTCTACGCGAAACAGATTACGCTATCGTTAAGTTAAACATCAGCAACAATGTTAAATGTCAATGTCAAAGGCAAACGTGAACCCGAAAGTTATCGGTCATTTCGATGAGATGCAGCAAAACGATCCTTATTCTTTCTTCATACATACAAGTTTTTTTTGTTTTGTTTAAGTTAAACATCAGCGCGAAGACGCAATTTGCGTTGATTTTAATTACAATTTTTTTCGCGGGGATTTTTTTTCGACCGATTAGTTTTGGAGTTACTTAATCGTTATCAGCGTCACCTCTGCATCCGCGATCAGTTGCAAATATTTTCTTCCTAGAATATTTCGGTTATCGGTTGATTTTGCCCTCTGACCATGGGTAGAGATTTGCTGAATTTGCATAAGAAAAATTTGATATTGATGTGTTTTTTACTTTCCCCCGTATGTAATACAAAGGGAAAGTATTGTTTTCGTGAAAATGTTCGAATCAAAAATTTTAGCGGAAATATCCGTTTTGAGGTCCCTTGAGTCGAATAAGACCATTTTTGAAAAATGTCTGTCTCTGTGTGGCTGTGTGCGCTGTACCGCAAAAACCGCTAAAGATATCGAGATGAAACTTGAAACTTAAGCTTTTTGTTACAATCGGAAGAACTGAAAAGCTTTTGGGGAAAATCGGAAAACCGGAAGTGGTACTTTACTTTTAGCGTTTTTCAGTTTTTTTCAGATTTTTTCAATAAATGTTCATCAAACAAAAAATTCTTTCAAATAAAAGTTGTAGATAATAACAAAATGAAGATGTATTGTTCATTTACTTTTTGTCATAGCACTCTTAGTTTTTGAGATATATCAAAAGTTGTGTGTTTTATCTAGTTATTGGTGTGTGACAGTGTATGTGTCGATACAATTGAAAAATGTTTCAAATAAAAGTTGTAGGAAATGAAAAACTAAAGATTTTTTGTGGATTCACTTTTTGTCATAGCACTCTTGGTTTTTGAGATATTTAATAAATAGTGTTTATTATCTAGTCATTGATTTGTGTCAGTGTGTGTGTTGATACAATTGGAAAATATTTCAAATAAAAGTTGTAGGTAATAAAATATTAAAGATTTTTTGTATCTTCAGTTTTTGTCATAGCACTCTTAGTTTTTGAGATATTCAATAAATAGTGTTTTTTATCTAGTCATTGATTTGTGTCAGTGTGTGTGTTGATACAATTGGAAAATGTTTCAAATAAAAGTTGTAGGTAATAAAATATTAAAGATTGTTTGTATCTTCACTTTTTGTCATAGCACTCTTAGTTTTTGAGATATTCAATAAATAGTGTTTTTTATCTAGTCATTGGTTTGTGTCAGTATGTGTTGATCCAATTGAAAAATGTTTCAAATAAAAGTTGTAGTTATCAAAAAGTTGAAGACATTTTGAAAATAATAATGCTACAAATATTCTAAAAGTGATTTAATACGCAATTTACGGGGGAAAGTACTATGATGGACACATCACCATTTTTTTGTTGGGTTTTTCTCATTAGTTAAAATATTGAGTTTAGAGCAAAATTGGATACAAAAAAAACATTTACAAAAATTTACCAATTCTAAGTAAGGCTATTTTTCTTTTTAATTTTGTCCAAAATTAATTTTTTCGTCCATTCCGGATTTTACTTTTTTTTAGACAAAAAGCACTGATTTTTAGCAAATTTAATAACCTTTTTATTGACATCAATCTCTTCAGAATAATCCAATAAACAAATAGAAATAATTTAAACAAAAAAATGGTGATCTGTCCATCATAGCACTTTCCCCGCCATTTAAACAGTTGAAAATTGATATACTAAACTTATTTCACTCGTCAATTGGACAGTTGGCAATCGTGCAGCGACGGCTCGCTAACTTCAGGTTAGGCCACAGCGCCAAGGAACACAAAATATGAGGTTGGGATCGCGCTTTATAAATACAAGGAATTGCACAACAAAGTCACCTTTCAATAATGGATACATATTTACTTGGGTCTCTGGCCTACCCTGAAGTTAGGCTGCGAGCCGCCGCTGCAATCGTGATATTAGTGTGTCAATATCGCTGTAGGGTAAAATTATCCTCAAAATGGGATAACACTACTTTTTGAAAAATCATATCTCCGTTCGGTATTGAGCTGGAACGATAAAATGTTAACAATTTGTAGAGCTTTTTATCGTCTACCTTTTGGTTTTGGTTCCGTTGTTTCAATTTAATGAAGAGGGGAGTGGGGAATTTTTAATTGGTACCAGGACCCAAAATTCTAGAAAAAATGGGGTGAAACTACTTTTTGAAAAATCATATCTCCGTTCGGTATTGAGCTGGAGCAATCAAATTTTCACAGCTTGTAGATTAACAACAGAACAACGATATTATATAAGTTGCCGATATTCGATATCGGCAACTTATATAATATCGTTGTTCTGTTGTTAATAAATAACAACGGAGCAAAAAAATATTTAGTAGTTTTTTTACCCACTCCAATTACAGATAAATCATAGTTGGGACGCCACTGACATATTCCTGGAGTTAGTTGGGGTAATTTCGTTGGACCCGATTCGGTTCCTCATATGACACTTTTCCTATAACGACGCATGTAAATTTTTGCGACTTTCAAAAAATGTTTTGACCCTGAAGAAGTCAATTCGAAACGTCGACATTTTGATGGTAAATCATAGTTGGGACGCCACTGACATATTCCTGGAGTTAGTTGGGGTAATTTCGTTGGACCCGATTCGGTTCCTCATATGACACTTTTCCTATAAGAACGCATGTAAATTTTTGCGACTTTCAAAAAATGTTTTGACCCTGAAGACGTCAATTCGAAACGTCGAAATTTTGATAGATTGTAGAGGGCGCGGGATTTTAACTCGGATATTTTTTTGGTGTTTTTAGCTTTTCTGGTTCTAGACGCCAATCAGTGTTTTGTACGCGTGGCGCATGAAGTAAAATTTCGAGTTTAGAAAAGCCTGAATTTGGATTTGGTCGCTACGTTTCGCTGCACGACCTAATCCAAATTTTCAGGCTTTTCTAAGCTCGAAATTTTACTTCATGCTTAATCCGATATCTCTCCAAATAACGAAGTTAGAGCCGAGATCTTGGTCATCTTGCTACGCCACTGACTTTGCACGACTGACTTTTTAAGGGTTTTGCATCTATATGAAAGGTACGGAGAAATAATTTCAAAATTGTCAACGGTGTCGTATTGTGCATGCCACTGGACCGCTTCCGCGCGCCTGTTGATTTTTTGACTTTTTTTCCCGTAATTTCGACGTCGGTGTCGGAATATATTTCTCGATTTCCGAGCCCGCTCTGGAGAAAAACGCCATTGGTTGTAAACGAACGTATTTCAAATGGTTTTTTGTCCACAACTGCCAAAAAACCCCTGCCGGTTTGGTCGATTTGCTCTAGCGCTGCAAATACAAAGTTAGGACCCCGTTCGCCCTTTTTCCGGCACGCCACTGGAGTAAGATCGGTTTTATCGTACTCTACGCCGCATCTATATGGGGTTTAAAGAATAAAAAATGTCCATCAGTAAATTTCGAAAAAAGTTGCCCCTTCCAGCAAAAACGGTAGATGCGCCACTGTTCAGTTTGTCGGGTTGAACAGGCCGTCCCACCTAATGAAAAATTAGAGGGGTGACGATCATTTGCATTATGATAACTAAAAAGTTGAGCCTCCGTGTGCGCCCCCTGTGTACGCCACGGGACTGCCGTAACAATTTTTGTATTGACCGTAGTTTCTATGTAGAGGCTGGAAAAAAGAATTCCAATCGGATAATTTTTAAAAAAGTTGCTTAATCCCTTGGAAAACCTATCGGTACGCCACTGACCTCCGTCAATGTGCCCTTGCGACCGTCGAAAATTCTAAGTTTTTCGGTAAAGCGAATCAGGGGCTCGTACGCCACTGCGCATGTGCAGGTTCGCTTCGGCTTTGTTTTCGGAGCAGGTCGGGCCCAACTTTTACTACGGAGCCTCCAAGGACAGTCGAGTATACGGTAAGAAGGATCGACAGAATCGAAGATTTTCGAGTGGGGTTAGAGATCGCTTACGTCACAAATGCGCGCTGAATTTAAATGTGATTATTTTATGGTAAACTTTAGATGAACATGCATAAGCTGTAAATTTTCTGACGTTCGTTGTTTTTTAAAAGAGTTCAATTTGAAGCTTTAAACGAGCGCTGTCCACTCCCAGACTAAGCATGAAGTAAAATTTCGAGTTTAGAAAAGCCCCGTGAAAATTTGTCGAGGGTCGCGCAGCGACCCGAGACAAATTTTCTGGGCTTTTCTAAACTCGAAATTTTACTTCATGCGCCACGCGTATAAAACACTGATTTTAAGTGGTTAGAATATACATAAATTTGACAATATTATAGTGTTTTGTACGCGTGGCGCATGAAGTAAAATTTCGAGTTTAGAAAAGCCCTGTGAAAATTTGCCTCGGGTCGCTGCGCGACCCTCGACAAATTTTCACGGGGCTTTTCTAAACTCGAAATTTTACTTCATGCTTAGTCTGGGAGTGGAAAACACTTGTTAAAAGCTTTGAATTGAACTTAAAAAAAAAACAGGAAATATCCGCAATTGTTGTATCAATTCCATGGTATGTAATTATTTTTATAAAATCTCATTACTTTTTCTTAATTATTTTAGCTGTAAATTTTCCGACATTCGTTGATTTTTAAAAAGAGTTCAATTTGAAGCCTTAAACGAGTGATTTCCACTCCCAGACTAAGCATGAAGTAAAATTTCGAGTTTAGAAAAGCCCCGTGAAAATTTGTCGAGGGTCGCGCAGCGACCCGAGACAAATTTTCTGGGCTTTTCTAAACTCGTAATTTTACTTCATGCGCCACGCTTATAAAACACAGATTTTAAGCGAAGTTCGAATATACATACATTTCACAATACTTTAGTGATTTATACGCGTGACGCATGAAGTAAAATTTCGAGTTTAGAAAAGCCCTCGGGTCGCTGCGCGACCCCCGACAAATTTTCATGGGGCTTTTCTAAACTCGAAATTTTACTTCATGCTTAGTCTGGGGAGTGGAAATCACTTGTTTAAAGCTTTAAAATGAACTAAAAAAAAAAAACAGGGAATATCTCAAGATTTACATAAAGTAGGCTGAATTTGGAATACGTATATTTTAAAGAAAAACTCTCTGTATAATGTAAATACATATTTAAGGGTCTTTTCCACTTTTTGACCTTGGCGAAATTGAGTCAGTGCTTCCTGGCGGATTATTTTGTGCATTATTTCGACTGAATTTAACATTTTAATTTGTACATCACGATATATTTCACTGAAACCGGTTGGTTTTCACTGAAACCGGTTGGTCGACACTTAACACGAACACGAAGTCTTATTTTATTAACACTTACTTTTAACACAAAATATTAAAAATATTTCTATGAAAGCACAGCGAAACCGGAAAGATAGGTTATGATAGACTCAAAAACGTAACCAAATCAACGTTATTGTTCTCCTCGCACGAACTAGGGCCTGCGGGGAAAGGGGTAGGGGAAAACATGGAAAAATACAATTCTATCATACCTTGTAACACATATGAGTTCATATGTGTTACGCCCATCGACGTACCTTGCAGAGCCCCGAAATCGGCATATTTTTATCTTTTATCGTTCGGCCGCCATAATTGAAAGAAGTTCAAAACTTTAAAACTAAATTAAATAGAAATCTAAGTTTTTCCCGGATATCTGCTATAGCCTATCCCGTTTTGGACACCAAGGACTACGTCCGGTCCAAATTCGGGCGAAAGTTACTGGGGATCTTCGGCGATTACCCCAGATGACTCTTTTCGCATAAAAACACATGTACATTTTTGCGACTATCAAAAAATGTTTTGACCCCGAAGACGTCAATTTAAAACGTCGAAATAGATTATAGAGGGCGCGGGATTTTAGCTTGGATATTTTTTTGGTTAGCTCTTCTGGTTCCAGACGCTAATTAGCGTTTTGTACGCGTGGCGCATGAAGTAAAATTTCGAGTTTAGAAAAGCCTGAATTTGGATTTGGTCGCTCCGCTTCGCTGCGCGACCAAATCCAAATTTTCAGGCTTTTCTAAACTCGAAATTTTACTTCATGCATAATTCAGGAGTGGAAAACACTCGATCCATCATTAAAACAATTGACATAATAAATTGATTGTTGTTTTATTGACGGATGGAAGCTAAATCAAATTCCGCGTAGATTTAGTTTAAAACGTTTTTCTCAGCCTCTCGACATAAACGAGTTATCTTGATTTGACACCTTTGTTTTCATAACAGTTTTATTTTACAAAAATGTCAAAAATTATTAAGAGTCCGAGTTACTACGAAATGTCGAGTGTCCACCTTACGTCAGAAAAGTCATCACTTACGTCAAAAATGTATTACACGAGAAACACCACAATTTATATATGTTGTAAATCAGTGAAACAAACCAAGTGTTTTGACACATTACAAGAGGTAAATGTTAGTTTATAATCAACATTAAAACAACGTTTAATGTTGCGACAATGTTTATAAAACATTATTCGTTTGTTTTTAGCTCAGTGGGATAGTATGTAAAATCCTATGGACCACGATTAAAAAAAACATACTGTATATTAAATATTGAAAACATTTAAAAAATAATATAATAATATATTATAATATATATCACAATAAACAAATTATGCACCATCGCGACCAAATCCAAATTTTCAGGCTTATCTAAACTCGAAATTTTACTTCATGCATAATTCAGGAGTGGAAAACACTCGATCCATCATTAAAACAATTGACATAATAAATTGATTGTTGTTTTATTGACGGATGGAAACTAAATCAAATTCCGCGTAGATTTAGTTTGAAACGTTTTTCTCAGCTTCTCGACATAAGCGAGTTATCGTGATTTGACAGCTTTGTTTTCATAACAGTTTTATTTTACAAAAATGTCAAAAATTATTAAGAGTCCGAGTTACTACGAAATGCCGAGTGTCCACCTTACTTCAGAAAAGTCATCTCTTACGTCAAAAATGTATTACACGAGAAACACCACAATTTATATATGTTGAAAATCAGTGAAACAAACCAAGTGTTTTGACACATTACAAGAGGTAAATGATAGTTTATAATCAACATTAAAACAACGTTTAATGTTGCGACAAAAACATTATTTGTTTGTTTTTAGCTCAGTGGGATAGTATGTAAAATCCTATGGACCACGATAAAAAAAAACATACTGTATATTAAATATTGAAAACATTTAAAAAATAATATAATAATATATTATAATATATATCACAATAAACAAACTATGCACCATTTTCAATTTATTAAAATGTATAATTTTTAATTAATATTCATGAACTTATCAAATGTTGCTTCAGCTTCATTTCCATCTTTGAAATATTAAATTTGCAAGATAAAAAATAAACGCTTATCTTCAGTGATTCGTATTCGCAATTTTTTATTATTGTGAGGCCATTTTTTTATCCAAAAGTCAGTTACGATTTAAAGGGTTTATCAGAAGAAAAACAAAGTAACAGAGGAAATCAATGTATCAATTGCAGAAAATAAATAAATACAAATTAATCAAAATATTATCATCTTTAAGAAATATCTGGAAAGAATGTATTGCGTCTTATTATTTAATTAAAGTAAATAAATATAAATAAATAAGCGTTTGTTTACGGCAGTGCCATTATTACAATATAATACAAAACAATATAACAAAATCATTTAATTTAAATAAATAAATATAAATACGTTTGTTTACGGTAGTAAACAATATACAATATATATATATATATATATATATAACTTGCTTGAGTTTTTTGGGCTGCTTTCTCGCGTTGATTGGTTTATTTGCGCTCTACGTTTCGGCAGCATCACTTCTGCCATCCTCAGGAGCTTTTTTGTATACTGAGTGATGGATGTCACGTTCACTGTCAGTACATTTGTTTTGTAAACTAGGGACTTGTAGTCTAGATCTGCTGCGTGTTATTGGTCCACTCGATGTAGAAGGTGCTAAAATTTCTTGATTTGTGTCCGATGTATCTGCATTATTGAAATTACTTGAATTTGTCTGAATATTCCGAAAATTGTTGGATATTGGAGGCAAGTCATTTTTTTGTTGTTTTATAATATTCATCAAAGGTTTCCATGTGGTTTGTAATCTTGTGCCATCATCTCGTTTATTGAGGCACAAAGGATGTTTTTCTATTTCTATGGCTTCACGTACGATTCTTTCTTCAAATTTTGGGATAGAACTAATTACCGAAGTATTTTCAAAATCTATGTTATGGTCTGTATCAAATTTATGTTGGAATAATGAGGAATTTTGGTCGTGATTTTTTATGGCTAATTTATGTTCTTCTCGTCTGACGCTAATTCTTCTGTTGGTTTGGCCGATATATGATTTATGGCAGTCTTTACAGGGAATTTTGTATATTCCTTGTTTTTCAAGGAAAATTTTGTCTTTAGGGCTACGTAAAAGTTGTTTTATCGTAAGATATGGTTTGAAGAAAGAATCGTACGTGAAGCCATAGAAATAGAAAAACATCCTTTGTGCCTCAATAAACGAGATGATGGCACAAGATTACAAACCACATGGAAACCTTTGATGAATATTATAAAACAACAAAAAAAAATGACTTGCCTCCAATATCCAACAATTTTCGGAATATTCAGACAAATTCAAGTAATTTCAATAATGCAGATACATCGGACACAAATCAAGAAATTTTAGCACCTTCTACATCGAGTGGACCAATAACACGCAGCAGATCTAGACTACAAGTCCCTAGTTTACAAAACAAATGTACTGACAGTGAACGTGACATCCATCACTCAGTATACAAAAAAGCTCCTGAGGATGGCAGAAGTGATGCTGCCGAAACGTAGAGCGCAAATAAACCAATCAACGCGAGAAAGCAGCCCAAAAAACTCAAGCAAGTTATATTTTGCTCGCGAAAACCTAAAAATAATATATATATATATATATATATATATATATATATATATATATATATATATATATATATATATATATATATATATATATATATATATATATACATACATATATACCGGGTGGTGTTATATTTTGCTCGCGAAAACCTAAAAATATATATATATATATATATATATATATACATACATACTTATATACCGGGTGGTGCATCGGACGACGCACCATAGGGATTTAAATGTATTTTTTTTAATTCGTATTCATCTACTTCCCACGTCGTTTTATCAATAACTATAAGATAGGTTTTTTGTGGGGATCCAAAAATTGAGTCTAATGCACCCATTTAAAATATTTATTTATTATCTAAATTTGAGATACACATTATATTAAAACTACAATTTAAAAAAATTAAATACACCTTGCCTTCTTTTTATTAATTTACTTTTAAATCTAGAAAATAAAACAATTACGAAATATTTTTTTATACTCTACATATAAACTGTCGGGAGGCAATTAATGAGGTGCAAATAATTGAAGTAAAAAAAAATACATGGTCATTTATTTCCTTCCCAACGCAACGTAACGCTTAACAATACTCTTGCAATCTATATAGTTCCACTTATTTTGACTTGCAATAACCATCTAGTATTTAACTGTTCTATTAACTCAGTTTTAGGTATGTATTGCACCCTAGACTGAACTGTTTAGCACAGTGATGGGGAAACTACGGCCCGCGGAAAGGTTTAATCCGGCCCGTTTAAGAGTGCAGTCGTGAGAATGTTTGAACGCGTTCTTACTTCGTAATGTGACGACCCGCATAAAAACTACCTACCTACGATTAAGCATTATTCTTTGGCCCGCTACGATTGTCCGGTTATTACAAATGGCCCGTCTTAAAAAAAGTTCCCCACCACTGGTTTAGCAGTAAAACAGTTATTATTTTTCGATATGTATTCACAAAGTAGATTTTAAGAGTACTTTAACCTTTTGCAAGGCACGGCATATTTTTATTTTTAAGGTAATGATTTTAAATAATTTATTACTAGAAAATAGATAAAAATTAAATTTCTCAAATGAGTGTATTAGACTTAATTTTTTCATCTCTACAAAAAGTCTATCTTATGATTTTTTGATTAAATGACAAGGGAAGGGAAGTATATAAACGAGAATTAAGAAAACCATTGAAATCCCTATGGTGCGTCGTCCGATGCACCACCCGATATATATATATATATATATATATATATATATATATTTATTTATTTATTTACGGAATCTCCTTTTACATAAATCTACAAAGATTAGTTACATATATAGATGTAGTAAAAATTACATTAAATTATATAGAAATACAACAATAACAAAAAGTACCAATAATATAACAGATAATAATACAAATATACTAACGTAAATGAATAATCAAGAGAACATACAAAACGGCGCATCAAAGCGTGAAAGTTAATTGATGCCTCAAATTCAAAACTATTTAAATTCAAGAAAACAATCTTACGCTTCATATAGTTTCCAGAATTTAAACATAATCTATAATACACAGTATACGTACAGAAATATCGTTAAAAATGTACATGTATTTAAGTTAAGCATTGATGCAGCTGCCGCTTAAATAGACTGTACGGTATACCAACAAAATCGACAGTAGAGCATATATTATTGCACTGATTGGAGATACGCGACAAGGGACTATTTTGTCCATAAGTAGTTCTATGATATACGTTATGCATTAGTTGCATGTTTCTTACAGTCCTTGCGGGAACATGGATATTAAGTAAACTAACCAGGCTGTTTGACGAAATACAGCCATTTAAGATCTTATATAGCAAACACATGTCCATCCGCCTGCTACGTATCTCCAATGGCAATAGCCCCAAATATGTTTCAATGCTATCACTTGGTATTAGTAACCCACTGCAATGCAACTTAAATGATGCATACTTAATGAATTTTCTCTGTACCGATTCTAATCTGTTTATATGAACCGCATAAGATGGAGACCAAATTACCCGACAGTACTCCAGCTGTGATCTAACGAGTGAATTGTAGAGAATAGTGATGGACCGTGTATTAGTTAGATCAGCCGAAAATCGTTTCACAAAATAGAGAGTTTTATTTGCCTTATTAATAACACTATCGATGTGTGGGTTAAATGACAACTTTGAGTCAAATAAAACTCCAAGATCGCGGATCAGATTGACTTTAGTTAATGATTTCTCGTTGAGACAATATTGAAATTCAATTGGTTTTTTGCACCTACTAAAACATATATATTGACATTTCTTCACATTCAATGCCATGTCGTTTAATTCACACCATTTGGTTATGCTAGTTAGATCCTCCTGAATGAGCAAGCAATCATGGATCGTCCGTACTTTAAAATAAATCTTCACATCATCAGCGAACAGCAAATGTGGACACTTAAGTGCATTACTAAGATCGTTAATAAATAATGAGAACAGGAGCGGCCCCAGATGAGACCCCTGAGGGACACCGGAAGTTATCTTGATGCGACTAGATAAATTGGATTTAATAGAAACTCTTTGCGATCTGCATGCGAGATATGATTTAAACCACGTTAACAACGGATCTTGTATACCATATGATTGAAGTTTTTGCATAAGAATTGAATGATTGACGCAGTCGAAAGCTTTGCTGAAATCTAAATAAACTGCATGAACTTCATTGCCCTCTTCTAGGGCGTTGGAAATGTATTGTGAATATATGAACAAGGTAGTTAACGTGGATCGTGTTGAATAAAATCCGTGCTGGTGTTCGCTGATGATTGTGGAGAAGTTATTAAAAAGCTCAGTGTATATTAGCTTTTCAAAAACCTTCGCTAGTGCACTAAGAATGGATATCGGACGATAATTCTCTACATTCGATTTAGAACCGGCCTTATGTATGGGAACGACATATGATTCTTTCCAAATATTAGGAAAGGTTCCAGTTTCAAGGGATAAATTAAATATACATTGAAGTGGATCGACTAAGTAAGCGGCACAGTTACGTAAAAATAAATTTGGGACATTGTCGGGACCAACACTAGTACAGTTTTTTAATGAACCTAGAACCGTTAAAATATTATGGTCTTCAATGCATATAATGTTGATATGTGAAAAATGATCTGGTGAAAATAGTATATTTTTATTATGATTTGATTTGTATACCGATGCAAAATAGCCGGCGAATAAATTGCTTATATCTGAGGCTGTCGATGCATTATGAGCACCGTAATGCATAGACACCGGGATCCCATGGGATTTGTTTTTGCTGTGTACAAAGACCAAAACGATTTGACATTATGAGGTATGGATTCTTCAACATTGAAAACATATCTTTTATAAGATTCCAAAATTTCTCTCTTACACCTCGATCTTAAATCTGAAAATGCTTGATAATCGTGCATATTGCCTGATCTTTTCCATTTGTTATGAGCAATTTTTTTAATTTTCACTAGATGTAATGCATGCTTTGAAAACCATAGTGGAAATGTACTGTGATGAGTATGTTTTTTAGGTACGTATAAGTCTATGACGAAGTACATAACATCATAAAAAATATCTAGAACTTCGTTGACATTATGCCGATTTTGTAAAACTGTCCAGTCGACACCATTCAGAAATTGGTTAATTTTGTTGAAGTCGGCTTTCTTATAGTTATACTGAAAATTATTACCGCCTGTTATAATTTTATAACTGCATGATTTTATATTGACTGAAAACGTTGGATGATATATATCGCATGAAATGATCGGTTTACGTGGATTCAAGCTAATATCGTCAGTGTTAAAATAGCACAAATCCAATACAACCCCGTATGTGTTCACTAATGAATTAAATTGATTAAGGCCCAATACAGCCATACCATCAGAAAATAGAAGTTCGGAGGGTGATGTTAAATTGCAAGGTGTTAAGCCAATACACTGCTCATCGCGCAACCACTTGATGCGCGGTAAATTAAAGTCACCTACTACACAAATTTGGCTACAGGCGTGCGTTGACGTAACATCTTCTATGATAGAAAGAATATGTTCATAAACATCTACAGCCGAATTCGGTGGAACATAACAACAAAATATTATGATATCATCATTATTAACAGAAAGTTTTACAACAACAATTTCTACTGTATTGTCAGTAACAATTTGAAATGAATGTATATCATTTCTGACCGCGAGTAATACTCCTCCACCAATGAACTTGGAACTATTCGTCTCCGATCGGTCGGTTCTATATGTATCGATTGTCGATTAATTCCGAGTTATTTATTGAAGAACAAAGCCAGGTTTCAGACAACGCAAGGATATCATAATCTTCAGATAGGTTCGAACAGTAAAATGTGTTAAGTTTGGTTCTAAGTCCCCGCACATTTTGATAATATAATGTTATCCCATTTGTAGAACTTGGTTTTGTACGGGGTGTAATATTGCTTGAAATTGTTGTTAGTTTTTTTTCACACGTACAATTTGAGGAGTTCCACGAATATATTTGATAGTAATATCATTTTCTCCTCCTTCAATCCTAGATTTCAATTGAGATTGCAATCCTTTCAAATGATCTCGTTGTACATTAGTCAAGTCGCTCTTGAACTTAATGTTACCCGTATCCACAGAGGTCATTACTCTTAATGTGCCAATTGCCGACTGACGATCATTAAACACTAATTTTAAAGGCCTAGGTCTATCGATATTAGGTGTCCCTAATCTGAAACATTTAAATTCCAGAGATTGCACGGAAGGATCCATAATTGTTTGAAGAGCTAGAATATCCCCTCTTAGCCGTTCATCCTTAGTACCGTTGCTTTCCGCAATTGAAGTTAATTCTTCTCTGTCGATCCTCAAATTCGTGAACTGCTTCATCCATACTGATATTTGTTTTGCTAATAATATTGCCTTCGGAAGAATGTGCTGTATCAATTGCATCTAGCTTGCTTAACTTATTTTTTAAAACTTCAATTTCATTTTTCATCTCCTTTAAAATGTCCTTTACCATTTCTTGTAATTCAAGTCGGAAAAGTGAAGACAACTCAGATTTAATTACTGTTTTAATCGTCTCAGAAATAGAATTTGTAGGAGGTTGACAGTTGGTGTCCACTGGAGAACACTCATTGCAAATGTATTTATCCCCTGCTGATTGTTTGGCTTCATCGTTGTAGTAGTCAATATCATCTACTGTAAGATGGGATAGACAATTGGCATGTGTCCATTGCTTACAGCTACCATGGCATTTTAGAGCTCCTGTCCGTGGACCAATACTTTTTTTACATACGGTGCATACGCGCCCCATAGCAATAAATAATGATAGCAATTAGAAAATAAGGAAATTGTGCACAAGGATACAAAATCTTCACACCAACCGCGCCCTTGGTGGTGACTTAAAATTGAACAAACAAAACAAGGCGACGGAAGGAAAAACACAAGAGTACAAAGGTGAATTGGGTCCCGAACAGTCGGTAAAAAAACGTGAAATATTAATAGGAGCAAAAACGAGTAATCCGCGCGCACGGTCAAATTTAATTGAATTCAACCGTAAATTGTATTTCACTCGGAAATAGGTTAAGCCAACTAATTCAGTATTATTATCTGGTTCTTATCAGAATAATTTTATAATTTTGCCAGTTGTGCAGTTAGTACTCTTACCTTTTATATGGTGCAAAATTTTTGAATTAAACAATGCAACAACTGTCGCTATTTTCTTATTTATACGGAGCTACGGAGCTAGACACACTCGCCACACACTATATTGTTTATATATATATATATATATATATATATATATATATATATATATATATATATATATATATATATATATATTTTAAACCCTTTAAATCGTAACTGACTTTTCGATAAAAACTGGCCTCACAATAATAAAAAATTGAGAATACGAATCACTGAAGATAAGCGTTTATTTTTTATCTTGCAAATTTAATATGTCAAAGATGGTAATTAAGCTGAAGCAACATTTGATAAGTTCATGAATATTAATTAAAAATTATACATTTTAATAAATTGAAAATGTAGCATAATTTGTTTATTGTGATATATATTATA
The DNA here is from genome assembly GCA_932526585.2 of Philonthus cognatus. Taxonomy (NCBI): domain Eukaryota; kingdom Metazoa; phylum Arthropoda; class Insecta; order Coleoptera; family Staphylinidae; genus Philonthus; species Philonthus cognatus. Next base: position 139,754,399 of record OW052242.1, read on the forward strand.
ATATATTATTATATTATATTTTAATTTTTTCAATATTTAATATACAGTATGTTTTTTTTATCGGTAATTAAAAACATGTTGAAAACGTGTTTAAAATATGTTTAAAACACGTTTAAAACGTGTTTAACCCCTTGTCTAGCACGGGCAAAGGTTATTGGCAAATGTTCGCATATTTTAATCGGAAATTTTTATTTATGCGCGGGGAGGTATGTAATAGTATATTTTATTATACTTATCTGAAAACAACAATAGAAAACCAAATATGTTCACTTTTGTTTTTACTTTCAAAACTATAATTTTTATATATATATATATATATACAAAATAATACGAAATAATATAACAAAAATAGTATATAAAGGTAATAAGAAGAGGCAATTATCTTGTTAATAAGATAGCAAAATATATATTATTGTTTTGTTTTCAGTAATTATATACGTGGATTTTTTTCATTCATACTTAACCCATTAACGGCCGAGCAATTGTAGAGATAACTCTAAAAGTTGAGTTTAGGTAAAATTCTACACTTCTTTTTATGATTTCTACGAATGACTTATTGTATTACATACTGTGAATTTTTCTTTTAAATATACATAATGTATACGCTGTAAATGTAAGGCATTCGTCGATTTTCTATAAAAACGTGCAATATGTAGTTTAGAACGAGTATTTCCACTCCCAGACTAAGCATGAAGTAAAATTTCGAGTTTAGAAAAGCCCCGCGTAGAAAATTTGTCGAGGGTCGCGCAGCGACCCTCGACAAATTTTCACGGGGCTTTTCTAAACTCGAAATTTTACTTCATGCGCCACGCGTATAAAACACTGAAATATTGTGAAGTTAGAAATACACTGAAAACATTTTTTTTAAATGAGTAATAATCGAGATATTTAAATAAAAATATTTATTATATAAGTTACGTTATTCTTCATACATTTTCAAGTCAAGTCAAATAATATAATATATCAAATTAACTTATTTAGTAATTTAAATTAAAATACAATTATAAATGTTGCGTACATGCACCAATGGCGCCTAATGGGTTAAGTGATTTAAATGTTTTTTGTTGTTGTTATTATTGGTCCCTTTTTTTATTTGTTGGGCCAATCTAATTGTTAACGAGCAAAACATTGCTATAATTCTTGGAACCAAGCTTAATTATCCCTTTCCTCAAATTGTAATCCCTTGTTTACCAACAACTAAAAAAAAACTTTACTAATAGCCTTTTTCCAATTGCAACAATTCGAACAAAAGCTGCATTCCAATCACCGTCGATAAACAAACCGATATTCCCAAATTAGTCAACACAATGGAAATAGTTAATTGATAATCGCGCTCTTGTTTGCACAGTGTGGCGTCCGAAGATGAGATTACGGGCACTAATCTCTTTCGCCCCTCGAGAGAGAGAGGACGTTTTCTGTTTGCTGGTCCAAAGTGTAAACGTTTTGGAACGTCTGCAAACGGCGAGCACATTTTTGCTGTTGAGTAGTGGGGGAATATACTTAAGTTGGTTCAGGTTAGGCAGCCTCTTCAGTCCTGTGCATCATGGCCAGACTGAGCCCTTTCTGCGCGGGCTTGGCCCTGTTTGTGATTTTTGCCCTAACTTCCGCTGATGGTATGTACAATTTTTTTCTTCTTCTATTTTTTTAACTGTTTAAGGGTTGATTTTTTTATTTAAAAAGTGCGACGGATTAAAACTAGGGTGTTTATACTGTTAACTGTTAATGGTAGAGGCTTCTACTTCGTTATACATCATAATTCACAAATGAAACACTATTTTACCTTTGTATAACTGAGACTTTATTAAGTGACTATAGTTTCTACAACTTTAACTTGTCATTTTAAAACTCAAAAGAGAATTTGACCTAAACGTTACATATACTTTAATAGAGCGTTTTAACAAATTTAAAATATTTCATTGTATAATTCAATATCCGGAGGTGTATTTGCACGGGAAGTAGTTGTTTCAATGGATATTTATCGTCTTAAGTTGTCTTATTAATTAAGACATTGTTTGTATTTTCACGAATAGTTTTTTCGTAATTTTATATATTATATTTAATGAGAAACAAGTTGAAAATATATTATATTTAAAGTGTGCAAACTATAAGAAGCGTAAGCTTATTTTCTCGAATTCAAATAGTTTTGAATTTGAATTTATCTTGTTGAAACTATGGTCACTTAATAAAGTCTCAGTTATACAAACTACGTTAAAATCGTGTTTCACTAGGGTTCTTATCGTTAATCAATTAATTATTATTATTAAAATCAGAATTAGAAGACATTTTTGTAAATATATTTACATATTTACAAAAATGTTCTTCTAATTCTGATTTTTACACAAATTTTAGTCAATTAATTTATTCGGGCTTTCTTAGAATTAATGGCGTTGTTTAATCGTGGTTTATCTAGGTTTAAACTGCATTGCAGTGAATGGAACTTAAGCTAAACTCGAAGTTTAAGTTACTATTGAAAAACTGCCTTAGTTTTGCCTTTGTTTTTTAATTTAAACTAGATTTAGGCTTAACTCGGCTTAAGATATCTTAAGAGTGCAACATTAGGATAGTTAATTTTATTTAATTAATTATTCTTACCATTTTGTTTCTTGTATACTAACAACATTTTTCTTTTAATTCCTTTCTTACAACTCGTTACTCAGTTGATTTATTGAGGCTTTCTTAGAATTAACAATTTTAATTTCAATTGAGTTAAGAGAGATTTAAGCCATCTAAAGAGTGCGTCGGCTTAAAATTAGGGTTGTTACTTTTTTCAATTAATTAATCTGAATATATCTGCGTTTTTTTTATATCTGCAAAATGTTCTCTTATTTCTGATTTTAGATCTTGCAAGTCAATTCAATCTTTTACTTGTCTTCACAAAATTCTCTATTTTGTTAAATCGTGAACTTTTCTATAATAATTTTGTCAGCATTTTTTACATTTAAACTTAATATTTGTACAGCAAATATCAAAGTACAACTTTATACAGGGTGTCCCATTAGTGCATGTTCGGAGGATATCTCCGTTCTCGTTAAAGATAGAAAAATATTTTTTGGACGAAACTTACTTGACTTGAAGAGCTGCATAACCCAAAATTATTTTAATGTATATAGGATGTCCCATAAAAGTGGTACTGAAAGTAAATTTTTTTTTTAAATGGAACACCCTATATATTATTTGATGTTTAGATATTACTAACAATTATACGTATGTTTTATACAACATGCATATACCTAAACCTAACATATATCATAATATTTACAATTTAATGAAAAAAGTTAGATTTTTAGTTTATCAGATTTTAATTTATATCTCTATTATTAGTAATTTTAAAAATAATCGGTATGGTACTTTCATAATTTATACCCGACGATATCTTCAGCCGAAGTCAATTTTACCTTTGCATTTACTTTGTAGTAATTATAACCTCTCAATCTTAAGAAAATTCAAACAACAAAAACTTAGTTTTTTTAAATGGCACCCCCTATATTTTTATACGGCATAATATTCGTCTTGAAAGACGAATAATATTCCGTATATAAATATAGGGTGTGTCATTTAAATAAAATTAGTTTTTATTGTTTCAATTTTTTTAAGATTGACAGGTTATAATGACTAAAGACTGAAAGACGAATAATATGCCGTATAAAAATATAGGGTGTGCCATTTGAAAAAAAATAGTTTTTATTGTTTCAACTTTCTTAAAATTGACAAGTTATAATTACTACAAAGTAAGTGCAAAATTAAAATTGACTACGGCTGAGAATAGCGCCTGGTATAAATTATGAAAGTACCGTACCGATTATTTTTAAAGTTACTAATAACTGAGATATAAATTCAAATCTGATAACCTAAAAATCTAACTTTTCTCATTAAATTGTAAATATTATGAAATATGTTAGGTTTATGTATATACAATGTTATACAAAACATACGTATAATTAATAGCAATATCTAAAAATCAAATAATATATAGGGGGTTCCATTTAAAAAAATGTTGTTACTTTCAGTACCACTTTTATGGGACAGCCTGTATACATTAAAATAATCTTACGTTATGAAGCTGTTCAATTCAAGTAAGTTTGGCCTCAAAAATATTTTTCTATCTTGAACCAGAGCGGAGATATCCTGCGAGCACGCACTAATAGGACACCCTGTATATTCAAAATGTTCTCGTTAAACGTTTGTTTTTAATCATTCTTTTTTTTACACTAGAATGGATGTTGATACATGTACTTTCGTTTATTTTACTAAAATTTAGAAGCTATCCTAAACTCGAAATTTTACTGCATGCTTAACCAAGGATTGGAAACACTCATTAGAAGTTTCTAATTTAAACTTTTATAAAAACAGCGAATTTCTGAAAATGTACAGCGAAAAATTGTATGATACATTGTATGTACATGATAAATACCTTAACAAAAATATTAAATGAGCCCAAAACAAAATCTAGCAAACATATGAAAATAAAAAATGTATTAGTAAATTTAAAGAATTAGTAAACTTTTACATAAACAACAAATACCTAAAAATTTTTAACAAAAAACGGGATATGTATACGTAAGGTTATTATAAAAATGTATTTATAAATAACAATTTAATGATTTCTTTCTATTTTCATTTTATTCTAAAAAACTTGCTTCCTGGACCATACAAATCTGTGACATTTGCGACACATCAAAAATCGACTTTGACAAATTAAAATAATTGACGTCTCTTATACGTTATTGTATCCTATGTTTAATTTAATAAAAACAACTCTGGAGTGCTATGTAAATATTGTAATATTGATGTTGGTAGCTCTGAAATTATATCATAGGTTCAATTAAAAAAAATATCTAGAGTGCCATGGAAAATAATGTAGGTTGGCAACTCTGAAATTATACATTATAAATAATTATGCCTGACGTTTCATATGTCAATTCCTTGAGCGTGTAGCCAAGTTAAATTTAAAAAAAAGATTAAATCATAGTACTTTAGAGGTTTTTTTCAATGAACATACGATATACAGGGTGTCTAAGTTAAACCGTTCGTTAAAAATGTAATAAAAATTTGAAAAAAAATCCTTTCATGGTTGAATCAGTTCTCCTCGTGTGAAATATTTTCAACCTTATATCACTTCCGTTTCCACCGGAAGTTGCACCAAATTCGTTATTTTAAGCGGAACACCCTATATATTAGTAATTTTTTTGATTCCTCGTTTAAATTGCAACATATTTTATTCGAACATATGTACAGGGTGGTTGTTTTTCGGTGATATTATAGGGTATAGGCTAAACGGTAAGAGATACAAAAAAACTAAGATATATGTCCCGTTCTCTTTTTTAGTGGTTAGTTTAATGCCGCAATCAGATCTACGCAAACAAAAACGAACGCTTAATGAATTCAATTCATGGCCATCTAGAAAATATTATTTTTGCTTTTTGGTATTTTAGCTATTTAGGACAAAACAAAATATTGAGTGTTACATACTGTTGCAATCACAAGAAAAAATGCATTTTTTTGAGGTACTCAGATACAGGGTGTCCCATTTAAGAAAATAGTAGTTTTGATAATATCTCAAAAATTAGAACATCAATATTTTTTTTAAGTACGCCACTGGATTCTACGTAAAAAGTCATAAAACTTTCGTATTTAAATTTTGTTTGTATCTCTATAAATAACCGAGCCATAAGATATAATAAAAACCGGCAGATTTTGAGAATCACCCTGTATCTTCTAAACCAATCTAGTTAGCGTAGATCTGATTGCGGCATTAAACTAAACCCTAAAAAAGAGAACGGACATACATCTTAGTTATTTTGTATCTCTTACCGTTTAGCCTATACCCTATAATATCAACGAAAAACAACCGCCCTGTATACTTATCTCTTATAGTTTTCTAGAAAAAAAATATTTCTAAAATTTTGACCTCTATAAGGCAACTTGAAATCTGTCTGTAACTTCTATTAAGAATAAGATAAAAATATGATTTATATCTCTACTTGTACCTAGAGGAGCAAATTAATTTGAAGCTGTCAATTTTGACAATAAGTGTTCTTAAAATGTCAATATCTAAGTGCCCTCTTCAATATCTAGTAATTCAATTTTTTTAAGTAGAATGGTTCAGTTTTTTATCACATGGTACGATTGGGGGGGAAATTTCCTACAAAAAAGTATCATACAACTATACTCCTAAAGCTAGTAATTTTCGAATTATTTCAAAAATACTACTTGCCTACTAAAATTCAATTGCGACTTTTGCGCGCATTATACCCTGTATAAATGCGACGAAAAACGAATCTTCGAAATAAATCGAAAACTGCTTGCTTTAGGAGTATAGTTGTTAATACTTTTTTGTATGAAATCTTCCCCCCAATCGTATCATGTGATAAAAAATGGTGATGTGTCCATCATAGTACTTTCCCCCGTAAATTGCGTATTAAATCACTTTTAAAATATTTGTAGCATTATTATTTTCAAAATGTCTTCAACTTTTTGATAACTACAACTTTTATTTGAAACATTTTTCAATTGGATCAACACATACTGACACAAACCAATGACTAGATAAAAAACACTATTTATTGAATATCTCAAAAACTAAGAGTGCTATGACAAAAAGTGAACATACAAAAAATCTTTAATATTTAATTACCTACAACTTTTATTTGAAACATTTTGCAATTGTATCAACACACACACTGACACAAATCAATGACTAAATAAAAAACACTATTTATTAAATATCTCAAAAACTAAGAGTGCTATGACAAAAAGTAAGTGAACAATACATCTTCATTTTGTTATTATCTACAACTTTTATTTAAAAGAATTTTTTGTTTGATGAACATTTATTGAAAAAATCTGAAAAAACTGAAAAACGTTAAGAGTAAAGTACCACTTCCGGTTTTCCGATTTTCACCAAAAGCTTTTCAGTTCTTCCGATTGTAACAAAAAGCTTAAGTTTCAAGTTTCATCTCGATATCTTTAGCGGTTTTTGCGGTACAGCGCACACAGACTCACACACAGACAGACAGACATTTTTCAAAAATGGTCTTATTCGACTCAGGGGACCTCAAAACGGATATTTCCGCTAAAATTTTTGATTCGAAAATTTTCACGAAAACAATACTTTCCCTTTGTATTACATACGGGGGAAAGTAAAAAATAGGCCATTCTATTTAAAAAAATTGAATTACGAGATATTGAAAACGGCACTTCGATGTTGACATTTTAAGAATACTTATTGTCAAAATAGACAGTTTTCAATTAATTCACTCATAGAGGCATCCTCTACGTACAAGTAGAGATACAAATCATATTTTTACCTTATTCTTAAGAGAAATTACAGGCAGATTTCAAGATGCCTTTTGGAGGTCAAAATTTTGAAAACCCTTTTTTCTTTTCTTGAAAACTACAAGAGATAAGTGTACGTATGTTCGAAAAAAATAATATGCTGCAATTTAAACGAGGAATCCAAAAAATTACTAATATATATAGGATGTTTCGTTTAAAATATCAAATTTGGTGGTACTTCCGGTGGAACCGGAAGTGATATAAAGTTGAAAATATTTCACATGAGGAGAACTAATTCAACTGTATGACAAAGATTTTTTAAAAATTTTAGTGCAACGGCAACCCCATAAACTTTTACCGAACGGTTTAGCGTAGACACCCTGTATATCAATGTTTTCAATTGCTATAAAATATCAAAGATTATAAAATGTTTTTTTCTTATAAAGAAAGAAACATTTTATAATCTTTGATTAACACATGGAATAAACAATTAAATATCATGAAGCATTAACACTTGTTATTCGTAAATAGTGTAAAATTCCGTGAGAGCGACTTCCAAACTAGATGGTCAACAATGTGTAAACTTAGGCTAACCTAACGTGACCCGCATAAACAAACTACAGACAAACCTTATCAACTGGAAATTCACTGAAATATGTAAGACCTAACCTAATCAGTTGAATTTTATAAAGAACGCGGAAAATCACCTACGATAATTATATTGATGTTGTTCAATTATTATTGAATGTGTTTACATCACAGAATAAAGACTTTACTCTGTACCCAATGAGCAAATACATTCAAGTAATGTTTTATCAACATTAAAACAACGTTTAATGTTGTTACAATGTTCAATATTCCTCTTTTAGTTACGTGAAGTGTTTTCTAATAATTATTGTAGTAATCTCTTTCTTCACAAATTAGTTTTATTCACTTAATGTTGATAAAATGTTACTTGTTTGTTTTTTGCTCAGTGGGGTAGTTTACATTGAATAATAATTTTAAAATATTACATTTTTACTTTCCCCCGTATGTAATACAAAGGGAAAGTATTGTTTTCGTGAAAATTTTCGAATCAAAAATTTTAGCGGAAATATCCGTTTTGAGGTCCCCTGAGTCGAATAAGACCATTTTTGAAAAATGTCTGTGTGTCTGTGTGCGCTGTACCGCAAAAACCGCTAAAGATATCGAGATGAAACTTGAAACTTAAGCTTTTTGTTACAATCGGAAGAACTGAAAATCGGAAAACCGGAAGTGGTACTTTACTCTTAGCGTTTTTCAGTTTTTTCAGATTTTTTCAATAAGTGTTCATCAAACAAAAAATTCTTTCAAATAAAAGTTGTAGATAATAACAAAATGAAGATGTATTGTTCACTTACTTTTTGTCATAGCACTCTTAGTTTTTGAGATATTTCAAAAGTTGTGTTTTATCTAGTTATTGGTGTGTGTCGATAAAATTGAAAAATGTTTCAAATAAAAGTTGTAGAAAATGAAAAACTAAAGATTTTTTGTAGATTCACTTTTTGTCATAGCACTCTTAGTTTTTGATATATTTAATAAATAGTGTTTTTTATCTAGTCATTGATTTGTGTCAGTGTATGTGTTGATACAATTGAAAAATGTTTCAAATAAAAGTTGTAGGTAATGAAATATTAAAGATTGTTTGTATCTTTACTTTTTGTCATAGCACTCTTAGTTTTTGAGATAATAAATAATGTTCTTTTATCTAGTCATTGGTTTGTCTCAGTATATGTGTTGATGCAATTGAAAAATGTTTCAAATAAAAGTTGTAGTTATCAAAAAGTTGAAGACATTTTGAAAATAATAATGCTACAAATATTTTAAAAGTGATTTAATGCGCAATTTACGGGGGAAAGTACTATGATGGACACATCACCATTTTTTTTATTGAATTTTGATATTTAATAATATAAACTAAATAAAACTTAGAAATAAACGTGAAAGTCAAAAATGATTACACCGTAAAGGTAATCATTTTTGACTTTCACGTTTATTTCTGAGTTTTATTTAGTTTTATAATTTTTTTTATTATTACATATGTAAGAGTTTAATATGTTTTGTGTGTAATTTTTTTTTAATCTTGTCGAGTGTGCAGTCACCCTGCATAGAAACTTGTATCATTAAAGAGAGATCAAGAAAGGTCGAAAGTCAGCGTTCAGGTCTTTGGGTTCGAGACGTTTCGCGATAAATCAACCTTCTTATCATCGCGAATTAATGATGTTTTTCGCGATTATATTGTTGTCCCTTTTACTTCTTATCAAAACACAATAATATAAGCAAAGCAGTATTTATTGCATCAGCTTTAAGATAATGATAATATAATATGTGTATAAAGTCAACTTTAAAAAAATTAGATAATTCACAGAAGATATCAAACAAAACAAAAAAGGTTAAGAAACATTTTCCTGACTTCTGCAGAAGATACCAATAATATAAACACTTAAAAGGTAAAAATGAAATGTAATGTAATTAATTGTAAGTGGAGAACCACCTGTGATTTTTTTAAACGCATCCACTCACTGAGCAAACACAATTAGGTACCGTTTTCTCAACATTAAAACAACGTTTACTGTTGCTACAATGTTGATATAACGTTATTTGTTTGTTTTTTGCTAAATCTAAATCTATCTAGGTTTTAAGATAATCGAAAATCAAAGATATGCCATGAAATAAATTCTTCTAAGATTCTTGATAATTTTAGTACCTAGATTCTAGGTACTTACAGGTGGTAATAAAAATAAAAAAAAACCTTTGTAGTTTTTTTACTTTAAGAAAATCACACAGGTCTTCTTTGATTTTCGATTATCTTAAAACCTAGATAGATTTAGATTTAGCAAAAAACAAACAAATAACGTTATATCAACATTGTAGCAACATTAAACGTTGATTTAATGTTGAGAAAACGGTACCTAATTGTGTTTGCTCAGTGAGTGGATGCGTTTAAAAAAATCACAGGTGGCTCAAAAAAATATGCCATGAAATAAATTCTTCTAAGATTCTTGATAATTTTAGTACCTAGATTCTAGGTACTTACAGGTGGTAATAAAAATAAAAAAAAACCTTTGTAGTTTTTTTACTTTAAGAAAATCACAGGTGGTATCAAAATAAAGATGAAGGCGAAGAAAAACAAAACACTTGGTAATTGTTGAAGAAGTAAACAATTACCAAGTGTTTTTTCTTTGATTCTCGAATATCTCATTACCTAGATTCTACCACTACCTTCTTTATTATTTAAAAAATCTTAAAAAAAATACAGGTGGTAATAAAAATAAGAGCCTTTGTAGTTTTTTTACTTTGGGTAAATCACAGGTGGTGTTAAAATGAAGATACCTAAATATCATAAAGGTGAAGAGAAACAAAACACTTGGTAATTGTTTACTTCTTTTTTTTTTATTCTCGAATATCTCATTTCCTAGATTGTACCCCTACCTACAGGTGTTAAAAAAAATAAGAAACCTTTGTAGTTTTTTTAGATCTTCTTCTTTAATTCTCAGATCCCCCATCCATTTTAATCGTTAATCAATCTGGAAATTATTCTTTAGACAAACTACAGGTGATAATAAAAATAAGATTTCAGCAAATCAAGAAGATGAAGCAAAACAAATTACTTTTTAGTTTTCTATTTTTATTTCTTCATTTATATTTCTTGATCATGCCAGTCCACTGAGCAAATCTATTTAAGTAATGTTTCATCAACATTAAAAGAACGTTTTATGTTGCTATAATGTTGATACAATGTTATTTGTTTGTTTTTTGCTCAGTGGGAGAATTTAGATTTTATCCCCACTTCTTTCCAAACTTCAAACAATCAGCGAAATATTCATTAGAAAAATCACAGGTGATAACAAACAAATATCTAAATATTTAAACAATGAAAACAATAAAGAAATCACTTTTGAAGTTACAATTATCATCTTTAATTAATTAATTGATCAATATTGATAACAAACAAATACCTAAATATTTAAATACTGAAAACAAGAAAGAAAATACTTTTGTAGTTACAATCATCATCTTTAATTAATTAATTGATCTCACACTTTATCCCTTATCGATCGTCTTTTGTCTGAAGACCGCCAGGTGTTTGCAATTATCTCTGTATGAACTGTTGAAAACCGTTTGGGATGGCCGTGATTCATATACGCACACAAACACACATGCAAACATTATAAAAAGCTCTTACGCTCAATTTAATAATAAATTGGATAATCGTTGCGGGAATAAGTCAAATATGATAATGATCCCTTTACTCTCTCAGAGTTTATACACATGTGTGTACAGAGAATTGTGTACGTTTTGTTTTGAAAACGGAAACATGTTCTGTAAAAATGATAATAATGTGTAATTGTTAATGAAACATATGTTTTATTAACAATTACACATTATTATCATTTATGATTATAACAATCTAAAGTGTTTTTAATTTTGATCACCCTTTCTTTTAAAGGACTAAAATCGGTTAAGTTTTAATCATTTTACAACTGATTTAATTTCTTGATGCTCTCAACACCTGATCCATGTTACCCCTTTTATTGTATATTCTTAGATTTATGTTAAAAAAGCTGCCAACTTACATAAAAGTAACAAGATATAACATTATTCTAAAGTGTATTTAATTCGGTAAGTTGCTTTTTAAATGATTAAAATCGGTTAAGATTTAAACATCTTACAGTCCATTTAATTTGTTGATTGTGTACGAAGGGTGATCAAAAAGTAAGGTTAAAAACCGATATTCCTGGAGTTTCGCCTGCTATACAGAAATCGTTTAATTTTTTTTTGTATCTGGTTGTACCATATTATTATTCTACCACTATTTAATGTTAGATTCATTTGTTGTTTCTTGCATGCTATATTTAATTTTTTTCATATTTTTTACTTTTTCTTTTACAAAATTATCCACTGAGCCAAAAATAAACAAATAACGTTTTATAAACATTGTTACAACATTAAACGTTGTTTTAATTTTGATCAAATATTATTTAAATGTGTTTGTTCGGTGGGTTTCTTTTTTTACTTTGCTTTTATTGTTACTTTGATTATTGTTATTATTAAAAAAATGTTTCCTTGTAATTGGAATTATCTGTTGCCAAATAAATAAATAAAAAACATCGAATAACTGAGTGGATTTCTTCGCGAGACCACTCTTCGAAACGCGTCGCCATTTCTGTTAACCTGCAAATAGCGCTGTAGGTCGCGGGTAGAAAAACCTCTCCACAGTTAGGGACCGCATGTATTACAAGTACCGCACACTTCTACTTTTTGTATAACAGACGAAACTCCAGCAATATCGGCCTTGTAACTCTACTTTTTGATTATCCCTCGTAAGTACCTAGATTCTACTCCCACCCTTTTCAATCCACATCCGACAAAATGTAACTTAGTTGAATTGCTTCTCCAGATAAATGCCGTACCGGATGCCAAGGTGTAACGCCTAACCACTTCAAGTATGCCGAGGGAACGACCTACAAGTACAACTTGGAGTCCAACGTGGACGTCACGCTGTCCAGTGCCGAAGGACAGCAGTCCACGACCAAGCTTAAGGCCACTGTCCTGCTGACCCAACAGCCGCAATGCAACCAGGTGATCAGGATCCAGAACGTCCAGGTCGTCGGGTCCGACGGCAAAAAGCACGGCACCATCCCCGACCTCGAAAAACCCGTCAGGATCAACTTCCACGATGGACACGTCGAGGACGTCATCTGCACAGAAGTCGGAGACACGCAGAACTCTCTTAACATCAAGAGGGCTGTCGCCTCACTTTTCCAAGTAAGTTTAGTTCGATGTTATATAGAAGAAAGGTGCATTTTTAAATATCAAACGATAAATATACGCGTTTTGAAGAGTGTTCAACACCCACCTCGGAGTGTACCCACCTCGGCTTTGCTAGACTACCTAAACCAGGTAGGCTAGCTGTGGAAACGCTTGCTCGAAGTAAATTTAATTTAAATAACTCAACAGATCAAATACATGGTCACAACAAACAGTGTAACACATATTTTGTGTTGCTTTTTAGGCTGCCCTGAAACATCATCACGAAACCGACATCTTCGGCGTCTGTCCGACGGACTTCCACACGCACAAAGAGGGCAACATGCTGACCATCACCAAATCCCGCCACCTGAACCGCTGCTCGCACCGCGAAAACGTCAAACACGACTTCATGGCCACAGCATTCAACCTCCACAGCGAGATCAAAGCCTCCCCGCTTCTGAAATCCGATTACACTTCCGAGCAACGGATCAAGGATGGAATTTTGGACCACGTCTTGGTCACCGAGAATTACCAGTACATGCCATTCTCGGTCGGCAAAAACGGCGCTAAAGCCACCGTCCAAACCAAATTGCAACTCACCGGCAAGTCGAAGGATAACCCGAAAGTCAGGTGCAGCGAGCCGAAGAGCATCCTCTTCGAGAACCCGCATCCAGTCATCGCGCAAAAAACAGACGTCGCTACGATTCTGCAAGCCGTTAAAGACACTGCTAACAGTATTTCCGTTACCGTTGGGGATAACACCGCCGGGAAGTTCGCTCAGCTCATCAAGATTTTGGAAGGAGCTAAGAAAGATGATCTTCTGGCTGTTTACAATCAGGTCAAGTCTGGAGCTGGTTTCAACGACAAGACCATCGCCAAGAGGGTGTTTTTGGACGCGCTCTTCAGGACCGCTACCGGGGAATGCGTTGAGGTCGCCATTGAACTTCTGAAGAACAAGAAGGAGCTGTCCAGCGCTGAACAAAAAATGGTTTACTTGAGCATGGCTTTCGTCAGACACGCCACACCCAGTTCTTTGGCTACTGCTTCTGTAAGTACTAAATTAACTTAGTTAACAGATCTAATAACATCTAGGATAGCTAAGATATCTAGTAAATCTAGTTTCTAGATTTAATAGTATACAATATATTTGGTTACTAGATCTAATAGTAACTATGATATTTGTATAGCATATCAAATAGTAGCGTTATTAGCCACACCCAGTTCTTTGGCTACCGCTTCTGTAAGTACTAAATTTACTTAGTTAATAGATCTAATAAAATCTAGTATGGCTAAGATACCTAGGATTGTAAATCTAGTTCCTAGATTTATAAGTATCCAAGATATTTGGTTACTAGATCTAATAGTAACTATATTTGTATACCATATCAAATAGTAGAGTTACTAGAATGCCTACCATTTACATCTAACCTTTCTTATTACTGCCACACCTAGTTCTTTGGCTACCGCTTCTGTAAGTACTAAATTAACTTAGTTAACAGATCTAATAACATTTAGGATAGCTAAGATACCTAGGATTGTGAATCTAGTTCCTAGATTTACAAGTATCCAAGATATTTGGTTACTAGATCTAATAGTAACTATATTTGTATACCATATCAAATAGTAGAGTTACTAGAATGCCTACCATTTACATCTAACCTTTCTTATTACTGCCACACCTAGTTCTTTGGCTACCGCTTCTGTAAGTACTAAATTAACTTAGTTAACAGATCTAATAACATTTAGGATAGCTAAGATACCTAGGATTGTGAATCTAGTTCCTAGATTTACAAGTATCCAAGATATTTGGTTACTAGATCTAATAGTAACTATATTTGTATACCATATCAAATAGTAGAGTTACTAGAATGCCTACCATTTACATCTAACCTTTCTTATTACTGCCACACCTAGTTCTTTGGCTACCGCTTCTGTAAGTACTAAATTAACTTAGTTAACAGATCTAATAACATTTAGGATAGCTAAGATACCTAGGATTGTGAATCTAGTTCCTAGATTTACAAGTATCCAAGATATTTGGTTACTAGATCTAATAGTAACTATGATATTTGTATACCATATCAAATAGTAGCGTTATTAGCTGAGCTGGGCAGGATTCGAATCCTGGATTCGAATCCTTTTAGAGGATTCAAAAGAGGCATTCGAATACTTTAGTTATACTGGATTCGTGATCCGGATTCGTCACATTTTATAAGAGGATTCGTATTCGAATCCAAATGCGGGTGATTCGAATCCTCATAAAAGGATTCGAATATTTATAAAAGGATTCGAATACTTACAAAAGGATTCGAATACTTACAAATAGATTTGAATCGTCAAAAATAATTCATATTAACATGTTTTGTGTGTTTTTAAATTTCTCGTTAAATCACTGTTTTATACGCGTGGCGCATGAAGTAAAATTTCGAGTTTAGAAAAGCCCCGTGAAAATTTGTCTCGGGTCGCTACGCGACCCTCGACAAATTTTCTACGCGGGGCTTTTCTAAACTCGAAATTTTACTTCATGCTTAGTCTGGGAGGGGAAACGCTCGTTCGAAACTTCTAACTGATTACTTTAATAAGAACATTAAATGACTGGAAATGTTTTAAAAAATAATAATCTAATTTTCAAAATTTTGTTTAACGTTATTTGAAGTAAAACTGACATGGTAGCCACAATCTAAAATGTTAAAGTTTTCCGACATTTCTCTGATTCGAGATTTTTTCCCTGACCTTTTAATATAACTTTCTTCTATGGGAAACCCCTAGTTTGTTAAACTGTTTTCATTGTTTTTGTCAATATTCAAGTTGGTTTTATAAATTTTTACGTATTTTGTAATTTGTATGATGCCTGTTGATTTTGACAAATTTAATAATATCATATAGCTTTTTTGTCAGTGTTTTAGTCAATTTGGATAAAATGCCATGACTTTTCTCTGACTTTCCCGGTTTTAATGATATTCAGTGATTTTTTTATTTACGTAATTTTCAGGCATTCGTCGATTTTATAATAGAGTTCAATTTGAAGTTTTGAACGAGTGTGTCCACTCCCAGACTAAGCATGAAGTAAAATTTCGAGTTTAGAAAAGCCCCGCGTAGAAAATTTGTCGAGGGTCGCGCAGCGACCCGAGACAAATTTTCACGGGGCTTTTCTAAACTCGAAATTTTACTTCATGCGCCACGCGTACAAGACACTGATTTGAAGTGAAGTTCAAAAACAAACAAATACGTCTTTAATCAGAGTAACACAGATATTTAGTCTGTTACTAACGATGGTTAGTGTTAATAATAAATAATTAGGTTTTAAATATTTTTGCTAAGACAACTGATAACAATATTTATATGTTAATGGTTGCAAAAGAATAATAAAATCAAATTTATTCGTAAAGGATTTGTATTCGTGATTCGAAAAAACAGGATTCGAATCTTTGATTCGAATCATATTTATCTCTTACGAATCCTTTATTCGAGTACTCGTGATTCGAATCATATTAGGTGATTCGGGTTCGTGATTGGAATCCTTTTCACGAGGATTCGTCCCAGCTCTGGTTATTAGAATACCTACCTTTTAGATCTAACCGTTCTAATTACTGCCACACCTAGTTCTTTGGCTACCGCTACTGTGAGTACTAAATTAACTTAGTTAACAGATCTAATAACATCTAGGATAGCTAAGATACCTAGGATTGTGAATCTAGTTCCTAGATTTATAAGTATCCAAGATATTTGGTTACTAGATCTAATAGTAATTATGATATTTGTTTACCATATCAAATAGTAGCGTTATTAGAATATCTACCTTTTAGATCTAACCTTTCTAATTACTGCCACACCCAGTTCTTTGGCTACCGCTTCTGTAAGTACTAAATTAACATAGTTAACAGATCTAATAACATCTAGGATAGCTAAGATACCTAGGATTGTGAATCTAGTTCTTAGATTTATAAGTATCCAAGATATTTGGTTACTAGATCCAATAGTAACTATGATATTTGTTTACCATATCAAATAGTAGCGTTACTAGAATGCCTACCTTTTAGATCTAACCTTTCTCATTACTATTTTCATGCAGGTCCTTCTTGATATGCCAAATGTCCCACGCGAAGCCTACCTTGGTATCGGCACACTGGCCGGCAGATACTGCAAGTCCCACGACTGCAAAAACGTCGACGAACTCAACAAGCTGACCCAAAAATTGGCCTCTAAAATCAAGGAAGGAAAACCCGCTAACCGTCAACAGGAAGATGAAACTGTCGCCGCACTTAAAGCCTTGGCCAACATGAAACATCTGGTCGATTCAGTCCTTCCGAAAATTGTAACAGTTGCTCAAGACAAGAAAGCCCCTGTTAGGGTGAGGGTCGCCGCTTTGGAGGCCTACCAGTCGGACGCTTGCAAGGATAAACTCAGGGACAGCGCGATTGGTATTTTGAAGGACATCCAGCAGGATTCTGAGATTAGGATCAAGGCTTACTTGGCTTTGGCCCAGTGTCCAAATGGAAAGGTTGCTAATGTTATTAAGACTGTTTTGGATAATGAGCCTAGTTATCAAGGTTAGTATGTTTTGAAATTATTCAATAAACGCAGTATAGGTTTAAAGATAAGTCTTCATTGAAGTATCCAACGCTTACCATGCCTATTATTAAGCAATAATAAGCATGGTAAGCGTTAGACACTCTACGGGCTTAGGTTGTAGGCTTTACGGAAGGGCTAAATAGTAGAATAAGGGAAGTCTTGGACATAAATATGAGTAGACTAAAGATGAAACTTAGATATGAGTAGCTTTAGACGCTTTATGAATAGGAAGTATCACAAATTAGCCATTTGTATTTGCCTTTTTTACAATAAGCACAGTATAGGTTTAAAGTTAAGTCTTCATTGAAGTGTCCAACGCTTACCATGCCTATTATTAAGCACTAATAAGCATGGTGAGCGTTGGACACTTTACTGGCTTCGGTTGTAGGCTTTAAGGAAGGGTTAAAGAGTAGAATAAGGGAAGTGTTGGACATAAATATGACTAAACTAAAGATGAAACTTAGATATGAGTAGCTTTAGACGCTTTATGAATAGGAAGTATCACAAATTAGCCATTTGTATTTGCCTTTTTTACAATAAACACAGTATAGGTTTAAAGTTAAGTCTTCATTGAAGTGTCCAACGCTTACCATGCCTATTATTAAGCACTAATAAGCATGGTGAGCGTTGGACACTTTACTGGCTTCGGTTGTATGCTTTAAGGAAGGGTTAAAGAGTAGAAGTGTTGGACATAAATATGACTAAACTAAAGATGAAACTTAGATATGAGTAGCTTTAGACGCTTTATGAATAGGAAGTATCACAAATTAGCCATTTGTATTTGCCTTTTTTACAATAAGCACAGTATAGGTTTAAAGATAAGTCTTCATTGAAGTGTCCAACGCTTACCATGCCTATTATTAAGCACTAATAAGCATGGTGAGCGTTGGACACTTTACTGGCTTCGGTTGTATGCTTTAAGGAAGGGTTAAAGAGTAGAAGTGTTGGACATAAATATGACTAAACTAAAGATGAAACTTAGATATGAGTAGCTTTAGACGCTTTATGAATAGGAAGTATCACAAATTAGCCATTTGTATTTGCCTTTTTTACAATAAGCACAGTATAGGTTTAAAGATAAGTCTTCATTGAAGTGTCCAACGCTTACCATGCCTATTATTAAGCACTAATAAGCATGGTGAGCGTTGGGCACTTTACTGGCTTCGGTTGTAGGCTTTAAGGAAGGGTTAAAGAGTAGAATAAGGGAAGTGTTGGACATAAATATGACTAAACTAAAGATGAAACTTAGATATGAGTAGCTTTAGACGCTTTATGAATAGGAAGTATCACAAATTAGCCATTTGTATTTGCCTTTTTTACAATAAACACAGTATAGGTTTAAAGATAAGTCTTCATTGAAGTGTCCAACGCTTACCATGCCTATTATTAAGCACTAATAAGCATGGTGAGCGTTGGACACTTTACTGGCTTCGGTTGTAGGCTTTAAGGAAGAGTTAAAGAGTAGAATAAGGGAAGTCTTGGACATAAATATGACTAAACTAAAGATTAAACTTAGATATGAGTAGCTTTAGACGCATTATGAATAGGAAGTATCACAAATTTGCCATTCGACTTTCCCCTTTTTTTGTTCATTTCTAACAATTTCTTTTCAATTCTATTTTCTAGTTGGTGGCTTCATCGTTTCACACATCCGCA
The DNA here is from genome assembly GCA_932526585.2 of Philonthus cognatus. Lineage (NCBI taxonomy): Eukaryota > Metazoa > Arthropoda > Insecta > Coleoptera > Staphylinidae > Philonthus > Philonthus cognatus. The sequence goes on from OW052242.1 coordinate 139,773,674, forward strand.
ACTTGCGCGCCTCCGCCAACCCCGACAAAGAGCTGGCCAAGCGCGAGCTGTCCAACGTCAACACCATGAAGCGCTTCCCGATCGACCCTCGCAAATACTCCCACAACAACGAGTACTCCTACGCCTTTGACACCCTGGGAATGTCCAGCTCCGCCGAAAACAACGTCATCTACTCCCAGAACTCCTACATCCCGCGCTCCGCCTGTCTGAACCTCACCACCGAAATCTTCGGACACAAGTTCAACTTTTTGGAAATCGACGCGCGCCAAGAGAACCTCGATAAAGTCATCGAGCACTATTTCGGACCCATGGGGTACTTAAGGAATAAAGACGCCGAAGAGTTAGTTAGCAGCGGAAAGGCTTCAGCTGAGAAGATCATGCAGCATATAAAGGACCGCTACACGAAGACTAGGGGAAAGAGGAGCATTCCGAAGGCGGAGCTCGAAGCGATCGCCAAGCAAGTGCAGATCAAGACTCAGGATTATAACAACGATTTAGATTTGGATTTGAGCGTTAAGATGTTCGGAGGTGAATTCCTTTTCTTGAGCCTCAATGATGACACCCAGAAATTCACACCTGATGTGATCATCGATAAAATTTTCGACGCCCTGGATTCGGGAATCGAGAAGATGAAAAACTTCGAGCACACCTTCCAAAACAACATGCTCTTCATGGACGCTGAACTCAGCTACCCGACCTCGATGGGCTTTCCGCTTAGGTTATCAGTTGAGGCCACTTCCTCAGTCCAACTCAAAACCGCCGGGTCTTTCGACATGCGCGCTCTCTTAAACGGCAACAAAGATACTTTGATGAAACTAAAACTAATCCCATCCGCAAACGTCGAAATCGCTGGACGGATGGTCGTGGACGCCGGCATCATGGAATCAGGACTTAAGGTGGTGTCCAACTTGTACACCGCAACCGGCGGCGCTTTGGAAGTCGAATTCTTCAACTCCGGAAACGGCGTTGATGTTAAATTCTCCATCCCAATTGAGAAACAGCAGTTGATCCAAGCCAAGCACGATATCGTCTTCACTTGCAGGGAAAACGGCGCTGCCGAACACGATCAGACTCTTAAGTTCATTGAAAGCAAAGATTTCTCGATCTGTTTCGATCAACTTAGCCCTATCATCGGCTTGACAGTTTGCGCTGAGCTCAACACGCCCAATTACCAGCTCAATCAAGGACCTTACTTGCCCTTCCCGCTTAATGGACACTCGAAGGTTGGAGTTTGGATCGAAAGAGAGAAACCGCTTACCTACCATATTAAGGATGTCGTCTTTACTGGTAAGTAGGGATGTTCCGATCCCAAAAAAATATCGATTATATCAAAGTATCGATACGGTAAAGAACCGTAATTAAAAGTATCGATATTTAAAATATCGATACTTTTCGATACCAGATATTTTTGATTTAGTCCCAGTTGCACCATAAAAGTTGAACTTGAGCTCAAACTGAACTTGAGTTCAAGATGACAATTGTCATTGTTCTAATGTCACTTTGAACTAAAGGTCAGAGTTGAACCATAAATTCCAAGTTATTCTATAAAAAAACACGCCTTTACGAACCTATTTTTTTGTAGATGCCAACAAACTAGGGTTCCAATTCGTGATGGAAACAATCGGCGACCAACAACCAGTCAGCTTGTTAATCGAAGGCCACGCTATGCCCGAAAAATACATTAAGGCGACACTGAACACTCCAATCAAAAAAGCCACCTTGGAAGGCCGCCTGATCGACACCGATAATGAAAAATCCGTCAGCGCGCTTTTCCAAAACGACAACGATGAATACTCCGCGAAATTCGGTATTGGAATTGCCGGAAACGCCGCTAAAGCCACCTACACTCCATTAATCGAATACAAAACTCCCGCTCACGGCGTGCAAAAATCCCCCTACACCGTAGAGGGCGCTATTATCGCAGAAAAGAACGGAGATAAGTCGACTTACAACTTCAAGGATTTGAAACTGGTAGCACCGAACCGTCCACCAATCACAATCGCCGGATTCATTTCGCGCGATAAAGGCGCTTACGGCTGGGACATCACCGTTGCTGATGGAACCAATCAAGGAACCCTGAAGGGAAACCTCCAGGCCACATCAGACGCCTTAACCGTTGATGTCCTGATGAAGAACAGCATGAGTCCAATTTCCAACTTCCACTTGGATTACAAGTTTACCCGCAAAGACGAAACCTTCAACAGTCTCCTAACTTTCATCCACGGCGGGGAACTCGACAACCAGCAAAACAAGCTCACGCTGGACAGCAAGCTCATCCACAAATCCAAGAGCCCGCAGGACTACCACTACGAAACCAAAAACAAATTCTCCTACCCGCTTTTCGGAATCCAAGGCGAGTTCGATTTCAAGAAACAGCCTAAGGTTTTCGAGTACGATATTGAAGGAAAGTACAATAACATCAAGGCCGGCTCGGAGATGAAGTTGAATTACAACAAGAAGACCCCAGGAGATTACGATTTCAAGTTCGAGGTCGACGCGCTGGACAACAAGATGAAGGCCGACGCTAAGAGGGAGATCAACGGGGAAGTTTCCAAAATTGAGAACAGCGTTGAAATCAACGGAAAGAAGATGGAGATGAACGGTGTTGTTACGCATAAAATGAAGCCTAATGATGTTCAGGTTGGCGCGCTGGTTACTTTCAAGGGGACTCAACTGCCTGAACCTTTGACGTAAGTTTAGTTACAATCAAAAATTTACAGAACTTCTCAATCAAATAAATTGAATTAAATCATGTTTTTGAGTTTACGTGAAGTGATTATTACACTAAAAAAGACTGTTATTCCTTACTTCACTTTTTATTTGTATCGAACGATAATAAAAAGTGAAGTAAGGAATAACAGTATTTTTTAGTGTAATCATGTATTCGCTTCGCTACGTGCCCAAGCCAAATTTTCAGGCTTTTCTAAACTCAAAATGTTACTTCATGCTTACTTAGACTGGGAGTGCAAGACACTCGTTACGCAACAATCAATTACTTATTGCGTCATTAGTGTTAGGTTAGGTGACAGTTTGTAGTGTTAGATCAGGTGACAGTTTGTAGTGTCTAACCTAACACTACAAACAGTCACCTGACCTAACACTACAAACTGTCACCTGACCTAACACTACAAACTGTCACCTAACCTAACACTAATGACGCAATAAGTAATTGATTGTTGCGTAACAAGTGTCTTGCACTCGGTTGTGGTTTGTGGTATTGAGTTAGATCCGTGTAATTAGTAAAACTTTACTTAAAATCTATGTTCTACATGTGGCGCATGAAGTAAAATTTCGAGTTTAGAAAAGCCTAATTTGGCTTGGTCGCTCCGCTTCGCTACGCGCCCAAGCCAAATTTTCAGGCTTTTCTAAACTCGAAATTTTACTTCATGCTCAGTCTGGGAGTGGAAGACATTCGTTACGCAACAATCAATTACTTATTGCATCATTAGTGTTAGCTTGGGTGACGGTTTGTAGTGTTAGGTTAGGTGACGGTTTGTAGTATTAGGTTAAGCGAGGGTTCGTAGTGTTAGGTTAGATGAGGGTTTGTAGTGTTAGGTTAGGTGAGGCTTTGTAGTGTTAGGTTAGGTGACAGTTTGTAGTGTTAGGTCAGGTGACAGTTTGTAGTGTTAGGTTAGGTTGCGGTTTGTGGTATTGGGTTAGATCCGTGCAATTTGTAAAACTTTACTTGAAATCTATGTTCTACATGTGGCGCATGAAGTAAAATTTCGAGTTTAGAAAAGCCTAATTTGGCTTGGTCGCTCCGCTTCGCTACGCGCCCAAGCCAAATTTTCAGGCTTTTCTAAACTCGAAATTTTACTTCATGCTTAGTCTGGGAGTGGAAAACACTCGTTACGCAACAATCAATTACTTATTGCATCATTAGTGTTAGCTTAGGTGACGGTTTGTAGTGTTAAGTTAGGTGACGGTTTGTAGTATTAGGTTAGGGACTACAAACCGTCACCTAACCTAACACTACAAACCGTCACCTAACCTAACACTACAAACCCTCACCTAACCTAACACTACAAACCCTCACCTAACCTAACACTACAAACTGTCACCTGACCTAACACTAAAAACTGTCACCTAACCTAACACTACAAACCGTCACCTAACCTAACACTACAAACCCTCGCCCAACCTAACACTACAAACCCTCACCTAACCTAACACTACAAACCCTCACCTAACCTAATACTACAAACCGTCACCTAACTTAACACTACAAACCGTCACCTAAGCTAACACTAGTGAGGCAATAAGTAATTGATTGTTGCGTAACGAGTATCTTCCACTCCCAGACTAAGCATGAAGTAAAATTTCGAGTTTAGAAAAGCCTGAAAATTTGGCTTGGGCGCGTAGCGAAGCGGAGCGACCAAGCCAAATTAGGCTTTTCTAAACTCGAAATTTTACTTCATGCGCCACATGTAGAACATAGATTTCAAGTAAATCCAAATTTTCAGGCTTTTCTAAACTCGTAATTTTACTTCGTGCTTAGCCTGGGAGTGGAAAACCCTCGTTTAAAAATTCAAATTGAAATCTTTTAAAAAACATGTCGTAAAATTTAAATAGGGTGGTCCAACTAGCGGTTTCTTTTTAAAAATGCTATAAAATAAACTCGGATCAATATTTTTGAAAATGTTAGTGCTTTGTTGGTAAGAGCAATCCTTCCTATTAATAATTGAATACATGTTCATTCATATGGCTGCCTTGGCTTGCACGACAAAAACCCATCTTGTCAACCCAATTTTTTAGTACATTTTCGATGGTTGAGGGCTCTATCTCACGAATAGCTCGACTAATATTGTGCTTAAGCGCCTGAATCGTTTGTGGATTGTCTGTATAACATAACATAACATAACAGCACTACAAAAAATGGTCCAACGGCATCAAATCGCAGCTCCGTTAAGGCCAATTGGTATCACCAAAACGACTAATTACGCGATTTCTGCACTTAGTGCACAAAGGATCGATTGTTTGATAGGCAGTGGTATGTTGCGCCATCCTGCTGAAACCAAAGATCGTTCAAGTCCTCAATTTCTTGCTGCCTCGGCTTGCACGACAGAAACCCATCTTGTCAACTCAATTTTTTGTACATTTTCGGTGGTTAGAGCTCTATCTCACGAATAGCTCGACTTATATTGTGCTTAAGCGTCTAAATCGTTTGTGGATTGTCTGCATAACATAGATATTTAACAGCACCCTACAAAAAATAGTCCAACGGCATCAAATCCCAACTCCGTGAAGGCCAATTGATATCACCAAAACGACTAATTACGCGATTTTCTCACTTAGTGCACAAAGGATCGATTGTTTGATAGGCTGTGATATGTTGCGCCATCCTGCTGAAACCAAAGATCGTTCAAGTCCTCAATTTCTTGCTGCCTCGGCTTGCACGACAGAAACCTATCTTGTCAACCCAATTTTTTAGTACATTTTCGATGGTTGCGGGCTCTACCTCGTGAATAGCTCGACTAATATTGTGCTTAAGCGCCTGAATCGTTTGTGGATTGTCTGCATAACATAGATATTTAACAGCACCCTACAAAAAATAGTCCAACAGCATCAAATCGCAGCTCCATTAAGGCCAATAGATATCACCAAAACGACTAATTACGCGATTGCCGCACTTAGTGCACAAAGGATGGATTGTTTGATATGCTGTGGTATGTTGCGCCATCCAAAGATCGTTCAAGTCCTCAATTTCTGGCTGCCTCGGCTTGCACGACAGAAACCCATCTTGTCAACTCAATTTTTTTATACATTTTCGGTGGTTAAGGGCTCTATCTCACGAATAGCTCGACTTATATTGTGCTTAAGCGTCTAAATCGTTTGTGGATTGTCTGCATAACATAGATATTCAACAGCACCCTACAAAAAATAGTCCAACGGCATCAAATCCCAACTCCGTGAAGGCCAATTGATATCACCAAAACGACTAATTACGCGATTACCGCACTTAGTGCACAAAGGATCGATTGTTTGATAGGCTATGATATGTTGCGCCATCCTGCTGAAACCAAAGATCGTTCAAGTCCATGTTCTCAATTTCTGGCCACTTCTTCTTCTTCTTGTTGTGCCTTATCCGTTGCGGACGTTGGCAATCATCATGGTAATTCAGACTTTATTAGCAGCTTGTCGGAACAATTCAATGGATGTGAGACCGAACCATTGAAGTAGGTTTTTAAGCCACGAGTATCTTCTTCGGCCTGGCCCTCTTTTACCATCCACTTTGCCTTGTAGTATCAGCTGTAGGATTCGGTATTTGCTATTTCTTATAATGTGACCGAAGTATTGAAGCTTCCGCTGTTTAACTGTTATTGATACTATAAGTCGATAATCATGCCTCTGTAATAACCGAAATGGCGAGTTGATGTTTTTGAATTGGCCTTCATACTTTGGGCTACAAAGTAGGTGGGTGTGCAAAAGGGGTTAAGTCAGATATTTATGCAAATAGACGTAAGTAAATAACAAAATGTATAAACAGGGCATTTCTTTCTGGAGTATACATATCCCGATAATTACACCGTTTTTTTTTAATTTGTGGGAATTCGTTGTTTCAAAGCGTTCAATTTGAGGCTTTTAACGAGTGTTTTCTACTCCCAGACGAAGCATGAAGTAAAATTTCGAGTTTAGAAAAGCCTAAGAATTTGGATTGGCCGCGTAGCGAAGCGGAGCGGTCAATCAAAATTAGGCTTTTCTAAACTCGAAATTTTACTTCATGCGCCACGCTTAAAAACACTGATTTACAGTGACGTTCAAAAAACACACACACAACAACGATCATAGGCAGCCCAATATACGATAGACTTAGTGCACAAAGGATTGATTGTTTTGTTGCGCCATCCTGCTAAAACCAAAGATCGTTCAAGTCCTCAATTTCTGGCCACATAAGTCGATAATCATGCCTCTGTAATGACTGAAATGGCGAGTTGATGTTTTTGAATTGGCTGTCATACTTTGGGTTACAATGGCAATATTCTTATCGGTACGCACTGGATGAGGAGGGAGGGGGGGCTTTTATGGTCCACTAAAATTACAATCTTATGAACTATTTGCACAGATTTGCGTACAGCAGGCGCGGTTGGTGCTTCATTTCGATCGATTTTTTCTTCGGAATTCGCTGTTTGAACAACAGACCGGTTACTTTAAAAATAAGTTTTCAATATTTCTCAAGGGTGTTGAATTTTGTACATTTCGTACCGCGGGCATACGGTGCTTCATTTCGATTGATTTTTTTGTTCAGAATTGGCACTGTTTGGACAACAGACCCGTTACTTTGAAAATAAGTTTTCAATATTTCCCAAGGGTGTTGAATTTTGTACATTTCGTACTTCGGGCATACGATGCTTCATTTCGATTGATTTTTTTTTCAGAATTCGCACTGTTTGGACAACAGACCCGTTACTTTGAAAATAAGTTTTCAATATTTCCCAAGGGTGTTGAATTTTGTACATTTCATACCGCGGGCATACTATACTAAATTTTTCTCAATATTTTAAGATCAAAAGATTAGTCAGAGTCAAGATAACAAATGATTAAAAAATAAGCCGCTAGATGGACCACCCTTTATGCATATGTATACCTAAAAGAAAAATGTTGGTCTGTCACGACTTACCATCTTTTGTGCAGGGCTAGCAAATTGTATATAAATTTTATTGTTCACTTAAGTCTGTTTGTATAAATATCTGACTTAACCCCCCCATTAAGCAATCACATCTTAGCAGCGACGGCTCGCAGCCTAACTTCAGAGTCCGCCACAGCGCCAAGACACACAAAATTTGAGGTTGGGATCGCGCTTTATAAATTCAAGGAATTGCACAATAAGGTTACCTTTCAATAACGGATACATATTACCTTGGGTCTCTGACCGACCCTGAAGTTAGCCGTCGCTGCATCTTAGTAATGTATCATCAACATTAAAACAACGTTTAATGTTGCGACAATGGTGATGTAACGTTATTTGTTTGTTTTTGCTCAGCGGGCCGTTTGCACACTCACCCGCGATTTCTATCAGGCATTCTAAATTTGGATAATCTAGTATTTTTCTTTTCTCTTGCAGTGTTGATCAATCTTTGACTTACATTCCACAAGAGCTAAAGACCCACTTGAAGGTGTCCAGACCAAGCAACACCTACATCGATTTCGACCTCAAGGCCGCGAAAACCGCCGGAGCCAACGGACACCTGAAGGCCAACTTCCCTCAAGTTCTTGTCGCCAACGGAGAAATCTCCGCCCCCAACTGGAACGGAAAATCCTGGATTGTCTTCGATTTGTTGAAGATCCAAAGGAAGGTCAAATTCGACTCCACTTTCCAATTGGGCGCTCCCACTTACAACGTCGCCGTCTCGTTCTATCCCAACTACGAAAAAGACCCGAAGAAGATTACCATCACTTCCAATAACCAGATCCAAGAGAATTCGATTGAGTCCAAGTGAGTATTGTTAGATATGTTTAAAACTAGAATGTCTAGAACAGGGGTTCTCAACCGGGAAAACACGCCCCATTAGGGGGGCGCGACAAGATATCAGGGGGTCGCAACAGATTTCCTAAAGAGTAGATAAAGTGAAATAAGGCGATAATAGTGTCTGAATCGGGGGGTGTGGAGTTATGAGGGGTTCGTGGAGTTATGAGGGAGGGGGCGTGGAGGTATGAGGGGTTCGTGGAGTTATGAGAGGGGCGTGGAGACATGAAGGGGGCGGTCGACCTGAAAAAGGTTGAGAACCCCTGGTCTAGAGGTTTAGAATTGCTAGATGTAAGTATTGATCAACCTAGATTTTCCCCATCTAGAAGAAGGGCTTTCCCGACCTCGTATATATAATATACGTTTGTCCCATCTAATCCTTCTGGTTCTTTGGGGAATGCGCATTTCTGCACTGGACTTAGGCCTCATTAGGCCCATTGTGCTCATCTAACCCTTTTTGATCTAAATACTCTGATCCTTATGAATAATTTTCTTTCTTAGGAACGAAATTGATGCTTTCGGTCAAAAACTCGAAGCCAACGTCAAGGGAACCACGGAGGGCAATATCCATATCGATGGAAAACTCATCGGAGAAGTGGAAATCCTCTTGCCCAACGATATGTACTTCACTGGAAAACTCAACCGAGAGATTCACATCAAAGATGGTGTCGCCAATGGAAAGGCCGTCATCGTTTTGGAACAAAGGGACAACAAAAACGCACCTGGTCGCAAATTCAGCCTCAAGGGAACCGGAAAGGACATAGATATGAAAAACCACGTTTTCGATCTTACTTACAACGTGGCGTTGGACAACAGCAACGGAAAGACCTTTAACACTGATGTTAACATCAAGAGATCCATTCAAGGAGACGATAAATGCCTCGACCTCAACGTAAGTACCAATAATTGGAGCGGTTCGTACAAAAAGTAATTGGTCTCATCTTTAAACTTCAAGCGGGTTAACCAACCAAAATATATCCCAATTTTGAAATTTTACAAGGGAACAAAATGAAAGTTCCGAACTCATTTGTTTTACAGGTTATGAGTATTTTCGTCATGAATAACTGTTGACTTCAGAAGGGTCCCACTAAGCAAAAAACAAACAAATAACGTTATATCAACATTGTAGCAACATTAAACGTTGTTTTAATGTTGTTGAAACATTACTTAAATGGATTTGCTCAGTGGGGTTAAGAGGAAAAACGAAATAAGTCACAATTTTAAAATTTTACAAGCTAACAAAATGAAAGTTCAGAACTCGTATGTTCCACAGGTTATGACAGTAATTTCGCATGAATAACTGTTGACCCACTTGTTCGTTTCTCGTTAAGTTTGCCTACGTGAAAATATTTGGTCCAAGCTACACAATGGCGTCAAAAACGTTTATTTGTACTTTTTGGATTTATTTGGTGGTTCCCCTTAGCCCTTCAATTGTTAGTTTTTTTGGAATTCAGTTTTAATTTATATATTATATTTGCGTAGGGAAAATTGTCTGGATCAGTATTGTCCAAACCAGTCGAATTCGAGCACTCTTCCAAAGCTAGGGAAATGGCCGGTTCTTACAACACCAAGATCAACCACGGAGACAACAAACTTAACCTCGATGGTAAATTCGACGTTTCCAGCAAAGACAAGCCAATGACAGGCAGTGTTAACTTGGACGTCAAGACCACGAACCCAACCATGAAGACCCTGCAATTCGCCTCCTCGGGATCAGTTTTCAGGAACGGAGAGAATTTGGACATGAGCGGAAACACCAAGCTTTTCATAGATGATGATGGCGTAAGTAAATAGCGTAAAATCTTAAAGCTACAGTATTATTCAGCGTTCGGGGATTTTCAACAATTTTATTCCTTTCACAGTCAAATCCTGAAGCCACAGTTGACATCAGCGCGGAAGGCGACATCAAACTGGCCCACCACAACGGCCAAGTCAAGGGCACCCTGAAATTCCAAAAAGTGGATCCTATTTCCGTCGCCCTCGGTTACAGCCATAAGGAAGAGAACGAGGTCAGCAAGTGCCACTGCGACTTCTCCGTCAACTATGCCAAGGGCAAGATAGTCAGAGGTGACGTCTCGATCGTCCATCCCAACAAGAACGAATGGAAGATCGACTCCAAACTGGAAACCCCCTTTGAAAACGCCAAGGTCACCCAAATCCAACACCACGTCATCAAATCCGAGAACTCCAAACAAGTCCAGAGCGATTTGGTCGTCACGGTCGATTCCAAAAAATACACCCTGAACAAGAAGTTCGTGGTTTCCGACACAACACCTTTATTCAAGGTTGAGCTAACGCATCCCGATGGAAAGGTCGATAGGTTGTACGCTAAGGTCAGCAATACCGGAGGTAAACACTTCGCTGCAGAAACTTCGATTGCTTACGCCGAAAAGGAATTCAGCTTTGATGGATCTGTGGATGCCCACCTTCAAAGCATCGAGGACTTCACCATTACACTGAAAGCAGACTCGCCGAAGATGAAGCTTGATAAAATTGTTTTGGAAGCCAAGAACAAGCAGAACAAGGCCGCTAAGGTAATTGAGCTCCAGTGCACTTCCAACGGACAGAACTTGCTTAAGGGAAGCACCACTTACAAGACTCGCGAGGAGGGTGGAAAGTACATTGCTGAGGGTTCTGGAGAGTTCACCGTGAAGGATGCTAAGAAGACTGGTAACTTCAAGTTTATCAAGCAGACGCTGCATCAAGAGAAGAATGGGGAGAACGGTGTTGCGATTACTTTCGATGCTGGATTGGGAAGCAAGGCTGTTGATGCCGAGCTCAAGGTCACCAATAAACAATTCAGGTTGTTGCATTCGTACTGTGAGGCTAAAGAACAGTGCTCGCACTTTGAAATCGACTCCAAGACTAATGTTGTTGGTAAGTTTGAATTTTATTGCATCAACTGTTATGAGCAAATCTTCCTTCTGGCTGAATGGACTTAGTTTCCAATACTAATAAAAAAAAGGGGTGTCCAAGCTGAAATCTTTACGTTAATAATTTTGTTTACAGACGTTACTGAATATAACCACGAGCTCGAAGTCAACATCGACCTCCGTAAGCTCGGTCTGTTGCACGAATTTGGCCTTAAGGCTGTCACCAGCCGCAAACAATTCGTCTTGGACCACACCGTCGACGTCCACTTCCAAAGCCAAGAAAACAACAAATACCAATACAGCCTTTACCTGCACCCAACCGAAGCCGGAGTATCTCTAACCACCCCCAAACGTCAAGTCGCGCTCGAAGGCAAACTCGCCCTTCCCAAACAAGGAAAGGGTGCGATGAAGGGAGAGCTCGCCATGTACCTCAACAAGAAGGCCGAGCCCAACAAGAAAACGTCGGTTTCTGGCATGATTGAACACAGCGAGGTTGATAAGGTTTATACCTGTAAATCGGTATGGAAGTTCATGACTCCAGGGTTGGCCAAGGAGATGGCCGTCACTTATAACGGAAAGACGAATTTGAACACTTACGAGAATGAGTTTAATTTGGTTTTGGATGTGTTCAACAAGCCTAATAACAAGATCGTCGTTACTGGAAAGCAGAATGCTAAGAATTCGGAAAGCGGTGTTTTCACAAATGAGAATCATCTTACTATTAAGAGCACTGTAAGTATAAGGTTTTCTTTTTGTTTTTACCTCCCTCTTGCATTAAGCTTGCTTTAAGTTACGTTACATTTAACACTATGTGATTTAAACTAAACTTAATCTTTTTACTTACTTTATATTTGGTGTTAATTACAGGGAATGAACATTGATTGGAATTTAGACCAATCATCCACCATAGACTACAAAAACTACAAAATGAAAAACATGGCTAAATCCCACATGAACATAGACAACGCTAAATGCTCAAGTGGCTATCTTTTCGAAGTCAGCCCCAACAAATACCACTCCATGTTCAAACTGTTCGACAACGAACTCTTCAACATCGAAAGCGAGATGAAGCTCAGCAAGGAGGCCCAAATCATCGACACTAACGCGCGCATCTTGAAAATGAAACCCATGACGAGCCACTTCGAACTCAAAAACTACAACACAATGAAATACACCTTGGCTTACAAAGAAAACCCAGGCCGTCAGCTCGTCATCAACTCCGCTTTCATCCCCGGACAAATCGCCGATTTCAGAATGCAGATTGGTAAGGACGAGCTTATCAAGGCTTCCGTTAAATTGGACGAGGCTAACTTCTTAAAGCCGGAATACGGAATGAGCACCGATAATATCCAGCACAAGCTTTTGGAGCCCATGCAGGGTGAGGTTTCCAAGATGCTTAAGGACAGCAAGGACTTCGCCTCGCACAGTGCCAATCACGCCGCTGAGGTCATGAAGAACACCAAGAACATCGGGATGAAGAACTTCCCCAACTTGAAACCCGCTCTCGAATACCAGACCAACGAATTGGCTAAACTCAAGGATGAAATCGTTGCTGATAAGACCATCAAGGAAATCAGCGAATTACTGTGAGTAATCAGCATTTTTTGTACAACAGCAACTTTTATAATTTTATTTGTTTATATTTCAGTAAGAACATCTTTGGTGCCGCTGCTAAGGCCGTCGCGGAAATCCTGACCAAGATCAACGAGCTCAACATGAAATTCGTCGAAACCGCCAAGGCCAACTTCGCCAGAATCTCCGAATTCATGGAGAAGACCTTCATCCCGAAACTCAGCGAAATCTTGGACGGCATTCTCAAGGTCACGCACGACATATCTGAGAACATCTCGAAGATCATCTTCACCGTCTTCGGAAAGATCAAGAGCTTCTTGGACGCCCACCAGGAAGAATTCAAGCAGATCGCCACCACTTTATCCGCAATTGCACAAGGTACAACAAAAAACAAATGAGTAAAAGTCCTCAAATATTCAGCTTGGAAATCTAAAATTATGCTGAAGTATTAAAATCGTCTTGTATTTAAATGTCCAACACTTTAAGTTATTAAAACCGTCTTGTTTTTAAATGTCCAACACTTTTATTTTACAGACGTTGGACGTTTCCTTTACATGAACTATGAACGTGCACGTGAATTAATCGTTGAAAACATGAAGAGGATTTACGAAGAAATCAAGGCCCTTCCACTTTACGATGAATTGAAGATGCGGTATGAAATGGTGAGTATTTGATTTTGTTTCAATCACAAATGTCCAATGATTCATGCTCTAGGGATTTGTCTTTTGAGTATGTTATTTGGTTTAGTCGCGTAGCACACCGGCTTAATATAAACCCTTTTGTCTTAATCATTGTTATTTTCAGCTCTTGAAGGACTTCGGTGGTGCTTACGAGCCACTTATGAATGTCATCAAGGACGCTCTTAGCACTTTAAAGGACGTCGTTCCAAATGAGGACATCAAGAAACTCATCTCCACCATCCAAGCTATGATGCGCAACGAAAAGGTCGACTTCATGGCTGTTCTCCAGGAAGTCACTCGCAATTTGATCAAGAAAATGTACTCCATGATCAACGCCAAAGAAGTTGCCATGGTTGACCCAAGTGTAAGTGTTCAATTGTTTATACGATTTATGTATCGTAGTCTATCGTTTAACACTACCATTACTGTTAAATAATACCAGTTTCCAACACTACTGAAGAACAATAACAGTATCCAACACTACTGGAATTTTCTTAAGTAAATCACGTTCAATCTTCTTCTTCAGCCTGTAGACATCCACTCCTAGACATAGGCTTATTCCATATCTTTCCACGTCTCTACGTCCAGTAGTGTTGGACAATATTATTGTTGAACAGTCCGGACGTAATTTTTTTGTAGAACAATACATAAATTGGGGTAGAGTAGTTGAATCCACACTTGTTTTTTTTTTTTCTTTAAATCCTGCAGTGTTTATTTGATTTGATTCGTTTACCTCTAGATCGTAAAGTAGAAGAGGATGGATTATGTATGTAATTTATTGATTCTTTCAGGTATTTACTGTTAATTACATGTCTACTCTGCCAAAATTGGTCGCGGCCAAGTTCTCACCGCTTAACTTCTTGCTGGACGACAACATCAGCCAAGGCACCATCGAGGAAACCTTGTACGGATTCAGCTTCAACCCAAGAGCCTGGTTGCCACCATACAGAAGTAAGTTCCTAACCTAACACACGAAATGATATTACACACAAGTGTGTTGGATACACTAGCTCTGAATACGTATCAAAGCTGGTATGTCCAACGGATATTTAACGGTTGAACACACCAACTTTGATACGTATTCAGAGCTGATGTATCCAACGCACACGTTTTTTGATGCTTACATATCAAAAAACGATTGTATTGCACACCAGCTCGGATCGTTGGATCTGAATTGTTTGTTGCATATAAATTGATTGTTTCTTTCTTAGTGTACGCCTTCCTGGTGCAAGGACAACACGTCTTCACCTTCGATGGCAAACACATCACCTTCCCAGGCAAGTGCAATTACTTGTTGGCCCGCGACGCCGTCAACGGCAACTTCAGCATCGCCGGAACCTACGCCAACGGTCTCCTTACCGCCCTCACCGTCGCCCACAAGGACAACGCAGTTACAATCAAGAAGGGTGGACAAGCCATGCTCAACAAAGGTAAGTTCAAATCAAAAACCTTAAAAATTCATACGCTAATACTTGTATGTCCAATAATTGCGTTGGACAATGATGGACAACCAACTCCTTGACAATATGAAGAGTGTAATTGAGTTGAAACTTGGCTGGATTTTTATAATATTTACATTTTCCGTGGGCCCGCTCATCAAACTGTTCAACATTTAACATGTTTAGATTTGTTTTCTGATGTATGTTGGTATCTAATGAACGGTACTCGGGCCATTTTAAAAACTTTAGCCCGCCGACACCAATCACCAACCCCAATCGGTCTATTTTATACGATTGAAAAAAATCCAAACACATAATGGTTTGTAAATTAAATTCACTTGGTTTTGTTTCACATATAAGTGAAACAAAACCAAGTGAATTTAATTTACAAACCATTATATATTAAAATGTTTTACCAAGTGATTAATGAGAAAAAGTGTCCGATAAATCCAAACACGTTCACGATTAACAGTCCGGTCATAAGAGAATTCCCCAACAGTTGGTAGTAAAGTCCCAACTGTTGTCTCTGATAACCGAGCCCAATGAGACCAATGACCAACGCTCTGATGACCGAGCCCAATAAAGACCAATGCTCTGATGACCAAGCCCAATAAGATCAATGCTCTGATGACCGAGCCCAAAAAAGACCAACTTTTCTAAAATTTACAAAATTATTTAAACAAATTACTGTCAGTCAGCTGACTCTTGGAGGTCATTGGATATTTATTACTTATATTAATGCAAATAAACTTTGTCTCTTATAGATGCCAAGGACTTCCCGATCCGTGTCCCACACCTCGAAGCCTTCCGCCTCTACAACTCCGTCAACATCGTCTCCGACGCCGGCGTCAGTGTCAGCTGCGACCCGCAACTCCTCGCCTGCACCTTCAGCGTGTCCGGTTTCTACCACGGCCAGCTCAGAGGTCTCCTCGGCAACGGCAACTACGAACCTTACGACGACTTCACCATGCCCAACGGAAAAATCGTCACGTCTGAGAGCGACTTCGGCAACGCTTACAAGATGGCCGCCGGCTGTCCTACGATCAAGGTCGTCGACCACAACACCCACCAGCACGCCGCCGCTTGCTCCGATCTCTTCTCCTCCACTTCACCGATGAGTATCTGCTATCCGTTCGTGAACGTAAAGAACTTCAGGATGGCCTGTGATCATGGTTTGGCTGCCGGTGTTAAGGATACTGAGAAGGCTGTGGCTATGGGATACGTTGCTGCTTGTAACGAGAAGTTTATTCCTATCCGTCTTCCAGAAGAATTCTGTGAGCAATACAATTTATTTTAAACAAGAAGATTACCCTTAATTGAAAAAGAAATCTGCCCATTGCGTTATTTAGATTTGACCTAACCTAACAAGTTTTTCTGCTCCTTAATTAAGCATGAAATAAAATTCTTCATGCGACAGGCGTATAAAACACTGGACTAGTATTATATAGTACACCTATATGCGTTCATGAAAATAGGGAGAGTTAGGTTAATCGTTTTTCGAAATACGGTAACCCTGACGTCTACGCTAAACTTGCTTATTGCCCTGTTCTCGTCTGCGTTACCGGGCAACAAACAAGTTTAGCGTAGACGTTAGCGTTACCGTATTTCAAAAGACGATGAACTTAAACTCCCTATTAAGTAATTCTAAATAAAACCCTATTTTGCTATGGGTAGTTTTGGTGGTTTACACTTAATAATAATATAAATATTTTAATTTCAGTGAAATGTGAAAACTCCGAAACTCCAATGTCAATTGGCACCAAATTCAGCGTCAAAGTTCCCGCTAAGGCCGTCGATATGGTCATCGTGGTCGAGCAAACCAAGTCCAACGAACCGGTCTACAAAGAATTAGTCCAACCGATGGTCAACGAACTCACTAAAGAATTAGGCGCCAAGGGCATCACCGACGTCGAATTCCACGTGATAGGCTTCGGGGGAGAGTACCAGAAGTACCCGTCGCACTTCACCAACGGCGGAAAAATGAGCTGGAACGGAAAACTCCCCGCCATGAAGTTCACCGAGGAACCCAAACAGACCCCCATCGATGTCGGAGGCCCCAAGGTCAATGCTTTCCTCACCATGGTCAGAGATGTGGCTCACGATTTGGCCCTCGCTGCCGGTTGTCAACTTGAAGGAAGGACTTTCGTCGAGACCTTAAGGTATCCGTTCAGGGCTCACGCCAGCAAGATGATGGTTGCTTTCCATGGAGATGCTTGTGAACACGGCAAATTCTATCCAGTAAGTAATTTCTCCCAATCATTCATTTCAAACTAATTTAAAAACTCCATGTTGAGCCAATTAACCGTGGGACTAGTCCATGTTGAGCCAATTGACCGTGGAACAGGACCATGTTGAACCAATTAATCACGTCATACCTAGGTCGCCACATGTGGACAGGTCCATGTTGAGCCAATTACCCATTGGACATGTCCATGTTTAGTCCATGTTTAGTCAATTAACCACGCATGCGCGCGAAGTGATTACCCGTTGGACAGGTCCATGTTGAGCCAATTAATCGTTGAGCTAATTAACCATCGAATAGAGTTCATATTAAGCCATGCCCAGGTCGCCACATGTGCCAACCAGCTGACTGAGCGATGCCCGTCCAAGCTTGCCACATGTGGCAACCAACACGATAACTTAAAAACGCAATGAGTTAGACTTATACAATTTTATATTTAGCTTTTACATCAAAACTGTAGATCTGTATTAACTTTTGGCAGAATTCCGGAAACCGGAAGGGGGAGTTTACTCTTAGCAAGTTTTAGGGTTTTTGAAGAAAAAGGAATCAACAATAAAAAAGTTATTTTTTAGTAAACCTGGGATTATGCTATAGCCTAATCAAAGCAGCATGCGCGCGAAGTGATTACCCGTTGGACAGGTCCATGTTGAGCCAATTAATCGTTGAGCTAATTAACCATCGAATAGAGTTCATATTAAGCCATTTAACTGTTGGATAGAGCAACCGGTGGCCAAGCCATTGGACTTGACCAAACAATCACCCCAACTCGATATTCATGTCTATCACACTTTCTTTAAAAACTTTTAGACAGCCGTTTTATTTATTGAATAAATTATTTTTTTTCTAGCTCCAGAAATTGAGGATGACCATGTCCCAAGACAAGACCATCTTGAAGAACATCGTCACCTCGGTGAGGGAGTTCAAGGTCAAGGACGCCAAGGTAACCAAGAACGTGATTGGCTTCAACAGCGAGAACGTGTTCACCTTTAGCGATGCCAAGAAGAAGCCCGACGGTAGCCACGACCTCTACAAGGATCTCGAGTACAGCGATTACTGTGCTGACTACGTCCTTAAGGTAAAAAGAACAATTGAGTTTACAAAAAAAAAACCTAGAAATGATAGACAAAGAGTGTAACTTCAGAAACTTACTGTTGGACAACAGTCAGGTTGTGTATTATATTCATTTCCTTCAAGGAATGTGTTCATTGAAAAGAGAATATATTGCTGGACAGCAGTCGAGATGTGTATTTACATATTCTCGAAGAAATTAGTTCATTTTTTAAGAGTATATTGCCTTTACAATAAGGAAATAAGCCTAGAAATTATTGTCAAAGACTGTAACTTCAGAAATTTACTGTTGGACAACAGCCAGGTTGTGTATTATATTCATTTCCTTTAAGGAATAAGTTCATTGTTAAAAGAATATATTGCTGGACACCAGTCAAGATGTGTATTTACATATTTTCGAAGAAATTAGTTCATTTTTTAAGAGTTAAATATTAGAAATTTGGCGTTGGTTACCAGTGAAGATGTGTATTTATATTTTTTTAAGGAAATTAGTTAATATAACGGACATTTGTCCTTGGACACTGATCACATAGACATTTGTTCGCCAAGAGCTGAACAGTAAAGATGTGTATTTATATTTTCTTAAGGAAATTAGTTAATATAATGGATATTTGGGGTTGGAAACTATCAATATCTCATAGATACATGAGTCGCCTATTTTCAAAAACCCCTAAGTCCATTTTATTCAAATGGATTTAGGGGTTTTTGGAAATAGGCGACTCATATGTTAATTTTCAAGAGTGTATTGATGGAAATTTGGCGTTGGACAGTCGCTAAGATTACCTTATTATCTCAAAACAATATAGTATAGTGTACTGTATATAGTATAGTGTAGTTATAAAAATATGGAGTTGGAAATTCATACAGGGAATTTCCTTTTAAATATATATTCGTTGTTTTTGAAAAGCGTTCCATTTAAAGCTTCTAGCGAGTGTTTCCACTCCTAGGTTAAGCATGAAGTAAAATTTCGAGTTTAGAAAAGCCTGAAAATTTGGTTTGGTCGCGTAGCGCGAAGCGCGGAGCGACCAAACCAAATTTTCAGGCTTTTCTAAACTCGAAATTTTACTTCATGCGCCACGCGAATAAACCGCTGATTACCAGAGAAGTTCAAAATATACTGCTTAAGTAGTATTCTAAAACAGCATATTTTAACTTCATTTGGAATCAGCGTTTTATACGCGTGGCGCATGAAGTAAAATTTCGAGTTTAGAAAACCCTGAAAATTTGGTTTGGTCGCTCCGCGCTTCGCGCTACGCGACCAAACCAAATTTTCAGGCTTTTCTAAACTCGAAATTTTACTTCATGCTTAACCTGGGAGTGGAAACACTCGTTAGAAGCTTTAAATGGAACGCTTTTCAAAAACAACGAACGTATACTTAAAAGAAAAATTTCCAACTCCAAATCCCTAATTTGGATTTGGACGCTTCTAAACTCGAAATGTTACTTCATGCTTAGTCTGGGAGTATACAGACTCGTTAGAACGCTTTTTAAAAACATCGAATGTCTGAACATTTACACAAATCAGAATATGTATACTTAAAAAAAACTCCTTGTATTTTACAGGGGGTGATTAAAAGGTAAGGTTACAACGCCCGCAATAAAACGTGTACATTTTGTAATCTTACTTTTGAATCACCCCTCGTAGATCCTACACTGTTGGACACTAAAGAAAAGGTTGTCTTACGATAATTGCATTTTTTTCAGTCTGGTGGAAATGTCTTCGTTACTGACAACTTCCATCACGCCAAGGGACCAGCCAAGAAGCAATTCGTTAGTGTGCTGACCCACAACTTGGTCGACCAGATCGTGTCCCACGAGCAAGGTCTCGACTGCGAGTGTAAATATTCCGGCAGCATGAACGCCGTCAACAAATGCAAAATTGCCTATTCCAAAGAAGTGGTGAGTGCTTTCAAGTTTTGTAGGATTATTTAAATAATACTGGATAGAGTTAAAAGATGCTTGTTTATATAATAAATTTATATAGGTGTTAATGTTTGCTATTTTCTGTTGCAGAAAGCGCACTGATCGTACGGATGTTTTAATTAATTTTAAGGTGTGATTCGTTTTATATTTTACCAAATATTATTGCCATGTAGGAGTAAAATGTATTGATTGTAAAAAGATAATAAATTTATTATATAAAATTTAATAAACCGAACATTTTTCTTTATAATTCCCAGGATTACCTTTAAACTGGCTAAATAAAAAAGTTGATTATATCACCTTATTTCCTTTAGGTTCTCAACCATATTTTGCCCACCGCCCACTTTGAGAATATTTTCTTTTTTTTCCTAGAGACCCCAATTTTTTCTTTTACTTACCATCTGTCGCGAATCTGAAACAACTGTTGGCCACGATTGTATTTAAACCTGTAATAATATACGCCCCCTAATTTTCTTTGGGTCTTCTACTGCCCCTCTGAAAGTCTAAAACGCCCACAAGAGGGCGTTATTGCAGACGTTGAGAACCTATACGTAAAAACCATAGTGTATTAATAATTAATTATGGTCTGGTATCAGAAAATTATAGTTAATGGGGAAGAGTGGAGATGGAATAAGACGGCGGAAGTTGAGAGGAAGGAGTCAAAAAAGTAAGAAGGAAGGAGGTGGGAATAATATGATAATGGAGCAGGGATTTGGAATAAAAATGCAGGGGTGGAACAAACGGAGGGGGAGAAGAGATGGGGAGAACAGATATAGAAGGGGCGAAGGGAGAGAGGTAGGGCAGAAGCAGAAGAGTGTGGGAGAGTGGGGAAAGAAGGGGCGATATCGACAGGGTTTTGGAATATAGCGGGAATAAAGTCTAAAGAACAAGAGTGCAAGTGGAAGAAAGACTTTGAGGAGTGGGTAATCGGGAAGGACATAGTAAGGATAGTAGAGACATGGATGCTGAAGAAGGAATGGGGAGAAGTGAAAGGATGAGGGTTTAGATGGAAGATGAAAGAGGCAGTAAAATGTGCGATGAGAGGGAGAGCCAAGGGGGGAATGATTGTTGGATAGAGAGAGGATGGGAAAGGAGGCAAGGGGGAGATGATGGAGGGATGCGAAGGGCTGGTATGGGTGAAATACCAGCAGGGAGGATGTCGGGTTAATATGGGGGTGGTGTACGTCAACAAAAATTGAGGGGACATAAGACAAATAGATGAGAAAGCGGGGAAAGGATTAAAGTGGGAGATGGTGGGGGAGGATTTCAATGCCAGAATAGGGGAAGCAGGAGGAGGGATTGGAGAGGATGGTTCGGTTGTGAAGAGGAGTTCGCAGGTTAAATGTATAAATGGGGAGGGCAGGAGGATGAAGGAGTGGGTGGGGGGGGGGGGAGGATGGGAGATTTTAAACGGATGCGCGGAGAGCGATTGGGAGGGAAAAAAACTTACATTGGGCTAAGAGGGGCATCGATGATTGACTTTGTGGCGGTCAAGGGAATAGCAAGAGGAGAGATAAGAGGTATGGAGTCGGAAGAGGTGTTGGGACCATCTGCCGTTAAAAGTGGAGATGTGGATGGGGAAGGGAAGAGAAGTGGAGAGGGGGCAAGAAAGCCAATACCTTGAGAGGGGGATAAAGGCGATGGAGGATATGAGGAAGAGGCTGACGAGGATTCAATGGGAAGAGGTCAATACAATGGAGGAGATGATAGTTGGATGTGGAAGGCAGAACAAGCAAGAGAGGAGGTGGGAGTCCGTGGTTCGATGAGGAGTGTAGGCAGGCAAAGAGGGAGTAGAGGTAGGCAGTGGGAGAATGAATAAGAAATGGAGGAGAAGAGGGGAAAGTGGTGGCAGCAAGAAATAGATATGATGGTATATGTGAGAGGAAGAAGCTGCAGGTGGTAGAAAGAGTGAACGAGGAACTGAGGAATGCAAGAACCAGGTGGAAATTTGGAAGGTGCTGAGGAAAGAATGGGCAAGGAAGTGCAAAGAAGGTAGTAAAGTACCAGTGGGGATGGGAGAAGGCAAGCGAGGGGATGAAGAAGAAGAGTCCACGGAGGAGGAGGTGGAAAGAGCGTTCAAAGAGGTGAAGGGAGGGAAGGCAGCAGAGAGGGATGGGCTGAAGGCAGAGATGTGGAAGGAGATTGGGGAAGGGGGAAAGAAGAAATTCAGAGAGCTACTAAACCAGATGTGGGGGGAAGAGTGAACCTGCCGGCAGCATGAAGGGTGGGAAAGATGTGCCCGGTACAGAGAGGGGATGAGAAGAATGCGGATAGTTATAGAGGGATAACGATAATGAGTACTGGATACAAGATAGCCATGATGGTGGTGAAGAATCGACTGGAGGAAGAGGTAGGGGAGAAGGGGTTGCTGCCGGAGACACAGGGGGGTTTTAGGAGAGGTAGGGAGACGAGGAAGCAGGTCTTTACCCTGGCAAGAGTAGTGGAAAGGTGATGGAAGAGAAGGGGGATAAAGTGGACCTGAAGGCGGCGTACGACTCGGTACCGAGGGTAGGGTTGTTAGCGTGTTTAAGGAGAAGAGGGGTGAGTGAGGGAATGGTAGAGTGGGTGAAAGGAGTGTATGAGGAAACATAAGCAGTGGCAAAAGTGAAAATGGAGGAGTCAGAGAAGTTTAAGACGTGGGAGGGGCTAAGACAGGGGTGCCCATTGAGCCGTGTTGTTTAACCTCTATATGAGTAAATTGGAGGAGCTAATGAGGAAAGGGTAGGCGGGGGGAGGGGGTGGGGGTGATTGGTAAAAGTAAGATGTGGATGTTGGCATATGCGGATAGAAGAGTGATGAAATGGATGAGAGAGGATGGGCCGGGTAAGGACACTGGAGAAGTTGGGAGAAGAGAAGTAAAACAGGAGGAAGAGAGGGGGTAGCAATTAGTTGTAGCTACTAAATATGTAATGCAGTATGCCAATAAAATTTTTTTTTTATACGTCCCCTAATTTTCTCTGGGTTTTCTACTGCCCCCCTGAAAGTGTCAAATGCCCTCGTTGAGAACATATGCGTTACGTAAAAACCACAGTGTATTAATTATTAACTAATTGTTTAACAGAATGACTGCCGTATTTTGTTTTGCACATGGAGATTTTCATTTAACGTGAATTGTATTTGATTCACACAGCAGCCAAAGTGTTAAACATATTTTACTAAGCGTTAAGTGGGAAATTAGTTCAAAATATATTCTTCTGTCCCTCATTGTTCCTAATTAAAGTTTGCAAATCCATAATCAAAATATGCCCATCAACTATTCACAAATACATTTTGATTTTCAATAATTTAAAAATAGTTTTTATATTAACTTATGTCCGGTTTTAGCAACTTCAGTTAAATTTTATTCAATGACTAAATTTATTTGAATTGAGTGGAATGTCATCAATCTCAAAAAATATAAATAGATTAATTTTTTTGCATGGATTTAACTATAACTAGATTTTATTCGATGACCTATTTGTCGATTTAACTGACGCTGGTGAAACCAGACATTAGTTTGTTGAATTAGTTCAAACAAATCGACGCATTTCGATTATTTTTTTTTTCATCTTGAATAATTTATTAATTTAAAAAATACAGTAATACACAGATATATCACTTAAAAAACTCCTCTCACTTGCTAAGAATCATAGAAAATTAAGATCGTAACGCTCTAAGAAACCGTTTGTTTTTTTTTTCTCATTCGTTTATTATTATTACACATTTTTCTGATTTTTTGTCAGTTTTAGTTTGTTTTAAATATACTTTATATCATTCGTTATGGAAGGAAGCGAGTCGTTCGGAGAAAGTTCGACATACGGACGGAGGGACCCGATCCCGACCCCACAAAAATAACAAAACAAAATAAAAGTGTAGACACGAGTACGGAGTGATTATAGTAGTAATAATAAAAGTACACATATACAATTACACATTTTGGCACACACTAGAATGAAGAAAGTGAGAGCAGACAGATGGGTAAAAGAAAAAGAGAAGGGAGAGAAAGAAAAATAGAGGGGGAAGTAGAAATTAGAGTGAGCAAAAATGAGATGTAAAAAAAATAAGGATAGAGTGGAAAGGGGGTAGAGGAATACATGATTTTATTTAAAATTGCCAAATTTGGTTGAAAGAAAAAAATACACTAAATAAACTCTAAGGGCAAGTTAGTCAATCACGTTTATCGTTAACTTGTTTCTCATTGATCACTTGGTAAAACATTTCTATTAATATATAGGTATTTGATTGAAATTCACTTGGTTTTATTAGTAAAACAAACCAAGTGAATTTCGATCAAATACCTATAAATCACATTTAGCTTGGTTTAAATTGCCTTACAGTAAATATAATTTAAACTAAGCTTAAGCTAAACTTAATTTAAGCCAGTATTGAACAACTGGTCTTTAGAAACTAAACATTTATTGATATTGAAATAAAATAACTAAAATCCCTGCTAACCAAGAGTTGGAAAATTAAAAAAATATGGTAAAAATGTATGGTAAGATTTCTTATAATTTTGAACTTGAATTCATCAGAAAAAAAAGCCAATGACGGCTAATGTGTTTATATCACAAAAGAAATCAATTATATTGAGAATTTTGTTTTTATAATTATTAACTTGAATTCATCAGAAAAAAAAGAGCCAATGATGGTTAATGCGTTTATATCACAAAAGAAATCAATTAAATTAAGATTTTTTTTCTTCTTGCTCCTCGTTTTTTTATAATTAAGTATATTCATTTTACATTGAAAATAAAAATCAAACATAAGATTATTTTTTAGTGATTCTTTTCTTTCAGCATTTTAAATTTAACTCTTGGGAATGTTAAGCTGTAATTACATTTTTAGGTTATGATCATTTCCATCAGGAAAATGACAACCCCTTTCAACTCTCATGCTACAAGGCTTAACACGCTAACCGCCAGCAAATACGATGCAAAAATTACCGCTTTGCCAAACGTTTTTTTTGTATTTTTAGCAAATGTATGATGATAAATTAAGTTGTATGCTTATAAAACTTATGAACTATATTTCTAGTATTAATATTAGCAACTTTCGACTACCTAGCGGCTGTAGAACCGTTCTGACGCAGGCTGTAAATGTCCCAGCGGTCCCTAGGAACCACCCTGGCGGTTATAGTGCTAAGCTACAATTAAATTTTGAGATTTATGCCGTCCTCATAAAAATGAGAACCTAAAAATGCACCCACAGGTTCAATTTTCAAAAAAAAAGTAATGCAATCATTTATCAGTCGGGTATTTTCACACATTCTTAAATAATTAATGAACAAGCTGCTTTAAAGCCTGCATGTGTGAATGAACGTAGAGGGCAGTGTGTGTGCGTGTACGGATCGAGTCTACTCGGAATGTCGAACGTTTTCCCCACAAAAAAAGTCTAAATACAGTCTCCTAAGCGGACCAACCCTCTCTCGCGCCTGCTGACTTAAGCCGCATGTCTCTATGAAGAAAGCAGCGCCTTGATCTCGCTGCTCTCTGCCGAGTCCATGTAACTGGTGCCGTCCGGCGCTAATCCGTCTTTTTTGGCTCCCTAAAATACACAAAATTATTTTCACTCTGAATACTTATAAAAAAAATTATAATAGAAATACCTTCTCGATCAGTAACTTTACACAATCCTTGTGTCCCTCCCATATTGCCGCCAAGATAGCTGTGATTCCGTGTTTGTCTTTTGACTGCAAAATTACAAACACAAACCAAAGTTAAAAACATACTATTCGTGGTTTTATATTCATAGATTAAAGTTTGATGTTGGTTTTGTAACAGCAGAGACTAATAAATTAAACTCTTTGTTAAAAATATATTAACGTAACCTCAATGATTTGAGGTTATGTTAACATATTCTCAATGGTCGCCTTCAGGGAACTGTAGCGTTGCAGCGCTTTACAAAGGCGGTGTCGCTGAACGGTACTGCTTTATGTGCGGCGCTGCAGCGCTTTATCAAGCAGTAAAGCATACACTTTTTCCGCTTCATCGCTTTTCAAGCCGTGCAGCTGTAACCACCATATTTTCGTGATATAAACAGCTAAACACACTTTGGAGGTTATAGACGTTCATTATTCTTTAATATTTTGTTCTTTAATCATGGAGAAAAGTATTATTATATCCATTTCCTCCTATAAGCCAACAATTTATTCATTTTATAAACAAACATAATATTTGGATGTCTCGTGATATATTTAAAATCAGCGTTTAAACTAAACTTTTATGTTAATTCAATCTTCGATTTATTCCCCTTCGCTTTCAGAAAATACCTTTAAATGTGCATGTTATATTTACAAACAGAAGTGAATATAGCAATTCTACCAACTAGAATTTTGTGTGTTCAGGGAACATCAACCGCTTACCGCTGCAGCGCTACATGTCTAAAAATTCCCTGACCGCGACCAATGATTTGATTATGATTTACGGTTCTGTCACATAACCTCAATGATTTAATAATGAGATTATATTAACTTAACCTCAATAATTAACCAATGATTTGAGGTTATGTTAACATGACCTCAATAATTTAACAATGATTTGAGGTTATGTTAACATGACCTCAATAATTTAACAATGATTTGAGGTTATATTAACATAACCTCAATGATTTGAGAGAGTGTTGCCCTACTTGAAGAAATTTCTTCAATGTGAAGAATTTTAATCATGATAATTCAGTATGAAAATACGCAAATGATATTCGTATTACCAATTTTATTAAATATAGCCAAAATAAGTTGAAATAGAAATCGTCGTTTCATCAACTCAAGATTATTCTTTTGTTTATTTTGTGTTTTTGTTAAGATGAATAAAGTGTGTTTAAAACTTCACACTACATGAGTGTTTAATATGCCTGGCGCATGAAGTAAATATTTCGAGTTTAGAAAAGCCTGAAATATTTACTTCATGCTTATCAAGGAGTGGAAAACACTCGTTAAAATATAATTGCACGCTTAAATCAATATGAGCTATGAAAGTATAAAATCAAACTAAATACTTGATTTTATTTTAAAGTTCCTTTAAAACATTTTTACAAAAAGTGAATACTTCGTCTTACTTTATACAGAATTCATCTTCTGTATAGTTTTTTTGTTTCAAAAATAAGTTATTGTTTAAAATTGAAATACACAAATGTTTATTTATATTTAAAAATTACCTTATTTAAAAACAACAATTGCAATTGTTTATTAATAAATTCATATCAAATTAACGTGTTTGTTGATAAAATAAAACTTGGAAAAAAACCCACAGACAAAAACAAAGGTGTTGATAAGATTAGGGCAAATCAAAAATACTAACAAATAAACAAAATGAGTATTAGAGTGCCCCTAATTAAAAATTTTTTTTTAGATACGATCATACAATTAATAAATTTACGTATTAGAGTGCCCCTAATTAAAAATATTTTTTTAGATACGATAGTTCATACAATTAATAAATTTACATCAACTTACGTTAACATTAGCTCCGGCTTGAATTAAATATTCTATAACGTCTTTCTGTCCGTAATCGGCTGCGTAAAGAATAGGCGGGCGTCCGTCAATTTCTTGGTTGATATCAACAGCCTGTAGGGGAAAAAGTGAGGTTAAATAAAGTCCAACATAAATGTCCACAAGGCCGTAGCCAGGGGGGGGGATATGGGGGTTCAAACGCTCCCTGAAATTTTCAAAATGTCAAAAGCGGCATTGTGAGAGCTAAAATAATATTTTTACCAATAAACCCCCAATTAGTTAACCCCCTCCAAAATTTGTTTCTGGCTACGGCCTTGAATGTTCACAATGTATATTAAAAACAAATGCATTGCAAAGAAAATATAATTATAATTACTAATAATTACTAACTAATTTTGCCTCGATATAGATCTTCTTTCATAAATTGAGGCAAAATTAGACAAACTATCACAATGTATGGAAATATGCAAGACATAATCCAAATTATCCGATCCCGATAAATTATGTCTTGCATATTTTCCTATATTTTAATAGTTTGACTAGTTTTGCCTTTTCAATGGATTTCGAGTTTTCAAAGAACATGAAATTCAAATGCTACAGATTTTTACACGCATTCCAACTTCACTCTACTGACATTTGGAATAGTTTGGAGGTTATGTAACACCGATTTTGTTCCTTGCATTTCTTCCACTGTATTGTTCAATTGAAATTTACTTCTAAAACAAGTGTTTCCACTCCCAGATTAAGCATGAAGTAAAATTTCGAGTTTAGAGAAGCCTGAAAATTTGGATTTGGACGCGGAGCGAAGCGTAGCATCCAAATCCAAATTTTCAGGCTTATCTAAACTCGAAATTTTACTTCATGCGCCAGGCATACAAAACACTGATTTAAAGTGAATTTCCAAATATACTGATTAAATATGTTAATTTAATTTGATTCATAGCATTATAATGAAACAAATTCTAAATAACTCTATTTTCATATACCAATGAGGTTATGTGTTTCTTCTCAACAAAGTTCAATAAATGAAGAGTTGTTGTTAAAAACCACTTTCAAATTCCTGTTTAACACGGTGGCTGCCCTGTGAATCAAATACGATTCACGTTAAAAGGAAATCCTTATGCGTGAAAACATTGCGACATTGTTAAAGAGTTCAGATTCTGATTCAGAAAATGCTGATTAATTACTTATTTAATTAGAGAAAGCTTTAAACACAAGCTAAAGTACGAATTATTTCGTCCATTCAGATAGCAAAATATCAAATCTAATTAATTGATCATTTTATAAACGTTTTTTTTTTGTTCTATTATTATTTTGTTATTATTATTTTTTTTTGTTATTTTATTTTTTATATGCCAATAAAGGTCTTTTTTTTATAAACGTATTTTAATCAAATTATTAATGAGTGTTTGATTTAGTCTTTGTAAGACTAACTGTTTTAGATTGCGTAAAGAATCGAACTTTAACGGCCTCATGCATAGTCCGCGACTAACGTGTGACTAACTAAAGTTTAGTAAGTAATTAAAATATGTCGTATGCATAGTCCAATTTTAGACGCGATTAGCGCTAGTCACTGACTAAATTTTTAATCACACTATACCAGGGGTTCTTAAACTTGTTCAGGTCGCACCCCCCACTCTTCACCTAGTATTTAGGAAATCTGACTCCCCCTGATAACTTGCCCTCCCCTAATGGGGCGGTTGGGAAACCCTGCATGAAACTTCTCATAAATTTGAAAATTGAAGGAAATTATAAAAATTTATAAAAAGCATAGAAATTTTCAAAATTAACGATTTTATAAAAAAATTCAGAAAAAGATTAAATTTTTTCAAAATTAACTAACATTTCTTCAATTCAGGAAAACAGTCAACATTTTTAATCCTAAGAAAAATTTCAAAATTTCATGAAAAACTTCAACATAGAATCGTTAACTTAATTCTATGTGAAATTCGGGAATATTGCCAATAATTTATAAATTGTATAAAGTTTTAAAAATTTGTGTAATATATCGAAACTTTTAAAATTAAAATAATTCAGAAAAATCGTGAGAATTTTGAAAATTGAAGGAAATCTTGGAAATTTACGAAAAGCGTTAAAAGTTGAGTAAAATTATGGAAATTCACAAAAAAACTTTGATAATTAACAAACATTTTGAAAATTCATCAACAATTTGAAAATATTAAACGAGTGTCTTCCACTCCCAGACTGAGCATGAAGTAAAATTTCGAGTTGAGAAAAGCCCGAAGAATTTGGATTTGGACGCGCAGCGTTCAAATCCAAATTCGGGCTTTTCTCAACTCGAAATTTTACTTCATGCGCCACGCGTACAAAATCACTGATTTATTCTAAAGATTAAAATATTTTTCTCATTTCAGATAAAATAATATAATATGATTATCAATTAAAATTGAAATTATCGATATGTTTAAACACTTTTTTTAACAAAAAAAAAAAAAAAAAAAAGACCTTTATTGGCATATCTCCACACTTTACATTACATTTACCTTTACATTAGCTTATCTCATTACCCTCCCGTATCCCTCTTACCCTCCCTTCTCTTTTCCCTCTCCCTCCCCAGCTTTTCCAACGTCCTTACCCCGCTCCCATCCTCCCTCATCCACTCTACTACCCTTCTATTCCCTTTCGCTCCCAGCCACTCCTCTTTCACCCCCCCACATTCCTCCGCCAAGTGTCCCCACGTATCCCTCCCCTGTCCACACAACACACACCTTCCATATTCTTCCCCCATCCATACTTTCCTTCCTCTCTCCTCCGATCCACACCTCGCCCTTGCCACAATCATCCTATCCTCTCTACCCCATCCCTTCCTTATCAAATAGTTCGGCACCCTCCCATACACCTGCCACCTCCCATACATATCGTTATACTGACTTCTGTCTATACACCCTTGCCTTTCCTGCCCTTCCACCTCCTTCCCTTTCCACCTCACCCACTCATCCATCTTCACCCCATTTCCTAGCCATTCCATTACCTTCGCCTCCGACAGCCCTACCCTCTCATACATTTTCCTCCTCTCACCCCTCCATCTACCCCCACCCACACTCGTCACCCATACATCCTTCACCAATCTCTCCTCATCCAGTTCCCACAATCTCATCTCGTACCTGACCACCCTCACCATTGCCTCCCACTCTTTTTTTAACAATTCTCGCATTTTTAAGGATTGTTGACATTTCACCACTTTACAAACATTTCGAAGTTTTCAATAATTTTGACGTTTGATATGTTATTTTTGACATAGACTTAGACATAAGTTCATCGAGACAGCAGATACTAGTCGACATTTTAACAATAATGACACTTGACACAAGTCGAAGTCAGCCAATGTTTCAACTAACAATGACAGTTGAACACTGACACTGATTTATTATTAAGTTCGGAAGCAGCTCATTCATTTTTAGTTGTTGTCAAAAATAGACCCAAAGATGTGAAATAAATATACATAAACGGATGTTAATTTGTTGAAAATATATGTACTCATGTTATGTAACAATAATAATAATAATAATAATAATAATGTCAAAATATGATATTATTGTCAAGGGCTCCAAAACAGATTATGTTTATATTTAAAACAATGTTTCAAGCATGTTTATAAACAAGTGATTTGTTTTAAGCGTTTAATTTGTTTAAAATGTTTTTTTTCCTTTTAGTACAATAACCCTGGTTAGCGATTAATTTGGTTATTAATTTTATTTTATTTTTGTTTGCCTCTAAGGAAATGTAATTAGTAAGTCGTATGCTTATTTAAAAAAATCCTCTCGAGTGCTATGATTTGATATATTTGTTAATTTAGGTTGCCTGTAATTGATTTATTGTTTAAAATCGAAGTTGCCAACCTACAATATTTTTCATGGCACTCTAGAGTTTTATTTATTAAGAGTAACAATAAATGTCAAAAATGTCATTCAATATCGAAGTTATGAAAATTATCAAAATTTTCAAAATTATCAAAAATATTAAAATTACCGAAATTATCAAATCTATCAAAATTATCGACAATATTGAAAATATGGAAAATATCAAGTTTATCAAAAATTATTAAAATATCAAAAATTACAACAAATCCAACAATTTTAAAAATATCGAATTTATTAAAAAGTATCAAAAATTATAAGAAATATCAAAAATTACAATTACAACAATTTTAAAGATATCGAAATTATCAAAAATTATAAGAAATATCAAAAATTACAACAATTACACCCGGTTGAGAAACCCTGCACTATACCAATAGTTTTACATGCGACTATACTTAAATTCAAACGTCATTCGCCTGATTGTGAGCGTCCGAGTACTGTTTCCTAAAATAATGAGCTGTGTTTTTGTTCAAATTAGTGTTGTAAAGTTCGCAAACGAGCGCAAAAATCGTTTGCCATGCCAGTGGTCACAGAAATGCACAACTGTGTATGTGGGAGAAACGAATTTCGCTAGGATAAAGGCCCCAATAGTTCATCCCTTTACAATCGTAAGCCTAGCAAATGCTACGTAATCAATTGTCTTCATCGTACGTACAGAGGATTGTCTTTGTTCTTTCGATTTAACCCATTCAGGACGGCCAATGATTGGCATCGCCACTTGTGCTGGCCGAGCTCAGGATTATGCTATCGCGTCGACCGAGTTGCATAACCTGATCCCTAAAACTATTAATTTTTAATCCATTTATAATTTTGCGTACGTTATAATTGTATTTGTACACGTGTTAAATTTGAGTTATACTCATATATGCAACTGAGAGTACCGTCGTGTTTACCTAGTTTCAGAGTGTGGTTCTTTAACCTATTACCTTTTATATAAATAAAACAATTTAAACACGTTCAAATATATATTGTAATAACGCTACAATTGTTTTGCCACACTGTGGCTTCTTCAGGCGAAAGAAAATTTCTTCACCTGAAGAAACCACAGTGTGGCGAAACAATTGTAGCGTTATTACAATATATATTTGAAAGTGTTTAAATTGTTTTATTTATATAAAAGTGAATATGAACTTTCAACATTTATCAGCCTTATCAATCAATTTTTTTTAACCTATTAATTAATTTTCTAACCTATTTGCAATTTTATTTGCACACGTGTTTTGTTCAATAATAAAGTGTTGGTAACAATTTGTGAAAATGACTAGACCGCTCACCGATAAGGAGATCCAGGAGGAGGTAAATCTAATTATGAATGAGGATACTGATAACGAATTGCTACAGGAATACAGTGAAAGCGAACATTATTCTTCGAGTGAATGTGAAGACGACATTCTTATAGCCGATGCCAATTCTTCGAGTGATGATGAAGAAGAAGATATACCAAGACGTCCAGCCAAGATGCCTCGAAAAAATGTTCCATTGCAACAATTTATTTGGAAATTCAATGAAGAATTTACACCTATGCAATTTATGTTCGATTCAAGTAAGTCTGGCGTTACATCAAATTTTACATTAGCAAGCCTCAGAATATGAATATTTTACACTATTTTTTGATGATGCTATAATGAATCAAATTGTTACCGAAACAAATATTTACGCTAATCAAGTTAGGGATTCAAGAATATCGAATACTAATTGGGTCGATACAGATATATCGGAAATATATTGTTTTTTAGCAACATCAATTCTGATGGGAATTTTGCAAAAACCTACACTAAAGGACTACTGGTCAAAGAATACAGCCATTGAAACACCATTTTTTGCTAAAATATTTACGCGTGATAGATATTTGAACTTGCTTTATAACCTGCATTTTATGGACAATACTAAAGCGAATAAAGAAGACCCGCTAAGAAAAATTAGGTACATCTTTGATGGAGTAAAAAAAAATTTGCTGATATGTTTTATCCATTTCAAGACATAGCAATTGATGAAAGCCTTATATTATGGAAAGGAAGACTATCCTTCAAACAGTATATTCCGTCTAAACGGCACAGATTCGGGATAAACTTGTTTGAAGCCTGTGATGCTGAAACTAGGTATATTCTGAACATAATTATTTATACAGGTTCAAAAACTGAATTGGACGAAGATGGGAAAGTTTATGGAACTTCTGGAGCAATAGTCAAAACGCTGATGAAACAATATCTAAATCAACAACATGTTTTGTATGTGGACAATTGGTACAGCAGTCCCTCATTATTTCAACATTTATTAGATCAAAATACAGGGGCTTGTGGGACCGTACGGTCAAATAGGAAAGGAATGCCTCAATTTCCTTGCAGCGTAAACAAGGGTGAAAATGTAACAGCTTGTACACATTCCATGCTTGCTCTAAAGTGGTGTGACAAGAGATATGTTCACATGCTTACAACAGTTCACCGAGCAACACCCACAAAAACTGCTAAAATAAGTCACAAAACCAAAGAAAACATTTTCAAACCAGAATGCATTATTGAGTATAATATGAAAATGGGTGCAGTTGACAAAGTTGACATGCAAGTTAGTTTTGTTGATTGTGCTCGAAAAACTTTGAAGTGGTACAAGAAGCTATTTTTTCACCTTGTGGATTTATCATTGTACAATGCATTTATTTTATATCAAGTAAGATCTGGAAAAAAACCATCCTTTTCAGATTTTCGACTAAATGTGGTAACTCAGATAATAGAAAAATATCACACCGTTACGTCAAAGCGTCCATCAGTTGCAACTGTCGATTATCCATTACGACTAATTGAAAAACATTTTATATCTCCAGTTCCTCAAACAGAAGCACAAGGGCCTCGAACACAACGAAGATGTCATGTTTGCAGCACATCTAAAATTCAAAACAGGCAGCGACGCGGTATAAGGTTTATGTGTGTAAAATGCAATGTTGCATTGTGCGTGCATCCATGTTTCAGACTTTATCACACCATAAAAAAATATTGATTCATATAAGTTTATAAAATATAATGCCAATGTTATGTTTATTTGTTTTCTTTGAATGAATTCTTTTTATTGATGAATTCATTCAAAGGAAACAAATAAACATAACATTGGCATTATATTTTATAATAATATAAATTTATTTATTATACATTTTCCGTACAGGTAAGACAAATTTATACATTTTAAATTTTCCGTACTGGTACGGCATCCGGATTCCAAATTATAAACCTTTAACTTACGGGTACGTGAATAAAGTACCGAGCTAGGCAATTAAATTTGTATATGTACGGCACCCGGCTGGCAACTAGGCGTCAAGCCTGACGTACGCGAACGGCGACCGTCCTGAATGGGTTAAATGCAGTGTGCGCATTTTTGTGAGCACAGACAAAACGCACGTTTTTGGCCTCGTTCAAGAACTTTAGAACACTAGTTCAAATCATTATAAGGTCTATAAAGGATAGTAAGCTATAAAGAGCTATGCAAGTTCTTTAAAATCCACAATTAGTAATTCAATATTGCTAATTTTACATTTAAATAGTTTGTTAAAGTCTACTTTACTTGGTGACATTGGCACAGAGGGCGTAGATAAATATCATAAATTGATCTATATTGTTTCTGATCTATGATTCCTTTCGACATGGAAATGACAGAAAAACCAATGTTGCCGATACCAGCGACTAAAGTTAGGCGCAAATACCAAGTATATATTAAAACACGACAATGCATACGGACTACTTAGTAACACCTTAATCGCAATTAGTTAATCAGACGTTAGTAACATTTTAATCGCAGGACTATGCATAAGGCTGGTAATGTTTAAACATAATTATAAATGAAATTGCCAATACTTGGTCGCAGTATAACCAAGTATTGGCAATTTCATTTATAATTATGTTCAAATGATTAATGAAAGCTTAGTAAAAGATATATCATAATTTCCTCCTATAATTAACATGTCATAAAAATCTACACAAATGTAAAGACAATTTTAGTACAACACGTTGACTGTGTTTTTTTACACATGGAGGTTTCCATTTAGTGTGAATCGTACTCCATACATTTGACAGCCAACATGTTAATCTACTTTAAACAATTAATAACAACATCATTCAAATATAATTGAGAAAACTTTATATAACTTAAAGTAAACTCCTACACCGAAAGTTAGATAGAATCCGGATTAAGTAAGTAATTAAGTAGACTTTCGTTAAAGCTACTTTATATTACAAATATATAAAGTAGCTTTAACGAAAGTCTACTTAATTAATTTTTAGTAAATAACACATTTTGTTTAGATTTCACTGTTTATTGATTGATACTGCAACAATTGTTTCGCTTTATCAGGCAGATAAATAATGATTATACAGAGAGTTTTATGTAACACCGAAGATGTTCATCCAATACAATTTGACACCTTTACTTATATGTAAATTGGGTTGCCTTTATGACCATTAAAAATTGTAGTCAGTCAATCGCAATTAATGCCTCAACTTCTACACACAGGAAGATTTTCTATCAAGTATACATGTCCCAATTACACCGAATATGTCGTAAATCTTTAGATACTCGTTGTTAAAAAAATCAATTTGAAACTTGAAATGAGGGTGTTCCACTCCCAGACTAAGCGTGAAGTAAAATTTCGAGTTTAGAAAAGCCTGAAAATTTGGTTTGGTCGCGTAGCGCGAAGCGCGGAGCGGCCAAACCAAATTTTCAGGCTTTTCTAAACTCGAAATTTTACTTCATGCGCCACCGGTACAAAACACTGACATTTTACGAAGTTTAAAACACACCGCTTAACTTTACATTGAATCAGTGTTTTGCACCGGTGGCGCATGAAGTAAAATTTCGAGTTTAGAAAAGCCTGAAAATTTGGTTTGGCCGCTCCGCGCTTCGCGCTACGCGACCAAACCAAATTTTCAGGCTTTTCTAAACTCGAAATTTTACTTCATGCTTAGTCTGGGAGTGGAAAACACTCGCTTAAAGCTTCAAATTGAATTCTTTTAATAAACCGAGCATCAGAAAATGTGCAACGTATGCATATGGATACTTCAAAGAAAAATTTTCGTTATGAAAATGTTCGGTGTTACATAAAACTCTCTGTATATTGGTACTTTTAGTAAATAACACTTTGTTAAGATTTCACTGCTTATTGATTGATACTGCA
Organism: Philonthus cognatus; assembly: GCA_932526585.2. Lineage (NCBI taxonomy): Eukaryota > Metazoa > Arthropoda > Insecta > Coleoptera > Staphylinidae > Philonthus > Philonthus cognatus. The sequence continues at coordinate 139,810,397 of OW052242.1, forward strand.
ACAATTGTTTCACCACACAGTGGCTTTATCAGGCAGATTAATAATGATTATATATTTGTTATAAAACAGAAGGTAACAAGACCATATCAAGTATGCATAAATATTTGAAGTTGAGAAATAATACATTCGTTTGTTTACGAACGAGAATTTTTTTTTTTTAAGTATTCATATGCATACGTTGCACATTTTTCGATGCTCGGTTAATTAAAAGAATCTAATTTGATGGTTTAAGCGAGTGTTTTCCACTCCCAGGCTAAGCATGAAGTAAAATTTCGAGTTTAGAAAAGCCTGAAAATTTGGTTTGGTCGCGTAGCGCGAAGCGCGGAGCGGCCAAACCAAATTTTCAGGCTTTTCTAAACTCGAAATTTTACTTCATGCGCCACCGGTACAAAACACTGATTCAATGTAAAGCTAAGTGATGTGTTCTAAACTTCGTCATATGTCAGTGTTTTGTACCGGTGGCGCATGAAGTAAAATTTCGAGTTTAGAAAAGCCTGAAAATTTGGTTTGGCCGCTCCGCGCTTCGCGCTACGCGACCAAACCAAATTTTCAGGCTTTTCTAAACTCGAAATTTTACTTCATGCTTAGCCTGGGAGTGGAAAACACTCGCTTAAAGCTTCAAATTGAATTCTTTTAATAAACCGAGCATCAGAAAATGTGCAACGAATGCATATGGATACTTCAAAGAAAAATTTTCGTTATGAAAATGTTCGGTGTTACATAAAACTCTCTGTATATTGGTACTTTTAGTAAATAACACACTTTGTTAAGATTTCACTGCTTATTGATTGATACTGCAACAATTGTTTCGCCACACAGTGGCTTTATCAGGCAGATAAATAATGATTACATATTTGTTATAAAACAGAAGGTAACAGTATGGTCTTGTTGTATAAATATTTGAAGTTGAGCAATAATACATTCGTTTGTTTACGAAATCACTACAACAAAAGCATAAACAATCGACCAATTAGCACAAACACAAATTATTCATGCGGAGCAAATCAAATTGGAATTTCAACTTTCCCAATCGAAACACACCGCAAACTGCACAACGGATGTAACCGGTCCGACCGGCGTCCGCGTTAACAGCGCAAATTCAGAGAAATCGGCGAAAACAAGTCGGATAGGAAAAGTAGACTCACCTTATTTTGGACGATGTCTTTCACTTGCTCCAGGTCGCCGTTCTTGATGCCCCATACCAGCCCGCTCATGTTGTACGTTCTCTCCTCGTCAATTTCCAGTTTCGACGAATGTATTTCCACCGTTTTTTATCCTCGGCACGACGATTTTCCGTGGATATTTCCACGCAAATACACAGACACACAGGCGAGAGCAGAAATTACGATGACAGTTGGGTTTGATGGACACACCGGGTGGGTGGTGGTGGTATTTTCGAGGAGGCGGAGGAAAAAACAGTGCATCCAACTGTTGTCGGTATATCGAAAACGGTGTAAGATGCGTTTACATAAGCGTTGTTTAGAAACAAATACCGTTCAATAAAAACAAAAAAAAACTCGAGAGATTTAGGTCTAATTGTACAGGGCTTTCATTAATTCCCGAACCCCACGTGACTAAATTTAAAATTGCCGCGTAAATTATTGTATTTGTACGTTAGAGGCTTTGAAAAAAGTAACCAAACGTTACTAAAGTCAAATTTGACATAAACGTTTATGCGCGGTGCATCGTTAAACCAACCTTTGAGATCTTACAAGATTCGCCCGGAATTTTCAGGTAAGCAAAAATTGTTTAATTATTCTGAAACATTGAGTTTTATTTCTATTTATTTTGCAGAGTCAATTTGCTAGGATAAGCAAATACTGCGAAAATTAATAAAAATTAGTTACATTTTTGAAGATGAGCCTATTTTTTAATCATTTTAAATATAATATTTTCAGTCGTCATAAAAATACGCCGGCGAATAAATATTTTTAAATCTAGGGAATTTTTGTGTGAGCCATACCACCTTGTACATTTGGTTGCCTATTATTTTTGGTCACGTGGGGTTCGGGAATTAATGAAAGCCCGGTATTAGAAACGTTCAACTCGAGGTTAAGCTGAATATATTAATAAATAAAAACTATAAGATACGTAACATATAAAATTACAAAAAAGTTATTAATTAAGACATTGTTTGCATTTTTACAAATAGAAAATGCAAACAATGTCTTAATTAATAACTATGAGCGCAAGCTTATTTTCTCAAATTCAAATAGTTTTGAATTTGAATTTATCTTATAAGATACCAATCATTATGGTAATTTCATCGCTGATAAAGTAAATTTTTATAACAATAACAATTGTCCCTAAATCCATTTATAATAAAATTCAGTTTTATAACTCCACCAGCGTCGATAAAGTGCTTAGTAGAGCATTGAAACTCCCCTCTGGCGCCTACTAGGTAAGGCTGATATTTTAAGGTTTTATTGCGGCATTATTAGAATTAGCGGCATTGTTAGAATTAGCAATGTAGTTATCATAACGTATGTGTGTAGTCATTCTGCGGCTCTTAAACTTTTGTTATTTCTTATTTTGTATTATTTCAATGTTAAAGAGGTATCTCGTGAATAAATAAATAAATTATTCAAAGAAGAAAAAACGAGGTGCGTTCACATAAGCGGAATTACAAAAGCTAAAAAAATGTATGGGGTGGCTAAAAAATAGTGTAACCAAAAAATATACAGGGTGGCCAAAAAAATATAAAGGGTGACCAATAAATATACAGGGTGGGCAATTAATATGCACTGTCCAAAAAATATACAGTGGCCAAAAAAATATACAGGGTATCAAAAATGCATGGAGCGTGGATTTTTAAGGACTATTAACCCATTAAACGCCATTGATGCATACACGCAACAATATCAATTTTTTGTTACTAAATTACTAAATAAATTAATTTGATATATTATATTATTTGACCCGACTTGAAAATGTATGAACAAAAATGTAAATATTTTGTTATTTAAATATTTCAATTATTACTCATTTAAAATAAAAATAATATGAATGTATTTCTAACTTAACAATATTTCAGCTTTTTCAGCGCCAAAAAAATATAAAGGGTGACCAAAAAATATACAGGGTGGGCAATTAATATGCAGTGTCCAAAAAATATACAGAGTGGCCAAAAAAATATACAGGGTATCAAAAATGCATTAAGCGTGGATTTTTAAGGACTATTAACCCATTAAACGCCATTGATGCATACACGCAACAATATCAATTTTTTGTTACTAAATTACTAAATAAATTAATTTGATATATTATATTATTTGACCCGACTTGAAAATGTATGAACAAAAATGTAAATATTTTGTTATTTAAATATTTCAATTATTACTCATTTAAAATAAAAATAATGTGAATGTATTTCTAACTTAACAATATTTCAGCGTTTTCAGTGCCAAAAAAATATAAAGGGTGACCAAAAAATATACAGGGTGGGCAATTAATATGCAGTGTCCAAAAAATATACAGAGTGGCCAAAAAAATATACAGGGTATCAAAAATGCATTGAGCGTGGATTTTTAAGGACTATTAACCCATTAAACGCCATTGATGCATACACGCAACAATATCAATTTTTGGTTACTAAATTACTAAATAAATTAATTTGATATATTATATTATTTGACCCGACTTGAAAATGTATGAAGAAAAATGTAAATATTTTGTTATTTAAATATTTCAATTATTACTCATTTAAAATAAAAATAATATGAATGTATTTCTAACTTAACAATATTTCAGCTTTTTCAGCGCCAAAAAAATATAAAGGGTGACCAAAAAATATACAGGGTGGGCAATTAATATGCAGTGTCCAAAAAATATACAGAGTGGCCAAAAAAATATACAGGGTATCAAAAATGCATTAAGCGTGGATTTTTAAGGACTATTAACCCATTAAACGCCATTGATGCATACACGCAACAATATCAATTTTTTGTTACTAAATTACTAAATAAATTAATTTGATATATTATATTATTTGACCCGACTTGAAAATGTATGAAGAAAAATGTAAATATTTTGTTATTTAAATATTTCAATTATTACTCATTTAAAATAAAAATAATATGAATGTATTTCTAACTTAACAATATTTCAGCTTTTTCAGCGCCAAAAAAATATAAAGGGTGACCAAAAAATATACAGGGTGGGCAATTAATATGCAGTGTCCAAAAAATATACAGAGTGGCCAAAAAAATATACAGGGTATCAAAAATGCATTAAGCGTGGATTTTTAAGGACTATTAACCCATTAAACGCCATTGATGCATACACGCAACAATATCAATTTTTTGTTACTAAATTACTAAATAAATTAATTTGATATATTATATTATTTGACCCGACTTGAAAATGTATGAACAAAAATGTAAATATTTTGTTATTTAAATATTTCAATTATTACTCATTTAAAATAAAAATAATGTGAATGTATTTCTAACTTAACAATATTTCAGCGTTTTCAGTGCCAAAAAAATATAAAGGGTGACCAAAAAATATACAGGGTGGGCAATTAATATGCAGTGTCCAAAAAATATACAGAGTGGCCAAAAAAATATACAGGGTATCAAAAATGCATTAAGCGTGGATTTTTAAGGACTATTAACCCATTAAACGCCATTGATGCATACACGCAACAATATCAATTTTTTGTTACTAAATTACTAAATAAATTAATTTGATATATTATATTATTTGACCCGACTTAAAAAGGTATGAAGAAAAATGTAAATATTTTGTTATTTAAATATTTCAATTATTACTCATTTAAAATAAAAATATTGTGAATGTATTTCTAACTTAACAATATTTCAGCGTTTAATGCGCGTGGCGCATGAAGTAAAATTTCGAGTTTAGAAAAGCCTGAAAATTTGGTTTGGCCGCTCCGCTTCGCGGAGCGACCAAACCAAATTTTCAGGCTTTTCTAAACTCGAAATTTTACTTCATGCTTAGTCTGGGAGTGGAATCACTCGTTCTAAACTTCATACTGCACGTTTTTATATGAAATCGACGAATGCCTGAAATTTTACAGCATATACACTACGTGTATTTAAAAGAAAAATTCACAGTATTTAATACAATAAGTCATTGATAGATATCATAAAAAGTAATTTTTCATTTCTTCGCCTGAAGAAGCCACAGTGTGGCGAAACAATTGTAGCGAGTTTACAATATATATTTGAAAGTTTTAAATTATTTTATTTTATTTATATAAAAATAAAAAGAAGTGCAGAATTTTACCTAAAATCAACTGTTACGAGTTATCTCTTGCTTGCTCGGCCGTTAATGGGTTAAAGTAAGGAATTTTGCTGCTCGAAACAACGAGAATTAATTGCCGTTGATGGGTTGTTTATTTTTGTTCACAAATAAATAATTAAATATTTTAATCATATTTTTTATTTATGATCTGAGATAGTTTGTACAATATATAGCCTTAATATTTATTAGTTTAATAAATACTTCTCACTGTTTTTATATCTTAAGTTTAATAATATTTCTAAAATATTGCGATTCATGTAAACTATTCTCATATAATCTATATTTATGTATAATGTATAATTTTCACTTGTTTTTTTTTAATCTCGCAGATTTTTCACGTATGTATGTATGTACCTCTAGAAATCTTCCGCTCTTGAACACACATTTATTTTATCATGTTTCTCATCATCGCCCTCGATCGATTCAATGATAGTAAACCAATTTCATAACATTTCTCATTTACACAGTTATACACTTTTGTTTAACGCTTTCACTGTCCAGGAATCACTTTTGATTTTTGTTTTGGGATAGTGAATGTGTTAATAACAATTTTATTTATGTTAAAACATTTTCTCGGATGTTAAACATTATTCGTTAATACAATTTGTAAAGAAACGTTCGTTAACACGTTCACGACAGCCGTACATTCGCACGTTTCGTCACAAGCGAACCGCTAATTTCTGTAGTGAATTTGCCGTGCCCCACCGGTGGGCACACCGACATGAACGTGTTCAACATTTCTAAATGAAATATTTAATAATTACGTTTAAACATTTCTAAGGCCTAGTTGCACCAGAAATGTTGAACTCAGATTCAAACTGAATTCAGGTTCAAGTTGAATTCAGGTTCAAGCTGAATTCAGGTTCAAGCTGAACTCAAGTTCAAGATGACAGTTCCTATTCTAATGTCACTCTAAACTTAAGTTCAGAGTTGAACCGGTTTAACGGCCAGTTAGGGTCACTAAATGAAATATTTAATAAGTTCATTTGGAAATTTTTAAATTAAATATTTTACAAGTTCATTTAAACATTTCTAAAATGAAATATTTTACAAGTTCATTTAAACATTTTTAAAATGAAATATTTTACAAGTTCATTTACACATTTTGAAATAATGTAGCCTACAAACTCATACACAACTGCCCAGTTCAATAGAAATGTTGAACTCAGGTTCAAGCTGAACTCAGGTTCAAGCTGGAATCAAGTTCAAGCTGAAGTCAAGTTCAAGATGACAGTTTCTATTGTTCTAATGTCACTTTGAGCTCAAGTTCAGAGTTGAACCAGTTTAACGGCCAGTTAGGGCCACTAAATGAAATATTTAATAAGTTCAATTAGAAATTTTTAAATTAAATATTTTACAAGTTCATTTAAAAATTCCTAAAATAAAATATTTTACAAGTACATTTACACATTTTGAAATAATGTAGCTTACAAATTCACATACAACTGCCCAGAAAAGTCGAACTCAGGTTCAAGCTGAACTCAGGTTCAAGCTGAACTCAAGTTCAAGATGACAGTTCCTATTGTTCTAATGTCACTCTAAACTCAAGTTCAGAGTTGAACCAGTTTAACGGCCAGTTAGGGCCACTAAATGAAATATTTAATAAGTTCATTTAGAAATTTTTAAATTAAATATTTTACAAGTTCATTTAAAAATTTCTAAAATGAAATATTTTACAAGTTCATTTACACATTTTGAAATAATGTAGCTTACAAATGCACATACAACTGCCTAGTTGCACCAGAAATGTCGAACTCAGGTTCAAGCTGAACTCAGGTTCTAGCTGAACTCAAGTTCAAACTGAACTTAGGTTCAAGCTGAACTCAGGTTCAAGCTGAACTCAAGTTCAAGATGACAGTTCCTATTGTTCTAATGTCACTCTAAACTCAAGTTCAGAGTTGAACCAGTTTAACGGCCAGTTAGGGCCACTAAATGAAATATTTAATAAGTTCATTTAGAAATTTTTAAATTAAATATTTTACAAGTTCATTTAAACATTTCTAAAATGAAATATTTTACAAGTTCATTTACACATTTTGATATAATGTAGCTTACAAATTCACATACAACTGCCCAGTTGCACCAGAAATGTCGAACTCAGGTTCAAGCTGAACTCAGGTTCAAGCTGAACTCAAGTTCAAGCTGAACTCAGGTTCAAGCTGAACTCAAGTTCAAGATGACAGTTCCTATTGTTCTAATGTCACTCTAAAATCAAGTTCAGAGTTGAACCAGTTTAACGGCCAGTTAGGGCCACTAAATGAAATATTTAATAAGTTCATTTAGAAATTCTTAAGTTATAGTATTTAACATTATTAGCATTGTTAAAACGGTTTTTACTGGCGAACAGAAGGATATGACTGGCGAGTCGCTAGACGAGCCAGTCACCTTCTGGAGCCAGTAAAACCCGTTAACTTGCGTATATTGTTATATATTTTATTTGTCAATCATTTGTAATTAATTAAAATACAATTATTTGGTAAATTTAATCAAATTGGAATTACAAAAAAATATGTAGTAAGTTATGAAACATTTCTGTGGATACTTATGTTGTTTATTTGATTAAATTAATTATTAATTTAAGAATAATAGTATTTATTGTATTTTTCTTTAATAAATTCAATTCACGAAAAACTCTAAATTACTATTCCAGTACTAACTTGTTAAATTTTAACAAGTTAGTATACTGACTTGTTAAAATTTTACAAGTCAGTAGCTTGAAAACATAACCTTACTTGTTTAATACTGTCTATTGATAAATTGACGTTTACAAATAAAATATTTTACAAGTTCATTTAAACATTTCTGAAATGAAACATTTTACAAGTTGATTTGCACATTTTGAAATAGTGTAGGTTACAAATTTACATACAACGTTCTAAATTAAATATTTTACGTGTTTGGTGCAACAGCCAGTTAGGGCCACTAAATGAAATATTTAATAAGTTCATTTAGAAATTTTTAAATTGAATATTTTAAAAGTTCGTTTAAAAATTTCTAAAATGAAGTATTTTACAAGTTCATTTACACATTTTGAAATAATGTAGCTTACAAATTCACATACAACTTTTTAAATTAAATATTTTACGTGTTTGGTGCAACGGCCAGTTAGCGCCACTAAATAAAATATTTAAAAAGTTCATTTAGAAATTTTTAAATTAAATATTTTACAAGTTCGTTTGAACATTTCTAAAATAAAATATTTTACAAGTTCATTTACACATTTTGAAATAATGTAGTTTACAAATTCACATACAACTTTTTAAATTAAATATTTTACCAGTACCTTTATGTGCGTTTGCACCAGTTTTTATTAATTGATGTTTAAATGAGAAAATACCTAGCAAAGCTACATATGTATTAGTTAAAGGCGCAATCTGTCAAATAAATTAATCCCCTGAATAGGTGAGGTTCAACGAATACACAACTGACAAATACCTACGTTTAGTATTAGTCAGTTGTCTTCAAAATGACATTTCATCGCATCAGTACTTATTTGTGGGAGGTCCGATGCTACTCGGGGAAAAAATCCAAACGTGTTTCATCCGATACACAAGACAAATACCGATTACAATTACAATTACATTGTCAAAATACTTATTTGTGCCATGCAACCAAAACCTAGGGTCGCACGGCACAAATAAGTGTAACATGCAACGATTTTTAATCTGTTTCTTTTTTTAATATGACCAATCAAATTTGACATTTCAAGAATTAAGTGGTGTGATGCAGGTTGTGTGTTTTAGGTTAGGATAAGATTATGTGATGTTATGTAGTAAATCAACTTTTAGTTGTAGTTGTAATATGACAATCCCATTAACTCATAATGGTAGATTATTTAACGAGCATATCATGAAGGGTATGATCCACGAGGAGGGTTTTAAAGCTCGAGCCGAAAGGCAAGATCAGAACCATGATCCGAGTAGATCAGAACCATGATATGCGAGTAAAATATATTATTTTATCTACGACAACTCATAAGAGAAATTAAATTACAAAAAAATATTAAACATGAAGTTTGTAATTTTTCAAGGTTAAACTCGACATGCCCCTGACCGTCGAACAACATCATCCGAGTAGATCAGAACCATGATATGCGAGTAAAATATATTATTTTATCTACGACAACTCATAAAGAGAAATTAAATTACAAAAAAATATTAAACATGAAGTTTGTAATTTTTCGAGGTTAAAACTCGACATGCCCCTGATCGTCGAACATCAAAATTTGAACAGTGAACAGTGAATTTTCATGATCCACTAGTGGATGATGAAAATTATTCAATTGGTGTTGATCATAGAGGCATTTATTTATCTATTAACAGTTAAATAATAAATAAATTGAAGTTGTGAAAGCGAACAACAGAGATTTTTTCTTTTAAGTATACTTTCACATATTCCATATAAACATTTGTAAAATTAATGAACATGTGATCAAAACTAAGTCGAAGTATATTTTGAACTTCACTTTAAATTAGTGTTTTATACGCGTGGCGCATGAAGTAAAATTTCGAGTTTAGAAAAGCCTGATTTGGCTTGGTCACTCCGCTGCGCTACGCGACCAAGCCAAATTTTCAGGCTTTTCTAAACTCGAAATTTTACTTCATGCTTAGTCTGGGAGTGGAAAACACTCGATAGAGTCTTCAAATTGAAAGTTTTTAATAAGATCACAAACGTCTGAAAATTTATATTGAAAAATCGTAACTTGTATACCTATAAGAAAAATTCCTTGTATTTAGAAATAATAAATTATTAAATTGTCGTAAATAAAATATATAATTCATTTAACAAAGATTACAATTACAAATGTACCTAGCAATTTAATATATGTACTACCAATTTAATAAAGTCTGATGATCAGATAAATGCATCTTGCTCAGCCTTTTCACAATTTGAACATATAAATGGGTAGATAATGAAGAAGGCTGAGCAAGGTGCGTAAATAAAATATATAATTTAACAAAGATTACAATTACAAATGTACCTAGCAATTTAATATATGTACTACCAATTTAATAAAGTCTCTCTGATGATCAGATAAATCCACCTTGCTCAGCCTTTTCAAAATTTGAACATATAAATGGGCAGATAATGAAGAAGGCTGAGCAAGGTGCTTAAATAAAATATATAATTCATTTAACAAAGATTACAATTACAAATGTACCTAGCAATTTAATATATGTACTACCAATTTAATAAAGTCTCTCTGATGATCAGATAAATGCACCTTGCTCAGCCTTTTCGAAATTTGAACATATAAATGGGTAGATAATGAAGAAGGCTGAGCAAGGTGCATTTATCTGATCATCAGAGAGACTTTATTAAATTGGTAGTACATATATTAAATTGCTAGGTACATTTGTAATTGTAATCTTTGTTAAATGAATTATGTATTTTATTTACGACAATTTAATCATTTATTATTTCTAAATACAAGGAATTTTTCTTATAGGTATACAAGTTACGATTTTTCAATATAAATTTTCAGACGTTTGTGATCTTATTAAAAACTCTCAATTTGAAGACTCTATCGAGTGTTTTCCACTCCCAGACTAAGCATGAAGTAAAATTTCGAGTTTAGAAAAGCCTGAAAATTTGGCTGGGTCGCGTAGCGCAGCGGAGCGACCAAGCCAAATCAGGCTTTTCTAAACTCGAAATTTTACTTCATGCGCCACGCGTATAAAACACCGATTTAAAGTGAAGTTCAAAATATACTTCGACTTAGTTTTGATCACATGTTCATTAATTTTACAAATGTTTATATGGAATATGTGAAAGTATACTTAAAAGAAAAAATCTCTGTTGTTCGCTTTCACAACTTCAACTAAATCTGATTTGTTGATTAAAATAAATTTAATCAACAAATCAGATTTAGTTGAAGTTGTGAAAGCGAACAACAGAGATTTTTTCTTTTAAGTATACTTTCACATATTCCATATTGGGATAGATATGTCATCTACATCAATGTCATGCAAATGTCATCAACATCAATGCCATGCGAATGCCATCAACATCAATGTCGTGCGAATTGATTGATTTTTGACTATTACTTAATTTTAATAGATGGTCGATTTAATTGACATTAGTGAAACCCGGCATGTATTATGTGATGTAAAGTTGCAAATTGTGACGTAATCTCTTTTTTGAAACTCTCTGCATCGTCACAATTTATTTGAAAAATTATGATTTATTTGTCACATTGATAATCATTTACCTACATCTCAAAATTTGATGTTTAACACGTTGATCATCGCGCGGCATTCACTTGTGCCGCAGTTAAATTTGCGTTTGTTTAGTCGGCATGTACCTTGTGCCGCATCCAGAAACAACTTTTGTAAAATCGTGGCATGCTGCCCTTGCCGTGGAACTAGTATGGCTTAAACGTTTATGTCTCTTCAAATGTTTGCTTTATTATTCGGTTATAATTAATAATATTTCTATAATAGGAACAAAAACTAAGGCCCAGTTGCACCATAACAGTTGAACTTGAGTGCAAGCTGACCTTTAAAGTTCAAGCTGACCTTGAGAGTTCAAGCTGACCTTGAGAGTTTAAGCTAACCCTAAGAGTTCAAGCTGACCTTGAGAGTTTAAGCTAACCCTAAGAGTTCAAGCTAACCTTGGGAGTTCAAGCTAACCTTGAGAGTTCAAGCTGAACTTGAGAGTTCAAACTGATCTTCAGACTTCACGAATAACATTTTCATAATTTTATGTATTATGTTAAAAGTGTGCAAACTATAAGAAGCGTAAGCTTATTTTCTTGAATTCAAATAGTTTTGAATATGAATTTATCTTGTTTATACTGCTTTAGTTTAATCTCATGTGATGAATTTTATTTATATTTATTTCTCCTTAGTCAAAAGACAGCTGAGAAAAAAGATTTCATTGTTTGCATTTTCACGAATAACATTTTGGTAATTTTATATATTATGTTAAGCAGTATATTTTGAACTTTACTATAAATCAGCGTTTTACACGCGTGGCGCGTGAAGTTATATTTCGAGTTTAGAAAAACCTGAGTTTGGATTTGAACGCTTTACGTCTAAATCCAACGCTCAAGCTTTTCTAAACTCGAAATTTTACCTCATGCCTAATCAAGGAGTAGAACCACTCGTTAGAAACTTTAAATTGAACGTTTTTTTATAAAATCAATGAATGCTTGAAAATTACCAGCGTATACACCGAGATATGTATACTTAAAAGAAAAATTCGCTGTAATAAAAAAACACATACATTTTTATCCACGGCTTGGATTACGCAATGTTTAAGATGACATCACCACAAGAAAGGAATGTTAATCTTGAGACTTGAAGCTGACCTTGAGACTTCAAGCTCACCTTGAGACTTCAAGCTGAACTTGAGACTTGAAGCTGAACTTGAGACTTGAAGCTGACCTTGAGAGTTCAAGCTGAAGTTGAGAGTTCAAGCTGAACTTAAGAGTTCAAGCTGAACTCTAAGAGTTCAAGCTGAACTCCAGAGTTCAAGCTGAACTCTAGAGTTTAAGCTGAACTTAAGAGTTCAAGCTGAACTCTAAGAGTTCAAGCTGAACTCTAAGAGTTCAAGCTGAACTCTAAGAGTTCAAGCTGAACTCTAAGAGTTCAAGCTGAACTCTAAGAGTTCAAGCTGAACTCTAGAGTTCAAGCTGAACTCTAGAGTTCAAGCTGAACTCTAGAGTTCAAGCTGAACTCTAGAGTTCAAGCTGAACTCTAGAGTTCAAGCTGAACTCTAGAGTTCAAGCTGAACTCTAGAGTTCAAGCTGAACTCTAGAGTTCAAGCTGAACTCTAGAGTTCAAGCTGAACTCTAGAGTTCAAGCTGAACTCTAGAGTTCAAGCTGAACTCTAGAGTTCAAGCTGAACTCTAGAGTTCAACCTGAACTCTAGAGTTCAAGCTGAACTTTAGAGTTCAAGCTGAACTCTAGAGTTCAAGCTGAACTCTAGAGTTCAAGCTAAACTCTAGAGTTCAAGCTGAACTCTACAGTTCAAGCTGAACTTGAGAGTTCAAGCTGAACTTGAGAGTTCAAGCTGCACTTGAGTTCAAGCTGAACTTGAGTTCAAGATGACAGTTCTCATTGTTCTAATGTCACTTTGAACTAAAGTTCAGAGTTGATCCAGTTCAATGTGTTTGATGCAACTAGCCCGTAAGCAGCGGCCTGAGGTAATATTTTAATTTTTATAAACGTGGCGATCAACGTGTTAAAATACCCAACTGTTAACTGTTCTATTCGCAGTAAATACACTCCAAGTTTGGTCATATTAAAATAAAAACAGAGTTTCGTAGAAATGTAAACATGGCAACGTGTTTTATTAATTTATACAAAAGACTTTAAATTTATCTTATTTTTAACTTTATGTTGTCATTAGTTAACTAATACGTTAATGGAAACTGGTGCAAACGGTTATTACAAAATTTTAAATGAAATATTTTACCAGCACATTTAAACATTTGTAAAGTAAATATTTTACAAGTGGATTTAAAAATGTTTAAATGAATATTTTACAAGTTTATTGAAAATTAAGGCCCAGTTGCACCAAAAACGTTAAAACTTAAGTTCAAGCTGAACTTGAGTTCAAGATGACAGGTCCTATTGTTCTAATGTCACTTTAAACTAAAGTTCAAGCTGAACTCGAGTTCAAGATGACAGCTCCTATTATTCTAATGTCATTTTGAACTAAAGTTCAGAGTTGAACCAGTTTAACGGGTTTGGTGCAACTGACCCTAAATATATTACAAGTGCACATATAAATGAATGTTTAGAAAGTTCATTTACAAATCGTTTTAACAAGTCTTATTAATAGACGTTACAAGAAAGTTTTACTATTCCATTAACACTTAGTGAACTTTCAACTTTTTTCAACGTCTATTAATAAAGCACAGTTTATTAACAATTGATTTGTATCTAATTTCGTTTACAATCCCAGTCACCTTTGTTCATCATCATTTTTGTTTTGCTGTCTATCACAAAAAATTTGGCTTACATTTTAGCTCACTTATCGACTAAATTTATCTCTTTATATATAATATTTTTCTCCAAAAGGGTGTTCTACGAAAAGGCATTTGTTTTACACGTTTTTTTTTTTTTTAATGCGCCTTTTAAAATAGGCTACAACCATTTTCACATCCAAAAAATGTCGAGTCGAACACCCCCTCCTATGTATGTGTTTATTAATTTTAGATGTATCCTACAGTATATAATTTAATTTCTTTATGTATATAGCTATCTAACTACACACTAGGACCTATCCTTTTTATTTTAATTTTATTTTATTTTATATGCACAACCGTTTTTAGAGCATTTTCTTTTGTGTTTGTTTTTCGTCGTCGTCAAATTTTGCGTGTATTATTTTTTTTATTTACAAAACCGAAATTGACTTATTTCTTATAATATTGCTCTTTAAATAATTGTTAGTTTTTAATATATTTTATACAGTAGGTTTTTTTATTTATCATCCTTTCATACACTACTCGCTAATTTAAAGCAAAAAAATGATCGAGTTAGTTATAAGTGCACACATTTTGTTTGTCGATAACCTAACCTTTAAAAAAAAATGTTTCGATGTTTTTGATTGCTTGATTCAAATATAACCTATAAACAATGGGCCCGTTCATCAGAGACCACAGTTAGGAGTTTACTGCCAACTGTTGGGGAATTCTGATGACAGGACTGTTAATCATGAACGTGTTTGGGATTTTTGCAATCGTACGAAATAGACTATACGGAACACCGTTTGTTAGATACCAGCATACATCACAAAACACAGTCTAAACATGTTGAATGTTCAAAAAATGTATGAACGGGCCCAATTTGATTGCAGTTTTCAACATCATTAGTTTTAATAAATGTCAGTTGCTAAAACCAAGGGAAGCCAATGCTTATGGGAGAACTGGAAATCGAGTAGAAAAGGAGAGACTATGGTCAGGATGTGGGGTACGAGTAAGACGACTGTCTTACTCGTACCCCACATCGTCATCCGACTATATACACCATAGTCCGACTATATACACCAGTTTCTGACTATATACACCATGGTCTCGCTTCTGGATGCAGCATTCAAACGCTGTTACAAAATTTTATAGAGAGACTGGCTAACTGGATATACAAAGAGTTTTATGTAACACCGAACATTTTTATAAATAGAATTTTTCTTGGAAGTATCCATATGCATACGTTGCACATTTTCCGATGCTCGGTTTATTAAAAGAAACCAATTTGAAGCTGTGTTTTCCACTCCCAGGCTAAGCATGAAGTAAAATTTCGAGTTTAGAAAAGCCTGAAAATTTGGTTTGGTCGCGTAGCGCGAAGCGCGGAGCGGCCAAACCAAATTTTCAGGCTTTTCTAAACTCGAAATTTTACTTCATGCGCCACCGGTACAAAACACTGACATATTACGAAGTTTAAAACACACCGCTAAACTTTACATTAAATCAGTGTTTTGTACCGGTGGCGCATGAAGTAAAATTTCGAGTTTAGAAAAGCCTGAAAATTTGGCTTGGCCGCTCCGCGCTTCGCGCTACGCGACCAAACCAAATTTTCAGGCTTTTCTAAACTCGAAATTTTACTTCATGCTTAGCCTGGGAGTGGAAAACACTCGGTTAAAGCTTCAAATTAAATTTTTTCAATAATCCGAGCATCGAAAAATGTGCAACTAATGGATACTTCAAAAAAAATTCTCGTTATGAAAATGTTCGGTGTTACATAAAACTCTCTGTATATGAACTGTGCTAAAATGTTTGAATAGTCTCGATCCCTGATTAAGAAGAACACAAAATGTAATTTCAAACTGTGATGTATTTGGAAACGAAAAAGTCAAATGCAAGTCTTCGTATTTCACATCATTATATTATATATTGATTGTTATTTCCCACAATTCATCATTTCAAACCTTGTGTGCAAACTTGGAACTAACCAAACCGATTTTTCCCCTCCATTTACAACTACAAACTAACCTTAAAACCTACATTTTATCCTTCGTTTTATTTCATTTTTTTTTTTATTTATTTGTTTCACTAGACGATCTCCTAAAATTTAAATATCAATTGTTTTTTTTTCATTTTCACCTCGGTAATAAATAAATAACTACAATATATTAAATATTAGTACCTAAAAAATTCATATCGTGTATACAAAGTAAATAGTAAACAACACCTAAATAATTATCATCTTTGGAACTTATCATCGTAACCTAAGTGTTTTTCTCTTCTCATCTTTTTTATTTGTATTTTTTTTAAACGTAGAAAATTGACAATCGAGAGAAAGTTGTTTCTTTTTGTGTTTGTGTTCGTTTGTGATTTCTAAGAAAAGTTAGGCTTTCGGAAACACGTCAACAATTTGCTCTTTCTATATAAAAACAAAGAGGAGGCCGCGCGCTCGATCGGAAATGAAGTGCTCGGAGAGTTTTAGCTCGGAGTATATTATGTATACATACATAATTATGTACTCCGATATTTTCCTGATTATATACATAGGTAAACATTTAAGGGTTCACTTTTGAATAGAAAAGTACACTGAAACAAATACATGCTTACGTTAATCGAGTAATATGTTCATATACGAGCCTGCCAAATAACGTGTTTCCATCAAAAATCTTACTTGTTAGAATGTCGGATGGAAGCATGTTACGTATTTGTATCAAACGTTCTAACTTGTTTTGAATGTTTGATATAAAAATGTTTCGTGTTTATATCAAACCTTATACCTTGTTAGAATGTTTAATTAATATAAACATGTTACGTGTTTATATCAAACATTTTAACTTGTTATAAACACATTACTTGGCAGGCTCCGAGTATATAAACATGTTATTTTTTTCAGTGTATATATTTTGAGTACAGACATCATTATATACTCAAAGATATATCTTTTACTGCATACATAATCAAGGATTAAGATTTGAGTACATGTTTACATATTTTGAGTACTAAGTTTATACTCCAAGGTTTTAAGAGATGATGTTAATTCGTGCGGGAATAGTTAGTCCCGCATGAAACTTATAAGGGAAAAGCTAACTTCGTTTTTTATTTTCTTAAATGGGGTTTATTCTCGGCTATTTATGATTATATTTAGTTCAGAATAAATTGAATAAAATTACTCGGTCAGTGCTTAAAATTACGCTTACGCTTTTCTCTTTCTTAGAACATTGAGTATCATGATCCAATGAGGTTATGTATAACAATTCAAGTGAGGTTAGGTTAAATCAGCATATGTCAGGTTACGTTGGGTCAGTTAAAGTCAAGTTTTGTTTAGTCAGATCAAGTTAGGTTGGGTCAGTTCAAGTCAAATTATGATAAGTCAGTTCAAGTCAAATTATGGTAAGTCAGTTCAAGTCATATTAGGTTAGGTCAGTTCAAGTCAAATTATGGTGAGTCTGTTCAAGTCATATTAGGTTGAAGTAATATAAAATGGTCCCAGAGTGCAGAAACAAAAAGGGCAAAAGAGAGAGGGAAGGGTTTTAGTCGGTCGGAGATCCTCTCCAACCCGACACTATCCAGCCACATTAGACCAAAGGCTGGGTGTCTGTTAACAGATTTCCAATCCTCTCTATAAATAAAAATAAAAAAAAAAAAAAAAAAAAAGGTTAGGTCAGTTCAAGTCAAGTTATGTTAGGTCGGTTCAAGTCAAGTTAGGATAGGGTTTTAGTCGGTATTACAACCCGACACTATTGGCGATTAAGAAGAATAGCCTGTGTCTGTTAGCAGATTTCCAATCCCCTCTATAAACCAAAAAAAAGGTTAGGTCAGTTCAAGTCAAGTTAGGTTAGGTCAGTTCAAGTCAAGCTAGGTTAGGTCAGTTCAGGTCAGGTTATGTCAGATCAAGTCATGTTAGGTTAGTTTAGTTCTCGCCTTTCTGATTCTATTTAGTTGAGATTAAATTGAATAAAATTGATTAGTTTAGTTCTCAGCTTTCTGATTCTATTTAGTTAAGATTAAATTAAATTAAATTGCTTGGTCAGTGCTCTAAATTACCTTTGTATACTTTTATTTTTCTTAAAACATTCAATATCATAATCAAATGAGGTTATGTATAGCAATTCAAGTCAGGTTAGCTTATGTCAGGTTACGTTAGGTCAGTTAAAGTCAAGTTATGTTAAGTCAGATCAACTTAGGTTAGGTCAGTTCAAGTCATATTATGGTAAGTCAGTTCGTCATATTAGGTTAGTTCAGTTTAAGTCAACTTAAGTTAGGTCAGTTGAAGTCAAGTTAGGTTAGGTCAATTCATGTCAAGTTATGTTAGATCAGTTCAAGTCAGGTTAGGTTAGGTCAGCTTAAGTCAAGTTAGGTTAGATCAGCTCAAGGTAGGTTAGGTCAGCTTAAGTCAAGTTAGGTTAGATCAGCTCAAGGTAGGTTAGGTCAGCTCAAGTCAGCTAACATCAGGTTATTTCAGCTTGTCAGGTTAATTTTACCATTTAAGACTAACCTAACCTGACTGAACTGTAGCTTAGGTTGCTCCATTTTATCAACATAATATGACGGTTTAATTAGTAACCTAACCTTACTGTACTCATTAAATTATACAATTAAGTCAGCTTAGGCTACTCAATTTTATTACACTTAGTAATTGATGCTTTAGAATCATTGGACAAAAACAAACGCAATTAATCGAATAATTTGATTTCACTTTAACTTTTATAAAATCTAGATTACTTTAAAACCATTAAACATTCTATTACACAGTGAAAAAGAAAACGCAATTAATATAATGATTTGAATTTACTTTCACTTTTATAAACTCCAGAAAATTACTAAAACAATTAAACGTGCTATCTGAAGTTCAATAAAAAAAAAACCTTTTCTTTAATTTATGTTGGCTACATGCCAACCTATAATATTTTCCATTAGACAAAGTTCTTTAATTTATGTTGGCTTTAGGAATTGACATAATAATTTCAATATATAGTTTCAGAGTTGCCAACCTACAATACTTTCAATGGCACTCGTTTTTTTTTTTTAATTGAACATAAAATATTACACAGCGAAAGCTGTTGGACAAAAATCTTTAATTTATGTTGGCTACATGCTTTAGGAATTGACATAATAATTTCAATATATAAGTTTAGAGTTGCCAACCTACAATATTTTTAGTTTTTTTTTTTTTTATTGAACATTAAATATTACACAGTGAAACAGAATTTTAAGGCCATTCAACAAAATTCATAACCTCTCTAACCCACGTGTGCTACTCAATGTATCAAAAAAAAACCCTCACTGGAAACACTTCACGCCGTCGCGCAAGCGCGGCCTCTTGTCAAAAAAACATCTTTTGATTGAGTGCTTTTTAACGTTTATATAAATTTTAACAACATTGTAAACAACTGTCACAGCCTAAAAATTGAAAAAACGCACGCATGCGCACAGACCGTGGCGCACGCGCCATACGAAAACTCCTTTAACATTTATATCCCTTGTCCTCGTCAATCCGTTTTTTTTTCTACTAAGCTCAACAATTTTCCCCCGAATATTACGTTGGAACAAAAATATTGAGGTTAAAAAATCCTCGAACGGGTGAGACATTAATTTGTTTAGAAGTTGACTGTGGGGAAACAAGACAAACATTTTCTTTACCCATTCATCGCCAATGCGCGGGTGTTTACTGTGTGACAAATAATGCAAAAGCTGCGTCAAGCGCAAGTCTACTGTATGGCCAATAACGCAAACGCTGCGTCAAGCGCAAGTTTTTAGTGTATGGCCAATGACGCAAAAACTGCGTCAAGCGCAAGTCTACGTATGGCCAATGATGCAAAAGTCTTTATCGCGTGGTCAATAACGTTGCATCAAGCGCAAGTCTGCCGCGTGGCTAATGACGTAAACGCTGGATCAAGCGTACGTCTACGTATGGCCAATGACGCAAACGCTCCGTCGAGAACAAGTCCTTACCGCGTGGTCAATAACGTTGTGTCAAGCGCAAGTCTTTATCGCGTGGTCAATAACGTTGCGCCAAGCGCAAGTCTTTGCCGCGGGGCCAATGACGCAAACGCTGGATCAAGCGTACGTCTTCATCGTATGGGCAATGACGTTAACGCTGTGTCAAGAGTGCGCCTTTGGCGTAGGTTAATGACGCCTACACTACGTCAAGCGTGTGGCAAATGACGCAAACGCTGGATCAAGCGTACGTCTTTATCGTATGGTCAATGATGGAAATGCTGCGCCAAGAGTGCGCCTTTGTCGTATGGTTAATGACGCAAACGCTACGTCAAGCGCGTGGCAAATGACGCAATTGCTGGATCAGGCGTACGTCTTCTTGGTATGAACAATGACGTAAAGGCTGCGTCAAAAGTGCGCCTGTGGCGTAGCGTCAATGACGCAAACGCTACGTCAAGCGTGTGGCAAATAAGGCCAACACTGAGTCAAGCGTAAGTCTTTTCACTATGGCCAATAGCACAAACGTAGCGTTAAGCGTAAGTTAATCGCATGGCAAATGACGCAAACGCTGCGCCAAGCGCTAGGATTAGCCGTATAGCTGATGATGCAGCGTTTGCGCGATTGAATGGGTTAAAGTAAAAACCCGCAACAAAATTATGTCTTACAAATTGCATTTTAACTGTTGCATTTTTCTGTTTATTTTGCATTAAGTAAAGCGTACAGGAAATTTTTATTGTAAGTATACACATCCTCATTCATACTCTATGAATGTTCAGGCATTCGTTGTTTTTATAAGTGTCAAATTTAAAGCTTCTAACGAGGTTATCCACTCCTTGGTTAAGCATGAATTAAAATTTCGAGTTTAGAAAAGCCTGAAAAATTGGATTCGGGCGCTCGCTTCGCTCCGCGCCCAAAACCAAATTTTCAGGCATATCTAAACTCGAAATTTTACTTCATGCTTAACCAAGGAGTGGACACTCTCGTAAGGAGCTTCAAATTGAGTGGTTTTGTTAAAAGGAGGAAAGCCCAAAAATTGATAGACTTTAGAAGATCGAAATACGTATACTTAAAAGAACAAAAAATTGTCTAAGCACACTTTACCAATGTAACTTTTGTGTCTCACATCGATGTGAGTTTTGTGAAGGTTGGTAATATACGGGGGGGGAAAAAAGCGTTCATCGTTTTGCGTTTTGCATCGTCAACACGCTAGAGAGATACAAAAGGAGGGACAGCGAACCCTCCAGAGAGAAAAAATACAGTCACGAAAAAGAATAAACAACCTAACAAATACACATCAAATATCAATAATATACAAATGGCAGCTCTGAGCAAAAAATCTCACTTTTAAAGTCACGCGTTAAAGACTGTAACAATTTATTCATCAACAAATATATTCCCAAAAAAAAAAAACTAACAATCGAGGGGATACTAATAATAATAATAATAACACGGGACGAAACGTAAGTAATTTGTTTTCACTTTAAATCCTTATGTATTCAAATTTGTTTTTTTTTTTGTATTTATGTTGGACGAAATTTCTCAATTATCTCACAACGGTCGCCGGCTTTGGAGGAGTAGCGAGCGGGAGGGGCGGAAACGGAACAACAAAACGGATGCCTTCCCGCTGTGCGCCACTCCCCGCGACAAAGCCTTTAATTCTCTTCGGAACCCATCCAACACACGCTCACACGTCATTTTTTGTACCAAATCGTTAAAAATGTACCTTAAATATTAAATAACAATACAATATATATCATTTAATCATAACCTTAAAAGGTACTCGCTTAATACATACTCCCTACTACGTGTACGTATTATATATTTATATGTATTTATATATTTAGATTTTTATATATATATATTATGTATAACCTAGAAACTAGATTTTTTTTTGTTATTAGTCGAAATCATCTCTCGAAAAAATGGCATCTCTCACTTTTTATGCGGTCGATTATTTTTTTGTTTTAATATAATTAACAGTAAATATTGTCATTCATATTTAAATAATATTGCATTTTTTCAATATTTACAAGCTGACGAGAAATAATGAACAAACAAAATTTTAGAAACGAAACAAGAATAATATTACACGTGTGTATTTACGGAATGTCATGTTTAATGCACTCTCGGATAAAAATGATTTCAATTCCATGACAATTATTTTTGTAAATATAATTGAATTGAGGTTTAAACTGCGTTACAAATTGAAAAAAAAAAACAACAGGTTTAAAAGGGTTTCGTTTTTACTTTTCCAGAAGTTGGACTTCTTCGTTTGCAAATTTAATGGCCTTGGCTTTAATAAATTTTATTTACAAATCGAAAAAAAAAAACAAGTTTAAAAGGGTTTCGCTTTTACTTTTCCAAAAGTTGGACTTCTTCGTTTGCAAATTTAATGGCCTCGGCTTTAAAGAATTTTATTTACAAATTGAAAAAAGAAAAACAACTTTAAAAGGGTTTCTCTTTTACTTTTCCAAAAGTTGGACTCCTTCCTTTTTTGCAAATTTAATGTCCTTGGCTTTAAAGAGATACATTTTCAGCCATTCGTCAATTTTATACAAAAACGTGCAATACGAAGTTTAGACCAAGTGTTTCCACTCCCAGACTAAGCATGAAGTAAAATTTCGAGTTTAGAAAAGCCTGAAAATTTGGTTTGGTCGCTCCGCGAAGCGGAGCGGCCAAACCAAATTTTCGGGCTTTTCTAAACTCGAAATTTTACTTCATGCGCCACGCGTATAAGACACTGAAATATTGTGAAGCTAGAATTACGCTGACATATTTTTTTTAAATGAGTAATAATCGAAATATTTAAATTACATTTTTCATCATACATTTTCAAGTCAGGTCAAATAATTAAATATCATCATTTAAGTTTCAACATCGCATTCTTCCCTACTTTACAGGAGATTGCTACCAACACAATGGCAAGAAAATATAAATTCAACAGTATGCAAAACTCAATTTCGCATTTTTTGAGATATGCTATGTTGAAACTTGAACGGCGATGTATCAAATTAACTTATTTAGTCATTGATCTAACAAAAAATTAATAAAGTTGCATGTATGCATCAATGGCGCTTAACGGGTTACGGATGTCCAACTTTTGATATCAAGACATCCATTTTGTTCAACAGATGTCCTTACAGTAATTTTATCCGCGAATGCTTTAAAATTAATTTTGTCCAACAGATGTCCTTACAGTAATTTTATTTGAGAATGCTCTAACATTAATTTTGTCCAACAGATGTCCTTACAGACATGCTATGTTGAAACTTAAACGACAATATATTAAATCAACTTATTTAGTCATTGATCTAACAAAAAATTAATAATGTTACGTGTATGCATCAATGGCGCTTAACGGGCTAAGGATATCCAACTTTTGATATCAAGACATCCATTTTGTCCAACAGCTATCCTTACAGTAATTTTATCCAAGAATGGTCTAACATCCATTTAACAGATGTCCTTAATTTCATCATCCGAGAATGCTCTTAAAATGATTTTCCGTATACAAACACACGATTTTTATATTATATATAAGTATTGTTATGTATGTATATAAACAAAATATCAATTTATAAATAATACTTTTTAAATTTACAATAAATATATTATTTATTTGTTTTATTTTTTTAATATAATCCCCTTTTCTTAAGTATTCCTTTCTATAAATATTTTCTTTAATATAATCATTCTTGTACCACGATATTCACAGTCTTTTTTCTTTTTTTTTTTTTTTTTTTAATAACCAACCCTTCGCCATTCAACCCCCTCCAACGACCCGCTTTGCTCTCTCGCTCGTCCACAACGCCATCTAAATCTACCGTCTACTAAATAACTGAAAAATAACAATGAATATTCATTTATACTCTCTCCTAATTAAAGCCTAAATAAATAATTAATAAGGAACATCGATTTGATTGGACTTGATACAAGAATTTCGTAAGTCATAATATAATAATACCCCGGATATACTGAGCGGTATATCGAGGGTATACGTTGTGTGTTATACAAGGTGATTCGGATAAGAGTACAAACTTGAAAGAAATGTAATAGTCAATATTCATGAATAGACTTTTGAACTTTCTACCACTTACAATGAAAAAAGTAGAGTTCAAAAACACGATGTAAGTCTGACATCATATGCCGAACATTAAGAGTTTCATGAAATAGGGTAACGCTAACATCTACGGTAAACTTGGTGCCCGGTAACGCAGTTGGTTACTGGGCAATAAGCAAGTTTAGCGATACCGTCTCGACCCACTCTCAAATATAAATTTAAAGTTCCAATAACTTGGGCATTTTGTTTACTGGGCAATAAACAAGTTTACCGTTACCGTCTCGATCGACTCTCAAATATAAACTCAAAGTTTCAATAACTTCGGCATTTCGTTTACTGTAAAGTTTTTTTATGTTACAAATCTGACATTGTCTTTAAAAGTTCCAATAACTTTGGCATTTCGTTTACTTCGCAATAAGCAAGTTTAGCGTTACCGTTTTAATCGACTCTCAAATATAAATTTAAAGTTCCAATACCTTTGACATTTCATTTACTATAAAGTTTTTTTTTTTTACAAATCTGACATTGTCTTTAAAATTTGTATTTTTTGGGGTGTTTTAAGTATTATACTCTTGTACAGATTTTTTGGGTTATAAGAATCGTGTACTTATACAGATCGCCCTGTATACAGTCAATTTTATTTAATTCTGAATATACCAACAATGTACACTTCTAAATATATCATGTCCAATGCATATGGGACAATTACTTGACATAATACACCTTTAAATGTATCATATCCAACACATGTGGGACAATTATTTGTTGATACTTGATTGATTATTTAATTCTGAATATACCATACCAACAGTGTACCCTTTCAAATGTACCATGTCAAAAGCATGTCGAACAATTAGTTGGCATTGTATACTTTTTAATGTTTAGAAGCCAATAATTAGCTGTGAATAATTTAGATGAGCCAAGTACAAGCAAATAAATACACACAAATGCGTTGGATATGCTGATTAGTTAAATGTGACCAACTGAGGCTGTCGTAGCACTTCATTTATAAGTTACTTGCAACTAATCAGCTCTGTTGGACCAGCATCGCATGTCCAAATGTTTGCATATGTTTAGTAGCCCATAAAAAGCTGTGAATAATTTAGATAGGCCAAGTACAAGCAAATAAATACACACAAATGCGTTGGACATGCTGATAAGTTAAATGCAACCAACTGAGGCTTTTCTAGCACTTGATTTTTATGCTACTTGCAGTGAACTGGCTCTGTTCGTCCAGCTGCATCACATGTAGAACATGTTTGCATACGTTTAGTAGCCAATAATTAGCTGTGAATAATTTAGATAGGCCAAGTACAAGCAAACAAATGAGTCACCTATTTCCAAAAACTCCTTAATCGATGGTTTTCAAATGGATTTAGGGATTTTTGCAAATAGGTCACTCAAATATGCACAAATGTGTTGAACGTATTGAGAAGTCAAACGCAACCAATAATTAGTTGTGAGTAATTTAGATAGGCTAAGTACAAGCATATGAGTCGCCTATTTCCAAAAACCGATAAATCATATTTTACAAATAGATTTAGGGGTTTCTGGAAATAGGCGACTCATATAAATATACACAAATGTGTTGGACGTGCTGAGAAGTCAAATGCAACTAATTGAGGCTGCCCAGCTCTTGATTTATAGGTTACTCGCAGCTAATCTACTCTGCTCGTCAGACTGCATTGCATGTCCAACATCTATGCACACTTATTCGCCTATAATTAGCCATGAATCAAATGGTCGAGCAACTAAATCCACATGCTGCTAAGTTAAATGCCAATTAAGACAGTCTACCACTTGATTTTTATGTTACTTCCAACTAATTGGCTCTGTTCATACAGCTGCATCGCATGTTCAACATGTTTGCACACATTTAGTAGCTAATAATTAGCTGTGAATAATTTGGATAGGCCAAGTACAAGCAATTAAATAGAAACAAATGCATTGGACGTGCTGATAAGTTTAATGCAAATAATTGAGGCTGTCGTAGCACTTCATCTATATGTTACTTGTAGCTAACCTGCTCTGTTCGTCCAGCTGCATCACATGTGCAACATGTTTGCATGCGTTAAGTAATCAGCTGTGAATATTTTAAATAGGATAAGTACAAGCAAATAAATACACACGAGTGTTGGACGTGCTAAGAAGTTAAACTGTGGCTGTCAAGCACTAGATTTATATGTCTTGCGGTTAACCTGCTCTGTTAGTAAGGCTGCACCGCATATCCAACATGTAAGCATACTTATTTGCCTATAATTAGCTATGAATCAAATAGTCGAGCACATGCATGCCTTATACATAAGAGATTTGAAAGTTTATATGTTACTCACAGTTGATCTGCTCTGTTTCTAAGGCTGCACTGCATGTCCAACATGTAAGCATATTTATTTGCCTATAATTAACTACAAATCGAGTGGTCGAGCACATCCATGCCTTGGAGATAAGAGATTTGAAAGTTTATAAGTTACTCGCAGTTGACCTGCTCTGTTTTTAAGCCTGCACTGCATGTCCAACATATAAGCATACATATTTGCCTATAATTACCTATGAATCAAATGGTTGAGCAAATTTATGCGTTGGACATGAGAGATTTAAAAGTGTGCAATGTTAATACATTTAGAATTAAATAAATTAAACTCACTGTATTTAATATTAATGTTTTTTTCGTAGAGGGGGTTTTAAATGAACATCCGGGTTGTTTACGTTAGTGGTGTGATTTCCAAAAAGAATCACAACTTGAGGTTGTCTAACTTATTACAAGCCTCCGAAACGGAAACGTCGGGGGTGTTGGGCAGGGGGGCGTCCCCGGCGCCGATCTCGCTGAGTCCAGAGGATCCGTTGCGCCTAACATTCCTGCGGTTGCGCCTGGGGGGCACGAAGTGCTGGCCGCCGGGGTGCATCTGGGGGGAAGAAGAAGATACTGGGGAGTGGGGGGGCTTAGCGTAAACCGTAACCGTAACAGGTGGAGGAGGAGGAGGAGCGGCCGCCACCGCCGCCTTCTGCCTACTATAATCCTTATTACTACTAGTGTTATTAAAACTACAACTATTATTATTATTTCTAGGATTGCCGCCGGGGGGGTAACAGCGCCCTCTGTCCTGGCTGTTGCCGCCCCTGCTGCAGTTACGCGCGTTCTGAGTTGTGTTGCGAGTGTTGTTGTTGTAAAACGAGCGGTTAGTGTAGTTCGTCATCGGTGAGTACGGAGCGGGCGGGGGAGTCGTCATCGCGCTGTTGATCACAACTTTTTCCTCATTCCTGTTCTCGTCGACAACACTAGCCGAGGAGGAATTCGACTCGGTGCGCGGGCTCGAGATGCACGACCTATCGTTCCCCCTCCACTTCCTAACCCAAACCTTCTCGCCGTTAACCTGCTGTTTCGGATTCAATTGAGCATACGAGTAATAATTGTTCATTCCATACGCCTGACCGGGCGGCGACGGGAGGTAATTGTAATTATACCCGAAACCGTTCGCGTAGTGCTGCTGCTGCTGCTGTTGCACGTGATTGGAGAGTGTCGGTAGGGCGTTGGATACCGGCTTCCTGCGCCTGCCGCTCTGCATCGACACCGCGTCTTTCTCCTGGTGCTCGTCCAGGGATAACAGGGACACCACCGGCGTGGCCGACTTCCTCTCCTC
This sequence comes from Philonthus cognatus, assembly GCA_932526585.2. Classification (NCBI taxonomy): domain Eukaryota; kingdom Metazoa; phylum Arthropoda; class Insecta; order Coleoptera; family Staphylinidae; genus Philonthus; species Philonthus cognatus. The sequence goes on from OW052242.1 coordinate 139,838,211, forward strand.
GGCCTCCTTCCCGCCGTCGTCTAGAACAACGGCAGCGCCGCTTTGCTGCTGAGCAGCTGCAATGTGTTGGTGGTGTATTTCTGGTGCGTGATGTGTGATTGGAGCGGGTGTTGTTGTGGTTGAGGGTGTAGATGATGAGGATGTTGGATCTTGAGTGTTGAATTCCTACATATTCAAATCTACACTTAAAATATTGCCCACATATGATACAGCAAAATAAAACAAACAAAAATCAATAGCCTCGCCTCTTATTACTTTAAATACTGAATTGTTGGGAGCAGCGTTGTCCAACGGTAATCCCATTTGTTAAATGAATTGTACTTACCTCAGGTAGTGTACCGTTGGACATGGACATATCCATGGCGGCGGCGGCGGCGGCGGCTGCTGCGGCGGCGTCAGCTGCGTACATGACGGCCCCATCGATCGGGCCGCCGTACATTGGCATGTTGTAGTACATCTGTTCAGGGGTATTAGCAAAGGGTATCTGGTGCGGCTGTGGTGGCTGGTGGGAGTAACAGGATGCTGCTGCGGCGGCCGCCGACCCCCTAGGTGGGCTGTTGGGTCGCTGCTGCTGCTGTTGCTGCATGGCGGCGGCTGCTGCGGCGCCTGGGACCTGGGACTGGGGCCCGCCCTGGCTCCCCACCATGTATTGAGCTCCTCCATTGCTATAGTAGTTGTAGTCGTACTAAAATCAAAACACCCAATACTCAATACACGATCAAAAATTAACATCGACAGCAAATAATAATTGCAAATGCAAAAAAATAAATTAAATCTGCAGTGAGATAATAAAACGTGTTATTGGCTGTTTAGAGGTAATTTTCACAGCAATCGAAACTTCTAAATCACTGTAGAGAGCTGATATTTGATGTTTTGTAATCTGACTACTAAAATAAGAGTTACAATGTTCATCATGAAATGCATCAAGAGAAAATAAAAATTAAATATGGTTTGAATCCTACTTTACGCATGTCTAGTTTCCGCATTTCATTTTCGACAAACAAAGATGTTTGTCGTAAGAATTCTATAAGTCTGTCCGTCACTTTTTTTATTCTCTTATACAGAGTGATTCATAAGCCTCTTTTCAAAGTTTGGCATTGAAAAATAGATTAAATTTCACGAAGAAATGTTCAAATAAACGCAAATCCTATATTCCTTTGTTTAGAAGTTATAGTACTTTTAAATTTGTAAGTTGAAAGAACGTAGTAGTTATAATTTACCAAAACAAAATTTAGTAATTATCATTTTAAATAATCACCTGTCATAAATAGTTTGGCTATGTTAATGTTTTTCGTCACAATTTGTTAAAATGCATTTAGCAGTTTTACTTACAATTAGAAATGAATTTATTTTCTAATGAAGAATCAGCAATTCTTCATTAAAAAATGAATTTATTGCCAATTGCAAATCAATAATAATTGTTTTCGTGTACGGACTTTGTTTAATTCGTCATTGCCAATTATGTTTTCAGGAAAGTGGACTAATTTTTGAACATTTTCTGTGGGTAAATTTTTCTTTCTGTTTGTTACAATAAATGTTTTTGATTTCTTTAAATTAAGATTACCTATTAGCAGAGCTGGGCAGGATTCGAGTCATTCAGGATTCGTATCCTGGATTTGAATCCTTTTAGAGGATTCAAAAGAGGCATACGAATACTTTAGTTCAACTGGATTCGTGATCCGCATTCGTAACATTTTTTAAGAGGATTCGTATTCGAATCCAAATGTGAGTGATTCGAATCCTTATAAAAAGATTCGAATATTTATAAAAGGATTCGAATACTTACAAAAGGATTTGAATCTTCAAAAATAATTCGTATTAATTGTGACGATTAACAGGAAAAATGTCTTTTGTGTGTTTTTAAATTTCTCGTTAAATCACTGTTTTATACGCGTGGCGCATGAAGTAAAATTTCGAGTTTAGAAAAGCCCAGAAAATTTGTCTCGGGTCGCTGCGCGACCCTCGACAAATTTTCACGGGGCTTTTCTAAACTCGAAATTTTACTTCATGCTTAGTCTGGGAGTGGAAACACCCTGTTCGAAACTTCAAACTGAATGCTTTGATAAAAACATTAAATAAATGAAAATGTTTTTAAAGATAATACTCTAGTTTTCAATTTTTTTTTAATATTATTTGAAGTAAAACTGACATTATAGCCACAATCTGAAATGTAAAATTTTTCCGACATTTCCCTGATTCAAGATTTTTTTCCCTGGCCTTTCAATATAACTTTCTTCTATGGGAAACCCCCAATTTGTTAAATTGTTTTCATTGTTTTTGTCAATATTTAAGTTAATTTTATAAATTGTTACGTGTTTTGTAATTTGCCTGCTGATTTTGACAAATGTAATATCTTATGGCTCTTTTTTAGTGTTTTGCTCAATTTGAATATCATTTCATGACTTTTCTCTGACTTTCCCGATTTTAATAATTTTCAGTGAATTTTCATTTTTTTTAAAGTACAATATTCTTTATTTACAAATATTTACAAACATTCATTACAATAATACTATATTTATAATAAATGGTATTGTAAAAATTGAAATGTTTCTTTTTTCCTTCCCTACTTCTTCGCCGCGGGATCGTTGGGTGATTGATTTAGTTTTTAAGTTATGTAAAAATCATTGTATTTCAAAGTATATGCAGTGCTATATTGTGAACGATTGTGACTATACTGTATTGCGCTATAATTGTATTTTTCTAATTTATCCTATTATTAGATCTTATGAATCTGTTGGATAATAAATAAATAAATAAATAAATAAATAAATAATTGTTCCCATCTCGGGCTACTGGTATCGAGGGATATATGCTTTGTACATTTTCTGCTCCGATATATTTACTTAATTTATTTTGTTGTTTAGTATTAGGTTCTTAATTTTTAATTTATATGTTGTATAATTTAGTTCTTTTATGTTTTTGTCAAGTTTATTAAATTGTTTTATAGTCTCTGATATCAGTGTTATTGATGTGTTATTAGATGTGAATTTTTGTGTTCTTATGTCTGATTTTCTTTTCGTTTGGTATTGGTGAATTTGTTTGTTTAGTTTTATATCCATGTTTGTTTTTATTTGATTGTTTTTGATTTTATAAAGTAACAATAAATTACTTGATTTTATCATGTTTCAGGCATTCGTAGATTTTATAAAAGAGTTCAATTTAAAGTTTTGAACGGGTGTTTCCACACCCAGGCTAAGCATGAAGTAAAATTTAGAGTTTAGAAAAGCCCCGTGAAAATTTGTCGAGGGTCGCGTAGCGACCCGAGACAAATTTTCGGGCTTTTCTAAACTCGAAATTTTACTTCATGCGCCACGCGTACAAAACGCTGATTTAAAGTGAAGTTCAGAAACACAAAAATACATCTCTAATCAGAGTAACAGAGAGTCAGATATTTGGTCTGTTATCAACGATGTTCAGTGTTGATAATAAATAATTAGGTTTTGAATATTATTGTTAAAACAACTGATAACGATATTTATATATTAATGGTTGCAAAAAATAATAAAACCAAATTTATTCTTAAAGGATTTGTATTCGTGATTCGAAAAAACAAGATTCGAATCTTTGATTCGAATCATAATTATCTCTTACCAATCCTTTATTCGAGTATTCGTGATTCGAATCATATTAGGTGATTCGGATTCATGATTCGAGTCCTATTTACGAGGATTCGTCCCAGCTCTGCGTATTAGTGTCTAAAGAGAGAATATTTTAAAAGTGCTATAATTTCTGAACAAGGACAGATAAAACCTGCATTTATATGAACAATTGCCAACGTTTAAACAGAGGCTAATGGATCACCCTATACAGTAGTAAAGTATTTGAAAAAACAGAGTCTGGAAGACTGCAAATCCATTAGAAGCCTTGCGTTTTAAGCAGCTTACCTGGATGGGATCATTCGAATGAGAATAATCAATTTGTTCGATTATGAAAATGTACGACGTATGCATGTGTATACTTAAAAAAAATTCTCTTTATGAAAATGTTCGGTGTTACACAAAACTCTCTGTATAACACTGATTTAAAGTGAAGTACAAAATATACTTATAAATCAGTAATTCACGAAGATAATCGAACATGGATTCGATTTCAGATGATGGAAAACTTATTTAGCATTTTTTTTAAGTACTTTTTAAGTATGACAGTATTCACTAATTTGACTAAATTAGTCATTTTAATAACACATGCAGAGAATTTGTCTTTTAAGTATACATAGTCCAATGTGTGCGCTGTAAATTTTCAGGCAATCGGTTTTTCAAGAGTTCAATTTGAATCTTCTAACGAGTGTTTCTAATCTCAGGTTAAGCATGAAGTAAAATTTCGAGTTTAGAAAAGCCTGAAAATTTGGTTAGGTCGCGTAGCGAAGCGGAGCGACCTAACCAAATTTTCAGGCTTTTCTAAACTCGAAATTTTACTTCATGCGCCACCGGTATACAGAGAGTATTAGGTAACACCGAACATTTTCATAAAGAGAATTTTTCTTCTAAGTATACATACGTCGTACATTTTCCGACGCTAGGTTTATTAAAAGAATTTAGTTTGAAGCTTTAAACGAGTGTTTTCCACTCCCAGGCTAAGCATGGAGTAAAATTTCGAGTTTAGAAAAGCCTGAAAATTTGGTTTGGTTGCATAGCGCGAAGCGGCCAAACCAAATTTACAGGCTTTTCTAAACTCGAAATTTTACTTCATGCGCCACCGATATACAACACTGATTCAATGTATAGTTTAGCGGTGTGTTTTAAACTTCGTAATATATCAGTGTTTTGTGCCGGTGGCGCATGAAGTAAAATTTCGAGTTTAGAAAAGCCTGAAAATTTGGTTTGGCCGCTACGCGCTTCGCGCTACGCGACCAAACCAAATTTTCAGGCTTTTCTAAACTCGAAATTTTACTTCATGCTTAACCTGGGAGTGGAAAACACTCGTTTAAAGCTTCAAATTAAATTCTCGGAAAGCGTCGGAAAATGTACGACGTATGCATGTGTATATTTAAAAAAAAATCTCTTTATGAAAATGTTCGGTGTTACACAAAACTCTCTGTATAACACTGATTTAAAGTGAAGTACAAAATATACTAGTGAAAATATAACAGTGATTTATACGCCGGGCGCATGAAGTAAAATTTCGAGTTTAGAAAAGCCTGAACATTTGGATTGGTCGCGTAGCCAAGTGGAGCGACCAATCCAAATTTTCAGGCTTTTCTAAACTCTAAATTTTACTTCATGCTTAATCAGGGAGTGGAAACACTCATTAGAAACTTCAAATTGAAGAGTATTTAAAAAAAAAGAGTGCCTCAAAATTTGCAGCCTCACTCACCGCGATAAGTCTACTCAAGGTCATAGCCAGAAAACAATTTCAGGGATATAAAACTTTCGGGCGGGGGGGTTTAAGGGTCAACATTTTGTTTTTGACCTAACGGGGCAGCTTTTACATAGTAAAATTTAGAATTTTGAAAATTTCGGGGGGGGAGGGGGTGAACCCCCATATCCCTCCCCCTGGCTACGGCCTTGTCACTACTTAAAAGAAAAACTCCCTGTAGGTATGTCTTACGTTTTCTAATTTAATTTGAGTATTAGCTAATCGAATCAGTCCAACTGAATTTGCTATACTTTATATCTATTATTATTATTATTATTATAATGTCTTTATTTAATTTAAAGAAATACAATGTTTACAATTATCTTTTATACATTTCGCGTAGGCGAAGTTCAGGCAGGCCTAAGCCTGTTACTGCTCTTCCACTTAACCTACTACTTCCAAACTTAATAATTAATTCTATGTTTAGCGACTATTTATTATTAGACAAAATAAAATTTGAGACTTGCAACTTTAGTAACTTCAGAGTTCACCACGTAAGATTAGGATACGCACATTTGTTTTAAAATTATTTAAGCTGAGAGATTTCAGGTGTTCCGGAATTTTATTAAACGTTTTGTAAATGTTGTATGAAAATGACCTTTTAAAAAATGCGGTTTTATGTTGTGGAGGTGATATTAAACCCCGAAATCTAACATTGATGTTATGGACATCGGTGCGGAATACAATTCTACTGTATAGGTAAGGTGGAGTGCGTAAATTTATTATTTTAAAATAAAAAACTGCTGAATGTACTGCTCTCCTATCAGCCATCTTTATCCAATTTATCTCGTTAAATTTATGACTTATAAAAAAAAATAGATGAATATCTTTACTAAGTAATATAATGGCTATGGACACAAGAGGTTCAATCCAATTTTTATATTTATTAAGCGCCAAAACAAAGGAGATTTTTAACCGATAAATCAGTGCACATATTTTTTTTCTGGCTACGGACTTGAGTAATATTACTGTTCAGTTGTGCCAAAATCATTGAACTTTATTTTCTAAACCAAGTTCCTCTGAACTTGGTTTAGAAAATAAAGTTCAATGATTTTTATGATTATATAAGAACCAAGAAAACTGTGATTTTTGAACTCTGGTTCTTGAATTGGAAGTCTTTGCTGCAATGCCCAATTGCAGTAAAAACATTTAGACCCATCGACACTTATACCCGTTTGCACCAGTTTCCGTTAAAGTATTCGTTAACTAACGACAACATAAATTCAAAGTCTCATGTCTGGTATCTGGTATAGGGGGAAGTGCACATTGCTGCACTGCACTTAGACCTCGTTATACACATTGTGCTGCCTCCCACTATGGGTTGCCCATCCTCAGGTCAACCATCCCACCTTGTCTAGGTAGTCCAGTATTACTGAGGTGGGCAAATCCCTGATGATGTTCATCGTCGGCCATCTTTCACCCAGTATGGATCCTCTCGTAGACAAGAGTGCCGGGCATTCGCTGAGGATGTGCCTGGCAGTCTCGACTTCCATTTAACACCCTCTACAAGATGGGGAGTCAACTATTTCCTTATGTCTTATGTACAAGTTAATAAAACATGTTGCCATGGTTAAATTTCTATGTAAACAATAAACTTGAAGAACCATACCATTCGAAAGTTTATAAAAATGTATTTTATTTTTTTTGCATATTATGATACTTGATAGTATCTAGTTTCATGCCACAAAACCGTTTTACAATACGCGAATTCGTTGGTTAGTTTTTTGCTTGTTGAAGTAAACAATGCTGAGTAGGTGGCTGGGTGGAAATACGCAGAACTCAAACGAAAGTTTAAATGCTTGTGTCTGGAAGCTGACTTCGAAGCACTTCAACTGTGGTGCAAAAACCGTCGCTATCGCATCTTTCATAGCTACCAGCATCTTCAACGACGGATACTCGGCAATTTTTAAGACGATGGAGACACTGGGAATCCATATCGGCCTGCAAGCCAAGGCATTCCGGTGCGGAGCGCGAGACGTGGGACGAATTTTGCCTGACTCCAGCAGTTTAGAAGGCCATCCAACAACGCTGGCAGGAGCAAATCATTTAAACCCAGTTTTTAGAGGGAGAGGAGGGCCTACTGTACGGAGATGGCATAGCTGACTTAAGCCAAAAATCTCCAAATATAGTTAAAAATTGTTTCAAAACTTTAAACGCGTTTTTCTCGAAACCACTTTTTTTCGCTGGCCGGAAACTTTCTTTTCAAACTATGAAAAGGATCGACTTGAGCTTTTAGTTTTCAGTTCTCCACATTATCCTCTGGAGTTTCAACCACAGTCATTCAAATATATTAATATTTGATATTTTTCATAGAGCCTTAAAGTCAGAAAAAGGAGGGCAAAAAGCGACCACTTTTTTCGAATAGCCTCCATGTTGTTATTTATCGAGATTTTTTATTGTCGGTGGTTCAAACTCCAGATAATTTAATACAGATTAATGACTACTACTTCATTTTACGTTTCAAATCACAGAATCGAAAAAATATTTCCGGCCATGAGGAATAACACGGCGGACACGGACTTATTTGAGGCCAGATTTAGAGGTCAAGCAGGACGATTGAAAAGAATTAAAATTCATTTTTTTATAGTTCATGAATCAATAAACAAGTTGCAAGAAACAGCAAGATCGCATGTATTAAATTTACCCAAAAAAAAAAAATTCTGAATAACCGTCAAAAAAACACTATCCTAGTGGTAATACCCCCTTAATAAAACACAATGCCATGGTTAAATTTCTATGTAAACGTCATTTTGAACACAACTGACAAATACATATGTTTATGTATTCGTTAAACCTAACCTATGCGGTGCATTAATTTATGTGACAGATAGGGCCGCCTTTAAGTTTTACATAAACGGCGTTTTACTGAGGTGGGCAAATCCCTGATGATGTCCATCGTCGACCATCTCTAACCCAGTATGGATCCTCTCGTAGACGAGAGTGCGCTGAGGATGTGCCTCGTCTTCTATTTCACACCCTCTACAAGATGAGTCAACTATTTCCTTATGTCTTATGTACAAGTTAATAAAACATGTTGCCATGGTTAAATTTCTATGTAAACAATAAACTTGAAGAATACATAAAAAAACTAAATTACACAGCCTACAAACTAAAAATAAAAAAAATTATATTAAACAACAACATCAAATAAAAAAACATGAATAAAAAAGGAGCACAGAAGAAGAAAAAATTCAAATTCCCTTAATACCGTTAGCCCGAGATGGGAGTCAACTCCCACAAATTCCTGTAATTCCTACAGGAATTATTCAATTGTGCAAGCATTCTGGGAGGAAAGAAATTTCGAAATAACTCAAAAACTACTTGCTCTAGATATAGGGAGACATAATACTTTTATGTTGCAAATTGTCTTGCCAATCACCATATGAGATAAAATATTGGTCATTCCATTTGAAAACATTGAATTATGATGTTTTTAAGTGGGCACTGAAATATTGACATTTTTGAAATACCTATTGTCAAAATTGACAGATGTCAATTTTTTCAATTCTAGAGGGATCTATAAGTAACAATTCAAGATGCCGCTCGTCTGCCTATCTTGTCCCTACTAGAAGTTATAGGCATTTTTCAAAACGTCTATTTGAGGTCAATATTTGACAAATAAATTTTTAACTCAAAAACTGTAAGAGTTAAGTGGACATAAATTGATATGAGAGGGTAGACAATTGAACGGGGAATCTAAAAAAAAATTAATATATAGGATGTTCCATTTAAAATAACAAAGTTGGTAGCCATTTCCGGTACAACCGGAAGTGATAGAAAGTCGAAATATTTTCCATGAGGTGATCGCATTCAACCGTGCAATGTAGAATTTTTTCAAATTTTTCCTTTGTCAGGAACGCCGAAAACTTTTAATGGGCGTTATTCGTGGTCCACCCTGTATATATATATAATGCTGTAAATAATTTATTGTTAAAAAAAAAAAAACGTCATTTTGAACACAACTGACAAATACCTACATTTATGTATTCGTTAAACCTAACCTATGCGATGCAGCACAATGGGCCTAATGAGACCTAAGTGCAGTGCAGAAATGCGCACTCCCCAAAGAACCAGAACTTATGCGGTGCATTAATTTATATGACAGATATGGCCTTAAGTATTACATAAGTGGCGTTGCTAGCTATTTTGCAGCGACGGCTCGCAGCCTAACTTCAGAGTAGGCCAGAGAGCCAAGGTAATATGTATCCGTTATTGAAAGGTGACTTCGTTGTGCAATTCCTTGTATTTATAAAGCACGATCCCAACTTCAAATTTTGTGTTCCTTGGCGCTGTGGCCGACCCTGAAGTTAGGCTGCGAGCCGTTGTTGGTATTTTGTCATTTAACTACAACATAAATTAACGAAAATGAGTGCAACCGCACATAAGTATTATTTCTGCAGTTTTCATTATTTTGAATCTCTGGAAAATGCTTTCTAAATAATGTTATATCAGTTATACCTCAAGATGCAATCATCAATTCCCATTACATTACCACGAATCGTATTGATAAGAAAACGAATAAAAACAAACGCAGCCGTAATTTCCATTTAATAAATTTCTGCTTATCTGGTTTCACGAAAACAATAGAAGCTGAACAAAAATAATAACACGGCTCGGAATACAACCTACTTTCCGAACACTGAACATAGAACGTTAGTTTTATTTTAGCACACATTAAAAACAAGAATAATAACTTAATCATCAGCATGCAGATACAAAATCCTGTGTGTGGAACGAAAATAGAGTCATAGGAATTTCCCAAAAACTATATACGCGTTTCAGGCTTCAACGCCATCATCAGTATAGTCTCGAACCAGTGCTTGAAGAATACTGAACATCTTTGACCATTTATTATGACCTGTGCAATTTACATATGTTTTGACAGCTCATTAGGTCTAAATCTAGTAGAACTAATGAGCAATAGATGGCAGTACTTGTCAGCATTTTTTTTTTAAACTAATTATTAAAATCGATTTAAAAAAAAATTTGTTGACAACACTTCTCTATAAGTGTTCAATTATGTGTTTAGTTGAGTCATAACATAAATTAGGTTGATGATTGTTGATTCATAACAACTTATTTGGGAAAACCTGTGACCTCAATACAAAAAAAATACAGGGAGTTTTTCTTTTAAGTATTTATATCCCAGTTACAGCGTTTATGCTGAAAATCTTCAGATATTCGTTGTTTTTTCAAAAAGAGTTCATTTTGAAACTTTAAGCGAGTGTTTTCCACTCCCAGGTTAAGCATGAAGTAAAATTTCGAGTTTAGAAAAGCCTGAAAATTTGGATTTGCTGGGCGGAGCGAAGCGAGCCCAGCAAATCCAAATTTTCAGGCTTTTCTAAACTCGAAATTTTACTTCATGCGCCACCGAGGTAAACACTGATATTAAGTAGAGTTCAAAATACACTGCGCTTAAGTAGTAATCTAAAACAGCATATTTTGAACTTCATTTGAAATCAGTGTTTTATACCGGTGGCGCATGAAGTAAAATTTCGAGTTTAGAAAAGCCTGAAAATTTGGTTTGGTCGCTCCGCTTCGCTACGCGACCAAACCAAATTTTCAGGCTTTTCTAAACTCGAAATTTTACTTCATGCTTAATCTGGGAGTGGAAAACACTTGTTAAAAGCTTAAAATTCAAGTTAAAAACTCGAAATTTTACTTCATCCTTGGCCTGGGAGTGGAAAACACTTGTTTAAAGCTTAAAATTGAAATTAAAAAACAACGAATGTCGGAAAATTTATATTTTGAAATTTTACTTCATGTCCCACTAGTATAAAACACTAATATCAAGTGGAGTTCAAAATATACTGCCTAAGCGGTATTCTAAAGCAGCATACTTTGAACTTCAATTAAAATCAGTGCTTTATACCGGTGGCGCATGAAGTAAAATTTCGAGTTTAGAAAAGCCTGAAAATTTGGTTTGGTCGCTCCGCTTCGCTACACGACCAAACCAAATTTTCAGGCTTTTCTAAACTCGAAATTTTACTTCATGCTTAACCTGGGAGTGGAAAACACTCCTTTAAAGCTTAAAATTCAGGTTAAAAAACAACGAATGTCGGAAAATTTTGAGAGAGAGTTTTATGTAATAACAAACATTGTAAAATTCGCACTGTATCACATTTAATTACCAGCCATTTCTAATAGTCATATAGGCAATCCAATTTACACTTAACCTCAAAATTAAAAGTGCCAGATTGTGTTCAATACTTACGACTCGTTTGAGTACAAATTGAACATATGAAAATTAACATTAGACGTGAGATGTAATGTTCGGTTTTACATAAAACTCTCTGTATGAATACTTAAAAGAAAAATTCGCTGTAGAGCAGTCCTTACATTTTGGACTATATACTCAGTGGCGACCCTAGGGCGGTGCGACCGCACTGGGCGCTGTCATGAAGGAAGCGCTGAAAACAGTCGAGAGCTCGTTTTCGTGCTCTAATTTTTATGTTTGGAGGGGCGCCACCAGGAGATATCGCACCACCTAAAAATTAAACTAGGACCGTCACTGAATATACTATATGCTTTTTTTCTATATCTATTATGCATAATAAAACCCATTTTACTTGGTTTAACCTCTATATTTTGTACTTAATTTGCGACTATAGTTTCGACTATCTAGTAGTCATAATTAAACTGAAAGTTTGATGAAAACTATTAATGGATTCGATAGCTAACGCTATCTACTGCTCCATAGTGTCATTGACGATGCCACTATGGAGCAGTAGGCTCCATAGTGTCATTGACGATGCCACTATGGAGCAGTAGATGGTGTTAGCTATTAAATCTATTAATAGTTTTCACATATTTGCTTGACAATACAACTCATAGCCTACTAGAACGAATTTTCAACCAATGAGGTGCGAGGAAAGCCGTAGGTACATGTCTATCACCACGATGATAAAAAACAAAAGAAGCGGTGGGTGATAAGTTGTCCTGTCATTCGAAACGTCAAAAGAGGTAACGTTTCATGCAGTGATATTAATAGAAAAGTGAAAATTGCGACGCCAAAAAACACCGTCATGAACAAAGAATCACAGTGGCGGCAGTTTACGAACTTTTGTGCAGTTAAAAAATTCTCAATCAATAGGGAAACAACAATATCTCAGCTGTCGATAATGTTAAGGGACTCACATTATTTTATTCGTTACATTCTCTCACTAAATATAACTCGTGATATGATTAATTATCGATGATATTTTGTCGTTGAAACCGAAGCAGCACATTCAACTCGCCCTTCGGGATCGTTGAATCTGCAGCTCGGTTTCAACTCCAAAATATCATCAATAATAATCATACCACTCGTTATATTACGGCTGATAATAGTCAGAAATGTGCAGTATTCCTCAGCACTGGTTCGGGACCTTACTGAAGAGGACCATAAGTCCGAAACACGTCTGTGGGTATCTGGTGCCGGAATACTGAACACAAATTCAATTTTAAAAGTTTGATAATGACTACTAGATAGTCGAAACTATAGTCACAAATTAAGTGGAAAATATAGTGGTTTAACAAAGTAAAAAGTGTTTTATTTACAAGTATATTTAAGATGTACCACAAAGTGAACGCCTACAACACAAAACAGCTATTTTGCATAACATAACGATAAATAAGAACGGAATCAGGATGGTTTTAGTATGCGGTGTATTAGGGGCGAATTGTAAAACGAAAAAATTCAACGGAAAAGCATGCAGCAAACGGAAAACGACAACACTCTCGACTTTTTTTTTATGTAATATTAAACCTTAAGTAGGGGGCAGAGCGGGATAACGGGGGCCCTCAGTACTGCAGGCCGTCCAGCAATACGTAGGCAGGCTGGGACACTGGGTATAGCCCCTCCGATATGTAGTTGCTGGACTAAACATACGCCGTATTAGAAAGAGAGAATTATTCATGAGAGTAAAAAAAGACACTGAACAGAAAAGGAAAACCAAAAACGAAAAATCACAATAGTTGATTAATTAAAATTCCACAATTATTAATTAATTAATTCAAATGTATTAAACAAAAATAAACTTGGTTTTGCCAGTTTACAAATGGGGATTAAGTACGGTGTATTAACAATTATGACTAGAATTGTTATACATAAAAAAAAAACTGTTATTCCTTTCTTTAAAAAGTGAAATAAGAAGTAACAGTCTTTACCTACGCCCTATCTAGTAACCGCATCATACCACACTGTCATCTTGACGTGTATGATTGACATTACCTACACATGCAGGTAATAGCTTTCACAAGTAAATTACGTGCTGATAGCTGAACAGCTGATTGATTACCACACAACCAAATGATATTTCTTTGATGTATATATCAAGTAGTCATTTAGTTTTCATGAATGTTATGTTACTATCAAAAATGATTGAATAAATAAGTTGTTCCTTCATGCTCACTGTTTATTTTGTTAGGGCGTAGGTAAAGTATTGTACGTTTCTTGAGTGGTATGGCAATTACATACTTGCGGAACACTGCACTCGCCGCTGCACGGCTAGTGCGCAACATATCCGCTCAAAAGTAATATGCTGCATACCACTCTCGTGACGTAATATATTATAATGCAACACTTTATGATACTAATATCGTATGTTCAATTAAAAAAAACCTCTAGAGTGCCATGATTTAATCTTTTTTTAAATTTAAGTTGGCTACACACTTGAGGAATTGACATATAAAATGTCAGGCATAATATTTATAGTGTATAATTTCAGAGTTGCCAACCTATAATATTTTCCAAGGCACTCTAGAGGTTTTTTTTTAATTGAACATACCATACTTAAGTAACATTGGAGAAACCCGCCACACTTTTATTCGAATTACCCAATGTACATTTCGTACACAAAGTGCCCATTAACAATGGATTAACACTGAAGTGACGCACTATCCCCTTTTATGAACCTAGCAGCAGATGTGAATTTGATTTAGAATTCACGACAAATTTCTTGTTGCTTAACACAAGTAAAAAATGTATTTTTTAAGAATTAAAAAAAAAAAAAACGAAAGGACACATTAAACACTTGTCGACTAGCTTGTTATTTACAAAGGTAAGAGTTACAAAGTGTGTAGGTTATGTTGTTGAGAGTGTACTCACCGGCATTGGCATGGGGTACTGTTGTGGCATGTAGATAGGCTGGGCTGGGAACATCACCGGGGGATACGCTGCCGATTGTGGCGGGGCAGACTGTGGAGGATATACAGACGGAGCTGCAAAAAAAAAAAAAAAAAAATCTTTCGGTCTTTGTTCAACAAGAAAATTGTGTCCAATACCCTTTGGACAGCTATATTTGAAGAAGTTAGGAGAAAACAGTATTTTACATTTTTTAATATTTAGATTTTAGCAGCAAATAACTCGTCAGGGGGACCTGTCCAACAGAAAATAAGGGGGTCAAGCGACCTGTCCAACAGAAAATAAGGGGGTCAAGCGACCTGTCCAACAGAAAATGTTAGCGCCATCTGAAAGGTTTACAAAATAGTGCCAAAATCAGAAAATCTAAAAATAGAATAACACTGTTTTTCTCCTGAAAGGGGGTGATTGAGAATTCTTGTGGCTAAATGAAGTAGATCACTAATTATTTGTATTTAGAAAATTGTTCTTTATTTTGATGTCAATAAACAACAAAATTGAGACAGGGAATAAAATCATGAATACTATACAAAATAGTGATGTGCAAGACACTGCACTGCAGAGAATATTAATATTCCAATTGCTGAAAGTTTCAGCTTTAATTGTGATGAAAATTAACACGGAATACTTTCAACTTAAATAAAATAAATAATACACAACACCTTTAGCAATTGCCATAATTTCTCTAATGTGACTGTCCATTTATATTTACCCAAGTAGAGTAATTTAATAATATTGTACTGTTACCATGTTTCTTTAAAATAATTTCAAAATGTTTGCATTTTAGTCGTAGAAAAAGTATAGCATGCAATTCGTGTTGTAAACTTCTCTGGTATTATTAAACATTTGCTCCGATGCGTTCCACTCGTGTCTAATAAACTCGTGACTAAAGTGCAGTTTATAATACTTGTTGCATAATATACTAATAAACACATTTGAATCATATAAATACACATGAATGAAGCAATTGCGAACAGGGGGTCAGAGGAAAGGCAGTATTATTCCATTTTTAGATTTTCTGATTATAGCACTACTTTGTAGACCGCTCTGATCACGCTAACATTTTCTGTTGGACAGGTCGCTTGACCCAGTTATTTTCTGTCAGACATGTCCCCTGACCCAGTTATTTTCTGATAGACAGGTGCCCTGAGTCCCTTATTTTCTGTTGGACATATATACAGTATACGTTTCTTTTAAGTATACATATCCCGAGGAGATACTCTGTAAACGTTCAGGCATACGGTGTTCTTATAAAATTGTTCAATTTTAAATTTCTAAGCAGTGTTTCCCTCCTCTCCTTGATTAAGCATGAAGTAAAATTTTCTGTTTAGAAAAGCCTGAAAAAAATTTTCAGGCTTTTCTAAACTTGAAATTTTACTGCATGCTTAACCAGAGAGTGAAAACACTTATTAAAAGTTTCAAGCTAAACGCTTTTCAAAAACAACGAATGCCTGAAAATTTACAGAATACACAACAGGATGTCAATGTATACTTTAAAGAAAAACCCCCTGTGTTTTACCCAGCACCCGTGAAAACGGAAAATTTCGGCCAGCATTTGTTAAAAATATTTTTTGTGTGCGAAGTGATACGTTTACGTTTGGTCCACTGTTCGGTGGACAAAAACATTTCACGCTGGACAGGAATGTTGAACAGTAATACGGTGCGATCATTTAAAACATGATTTACAGTTGGCTTTGAATTTTAAACCAGATTGGTACTACTGACCGTTAACACATAGTTTACCATAACCTCAAATTTATTCCATCATTTAATTAGCATTCTGGGCAACCGTACAAAAAAAATGCCACCTACTCTAAATCAAAATTTAAATGATCGCACAGCACGGTATTTATATTTTGTAAATTAATTCAATTAATATAAATGTAATGTACGTGGTTTACTTTTATTTTGAGTCAACGTACGTTGGTAGACGGTAGGTTGCTGGGCGGCGGGATCCGTCGGGCCTGTCGGCGGCTGAGGGTAGTAGGCGACACCGCCCTGGAAGTAGGGCACCGCGCTGGGCTGGAAAAAGTACTGCGCCGGGTTACCGGGCGCCACGGCCGGTGGACTAGATGCATCGAACGCCCTGCTGAATGGCTGCAAAGACTAGAAAATTGTATAGAATGAACAAAACACACTCTCAAACAAACACAGCACCCTGTCAATGAAAATACAACCACACATTTTTGGGTTAACAAAAATCTGGGTAATATCAAATCTTGTACACTCCTAAGATCCACTTTTACAGATATTAGGTATCACGCCGTTGATACTGGGTACAGGTTAAAGATCAGTTGTGATTTTACAATGTGAGAGTAGAAAGTTGTTAGGAGAATTGCAGAGTAGAGCCCTGCCCGGGCCAATTTTTTTGGGCCCGGCCCGGTCATAACATAATTGACTGGGTAAATAATAGAACAAGCCCAGACCCGGCCAATATTTTAGTCTAGTCTAAATAATTCAACATTTTCTCGGAGTTTCAAAACACTAGCTAATAAATGTTAATCACACTTGTAAATGTATATTTACTTGTATAGATATAGTTGGCAATTAAAAATAAAAACAAACTTTAAAAAAAAACAGTCAGGCCCGGCCCTTCCTCATATTTTGGATCGGAAGCCCGTTTGAATAAACTCAAATAAAATAAAAATTCTATTTCTACACTCAATATTTACAAAAGTCCCAAATGGACTAAATTTTTGCAGAAAATCAATATTAAACTGTTTGTATAAACTTTATTTGCTTACCTGTTTTTTAATGGCGGGTGCAATGTTCAGTTTCCTCTCCCGCAGCACGATGTTGTCGGATTCGCGCTGTAGCCGCTTGGCGTCATCCTCGCTTTCGAACGTGATGAAGCCGTAGCCCTTCGACACTCCCGCCCTGTCCTGGATGATCTTCGCAGCCTTCACCGTGCCGTAGTTACTGAACAGCTGCAGCAATTCACTCTCCGTCGTGTTCGCAGAAATGCCACCCACGAAAATACGGTTCGGAACCAATGTCCCTGCAGACACAAAACAATTCAAATTAAAAATCCACTTCATCATGCCACAAAAATGAGGACCATAATAATTTGGACCCTCCCACAGCAGTGTAAGGATTTCAGCGAAAACGGCTTATGAGGTTTTTTTTAATCAAATTTTGCATAGAGGTTCTATTCCACAATATCTCAAATAAACTCGAAATTTTATTTCTTGCGCCAAGCGTATAAAACACTGAAATATTTTGAAGTTCAAAGTTTACTGCTTAGGTTTGATCGTGTTGATTAATTTTACACATGTTTATACCGAATATGTAAAAATATACTTGGAAGAAAAAAACCTCTGTATGTGTGTTAAATGTAATTTTAAATCATATATCGAGAGGTTAAACATGTGGTGTTCTAAGACTTTTGGTTTGATGTGTACAAATGTGTTCTAATTTTTTGCCTAGTTAAATGGAACGAGCTATAATATCCCTACACCAAAAAAGTGTAATTGTATTGTATTTTTTTTTGTATATTGCATTTTTCATGTAAATGGCACGCAGTTAAAAAAAATTAGAAATCTATTTGAGAAAATATTATGTTAAGTTGAATTCATTTCTATCCGTCCACTCAATAATAAGTAAGGTTGGCAAGCGTACATTTTAGTAAATTTCATTTTATACGTTGACAATCGAGACTGACACTAAACCTCCATTCACTTTGCAAAATTTGCAATAGGGAATGGACAGATAGAAATGAACTCGATTTTATATGAGAAAGTTTAGTGAAGAAACACTCCTAATTTTTAGTTTTATGGAGATAGTACATGTGATGGTTCAATTGCAAGAGTTGTTGGGAATTTCCGACTGTTTATTGATCATTTGTGCACGTTTTCTCGAGCATGAAATTTCCCTCACAAATTAATACAAAGGATGGCAACATTTTTACTAATAAAGCATAATAAAAACAGCCAGTGTAAGGTAGTTTTATTGCCCTTTTTTTGGAATTAGTATTTACGACAAGAAAATCCAACATTTGGCACATCTGCCACAGTAAATAGATTTCAATGTGCTTCAATTTTCAATACTGGATTGTATACCAAATTAAAACAATTCAGTCTATTGCTGATAAAAATAATTTTATTTTTCTGTCTTGCACAGAAATTAATTTGTATAGGCAAATTATCATACATAGAGGTCCACATTAATACCTTGCATTTAATGATAAAAGTGCATTTAGATGTGTTGCTAGATATCACTTTCACCCCGCACATTACATACAGACTTTTAATAGGCCAACAGTTTAGTTGGTTGCTTATTAGTATGAATGCTTAATGTGTCTGCATATCCAGGCAATTCTAGTCGGAGAAAGACCAACCGAAAAAAAGGTGGATAGGCTCCCCGATTGCCATTCAATTAAAAAATTGGCCAACTATCGGCTGACTTCTTATCAGCATGGTATACTATCAGAGGTAGGGCACTCGCCGACTATTCAAACGGTGACCGATCATGTGACGTGCAGAACTGCATCTTGCATACCTACCCACTACAGTATTATCTTAAGTCAACATAGTTGTAATATATAATTTCGTTTATGGCAATGTCGTTCATTTATGAATCGTCAATAGAAACTTCGATTGAAAAAATTAAAAGTAAGTGCAGACTGCTTGGTTAATCGGACAGTCTGCGCACAAACAAACAACCAAACAGTTTAGTTTGTCTGGTGTGTGCGTATGCATCCCAACCAGACTAAAATATCAGCCGATAGTTTAGTCTGTAGTGTGCGGGGACTCTAAGGGCCAGTTGTACCAAGCATGTAGAACTTGTTCAACTGTGAACTTAAGTTTAAAATGATATTAGAACAATAGAAGCTGTCCGTCATCTTGAACAAGTCTAATTTTTCTGGTACAACTGGTCCTAGGAGATGATGTGTATGTTCCTTTAAAGTACTGATACCTCCTAAGTCCAACAAGATTTTTGAGAGTAATTTTGATAGGAAGAGTATTGTGATCAGGGCAACTCTGAAGTCACATCTTGGAACACCAATAAATGTGCTTTTATCACTAAAGGTGAGATATGTATACGGGCCATATTTTGGCCTGTATTCATATCTCACCTTTAGTGATAAAGCTGCTTAGAACTGCTCGAACTGTTTGTTAAAAGTTTACTGCAAGTTTACAGCAAAAACACGTGTGATCGTTTAAAAACACGTGTGATCGTTTAAACAATCAAGATGCACTAATGTGTTAGAATTCTTAAATTTACCTAGAATATTCACTATTTTAACACAGATTTCTTTTTTAAGCGCAAACAGGGTTTAATCTTGCATATTTTAAACCTTTTAATGTGCAAAACAATATTTATTAAAGTTATATTAGACCTCTTTGTGCAATCTTTATTCACATCCTCACTTCGATTGTTTGCAATTTTGGTTAACATAGAAATAGAAATTAAAATGTACTCACCGTATTTGGGGGCGTTGTTGTTCGGTGGCGGGCTGGTCTGTGTTGTATTCTGGCCGTTGGCCATCGTGGTGACGGGCGTGCTGGCCGGCGTGTTCACCATCGAGCTGTTGCTGCTCCCGCTTTTCTTGTTGCCGCCCTGGTTAGCAGCCGACATGTCCTCTGCCGAACCCCGTCAATTCGCAAAGCGCACTAATCTTGCGTTTTTAAAACAAAACAACTACCTAGAACACCAACGATAAAATCCAACTTTAATCCAAGAACAACCTGTACACACAGAATCTGGGTAAGGAAAGAGGAAAATGAGTTGCCTATTTCCAAAAACCCTTAAATCAATTTTTTTACAATTGGATTTAGGTGCTTTTGGAAATAGATGACTCAAATAACAAAAACAAACAGAAATAAGGGGAAACTAAAGGAAGGACAAGCAGAGCTGGGCCGTACTTGAGTACAAGTACTCAAAATTTGTACTTTTCATGATATTCGGTCCACAAGTACTTTATTTTCTAAATACTTGTACTCTGCAAACATACCTAACCTATAACCTAACTTCACTAACTGTCATCTAATCTAACCAAACATACAAGGATTTTAAAAATATTTTTTTAAGTACACGTATCTCAATTTTCTCCGTTAATTTTCAGGCATTCATTGTTTCTTATAATCTTTCAATTTGAAGCTTTTAGCGAATGTTTACACTCCCAGACTAAGCATGAAGTAAAATTTCGAGTTTAGAAAAGCCTGCAAAATTTGGTTTGGTTTGGTCGCAGAACCAGGAGATATCAACAAAATTGTAAGTATTTCATGCATATCTAATGTTTGGATTATTTTAATCAAAGACCATTAGATACGCATAGAAACTCACAATTTGTTGGTATACTTCTTAATAACAAATATGCATTTTGCTTATAATTCGAGCCTTACCTATAACCAAAGGGAAACAAACGGAAGGAGAACACGATAACCATAACCTCTTCTTCACAACATCAACCTATTGTAAAGGGAGATTTAACAATTTGTTTAATACCGTGACTGAAACAAGCGGAAGGAGAACACGATAACCATAACATCTTCTTAACAACATAGACCTATTGTAAAGGGAGATTTAACAATTTGTTTAATTAATACTGTGACTGGTAAACTGGGGCTTAGATGACAAGGCCATTAAATACGAAAAAGAAGAACGAGAGATTTGTAAAGCTGCAAAAGGACACACAAAACCCACTTTTTTCAATAATTCGCAAAGACTAGAAGTAAAATTGAATTTGCCAATTGTGTGCTGAATATATACAAAATGGAAAGATTATGACGTTTTCCTTTTGAATGCATGTATTGTTTAGTGATGAACAACTGTATGTAATTTACAAATGGAAATAAATTATATTATTATTATTATTACAAACAAGTGGGACACAATTTGCTTTTATCAATAATTCACAAAGACTAAAAGTGAAATTAAATTTGCTAATTGTTTGCAGAATATTTACTAAATGCAATGATACAAACAAGTGCAACACAACTCGCTTTTACCAATAATTCACAAAGACTAAAAGTGAAATTAAACTTGCTAATTGTTTGCAGAATATTTACTAAATGCAATGATACAAACAAGTGGGGCACAACTCACTTTTATCGAAGAGAAATCGAATTTGCCAATTGAAGGGCTAAGGGGAAAAACAAAACGAGTCACAATTTTACAAAGGAACAAAATGAAAGTTCACACCTTTTATGTTTTATAGGTTATGACATTTTTTCATCATGAATAACTGATAAGCCATTTGTTCATTTCTCTTTAAGTTTGCGTACGTAAAAATACTTGGTTCAAGCTAGCCACTGGCGTGAAAAACAAATTGTACTTTTTGAACAAATTTAGTCTTTCTCTTTAACCCTTGAATTGTTTGCAGAATATTTTTTTACAAAAAGACACAAACAAGTGGGACACAAGAGAACAACACTCACTTTTTTTTTAAGAATTACACCACTTGATGAAATTAGAAATCCAACATCTAACAAGAAATCCACTTTTAATCCAGGTAAAGAGGAACCACAAAAAGGGGAGCCCCTCACTTTTTTTCAACAATTACACCACTTGGGGCACATTTTCCACCGCATACACACACCACTTGAATGTTGATTAAACAAATACTCAGTTATTTATAACACATACACACACACATATCGTTGATAATTGAAACGATTGTTTTTCTCTCCACTTTCAATCCCGAATAAGTCATGTGTGTGTGTTGTTTTTTGTTTCAATCACTTTTTCGTTATTACCTGCGAAACGGAAGGCGACATCAGTGTGATTTTTAAGACGTTCGTTCGGTTCTTGATGAAAATGAAGGGGTCACACGTAACGGACCGTTGTTTACTTGTCAATCGGAAAAATAAAAGAGGCCGGAGGGAGAGTTTCGGAGATAGTGCTCCGTGTGGAGAGGGATAAAAATACAAACAAACGGCGCTCGCTGCCAACCGCACAGAAGCACGACGTCCCGCGAAATGTTCCCTCTACCCCCACCACCGGCTAAGCCGAGACCGTATTTTTAACCGTAGGCAACGTTGCCGGTTCGCTCGCGTCGAAATCCCCGCGGAATCTCGTTGAATCGGTGTTTATCAACAATCGAAACGAAAGCGCGTCGGGATTGAGAAGCGCGTCGGGATTGAGAAGCGCGTGATTTTAAATAGTAAGCGGATCAAAGGGAAAATAAAGTACATAACTGTAATATAAATTAGAATCAAACGCACAGAGCAAATTATTAAACACTTAGGGCCGTGTGATTTTCCCTTCGTTAAGGCGAAATCGTTAACTAAATAATCGAGGAATTGAAAACATATCAATATTAACATGTATGACAAAAACAAACAAAATTAGCGACTCTCTAACTTTAAAGAAAGGACCGTTAAAATCTATTCACTTTTTCTTTACTTTAAACTGCACGTGAATTTGACTGCAATAATTAAATTTTATTCATGCGCCACGCGTATAAAACACTAAAATATTGTGAAATTTATGTATATTCGAACTTCGCTTAAAATCTGTTTTATAAGCGTGGCGCATGAAGTAAAATTTCGAGTTTAGAAAAGCCCAGAAAATTTGTCTCGGGTCGCTGCGCGACCCTCGACAAATTTTCACGGGGCTTTTCTAAACTCGAAATTTTACTTCATGCTTAGTCTGGGAGTGGAAAACACTCGCTTAGAGTTTCAAATTAAGCTCTTTCGATAAACAACGGATGTCGGAAGATTTGCAGCTTATGCATGGCTACCTAGAAGAAAATGTTCTTGTTTTTTTTTAGAAGAGCAATTTGAAGCTATTAACGAGTGTTTTCCCCTCCCAGACTAAGCATGAAGTAAAATTTCGAGTTTAGAAAAGCCCCGTGAAAATTTGTCGAGGGTCGCGCAGCGACCCGAGACAAATTTTCTGGACTTTTCTAAACTCGAAATTTTACTTCATGCGCCACGCGTATAAAACAAAAATGTTGTGAAATTTATGTATATTCGAATTTTGCTTAAAATCCGTGTTTTATAAGCGTGGCGCATGAAGTAAAATTTCGAGTTTAGAAAAGCCCAGAAAATTTGTCTCGGGTCGCTGCGCGACCCTCGACAAATTTTCACGGGGCTTTTCTAAACTCGAAATTTTACTTCATGCTTAGTCTGGGAGTGGAAAACACTCGCTTTAAGTTTCAAATTAAGCTCTTTCGATAAACAACGGATGTCGGATGATTTGCAGCTTATGCATGGCTACCTAAAAGAAAATGTTCTTGTTTTTTTTAGAAGAGCAATTTGAAGTTATAAACGAGTGTTTTCCACTCCCAGACTAAGCATGAAGTAAAATTTCGAGTTTAGAAAAGCCCCGTGAAATTTGTCGAGGGTCGCGCAGCGACCCGAGACAAATTTTCTGGGTTTTTCTAAACTCGAAATTTTACTTCATGCGCCACGCGTATAAAACAAAAATGTTGTGAAATTTATGAATATTCGAATTTTGCTTAAAATCCGTGTTTTATAAGCGTGGCGCATGAAGTAAAATTTCGAGTTTAGAAAAGCCCCGAAAATTTGTCTCGGGTCGCTGCGCGACCCTCGACAAATTTTCACGGGGCTTTTCTAAACTCGAAATTTTACTTCATGCTTAGTCTGGGAGTGGAAATCACTCGTTTAAAGTTTCAAATTAAGCTCTTTTGATAAACAACGGATGTCGGAAGATTTGCAGCTTATGCATAGCTACCTAAAAGAAAATGTTCTTGTTTTTTTTTAGAAGAGCAATTTGAAGCTATAAACGAGTGTTTTCCACTCCCAGACTAAGCATGAAGTAAAATTTCGAGTTTAGAAAAGCCCCGTGAAAATTTGTCGAGGGTCGCGCAGCGACCCGAGACAAATTTTCTGGGCTTTTCTAAACTCGAAATTTTACATCATGCGCCACGCGTATAAAACAAAAATGTTGTGAAATTTATGTATATTCGAATTTTGCTTAAAATCCGTGTTTTATAAGCGTGGCGCATGAAGTAAAATTTCGAGTTTAGAAAAGCCCAGAAAATTTGTCTCGGGTCGCTGCGCGCCCCTCGACAAATTTTCACGGGGCTTTTCTAAACTCGAAATTTTACTTCATGCTTAGTCTGGGAGTGGAAAACACTCGTTTAAAGTTTCAAATTAAGCTCTTTCGATAAACAACGGATGTCGGATGATTTGCAGCTTATGCCTGGCTACCTAAAAGAAAATGTTCTTGTTTTTTTTAGAAGAGCAATTTGAAGTTATAAACGAGTGTTTTCCACTCCCAGACTAAGCATGAAGTAAAATTTAGAGTTAGAAAAGCCCCGTGAAAATTT
This sequence comes from Philonthus cognatus, assembly GCA_932526585.2. NCBI lineage: Eukaryota > Metazoa > Arthropoda > Insecta > Coleoptera > Staphylinidae > Philonthus > Philonthus cognatus. Next base: position 139,862,924 of record OW052242.1, read on the forward strand.
TCTGGGCTTTTCTAAACTCGAAATTTTACTTTATGCGCCACGCGTATAAAACAAAAATATTGTGAAATTTATGTATATTCGAACTTCGCTTAAAATCTGTGTTTAATAAGCGTGGCGCATGAAGTAAAATTTCGAGTTTAGAAAAGCCCAGAAAATTTGTCTCGGGTCGCTGCGCGACCCTCGACAAATTTTCACGGGGCTTTTCTAAACTCGAAATTTTACTTCATGCTTAGTCTGGGAGTGGACAACACTCGTTTAAAGCTTCAAATTGACCTCTTTTAAAAAACAACGAATGTCAAGAAATTTACAGCTTATGAATGTTTACCTAAAGTTTACCATTCAATATGGCAGGGCTTCGAAACGGAACTGAGCCGTAATAAAGCCAAAACCGGTATTTTTGTAGAAACGAAAACCGGAACTGAATCAAAAAAAAAATATTTAAATAACAGAATATTTACATTTTTCTTTATACATTTTTAAGTCAGGTCAAATAATAAAATTTATCAAATTAACTTATTTAGTAGTTTAATTAACAAAAAATTAATAATGGTGCGTATATGCACCAACGGCGCTTAATGAGTTAAAAGTCTGATGAACATTTTATGAATTGACGAAAATCAATCAAAAAATTGTTTAAAAAAATCTTGAAATATCTAGATTTTTAATGTTTCGAGATTTTCGTCAATTCATAAAATGTTCATCAGACTTTTAATATTTCAAAAATGTTCTCGATTTTTCTGAATTTTTTTTGTCTATAAATTTTCTTCAATTTTTAAAATCTTGACAATTTTTATGGGTTTCTCGGATTTCTAAAATCTTAGCAATTTTCGTCCATTCTCGGATTTGCGTTAATTTTAAAAATTGTGATAATTTTCATGAATTTTTAAAAGATTTTTCTCAAAAAAATGTATACTTTTATTATGTTTAATTTATTATTGTGTATTGTGTTTATTAAGTATCAATAAATTTTTTAAATCTTGACAATTTTTATGGGTTTATCGAATCTCTAAAATCATAGCATTTTTCGTTCATTTCTCGGATTTGCGTTAATTTTAAAAATGTTGATACTTTTCATGAATTTTTAGAAGATTTTTCTAAAAAAAATGTATACTTTTATTATGTTTAATTTATTATTGTGTTTATTAAGTATCAATAAATTTTTAAAATCTTGACAATTTTTATGGGTTTATCGAATCTCTAAAATCTTAGCAATTTTCGTACATTTCTGGGATTTGCGTTAATTTTAAAAATGTTGATACTTTTCATGAATTTTTAAAAGATTTTTCTAAAAAAAAATGTATACTTTTATTATGTTTAATTTATTATTGTGTATTGTGTTTATTAAGTATAAACTATTACTTTTTTATCTTCTTTACTACAAACTTTAAAATTATTTTAAGCTAGCGTGTATTAACTATTTGTGTTATATTATCTAGTAACATGACGAGTGTAAAGCTGTAGTGCTATTTCTCACAATAAAGATTATTATTATTACTATAATTTGACAAAAAATTTATAAATTAAAAATCTGGAAATATTGGAAATCTTAAGAAAATCTCTAAATATTGAAAATCTCATTACCATTTTATAAATTAAAAAACTGGAAATATTGAAAATCTTAGGAAAATCTCGAAATATTGAAAATCTCATTACCATTTTATAAATTAAAAATCTGGAAATATTGAAAATCTTAGGAAAATCTCGAAATATTGAAAATCTCATTACCATTTTATAAATTAAAAATCTGGAAATATTGAAAATCTTAAGAAAATCTCGAAATATTGAAAATCTCATTACCATTTTATAAATTACTTATTTTATGAAATACATCAAATAAAAAAAAAAAAAAATTTAAAAAAAACGCCTTCTTGAAATAGGATATATTCATGTTGATATGCATTTTTCTATTAGTTCTTTTTGTTTGTTTCCGGTTTATTAACTTTGTTTCTATTTATTTAATTTTATATTTTCTAAATTGTATTTTGGTGACACATTTTCATTTATATGTTATTATTATTATTATTATAAAATTAAAAATCTGAAAATATTGAAAATCTTAAGAAAATCTCGAAATATTGAAAATCTCATTACCATTTTATAAATTAAAAATCTGAAAATACTGAAAATCTTAAGAAAATCTCGAAATATTGAAAATCTTAAGAAAATCTCGAAACATTGAAAATCTTAAGAAAATCTCGAAACATTGAAAATCTTGAAAATATTGATCTCATAAAATTTTTCTAAATCGACATATATCACAAAAATCTCATAAAAATTTTATAAAACGACAAAACGATTGTTTTCCACTCCCAGACTAAGCATGAAGTAAAATTTCGAGTTTAGAAAAGCCCCGTGAAAATTTGTCGAGGGTCGCGCAGCGACCCGAGACAAATTTTCTGGGCTTTTCTAAACTCGAAATTTTACTTCATGCGCCACGCTTATAAAACACGGATTTTAAGCAAAATTCGAATATACATAAATTTCACAACATTTTTGTTTTATAAACGTTGCTATAAACGAGTGTTTTCCACTCCCAGACTAAGCATGAAGTAAAATTTCGAGTTTAGAAAAGCCCCGTGAAAATTTGTCTCGGGTCGCGCAGCGATCCGAGACAAATTTTCTGGGCTTTTCTAAACTCAAAATTTTACTTCATGCGCCACGCGTATAAAACAAAAATATTGTGAAATTTATGTAATTTTATGAATTGATTAAAGACGTATTTGTGTGTTTTTTAACTTCACTTCAAATCAGTGTCTTGTACGCGTGGCGCATGAAGTAAAATTTCGAGTTTAGAAAAGCCCCGTGAAAATTTGTCTCGGGTCGCTGCGCGACCCTCGACAAATTTTCTACGCGGGGCTTTTCTAAACTCGAAATTTTACTTCATGCTCAGTCTGGGAGTGGACAACACTCGTTCTTAGAAGTTTTAAATTGAACTCTTTTATAAAATCGACGAATGCCTGAAAATTACGTAAATAAAAAATTTACTGAGTATCATTAAAACTGGGAAAGTCAGAGAAAAGTCAGGATATTTTATTCAAATTGACCAAAACACTACCAAAAAAGCCATATGATGTTATTCAACGTCAATCTTGATTGAATTCAAAATCTTGAAATACCGAAAATTCCACGAAAATCTCGAAATTTTGAAAATCTCATTAAAATTTTACAAAACGACAATAATTAAACATTTTACGAAAACCTGAGGAAAATTTTATAAATTGATAAAAATCTCAAAATATCGAAAATCTTGTGCAAAACTCGAAATATTGAATAGATCATTAAAATTTTATAAATCGACAAACATTGAAATGTTTACAAAAATCTCGAAATATCGAAAATCTTCATGAACAATAAATTGATGAAAATCTCGAAATATTGATCTCATAAAATTTTTCTAAATCGACATATATTACAAAAATCTTATGAAAATTTTATAAAACGACAAAACGATTGTTTTCCACTCCCAGACTAAGCATGAAGTAAAATTTCGAGTTTAGAAAAGCCCCGTGAAAATTTGTCTCGGGTCGCGCAGCGACCCGAGACAAATTTTCTGGGCTTTTCTAAACTCGAAATTTTACTTCATGCGCCACGCGTATAAAACAAAAATATTGTGAAATTTATGTATATTCGAACTTCGCTTAAAATCTGTGTTTAATAAGCGTGGCGCATGAAGTAAAATTTCGAGTTTAGAAAAGCCCAGAAAATTTGTCTCGGGCCGCTGCGCGACCCGCGACAAATTTTCACGGGGCTTTTCTAAACTCGAAATTTTACTTCATGCTTAGTCTGGGAGTGGACAACCCTCGTTTAAAGCTTCAAATTGAACTCTTTTTAAAAAAAAAAAACAACGAATGTCAGAAAATATACAGCTTATGCATGTTTACCTAAAGTTTACCATTCAATATGCAGGGCTTCGAAACGGAACTGAGCCGTAAATCGAAAACCGGTATTTTTGTAGGAACGAAAACCGGAACTGAACCGAAAAAAAATATATCGGTTTATTTCGGTTCAAATGCGCGCGTAAACACTTGTTTAATTCTACTTTCTTGCAATTTTTAAATCAAAACTGTTTGCGGAAATATTCGTTTTGAATTTAAAGTCCCGTGACTCGATTAAGACCATTTCAGATTTTTTTTTCGTAGAAATTTTAGTTCCACCTAGGTTTTTTTTGAGAATAAAATTACAGAATTAACTAAATCTGACTGTGCTGAGAATAAATAGCCCTCCCAGGTAATTTAATTAAAATGTGCATTCTATAACTGAGTGAAGTTAGTCGTCAATAATAAATTAAAAGAACTTACTTACTAGCAACTGTTTTCCACTCCCAGACTAAGCATGAAGTAAAATTTCAAATTTTCTGGGCTTTTCTAAACTCGAAATTTTACTTCATGCGCCACGCGTATAAAACACTAAAATATTGTGATGTTTATGTATATTCGAACTTTGCTTAAAATCTGAAAATTTGTCTCGGGTCGCTGGGCGACCCTCGGCAAATTTTCACGGGGCTTTTCTAAACTCTAAATTTTACTTCATGCTTAGTCTGAGAGTGGACGACACTCGTTTAAAGCTTTAAATTGAACTCTTTTATAAAACAACGAATGTCAGAAAATTTACAGCTTTTACTTAAATTTTACCATGAAGTAACCACACTTAAATTCAGCGCGCATTTGTGACGTAAACGATCTCAACCGCCACTCTAAAATCTTCGATTCTGTCGATCCTTCTGACCGTATACTCGACCGTCCTTGGGCCGTAGCCAGAAAAAAAATTGGAGGGGGTTTTAATGGTAGAAATATTATTTTTGCTCTTAAAGGACCGCTTTTACATACCAAAAATTAACATCTTGAAAATCTTGAAAATTTCGGTGGGGGGGGAGTGAACCCCCATATCCCCCCCCCATGGTTACGGCCTTGTAGATAAGGAAATCACATTAGAGATGGGCGAAATGGCTCTTTTCAGTGAGCTGGTTCAAAAGATCTGACTCACTTTAAAGAGCTGGTTCAGTGAGCCAGCTCAAACGAGTTACATGACTCAGTTACAAGCTAGCGACCCGCCGAGAGTTCTGACTCTTATAGATCCATCTGATTCGCCAACTCATTTGAATTGAGCGAGGCGGAGTTTACTAGATAGTAAACAACGGCGTTTGCATATGATATTTAAAATTGTTGTACAGGGTGTCCACAAAGGGTATGGGGTATTTGTAAATTGAATAAAAGAATTAATGAAAGTCAGAAAAAATAAAGTTTTGTATTAATTTTTAGACAAAGTTTTGGAAAATTAAGTGCCAAAGATTACGTTGTCCAAATGTTGACCCTCACGATGCTGGCACTGCTCTAACCAATAACGGAAATTAGCCGCTACGCGTCTACACATCTCTCTAACCGATAACGGAAATTAGCCCCTACGCGTCTACGCATCTCTCTGGAAATTGCGGTTATCTCGGTGCGGATGTTGTCCTTCAATTGCAGTACAGTTCGTCGTTTGTTTTTATAAAAAAAAATTTCAAGGTATTTTTTTGAAGACCGACTAGGGCGAGCACTTACTGTAAACTGTGAACGGTATTGCGATATGTGAAGGACCTTTTGGTTCCCCAACTGCAGGTGTTTGAAGGTTTTAATATGGAAATATGGTTTCAACAAGATGGGGCAGCTTGCTACGCCTCAAAGAAATCACTTGAGGTTGTCAATGAACTTTTCCCATAAAAAGTGATCTCTCGTCGAGGTACTATCAACTGGCCTCCGAGAAGCCCCAATCTTACACCCCTTGATTATTTCCTATGGGGATACCTTAAAGAGAAAGTTTATAAAAACAAACCACAAACTGTACTGCGATTGAAGGACAACATCCCCACCGAAATATCCGCAATTTCCAGAGAGATGTGTAGACGCGTAGCGGCTAATTTCCGTTTACGGTCAGAGGAGTGAGAGCAGCGTGAGGGTCAACATTTGGACAACGTAATCTTTGGCACTTAATTTTCCAAAACTTTGTCTGAAAATTAATATAAAACTTTATTTTTTCTGACTGTTATTTATTTTTTAATTCAATTTACAAATACCCCCTACCCTTTGTGGACACCCTGTATCTGTGCACTAAGAAGAGGCAAATCACAATCTAATAAACGAATAATGCAGGTTTAGAAATTGACGTGAAAAATATTCAGTTTTTAAAAATGAATTGAGCAGTGTACAAATGGAAAAAGTAAAAAGTGCATGTTCAGTAAGGCTGAGAAAAGCCGGCCTGTCGATCCACGAGCCGCGTGAAAATCAAGATCTGTTAAGAGGAAGTCGACCGCTCTCTAAACGTATAAAACTAAGCATAATGCCGTCTTAATTACATCCTTGTTTAGGAATGAAATATTTTGAAGAAATAGGTATACTTCAAGGAAAGTACAATCTTTAAGCCCGTCTCAATAAAATATTTTATACTTTTACCGTTATTCCATAAAATAATATCAAACATTGGTAAACTAACGAAATCGCGTTCCTAATTTTATTTTTGTCTGCAGTATCTATAAAAAATATTGAAAAACTAAATCAGTCACATTGTAGATAATTCCTTTGCAAAGATACATGATTTTTTTCATTTATTTATTTGGTTAAATATCGCGCGACATCCCAGTGAATTTATTGTACTATAGAAATAATTGGAAAAAATTAAAATTCTTCGAAAAGAATTCTTCTACAAGATGACTTTAGTTGTCCAATATTTTTTATAAATGTTGCAGAAAAAAATTATATTGAAGATGCGATTACGCTAGTTTAACAATGTTTGATATTCTTTTATAAAAGAACGGTCAAAGTGGGAAATATTTTATTAAGACAGGCATTAAGATTCCACTTTCCTTAAAGTATACCTATTTTTTAAAAATATTTTATCCCTAAACAAGGATGTAATTAAGACGGCAGTATGCTTAGTTTTATACGTTTAGAAAGAGGTCGACTTCCTCTTAATACATTGCGAATCTTCATTCAGTCTAGAAGAACGGGCGAATCAAAATGAGTCATGGCTCAAAAAGAGGTACATATTTCGAAATGAGTCACTTGGCTCACCAGCTCACTTCACTGAGCTGACTCTGAGTCGTTTCGCTCAGGAGTTACCCATCTCTATTTCAAATGTGAATTTGACAGTTGGAAGACGACCGTTTGTGCTATCAATTGAATCGGTAGTTTAAAGAAGGGAACAAATCCAAAAATGACAGTTTTGGAAAATCAAAACAAAAACTGCAATACAACCATACGTAAGTGTAATGACGAGAATAGCGGATATAAAGTTTTATGATGGACACATCAATAATTTTTCAAACAAGGTAAATTCAAATTAAAACTATTTGAATTCGAGAAAATAAGCTTACGCTTCTTATAGTTTGCACACTTTAAACATAATATATAAAATTACGAAAAAACTATTCGTGAAAATGCAAACAGTGTCTTAATTAATAAGACAATTTAAGATGATAAATATCCATTGAAACAACTACTTCCCGTGCAAATACACCTCCGGATATTGAATTATACAATGAAATATTTTAAATCTTATTTAATTTGATTTGTTACAAAGCTCTATTAAAGTATATGTAACGTTTAGGTCAAATTCTCTTCAAACCAACCACAAAACAATTTAAAATGAAAGGAGAGATAGCAACAAATTAGAAGTGAAAGGACTTGGATTAAAACTAATGCCTTAGGCCATCTATAGACGCGTTTCGAGATTTATCTCTCTTCAGTACTGAAGAGAGATAAATCTCGAAACGCGTCTATAGATGGCCTAAGGCATTAGTTTTAATCCAAGTCCTTTCACTTCTAATTTGTTGCTATCTCTCCTTTCATTTTAAATTGTATTGTTGGCTGGTTTGAAGAGAATTTTAGTTTTTTCGTAATTTTATATATTATCAATAATTTTTAAATCCACTATTCTTGTCATTACACTTACGTATGGTTGTATGGCAGTTTTTGTTTTGATTTTCCAAAACTGTCATTTATGGATTTATTCCCCTTTTTTAAACTACCAATTCAATTTCAGAAATACCGGTCCAGGTCAACAGAGCTGTATAACTGTATGTTTTTGAGTTTATGTGAAGTGATTATTACACTAAAAAAGACTGTTATTCCTTACTTCACCTTTTATTTGTATCGTACATTTCGAGACACAAGGTGCTCATTTTTAATAACAAACTGTATAGCTGATGCCACTAAGTTTGCAAGAAGAAAAAGAGTATCTGTAATATTTAGAGCTTTTTGGGTAAGTAATATTATTAATAACTAATTTGAATTTCAAATTCTAAGCACGTAAAAATTACAATCTGTAATAAAAATCGATTAGAGTTTGGAAATCATTTAATCAACTAATTAAAATTTCGGCTCTTAACTGATCAGTATTTTAAACAGGTCGAAGAATGGGGGATTAAAACTTCTGCAGAAGTAAAATCAATATTCCCTCATTTAAAATTCAATTTTTAGGCACGCAAAGTTTGTAGTCAGTAATTATACGAATTCAATTAGAAGGTAAAAATTGTGGGTCTGACCTATTCTGATAGCCGAAGACTTTTTTCATCGATGGCTTATCTCATCGAAATGGCGTCATTTTACCCTATACGGTTTTGTTAATTGTTCTCAAAATGACGTCACTTCAGTGAGAAAAGTCATCAATAATAATTTGCAGCGGTGTTAAGAATAGGCCCCCAGATTTATTATTAAGTAGGTAAACATAATTCTTCAAAATAAAACACTTTTTACTACCGACGAGAAGTTGGCGACACATTTCCAGCCACGGATTTTTGCGCCTCCACCATCTCACTAATTATGAACAATCTCATCAAAAAAATTATATCTCCCAAGGCACATACTTTATTTTCAAAATATCTTCACTAATTGTTTAATCAATATATCTAGAACGATTATAAATAATCAGAAAGTAAAAACTCTTGTTTGTAATATTTTTAAACAAATATGTCGCGCATAGGGCCACCACGCATACCAAATTTAAAAAATTCATATCTCCCAAGGCACATACTTTATTTTCAACATATCTTCACTGATTGTTTAAACAATATATCTAGAACAGTTATAAATGATCAGAAAGTTATAACTCTCATTTGTTATATCAGACCAAATTTAAAAAAAATCATATCTCCCAAAGCACATACTTTATTTCTAAATTGTTATCACTGCTTGTTTAAAAAATATATCTAGAACAGTTATAATTGATCAGAAAGTTATAACTATCATTTGTTATATTTTTTAAACAATATATTTCTGTTTGCGTATAAGCACCACACATGCCAAATTTAAAAAAATCATATCTCCTAAAGCACATACTTTATTTCTAAATTGTTATCACTGCTTGTTTAAATAATATATCTAGAACAGTTATAAATGATCAGAAAGTTAAAACTCTCATTTGTTATATTTTTTAAACAATATATTTCTGTTAGCGTATGGCCACCACACGTACCAAATTTAAAAAATTCATATCTCCCAAGGCACATACTTTATTTTCAAAATATCTTACCTTCTCATCATTTAAAACTGTTTTAGATATATTGTTTAAGCAATCAGTAAAGACAATTTGAAAATAAAGTATGTGCCTTGGAAGATATGATTCTTTTAAACTTGGTATGTGTGGTGGCCATACGCTAACAGAAATATAATGTTAAAAAAATATAACAAATAAGAGTTATAACGTTCTTGTCATTTTTAACTGTTCTAGATATATTGTTTAAACAATCAGTAAAGACAATTTAAAAATAAAGTATGTGCCTTGGGAGATATGAATATTTTAAATTTGGTATGTGTGGTGGCCATACGCTAACAGAAATATATTGTTTAAAAAATATAACAAATGAGAGTTATAACTTTCTGATCACATAACTGTTCTAGATATATTGTTTAAACAAGCAATGAAGATATTTTGAAAATAAAGTATGTGCCTTGGTAGATATGAATTTTTTAAATTAGGTACGTGTGGTGGCCATACGTTAACAGAAATATATTGTTTAAAAAATATAACAAATAAGAGTTATAACTTTCTGATCATTTATAACTGTTCTAGATATATTGTTTAAACAAGCAGTGAAGATATTTTGAAAATAAAATATGTGCCTTGGTAGATATGAATTTTTTAAATTTGGTATTTGTATTGGCCATACGGTAACAGTAATATATTGTTTAAAAAATATAACAAATAAGAGTTATAACTTTCTGATCATTTATAACTGTTCTAGATATATTGTTTAAACTAGCAGTGAAGATATTTTGAAAATAAAGTATGTGCTTTGGGAGATATGAATTTTTAAAATTTGGTACGTGTGGTGGCCATACGCTAACAGAAATATATTGTTTAAAAAATATAACAAATCAGAGTTATAACTTTCTGATCATTTATAACTGTTCTAGATATATTGTTTAAACAATCAGTAAAGACAATTTAAAAATAAAGTATGTGCCTTGGGAGATATGAATTTTTTTAATTTGGTATGTGTGGTGGCCATACGCTAACAGAAATATATTGTTTAAAAAATATAACAAATAAGAGTTATAACTTTCTGATCATTTATAACTGTTCTAAATATATTGTTTAAACAAGCAATGAAGATATTTTGAAAATAAAGTATGTGCCTTGGTAGATATGAATTTTTTAAATTAGGTACGTGTGGTGGCCATACGTTAACAGAAATATATTGTTTAAAAAATATAACAAATAGGAGTTATAACTTTCTGATCATTTATAACTGTTCTAGATATATTGTTTAAACAAGCAGTGAAGATATTTTAAAAATAAAATATGTGCCTTGGTAGATATGAATTTTTTAAATTTGGTATGTGTATTGGCCATACGGTAACAGTAATATATTGTTTAAAAAATATAACAAATAAGAGTTTTAACTTTCTGATCATTTATAACTGTTCTAGATATATTGTTTAAACAAGCAGTGAAGATATTTTGAAAATAAAGTATGTGCTTTGGGAGATATGATTTTTTAAAATTTGGTACGTGTGGTGGCCATACGCTAACAGAAATATATTGTTTAAAAAATATAACAAATCAGAGTTATAACTTTCTGATCATTTATAACTGTTCTAGATATATTGTTTAAACAATCAGTAAAGATATTTTGAAAATAAAGTATGTGCCTAGGGAGATATGAATTTTTAAAATTTGGTATGTGTGGTGGCCACATGCGCGATATATTGTTTAAAAATATTACAAACAAGAGTTTTTACTTTCTGATCATTTATAATCGTTCTAGATATATTGATTAAACAACTAGTGAAGACATTTTGAAAATAAAGTATGTGCCTTGAGAGAGATAATTTTTTTGATGAGATTATTCATAATTAGTGAGATGGCGAAGGCGCCAAAATCCGTGGCTGGAAATGTGTAGCTAACTTCTCGTCGGTCTTTTTACTTTATCAAGAATATGAATTTGTATTCAGTACTTATTCATTCACCGGATACCTATATACGCGTTTCAGGCTTTAACGCCATCATCAGTATAGTCCCGAACCAGTGCTTGAAGAATACTGAACAGCTTTGACCATTTATTATGACCCGTGCAATTTACACATGTTCGAAAGCGTAAACGCCATCTAATGCTCGTTAGCTTAACCCATTACCGGCCGAGCAATTACAGAAATAAGTCTAAAAGTTGATTTTAGGTAATATTCTGCAATTATTTTTATAATATCTATGAATAACTTATTGTATTACATACTTTGAATTTTTCTTTTAAATATACATAATGTATATAGTGTAAAATGTCATGCGTTAATCGATTTTATATAAAAACGTGTAGTATGAAGTTTAGAACGAGTGATTCCACTCCCAGATTAAGCATGAAGTAAAATTTCGAGTTTAGAAAAGCCTGAAAATTTGGTTTGGCCGCTCCGCGAAGCGGAGCGGCCAAACCAAATTTTCAGGCTTTTCTAAACTCGAAATTTTACTTCATGCGCCACGCGCATAAAACACTGGAATCTTGTGAAGTTAGAAATACACTCGCATTATATTTTTTTTAAATGAGTAATAATTAATTTATTTAAATAACAAAATATTTATATTTTTCTTCATACATTTTCAAGTCATATCAAATAATGTAATTTATCAAATTAACTTATTTAGTAATTTAATTAACAAAAAATTAATATTGTTGCGTGGATGCATCAATGGCGCAATATGCAATATTAATATTAATATTAAATTGTATTAAAACAAGCAATAAAATGTTGCGAAAATAAGTGAAGAGTTAGCATTATTTCGTAAAAAATATAGGCATTAGAAAGGTTTTACATACTTAAATTGTTTTATGTAAAATAACGTATGTTCAACAGTAATTGCACAAGTGCATTGGAAAATATCGGTAACAAGTTTGCACTCTTTCGACAAACAAAGTCGTATTGCTTGGCAACAGTCCCGAGCCCGTAGGGCGAGGGGCTGTTGCCTAAAGCAATACGACTGTGTTTGTCGAAAGATTTCCAATGCACGAGAGCAATTTATCAGACTATATCCCAACAAAAATATTACAATAAAAAAGGAATCTATTCAAAAGAAACGAAGACATTTATTGAGTATAATAATTATTAATTGTACAATTATTGTATACTATATTTATTTATTTCTTACTTTTTCGTGAATTGCTTCTAGAGGTGTACTTCCGAACCGTGTGTTTGCGATCATTTTTATAGCGTTCACAAAAACTGAAGTGTATAATTTTTATTTGACAGTAGTTTGACGTTCAGTTTATTTACAAAAATTGAACAATGAATTGGGATAACCAATCACGTGCCGAAACATAATACGAGTAGAGAACCAATCACAGTGCCGAAATCGAACTCTACATGAATTTGTTATCACGGCAACAACGACTTCTAGAAGCTGATTGGTTCTAATTCATTCGTGTTTCGGCTCGCCGTCTTTGGCGGGATATAGTCAGTATAATAAAACTTCTAAAGTGCCATATATTATAGGTTGGCAACACTGAAATTATACATTATCATTAGTATGTCTAACGTTTCCTATGACAGTTCCAGCTTAAGTTAAAAAAAAAAGATTAACTCGTGGCACTCTAGAGGTTCTTTTTTATTGAACATACGATATAAGTGAAGAGCCAAACAAAACTGTTCACATATTTCCACTCACAATAAGTGAACTACAAAAAAAACTGATGACATATTTCCTCTCATAAAGAGTTTGGCAACTTGGGTTAAGTAGCATCGTCAATAGCTGGCGAACTAAACGATGCTACTTCAGCTAATGGGCCTAGATGGCATTTAGGCTTTCGAAGATATGTAAATTCTATAAAATAAAGCCCACTTGTGGACGAACAATTGCTGTATACAAAAGTTTAGTTTGCCAGCTATTGACGATGCTACTTCAGCTAATGAGCATTAGATGGCGTTTACGCTTCCGAACTTTTTACTTTGTTTGTATAATACTTTTTTATGAATGTGACTGCAGTTTCGACAAATTTAGCTTGTCATTATCAAAGATAAAGTTCATGTTTGATAATGACAAGCTAAATTTGTCGAAACATTCAATAAAAAAGTTTTATACAAACAAAGTAAAAAGATAAGATAATTCAACTTACGCAAACCACCTAATTGAAGAAAACCACCAATTTGACAACAACTTCAAAATCCTCCACATCTCTAATAAAGGACAGAAACTAAATTTATTGGAAAATTTAGAAATAAATAAACACATCAATTCAGGAAACTTGCTGAACGACCAGCTTGAACTCTGCAACTCCCCCCTACTTAAACTGAAGAAAAACACCCCCTGCACCCACACTTCTGAAAACTGTATATAATGTAAATTAGTTTGTAAAAATTGTATTATATTTCTTCACCTAAAGAAGCTATAGTGTAGCAAAACAATTGTAGTGAATTAAATAAATAGTTGAAAATCATAAATAGTCTGCTATTATATTAAGTAAAAGTAAAAAGTGTTTTATTGTGAAATTAACATGTATAACGAAGTAGAAGCCTTCACACAACACAGAATAATTCGTCTAAATTACATAAAAATTTTATTATCCTAAAGATAAGCTTGACCTAATGACCTGTTCTTTTTTAACCAAAATTCTCCCCACCTCAAACACGAACACCGCTGAATTTACACTCCCCAATTTTTTTCTATTCAGCTCGTGCGGATCGTTACACTTTAAATTTCAAGCATCCCACCCCTTTCTCAACTTCCTCCTCCTCCCGTCTTTGTTGTTTTTCTTTTTTTTTTTTGAAAAATCAATACCACACAACCCCATGGGCCCCAACAACAACAAACGACGACAATTAAACCGGTATGCGTATTTATATGCATATCGACCCCTTTCTTAAAAAAAACTTTTTAGATCACAATCAGAAAATTATACGCTTGCCCATATGCTTACGAGAAAATAATATATCTGGGAGCTAGCAAATGAAAAGTTTTAAATTGAATGTTTTGGCAGAAAACAATAAACAAATACAGTGTTTTCTGTTTGATTTGTATTCTCGATGTATTAACATAATTTTAATGTGTAGCAGTGACGGCTCGTCAGGGACGGCAGGGTCGGCCGGGCCGTACCGTTAAATTTCATTGAACAAAAATTATACATTTTTTTTCAAAGACTTTTTCTAAAATGTTGATACATTTCATCAATTTTCCAGTTTTTGTAAATTTCCCCAAGATTTTTATGAATTTTTAAAATTTTGACACGTGTTATGAAATTCCAAGATTTTCGTTGATTTCTAAAATTCTGACGGTTTTGACGTTTTTTCGTAAATATCCTAAACTTTATATTTTCCTGAATTTCATGCTTTTTTCATGAATTTTATGCTTTTCGTAAATTACCAGGATTTCCGTTAATTTTCAAAATTTCGACAGTTTTCGTGAAAGCTAAAGATTTTCGATAAATTTCAAAATTCCAAGATTTCCGCTAATCTTCAAAATGTTCATACAAGTCTAAATTTAACTTCTTGTATCAATATTTATTATGAACTTATAACATTTATCGTGAATTTTTCATCGATTAATTAATTCAGGCGTTATATTAATCGTTAAGGATTAATAAATGTTTTGAAGAAAGGCCTCATATTTTTTGTCATATATTTTTTTTTTAAATTGCGTACCCGAAATTTAATCAGGGATTCTAACCGGTATTTATTTCGTTTCGGTTTTCGTTCCGAAAAAAATAACGGTTTTTGCGGTTTTCGGTTCAGCTCCAAGTAAGCGATTGTTTTAGTTTTTCAAATGTTTTTATTTCATATTAAAAAAAATGTTGATGTGTCCATCATAGCACTGTCCTCGCTATAGATATGATGATTTAAATATTAAGAATATGGAAAAGTGTCTCAAACTAAATTTGTTCTACTTTTATTATTATTATCGCCTTTACAAAATAAATATTTTTTATATTTTTTCGTTATATCTTAGTAAATATCTATCACATCTTAGCAATATATGTTTTGAACTTTACTGTAAATCAGTGGTTTATACGCGTGGCGCATGAAGTAAAATTTCGAGTTTAGAAAAGCCCCGTGAAAATTTGTCTCGGGTCGCTGCGCGACCCTCGACAAATTTTCTACGCGGGGCTTTTCTAAACTCGAAATTTTAATTCATGCTTAGTCTGGGAGTGGACGACACTAGTTTAATTTTCATTAGATTAAGACCAGCGGTTTTGATTGGAGTCTTAATGAAATTAGGCGCTTTCTTTTTTTGTTTGAAAATTTTGATGAAATTAAGCGCTTCCTTTTTTTGTTTGAAAATCTTGATGAAATTAAGCGCCTCTTTTTCTTGTTTGAAAAATTTAATTGAGGCAATTAGAAGGAGGCACATACTCAAAATGATTAGAGAGTAAAGGGAAGGGAACAAAACACAATTTAAGTCACTGTTCTCGCTATAGATATGATGATTTAAATATTAAGAATATGGAAAAGTGTCTCAAACTAAATTTGTTCTACTTTTATTATTATTATCGCCTTTACACAATAAATATTTTTTATATTTTTTCGTTATATCTTAGTAAATATCTATCACATCTTAGCAATATATATTTTGAACTTTACTGTAAATCAGTGGTTTATACGCGTGGCGCATGAAGTAAAATTTCGAGTTTAGAAAAGCCCCGTGAAAATTTGTCTCGGGTCGCTGCGCGACCCTCGACAAATTTTCTACGCGGGGCTTTTCTAAACTCGAAATTTTACTTCATGCTTAGTCTGGGAGTGGACGACACTCGTTTAATTTTCGTTAGATTTTCAACATATAGAGATTTTCATTAATTTTCATAAATTTTTCAGCATCAATTAATTAATTTAGACGTTATGGTAATCGTTAACTATTATTAAACGTTTTGAAATTTGCAAGCCTGAAAATTAATGAAATTCTAGAAAATTCATGAATACCGGCATTTTTTTTTAAATTAACAAAAATCTAGAACATAGAAAATAATAAAAGGTGTCGAAGTTTGAAAAAGTAACGAAAGGAAATCTTGGAAATTCACGAAAATTAACAAGATTTTAAAAATTGGACAAAAACTTGAAAACCATCAAGATTTTGTAAACTAATGAAAATATACAATGAAACACTTTTAACTTTGTTTGTATAACACGTTTTATTTAATGTGACTGCAGTTTCGACAAATTTAGCTTGTCATTATCAAACATGGAGTAACTTAAACTAGAGGTTTTACAGGTATATATACACAATTACAAGACAGCGGTAAAAATGGGGGTGTACATTAGGTCAACCTGGTCGTTAATTAAGGGAATTCCCGGATTAGCGCGGGCTTTGTGTATCTCTAGTGCTTCTAGCAAATTCATTTTACGACCCTTTTCGGCATGATGGATTATGGTAAGTACATCTTTTTCAAAAGTGTGATTTTCGTCTAAAAGGTGTTTTGCAAAAGACGACTTATCACTCTGTTTAAGCCGAAAAGAGCGCAAATGTTCCCTCAATCTTATGTTGAAATTACGACCAGATTGGCCAATGTATATCCCTTGACAATCTGCGCAAGTTAATTTATATATTCCGGATTTATTAAATTTATCTAATTTTGTTTTACTATTAAAGATATGGTTATTGATTTTACAGTACGGTTTAAATGCAACTTGAATATTATGCTTTTTTAGGATATTTTTAACTTGAAAACTGACATTACCAAAATAAGTTAACGATTTATATTTAATTGTTTCTTTTTCAAATGATATTCCAGCGTATAATAGATGTTTGATGTTATTAAATTTCTGTTTTTTAAGAAGTCTTGCAAAACACCTTTTAGACGAAAATCACACTTTTGAAAAAGATGTACTTACCATAATCCATCATGCCGAAAAGGGTCGTAAAATGAATTTGCTAGAAGCACTAGAGATACACAAAGCCCGCGCTAATCCGGGAATTCCCTTAATTAACGACCAGGTTGACCTAATGTACACCCCCATTTTTACCGCTGTCTTGTAATTGTGTATATATACCTGTAAAACCTCTAGTTTAAGTTACTCCATGTTTGATAATGACAAGCTAAATTTGTCGAAACTGCAGTCACATTAAATAAAACGTGTTATACAAACAAAGTTAAAAGTGTTTCATTGTGTAATTAACATGTATAACGAAGTAGAAGCCTCCACAATACAGAATTTAATGAAAATATTGTAAAAAGCCATTGATTCTTTTTTAACGTATGTTTTCCACTCCCAGACTAAGCATGAAGTAAAATTTCGAGTTGAGAAAAGTCCTAAGAATTTGGATTTGGGCGCGTAGCGCCCAAATCCAAATTCGGGCTTTTCTCAACTCGAAATTTTACTTCATGCGCCACGCGCATAAAAACACTGATTAATTGTTAAGTTTAAAATATTTAAAATATATTTTGATTATTATCACTTTTCACATACTTCAAATTGTTGTCAAATTCTTTCTTGACATTTCGTCACTTTTTGACATTGTTTCAACATTTTCTTAAATTTAATGAACAGTTTTCGATTTTTTTAAAATGATGCCAAATTAAAACATTTTTAACATGACATTTCATCACTGTTCCATGTTTTTTTTTTTTATGAACCAATACATATTCAAAACTACGTTTAGCAATTTTCCAATCTCTGCGCCATCTCGTAAACCCAGAAACAAACTACCAACAAAAATAGGCCCTTTTAATACAAATTATTAAGGCCAACAATTGACCGGTATTAAAACATATTCGTTAAAAATGTTATTTCAGAAATCAGAACATATCTCCAATTTTAAAATATAGTTAAACAACAGATGTAATTTAAAAATGCAAACAATTAAATAGTTACCTAATTGTAATTTTAAAATATTACCTAGGCATTTTAGGTAGATTATGTGCAATATATCAGTGTATAATTGTAATTAACTATATTATGTATACGGGGTGTCTACGCTAAACCGTTTGTTAAAAGTTTATGGGGTTGCCGTTGCACTAAAAATTTGAAAAAAATCCTTGTCATATGGTTGAATCAGTTCTCCTCATGTGAAATATTTTCAACTTTATATCACTTCCGGTTCCACCGGAAGTAGCACCAAGTTTCTTATTTTTTTTTTTTTTAAGAGTTTATTTCGTACAATTACAATGATATATATATATATATATATATATATATATATATACCAAATAAGAAATAACAGCGCTTAAGGTCATGATGTAAAAGTTATTTTTTATCAAGTGAGTGTGCAAGGAGGACAGAAGACGACGACGATCGTTTCGCTCTTTTTATGAGCTCCTCAGGCCGCCACATCCATCATTCTATACACACTCACTTGACATGTAGAAGTTGTATATATACTGACTTCGCTAACCTTCTTCTGTCCTCCTTGCACACTCACTTGATAAAAAATAACTTTTACATCATGACCTTAAGCGCTGTTATTTCTTATTTGGTACTTATAAGCAGGTCGTTAATTCTAATTTATTATATATATATATATATATATATATATATATATATATATAGTAACATAAGTTAAAATTATTTGTATTCATCTGCGCCTCATTATAGTTGGTACCTTGGGTTTCATTCCTTCTTTCCTCGCCTCGTGATGTCTGGGTAGTACCCGATCTCGGGCTAACGGTATTGAAGGATTCTTGTGAGTTTTACATTTTCATATTTTCGGTCAGTTTATTTCGTTATTTATTAGTAGGTTTTTCATTTTTATTTTGAATGGAATAAATTTTAGAGATTTTACGTATTTTGGAAGTTTGTTGAAAATGTTTATCGTGTCTGTCGTCAAGTTTTGCGTGTACTTTTTGGTGTTGAATTTATCGGTTCTGAGGTCTGGTTTTCTTCTGGTTTTATAACTGTGTATTTGTTTATTGGGCTTAATTTTGATCCTTGTTTTTATTAAGTTATGTTGTATTTTGTATATAAGTAATAGGTTATTGGAAGTTATTATTTTTTCAAATGGAACACCCTATATATTAGTAATTTTTTGGGTTCCTTGTTTAAATTGCAACATATTTCATTCGAACATATGTACACTTATCTCTTACAGTTTTCAAGAAAAAAAATATTTCTAAAATTCTGACCTCTAAAAGGCATCTTGAAATCTGTCAGTAACTTTTCTTAAGAATAAGATAAAAATATGATTTATATCTCTACTTGTACCTAGAGGAAAGTTGAAAATATTTCACTTATTCAACCGTATGACAAGGATTTTTTTCAAATTTTTAGTGAAACGGCAACCCCATAAACTTTTAACAAACGGTTTAGCGTAGACACCCTGTATAACATGTTTAAAAATGTTATTGTAACTTCAAGAGCATTCTTTCTCTATTTTTGAAAGTCGGGCGATTTTGTTTTTAAATATCATTCTAACGAAGGTGTGTGGTTCGGTACGGCAGGCCGTTTAGTCTCAGTGCGCGCGCGCTAAGATACATTCGGCCGGCCCACTTCTTTAGATCACGAGCCGTCACTGATGTGTAGTCTATTTATGTAAGATTGTTTATTGTAATGAATTGTGTAAGAATCTGAGGGGCTATTCAAAGCACCCATGCAATTTATCATCCATCGGTGAGAAGTCTCACTGAAGTGACGTAATTTTGGGAAGAATCTACCAAACCGCATGGCGTAAAATGACGTCATTTGAGTGAAACTTCTCACCAATGACAAATTGCATGAGTGCTGTGAGTAGCCCCCCAGATTTTTCAAGCACCAATAAATTATTATGATTATGTATAGTATTTTTAATACCTATTTAGAAGTACCAGTTGTTTTAGTGACTTAACGTATGCGCCTTTACAAAATTAGGTTAGGAACTTGTCATGTCAAATGGCCGACATCTAAACCATTATTCTTAGTGCATTGGTGGAGTAACTTGATATTTAATACAACCGGTGCCGGCGTAGGGTCACACACATTAATACAATACAGTACAATACAATACTGCCTTATTTTATATAAATACAAAGAATAATTAAAAGGAAACATTACTATGACTTAAAGTTAAAGTATTCCTCTAATGAGTATGGTTCAACTTTGCATAGATAGGAATAAATTTTGTTTTTGTAGTGTTTGAATTTTTTTTCTTTTTTTATTTCACAAGGTAGGTGGTTATGAAGTCGTAGGCATAAATAGTGAACGCTCTTTTGGGTATGCGTTAATTTTACCCGTGGATATATCATATACACTTTGTTACGTGTGTCATAATTGTGAGTTATTTCATTACTTGTGAAGTTAGAGTATTGAAGGCGCATGAAGGTTAAGCACTCGTAAATGTGCATAGCGACAACAGTTAGTAAATTTAATGCTTTAAACCAATGTCTACAAGAGTCTTTGGGTCCTAGCTTACAAATAATTCTAAGCGCACGTTTTTGCAATATCAAAACTCTATTTGTGTCTGTAATTAATTTCATAATATGGAATATAATAATTTATATGGACGTTATGCTGTTATGTTATTAAAATACAACTAAAAGTTCCACAAAATATTATATAAATGTTCTCTTTTTTAGCAGCATGATCTTTGTTTAAAATAAAAAAATTTTCAACCTGATTCCAGGCATTTCCAATAAATGTTTTCTTCCGTCCTGCTTTTTGAAGCTAAAGCCTGCCTATTTTCTTAATTCCCCATTATATAAAGAACATTTCGAGATCTCAATTTCTGATGATTCTTCTATAAATGGCCAGTGAATAGTTTCTAAAGCAATATGTTTCTTTCGGGCATACATTTTGTAAAACATTACCCTTAAAAAATGTATTCTTCGTAATTCAAGTTTTGCTCAGGGAAACGTTTGCAGACATATTCCTTCTAAATTCGAAATCCGTTGATCTGTTTTTATCTTCTAGGTTGTATAACGTGCTTTGTGGAACTTTTAGGGCTTCAGACGCTTTTTGAATTGCCTCAAATCAAGATCCTAATTTATTTTGAAAATAACTTACTACAACAAGCATAAGCTTTTTGGATTCATCGGAATATCGTATTTTAGTAGAGTATTTTTGCGTTATATAATGACATTAACAACATCAAACTTTTGACGTAACATCTATTTAGTAATCGACGTTCATTTTTGTTGGTAATTTTTTGTTTCATCTGATTCATGATTAATAAATAAGGATGGAATTATTCCAAATAGGTATTAAAAATACTATACCGGGTGGTGCATCGGACGACGCACCATAGGGATTTCAATGGTTTTCTTAATTCTCGTTTATATACTTCCCATGTCATTTAATCAAAAAATCATAAGATAGACTTTTTGTAGAGATGAAAAAATTAAGTCTAATACACTCATTTGAGAAATTAAATTTTTATCTATTTTCTAGTAATAAATTATTTTAAAATCATTACCTTAAAAATAAAAATATGCCGTGCCTTGAAAAAGGTTAAAGTACTCTTAAAATCTACCTTGTGAATACATAACGAAAAATAATAACTGTTTTACTGCTAAACAGTTCAGGTTAGGGTGCAATACATACCTAAAACTGAGTTAATAGAACAGTTAAATACTAGATGGTTATTGCAAGTCAAAATAAGTAGAACTAAATAGATTGCAAGAGTATTGTTAAGCGTTACGTTACGTTGGGAAGGAAATAAATGACTATGTATTTTATTACTTCAATTATTTGCACCTCATTATTTGCCTCCCAACAGTTTATATGTAGAGTATAAAAAAATATTTCGTAATTGTTTTATTTCTAGATTTAAAAGAAAATTAATAAAAAGAAGGCAAGGTGTATTTAATTTTTTTAAATTGTAGTTTTAATATAATGTGTATCTCAAATTTAGATAATAACTAAATATTTTAAATGGGTGTATTAGACTCAATTTTTGGATCTCCACAAAAAAACCTATCTTATGGTTATTGATAAAACGACGTGGGAAGTAAATGAATACGAATTAAACAAAATACATTTAAATCCCTATGGTGCGTCGTCCGATGCACCACCCGGTATATCTACATATCCCGATGCATGCGCTGTGAATTTGCAGGAATCCATTGATTTTATAATAGCGTTCATTTTAATGATTCTAACGAGTGTTTCCACTCCCAGATTAAGCATGAAGTAAAATTTCGAGTTTAGAAAAGCCTGAAAATTTTGCTTGGCCGCGTAGCGAAGCGGAGCGGCCAAGCAAAATCAGGCTTTTCTAAACTCGAAATTTTACTTCATGCGCAACGCGTATAAAACGCTGACCTAAATTAAAGTTAAAAATTTACTGCTGAAGTTTTATCTGAAGTTAATAAACATTAGAAATGAGTATTTTGTGTAACCAAATCTTATAAAATTCGAACTTACTGTATTAATATTTAATGTTTTATTGAAAAGTGGTTACAAATATTTTCCAAATCTTTCGCTTTCAAATTTCAAGCAATTTTTTCTTCGGGATCTGTAAGTATAAATTAAAAGAAAAAATCGAAAGCCATTTACTGCTGGCGTTTATATTTTTTAAGATTTGATTACACAAAATAAGCATTTGTAATATTTTTAAACTTGAGATCAAACTTAAGCAATACATTTTTAACTTTACTTCCATATATTCGTGAGCTAGACATCGACACAGTTGGACGTACGAAACAGCGAGCGAATTATTAACCAAGTGCCATATTTCTACAAAACCACCCTTGTCGGGTGCAACTTCACAACATGGAAGCCGATGACGCGACTCGACCAGCATAGACTGGGAGGAATTTAAGGAAGCTCCCTCGAAAAAACGTGGACGACCTCCCAAATTTCCTGTGGGAAAACCCGCAAAGAAACAAGCCACAGGTAACTTAAACCTCCCAAAAACATCAAACAAAGCGCTACAATCCACTTCGTTACGCGGCCAAGCAAAATGTTCAGGCTTTTCTAAACTAGAAATTTTAATTCATGCTTAATCTGGGAGTGGAAGCACTCGTTGAAAAATTCAAATCAAACGCTTTTATAAAAGCGGCTACGCCACTGACTGGCTTTAATTTCCTCAGGCGATTACAAACGCAAAAAAAGACAATCGAATTATTAACATCAAGGCCGTAGCTAGTAAAAAAGGTTAGGGGGGGGGGGGGGGGGGTTGGTGTTTACTGGTAAAAATATTGTTTTTGCTCTTTCAGGGCCACTTTAATATACAAAAAATGAAAATTTTGAAAATTTCGAGAAGTTTGAACCCCCATATCCCCCCCCCCCTGGCTACGGCCTTGATCAACATTGGGGAGTGGAAGCACTCGTTGAAAAATTCAAATTAAACGCTTTTATAAAAGCGGCTACGGCACTGACTGGCTTTAATTCCCTCAGGCGATTACAAACGCAAAAAAAGACAATCTAATTACCAACATTAAGGCCGTAGCTAGTAAAAAATTTCGGGGGGGGGGGGGGGGGTGTTTATATTGTTTTTGCTCTTTCAGGGCCACTTTTATATATACAAAAAATGAAAATTTTGAAAATTTCGAGGGGTTTGAACCACCCATCATCCCCCCCTGGCTACGGCCTTGATCAACATTGGCCCCGTTCATCAAACTGTTCAACATGTTTGGATTTGTTTGTGATGTATGTTAGCACCTAATGGACGGTACTCCGGTCGGTCTATTTTGTACGTTTGCGAAAATCCTAAACACGTTCACGATTAACCTTCCGGTCATCATTGAATTCCTCAACAGCTGGCAGTAAACTCCAAACTGTTGTCTCTGCTGAACGGGCCCATTGTACTTAAATAATCCCGTTATGTCTTTTATTAATATCCCATTTGCTTCTTGTAACAATAACATTGGGACAAATTACAGGGCATTGTAACCGTAGATTAATTAATTAAATCCCGTCGAAATCGGGATCGATTCAGTTGATAATCCCGGATTGATCCCCCTAGAGATAGAGAGAGAGGGAAAGAGAAGGGGAGCAGGCACACACACACAACAAAAAACCGGGGCCAGCGGCGTTGCCGTAACCCCCGGGTTCACCCCCTAATCCCGTAATCTTGGGGAAAATCGATCGTTTGGGGAAGAGATGCGGAGGCTGGTTTTCCTTGGATGAATGAAACAAATCGCTTCCGGCATTTGTCTAGACTTCTTAATCAATTCTGCTAGAAAAGAAGGAGGCACATACGCAGAATGATTAGAGAATAAAGGGAAGGGAACAAAAGACAATCTAAGTCAAGGGGTGAATCAACTAAAGATTAAGACCAGCGCTTTTGATTGGAGTTTGAATCTTAATGAAATTAAGCGCTTCCTTTTTTTGTTTGAAAATCTTGATGAAATTAAGCGCCTCTTTTTCTTGTTGGAAAAATTTAATTGAAGCAATTAGAAGGAGGCACATACACAAAACTATTAGGGAATAAAGGGAAGGGAACAAAAGACAATCTAAGTCAAGGGGTGAATCAACTAAAGATTAAGACCAGCGCTTTTGATTGGAGTTTGAATCTTAATGAAATTAAGCGCTTCCTTTTTTTGTTTGAAAATCTTGATGAAATTAAGCGCCTCTTTTTCTTGTTTGAAAAATTTAATTGAAGCAATTAGAAGGAGGCACATACACAAAATAATTAGGGAATAAAGGGAAGGGAACAAAAGACAATCTAAGCCAAGGGGTGAATCAGCTAGAGATTAAGACCAGTGCTTTTGATTGGAGTTTAAATATTAATGAAATTTAGCGCTTCCTTTTTTCTTTGTTTGAAAATCTTGATGAAATTAAGCGCCTCTTTTTCTTGTTTGAAAAATTTAATTAAGGCAATTAGAAGGAGGCACATACGCAAAATGATTAGAGAGTAAAGGGAAGGGAACAAAACACAATTTAAGTCAAGGAGTGAATCAACCAGAGATTAAGACCAGCGCTTTTCATTTACGTTTGAATCTTGATGATTCCTTTTTTGTTTGAAAATCTTGATGAAGTTGAGCGTTTCCTTTTCTTGTTAGAAAAATTTAATTGAAGCAATTAGAAACAAAGGGCTGTACTAATTATTTTACTTTCCCCCGTATGTAATACAAAGGGAAGGGATTGTTTTCGTTAAAATTAAAAATAATAAACGCAAATTTAGTGAAAATATATTTTATAAATAATAACATTACATGCTTAAAGCGCCATTGCTGCGTATACGCAACATTATAAATGTTTGGTTAATTATAGTACTAAATAAGTTAATTTAATATACAGGGTGTCCGTATTTCGTCAGAATGTATGGGGATCTCAGTTATTTGAAGAAATAGAGAGTCGGTTAAATTAGGGCAAAGTTGCGTATTTTAAGGCCTAACAATAATCTGAAAACAATTTTAAAATATCATTTTTTGTTTTCGAGATATCAACATAAAAATGACTTTCTTGGAAAATCGTTTTCATTTTTTTATTCAAAAACTACTGAATTTAGACATTTAAAACTTTGACAATATAGAGGCACCTTTTATTGAGGAATCTAGTAGTATTTTTTTTTCTAAGATAACTATAATATTTACGCGGGGAACATATCCAACTTTTGTTTTTCTTATGGGCGCCATTTTGGATTTTCATATTTTTTGAAAGAATATTTTTTTCTGAACTCACTGATGTATCACACTCATAATTTATTTTAGATTTAATATATAAAATTATGATATTTTCGTTTTTGCAAAGAGTGCCTTGGAAACAATGACGTTATATCTGTTAATCAATAAAATCTTGACAGCAGTTAGCACTCAAAATTAATTAATAACTGTCAGCCTTTTGTAATAATTATAATAGGTATCAATTATCACACAAAAGTTGCACAAACTAAATTTATTATTATTAATCCGAAACGATTCACAAAAAAAGTAATTTCTGGCTTTTTGTCGCTACATCTCGGTAAATATTGATCACCACCACATCTAACCGTTATATATTCTTAATTTTACTGTAAATCAGTGGTTTATACGCTTGGCGCATGAAGTAAAATTTCGAGTTTAGAAAAGCCCCGCGAAAATTTGTCTCGGGTCGCTGCGCGACCCTCGACAAATTTTCTACGCGGGGCTTTTCTAAACTCGAAATTTTACTTCATGCTTAGTCTGGGAGTGGACGACACTCGTTCTTAGAAGTTACAAATTGAAGGATCACTCTAGATTACTAAGTTTATTACTTTTACAAAGGCTACAGCTCGAAGGACCAATGATGCTTTTCGGAGAGCGAAGGACTACTAGGAATTGAAGTTTTTTTTACAAAACAACAACGAACATCTGAAGGTTTACAGCATAGATAGAAAAAAAATATCGGATTTAAAAAAAATATCGAAGTTGGGTTGTTTTCAGTGCGTTATTAATTTGACTGTAAATCAGTGTCTTATACGCGTGGCGCATGAAGTAAAATTTCGAGTTTAGAAAAGCCCCGGGTAGAAAATCCGAAACGATTCACAAAAAAAGTAATTTCTGGCTTTTTGTCGCTACATCTCGGTAAATATTGATCACCACCACATCTAACCGTTATATATTCTTAATTTTACTGTAAATCAGTGGTTTATACGCTTGGCGCATGAAGTAAAATTTCGAGTTTAGAAAAGCCCCGGGTAGAAAATTTGTCGAGGGTCGCGCAGCGACCCGAGACAAATTTTCGCGGGGCTTTTCTAAACTCGAAATTTTACTTCATGCTTAGTTTGGGAGTGGAAGACACTCGTTAGTTTAACTGTTAAAATCTGTATCGTCGGATGCCCGTCTTCAGCGGTGATATGTAAGCAAGTTATAGGTCCCAGGAGTTGTCAAATAAGTGAGTTACTCAACTTTTTCCAAGGCACTCGTTACAAAAAACAAAAGATTAAAATTATACATATAAAATCTACAATAAACTATAAGTGTGGTACATCATTGAATTCAGAAAAAAATATTCTTCTAAAAAATATGAAAACCCAAAATGGCGCCCATAAGAAAAACAAAAGTTAGCTACGGTCCCTGGGTAAATATTATAATTAACTTAAAATAAAATATGTTACTAGATCTATCGTTACAAAGTGCCTGTATAATATCAAAGTTGTAAATGTCTGGATTCAATAGTTTTTGAATAAAAAAATAAAAACGAAATTTCACAAAATCCGTTTTTTTGACAATATCTTAAAAACGAACGGAGATATTTCAAATTTGTTTTTGGATTATTATTGGGTCCTAAATAACGCAACTTTGCCCCAATTTAACCGACTCTCTATCTCTTCAAATAACCGAGATCCCTATACATTCTGTTGAAATACGGACACCCTGTATATTATTTGACCTTACTTGAAAATGTATGGAGATAAATTTCAATATTTTGTTATTTAAATATTTCGATTATTACTCATTTAAAAAAAATAGTTAAGAGTGTATTTCTAACTTCACAATATTTCAGTGTTTTGTGCGCGTGGCGCATGAAGTAAAATTTCGAGTTTAGAAAAGCCTGAAAATTTGGTTTGGCCGCTCCGCTTCGCGGAGCGACCAAACCAAATTTTCAGGCTTTTCTAAACTCGAAATTTTACTTCATGCTTAGTCTGGGAGTGGAATCACTCGTTCTAGACTTCATACTGCACGTTTTTATATAAAATCGACTATTGCCTGAAATTTTACAGCATATACATTATGTATATTTAAAAGAAAAAATCACAGTATGTAATACAATAAGTCATTTATGGATATCATAAAAAGAAGTGCAGAATTTTCCCTAAAATCAACTTTTAGAGTTATCTCTATAATTGCACGGCCGTTAATGGGTTAATAATGTTTTAAACAATATAAGCTGCGTATTTTCCTTAAAAAATATATACCTACCAATTCTTGCAACTTTTAGTATCAGGTAACCAAATAAGTTTTCGATTTTTGATGGTAAAATCAAAATATTTATTAAGAAACAATGGGCCCGATCATCAGAAACAACAGTTGGGAGTTTACTGCCAACTGTTGGGTAATTCTCTCATGATTGGACTGTCAATCGTGAACGTGTTTGGGATTTTTGCAATCGTACAAAATAGACCGGCTGGAGTACTGTTCATTAGATACCAACATACATCACAAACAAACATACAACATACATCACAAACAAATCCAAACATGTTAAATGTTAAACACCCATTTATACACTATTATTCATCGAAATAATTACCATGACACTCAATGACCTTTTGCCAACGTGGCACCAATTTTTGTAAAAGCGTACACTAAGCGTAATTTTAAAGCCTCTGAAAACTTTGCATTTCAAATTAACCCATTAACGGCCGAGCAAATATAGAGTTAACTTTAAAAGTTGATTTTGGGTAAAATTCTGCACTTATATTTATGATTTCTATGAATGACTTATTGTATTACATACAATTTTTCTTTTGAATATACATAATGTATACGATTTTTAGGCATTCATCGATTATATATAAAAACGTGCAATATGAAGTTTAGCACGAGTGTTTCCACTCCCAGACTAAGCATGAAGTAAAATTTTGAGTTTAGAAAATCCTGAAAATTTGGTTTGGCCGCTCCGCGAAGCGGAGCGGCCAAACCAAATTTTTAGGATTTTCTAAACTCGAAATTTTACTTCATGCGCCACGCGTGTAAAACACTGAAATATCGTGAAGTTAGAAATACACTGACATTTGTTTTTTTTTTTAAATGAGTAATAATCGAAATATTAAAATAACAGAATATTAACTTTTTTCTTCGTACATTTTTAAGTCAGGTCCAATAATATAATATATAAAATTAATTTATTTAGTAATTTATTTAATTAATCAACAAAAAAAATGAACAATGTTGCGTGTATGCATCAATGGCGCTTAATGGGTTAAAGCTTGTTTTATCTTGAATCAAAGGTCTTTAAATTTCTTGAATAATTTTCTCACTTATCACTTGGTGAAACATTTTTAAATATTGATAATGAAGGTTTAAATTAAATTACACTTGGTTTGTTTCACAATTTTTTTTTTCTTTTCTATTTACTCGACTAGTTTCGCGTTTTACAGCATTATCAGGAGTCTTTAAAGTTAAATTAATTAAATTGATTTATTCGGTAGAGAAATTTAAGCAAGAGAGCATATTCAGCAGATAAATGGATAATTTTGTAAAAGTGAATTTACTGAGCAAAATGTTAACTTTGAGCGCTCGCGCTAAGCACAATTTTCAAGCTTTTGGAAACTTTTGCATCTTAAATGAAAGCTTGTTTTATCTTGAATCAAAGGCCTATTGAGTTAATTCAATCGGTGGAGAAATTTAAGCAAGAAAGCGTCTTCCGCAGACAAAGGGATAATTTTGTAGAGTAAATGTACTGAGAAAAATGTTAACTTTGAACGCTTGCGCTAAGCGCAATTTTTAAGTCTCTGAAAACGTCTGCATCTCAAATTAAAGCTTGTTTTATCTCGAATCAAAGGCTTTTTGAATGAATCCAACCGGTTGATAAATTTAAGTAAGAAAGCGTATTCAGCGGATAAAGGAATAATTTTGTAAAATTGAATTTACTGAGCAAAATGTTATCTTTGAAGGCTTACGCTAAGCTTAATTGTGAAGCTTCTAAAAACTGCTGCATCTTTAAATTAAAGGTTGTTTTATCTTGAATCAATGAATTAATTCAATCGGTTGAGAAATTCAAGCAGAAAAACGTATTTTACGGATAAAGGGATATAATTTTGTAAAAGTGATTTTACTGAGAAAAATGTTAACTTTGAACGCTTGCGCTAAGCGCAATTTTTAAGTCCCTAAAAACTTCTGCACCTTAGATTTAAGCTTGTTTTATCTCGAATCAAAGGCTTTTTGAATTAATTCAACCGGTTAAGAAATTTAAGTAAGAGAGCGTATTCAGCGGATAAAGGAATAATTTTTTAAAAGTGAATTTACTGAGCAAAATGTTATCTTTGAACGCTTACGCTAAGCGTAATTTTCAAGCTTCTGAAAACTGCTGCATCTTTAAATTAAAGCTTGTTTTATCTTGAATCAAAGGCCTTTTAAATTAATTCAATCGGTTGAGAATTTCAGGCGAGGGAACGTATTCAGCGGATAAAGGGATAATTTTGTAAAAGTGAATTTACTGAGCAAAATGTCAACTTTGAACGCTTGCGCTAAGCGCAATTTTTAAGTCTCTAAATACTTCTGCATCTTAGATTTAAGCTTGTTTTATCTCGAATCAAATGCTTTTTGAATTAATTCAACCGGTTAAGAAATTTAAGTAAGAGAGCGTATTCAGCGGATAAAGGAATAATTTTTTAAAAGTGAATTTACTGAGCAAAATGTTATCTTTGAACGCTTACGCTAAGCGTAATTTTCAAGCTTCTGAAAACTGCTGCATCTTTAAATTAAAGCTTGTTTTATCTTGAATCAAAGGCCTTTTAAATTAATTCAATCGGTTGAGAATTTCAGGCGAGGGAACGTATTCAGCGGATAAAGGGATAATTTTGTAAAAGTGAATTTACTGAGCAAAATGTCAACTTTGAACGCTTGCGCTAAGCGCAATTTTTAAGTCTCTAAATACTTCTGCATCTTAGATTTAAGCTTGTTTTATCTCGAATCAAAGGCTTTTTGAATTAAGTCAACCGGTTAAAAAATTTAAGTAAGAGAGCGTATTCAGCGGATAAAGGAATAATTTTTTAAAAGTGAATTTACTGAGCAAAATGTTATCTTTGAACGCTTACGCTAAGCGTAATTTTCAAGCTTCTGAAAACTGCTGCATCTTTAAATTAAAGCTTGTTTTATCTTGAATCAAAGGCCTTTTAAATTAATTCAATCGGTTGAGAATTTCAGGCGAGGGAACGTATTCAGCGGATAAAGGGATAATTTTGTAAAAGTGAATTTACTGAGCAAAATGTCAACTTTGAACGCTTGCGCTAAGCGCAATTTTTAAGTCTCTAAAAACTTCTGCATCTTAGATTTAAGCTTGTTTTATCTCGAATCAAAGGCTTTTTGAATTAATTCAACCGGTTAAGAAACTTAAGTAAGAGAGCGTATTCAGCGGATAAAGGAATAATTTTTTAAAAGTGAATTTACTGAGCAAAATGTTATCTTTGAACGCTTACGCTAAGCGTAATTTTCAAGCTTCTGAAAACTGCTGCATCTTTAAATTAAAGCGTGTTTTATCTTGAATCAAAGGCTTTTTGAATTAATTCAATTGGTTGAGAAATTCACGACTTAAAGCTGTACATGCCTATTAAGGACAATTATTCTAGCCATAAGCTACAACTCGACCTGGAAGCGTTAAGTCGTTGGTGTATTATAAACAAATTGAAGCTGAATGTTTCCAAATGTTTTGTTGTGTCTTATTCTAAAAAGAGATTAAAGGGACTCAGAAATTACTCTCTTAATAACACACCATTAGCACACACTAATGTTGTACGAGATCTTGGTGTTACTTTTACGAACACTTAGAGCTTCACTAACCATATAGACACTGTAACCTCGAAAGCCTTGCAAATGTTAGGCTTTATTAGAAGACAGTGTACAGATTTTTCTAATATAAGAACGCTCGTAAATCTGTATGTGTCTCTCGTTCGGCCGCATATCGAATATTGCTCACTGGTATGGTGCCCAAATACATCCCAAAACATTAACCAAGTGGAGAGGGTTCAACATAGGTTCCTTACATACATAACCTTCAAATTTAATCTTGATAGCACTTATCCACATATATTGTCGTTTATTAATTTGCAATCGCTCGAGCGACGACGCTTAAATGCAGATGTTATTTTTCTTCAAAAATTAATATCAGGTGTGATAATCTGTCCAGAACTGTCAAGTTTAATAAACTTCCATGCTCCAAGTCGCCTATTACGGAGCAGTGTAAGTCATTTTATGACCAAATGTACAGAACCAATTACAATAATTTTGGTATTAATAGGATTTGTGCTAATTGCAATAATATCAATTTTGACATTTTTAGTGGGACATTGAAACAACTACGCGCATTCCTAATAAAGGAATAGGTTATAGTGTACATGGTTAGTTTGCCACTTATATATTATATTATCATTGTATTTGTAGCTTAGGAGATATATATATTTATTATCTTTTTTTGTCTTGTACTTTAGTCTTGTATGTACTTTTGTTAGTTTTAGAATCACGAACTGTTGTCTCGTTTTGTATATGGATTCCGTTGAATAAATAAATAAATAAATAAATAAATAAATTCAAGCAGGAGAACGAATTCAGCGGATAAAGGAATCATTTTGTAAAAGTGAATTTACTGAGCAAAATGTTAACTTTGAACGCTTGAGCTAAGCACAATTTTTAAGCCTCTGAAAACTTATGCATCTTTAATTTATTTATTTATTTATTTGTACGGAAATCTCCATTTTACATTAAATATATATATAATAATAAATGTGTGTAAATTAAACATATAACAAATAATACAACGCACATGATAGTTATAAAATTCAAGTTACAATTAGCTAATAAATAATAATTAAAACTTGTTTTATCTCGAATCCAAAGGCTTTTTAAGCTAATCCAATCGCTTGAGCAAATTAAGCAAGAGAGCGTTTTGGGGATAATTTTGTAAAACTAAATTTACTGAGCAAAACGTTAACTTTGGACGCTTACTGTAAGCGTAATTTTTAAGCTTCTGAAAACTGCTATATCTCAAATTAAAACTTGTTGAATCTCGAATCAAAGGCCTTTAAAGTTAAATTAATCGACTGAGAAAGTTAAGCAAGAGAACGTATTTAGCGGATAAAGTGATAATTTTGTATAAGTTAATTTAAGAATGTTAAGAAACATTGAATTTTCAGGATAATTAAAATTCGTTCCAAAACAGAGTGTTGACGATTAAATAGGCTTTAATTTAAGCTGATGTTCATTTTGGTGGAAAAAAAAATGGAAAACTGTGTTTAGTACAAGCGATTAAAGTTAAAATTATTGATATAAAATACCGTTATATTTTATATCAATACACACTGTATCAAAAGTCTGGAATAAATTCGGTAATTTCCAAAATACACATTTTTATTTTCAACTTGTTTCTCATTGATCACAAATAGAAAGACTGTTATTCCTTACTTCACTTTTTATTTTTATGTTAGATGTACATTTCGAGACACAAGGTGCTCATTATCAATAACAAACTTGTGTCTCTCGAAATGTACATCTAACATAAAAATAAAAAGTGAAGTAAGGAATAACAGTCTTTCTATTTGTGATTAATCACTTCACGTAAACTCGAAACAATACAGTTCTCATTGATCACTTGATGAAACATGATTAAATATTTAAAAAAAATATATATTTAAAATAAAATCACTTGGTATGTTTCACTAATTTTACTTCTTTATTCCGACTAGTTTCGGCTATTAGCCATTTTCAAGGAATTCTAACTAAATTTTTAAGTAAATTGGTATTGAATATCCGCGAATATTTAAATTCCCAGCCTATTTTTAAGACATGACTTTGCTCCCGTTAAATTTAATAAACAACAAAATCATCGTGAAACATCCAATTTTTTGCCTGAAAAAAATAAACCTCTAGTGGTTTTATTTATGATTATAATCAGGGAATGAATGATACGTACGAAGAAATCAACAACTCAACGCAACACTTATTCGTCGTCTGTCGCTCTTGAAACATTGATTGTTTATAGAGCGCGCATCACGCTCTCCAAACATATTGGAGTTTCGTGTTGCTCGTACAGAACTAATTTTCAAACAACGCCTGAGCCCTGTTTAAAATTACACCTAAAAAAAGAAGAATAAACAAACGGAATCGATAGAAAAGCCGAGGTCAAAACGCGATGAACGCTCCTTTTTGTCGAATACTGAAACGGACGAACGAGGTTTTATTTCATTTCCAAATGCGTAAACAAAACTATTGGATAGAATACAATACAAGATTTGTGAAAATTAATTGAAATTGGAGTGTTATTTATGTATGTCCAAAAGTTATACTAGGCAATTTATGTGGGTTACAACAAACACTGAAATGAATTACATTTTTCAGTTTGTTAATTGTGATATATCCATTATGTAGACATAACAAAATTAATGTGTCCGGACTGAAGAAAAAAAACAGTGTGGCGTTTTGACATACAAGGAGATTTTCTTTTAAGAGGAAGTCGACCGCTCTCTAAACGTATAAAACTAAGTATACTGCCGTCTTAATTACATCCTTGTTTGTTTGTGAATCTGATTTCAGACAAGAATTAAACGTTATCACAAAAATTGCCGAAAATAATGGTTATAACAAGGAAATTATAAATAATTTATTAAAAAAGCATAAACAAAAACATTTAATTAAATACTTTTACGCACCTGAGCAAACAATAGAATATAAATGGCATAAATTGAATTTTGTTAATGACCTGTCATATAATATAGTCAGTCATTGTAGGGGAAAAGACTTTAATATTATATGTTCAAACCCTTTAAATTTAGGCAAACTATTAATAAACAATAAATCGAAAACTGATAATTCAAAGAAATGTGGAATTTATGAAATACAGTGTGATGAATGCGATGCAATTTATATTGGACAAACCGGCAGATCTTTCGAAATCAGAATGAAAGAACATAAAAAATCTGTTTTAGATAATAAACCAACAACTGGCTTTTCCAAACATTGCATCGCATTCAATCACTTCTTTAATCCGCATAATTTTAAGATTTTGCATTCAGGTAATAAGGGATACGCACTAAACCTCAAAGAGGGCCTGGAGATTAACAGGGCCATAAAAATGGGGAAAAATATCGTAAACGACAACGAGGAGATTTGGAATTCCCCAATTCTGACTTCTCTTATTACCTGAAACAAAAATATTGTATATATACTTAGGAAATAATTTTTTCTGTACATTCCTTTGAAAATAGAATAACAAACCGAAACTAGTCGGAATAAAGATTTAATTGTGAAACAATACCAAGTGCCTTTCCTTTAATTAACTTTACATAGTGTAATATGTTTCACCAAGTGCCAGATAAGAAATTAATTCAAGAAATCCTTGTTTAGGGATGAAATATTTTGAAAAAATAGGCATACTTTAAGGAAAGTGGAATCTTAATGCCTGTCTTAGTAAAATATTTCCCACTTTTTTTTTTTTATTACTCCAGTTTATTTACAATCTGTCTTGAATGTTGACAATAGGTAAATGATTTGTTAGTTTTGTGAGTTCGATAGGTAATAATTCCTATGAATTGTTTCCTTTTATAGCGAGCACTTAGTTCATTAGGCGCATCTTGTTGTTAAGTCTGTTGGCTTGAAACGTTTAAGTCTGCGCACTTCACCGCTAGTATTGAATAGGTTTCTTGCAAGTTCGTTTGGGTGTGATGATATTCTACGTTGGTATGTAGCACAATATTTCTTGATTTCACTTTGGATGGAGGGAATTTGCAGGTCTTTATCTATTGTTTTGTTTGGGACGTACCATGGGGCGTTTGTCATGCTTCTAAGTGCTTTGCTCTGGAATCTCCGGATTATTTCCAGGTTGGAGTGGGAGGCTGATCCCCAGAGCTGGATCCCATAAGTCCAGATGGGCTTTATGATTGCTTTGTACACGAGCAGTTTGTTTTGAAGAGTAACTTTGGACTTTTTGCCGATGATCCAGTATAGTTGTTGCCACCTGAGCCCCAGTTGTTTCCTCTTATTAAAAATGTGTGTTTTCCACGTTAAACGTCTGTCTAGGTGCATACCTAGGTATTTTGCGCTGTCAGTTTGTGATAACTGATGGTTGTTTAGGGTGACAGGGGGGCATTGGTCTCTCTTTGTTGTAAATGTTACGTGTGTAGATTTGGTCTCATTTGCCTTTATCTTCCATTTCTTCATCCATACCTCTATTTTATTTAGATATTTCCCACTTTGACCGTTTTTTTATAAAAAAATATCAAACATTGTTAAACTAGCGTAATCGCATCTTTAATATAATTTTTTTCTGGAACATTTATAAAAAATATTGGGAAACTAAATCAGTCACATTGTGGAAGAATTCTTTTCGAAGAATTTTAATTTTTACCAATTATTTCTATCGTGCAATAAATTCACTGGGATGTCGCGCGATATTGAAGTTTCAGAAAATTTGAAAAACTGTTTTACGCGCGACATCCTAGTGACTATATTTAACCAAATAAATAAATGAAAAAATCGCATATCTTTGCAAAGGAATTATCTACAATGTGACTGATTTAGTTTTTCAATATTTTTTATAGATACTACAGACAAAAATAAAATTAGCAACGCGATTTCGCTAGTTTACCAATGTTTGATATTATTTTATGAAATAACGGTAAAAGTATAAAATATTTTATTGAGACGGGCTTAAAGATTGTACTTTCCTTGAAGTATACCTATTTTTCCAAAATATTTCATCCCTAAACAAGGATGTAATTAAGACGGCATTATGCTTAGTTTTGTACGTTTGGAGAGCGGTTGACTTCCTCTTAAGTATGCGGATACCGATGCATACGCAGTACATTTTCAGGCATTCTTTACTTTTGACAAAGTTTAATTTGAAGCTTCTAACGAGTATTTTTAATCCCAGATTAAGCATGAAGTAAAATTTCGAGTTTAGAAAAGCTACATCCCATTAACGTGTTGTAGATTTTCAAGTATTCGTTGTTTTCTTAAAAGAGGTCAATTTAAAGTTTAAACGAGTGTTTTCCACTCTCAGGGTAAGCATGAAGTAAAATTTCGAGTTTAGAAAAGCCTGAAAATTTGGTTTGGTCGCGTAGCGCGAAGCGCGGAGCGACCAAACCAAATTTTCAGGCTTTTCTAAACTCGAAATTTTACTTCATGCGCCACGCGTATAAAACACTGAAATACTCTGAAGTTTAAAATCTACTGCTTAAGCATACTGATTTAAATGTATATTTTAAACTTCACAATAATTTAAATTTTCCGGCTTATCTAAACTCGAAATTCTACTTCATGCTTAATTAGCGATTGGAAACATTTGTTTGAAGCTATAATCTAAACTTCACAATAATTGAATGTTCTATACGCGTGGCGCATGAAGTAAAATTTCGAGTTTAGAAAAGCCTGAAAATTTGGTTTGGTCGCTCCGCGCTACGCGACCAAACCAAATTTTCAGGCTTTTCTAAACTCGAAATTTTACTTCATGCTTAACCTGGGAGTGGAAAACACTTGTTTAAACTTTAAATTGACCTATTTTAAGAAAACAACGAATATTTGAAAATCTACAACACGTTAATGAGATGTAGCTTTTCTAAACTCGAAATTTTACTTCATGCTTAATCTGGGATTAAAATACTCGTTAGAAGCTTCAAATTGAACTTTTTTAAAAACAATGAACGCCTGAAAATGTACTGCGTATGCATCGGTATCCGCATACACCAAACCAAATTTTCAGGCTTTTCTAAACTCGAAATATTACTTCATGCTTAGTCTGGGAGTGGAAACACTCGTCAGAAGCTTCAAATTGAACAATTTTCAAAAACAACGAATGCTTCAACGAATACAGCGTATATATCGGGATATGTTTACTTGAAAGTCAAAATGGCTGTATGTAATTAAAAAACAATAATTAAAAAAATGGTCGTTAGTGGTGAAATGTGAAATAATTATGACAGCAGCTGGGTTTATTGATTTTAATTACGTTTTAAATGCTCGCTTCATTCAAACGACTGCTGTTTGATATAAAAATCAATGGTAGTGTTCGGCAGAAAATCGGTTACTAAAAAGCGAATGCCAACTTTGGCACCGTATTTTAGCTTCGATGTCTGGAAACCGGTGCGTATCTACTCTTGTTTCTATGGAATTGGTGTTGCTCACTATCAATTTCGACATGTTTTATAAATACAGGGCCGGTATTTCTAAAATTGATCGCATGATCGGTTGGCCGCCAACTGTCACATTAGTCAGATTAGTCGTACGAAATCTGTCATTTAGATAGGGATTTACTATCTAAATGACAGATTTCGTACGACTAATCTCGGGAATACGGGCCCAGAGCCTTAGAAATGATCGAATCATTTCAAATAACGCGCCAAAACATCGCAAGTTATGGTTTTTTGGCGCGTTATTTAAAAAAGTTTGATGCCTTATAAACATACAGAGAGTTTTATGTAACACCGAACAGTTTCATGACGAGATTTTTTTAAGTATACACAAGCATAAGTTGTGCATGCTCCGACGCTCGGTTTATTAAAAGATTTAAAGCTTTAAACGAGTGTTTTCCACTCCCAGGCTGAGCATGAAGTAAAATTTCGAGTTTAGAAAAGCCTGAAAATTTGGTTTGGTCGCGTAGCGCGAAGCGCGGAGCGGCCAAACCAAATTTTCGGGCTTTTCTAAACTCGAAATTTTACTTCATGCGCCACCGGTACAAAACACTGATGCAATGTAAAGTTTAGCGGTGTGTTTTGAACTTCGTAGTATGTCAGTGTTTTGTACCGGTGGCGCATGAAGTAAAATTTCGAGTTTAGAAAAGCCTGAAAATTTGGTTTGGCCGCTCCGCGCTTCGCGCTACGCGACCAAACCAAATTTTCAGGCTTTTCTAAACTCGAAATTTTACTTCATGCTTAGTCTGGGAGTGGAATACACTCATGTCAAGTTTCAAATTGAACTCTGTTAAAAAAACATCGAGTATCTTAAGATTTACGGCATATACGCTGTAATTGGGACATGTATACTTAAAATACATACTCCCTGTATGTACAAGTTAAGGCATTAACTGCAATTAATTGGTTACAATTTTTATTGGTTATATAGGCAACTCAATTTACATACAACTTAAAAATTAAAGGTGTCAAATTGTATTGGATGCAAATGTTCGGTGTTACATAAAACTCTCTGTATACCCGAGATTAGCAGTACGATTCGGTCGTACAAAATCTGTCATTTAGATAGGGATTTAATACATTGACTGCCGCAATGTTTTTACACATGGAGATTTCCATTTAACGTGAATCGTATTTAATTCATACGGTAGTTAACGTGTTAACATGTGAAATTGACATCGATCGTTCGATCAATTTCAGAAATAGGGTCCCTGTACAGGGTGGTCACATTTTTTTTTGTTTGTTTGTTTTTGGGCTTTGCGTCATCTATTTCCGCTGCTATGGCCTATCATGACGCCGGAGATTAGGTCTACAGCTATCCGGGAATTTTGCCGAACCCGGTGGGAGTACCAACCCACCGGTAGGGATCTTTATCGTGCACGCAACATCCAGGCAGTACACGGGTCCTACATGCATTTAACGTCATATCCGAGAAGACGGAGTGTTTGGCATTTTTAACCTAACCTATATAAATGCAGATAACTTGTTAGGCCGGTATTTGAACCCCGGCCCGTGGCGTGGCAGTCCAACACTCTAACCACTACACCACTGCTGCGGCAGAAGAACAGCTGTTTATATTAAACGCTAATCCATCATCGGTAAACGATAAATGCCGCTTGGGATGCAGCAACAGGGAAACAGCCTACCATGTGGTATCTGGATGTCCGAAGAAGAAATACAACATAAGACACGACCAAGTTGTCTTCTGGTTAATTAAATCTGCTTGAAACAACGAGGGCGCCAGAAGAAATACAAAGAAACCTTCAGTTTGGCAAAGCAGTCCTTAACACAGAGTATACATCAAACGGAACACAATACAAAATCCGAGCAGGACAAAGCGTCTTGACAGAAAAGCGACTTCACCACAATAAACCGGATGTGCTGCTGCAAAGAATTTCCCCAAACCCAAAAATATATCTTTTTGAAGTCTCCATACCACACCTACAGAACTACGAGACACAAGAAATCATCAAGAGAGTAAAATACTCAAAAAACTCGTGCGATGAAATCACTCATTTAAATGCTGCAACAATAAACAGGGACGCAAACTTAATGGATGAGCTTCGCAACAAATACAGGTGTGATGTGGGACTGGGAATATTTTTAATTGGTACGTTTGGAGAAATCTTAAACACTAACGAACACCAAAACCTGCAAAAAATGCTCACAGAGCTCGGAGAGACACAAATAAGCTAATAACAAAGGCTGCATATAGCGTTATTGCATCCACGTCGCAAATCATTCTTAAACACTCTCGGCTTCCTTCCCCCTCATAACATTCTATAACCAAAGAATCAAATACCTGACTACTGTAGAACAAATAAATACAAAGTTACCTTGTTGTTTTCTTTTAGCAATTTCTTTTATAATAGATTTTTATATAAACACATATTTTTCTGTTCATTTATATTATATTATTTTTTGTACATAAATCTAGAGTTTAGTTTGATTGTTATTTTTTGTATTTTTTGTATATATGTTAACAGTTTTTCATAGAATAGGTTTAATTAAATGTTTCATTTGTGTAAGCCAAAAATGGCTGAACTGAATTTTATATGTATGATAACTGTAAATTTCATAAAGTTCAATAAACGATTACACCACCAAGCTGCAATTTGGAGATTACACTAGAGAATCTTGGTTAATAGAAGAGATAGAAAAACAAAACGGATGGCGCATCCTGAATCTTCATTTTTAGGGATAAACTCAATTGTGAAAACAAAAATTGGCTATCGTCTTTTGTTTTCGAGTTATAGCTAAAAACTCATTATTTTCCATTTTCGATTTTTATTATTAACTCAGTTATTTATTGTTTTATTAAAATACGAGTTGCATATGACCACCTTGGTTCTGGTTTTTTGGGGAGTGCGCATTTCACTGCACTTAGGCCTCATTAGGCACCATTGTGACCACCCTGTACAATAATATATTTTTCAGTGGGGAAAAATGCTAAATGTCCAAGGTACCAGAGAATAACAATTAATAATTAATTATTAATTAATAATAATAATGTTAAATTTTTAAATAATGTTAAAATAATTATATTGTGTTGCGGCATTTTTGGTGCATAATTGGTCGAACTTTTATTTGTATTTTTATTTTAGGAGTTAAATTCATTACCATTTATTTTCTATTATTATTCTAGGGGTTTTATATTTTTACGTGTATATTTTCTTCGAACACATTTTATTTTGAAATATTTCTAGCTAATTTGCTAACAAAAGCCTTTAGAAATTCAATGAGTTTATTGGGCTGTTGCAAACTGTAGCAGACCCTTTTTCGCACTACAGCGGGTGTTGTTTTGGTCCCATTTCGTGGAAAGAAAACTGTTGAGCCATCTGTGATATCTCAAATTTAATCGGTTGCCAGCACGAGTTAATACTAAGAAAATCATCCCTTTCTCTAGACGAAGGAAGAGGTGCAAAAATCACACCCACGAAATGAGTTTGACCAATAAGAACGCTCCCCCTTCTTAATACTCATTTTAATTTTCTTCTATTTTTAAATATGAAAATCACTCTTGCCAAAACCTTCAAACTGTCAACATCAAAAATTTAAATCTCTAAATTCAACAAAATTCTAACTACTACAACATTATTGTAAAGATTTGTGTATAAAAGTGTATATACGAATAAGAAAAAAATCTAAGGGGTTTAAATGGGGACTTCTTGGAGGCCATGGTACAGGGCCTCCACGACCAACCCAACGTCCTGGAAACTCATCATCCAAATATCTTCTAACGCGCCTTTCATAGTGAGCTGGCGCACCATCTTGCAAATACCACATTCTTCTAAGAACCGCTAAGGGTACATTTTCTAGAAGATCTAAAAGGTCATCTTGCAAAAATCGTAAATATCGTTCAAATTAAATGGGAACATAAATGGCCCAATTAATTGATCATTTAAAATACCTGCCCAGATATTAAGGGAGAAGCGATGCTGGAAATGAGTTCTACGCATAACACGAGGATTTTCTATTGCATAAACATGCTTATTATGGAAATTAAAACTA
This sequence comes from Philonthus cognatus, assembly GCA_932526585.2. Taxonomy (NCBI): domain Eukaryota; kingdom Metazoa; phylum Arthropoda; class Insecta; order Coleoptera; family Staphylinidae; genus Philonthus; species Philonthus cognatus. The sequence goes on from OW052242.1 coordinate 139,904,969, forward strand.
CCATTACGCGTAAAGCACGATTCGTCGGTCACTAAAATGTCTTTGGTAAAGTTAAGATTTTGAATATTTTGTGCCAAAATCCATTGACAAAATGCAATTCTTTTGGGAAAATCATGGGGTTGAAGATGTTGTACACGCTGGTAGTGATACGGATAAAAATTATTGTCTCGTATAACACTGCTGACAAATGTGTGCGATACATTTAGCTAAACGGCGATAATACGGGTACTTAAACCAGGATCCGCTTTCAACAGATTCAAAATTTCATCTTCCGCTCGCAAATATCGCATTGGACGGTCACCACCTCCGTCGGCTCCGGCGACGGGCTGCAAACTTCCAGTGTCGCGTGCTCTTTGTAATAAATTTCTAAATCGGTTTGGCGGTGGTAAGTGTAAGGAAATCGCTCTTGATAAATTCTTACAGCTTCCGCGGAATTACACCGAGTTTCACCGTAAATAAGAAACATGTCTGCCAATTCAATGTTTGAATAAACGTATCGCGCCATGTTACAAAATGTAGATGTTTCATGGAATAAGTTTCACCATAGACTAAACAGCAAACTATTTTTATGTTTAAAAATCATCCACCCTCGCCGCTCTTATCTAAACATTTCAATAAGAGTGGAGATAAAGTGAAGTGTGAACCTAATAAGGAAAAATATTGAATTTCATCAACACGTTTAGAAAATATTCGGAATTTAGTCGGTAATGGGTACTTATGAAAACGATAACATAGACATAATTCTTCACAATCTGACCCACTTTTCTCTGGATGGTGTAATTCGATATCCAAATCGTATAAAAACTACCAGTCTATGTGGAATCTCTCTTAAAATACGCAATGTGCGCGTATACCAGATACCACAAACATGTGGCCTATTATTATTAATTATTTTTAATAATTATTTGTGAGCTATCTACTAAAGGTATGGTAATTTCAAATGCAGGTATTGTTTATTTAAACGCTGCCCCTTATGTGGTAGAGAGCCTGTACAGTAGTTCGTTTACACGCTGTATGTACATTTATAGTGAATAGAATTATAAGTGCAAAGAAGTATTTTATTTCATATTTATTCACCTGCATCAGAAAGCTATTGGCGATTACCGAACCAGTGCAAAAAGAAATCGTCAAAGAGATAATCTCTCCAAACCATATTGTTCTTCACCTATCATTCAACGATATACTCAACAACCATAATCCAATATATCACAAACTTTTTTTTTAACGGCCACATCAAACCCACCGGATATTAAACACAAGATATATCATACTCCATATTTCATAGATCGACCCTCCGCCGTCTTTAAAGTAAGGGAAATTGATTCTCCCACATCTTCTCTTCATCCATCTTCCAACTTCTGTTTGTGCGGCGGGTTTGTTGCAAAATCCGAGAAATCAATTACATCCATCGGCCGTAATTTTTGCCGGGATTTCCTGCCTCCGTCTTTCCGAATACGAAATGAGAAAACAATGAAAAGCAGACGAGAGCTGAAGGATCACTCGCGCCCCGCATACAGAGCAGTAAGCCGCTTCCTCGCTCCTGCCGGGGGGTGAAAAACAACCAGTATGATTGATGCAAAACAAAAATTATGTATTCCTTTTGTGCGGGTGTCAGTTTTATTGCTCGAGGAGAATAAATCGCGGCTTAAGTATTCTATACGGAAGGAGTGAAATGAAAAGAAAAGGGGATTTTGAGTTTTTTTTAGAAAAGAAATTCTAAAGAATCAATGTAACTTCATAAATTGAGTAATGTTACGTAGCTAGACAAGTTTGTTGAAATCCCTTTCAAAGAAAAGAAGATATTATTTAGAACCAATGTAAAGGCTTGCGCAAATCAAAGCGACCTGACTGACAACTGCGAGCGATGCAGCGTTCTGATCTGAAATACATCGATCAATTACTTTCAAAACCTCACAAGTTCCAATTTTACAAAAAAAATCTCAGAAGTCAGATATTTTTAATTTACCAATATTAGTATAAACATCAACTCAAAATACTTATTAAAAATCGTTCATGATGAAGCTATACGTAACTATCGTATGTTCATTAAAAAAAAACCTCTAGAGTGCCATGGAAAATATTGTAAGTTAGCAACTCTGAAATTTTATGTTATTATGTTTATGTTAAATCGACTAACAAGTTATTAATTGATTTAAATCTAGTAATAGTTAAATACATGTCAAAAAATTTATCAATTCACATGACATTGATGTTTATATCATAGAAAATGTCTATTCTAATCAACAAATAAGATTTAATTGAAGTTGGTGAAACCAGACAGACATACGTGCATTTTTCCAATCAAGTAAGCCAAGTATAAAAAAACAATTGAGCTGTATGTAAAATGTCATCCTGAAACCAAAAATATACAGGGTGTCCCATTAATGCGTTCTCAGAGGATATTTTGGCACACGTTTAAGGTTGCGGTTTACTGGAGTGAGACAGACTCTGCCCAGCTATTTGCTAGAGATAGACCTATATTTCTATTTCCAGCATAAAAAGGTAAACGTAATATGTTATGGACATTTTTTAATAAATTTTGAGCTAATTGTATGCAGAATGTACAGACGCCCTTGAATTTTACGTAGTACAAGTTTTTGTTGACTAAAAAGGAGTAAATAAATGACTCAAAAAGTAGCTATTTTTAGGTTTTTTTTTCAAAAAAACTAAATATCTTAATCGTTTTAAATTGGTGACATTAATATCCCCCACGTTAAAGGATTATTTTGATGTATCATGTAATATTGTCCAATAATCTGAACATGAATGGTACTGGAACTAGTGACTACCAAAAGCGTTGGATTTTACCCATAATAAATCGCAACCTTAAGATAAAAAAAATAACAATTTCGGCGAAGCAACTATTTTCTATCTTTAACGTAAGCTGAGATATCCTCCAAAAACGCACTAATGGGACACCCTGTATATAGGGTGTCTTATTAGTGAAAGTTTAATTTCTCAATCTAACCATTGTCAAATTGTAAATTAACTTTATTATTGAAATTGAATAATAATATATCAAATAAAAACATTGAATCTCTGTGATTAGACCAAAGTTAACATACCGCGTCTTGCAACAACAAATACACGAAATCCAAAATAAATAAAAGAACCGTAAACACTAATAGAAAGAATAGCAATAAATAAAATGTTGCTACATATACAGCAACATTTTAATTAGTGTTATTCTTTCTGTTGGTGTTTCGGTTCTTGAACTTCACTTTTAATATCAACCCTGTAAAACCGGAACTGAATCGAGAATCGAAAAAAAAAATATCGGAACGAAAACCGGCGCTGATCCGTAAAATAAATATTGAGCTAGAAGTGCAACTAAAATTTCATAATTGATGTAACTTCTGGTGAAAGTTGAACCGGAAGTGCAACTAAAATTTCCCGATCACCACTGAACTCCAATTAGATTTAAGTACACAAGGCCAGCTGCATGAAAACATGGAACTGTAGTTTATTTACATCTGATCTGCAAATCAACGTCAATTTCTTATAATTTCAACCGAATTAAAACGTTACGTGGTTTAACGTTCAGAGATGAAATGCAGTTGAGACATCTGTGCAACTGGCCCACCCTTATGGAGCAAATACACCTGTACACTTTTATAGCGGAACTTGCTGTTGCTCAATTTTTTAATAGCAAACTTCGTTCACAAACAAATTAAACAAACAAATAAATTGTCAATTTAGAGATTGATTTGAGTATCTTTAAACTGACATTTTGTTGTTTCCAAATGTCACTTTTACGAATTAATTATTTTAAATAAGTGAACTATTGCTATTAGTTTGACGTTAGTTAATTTGACCTTGCCATGATTCACATTTTGAGGAAAACTGTAAACATAAGTAAGGCTTACGAACAAAGTTTAACAGGAATAAGAAACATTTGTTGAAAAATAAGGTAGGTGAAAGCTATTGATTTCAAGTATCTAACATCTGGGAAAAGTGCTATGATAGACGTATCAATTTTATTTTTTTCATATTCTCTAAAACTACAAGAGATAGAGACATGCTGAAATAGGCAAAGTAGTGTAGTGTTACGAGCTGAATAAAAAGACCATTTTATAATTTTTTTAATAAGTCAAGGGTAACTAGATATTTTCAAAAATGTAAAGTGACTATTTTTTTAAATCGATATTTCTCGATAAATTTTTTTTATTTTTTAATGAAAAATTGCACAATAGAAAATTGCAGTTGAAGATATACAAGTGTAAAAGCACCGTTTTCTAAATTTTTGAATAAGTCAAGGGTAACTAGATATTTTCAAAAATGTAAAGTGACAATTTCTTTAAATCGATATTTCTCGATTAAATTATTTTATTTTTTAATGAAAAATTGCGCAATAGAAAATTGCAATTGAAGATATACAAGTGTAAAAGCACCGTTTTCTAAATTTTTGAATAAGTCAAGGGTAACTAGATATTTTCAAAAATGTAAAGTGACAATTTCTTTAAATCGATATTTCTCGATTAAATTTTTTTATTTTTTAAAGAAAAATTGCGCAATAGAAAATTGCAATTGAAGATATACAAGTGTAAAAGCACTAGTGAAGTCCTAAAACTGTATACTAATTGAAGGTATGAGAATGAAAAAGTAGATAAAAACCATGTTTGCCGATTATAGGATTTGACCAGTTTTCAACAAACCAAAGAGACTTGAAATAAAACACTTTTAACCTTTCTTTATAAATGTATTCTCTACTAGATGTACATTTCGGACAAAAAGTGTCCAGTATCAATGGTTTGATACTTGAATTCATTTAAACCAAAGCTGCATCGTGTCAACTTCACCTGTGTCGGCGTGAGACTATAATGACAGTTGACAACCTGAGTCGGCGTGAGACAATAATGACAGTTGACATAAGTCAGCCCCAGCTGACATTTGGACTATAATAACAGTTGACATAAGTCGGCGCTAGCCGACATTTGACCTATAATGAAGTTAACATAAGTCGGCACAAGCCGACATTTAACCAATCGTGCCCAGCTTGACACGAGAATTTAACCATAATGAGATTGCCATGTTATTTTGTCTCATTTTGACAGTTACAATACACATTTTAACACTTGTGACATATTTTAAAGTAACGAGTGTCTTCCACTCCTAGACTAAGCATGAAGTAAAATTTCGAGTTTAGAAAAGCCCCGCGTAGAAAATTTGTCGAGGGTCGCGCAGCGACCCGAGACAAATTTTCACGGGGCTTTTCTAAACTCGAAATTTTACTTCATGCGCCACGCGTATTAACCACTAATTTACAGGAAAGTTAAAAATATATACCGCTTGGATGTGATGGTGATCAATATTTACCGAGATGTAGCAAAAAAAATGCGTGATTCTTGCATTTTTTTGCTAGATCTCGGTAAATATTGATTTTTTTACTTTCCCTCATATGCAAAATAAAGGGAAAGTAATTGTTTGTGAATAGTTTTGGAATAATAATAATATATATATATAATCATTTAAAATCCCTTTTACCCTTTAGGGTGTCGAGATAATAATAATAATAAAAGTACAATAAATCTAGTTTAAGCAACTTTTCCCTATTGTTGATATTTAAATCATCTTATCTTTAACCCATTAAGCGCCATAGATGCATACACGCGACAATATAATTTTTTTGTTAATTAAATTAAATTACTAAATAAGTTAATTTGATATATTATATTATTTCACCTGACTTGAAAATGTATAAAAAAAACTGTAAATATTTTGTTATTTGGATTATTTTTAATTAAAAAAAATGGCAGTGTATTTCTAACTTCACAATATTTCAGCGTTTTATACGCGTGGCGCATGAAGTAAAATTTCGAGTTTAGAAAAGCCCCGTGAAAATTTGTCTCGGGTCGCTGCGCGACCCTCGACAAATTTTCTACGCGGGGCTTTTCTAAACTCGAAATTTTACTTCATGCTTAGTCTGGGAGTGGAAACACTCATTCTAAACTTCATATTGCACGTTTTTATATAAAATCGACGAATGCCTAAAACTTCGTATACTTTATTTATATTTAAAAGAAAAATTCACAGTATGTAATATAATATGTCATTCGTAGAAACCATAAAAAGAAGTGTAGAATTTTACCTAAAATTAATTTTTAGAGTTAACTCTACAATTGCCGTTAATGGGTTAACGTAAGCCGAGATATTCTCCGAGAACGCACTAATGGGACACCCTGTATATAGGGTATTTCATTTAAAATGTTATAATTGATGTAACTTCTGGTGAAAGTTGAGCCGGAAGTGCAACTAAAATTTCATAATTGATGTAACTTCCGGTGAAAGTTGAACGGAAGTGCAACTAAATTTCCCGATCACCACTGAACTCCAATTTGATTTTAGTACACAAGGCCATTTACACAAGGCCGTAGCCAAAAAAAAAATCGGGAAGAGATATACAAATTTCGGGGGGTGATTTAATGGTAAAAATTTTGCTTTTCACCTACGGGGTAACTTTTAAAAGGTAAAATTTAACATTTTGAAATTTTCCGGGGGGGGGGTGAACTCCCATATCCCCCCCCCCTGTTACGACCTTGCACTTGCATGGAAACATGGGACTGTAGTTTGTTTACATCTGATCTGCAAATCAACGTCAATTTCTATTAATTTCAATCGAACTAAAACGTAACATGGTTTGAAGTTTAGAGATGAAATGCAATGGAGACATTTGTGCAATTGGCCCTTATGAAGCGACACTTCTATGGCGCAACTTGCCGTAATTTTTAAATAGCAAACTTTGTTCACAAACAAATTAACCCATTAAGCGCCAATAATGTATACACGCAACATTATTAATTTTTTGTTAATAAAATTACTAAATAAGTTAATTTTATACATTATATTACACTGGTCTGCAAAAAAAAGTTTTTTTTCGAGCCCTGACACCATTCCTGCTAATTCTTATGTAAAATGACCTCCTGAATCCGAATATGACCTCCGTTTTCCCCCATCACCCACCGTTTTCGGGGGAGGCCCCCGCACCTATTTTTATCACTTTTCGATAATTTGGAGGGATGAAAAGGATTATTTTAGCCTTTACATTTCTTCTGAGGGGCTAGAGAGGTGAAAAGTTCCAAAACATGAACATTTGTAGCAAGGAGGTAGATTTGGGGGGGGATTTGCCCCCTTAAATTGTAAAAAAATCATTAAAAATGATCAATTTTTTCCGTTTTTTTCGCAGTTTTTTTCACTTATTTTCTACATATTCCAGCTTCCATTCCCTCTTATCCTCCCCCAAACACCCCCAAATAATAAAAATATATTGCAACAATATATAGCAACAATAATAAAAATATATAGCAACAATAATAAAAATATATAGCAACAGTTCGGAAGATTCACTGTACCACGCTGGCGCTCTCAATACTCCCCCCGTTTCCCTCATCCATTGGAGGGGTGAAAAGGATTATTTTAGCTGTAAAGAATAATAAATAAAATGTAAAATATTAAATTCCTGGGCAAACCTGTGCGCGCGAGGTATTGAGAGCGCCAGCGTGGTACAGTGAATCTTCCGAACTGTTGCTATATATTTTTATTATTGTTGCTATATAATTTTATTATTGTTGCTATATATTGTTGCTATATATTTTTATTGTTTGGGGAGGATGAGGGGGATGGAAGCTGGAATATGTAGAAAATAAGTGAAAAAACTGCGAAAAAAACGGAAAAATCGATCATTTTTAAGGATTTTTTTACAATTTAAGGAGGCAAATCCCCCCCCCCCATATCTACCTCCTTGCTACAAATGTTCATGTTTTGGAACTTTTCACCTCTCTAGCCCCTCAGAAGAAACGTAAAGGCTAAAATAATCCTTTTTTCATCCCTCCAAATTATCGAAAAGTGATAAAAATAGGTGGTGGGGTCTCCCCCGAAAACGGTGGGTGATGGGGGAAAACGGGGGTCATATTCGGATTCAGGAGGTCATTTTACATAAGAATCAGCAGGAATGGTGTCAGGGCCGATTTTCATGCCGACCAGTGTTATTTGACATGACTTGAAAATGTATGAAGAAAAATGTTAATATTCTGTTATTTAAATATTTCGATCACTCATTACTCATTAAAAAAAAAAAAATCAGTGCATTTCTAACTTCACAATAATTCAGCGTTTAACACGCGTGGCGCATGAAGTAAAATTTCGAGTTTAGAAAAGCCCCGTGAAAATTTGTCTCGGGTCGCTGCGCGACCCTCGACAAATTTTCTACGCGGGGCTTTTCTAAACTCGAAATTTTACTTCATGCTTAGTCTGGGAGTGGAAACACTCGTTCTAAACTTAATATTGCACGTTTTTATATAAAATCGACGAATGCCTAAAAATGTACATCCTATACATTATGTATATTTAAAAGAAAAAATCACAGAATGTAATGCAATAAGTCATTCATAGAAATCATAAAAAATAAGTGCAGAATGGTGCGTAAAATCAACTTTCAGAGTTAACTTTGTAACTGTTCGGCCGTTAATGGGTTAAACAAACAAATAAATTGTCAATTTAGAGATCGATTTGAGCATCTTTACACTGACATTTTGTTGTTTGCAAATGTCACTTGCCATTTTTCTGAAAAATCTATTATACAGGGTGTCCCATTAGTGCGGTCTCGGAAGATATCTCAGCTCTCGTTAAAGATAGAAAAAAAATGTTTTCACCAAATTTGCTTGATTTTAAGAGCTGCATAACCTAAAATTATTTTCAAATATACAGGGTGTCCCATTATTCCATACTTAATACCAACTTTGTTATTTTAAATGGAACACCCTATATATTATTTTTTATTTGATCCGCCTTTAAATAACCTACACAAAGATATATCATTATTGGCACTTTAGGTTATTTGTTACTTCAGAAAAAAATATTTTTTGAAAATTTTGGCAGTTTTAGTACTTTACTTAAAAATTCACTGTGTCCTTACTTTTTAAGATATCAGTCTGTAATTTTACACACATATGCAGTAAAGAATGCTCTATCCATTGACTATAACACATTATAATATTACTTATAAAACCTAATAAAAAACTACCTTCTAATATTTAATATTTAAAATGTACATAACTTCATTTTCTTAAATGGGACACAATATATTTCTTTACTTTATCAGATCCGCAATGAAAAATGCTTTATTTTTTGTATAACATACCCTATATCTATTTTTATTAGTTTTTGAGATATTAACATTTTCCTGTCATATATGGGAAATTAGGCCACAATCAGCATTTAATTAATCTCTAATGGACGTCTAACTTTAATGGTATTTAGATATTTCAGTTTTACTTCAAATCATTTATTTATGACATAATATAATTACATTTATAATATCAAAGTAAACAATATAACGACAATGGAAACAAGTAAACCGTATTAATATTAACAGATTAGCATATAATGAATTTGATAATTATATTAAGTGTTCGATATGGCCTCCATTTTGGTTTTGGCACACTTGAAGCCTCCGTATGAAGCTTTGATTGACACTTACTAAGTTGTCTACAGTAATGGCACGCATAACATTACTAATTCTATTTTTCATATCCTCTTGTGTTGTTGCAGGTATTTTATAAACTTCTTCCTTCACAACACCCCATAAAAAAAAGTCCAGTTTTGTTAAGTCGGGTGACCTCGCTGGCCATGGAATTGGTCCTCCTCTTCCAATCCATTTGTTAGGAAAAGTTTGGTCTAAATATTGTTTAACTTGTCGACTATAGTGTGGTGGTGCGCCATCTAATTGTAACCATGCATTTTGTAACGTTCTTAACGGCAATTCATCCAACCAGGTTTCGAACTGATTTTGAAGAAAATTTAAAAACGTATCACCAGTAACATTTCCATTAAAGAAATACGGACCAATAATCCTATTCCCAATAATTCCAGCCCAAACATTAAGAGACCATTTATGTTGATGGTCTATACAAACAATATGGTTCGGGTTATGGTCATCGTAATAATGATAATTATGTCTATTAACGAAACCATTTCTATGGAATATCGCTTCGTCGGTAAACAAAATATTGTTAAAAAAGTTCGGTTCAACTTGATGTTTTTGTAACGCCCAATTACAAAAATCCAATCTTTTTAAAAAATCATTCTCACCTAATTCCTGCACCAACTGAACGTGATAGGGATGAAATTTGAATCTCTTTGTTATTTTGTTTATTGTTGATTTGGGAATATCAAGTTGTTTTTCTAACTGGTGGGAAGAAATTTGAGGGTTCTCAACAATGGACTGAATTACCAAATGTTCATTCTCTTCTTTCGTTGTCCTTTTCTTTCTCTTTAATTTTAGAGGGTACATGATACTTCCTGTGCTTTCAAATCGGTTCTTCAATCTCACAAACGCTGCTGCATTAGGATGCCGTTCCGCATTTGGATACTTTTGTGCATATATTCGACTTGCAAGAAAACAATTTTCTTCACTTGCACCCAAAACGTATGTCATTTTTATTAATTCTTCTTTTGAAAAATTCATTATTGCGTTATCAAAAATTCAATAATATTAATAATAGTGTTAACAGCACTTTATTTATCTGTATGTCAAATAAATACGTTTGTTTACTTTATCAATTGTTTTTCATGGCCTCCTTTAATGCATTCATGATATATTAAAAAATGACAAAATTTGTTTATATTGTTTACTTTGATATTATAAATGTAATTATAATATGTCATAAATAAATAAAGTAAAGTAAAACTGAAATATCTAAATACCATTAAAGTTAGACAACCTTTAAAGACTAATTTAATGCTGATTGTGACCTAATTTCCCATATTTAACAGAAAAATGTTAATATCTCCAAAACTAATGAAAATAGATATAGGGTATGTTATACAAGAAATAAAGCATTTTTTATTGCGGATTTGATAAAATATAAAAATATAGGATGTCCCATTTAAAAAAATGAAGTAATGTACATTTTAATTATTAAATATTCGAGGGTAGTTTTTTACTAGGTTTTATAAGTAATATTAAAATGTGTTATAGTCAATGGATAGAGCATTCTTTACTGCATATGTGTGTAAAATTTCAGACTGGTATCTTAAAAAATACGAACACAGTGAATTTTTAAGTAAAGTACTAAAACTGCCAAAATTTTCAAAAAATATTTTTTTTTGTAAGTAACGAATTACCTAAAGTGCCGATAATGATATATTTTTGTGTAGGTTATTTAAAGGCGGATCAAATAAAAAAATAATATATAGGGTGTTCCATTTAAAATAACAAAGTTGGTATTAAGTATGGAATAATGGGACACACTGTATATTTGAAAATAATTTTAGGTTATGCAGCTCTTAAAATCAAGCAAATTTCGTGAAAACATTTTTTTTCTATCTTTAACGAGAGCTGAGATATCTTCCGAGACCGCACTAATGGGACACCCTGTATATTCTAAGATGTTCCCCAAAGGACAGATTTAAAAAAAAAAAATTATGCTACGAAAAAAATGTTTGCAAAAAAAACGTACCTCAGAAATGAGCCTTTTGAGGGTATCTTTAACAATCAATAACTTTCATGTTTTTTAACCGATTTAAACGATTCTTTGGCAAATGACACCTTAAAGTATAACCTATCAAATGGTGTACTCGTTTGCCCAATTAATATTAAATGTTGACCAAAAAATAGGGTTCGAAAAAGGAGTGAAATTGGTGAAAAAGACAGTCTTTTCAATGTGACCTACACTCGACCAATAGCAACTTATTCAGTTTGCTTCCAGTTTGAAATCTTCAGCATGATCCAAGGAATAATGCCGGAAGCTTCATTCCCATTTAAATGCTACTTAACATATCATTACTACGGTTTAAAAATTGGGAAAAATGACGTTTTTCGTAAAAACAGCAAACTTTGAAACGTTATAGCAAAAATGTATGTTTTTTTAGATTTTTTTCGCTTTAGCCACAGCATAATTTTTTTTTTAAATCTGTCCTTTGGAAGAACATCTAACAATTGCGGAACAGAAAGTTGCAACTGAAGATGTACAAGTGTAAAAGCACTATTAGTGAAGTACTAAAACTGTATACTAATTGAAGGTATGAGAATGAAAAGTGGATAAAAACCATGTTTGCTGATTATAGAATTGGACCAATTTTCAACAAACCAAGGAGACTAGTAATAAAACACTTTTACCCTTTCTTCACAAATTTATTCTATACTAGATGTACATTTCGGACAGAAAGTGTCCATTATCAATGGTTTGATACTTGAATTCATTTAAACCAAAGAAAGCTGCATCGTGTCAACGTCACCTGTGTCGGCGTGAGACTATAATGACAGTTGACAACCTGAGTCGGCGTGAGACAATAATGACAGTTGACATAAGTCAGCTCCAGCTGACATTTGGACTATAATAACAGTTGACATAAGTCGGCGCTAGCCGACATTTGAACTATAATGAAGTTGACATAAGTCGGCGCTAGCCGACATTTGAACTATAATGAAGTTAACATAAGTCGGCACAAGCCGACATTTAACCAATCGTGCCCAGCTTGACACGAGTTTGAATTTAACCGTAATGAGATTACCATGTTATTTTGTTTCATTGTGACAGTTACAATACACATTTTAACACTTGTGACATATTTTAAAGTAACGAGTGTCTTCCACTCCCAGACTAAGCATGAAGTAAAATTTCGAGTTTAGAAAAGCCCCGCGTAGAAAATTTGTCGAGGGTCGCGCAGCGACCCGAGACAAATTTTCACGGGGCTTTTCTAAACTCGAAATTTTACTTCATGCGCCACGCGTATAAAACAAATTTTTTCATCCATTGTGTCAACTCGACATAAGACGGTGTCAGCCGACATTTTGACTATAATGATAGTTGACATAAGTCAGCGGCAGCCGACATTTGAACAATAATTACAGTTGACATGTTATTTTTTGTTTTCTTTGTGACAGTTACGATACACGTTTTAACACTTGTGACATATTTTAAAGTAACGAGTGTCTTCCACTCCCAGACTAAGCATGAAGTAAAATTTCGAGTTTAGAAAAGCCCCGCGTAGAAAATTTGTCGAGGGTCGCGCAGCGACCCGAGACAAATTTTCACGGGGCTTTTCTAAACTCGAAATTTTACTTCATGCGCCACGCGTATTAACCACTAATTTACAGGAAAGTTAAAAATATATAACGCTTCGATGTGATGGTGATCAATATTTACCGAGATGTAGCAAAAAAATGCGTGATTCTTGCATTATTTTTTGCTACGTTTCGGTAAATATTGATTTTTTACTTTCCTCATATGCAAAATAAAGGGAAAGTATTGTTTGTGAATAGTTTTGAAATAATAATAATAAAAGTACAATAAATCTAGTTTAAGCAACTTTTCCATATTGTAGATATTTAAACCCATTAAGGGGGCATTCTCATTCAAAATTTTCAAAAAATCGATTTTTTTTTTATTGCATGAAATGAAAGTTATATGTCTGTAGAATAAGTGGCTGAAAGGCCAATTGGATCCAGAAAGTAGTTTAGCCGCTATAGCCCATTGTATGCACCAATGTCCCATGCGCTCAAAGGATCGCAGGTATAAAGTGTTGCGCGCTCACAGAAATTTGTTTTGCCAGCTTGTGTATTGGGCCTAAGATGTAAACAACTCTGACAGGTCACTGTAGGTGGCACTAGGTCACCGAAAAGGGTGCCAGATATGACATTGCCTGTCTATATCTAACCTAAGTTAGTTGCTGCAACGTGCGTTTTTTTGAGTCGAAATCGTTACGATAACTTTAAACGCGTTTTTCTGAAACTACTTTTTGTTTTTCTATAACGGAGATTCCGGTCGAACGGTTCATCCGATTCGAATGAGACTAAATCGACGAAAAACTAGATAAAATCTATTGGAGCTTGAACCTAACTGCAGTGAAAAAAAGTCATTTTTACTATTTTTCATGGCGGGTCCAAGACAGAAAAATCGGGTAAAAAATGAACTTTTTTTCAAATGGCCGCCATTTTGTTAAATTTTGATCAATTTCAATGCGCTTAGGTTCAAGCTCCAGGGAATTTAATGAAGTTTAACACCCCCCTATTCGCTTTTGTTTCAGATGATTATAAGAAGCTCGGAAACTTTTGCAGTAAAGCAATGCTCGGCATGCAGCGGTCAATGCCATCCTCTGTGGCGGCCATGTTTAAAATTATTAGTCATTAATAAAAAATATTTTTGGTACTAAAAAAAACAATCTTTTCGAAAATCCAAACTGCATGATTCTACGAGTTATAGTTATCCCGCAAAAAAAATCCAAAGTTTATCCATTTTTCGGGACTCCGAATGAGAATGCCCCCTTAAGCGCCATAGATGCATACACGCAACATTATAATTTTTTTGTTAATTAAATTAAATTACTAAATAAGTTAATTTGATATATTATATTATTTCACCTGACTTGAAAATGTATACAAAAACTGTAAATATTTTGTTATTTGGATTATTTTTAATTAAAAAAAATGGCAGTGTATTTATAACTTCACAATATTTCAGTGTTTTATACGCGTGGCGCATGAAGTAAAATTTCGAGTTTAGAAAAGCCCCGTGAAAATTTGTCTCGGGTCGCTGCGCGACCCTCGACAAATTTTCTACGCGGGGCTTTTCTAAACTCGAAATTTTACTTTATGCTTAGTCTGGGAGTGGAAAACACTCATTTAAAGCTTCAAATTGAACTCTTTTAAAAATCAACGAATGTCACAAAATTAACAGCTAAAATAATTAAGAAAAAGTAATGTGATTTTATAAAAATAATGACATTTTTCTTGTATAGTGTAAATCATTTCGAAAACATTTACTTTAATCAAGTGACTACAACATCTTTTGCCATTTTGACATCCGCAGTTGTTGTTTCAATTCCATGGCATGTCATTATTTTTATAAGTTAATTTGATATATTATATTATTTGACCTGACTTGAAAATGTATAAAAAAAAAAACTGTAAATATTTTGTTATTTAAATATTTGGATTATTTCTAATAAAAAAAAAAATGGCAATGTATTTCTAACTTCACAATATTTCAGCGTTTTATACGCGTGGCGCATGAAGTAAAATTTCGAGTTTAGAAAAGCCCCGTGAAAATTTGTCTCGGGTCGCTGGCGCGACCCTCGACAAATTTTCTACGCGGGGCTTTTCTAAACTCGAAATTTTACTTCATGCTTAGTCTGGGAGTGGAAACACTCATTCTAAACTTCATATTGCACGTTTTTATATAAAATCGACGAATGCCTACCAATTTACGTCGTATAATTTATGTATATTTAAAAAAAAATTCACAGTATGTCATACAATAAGTCATTCATAGAAATTATAAAAATAAGTGCAACATTTTTATCAAAACCAACTATTACAGTTAACTTTATAATTGCTCGGCCGTTAATGGGTTAACTGGAAAAGTGCTATAATGGACACATCACCATTTTAAATGAAAACCGTAAAGTTAAGGTTATGTTCTTTATCCAATTTTCATTCTAAGGTATTCAATTGGTAATTGATTGCAGATTCACAAAAAAAAAATACTACGCCCTTTCAAAAACTATTCCTTTTGGAAAGTTAAGGTTATGTACTTTATCCACTTTTCATTTTGAGGTCTTTAATTATTAATTGATTGCCGATTCACAAAAAAAAATACTAAGCCCTTTCCAAAACTATTCATTTTGGAAAGTTAAGGTTATGTTCTTCAGCCACTTTTAATTTTGAGGTCTTTAATTATTAATTGATTGCCGATTCACAAAAAAAATACTATGCCCTTTCCAAAACTATTCCTTTTGGAAAGTTAAGGTTATGTTCTTTATCCACTTTTCATTTTAAGGTCTTTTAATGGTAATTGATTGCCGATTCATAAAAAAATTATATGCTTTTTAAAAAACTATTCCTTTTGAAAATAGCACAGCATTTTTGGTTTACTATCCTTTCAAATAAATGACAACTTGTAATTTTCTTAAATGGATTTAATACCATAAATATAGTTTATTATTAAATCTCATTGTCAAGTTCCTCGGATCGATTAAGCTATGGGTGAAAACGACACAAAATCCGCAAAATCGCCGACGAACAATGAAAACCCCGAATCCACGACGAACCCTTGAAAACCGGCAACCGCGCCAATCGAGAATACACTTACGTTCCAGCAGCGAGCAGCAGCAGCACCGGGCTCGCAGCGCGAGCGGTGGGGGGGAGAGAATCACTTTCATCCGAGCGCGTAGAGTCTGGGGTGTAAAATTTAGTGGGAAACCGGTAAAATCCCTAAGCGAGCTGACCTACTTTCCAACTCACACACACACACACTTGCACGCAAGGGCCCTATATATACATTCTGCAAACTTTCACGTCGACCCATATA
Source organism: Philonthus cognatus (assembly GCA_932526585.2). NCBI lineage: Eukaryota > Metazoa > Arthropoda > Insecta > Coleoptera > Staphylinidae > Philonthus > Philonthus cognatus. The sequence continues at coordinate 139,921,276 of OW052242.1, forward strand.
TTTTCCTTCCCGTTCCTCCTCCTGCACCACACACACGAGAGAGAGGGGTCATTAACGCACGCACACATACACAGAAATCCGTGCGGAAATCGATAAAAACCCGACGAAAACACGCACTTTTTTTTTTCTGTACAATAACGATTCCGTAAACAAATGCTGCAGCAAAACCGGATGGATATAAACAAAAAAGCGGCTTCGCTTGATTGTTGAGACACAACAATCGTGTGTAAACAGTAAACAAACACACTGCAGCAATTCACTGCAGTAAACAGTTCGCGCAATTATCCATGGAAAGGGGGTTGGTTGATGGAATAAATTTGGGGGGCTTTTCGATTGATCTGACACTTACTCCTTCTGCGCGGCGGTGCACTGTCGCAAATAACAACGGAAACGGACGTGTTGTTCCGGATTCATTTGGTGAATACTTAAGAAATGGATGCACAAAACTGTAAAAAACTAAAGACGTTTTCACTACGAAACGAAACCATCGATAAAATGGCGTCCGCCAATCGGAGGGCTCGTTTCAGAACGAGTGCGCGAATACACGACGCTCACACACACCGATAAGCCGACCGGTCGTAGGTCTTCGGACTGGTGGTTGTTTCAGCAGCTCTCGCCGTGCGGGACAAGACTGCATGCGATATGGGTTTTTTGAACGAGATGCGCGAAACGAGCGTGTTTTGCAGGAGTTTGGGTTCGCGCTCCGCCCGCCGACAGCGCTGGTAATCCCAACTGTTTACTAACCTAAAAAGTAATTCGTCTTATATTCAAACTTTTCTACAACTGAATCCTGAGCCGGTATTCCCCGAAATTCGTTGTACGATTCGGTTGTATGAAATCTATCATTTAGATAGGGATTTAACATGTGAATTTGACAGTTGTGTAATTGAGAAGTAAGTAGACTTTTCTTTAACATTTTGTATATACAGGGTGAGTCACTAAGCGGAAATCGGTCTATTGTGGGCGTATCGTTGAAAATAGCAAAAAAAGTTTCAAATAAAAGTTGTTCAGAATCAAGTTTTTTATAACCCAAAATTACGGTCTAGGACGTTTCATCGCCGCCGATTCATCGCCGCCGCACAGTGGGGCCGTTTGGGTCCAAAAGCGCGCATGGCTATGAAACAAAAAAGTCCGACAAATTTCGATTTGCAGGTTGTATCCCATTCAGAAGATCCCATAGATAAGCACTGCAAACATCAGAAACCTCCATTTTTATTTATGTCGAAGTGTGAACAATTTAAAGTGCTTCGATTTTGAAGTCCCAACCGAAATCATGGGAATATGTTGACCACTTTAGAAAGCAATAAATTGTAAGTGCATTGAGGGATCTGGATGAAACTTTAGGGGCTGACAGCCCTTGAACCAGAGATATTTTCATATAACTTTCATTGCCGCAAATTGCTACCTAACAAAATGGCACCATTTTTTTAATGGTATAATTTAAGGAACATTTTTCCGTCATCTTTGAAATGTTATAACTTATGGGAAGGATGAGGAAGGATGACGAAACTTACATGGGTGGAAAGCCCTGAAGAGAGGAATATGTCAGTAAAGTTTCATTACCGCCAATCACCGCCCGCGAAATTGGGCATTCAGCGATTTTTCAATTAAAATTATCGTTAACCGTTTAGCAAAAAAATTGATTATTCACTTGATTCATTCGTAACTCGGCTTCCTTTTTACCCATAAGCTCACTTTAACCAAAATACTACGTTGATTTTTTTCATATGGATGAAATGTACGATTCAACAGTACTTCTTTCAGGAACGTTATCAGAAGAACCCTTGGAACATCGGAATAAGGACATGAAAAATTTCAGAAGCCAGTTCTCCAGAAAAACCTCGAGGACTGACAACTTGTTCGATGTCTTCCACCGACTTTTGGTGACATCTGACCCCTACATCACGCATCTTCGTGCGTCTTCTAAAGCGAAGCCGAAAAAGCAGGACCTGCCCCCTGAGGTGTCGACCATGCTCAGAGGCTACACCGGAGAACCGAGTCTTCAGACGTCGGATTCGTCGGACGACGATACTGACGAGTGATTGAAGCGAGTTTTGAATCTGGTAATAACGTGTAAATATGTAAATATGTAAATGTGTAAATGTAAATAAAAATGTAAATATAGTTGTGGTGTATATATATATATATATATATATATGTTATGTAAGTTTTATGTACAATTTATTATTTCTTTCAAAATTATTCACACGGCTTTTATAGATACCAAAAAATGTATTTTAGATCGTTTTTCCATATATTGCCGCATGTGCGGAATAGTGGCGGAAAAATTTCCGCAGATGCGGAACAGCCTTGAGAAATAGTTTATAGACAATTTATAAACAATATATATCAATATTAACAATAAAAGTATAATTAAACGAGAAAGAACACCGATGCGCGCTTTTGGACCCTCCCGGCCCCACTGTGCGCCGTTTCATCGCCGGGCCAGTTCATCGCCGGCCGTTTCATCGCCGGGCCAGTTCATCGCCAATATTTTTATAAAATAAATTTTGAAAGAAAGATCATATCTAATGATAAAATTTCAAATATTACCCCATTCTGGAAATTGTCTACTAATTTAATATTAGATTTTATAACCAAGTAATTGTTACTCAAACTTAATAAAAATCGAATGAGAATGATGTCATTTTTTGACATATGTCATTTGCAAGTATGGAAACACAAATTTTGACCAAAAGAGGGAAAGAAAAGTTTATCCACGGAGGACATATGTATATTTTTGAAAAAAACAGTAAGTCTGACCAATGTGTTAAATTTTGGCGGTGTGACCACTTGATACGTTGTAACGCCAGGATACACACAAAAAATGGAAATGTTGTACATGAATTAAATGTACATCAGGCTGATGAAAAAATTAAAAAAATTGTGTCGGATTATGATAATAGGGAGCGTATAGAATATCTTCGTGGAATAGCACACAATTACCAATTTTAATTAAATAAATGTTTTCTAGTTGTTGTATTTAATGGAAATATGTAGATTCTAAGTTTGTTATTCTCATATTAATCATAAATAATTTAAATGTCATATTTCCTAACCTATCCTAACCTATCCTAACCTATCATAACCTATCATAACCTATCCTAACCTATCCTAACCTATCCTAACCTATCCTAACCTATCCTAACCTATTCTACCCTATCCTATCCTAATCTATCCTAACGTATCATAACCTATCCTGACCCATCCAAACCTATCCTGACATATCCCATCGCAATTGGCCTGGCGATGAACTGGCCTGGCAATGAACTGGCCTGGCGATGAAACAGCCGGCGATGAACTGGCCCGGCGATGAAACGTCCCATCCCCCCAAAATTATTGCTAAATATGGCGGCCTTGCGGTTATACCGGAAGTAAACACCAACTTCCTTATTTTAAATAGAACACCCTATATATTTTTACATTTTTGGATTGCTCGTTAAAAATAAACATGAGTTTATGCACACAACATTGGATCTCAGTTGAACCGTTTTCGAGATATTTCATTTTTTTTGATAAATTTGACGATTTTAGAGCTCGACGCCATTAACAATATCTTCAAAACGAAGACCATCATTGATCCTTCGAGCTGTAGCCTTCGTAAATTGGTAATAAACTTAGTGCAGAAAGCACTAGAAATCAAGGCAACCATGGGATGGGACACCTCTCGTGAATCGTACCTCACTTCTATATTTTAATAAAAATACTTGCATTAAGAACATGGTTTTAACACTCTAAAACCCTGTCAGCCTGTTTGACATTTGAAGAAAATGCAGTTTTGAGAAATAAATAGTGACTTGTTTTCTTATTAATTAACGTTAGAACGTTTTGAGATACTAGTACTAAGAATATTTGTTCTTAAAATTATTATAACTTTCTCAATTAATGATAATTAATTCGATACTTTGCGAATTTAGAGTGATCCTACAATTTAAAACTTCTAAGAACAAGTGTTGTCCACTCCCGGACTAAGCATGAAGTAAAATTTCGAGTTTAGAAAAGCCCCGCGTAGAAAATTTGTCTTGGGTCGCGCCAGCGACCCGAGACAAATTTTCGCGGGGCTTTTCTAAACTCGAAATTTTACTTCATGCGCCACGCGTATAAAACACTGACACTGAGAATAAGATTAAGTCAATAAAGCAATAATAATAATAATAATATAAACTTCCTGCTTTAAGTCAGCAACATCTATTACTATAATTTGAAATTAAAAATTGAGTTGGCAACATGTATAAATTTCCCACCTTGAATCAGCGACATCTATTACTATAATTTGAAATTAAATATTGAGTTGGCAACATATATAAATTTCCCGCCTTGAGTCAGCGACATCTATTACTATAATTTGAAATTAAAAATTGAGCTATTTAAAAATACATTTGTAACATTTTCGAAAACGTCAAGGGTGACTAGATATTTGACGAAATGTGAAAATTGTCGATTTTTTATAATCGATTTTTCCATGTTATTAAAAGAGATAGAAAAAAGCTGTAAAGGACATAGTTTTAGATAATTTTATACTGAATAAATATAAATTTCCCGCCTGGCTTCAGCAACATCTATTACTATAATTTGAAATTAAAAATTGATTTGGCAACATATATAAATTTCCTGCCTTGAATCAGCGACAGCTATTACTATAATTTGAAATTAAATATTGAGTTGGCAACATATATAAATTTCCTGCATTGAGTTGAGTTGTGCGGCTTACGGTTTTGGATTCGGGAAGAAATGTAGTATTTGTTTAGGTTTTTGCCATTAGTCAGATTTTCTAAATTGAACCGAGTCCGTCGACGGTATTCTTCAGTACTTCAAACATGCATAACTTCATTTTTTTAAATGGAACCATCTATCTTGAGATACTTTATCTGATGCGAAATTAAATTTCCTTTTTATTGATACCGGGTTGTTGCCATATCCTTCCAACAGTTTTTGAAAAATTTGCGATTTTGTAAAAATTTTAATACATTTCGTATTATCGCGTTAGCCCTAGATACTGATGACGTTTGGTGATTTTGTTTTGACATTTAGTTAGTCATTGAAATATACGCTGTTTTTTTAAGTTCATTTTAAAGCTTTAAACAAGTGATTTCCATTCCCAGACTAAGCATGAAGTAAAATTTCGAGTTTAGAAAAGCTCCGTGAAAATTTGTCGAGGGTCGCGCAGCGACCCGAGACAAATTTTCTGGGCTTTTCTAAACTCGAAATTTTACTTCATGCGCCACGCGTATAAATCACTCAAATATTGTGAAATTTATGTATATTCAAACCTCGCTTAAAATCTGTGTTTTATACGCGTGGCGCATGAAGTAAAATTTCGAGTTTAGAAAAGCCCAGAAAATTTGTCTCGGGTCGCTGCGCGACCCTCGACAAATTTTCACGGGGCTTTTCTAAACTCGAAATTTTACTTCATGCTTAGTCTGGGAATGGAAATCACTTGTTTAAAGCTTTAAAATGAACTTAAAAAAAACAGCGAATATTTCAATGACTAACTAAATGTCAAAACAAAATCACCAAACGTCATCGTTTACACTCGTTTAAACCTTCAAATTGCTCTCTTTTAAAAATCAACGAATGTCAGAAAATGTACAGCTTATGCATGTTTACCTAAAGTTTACCATGAAGTAACCACATTTAAATTCAGTGTGCATTTGTGACGTAAACGATCCCTACCCTCACTCTAAAATCTTCGATTCTGTTGATCCTTCTTACCGTATACTCGACCGTCCTTGGAACACACATTAGATGGATGTTTTACGAACAAAAAAAAACAAATTTTCTACTTTTTAACGTCTGAATACACCATTTGTACTTAAAATGTAAGGTTTGGTTTAATGATTGGAGTAGTTTAGTTTTTATTATTAATATTATAGTGGGAAACTTCTGGGGGGCTATTCACAACACCAATGCAATTTGTCATCGGTGACAAGTTGCACTGAAATGGCGTCATTTTACTTCATACGATTTAGTAAATTCTTCCCGAAATGACGTCATTTTAGTGCGATTTCTCACCGATGACAAATTGCATCTGTGCTGTGAATAGCCCCCTGAAATGTCAAAATTTATTACATAAAAGTTAGTCATTAAGTATAAATGTAGCGAATGCCGCTGAATTTGGATGTCTCCGATCGGCAAAACGTTGGGCATACATTCTTGAAGCAAGTAATGTATTTCCATCAGCACTGCCCAAGATGTAGACCATACCAATCAGTTCTTCTTGAGAAAACATGTTCGGTTTTTTTATTGCAAGATCTGGCCAAAATGATCTAAAACAAACTGACATTTGTCCGATATGCGAGTCAAAACAAAATCACCAAACGTCATCAGTATCCAGGGCTAACGCGATAATACGAAATGTATTAAAATTTTACAAAATCGCAAATTTCTCAAAAACTGTTAGAAGGATATGGCAATAAGAATTTGTATTTCCTATCTATTGGTACAACTCCCGTTGTTGCACTGTATTAAATACTATAGCAAAAAAATAAAAATTATTTATTTTATTAATTTGAAAAATTAAAAAAAATCTATTTCCTCTCCAAATTGAGCTAGATGAATGAAATGTTTAGCATTTACACAAATTTGTATTTCTTATCTATTGGTACAACTCCCGTTGTTGCACTGTATTAAATACTATAGCAAAAAAAAATATAATTATTCATTTAATTAATTTGAAATTTAAAAAAAATCTATTTCCTCTCCAAATTGAGCTAGATGAATGAAATTTTCAGCATTTATACATATTTGTATTTTCTATCTATTAGTGTAACTCCCGTTGTTGCACTGTATTAAATACTATAGCAAAAAAAATAAAAATTGTTTATTTAAATATTTCAAAAAGTACAAAAAAAAATTAGTAAGTATATTTCACCAAACGTCATCAGTATCCAGGGCTAACGCGATAATACGAAATGTATTAAAATTTTTACAAAATCGCAAATTTCTCAAAAACTGTTGGAAGGATATGGCAACAAACCGGTATCAATAAAAAGGAAATTTAATTTCGCATCAGATAAAGTGTCACAAGATATATGGTTCCATTTTAAAAAAATGAAGTTATGCATGTTTGAAGTACTGAAGAATACCGTCGACGAACTCGGCTCAATTTAGAAAATCTGACTAATGGCAAAAACCTAAACAAATACTACATTTCTTCCCGAATCCAAAACCGTAAGCCGCACAACTCTGACTTATTTCGTTTTGAACATATTGTTAATAGCGTCGAGCTCTGAAATCGTCAAATTTATCAAAAAAAAAAAATGAAATAAATCGAAAACGGTTCAACTGAGACCCAATGTTGTGTGAATAAACTCATGTTTATTTTTAACGAGCAATCCAAAAATGTAAAAATATATAGGGTGTTCTATTTAAAATAAGAAAGTTGGTGTTAACTTCCGGTATAACTGCAAGGCCGCCATATTTAGCAATAATTTCCGCTTAGTAACTTACCCTGTATATAGTTTGTCCGGTAAGTAATGAGAATGATCGCAGAACCTCTTGTATTTGGAAATATAATTAAATTCAGTTAATATTCTTGAACATACATCCTTTGGGCATTAATAATTGGGATGTAATTTTCCTATTGGGCAATAAAGACTTATTATTATTATTATTATTAATGCACCATTTCTCGTGGTTTTATCACATACTGTAATCAGGGTTGCCAAATCAGTGATTTTGTCATCTGATCTGGGCCCGTATTCACAGTACCGATGCAATTTCTCATCGGTGAGACGTTGCACTAAAATGACGTCATTTTATTCCAAAGGGTTGGGTAAATTCTTCCCAAAATTACGTAATTTCAGTGCAACTTCTCACCGATGACAAATTTCATCGGTACTGTGAATACGGGCATTAATAAATGGGATGTAATTTTCCTGTTGGGCAATAAAGACTTATTATTATTATTATTATTATTAATGCACCATTTCTCGTGGTTTTATCACATACTGTAATCAGGGTTGCCAAATCAGTGATTTTGTCATCTGATCTGGGCCCGTATTCACAGTACCGATGCAATTTCTCATCGGTGAGACGTTGCACTAAAATGACGTCATTTTATTCCAAAGGGTTGGGTAAATTCTTCCCAAAATTACGTCATTTCAGTGCAACTTCTCACCGATGACAAATTGCATCGGTACTGTGAATACGGGCCCTGGTGTTTTCCACTTTCGGATTGAGACAAATTGTTTGTGATTCAGACGGAAGTTTTCAGTGACAATCTAGAGATTTACTTTCATCATCAGAAAGTGATTAAAGTTAAAACAGTCGAACGTGGCAACATACTGTCAAAACTATCAAAAATTGGGAAATATTCAGCATATAATTCACAAAATTGTCCATGTCCAACTTGTCAAACATTTGCAAGAGAATCCTTTTTGATCAATCTTGTATGAATCATCTCTAAGGAGTATATTTTAAACGTCATGTGAATTTAGTGTTTTATACGCGTGGCGCATGAAGTAAAATTTCGAGTTTAGAAAAGCCCAGAAAATTTGTCTCGGGTCGCTGCGCGACCCTCGACAAATTTTCACGGGGCTTTTCTAAACTCGAAATTTTACTTCATGCTTAATCCGGGAATGAAAAACACTCGTTTGAAGCTTGAAAAATCACCCTTTATAAAGACCCGATAAAGAATTCATAGTCCAGAAATCAGAGTTTTGTCTTGTGTCCAGAATACAGTCTAGAGATTTGAGAAAAATAAGAATCTAGTTTAAAGACAAGAGGCTAGTCCTAAGACTATAGTGCACAAAACAATAAATTGTTGATGTTCGAGAAAACCACAACTGTAGTTTTCTCAAACATCAACAGTTTAGTGTTTTTTATTATACTTATCTGAAAACACTTCATTTCCATATTTATTTATTTATTTATTAACGGAATCTCCATTTTATTACATAAGTGTACATACAGGGTGGAAACTTTAACTGGAATAAAATTCATAACTTCGATATAGGCGATTTTTGCAAAAAATCCCGAAACACGCTAAGTATTGTTCTTTCTTGCTCTCATTTCTATGTATATGCTGCTTGTTTATCTGTTCCCGGAAGAGCGCAGCCACCTCTGACTTTTTTTTTCAAATGGAAAGGTATAGTCAAGTGACACCTCGTTTGAAAGGTCTCTGCGCAAGTAATACAACACACTATTTATTTCTTGAATATTTACAAATCCCACGTGATAAAAAAAAAACACTTTTATAACTTGAATACTATTTAATGCAACAAATGTTCAAAATGGGCACCGTTTCTTTCTTGGCAAAGTGCAAATCGATGATAACATGCATCTCTAATGTTTTGTAACATTTCTGGTGTGACTTGCCGTATTTCATGCCTAATACGTTGCTTAAGGTCCTCAATGTCGTTTGGTTTGGTTACATAGATCTTACTCTTGAGATATCCCCACAAAAAAAAGTCAAGGGGACTCAGATCCGGAGATCTCGCCGGCCATTCAATGTGACCTCTTCTTCCAATCCATCTATTGGGAAAAACTTCGTCTAAATATCTACGAACGATCACAGCATAATGGGGTGGAGCTCCGTCCTGTTGATACCATATTCGTTCATCAGGTAAATCTGGATCTAATGGATTTAGAAATAAAGTGGCTAACGCTGGCATGAGGTCGTCTTGAAGAAACGTACGATATGTTGCTCCATTAAGATTACCATCGAAGAATACTGGTCCTACAATCTGATCACCTATTATTCCAGCCCATACATTGACTTTTTGCGGGAACTGAGTATGAGTTTCTCGCATCCAATGAGGGTTATGATCAGCCCAATAACAATTTTGATGATTAACGTCACCATGTAAGGTAAAAGTACTTTCGTCGGAAAAAAGAATTGATGCTAATGAAATCTGGTTATTGTCGATCATGTTCATCATTTGCTCGCAAAATTCGATTCGGCGGTTCGGGTCATCCTCCGTTAATTCTTGGAGTGCCTGCATTTTGTAAGGATACAGCTTGGCTGATCTAAGACTTTTCAGGACAGTAGTATGACTAATCTCGTTGTCACGGGCCAGTTGCCTGGCTGGAGTCACTGGATTTTCTTGAAGAGTTAATAATACGTTTAGCCTGGTATCTGCTTGAACAGTGGGATTTCGCTGTCTGGGCACAATCCTGACATGACCCAAATTGTTGTATTGTGTCTCAATTTTGCTTATAGTACCTTGGCTAATGGGTGATAAATCCGGATGCTCTTCTCGAAATAACTGAGCAACCTCAAGCTGACTTCGTCTTCTGTTACCATAACCGATCATCATCAAAATCTCGATTCGGAGATTTTCGGTTAAATGCTGCATTTTAGAAATCACTTCGACAACTTGACGAGCGTATGTGACTGCTTTGGTGACTATTATTATCACTAGTAACTAAGCAACGCAGTTCCATAGCATCAAAACACATGTCAAAAACATACAACTTTACGCCGAAACATGTTCAATGTAGAAGTGGTTTTCTTTTTTTTATCACGTGGGCTTTGTAAATATTCAAGAAATAAATAGTGTGTTGTATTACTTGCGCAGAGACCTTTCAAACGAGGTGTCACTTGACATACCTTTCCATTTGAAAAAAAAAGTCAGAGGTGGCTGCGCTCTTCCGGGAACAGATAAACAAGCAGCATATACATAGAAATGAGGGCAAGAAAAAACAATACTTAGCGTGTTTCGGGATTTTTTGCAAAAATCGCCTATATCGAAGTTATGAATTTTATTCCAGTTAAAGTTTCCACACTGTATACATATTGTAATATATGACAAAAATAACAAAAAACATAAAAATCATATAAAGAATTACATTGATTACAACCGACTAAATTATTACTGAACAAAAATAACAAAAACCATATAAAGAGTTACATTGATTACAGCCACCTAAATTTTATTTATTTATTTTATTTATTTTATTTATCAACGGAAATCTCCTTTATACATCAATAAACAATTAAAAATAGTGATATAAGATAAACATAATATTACTTTGAAAAACATAAATAGAGTGAGAAATATAATACAACAAACAAAAATACACTAATTCACAATATCCAGATTAATAAACTGTAAATGGCGTTTGAATACACTGTAAGCATTATTACTGAACTAAAGATCTAACAGTCAATGACATTGGATAGCCTAATACAACGTAACTGGACCTTAAACTGATGAATTGATGGTGTAAATAAAACAAAGTTGGGGTTATTGCTAATACCATTGGCATACCTCATCACATGCCTCTAGAATAATGAAAACGTCGCTTTTTCAAGCCACCACACGGAAAGTATTTGTGCGCTCTTTTCGTGCGCCTACGAAATGTATCCATAGCAACGTTTGACTTTTCTTTTTCCGTCATTGAAATAATCCATTAGATTGTTTAAAATGTACGATAATCCTGATGTAGCTGATATTCCTGATGAGATATTGGAGCAAGCGGCACAAGTTAGTGCAGATTTACTACCGGCCAAATCAAGATCCAGGTACGAACAAGAATATAAAATTTTTAATAAATGGCGGCCTCAGAAGAATATAAACACTGTGAGTGACGATGTACTACTAGTATATTTTTCTGAAAAGTCCAAATCTTTAAAATCGTCAACTTTGTGGAGTCGATTCTCGATGATAAGAAGTTGTTTGGCTGTAAAAGAAAATATCGATCCGAACAATTTTCGAAAAACGGTCGCTTTTTTGAAGCGTCAAGGTTATGTATCAAAAAAGTCCGGAGATCTTACAGCAGAACAAGTTACCAAATGTGTATGCGAAGCTTCAGATGAGCAATTTCTATTAGCAAAAGTCATATTAGTGTTTGGAATCTTCGGTGCGTGCCGTCGAGATGATTTAATACGTTTAAGTTTAGATGATGTGGAAGATAATGGCCGTTTTCTTATCGTGTTTTTGCCAGATGGAAAAAATCATAAATTAAGAAGTTTTACGATTACAAATGAAGGATGTACATTCGAGCCCTGCACACTTTACCGCAAATATGCAGATTTACGGCCTAAACAAATGGAAAGCAGAAGATTATTTGTTGCATACCGAAACCGCAAATGTTACGCTCAACATGTTGGATGCCATACTATCAGTGGTATTCCGAAACTTATTGCAAAATACCTAAAACTAAAAGATCCGGAAAAATATACTGGACACGGGCTAAGACGTTCTTCGGCAACCATGTTGGTCGAAAGCGGTGGTGATTTACTCACTCTGAAAAGGCACGGAGGATGGCGATCTTCTAATGTAGCAGAAGGATACATAAAAGAATCTATACATAGAAAAATAGAAGTGTCAAGGAAATTGTTTAACCCTTCTCATGTGGAAAATACATCTGAAAATATAACTCAGGATCGTGAAATGTTAAAGGGAATAAACTAGCAATAATACTAATTGTACGATAAACCTTACTATTAATGATAACAGTTCCAATTAACATAATATATTAAATTACGAAAAAACTATTCGTGAAAATGCAAACAGTGTCTTAATTAATAAGACAATTTAAGACGATAAATATCCATTGAAACAACTACTTCCCGTGCAAATACACCTCCGGATATTGAATTATACAATGAAATATTTAAAATCTTATTTAATTTGATTTGTTACAACGCTCTATTAAAGTATATGTAACGTTTAGGTCAAATTCTCTTCAAACCTGTTCATTCCACACACAACACTTTTTCCAAGTAAGTTTGTTTTAATTTTATTCCTAATTTTTTAAGCGTCATAAGCAAAGCTATACTGAAGAGAGATAAATCTCGAAACGCGTCTATAGATGGCCTAAGACATTAGTTTTAATCCAAGTCCTTTCACTTCTAATTTGTTGCTATCTCTCCTTTCATTTTAAATTGTATTGTTGGTTGGTTTGAAGAGAATTTGACCTAAACGTTACATATACTTTAATAGAGCGTTGTAACAAATCAAATTAAATAAGATTTTAAATATTTCATTGTATAATTCAATATCCGGAGGTGTATTTGCACGGGAAGTAGTTGTTTCAATGGATATTTATCGTCTTAAATTGTCTTATTAATTAAGACACTGTTTGCATTTTCACGAATAGTTTTTTCGTAATTTAATATATTATGTTTAAAGTGTGCAAACTATAAGAAGCGTAAGCTTATTTTCTCGAATTCAAATAGTTTTGAATTTGAATTTATCTAGTTCCAATTAAATTTGATTTTCGTTAATATTTATTTTAATTCTATTTTTACTATTATAAAAATTATAGTTTTGAAAGTAAAAAAAAAAAATATGAAAATATTTGGTTTTCTATTGTTGTTTTCAGATAAGTATAATAAAAATTAGCGTTCATTACATGTCCAGAAATGGATTTTTCCGTGCTTGCATGACTTCCCGTGTTCGGCTACGCCTCACACGGGAAATGTCCCGCGCGCACGGAAAAATCCCTTTTTCTGGACTCCTAATGAAATATACTATTGTGCACTTGGAGTACATAGGGACCGATAAATTTACAATCCCTAGTTTCCTAGGTATATTCTCAATTATAAGACAGTCTACGAAGTATCATTATAATTCGTTACTAGTTGAAATATGTAGTTGTTTTCCCGAGCGTCGCGGCGCTGACGAACAAGGTCAGCGAATGTGTTCCGACGAGATCGGCTCCGCCGAATCGATTCTCTATTGTCGCGCTGCAGCTGCGTGAAACGGAGAAAGAGAGCGGTAGGAGAAAGGGAACGCGCGATAGGAAAAAGCGTGCAATTCCGATTCCGCCGAGAGCGGGTCGCTTGCAAGTGCCAAGTTTTGAATTCCGGGTGCGCGATTCCGCACCGCGGCCGAAGGACCAACGGCCGGCCGGGGAGCGCATTTTCTAGGTTACTGAGTCGATCCGATCCGGGGTCACGCGTCATGACGTTATATTGTTCATTGTCCTCGGCGGGGTGACGACACGTGTGATCATTCAGGATCGTATATTGTCCGTTTAAAGGTAGAAATCGCAAAGTGGTATTGATTTCCTATGTCTTCAGTGGCTTTTACGTTTAAAACAATTATTTGAATGGCAAAAAGTGCTCTGCTGTTAAAATGTTGATCAGCTGTTGTTGAATTTAACAGTAAGATCACTACATGCAGTTGCAAAAAAGGGCCAGTCAACGTCTAGTTGACCAACTGGACGTAACCGACTCAACCTTCAATCGTTACTATCAATTGATTTCCTATGTCTTCAGTAGCTTTTACCTTTAAACCAGTGGTGGGGAAACTTTTTTTAAGACGGGCCATTTGTAATAACCAGACAATCGTAGCGGGCCAAAGAATAATGCTTAATCGTAGGTAGGTAGTTTTTATGCGGGTCGTCACATTACGAAGTAAGAACGCGTTCAAACATTCTCACCACGGCACTCTTAAACGGGCCGGATTGAACCTTTCCGCGGGCCGTAGTTTCCCCATCACTGCTTTAAACCAATCATTTGAATTGCAAAAAGTGCTTTGCTGTTAAAATGCCCGCTAAGCAAAAAACAAACAACAACATTGTAGCAACATTAAACGTTGTTTTAATGTTCGTAACCCCAAACTCTTCTGGAATCATGTGAACCTAAATCGATCAAGCTCGACTATTCCTGGTAGATTTGAACACGATGGCGTTCTAGTAAATAATATGCAGCATATTGTAGAGTTGTTTGCTAATTATTTTGGTTCAGTTTATCATACACCCTTACACAATGATACTTTGCCTTCGTCTGTAATATATTCTTACAATCACATTAATTATAGCAAAGGGGATAAAATAAAAATTACAGATGTCCTAAACGAACTGGCCAATTTAAAAGATTTATACTGTACGGGCCCTGATGGTTTGCCACCAATTCTTTTAAAACAATGTTATTTTTCCCTTAGTCGTCCTCTATGGATACTTTATAACCAATCCCTAGTTTCAGGCTGTTTTCCTTCTCTTTGGAAAAGTGCCATAGTTACACCAATTTTTAAAAGCGGTAAAAAGAACGTTGTTTCAAACTATCGCCCGATCTCTCTTCTATCGCTTATACCAAAAATATTTGAAAAATTAATCATTGCACCCCTATCTGAATGTGTATCTAGTGTCCTATCCGATAAGCAACATGGTTTTAGAAGTGGGTGTTCGACTTCCACCAACTTACTGACCTATAGTAATTATATTGTTACAGCCTTAGAAGCGGGATTTGAAGTAAACTCAATATACAGGGTCGCTACAAAGTATGGAAACACGGCTCTCACGTGAAAACGGCTAAAAACAGAACCACCAAAATTGGGATTTCTAAATGGGATATTTTCTTGAACAATTTGGCGTGAAAAAATCAAAAATGATTCTCAGGATTGTCACATACGGACGCCATCTTGAATTTTTTTAAATGGAATTCGATTTTTTTTATTTTTCAACTTTTATAGACCTTATAATTCTGATTACAACCATATACCTTTTTTTAAAAATACTTGTCTTTTCATTGATAAACCGGACTTTGAAAAGTATGGAAACAGCGAAATATTTTGAGAACGGTTTATCGGAATGTCCTGAAATTTTGCAAAGGTTTAGAGTACGTTAAGGCCTTCAACTTGCATTTTTTATTTTTTCATATTCATTTGTTTTGTAAATATTCTATTTTTGGTCGAAACTTAAAAATAAAAATTAACGATTTCAACTTAAAAAAATAGTTGCCTTTGACAAGTTTGACAGGCTAATGAAAACTGTTTTCAAAGGCAACTATTTTTTTTAAGTTGAAATTGTTAATTTTTATTTTTAAGTCCAAGACCAAAAATAGAATATTTACAAAACAAATGAATATGAAAAAATAAAAAATGCAAGTTGAAGGCCTTAACGTACTCTAAACCTTTGCAAAATTTCAGGACATTCCGATAAACCGTTCTCAAAATATTTCGCTGTTTCCATACTTTTCAAAGTCCGGTTTATCGATGAAAAGACAAGTATTTTTAAAAAAAAGGTATATGGTTGTAATCAGAATTATAAGGTCTATAAAAGTTGTAAAATAAAAAAAATCGACTTCCATTTAAAAAAAATTCAAGATGGCGTCCGTATGTGAAAATCCTGAGAATCATTTTTGATTTTTTCACGCCAAATTGTTCAAGAAAATATCCCATTTAGAAATCCCAATTTTGGTGGTTCTGTTTTTAGCCGTTTTCACGTGAGAGCCGTGTTTCCATACTTTGTAGCGACCCTGTATACCGATTACTCTATGGCTTTTGACACAGTAGATCATAGCATCCTTCTTTCGAGACTTAAGCTTATAGGAATCGGAGGATCCATGTTAGATTGGATACAGTCTTACTTATCCGGAAGGTCACAGGCCGTGCGGATTGGTAGTGTTATATCGTCTGAGATACTTGTAACTTCAGGGGTTCCCCAGGGATCACACCTTGGACCTCTTTTATTTAATATCTTTATAAATGATGGGGTTGATTGTTTCCATAATTCCCAGAGCTTGCTATTTGCAGACTATATAAAATTATTTTTACGAATCGCGGATGATAGATCTTCTGCGTTGTTACAGGAAGACTTATATAGATTTTCAGTTAGGTGTACTGACAACCGTACGAATCTCAACCTCAATAAATGTAATTGTATAACTTTTACTAAAAAAAAGGCCTCGACAATGAGAAATTACTATATCTCTAACGTCCTTTTAATTCGCGTTTCAGTCATTAAAGACTCGGGTGTATTATTGTCTCACAACTGGAACTTTAACAACCATCTACGCAACATAACTGCTAAGGCATACCGTGTTCTGGGGTTTTTAAAACGTAACAGCAGAGATTTCTCAAACATTCATACCCTTACGACCTTGTATATATCCCTTGTCCGCCCCCACCTTGAGTACTGTTGCACTCTTTGGAATCCTTATAGCAAATCGGACGTAAAAATGGTTGAGAGGGTCCAAGTTAAATTCACAAAATTTATCTCCTACAAGTTCGGGATTGTCGGTTCCTACAATGACGTCCTACAAACTTTAAATATCCATTCGTTAGAGCAGGGACGAAGGAATGCAGACGTAATGCTAGGATACAATTTAATAAATGGGGCGATTGATTGCCCCTATTTACTTAGCCAACTTAAAATCAATGTGCCAAATAGAAGTTTGCGTTCCTTCGATCTGTTCCATGTACCATATTGCAGGACGGACTATGGTAAAAATTTTGGTATATCCAGAATCGCCAATAATTGTAACGCCATCAATCCCGACTTTGGTGCAATTAGCAGGAATGCTTTGAAGAACATCCGACAGGGTAAATAGTCTATATATTTTAATTTGTTCTTTGTCACTTAAATAACACACTTAATATGTTTAGGTTTCAAAATAATGTTTATTGTACTACAACAATTATTTCACCACACAGTGGCTTCATCAGGTAGATGAAAATAACATTTTCATCTACCTGATGAAGCCACTGTGTGGTGAAACAATTGTTGTAGTACAATAAACATTATTTTGAAACCTTAACATATTAAGTGTGTTATTTAAGTGATATTATGGAGTTTCAACAACTAACAGCCTCAGCTATACAATATCTGTTGTTTGTACCTAAATGTGTTGTTTGTTTTTTACTCTTTTATGTACCCTATATTTATTATATATTTGTATTTATATTTCATTTATTTTTATTTTTAGTTTTATAATATTGTACTTAAATGGACATCCGTTAATAAATAAATAAATAAATAAAAACATTACTTAAATGGATTTGCTTAGTGGGTGTTGATTAGTGGTTGTTGAATTTTTCTGGCACGTTTTCATATGGAATTTATGTTTATAAATGAATTGGTAATTTTTTTTCTACTGGTGTATGGAGCAGAGCTAGGACGAATCCTCGTAAAAAAGATCCGAATCACCTAATATTATTCGAATCACGAATACTCGAATAAAGGATTCGTAGGAGATAAATATGATTCGAATCAAAGATTCGAATCCTGTTTTTTCGAATCACAAATACAAATCCTTTAAGAATAAATTTGATTTTATTATTTTTTTGCAACCAATAACATATAAATATCGTTATCAGTTGTTTTAAGAAAAATATTCAAAACCTAATTATTTATTATTAACACTGAACATCGTTGATAACAGACTAAATATCTGATTCCATGTTACTCTGATGCATTTGTGTCTTTCAGAACTTCACTTCAAATCACTGTTTTGTACGCGTGGCGCATGAAGTAAAATTTCGAGTTTAGAAAAGCCCGAAAATTTGTCTCGGGTCGCTGCGCGACCCTCGACAAATTTTCACGGGGCTTTTCTAAACTCGAAATTTTACTTCATGCTTAGCCTGGGAGTGGAAAGACTCGTTTAAAGATTCAAATAGAACTCATTTAAAAAAACAATGAATGTCGGAAAATGTACAGCTTAGGCGTAAAAGAAATTATTTTATTATTTTCTTTAAATCTTTAGATATTCGTTGTTTTTTTTTTAAGTTCAATTTGAGGCTTTAAACGAGTGTTTTGCACTCCCAGACTAAGCATGAAGTAAAATTTCGAGTTTAGAAAAGCCCGTGAAAATTTGTCGAGGGTCGCGCAGCGACCCGAGACAAATTTTCTGGGCTTTTCTAAACTCGAAATTTTACTTCATGCGCCACGCGTATAAAACACAGATATTAGGTAAAGTTCCAATATACATAAATTTGACAATATTACAGTGTTTTATACGCGTGGCGCATGAAGTAAAATTTCGAGTTTAGAAAAGCCCAGAAAATTTGTCTCGGGTCGCTGCGCGACCCTCGACAAATTTTCACGGGGCTTTTCTAAACTCGAAATTTTACTTCATGCTTAGCCTGGGAGTGGAAAGACTCGTTTAAACATTCAAATAGAACTCATTTAAAAAACAACGAATGTCGGAAAATGTACAGCTTAGGCGTAAAAGAAATTATTTTATTATTTTCTTTAAATCTTTAGATATTCGTTGTTTTTTTTAAAGTTCAATTTGAGGCTTTAAACGAGTGTTTTCCACTCCCAGACTAAGCATGAAATAAAATTTCGAGTTTAGAAAAGCCCCGTGAAAATTTGTCGAGGGTCGCGCAGCGACCCGAGACAAATTTTCTGGGCTTTTCTAAACTCGAAATTTTACTTCATGCGCCACGCGTATAAAACACAGATTTTAGGTAAAGTTCCAATATATATAAATTTGACAATAGTAGTGTTTTATACGCGTGGCGCATGAAGTAAAATTTCGAGTTTAGAAAAGCCCAGAAAATTTGTCTCGGGTCGCTGCGCGACCCTCGACAAATTTTCACGGGGCTTTTCTAAACTCGAAATTTTACTTCATGCTTAGTCTGGGAGTGGAAAACACTTGTTTATAGCTTTAAATTGAACTTAAAAAAAAAACAGGGAATATCCGCAATTGTTGAATCAATTCCATGGTATGTCATTATTTTTATAAAATCAAATTACTTTTTCTTTATTATTTTAACAGTGAATTTTCTGACATTCGTTGATTTTTAAAAGAGTTCAATTTGTAGCTTAAAACGAGTGTTTTCCACTCCCAGACTAAGCATGAAGTAAAATTTCGAGTTTAGAAAAGCCCCGAGAAAATTTGTCGAGGGTCGCGCAGCGACCCGAGAAAAATTTTCTGGGCTTTTCTAAACTCGAAATTTTACTTCATACGCCACGCGTATAAAACACAGATTTTAGGTAAAGTTCCAATATACATAAATTTGACAATATTACAGTGTTTTATACGCGTGGCGCATGAAGTAAAATTTCGAGTTTAGAAAAGCCCAGAAAATTTGTCTCGGGTCGCTGCGCGACCCTCGACAAATTTTCTCGGGGCTTTTCTAAACTCGAAATTTTACTTCATGCTTAGTCTGGGAGTGGAAAACACTTGTTTAAAGCTTTAAATTGAACTTTAAAAAAAAACAGGGAATATCCGCAATTGTTGAATCAATTCCATGGTATGTCATTATTTTTATAAAATCAAATTACTTTTTCTTTATTATTTTAACAGTTAATTTTCTGACATTCGTTGATTTTTAAAAGAGTTCAATTCATAGCTTAAAACGAGTGTTTTCCACTCCCAGACTAAGCATGAAGTAAAATTTCGAGTTTAGAAAAGCCCCGTGAAAATTTGTCGAGGGTCGCGCAGCGACCCGAGACAAATTTTCTGGGCTTTTCTAAACTCGAAATTTTACTTCATGCGCCACGCGTCTAAAACAGTGATTTAACGAGAAATTTAAAAACACACAAAAGACATTTTTCATGTTAATCCTCACAATTCGAATTATTTTTGACGATTCAAATCCTTTTGTAAGTATTTATTTATTTAACGGATTAGACCATTTATAGAACAATAATATATATATATACATGTAAAATACAATACATTTATGTATACTACTTAGTTTAAAATACAATAATAACAGAAAACAATTTGTAGCAAAAACTGACAGTAAACAATAAAAAGAAAAATTAAAAAGAAAAATACCACTATCAGTCACCAACCACGAGATTACAACAATGGCACGACCCTACCCCTTTTACAAAACGGATGAATCTTGATAGCTCACCATAGAACAAATCGCAGTTTGGATGGCTCACTAGTGAATTCGCCGTACGCATAAGGCGAGAGAGGGGACTGTAAAACCCATAATTGGTATGGTGGAAAGGTATGCGAAAAAGCGGAGGGTTACGGCTTGTGCGACCATCAGACTTAAATGGAAAATTTATTTTAAAGAGCAGTTGGGGACAATCGATACTTCCATTAATAATACCAAATAGTAACGACATATCTGCGAAATGACGCCTGCAGCACAGACTATCAATGTTTCACAGAATATTTAAATTGTGATTAAAGTCTGGTTTAAATCTTAAATGTTTAATGAACTTATTTTGAACAGTCTCGATTTGCTTGCTAAATGTTTGTTGATAAGGTGACCATATACAAGATGCATATTCAACATACGCAAAGTAAACAAGTTTTAGAGAAGAGGCCGACAAATCGCTAGACTTCCGCTTGATGTACCCAAGCATTTTTGAGGTGCGGTTACATAGGAACTTAATATGATGTTGGAAGTTAAATTTATGACAGAACTAAACACCTAAGTCTTTAATTAACTCTGTTCTTGCTATAGTCTTCTCTTTAATCATATAATTGAAGTTGGTCAGGGTTTTCTTACGAAAAAATGTAATGCAATTACATTTATTCAGATTGAAATTAAGACCATTGGAGTGACACCATTCATCTACCAGACACAAATCGCTTTGTAGTAGGGAGCAATCATCGTTATAGTGTATTTCTTTAAATATTTTAACATCGTCTGCAAACAACAAAAATCGTGAGTGATGTATTGATTGAGAAATATCATTAATAAATAGAAGAAACAATACGGGGCCGCAGTGGGATCCCTGCGGAACACCAGATGGGACCAAGAAAGCATTAGAGAAATAATTCCTTATTTTGACGCATTGACTACGATTAGATAGAAAACTTTGTAGCCAAGATATAGTAGAGTGGCTAAAGCCCATAGATTTTACTGATTATAGAGGCTTCTACTTCGTTATACATTGTTGAACATAAATAAAACACTGTTTATCACTTTGTTTGTATAACAATTGAACAATTGACTAACGGTTTGATAATGATACGTGTAGTATCGAAACTATAGTCACCAAATAAACCAATTGTTATACAAACAAAGTGATAAACAGTGTTTTATTTATGCCCATAGATTTTAATTTAAATAATAGAACCGCGTGGCAAACTTTATCAAATGCCTTTGACAAATCTAAATAAATAGCATCAACTGCGAAGCTATTCTCAAACGATCTCACTATATAATCCTGGAACATCATTAAATTAGTAGTGGTAGATCGGCCACTACGAAAACCATGCTGCTCATTTATTAAAATATGTTTTGTTGACCATGCCAATTTAACCGATATTAGCTTATCTAGGAATTGAGGATTGAATTGCAATACCTCGGTAATTGCTAATATCATCCCTTCTACCCGATTTAAAGATTGGTCTTAGATATGTTCTTTTCCATAATTCTGGAAAGTTACTGTATCTCAAAGAACAGTTAAAAAAATTCGAATGATTTTATAAATATTCGAATCCTTTTATAAATATTCGAATCCTTATATAAGGATTCGAATCACCCACATTTGGATTCGAGTACGAATCCTCTTAAAATAATGTAACGAATCCGGATGACGAATCCAGTTGAACTAAAGTATTCGAATGCCTCTTTTGAATCCTCTAAAAGGATTCGAATTCTGAATGATTCGAATCCTGCCCAGCTCTGGTATAGAGGTACTACGGGACAGAATTTGGAAAAAGGTTTTTTTTTCAGATTGAGGAAATGACCCCTTTTCAAATGACCGATTCATTTATAAACATAAATAGCATAAAATTACCTTTCCAATGGAGCTAATATCATGGTCTTTCAAATTTGGAAGACGGTTTTTTTTCAGATTGAGGAGCTGACCACTTTTCAAAATGACCGATTTATTTATAAACATAAATGGCATAAAATTACCTTTTCAATGAAGCCAATATCATGTTCTTTTGAATTTGGAAGAAGGTTTTTTTTCAGATTGAGGAGATGACTTCTTTTCAAAACGACCAATTCATTTATAAACATAAATGGCATAAAAATACCTTTCCAATGAAGCCAATATCATGGTCTTTTGAATTTGAAAGAAGGTTTTTTTTCAGATTGAGGAGGTGACCACTTTTGAAAATGACCGATTCATTTATAAACATAAATTCTGTTGATCGTTTGTATTTTAATTTATTGTTTGTATTTTAATCTATGTTTGTGTTTTAATCTATTGTTTGTTTTTTACTATTCTTAATTGTATATTTTAACTTAAGACTGTATATTAAATGGACTTCCGTATAAATAAATAAATAAATAAATAAATAAATGGCATAAATTACCTTTCCAATGAAGCCAATATCATGGTCTTTTAAATTTGGAAGACGGTTTTTTTTAGATTGAGGAGATTACCACTTTTCAAAATGACCGATTCATTTATAAACATAAATGGCATAAAATTACCTTTCCAATGAAGCCAGAAGGTTTTTTTTTCTTTTGAATTTGGAAGAAGGTTTTTTTCATATTGAGGAGATGACCCCTTATCAAAATGACCGATTCATTTATAAACATAAATGGCATAAAATTACCTTTTCAATGATGCCAATATCATGTTCTTTTGAATTTAGAAGAAGGTTTTTTTTTCAGATTGAGGAGATGACCTCTTTTCAAAATGACCAATTCCTTTATAAACATAATTGGCATAAAATTACCTTTCCAATAAAGCCAATATCATCTTCTTTGTCGCGATTCGTATGCATTTTATTTCCTTTTAAAGTTCTATACTTCTAAAAAAACACCCTTTATAACTCGCCATTTTAGTAATGGATCGTAAGTTTGCCAAACAAATGTCTCTCCATTCCAAAATCTTTACATAATCACGCAATCACTTCGCAAAGAGCAATGTTGTAAGAAAATCAATAAATCTGAGAGAGAGATGCCATCGAACGCTGGACATCGAATCCGCCGGGAGATAATTAATCATCACGTGCGATTCCTTCCATCCGCATCGGAAAGAGAAATCGAGGATGTTATTTGTTCGCATTCGTTTGTTCCTTTGAATCCGTATTTATTGCCCGTGTATCAATAATAAATTTCACCGCAGTTGGCCGGCGCACACAAATTTTCCCCATTAATGATTCACACTGTTCCACGAGAAAATCACGAAAGTACGCTCTATTATGCCGTCGCGTTTAAAAGTAAAAGCCATCAAGTCACATTAATTCTCAGTGCACTAAATGAGTTTTACTTTCAACCCGACGATGTGATGTTATTATAGGTAAAGTGGAAAATTCGTGTGTACATACAAGTTTTATAAGGGTTAAGAATCGATGGCTTGTATGGCATTGTGAGGACTTGTAAGGTTTATTAAGCCGGCTCTCCACATTGGCCATGCGATATGGCAAGCGTCACTTGGCTAACGTGTGGATGAAGAAGTTGACGCTTGTTAACCCATTAAGCGCCATTGATGCATATACGCAATATTATTTTTTTTTTTAATTAAATTACTAAATAACTTAATTTGATATACAGGGTGAGTTTTTTTCGATGTTCTCTATGGGGATCTCGGAAACTATAAGAGATAGAAAAACGGTTAAATGGGGAAAGAAGTGTAGTTTTATAGGACGAATAAAATGACACTTTCAAAATATTTGAAAAAGTCAAGGGTAACTAGATATTTTGAATAAAGTAAAATGTGTCAATTTTTTGAAATCAATAAATCTCTATTATTATCATAGATAGAAAAAAACTGTAAGGGACAAAGTTGTAGAAAATTTTACACAGATTAATAACAAAAAATTTAAAAAAAATTCGCCCATATTTTATTTTATTTTATTTTATTTATCAACGGAAATCTCCTTTATACATCAATACACAATTAAAAATAGTGATATAAGATAAACATAATATTACTTTGAAAAACATATAAATAGAGTGAGAAATATAATACAACAAACAAAAATACCCTAATTCACAATATCCAGATTAATAAACTGTAAATGGCGTTTGAATACACTGTAAGAATTACTAAAAATGGGAGATATGACACAAACTTACCTTTTTTTAAATGGAAACAATAGTTGGCTATGACTTTATTAAAAGGGCTATTTTTTTCCCTTCAATTCGATATAACATATGCCATAGTTATTTTTAAAATAAAGTAAGTTACAGTCGTTTTTAATTTTACCATACACCAAAAAATAGTTAGCCATGAAAAAGACAAAAGTAAAACAATTGCAGTTGTTTATTCTAAACACATATTAATTCATTTCCATATTTGGTTTGTTTCGATAAGTTTGTTTTGTATTTATTTGGTGTTGAAAGTTTTTTAAAGTGATAATGAATTTTTCCAACGAAGAAGAGCGTGATATGCTTGTTTGTTACATTCAATGTAATAAAAACGCTGCGGATGCTGCAGAACAATATTATAATCAATATATCGATCGTCGGCAGCGATCTTTACCAACATTCAGAAGAATTTACCACAATTTGGGTGAGTACGGATCCTTTACAAAGCCGAAACTTGAAAAAAACGAAATTAATGAAGTTTCGGAAATAAAGGTATTAGCATTGGCGATGATAGATCCATCCACATGGACCAGACAAATTGCAACAGAAGCAAGCAAATCTCAACGGACTGTAGTACGAGTTTTGGAAAAACACTAATATCACCCATATAAGGTATCAATTTCACAAAATTTACATGACGGTGATACCAATAAGAGAATGGTCTTCTTCTGTATGTGGTATAAAAACATGTGCCAAGAGGATAATACGTTCCCTACAAAAATAATTTGGACAGATGAAACGCGATTTACTAATTGTGGGATTTTTAACCGGCACAATGAACATGTTTGGAGTCAGAAGAATCCACGAGAAGTTGCACAACGTAGACCACAAATTAAATTTTGTGTTGTGGAGTTGATACTTTCGCAACCTTACTCCCGTGGTATTTTATGTTGACGAGGATACCACTTGCCAAACGCACTCCCCGGAGATGACTTCCACTAGGTAAGGGTTTTGTATCTTCAATGATACCACGATGATAAGTTACTACTCGTATTTTATTACATCTGTGTACAGTATCAATACAATGTTAGTCTTACCGTCTTAGCGTACTTGTACAAAACTGACTCTTAATTTCTAAAGTTTAATATTTATAACGTAAAACAAATGAAAGTATGTAATTAAGTATTAAGGAAAACTACTCGAGGAATATTTTGGGAATTGTCTCGAAGACTTTCTAATATAGTTCCTCGAGTAGTTTTCCTTAATACTTAATTACATACTTTCATTTGTTTTACGTTATAAATATTAAACTTTAGAAATTAAGAGTCAGTTTTGTACAAGTACGCTAAGACGGTAAGACTAACATTGTATATAGTAATGGAATGCACATTTACATTAATTGCATTCCATAACATTGGATATAATGCATGGTGCGGTGTGTTCGGATCGAGAATTCTCGGCCCATATATTTTTGATAACACATTGAATGGAAATGATTACCTTCGTTTTCTTCAAGAAACATTTGAAGATATGCTCGATGATTTAAATTTATCAGTACGGGGAAGATTGAAGTGGTTTCAACACGACGGAGCTCCACCTCATAGCAAGTTGGCTGTGCGAAACTATTTAAATGATGCTTTTCCTAATTCATGGGTGGGAAGAAATGGGCCAATCCTATGGCCACCTAGATCACCCGACCTATCCGTTTTAGACTTTTTTCTGTGGGGTTATGTGAAGAACAAAGTGTATCAACAATCATATCAATCCGTGGAGGATCTTAGACTAGCTGTACTTGAAACATTTAATTCTATTGACAGAAGAAAAGTCAAAAAAGCCACAAATTCGATTTTAAAAAGATATACTTTATGCCATAATAATAATGGTGGAATTTTTGAGCATCTTATGTAATATTTAAAATTTTCTTCTATTATTATTTTGATAATTTTGGAATTATTTTACTTTATGTTGCTTTTGACAAATCTAAAGAAAGATAATAAATTAAATATTGATTTCGTTGCTATAAACAACCGCAATTGTTTTACTTTTGTCTTTTTATGGCTAACTATTTTTTGGTGTATGGAAAAATTAAAACGACTATAACTTATTTTATTTTAAAAATGGCATATGTTATATCGGATTAAAGGGAAAAAAATAACCTTTCCAATGAGGCCATAGCCAACTATTGTTTCCATTTAAAAAAAGATAAGTTTGTGTCATATCTCCCAAAATATGGGCGAAATTTTTTTTTTGATTTTTTGTTATTAATCTGTGTAAAATTTTCTACAACTTTGTCCTTTACAGTTTTTTTCTATCTATGATAATAATAGAGATATATTGATTTCAAAAAAATTGACACATTTTACTTTATTCAAAATATCTAGTTACCCTTGACTTTTTCAAATATTTTGAAAGTGTCATTTTATTCGTCCTATAAAACTACACTTCTTTCCTCATTTAACCGTTTTTCTATCTCTTATAGTTTCCGAGATCCCCATAGAGAACATCGAAAAAAACTCACCCTGTATAATTTGACCTGACTTGAGAATGTATGAAGAAAAATGTAAATAAATATTCCAAAAATTACGCGCAAAATCAAGCATGCGTATTGTACACATGTGCGTATTACAACCAAGATTTTAGGGTATACAACAAATTTGTAAATTAGACGAAATCTCGTCTAATTGCTATTGTTTTGCAACGTCTTCATTAATCCATACCAACTGCGCTGTGTATTATTTTTGTTTTCTAGATACTGTAGAGTCCTTTGCTGACGCCAACTTGGTTTAATAATATCTTGCGGTTCTTTTGTGTTGGTCTCCACAGATTGTGATTGTCTCGTGTTCGGTTCAATAACATTTAAAAATAAAGCTAGACGCAGCGTGATGCAATACAGAATAGAAGTTCCATCCGCCCGCCCCGTGGTCCTTTAAAATGCGAGAAATATTTTTGTTGTTGTATGTAAAAATAGAACTTGAATTTGTGCCCGGAAAAACGCAACTTAATCGGAATGTTTAGATCCGCTACACAATACAACGTCTTAATCTTGGATATTAAAGTTAGAAACAAAGTATGATACATTCAAGTTTTACAATTCGTTGGTTTTTATCAAATCCTTCACTTTAAGGCTTTTAACGAGTGTTTCCAATCCCGGATTAAGCATGAAGTAAAATTTCGAGTTTAGAAAAGCCTGAAAATTTGGTTTGGTCGCGTAGCGCGAAGCGCGGAGCGACCAAACCAAATTTTCAGGCTTTTCTAAACTCGAAATTTTACTTCATGCGCCAGGCACTTAAAACACTGACTTAAGGTGAAGTTCACTTGATGCTTAGTTTTAATATGACAATCGCACCGATTTCGTACGCGAAATGTTAAATTTAACTAACCAATATTGAGACGTCTTTCGATGTTTTTTATTACTTTATCTGAATAATTGTACGACTCGAGTTTCGACATATTTAGTGTCATTTTCAATATGTCGAAACTCGAGTCGTAGAATTAATCAAATAAAGTGGTAAAAAAATCGAAACACGTCTCAATATTGGTTAATTAATATAGATTACTACGTACTAACCCGACCAAACTAAATTTTCAGGTTTTTCTAAACTCGAAATTTTACTTCATGCTTTGAGTCGAAATGCTAATCATTATTTTGCAGATATATTCATTAATGAACGTGTTGAGTTGTAGGAGTGGCCTTTGTTTATATAAATGTATTAGGGTTGTTTGAGTTTAGCTTTAAGAATGTTTTTTTTTTCTTTTTTTGAATGTTTTTTTGAATATTTTTTGATTTGTTGAGTATATAAACACAGTTCCCTGTGTCCAAAACGTGAGTATGTGTTTACATATGTATATGCATATGTATGAATGTGCATATGTATGTACGTATGTGTGTATATTGTTTAGTATTAATTTTTATATGGAACTTTTTTGTTCTATTCATTTAATTTAATTTAATTTATTTTGTTTACTATTTTATTATTGTATTTATTTTACCTTGTATTGGATTCTTCCGTTGGGTAATAAAAAAAATATTATTATTATTATTATTATTAAAACCCATTAGGCGCCATTGATGCATATACGCAACATTATTAATTTTATGCTAATTAAATTACTAAATAAGTTAATTTGATATATTATATTATTTGACTTGACAATATATAAAGAAAAACGTTAATAAATTGTTATTTAAATATCTCGATTATTACCCATTTATAAAAAAATGTTTTCAGTGTATTTCTAACTTCACGATATTTCAGTGTTTAATACGCGTGGCGCATGAAGTAAAATTTCGAGTTTAGAAAAGCCCCGTGAAAATTTGTCTCGGGTCGCTGCGCGACCCTCGACAAATTTTCTACGCGGGGCTTTTCTAAACTCGAAATTTTACTTCATGCTTAGTCTGGGAGTGGAAATACTCTTTCTAAACTTCATATTGCACGTTTTTATACAAAATCGCCGAATGCCTTACATTTACAGCCTATACATTAAGTATATTTAAAAAAAAAATTTACAGTATATAAAACAATAAGTCATTCGTGAAATCATTAAAAGAAGTGTAGAATTTTACCTAAAATCAACTTTTTGAGTTAACTCTATAATTGCTCGGCCGTTAATGGGTTAATCAGGGAGTGGAAACACTTGCTAGACATTTCAAATTGAACGCTATTCAAACGCAACGTACGCCTGAAAATTTACAGATTACAAAACGAGATATGTATACTTAAAAGGATAATTCCCTGTATAATAAACAAAATATGTTATTTTTCATGTATGTAACGAAATTTTGAAACATACATGAAAAATAACATATTTTGTTTATTATACAGGGAATTATTCTTTTAAGTATACATATCTCGTTTTGTAATCTGTACATTTTCAGGCGTACGTTATTATAGCCTTAAAATTGTCAACGGAAGTTTTACTTCAAAATTGTCATACATAAAAAGTGGTTAAACCTTGATTATTAAATTATACGTTAATTATAAAAGCAAAATTGCCTAGGAACAGTTAATTGCTTCGTTTTTTCTTAATTTTTGTTGTTACTGTAAATTGTTTTTTTTTTAAGATGATGGCGCATTGATTCGAAATCCCGGCGACGCACTCCCGGAATAATCATTAAAAAGGCACGCGTTTGCCGACAGGAGCCAGACTGGTGGCCGCCTGTCTTTCTCTCTCTTTACCCCAAATTTCCCAACCCGCAAAGAAAATATATCTCTTTCCAGCGCATTAAAACTTTTTCCCACATTGCCCAAGACTCGAGAAAAATATTTTTTTCATATATTTTCCATTACTTTTTAAAAAAGTTGAAATTTAAATTCAAAGTCTCATTTATATCAACGAAATTATTTTAAATTAAAAAGATTGAAAAATACTATGAATTTTCTGCATCAGCATTTACGCAAATCTATTTGTGTGTATTTTGATTTATTTATATCAGGGGTTCTCAACCTTTTTTAGATCGCGGCCCCCCTAATAATTACACGCCCCCCCCCCCCCCGCCCTGATTTAATTTGGGTTTTTAAGTTAGATTGAAACAGTATTATAGCCTTATTTCACTTCACCTACTCTTCAAGAAATCTGTCGGGCCCCCCTATTGTGGCGTGCGGCCCCTGTTGAGAAACCCTGATCTATATTTTATAACCTTCAAAATAAAAATAAAGTCATACGGTATATTTAATTAAAGCTCTATTTGTTTCACTAATTACTTTCCCCCGTATGTAATACAAAGGGAAAGTATTGTTTTCGTGAAAATTTTCGAATCAAAAATTTTTGCGGAAATATCCGTTTTGAGGTCCCCTGAGTCGAATAAGGCCATTTTTGAAAATTGTCTGTCTGTCTGTGTGTGTGTCTGTGTGCGCTGTACCGCAAAAACCGCTAAAGATATCGAGATGAAACTTGAAACTTAAGCTTTTTGTTACAATCGGAAGAACTGAAAAGCTTTTGGTGAAAATCGGAAAACCGGAAGTGGTACTTTACTCTTAGCGTTTTTCAGTTTTTTCAGATTATTTCAATAAATGTTCATCAAACAAAAAATTCTTTCAAATAAAAGTTGTAGATAATAACAAAATGAAGATGTATTGTTCACTTACTTTTTGTCATAGCACTCTTAGTTTTTGAGATATTTCAAAAGTTGTGTGTTTTATCTAGTTATTGAGGACCACTTCGTAATATGTTATAAAAAGAAGAACGTTTTTCAGGAACTTTCAAACACAATTTTCTACAGGGTGATTCATTAGCCTGTTTACAAACTTTAAAAAGTGATTTAATACGCAATTTACGGGGGAAAGTACTATGATGGACACATCACCATTTTTTTATATTTGCTCCGACTAGTTTCAAGGTTTTCACCAGAGCTGGGACGAATCCTCGTAAAAAGGATTCGAATCACGAATCCGAATCACCTAATATGATTCGAATCACGGTTACTCGAATAAAGGATTCGTAAGAGATAAATATGATTCGAATCAAAGATTCAAATCCTGTTTTTTCGAATCACGAATACACAGAATAAATTTGATTTTATAATTTTTTTTATCTATTTATATATAAATATCGTTACCAGTTGTTTTAACAAAAATATTTAAAATCTAATTATTTATTATTAACACTGAACATCGTTGATAAGAGACTTAACATTTGATTTCCTGTTACTCTGATTAAAGTAGTATTTGTGTTATTTCTGAACTTCACTTCAAATCAGTGTTTTGTACGCGCGGCGCATGAAGTAAAATTTCGAGTTTAGAAAAGCCCGAAAATTTGTCTCGGGTCGCTGCGCGACCCTCGACAAATTTTTACGGGGCTTTTCTAAACTCGAAATTTTACTTCATGCTTAGTCTGGGAGTGGAAAACACTCGTTTAAAGCTTCAAATTGAACTCTATTATAAAATCGACAAATGCCTGAAAATTACGTAGATAAAAAATTCACTCAATATCATTAAAACCGGGAAAGTCAGAGAAAAGTCATAAAATTATATTCAAATTGACCAAAACACTACCAAAAAAGCCATATGACATTACTAAATTTGTCAAAATCAGCAGGCAAATTACAAAACACATACAAATTTATAAAATTAACTTAAATATTGACAAAAACAATGAAAACAATTTAACAAAATGGAGGTTTCCCACAGATAGTTATATTAAAAGGCCAGGAAAAAAATCTTGAATCAGGGAAATGTCGGAAAAATTTAACATTTCAGATTGTGGCTACCATGTCAGTTTTACTTCAAATAATATTAAACATAATTTTGAAAACTAGATTATTATCTTTAAAAACATTTTTAGTCATTTAATGTTCTTATCAAAGCATTCAGTTTGAAGTTTCGAACGAGCGTTTCCACTCCCTGTGTGTCTTTTTGAAATTTCGCATTTACCACAACAAACCGCAAACCTTGCAAATCTTGAAAGCAGATGTTTTACGAACAACAATTCAAAATGTTATAAAACTACCACAATCAACATCAACTCAGGAGATGGTCATTTGACCGATATAATTTTTTTAACTTTATATTATCAATTTTACACCTTGAAATTAACTTTCAGTCAAAACATTGCCCATTTTTTTCATTTCTAATAAAATGGCAGCCAATTCATAATATGACATTACTTTTGCCTTATATTACACAAGACAAAAAGTTTATATCGTAAGAAATGTTAATTTTTGTTTTCAACATAGATTTACTGTCCTTGTTTACGCACGAAGTAAAATATAGAGTTTAGAAAATTCTGAAAATTTGGTTTAGTTGCGTAGCGAAACGGATAAAACACTGAAATATAGTGAAATTGAAAATATACTGCTTTTTCTTATTATGTTTGAATTTCATAGCAAATTCAGTTGGATTTTATTAGAAATATCCATGTCCTGAGAAATACAGGGAGTTTTTCTGACATCACACATGAAATTCCTCGCGTGAAAAGTCAATGTAATTAAACTAACAAGGTCGACTCGATTTTAAATTAGGACAACCTTATATACTAACCACCTTGATTGCTGACGTCACGCGTGGAAGTCCTCACGTGACGTCAACAATCAAGGTAATTAAACAATACAAGGTCGGCTCGGTTTAAATCAAGACAAACTTACTTACACACCTTGGTTGATGTCGTCACGCGTGGAAATCCGTACGTGACGTCAAAACCAAGATCATTACTGTGCAAGGTTGTCTCGATTTAAACCGAACCGACCTTATCACGCGCGAAAATCCTCACATGACGTCAAAATCAAAGTCATTGTATAAGGTCGACTCAGTTTAAACTGAGACAGTCTTGTATAAGGTTGTCTTCATTTAAACGAGTGTTTTCCACTCCCAGACTAAGCATGAAGTAAAATTTCGAGTTTAGAAAAGCCCCGTGAAAATTTGTCGAGGGTCGCGCAGCGACCCGAGACAAATTTTCTGGGCTTTTCTAAACTCGAAATTTTACTTCATGCGCCACGCTTATAAAACAGTGATTTAACGAGAAATTTAAAAACACACTAAAGACATTTTTCATGTTAATCCTGACTTTGTAAGTATTCGAATCCTTATCTTTAATTAATTTCTCACTTAACCCGTGGTGAAACATTTTCAATAAACCTACAAAGACTTCTAGTTAATAACAAATCAGCGGTCGATAAACTTGACAAGTGCGGCGTTTATGAAATTAAGTGTGGTGATTGTGATAACATATACGTAGGTCAGACTGGAAGAAATTTTAGAACACGCTTAGAAGAACATAAAAAATCAATAATTAATAAAAAATGTTCAACCGGATTCGCACAGCATTGCATAGAAGAAAATCATATTATTAACACAACAGATTGTAAAATTTTATACCCAGGCAATAAGGGTCGATACTTAAATTTCCGTGAGGGACTAGAAATTAGGAAGGCGCTAATGCGGGGAAAACCGATTGTAAATAATATGGAAGAGCTTTGGAACTCTCCGATAGCGTCCGCCCTTATTGCCGATATTTTATGATAGCCTGTATTTGTATATAAATAGTTGTTTAGATATTTTTTGTACATTCCTCCCCGAAGATGACCAATGGTCGAAACTAGTCGGAGAAAATATAAATTAGTGAAACAAACCAAGTGTTTTAATTAAATATCCAGTATTCGAATCCTTTTTTAAATATTCGTTTCCTTTTATAAATATTCGAATCCTTTTATAAGGATTCGAATCCTATTATATGGATTCGAATCACCCGCATTTGGATTCGAATACGAATCCTCTTAATAAAATGTAACGAATCCGGATCACAAATCCAGTTGAACTAAAGTATTCGAATACCTCTTTTGAATCCTCTAAAAGGATTCGAATCCAGGATTCGAATCCTGAATGATTCGAATCCTGCCCAGCTCTGGTTTTCACTACAGGTTAAGGGAGAAATAAATCAAATATACAGGGTGTCCCATTAGTGCGTTCTCGGAGGCTATTTCTGCTTAAGTTAAAGATAGAAACAGCGTTTCTTCATCAAAGTTGCTTGGTTTTTATAGCTGCATAACCTAAAAATATTTGTATGTACTCAGGGTGCGCCATAAAGAGAGTAGCGGATGAAACTTTCTAATTTTAAACGGACCACCCTGTATATTATTTGGTTTTTGAATCCCTCATGAAAAATGCGTGTCATTTTATTAAACAAAAATTGGTCTAAGCCGAACAGTTTCGGAATTACTTGATATATATATATATATATATACATATATAAACATCTTTATTTACAGAAATATATACAAAAATACATTAACAAATATTATAATACCTCGTATATATTTTACATATTTCCGCAAATCGGCTATCGACCAGTGGTCTTTCGGCCTGTTATTATTTATTTAATGTATTTTATTTAGTCATAATATATATATATATATATATATATATATATATATATATATACCGGGTGACCCATTTTAATTTATCCACTGGAATATCTTGTGAAATATGCATCGTAGAAAAAAATATTCCAAACAAAAGTTTAATGGTTTTGAGGGGGCCAACCGATCCTATAAAATGTTCGTCACCCCCACTCCCCGGGGGGTGGGAGAGGGGGGCAACTTTAGAATCTTAAATAGGAACCCCTATTTTTTATTTCAGATTCAGATTATACACCAAAAATGACGTCGGTCTTATACGAGAATTTTTTTTGAATTCGTGATAGATGGCGCTGTATTCGCTTAATTTATCCATTAGATTATCTCGACAAATATGCATCGTACAAATAAATGTCTCGAACAAAAGTTTAATGGTTTCGAGGTGGCCATCCGATCCCATAAAATGTTCGCCACGACTACCCTCCCGGGGGTGGAGGAGGGGGGCAACTTTGAATTCTTAAATAGGAACCCCTATTTTGTATTTCTGATTCGGATTCTACGGCAAATATTATGTAGGTTTTATCCAAAACATTTTTTTGAATTCTTGATAGATGACGGTGTAGTCGCAAAAATGAAGACGTGTCCGGAAAAAATGAAAAATTGCCGTCAAAAAATCAAAACAAACAATTCGACGACGCTTGTTTGGGTATTTTAATTCCGACTAGTTTTTCTGACACTTCGTACACAAACCTCGATGTCTTGTGACGTGAGAACTGAGAACGCTTTGTAGAAGAATCCGGAATGAGCGATTATTCTCCGAATGAAACGGTGGATATTCTCCTTGTCCTAGGAGAATGTCGCCATTCTTATCGAAGAGCTGCGGCATTATACAGAAGACGATTTCCCCAACGGCAGCATCATCCCAATCATTCAGCGATTCGTCATATTGAATCGAGATGTAGGAGAGGAAATATTCAACGTCGACAGCGAAACCCCATCAATGATCATCGTATGAATCCGCGCATTTTAACAGTTTTAGCGATGATCCATTTGAACCCCCAGATATCACTTCGCGAAATACAGCACCAAATTGGCATCCCGAGAGAGACTGCGAGAAGATATTTAAAACACTCGAAGTATCACCCGTACCACGTGTGTTTGAACCAGGCATTAAGTGAACAGGATCATGAACAACGGCAAATGTTTTGTCAGTGGGCAATACAGCAAATGCAGAATGACGCAGACTTTTTCAAATTTGTGATGCTTTCTGACGAGGCTACATTCCGCAGTGACGGGTTATTGAATCTCCATAACAGTCACTATTGGTCGCCGGAAAACCCTCAGTGGATGAAGCAAGTGGACCAACAACACCGCTGGACTGTGAATGTGTGGTGCGGTATTGTCAACGGGTACTTAATCGGTCCATATTTTTTCGAGGGCACTGTAACCGGTGCGAATTACTTGAATTTTCTTCGAGACGATCTTCCCGGCTTAATCGAACATGTGGATCTGGAGACAAGGATGAGACTGTGGTTTCAGCAAGATGGTGCTCCTCCACATTTTGCAAATATAGTGAAAACATATTTAGACCAAACGTATCCTGGCAAGTGGATAGGGAGAGGGGGTACAATTAGATGGCCAGCAAGGTCACCAGATCTGACAGCTCCCGACTTCTACTTGTGGGGGTTCCTGAAAGATACTGTCTATCGAGAAAGACCAACTACTAGAGACGACATGATTCAAAGGATCCAAGCTGCGTGCAACAGTATTCCGCGCAACACCCTTTTGCATACAGTGAGGAATTTTGAACGTCGAATTTATCTTTGTCATGAGAACAATGGTGCGACTTTTGAGCATCTAATTGCTTAAATGGCTGTTGAAATGTCAGCCCTTGTTAGGGCTACTTGATGTACAAAAGAATTATTGTAAAAAGACTAATGTTTAAATAAATTTAAAAAATCCGACCTAACATGCCGGCGGTAAGATGACGCTTCCTATGTCGATAGTGAACAAAATTATAAATAGGTATTTTGTGTTGCAATCCGTCTGCCCGTTGACAAAAAACAAGATTTATTTAACTACCAGGAGTTAAAAAGACTCGTGAAGTATATTTTACATACTTATTATTACTTATTTTCATTCCACGACTCACGGTCCCCGTAAATGCCGTTGAAAAACTAGTCGGAATTAAAATACCCAAGCAAGCGTCGTCAAATTGTTTGTTTTGATTTTTTGACGGCAATTTTTCATTTTTTCCGGAAACGTCTTCATTTTTGCGACTACACCGTCATCTATCAAGAATTCAAAAAAAATGTTTTGGATAAAACCTACATAATATTTGCCGTAGAATCCGAATCAGAAATACAAAATAGGGGTTCCTATTTAAGAATTCAAAGTTGCCCCCCTCCTCCACCCCCGTGAGGGTAGTCGTGGCGAACATTTCATGGGATCGGATGGCCGCCTCGAAACCATTAAACTTTTGTTCGAGACATTTATTTGTACGATGCATATTTGTCGAGATAATCTAATGGATAAATTAAGCGAATACAGCGCCATCTATCACGAATTCAAAAAAAATTCTCGTATAAAACCTACGTCATTTTTGGTATATAATCTGAATCTGAAATAAAAAATAGGGGTTCCTATTTAAGATTCTAAAGTTGCCCCCCTCTCCCACCCCCCGGGGAGTGGGGGTGACGAACATTTTATAGGATCGGTTGGCCCCCTCGAAACCATTAAACTTTTGTTTGGAATATTTTTTTCTACGATGCATATTTCACAAGATATTCCAGTGGATAAATTAAAATGGGTCACCCGGTATATATATATATACATATATATATATATATATATATACATTTTTTTTATGATATAAGAAAGTGAATGATACAGGTTTGTGTATGATGTTGAATGATTAATCGTCATGGTCATTCGTCATTGTCGATGAAATGAATTGATGAATGGTGATTTCTGGATATCTACATTAAGGGGTTATGTTGGGGTTGCGTGGAATGTATAGGTTGTGGATGATATTCTGAATAAATGGGTTTAGAGCGAATTTATTTGCCAGGGGTTCCAGGCGGTTATCAATTGGGATAATGTTGCATTTTTCATAGAGGAGTTGGTTTGACGGGTTGTGAAGTGGGTTTTGGGGGTGTCTAATTTTGGTAAGCACTCTAAGAGCTGATCTTTCGGCAACTTGGAGGTTATTTAGGACAGCAGGACGGGGGTTAAAGAAAAGGATGGCAGAATAGTCGAGTAGAGGACGGCATATCATTTTATAGATATGCACTGCAGTTTTTGTTGTGATACCGTGATTGCGGTAGGTTAAGATCCTGAAGTGCAGAGCCCTCGACCTGACTTTTGCCTTGAGGTTCTGGGAGTGGGTTTTAAAGGTGAATTTTGTATCGAATGTAAAACCGAGATATTTACATGTAGAGGAGGGCGATATTGGGTTATTATTTATTTGTGACGTTGTGGGTGCAAGGATGGTGGTGATGGTGAGGGATGCATAATTGTGATTTATGTGGATTTATTGTGATATTACTTGATATTTATGGATAAAATTCACGTTTGCGGCAGTTTCGTAAACCTAAAATATCTCCGAAAGTAAATAAGATAGACAGTTGCGGTTTTCGCCACTCTCATAAGAATGGAGGGCGATATCGGATGCACTATAAAGTTGGTGCGATAAGTCATTTGACTACGAAATAAAAATAGTCGGATTTATAAACGTTTCACCAAGGATAACTTGATTTTTTTTTTAATACAACCATATGATGTTTTAAACATCAATTATTTCAAAATGTATTCCTCTTTTGCTTAGATTTATCGTTTTTTATCCGTAACTTAGTTTAAAAAAAAATTATTACATCTACAGATATAAAATGCCGGGCGCAGTCATTTGGGGCGCCGAAAACGGAAAACGAAACGAGGGGGGGGGCGCCACCATGAGATCTCGGACAACCTAAAAATTTGGGGCGCCGATCAGAGCTACGCAGAATTCGAATCATTCAGGATTCAAATCCTGGATTCGAATCCTTTTAGAGGATTTGAAAGAGGCATTCTAATACTTTAGTTCAATTGGATTCGTGACTTGGATTCGTTACATTTTTTTAAGAGGATTCGTATTCGAGTCTAAATGTGGGTGATTCGAATCCTCATAAAAGGATTCGAATCCTTGTAAAAGGATTCGAATCCTTGTAAAAGGATTCGAATCCTTGTAAAAGGATTCGAATACTTACAAAAGGATTTGAATCGTCAAAAATAATTCGAATTAATTGTGAGGAATAACATGAAAAATGTTTTTTTGTGTGTTTTTAAATTTCTCATTAAATCACTGTTTTATGCGCGTGGCGCATGACGTAAAATTTCGAGTTTAGAAAAGCCCAGAAAATTTGTCTCGGGTCGCTGCGCGACCCTCGACAAATTTTCACGGGGCTTTTCTAAACTCGAAATTTTACTTCATGCTTAGTCTGGGAGTGGAAACGCTCGTTCGAAACTTCAAAGTGAATGCTTGGATAAGAACATTAGATGATTGAAAATGTTTTTAAAGATAATAATCTAGTTTTCAAAATTTTGTTTAAAATTGTTTGAAGTAAAACTGACATGGTAGCCACAATCTGAAATGTTAAATTTTTCCGACATTTCCCTGACTAAAGATTTTTTCCCTGGCCTTTTAATATAACTTTCTTCTGTGGGAAACCCCCGTTCTGTTTAATAGTTTTCATTGTTTTTGCCAATATTTAAGTTAATTTTATAAATTTTACGTGTTTTGTAATTTGCCTGCTGATTTTGACAAATTTAATAATATCATATGGCTTTTTTGTTACTGTTTTGGTCAATTTGAATATAATTCCATGACTTTTCTCTGACTTTCCTGGTTTTAATGATATTCAGTGAATTTTTTATTTATGTAAATTTCAGGCATTATTCGATTTTATAATAGAGTTCAATTTGAAGTTTTGAACGAGTGTTTCCACTCCCAGGCTAAGCATGAAGTAAAATTTCGAGTTTAGAAAAGCCCCGTGAAAATTTGTCGAGGGTCGCGTAGCGACCCGAGACAAATTTTCGGGCTTTTCTAAACTCGAAATTTTACTTCATGCGCCACGCGTACAAAACACTGATTTGAAGTGGAATTCAGAAACACACAAATACATCTTTAATCAGAGTAACAGGGAGTCAGATATTTAGTCTGTTATCAACTATGTTCAGTGGTAATAATAAATTTTGAATATTTTTGTTAAAACAACTGGTAAAGGTATTTATATATTAATGGTTGCAAAAAATAATAAAATCAAATTTATTCTTAAAGGATTTGTATTCGTGATTCGAAAAAACAGGATTCAAATCATGTTTATCTCTTACGAATCCTTTATTCGAGTATTCGTGATTCGAATCATATTAGGTGATTTGGATTCGTGATTCGAATCCATTTTACGAGGATTTGTCCCAGCTTTGGCGCCAATAACGGAATACGAAACGAGTGGGGGGGGGGGGGGCGCCACCATGAGATCTCGCACCACCTAAATATTTGGGGCGCCGATAACGATAAAGAAAATGACGGGGTGGGGGCGCCACATGAGATTTTGCACAACCTAAAAATTTTGCTAGGGCCGCCACTGATAAACACCCTGTATAAAAATCATACGGCTTAATCCCATTCAGATAACAAATTTAAGTAACATCCATTCAACATTACAACGATGTTTCATATTACTGTAGTGTTGATAAAACAGTAGTTAACGATAAAACACAATCAATCGAAAGAGATAATCCCCTCGATTCCGTACGCGAAATGTTAAATTTAACGTATACGCTATTTACCCTTACAATCTAAGAGTACATACCAATTACTAAACGCGCTTAGACGGTGTGGAATAACATGTACAGGGTGGTCTAATTTCGATGTTGCTTATGGGCATCTCGATAAATATAAGAGTTAGAGCAAAATCGATGTCGCAGTCGCGATCTCTTTTTTTGAGACTAGGACTATGCCGAAAACAAAAATGCGCTATCTTGTTTTTTTCAGAAGTTATAGGGCAACATCGGGTTTTCTTGATTTTTAACTTTAATTAATACCTTGCGTAATTTGTGAGACAGGCAAAAACTATAAATACCTTCTTAAGACACTTTTTGAGTAGAATCCAGTAGCGTAGGCATTTTTTTATTTTATCCACACATTTTCGAGTTATAGCCAAATTGTTTTTTTGATTAAATGTAAATCATAGTTGGCTTTGACATAGTTGATGAGAGTGTTTTTCACTGATTTCAAAAATATATACTTTTATGAATTAATCTTAAAAAACAGTGTTACTATAGAGTAAAAACGAGTTTTTAATCAGCTAAATAATATATTATGGAAGACAATAGCTATTTTTGATCATTTGCATGCTCAGTTTTAATTATGATAAACATTATAAACTAATGGTTTTTTAAATAATAATAATCCTTTTTTGAGTAATTAATATTTTATTATTTTTAATATTTATTGAAATTTTTATATATTAAGAAAAAAACTTATTTTAAATATTCGAACTGATGGCCATTATTTTTAATGCATCTTTGGTATCTTATGGTACAGCTTTAATGGCGATACATATTTGAATGTTGGGAACAGTTCCTATAAAAATCATGAAAATGTTCCTATACGTCTAAATTAATTTAGGCTGCTTGTAAATTTTGTCCTGCAGGTATCCCTATAAAAAAATCTAACGGTGTTGGATCTGGAGATCTAGCAAGCCACCTAACTGATCTAAATGTTCCCAACCAATTGCTCCCTAAATTTGCATCCAACAGTAATCTGCTCCATCTTGCTGGAAGAACAGAACTCATTGCTGTTGCAATGGAATAATTAATTAAAATTGAGCATGCAAATGATTTATAATGGCTATTGTCTTCCGTATTATATTATTTAGCAGATTAAAATTTAGTTTCTATTCTATAGGAACACTATTTTCAAGATAAATTCATAAAAGTATAAATTTTTGAAATCAGTGAAAAACACTCTTTTTAACTGTGTCAAAGCCAACTATGATTTACATTTAAATAAAAAATAATTTGGCTATAACTCGAAAATGTGTTCATAAAATAAAAAAATGCCTACGCCACTGGATTCTACTTTAAAAAGTGTCTTAAGAAAGTATTTATAGTTTTTATCTATCTCACAAATTACGCAAGATACGAATTAAAGTTAAAAATCAAGAAAACCCTATTTTGCCCTATAACTTCTGAAAAAAACAAGATAGTGCATTTTTGTTTTCGGCATTATCCTAGTCTCAAAAAAAGAGATCGCGATTGCGCCATCTGTTTTTTTTCTAACTCTTATATTTACCGAGATGCCCATAAGCAACATCGAAATTAGACCACCCTGTACGTTGAATTTAACATTTCGTGTACGGAATTGGATTATCCCGCTGATCAAAACGGACTTATTTAATCAGCGAGATGCGTAATTTCTCTTACGATATTTTGGCAAATGTTCCAACCTTCAAAAGCAAGGATAATTTTTGTTTATTATAAACAAATTTTGACACAATGCCTCTGCGGATCCCGTCTTCAGATTTTCGCACCCTCACAGAACGTTTATTAAAACAAATTAACAAACAACGGAACAAAAATCATACCATATTTTCGTGATCCTTTTCATCAATATTATTTCATAACCACCAATTTTCTCCTACGTGAAAAAAAACAACCTAAACCTTCTACCTAATAATTCGTAAATCTTGAAACTTGCGCGAATTATCAACGTACAGAAATACATAAAATGCACTAACCTGTTTTTTTCTTGTTGTTGTTGTGTACAGCTACTCCGTACGGTTTACGCCTCCTAATCGAAAACACAGAACGTGGGCATACTTTTGTTAAATAATACGAACGAATTATGTATAAAAATAAACGGGAAACAGACAAACGTAACTGCAAAACACAAACTGGGAAAAACTATACGTCAAACAAACAACGAAACAAACGCGGTTTGTTTACTCCGGAAAGCCGCCGGCGCGGACACGGCCTGCTTGACAGGCGCCAACGTTTTAAATTCAAATATTGAAAACTGTACATTTTCAAAGTTAAAGATCATAATTTGAAAAGTATGCAAGACTGAATTGAATAGTCTCAGTTAAATACATTTTTTTATTCAATTAAATTCACTACATTTAAATAGTGACTTAACAATACCGGAAATACAGACTCTTATTTTACTAACATTTATAATCATTTTAATTATAGAAAATGCTCGAAATGAAAACACTATTTTAATTCAAAAAGTATGAAAAACTGAATGGTTTCAGATAAATACATTTTTTAGTTTATAATTACCTACATTTAAATAGTGAATTTACAATACCGGCAATACAGATTTTTACTTTACCAACATTTTTAATCATTTAAATTATAGAAAACACTGTAACTAAAAGCAC
Organism: Philonthus cognatus; assembly: GCA_932526585.2. NCBI lineage: Eukaryota > Metazoa > Arthropoda > Insecta > Coleoptera > Staphylinidae > Philonthus > Philonthus cognatus. The sequence continues at coordinate 139,964,010 of OW052242.1, forward strand.
TATTTTAATTCAAGAAGTATGAAAAACTAAATGGTTCAGATAAATACATTTTTTAGTTTATAATTAAATACATTTAAATAATGAATTTACAATACCGGCAATACAGATTCTTACTTTACCAACATTTTTAATCATTTAAATTATAGAAAATACTTTAACTAAAAACACTATTTTAATTCAAGAAGTATAAAAGACTAAATGGTTTCAGATAAATACATTTTTTAGTTTATATTATTTTTTAAAGTATGAGGTTGTTGGTAGGCAACCCAAAATACACTCCTGGATTGCTTCATTTTACTTAAAACGGAAAAAATAATTTTCAAGAGAATCAATTTGTTTGTAACTTATTTGAAATTATGTCTTAGACAAAAAATATAATTACTTTTAAGAATTACGTTATAATTCTTATTTTTAAAAGAATGCAGTAAATTATAAGGTGGTTGGTATGCAACCCAGTATACACTACTGGGCTGCTTCATTTTGCCAAAAACGAAAAAAATAATTATTGAAGTAAATTAATTTATTTGTAACTTCTTCAAAATAAATGATTCCAACGTATGTCTTGGGCAAGAAAAACCCTTTCAAGAATTATGTTATGATTCTTATGCAACCAAACATACAAATGTTAACATTTTTAAATGTTTCAACAAAAACGTCACATCATTGCAAGAAAAGTTCGAATATTTTTTTAAAATTTTGTATTCAACTTCATTTATGACTAAGGTAAGAATGTTTCTGTATGTGCGAGGTAAAGTATAATAAGTCACATTTTTTTAAATTGTGTAGTGCAGTAACAAATCCTAATTTGAACAGTATACAAAAAACGGATTTTGAAAAAGTTAGTTTGTATAGTTTCCCCCTACATGCAGATTTGAATCCACACTTCAAACTAAAATCTGCTGTACACTGAAAAAATTATACGAGCCTGCCCACGTTACTTGCCACGCTTGTAAGTATTTATTTTTTTTATTCAAATATGTAACGTGGCTCCATCATCAAAATGTTCAACATTCAACATGTTTGGATTTGTTTGTAATGTATGTTGGTATTTGTACGATTGCAAAAATCACAAACATGTTCACGATAAACAATCCGGTCATCAGAGAATTCCCTAACAGTTGGCAGTAAACTCCCAATTGTTGTATGTGATGAACGGACCCATTCTAACTTGTTAGAATGTTGATATAAACACGTAACATGTTTAAATTAAACATTTAAACAAGTTAAAATGTTTGAGGGAAACACGTTTCTTGGCACACACGTATATAAACATGTTACAGTAAAGCTCTGTTAATTCGGATCAATGAAAACCGTGGCAATCCGAATTAGTGAAACATCCAGATTATTGAAACCTTTTTGAAAGTCACAAAAATACGCTAGAGTTAATGTTTTGTGTGGTCTCTTTGGAGCCATGATGCTTTTTAACAATCAAAGAACTACGCAGTCACGGACTACTGCGAGGATCAGCCGTACAAGGTCCTGTTCCCAAGCAGGGACGACTGGGAGCGACACAAAATCACCCCAGAAAAGGCTGACTCCTACTGGTACACTGACGGCTCAAAACTGTCCACTGGAACAGGAGCCGCAGTCGTCGGACCAAGGACTAAACTTTACTACAGCCTTGGCAGGTATGCTACCATACTTCAGGCTGAAATATACGCCATTGAAATGTGCGCCCACGAAATCCTTTCAAAGGGTTGGGCGGGCAGGACAATAAAAATATGTTCGGACAGCCAGGCGGCCCTTAGGGCCCTGGCATCTTCTAGATGCTCCTTGCTGGCTGTACGGAACTGCAAGGAAGCCCTCTGCCAAATGGCACAGGTAAACGGGGTCAGTCTGATGTGGGTGCCAAGCCACTCTGGCGTGAAGGGAAACGAATTAGCCGATTCCCTAGCCAGAGAGGGGGCGCGTACAGCCTACATCGGACCAGAACCCGCTCTGGGGATACCCAGATCAACAGCTAGAGACCGTAACAACGGATGGATGAGACACGAGGCACAGGATTTCTGGCAAAACCGCCCTGGGATGAGACATTTCAGAGCGGTAACAAGTGGACCATCTGCGGCCAGGGCGGCCTCATGGTTGAAGCTGAGCAGATCAGATGTTCATACATTTACTGCTCTCTTCACTGGACACAGCCGTCTAAGGCATCACCCTAACAAACTAGGACTAAGCGACACCACTGAGTGCCGCCTATGCCTAGAGGATGATGAAACAGCAGAGCACGTCATATGTGCCTGTCCAGCTGGCAACCAGATCAGGACCACGGTGTTTGGCACACCGAAGCTAAACCTGAAGGACCTGGAGAAAACTTCACCTGACAAGATCCTTGACTTCGTCAAGAAGATGGACTTGGAAGGTGAGCCACAATAGATCCTTGCAGTCGCAGTGGAGGGTAGCATAACTACCTACTCACTTTCAATAGAATAGAATAGAACCATCAAAGAAATCCCGACTCATCGTTCACAGGTAATCCGGATTTTGAATACATGATGTAAGGATTAAGAATTGTTTGGCGGGAGGGCAGCGTCAGCCGCACCCAGTTAGGCCACAGTTAGGCCCATTGTAGTTCCTCCCCCCTGATAGTTAGACCCACTCCGCACTGTCGGCAATTGTCAGAATTTGTGCGGGCGACCATTGCCATCCGGGTCTTTCACGATTTGGGGTCTCTTCTCTTAGTACCTTTCTTATCTTTGACAGCGCTGGACACTCGTGAAGTATGTGTCTTGATGTTTCTTCTTCATTGCATCCTCGACAAAGGTCATGAGTGGCGATTCCCATCATACATCGTGTAAATAACTAATATTTCAATTTCGTACAGATTATTATAGTTCGGATTAGCATAGCTTTACTCTACTTACTTGGAGTTATCATTTATTTTTTTCAGTGTAATTTTAGCGCTATTCGTAATTCTACTCGCGGAACACAAACACTTGATATTATTTAAAAATGTGTTTTTATTGTTTTTATAATACATTTTTATATATTTTTTAATATCGAAAAAAATCATACTTCATACACCAACTAACAAAAAAAAAAAGAGGGGACCGTTATTTTTCCTTCTTGTAAATTCATATAAAAAAAATTGTAAACAAGTGATAAATTAGGGAAGATAGAAAAAGAAAACAATGAAAGAATTATTTGAAACAGAAAGATGAAAATGCGTACAGGACAATCGAAAACCCAACTGTCGGAGTACAGAAGTGTAGTTTTTAGGCAATAAATAAGTATACAGGGTGATTTAAAAAAAGTATCAATCTGTTAACTTTGTTTTTAGTTTTAATAAAACACAAATTCCTTTAAAAATATTGGATGAGAAAATATGTTTATCCAGAATTGTTAAATCAAAATTATCAAGATAAAATTTATGATAAGTTTTTTTTAACCAGAACTGATAACTCAAACATTTGAAGATAAACATTAAAAGTGCGATTCTTTTCGCAATCTACAACAAGTTAGTCTTACAAAGACTATATCAAACACTCACTGAAACAACTACTTTGACCCAAATTGTTACATTTGCAGTAGGTTACTGTATGTAACAGCAAACACTTGTTGTATAATTCAATGTCCGTCGGGGTATTAGCCCGGGAAGTAGTTGTTTCAGTGAGTGTTTGATATAGTCTTTTTAAGACTAACTTGTTGTAAATTGCGAAAAGAATCGCACTTTTAATGTTTGAAGTATTCTGCAACCAAGAATGGGCAATTTCATTTATACTTAAATTTGAAGATAACATTTATTATCATTTGTTACCCAGAATTGATAAATCAAAAATATTTTTTCTTTCTTAACCAATCAAATCAAAGATTTTTTCTTTTCCCCATACGCAGATAGAAATTATTTTGGGGAGGAGGGGGATTATGACTTCTTAATAAACTAACAAATTGTATCAGAAACTGAAAATACCTTATAATTACGATTAAAAATTAAAATTTTGGGGGGGTTTATAACCCCCTAACCCCTCCTCTATATACACCACTAAATATGTAAATCAAAGGAAAAGTATTGTTTCTACTGTTATGGTAAAGTGTTTGACAATTTAAGTTTGATGGAAATGTAAATATTTTGTTAATCGGCATACATTTTTTTCAAACACCCTGTATGTATATTAGGACTAGGATGTTAGGCGATTGTAAAAAAGAGGATTTGGAAGAGGGAGGGGAGGAAATGAAAGTTGGGCTTTCTGTATTCGTACACAACAACCAATCGAAAGTACCGTCAAATATTTTCAGACGCACTCAGTTTTTCTTTTTTAATCATCATAGTCAAAATTTAGCATCAGGTGATGATAATTAAGAAAAAAAAATGTTACTAAATTTTCCTAGCCGTTGAGAAATCAATGTTTCGAGATGGGGGGGCTCAGGTGCGGTCCGGTCCATCCGACACACGAAAAAAAAAAAAAGAAAACAAGAAGAAAAAAGTGAGGTTGGATTTATCTGTCTCAACGGCTGGCACCGGATCGACGGCGGCCGCGCCTGCGCTCCGCGTCTCCCTTTTCAGCCCGGCGAGGTGTCGAAAACAAAAACAAAAAAAAAAGAGGAATCGTTTGAATGATAAAATCATCGAAGAGAAGTAATTATAATGATAATAATCGTGAAAAAATTTACTAAAAACTGAAGGGTCGGGTTTTATTGCATGCTCGCGTTGTGCTGTGGCGGGACGACCTGCTGTTGTTGGTTCACCGGCGACTGACTTAACGCTGTGTCTTTCATGTGTTTCTCGACCTAAACAAAGATAATTCACTGTCAAAAGGATAAAAACAATGTAATATAAGTTTTCTGTTTACTAAAGAGTTTTACGTTGATAATAAACTGTTCGCAGACATTTTTCTATAGTGCCAGACATTTTAAAACTAATCATTTAACTGTGATTTGAAAAAAAAAACTCTTGGTTAAATTTCACTAATATTAGTGCAATTTAACCAACTGTTTTCTTTTTCAAATCATATGTTTCACCACGTGAAAGACGAGAAACTTGTTCAAGATAATCATTTAACTTTCACTCTATGATATAATAATAATTACTAAAAACTTTATTGATTGATTGATTTTATCTAGTTTATTACATTCTGAACTTTCTGGAATAAATTTTTTGTGACATTAAACTCAAAAAACATTTACAACCATATTTATAGAATTGCCATTTAAATCGTAATAGTTTAATGCTACTTCATTTCTACTAGACTCGTTCAAACACAATACTAACATTTCATATTAACCCATTAAGCGAAATTGATGCATACACGAAACATTATTAATTTTCGGTTATTTAATTAGTAAATAAATTAATTTGGTATATTATATTATTTGACCTGACTTGAAAATGTATGAAGAAAAATGTAAATATTTTGTTATTTAAATATTTCGATTGTTACTCATTTAAAAAAAAAATAATGTAAATGTATTTCTAACTTCACAATATTTCAGCGTTTTATGCGCAGGGCGCATGAAGTAAAATTTCGAGTTTAGAAAAGCCTGAAAATTTGGTTTGGCCGCTCCGCTTCGCGGAGCGACCAAACCAAATTTTCAGGCTTTTCTAAACTCGAAATTTTACTTCATGCTTAGTCTGGGAGTGGAATCACTCGTTCTAAACTTTATACTGCACGTTTTTATATGAAATCGATGAATGCCTGAAATTTTACAGCATATACACTATGTGTATTTAGAAAAAAAATTCACAGTGTTTAATACAATAAGTCATTCATAGTTTCATATAGAAGTGCAGAATTTTACCTAAAATCAACTTTTAGAGTTATCTCTATAATTGCTCGGCCGTTAATAGGTTAATAGAACAAAATCTAAATGTTATAAATTTGTTTTAAACTATTGATAAAATAAACATGGCAACATTGCATTTTCACTCCAACTAAATTTGAAGTAATTTAGAGAGATCGAAACGAAGTGTCCGGCTGAAACGAGGTGTTGGACCGCTAGCGTTCGAGCAGTTCGGGTCGCGCTTAACCTACAAAACTCCCGGAATCCGTTGGGGTTTTATTTGTTGTTATCTTCTGTGCATTGTAAGTCTCCTTTTATTAGTTTATCTTTATAAATAATAAGAGCCGAATACAGATAGTAGTTGTTAGTTACAATGGCAATGTGTTCGGCGGGGGAGCCCCCCCCCCGGCCGAACCTCCTGACATTCGCAAAGATCAGATAATTGAGTTTAAAAATAGCGACAGAGCACCTTTTTTGGTATATATTGAAAAACAAAACAATAACGGCGTGAATTCCTCTTCTATTCATGAGATGGTAATAGGAAATTTACTTTATAAATCGGGATTTGATGTTATTACTTCGAGAAGAGGAAGAAATCGTGTTTGTGCTCAATTTAAAAATTACAAGGATGCAAATAAATTATTAAATTCAACAGTTTTTCTTGAGAAGAATTCAATCAAATGTTTCATTCCCGCTCAATTTATTTCAACAAAATGCATAATTAGGGAGGTTGACCCCTCCTTCTCAGAAGAGGGAATTTTAAATAATTTAAACTTAAATAATCCCTTCCAAACCCTACAAGTAAGACGTTGGAAAAGAAAAGAAATTAATAACGGAGTTGAGGAGTTTAAAAATACTCATTCTGTGGTTATTACGGTTAGAAGTAACTCTCCCCCTCTTAATGTTAAATTGTTTTGCACAAACAAAGTTCCAGAGATGTATATTTTTCCTGTCACGCAGTGTCATGCTTGTTTAAGATATGGCCATACAAAAAAAATATGCAAAAGTTCATCCCGTTGTGACAAATGTGGATCGGGAGAACATCTGGCTGATAAATGCGCTGCCTTATTGGCTTCTTGTATTCATTGCTCGGGCTCTCACTCCTCTACTGAATCCGGTGTATTGGCCAAAAATCGAATCTGCCCTGAGTATCTAAGGCAAAAAAAAGTAAAAGAGTATATCTCTAGACACAATGTTTCATTTACTGAAGCAATTGCACTATTTCCACCTATTAATAAAAATAGTAATGTCCCAAACCCCCCTCTTTGTAATAATTTGATACCATCTAATTATAACTTTCCCCCTATTTCTTCTTCTCCTAATATTGATTCTTTTCGTCGTACTCCGGGTACCTCTTCCTATATTTCGGTATTAAAAACAAATAAGAAACGTTCCCCCTCTCCCAAAGAAGACCTATCATTTAAACAAAAATATCTAGATATAATTCACTCAAAAGACGCAGATTCGCCTAAAAAACAGTGTTTTAATAATCCTTCCTCTGAGGTCTCCTCCCCCTCTTCTGAAAGAGTTGATGACGAATTTTCTAACCTCATTACACAAGCATACACAACCTATCCTTCTTTGTTTATTCAAACAATTTTAAACGTAATTCCAGTCGACACTCTAATTAAAATGATAAATTCTTCCTCCTTAAACAATGTCTCAACTCAAGATTCTACAATGGAATCTGAGGAGTTTTAACTCAAATAAAGCAAATTTATTAAATCTAATTGATACCCATAACCCTCATATTATCTGTCTGTCCGAAACATGGACTAAACCATACTCATCTATTAAGATTAGTGGATATAATACTATACTAAAATCACGAGCTGATGGTATGGGTGGTGTGGCTCTCTGTATAAGAGCTTCTTTACCCTATCAAGAAATCCATCTAGATCCTGATATTTTCATCAATAATTCTCAATTTATTGCCATTAAACTTCATTCTTTCAATATTGTATCAGGATATATCCCTCCGTCCTCCTCCTGTAATCTGCTATTTTGGGAATCACTCACTAAAGGATTTAGTCCCTACATTCTAGCTGGTGACTTTAACTGTCATATTAGTCAAATTAATGGTACTCACTCGAATCTAAATGGTAGAATTCTTTGGGAATTCATTGAAACAAATAACTTAATTGTAAGCAATGACAGCAATCCTACTCACTTCGGATCTCTTTATCCAAGGAAGAGTATCATCGATCTATTTTTGGTTTCTCCATCTCTAGGTTTAATTTCTTCTTCTTTTACATTATTGGACACTTACGGAAGTGACCACTTCCCAGTCTCTTTAGATGTAACTATTAATTTGAATGCCCTAAATCCATTTAGAAAAGTTTTAAAACCTACACGTAACTTTAAACTTGCGGACTGGAATCAATACGAAGAAGAACTATCTTCAACGATCGCTTCTGAAATGTCTTATGACGAATTTGTGGATTGCTTAAACTCTGCTTCTGATAATTATATCCCTATGAACCATCCTGTTTATAGACCTAATATTTGCCCCTGGTGGGACAACACGTGTTCTCAAGTAAAAAAAGACAGAAAAAAAGCTATTAGAGATTTCTATACTACAGGCTCAACATCATCTCTTGTGTTAGCTAAAAAAGCTATAGCTGTCTCTAGAAAGACTTTCAATAGTAGGAAGAAAAAATCTTTTATTGAATATTGTGAGTCTATTTCTAGATTCACTCCTGTTTCGGAAGTTTGGAAAAAAATCAAGATTTTTAGAAAGTCTTATTTACCTAAAGCCATTGCCCCTGGTAACTCTGAAGTTTTAAACTCTTTTTTTAGGTCTCTGACTCCTCCTTTTGTAGAACCACTGATAAATTTTAATATTTCTTTATCCCCTGCCCCCTCTTCCTCCTTCCCATCGTCAAACTTTACCCTAGCAGAATTAAATTCTGTATTAGATAGTTTAAAGGATTCTTCCCCTGGTATTGATAACATCTCCTTTTCCATGATCAAACATCTCCCATTCAATGGTAAATTGTGTCGTCTTAAGCTCTTTAATAATATTCTTTTAACTGGTAACATCCCGGAAGCTTGGCGATCGCAAATTATCTGTTCTATTCTTAAACCGGGCAAAGATCCTAATATCTCCGATAGCTACAGACCCATATCCCTATCCTCTTGCTTTAGGAAAGTCTTTGAACACTTAATTAAAAATAGATTAGGATGGAGAAAAATAAACTATACCCTTCTTCTCAGTTTGGGTTTAGAAAAGGCAAGTGTACTGTTGACAATATTTTAAAACTGACATCTGATATTCAATCCGCTTTTTTAAATCAGGATTTTACCGTTGCCCTTTTTATAGACATTTCAGCAGCATATAATTCAGTAATACCGCAAGTTCTCATTACTCGTCTGCATTCCATTGGAATTCCTTCTAATATTTGTAATTGCATCTGGTCTCTAATTAAAAATAGAATCACTGAATCAAACACTTACTATGTTTTTACCACAAAATATTTATTGTATGTATATATATTATATTACACAAATATACACATAAATTCACGACTTAAGTTTCGACGTTTGACGGTCATTATCACTTGATAATGACCGTCAAACGTCGAAACTTAAGTCATGAATTTATGTGTATATTTGTGTAATATAATATATATACATACAATAAATATTTTGTGGTAAAAACATAGTAAGTGTTTGATTCAGTGATCATGAATTACCACGTAGTTACGGTCGCAACCATCATTATGATTAAAAATAGAATACTGTATCTTAGAGATGATTACTCTTTTTCTAATCCTCGCTCCTCGTTTATTGGTCTCCCGCAAAGCTCTGTCCTTAGTCCGGTTCTTTATATTATATATACTCTCCCCCTTCAAAATATCATATCTCCTTATTGCTCTATACTGCAATATGCCGATGATGTTGCGCTATACTGCTCTGGAAAAAATATTCAGTCATTATATAATAGAATTAACCAAGCTTTATTTGAATTGTCAGACTGGCTTTCTGCAAACGGTTTGTCTCTTTCTCCTTGTAAATCTTACAATATTATATTTATGAGGAGAAATAGAAATCTGCCAAATTACAGTTTGTTTTTTGAAGGTGTTCCCATTCCTAAAGTCACACAAGTAAAATATCTAGGTATTATACTAGATTATTCACTTTCTTGGAGACCATATATAACACAACTTCAGGTGAAAGTCAACAAATCTCTAAATATTTTCAAATGTCTGTGCCGCACTTGGTGGGGATCAGACCCAGGGACACTAATTATTTTATACAAATCTATAATTAGATCACAGTTAGAATATTGTATATTTGCTCTCTCCCCCTTAAATATTACCCTTTCTAAAATCATAGATAGACTCCAAACATCCTCCCTTCGCATTATTTTGGGTTGCATGAAGTCTGCTCCTTCGAGAGCTTTGGAGGTAGAAAGTGGGGTTGGGTTCCTCCTATCTTTGTTCGAGCTGATTATTTGGCCAGAAAATATTTTCTTAAATCTATCTCAAACAATAATTACATGGTAAATGATTCCCTTAACCATTTATTAGAATTATATCAGAAAAAGCATAAACCATTATGTTCAATAGTAGAAAATTACGTCCTTGTCTCCTCATTTAATACCTTTATTTCTCCTAAAATCCCATGTTATGACTCTTCCTATTTTTCAAATTTCTTTCCTATTGATATTATTTATAACATAAATATCGCAAATAGTTGTCAGTCTGATATAGATCATAGGTTTAAGGAGATTGCTTCAGAGAGGTGGCCTGGTTATACATATTGCTTCACCGACGGTTCATTTTCGGATTTATCTGCAATTACTGGGTGTGGGATTTATATTGAAAATAAAATATCCTACTCATTTAGAATTCCGCATACCTCCTCAATCCATACAGCGGAACTCTCAGCTATCCTTGAATGCGTAAAACTTATTCAAGAGCTTAATCTTAAGAAATCTGTAATTTTTACAGACTCTAAATCTGCTCTCTTTTCTATCTATAAAAAGGGAATATTACCTAACAGACATCCAATATCTTCGAATATTCGTTCGTTGATATATAAAATGTATACTGAAGGGTTTAAAGTCATTTTTTGTTGGATCCCCAGTCATTCAGGGATTCAAGGAAATGAAACGGCAGATTACTTAGCTAAATCTACAGCAGTTCTTCCTCTTCTCGAACATTCTTCCCCCTGTAAAGATTACTTTAACGTGCTTAAAACCAGTCTCAGATTAAAATGGCAGGATATTTGGTCTACATCATCTCATCACCTTAAATATTATTCGATACACCCAAAAATTCCCGTTTACACTTGGTTCTTTGACCCGAAGGTCAAAGGGCGAAGGTTTGTTACTTCTATGATACGTTTAAAGATGGGTCATAATTCATCACCGAGTCATTTATTTAAAATAGGTGCAATCTCCTCCCCAAATTGTTCTTGTGGAGAATTTGGAGATTTAAATCATATTTTATTTTCCTGCAATAAAGAAATTCATAAGTGTCAAATTCTGTATTCGGATCTTATTTTAGCTGGTCACTATGCCCCTCTCTCAATTCTGTCTGTTCTGTCTTTCCCCTCTGTTAAAACATATTCTATCCTCTTCTCCTTTTTATCTGATACTAACATGTTTATCTAATTCTATGTTTGTTATTAGTCTATTTAAGGGTTATCCCTCCACTAATAATTTCCTTCCACTGTTTCAACCTTGAAAAGTACCTTCAAATCAAGTAGCTGTGGCTGGTCGACAGAGCTGTTTAGCTGAGGCCATTAATAACGCAATAAGAAGAAGAAGTAATTTAGAGGTTATGTTACATTGTTTTTGTTTGTGAACGTTTATTTGCCTGGTCAATTTTAGTTCAAATTTGCTTTAAACAAGTGTTTTCCACTCCCAGATTAAGCATGAAGTAAAATTTCGAGTTTGAAAAGCCTGAAAATTTGGATTTGCCGGGCGGAGCGAAGCGAGCCCGGCAAATCCAAATTTTCAGGCTTTTCAAACTCGAAATTTTACTTCATGCGCCACCGGTATAAAACACTGATTTTATATTAACTTCAAAATATACTGATTAGGTAAGTATGTACAATAATGATTTATAGCATTATAATTTTATAAATTTTAAATCACCTTATCATTAATGGCAAATGAGGTTATGTATAACACAGATCTTTCTGTCTGACACTAGGGGTATTATGCAATTAAATTATTAGTTGTAAACTAATAAAAGTAATCTACTTAAATGTTTTATTAATACAAAAATGTTAATATCATCCTTAAAACTGTGTTAAAGCTGTATGCTAACATCTATTTATAAGGCCTGCGGTGGCCCGCAGCCTAACTTCAGGGTAGACCAGAGACTCAAGGTAATATGTATCCATTATTGAAAGATGACTTTGTTGTCCTTGTATTTATAAAGTGCGATCCCAACCTCAAATTTTGTGTGCCTCGACGCTGTGGCCGACCCTGAAGTTAGGCTGCGAGCCATCGCTGTATAAGGGAGACAGTGGGCCCGGCCCGTTCATCAAAGACAACACTTGGGAGTTTACTGCTAACTCTTGGGGAATGCTTTGATGACCGGATTGTTAATAGAGTACGTGTTCGGGAATTTTGCAATCCTACAAAATAGACAACCCGACACCATATGGTAAAAGGGAATACTGATTATATATATATATATATATATACAAAATAGACAAACCGGAGTACCGTTCATTAGATACCAATATACATTACAAACAAATTAAAACATGTTAAATGTTGAACATTTTGATGAACGGGCCCAGCGATTTTTTTTGTGACATGTCTACTCAATTTCCAACCTTTAACACTTGCGACATTCGTTTGTTATGAAGTTGTTTTCTGTCAATTATTTTAAGGTTATTTGTATTTTTTGTGATTACCGTCGTTGGTAACTTACGACTTTTTTAATATAGCTATATTCCCCGCTGGTGGAGTTCCCCCTGATATTTTCTAGTTGGTATGGCGGCGAGATGACGACGTGGTCGAAGACGATGATGTCGGAGTTCCTCCACCGGACCTCCTTGATCGTCTTGGCGATCGCTATGAACAGGCGCTGCCCCTCGGGCGTCACGTTCGCCGACATCGACGTCAGCAGCCTCCTCTTCTGTTCCACTTGGTTGCGTATGCGAGAGTTTAACTAAACGAAAACAACACGCATAACCGTAAAGTTCTCGTAATGTCATTCTAACTTGATTCAAACCATCAGAGCCTAACCTCATTTTTAATTATGTTAAAATGAATTCCAATCATCTAACCTAACCTGAATCATCCCAACATAAAGCTACATAATTATTTTTAGGTTTTAAAAAATAATACATCGTTTTACACAGTGTTTCTTAATTCAGTTAATCAGGGCCGATAGTCTCAAAATTGGTCGTACGATTTGATCATACGAAATCTATCATTTAGGCCCAGTTGCACGAAAAACGTTGAACTTGAGTTCAAGCTGAACTTTAGTTCAAGATGACAGTTCCTATTGTTCTAATGTCACTTTGAACTTGAGGTTAGAGTTGAACCAGTTCAATGTGTCTGGTGCAACTGGCCCCTAGATTGAGATTTAGCATGTGAATTTGACAGTTCGGTTAAGTTTTAATGGCTGCACCGCCCAAGGAGGATAGGATAGAGATTTAGCATGTGAATTTGACAGTTCGGTTAAGTTTTAATGGCTGCACCGCCCAAGGAGGTGCACACAAGCCTTAAAGGCCCATTGTGATATAGTTTGGCAGTTAGCGTGCAATCATTTTTAGGAATAACGGCTCAGGAGAGAGTAACCAAAATTGGTTTGTTAGAGACGTGCGCAAGAATATGAATAAAAACGACTTACCCTTTGTAAATTTAAGGATTGTGGAACTTCTGGTAACGTCGTCACTTCTTTCTTCACTTTCAATTCACTGACAAGGGCCAAATTGATAAAATGTACGTCATGCATGTGTGGGGTCCCGTTGTTTGTAATACATTCTAAATCTTAATTAAGGAAACTTAACGACATCGCTGGACAATAATTAAAAGGTAAACAAAACCAACCAATATTAGAAAATTCAAAAAAGAAAAACACTTCTTATTAAAATTCCACAAACTTTGTAATTCACTTTAATAATGCAGTAAAAACGTAGTAATAAAACATTTATGGATAACTCGAGTTAACGTGAATAAATTTGATCAAAATTAATATCCAAACCGCAGGACAAAACAGCATTTTTTAAATCCTATAGGCCTTATGATTTCTCCTTCGTTAAGACTTTCGTTAGCTAAATAATTGATTAGTGAGTGAGTGGAAATATATAAAAATTACCATGTATGATGAAAACAAACAAAATTAACGACTGCCTAACTTTTACGAAGAGAAAACCATACGAACAGCGACACCTCACAGCCTAACTTCAGGGTACGCCACAGCGCCAAGACACACATAATTTGAAGTTGGGATCGTGCTTTATAAATACAAGGAATTGCACAACAAAGTCACCTTTTAATAACGGATACATATTACCTTGGGTCTCTGGCCTACCCTGAAGTTAGGCTGCGAGCCGCTGCTGCATACGAACTAATGTCATAACATAAACGGCAATACATTATATATTATTACTGTACTGTTCTATTTCTTTAGACACCCATTCTCCCAGGACTATATTATATATATAGTCTTTATTCAAAAATGGATACATGCTTCATTTAAAATCACAATCACAAAAAATTACATATTAAAAGAAGTACTGCTGCCAATTGAATGCGTCAATAAACATAAGTGATACATAGATACACATAAAGAATATACAAGTACATATTGCCGTTAGTTGTTTACTAACCAAGAATTATAAAGCCTTAAATCTTGATAAGAACCATCTGTTGATTCTGATGAATTGTATTAAAATTTGCAAAGAAACAAACCAAATTGTGTTGTAAATGCAGAAAATACTTCCCGATTAATTAGATTAAACCTGACTTAAATAAGACTTACATATAATCCAATAAACATTGTTTGGGAGTATATTAAGTTGTTGGGAACGAATAGGTTGTAATTAATAGCGTTTTTGGCTTACACAGAATCGATGCGCACGGAACGTGGGCAATGCCGACATTCTACTGTCTTTGTTTTCAAACTGCGTTATTCTGTGCGTCAAAATAACTGCACCGAAAATAGAGCACTCACTACTTGGAATAGATTGTAATTAATAGCGATTTCGGCTTACACAGAATCGATGCGCACGGAACGTGGGCAGTGCCGACATTCTACTGTCTTTGTTTTCAAACTGCGTTATTCTGTGCGTCAAAATAACTGCACCGGAAATAGAGCACTCACTACTTGGAATAGATTGAAATTAATAGTGTTTTCGGCTTACACAGAATCGATGCGGACCGAACGTGGGCAGTGCCGTCATTCCACTGACTTTGTTTTCAAACTGCGTTATTCTGTGCGCCAAAATAACCACCGGAAATGGAGCACTCACTACTTGGGCCAGTGTCGCTTTTTAACCATCAGTCGGCTTGAATGGAGATTTTAATGCCAAAAGTTCAAGAGCAGAAAACGCAAAACCTTTGCACTAATGAGCACTGGAGCCGGTAAGCAGAAAACCCTATAAGAAACAATTGCTTTGAATTAACAAAACTCCACTATAAATACTTTTACTCGATGTAGCAACTAACAGGTCAACCCGACACATGAATTCACACTAAAACCTCACTAGATCCCACCCCCACAAAAAAAAAGAAAACACACCCCCACGTGTTTTCGCCCCCTCGCAACACAAACCCACGAGCGGATGAGAATTCCAAATCGTGCGACAGCGAAACCCAACCTATCCGTACTTGTGTGTGTGTTTACCATTGAGCGGAGCGGACGTGTTTTCTCTCGTGTGCAGTGCGGAAAAAAAGGATACTCAGTATTAAGATTTTTGATTGTGGATCGAAGGCGAGCACTTCGCCCTCGACCTCCTTGTTGTAGCACATCCGACACCAGACGGTACTGCCTAACGTAAAACAATCGGAAACGGTGGCCATTTCGCACGGGAAAATATACAATAAATATTCGGCCTCGCGCAAAAAACGGTTCACCACCACCACCACAGCCAGCAGCCGCAAACGCCGTCACGTTGGCACCGCCGTTTATTGACGTTTGGCACTACTGTCAAAAAATTGATTGTCAGTGGGAAATCACAACGTTGCCGGACTTAAAATGTTTAAATAAACATTAAACTCCATATTTTGCGTTGTTTATTATTTAGTTTGAGAGACGGAAAAATAAATAATTATCATGTGTATTAAAAATTGTTCAAAAAGTTTCGGAAAATAGTGAAAATAAATGATTCTATTTTGCCTCGGTAAGGCAGTTTTCTGTAATTTTGACTAATTTTAAAATTACAAAAGTATTGCCGATAAAATTAAAATCCAAAGTTAACACTTTTATTTAATTGTTAACAATTATAAACGTTTGCTTTTCACTAATTAAAATATTGATATTGATTAGTTATAGCTACATGGGGCCGTATGATCTCCCTTCATTAAGGCGTTCGTTAACTAAATAATTGATTTGAGAGAGTAAAAACATATTAAAATTAACTTGTACAAACAAAAACAAACCAAATTAACGACTGTATAACTTTAATCATTTTAAAATCAGCAGGAAGAAATTGAAGAGCTCTGCACTACCAATATTTATTTAATTATACAAATGTTGAAAGATCAATTAAGAACTTGTTTATTACTAAAACGCATGTTTTTCTTTACAAGTATTAAGATTGTTTTAAATTTTTCTAAAATGTGATTTATGTAAATTAAATTCAAACAATTTGTCAGAAACAGTTATCTGTTGTTCCAATAATACATACAGATTGTCCGAATATAGGTGGAACGCTATAGAAACTTTTCTATTTCCAATTTAACAAAAAAATGTACTCTTTGTAAACTCGTCTGAATGCTTTTAAAATAGGATGTGAGCACTTTTCCGAAGTCTAACATATACAGTGAACAAGATAAAAACATTTGAAAATGTGTTTTAATAGAAAAAAATGGCAACTATACGATTACATGATCCTTTTTTAACAGTGAGACAGAAAAAAGTGTATTGAGTATTATGTGCGACAGAACATCAACATTTTCTTTAATATCTGCTTCATTTCTTCATTTATGTTTGGGTCATTTGAGTTACTATGATCTACTCTAAAATGTCGAGGGAGCTTTCTCGTTTATTAAAACTTTCATGATCGTCACGTGGGGACCATGAAGTTTTAATAAACGGAAAAACCCCCTACACGCCACGCCAATCGCATGATTTTCGCACCTATTAAAACATGTCACGTGGTGCAAATTCGGACTTCATTCATACTTTTTAATAACTATATTTATCAATTATTTATGCAGAAAACTGAATACTTTGATTTGGTAGAAATTTATTTTAAAGTTATTTTTGTAAAGTGAATAACTTTAAAATATAATTTACGAGTATAATGCTAGTTACGACATAGGGCAACAGATGTCGACACTAATTTAATTTCGTTGCAGAAACATTTCTCGCAAAAGGTGGATTAATATGTATCGTTGATTACCAAAGCACT
Organism: Philonthus cognatus; assembly: GCA_932526585.2. Classification (NCBI taxonomy): domain Eukaryota; kingdom Metazoa; phylum Arthropoda; class Insecta; order Coleoptera; family Staphylinidae; genus Philonthus; species Philonthus cognatus. The sequence goes on from OW052242.1 coordinate 139,981,275, forward strand.
TAGTTTTTGAAAATCCATAAATACTCTAATAAATTAATAAATAAATTATTTCTGATTTTCAACTTATTATATTTGCTTTCACTACAATTGTTTCGCAACGATGTATTTTCTTCAGGTAAAGAATTTTAATTAAAATTCTTCACCTAAAGAAAAGTTGAAAAACAAATATTTTACACAGACATCACCAGCGACGGCTCGCAGCCTAACTTCAGGGTAGGCCACAGCGCCAAGGCACACAAAATTTGAGGTTGGGATCGCGCTTCATAAATACAAGGAATTGCACAAGAGTCACCTTTCAATAACGAATACATATTACCTTGGGTCTCTGGACTACCCTGAAGCTAGGCAGCGGGCCGTCGCTGGACATTAAATTTAAAATTATGACAGTATATATTTTTTTATTTTGTGTATCTTTTATTAAGTCGCTGGTATTTATTTTGTGTTGCTTCGAGTTGTTTGAGTAATATCATAGATTAAATTAGATTGATAACTCATAGGGGGCTCCACGTATGATGATTTTAGTTAACCGACCCACTCGATGGGACGGCGCTGCAATCGCAAATGACGTCATTGGGCGCGGGGAGCGGGCGGGCTTCTTGCTAAGCGGGGAGTGCGGTGCAGGGGGTCATAACATTGAATGGAGGGTGCGGTGCGGGGAACATCGCACAGTATTAAATTACCGTGCGTTGCGAAAAATAACAAAGACCTAATGAACATGTTAAATGTATATTTTAAAAGTTATTACAAATATATTTCTGTATATGTCAAAACCTTATCACAGTGTGTCAATTACATTTCACTTCTCAACAAAATGTCTGCAGTTCGTCAAAAAATGCATCTGAGAAATAAAATAAGAGGTCTCCTTAACCGAGAATGGATGTTGGCGTAAGTAGTGTTCCATACAGTGAATTTTTCTTTAAGGTAAACATATGCATAAGCTGTAAATTTTCCGACATTCGTTGTTTTTCAAAAGAGTTCAATATGAAGCTTTAAACGAGTGTTTTCCACTCCCAGACTAAGCATGAAGTAAAATTTTACTTCATGCGCCACGCGTATAAAACACTAACATATTGTGAAATTTATATATATTCGTATTTCACTTGTAATCTGTGTTTTATACGCGTGGCGCATGAAGTAAAATTTCGAGTTTAGAAAAGCCCAGGAAATTTGTCTCGGGTCGCTGCGCGACCCTCGACAAATTTTCACGGGGCTTTTCTAAACTCGAAATTTTACTTCATGCTTAGTCTAGAAGTGGAAAACACTCATTTAAAGCTTCAAATTTAACTTAAAAAAACAAGGAATATCTAAAGATTTACAGAAAATAGGTTGAATTTGGAATACTTATACTCCCTGTATATACAAATACTGTAGAACCATCATAACTTGCCGTTGCGCAGTGGCAAAATTGTGGGCGGAGCGAAAGATAGGCGGTCTCGATAGGTTTCGTGACGAGTTCGAGCGCGTGGTACATTCATTCATAATTTTTTGCTAATTTACTAGAGCTTATAAATGTTTTATTTTCCTTCAGGAATGCGAATTGTTTTGCACCTGAGAAAATCAGGAACTTATCAGCTTTCATACTTGCTCATAATCATATTACGAAGAAATATAATAATTATTCTTTGTTGTTACAAGAGCTTATGTGTATTTTCCCTTGTCGTATTATTGTGTCTCGTCGACTACAATTTTAACAAAATACATAATTATGCTGAGGGGAGCGACCGACCATCTACGCTGTTGAGTTATAAATGAATAGCGCGCGCGAAGAACACGTGCTTGCTTATTCCAGCTACTGTACTCGGCCGCCAGATCGCCTCTCTCTCTTGTTTCATTTTCGCTTCCTCTCTGCGCGTCTGGCCAACTTAATCTGGTTAAGCAGTACAAATAAAACATTTCCAGACAAAAGTTATTGTTACTGCAAAAATGTTCAGCAAAAGTATTTGGTATTTAGTGAAACTCATTTCGTAAATCGGGAAATCTTTTGACTTATATTTGACAAGGTGAAACATATTTGGGATATAGTGAATCTCATTTGATCAATAGTGAAATGCAACAGAAAAACTATGTAATTGAATTCAAGACATTAATTTATGTTTGGGTACTTTGTGACTAGATGGAATTTCAGAATTGCTTGATCCAACAGCAACAGGAACATTCTCCATGGAAGTATGCTCCTAGCTCGGTGTGAAGAAAATCTTCACGTCCGTGCTTGTTTCATGCATAGTACTTGAAGATCATTCACTAATACTAGGAAGAAATAAAGAGAAATAATGTAGACACACTGGTTTTAAATGTATTTGACTGCAGATTTAATTAAAAGAATACACAATGGCTTAAAAACTTAAAATATTACATAAACTTACGGTTTTCATTATTTCATTATACAAATGTTGAAAGAATTGCTTAATCCAAAGATTCAGAATTGCTTAATCCAACAACGGGGATATAGTCCATGAAAAAAATGCTCCTAGTTCAGTATGATGAAAATATCCACGACCATGGATATTTAGTATACTTGAAGATTATCCACATGTACTAGGAAGAAAAAAGAGAAATAATGTAGTAACACTCTGGTTTTAAATTTGTTTGACTGTAGACTTATTTAAAATAATACACAATACGTTAAAATTTAAAAATATACATACTTACGGTTGTAATTATTTATATTTAATAACGCTTATCTTGAAACGATTTCGTCTTATCGGCATTTTTGTGCCTTCAGATCCGACGGATCTGACAGCTGTTGATTGAAAACAAGCCCACGTTAGAAATTGCGGGAAATTTAAAGTTCCGACATATGCGCCCTCCCATCGAGTGGGTCGGTCAACTATATATGTGAACTTACAGAATCATATAGAGTCGACTGGGACCTTATCACAGTGTGTCAATATGGCGCCCATAAGAAAAACAAAAGTTGGCTATGGTTCTGGAGAAGATATTAAAGTTATTTTAAATGTAAGTACACTACTAAATTCCTGATTAAAAAGTGCCTGTATAATGTAAAAGTTGCAAATTCCTAGATCCAATAGTTTTTGAATAAAAAAATAAAAACGAAATTTGAAAAAACTAGTTTTTTGGCAATATCTCGAAAACAAAAAAAGATATTTCAAATCTGTTTTCGGATTATTGTTGGGCTCCAAATTTCATAAGATTTGCCCTAATTTAACCAACTCTCTAACTCTTCAAATAACCGAGATCCCCATGCATTTCCTCGAAATACGGACACCCTGTATGTCAAAACCTTATCACAGCGTGTCAATTACATTTCACTTCTCAACAAAATGTCTGCAGTTCGTCAAAAAATGCATCTGAGAAATAAAATAAGAGGTCTCCTTAACCGAGAATGGATGTTGGCGTAAGTAGTGTTCCATACAGTGAATTTTTCTTTAAGGTAAACATATGCATAAGCTGTAAATTTTCCGACATTCGTTGTTTTTCAAAAGAGTTCAATATGAAGCTTTAAACGAGTGTTTTCCACTCCCAGACTAAGCATGAAGTAAAATTTCGAGTTTAGAAAAGCCCCGTGAAAATTTGTCGAGGGTCGCGCAGCGACCCGAGACAAATTTTCTGGGCTTTTCTAAACTCGAAATTTTACTTCATGCGCCACGCGTATAAAACACTAACATATTGTGAAATTTATATATATTCGTATTTCACTTGAAATCTGTGTTTTATACGCGTGGCGCATGAAGTAAAATTTCGAGTTTAGAAAAGCCCAGAAAATTTGTCTCGGGTCGCTGCGCGACCCTCGACAAATTTTCACGGGGCTTTTCTAAACTCGAAATTTTACTTCATGCTTAGTCTGGGAGTGGTAAACACTCATTTAAAGCTTCAAATTGAACTTAAAAAAACAAGGAATATCTAAAGATTTACAGAAAATAGGTTGAATTTGGAATACTTACTACTTAAAAGAAAACTCCCTGTATATACACATACAAATAAAATATTTCCAGACGAAAGTTATTGTTACTGCAAAAATGTTCAGCAAAAATATTAAAGGGAGGTCAACTTGTCGAATATGGTCTTCACCTCCGATTTCGACGAAACTTTGCAAAAAAATTCCTCTCAGCAAGCACATTATGAGAAAAATAATAACTAGTGGCGGTCGGAATCGTATGACCTTGAAAAACTTTTTTTTTTATTCACCTATTTATTCAATGACCGTGTCTTTCGCGTGTGTTTGTGTGCGTGCGTGTGCGTCTGCGTGAGCGTGTGTGTGTGTATGATGGTGTGTGTGTGTGTGATGGCGTGTGTGTGTGTGATGGCGTGTGTGTGTGTGTGTGATGGTGTGTGTGTGTGTGCGCGATGGTGTGTGTGTGTGTGCGCGATGGAGTGTGTGTGTGTGTATGATGGTGTGTGTGTGTGTGATGGCGTGTGTGTGTGTGATGGTGTGTGTGTGTGTGTGTGTGATGGTGTGTGTGTGTGTGTGTGTGTGTGATGGTGTGTGTGTGTGTGTGATGGTGTGTGTGTGATGGTGTGTGTGTGTGTGTGTGTGTGATGGTGTGTGTGTGTGATGGTGTGTGTGTGTGTGTGTGCACATGCGTGTTTACGCGCTAAATGTCTTGCCGATTTTCTACTTTCGTCCTTGTTTATGCACAGGAAGAAATTCCTGGTAAAGTTCGACGCCGACAATTTTTGGAATAGCAAGAGTCGTCGGGTTATATTTTGTTTTACATTCAGTATTTCGCTGTTTGCCATGAGTGTCACATTTAGCGCATTTGTCAGTGAAATTTCGGATGACGAAAGGTGCTTGCAATTTTTAATTGATAAACACGTCTTTGCGTCGTTTATTCTTTGTCCGCGATGAGGAAACAATCTTTCGCTAGATCGCGAAAACTTGAGGTATCGGTGCCACGCAACGATATCCGATTCCGACGATTCGAAGAAGAAAAAGAACCTAACCTAACCTAACCTATCCTAACCTAACATAACATAACATAACCTAACCTAACATAACATAACCTAACCTAACCTAATTCGATTCCGACCGCCACTAGTTATTTTTCCCATTATGTGCTTGCTGAGAGGAATTTTTTCACCAAGTTTCATTGAAATCGGAGGTGAAGACCATATTCGACAAGTTGACCTAAAGGGAAAAGTATTTGGTATTTAGTGAAACTCATTTCGTAAATCGGGAAATCCTTTGACTTATATTTGACAAGGTGAAACATATTTGGGATATAGTGAATCTCATTTGATCAATAGTGAAATGCAACAGAAAAACTATGTAATTGAATTCAAGACATTAATTTATGTTTGGGTACTTTGTGACTAGATGGAATTTCAGAATTGCTTGATCCAACAGCAACAGGAACATTCTCCATAGAAGTATGCTCCTAGCTCGGTGTGAAGAAAATCTCCACGTCCGTGCTTGTTTCATGCATAGTACTTGAAGATCATTCACTAATACTAGGAAGAAATAAAGAGAAATAATGTAGACACACTGGTTTTAAATGTATTTGACTGCAGATTTAATTAAAAGAATACACAATGGCTTAAAAACTTAAAATATTACATAAACTTACGGTTTTCATTATTTCATTATACAAATGTTGAAAGAATTGCTTAATCCAAAGATTCAGAATTGCTTAATCCAACAACGGGGATATAGTCCATGAAAAAAATGCTCCTAGTTCAGTATGATGAAAATATCCACGACCATGGATATTTAGTATAATTGAAGATTATCCACATGTACTAGGAAGAAAAAAGAGAAATAATGTAGTAACACTCTGGTTTTAAATTTGTTTGACTGTAGACTTATTTAAAATAATACACAATACGTTAAAATTTAAAAATATACATACTTACGGTTGTAATTATTTATATTTAATAACGCTTATCTCGAAACGATTTCGTCTTATCGGCATTTTTGTGCCTTCAGATCCGACGGATCTGACAGCTGTTGATTGAAAACAAGCCCACGTTAGAAATTGCGGGAAATTTAAAGTTCCGACATATGCGCCCTCCCATCGAGTGGGTCGGTCAACTATATATGTGAACTTACAGAATCATATAGATTCGACTGGGTCTGAGTAATATCTCAATGACAGTGGCATCTTTGAAGGACAAGTTGTACCGTCTTTACCGACAATTACAGATTCCTGTTAAAATAATGACAAGCCTGCAAGGTACTAACTAATTACACCAGACGTCGCTAACATTTTAAGAAAATATTTAAAATCACTTTACTTTAGAGATATCTTTATTTAATGAACAGAGTGTGATATAACTTGCTGGTGTTTATTTTTTGTTGCTTTGAGTTGTTTGAGTAATATCTCAATAACAGTGGCATCTTTGAAGGACAAGTTGTACCGTATTTACCGACAATTACAGATTCCTGTTAAAATAATGACAAGCCTGCAAGGTACTAACTAATTACACCAGACGTCGCTAACATTTTAAGAAAATATTTAAAATCACTTTACTTTAGAGATATCTTTATTTAATGAACAGAGTGTGATATAACTTGCTGGTGTTTATTTTTTGTTGCTTTGAGTTGTTTGAGTAATATCTCAATAACAGTGGCATCTTTGAAGGACAAGTTGTACCGTCTTTACCGACAATTACAGATTCCTGTTAAAATAATGACAAGCCTGCAAGGTACTAACTAATTACACCAGACGTCGCTAACATTTTAAGAAAATATTTAAAATCACTTTACTTTAGAGATATCTTTATTTAATGAACAGAGTGTGATATAACTTCTTGGTGTTTATTTTTTGTTGCTTTGAGTTGTTTGAGTAATATCTCAATAAGAGTGCCATCTTTGAAGGACAAGTTATACCGTCTTTACCGACAATTACAGATTCCTGTTAAAATAATGACAAGCCTGCAAGGTACTAACTAATTACACCAGACGTCGCTAACATTTTAAGAAAATATTTAAAATCACTTTACTTTAGAGATATCTTTATTTAATGAATAGAGTGTGATATAACTTGCTGGTGTTTATTTTTTGTTGCTTTGAGTTGTTTGAGTAATATCTCAATAACAGTGGCATCTTTGAAGGACAAGTTGTACCGTCTTTACCGACAATTACAGATTCCTGTTAAAATAATGACAAGCCTACAAGGTACTAACTAATTACACCAGATGTCACTATCATTTTAAGAAAATATTTCAAATTTAAAATCACTTTACTTCAGAGATTTCTTTATTTTATGAACGGAGTGTGATATATAATATTTAGAATAATTATGAAATTACAGAGGTTAGGCTTTAATTTTTTTTTGTTTGGTTTTATTGGTTTAAAATAAATATAGGTAATTATTACAAACGTTTAAACCAAACAAAAATTATTATATTTGTACTTTTATTTTTTTAAAAACCAGTCAAACATATATTGATCAAATGAGTTTTAGAAAATCAATTTTAATTTGAAATTAAGCACTAGTAGTACAAGGATAGTGGTTTATTAATCAGTCATATAATAATTATTAATAAACTGTTATTAATAAACAACCCACTAAACAAACTTATTAAAGTTATGTTTTTTAACATTAATATAACGTTTAATGTTGCTAAATTGTTAATATAACGTTATTTGTTGCTGTTTTACTCAGTGGGAACTGTGATTGAAGAATTTATAATATGTCAATCAAGGGGTTAAACTTAAATTTCTGAAGAAAATCTTAGGTATTATTTATCTTTAGAAAATCTCACGCAATTAGCAATTCTTTGAAATCTTTGAAAATTCGTAAAATTCCCAATTTTAATCCAATCCGCAAAATTTCCAATTTTAATCCCAGACAATAAAATCTCCATACAAAAACCAACCCCCTTTCCCGACCCACCCTTCTTCCATTCTTCTCCGCGCCCATTGTGAAATAAATCTGTCGAATCCCTTTACCTGAAACCACCCCTTGTAACAAAGACGGGCGGGAATCCCTCGTCAAAAAGGCGCCAACGAAACCTAAAGATCTTTTTCCCTGATTCCGTTAGCGAAACCTACAAAAATCATCTCATCCATTTCACTTCCTGACTTTGCAAAAGCAACATATCAAATATTGAACGAATGTATCCAACAAGAAATTTACGAAAACCCTTATAAAAATCAGAAACAAGAATTAATAACATCGGCAACGCCGCGTTAACAAAACATCTCCGTCCTTTTTCCATTATATTTTTTTTCCGTCCTTCACCGTGCCTGTCAAGTTCGCGACGCGTCTCGTGTGTTTGTGAAGAAAAACCGCGTTTTCCGCGCGGAAATGCCGCCCAATTGATCCTGGGAAAATTGTGAAAACCGCCGTGTTCATTTTAGGGAAAATGGTGTGGTGTTGCCTCGCCTCGCGTGCAGTTTGAAAAAGAAAAGGGAAAGCGCGTACGCCCGCCATATTTACAACAGCGACGTTCACTTCTTAAATTCCGCGGTGGAATCGGAAAATACGTGAAGGTAAGGGGTTGCGTTATCTTTGGTAGTATTTAAATAGATAATGGGTTTAAATAACGATAAGGATGTAATTAGTCGATGCGTTATTACTTTGGTTTATTCGTGCTTGAAAAGTGTGTGGTTATGCTGTCTTTTAGGCACCAGCGATTAACCACCAGTTGCTGTATTTTACAGGATGTGAAATTAATGGTAGTTATTTATCATTTGTCCTTAAATCTTTAAATTATGTAAAGATGATTAGATTAGATTTATTCGTGTTAAATACAAATCGTGGATTTTAAATGTGGTTCAGAAATTTTTGAAGCCAGGGCCATTAATTTCGTCTTTTGTAAATTTAAAAGCCTTGGAGTTGAAGCCCCCCTCCACCAGTCACATCAATCAGATTTTATTGTTATTGTATAGGAAAAGAAGCAAAATGAGGATTAATATTCTTTAAGCCATTCATTTTCACAAAAGAAGAAATCTAGATTATGTCGACTCTTAAAACTGGTTAATCTTACAAATTTTAATGAGATAATCGGGCTGATTCTGTAGGCAAAATGTTGAATTCAACGTATTCTAAGTGGATTTGCCCTTTTTTATGTATACTAAGGGCCGTGATATCCACCTTCTAATAAGGTTCGTAATAGTTAATAAGAACATAATACCATATTGTAAAACGAGAGTGGATAATATGACAATATCTAACAAAGGCAAGTTTGGGGTACGCCGTTGTAGGCGAGTGCCTCAAATGCCGAGTGAGATATAAGCCATATCCACTTTTTTTAACAATATACCATAATGTTCCTATTAACTAGTAGGAACTTTATTAGAAGGTGGATATCATATCACATAAGTAAATAAAGTTGATGAATGAAACAGACAATTTATCATAACTGTATTTATGCCTCTGATTCTGTAAGCAAAATGTTAAATTTAACGTATATTTAACATTTTGCTTATAGAATCAGAGGCATAAATACAGTTACGATAAATTGTCTGTTTTTTATTGCAATTTAAAAAAGCGGTATATTTTAAACCTTAAACAAATCAGTGTTTTATACCGGTGGCGCATGAAGTAAAATTTCGAGTTTAGAAAAGCCTGAGAATTTGGATTTGGGCGCTCCGCTTCGCTCCGCACCCAAATCCAAATTTTCAGGCTTTTCTAAACTCGAAATTTTACTTCATGCTTAATCAGGGAGTGGAAACACTCGTTAGAGGCTTCAACAAGCTTTTATAAAAATAGCGAATGCCCTAACATTTATTAAATTTTGTAATTAATTGTTTTACTCGGACTAAATGTTAAAAACGTTTTTCTGAAAATAACTGATAAATGAGAATGATGTTATTTGAGAAAAACTGCTTAACATATTCTAAGTGAATTTGCCCTTTTTTATCTATACTAAGTAAGTAAAGTTGATGAATGAAATTTACGTTATTTTAACATTTTGCTAACAGAATCAGGGACATAAATACAGTTACGATTGTCTGTTTTTTATTGCAATTTAAAACTTTACTTTAAATCAGTGTTTTATACCGGTGGCGCATGAAGTAAAATTTCGAGTTTAGAAAAGCCTGAAAATTTGGATTTGGGCGCTGCGCTTCGCTCCGCGCCCAAATCCAAATTTTCAGGCTTTTCTAAACTCGAAATTTTACTTCATGCTTAATCAGGGAGTGGAAACACTCGTTGGAAGCTTCAACGACCTTTTATTAAAATAGTGAATGCCCGAACATTTATTAAATTTTGAAATTAATTGTTTTACACGCACTAGCTGCTGAAAAAAAGTATTAAAAACGTTTTTCTGAAAATGACTGATAAATGAGAATGATTTTATTTAAGAAAAACAGCTCTAAGTTTCTCTTAAAGAAAATTATTATTGAAAAAACATTTTCAATACTTTTTTGAACATTTAGTGCATATAATAAATGACAGTTTTGATGCTCATAACAATGACTTATTCTTTCAGTTTGAAAACCATTTCACCCTTACTCATTAATATTCAAAAGATGACAACATGGGGAAAAAAGCAGATGTTCTCTTGCCCTTATTCTCGACAAGAAACACCTGCTTGAATTTTCCGCTGTCAATTAAAGTTCGTCCGAGAATGCAAGCAATATCGAGTTGTTTTCATTGCCATTTCGACATCTCTAAACTCCGTAAACACAATGTTAAAGCAAGCGTTAAATATATGTCGTTTTGTTGGTAATACCTCACAGCATTGCCGCTTGACCACTCGTAATAAATCCAGGCGAAAACTCGCCTGTGAATTTGTTAGAACATTTCAATGCACGTTCAAAATTATGTTGATAAATGGCAGTTTTATGTTATTTGGTGTAGCTCTGGGCCCTCTCCTTGCTGAGTCACTACAGCTTAACCACAATTCACAACTTTTCAGACGGGTTTTTAGATTATGTTGAATGTTTACATGTACTCTTGGCAACAATATAATAATAATAATAATCTTTATTTAGCATCTTTGCTATATAATAACATAGAAAAATATATGTATATCTATATATATATATAAAATAAACATTTGATCATCCTTAATCTATAAATTGTGTATGTATAATAAATTTATCACATAATAATACTTAATATATAATCTTTTTACTACTTTAATAAAATCAGTCTAAAACCATACTTAAATATCTATGTAAAAATAATAAATCCATAATACAACAATACTTATAAATTTATGCAAAAAAAACAATAACTAAAAAGGTAATAATACTTATTTAAAATTTGTACTTATACATATAGGAACAATTAATGCGGGGACTTCAAACCCATTAAAACATTGTCTGAATTCTTGGATATACTATATATTCCATATCAATGTTCTGAATAGATTTGTCGAGGGGGACCCTATCAAAACATCCACACTATTTTTGCCAGCCTATCTACTTGTTTGGCATAATTTTGATAATTTCTTTTAAGTATAAAACTAAAGTGCTTTTTCGTATGTACTAACTTTTAGAAATTAAAATGCCTGTAGTATTTTGCTGTTTCTCCATTAAAATACGCAACTTACATTAAAAATGTGGTTAATGTTTTGCGAATTGTAAAAATTTTCTTTAAAACCAATCGTGTTGGTTTTGTTTTCAAAGCTCACTTTGCTTAAACAAAATTAATTTTGTACAAGAAATCTCTACTCTTTAAAATGTCATTCTTCAGAGAGACTGTGTGGATGTTTTGATCGGGTCCTTGTCGAGGAGTTGAATTTATTTTTGATATGAGTTTATTTTTATTAGATGGATAAACGTTCGACTCCGCATCCCCACCAGAACTCCACGGCCGACTCGGGCTTCTGCTCGTCGACCACCGCGATCCACTCGTCATCACTCGACTTAACCCCCATCACAACCTTCCAGTCGACCCCGTACGACCCGAAAAACGGAGCATCACGCAAACGCAAGATATCACACCTAATCACAACCCCGACCACGCACCTAGCCAGCATCGCCTCGAGCACCCTCAACGAATCGACGATCGCGCAGAGTTTCGAAAAATGCAACATCAGCTCGTTCACCCCGAACTACTACGTGCAGCGGCCAGAGTATGCCGAGCCGGAATCCCCCAGGAAGAAACAGCGATCGGAGCCGTCGACGCCCGCCAAACGCGAGACTGAGGAGCAGGAGGAGACGGAGTTCTTCCGGCTGCACAACAACAGCTTCCAGAAAACCCCCACTAAATATGTTTACCAGCGCCTAGGCTCGCCGGAGTGTAACAAAATTTTATACGGGGGTGAATTGAAAACTAACTCGATCACAAAAAATAATTCATTGCGGTACGATGTTAAGAGGCATTCCCCGGCGAAGAAGCGCCTCTTCAAAATTAACGAATTCGAAGTAAGACGCCGCACTGTTACAATCAACCCCCATAGGAAATACGATCCAGTTAAATATTTCATCGGGGAGAGGAACATCGAGTGCGTTTTCGAGAGGATCTTCCCCTGTCTGAGCGATGAGGATCTGTACAGTTTCGTGCGTGTCAGCAAGGATTGGAGGAAGCTGGTTCTCAGGGACGTGACGGCGTGCGCCAGGTTGGGGAGGTTTGTGGAGGAGGCGAGGAGGAACAAGGAGAACTCTTTGGAGAGGAGCTTCGAGGGTAGGAAGAGTGCCTTGCTGTCCCCCCCGGTGTGTCAACAGAATGAGAACCAAAGTCCCTATTTTATGGTTAGTTTTTTATTTTTAAAATCGTACCAACAGATAATTTGCAGCCTAACTTCAGGGTAGGCCAGAGGCCCAAGGTAATATGTATCTGTTATTGAAAGGTGACTTTGTTGTGCAATTCCTTGTATTTATAAAGCGCGATCCCAACCTCAAATTTTGTGTTCCTTGGTGACCCCCAAGTTAGGCTGCGAGCCGTCGCTGATAATTTGTTTTTAAAAATGTTCATTTCCAATTAACATTAAATATTACTGTTGCTCCAATAGTTACATTCAGTTACCCAATGATTGCCATCTGCCAATGCAGTTATGTTAAATAAAAGTCATTGAAGTTAGAGGTTATGTTAGGTCAGAGGTTAAGCCTGTTCATAAGAGACAACAGTTGAGAGTTTACTGTCAACTGTTGGGAAATTCTCTGATGACCGGATTGTTAATTGTGAACGCCTTTGAGGATTTTTGCAATCGTACAAAATAGACTGACCGGAGTACCGTTCATTAGATACCAACATACACCACAAACAAATCCAAACATGTCGAATGTTGAACATTTTGATGAACGGGCCCATTGATAACCCAATATAATCCCAATGCCTGTCCTCTAAACCCTGGGTCTCCAAACTATCTTCTTCGCGGGCCACAAATACAATTCTACATCAGTCAAGATCGGATTAATTTTATAAAATTATGAAAAATTTAAGGAACAATTGTTACAATATTTCAAAATATGACATTTACAAAAAAAAATAGAAAGTCGTAGTTTGGAGACCACTGCTCTAAACTAACTTTTATTCTAACCTCAATGGACACATTTGTCAGAAAAATGTTTGGATTTTTTGTACGCTTTAGATTGGTATCTTGTGAACGCTACTCTGGCCATTTTACTTTGCATCTAACCCAAAATTTCACATAACCTCTATGAACTTGACAAATTAAGTGCTTAGTTCAACACCAATCGGACTATTTTCTACCCTTAAAAAAATGGCGACTGCTGTACAAATGGTAAACCCATTTGTACAGCGGTCTCCTCTTGACAGTGGGCCCGTTCATCAGAGACGGGAGTTTACTGCCAACTGTTGGAGAATTCTCTGATGGACTATTAATCGTGAACGTGTTTGGGATTTTTGCAATCATACAAAATAGACCGGCCGGAGTACCGTTCATTAGATACTAACATATATCACAAAATAATCCAAACATGTCGAATGTTGAACATTTTGTATTGCATTTAGTAGAAAATTCCTTAACTGTTGGCATCAAACTACCAACAGTTTTATCTGATGAATGTGCCCAATATCTTGTAACCCGATCTCTGTCCTCTAACCTAACCTTAATGACTGTCATCTAACCTAATCATTGCCTATTAAAATATGCTATTTATTATTTAAATTACAGTTAAACAATAATCTACGTGAAGGCCAACGTCACAGCATCTGCCCGAAGTGCACGAAAATCTCGATCGTCGAGCGCAACATCGGCCAGTGCATCCAACAGAACTGCGGCTACGTCTACTGCCTAAACTGCAGCAGCTGCTCGTCCACGGGCCCCGAGAACTTCCACGACCGGTGCAACCAGTCGAAACTCCTAATCCCCACCGAGCCCAACAAACTGCGCCTCACCCTGAGCCCCAAACGCGAGCCCCTCTCCTTCCTGATGAACGCCTCGCTTCCGAAATCCTCCTCGTCGAGCTTCTCCGACCTTTCCGACTTCGACAACTCCCCGCTCGTGAAAAACCGCGATAGGCGAAGGTCGAGTATTCTAGGGGATTGCAACCGGGACATGTCCGGGGAGGAGAAGGTTTACGCCCCGCGCACACTGCCGGTGGTTAAAGTCGTTTCCGTGGAGAGGAAGATGATCGAGATTATGGAGCCGTCGAGCCCTCCGAAAATCAAGAACGTCGCCTGCTCGACGAAGAGCAAGAAGTATTTGAAACGGTTGATTAGAAACTGAAAAAACTGCAAACTAAATAAGAAAAAAAAACAAATCCTGTGATGAGAAGTTTTTAAAAAAAAGATTCCAAGCCGGTATTACAAAAATCATTTAACACCTAAGAGAAAACTACCTAATCAAAAAATATATTTTAATTAACCCGACGCCCCAAGCCCGGTTTCACACATAACGATATTGTCATTGTCGGAATCATCGAGGATGTCGTTATTTTCCAAGTGCTTGAATTTTAATAATAGGGAGTTTTAGTTTTTTTGTTTTGCGAAAGACTTTAACGCTAAACCTATTTGTTGCCCGGTGATCGACTGCGTTAGCAATGATAGTCATTGTCGGAATCGTCGACGGTGTCGTAACATCCGACTTTAATATCACCCATTTAAACCAATGCATTTTGGAGACCTCGATGATTCTGACATCGACAATATCGTTATGTGTGAAACTGCGCTAAGTTACAACAAGGGATAGCAGAAGAAGAAAAAGATATCTTATTAAAATGCTTCAAACCTCCCGCATTTACATAACCGTCCTCAAATGAGTACAGCCGGCGTTAATGGGTTAAACGGAGCATTAGTTAATAGATCTTTACGTTAAATTAACATTAATTTATTGTATGTATTTATAAGTACATTCCAGAGCTTTATTAATTAATATGAGTCTTCAGAAAGGTAGTAAACATATTTTTAAAGGTAGAAAAGACGCACGATTTAAAAAAAATCTTTACACCCAAAAGTAGGCAAGAGATTAAAATTAAAATAATGTTTACACCCGATTGTAGAAAAGGCAAAAGGTTAAAAAATAATAATAGTCTTTTATACTTTATTCAAATGTATATTAAGTAAATTTGATAAATGAAATATACATTGAATCTAACATTTTGCTAACAGAATCAGGGAAATAAATACAGTTACGATTGTTTTTTAATGCAATTTAAAAAATAGGTAATTTTAAACTTCACTTTAAATCAGTGTTTTATATCGGTGGCTCATGAAGTAAAATTTCGAGTTTAGAAGAGCCTGAAAATTTGGATTTGCCGGGCTCGCTTGGCTCCGCCCGGCAAATCCAAATTTTCAGGCTTTTCTAAACTCGAAATTTTACTTCATGCTTAGACGGGGATTGGAAACACTCGTTTGAAGCTTCAAATTGACCTCTTTAAAAAAACAACAATGAATTCTTGAAAATTAACCTAATGCAGTCTATTATCGGTTATTTACTACTTAAACAAACATTAAATTTTAAGCTATTTGTCAAACTTAGAGGCTTTAATGTTCCTTGAAATGGTTCGTAATACCGGTCGTCCTTTATGTAAATATATATTTTTTGTATACCGTACGATGTACATACGTATTATTGTATATTTTTATTTTACTCTATTTTTTTTAAATTTAAAACATTATTTCATCGGATTAACAGTAAGCCATCTAATTTCCACTTAATGATTTTTTACTTTTATAAACCAATGTTTAAGTTAGCGTTAGCTATCGAATGCATTAACCCGTTTTTTCCCGGTGTTCGTGCATTTATTAAAAACAATAATTAAGGAAAAAACGGGTTAATAATGTATAAGTTGTTGATGCATAAGCTAAAAATCAGTTATGATTTTTTTTTTACCCAATGTAAAAGTAAAATATCATGAATTAATAACCACTTGGTGAGTTTTACCGTTAAGCCGATGATGTTATTTTTTAAGAACTGTTCCGATGTTTACCCTGCCGGAACTATTTTGAGGTTATTTATTTGTTAGAGCGTAGATCGTTTGTCCGTGAGACCAGTAATAAGTAAAGCTTTATCGAGTAACAAGGATTTTTGTATCGATTGTTTTTTTATTCTGTATTGTTTTGTTTATGGCTGATTTTTTCTGCCAGTTGTCTTTACGAAAAAAAAAACGCAAGTTTTTTAAATTTTTTGTACATTTGTAGTCTCTCGATTAATATATTTTTCTATATACTATATTAAATTATTTTTTTTAATTTAACCTTTCTAGTTTTTCTTAAAAGACTTAATTAAAAGTATAGAACACTGATTTGAAGTAAAATTTCGAGTTTTAAAATAAAAAACGGGAAGCCGATTCTCAACACCTACAGAGAGTTTTATATAACACCGAACATTTTCATAAAATACGATTTGACACCTTTAATTTTTCGGTTATGTGTAAATTGGGTTGCCTGTATGACCATTACAAATTGTAGCTAATCAATTGCAATTAATGCCTTAGCTTGTACATACAGGAAGTTCTTCTTTCAAGTATACATTTCCCAATTACAGCGTATATGCCGTAAATCTTAAGATAATAGTTTTTTTTTAAAGGAGTTAAATTTGAAACTTAAAATGAGTGTGTTCCACTCCCAGACTAAGCATGAAGTAAAATTTCGAGTTTAGAAAAGCCTGAAAATTTGGTTTGGACGCGTAGCGCGAAGCGCGGAGCGGCCAAACCAAATTTTCAGGCTTTTCTAAACTCGAAATTTTACTTCATGCGCCACGCGTATTAAACGCTGACATATTACGAAATTTAAAACACACCGCTGAACTTTTCATTGAATCTGTGTTTTGTACGCGTGGCGCATGAAGTAAAATTTCGAATTTAGAAAAGCCTGAAAATTTGGTTTGGCCGCTCCGCGCTTCGCGCTACGCGACCAAACCAAATTTTCAGGCTTTTCTAAACTCGAAATTTTACTTCATGCTTAGCCTGGGAGTGGAAAACACTCGTTTAAATCTTCAAATTGTATTCTTTTAATAAACCGAACGTGGTAAAATGTAGAACGTCTGCATATGTATACTTAAATGAAATATTCTCGTTATGAATATGTTTGGTGTTATAAAACTCTCTGTATGTATTTTGCCATGGGCGAGTCTACTCACGGAAGTGACTTCATTTTGGCAAGAATTGACAAAAAAAAGTAATAGTAAATATACTATAATGACAAAACTCATCGGTCATCAGAATATGCCCCAGGTAATTTGTGATGACAAACCTGAAGAGTATAATGTTTTTTTTTATACAACTAATCAAATTTGACATTTCAGAAATTTAGTGGTGTGATGCAGGTTTTGTGTTTTAGGTTAGGACAAGATTAATCACATGTTATGATGTAAATTAACTTTTAATTTTCAGGTTATGTGAAGGGAAATTTGACAGTAATATGACAATTCAATTAACTTACAAAGATTACGATTACAAATGTACCTATCACCACCTCAAATTATTTGTATCTACTACCAATCTGATAAAGTGTCTCTGAGAATCAGGTAAATGCTTCTTGTTCAGGATTATCTGACGTTTTCATTATCTAAACATTTAAATGTTCAAATTTTCAACAAGTTCTAAATACAAGGAATGTTTCTTTTAGGTATACATGTTACGATTTCTCAATGTACATTTTTCGACATTAGTGATCTTGCTAAAACTTTTAATTTGAAGACTCTAACGAGTGTTTCCAATCCCAGACTAAGCATGAAGTAAAATTTCGAGTTTAGAAAAGCCCCGTGAAAATTTGTCGAGGGTCGCGCAGCGACCAGAGACAAATTTTCTGGGCTTTTCTAAACTCGAAATTTTACTTCATGCGCCACATGTAGAACACTTTTTTCAACTAAAGTTTAAAATATACTTCCACTTAGTTTTGTTTAGTTCATTAATTTTACTAATGTTTATATGGAATATATGAAAGTATACTTAAAAGAAAAAATCCCTGTATGTGTTATAAAGTTGCAAGTTGTAGCATTCTCTTTTTTAAAACTCTTGGTTCGTGGCAATTTATTTGACAAATTATGATTTATTTGTCACATTGATAATCATTTACCAACATCTCAAAATTTTATGTTACTACTGTTAAAGCGGGACTGCAACTGTTCGCAGTAAATACACCATGGCCCGGTTGCATAAAGCTTTGTCAAGTCCGTTGTTAGCTAACATCTTGTCAGATTTAACATTATGTCAAATATTATTAGTTTTTATAAAAAGTATTTGACATGGTTTTATATAATCAATGCTTAACAAATCGTTGACAAAATATATTAGGGTCTTTTTGGTCCAATTTACACAGACTGGTAACAACAGAAACCTATTTTACAACCGCCCTTAAAAGAGAAATAGAATATAGATTTAAAATTATAACTTGTGTAATATTATGACTTAGTTTTACAAATACATTCCGGGAAAGGAAAGAAGAATATTATAAGATGTAATTTCACACTCCTTTCAACTTGTTTCTTTTTCTCGGGTTTCGTCCTCGGGTGTGTGTAAGCTGTATAAGACGGGCTATATAACCTCAAATTTTTATGATCGGGAAAAACGTTTGCTCCGTTTGTTTTGAACGTTCGTCTTTGAATTCAAAATGAAAAAAAAGTGCCTCTAATTTTTCTCTCAGGGAAAAGAGGCGATTAATTGAGCTAACAGAAAAGTAAGTAAATAAAACACTTTTTACTTTGTTTAACCACTGAATCTTACATTTAATTGTGTGACTAGTTTCGACTATCTAGTAGTTATTCTCAAACTAAAGTTCTTTAGTTTGAGAATGACTACTAGATATTCGAAACTAATCACACAATTAAATGTAAGATTCAGTGGTTAAACAAAGTAAAAAGTGTTTTATTTACAAGTGTATTTAAGATGTACCACAAAATGAACGCCTACAACACCAAACAGAAAAGTAATTATTATTTTTATTAGAGATAATCCCATTTAGCTGATTACTAAGCCTTAGTTTAGATCAGCGACGGATCGCAGCCTAACTTCAGGGTCGGCCAGAGACCCAAGATAATATGTATCAGTTATTAAAAGGTGACTTTGTTGTGCAATTTCTTGTATTTATAAAGCGCGATCCCAGCCTCAAATTTTGTGTTCTTTGGCGCTGTGGCCGACCCTGAAGTTCGCCTGCGAGCCGTCGCGCATTTAGATGAACGTTTTTCCAAACATCCAGCTTAATTTCTTACTTATTCAATCCTTTCCTATTAAGATACAAAATATTATTGAAAACAAAAGTGGCACACAACGATAAACCTTAATTTCAGAGCTGCTATTTGACGACTCACTTTACTAATAATTCTGCTGACTGAAGATTTATGGATTCCAACATTATCAGCATGTACCTCTTGAAATCCAGTCTCAAAAAACGGAGAGTAATAAGTATTTGTAGTTTGGCTGGAATAGCACGATTTTTAAGGGTGAGTGATTTTATATTGTTACCAATTGTTGAATGCAATTCTTCAAAAGTATTTTTATTAATCCTGTATCACTTTTTATAGTCTTCCTCACTATAAATTTGTAATGGGTCCCTCCTTGGGAGAAAACAACTCAGTGAAGATAAACTCGATATGGACATTTTCTATAATTATGTTTACCATTAATTTTAAATAATAATGTTTTTTTCAATACTTACATTTTAATATAATAAATGAAAAATTAATATAAATATTTTTCTAACCTAATTTACTTTATTCATTAATCACTGGCTGAGCATTGATTAACTGACATGGGACTTAATCAATTGTTGATGCGATGTTAAAACTAATAATGGCTTTATAAAATAGAAATATAGACTTGACGCAATGTTAACTTAACGTCAACCCCCTAGACAACCCTAGACGTCAACTAACAATACCTCAAATCTTGATGAAATATTTTTTTTAATCGTTTTATACATCGCCTATTCCCTGTAAAGACATTTTTAATTGTTTCTAAACATCGCCTTTTCTATTATTAATCGTTTCTAAGCACTGCCATTTCTATGTAAAGACAATGTTAACCGTTTCTAAACATCGGTCTTTCTATTTAAAGATATTTTGAATCACCGACTTTTCTATATATCGATCAAACACTAAAATTTCTATGTATAGACACTTCGAGAGATTGCCATTTCTAAACCTTGTCTTTTCTCAACATTACAATTTCGACACGTTGCACACTAATTGTTAAAGACCCAACGGTTGGCAGTACACGCGTTGCCATCGCCACACCTACTTGTTTACGTCCCGAATGTTTTCTTAATTTTTTCTATTTGTTTATCTGCGCCAGGTGAGTCACCCCTTTTAATTACACCCACAAATAATCCTTTCTTCCCCAAAATTACCAAAAACTCTACACCACAACACCACTTCAATAAGAAAACTTGGTTACACAATTAGACTTCCAAGGTGTGATCATTAGTGCAGTGCTTTTCTTGTTGGATTTCCAATTTCACTAAGTGAAATAACAAAAGTGAAATTCATTTCTAATAAATGAACAACAATTCCTAGGTGTAACAATATTTGTTTTTGAAGTTGTTGTGGGTCATTTAGTAAAGTTAAAAATCTCAGGTGAGTTAGTGAATCATTCCTATAGAATTTACATCTTTGACATAAATTATTAGCATAGTTTGTGTTGACATAAATAAGCACTATTCATTTTCAAGTTTATTTAATGTATTGATTGTTGTAACAATTATAACTTGTTTCTGATGTACTTATGTCACAGTATTTTCTATTCATTTGTTTCTAATCATAAATTATTTGTTAAGAGCACTTGGATATGTGGGAGGGCCACATAATTATTGTCTATAAACTGTCGGCATACCAGTATGTTCTGACTTTAAAAACATACGTCTTAATAAATTCAGCACTGTGACACTACCCAATGACATATAATTAAATGTATTTGGCGTTTCCAAGATTTATTGTTTCGTATGGCATAATCAGCTGTAATATAACAAGTGGTATGATTATCATCGATAATATTCATGAGAGAAACCGAACTGCAGATTCAACGAGCCCGAAGGTCGAGTTGAATGTGCTGCTCCGGTTTCACGAATAAATACAATCAATTAATAATAATCATACTACGAGTTATATTCGATGAGAGAATATAACGAATTTCAGTATATTTCCGTCTTAGAAACCTCACCCCATTGCCTGGTTGACATTCTTAATTATCGACTGTCAGATTTGACAAATAATTTTCCTAGCAACCACCACAATAAGCCGCTGTGATAGCATGTATCTATGGAAATTAGCGATCCTAATTGGAGGGAATGTACCCATGTGCCGCATGAGTTATATTCTCTAAGATATGTAATTTGTTTTTCAAAGCAACCGAGATGCCGACAGTTTATAGATACTCGTTATTTGGAAGACTTATAGGTCTGGACTCCCCAGACACATGCCTTAACACGTTAACTGCCAGAGCGTATTTTGCAAACATTCCCTGTGGGCCAATAGGTTTTTTGTGTTTTTAGACAATGTATAACGATAAACTAAATTTCACGCTTTATCAAGTATATTTCTAGTGTTGAAATTGGCAAATACCCTGTACAAGGGAACGTAATCCATTACAACAGTAAATATTCTAATTTAGCTGTCATTTACGCCTAAAGATTGTAACTATCGGGACTACCAGCAGTCGCTAACGTGTTAATATGTAAACTGTAATCAAACAATACTGTTTTAACACATTATCTAATGCCGATTGTTTTAGTTGCTATAACATTTTTGTTTCTAATAAAAATATGAACTTGTCTTAATTTTTATCCTAGTAATTCATTGAAGTTTCTTGTTGGTAAGCGTATAAATACTTGATTAAATGATTCATCGCAATTGTAACCTATTTGTTAGTTCATTGCCATGAACTGAAATTCTTAATTAAAACTCATGTGGAGGGAAGGATTCGCAAAAGTTTTATGTAATTTGAAATACTAAATTAAATGACAAAATTAAAGCCAGATGAAGATATGCACATCACTGAACAGTATTTTTAAAGTGAAAGCTTGGTGAATTTTATCATGTATCAGTTTATGTTAAATCTTATTGAAAGTATGATTGCGCATAATGATAATAATCTCTTAATGTGGCTATTAAAAGTAAATGCTAGTGCTTCATAATTATACAGTGTGATTCACTACATTTTCCCGCCACTTACGGGGTGTGTGTATTCTAGGGATCATTTTAAGCAAAATAATTAGTATGAACACAGGTCCGATTCTCAAAAATATGTGAGTTGTGGGAAACTTTAGATTTTTGTATTTTCACAAATCGCTATCTTTGATAATGGTAGCAGCATTCAATCAAGGCCGACATCACTTTTGACGTATCGACTGCTTAAGTCTGTTTGCGTGTAGGATAAAGTGCCTCGTTTTAGTTTTCTTTAATGTCTATTACATTTACTACGGAGGAGTATTTTTGGTTTTGCAGAAAATTTAAAAAAAAGTTAAATCCAAAGTTTCCCACAACTCGCTAATTTCTGAGAATATATGTCCCCTACTATTTATTTTAATTTATAGATACAAAAATGACATACGGGACGAAATCCACGGGAACACCTTCCGTCTACTCCCATGTAACGACACGTTCCAGCGCGAACCTCAGAAGCGGCACGAGCTTAAAATCACTAAAAACTCCTTGGTATCAAAAACCCCTCATACAGGATGTGTTCTTCATCGACGTGCAACGCGCCGCTTATTTTACAGCCATATTCTCATTGGTAAATAAATTCAACAGTAATAAAATGACGTTTTCATCCTTTTTTGTTTTACAGTTACTCTCTATTTTTACTATAATCACGGCGTGTTTCGACTTGTATTGTTATTCGATGGCAGCTCCCGGATCGACACACTACGGTTATCACGTGCTCTCGTATCAATTCGTTTACGTCGGCAGTAAACACGGTGAGTGAGAAATGTATTACAGATTTTATAAATACAAAATTTATTCGGAAGTTGAAACACGTTAATTGTTTTTTTTTTCAGTGAGAAATGCTTTAGTGATGTTCTCGGTCTTCTCAATGCTGCTAGCCATGGTCGTTTTCGTTACGAGCATCATGCTAATCATTGCTTTAAGAAAAGTAAGTTGTTTTTGTTATTATCCAGTGTTATATAGAGATCAGTGCTTTCAGCATTTTATTACCAATTTCCTGTCAGATAATTAATCAATTGTAACATGGCATTCATATATCAATGTCATTACATGACAAACAGTAGGGACACCCAAATAATCAAAGAACCTAAGAAAAATAATTCAGAAATCTAGTTGGCCAAAAAAAAAACGAATATAAGTATTCGTTAAACCTAATCTATGTGGTGGATTAATTTATGTGACAGCGCCTATCTGTGTATCTGTCACATAAATTAACCTCAATGAGATCCGGTGCAAACGCACATTATTTGTATAACTCTACTTTTTATTACCAACTTTACTTAATAATAATGTACGATTATTTATTTTTAATTA
Organism: Philonthus cognatus; assembly: GCA_932526585.2. Lineage (NCBI taxonomy): Eukaryota > Metazoa > Arthropoda > Insecta > Coleoptera > Staphylinidae > Philonthus > Philonthus cognatus. The sequence goes on from OW052242.1 coordinate 140,004,951, forward strand.
GGAATATGAGAAGAGGATGGTTCCATGGCTCTACGCTTTCTTCGTCTTCGTTATTTTCCGCTTCATGGCCTCTCTATTCTTCTCAATCGTCAACGACATGATTTTCGGTTATAATATCTTGATGTGTCTTTGTTGGTCGATATTTTTGGTTTTATCTGCGTACGGTTGGGTCATCGTTTACTCGTTCTACGTGGAGCTGTCAGATTTGACGAAGCTTGAAGATCTCGCACATTTAAGGGTGAGTGGGAAATATGTATTACATTTTATAACAATCAAAATTTTAATTAATCCCATCCAACAAATCCCGTATTCCTCTTCTTCTAAATTGAATATGAAAAAAATTTATAGATTCGGTTTTAACGTTAATTTATACTAGCATTTTCCAAACTGAGGGTTGATTTTTGCTGGGTTGCAACAAAATCTTGACCTGGATTTGAGGTTCAGGTTAGATCTGGATTTAAGGGTTAGATTAGACTTTCATTTAAGGGTTATGTTATAAAAACTGGTTATGTGGTTACCTAGATTGATGTCAAAATAGACATTTCATTTTTATAACTAAAATATATCGTATGTTCAATAAAATAAAACCTCTAGAGTGTTATGGAATATATTCTAGGTTAGCAACTCTGAAATTATACATTATAATTAGTATGTCTGACGTTTTATATGACAATTCCTAAAGCATGTGGCCAACTTAAGTTTAGAAAAAGATTAAATCATGGCACTCTAAAAGTTTTTTTTTATTGAACATACGATATTTGTGCAAAATAAAATGTCCATTTTAACATCAAACTTTGTAAGTAACGACATTTTACTTAATCAAAGCCTATTCTAAAACTACAGGTTTAAACACCTTTCAATGCTTCACAAGTTTTGTTAATAATTTGGCTTGAATTTTACGATAGGGTTAGATCAACTTTTGCGGGCTAGGTTAGACCTGGTCCTGAGGATTGGATTTTGGTGGTTGGTTAGATCTACATTTAGGGGTTGATTAGGCCTTGATATGAGGGTTAGGTTAGACCTGGTTTTGAGGTTTAGGTTAGACCTGGATTTGTGGGTTGGGTTAGACCTGGATTTAAGTGTAATGTTAGACCTGGATTTGAGGGTTAAGTGAAATCTGGATTTGAGGGTTGGGTTAGATCTGGTTTCCGAGGCTATGTTAGATCTGGAATTCAGGGTTAGATTATATCTGGATTTGAGGGTTAGGTTAGAAAAAAAAACTACAACCTGGTCCGGAGTATTGGATTTTAGTGTTAGGCTGGCTAGATCTACATTCAAGAGCTCATTAGGCTTTTTTATAAGGGTTAGGTTAGACCTGGTTTTTAGGGTTAGGTTGCACCTGGATTTGTGGGTTGGGTCTACATTTAAGGGCTCATTAGGCCTGGATTTAAGTGTTAGGTTAGACCTGGATTTGAGAGTTAAGTGAAATCTGGATTTGAGGGTTAGACTAGATCTAGAATTGAGGGTTAAGATAAAAAAACGATATTTCATTTTTCTTGATTCATTTTAAATTTGCAAACACATGATTTTTTACATTTTATTCAAAATTAGAAGAAGAAGAAATTGAAATCTAATTTTTCTTTATTAATTTTAAAATTAATTTTTTTGTAAATAATTGCAGGATTATTATGATTACCGTGATTACATTATATTTGCTAAGAACGCCGTTTAAATGCCAATGTGTTCCAAATCCTATGAAGTTCCTCTGTATTTATGTGCCTTTTGTGTTTGTTTTGTATTTTAACTGTAAATTAACAATAACATTTTCTTTAAATACCTATTTGTAATTAAATTCCTTTTGTTATAGTCCTGTATTATAGAATATAAATAAATAATTCCCTGCTAGTTGTAACATATTCATAGTTTTTCTACCTTTTTTGAATGACACGTTCTGTTCAGGCAATACAAGGAAAATACTTAATGTTGATGTGAATACAAAGCCTTTCTAAATAATCGAACGTTTACAAATAATGCAGCAAAACATCCTAAGTTATTTTTAATGGTGAAAACCATTACTGCCACTCCCAAATAGTAAAAATAACTTGCGATTTATTATTATTTGAAAACGTTGAATCATCTATAAAGGCACTGTATTTAATATTTAATGTAAACTATTTGTTTAAAAATAGAACGTGTGATTCATGATTAATTGCATTTTACGACAAATTTAGATGAGTTATGGATTTTGAAAACTAACTTACTAACTAACATTCATCCCCCTGTATCTTGCGACGCACGCTTGCAGTCGATAGAGAGATAGCATATGGCCGGTAAGATTAAATCATTCCATTTTTTTCTCCTTCGTTGTTTAGCACCCACTCACACAATAAATAACTTCTAAAAATGCATATTTCATCACTTTCTTAAACTTGTTCATGCTTTACTATAAAAAAACCATCATTCATACCGTGCGATCATTTAAAATATAAATTAGAGTAGGCTTTGAATTTTTATCATAACCTCAAATTTATACCATCATTCAATTAACATGCTGGGCAACCGCACAAAAAAAATGCTGGCTACTCTAATATATAATTTAAATTATCGCACGGTACATTCTTTAAAGTAACAGTAATGAGTTGACATTAAAATAAAAACAGATGATGTTTTGAATGTCATATTCTTTAAATAGCCTATAATTAGTGGTGGTCCTAGCTAAATTTGTAGGTGGTGCGAGATCTCATGGTGGCGCCCTTTCACATACAAAAATTAGTGCTGTCTGGAGTTTTCGACTCCCAGGCTAAGCATGAAGTAAAATTTCGAGTATTTAATTGATGAGGCGGATACATGATGAAACTCCATAATACTATTTGAAATAAAACAACGCAGTTGGGAGGGTTTCACTTTTATTGTTGAACACTGCTGGCAGTGTTCAACAATAAAAGTGAAACCCTCCCAACTGCATTGTTTTATTTCAAATAAAATTTCGAGTTTAGAGAAGCCTGAAAATTTGGATTTGCCGGGCGGAACTATTAACTGCCTCAACAATACATTATTTAATTTTAACGTTAGTTTAAAGAATGTGTAATATCCAAGAGAAATCGTGTATTAAACTTTTTTTACTGTAATTATTTCGTTCGTTTTGTCGATTTTTACTAATTTATTTTTTATTTTTGTTAAGATGGGCACTATGCAGTCCCTGAATGCATCGACAGTCCCTTCCCTGGCGGGGTCTCGTCCGACGACGCCCCACAGTACGGTCTCGACGATGCCCGTGAGCTAAGCCCCGAGCCGGTGCCCGGCCCGTCGCGGTCCATCTCCTTTCTAACGGACGACCTAAGTTCAGCCACGAGGTACAGCACCGTCTCGACAGTACCAATCGAATCCGTCGTTTAACAAACAACCAAAAACACCATATTATTACAAAAAAAAATCACTCCATCGAATCAAAATTTGAACTAACTCGAATAGTGGGATTTTACTCCATAAACACATTCGTATTATCACAAAAAGAAAATCACTACTAACTAACTCGAATAGTGAGATTTCACTCCTTCAAAACGAACTATCAACATTTTAATAGACTAATACCGGGTTAATAAGATGTTTAACGTTTTGCGTTTAGTGTTTACCATTTAAGAAAATTATGCCGTTCATACAAGAATCAAGCTTTAAGTATTTTAGGTGATTATTAATTGTTTTTTTTTTAATTTCCCATTCCTTCTTTTTACCATTAACATAATGTTGTAATAGCTGACTCAGTAAATCTGGCATCACTGTGCTCGAATTTGGAAAGTGTTGGCACAAAAAATGTGTTGTGTTTAAGGATAGTTAAGGAAAATAGTGAACTCTTAAACACTAAACGTTAATTAACAGAGAAGAAATTTAAAATTATCAATTTTAATTTCCAATTCCTTCTTTTTACCATTAACATCATGTTGTAATAGCTGACTCAGTAAATCTGGCATCACTGTGCTCGAATTTGGAAAGTGTTGGCACAAAAAATGTGATGTGTTTAAGGATAGTTAAGGAAAATAGTGAACTCTTAGACACTAAACGTTAATTCTTAAAATCCTTAGACATCGTATGAACACGTTCTACTCCGCTTAAATGTTAAACGCTTAAACGTCTTATAAACCCATTTAGTTGAGTGAAATCTCACTCATTAAAATAAACTCTAGAAATGTTATCAAACTTAAATAGTGAGATTTTTATTTTTAAAGAAATTACGGAACAATCGATGAGTTTTATTTTAAAAATCAAAAGCACCACGACGAAATGCAATTTAGAATTTAACCTCATTTACACATCAATGAAATTGAGAACATGCTGTATATAAATACACACAATGAAATTAGATACGTACAAATTTGTTACAATTATACTTATATTTTATATATACAGTAAAGCTCCACTAATCCGAACTCCACACGCACAAAATGTACTAAAAAAGTTAATGATTAAACCTCGTTAAGTGCTAACAGTTCATTCCCTACGTACTTAATGACTTTTACCGTAATCACCGTAACATGTTATTTACTCTTGTATTTTATATCGATCAACTACTTTCGAAACTTTGTAAGTGCAAAATGTGCAATTTGATAGTAGCACAAAATACTTGAACTCGAGTTCAAAGTGACATTAGAACAATTGGAACTGTCATCTTGAACTCGAGGTTAACATATTTAGTGCAACTGGGCCTAAATGTATTAATATTAAGTACTCTCAGTTCATTCTCTGTGCACTTAATGAGTTTTAAATTAAAAACCGTGAAATGTTATTCACTTTTCTGTTTTATATAATGTAAATTTAGGATACATATCATTCGAAATGAACAATTGTTTTATACGCATGTTTGTATAAAAGTGATTTCTACTTATTTTATAATCCGTCCAATTTTATTATATTTTTTATCTTTATTCTTTTCTTATATTTTATGTCTCGACACCCGAAAGGGTAGGTTTTTAAAAGCTTATATATATATTATATTTTATGTAAATTTTTATACATATATTAAGCATAGTTTTTTTTATAATAAAATTGTTTTAGTTTTAAATTATAATTACGGAGCAGCGTATTTTAAATACTGAAAATAAAAGAAAAATAAATAAGTTAATGTTTAAATTGGTCTTTGTTTAGTTTTTTCCAGCAAGAATGGGATAATAAAAAAATATTTAGAACCCAATAAATGTACATTTTGTTTATTCATTTAAAATTATTCAATAAGTTTCACAGATAAATTAAAAGAAATAATTACAGTGATACCGCCCTTCCCGAACTACGCCCATGAATTTAAGCATTGGCAATTCTAAACGTTGACGTTTCGATGTGTTGAATTCGTAAAAAGTGCGGCAGATTTAAAACAATTGCACTGAATTTATAATGCTCATCAGAGCTGGGCAGGATTCGATTCCCGGATTCGAATACTTTTAGAGGATTCAAAAGAGGTATTCGAATACTTTAGTGAAAACGGATTCGTGATCCGGATTCGTTACATTTTTTTAAAAGGATTCGTATTCGAATCTAAACGTAGATGATTCGAATCCTTATTAAAGGATTCAAATTCTTATAAAAGGATTCGAATCCTTATAAAAGGAATCGAATCCTTATAAAATTCGAATCCTGATACATGGATTCAAATCCTCTTAAATAATTCGAATCATCGCTATTAAGGCTAGGATTCGAATTCGATTAATTCAAATAGTTAAATATTCTAATATGAATATTTAAATCACTAAATTATTCATATTTGAATATATATATATATATATATATATATATATATATATATATATATATATATATATATATATATATATATATTATCATTTGCCTTTTACCTTTCGGTGTAGGCTTTACATATTTTTTACATTTCTCGTTCTACATCACTTATTTATAAAGTCTTTCCACTTCTTTCGGTTTCCTGCTAAAACCTTCGCTTGTTTCATTGTCTTTCCTCTGTTGTTTATTGCTTTTTCTATTATGTTGTTCCATGTCAGTCTTGGTCTACCTCTTCCTCTCTTGTTTCCCGTTCTTGATTCCCACACTTGTTTTGTTTGGTTCGTGTTTTTCATTCGTGTTAGATGTCCCCACCAGCTAAGTTGTTTCTTTTCGATATGAGTGTCTAGTGCTTCTATTTCCAATTCTTCTCTGATATCTATATTTCTTATTCTATCTCTTTTCGTTACTTGTTTTACTCTTCTCAGATATTTCATCTCTACAGCCTGTAGTCTACTTTTATCTCTCTTTGTCAACTTCCATGTTTCACTCCCAAACGTCAAGACCGGTCTGTATATAGTTCTGTATATTGTCATTTTGGTCTTTCTGCTTATCTCCTTTTTATTAATGAGTATATTATTCATTGCTTAGTATGCTTTTATTGTTTTGTTTATTCTGTTTGTTATTTCTTCTTCCATTTTCCCGTCTTCTGCAAGTTCTACTCCTAGGTATTTAAATTGTTTTACTTGTTCTATCATGTGTTGTTCTATTTTTATATTTATGTGCTCTTTCTGTTTTGCTATTACCATTACTTTGGTTTTGTTGTAGTTCATTTTCATACAGTATTTGTCTAGGTGTTTATTCCATATGCTCATGTTATGTTGCAGTTTTCTTTCATTTTCTGCAATCACTACCACATCGTCTGCAAACGCACCTTCTGATATTTTAATCATTTCCATGTTTTTATATCCTATATTCGTTTTAATTATTTCTTGTTTCATGCTCTTCATTATTTCATCCATATATAGTACGAATGAAGTTGGGCTGAGTCCACCTCCTTGTCTTAATCCAGTATTTGTCTTAAATGCATTTGACGTTTTTCCCTTATATATTATTTCGTTACTGTTATTGTTATATATGTTCTGTATTATTTTGATTACTTTGTTTTCTATCCCTCTCCTCTCCAGTATTTTCCATAGTTTCTTTCTTGGTATCATATCAAAAGCTTTTTCGAGGTCTATAAATCCTAAATATGTAGCTTTATTATTTTCCATCCTTTTTTCTATGATTTGTTTTATTGTGAATATGTTGTCTTGTATGGATCTTCCTTTCCTAAAACCACTTTGCGAATCTTCTAACGTCTGTTCTATTTTTTCTATTATCCTCCTGCTAATTGTCTTTTCTAGGATTTTCATTCCTATACTAATTAGTGTTATGCCTCTATAGTTTTCGCATTTTGTCTTGTCACCTTTTTTGTATATTGGCACAATTTGTGCTGTTTGCCAGTCTTTTGGTATCTTATTGGTCTTCCAAATTTTGTTCAGTATCTTCAGTAATTTATCCATTCCCTTTTCTTCAAGGTTCTTAATCATTTCTGCTATAATGTTGTCATATCCTGCTGCTTTTCCCGTTTTTAATTCTCTTATTATTTCTGTCAATTCATCCTCACTGATATATTCCTCTTCTGTTTCTAAGTTATTCGTGTCACTGTTATTTTCCATCTGCTCGGTTTCACTGCTTGTATTTAATAATTCTTCAAAATGTTCCTCCCATCTTTTTATTATTTCTTCTTCTTTTCTATTTGAATATAAATATTAAAATTTTCGAATAATTAAAATATTTGTGAATGCATATTTGGTTACTTAACCATGAAAAATATCCAACGTTAATAGTATATTTTTAACTTCACTTGAAATCAGTGTTTTATACGCGTGGCGCATGAAGTAAAATTTCGAGTTTAGAAAAGCCCCGTGAAAATTTGTCTCGGGTCGCTGCGCGACCCTCGACAAATTTTCTACGCGGGGCTTTTCTAAACTCGAAATTTTACTTCATGCTTAGTCTGGGAGTGGACAATACTCGTTCTTAGAAGTTTCAAATTGAAGGATTACTCTAAATTACTAAGCTTATTACCGTTTTACAAAGGGTACAGCTCAAAGGACCAACCATGGTCTTCGCAGAACGAAGGACTACAGGGAATCGAAGTTTTTTTACAAGAAAACAACGAATATCTGAAGGTTTACAGCATGAATAGGAAAGAAAACATCTAATTTTGAAAAAATATCGAAGTTGGGTTGGTTTTCAGTGCATTTTTAACTTCACTTTTAATCAGTGTTTTATACGCGTGGCGCATGAAGTAAAATTTCGAGTTTAGAAAAGCCCCGCGAAAATTTGTCTCGGGTCGCTGCGCGACTCGACAAATTTTCTACGCGGAGCTTTTCTAAACTTGAAATTTTACTTCATGCTTAGTCTGGGAGTGGACAACACTCGTTTGAATTTTAAATTTAACTTTTTTAAAAAATCGACGTATGTAATATAATAAATCATTCATTGAAATCATAGAAAAAGATGCAAAATTTTACCTAAAATTAACTTTTAGAGTTAACTTTATAAATTGTTCGGCTCTTAATGGGTGAATATTCTATTCCTAAAAAAAACCGTTTTTATTTAATATTAAAGTTGCATTTAATACAATAACAAACTGTGAATAAATCGACATAAATCTAGAAATATCAAAAATCTCGACATGTAGAAAATCTTGACGGTCCACTCCCAGACTAAGCATGAAGTAAAATTTCGAGTTTAGAAAAGCCCCGCGTAGAAAATTTGTCGAGGGTCGCGCAGCGACCCGAGACAAATTTTCACGGGGCTTTTCTAAACTCGAAATTTTACTTCATGCGCCACGCGTATACAATACTGATTTAAGGTGGTTAAAAACGCACTGAAAACCAACCCAACTTCGATATTTTTTCAAAATTAGATGTTTTCTTTCCTATCCATGCTGTAAACCTTCAGATATTCGTTGTTTTTTTGTAAATAAACTTCGATTCCCTGTAGTCCTTCGGTCTCCGAAGACCACGATTGGTCCTTCGAGCTGTAGCCTTTGTAAATTGGTAATAAACTTAGTAATCTAGAGTAATCCTTGAATTTGAAACTTCTAAGAACGAGTGTTGTCCACTCCCAACTAAGCATGAAGTAAAATATCGAGTTTAGAAAAGCCCCGCGTAGAAAATTTGTCGAGGGTCGCGCAGCGACCCGAGACAAATTTTCACGGGGCTTTTTTAAACTCGAAATTTTACTTCATGCGCCAGGCGTATAAAACACAGATTCAAAATGAAGTTCAATAACACATATCATCATTAATTAAAATCATTATATAATCAGATATTTAGTCGGTAAATGAACATGTTTGTTAATAGAAACTGATGGAATAAAATATTTATTTATTTATCTATTAACGGATAACACCTTTTTTAGATAATATTAACATTAGGAATTCACTAACAAACATTAAGTTACATGTTTATATTATTATTAGACTAACTTAAACTTAAACCTAAATACATTCTACCAAGTACAATTAATTAGACAGTGTACTGCTCGTAAACTGAATTTTATTTACAATATTCTTAAACATAATATGGGATGAACTAAATAAATCAAATATATCATGACTGTTCATTTGATTAGCCAATCTCATGCAGCGGTATATAGGACTGTGGTATTTATAAATCGAAGATACGGTCTGTAATTTGAAAATTGGTTTTTGTCTAGATGATCTAGTGGGAACGTGAAAGTTTAAACATTCGAGCAAATGAGTTGAAGTATGACCGGAAATAATGTTATGCAACAGAAACAGATCAAACTTTGATCTACGTACTTCCAAGCAGGGCTGTGGAGTCGGAGTCGTGGAGTCGGAGTTTAGGCATTTTGGTCGGAGTCGGAGTCGGAGTCGCGGAGTCGAAAATTAGTTACGACTACAAGATGGACGAAAATTGAGCGTAACACTTCAGGTAACGCTATTCGTTAATCGTAATTTAAAAATGCTGTACCTATAGCTTCTTATTAAGTCTCGATAGGCATTTAAACTCTAAATTTATGATTAAAAATAAGTATTTTTTAATATATTTTGTGTAAAATTATTGGTTTTACATATAATAATAAATTATGTCTAATTTGTAACGTTTAAAAATAATATAGTGTTAGTGGACTTATTGAATTAATACGATTATTAGTGCATATACATTCGGGATCACCTTAAATTGCGCGGGTCTTAAGGATAATATGGCTTATTTTCCTCAGATTAAATCATGATTTATCCAGCCAACGGGGAAAATTTTATATTATTGGCACTATCAATTTGAGATTATCCCAACTGTACATACAATAAACGTCGATATGTGGATACCATAATATAAAAAATGCATACCTTGTTATGATATTCATATCTTTATTTAAGCAAAGCTCTTCATTGTTTTAGGTATTATTTCAATTTAATTGGATTATTATTTTATATATAAAATTATTCTCATTTGATTATAAATACAACAACATACGTAGAGTTTACAATAAATCCACCCTATTTAGGAGATATAATAATGTATTGTTTATATTTGCTGTTATTATTTCAAACATCAATATCAATGTATACATATACCAGTTAATTACTTGATTTAATTGTATTTTTGTATTGTTTATTATAACTATATGTATTTGTACGTTATTTTTCAAATCTACAAAATACTTACTTGTATGCACATTAAAATTATGCATCAATAACGAAAACAAAGAATAATTTTTTTTAAACAAAATATACGGTTATTAGTTATTTTTAGTTGAAAATGATACAGGTTTATTACTTTAATATGTAAAACGTTTATTTAAGTTCTGAAATGTTAATCCTTTGAAAATTGTCGAAAAGTGATAAAATGTCGAAAAAAAGTCGAAAATTGTCAAAAATGGTGAGATTTTACAAAAACTACGAGAAGTGATGAAATTATTAAGTAAGAATTGTTAGCATTTTATTTAACTTTTGAATAAATCATTTTTTTATACGCGTGGCGCATGAAGTAAAATTTCGAGTTGAGAAAAGCCCGAATTTGGATTTGAACGCTGCGCGTCCAAATCCAAATTCTTCGGGCTTTTCTCAACTCGAAATTTTACTTCATGCTTAGTCTGGGAGTGGAAGACACTCGTTTAGTTTTTTGAAAATGTTGAATTTTCAAGATTTTAGTTAATTATTAAGTTTTCACAATTTTTCATGTATTTCCAATATTTTAATTGATTTTTAACTTAACGCTTCTCGTAAATTTATTAGATTTTGTTTAATTTTCAGACTCTGACGGGTTTCCTGAATTTCTAAAACTTTCCGAAATTTCCCGAAATTCTGAAAGTTTCGATACTTTACATAAGTTTTAAAATTTTCAATTTTTTAAATTCTTGGCAATTTTTATGAATTTAATAAATATTCTTTAACTTAAAAAATGTTGAAGTTTTTCATGTAATTTGAAGATTTCTGATAATTTTCAATAATCTAATGATTTTCCTGAGTTTTTTTAATTTTCGATGAAATGTTTCATGAATTTTCCTTAAATTATTTAGTTAATATTCATGAACATTTATCATGACTTTTCGTCATTCGTTTTTAAATCTTAATAGTTATCGTAAAATTTCTAAATGTTCGTTACATTTAAAAATTTCGACGGTTTTCATGAATTTTTCACAATTTAAGTTAATTTAAAATTATCAAAGTTTTCACAATTTTACATGTATTTCTAATGTTTCAGTTGATTTTTGACGCTTTTTGTTTAATTCGTTTAATTTTCAAAATTCTGACCGGTTTCCCGAATTTCCGAATTTCCAATGTTTTGGTTGATTTTTAACGCTTTTCGTAGATTTCGTTCAATTTTCGAAATTCTGACGGGTTTCTTGAATTCCGAAATTTCCATACTTTTCATATGTTTTTAAAATTTCGAATTTTCAAAATTCTTGGCAATTTTCATGAATTTACTAAATATTCTTTAACTTTGAAAATATTGAGGTTTTTCTTGAAATTTTAAGATTTCTATTAATTTTCAACAATCTAATGATGAAATGTTTAAATTTTCGATAATTTTGAAATACAGTCTGTTTGATTTATTGTGACACAGCACATATGTCCGTTATTAGTACAGATAGAAAAAAAAGTTAAAGACAATAGTTTTAGTATTTTCATGATCTATTCAGTAGCATTGTCAGAAAAACAATTGAAAATCAACTAAACACGTGAAAGCTATAAGCTTCATTTTCTTTAATAGAACACCCTGTATATTTTGTTTATTTCAAATAGGTAATAACCTTAGCTTTATAATGATACCACATAAGTACCCCTTCATTATAGAAATAACGCGACAATTGCAAATAAATGAAATTTATCAGTTGCCATGGATAACAATTGACATAAAACAATTTGTTAACGCTTTAATGTCAAAGTGGTGTAGTAACTTCCCGTCTTGCGTGTTGTTGATTCAAATCTTTAGAGATGGGTGATAATTACTATTCTAATGATGAAAAAATGGATATGCTAAAGGTCTTCGTTAGATGCAACGATAATTCTAGAGAAGCTAGTATCACTTATGGAAACATGTATCCAGAAAGAAGACAACCACATTATCGCACTTTTGCAAGACTTGAACAAAATTTACGGAGAAATGGGTGTTTTAATAATAAATTACGAAGGAGAAGACAAGAAAGAGAAGATAATAATGAAGTATTGATATTGGCCTATTTTAGAGCACATCCACGTAATTCAATACGCGAAGCAGTGGCTGACTTCGGAATAAGTATGCATAAAATATTTTCTATTCTGAGAAACCATAAAATGAGACCATATAAAATTAAGTTAGTACAAGGTTTAAGAGATGGTAATTCTGACAGGAGGATAGTATTCTGTAATTGGCTTAGCAACAATCAACATTTATTAAATTTAATTCTTTGGAGTGATGAATCAAATTCAACAACAACGGAATCTCCAACCGAAAAAACGACTATTACTGGGATACTGAGAATCCACGTCAAATTCGAGAATGCAGATTCCAACAAAGATTTGCAGTTGTGTGGCTTGGTGTGTTAGGTGATACCATAATAGGACCATTTTTTTTATCAAGGAACGTTGAATGCGGAGCGATATTTAAACTTCTTGTACATACGTGTCGTTTTTAATAGTACCCTTTAATCCTTATGATTTCCTAATAATCACCGGAGTCGGAGTCGGACGTTGAAGCTGGAGTCGTTTTATCTTAAATTGAGGAGTCGGAGTCGGAGTCGGAGTCGGAGTCGGATACTGTATCCAACGACTCCACAGCCCTGCTTCCAAGTGTTCTATATTTAAATAGATACATACCGATTCATATTTCGTAAATGGTAAATTCAATTTAAATGAAATATATCTACAAAATTTCTTTTGCACAGCTTCAACCTTGTACGAGTATTTTTTATAATAGGGTGACCATATAGAAGTACAATATTCCAAATTAGATCTCACCAAACCACAATAAATTGCTCTCAATGTCTCGCAATTAAAATCTTTGCAATGTCTTAATAAAAATCCTAGCAATCTGATGGCTTTATTGCATATTTCTGAAATGTGCGCTGCAAATGATAGTTTTGTATCCATTAAGACACCCAAATCACGCATAACCGACACTTTTTCCAGGCTCTCATTATTAATGTTATATGTAAAATCTATCGTCTTTGTTCTTTTAGTAAATGTGATCGATTTACATTTCTTAATGTTAAGAGAAAGCTGATTGAGTACACACCAATCATATAAATTGTTTAGGTCCACTTGCAAATCGAAACAATTCGATGCATCATCAATATAATTATACAACTTGAGATCATCAGCAAATAGTAAATAATTAGAGTGCAAAAAACAACTGCCGATATCATCAATAAAAATAAGAAACAATAAAGGTCCAATATGTGACCCCTGGGGCACCACAGATGTCACCTGAATAGTAGAAGATATGAAGTTATTGATCTTCACTGCTTGACAACGTTCAGACAAAAAGCTAATGATCCATTTAACAGTTGAGTCATGGAATCCATATGCATGCAACTTAGTGAAAAGTGTCCCGTGTTGTACCCTGTCAAATGCCTTCGCAAAGTCAGTGTAAACCGTATCTACTTGGACATGTGATTCAAATGCATTGTGTAAAAAATATTGGAATTCTAATAAATTTGTTGTGGTGGACTTACCTTTGATAAAACCATGTTGTTCAATGTCAAATAAGTGTTTAGTCATATACCTGATTTGTCTGGTAATCAACATATCAAACATTTTTGGAATTGCAGATTGAATTGCAACCCCGCGATAGTTTTCGACTTTATTTCTATCACCGTTTTTGAAAATTGGCGTAATGTAACTAAATTTCCATTTCTTAGGAACACAGCCAAGTCTAAGAGACGCAGAATACAATAAGTGCAAAGGTTTAGACATTGAACAAACGCAATTATACAGGAAGTCACCGGGGATACCATCAGGTCCACATGTGAAACTTCTATCAAGTGAAACAACTGTGCTGAAGACTTCTTCTAATGAAATCTGCAGCTTGTCAGGAATTACGGATTTAGATGTCTCAAATGAATAAATCTGGTTATTAGTCGGACAGGTATAAACATCAGCAAAATATCGAGCAAATGCATTAACGATATCATCGCCTTCAACGAATACGATGTCTTTAAAACATACAGTGGAAGGAATGCCCTGCACCCCTTTAGCATCATTGATAAATTTCCAAACATCTCGGTAATTTCGACGTATTTTGCCTTGCATATGTTGGCAATAAGAAGTGTACAATGATTTGCTTAAGTAAGAGTACCTTTCCCGAAGTTGCTTGTAAATAGCATAATCATCAGAGCTATTGCTGTTCCTATACGTGGCATGTGCGTTCTTCTTTTGTTTAACTAAACTTATTAAGGTCTTATTGAACCATTTGGGATACGTTGTTGATTTTATTTGTTTTAAAGGGACATGGCAATTAATTACATCATATAAGATATCATAAAAGCAGTCTACCATAGTATCAATATCAGTACCAATTAGTAGGGTTTCCCACTCTAATGAACATAAAACATAATTTATTTTACAGTAGTCAGCGTTTTTAAAATCAAATACAGTCTCAGTGTACTTCAAATAATTTATATCAGATTCAAATTCTACGCAGAATTCATAACCGTTATGATGAACAGAATTGCTACATAGATTGTCAGATGCCAATTGAATTTGTACATTAGATATGGAAGTAAAACACAGGTCTAAGAATATTCCCCTACTGTTCGGTATGGTATTAATCTGTCATGTTTAAAAAGCTGAATGATTCAATTAAAATGTTTGCAGACAAATTATTTATACTATTTGATTCACTGATATCATTCGATTCTGTTAATGCCCATCGATTGTGAGGAAGGTTATAATCCCCAAAAATGAAAAAATCTGCGTCGATATAGGTATCAGATAGAAATTCGATTGTTTTCGCGTGAGCTTCATATTTCTCAAAAGGAGAGTTGGGAGGTATGTAAGCCCCACTTACTACTAATTTATGTGCCCCAATATTCAATAAAGCAAAACATTGTTCAACGCATGTTGTTTCAATAGAAATTATCTGTGACAGTATACAGTTACGCACGGCAATTAATATGCTTCCGCCGCGCATTTTATGACTAGTTAGGATTGATCGATCAGATCTAAACACTGTAACATTTTTTAAGCGAAATTCATTGTCATGGATATTAGAATTTAACCATGTTTCTACTATAACAATAACATCGTAGTAACATAAATTAACCGCATGCATAAAATCGTTAATTTTTGTTCGTAGTCCACCCACATTATGGCAATATATCTACAGTTTTTTGTAGATTGATTCGTGGGGCTCGCATTGACAGGAGTGAACGGCTTCTTTTTGGTTATTCTTGGATAATTATTTATATACCGAATAACCAAATCATCTTCACCTTTCTCTTTCCTATCCTCTAATTCCTTGTATAGTGATTTTAAATATTCGCGTTGCATTCTTGTAAGGTCCGGTTTAATTTTTATTTCAGAATTTTTATTAATAGCTGGAGCCACATTCCTCAAAATATTCAAAGCAGTAAGTTGGTTATCGAATACGAGTTTTAGTGGTCGAGGTGCTACTTTTCCCAATCTTAGAATTTTAAAATCCATCTTGACATGAGATGATGTTTGCAAAATCTGATTCACTGCAGCTTTGTCATGCTCAATCCGAGTTTTTATGTCAGACGAAGACGACTCTGCAACGTTATATAATATAATATTACACATTCTGGAAGATCTATCATTCATCTCATTTATAATGTTAGATGATGTACCCTCAGTTGTTCCCACACTTGCTTTATTAATTTGATTCGAAGAATCCAGTTTTACTTCTAACTCTTGAATTTTATTTAATAATTGATCCACCGTATGGTTAGATGATGTACTGGTTGCAAATAATAGATTCAAATTTATTTTTAAAGGATTTGTATCCGTGATTCAAAAATGAGGATTCGAATCATATTTTTCATTTACGAATCCTTTATTCGAGTATTCGTGATTCGAATCATATTAGGTGATTCGAATCATGTTTTTGAGGATTCATCCCAGCTCTGATGCTCATGTTCCCATGAAGATTATTATGGTCAATTTAGTGCCTAATTGAAATTGTAAGCGAAAAAATGTTAATTTTAAGATTCATGGTTATTGAAAACATAGTTAAAGGTATAATCTGTTTTTTTTTTCAATATGATGAAACTTATGGGGCCAGTTGGATAAAGCTTCGTCAACTTTGACGATATGCTAACATTACGTTAACGTAAGGTTTATTGTGTTAAGTGTTTTATATATATGTTTACGTAGAAATGGCAGTTGTTTTTAGTCCGAGCGGGAGACTTTTTTTTAAAAACATTTATTGAAAATGAGAGTTCCGTTCTGGACCCCGAACAGAGTAGGCGTCGAGCGTGAGTTGTGCGTTCCATCCCTCCTCGCGTTTGACCCACACGTGGTTGTTTCACAAATCCTTTTTATCCTATCTATTTTATTATTTACAATCCTTTCATTTATTACCCATCCTTGCAATTTGTATAAGAATGTAGCACAATAAATAAAATTTTAAAGTACTTAATGAAGCGATCATTTGATTTATATATTTAATTGATGAGGCGAATACATGATGAAACTCCATAATACTATTTGAAATAAAACAACACAGTTGGGAGGGTTTCACTTTTATTGTTGAACACTGCAACATGTTTCACCACTCAGTGGCTTCATCAGGCAGATGAAATAATGACTTGACAAAGTACCTTTCCTTTGTTTTGGATGAAGAAGTTGTTAAGAAAACCTCCTCGACCTACGCCAATCATTTAATCGAATACCAACATAACTTTAACCCTAATTTCAAAATTTTGCACGAATGTAACAAAAGTCGTAAATTAAACTTATTAGAAGAATTAGAAATTAATAAATACAACAAAAAAGGTATTCTATTAAATGACCAAATAGAAGTAAACAATTCACCCCTAATCAATATTTAGTCGCTCAAAATTGTTTGTATTAGTTTCAGCCCAATTACCTCATTACCCCCCCCCCCCCCCCTTCTATTAACTTAATTGCATTAGTATATAAGCTTTTACCTGTACTTTGTCAAGTCATTATTTCATCTGCCTGATGAAGCCACTGTGTGGTGAAACATGTTGCAGTGTTCAACAATAAAAGTGAAACCCTCCCAACTGTGTTGTTTTATTTGATTTATGTTTCCTAAAATTATTTGGATTTTTGTTTGCTTCAATTATTGAAGACTTTTACAATAAAACACAGTTTTAAATGAATAAATAACATGTATAATTTATTCTTCTCAATATACATCTAATATACACATTTAGAACATATTTATGTAGATTTTTAAGTGGACGTAAAACTAATTCGAAAAAAATAAATTAAAAACATCTGCATTCTATCCTTTGGTTTTGTTTAGAAGATACTCTAAAATGATATAACCTCTCATATAGTGAATATTAACTACATTTTAATACAATTATCAAGACGATGTTACTGCTTCGACCCTAGAATTTTATAACCTCACTTTTTCATACAACTAATAACATAACCTCTTTCATGCAATTGATATCCTGCACTTTGACCCTAGAATATTATAACCTCACTTTTTCATACAACTAATAGCATAACCTCTTCCTTACAATCGCTATCTTGCACTTTCACCCTTCACTTTTTCATACAACTAATAACATTACCTCTTCCATACAATCGATATCCTGCACTCACACTTTCTTACAATTACTAATTTTTCCCATGCTATTCTTTTATCACCCGTTAATCCCCACCTCTGCCGGAACTATGCTATTAATTAATTTATATATTATGTACAGGGAACAATTATTATTTTTTTAAATAATTTAATATGGAATTTGGTTTTGGTAATACTGGATCATGTCGTAAGTCCTCGTCCTGAAATTGAGGAAGCTGTTGCGGATGATGGAGAGCATGTAACTGGCTGCTTCCTTTTCCGTTACAGTTGGTTGGAAACGGGACCGGAGGAGTTTTATCGTTTGCCCGCGGAAACACGGCAGGCCGGTGTCCAGCATTAGCGAGACAAGAGAGACGATCGCTTCTCGGTGAGGTCTAAATAATAAACAAAAGTATAGGTTACACAGATAAAAACAAAATATTTTAATAACTGATTGTTTTTAAATAAAAATTGATGATTTATAATTGTAATCATTTATTTGTCATTATTAAATATTTCAAAGTGTAAAAGGGGATTCCCGTTTATGATGAGTAATAAATTAAAAAAAAAATTGATTTTGAGTGATTTAACTGAATTTTTGGAAAACGGAACATAAAATCATGATGGCATATTCTCTATTCCAATTAAGTTCCACTTTTATAAACATTAGGTATCCAGCCGTTAAGGGGGTATTACCATTCGGAACTTTTAAAAAATTGATTTTTTTTTTTTGCATGTATTGATACTTGATAGTATCTAGTTTCATGTCCGAAAGCCGTTTTACAATAGGCGAATTCGTTAGTTAGATTTTTGCTTGTTGAAATAAACAATGCTGAGTAGGTGAAAGTTTGAATGCTTGTGTCTGGAAGCTGGCTTCGAAGCACCTCAACTGTGCAGCTACCAGCATTTTCAACGACGGATACTCGGCAGTTTTTAAGACGACAGAGACACTGGGAATCCATATCGGCCTGCAAGCCAAGGCTTTCCGGTGCGGACCGACGCGGAGCGCGAGATGTGGGACGAATTTTGCCTGACTCCAGCAACTCATAAGGCCATCCAACAACGCTGGCAGGAGTAAATCATTCAAACCCAGTTTTTAGAGGAAGAGGAGGGCCTAGTGTACGGAGCTGGCATAGCTGACTAAAGCCAAAAATCTCCAAAAATAGTTAAAACTTGTGTCAAAACTTTAAACGCGTTTTTCTCGAAACCACTTTTTTTTTGCTGGCCGGAAACTTTCTTTTCAAACTATGAAACGGATTGACTTGAGCTTTTAGTGTTCGGTTCTCCACATTTTCCTCTGGAGTTTGAACCACCGTCATTCAAATATATTAACATTTGATATTTTTCATAGAGCCTTAAAGTCAGAAAAAGGGGGGCAAAAAGCGACCACTTTTTTCGAATGGCCTCCATTTTGTTATTTATCGAGATTTTTTATTGTCGGTGGTTCAAACTCCAGATAATTTAATACAGATTAATGACTACTACTTCATTTTACGTTTCAAATCACAGAATCGAAAAAATCTTTCCGGCCATGAGGCAAAACACGGCGGACACGGCCTTATTTGAGGCCAGATTTAGAGGTTCAGCCGGACGATTGAAAAGAATTAAAATTCATTTTTTATAGTTTATGAATCTATAAACAATTTGCAAGAAACCGCAAGATCGCATGTATTAAATTTCCCAAAAATAAAAATTCAGAAAAACCGTAAAAAAAAAAACGCTGTCCTAGTGGTAATACCCCCTTAATGCTGGCTACGAATTAAACGTTCAGTTGTGGTTTTACAATTTGAGAGTTGTTTGCATAACGACTAGAGGCCGAATACCTGGAGTAGACTCCGAGCAGACCTCCTAGAGGGAGGATTGGTGACCAGTGGTAGTCCGTTTTTCGGAAAAGAGATTCTATATTCGTTTGCATTCTTCTTCCCGAAGAACGGATTAGATGAGATTTTAAAAATCTGCCAACTGCCACTGCCAACATCCACTGCCCCCATTAATTATTATCTGCCGCTGTGTGTTTTTGTGCTGTTTTTTTTGTTGGTATGTTTTTTTTGTGCAAATATATTTGTTGTCTTGGATCGGTGTTTAACGACTAGTTACTCGTGCTCTCCATCCCCAAACCCCTGAGCTAGCTGGAAGTGCATTTAGGGCACCTTCTCCCTATGACACTAGCAATAGAGTGAAGACTGCATAGATAATTGCGACAACGTTTGTTTCGCTTAACTGGCGGAGCTCTCACCTATAAAGGTGGGAGATCTGATCGGATTCATTAGGTGCTCAAATTGGGTTGTATAGGGGAAGGATCTCTCATGGTATCACAACGGGCCCTATAGGCCTAAGTAAACAGCCTCGGCTGTTGCCATATAAACCTAACCTAACCTTCGCTTAGCGAAAGTATAAACTTGGTTGGAAAATAAAGACAGCCTACTATAACGGCAGGATATCTAATGGTTGTAAAAGTGGACCTAAATGATTTAATTAGTTGTAAATTATATTAAAACACTTTACTTTGTTTCACAACTTTTATTTTAACTTATACAGTGACTGTAAACTATAATCACTATAAAAAAAAACTATAGACACAGAAAATGTAAAAATAATTGTGGTGAAACAAAGTTGTTTTAATATTATTTTCGTGAAGATTGTGATTAGCCGGACGAATTTCGAAATCTACATACCTGACTGCGAGATATGCTTGTACGCAGAGCTCACAGAACCATCTGAAAGGCGGTGCCTCCATCTTGCCGCCCATGATCATGACCATCTCGTCAGTCAACTTGATATCCGGCTCGAAGCCCAAGTTACCTCCAGGAGATGACTCGAACATGAAACCGAAATCTGTAACAGAAAAAAATGTCAATATCCGGAGTTTGTTTTAAATTGTAATTTTTAAAACGTACAAGTAATTTCAATAAAACGTGAAGTCGAGTTCATTTCTATCCGTCCACTCCCTACTATGAATTTTGCAAAATTGTGTGGTGTGAATGGGGGTTCAGTGTCAGTGGTCTTAGTCTCGGTTGTCAAATTATAAAACGAAAAGTGCTAAAATGCACGATTGCTAACCTTACTTTTTATTGAGTGAACAGATAAAAATTAAACTGTTAACTGTTGAGGCTTCTACTTCGTTATACATCATTATTAACATAAATAAGACACTTAAACTTTGTTTGTATAACTGAGGTTTTTTTATTGTGACTATAGTTTCGACAACTTTAGTGAAGAAGAACTTATGAAAATAATACTTGACCAACCAAACAAATCAAGTCCGGATGAAATAACTGGTAAAGTTTTGATCACTAGTCTCCCTAATAGTTTACCGCATTTTATTAATATAATAAATATTTCATTAGAGACAGGACAAGTTCCAGAAAAACTAAAAAGCAGTACAATAATACCAATTAAAAAAGTGAGAAATAGTATAAAAATTGAAGATTTTAGACCAATTAATACAGTACCAACCATATCAAAAATATTAGAGAGAATTGTATATGAACAAATACTAGCGCATATTGTTGAACAAGATATATTAATAGAACATCAGTCAGGATTTAGACAAGGGTATAATTGTGAAACGGCATTGCAGTATCTTGTGAATGAATGGAAAAATAATTTAGATGCGGGACAAAGTACTAGTATCGTTTTCTTAGATTTCAAGAGAGCATTTTAGATAGGAAGCGACTACTTATAAAACTCAGAAATTATGGTGTGGAGGGTACAGTACTAAATTGGTTTACTAGTTACCTGAATAAAAGAACCCAGAAAGTAAAGATTGGAGATAAATTATCGGATACTCTATCTATTGAAACAGGGGTACCACAGGGTAGTATTTTGGGACCTCTGCTTTTTGTGTTGTATATAAACGATATTGGAAACTGCTTAAGTCACTGCAAATTCCATCTATTTGCAGATGATACTATTATATACAGAACATCAGTAGACATAATAAAAGCAACAAATGAAATAAATAGCGACTTAATTAATTTAAACAATTGGTTACAGGATAATAGTTTGAAAATTAATACAACCAAAACAAAAGCAATGATAATTAGCAGAAAAGATCAGTCCATAGAAAATAATACAATTAAATTCAATAATAGCCCCATAACATATGTCAATACAATAAAATACCTAGGAGTTCAATTAGATAAAAGATTACAGTTCAATGAACATATAGATTATACATGTAAAAAAATAGGAAAAAAGTTAGGAGTATTAAGACGAAGTAGTTATTATATGTCGCAAGCTACCAAAAAAACAATATATAACACTATTATACTACCACATTTTCACTTTGCAGGATCTATTCTTTATCTTGCAAATAGTGGATCTTTGAATAGACTCCAAATATTGCAAAATAAAGGAATGAGAATAATTTTAAATTGTAATAAATATACAAGTATAAGAACAATGTTAGAACAACTGGATTGGATAAACATAGAGAATTTTGTAAAATTTAAGGCATTAATTTTTATTCACAAAGTTTACACTGGGAAGATGCCCAAATACTTTGATGAAAGTATCATCACTAATGCAGACATCCATACGTACAACACAAGAGGCAGAGGAAATATTTTTCTCCCATTCAAAAACACAAAGGCGGGACAGAATTCACTCTTTTTTAAAGCTGCTCAAGAACACAACAAGCTATCAATAAAAATAAAAAAAGAAGAAAATATTAATAAGTTTAAATCAAAGTTGCTAGATTACTTGAAGAGTCTTCAGAAATAGTCGTAGTGTATGGGCTGTGCATTATGTGTATATATTATTAATTGTTCCTATATGTATAAGTACAAATTTTAAATAAGTATTACTACCTTTTTAGTTATTGTTTTTTGCATAAATGTATAAGTATTGTTGTATTATGGATTTATTATTTTTACATAGATATTTAAGTATGGTTTTAGACTGATTTTATTAAAGTAGTAAAAAGATTATATATTAAGTATTATTATGTGATAAATTTATTATACATACACAATTTATAGATTAAGGATGATCAAATGTTTATTTTATATATATATATATATAGATATACATATATTTTTCTATGTTATTATATAGCAAAGATGCTAAATAAAGATTATTATTATTATTAACTTGTCATTATCAGACTACTTGTAGTCTGATACTTGTAGTCTTTAACTTGTCATTATCAGACTACTTGTAGTCTGATAATGACAAGTTAAAGTTGTTGAAACTATAGTCACAATAAAAAAACCTCAGTTATACAAACAAAGTTTAAGTGTCTTATTTATGTTAGATAAAAATTAACTCAACTTTATTTGTTTTCTTCAATACAATACAACATTAGAGGCCTGTAGAGTAAAAAAAAAGACCTTTATTGGCATAATAATACATTACATCTACACACTAATTGCTACCCTCTCTCTTCCTCCTGCTTTCTCTCTCTTCCCTCAACTTCTCTAGCGTCATTACCCCGGCCTTATCCTCTCTCATCCATTTCGTCAGTCTTCCTTCACCCATGCATCCACCTTCACCACAGCCATTCCCCAGCTATTCGATCACCTTCGCCTCTGACAAACCCACCCACTCATACATTTCCCTTCTCTTGCTCCTCCATCTATCCTCTCTCCCATTCACGCATGCCACCCACACCGCCTTCACCAATCTCTCGTCCTCCAGATTCCATAACTTCATTCTCACCATTTCCTCACACTCTAGTTTCTCTCTTTCATCTCCTGAAGCACAATGTATCCGGGTATTAAGGCTGTTTTTAGTAAATTATAAGACAATCAAAAACAAATTAACAGTAGCATACTCTACTGTTAATTTGTTTTTGATTGTCTTATAATTTACTAAAAATTTGTTGTACTTGCCAATGTGTATGATGTGTCCATCGCCGTCCAACATAATGTTTCCGTTGTGTCTGTCTTTGATTTGCAGTAAAAATCCGACGACACTGTACGCTGCCATTGAAATGACGAAGTTTCGCCTCGCTTGCTGGAATTCCTGTGATCCTTCGTCTCCGTATTTTTTCAGGAAATATTCGTACATGCCTATGTCGGTCTGTCGACCGAGCTGATCACGAGACTTAGCATTTGGTACACACTCAATCACTCCACACTAAAACAAAAAAATTGCATTCTGGTAAAATTTACCAAGCGGTGGAAATCTTACTTAAAACTAAGTCATTGAATGCAGCGGCGGCTCGCAGCCTAACTTCAGGGTAGGCCAGAGGCCCAAGGTAATATGTATAATATGTATTCTTGTGGCTGTGGAGGGCTATCAAGCGCGACCCAGGTGGCGAATAGGGAAATACCACTTTCTTAGATGAAGTGGTTAGGAAATACCACTTTCTTAGATGAAGTGGTTAGGAAATACCACTTTCTTAGATGAAGTGGTTAGTGATGGCCATAAGTGCCGTAAAACCCTGTGTAGTGGCACAAAAACCGTTACTGCGGACCAACTCCCCCCAAACTCAGGTTGTCGTGTCGTGACCATAGGATTGAACTTAATCCTTGTTGTGCAATTCCTTGTAATTATAAAGTGCGATCCCAACCTCTAATTTTGTGTACCTTGGCGCTGTGGCCTACAATGAAATTAGGCTGCGAGCCCCCGCTGATTGAATGCTATTAATTTTCCATGTATGCCCTTGGCTGAGCCGGAGTGTCCAAATAAAAACACTACTTTTCCTTTGTATTACATACAGGGAAATTGTAGAGGGTCAAAACTTAAATAATACTTTTCTTTTGGATTATCTGCAGGATAAATCTTGTATTTTGAGGTTATGTAATTTATAATAACACTTACACCAGGTGCAGTTGCGACAACTCTGTAGGGGAATAAGTACAAGTCCAAACCAACAGTTTGGAAGACGTTCTTGAAAATGCCGATGACTTGAAGGGCCAGCATGTCCTGTCGGACGTCGTCGCCCACTTTGAAGATGGCCGCCTGCCACGTTTCCGGCCCAAGATTTTGCCCTTTCGACTGTAATTACAACAAAGAGTGTAATAATTATAATGTAATGTATCTCCGATAATTGGTAAAAGTGGTCATCGATTATATATAGAGGGAATTTTTATTTAAAGTATACTATCGGTGGAAACAAAATGTTTGGACACATTTTTTTTAGTGCATGTCAAACTTTGGACTTGCCAGGTGATTGCCATTTGATGTGTCAAAAATAAAAATCTCTTTCTCTTACGATAATTCCTTTCATTTGTATCTTTTCATTGTCACTCATTGTATTATAACCTCTCTTTAAAAAACCTGAATTTACCGGTATAAATTCGGTGATGTTTGACATTATTAAACTTTCGATTTGTCCCAACAATTTATGTCCACCGATGGTACATATTATGATATATATACTGTAAATTTAAATTTTCAGGTGCTATTTAGACTTTTTGAATAGAAATCAATTCGAAGCTTCTAACTAGTGCTTGAAATCCTTGGAATAAATTCAAAACTTCTAGTGAGTGTTTCCACTCCTGGTTTAAGCATGGAGTAAAATTTCGAGTTTAGAAAAGCCTGAAAATTTGGATTTGCCGGGCGGAGCGAAGCGAGCCCGGCAAATCCAAATTTTCAGGCTTTTCTAAACTCGAAATTTTACTTCATGCGCCACACGTATAAAACACTAAATTAGTGTGAAGTTCAAAATATAATACTTCAGCACACTGCTTTAGTAGCGCATTTTAAACTTTACTTGAAATCAGTGTTTTATACGTGTGGCGCATGAAGTAAAATTTCGAGTTTAGAAAAGCCCGAAAATTTGGATTTGCCGGGCTCGCTTCGCTCCGCCCGGCAAATCCAAATTTTCAGGCTTTTCTAAACTCGAAATTTTACTTCATGCTTAGTCTGGGAGTGGAAAACACTTGTTAGTATAATACTAGAGGACCTAGATTATAGTGGATTAATATTGAAAAACAAATACTACTTGAATCTGATTAAACATAACCTACATTATGATTAGAAATATGCACACTAAGTCGTTGCACGCATAATTTAAGTGTTGGACATTTCTCTGGTTCTATAAAAAAAGGGCTTTTCTAAACTCGAAATTTTACTTCATGCACCACACGTATAAAACACTAAATTAGTGTGAAGTTCAAAATATAATACTTCAGCACACAGTTTTAGTAGCGCATTTTAAACTTTACTTGAAATCAGTATTTTATACCGGTGGCGCATGAAGTAAAATTTCGAGTTTAGAAAAGCCTGAAAATTTGGATTTGCCGGGCTCGCTTCGCTCCGCCCGGCAAATCCAAATTTCCAGGCTTTTCTAAACTCGAAATTTTACTTCATGCTTAGTCTGGGAGTGGAAAACACTTGTTAGTATAATACTAGAGGACCTAGATTATAGTGGATTAATATTGAAAAACAAATACTACTTGAATCTGATTAAACATAACCTACATTATGATTAGAAATATGCACACTAAGTTGTTGCACGCATAACTTAAGTGTTGGACATTTCTCTGGTTCTATAAAAAAAGGGCTTTTCTAAACTCGAAACTTTACTTTACGCTTAAACCAGGAGTGGAAACACTCGCTAAAAGTTTCGAACTTAACACTTTTACAAAAACAACGAACGTCTGAACATTTATAGAGTAACAGAGTATCTACACTTTAAAGAAAAATTCCCTATATAATCACATGTGGAGATTTAATGCATGATAGTAAAATAAACTAACTTGATTTGTGGAATAAGCCATTGCTAAAGTTTCCAATTCGTTAATGCCACATTTGACGACCTTGAATCTCGCCAAGTATGGGGCCTTCGCGGCACTCTGCATGGGCGTGCCAGATTTGTAATCGATGTCGACCACCATGGCTTCTGGATTGCTGGGTAAGTAACAACCTAATTGAACCTAAATGTAATACAAAAGATATGAAATTAGAATATAAACAAGGCCGTAGCTAGATGAACATTTCGGGGAGGGAGATAAACATTTCGAGGGGGGGGTTATAAACTCTTCGAGGCGGGCGGGAATAAACATTTGGGGGGGGATAATATGTTATGCGTTTTGACACATTAACAACTGAATAATACGAAAAACTGTTTTTTTTTTAAATAATAGTGCTTTGGATCAAATGGGTTAATGAACTCGGAGGACCTCAAAATGGATTTGTCCAAATTTTTTAGTTGAAAATAATGCGAAAACAATACTTTCCCTTTGTTTTATATATGGGGGAGAGTAAAAAAAGAATTATGAATATTAAAAGGAGGAATGGGTGGGAGTAAGAGGGAATAGTTTTTTCTTAGATCATTTTCATTTAGTATTTACAAAATTTATAATTCCATACCCAATCTACTCAAAAATCTCACAAACAATAGTTTCAAACAAGCAATGAAAAAATATATATTATGTAATAAGTTTTCCCCATAGAATCTTAGTTTAATTATTGTCATTATAAATATATTTTTTTTTTCTCTCTCTCTCTTTATTTCTTTTTGTTATAAACCAGTTAATTTCTAGAACGAACATTGAAATAAAAAAAAAATCTGTAATTCTTTTAGCACTCTTAAATGATATGTATATATATATACAGGGTGTCCGTATTTCGAGGAAATGCATGGGGATCTCGGTTATTTGAAGAGTTAGAGAGTTGGTTAAATTAGGGCAAATACGTGAAATTTGGAGCCCAACAATAATCCGAAAACAGATTTGAAATATATTTTTTTGTTTTCGAGATATTGCCAAAAAACTATTTTTTTCAAATTTCGTCTTTATTTTTTTATTCAAAAACTATTGGATCTAGGAATTTGCAACTTTTACATTATACAGGCACTTTTTAATCAGGAATTTAGTAGTGTACTTACATTTAAAATAACTTTAATATCTTCTCCAGAACCATAGCCAACTTTTGTTTTTCTTATGGGCGCCATATTGGATATTCATATTTTTGGAAAGAACTTTTTTTTCTGAATTCAACGGTATATCACACTTATAATTTATTTTGCGTTTCATTTGAAACAAAGCAACCTTTTGTTTTTTTTTAAGAGTGCCTTGAAAACAGTTGCACATTTTAAAATTCCTGAGGCCTACAACTATATTTTTTTAGGGAAGGAACCAGAATAATCACTCTGCTGCTTGATGAAGTTTTTCATAATATTAAATAATAATAAACAAATTAATTAAATATCTTTTGAACTAAAATTATCACAAACTTAGAGTAAGTGTTCGAATATATCACCATTGACCTCCAAACATAATTCTAGTCTTTTCCATAAATTTTGGACTGCCCGAAAAATGTCTCTTCTTCTTAATTGCTGAATGGTAACTATTATAATTCTTCTTAAATCGTCTTTGTCCTCTGGAATAGTTTTATAAACTTTTTCTTTTATAGCTCCCCAAAGAAAATAATCTAGAGGTGTCAAATCAGGTGAGCGAGCTGGCCAACGTATATCACCATTATTTGCCATAACTTTATTTGGAAACATTTCGGACAGACAATTAGCGACAATTTGGCTGTTGTGAGGTGGTGCACCATCTTGTTGAAACCATACATTTCTTAACATATTTAAGGGGATGTTATTGTCTACGTAATCACTTAAAAATGTTCTTAAAAAATCGTGATATCTCTGTGAATTTAATGTATCTTTGTAAATGTATGGACCTACAATATTGTCTCCCAAAATACCGACCCATACATTTAGTCCGAATCGCACTTGTCGTCGTCTTTCTTCATGTTGTCTAGGATTATTTATACTCCACACACGTTCATTATGCCTATTGAATATCCCTGTGTTGGTAAAACGGCATTCGTCAGACCATATCACATTTGACAAGAAATTCGGATTTTCGTTTAATTTTCCCAATAAAATACGACAAAAGTCCATCCTTCGTCTAGCATCTCCAGGATGGAGAGCTTGAGTAACTTTAATTTTGAATGGGCGATATTTATTTTTTTTCAAAATTCTCCATACGTATTGAAACGTCACGCGTCACACCAAACTGGTTCGCAAGTTCTCTCGTTGAGGAAGAAGGGTTATCTTGAATCTAGGGGAATAAATATTATCTTATTGTAATTAAAATGAAATCATTGTACCGCTTGCAAAATTTGGTTTTCATTTTCATGGGGTTGGTGATATCCATATCTTTGTCGTGGCTTTACGAAGGAATCATATTCCAATAAATTTGTATGTAGTTTTATGAAATGGCTTTCACTTGGCTGTTGCCTTTCTGGATAGCGCTGTAGATAGACTTCGGATGAAATACGTACATTTTTGTTTGAAGTATAATAAACTTCGATCATATCTCGTTTTTCTTGGTTCGAAAACACCATTTTTAACTTTATTTTATGTATTATGTATAATGATCGTATCTTATTGACACATCAATAACTGAATAACGTATCAATATTATTGTTTCCAAGACACTCTTTACAAAAAACAAAAGGTTGCTATGTTTCAAATGAAACGCAGAATAAATTATAAGTGTGATATACCGTTTAATTCAGAAAAAAAAGTTCTTTCTAAAAACATGAAAATCCAATATGGCGCCCATAAGAAAAACAAAAGTTGGCTATGGTTCCGGGGAAGAAATTAAAGTTATTTTAAATGTAAGTACACTACTAAATTCCTGATTAAAAAGTGCCTGTATAATGTAAAAGTTGCAAATTCCTAGATCCAATAGTTTTTGAATAAAAAAATAAAAACGAAATTTGAAAAAAAGAGTTTTTTGGCAATATCTCGAAAACAAAAAATGATATTTTAAATCTGTTTTCGGATTATTGTTGGGCTACAAATTTCACATATTTGCCCTAATTTAACCAACTTTCTAACTCTTCAAATAACCGAGATCCCCATGCATTTCCTCGAAATACGGACACCCTGTATATATTTTTTTTTTCCTCACATGTTAAGTGGAAGAGCAGAGATAGTTTTTTTTTTAAGCTATCGCTGAACTTCGCCTGTATTTTGTTTTTTGTTTACTTTGTATTTTCTTTCAATTGAATAAAGACAATTTATTATTATTATTATTATTATTAAGAGTGATGGAGTGGATTAGAGAGGATGGGGCTGGGGTAAGGACGCTGGAGAAGTTGGGTGAAGAGAGGAAAAGCAGGAGGAAGAGAGGGAGTAACGATTAGTGTAGATGTAAGATATTATTATGCCAATAAAGGGCTTTTTTTTTGTATAAAAAGTTAGTACCTTAATTTTACTAAGCGCTTCTAGACAAGCTCGTTTCCTCTCAGAGCCCTTCGGATACGTTCTAATTTGTCCACTGATGTCTGTTATCTTTTTAAAGAAGTCAAACTCCCTTTCGTAGAATTGTTTTGCAGGGCCACTCAGAGCGGCCACTATCGAGTTACAAAGTGATTCCAAAATATCATACAGCACCACTAAAATCAGACAAAACATTATTTTGCAACATTAAAGGACCCTTAACGTATTATACTATGGGTGGTTTAAATGAAAAGGTACGAAACATCATTACAACCACACCGGTTGAAATTTGATTATGCCACTTAGGGAGAACGTAGTGAGACATCTAGGGAGGTGATTGTAGTGTCTGGCGTGATTTAACTTAGACCTTATTAGGCCAATTGTGCTTGCGACTTCTATCTGTTTGGTCCGCTAAATCAACATCTCAAAGGAAAACGCTCTAATTCTGACGACAAACTGAAGGACACAATGCAGGATTGGCTCTTGTCACAGCCATAGGACTTCTGAGAACAAGGAATTCTTCAGCTCGTAAAACAGTGGGATATTGATAATGAAGGTTTAAATTAAATTACACTTGGTTTGTTTCACAATTTTTTATGTACTATTTAATCGACTAGTTTCGCGTTTTACAGCATTATCAGGATCCTGATATTACTGTAAAACGCGAAACTAGTCGAGTAAATAGTAAAGTAAAAAATTGTGAAACAAACCAAGTGTAATTTAATTTAAACCTTCATTATCAATATTTAAAAATGTTTCACCAAGTGATAAGTGAGAAAATTATTCAAGAAATACAGTGGGATAGTTGTGCTCAAGCCTCTGGTGAATACTTCTGAAAAGTCTTTAATTATACTCACAGTGTCATTTTGTACCTTTTCATATGAACTCCCCTAGTATATATTAATACAAAAAATGTAATGTTACTTTAGTTAATCTTGAATGTGACATAAAAGCCTACCATCTTTATGTTGCATCTCTTCATCTATGAAAAGGTTTGTCTTCATATTCCATATAAGTTGATGAGCTACGATTTGCGATATTTGCGACACATATTTTATGTATTCAGTTACATAACCCATCTGCAAAAAACCATTAATGTTCATTAAAATACTAGACTCATTATACAGGGAGTTTTTCTTTTAAGTACACACATCCTGATCTACGATAAACTTTAAACAATTGTTTTCCACTCCCAGACTAAGCACGAAGTAAAATTTCGAATTTAGAAAAGCCTGAAAATTTGGATTTGCCAAGCGGACCAAAGCGAGCCCAGCAAATCCAAATTTCTGATCTACGATATACTTTAAACGAGTGTTTTTCACTCCCAGACTAAGCACGAAGTGAAATTTCGAATTTAGAGAAGCCTGAAAATTTGGATTTGCCGGCAATATATTTTGAACTTCACTTGTAATCAGTGTTTTATACGGGTGGCGCATGAAGTAAAATTTCGAGTTTAGATAAGCCTGAAAATTTGGTTTTGCCGGCAATATATTTTGAACTTCACTTGTGATCAGTGTTTTGTATGGGTGGCGCATGAAGTAAAATTTCGAGTTTAGAAAAGCCTGAAAATTTGGATTTGCCAAGCGGACCAAAGCGAGCCCAGCAAATCCAAATTTCTGATCTACGATATACTTTAAACGAGTGTTTTTCACTCCCAGACTAAGCACGAAGTGAAATTTCGAATTTAGAGAAGCCTGAAAATTTGGATTTGCCGGCAATATATTTTGAACTTCACTTGTGATCAGTGTTTTGTATGGGTGGCGCATGAAGTAAAATTTCGAGTTTAGAAAAGCCTGAAAATTTGGATTTGCCGGGCTCGCTTCGCTCCGCCCGACAAATCCAAATTTTCAGGCTTTTCTAAACTCGAAATTTTACTTCATGCTTAATCTGGGAATGGAAAACACTTGTTTAACGCTGCAGTTTGAACTTTTTTAAAAAGCAACTAATATCTGAAGATTTACACAATAAACGCTGCAACTGGAATTCATGCTTAATCAAGAAATGGAAGCCCTCATTGAAAACTTCAAATTAATCTTTTCACAAAACAACAAATACCTAAAAATTAACAGCGTATTCATAAAGATATGTACGCTTAAAAGAAAAATCCCTTGTAAATCAGACATAAACATCAATACCAAACATTAAAATCAAAGTTAACTAACGGTATCGTGACGTAGAGCTTGCACCAACTGCGGGATGTAAAAGAGCACAGCGTCTGACGGATATGACGTCAACACTTTGACAGCGTATTGTGCAGTAATGGGATGTGGGGGGAATTGTCTACTGAAGAATGCCAATGCCTGCAAAATAAATATTTTCACATGTCAACGTGTAAAAAATAAAGTTGAGTTCATTTCTATTCTTCCACTCCCTAATATAAATTTTGCAAAATTGTGTGGAGTGAACGGGGTTTTACCGTCAGTCTCAATTGTCAATGTATAAAACGAAAAGTACTAAAATGGGGTTCTTCTTCTTCTTTGCGTAATTAATGGCTATTAAAACTCTGTTGACCAGTAATTATGAAATAATAATTAAAATTGGTTTAAATTTTTTGAAGTATCGACTGTGTGAATGAATTGGATGAAGGGGTGGATAATAAAATCTAGGTCTGGACAGAGTTTAACAGCCAGTGCTGCGCCCTCTGCCCTCCAAAAGGGGTAGGAAATAGGATATACACGTGGTTTTTTAAAGGGAAAGGTTCAATTGACAGGATTTTGAGAAAAGGATTATTGAAAAGGGTATTATTGAAAGGAAGATGGACCACGTGAAGGCCGCACGTTTTAATTGTGCAGCAGCGTGGACTGTTCGAGGTCAGCAATCGAACTGTCCTAAAGTGGGGTTATAGAGTCAGTCTC
Source organism: Philonthus cognatus (assembly GCA_932526585.2). NCBI lineage: Eukaryota > Metazoa > Arthropoda > Insecta > Coleoptera > Staphylinidae > Philonthus > Philonthus cognatus. The sequence goes on from OW052242.1 coordinate 140,037,875, forward strand.
AGTTGTTAATGTATAAAATCTTACTTTTCCAAACTTACTTTTTATTAAGTGGATGAATAGAAATGAACTTAACTTTATTATAAAGTATAAATTAAAGAAATTAAATACCTGTATTGGTGTGACTCTCGCCCATGTCAACATGTAAACCAACTTCGTGCTGTCACCCAGAATTGCATCAGTTGTGACCAAATACTGTAACGCCTCCGGTATGTGTTGGACAGCTACCGGATTTTGCTGAATTTGGTGTTTGATCTCGCTTATGATTGCATCATTACATTTCAACCTTCACACAAAAAGAAAAAAATAAATAATTGGACATAATTATAATTAACATTCTTTATTCTATAGTACAGGGTTATTGAAAAAGATAGACCCAATTTCATTAATTTGTATTAAATGAAGTATAATTTGGATATGAACAATTTACATACTAATGAAAAGAGGAAGTTCCAAAGTTTTTAACACAGGTTACAAATGTTCAAAGATTCTTTGCAGAAAACCTTATGCTGCATCACACCGTCACAAATGATGGTGACACGAAATGCGTGCCTATTGGCACGAGTACCTTGGCGGCCGTTTACGCAATTATCGCCGCCCTAGCGGTGCTAAACAAAACTTTTTTCTTCGGTATGTAGACTGTTCACATCCAATTAATATTTCGTGAAATACAAATTAATTAAATTGGGTCCACCTTTTTGAATAACTCTGTATATAAATGTACAAGATCATATAGTAAGTAACGCTGTATAATCTTTTCTTGAATTAATTTCTCATCTGGCACTTGGTGAAACATATTACACTATGTAAAGTTAATTAAAGGAAAGGCACTTGGTATTGTTTCACAATTAAATCTTTATTCCGACTAGTTTCGGTTTGTTAGACCATTTTCAAAGGAATGTACAGAAAAAATTATTTCCCAAGTATATATACAATATTTTTGTTTTTGTTTCAGGTAATAAGAGAAGTCAGAATTGGGGAATTCCAAATCTCCTCGTTGTCGTCGCCATAAAAATGGGGAAATATATCGTAAACGACAACGAGGAGATTTGGAATTCCCCAATTCTGACTTCTCTTATTACCTGAAACAAAAACAAAAATATTGTATATATACTTAGGAAATAATTTTTTCTGTACATTCCTTTGAAAATGGTCTAAAAAACCGAAACTAGTCGGAATAAAGATTTAATTGTGAAACAATACCAAGTGCCTTTCCTTTAATTAACTTTACATACTGTATAATCTTATATAATTATGCACAAATGGTTACAACTTAAGCCAAATCAACGAATTGGGAACAAATACGTAAAGATAATTTCATAATAAAGTAATGTTGCACAAGGCCGTAGCCAAGGGAGGGGGGGGGATATGGGGGGTTCAACCCCCCCCGAAATTTTCAAAATGTTAAATTTTTGTATATAAAAGCGGACCTTTAAGAGCAAAAACAACATTTTTACCATTAAACCCCCCCCGAAATTTGTATAACCCTCTCCGACATTTTTTTCTGGCTACAGCCTTGATGTTGGGCATTTACAAAAACTGACCTTTCTGGTAAATAAACAGCTAATACTGGAGAAATATCCCACGCCAATCTGGTGTAGTCCCTCCATTGTTTCTCGGAAATTGTTTTCGCCCTCCAAGCAGCGACGTTATCCTCACCTGGTAAATGCAACTCGACTCGAGAACTCGGATTGTGCCAGACAACGAGAAATTCAATTTCTACCGCCTAAAAAAACAATTGAATTATTATTTTTCTACAACAACAAAAACTCCATTTCTCTACCCCCAAAAAATATGCTTAAAAGTTGGAAAAGTAGAGTGGCTTGAAAACAAGAAAGAAAGACAGAGAGTCGTAGAGAGAGAAAGAGAGACATAGAGAAGATTAAAAGCAAGAAAGAGAGCGAAATAGAGAGAAAAAGATTCATTTTTACATGATATGCTATATAGGGACGACTTTGTTTTATTAACAATTGCAAAGGCTCAATTTCTCTACCCCATAAAAATATGTCCTTACAACTTAGAAAACCAGGACCGCTTGAAAGCAAGAAAGAAAGAAAGAGAGAAACTTAGAGAGAGAAAGAGAGACATAGAGAAGCTTAAGAGCAAGAAAGATCGAAAGAGGGAGAGATACAGAGAAAAAGATACACTTTTTATTTTAATATTATATCTGTTATCAGGACTATCGGGGCTGTCCAACACATGGCCCAAAGCGAGTATGAATATGACCCAAATGCAAAATTCTTTGCAAAGGAACATATGTGAACAGTTACTAATTGTGAGTGAACGAGTGTCCAGCGCACCCACTTGGGCTACAGTCGGGGCCATTGTAGTTCCTCCCCTTCTAATCTAGAATTTGTGCGCGCGACCATTGCCATCCAGGTCTTTCACGATTTGGGGCCTCTTTTAGTACCTTCCCCATTGTAGTTCCTCCCCTTCTGATCTAGAATTTGTGCGCGCGACCATTGCCATCCAGGTCCTTCACGATTTGGGGCCTCTTTTAGTACTTTCCTTATTGTAGGAAGGTACTAAAAGAGGCCCCAAATCGTGAAGAACTTGAATGGCAATGGTCACGCGCACAAATTCTGGATTAGAAGGGGAGGAACTACAATGGGCCCCGACTGTAACCCAAGTGGTTCCGCCTAACACTACCCTCCTGCCAAACAATCCTTAATCCTATTGTGAGTGGAAATATATCTATACGACTCTCTTCAGCACTGCTACCCAGCTTAATGATGCCAATGGAATTAATGAGGATGCTGTGAAGGGTGCTGTGGATTGGTTTGCAGCAAACAAACTAACTGTCAATCCCAATAAGTCGACCAATGTCACATTTTCTCTAAAAACAGATATTGTTCCCAGCGACGCTAAATTTCTGGGCATTCACCTTGACTCGAGATTGACATGGCATAAACATGAATGCGAAACTTCGAAAAAAATCTGCAGGTCCATTTACCTCCTCAGGATGCTCAAAAACTCGCTGCCACTAACAGCTCTTTTGGCGGCCTACTACTCGTATTGTGAATCACACTTAACCTATGGCATTCTCTCTTGGGGTCATTCAAGTTGCCTTAAAAGACTGTTTGCTTTGCAACGTAGGGCAATTCGTATACTAGCGTCCCTTGATTATAGAGCCGATTGTCGGCCTGCGTTCATCCATCTAGGTATAATAACTCTTCCTTGTCTTTTTGCATTGAAATGTCTTACGCATGTACATAAGAATCTGAATTCATACAATAAACATTGTGAGGGTCATCACCATAACACAAGAACTAATAGGCTAATTAAGCTGGACCGTCAGAGACTTGCTAAGCCACAAAATGGTATTAACTTCATAGGTCCCAAGCTCTACAATAGCTTACCAGATAATATTAAATGTTTACCACTTTCAACGTTTATACACTCTTTGAAAACATACTTTGCTAAGAAAGCTCATTACAGCATCAATGATTGCCTTACTGATGGTTTTGCTGGACTACGCCTTATACCACAAAATTAATTTATTTTTTATTACTAAATTATATTTAATTTTAATGCTTTTATCCTTAGACTTTATCTATTTTAATGTGTTAGTTTTATTTATACTTATATTTTAACTGTAAACTGTAACTTCTTTTAAAAATGATTTTCCAACGATACAGTAAGCTTACCTATGATATCAAATAACTTAGTCATTTTATTTTTTGTTCACCTTATTTTTTACGTTTATATTTAATCTAATTGCTTTTATCTTTAGACTTGTCTATATCAATGTGTTTTTACTTATTACATATATTTTAACTGTAACCTGTAACGTCTTTTAAAAGTTATTTTTTCAACTATATAGTAAGCTTGCCTGTGATATCTAATGGCCTAGACATTTTTCACCTTGTGTTATATACTTTAGTATACTGCTAAAGGGTCCGCCAATAAGCGCGCTCGATCTTTGACAGCTGATGGCGGCCATGTTGTTAGTGGTAGAGTTGTCAAACCTAGTTGTTATTATTTAGTATATCTTCACAAATTACCATGAACCAATTCAGCCGCGAGCAACATGTGCAAATCATTAAAATGTATTACGAAAATCATTCATCGGTTCGGGCAACGTTCCGCGCGCTCCGCCAATTTTACGGTGCAATTGGTCGTCCTGCTAAGTCGACTATCCGTCGTTTGATAAACAAATTCGAGGCAACCGGTTCGGTGAACAATAAGCCAACACTGGCGCGTCGTCGAAACGTCCGATCTGCCGCGAATGTCGCCGCTGTGCGCGATAGTGTGCGTGAAAATCCGCGACAGTCAATTTCACGTCGCGCACAGGAACTCAGCCTTTCGGAAACATCACTTCGCCGAATCTTGCATCTGGATTTGGGCATGCATCCGTACAAGATCCAGCTGACACAAGAGCTCAAAATAAACGACCATAGACAGCGCCGTATCTTCGCTGATTGGGCTTTAGAGCAGTTGGAAGTCGACCCCGAGTTTGGTCGCAAAACCATCTTCAGCGATGAGGCACATTTTTGGATAAATGGGAATGTCAACAAGCAGAATTGCCGTTATTGGGCCGAGAACAATCCACAGGAGGTCCACTAGGTCGCAATGCACCCAGCAAAGGTAACTGTTTGGTGTGGATTTTGGGCCGGAGGCATCATCGGGCCGTATTTCTTCGAGAACGACGATGGTGTGGCCATCACGGTAAACGGCGAACGATACAGATCCATGATAACGAACTTTTTCTGGCATGAAATCGACAATATGGATGTCGAGGATATGTGGTTTCAGCAGGACGGCGCTACGAGCCACACAGCGCGCGCCAGAATGGATCTTCTGCACGAGCGCTTCGGAGGAATGGTTATCTCGCGCGGAGGCGACATCAACTGGCCACCGAGATCGTGCGATTTAACCCCACTAGACTATTTCTTGTGGGGTTTTCTTAAATCGCAGGTCTACGCAAACCAACCACAAAACACTGATGACCTTAAAGTCAACATACGCCACGCCATCGATGAAATACAGCCCGATTTGTGCGCCAGAGTCATTGAAAATTGGACTTCTCGTATGCGCGCCACCAAGCAAAGCCGAGGTGGCCATTTGAACGATATTATTTTCCATACATAATGCCTTCGAATACTCTTTCAAATAAAAAATAAATTTCATTTATACCTCTCACACAACTTGCTTTATTTTATTTTAAAGATCGAGCGCGCTTATTGGCGGACCCTTTATAATTATATAATCATTATTTAAACATATATTTGTAATTTTTTGTTCTATGTATGGAAATTATCATCATACTATTTACTTCAGTGTACCCAATCTATAGCTTCAACTGTATTATAAAATTTAGCACACTTTTACAAACTTGTATTACATCATTGTATTTATTTTTGTATTTATTTTTGACTTATGTAAACGAACCGTAATTGCATGAATAAATTCTATTTTATTCTATTCTATTCTATATGAGGCAAAGTGCACTGTAAGCGTTGGACACCCCTGTTCTAGACGTCTCCAACGCAATTTCAACTCACCAACAACTCCAAAATCAAGTTTCTCTTCTTAATGTAACACTTCACAAAATTATCAGCCATCGGAATTCTCTTCGACTTGGTCGATCTCTTGCTCAAGGTCGCCGTGCTCGTCGACAGAGGCACAGTGTTGATCCACCCGACAGCCGGTCGATTCAACTCGTTCGGCTTGGCCAATTCGACCGTTTGGATGGACGACAGTGGGGCCGAGGTACCTAAATCTAAATCTACACGGTGAACAACGTGTTCGTGTTCGAGAATAGATAAAGAGAAAGAAACAAAAAAAAAACAAGGGTAAAATTAGTGGAGTCATGCAAAACAAAGCCAGAGTTCTGGAAAAGGGTTAATTAATTAAAATAAATAAAAAAGTTCGACTCTAATTAGGTTCAATAAATGGTAGAACGGTCAATGATAAAAAAAAAACGTTACAATAGAATCTTTTAGAACAAAAATGTATATACAGGGAATTTTTCTTTTAAGTATACATATCCTGTAAATTTTTGCGAATTCATTGTTTTTGTAAGTGATAAATTTGCAACTTCTAACGAGTATTTCCACTCCTAGGCTAAGCATGAAGTAAAATTTCGAGTTTAGAAAAGCCTGAAAATTTGGATTTGCCGGGCGGAGCGAAGCGAGCCCGGCAAATCCAAATTTTCAGGCTTTTCTAAACTCGAAATTTTACTTCATGCGCCACCGGTACAAAACACTGACTTCAAGTGAAGTTCGAAATATATCGGGAAATTGAACCGTATACTATAGAGGAATTTTTCTGTTGCGAAATTGATTCCATCCTTTTTGACGCCGTTCCAATATAAAATAGCAGTAAGTAGTGTGTGGTGGTATTATTGTTAATATGATTGTGTGTTATCGCTGTATTATTTATTTATTGGAATAGAGCTTATTATTATTATTATTATACATCTTTAGCATACTGCTTTAGTAGCATATTTTGAACTTCAATTGAAGTGAGTGTTGTATACCGGTCGCGCATGAAGTAAAATTTCGAGTTTAGCGAAGCTTGAAAATTTGGATTTGGATAAATTTGCATCTTCTAACGAGTATTTCCACTCCCAGGTTAAGCATGAACTAAAATTTCAAGTTTAGAAGAGCCTGAAAATTTGCATTTTGGCGGAGCGAAGCGAGCCCGACAAATCCAAACTTTCAGGCTTTCTCGAAATTTTACTTCATGCGCCACCGGTACACAACATTCACTTCAATCGAAGTTCAAAATATGCTACTAAAGCAGTCTGCTAAAGATGTGTACTTCAAACTTCACTTGAAGTCAGTATTTTTATACCGGTAAAAATACTGACTTCTAGTGAAGTTTGAAATACACATCTTTAGCAGACTGCTTTAGTAGCATATTTTGAACTTCGATTGAAGTGAGTGTTGTGTACCGGTGGCGCATGAAGTAAAATTTCGAGTTTAGATAAGCCTGAAAATTTGGATTTGCCGGGCTCGCTTCGCTCCGCCCGGCAAATCCAAATTTTCAGGCTTTTCTAAACTCGAAATTTTACTTCATGCTTATCCTGGGAGTGGAAACACTCGTTAGAAGCTTCATATTAAATGCTTTTCAAAAACAACAAAAAGTCAAATTTCGGGAATATGTATACTTAAAAGTATAACATCTAATATAATAATAAGTATTTATTTTTTGTATGACAAATAAAGGAATTTATTATTATTATTATTAGTATGTTCAATAAAAAACCCTCTAGAGTGCTACGATTTTATCTTTTTTTTTTTAATTTATGTTGGCTACACGCTTTAGGAATTGTCATATAAAATGTCAGACATAATTATAATGTATAATTTCAGAGTTGCCAACCTACAATATATTCCATAGCACTCTAAAGGTTTTATTTGATTGAAAATACGATATAATACTAGTAAAAAATAATGGATGTAAAATGTAAAACTTTTAAATAAGCAATTATCATTTATAGCAGATTCTGATTTTTTTTATGTAATTTAAAAATAACCCAAACATGCAGGCAAGAGCGGAAAACAAGTAAAGTATAATCATGCTTAAAATATTAATTCCTTTAAAGAACCACTTAAAAATATTTCATTAGAAACAAAGGTTAATTTTTTTTTCTAATCATATCTGGACATTTATTAACAAAAAAACCTCATTGACGTACCACCAACATCGCTAGCTCTAAGATACTTCTTATCTGAATGCATGGTCTGCCAAAACCTGACTAGAGTACTGATATCCTCCCTCAAAGCGGAAATCGACTGCGTTGGACACCTGACCGGCCTACAGAAATAATCCAAACAGCTGCAATAGATCCTCTCTCTGAGCACGTTCTTCGCCAAGCTCTTCGGCAGTATATCTCCTTGCAGCAACGACAATCCACACTGCAACAACCTAAAGGCAATTCACCAATCATCACTTAATTTGAACGAATCATGCGTTGAATTTGGGAACAAATTGGGATGAAAAGTAATAAAACATGTCCAACGCCGTATCTTAATTAATAATACAGTGTCCGACAGACCGAATCATGTGTTGAATGTAAGAGCAAATCTACTATCTTAGTAGATAATACAGTAAATGTAAATGTTACATATACTTTGATAGAGCATTGTAACAAATCAATTAAAATAAGATTTTAAATATTTCATTGTACAAGGTGTCTAGAAAGGGTATCGGGTATTTGTAAGTTCAATGAAACAAAAATTATTTGTATGCAATAAAAAAGTTTATTGTTTATTATTAGCATATGAATTGGAGAATTATTTGGAAAAGATGATGTTATCCAAATGATGACCGTTACGTTGCTGGCACTCTTCTAAACGGAAACGAAGATTGGCGATAACACGTTGACACATAGCTATCGATATTGCTGCCATTTCTGACCTGATGTTTTGCTTTAACTGGGTTAGATTCGTCGGATTGTTTTGATAAACCTTACTTTTAAGGTATCCCCATGCAAAATAGTCAAGCGAGCTAAGGTCGGGGCTTCTGGGAGGCCAGTTGATGTTACCCCTTCGCGAAATGACTTTATTAGGGAATAATTCGTTAACAACTTCCATTGAGTTATTTGAGGTATGGCAAGTGGCCCCGTCTTGCTGGAACCACGTTCTTGAGTTGAAACCTGCAAACTCCTGCAACTCTGGGACCAAAAAATTTCGCAACATATCGCAATAACGGTCACTATTCACATTAATTGCTCGGCCTCGTTGATCTTCATGAAAATAAGGACCAATTATGCCTTTAGCAGACATAGCGGCCCAAACAACGACCTTTGGGCTATGCAGGGGTCGTTCATGCTTTCGTCTCGGATTCTCCGCTGCCCAGTACCGACAATTCTGCCTATTAACATGACCATTCAGGTGAAAATTTGCTTCCTCACTGAATAGTATGTTGTTAAAGTTGTTAAATCGCCGCAGCATTTCGTTCGCAAAATTCAGTCGATTAGCATAGTCCGTATCCTTCAATTCTTGAACCAACTGAATTTTATAGGCTTTTAGATGTAAGTCTTTCTTTAAAATCCAATGTAAAGACGATTTTTTGATGTTCAACGCTTGGCTTCGCTTTCGGATGGATAAAGACGGATTTTGACGAACCGACGCCTCAACTTCTTCAACTGTTTCTTCATCGCGAACTGAACGAGGTCGACCAGAGTTTTGAATTTTAACTGTCGCACCTGTATTCTCGAACATCCTGATCCATTTCCTAATGCTATCGTCACTTGGCGCTTGAATCACCATTACGATAATACGCTCGTACGCAAAATGCGCGATGCGTCCCCGAGTACTGTTCCATCGTGACTAAAACTCCACAAAGTGGCGGACGCCACGAACCCCTCCCCGCACCCTTTAGACGCCCCGTTTCGAATATGGCGCGAAAACAAATACCCGATACCCATTCTGGACACCTTGTATAAGTCAATATCCGGAGGTGTATTTTCACGGGGAGTAGTTATTTCAATGGATATTTATTGTTGTCTTTAAGTTGTCTTATTAATTAAGACAGATTGTTTGCATTTTACATAAAAAAACATTTTTTTCATTCTTCTGCTTTTGTTTTTGTCCGTTTATATAATTTTAATGTAGGATACGAGAAAAATATGTTTGAATTTGTGTAATAGTATGTATTATTTTATTGTGCCAATAAAGGTTAATTTCTTCTTCTTCTACAGTATCCAACAGACCTGTCCAACGCCTTATCTATCACTTACATGCTATCTGTCTGTTGGACACTGTATTATTATCTAAGAATAATACAGTGTCCAACAGATGGATAGCACGTAAGTGATAAAAAGGGTAAAAACTTACTTAAATCGAACGCCGACTGCTGAAACATCCCTTGTCTGACAGGGAACTTTAGCTCCAACACTCATAGCGAGTGATCGGTGTATCAACGAGGCCAACATCTCCACTTTTTCGTAACTGCTGTACTTTGCCGTTTCCACCATTTCACAAATGAATTGCACCCAAATCGCGTGTGGTTTTACAAAAGGCGGATCTGGTTCCAACTTATTCCCTTAAAAAAACAAAAATATTCACTTACTCTATAACAATCAGAAGTTATATTATGTCTAATGTGATTAATAGGCATCCAACATTCCCCTTAAGAAAGAGATGAAAGACAGTTACTTAGGTCACGTATTGCACAACCAAAAGTACCAGCTTATCGAACTCATAATCGATTGTAACATTCAAAGGAAGAGAGGACTGGGAAGGAAAAAAATGTCATGACTGCGAAACATCAAGTAGTCGACACAAATACGCGATACAGCGAGTTTGATACATTAAGGAATCGTAATGAGATGTAGCAGGTGGTCGCAAACATCCAATAATGGATATATGCAGTACAAGAAGAAGAAGAAGATTCCCCTTTATAGGACCCAACAGTCCTTGCCTTTTATAGGACCCAACATTCCTTGCCCTTTATAGGACCCAATATTCCTTCCTCTTTATAGGACCAGAGAAATAAATAAATTAAATTATTATTTTTTTTTCTTTAAAAGGAAGGGTGATGGATGGAAATCAGGTTGGGGGATGAGATGAATATTAGGCGGTTAGCCATTAAGTCACAACCAGTTTGTATAATAATTGTTACATTTGCAGTAGGTTACTGTATGTAACAGCAAACACTTGTTGTATAATTGAACAAGTCCGTTGGCGTATTAGGTCGGGAAGTAGTTGTTTCAATGAGTGTTTGTAAGACTAACTTGTTGTATATTGCGAAAAGAACTGCACTTTTAATGTTATAATTTTTCATATTAATGAAAATGTGGACAACACAATTAACACCCATGGCATTAACTGCTCTCTTCACTGGACACAGCCGTCTAAGGCATCACCTTAACAAACTAGGACTAAGCAACACCACTGAGTGCCGCCTATGCCTAGAGGATGATGAAACAGCAGAGCACGTCATATGTGCCTGTCCAGCTGGCAACCAGATCAGGACCACGGTGTTTGGCACACCGAAGCTAAACCTAAAGGACCTGGAGAAAACTTCACCTGACAAGATCCTTGACTTCATCAAGAAGATGGACTTGGAAGGTGAGCTGTAAGGTCGGATGTTCGACCTTAATTGTGAGCCACAATAGATCCTTGCGGTCGCAGTGGAGGGTAGCATAACTACCCACTCACTTTCAATAGAATAGAACACCCATGGCATCTAGGACGAATATTTTTCGTCAGAAAAATTATTCGCCCCAGGCGAGACTCGAACTCGCATTGTTGCAGTGGACGATTGGTCCAGTCTAACGACTCAACCGCTCGGCCAGCGCAGCCCAGCGCTTAAATTATGCGTCCAACGTTTACCTATTTGACATTGAGACAAAAGTTATGTTGGATTATATCGAACATTCAATTTACCTTCAGAATACGCCAAAGGACTCGTTTCGTCTTTCGGCACACTGAACAAACCCATCTTCTTCTGCACGGTGTAAGACCAGGCCGACAACATTTCTTGCAAAAACCTCAACTCCACGTCCTGCCTGGCCGTGATCAACCACTGCCAGCAGGCGACCGCTGTAGTCATGGCCTCCTCGGTGAATAACTCGACTTGTGAACTGGCTATGCAGTGCAACAATTTTCTGTTCAACTCCGGAGTCGTTATTAACATCGCCGTCGCCCGCCAGAGGGCCTCGCTGTGCGAGGCGTTCGACCCATTTCTGCACGCATCCCAAACGTTATTTAAAAGTTGATCGGTCAGTTCAGCCCTGCTTTTTTCACCACAAAACGCTAAGAGTCCAGTTAGCTGAAATGTTCATAATGTATACAAATTATTTATGCTTTAAGTCAGAGTTTCTCAACCAGGGGGGGCACGCCCCTATTAAGGAACGCGCGGCAAGTTATCAGGGGGGGCGCGACAGATTTCCTAAAGAATAGGTGAATTTAAATAAGGCTATAATACTGTTTCAATCTAACTTACAAATCTAAATTAAATTGGGGAAGGGGCGTGGAGTTTTGAGGGGGCGGGCGCAACATAAAAAAAGGTTGAGAACCCCTGCTTTAAGTGAAAGGCTTTACAAAGTAATTATGTTTTAAGAGAGGGCTTTTAGTAATGATTGTATTTGTTAGGCTTTTATTATCAGTTATTTTAACTTACTTCTCCACTATATTTTGACCGGAACGTCAACAGACTGACAAATTTCGACAAGTCGTTTTTCACGCACTTGGGTCTCTTTTCCAACATCCCCACCGGAAGCGTCACGCTGCTCAAATTGTTGGGCCCGTACTGTTGGACACATTCCAGCGCCAGCGAGAGTCCAGCGTGCGTCACCCCCGAAGACTGCGTCAAATTTATGTACTCTTGTACGTGAGATCGCGTCCAGTGCGGCTCCCATTTCATCGCTTCTTTTAGGATACGATCTGAATTAGCAGCGAAATCTTTTACGATACTCTATGAGAAAGGAAAAAAAACAATTGAAGTACGGTTTTGAGGGTTTTTTTTAGAGGAAATGCAAACCTCTCGGGCTTCTAGAGTATCCATCAGTTGAATTGTGTAGTCTGTGTTGGGGATGTGTAAGATGGCGTTTTCGTGATTGGGGTCTAAATGCAGGGAGTAAGAGAGCACTTGGAGGATGTCCAACATTGTCCATAATACACTGAAAATGCCAAAAATTGTTAAATTCAAATTCAAATCCAATATTTAAAGAATAATAACGTTGTTATTTTAAATTTTTAGATAAAACTGTATACAGGGACATTAAAGTTTAGGTAGATATCACAAAGCAAATTGCTCCAGACGCTCGAATCTTGAAAGATTTTTTTTAAATAAAATCATTCGTACTTTTCTATACGTGAGATAAATTACAATGAGTGTATTTTTAAATTCATAATATTTTAGTGTTTAATACGCGTGGCGCATGAAGGAAAATTTCGAGTTTAGAAAAGGCTTAAAATTTGGTTTGGTCGCGTAGCGCGTAGCGCTACGCGACCAAACCAAATTTTAAGCCTTTTCTAAACTCGAAATTTTCCTTCATGCTTAGCCTGGGAGTGGAAACACTCGTTGGATGCTTCAAATTTAACGTATTTATAAAAGCAACGAATGCATGAAAATGTCAAGCGTATACACCCGGATATTTATACTTGAAAGAAAAAATCTTTGTATGTCTAAAGTGCTTTTTATGTTATTTGAATATTGTGTTTGTTAGGCATACAAATGAAGATATTATATCGTTCCTTAAATTTAAAAAGACTACAATAAAATCCCAACAAATTTTAATGTATTTCAATTAACACTGTAGTATTCGTTCTTCACTTTATCAAAAAAAAAAAGTGAAGAAAGGATACAACAGTGTTCATTTTTATTGATTATACTTTTCACAAAACTCAAATTGATTAATGTATTTCGATCAACCTTGATAATTCCTACTCTACACAAAGTATTTAGCCTGTCCAACATTTAATTTTTGTAATTTTACCTCCATATTACATTTCAAATACCATTACTTTAATGTTTCCTACTCTACACTAAACATTTTACCTGTCCAACACTATTTTTTTTTTAATATAATACCAATTCAATCGCTGGTATTAGTATTCACGCTATTCGATCAAGTCATTGAAATCTGGGTGTATTTTTGTGATTTCAAACAGAAAACTCAATTCAGATATTAATGCAGTTTGTGAGTTTTCAACACGTCGAACTAGATGTCAGCACCCGCGAGAGGGCAAAAACGCGTGACGCTATTTTTAGCTGGGCTTACTGGTCTGATAAATTCGTACTCTACATATTTGGTTTGAGTTACGTGAAGAGTTGAATATAATAAACTTAATAAAAGACTAACACTTTCTTCACTATAAACATTTATTTACGCTAAATGTACATTTCGAACACTATGTGTTCATTATCAATAGCTTACTGTAAGCTATTGATAATGAACAAGTAGTGTTCGAAATGTACATTTAGGGTAAATAAATGTTTTTAGTGAAGAAAGTGTTAGTCTTATTAAGTTTATTAAATTCGTACTCGGTGATTATACTCTTCACCAATCTCAAAAATTTACATTGAATAATGTATTTCGATCAACTACTTCTGAAAAATCATAGGTGCAAAATGTGAAATTTGACAGGAGCACAAAATACAAGTTAATTATTATATGATACGCAACTTACCCAGCCGATGAATATGGCTAGTGCGTGACGTTCAAAACTCTACTGGTTACCACTCTTTGTAATAGTTACTCAGTGATAAAATCTCAAAAATATACATTAATTAATGTATTCCGATCAACTACTTCCCAAAATTCATAAGTGCAAAATTTGAAATTTGACAGGAGCACAAAATACAAGTTACGCAGCTCATATACTAATTAACTAGTATTTTGTGTCCTTCTGATTTTTTTTTATGGTACATATAACTTCATCATAAGCAATTTTTTATACGTATTTGAGTAGATGTTTATACTAATATTGCTAAATTAATAATATCTGAATTACAAGGAGTTTTTTTTATAAAATCCAGACTTACAAGGTTTCAGAGGTAGTTGATCGATTTATTTATTATTGCCTTACCGTTTGTTCCATAATAAGTGTGGGAATTTATCGATGAGCAACGACAAAAACTTATCGGCAACTCTTCTGATTTGTTTTTGCGGATTGTTAAAGTTGGCCAGCAAAAACTGAGCGTGAGCTTCCAAGTCGACCTCCCTCGCTTGATCCTTGGGCTTGTTTTTCATCACCTCCAGAAATTTATCGAATACTTTTTCGCCCACAGAAAACACGCAGTTCCACATGCCGGCTTTATCCTTTTGCAAAGCCGAATCACTCAGGTATTCAACGATGATTATTTGAAGGTTCGGTTCTTCAGAATTTGTTATTCTAAAAATGTTAGATAGATAAATTAAACTATTATCAGAATTTATTATTCTAAAAAAAAAAAAATTACATGAATACAAGTCACTCTAACAGTCTTTGACAGTACTTTGAATTACCCAATGAGCTGCTAGGCGACCACAAAGCCCAACATGCAAAAAAACGACATTACTTTCCGGTCTCCCTAATACTTCACATTAATGTTTCCTACTCTACAATCAATATTTTTCCCATTCAACACCTAATTATTGTAAAATCTTTTTCATATTTAATTTCAAAAATCTTGCCTTAATGTTTCCACCCAGTAAACACTCAGCAAAAAGGAACACTCGGCGAAAGACAACTTATTCACGTAAGTTGAAACATCCGAGGAGCCTTTCAAGAAATCCAAAATTTGCGTTCGCAATTCGTGCAGTTCCGTGATGGACACGCTGTCATTCCTAACAGCGCTCGTGTACTGCAACTCGCGCATTTCTGAACGACTCGAGGTTTGAGATACCAAAGCTGGTGTCTTAACGGCGATTTCTTTTACACCTTCATACCATTCTTGTGGCCATAATCCTGGAACAATTTAAGTAGCTATAAACTGTCCGATGGTTTCGTTCAACAGCGCTGGACAATTAGTAATAAGAGAATAATAATCAGTTAAGGTCAATTTAATTTTGATAAATGAGGGTTATAAGAGGAAAAGTCACCCAACAATTGATTTAATCTCAATAGGATGTGGGAAACGAAAGAAAAAGTTGTCTTACAGTCAGTTTAATCTCAATATACAAGTCGTAAGAGTAGGGGCCAGTTGTATTAGAAAAGTGGGAGCGTGTAAGGGTACCTGACTAATAGTGACTTGTCAAAGGAGGATAAGAAAACCCTGGCAAAAGCTAGATGCGGTTCGGAGGAGAGAGAAAGGAAGGTTTGCATGGGAGAAAGGTATGGTGGATGTATGCTGTGCGCAAGTGGAATGGATACATGGAGCCATCTGGCACAGAAGTGTGAAGGGGTATGTGAAGAGTGGTTGGGGGGAAACAGGAGGGTAACCAAATGGATGAGGGAGGATGGAACTGGTCTAAGGGTTGTAGCGAGACTGGGTTGGCAGAAGGAGATAAAAAGAAAAGACCAATAGAATAGATATAGAAGTTTGATTTTGTATGTAGACTTTTTTTATGCCAATAAAGGTTTTTTTTCTTTCTATGTACTTACCAGAATCTGCAGCTGTGAATCCCATGATGACACAATACAACCAAAAATCCCTAAACAGTTTATGCAATCTAGGTTTAGGGTTTCTTATAGGTGGCAACCGTCTAAGTAAAACAGCGATGACGGGTATTAGGACACCCAAATTTCCAGCAGAACTTGACGCCTTACTCGCTCCTGTATAAGACAAAAATTCATCAAAATCTACATTCTTTCAATAACAAAAAAAGAATCTTCAATATCTACTTTCTTTCAACAAAACAAAGCTTTAAAATCAAGTTAGGTTAGGTAAGGTTTTAGAGGCTGCACGGCCCAAATTTAAAATCTAGTTGCTTTCATTATTTTTAAATATTTATACCTGGAGATTTTTCACTGGCCCTTTTTCCCTCCAACCCGAGTTGAACAAAAAGCTCGAGTAATGTGACGAGAAGCCCATTTAGAGCTTCGGAATGAATGTTGGCAGCAATGTTGGCCAGAGCGTTTATAACAGGTCGAGAAACATGCCTAGAAAAAAAAAAAAACGATAACATTTGATGAAAACCAATACTCGGTGCTTAAGCGTTGTAGATACATTTTTTTAGATTTACTCTCCAAAAATCCTTAACGCGTTTTAATTTGATTTGTGTTTTGATTTACCTGTAAACGGCTTTATCATCTGCGGAATTTCCGTAGGTGGCGCTGCTGCTCTCCACAGTAATCATGGTAAACATCTTCATGACGACGTCGTAAACATGAGGCTCGCATTGAGCTATAATCATACACCCCAACTGGTCGACGATCAAAACGTCCAGTGCGGAGGGCACGCGACAAAACCTCTGTTGGAAAAATTGTAAAATGGTGTCCGTCGTTTTCGGAACGCCCTTCATCGAAACGGCCACATGGCCCAACATAATCACTATGTTCGTCGAAATTAGAGTTGACTCACTAAAGAAAAAATGTTGGACAAAAATTTTTAGAGCAACGGGTGTTTTCCACTCCCAGATTAAGCATGAAGTAAAATTTCGAGTTTAGAAAAGCCAAACCATATTTTCAGGCTTTTCTATATTCGAAATTTTACTTCATGCCTAACCTGTGAGTGGAAAACACTCATTTAAACTTCAACTTGACCTTTTTTAAGAAAACAACGAATATTTAAAAATATTCTAAAAGCAAGAACACTAATATACTTGCGACCTAAACAGTATGACATTGTCATGTAACGTCAAAATTTGACACAACTAAGAAAAATCGTACATACTATAAAAAATTTGAACCATTAAAGAGTCATAGGACATCTCTCCCGAATTCCACTATATTTAGAAATTGTACTGAGATGATTTTGACCTAAAAAAAATTACCTGTCGCTTTTTTCCGCAGTGAACAATCTGTTGGACACGGCGGCGACCAAAGCGCGGACCACGTCAGGGTCCAGCGTGTGCGCAGCGTCCAACGCGTAGCACAAATTTTCGATCGCTGCGTCTCTGAGTTTTTCAAAGGCTGAATGGGCCGGTGTGATCGTTTTCGTTTCTTCTGCTTTCAGTACGTTGCCTTGTACTAAAAATAATTATATACTTTAAAGATTCTTTTAATGCGCCATTCAGTGAAGACTTAATTTTTAAGATCTATAACTACAATTAAGTGACAAGATTTGATAGGGTCGAGTTTTGTGTTTGTTTTTACATACTTGTAAGCACAATGGGTATAACACTTGCGGCTGACATCATTTTAAACCGCAAAGTGTCAAATGAAGGAAAGCTGCAAACTCTCAAAGGAGACATTACTATACCCCAACGATATTTCAGCTAAACAATACCTGCAGATGACTAGAAGGAACCTCAGACGGATAACCGCTGTTCTAACCAGACACTGCGGGCTCAATGGACACATACAAGATGGGAATAGTTGACTCCCCATCTTGTAGAGGGTGTGAAATGGAAGACGAGACTGCCAGGCAATCCTCAGCGAATGCCCGGCACTCTCGTCTACAAGAGGATCCATACTGGGTGAAAGATAGCTGACGATGGACACCATCAGGGATTTGCCCACCTCAGTAATACTGGACTACCTAGAAAAGGTGGGATGGTTGAGCTGAGGATGGGTCACCCGTAGTGGGAGGCAGCACAATGGGCCTAATGAGGTCTAAGTGCAGTGCAGCAATGCGGACTCCCCCTTATACCAGATACCAGACATACTTGTAATTTTTAAATTCTCCTTATTGTGCCTCTCGGTTCTGTCAATCGCCTGCTTGTGAAGCTTGTTCAAAATCGGAGAAGGCGTTATCAAGAAATCCCTCAGGCAATAAATCGACGTCGACGCGATGTTGGGAAATTTTTGGGCCAACTTCCCCAAGCCCTCTAAACAAACCATCAGAAGAGGCATGTGCGCTAAGACTAACTTATGTCCATGGTTAGAGTTGATCTTTTCCGTGAGTCTTCCACACAAACTATCAGCACCTAAATTAAAAATAAAATTAATTGTCCAACATTTACACTAAACAAAAAATATAGCCCTGCTCCTAACAGTAGAAAGGGCAAAATATTAAAACAATTGTAACGTATTTCAAAGAGTCATGTTAGAATTGTCCAACGGCTACATTTAATAAAAAGGTCCAACCTTAACACTGTATAAAAAAATGTAACCGTGTTTCGTATTTTGTTAACGTATTTCAAAGAGTCGTGTTAGAATTGTCCAACGGTTACATTTAAGAAAAAGGTCAACCTTAACATGTTTATAAAAGTCTTGTTAGCATGAAAAAAACTCTTAAAACAGAACACGGAACACAAAAATTGTACTTTCAACAAAATTAAAAAACTTGTTATGTCTATGTTGGGAAAACAAAACGGTAAAGCCTACACAAAAGAACAACACAACTTTCGTCACCTAAGATTATGTTTAACGCGTGCAAGAGACTCATTATGTTATAGTCCTGATCCACTGGAAATAGATAAATAAATTATGTATTATTTCTTCAGTACCACTTTTCTAGGGAGTTTACTTTCAAGGTTTGTGTGAATTTGTTTTTTTGGAAGTTTACTTTTCAAAGTTTAATTGAATTTGTTGGATTTTCTCTCTTCTAGGTAGATTACTTTAGAAAGTTTGATTGAATTTGTTGGCGCTGTTTTTTCTCGGGAGTTTAATTTTCAATTATTGAATTTGTTTGCTTTTTAATTAATTCCTTTGCATTTTTTGTTTTCCTGAGAGTTTACTTTTCACAGTTTAATTGAATTTGTTGGATTTATTCTTTTAGGGAGTTTACTTTTCAAAGTTCTAGGTAGATTACTTTAGAAAGTTTGATTGAATTTGTTGGCGCTGTTTTTTCTCGGGAGTTTAATTTTCAATTATTGAATTTGTTTGCTTTTTAATTAATTCTTAATGTTGATTGCTCTAGAAGCATGTCTAGAAGATTAAAAATAATAGCATTCGATGTAAATAATTACTCTTAGATAAAAGTGCTCTTAAAATAAGTCTAGTAATATAATGTATAGACTTTTAAGAGTGTCCAACGGAATTATGTTTCGTCCAGCGCTCTTAAAATCATAGTAGATACAGTTTTCATTTATGAAGGCTATAGAAACATTTGACGAATGAAGCACTAATAACACTGGTCGGCATGAAAATCGGCCCTGACACCATTCCTGCTGATTCATATGTAAAATGACCTCCTGAATCCGAATATGACCCCCGTTCTCCCCTATCACCCACCGTTTTCGGGGGAGGCCCCCCCACCTATTTTTATCACTTTTCGATAATTTGGAGGGATGAAAAGGATTATTTTAGCCTTTACGTTTATTCTGAGGGGCTAGAGAGGTGCAAAGTTCCAAAACATGAACATTTGCAGCAAGGAGGTAGATTTAGGGGGGGGATTTGCCCCCTTAAATTGTAAAAAAATCATTAAAAATGATCGATTTTTCCGTTTTTTTCGCAGTTTTTTCACTTATTTTCTACATATTCCAGCTTCCATCCCCCCTTATCCTCCCCCAAACAATAAAAATATATAGCAACAATATATAGCAACAATAATAAAAATATATAACAACAATAATAAAAATATATAGGAACAGTTCGGAAGATTCACTGTACCACGCTGGCGCTCTCAATACCTCGCGCGCACAGGTTTGCCCAGGAATTTTCGGATGAACACGGGGAACGGTTTCATCAAGACATCTCTAAGTTCGAGAGGAGATTTTCGGGGAAGTGGAATGCGAGCATGTTAGCAGAGTACTGCTGGTTTTTGATACGAGAAACTTCTACCTCAGGGTACAAAAGGAAAGCAAGCACCAAATGAAGGTACTTATCTTAGTTGTTTATTATTCTTTACATTTATTATTTTACTTTTTATTTATTATTCTTTACAAATAAAATAATCCTTTTCACCCCTCCAATGGATGGGGGAAACGAGGGGAGTATTGAGAGCGCCAGCGTGGTACAGTGAATCTTCCGAACTGTTGCTATATATTTTTATTATTGTTGCTATATATTTTTATTATTGTTGCTATATATTGTTGCAATATATTTTTATTATTTGGGGGTGTTTGGGGGAGGATGAGGGGGAATGGAAGCTGGAATATGTAGAAAATAAGTGAAAAAACTGCGAAAAAAACGGAAAAATTTGATCATTTTCAATGATTTTTTTACAATTTAAGGGGGCAAATCCCCCCCCAAATCTACCTCCTTGCTACAAATGTTCATGTTTTTGAACTTTTCACCTCTCTAGTCCCTCAGAAGAAATGTAAAGGCTAAAATAATCCTTTTCATCCCTCCAAATTATCGAAAAGTGATAAAAGTAGGTGGGGGGCCTCCCCCGAAAACGGTGGGTGATGGGGGAAAACGGATTCAGGAGGTCATTTTACATAAGAATCAGCAGGACTGGTGTCAGGGCTCGAAAAAAAAAATTGTTTTTGCAGACCAGTGTAACCTTCCTTCACACGTTTATTTGAATTAGCAAATGTACATATATTTCGGACACAAAGTGTAATGAAAGGTGTTTGGTCTTTTATTCGTCAAATTTGATTGAATTAGTTAGAATTTTTTTTTCCTCTGGAGTTTAATTTTTATTGATTGAATTTGTTCACTTTTCAAAGTTAGATTGAATTGAATTTTTTGTTTCCTCGGAAGTTTACTTTTCAAAGCTTGATTGAATTCGCTGAGAAATGAATTTGTAAGTCTTTACATACCTGTTTCATCGCCGATGGCCCAAACTAGAAGATCGACGCAGGCCGCGTTCGCCATCACGTTAACTTTGAACTTGTTGACCAGCGCGAAATTGCTCTCGCGATCTTCCCTCTCGCTAGTTTCGTGATTTCTGCTCTGTAATTCCGTCTGTCCGTTCAAGAACAAACCTACAAAAGTCGCCGATGTAAAACATGCAAATTGGGGCCTTGGACAAAACCGTTGAATGACAAATATACTCGTTATTCGATGACAAAAGTGATAAATCATAGGTTGAAGATTATTAATGGGTTACGAATTTGTTGGACAGTTATGGTCACTGAAATTGGGGGGGGGGGGAGGGGGTTGGACAGAAATCAATACATCATGGATTTGTTGAACATTTTCTAGCAGTGAATCTAGGAGCATTGGATAAAATTGAAAAGATCTCAGAACTGAGTTCTAAATGATAGTGATTCCCTATTATCTATTTATATGCATATTTATATGTACAGGGCATTTTTTGACATTTGCATACGCTGTGACTCTTCAGATGGTCGTTGTCTTTGAAAAGAGTTCAAATTGAAGTTACAAACGAGTGTTTTCCACTCCCAGACTAAGCATGAAGTAAAATTTCGAGTTTAGAAAAGCCCCGTGAAAATTTGTCGAGGGTCGCGCAGCGACCCGAGACAAATTTTCTGGGCTTTTCTAAACTCGAAATTTTACTTCATGCGCCACGCGTATAAAACACTGATTTCAAGTGAGGTTCAAATATACATAGAGTTCACAATATTTTAGTGTTTTATACGCGTGGCGCATGAAGTAAAATTTCGAGTTTAGAAAAGCCCAGAAAATTTGTCTCGGGTCGCTGCGCGACCCTCGACAAATTTTCACGGGGCTTTTCTAAACTCGAAATTTTACTTCGTGCTTAGAAAAAAAACAACGTGAACATTATTTTTTTGGTAAACATATGCATAAGCTGTTGGACAGTGATTGTCGCTGAGAATTGGGAGGCGTTGGACAGAAATCAATAGATCATGGATTTGTTGGACATTTTCTATCATTAAAACTAGGGTCGTAGCGTTGGCCAAAATCTCAAATATCTCAGAACTGAGTTGTAGATGATAGTGATTCACTATTATCTTGTAGTGGTAAAAGTTGGACATTGCGAAATATGCTTCAATCGGCATATTTCGTAATGTCTGCCATAAATTATTGTTGAGTGCGTGAATGATTGGTATGACAGAATTGAATTGTAACCTGTAGGTGTAAGACCGAGAATAAAAGTGAAATGGAAATTTAAAGTGTTTCGTCTTTGATAAATATACCTAAAACATTACATGGCGATCCTGCCAGGATATTTTTTAAATGACGCTGGAATTAGAGAGTACGAGAGGATATAAAACCCGAGTCAAGAATGCGAAAGTGAAAAATTGAAAAATAATCAAGACTCAATATAATAAAAGATGGGGTATAATCAATCAAAGGAAGAAAAAGAAGTGATAATCACTCAAGCTGGCAATAGTGGCGGTACAACTTCTTCCGTGGCCGATACGAACTTCAGCTTGACGGAAGTAATGGGCCTTGTGATGGTGGTTGTCATCATGTTCATCGTGGGATTATTTGTCTGGCGCCGGTGCAACCGAAAATTGGAGAAGAGGATTCGGCAGGAGATCATGAGGAGCCGGGAGCTGATCGCCCTAAGTGTACAACGCGAAGATAAGTAATGTGCGTGCGTAAAGAGGCAAGTGCCAATAATAAAATGCCAATTATTAAAAAAAGAAATATTGTATTTGGGACATCTTATTTCTTCAGATGGTATTTATCCTGATCCAAGTAAGATTACCGCGATACAAAATTATCCTGTACCAAAATCTTCAGAAGATGTAAAACGATTTGTAGCTTTCGCTAATTATTATCGCAAATTCATTCGAAATTTTGCTGAAACTGCAATTCCATTAAATAAATTAGCACGAAAGTCAGTAATCTTTGAATGGGATAAAGAGTGCCAAAACTCATTTGAAAAATTAAAATCAGCTTTAATAAATCCTTCAGTTTTGCAATATCCAAATTTTTCGCCTGTTAATGAATTTATTCTTAGAACAGATGCTTCTGGATATGCAATTGGTGCCGTTCTTTGTAATTCAGATGATAGACCGGTTGCATATGCCAGTAGAGCTTTGAACAAGGCTGAAATTAATTATGCCACAATTGAGAAAGAACTTTTGGCAATAGTGTGGTCCGTTAAACATTTTAGACCGTATTTGTATGGAAGAAAATTCAACATTTTTACAGATCATAGACCTTTGGTATACCTATTTGGAATGAATAACCCGTCGTCCAGGTTAACAAAATTCAGATTAATTCTTGAAGAGTACGATTTCGAAATAAATTATGTAAAAGGTAAGGAAAATGCACCTGCAGATGCATTATCCAGAATAAAAATCGATGCAAAGGAACTTAAAGAGTTAACACACACAAATGTGTTCGTAGCAACAAGAGCTCAAACAAGAAAAGAACAGAATGCTACTAGTTCGGGGGTTGAATGTGCTGCTGAAGATAGTTCTAGGATAGGCCACCCTGGTATTGTCGAGGTACTGAAGCAACCTTTGAATTCGGTAGAGCTAAGGTTCTTAACTAAGAAGGAATTGTCAAACACTAAAACACAATTTATTAAGTTTGGAAAAATATTATATGATGTTAAATTACAAATAATTTACATAATAAATGATTCATCGACTCTAGCCCTAGACGCAGAGTTGAAATCTTTAGCAAGTGTTTTAAGAAAATATGAAATTCTAGAAATATTTATATTAAAATGTAAAGGAAATGAAGATTTAATAGCGCGATTAAAGAGTAATTTTCAATTAATTCGAAAACATAATCTAAACATTAGTATAATTTCGGATGTTAGGAGAGTAGATTGCAAACATACCCGACGATTAATTTTAAACGATTTCCATTTATTACCAACAGGAGGACATGCTGGTGTGAATAGAACATACGCAAATATAAAAAAAGTATTATTTTTGGGAAAATCTGAAAAGTGATGTTGAAAAATTTATAAGGAAATACGATGACTGTCAAAGGCACAAATATTCTAAATATAGAATTGAACCTTTAACAGTAACCACAACAGCATCGTCAGCTTTCCAGAAGGTATATTTGGATCTCGTAGGACCTATAACTCAAGATAATGATGATAATCGATATATTCTGACACTTCAATGCGAGCTTAGTAAGCTCGGGAAGCTTATCCGCTTAAAAACAAGGAATCTGAAACGGTAGCGAGATCATTCGTTAATAATTTCATCTTAAAATTTGGGATCCCAAAAGATATTGCTACCGATCAGGGTACCGAGTTTTTAGCAAAAGTATTCCAACAATCAGCAAAAATGTTAGGTATTAAACAACTAACATCTACAGCTTACCACCACGAAACATTAGGTTCACTCAAAAACACAGATAAAAATTTAGGAGCATATTTAGGTATTCAAACCAATAAGTTTCCGAATGTATGGAGTGCTTGGGTACCTTTTTGGTGTTTTGCATTCAATAATACTGTTCATAGTGAGACTAAATACACTCCATATGAGGTAGTTTTCGGAAAGACTTGTAATTTGCCGATGAATACATTAAATAATAAAGAACCAATTTATAATTTTGACGATTATCCCAACGAATTAAAATTCAGATTACAAAATGCATGGGATGACGCAGGAAGAAACTTGATAGAGGGAAAGAATAGTAGGAAATGTAAGTTAGATACTAAGGTTAATAGTGTTGATTATAGATTTAATGATAAGGTGTTAATTAAACGCGAAGGACAGAATAAAATGGACGCGATATATAAGGGACCCTATGAAGTGATCAGTGATCAAGCACCTAATATAATGATTAAAATAGATAATAAGAATGTATTAGTTCATAAGAATAGGGTTAAACCATACTACTGTTAAAAAAAAAATACACCATAATGTATTTTTTTTTAAAGAAATTCGGGAGGTGTAGTGGTAAAAGTTGGACATTGCGAAATATGCTTCAATCGGCATATTTCGTAATGTGTGCCATAACTTATTGTTGAGTGCGTGAATGATTGGTATGACAGAATTGAATTGTAACCTGTACGTGTTAGACCGAGAATAAAAGTGAAATCGAAATTTAAAGTGTTTCGTCTTTGATAAATATACCTAAAACATTACAATCTATTCCTATACATGTTTATATGTACAGGGCCTTTTTGACAGTTGCATACGCTGTGACTCTTCAGATGGTCGCTGTCTTTAAAAAGAGTTCAAATTGAAGCTATAAACGAGTGTTTTCCACTCTCAGACTAAGCATGAAGTAAAATTTCGAGTTTAGAAAAGCCCCGCGTAGAAAATTTGTCGAGGGTCGCGCCAGCGACCCGAGACAAATTTTCACGGGGCTTTTCTAAACTCGAAATTTTACTTCATGCGCCACGCGTATAAAACACTGGTTTTAGGTGAAGTTCAAAATATACGTCTTTAGCATACTGCTTTAGTGTGCATACTTTCTCGCGGGATGCAACCACTAGAACCTAACCTAGTCTATACTGCAGTTCAAAATATACGTCTTTAGCATACTGCTTTAGTATGCAAACTTCCTGGTAGAGTGCAGAACCTAATCTACCCTGCTTTAGTAGCATCTTGTGAACTTCATATGAAATCAGTGTTGTATACACGTGATAAAAGTCGCCAATGTAAAACATGCATATTACCGCGTTGGACAAAACTGATGAATTACAGGTTGATGATTTTATAATGGATTACGAATTTGCTGGGCAATTATTGTCACTGAAAATTGGGGGGCGTTGGACAGAAATCAATACATGATAGATTTTTTTTTGGACATTTTCCATCATTAACTCTAGGGTCGTGGCGTTTGTCAAAATCGAAAAGATCTCAGAACCGAGTTCTAAACAATGGCGGTGCACTATTATCTATATCTATGCATATTTATACGCTGTGAATCTTTAGATATTCGTTGTTTTTGAAAAGAGTTCAAATTGAAGCTATGAACGAGTGTTTTCCACTCCCAGGCTAAGCATGAAGCAAAATTTCGAGTTTAGAAAAGCTCCGTGAAAATTTGTCGAGGGTCGCGCAGCGACCCGAGACAAATTTTCTGGGCTTTTCTAAACTCGAAATTTTACTTCATGCGCCACGCGTATAAAACACTGATTTCATGTGAAGTTCACAATATGCTACTAAAGCAGTATGCTAAAGATGTTAGAGCGTTGGATAAAAATCAATACATTATGAAGTTGTTGGACATTTTCTATCATCAAACCTAGGGTCCGGGCTTTGAACAAAATCAAACAGATATCTGAATTGACTTCAAAGTGATAGTAGCTGACGACGAGGCCTGCTTTGCCTGTGCAGTAACTTCTGCACTCCACCCCGTCGTCCCACATCGTATCCGCACTACACCACCGTACTTAATTTAACAGACAACGACCATCTGACTAGTCAGCGTAGGCAAATGTCAAAAAATGACCTGTACATATAAATATGCATAGAAATATGCATAGAAATATGCATAGAAATAGATAATAAGGAATCAATATCATTTAGAACTCAGTTCTAAAATCTTTTCGATTTTGTCCATCGCCATTAAAATTAAAAGAAATCCCCAAAGGACTTTTATTCCTCACCTTTAACAAATTCTTGAACCTCTTTAGTAAACGGCACCGGTAAATCCTTCTGCGGCTGCAGCAACTCCCTCAAAAGCGTCACCATGACCAAATTAATCGTCTCCGAAAACGACTTGTAGGGAAAAATCACGATTTTTCCCGTCGCGTGAATCTCCAAACTCTGCTCGTCCAAAAACGAAAGCATGTCTTTCGTCAGCAACTTTTTCGCCAACTGCAGGATGGTCTGGAGGTGCTCCATCGGAAACAACAACCGATTGTTCTTCTCGAGACACTCGCAAAACCGCATGTTGGGAAACTGGTTGAAGCTCGAACCGAATTTCGAGAAGAAGTAAGTGCGGGTGTCGTAATTCCCCGTTATGTGGTTGAGTTGAATCGGATTGGGTTTCTTCAATGAGTTGGTTTTTATTGTTGCATCAACTGTATCTGTATTCTAGAATCAATAATGACGTAACTTATTTAAAAAGGTAGTTTTTACGGAACTTGAGAAATCGAACTGTGAGGGATTTAAATTATTACTGCTTTAATACAGGGAAACTTGCTGATTTGAATTGGCGGCCAATGAGCGAGACGTAGTCAAAAAGGGGTAGGGAGGGTCTCATTCGATAGAGGGGGTCTTGAAGTTTTGTTACCGCTCAAGCCAGTTGTCGTCATGCGTTGGACAAAGGAGGAGCGTGCATTCGCCGTCGAGACCTACTTTTCCGATGGCCGTTCGGTGGTTCCCACCCAACGTGCCTTCCGAACTCGGTTCAATATTCATTAATTTTTCATATGTTATAATAGTTATATTTTAAAATTTTCCCTGTAATTGGATTATTTCTGTTGGGAATAAATAAATAAATAAATAAATATTCATCCCACGGGGGCCGTTTCTGGCCGGCAATCAATCGTTTCGTGGGTGGACGCATTCAGGGAAAGGGGCAGTATGGCAAAAAAAGGCCTGGAGGTCAACGGACTTCCAGAACACCAGAAAACGTCGAGAGGGTGAGGATGTCGTTTTTGCGCTCTGAGGCATTTTTTCTTCCAAAACTTGAAGAAATGGAACTTGGGGACGTATGGTTCCAGCAGGACGGAGCTACGGCACACACAGCGAGAACTTCAATGGAACTTTTGAGGGAACACTTCCACGAGCGCCTAATCTCCTTGAGGGGTGACGTACTGTGGCCGGCCCGCTTCCCTGATTTTGCTCCATGTGACTTCTTGTTATGAGGATATCTCAAATTCATTGTTTACAATGACAAACCACGGACCCTGCAACACCCGAAGGACAACATTCGCCAAGCCATCGCCAACATTCCCGTCGATATGCTCGAAAGAGTGGAGCAAAACTTCAAAAAGCGGGTGGATCAGTGTATCGCTAATAAGGGCCGCCATTTGTCCGATGTCAGTTTTAAAACCACTTGAGACAAAAAATCCTGAGTTTTTGTCTCAAGTGGTTTTAAAAATGACATCGGACAAATGGCGGCCCTTATTAGCGATACACTGATCCACCCGCTTTTTGAAATATCATAAAAACAGTATTAAATGGATATGTGAATTACTTTTTCTTTTAATGACCTTTCAAATCAGCAAGTTTTCCTGCCGCACCCTGTGGTTTTGGATTGGATTCAAGGTCATAGCCAGGGGGGGGATATGGGGTTCAACCACCCCCCCCCCCGATTTTTTTTTACGTAGAAAAGTGTAACATTTTACAAATTTCGAGGAGGGGGAGGGGGGAGTTGAACCCTATACCCCCCTCCCCCTCGGGCTACTGCCTTGTTTGAATTAGTTAAATTTCTGTAAGTTTGTTTCTTGAAATTAATCGAAATCATTTACACAAGTTCAATTAAACACAGTTTCTTTAAAAGTTCAATCAAACACAGGTTTTTTAACTCTGCAAAATATTGACTTACGTGAGCTAAAACATCTAAGGTAGCACTCAAATTCCCCGATAAACTCCTAGGTATAATCGACCTGAAACTACTGAAACTCCTCTGGTACGCCGGACGCTCGTTCTTCTTGTTATTCTGCTGTTGTACAAGCGGAGGCTCCGGCTTCGGGAACAACCTACAAATCAACGGCGGGTCCGCTGGACAAAACCTCCCCACCGCCCTCGCTAACCCAATCAAAACCGGCACGGTCGTCCGACACAGCCCCAACTTGGTTTTCGAGTTAATCGAATTGTTCCCTTGGTCGAACAACCCGATAATCACACTAGTTATCTGTCGTAAACAGTCGACTTGCGTCTTTACAATCTGATCCAGATCTTCATCGCTTCTAGCAGCTATGTCTGTAAGTAGAGTGTGCAGGCAAAAGCTGAATTTCTCAGCGGGGGGGATTCTGTCCGTCGGGTTGAGCCGGACGTCGTCCAGCCAGACGGCGTTGGACAGCCCGGAGGCCACTCTGAGGAGGTAGGGGAGGATTTTTTCTTTGTGCTGCAGGCCGGATTCGAGGAGGTAGATGCCCAACGCGATGACCGCATCTTGATGGCGGTTGTTGATATGGAAAACGCCTTTGATGTCCTCATTCGGGCAGAGCGAAAATAAAGTGTTGAGCTAGAAAAAAAAATATATATGAAAAGTTGTGTTAAAACATAAGAGAATCGGATAAAGGCCGAAGAATGGATATACTAGAAGCGCTGGAAAGTCACAAATTAAAAGCTAATCCTGAAATTCATCTCATTAATGACCAGACCGACATAATGTATACCCCTCTCTTTGATGCTGTAATGTAAAAGCAATGTCCCCAAAATTTTAGACACTTAGTTTGATATTTAGTTGAAACTATAGTCACTAAAAAGTAAAAATAAAAGTGGTAAAACAAAGTTAAGTGTTTTAATTAAATTGTTATTAAGATGTACCACAAAGTGAACGCCAACCAAATTAAAGACAAGAGAATTCAATTAAATAACACTTGTAACTTTTTTGTATTCACTTTTTTATTTTTACGGTGACTAGTTTGGACTCGTCAGTGAGCCATTCTCAAACCAAGTACTTAAAATTAACATTGAGGTCCTTATATATACTTAAAAAATGTATGAATCAGGTAGAAACGCGTCAAAGAGAGGAGTGTACATCAGTTCAGTCCGGTCGTTTATTAGCGGAATTCCCGGATTGAGTTTGGCTTTGTGAATTTCTAATGACTCTAGAAGGTTCATTTTGCTGCCCTTTTCAGTGAAATGTAATACCGAAAGTACAGCTTTGCTAAAAGTATGCTCTTATTTTATTAAGTGATTAGAAAATGTTGATTTATCTTGTTTCAACTTATATGATCTTAAATGTTCTTTAAGCCTAGTTTAATTAAATAGTTAAAATGTTTCACAAAGTAACCGCCTCCACCACCAAATATAAGAGAATTCGATTGTTTTAGTATGAAATGTTGCATAATAATAAATATCGCAAAAAGTGGAAATGTTGCATAATAATAAATATCACAAAAAGTGGAAATATTATGCATTGTCTAATTTGAGATTTATTATCGCCCCACGTTGGGCGCCAAAATTTCATCAACACGTTTGCTACTAGCGTCACGTGCTGGTTCTGGATCTTTGGGGAGTGCGCATTTCTACACTGCACTTAGGCCTCATTAGGCCCATTGTGCTAGCGTGCTAGCGTCACGTAAATGTGACACAAAATTTTTGATAACTTCATTATAATTGGCTCTACTAATATGGCTCGTATCGTAAACAGATTGGATCATTTAAAAAAAAAATGGAAAAGGTTTAGATTGTTCTGGGCTAGAGGTTAATTACCTTTTCATAGCCTTTTATGCAATTGTTTAATTTAATAATTTCGCATATCGCATATCGTATACTGAATGGACTGATACTTTGCCCATCCATTTTGTCGTCTATTGGCATTAACGTTCCAGTTCGCTCAACCAGACAACAAAAACTTCTTGCTGACGTACACCACATTACTCTGTATGGCTATAACAGCCCACAAAACAATTTAATAAGATATGTTAATTCTTATGGCAAGTCAATAGATTTTTTTGGTGTCTCGTTGAACCGTTTTAAAAGACTTTCTTTAAGATCGATTAACTCCTCTTAGGGTCCTTTATATAATTATTTATTTGGTCCTCTTTTATTAGATGTAACTTCTGTCTCTGACTGTAGTCATTTGTACATTTTTTTGTTTGTTTTTGTATTGTTTTGTGATTATTGTGTATATATTGTTGTATTTTAATGGTCTCCCGTAATAAAGAACAGAAAAAAAAATAATAAAAAAATTATAAAGACAGCAGGAGTCGATTTTTTCTGTAAGAGCCCGGTAGTCCAAATTGAGATTTATTATCGCCCCACGTTGGGTGCCAAAATTTCATTAACACTACTACTAGCGTTACGTTCTGGTTCTTTGGGGAGTGCGCATTTCTGGACTGCACTTAGGCCTTATTAGGCCCACTGTGCTAGCGTCACGTATATGTGACACCAAATTTTTGATAACTTCATTATCCCGGTAGTAAACGTGTTAACAATAATTAGTTGAAAACATAAGAATAAGAAGCTCCACGTTGGGCGCCAAAATGTTATTAATAAAAATACATTTCTTTGTGTACAATTTTGACGATTTTAATGAGCGTTGTAAAAACTATATACAGGGAATGTATCTTATAAGTATACATACGCTGTGCATTTTTAGGCATCCGTTGTTTTTCAAAAAAGTTCAATTTAGAGTTTCGCGCGAGTGTTTTCCACTCCCAGACTAAGCATGAAGTAAAATTTCGAGTTTAGAAAAGCCCCGTGAAAATTTGTCGAGGGTCGCGCAGCGACCCGAGACAAATTTTCTGGGCTTTTCTAAACTCGAAATTTTACTTCATGCGCCACGCGTATAAAACGCGATTTCAAGTGAAGTTAACTTGTTCACAAAATTTCAGTATGTTGAGTGTTTAATGCGCGTGGCGCATGAAGTAAAATTTCGAGTTTAGAAAAGCCCGCAAAATTTGGCTTGGTCGCTGCGCGACCTAGCCAAATTTTGCTCTGGGGCTTTTCTAAACTCGAAATTTTACTTCATGCTTAGTCTGGGAGTGGAAAACACTCGTTTAAAGCTTCGAATTAAACTCTTTTAAAAAATGTTGCATAATAATGAATATCTCAAAAAGTGGAAATGTTGCATAATAATAAATATCTCAAAAAGTGGAAATATTATTCATTCTCTAAATTGAGATTTATTATCGCCCCACGTTGGGCGCCAAAATTTCATTAACAGGTTTGCTACTAGCGTCACGTTCTGGTTCTTTAGGGAGTGCGCATTTCTGTATAGCACTTAGGCCTCATTAGGTTAGGTTAGGTTTGTTTGGGGAGTGCGCATTTCTGCACTGCACTTAGGTCTCATTAGGCCCATTGTGCTAGCGTCACGTATATGTGACACAAAATTTTTGATAACTTTATTATAATTGGCTCTACAAATATGGCTCGTATCGTAAACAGATTGGATCATTTAAAAAAAAAATGGATAAGGTTTAGAATGTTCTAGGCTAAAGGTTAATTACCTTTTTATAGCCTTTCTGCGATTGTTCAATTTAATAAAAAAAATTATAAAGACAGCAGGAGTCGATTTTTTCTCTAAGAGCCCGGTAGTAAACGTGTTAACAATAATCAGTTGAAAACGTAAGAAAGGGAGCTCCACGTTGGGCGCCAAAATGCTATTGCTAAAAATAAATTGATTAATGTTTTGTGTACAATTTTGACAATTTTAATGAGCTTTGTAAAAACTATATACAGGGAATGTATCTTATTTATTTATTTATTTATTTGTACGGAAATCTCCATTTTACATTAAATATATATATAATAATAAATGTGTGTAAATTGAACATATAACAAATAATACAATGCACATGATAGTTATAAAATTCAAGTTACAATTAGCTAATAAATACAATTAAAAAACAACTACAAGATCAATGAGCGAAAGGTGGCGCTTATATTTTCAAAAAACCACGAATGCCTGAAAATGTACAGCGTATGGTAGTATACATGCTGTACATTTTCAGGCATTCGATGTTTTTTGAAAAAGTTCAACTTAGAGTTTCGAACGAGTGTCTTCCACTCCCAGGCTAAGCATGAAGTAAAATTTCGAGTTTAGAAAAGCCCCGTGAAAATTTGTCGAGGGTCGCGCAGCGACCCGAGACAAATTTTCTGGGCTTTTCTAAACTCGAAATTTTACTTCATGCGCCACGCGTATAAAACGCGATTTCAAGTGAAGTTTACTTGTACACAAAATTTCAGTATGTTGAGTGTTTAATGCACGTGGCGCATGAAGTAAAATTTCGAGTTTAGAAAAGCCCGCAAAATTTGGCTTGGTCGCTGCGCGACCAAGCCAAATTTTGCTCTAGGGCTTTTCTAAACTCGAAATTTTACTTCATGCTTAGTCTGGGAGTGGAAAACACTCGTTTAAAGCTTCGAATTAAACTCTTTTAAAAAATGTTGCATAATAATGAATATCTCAAAAAATGGAAATGTTGCATAATAATAAATATCACAAAAAGTGGAAATATTATGCATTGTCCAAATTGAGATTTATTATCACCCCACGTTGGGCGCCAAAATTTCTTTAACAGGTTTTCTACTAGCGTCACGTTCTGGTTCTTTGGGGAGTGCGCATTTCTGCACTGCACTTAGGCCTCATTAGGTTAGGTTAGGTTTTAAAGACAGCAGGAGTCGATTTTTTCTCTAAGAGCCCGGTAGTCCAAATTGAGATTTATTATCGCCCCACGTTGGGCGCCAAAATTTCATTAACACTACTACTAGCGTTACGTTCTGGTTCTTTGGGGAGTGCGCATTTCTGGACTGCACTTAGGCCTTAGTAGGCCCATTGTGCTAGCGTCACGTATATGTGACACAATATTTTTGATAACTTCATTATAATTGGCTCTACAATTATGGCTCATATCGTAAACAGATTATACAAGGTGGGGCATAATGGAGGGGCGTTTTTAGAGCGGCTAGTACACCCGAACGGGTGGGGGTAGAGCGCCGCGGTTGACATCGTTCGATTCAGGCAAGCTTACCGTTTGTTAGTCACAATGGTTATCTGGACAAGAGAACATCGCGCGTTCGCAGTTGAGGAGTATATAAAATCCGGCGAGTCCGTTATTGTTCTGCAGCGGCGCTTTCGTCGACGCTTCAATATTGGTCGTAACGGTTCAGTTCCTAAACGTGACACAATCAACAAGTGGGTACAGAATTTTAGAACGACGGCATCAGCAATTAATCCAAAACCTAAAGGCCGTCCCCGAAGTGTAAGGACACCAGTTACCGTAGAAAGGGTGAGACAAGCAGTAATTCAAAGTCCACAGCAGGGCAGCTTGGTGGTGTAGTGGTTAGAGTGTTGTACTGCCACGCCACGGGCCGGGGTTCAAATACCGGCCTAACAAGTTGTCTGCATTTATATAGGTTAGGATAAAAATGCCAAACACTCCGTCTTCTCGGATATGACGTTAAATGCATGTAGGACCCGTGTACTGCCTGGATGTTGCGTGCACGTTAAAGATCCCTACCGGTGGGTTGGAACTCCCACCGGGTTCGGCAAAATTCCCGGATAGCTGTAGACCTAATCTCCGGTGTCATGATTGGCCATAGCAGCGGAAATAGATGACGTAAAACCCAAAATAAAAAAAAATAAAAAAGTTCACAGCGTTCTGTCCGAAAACGGGCTGCAGCAGTTCGAATGAGTAGTCGAACACTTCGCAGGATTTTACACAGAGACCTTCACTTTCACCCCTATAAGCTAATGGTTGTCCAACAACTGAATGAAGGAGATTTTGCTCAACGCCAGCTATTCGCCGAAAGAATGCAAATGATTTTTTCGGATGAAAATGAACCTGTAATAATGATGAGCGATGAGGCTCATTTTTATTTGTGCGGTTCTGTTAACAAGCAGAACTGCCGATATTGGGCAGCAGAAAACCCCCGTGAATTGCATTAACGCTCACTTCACAGTGAAAAAGTCACCGTTTCGTGTGCCGTGAGCCGTCTTGGAGTAATCGGCCCTTATTTCTTCGAGGATGCACAAGGAGCAACCGTAACTGTAAACTCCGCTATGTTAGAGAACTTTTTCATCCCAGAATTTAGACGAGGAGGAATCGATACAAGAAATGTTTGGTTCCAACAAGACGGTGCCACGGCACATACAGCCAGAGCCTCCATGGAAGTTGTGCGTCGCAGTTTCCCTGGACACGTAATCTCCCGCTTCGGTGATGTGCCATGGCCCCCTCGTTCCCCTGATCTCTCAGCTGCTGATTTTTTTTTTATGGGGATACCTAAAAGCAAAAGCTTACGCCGATAAGCCTCGAAATCTGCAAGAGTTGAAAGAAGCGATCACAGCACAAATTAGGGCAATTGACATCCACTTGTGTGCGAGGGTGATGCGAAACTTTGAGCAACGACTACAGCAGTGCATTGCCGAAAACGGTCGTCATCTGCCTGACATTATTTTCAAAATATAATTTCACATTTTAGTTGTTAAATGGTAATATGTATACTTCAATTTTTGTTAAATACATTTTTTTTTTAAATTCAAACACAGCGGAGTTATTGTTATTTTAAAAACGCCCCTCCATTAAGCCCCACCCAGTATCATTTAAAAAAAATTGGAAAAGGTTTAGAATGTTTTGGGTTAAAGGTTAATTACTTTTTCATAGCCTTTTATGCATTTGTTCAGTTTAATAAAAAAATTATAAAGACAGCAGGAGTCGAATTTTTCTCTAAGAGCCCGGTAGTAAACGTGTTAACAATAATTAGTTGAAAACGTAAGAATAAGAAGCTCCACGTTGGGCGCCAATATGCTATTAATAAAAATAAATTGATTATTGTTTTGTGTACAATTTTGACAATTTTAATGAGCTTTGTAAAAACTATATACAGGGAATGTATCTTATATTTTCAAAAAACAACAAATGCCTGAAAACGCACAGCGTATGTATACTACGCTGTGCATTTTCAGGCATTCGTTGTTTTTTGAAAAAGTTCAATTTAGAGTTTCGAGCGAGTGTTTTCCACTCCCAGACTAAGCATGAAGTAAAATTTCGAGTTTAGAAAAGCCCCGTGAAAATTTGTCGAGGGTCGCGCAGCGACCCGAGACAAATTTTCTGGGCTTTTCTAAACTCGAAATTTTACTTCATGCGCCACGCGTATTAAACGCGATTTCAAGTGAAGTTTACTTGTTCACAAAATTTCAGTATGTTGAGTGTTTAATGCGCGTGGCGCATGAAGTAAAATTTCGAGTTTAGAAAAGCCTGCAAAATTTGGCTTGGTCGCTGCGCGACCAAGCCAAATTTTGCTCTAGGGCTTTTCTAAACTCGAAATTTTACTTCATGCTTAGTCTGGGAGTGGAAAACACTCGTTTAAAGCTTTGAATTAAACTCTTTTAAAAAATGTTGCATAATAATGAATATCTTAAAAAGTGGAAATGTTGCATAGTAATAAATATCACAAAAAGTGGAAATATTATTCATTCTCTAAATTGAGATTTATTATCGCCCCACGTTGGGCGCCAAAATTTCATTAACAGGTTTGCTACTAGTGTCACGTTCTGGTTCTTTAGGGAGTGCGCATTTCTGTATAGCACTTAGGCCTCATTAGGTTAGGTTAGGTTTCTTTGGGAAGTGCGCATTTCTGCACTGCACTTAGGTCTCATCAGGCCCATTGTGCTAGAGTCATGTATATGTGACACAAAATTTTTTTATAACTTTATTATAATTGGCTCTACAAATATGGCTCGTATCGTAAACAGATTGGATCATTTAAAAAAAAAATGGATATGTTTTAGAATGTTCTAGGCTAAAGGTTAATTACCTTTTTATAGCCTTTCTGCAATTGTTCAATTTAATAAAAAAATTATAAAGACAGCAGGAGTCGAATTTTTCTCTAAGAGCCCGGTAGTAAACGTGTTAACAATAATTTGTTGAAAACGTAAAAATAAGAAGCTCCATGTTGGGCGCCAAAATGCTATTAATAAAATAAATTGATTATTGTTTTGTGTACAATTTTGACAATTTTAATGAGCTTTGTAAAAACTATATACAGGGAATATATCTTGTATTTTTAAAAAACAACAAATGCCTGAAAACGCACAGCGTATGTATACTACGCTGTGCATTTTCAGGCATTCGTTGTTTTTTGAAAAAGTTCAATTTGGAGTTTCGAACGAGTGTCTTCCACTCCCAGGCTAAGCATGAAGTAAAATTTCGAGTTTAGAAAAGCCCCGTGAAAATTTATCTCGGGTCGCGCAGCGACCCGAGACAAATTTTCTGGGCTTTTCTAAACTCGAAATTTTACTTCATGCGCCACGCGTATAAAACGCGATTTCAAGTGAAGCTTACTTGTTCACAAAATTTCAGTATTTTCAGTGCTTAATGCGCGTGGCGCATGAAGTTAAATTTAGAGTTTAGAAAAGGCCGCAAAATTTGGCTTGGTCAATTTAGAGTTTCGAACGAGTGTTTTCCACTCCCAGACTAAGCATGAAGTAAAATTTCGAGTTTAGAAAAGCCCCGTGAAAATTTGTCGAGGGTCGCGCAGCGACCCGAGACAAATTTTCTGGGCTTTTCTAAACTCGAAATTTTACTTCATGCGTCACGCTTATAAAACGCGATTTCAAGTGAGGTTTACTTGTTCACAAAATTTCAGTATTTTCAGTGCTTGATGCGCGTGGCGCATGAAGTAAAATTTCGAGTTTAGAAAAGCCCGCAAAATTTGGCTTGGTCGCTGCGCGACCAAGCCAAAT
Organism: Philonthus cognatus; assembly: GCA_932526585.2. Lineage (NCBI taxonomy): Eukaryota > Metazoa > Arthropoda > Insecta > Coleoptera > Staphylinidae > Philonthus > Philonthus cognatus. Next base: position 140,075,350 of record OW052242.1, read on the forward strand.
TTTGCTCTAGGGCTTTTCTAAACTCGAAATTTTACTTCATGCTTAGTCAGGGAGTGGAAAACACTCGTTTAAAGCTTCAAATTAAATTAAGGAGTGTTTTCCACTTCTTGATTAAGCATGAAGTAATTATTGCCAGTTTAAAAAAGCCTAAAAATTTGGATCTGTCGCGAAGCGGAGCGACCAAACTAACCTTTTCTAAACTCGAAATATTTACTTCATGCTTAATATAATATTAAAACTTTTAATAAATTTAACAACATTTTTAAAAACTATTCTAAATTGTTCTTAGTCCAATATTTACAAAACATTAATGTTCGATCTAAAAATTAGTTTTCACAACGATGATCAACAAATACAAGAAGCAATTAATCACCATCTAAAAAATTACTAAACAAATTAAAAAGACCCATTATAAAGCAATTTCAAATAAGTTTGCGTTAATAATAATAAAGCGCACCTATCTATAAATATCAGAGGAATATTCTTATCTACTAACAATCCGTTGATGTATTTGTACAGTCCACATCCAACAGTTTAAGTTAATTCATTGCACAATTTTCTAAGAACGATTCTCAGCCTAAAAGTCAATGTACAATAGTTGAAGATTCAAAAATTAATCCGTTTGACAGAACTCTAAGAACGATCTTCAGCCTACTAGTTCATGTCCAACAGTTGAGGAATTAGAAGTGAATCCATTGGACACTTTTCTAAAAACGATCCTCAGCCTACAAGTCTATGTCCAACAGTTTAAGAATCAGAAGTAAGCTAGTTCGACAGGTTTCTAAAAATGATCTAGTTGAAGATTCACAAAATGAATCCGTTTGATAGAATTCTAAGAACGATCTTCAGCCTACTAGTTCATGTCCAACAGTTGAGGAATTAGAAGTGAATCCATTGGACAGTTTTCTAAGAACGATCCTCAGCCTACAAGTCTATGTCCAATGGTTTAAGAATCAAAAGTAAACTAGTTCGACAGGTTTCTAAAAGAGATCTAGTTGAAGATTCAAAAATTAATCAGTTGGATAGAATTCTAAGAACGATCTTCAGCCTACTAGCTCATGTCCAACAGTTTAGGAATTAGAAGTGAATCCATTGGACACTTTTCTAAAAACGATCCTCAGCCTACAAGTTTATGTCCAACAGTTTAAGAATCAGAAGTAAGCTAGTTCGACAGGTTTCTAAAAATGATCTAGTTGAAGATTCAAAAATGAATCCGTTTGATAGAATTCTAAGAACGATCTTCAGCCTACTAGTTCATGTCCAACAGTTGAGGAATTAGAAGTGAATCCATTGGACAGTTTTCTAAGAACTATCCTCAGCCTACAAGTCAATGTCCAATGGTTTAAGAATCAAAAGTAAACTAGTTCGACAGGTTTCTAAAAGAGATCTAGTTGAAGATTAAAAAATTAATCAGTTTGATAGAATTCTAAGAACGATCTTCAGCCTACTAGTTCATGTCCAACAGTTTAAGAATCAGAAGTGAATCCATTGGGCAGTTTTCTAAGAACTATCTTCAGCCTACAAGTCCATGTCCAACAGTTTAAGAATTAAAAGTTAATCCATCGGACAGAATTCTAAAAACAATCTTGAACTTATAAATGTAAGGAATTTTCCTTAATTGACACCAATATAATTCACTTTAATTAAACAATCATTCAATTCTTGACACAAGTCCCTGCTCAACAGTTAATGAAGCAAAAGGTAATTCGTAGGACAGAATTCTAAGAACAATCGTAAACCTTTAAATCTAAGGAATTTCCCTAATTAACTCCAATAAAACCCACTAAAATTAAAAAAGAAATTTGTGTAACTTCACAAAATTCATGGAATAGAAGGTAATCCGTTGGACAGATCTAATAGAAAGGAAATCAACTTATAATCCGTTAGACAGATCTAATAGAAAGGAAATAAACTTATAATCCGTTAGACAGAACTAATAGAAAGGAAATCAACTTATAATCCGTTAGACAGATCTAATAGGAAGGAAATCAACTTATAATCCGTTAGACAGAACTAATAGAAAGGAAATCAACTTATAATCCGTTAGACAGAACTAATAGAAAGGAAATCAACTTATAATCCGTTAGACAGATCTAATAGGAAGGAAATCAACTTATAATCCGTTAGACAGAACTAATAGAAAGGAAATCAACTTATAATCCGTTAGACAGAACTAATAGAAAGGAAATCAACTTATAATCCGTTAGACAGATCTAATAGGAAGGAAATCAACTTATAATCCGTTAGACAGAACTAATAGAAAGGAAATCAAATTATAATCCGTTAGACAGAACTAATAGAAAGGAAATCAACTTATAAGCCGTTAGACAGATCTAATAGGAAGGAAATCAACTTATAATCCGTTAGACAGAACTAATAGAAAGGAAATCAACTTATAATCCGTTAGACAGATCTAATAGAAAGGAAATCAACTTATAATCCATTAGACAGAACTAATAGAAAGGAAATCAACTTATAATCCGTTAGACAGAACTAATAGAAAGGAAATCAACTTATAATCCGTTAGACAGATCTAATAGGAAGGAAATCAACTTATAATCCGTTAGACAGAACTAATAGAAAGGAAATCAACTTATAATCCGTTAGACAGAACTAATAGAAAGGAAATCAACTTATAAGCCGTTAGACAGATCTAATAGGAAGGAAATCAACTTATAATCCGTTAGACAGAACTAATAGAAAGGAAATCAACTTATAATCCGTTAGACAGATCTAATAGAAAGGAAATCAACTTATAATCCATTAGACAGAACTAATAGAAAGGAAATCAACTTATAATCCGTTATACAGAACTAATAGAAAGGAAATCAACTCATAATCCGTTAGACAGATCTAATAGAAAGCAAATCAACTTATAATCCGTTAAGCAGATCTAATAGAAAGGAAATCAACTTATAATCCGTTATACAGAACTAATAGAAAGGAAATCAACTTATAATCCGTTAGACAGATCTAATAGAAAGAAAATCAACTTATAATCCGTTAGACAGAACTAATAGAAAGGAAATCAACTTATAATCCGTTATACAGAACTAATAGAAAGGAAATCAACTCATAATCCGTTAGACAGATCTAATAGAAAGCAAATCAACTTATAATCCGTTAAGCAGATCTAATAGAAAGGAAATCAACTTATAATCCGTTATACAGAACTAATAGAAAGGAAATCAACTTATAATCCGTTAGACAGATTTAATAGAAAGGAAATCAACTTATAAAATAAAAGAAGATTCTTCAATAAGCTTTCTCTGCAGTTCAATAAAAAATAAATTATGTACTTACTTCCAATCCATGGAAAAGTTCACTTCAACAAGCTTTGTCTGCAGCCCAATTAAACCTAAACCAACCCTTTCTTTATCTGTCCAACACTCTAAAAGCCATAACATTTTAACGAATATTACTATGAGCAACATATTGTTTTCGATTGAATACTCTAGAAACCACAAAACTGCCAACCCATAGAAAATCTTGCTCATAAGCAACCTTCCCATTATCTGTCCAACGCTCTAAAACCCACAAAAATGTTACAGTTCTTAACGTTAATATCCCTCCTAACTAACGTGCACATAATTTTTGAAAACCCCTCATGCATCCACGTAATCGCCGATAAAAACCACCCGCAAACGAACGAAATCCTAAACATGGCGACACCCAGCAACTCGATCGTAATCTACATGATCAACAACACGTTCTACGACAGCAGCGTGGTCTGCAAACCCACTGGCTATGTCATAATCAGCCGGTTTTTCAAAAAAATCAAACATCTAATCCTCAAGCAGCGCCTACAACCATTCAATAACGTAATTATTGTTTACAACAAAGACAAACAACAATTCAACACTCATAGTTTTAAGAAATTGTACCGAACGAACGCGTTGAACTTAGTATTAATGAATGGGACTGAAATGTTTTCTTTAAAAGAGGGGAGTTATGTAGATCCGGATTTTTTGCGAAAACCTGTGGATTGGGAGCGTTGGACACCGAGGTTTAAAAAAGGCGAGAAGCTGCGAGCCTCGTTGTTTCACTGCCCGCCGTTTATTTACTTCAATTATCAAACAAAACGCGTCGAAGACGGCATCGAGAAGCACATCTTGGAGAACACTGGAATTCCCTGGACTGCCAACTCGCATCCCGAATACGGTTGGGATTTGGTTAAAGCGGATTTGAGAGATAATTTAAGTGATGTCGCGTTATGTGGAAACAACAGGAATAACATGAATTACAGGGAGTTAGACAACACTGTTTCTCCTTATTTGGAGTTCTGCTACACTTTCTTGGTGCCCAAACCGACGAGGGTTGAATACAACTTTGTGGTTTTCGAGGCGTTTCAAAGTAATATATTCTTCACCGTTGTGACCATGATTTTTATCGTGGCGACCTTGATGCACTGCATTTCACCCCAAGAGTTTTTGAAGCAGGTGTTTCTGGTGATTCGGATTACGCTGCTAGGCTCGACTCCGAAAACCCCCAAGAAATCCCCCAATCGGATTATTTTCATCTCCTGGGGCCTGAGCTGCATCCTCTTGAGCATCGCTTACTCGGCCGGTTTCACGAAACGCTTAGCCGTTCCGGTTTACACAAACCCGATCAAGAGCATCGAGGATTTAGTCAACAGCAACGTGAAGATAATTTACACCAACAAACACGAGTTTCTGAACATCCTGAAATCGAACCAGAAAAACAAAACCAACGAGCTTTTATCGCGAGCTTTGTTCTACGAAAACGCTTATGATTTTTCGAGAAACGCGCACCTGATCAGTCTTTTTCATCACTACATGGCTTCTTTTAATTATTTAGATGTGGCACAGAGGGATTTCGTAATTATGAAGGAGTGTTACGTAAGCATGTACGCGACTATTCCGGTGAGGCGACTGTCGGCAATCAAGTGGGCTCTGTCGGACAAAATCGCGCGGTTCTTCGAGACTGGGTTGGTCGTGGCTTGGACCAGGATGGTGGTTTGGAAGGAGGAGTTTAGCAAGCTGTACGATATTAGGGCAATGATGAAGTTGGGGCACAATAAAGATGGGTATCACATGTTCAGGTTGATTCATATCAAGGCGGTGTTGCATATTTTGTTTTTGGGGTATATTTTAGCGTTTGTAGCGTTTTGCGGGGAAGTTGGTGTTAGTATTTTAAAGAAAAACTAATTAAATTATTGGTTATTAGTAAGTTTTAATTGAATTTAATCCTGTAGTATAGTAGTACCATGTCCAACGTACAAATCGACGTTGGACATCGCATTTTGTGGGTGAGTATGTAATCCAAAAGTAGATAATAACAATGCTGGGTAGACTAGTAAAAAAAAGGATGCGAATCCTCATACGATGAGGTTGGGGCACAATAAAGATAAGTATAAACATGTGATACTTATCTTTATTGCGCCCCAACCTCATCAGATTGATTCATATCAAGGCAATGTTGCACATTTTGTTTTTAGGGTATATTTTAGTTTTTGTAGCGTTTTGCGGGAAGGTTGGTATTAGTATTTTAAAGAAAAACTGATTAAATTATTCTTAATTAGTTCTTCTGTAAACAGTTTCATGTTATGCATATGTGTCCTTAGGGTGCAGTGTTCAGTTATCATTCCTGTAACCATTCTAAGGTTGTTTCTACTGAGTCTGAGGGCCTCAGTTGCTAGTTCTTGGCTTAATTAAACCTTAAGAAATGTCAATTATCAGTGTTTTGTTTTATTTTTTAACGTGGGTGTTCACTCCCAGATTAAGCATGAAGTAAAATTTTCAGTTTAGAAAAGCTTGAAAATTTGGATTTGCCGGGCGATGGCTAATTCAACAAGAGTATAGCAGCACAGGAAAAATTTCATGTAAATGTGTTTCCAAACGGAACTTGATGATAATCTTATTATTTTACACAGTATAATCTGTATACAAGTTATGCATAAGTTATGAATGTAGATTGTAAAATTGTAGATTGTGTACAATTGTAAAATTAAAGACACTTTCCGCTTAGATGTGTACTTTTATAAATTTCACAGGCGTTTGTTTATTCAAGAAATGCTAAAATCCTATGTTATGCAAAATTAATTTAAGACATACATTTCCCTACTTCAAATGTGAGAGAATGGGAATTATACTGTAACAAAAATGATTGTGCTTTATTTCCAAGTTATACAAATTATTAAAATCATCATTTTGAAAACAACAAATCATTATCGATATTAAAATTTAAAACAAACACACGAAAGTTGTCTTTTTTTTTCTTCTCTTGTTTGTCTGTTTTTGTTATTCAGTCTTTGTTGACTGTAGTATTTCCACCCTTTTGGCGGCCTTCCAACCGATCTCCTGATATACGGATTGTTGTTTTTACGTATTGCTGCTTTGCTTTGATAATGGCACAAGTGAAATTTGTTAATTTTAATTTTATGTATACTTGTATATCGTTTTCAAGTTGATACTGGCACAGCCGGTATCCAGAGAAAATGAAGATGTGCGTTCTCTACATAAACATCGTTTTTTTTTAATTGTGCCACTATCGAAGCAAAGCAGCGATATGTTTGCTAGGTGATCTGCAATTTGTCATTGGTGAGGAGTCGCACTGAAATTTTGGGTAGAATTTACCAAATCGTATGGAGTAAAATGATGTCATTTCAGTGCAACTTCTCACCCATGACAAATTGCATGGGTACTGTGAATAGCCCCCCTGGGCCCATCCTGTCGACAAGCTCATTCTATTTTCTCTTTCCAATTATCAAAGCGTGTAATTAATCCCAGTTCTTGATTACACATCAGATAACAATAAATTCCACAAATAAATCCTCACGTATCACCGCAAAACTAACGATAGTACAATACACGAAAATAAAAGTCGAACGACCTTGACCCATTGAACAACCATCTTCCCACAATTACACATCCAACATAAAAACTCACTCTCACATCAAAAACACTGATTAGTTATTGCAACGGAATGCACAATTGTTACCCACCTTTTCCCAGGGCGTGTTTTTGATGCACGCCAGCGATCTGGCCAAGTGCTGCACCGCCTTGTGGAAAAACAGCTTGTCGTCACACACCATTTTTAATTTTAACACCTAGCTGAATTTAGGGTCGAGTTCGCCCTCGCGGAATTAACGCGGTGACATAACTGTCACGGATGTCAACACACAAACGCGGCGAGTTGTCAGATTTTGGGCGAAAGGAAAATCGAAAATGAAAACACCCGTCAGCTGTGATAGTCTAGTTCCGAACCGATTTTTTTGTTGTAAAAATAGGTTTGTAACTGGACTACGTAAGTGGTGACATCTACGAGTGTTTCCGGGAAGTTTCGAAAAGCAGCTTGAGGGAGGAGCTTATAGATGTCGCTAGCTGATAGTTGTGGGAGTTGTTAATAGATGGCGCTAAGAAACGAAGTTACGGGAAATGTTTATAGATGTCGCTAGGAAGAGTAGTTAAGAGAGGAATTCATAGATGTCGCTAGTAGGTAGTTGTGGAAGATGTTAGTAGATGGCGCTAAGAAATGAAGTTACGGGAAATGTTTAGAGATGTCGCTAGGAAGAGTAGTTGAGTGAGGAATTCATAGATGTCGCTAGTTGGTAGTTGTGGAAGATGTTAATAGATGGGGCTATGAAATGAAGTTACGGGAAATGTTTAGAGATGTCGCTAGGAAGAGTAGTTTAGAGAGAAATTCATAGATGACGCCAATAAGGGCAGAATTTAAAATGTTTATAAATTGAAATTACATCTTTTCTTTACAACTATTGGTGTTTTACGAAGCCGGCCAAAAAATGTTCTATGATAAGGGGGTGTGGGGCGTGCGTGACCCCAGGATAATAAATACCATCGTTTAAAAACAAATAATAATAATCAATTAATTATTACACCATAATAATATTTACATAACTCAATACATTCACGGTAATTGTAATTACAGTACAGTATTAAACTTAACTGTAATATTGTAATTGACAAAACATTAATGCGTTTAATTAAAATTTAATTCGCGCTCTCAACATCGACAAAAAACTCTCAAAATAAAAAAAAATAAATAAAAACTACAAGAGCGCTATTCAGCGTGTTCAGGGTTTTATAAAAATGATCAAATGAATACACACGTGCGAGAGTATTAAACCTGCCCTAAAACGGCACAAAAATCAAAAACCACCAATTCGAAAAACCTCCACAGGAAAAAACAAGACTAATTAACACCAAAGGTAAGTTCCGAACGGGCATTGCGCAATTCAAGAAAAGTCGTTTCCTAACCTCAAACGTACTCGCTGAAACCGCCAAATAGACCCAATAAAAACAAACGATAAACAAGTGAATATGAAGAGTTTACTTAACTTAAGTGGTTTTTTTGACTGCGAGTGTTGTTGATTGTTAAGATGTGTGTGGGGTTTAAGATGGAATAATTGCGGGTTTGAATTTCGACCGTTATGACGGTTGAAATTTGAATATATAAAAATGGATCACAGATTTACTTCTTTTATTTAATTTTTATTTTTTATTGAAAATTTTGTATGCAACAAATACCAATATGTTTAAATGATGAACTATTATGCAGGTAAATATTTTTCTTATTTTCATAAATTGCATATCGATTTCCACACCCAGAAATATTTCTTATTTTGATAAATTACATATGCAGTTTAATTTTATTTATGATCTTGAAACGTATTCGAAGTTTAATTACCGATTGGTAAAATATTAACCCCTTCACTTACGATCTAAAATTATAACTAAGACAAATACAGGGATTTTTTCTTTTAAGTATACTTTAAATTCGATGTGAACATTTGTAAAATTAATCAACATGAGATCAAATTCCAAACAGCATATTTTGAACTTCACTTTAAATCAGTGTTGTATACGCCTGGCGCATGATGTAAAATTTCGAGTTTAGAGAAGCCTGAAATTTTACTTCATGCTTAATCTGAGATTGGAAACACTCGTTAGAAGCTTCAAATTGAAAGCTTTTATAAAAATAACGAATGTCTAAAAATTTGCAGCGAAAAATCTTATTATGTGTACCTAAAAGAAAAATTCCCTGTTTCAGTAAGTTGGATTTTTTGCTATATTAAGCGATGTTAGTAGACAATTTTAACACTCTATTAAGATTTTCTTGTATGTTTCTCAATGTTAATCCGTGATATGTCAGAATTGATTAATTTATAACGAGCAAAATAAACTAAGTCAGTTGGTTTCAATGTTTCAATCAAAATTACTCTGACTTTTAATTTACCCCAATTTACATCAAATGGAAATTACAATTTAACCATTTTTCCCGGACCCGATCAGGCGAATTAGAGATGGCGAGGAGGCGCCGGTTCCGCCGCAACAGGCGCAGAGCCCACCACCAGCAGCAGCCCCGAAACAGTCAGAAAGAGGACGCCCCGATCAACAACTCCGTTATGAACACACCGGTTACGAGAAACGTCCGGGGGATACAAAATTTGGACACGCAGAAACATTTCGAGAACCCCCGGAATGTCCTAACACCGATACAAAATTTCGACAGCCAGAAATACACGACGGAAAACATCCGGGCGGTTTTAACACCGATACAAAATTTCGACGGTCAGAAGATTTGTGAGAAAGCGGTTTTAACACCGATACAAAATTTCGACGGTCAGAAGAATTGTGAAAAAGCAGTTTTAACACCGATACAGAATTTCGATAGCCAGAAGAATTTCGATCTTTCTGAAACTCCCAGGATGTTGAGATCGAATTCAGTTGTTTTAAGGAAGAACACGAACAGCGAAATGCAATCGATGCGGTCGAGGAGCAACTCGTTTGTCACACCGAAGAACTCGAGTGTTTACAACAATATAAATTGCACAAATTTAAATTTGCTCTTCGATGAGAATAAAGCGGCGAAAAAGTCGAATTCCAATTTGCTTTTCGAAGAGAAGCACAATTTGAAACGATCGAAATCGAATCATTTTTACGAAGAGCTCAAACTTAACTCAAATTATTTCCCTGATGAGTTTAAGTTACACTCAAATTTACTCACCGAAGAACTTAAAAAAAATCCGAATTTACTCATAGAAGAACTTAAATTTAACTCAAACTGTATTCCCGGACAGCTCAAATTAAACTCGAACTTAGTCCCCGAAGAACTCAGGCTGAACTCAAATTTACTCTCCGAAGAACTTAGGCTGAATTCAAATTTACTCCCTAAAGAACTTACGGTGAACCCAAATTTATTCTCCGAAGAATTTAATATGAACTCGACTTTACTCTCCGAAGGACTTAAAGCGAACTTACGTTCTAGACAGCATAAATCTCACACGAATTCAATCCCCTCAGAATTTCATTCAAACTCGAACCACTTTTCTGACGAGCATAGAATTAACTCAAAACCCGACTCGAATTTGCATTTGCAGAAAAACCGGCTTAAACACCCCAACAATGCTTCGCAAACACCCTCGATTGGTAAAGTCCAAAACAATCCTCAAACATCTCCGTTTATCGAAACGACTCAAACAACACCGATTACGAGGAATGTTCAGAATGACCCTCAAATATCCTCAAACAACAGACGGTTGCAGAACGATCCTCAACCACCCCCAATTAGTAGGAATATTAAAAACGCACCTCAAAGATCCGTAGACGACCCTCAAACATCTCCGATTACTAGACACGTTCGGAATAATTCTCAAATCCCCAGAAAAAACCCTCGAACATCCCCGATTTCTAGAAACACCCGGAGTAATCCTCACATTCACAAAACCAACCCATTAATTCTGCAAAAATCTCAAATTACCAGAAATACAAACCTTCCAGCGTCTCCGATCATGATCGATGTCGGAACACAAACCGGCTTTTTCAACAGTTCTGGCAATAAGAACTGTATGCTAGAGAACACTTTGAATCAGACAAAGTACGATATTCATACGTTTGCTCAAATTTTTGAGACTCCGAAGATTCCGTACAACTTCAGTCCAAGCGAGTATACGGTGTTCGCACCCCAATATGTCGACAGCTCAACGCCCGTCAACGGGTGCAACAAGGAGAGCAACTTGCTGGCTGGGTTGGCAAAGAATTATCTGCACAACAAGAGAATGGAGGCTATGAAGCAGAGTTTTTATTATGATTGTACACCGAATCCAAGAGTAAGTATTTTTTTATTTCTAATCATATTGAGTAATAATAATAATGATAAAGTCTGGGATTTGGATACTAAAAATTTGTATAATTCTCTGTTGTCATTGAAGGTTTTAATGGTTTTCGAACAACTGTTTTCCACTCCTTGGTAAAGCATAAAGTAAATATTTCGAGTTTAGATAAGCCTGAAAATTTGAATTGGTAGCGAAGCGACCAATCCAAATTTTTAGGCTTTTCTAAACTTGAAATATTTACTTCATGCGCCAGGCATCTACAACACTGATTTAATGTGTATTTAAAATTATTTAAAGTTTGACTTTTGTCATTGTTCAGGCGGGAAAATTGAATTTTTATAAACGTCTCTCACTGATTCGACAATTTCGGAAAAAAACCGAAGAATTTATTATTTATTGTAACTTAAATGTTTCTGTAATTTTATATACAGAGAGTTTTATGTAGCACCGAACATATTCATCCAATACAATTTGACCCCTTTATTTTTTAAGCTATGTGTAAATTGGGTTGCCTATATGACTATTAAAAATTGTAGCCAATCAATCGCAATTAATGCCTCTTTCAAGTATACATGTGACAATTACACCGTATATTTATTTTTTATTTATTATTATTATTATTACATAACATGAGTACATATATTTTCAACAAATTAACATCCGTTCTATAATATATTTCTTTTATGTTGAGCAGTGTTCTGCTCAACGTAATGAATATCCAGATGTAACAATAATAGTTCAAAGCACCTAAGTGAGTGAACACTTGTAGCGTGCTGACATGAAGTTCTTAGAAATTTTGTGCAATATATGATACATAAATGTTGTTTTAGTTTACATAATGAGTACCGAAAAATAAATATATGATATGTGTTTATTTTTCTAATATTGTTGAGAATTGAGGATAATTTTCGAAGATATAAGATTTTGAAAGTTTTGAGAATTTTTTTGTTGTTTTTTTGTTTGATATGTTGATATGTCGTAAATCTTTAGATACTCGTTAAAAAGAATCAACTTGAAATGAGTGTGTTCCACTCCCAGAGTAAGCACAAAGTAAAATTTCGAGTTTAGAAGAGCCTGAAAATTTGGTTTGGTCGCGTAGCACGAAGCGGCCAAACCAGTGTTTTAAACTTTGTAATATGTCAGCGTTTTGTACTGGTGGCGCATGAAGTAAAATTTCGAGTTTAGAAGACCTCGAAAATTGAGGTCTTCTAAACTCGAAATTTTACTTCATGCGCCACCAGTACAAAGGCTGACATATTACAAAGTTTAAAACACTCTGTTAAACTTCAAATTGCATCAGTGTTTTGTATCGGTGGCACAAGAAGTAAAATTTCGAGTTTAGAAAAGCCTGAAAATTTGGATTTGCCGGGCTCGCTTCGCTCCGCCCGGCAAATCCAAATTTTCAGGCTTTTCTAAACTCGAAATTTTACTTCATGTTTAGCCTGGGAGTGGAAAACACTCGCTTAAAGCTTCAAATTAAATTTTTTTAATAAACCTAGCGTTGGCAAATGTACAAGTTATGGTTATGTATACTTAATAAATAAAATCTCGTTATAAAAATGTTCGGTGTTACATAAAACTCTCTGTATATATATATATTTTTTTTTGTAGCCTGTATCGACGATCTTGGACAAAAACAAGATGTACTCGATAAACAAGCACCGGTTCTACAAGAGCATGTCGCCGAAGATCTACCGAAACACCTGTTTGAAACTCTACAATAAGCACCAGAGTTCTCGTGTGGCCAACAGGACCACCAACGAAATTCCTAAGAGCTTCAGCCCAATCAAACGGAGCGCTCTCCACAGGTCAGACAATTTCCTGAATGTCAGCTCGGCGAGCACTTACACGAAAGTCATGGCAAGGGTCAGGTCGTTTCACAGGAAGCACTCCTCGAAGTGGCTAGGAAAGCTGTTCGAGATTTGTTCTTGGTTCGGAATGACGATTAAAACAGTAAGAAAAATAATAGTAATAAAAATGAACTTGAAAGGTGCATGTTTATGTCCAAGAAAGTGTTGCACACACTAATAATATTATTAAACTGAGGACGCCGTAAACTGGCATAAATCAGCTAATAGTTAATAGTTATTTTATATATATATATATAGATATACATATATTTTTCTATGTTATTATATAGCAAAGATGCTAAATAAAGATTATTATTATTATAGTAGTCTGGCGGCTGCTATAGGTTGGTGAAATTCGTACGTTGATTAACGGATATTTCTATTGGCTTTCTGGTATCCTACATTCATGTGATCACTCTACGTGATCGGTGGACCGAGTATAATCAATTTCAAAATTACTGATTCAATTGTTTGTGTGTTGGACTATAGCCACTAGCTTTTACACTTTATATACGTGTTTGTGTGTGATGGACACTTGGTATACTTGTGGATGTGTGTTGGACACTGGCTTTTACAATCAGCATACTGGTTGACGTGTATTGGACACTAGCTTTTATAATCTATATATTTGTACATGCGTGTTGGACATTTTTTGTATTACTTATATTTATTTAATCATTACACAGGGGTTAGCTGCAATATACAAACCTAAAACGACTGAATTATTCATAACCGCGGAAATCACAAACGACCCCCAGGAGGCGATCTGCGCTTGTAAAAACATCTACGAATCGAAAATCGAGCAGCTCGAGGAGCAAATTCGAGACATGCGCACCAGTTGCAATAAGGAAGTGGAGGCAGTGAAAAAGGAAATGGTGAACTTGCGGACTGAACTGATGGAGATTATGGATAAAAAGATAGCCGAGATCAAGAGGACCACTGCGCAATGCGCACCCCCGCCGCCTCCCCCTATGATGCCCCCACCTCCACCACCTCCCCCACCGATGCCACTGAATATGAGCACGCCACTGTCGAGGAATGCCAAGTTGACGAAGGTGAAGAGGGAGGGGAAGAAGGATGAGAGTACGAGGCCAGTGATTTCGTTGGATGATATTTTGAAAGTTAGGTTGAGGAAAGCAGGGGTGAGTTTTGATTTGAATTAACTAAGGATAGTAGAAAATGTTCTGTCGAATAGCGTTGGACAATTCATAACAGGCATAGATCTAGTTACTGGTTCTGGTTCTCTCGGGAGTGCGCATCTCTGCATTGCACTTAGGCCTCATTAGGGCCATTGTGCTTTCTCCCGTGGATTACCCAGCCTCAGCTCAGCCAGCCTACCTGGTTTAGGTAGTGTAGCAAAGCCGAGGTGGGTAGATCCCTTATGTAGGCCATCTTTCACCCACTAAGGAGCCTCTAATTGATGAGAGTGCCGGGCAATCGCTGAGAATCTAGTTACTACTAACATAAGACAATTGAAAGGTTAAGGGGAAAAACCAATTGATTCCCGTTAAGTTTACCTAGCAGACAATTTTGATTCCAAAAAGTACCGAAAATCGTTTTTGATGCCATTGTGTAGTTTAGACCAAGTATTTTCCTGCTAGGTAAACTTAACGGGAAAGAAAAAAATGGGTCACCAGTTATTCACGACAAAAGAAATAAATAACCTATGAAACATACAGAGTTCTGTCATTTCATTTTGTTCCCTTGTAAAATTTCAAAATTGTGACTCATTTGGTTTTTCCCCTTAATCCCTCAATTGCTGTAAACACTACAACCAAGCCAATATACAAAGTGTTGGACACCAGGCGTGGACCCAGGGAGGTGGCTCGCAGGCTTGAGCTCCCCCCCCACTAAGACTATTTAAATTGTAGTATACACGATTCCATTTGTTTCTGGATCTCGCCTAGCTATGGAAAAGTGACAGATTAAGTATTGTAAATGAGGCTGGTTGTGTTTTAAATCAGGGTTTTTAAATGTCACTGTCAGATGTTCGATTTTAAGGTTATAATTTCTGACTATTGTGATCTTACACTGTTGCCTGTTTTACAAATTTTCAGATATAAAAGGATAATAATATGCAGTTTTAAGATTAACAAAATTTACTACTTGGTTTTTGTACATACAAACACAGCAATAATATTGTATATAACAAATATAATGAATTCGGCTCTGCAAACTTATTTCGTCATCCATTTGTATTTCTCGCTTGGGTCTTCCAGTTAACACATTTTGATCAACTCCATCCATCCACCTTAATTTTGGTCATTCTCTCTTCTGTTGGCCCTCAGTATTTTTTTGTAGAATTGCAAATTTATTCCCACCCTCTTGTGATACTGATAATTTTCATGTCAAACAATTTTTAAGCCCTCATTCCACTTTTATTATTTAGTCAAGAGAACCTGCATCTGAATCTTCTGATGTTTGTTCTGAGCCAGATTCCCCCAAGCGAAATAATAAAAGGAGGAATGGTTTCAAAAGAAAGGTTCCCCATGTGTTTTGTCCAGTCATCCGAAATAAGTTTTTCACAATGATCACAGAAATTTTGCCACATATCGGATGTACATTTTGAGAGAGACTCAAGCCATAAATTCTGAACACGATCCTTAGATGGTTGCTTAGAATTTATGTGCTTATTGTAGTAAGTCTTACAAAACCCCCAAGCCATTTCAATTGGATTGTATTGACAATGGTATGGCGGTAATCTAAGAACTTCGTGCCCGTTCTTTCTCAAAATGTCATCAACTACGTAAATTTTGTCATTTGATCGAAAAGGTAGAAATAAAGCCCATAGTTCCTTTTTGGTTAATTTTGGATTGAATTTTACATTGTGTTTAACCAACCACTCCTGCATTTCGCATTTCTTACAAGAAAATGAAGGAGTTTTGTCTAATTGCACAGAATGGTATGCAGCATTATCCATAATAACTACACATTTCCCTGAAAGCTTAGCCAAAGCAGGAATAAGTTGATTAACCACCCAATTTTGAAAAGTATTACCATCCATTGTGGCATGGTAATCTCGGTCATTGTTTTTCGAATGTAATAAAAAATCGCACCCATCCAAAAACCCACCCCTATACCCAGCATGTAGAATGGTGAAGCGTTTGCCTTCATTTTTGAATTTAGTTGGATTACTTTTTATATCCGTTTCATGTACCCAGCGTCGAACCACGGATCCATTCTGATATATCCATGTTTCATCCAGGTATACGAATTGGATATCTTCACTGGAATTTTGATACTGTAAAAATTTTCTAAGGAAAATAATTTTAGCTGCAACAACATGTTTTTGTTCACAGAGAATTTTGCGCCCATTAATTAATTTGAATTTATACCCCATACTTTTAACAACCCTATAAAGTGTTGTTCTACTCCCATGGAACTCATAATTTTCTTTCATATCATTCAAAAGATCTCTCAAAGTAAAATACTGATTTCTAGAGTTATATTGCCAAATTAGTTGTTGCAGATCTTTTCTAGCTAGGTGATTCCAAAAATGGCTGTTTTTAGATCGTTTGCCAGAAGTAGTAGATTTCAATTCGTCAGGTCTCTGTCGTAAAATTAATTGTAATGAAGATCTCCCTACCTGAAACGTAATTATCTTTAATATTAAAACACTTAACTTTGTTTTACCACTTTAATTAACTTTTTACAGTGACTATAGTTTCGACTACAAGCTAGTCATTATCAAACTGAGTACCTAAAATACATTGTACATTGTTTTTATATTACAGCATCAAAGAGGGGAGTATACATTATGTCGGTCTGGTCGTTGATGAGGGGAATTTCCAGATTAGCTTTCAACTTGTGAATTTCCAGCGCTTCCAGTAAATCCATTTTTCGGCCTTTGTCCGACAAATGGATTACGGAAAGCATGCTGTCTTCTGTGCAGGTGTGGTTGTTTTCTATTAAATGAGTTGCAAAAGTGGACTTGTTATTCTTTAAACGGACTGAATTTAAATGCTCTTTTAATCTTATTTCAAAATTTCTACCAGTGTATGCTCCTTTACATGTTTCGCAAGTTAATTTGTAAATACCTGATTTTTTGTTTCTATTTATAATTGTTTTTGGATTATGAATAATATTTGCTATTTTAGAAAATGGTTTAAAAACTACGTTGACGTTACACTTTTCAAGGGTTCTTTTAATTTGGTTGCTAATGTTTCCGAAATATGTTATTGGATAAAATTTATTTTTATTTATTTTATTTGTTGCATAACTCAAGTTTTGAATTTGTTTTAATTCTTGTTTCGCTATAAGGTTGTTTATTAGAGCTGGATTGTAGCCATTGTTTGTAGCGATTTGTTTTATGATTGAAAATTCTTTGAGGCGGGTCTCATCGGAAAGGGGTAATTTAATTGCTCTGTTAATAAATAAGTTAAATGCAGCAATTTTTTGATTGTAGGGGTGACGGGAGGTATTTGGAATGATGGAGTCGGTGTATGTGGGTTTTTTATGTGGTAATTATCTTTAATTAAATATATATGATAATTAAAATACTAGACATACCCCAAAAATATCTATTAAAATCGTAATAATATTGTGATGCTGTAGATTTGGATTACTTTGCCTAAAATGTTTGTAGGATTTCAGAATTTGTAACCTTTTTGACTCAGAGATAATCTTTGGCATGTTAATATTTAATATGTGCCTGAAATTATTTTTCACTTTGACATTGACACAGCATTGCAACACTAGATTAATTTGATTTAATAATAAAATGCTCGAAGAAGCGACCGCGTGGCGAAATAATTGTTGCAAGATTAACAATAAACCTCTTGAAAATTAAAAAGAGGATTACTTATGATATCATAAATTATTGCAACACTGTTAAAATAAGGAATCAGGAGTGGCAACTAATAAAAAATGTAAATGTTGATACTGCAACATAACAACACGAAAGCATGGCTAGGCGAGATCCAGAAACAAATGGAATGGTGTATACATAGGTTTAAATGCGTAAGACCCTTTAAAACAAATATCTAGGTGGACAATAATTTAAATAATATCACATTTTTTCTAATTATGTCCCCTTCATGTTTCTAACAATCCACAGGATCGTCAACAAATCGCCACGCCGAAGGTCCAACGTCGCAACACCCAGCCCTTCATCTCCGGCGACATGCTGAAACAGGTGAAGCTGCGTCCGGCGTCCAAGAGCCACATCACTGCCTCCTTCGTGGAACAGACAAAGGTGTCAACGAGTCCAGCGTCCAGCCTGACCAGGATCCTAAGTAAAGCCGATTCTAATGTACCCCGCGTCAAGCGTTTAAAACGCACCGGTATCCACAGTTCTGATGATATTTGCAGGAAAATGCACGGGTTCAAGCGTGAGTGGTGATTCGAGTGACCAACATCCTGCGATCGACAATGCATCCAACACCCCGTACTACAGGAAATCATTATAGTCGAAGAAAAAGGTAATTTGTAAGTTTATCTAGCAGTCCAGTGTTAGGAAATTAAAATATCCAACATTTGGAAAATGAAATGTGCAACATCCGTCAAAACGCCTGAAATCCAACATTTTTAAAATAGAGTGTGTCTGGTAAGGAAAATATCCAACATTAGGAAAATAAAGTAGTCTCTTAACATCTAGAAACAAAACTATACAACACCTTAAAAATTAGGTGTTCGATATATGGAAAATGAAGTGTTCAACATCTGGAATATGAAATGTGCATCCAACATTAGGAAAATAAAGTAGTCTCTTAACATCTAGAAACAAAACTATACAACACCTTAAAAATTAGGTGTTCGATATATGGAAAATGAAGTGTTCAACATCTGGAATATGAAATGTGCATCCAACATTAGGAAAATAAAGTAGTCTCTTAACATCTAGAAACAAAACTATACAACACCTTAAAAATTAAGTGTTCGATATATGGAAAATGAAGTGTTCAACATCTGGAATATGAAATGTGCAACATCTGGATATTGAAATGTCCAACATCTGGGTATTAAAGTGTCCAACATCTGGGTATTAAAGTGTCCAACATTTGGGTATTAAAGTGTCCAACATCTGGGTAATAAAGTGTCCAATATCAAGAATATAAAATGTTGTAACTTCTAGTTGGCGAAATCCCATCAAATCGTCCAAAATTAAGAGAAACGAAGGTAATCCAGATTGTCCAACATCAAGAGACTCTAACTAAGGTAATTTATTAGTTGGGTATCTAGTGAGCATCAGCAAAAGACAAAGTTTCCGGAACGTGCAAAAATCATACAAAAAAAGTAATAAAGCGATTTATTTACTTGCGTTATTTGGACTGTTGGTTATATTGTTTTATTTTTTTACGTGTAATAATCGACGAAATAAACAGGTTTTATTTTACGAGTTGATTATCTGTCCAGCATCGGTGAAATAAATGCTATTTCGGGTTGTGTAGTACATCGGTGAAATTAATGGTATTTCGGGTTGTGTCCAAAATCGGTGAAATAAATGCTATTTCGGGTTGTGTAGTACACATCAGTGAAATTAATGGTATTTCAGGTTGTGTCCAAAATCGGTGAAATAAATGCTATTTCAGGTTGTGTCCAACATTGTACATAATAATTTATAAGTTGGCAGTCTGTCCGATGTTGTGCTAATCGGGAAAAAACTAGACGTAAAATAAATGGTATTTAAGGTTGTGTCCGACATTGTATATAAAAATAATTTATAAGTTGGCAATCTGTTCAACGTGTTGTGCTAATCGGGAAAGAGTAGAGTGTAATTTTAAGTGAACATTTTTAGCTGTTTAATACCGACGAAATAATTTTCAAATTTGGATTTCTTCGTAGAATTTAATTTAATTTGCATGAAATTTTTTCAGTGAAATTATTTTATCTAAATGTAAGGGGATTTTTTCTTTTAAGTATACATATTTAAAAAAACAACGAATGTCAGAAAATTTACAGTCTATGCAATTTTTTGACTTTAGTTGTTTTTTTACACGAGTTAAATTTGAAGCCTCTAACGGGTGTTTCCACTCCCAGACTAAGCATGAAGTAAAATTTCGAGTTTAGAAAAGCCTGAAAATTTGGTTTGGTCGCGTAGCGCGAAGCGCGGAGCGGCCAAACCAAATTTTCGGGCTTTTCTAAACTCGAAATTTTACTTCATGCTTAGCCTGGGAGTGGAAAACACTCGTTTTAAGTTGGATTTGCCGGGCGGAGCGAAGCGAAAATTTGGATTTGCCGGGCTCGCTTCGCTCCGCCCGGTAAATCCAACTTAAAACGAGTGTTTTCCACTCCCAGACTAAGCATGAAGTAAAATTTCGAGTTTAGAAAAGCCTGAAAATTTGGTTTGGTCGCGTAGCGCGAAGCGCGGAGCGGCCAAACCAAATTTTCAGGCTTTTCTAAACTCGAAATTTTACTTCATGCGCCACCGGCACTAAACACTGACATATTACGAAGTTTAAAACGCACCTCTAAACTTCACATTGAATCAGTGTTTCGTAACGGTGGCGCATGAAGTAAAATTTCGAGTTTAGAAAAGCCTGAAAATTTGGATTTGCTGGGCTCGCTTCGCTCCGCCCGGCAAATCCAAATTTTCAGGCTTTTCTAAACTCGAAATTTTACTTCATGCTTAGTCTGGGAGTGGAAAACACTCGTTTTAAGTTGGATTTGGCGGGCGGAGCGAAGCGAGCCCGGCAAATCCAAATTTTCAGGCTTTTCTAAACTCGAAATTTTACTTCGTGCGCCAACGGTATAAAACACTGAATTAATAAAAATTAAGGTTTAAACATTTTTTTTTTTGCTAACGTTTTCCTCTTAACCTTCAGTTTTAAAGCCAATTTTAATTTCTGTACAGTAATTATTTCTACGCTTAATTCGATTCTTTGGAAATTGTTTCAGTCGGTCTTCGATTTAAAAAATAAATCGGATTGTGAGAAATGCAAATTTTCGAATCACATCGAAAAACAAAAAATGGTGGGCTTATTTGAATTTCTGGTGGGAATTCGAATTAACGCTTCGAAAACGAAAAAGCTTATATATATATTCTCTTCTTCGTTGTGTGTTTTGTGTATTTAAAAATTATAATTTTAAACTTGATTAAATTTAAAAATTGTATTTATGCAAGAAGAGTGAATAATCTAGATATATTTAAATTTATATTTATGAATAGAAAACTGATAAGAGAAAATTATTTATTATGTACGGAGAGTTTTATGTAACACCGAACATTTTCAATATTAATTTTCATACAATGAATTTTTCTTTATATATAATAATAATAATAATATTTATTTATTACCCAACAGGAAAAATCCTAATTACAAGGCAATATGTACAATAATATAGTAGAATAATATGATACTTAACAAATAATAATAAACAAAATGCATACGCTGTGCAGTTTCCGGCACTCGGTTTAGTAAAAGAATTCAATTTGAAGCTTTAAACGATTGTTTTCTGCTCCCAGCCTAAGCATGAAGTAAAATTTCGAGTTTAGAAAAGCCTGAAAATTTGGATTTGCCGGGCGGAGCGAAGCGAGCCCGGCAAATCCAAATTTTCAGGCTTTTCTAAACTCGAAATTTTACTTCATGCGCCACCGTTACGAAACACTGATTCAATGTGAAGTTTAGAGGTGCGTTTTAAACTTCGTAATATGTCAGTGTTTAGTACCGGTGGCGCATGAAGTAAAATTTCGAGTTTAGAAAAGCCTGAAAATTTGGTTTGGCCGCTCCGCGCTTCGCGCTACGCGACCAAACCAAATTTTCAGGCTTTTCTAAACTCGAAATTTTACTTCATGCTTAGTCTGGGAGTGGAAAACACTCGTTTTAAGTTTCAAATTGAACTCTTTTAATAAAACAACGGTTATCTAAAGAATATGCATACGTTGCGCATTTTCCGGCACTCGGTTTATTAAAAGAATTCAATTTGAAGCTTTAAACGATTGTTTTCCACTCCCAGGCTAAGCATGAAGTAAAATTTCGAGTTTAGAAAAGCCTGAAAATTTGGTTTGGGCGCGTAGCGCGAAGCGCGGAGCGGCCAAACCAAATTTTCAGGCTTTTCTAAACTCGAAATTTTACTTCATGCGCCACCAGTACGAAACACTGATTCAATGTGAAGTTTAAAGGTGCGTTTTAAACTTCGTAATATGTCAGTGTTTAGTACCGGTGGCGCATGAAGTAAAATTTCGAGTTTAGAAAAGCCTGAAAATTTGGTTTGGCCGCTCCGCGCTTCGCGCTACGCGACCAAACCAAATTTTCAGGCTTTTCTAAACTCGAAATTTGACTTCATGCTTAGTCTGGGAGTGGAAAACACTCGTTTTAAGTTTTCAATTGAACTCTTTTAATAAAACAACGGTTATCTAAAGAATTACAGCACATACGCTGTAATTGGGACGTGTATACTTAAAAGAAAAACTCTCTGTATGTACCGGGCTTTCATTAATTCCCGAACCCCACGTGACCAAAAATAATAGGCAACCAAATGTACAAGGTGGTATGGCTCACACAAAAATTCCCTAGATTTAAAAATATTTATTCGCCGGCGTATTTTTATGACGACTGAAAATATTATATTTAAAATGATTAAAATATAGGCTCATCTTCAAAAATGTAACTAATTTTTATTAATTTTCGCAGTATTTGCTTATCCTAGCAAATTGACTCTGCAAAATAAATAGAAATAAAACTCAATGTTTCAGAATAATTAAACAATTTTTGCTTACCTGAAAATTCCGGGCGAATCTTGTAAGATCTCAAAGGTTGGTTTAACGATGCACCGCACATAAACGTTTATGTCAAATTTGACTTTAGTAACGTTTGGTTACTTTTTTCAAAGCCTCCCAACGTACAAATACAATAATTTACGCGGCAATTTTAAATTTAGTCACGTGGGGTTCGGGAATTAATGAAAGCCCTGTACAATTTGTACTGAAATAAGTTATTTGTATTGGTCATATAGGCAATCTAATTTACACACAACCTAAAAATTAAAGGTGTCAAATCGTATTGAATGCTTTGTTTTGACAAATCTAACATATTTGTGAAAATGTTCGGTCTTACATAAAACTCTCTGTATACTAGATGATTATTATTTTATATTTGTGTTAACGATAATTATTTAAAAATTGTATTTATGCAACAGAAGTAAATGAATCGCCTATTTCTAAAAACCTCTAAATCCATTTGAAAACAATGGATTTAGAGGTTTTGGAAATAGGCGACTCAAATAATCTAGATATATTTAAATTTATATTCGTAAATTAAAAAAACTAATAAGAGAAAATGGTACCCGACACCCTAAGGGGCAGCAGAAGAAGAAGAATAAGAGAAAATGAATTATTATATATCCTAGATGAGCATTATTTTATATTTGTGTTAACGATAATTATTTAATAATTGTATTTATGCAACAAGAGTAAATAATCTAGTTATTTAATTAAATTTATATTCATAAATTAAAAGCTAATAAGAGAAAATGATTTATTATATATTCTAGATGATTAATATTTTATATTTGTGTTAACGATCATTTTTTTGACTGCTTCAAGAGATTTTATTTATATACACTCGTTACGAGATTTATTATATTGCGATAATTGAAGAGATTTATTCGAAATTTTTATATTTATATATTTTTTATTTGCGGGGCAAGAGTATACAGGGTGTCCGTATTCCGAGGAAATGCATGGGGATCTCGGTTATTTAAAGAGTTAGAGAGTTGGTTAAATTAGGGCAAATACGTGAAATTTGGAGCCCAACAATAATCCGAAAACAGATTTGAAATATCTTTTTTTGTTTTCAAGATATTGCTGAAAAACTTTTTTTTTCAAATTTCGTTTTTATTTTTTTATTCAAAAACTATTGGATCTAGGAATTTGCAACTTTTACATTATACAGGCACTTTTTAATCAGGAATTTAGTAGTGTACTTACATTTAAAATAACTTTAATATCTTCTCCAGAACCATAGCCAACTTTTGTTTTTCTTATGGGCGCCATATTGGATATTCATATTTTTGGAAAGAACTTTTTTTTCTGAATTCAACGGTATATCACACTTATAATTTATTTTGCGTTTCATTTGAAACAAAGCAACCTTTTGTTTTTTTTTAAGAGTGCCTTGAACACAGTTGCACATTTTAAAATTCTTGAGGCCTACAACTATATTTTTTTAGGGAAGGAACCAGAATAATCACTCTGCTGCTTGATGAAGTTTTTCATAATATTAAATAATAATAAACAAATTAATTAAATATCTTTTGAACTAAAATTATCACAAACTTAGAGTAAGTGTTCGAATATATCACCATTGACCTCCAAACATAATTCTAGTCTTTTCCTTAAATTTTGGACTGCCCGAAAAATGTCTCTTCTTCTTAATTGCGGAATGGTAACTATTATAATTCTTCTTAAATCGTCTTTGTCCTCTGGAATAGTTTTATAAACTTTTTCTTTTATAGCTCCCCAAAGAAAATAATCTAGAGGTGACAAATCAGGTGAGCGAACGTATATCACCATTATTTGCCATAACTTTATTTAGAAACATTTCGGACAGACAATTAGCGACAATTTGGCTGTTGTGAGGTGGTGCACCATCTTGTTGAAACCATACATTTCTTAACATATTTAAGGGGATGTTATTGTCTACGTAATCACTTAAAAATATTCTTAAAAAAGCGTGATATCTCTGTGAATTTAATGTATCTTCGTAAATGTATGGACCTACAATATTGTCTCCCAAAATACCGACCCATACATTTAGTCCGAATCGCACTTGTCGTCGTCTTTCTTCATGTTGTCTAGGATTATTTATACTCCACACATCTTCATTATGCGTATTAAATATTGGTGTTGGTAAAACGGCATTCGTCAGACCATATCACATTTGACAAGAAATTCGGATTTTCGTTTAATTTTCCCAATAAAATACGACAAAAGTCCATCCTTTGTCTAGCATCTCCAGGATGGAGAGCTTGAGTAACTTTAATTTTGAATGGGCGATATTTATTTTTTTTCAAAATTCTCCATACGTATTGAAACGTCACACCAAACTGGTTCGCAAGTTCTCTCGTTGAGGAAGAAGGGTTATCTTGAATCTAGGGGAATAAATATTATCTTATTGTAATTACAATGAAATCATTTTACCGCTTGCAAAATTTGGTTTTCATTTTCATGGGGTTGGTGATATCCATATCTTTGTCGTGGCTTTACGAAGGAACCATATTCCAATAAATTTGTATGTAGTTTTAGGAAATGACTTTCACTTGGCTGTTGCCTTTCTGGATAGCGCTGTAGATAGACTTCGGATGAAATACGTACATTTTTGTTTGAAGTATAATAAACTTCGATCATATCTCGTTTTTCTTGGTTCGAAAACACCATTTTTAACTTTATTTTATGTATTATGACACATCAATAACTGAATAACGTATCAATATTATTGTTTCCAAGGCACTCTTTACAAAAAACAAAAGGTTGCTATGTTTCAAATGAAACGCAGAATAAATTATAAGTGTGATATACCGTTTAATTCAGAAAAAAAAAGTTCTTTCTAAAAATATGAAAATCCAATATGGCGCCCATAAGAAAAACAAAAGTTGGCTATGGTTCCGGGGAAGATATTAAAGTTATTTTAAATGTAAGTACACTACTAAATTCCTGATTAAAAAGTGCCTGTATAATGTAAAAGTTGCAAATTCCTAGATCCAATAGTTTTTGAATAAAAAAATAAAAACGAAATTTGAAAAAAAATGTTTTTTGGCAATATCTCGAAAACAAAAAAAGATATTTTAAATCTGTTTTCGGATTATTGTTGGGCTATAAATTTCACATATTTGCCCTAATTTAACCAACTCTCTAACTCTTCAAATAACCGAGATCCCCATGCATTTCCTCGAAATACGGACACCCTGTATATAAATATTATTTATTAAATTAATTTTAGAAAAAAGAACTTTTATAAACTTATTCTTAAAATGAAATCAACGGTAATCTCTTTTTTTTCATCACATGTGCATAATCCCTGTGTATACTTGTGAAAAAAACAGCTGCACATTTTAAACTTTTGACGTTTGGTGTGCATTTGGTTGCCTATTTATTGACCTGTATATGATTCATAGACGACCAAATGTACACGCAATCCACTTGACTCGTTTTTTATACAAGCATGCATTGGGAAAAGTGTCCAACACATAGAGAAAAAAAAAAAGGAAGGCAAATTCTCTGTATTTTCTGTTTTTTTAAAAACCAATCAGCAGTTACCTCTGTACTGCCGATTGGTTTTTAAAAAAACAAAAAATACAGAGAGCTGTTGAATTCCGAAGGGATTTTTAAGTAATGTTGAAAGAGTTTTAGTTTATCGATTTACCAAAAAAAGTTGGTAACGCTAAAATCTACCCTAAACTTGCTTGTTGCACGGTAACCAACTGCGTTACCAGGCATCGAGCAAGTTTAGCGTAGACGTTAGCGTTACCGTATTATATAAAATGATACACTAAAACTCCCTAATAATATCCTTTATTTGCCGGAATAATCAGGGGATTTTTAAGTAATGTTAAAGAGTTGTAGTTTATCGATTTACCAAAAAAAGTTGATAACGCTTAATTCTACCCTAAACTTGCTTGTTGCACGGTAACCAACTGCGTTACCAGGCATCGAGCAAGTTTAGCGTAGACATTAGCTTTACCGTATTACATAAAATGATACACTAAAACTCCCTAATAAATTCCTTTATTTGCCTGAATAATCAGGGGATTTTTAAGTAATGTTAAAGAGTTTTAGTTTATCGATTTACCAAAAAAAGTTGGTAACGCTAAATTCTACCCTAAACTTGCTTGTTGCGCGGTAACCAACTGCGTTACCAGACATCGAGCAAGTTTAACGTAGACGTTAGCGTTACCGTATTACATAAAATGATTCACTAAAACTCCCTAATAAATTCCTTTATTTGCCTGAATAATCAGGGGATTTTTAAGTAATGTTAAAGAGTTGTAGTTTATCGATTTACCAAAAAAAGTTGATAACACTAAATTCTACCCTAAACTTGCTTGTTGCACGGTAACCAACTGCGTTACCAGGCATCGAGTAAGTTTAGGGTAGACGTTAGCGTTACCGTATTACATAAAATGATACACTCAAACTCCCTAATAAATTCCTTTATTTGCCTCAATAATCAGGGTATTTTTAAGTAATGCTCGATGTCTGGTAACGCAGTTGGTTACCGTGCAACAAGCAAGTTTAGGGTAGAATTTAGCGTTACCAACTTTTTTGGGTAAATCGATAAACTAGAACTCGTTTAAGTTCTAGTTTATCGATTTACCCAAAAAAGTTGGTAACGCTAAAATCTACCCTAAACTTGCTTGTTGCACGGTAACCAACTGCGTTACCAGGCATCGAGCAAGTTTAGCGTAGACGTTAGCGTTACCGTATTACATAAAATGATAAACTAAAACTCCCCAATAAATTCCTTTATTTGCCTGAATAATCTGACCCAAATTGTTACATTTGCAGTAGATTACTGTATGTAACAGCAAACACTTGTTGTATAATTCAATATCCGTTGGGGTATTAGCTCAGGAAGTAGTTGTTTCAATGAGTGTTTGATATAGTGTTTGTAAAAAAAAAAAATATTTAATACAATTGAGTCGCCTATTTCTAAAAACCCCTAAATTAATTTTTTTTAAATGGATTGCGGGTTTTTTGGAAATAGCTGAATCAATTATCAATCAAAATGTATTGTGTCAGAAAAAAAAAACTCACATTTGTAGCAAGTTTATAATTTGCACTATTTTTTTTTCAAATCTGTCTATATTTTTTCAAGTATTACGGTTTAGTGCAAATTGTAAAAAGAAAACATTCGCTGCTGTCCTTTGTTTTATATTTGTAACCGATGGTTGAATTTTCTTGACTTTCATTCCGCTCGTAATACGCTTCGAAGAGAATTTAAAAGTATGAATGTGCAAAAATTAGATTATTACTTGTCGAACGGAGAACCCCTCGTTCGACTTTATTACATTTAAGTGAATTTAATGCAATGTATTTTTTTCCTATTCAGTGTGCTATTATTGCTATACGTACTCGATTGTTTGTGATAGAATTTTTTTGTGTGTATATTGTTTTTTCAGAAAATTATATTTGTGGTAAATTTATATAAATGTGTAAAGATGATTTTGTTGGGTTTCATTTCCGTTGTTTATCCTCTTTTATTTTCCTCGCTTGAGTTAAAAATAATTGTCCAGCTGTTGTTGGACAATTAGGTAGATAATAGAAAGATAATAGGCAGTATGGGTGACGTGCATGAGTGAGAGAGAAGGTAGATGGAGGAGCGAGAGAATAGAAGAGTGACGAAATGGATGAGAGAGGATGGGGCCGGGGACCAACTGGTGAAGAGAAGGAAAACAGGGGAAGAGAAGGAAAACAGGAGGAAGAGAGGGGGTCTGGTTCTGGTTCAAAGGGGCGTGTGCAGTTCTGCACTGCACTTAGGCCCATTGTGCCATCTCCTGTAGATCACCCATCCTCAGTTTAGCCAGCCCACCTTGTTTAGGTATTCTAGCATAGCTGAGGTGGGTAGATCTCTTATGCAGGCCATCTATCACCCAATATGGATTCCCTGATTGACGATAGTGCCGGGCATTCACAAAGAAAATGCCATGCAGTCTCGTCTTCCATGCTGCAACCTCTACAAGATGGGGAGTCAACTATCCCCATCCTATAGAGGCGCCCGTTTAGTCCACAGTGACCAGTAAGGATGGCAGTTAAGCGCCTGAGATTCCCTCTAGCCAGCTGCAGGTACCGTTTCGCTGATCTCTCATTGGGATACACAAGTGTTTCCTTAGAGAGCTTGCAGCCCTCGATATCATCCCAACGCATCCTGAATTTCTCCAGGGCATTGGTTTGTAACATGTTACACAGGGAGAGAGGAGCTAACCGCACTAGCGGCTCCGGTGAGAGTAGATTCGTCCCAGCCGCAGCTCTTGCCAGCGCGTCAGCTCTCCCGTTACCTGTGTCTGTATCATGCCCTTTCACCCAGCAGACTTCAATATTGTTGTGCATTGCTGCCTGTCTGAGTTTCCCGTGGCACTCTATTTCGGTCTCTGACGAAGCATAGGCTTTCTGCAGAGACAGAATCGCTTGCCTGCTATCCGTTAAGATTAGTATGGCTACATTTGTCACCTTGCGGTTTATGATGTACTCAGCCGCAACTGTTATTCCCATCAGCTCCAGTTGCGTGATGGTTCCATGAATTCCCATCGGAACCTTTGCTTGGATTTTTAGGGTTTTAGAGAAAACTCCAAGGCCCGATCCTTCTCTCCTTTTAGATCCATCTGTGTAGATCCTTATAGCAGACTCTCTCATCCGCTTAGTGGGTTGAACAGTAACGTTGTAAGGTGTGTTCCGTATTAGTGTTGGTACACAGCAGTCATTAACAGCCTCTAAAAGAGGTATATCTCTACAGACATTCCTCCAGAGGTGTCATCTAACTTCCCCACAGCTGTTACTGTTCCAAATCCCACTGCACTGAAGGCGAAGTATAGTCGCCATTGCCTCCCTCTCCACGTGGATATCAAGTGGTGGAAGGCATAGCATGACTTCCATCGCCGGACGAGAGGGGGTAGCAATTAAAAATAATTGTCCAACTGTTGTTGGACAATTAGGTAGATAATAGAAAGATAATAGGCGGTATGGGTGATGTGCATCAGTGGGAGAGAAGGTAGATGGAGGAGCGAGAGAAAAGAAGAGTGACAAAATGGATGAGAGAGGATGGGGCCGGGGACCAACTGGAGAAGAGAAAGAAAACAGGGGAAGAGAAGGGGGAAGAGAAGAAAAACAGGAGGAAGAGAGGGGGTAGCAATTAGGGGGGTAGCAATGAAGGTTTTTTTTTAGAAAGTTTTTTGTGTATATTATTTTGCAGAAAATTATATTTGTTATAAATTTATATAAATGTGTAAAGGTGATTCTATTGGGCTTTATTTCTCTTGTTTATCCTTTTTTTATTTTCCTCGCTCGAGTTAAAAATAACTGTCCAGCTGTTGTTGGACAAGGTAAGTTATGGACATTTTTTTGTGCGCATATTGAAACTTACTTGAAATCAGTGTTCTACATGTGGCGCATGAAGTAAAATTTCGAGTTTAGAAAAGCCTGATTTGGCTTGGGCGCTCCGCTTCGCTACGCGCCCAAGCCAAATTTTCAGGCTTTTCTAAACTCGAAATTTTACTTCATGCTTAGTCTGGGAGTGGAAAACACTTGTTTGACAATTAATATAAGTTTTAATGACAATACTGATTTCTTACAGAAAAAAACAATTCAAACATTCAGTGTATTCAATTATTTAAAATTAAAATTTGTGATTTTATTGGTTTTTATTTATTTCCGTTGTTTATCCTTTTTTTATTTTCCTCGCTTGAGTTGGACAATTAGGTAGGTAATAGAATTTTTTTGTGTGTATATTATTTTTTCAGAAAATTATATTTGTGATAAATTTATATAAATGTGGGAATGGAAAGGCAACACTACAGACAGGCCGAGGCAAGTGAACACCGGCAACCCGGTGCGCAGTAGAAGTCAGTATCATCATCGCCGCGAACGAGAACAACCGTGCAATTGTCTGTCATAATAAAAAGTCAGTTCATTTAATAAAAGCTCATAACCGATAAAAAAAAAAAACCTTTATTGGCATATCCTAAAGCTATTTACAATGTCAACACTATATTCTTACACTCTCAAGCGACACCACTGAGTGCCGCCTATGCCTAGAGGATGATGAAACAGCAGAGCACGTCATATGTGCCTGTCCAGCTGGCAACCAGATCAGGACCACGGTGTTTGGCATACCGAAGCTAAACCTGAAGGACCTGGAGAAAACTTCACCTGACAAGATCCTTGACTTCATCAAGAAGATGGACTTGGAAGGTGAGCTGTAAGGTCGGATGTTCGACCTTAATTGTGAGCCACAATAGATCCTTGCGGTCGCAGTGGAGGGTAGCATAACTACCCACTCACTTTCAATAGAATACACTCTCAATACTATATTATTACCCCTCTCCTCCCTCCTTTCCTTTCCCTCCCCAACTTCTCCAGCGTCCTTACCCCTGCATATTAGCAATCTGTTTTCCTAATTCTAACCCTTAGCGAAGCAACGTCTTATGGCAAAATATTTCTTTATTATTTTAAGCATTCTGCATTCTATTATTTTTCTTCCCATCACATCTTGCCCTCTTTCTCCCGTCCCACTTTCTCCAGCGTCTTTACCCTAGCTCATAACCGATTACTTATTCATTAACCCCACATAAATGTGTAAAGATGATTTTATTTGGTTTTATTTCCGTTGTCTATCCCTTTGTATTTTCCTCGCTTGAGATAAAAATAATTGTCCAGCTGTTGTTGGACAATTAGGTGAGTAATAGAAATTTTTTTGTGCGTATATTGAAACTTACTTAACACGTTCGCTGCCGACTCGGCCTATATGACCGAAAATAAAGTTTCCTTCCAGGCCGACTGGGTCTATATGACCGAGAACCTCAACTTTTTCGCGGCGCCGACTCGGTCCACGTGACCGAGTCAATTTTTCCCGTCCCACACGCCAACTACTCGGTCTGGCATACGTTGATCAATGTTGAGTGACCGAGTAGGCGTGTAGGAACGGGTGCGACATGCCAGTTTTTGGCGTGCAGTTTTCCACACTTTGAAATTTAGGTACAAAATAAAATCAAAATATAAATTCTATACAAACTCAAACTTTATTGTAAAACAAAAACGGCGAATCTTGACAAAACAATATATACTCAAAATATCAAAAAACGTAAATTATTCATTTTTAGACATGAATAAATGTAAATTTATGAAATTAAACGAAATTATTCTAGAAGTCATTCCACACCATACCTGTGTACTTTGTTGAAACACTTTAGGCACATATGAGGTTCGCCTTCACAACCTTTACAATATAATCTAATCTTGCCCAAATTCCTTGCTATGCGCCAGCCGTGGGTCTTCTTCGCAGTCTCATAACAGCTTGTGCACACTTTTCGTTTGTTGATATCAACTTCTCCTAATTCGTGACACGGTCGACGTTTTTTGTTTGGTGTATGGTTTTCTTCGGCTTCTACATTTTCTGCGCCTGGGGGACGCTCACTGCATAATTTGTACGCAATGGATTTACGGAAATCAAGAATGCCTGTGTCGGAATTATTTACTTTTTTGTACATAATCCACGCGTTTACCACAGCAGTATTTAGCAAGATTTCAAAAGTTAGCTTTCTGTACCATTTTATGGTCTTTCTAAGAGGCGACTGATATGCGGTCATTTGATCCGACTGATCGACAGACGATTTTCCTCGGTTGTAGGCCATTATCATTTCGGGTTTTTCATTTATTTGTTCTCGACGGTTTCTCACTTGAACTATTGAATTGGAGTGTTTTGTTGAGAGCATCAATACATATCTCTTGTCTCTCCACGAAAGCACAGTTATTCCTTTGCAATTTTCTCGTGCAATATTTTCTCCAACTTTTAGTTTTTTCTCGACTACAAATTTCGGATTACCTTTGCGGTTTTTTCTCAATGTACCAACTAGATGCGTTTGCCTAATTATAAGTTGTTCTGCTAATGGTAGGCTGGTGTACCAATTATCGGTAACCATGGTTCTTCCGCAATCAAGTACAGGTTCAGCTAGTTTCATCACTACCCCCGACGGTGTTGTTTGATTATTGTCCAGATTTTTGCCGGTATAAACTTGTAGATTATAAGTAAAGCCTCCATTACAGCATAACTTGAAAATCTTGATACCGTACCTATGTCTTTTGTTTTTTATGTATTGACGCATTATCAATCTACCACGAAATGGTATCAATGATTCGTCAATGCAGACAGTATCTCCAGGTACTAATACCGTTTGGAAGTTGTGAACCACATTATTCATCAACGTTTGAATTTTATGAAGTCTATCATTATTTATATTGTCTTCATTATCAGCAAAGTGAACCATCTTCAAAATCAGTTCAAACCTATTTCGACTCATTGCCGCAGGAGCAAACTCGTTTTTGAACATTGGCTCTCTGCTCCAATAGTCTGAAATTCTTGGCAAACGAGCTATTCCCATGTACAACAGTAATCCGAAAAACCGCTTTATCTCATATATGTCTGTGGGAATCCAATTGTGTAATCTAGAATGAGCACTAGCATCGTTCCCAGCAACAACAGTTTGTGTTGCATACAAATTGGTTTGTTCGGTAATGAATTCAAAAATATTATCGTCTATCAATGCAGAAAAAAGCTTATAGGCTCTTCACCATTCAAGAGTTCAGATAACGGTTGTTCGCCTCCGGATTCTTTCGTGAATTGAATTAGTACTGGCTGCTTACCTCTAGGTGTCTTCCACTCAGGTCCGTCAATATTCTTGCATGCAGTATCCGATTCATATTCTTCATTATCAGAATGCGAATCGGTTTCAACATAATTTGCAGTTTCAATATCTTCATTGACACGTACTGTATCCTCCAGGTCTTCATTACTGCTTTCTTCGTCAGTTGTGTCATACTCATCTATATTTACGAGAACAATCAAATAAATTATAACATAACCTGAAATAGCGCAAGAAAAATAAATTTACCCTCTAGGTCAGATGACGCATTCAGAATGTTACGCAGTTCTTCGTCCGTTAGTGGCCTTCTGTCGTAATGTCTGTTTTGCCCTGACATGATTTTGAAACACAATATAATATGACAAAATACACAAACACGTGCAGTGTGCGCGCAGGGTTAAATCAGCAGTTCAATATTCATGCGGCCTGACCGAATAAATGACCGAGTCGGCGCAACGTAATACCAAGTTTTACACTACGCTGACTCGGTCTATATGACCGAGACACTTTTTTGTAAATTTCTGTTCTATGAGTAAAAATTTTGAAAAATTGCTTACATGAGCCATTGCTACACATATAAATATATCTTAGCGCACATTGGCATGGAGGGTAATTTTTTTTGACTTATATGGATAACTACTTGGCCGGAACGTAATAAATCAATTCGAGCGGTCCGGCAGCGAACGTGTTAAAATCAGTGTTTCTCATGTGGCGCATGAAGTAAAATTTCGAGTTTAGAAAAGCCTGATTTGGCTTGGCCGCTCCGCTTCGCTACGCGCCCAAGCCAAATTTTCAGGTTTTTCTAAACTCGAAATTTTACTTCATGCTTAGTCTGGGAGTGGAAAACACTCGTCAGACAGTTATTAGAACTTTTAATGACAATACTGATTGTGTAATTTTGTATTTTCTTTCGACGTTGTCACTTGTAAGGCGACTAGTTGTTACGACCATCGAATAATTTGTTCAAGGAAATAAAACGTGTTACACTTTTCTGAATAACTTCTATCGAACCATCTTCTACAGAGTTTTAAAGCTTAATGATAAAAATACAAGGAAATATTTACAAAATGTATAAGTGCGGGGTAAAATGATTTCTACGCCGTCGGGGGGTGGATTTTGCGCCTGGCCAGAAGCAGGTACCCAGCAATTCCTCGAAGAAAGTGCACTATCTGGAACAACCCCTAGCTGGCAGCGTTGACCATCTCGCGCGTGTTCACGCAGAAAATTAAATTAACTCTTCGGAACCGACGGTTTAAAATTGCTTCGGTCCAAGGACAGGAATTATTGCGGACAACAAAAATTCCTCGTCTAACCCGAACACTGATTTCTTACGGAATGAAAAAAAATTCAAACATTCGGTTAATTCAAACGTTTAAAATTAAAATTTGTGCTAGAATTTTTTTCATCCCGGCTAAATTTTAACTTAAACATTCGGTTAATTCAAACGTTTAAAATTAAAATTTGTGAAAGAATTTTTTTCATCCCGGCTAAATTTTAACTTAAAACATTTGAAATAAACCGAATGTTTGAATACATCTTTTTTCTGTAAGAAATCAGTATTGTCGTTAAAAGTTCTAATAAATGTCAAACGAGTGTTTTCCACTCCCAGACTGAGCATGAAGTAAAATTTCGAGTTTAGAAAAGCCTGGAAATTTGGCTTGGACGCGTAGCGAAGCGGAGCGGCCAAGCCAAATCAGGCTTTTCTAAACTCGAAATTTCACTTCATGCGCCACATGTGGAACACTGATTTTAAGTAAAGTTTAAAATATACTATCTAAAAACACATTAAAATTTATTAAATTATCGTTTCAATTTTCAAATCACTTCGAAACATTTTTTTTTTTGTTGGAAAAATTCGTTTTTCTGTAAGAAATCCGTATTGTCGTTAAAAGTTCTAATAACTGTCAAACGAGTGTTTTCCACTCCCAGACTGAGCATGAAGTAAAATTTCGAGTTTAGAAAAGCCTGAAAATTTGGCTTGGGCGCGTAGCGAAGCGGAGCGGCCAAGCCAAATCAGGCTTTTCTAAACTCGAAATTTTACTTAATGCGTCACATGTGGAACACTGATTTTAAGTAAAGTTTAAAATATACTATCCAAAAACACATTAAAATTTATTAAATTATCGTTTCAATTTTCAAATCATTTTGAAATTTTTTTTTTTTTGTTGGAAAAATTCTTTTTTCTGTAAGAAATCAGTATTGTCGTTAAAAGTTCTAATAACTGTCAAACGAGTGTTTTCCACTCCCAGACTGAGCATGAAGTAAAATTTCGAGTTTAGAAAAGCCAAATCAGGCTTTTCTAAACTCGAAATTTTACTTCATGCGCCACATGTGGAACACTGATTTTAAGTAAAGTTTAAAATATACTATCCAAAAACACATTAAAATTTATT
The DNA here is from genome assembly GCA_932526585.2 of Philonthus cognatus. Taxonomy (NCBI): domain Eukaryota; kingdom Metazoa; phylum Arthropoda; class Insecta; order Coleoptera; family Staphylinidae; genus Philonthus; species Philonthus cognatus. The sequence continues at coordinate 140,110,977 of OW052242.1, forward strand.
AAATTATCGTTTCAATTTTCAAATCATTTTGAAAACATTTTTTTTTGTTGGAAAAATTTAAATGTTCGTGATTATTTATAGAATATTCAATTATTTAATTATTAAAATGTAAGTATTCTAAGTTAAGTATTTAAATATGAATATTTAGATCACTAAATTATTATTCGAATAATTCGAATAGTCGAACGAATATTTAAATCACTAAATTATTCATATATTTCAATAATCGAATATTGAAATACATTTTTCAATGAATATTCTAATAATACAAATATTTGAATATGTTTATGGAAAGTATAAACTTCATTCGATATCAGTGTTCCACATGTGGCGCATGAAGTAAAATTTCGAGTTTAGAAAAGCCTGATTTGGCTTGGCCGCTCCGCTTCGCTACGCGCCCAAGCCAAATTTTCAGGCTTTTCTAAACTCGAAATTTTACTTCATGCTTAGTCTGGGAGTGGAAAACACTTGTTTGACAGTTATTAGAACTTTTAATAACAATACTGATTTTGGGAGTCGTGCTGAATCCTTCACCGTGACTGTATCCCTGTGTCGTTGTGAGCGTAAGAATTTATTAATTTTCACTTTAGTTACTAACAGTAGAGCAAATATTTAGTTTAATTAGTACATAATCGTTTAATTTCATTTATTAATAAGTATTATCCAATACTCATCAAATTAAATAGTATTTAACCTTAAAACATGAGCACATGTTCCGGGGGGAGCACCCCCCCGGACCCGAAACCTCCCGATATTAAACAAAACGAAATACAATTCTTTACAAAAACAGATAGAAGCCCATATCTGGTTTACATTGAAAAAAAACCTATAAATAATGATGAAAATAGTGTTCCATCCATCCATGAGATGGTAATTGGAAACTTATTGTATAAAAAAGGTTTTAAAGTCACAGCATCAAGAAGAGGCCGTAATCGGGTAGGCGTGGTGTTTAATAATTACATTGAGGCCAATAAATTGATCCAGTCAACCGACTTCCTAGATAAAAATAGCCTAAAGGCCTTCATACCTAATCATACAGTAACCACAAAAGGGATAATAAGAGATGTTGACCCCTCCTTTTCCGAAGAAGACATTTAGTCTAGTATAAACGATCTTAATGAATTTAAAGCTATCCAGGTTAAAAGGTGGAAAAGAAAAATAATTACTGATGGAAATCCTACATACATAAATACTTATTCTATTAATGTAACATTCAGGCTCTCATATTTACCGACAAATGTTAAATTGTTCTGTACTAACAAAAAACCTGAATTATACATTTTTCCTGTTACACAGTGCCATAGTTGTTTACTCTTTGGCCATACAAAAAACTTATGCAAATCAACAAAAACTAAATCCAGTAAATGTGCTTCTAATGAACATAACACAGAACATTGTCCAAGGAGTGTCCCAATATGCTTGCACTGTAAAGGCGCACATTTTTCAGCCGAACCAAACGCATTATCAAAAGATAGAATATGCCCAGAATATGCGAGACAAAAAAAAATCAAAGAATACATGTCTATACATAATGTCTCATTTACAGAAGCAAATAGTATTTTCCCAAAAAATTATGCTTCTAATTTAATAACAGAAATAAAAAATCCAACATCTCTTCTTCCCAGGAATTTTCCTTATTTAGATTCAAATGCACCGACTACGTCTGGCTTCACTTTCTCAAAAACATCATTTATTGGTTCCTCTTATGTATCGGTTGCAAAGGTAGCTAAGACAAATAAAAGAAGTATAAGTGAGGGCATAGATCCAGAGACAAAAAAAATGCATCATGAAATTTTATACCCAAAAACCCTCTCTCCTATCCCAAAAAAATTATGTTATAAGGAACTTGACAATAGTTCACAACAATCAGTAATTGACTGTGATCAAGGTCAACTAGAAGAACTTATTGAAAAATTATATGAAATTAATCCAGCATCCTTCATAGAAATAATATCTAAATTTATCGAAGTCGACACTCTGAGTAATAATCGCCCCTCAACCACACAAATAACAAACTTATCTCATGGACAGCACAGCGATGAGGATCTTGCAATGGAACCTTAGAAGTTATCAAGCCAATCGTGCAAATCTTTTAGACCTATTTGAAAACTTTTCTCCAGATATAATCTGTTTATCAGAGACTTGGCTAAAAGCCAACAATAGTATTAAAATCAAAAATTTTATACCAATTATAGCCTCTCGCTTTGATGGTAAAGGAGGAGTAGCTTGTTTAATAAAACCAACTATATCATTTTCGATTACTTCTCTGGATAATGCTAACATTCCAGAGCAAGCTCAATTCATCGCTGTCAAACTACAATCATTCACATTGATTTCTGGATATGTACCCCCATCCACTACAATTTCAGACACATGTTGGCAATATCTATTTTCAATTGACTCTGACTTCATTTTGTTGGGAGACTTTAACTGCCACCTATCAGTGGTAAATGGAAAATTTAGTAATTCCGGGGGTAAAATCCTGGCCGCTTGCATACAAAATAATAATCTTTTAATCTTAAATGATGGTAAGCCTACAAGATTCAACCCTATATCAATAACAAACAGTATAATTGATTTGGTTATAACTTCCCCTACTTTAGGACCACTGATGGACTCCTCAACCTTAGACGACACTTATGGAAGTGATCATTTTCCAATTATAAATAATGTATACACGGGAAATAACCAATACCAAAATAATCCTATAAGTGTTAATTCAAAAAGAAAAAAGCAAGAAGACTGGCCTAATTACTCTAATGAAGTTGAGAGTTCTGTTGATGACTTTTTGTCATACTCAGAACTGATCGATATAATGAATCACTCTGCTGACAAATGGATTCCGAACTTCTCCTCTAACTCATATTATTGATCACCATGTCCACGGTGGGATTCAGATTGTTATAATGCTAAGATACTTAGGAAAAATGCCATAAAGAAATATTATCAAATAGGTACAATGCACTACTACATAGAAGCAAAAAAGGCAATAGCATCAGCAAAAAAATTATTCAATAAAAAAAAGAAAGATTCTTTTAAAGCTTTTTGTGAAACTGTATCAAGAAGAACTTCCTTAACATCAGTATGGAAAACAATCCGTATATATCGAAAATCCTTTGTTCCTCCTTCAACAAAAATTTATGATCCCGATTGCTTAAACTCCTTCTTTTGTAACTTAACACCCTCTTTTGTTGAACCGCAATATGAGTTCACATTTAATGAACCCTCAGTATCTTATCTTTCTTCAGATATTACATTTGCAGAACTTAAATATGCCCTCAAAAATACAAAAGACTCATCTCCAGGAAAGGATAGAGTGTCATATTCTATGATTTCCAATCTCCCTTTATCTGGAAAATATCATTTGTTGAAGGAATTTAATAATATATTTAATACTGGAATAATACCTAAATCATGGAAGGAACAAATAATATGCCCTATTACAAAACCTAACAAACCTCCTAACTCTCCCTCCAGTTTTTGACCAATTGCTTTGACTTCCTGTGTCAGGAAAACTTTTGAGAAAATTATTAAATCTAGACTAGACTGGTGGGCTGAAAAAAATAATATACTTCCGGACTCACAGTTTGGCTTCCGAAGAGGAAAGTGCACAGTGGATTGTATAACTAAATTAACCACAGACATTCAATCTGCACTTACACTCGGACAATCTACAGCTGCTCTACTAGTTGATATATCAGCAGCTTTCGACTCAGTTGTTCCATCAATCTTGATCTCAAAACTATTTCATCTCGGTTTAAACACTAAAATAATCAAGATCATATGGGAACTAATACAACACAAAATACTGTACCTTAAGTCAGACTTATCTTATACAAACCCAAGATATTCTTTTATTGGATTGCCACAAGGGTCAATACTAAGTCCAATTTTATATAATCTTTATACGTACTCCTTATAAAACTTACTTTATCCATATTGCAATATAATACAATATGCTGATGATTTGATTATGTATACATCGGGTGGAAATATACAAGCTTTGTATAATAAACTGAATGGTGCATTGATGGAATTATCAGATTGGTTATATGAAAATCAACTGTCATTGTCTAAATCACAGAACATAATTTTTACAAGAAAAAGAAAATTGTTAAACCTGTCTTATATACAATGGGGTACCAATACCTAAAGTACCCTCGATAAAATATCTAGGAATACACTTTGACCCCCGATTGACTTGGACGGTACACATAAAAGAATTAGGTTCTTCTGTATTTAAACTGCATAATATAATTAAATCATTAGCATATACATGGTGGGGTTCGGATCCGTACACACTTTTGATATTCTATAAGTCATTCATAAGATTTAAAATTGAGTATGGTTTATTTGCTTTGTCCCCTATCTCAAAAAAGCTATTTAAACAAATAGATAGACTTCAACTAAAATGTTTAAAACTCTAACTGGAGCAATGGGATCATCTCCCTCTCGAGGAGTGGAAGTTAAGAGCGGGATACCTCCGATTTCACTAAGGCTATCTTTAATGGCAAGAAAATATTTTTCTAAAACTATATCCGTTAACAACAGATTTCTTTTAAAATCATTCATAGACTTGGAAAAAAATATAATAAGGAAGAATAAAAAAATGCCACTAATGATGAAAGATTTTCAACTTATATCCTGCCTTAACTTGGAAAAAAATGATCATCTGCCTTGTTATAGTTTTCCTTACCCAGAATATCTTTATCCAATCAAAATTAAATTTAACCTAGGTTTCACCAAAAACGTTACATTATCTATCACCAGTACTAATCTCCAGTTCTTAGCAACAATCAATGAAAAATGGCCAAACTACACTTTTTGCTACACTGATGGTTCTAAATCATATGATCCTCCATACTGTTCATATGCAGTACATATAACAAATTCAATAACAATGACTAAAAGAATTCCTGATATATGTTTTTACAGCTGAATTATATGCGATTAAGGTGTGTTTATTTCTACTTTTACATTATAAAATATATAGAGCAATCATATTCTCTGATTCAAAAAGTGCCTTGGAACTGTTAGATCAGTCCAGACCCTCTCAAAATATATCACAAGTAGAAGCTCAAATCAGACATTTGTATTATACTCTGTCTGAAAAACAAAATTCAGAAATAATATTGTGTTGGATTCCGAGCCACGTAGGGATTTCTGGTAACGAAATAGCAGATAAGGCAGCAAAGAGGGGTCGACTATCTTTTTATCCTAATATTCCTGCTCCCTATAAGGACTATAATAAGGTGTTCAGTGATAGTATGAAGGCACAATGGCAGTATCAATGGACTACAAATTCATCTCATGTAAAATATTATAATATACAACCAATTATACCTGCTAGTCCTTGGTTTTTTGACAGTAAAGTACTGGGTAGAAGATTTATAACATCTTTGATAAGAATTAGACTGGGTCATCATTCTGCTCCATCACATTTATTTCGTATTAAACAAATTTCATCTCCTTTGTGTGAATGTGGTGAGGTTGGAGACCTCAACCATCTATTCTTTGATTGTAACAAATATTATGCTAAATGTATTGCTCTATATCACTCTCTCTCTTCAACTCTTTCTAAATCACCAATCAATGTCTACTATGTTATTTCATCCTGTTCAATAAAAGCTTTCCTAATCTTACATAAGTTTATGTTGGAAAATAATATATATCTATGATTCTTTTCTATTCTAGTGTTTGTTATATGTTAACCAACTAATGACCTTCCTAATCCAATAAATTACATAAATCACTTAAAACGTAATAGCAGAGACTGGTCGAAAGGGCCCAGTTGCCAAGGCCATTAAACAAGAAAGAAGAAGAAGAAGAATACTGATTTTCCACAAATTTTAAATATTTAAATAATCCGAATGTTTGAAATTTTCTTCTGTAAATTTCAAACATTCGGATTATTTAAATATTCAAAATTTGTGGAAAATTGTTTTTCATCATGGACAAATTTCAATTTAAAATATTTGAAATATTCGAATAAACCGAATGTTTAAATATATATTTTTTCTGTAAGAAAATTTGTGGAAACATTTTTTTCATCTTGGACAAATTTCAGTTTAAAATATTTGAAATAAACCGAATGTTTAAATATATATTTTTTCTGCAAGAAATCAGTATTCTCGTTAAAAGTTCTAATAACTGCCAAACGAGTGATTTCCACTCCCAGACTGAGCATGAAGTAAAATTTCGAGTTTAGAAAAGCCTGAAAATTTGGCTTGGACGCGTAGCGAAGCGGAGCGGCCAAGCCAAATCAGGCTTTTCTAAACTCGAAATTTTACTTCATGCGCCACATGTGGAACACTGTTTTCAAATAAAGTTAAAATATACTATCCAAAAACATATCAAAATTTATTTAATTATCGTTTCAATTTTCAAATCATTTTGAAAATAAATTTTTCATGTTGGAAGAATTTAAATGTTCGTGATTATTTTATTGAATATTCGAGTACTTAAATTTGAATTTTAAAAATATTAAGTATCCCACGAAAATTTAAATTTCTCCAACATGAAAAAAATTATCTCAAAATGATTCGAAAATCGAAACAATAATTCCAAATTTTTTATATGTTTTTGAATAGAAAAAAATAATCTCAAGGTAATTAAAGATTGTCCAATATTAAAAAATTCAAAGCCATAATTCAGCAACGTCTTTGTAATATGACGTAAATTATTTCAAAATGATTCGAAAATCGAAACAATAATTCAAAAATATTTATAAGTTTTTGAATAGAAAAAAATAATCTCAAGGTAATTAAAGTTTGTCCAATATTAAAAAATTCAAAGCCTTAATTCAGCAACGTCTTTGTAATATGACGTTGTTGAATTAAGGCTTTGAATTTTTTAATATTGGACAAACTTTAATTATCTTAGGATTATTTTTTTTAAGTGATAATAAATAATTTAACAGAATAATGCTTAAGTTTCCTTTTATTGTTTTTTTTATACAATACAAAAAATACTAACAAATCCTTCTGACTACGTTCACTACATATATATTATCTTATATATATGTACAATATTTTAATATCTACGCACTTTTACTTCTTGTTTTATCTTAATAAGAATAATCACAATATAAATATAAACTAAAAGAACACTCTTTGGTGAAAAAAAAAAGAAACAAAATAAATTTGTTAAAAGAAAAAAAAACTTATACACCTAGCGTTGAATAAATCAGGCGAGAATTTTTCTCCTAAATATGATGGGAAAACAGTTTATCTAACAAGTGTTGAATAAATTAAGTAAAGGAGTATCGTGAAATTTGTTAAGTGATGTTAGTTTTACTTTGTATTTTGATTAGATATTGAAATCGTCCAACAAGCATCTAGAAAAATGTGACTGTTGGACAGTCTTAACAGAAAAAACACGTTTATTTATACATCTTAACCCTTTCGCTACGAGAAGCATATCCATACGTTTAGTTTTTATGTGCTCCATGTGCGAATAGACCTCTTGAATTAAAAGAAATTTTAGAGCCAACTTTTGTTTTTTTGCATTTTCCTCAAAGAAAATGTAATGCAAGTCTATGAAATGATTACACACAGTATATGCCGATATGAGCCTGTGGTACGAAATACGTACGGATACGCATTGCGTTTTCAAGCACCGTACACGGGACACGCATTTGAAATTTACACTGCATAGCGAAAGGGTTAAAGACTCCAATATAATTTCAAGCTTGTTAGATAGAAGACCGGTCAACGGTATTTCAGGCTTGTTTAATGACAGCAACATTTTATTGTCCAACGGCATTTTAAGCATCTTGGGCAGCTGATTGTCCAATGAAATTCAAGCTTGTTGGACAGATAGAATGTTCCACAACATTTCAAGCTTGAACAGTGAGACTGTTCAATATTTTAAATATTTAATTGATGAGGCGGATACATGATGAAACTCCATAATACTATTTGAAATAAAACAACACAGTTGGGAGGGTTTCACTTTAATTGTTGAACACTGCAGTGTTCAACAATTAAAGTGAAACCCTCCCAACTGTGTTGTTTTATTTCAAATATCAATATTTTAAGCTTGAACAGAGAGGCTTTTCAAATTTATTAGGTGATCTTAGTTTACTTTAAACTTAAGGCTGTCCAATAATTCTAGCTTGGGTAGAAAGCCCGTACAATGTTTCAAGCTTAGGTAATGAAACAGAAACATGCCTAATTTATTTAACCCCTTTATCCCTAACTTCCAATATCATTTAAAGCTTGTTGGACCAAAGACCGCTCAACGGTATTTTAGGCTTGCTGGACGACAGCAACATTGTCCAAAGGCATTTTAGCATCTTGGGCAGCTAGTTTGTCTAACGAAATTCAAGCTTGTTGGACAGCTAGAATGTTCCACAATATTTCAAGCTTGAACAGTGAGACTGTTTAATATTTCAAGCTTGAACAGAGAGGCTCTTTAAATTTATTAGGTGATCTTAGTTTACTTTAAACTTAACCCGTAACAGGTACAGTAGGATCTGAAAGACACAAGCAAATGTTTGAACATCTTCAACATCCCCATCCCTAACTTGAACGGCGATGCTGTTTAACATTCTCAGCTTGGTAAGCAAGACTGTCCAATATTTGACACTTATACAGTGAGGCTGTCCAATATTCACGCTTATACAGTGAGGCTGTCCAAGATTGCAAGCTTGTACAGTGAGGCTGTCCAACATTTCTAGCTTGGATAGAGAGCCTATCCAACATTTCTAGCTTGGATAGAGAACCTATCCAACATTTCTAGCTTGTGTAGAGAGCCTATCCAACGTTTCAAGCTTAGGTAGTGAAACAGAAACACGCCTAATTTATTTAACACTCGATATAAATAGATTGTTAAGATCTTAAAGCATAGAATAAATATCAACGTAATACAAAAATATATTATTATATATTATCTTCTAAAATCAAGCCATCCCCTACCACGGGATAAAAAATAAACAAAAAAAAGCCTTGGGAGAAAACACTGCAAACTGTTTAGTCAACTTTAAACTTTACTTATTAACACTTAAATTGTCTTCAAGAAAAAAATAGCCTGCATGCTTTGTCAAATAATAAGCAGAGTTTAAATTGGAGAAAACAGCGCAACGCAAATATTCAACTCAAGTTCACTCATCTAAATATTGCACTGGTAAAACTATTGCACTATGTTTTTTAATTTGTAAGTTGTTACTGGTAACTGTCAATTGCACTGTTTTAAGCTGAATTGAAAGACCGACAACCTACAAATTTTCAAACTCAAATTTCTGTTCTATTAATTTTTACTTAATATTCTGTTCTGTTCGGAAATTGAGGATTTTTTATTTTATTATTTTAAGCTTACAATTCTTGAAGAAGAAATATTTATCTAGCGTCAAATTTATAATTAATTGTTACCTCAAATAGTTTAGTTTATTTTAACCTCAAATTTCAGTTGGTTATGTTGAAGGGATTTCCCATAATCCCTTTAGGTATAAGAATCCCGCACCCTTTTGTATTTAATCAGTAAGCTATTGATAATGAGCACGTAGTGTTCAAAATGTACATTTAGCAAAAATTAATTTTGTATTGAAGAAAGTGTTAGTTTTATTAAGTTTATTTTGGTTGTATCGAATTGAGTCGACCTTATTTAAACTTATCACCTTGACTTTTGACGACGGGAAGAATTCTACGCGTGACGTTTTTGGCCAAGGTCTTTAATTACTATAGCGAATCGAGTCGACCTTATTAAACTTATCACCTTGACATAGACGTCATGTGAAGAATGCCACGTGTGACGTCTTCGTCAAGGTCTTCTATTGCTTGAGGTTGACTGTATCAAATAGAGTCGACCGTATTGAACTTATTAACCTAACTTTTGACGTCATGTGAAGTATTCCACGCGTGACATCTTCATCAAGGTCTCTAATTGCTGAAGGTTGATTAGCTATATCGAATCGAGTCGATCTAATTAAACTTATCGTCAAGGTTAACGACCTTCCTCAAGGCTGACTGTTTTGAATCCAGTCGACCTTGTTAATTAAACTTATCACCTTAACTTTTGACGTCATGGTAAGAATTTCACGAGTGACGTCAATGACCAAATGGTCTCTAATTGCTGAAGGTTGATTAGCTATATCAAATCGAGTCGACCTAATTAAACGTATCACCTTGACTTTTGACGTCATGTGAAGAATTCCACGCGTGACGTCTTCGTCAAGGTTAACGACCTTACTCAAGGCTGACTGTTTTGAATTCAGTCGACCTTGTTAATTAAACTTATCACCTTAACTTTTGACGTCATGGTAAGAATTTCACGAGTGACGTCAATGACCAAATGCGTTAAATTAAACAAGGACGACTATTGGATTGGTCCATATAAAATTAATTACCTTGATTTTTGACGTCATGTAAAGAATTTTACGTGAAACGTCAGCGAACAAGGTCTTTAAATTAAATAAAGTCGACTGCATTCAATTGAGCTGACCTTTAAATTGAACAAGGATTAAATTTCAAAACATGACTGTTGTTTCTTTTTAATTATGTTTTGAGCTTTTAGAACCTTGCAGTGAATTTGTTATTTGAAATTTGAGGTTAAATAAATTTAACTGAAATTTTGGATAACATTAATTTTTGAGGTTGATGTGATGAAAAAGTCCATCGTCACATCAATCTCAAAAATTAATGTAATCTAAAATTTCAGTTAAATTATTCTTAGCTTCAAATTTCAACCTCAAACATATTTTTAGATCACATCAACCTTGAAATTTGTTTACAGCTCAAAACAGTGCAATTCTTCAGCAAACAAGCATTTTTTTTTTTCATCGAGTAAAATAAACGGTAGGGAAAGGTTCGAAAATCTTAAAATCACAGTGACTCAACGTACGAAACCTCATTTTTTTTTTCGAGAGAGAAAAATCCTTTTCGTTAAGTTTTAACCTTAACCTGCCTCCTGTCAACCAGCTTCACGTCCCTAACCTGTAAATCATGATCGCTCCTAGCTGCAAACTTAATGACAGCCTGCGTTGACACCTGCGCAGAGTGCCTTAAATCCAACCTAATTAAATTCTCGCACTTAGCGAGGTGATCGAGGCTCAGCTCGGTGACCAGTTTTGAGTGGCTCAAATCCAGGGTTATTAAATTGGTTACCGTGCTGGCGGGTTTCGTGCTTAGTTGCGCGAGGCCCGCGTCGGAGATTCTAGCGCAAGAGCTCAGGCTTAAATGTTTGAGGTTGGGTAGGTATTGCGTGACGTAGCGCATCGCGATGTCGGAAATATCGGTGCCTGCGAGGCGGAGCGTGTGTAGGTTGCGCATACGTATTTTATCATCCGTGAAGATTTGCCTGGAATCGTTGTTCGGGCCAAGGATCTCCCGCAGAGCGGAATCGTTGAAGCCTGTAACGAAACTCAAATCGAGGAGTTGGAGTTGCGCGCAATAACAAGTCCGCAGGGCGATTACTGAGGAAACGTTGACACTAACCAAGCTGAGTTCTTTCAAGCAGGGGCTTCTTTGAATCAACCAGGGCAGTTGGTATTTGTTGACGGTGCACCAATCGAGGATTAGGCGTTCTGGCTGCCGGCGCACTATACCTTTCAAGTGTTCCGAGGAGATGTGCTTTTGCGAAAAGTTCATTTGTCTCCACAGTACCGGATCCACTGTGAACTGCGACCAGGTTTTACACACTAAACTGCAGTTAAATAAATCCCTCGGCCTTAGGTGTTTAAAAACCAAAATCATCACCCGCTTATCCAAGACTGAACTTAGATTAGTCTGATGGTGGTTCATTAAAACAGCTGCGGGTCTAACGACGTACATAGGCTTCTTCAGCTGTCGCGTCGATCCGCTTGTTATCTGCTGCGCGAGATGCAACCGCATAGTCTGCTTGGTTCCCCCGCTAATCGACGGCTTCGGATCCTCCGACTCGCTGGTCCTCCTCTTTTTAATCGGCACGCTTTCCTTAACGTACTCCTTCTTCTCCTTCTCCGTATCACTATTGCTGTCGCTGTAGGACTCCTTCTCTTGTTTCGCCTCCATGGCGTTGGACGCGTCGGAGCTGATGGACATGCGGCGCATGTCCGACGATTTCTGGCGCGCGCGGAAGTGCCTGGGTCGGTAGTCGGTGTTTTTGCCCAGTTTGCAGCACAACGGGCACTCCCAGGAATTGGGCATGTCTTCGTTTATGTAACCACTCACTTGCGGGCAGAGGCGTTGGACACATTCCGGATGGGCGATTTCGTAACAGACCTTAACATAATTAAAAGTTGTACATAAAGTGGAACACTAAATAAAATATTCTGTTGGTATTTATTAGAAGTGGTTGATTTGATAATTGAATGTACGGAATGAAAACAAAAATGCAGCCAAACATATTTACAATATCTACGAATTGTGGGTGTTTTCTTTTTATATCAAGAGGACAAGAATTTCAAGTTTGGTCTGTGAGGCTGTCTAACATTTCAAACTTAGAAAGCGAAGCTGTTGAATATTTTAAGCTTGAGTAGAGGCCGTCCAACATTTCAATTCAATTCTACACAGCCTAGATGTGTCCAACAGTCTATAAGCGCTGCACAATTTCAAAATTAGTTGGCCACAAATATCTGATCAACAGTGCGCACATTAGAAAAGTGTTATTTTTTGTCTGTTACTTACTGAGCATTCCATGAGACTACTAGCGCTTTCGCAACGTTGGGGGCCTTTTTGCAGCGGCACGATCGGTGTTTGGCCCCATCCGTCCAGCCCGCAGTGGGCGCAAGCTGCCGTTACTGGCAGCATCGGTTGGAGGCACTGGCGCATATTGCAGGTTTGCTTGGCTCGGCCCGGCCCACCGAACTTCACCATATCTAAACGTTGGACAATAAAATATAAACTCTTAGTGTATGTTCTTTTATTCTGTACATTTATCAAAAACTCGGAGTACATATTAAAAAAAAAAAATAGGTAGGGTCAGGTCCTAGAGGTCTAAGCCCACGTCTAAGGGCCAGTTGCAGCAAACACATTAACCTGGTTTAACTTTGAATTCGAGTTCAAAGTGAAATTAGAACAATAGAAACTGTCATCTTAGACTCGAATTCAACTTGAACTTAAGTTCAGCGTTTCTGAGGCCAGTTGCACCAAACACATTGAACTGGCTTAACTCTAAATTCGAGTTAGAAGTGACATTTGAACAATAGGAACTGTCTTGAAATCGAGTTCAGCTTGAACTTAAGTTCAGCGTTTCTGAGGTCAGTTGGACCAAACACATTAAACTGATTCAACTCTAAATTTGAGTTCAAAATGGCATTAGAACAACAGGAACTGTCTTGAACTCGAGTTCAGCGTTTCTGTTGCAACTGGGCCTAAAGTTGAAAAAATTATATGTTGGACAATAAAATATAAACTCCTTACGTGCGCTCTTTAATTCTGTGTATTATTAATGCTGTCTGTTTATAAATATGTACAGATTTTGCTAACCCAAACAGAAGCTGCACTCGCCGCAGTCGCTCCGCTGGCAAGCCTCGCACTTTTTGCACCGGGTCCGCCTCCTCCTGGGGCCACCCTTGTCCGACCCGGGCGGCGTTTTGGACGTCTTCGGCATCACCGGCTTGTTGGGTCCCTTGAATGGTGTTGTCGGTTTATTGTTGAGAGGCTTCGGGTACTTCATTTTATCTTGTTCATCAGGCACTAACGAAAAGAAACATCGGGTGTTATCAAAAAAAATATTTATGTAAAGTGATCAAACAAAAACAAACATCTAGTGCTATCTGAAATAAAATTATACAAAGTCATCAAAAACACAGAATGTTCACCAGTTGATTACACAGGGTGAAGCAAAGAGATGTTAACACTGTATGGGAGGCTAAATATTTTTGTTAAATTCAGTGAATGCTGGATTGGTAGAGGTGGTCCTCTCCTATGGCCCGCACGTTCACCCGACCTAACGCCATTGAAACTGATTAATCTTAACCTCAAATTTCAGTTTAATTAATTTTCTTTTCTTAATAATAAATTTGTAGGCATTCGCTGTTTTTACAAACGGTTCAATTTGAAACTTATCACGTGTGTTTCCACCCCCAGACTAAGCATGAAATAAAATTTCGAGTTTAGCAAAGCCTGAAAATTTGGCTTGGACGCGTAGCGAAGGGGAGCGGCCAAGCCAAATTTGGCTTTTCTAAACTCGAAATTTTACTTCATGTGCCACGCGTATAAAAGACCTCAAATTTCAGTTCAATTAATGTCAACTTCAAATTTCTAGTTTCGGTCAAATGTAATTTTTAAGAACGATTCAATTGTGGCTAAAATCAACTAGAAGTTTAAGTTAGGGTAGGTATTCGTTTTGGATAATCAGTCATTCTTTTTTAATTAAACAGTGCGCAAAAGACTCACCTATTAAAATTGATTTGCCGGTGATGGCCAATTCCCGATTGTCTTGCCTATGCTGACAAATCAAGGTCCGCACGTCCTGAATCAAGGCGACTGGATCTTTTATCAGATCCGGCACGTTTTTCTTATTGTTCGGCAACATGTGTAAATATAAAACAATTTCCTACGAAAAAACAAAGAAACGGCATGAAAAGTGAAGAACGTTCGAATGGGACAGGTGTTGGACAACTTGGAAAATGTTACACTGTGATTAGCAGTGGAGAACATCTTAACGTGATATGTGTTGGACGATTTAGAAAGTGTAACAGTGGATATATCATTTGTTCAATAAAAAAAAACTCTCGAGTGCCATGATTTCATCTTTTTTTCAAATTTAAGTTGGCTACACACTTTAGGAATTGACATATAAAACGTCAGACATAATAATTATAATGTATATTTTCAGAGTTGCCAACCTAGAATATTTTCGACGGCACTCTAGAGTTTTTTTTTAATTGAACATACAATACATTGTCTGAAAACACAAAATACCTCTTGGCCCACACAGAATGTTTGCAATATACGCTCTGGCAGTTAACGTGTTAAGTGTTGGACAAAAGTTAGGATTTGGTTCTTACCTTAAGACCATGCAACTCGGAATGTGTCAAGTGTATATGAGGCCTTTCCTGCGGAATCTGGACGTCCTGACCGCACGACAAGTGAGATCTACCCAAAAGGCAATAAACGTAGCGTTCCAGGACGTACCACAGCATTTCCGTGAAAAAGGGATATCGAAATTTTTGAGGCACCTAACGATGAAATCGAAAATTAATCATTCGGGAAAAAATGCTCCTCGGGGTAACTGCGTGCAGGAATATTCAACAAGTCATTATTACTTTTTTTACCTTTGTGGAGTCTTCGACTTGGGCGATCTTCAGCTGTTTGTCGATGCCGAATGAGTGGAGGAAGTTCCCGCCGAAGACTAGCGAGTCGACCGGTGTGTAGACGGCGTGTATCCAGCCCGTCGGTATGAAGAAGGTGTTGCCCTCCTTCAGCTCGATCCTGGCGCACTTGTCCACTGTGTCCCCGAAAAAAATGTCCGACTGTTTGCCGGACAACACCCACCTTTCGTATAACTCTAAATTATTATCCGTCGGAGGTATTAACCAAAATACTTTACCACCTATAACAAAAAATTGTTGCAAACAATTATAAGTTTAAGAATAAAAGTTAGGTAACACGTTGATCACCATGCGGCATTCACTTGTACTGCAGTTAACAACTTTTAAAGCATCGTGGCATGCTGCCCGTGCAGCTAGTTTAACTATACAGAGAGTGTTATGTAACATCGAACAATTTCATCCAATACAATTCGATACCTTTAATTTTTAGGTTATGTGTAAATTGGGTTGCCTGTATGACCATTACAAATTGTAGCCAATCAATTGCAATTAATGCCTCAACTTGGACATACAGGGAGTTTTTAGAAAGAACTGGTATAACTACACCGACAGTTTTATGTAACACTGAACAATTTCATCTAATACAATTTCACACATTTAATTTTTAAGTTATGTGTGAATTGGGTTGCCTATATGGCCATTGCAAATTGTAGCCAATAAATTGCAATTAATGCCTCAACTTGTACATACAGGAAGTTTTTTTGCAGAACTAGTATAACTATACAGAGTTTTATGTAACACCGAACAATTTCATCCCATACAATTGGACACTTTCAATTTTTAGGTTATGTGTATATTGGGTTGCCTATATGACTATTATAAATTATAGCCAATCAATCGCAATTAATGCCTTAACTTGTACATACAGGGAGTTTTTCGCGGAACTAGTATAACTATACAGAGAGTTTTATGTAACACCGAACAATTTCATCTAATACAATTGGACACCTTCAATTTTTAGGTTATGTGTAAATTGGGTTGCCTATATAACCAGTACAAATTGTAGCCAATGAATCTCAATTAATTCCTCAACTTCTACATACAGGAAGTTTTTCTTTTAAGTATACATGTCCCAATTACAGCGTATATGCCGTAAATCCGTAGATGTTGTTTTTTTAAAAGAGTCTAATTGAAAACTTGAAATGAGTGTGCTCCACTCCCAGAATTTAATTTGAAGCTTTAAACGAGTGTTTTCCACTCCCAGGCTAAGCATGAAGTAAAATTTCGAGTTTAGAAAAGCCTGAAAATTTGGATTTGCCGGGCGGAGCGAAGCGAGCCCGGCAAATCCAAATTTTCAGGCTTTTCTAAACTCGAAATTTTACTTCATGCGCCACCGGTACAAACACTGACATATTACGAAGTTTAAAACATGCTGCTAAACTTTACATTCTATCAGTGTTTTGTACCGGTGGCGCATGAAGTAAAATTTCGAGTTTAGAAAAGCCTGAAAATTTGGATTTGCCAGGCTCGCTTCGCTCCGCCCGGCAAATCCAAATTTTCAGGCTTTTCTAAACTCGAAACTTTACTTCATGCTTAGCCTCGGAGTGGAAAATCTTATTTGAAGCTTCAAATTAAATTCTTTCAATAAACTGAGCATCAGCAAATGTACAACGTATGCTAATGTATATTTAATAGTCATATAGGTAATCCAATTTATATTTAACCTCAAAATTAAGTGTGTCAAGTTGTGCTCAATGCTTAGACTGGTTTCAGTACAAATCCAACATATGAAAATTAACGTGTAACATGTATTATAATGTTCGGATTTGCATAAAACTCTCTGTATAAGGTCAATGCAATATATTAAGGAATGGGGATGTTACAGACGTTTAAATATTTGCTTTCTTTCAGACCTAACTGTACTGGTTACGAGTTAAGAATGTTGTGATTTATCTAACAAATTTTGTAGTGTTATCATGTGTTTGTCGAGTTATTTGTATACCTTTTAAAATATGATACCACACAGACGTCCCGCCAAAATCAACGTGGAAGTCGGTGTAACAGCCCTTAACGGACATTAGGCAATATTTCTGCACTTTGGGGTACTTCATGTCCTCGAGCAGGTTCGTCGCCTCAGTCTGACTCTCCTTTAAATGCCGGGGCCACACACAGTCCACCCAATCCACTTGTCTACATCAATCAGTTACAAAAATATGAATATTTGCAGATAGAATATTATTTATTTATTTATTCTGACTCCTTTTAACCTTGTGGTGTAAGGTGAGGTAGAATATACCAATAAATTATTTTAAAAAAGACAAAACCTTTGACCATCATTGGGCCCGTTCATCACAGACAACAGTTGGGAGTTTACTGCTAACTGTTGGGGAATTCTCTGATGGCCGGATTGTTAATCGTGAATGTGTTTAGGATGTATGCAATCGTACAAAATAGACCGACTGGGGTACCGTTCATTAGGTACCAATATACATTGCAAACAAACGGGCCCATTGGAGTTTCAGATAAATTATCATGACTGTGTTTTCGTTCTTTATTGCTCTTCTATAGATTTGAGTAAGTCGAATGTAGTTTGTTTTGTTTATTGCTTGTTTACCGTACAACTGTGGGTGTCTGTATGTAGTTCTCCAGCTTGGTGTGGGAAAACTCCAACGAGATCACGTTGAGCAGCCGGTCCTTGTCCGGCTCTTCATAATACTTTTGCCATTCCTTCATCGTCATCTCACTATTCTTCTGAGTGTTGACGTCCATCACGTCCAGAACGCGCCTCGAGCCGACACACATCCTCACGTCGTTTATTGTGAAGTTGTTCGTGGGCACTCGAAGGCCTGATAAACAAAAGATAATTTAAATCGTTCTTTTGTAAATGTAAAAATTGGATATATCCACTAAAAGTTTTGACTTGACAATTTTCTAAAAACAATACTTTCCCTTTGTATTACATAAGGGCAAAGTAAAAACGAACGTTTTAACCTACTCATTTCACAAACGTGACTATTTATTGTATTTGGTTTGAGTTACGTGAGGATTTTAAACCAAACCAAACCAAACTTAATAAAACAGTAACACTTTCTTTCCGACCTTGTAAGTTTAATAACCTTGACTTGACGTCACATGAAGAAATCCACACGTGACGTCAGAAACCAAGGTCGACTACAATAAACAATAAAACAGTAACACTTTCTTTCCGACCTTGTAAGTTTAATAACCTTGACTTATGACGTCACATCAAGAAATCCACACGTGACGTCACCAACCAAGGTCGTTAAATTGAAAAGGTCGACTACAATGAATTGAGCCGACCTTATAAAATTAATAGCCTTGATTGTTGACGTCATGCGAAGAATTCCACACGTGACGTCAACAACCAAGGTTGTTTGATTAAAGAGGTCGACTACATTGAATTGAGTCGACCTTATAAAATTAATAACCTTGATTGTTGACGTCATGCGAAGAATTCCACATGTGGCGTCAACAGCCAAGGTCTTATAGGATAAGGTCGACTATTTTTAATTGGGCCGACCTTATAAAATTAATTAATAACCTTGACTTGTTACGTCACGCAAAATAATTCCATACGTGACGTCTTTAACCCACGTTTTTAACCGCGTGTGGTTTAGTCAACACATTACCCTTTTACTCTGACGTCACAAAAAACAAAACACAGTAAACCTCAGTTGAATTGGATATTAAGAATGTGTCAGCGGCGGCTCGCAGCCTAACTTCAGGGTAAGCCAGACACCCAAGGTAATATGTATCCATTATTGAAAGTTGACTTGGTTGTAGAATTCTTTGTATTTATAAAGTGTGATCCCAACCTCAAATTTTCTGTGCCTTTCCACTGTGGCCGACCCTGAAGTTAGGCTGCCAGCCGTCGCTGCAATGTGTTCAGCATTCAATTAGTCAAAATATTCAAGAAAATATATGTTTACAATCACAATAATTTCCTCTTGGTTCTACAACAAATTGTAAGTGATTAATCTCTAGCAATCCTCTTTATTTCTAACATTTCAATCATTCTTTACTTTTAATGCAAACCTTTTGCTCACTATTCGAACTCTAAAATGTTTCTTCTTTAAATAGGTTCGAGACAATTCGAATGAGATTTTAAGCATTTTCATAAATTTGACGAATTTGAAGTATTTTGACAGGCGTCATGAATATCATGATGATAGAAACGCAAACTTAACATTCGACGTGCCAAACAATTGAAGATGTTTTGTTTCAACCAGAATCAATTGATTGAAAACAGATAGAAGTTAATCATGTATGGGTAGAAAGGTAATGTGCTGACTTTAGTGTATACTTATGATGACTTTATAAAATTAATTAATCTATGAAATTATTAGTTATCTATTCATTAATTATTATATGAACTAATTATCTATGAAAATATTAATTATCTATGAAAATAATAATTATCTATGAAATTATTAATTATCTATGAAATTATTATTTATCTATGAAATTATTAATTATCTATGAAATTATGTTCCTTGAATGTTGACATTTTGTAAAGAAGTCCTTTTGTGACATCAATAACTAATATAGTGATACTAAAGGGGGGCCTTAAAATTTAATGCTAAAATCCGCCACTGATAATAAAGGCACTATTTACATTGACACCTGGTTAATTATTGACGTTTTTTGTGTTGAAGTAACATCGTAATTTCAGCAAGTATTAGTAAGTTTTTCTAAGATCTGTGTCTAAGTAGGAAAGTAAATAACTTACCCAAGCCGACTTTTTCTCTGAACAAAAGCGGCGTGTTGAAACCGTATCGCTGTAAATAGGCGACGGTCAACTCCTGTCCGTGCATTTCCCTAACAATATTGTGTGATGCAAATAGCGGATCCTCCAGTTTTTCTTGCAGGGAAAAGGACCTCCTGCCCTCGATCTCATCATCCCCCAGCGCCCAATCTTCCGAGTACAGTTTCTTGTGTTTCCTTTCACGCTGAAAACAAATAACACAATGGTAATTTCATGTACTTATTTTAAATCGCATCAATTCGCGCTCGGTTGACCTGCAACCCGCTAAACGATGATGTAAATATGGTTGCATAGATTACAATACCACGACCAAGGTTTTATTAAATGAATGGTTTATTAAAAATAATAGAAGTAATAAAACAAGTGGAATTGATGGCTTATTTATAAAAATAAGATGAAAATCATACTTAATCCTTAATAAGAACCGCTAAATTTTCAATATTAGTATTGTTTTAACCATTACTATACGTAGTAATCCATATTAATTAATGATTAAAACTCAAATCGTGAAAATTAAATAAAGTGGTATAAAACGTAGTAATACTACTCAATCATTAATTACTAGATTTATGACTAATTTTTGTATTTCACAACAATTGGTTCGCAACACTGTTGATTTTTCAAGTGAAGAATTAGTTCTCCACCTGAAAAATTAACAAGTAAATGTTAATAACTAAATATTCTTAATTAAATTTACTCGAGTAATTATAATCAGAATATTCTTATTAAAAATGTACACAATATCACCATAATAATAAATGAATAATGCGATTGTAGATGAGATAAGTTCCGAGAACGAAATAATAATTTAATGAAGGCTTGCCTTCGACGTAGTCTTGAACCATCTCGAGAGATCCGAGGTCAATCTAAGTTAGTAGAGTAAGGGAATTTATATCCGGGCCCAGGTGCACACGAAATGTCACTTCAACACACACCACACACACCATCGCACACAAATACACACAGGTAATCCTAAAGTTTAAGTAGAAAAATTTAAATCTTAGAAAAAAGTCAGAAAATGGAATAAATAAAGTTTAGGTAGACAAATTTAAATCTTACAAAAAAGTCAGAAAATGAAATAAATAAAGTTAACAGAGTGAAATTTAAATCAAAACAAAAAAAAAACTCAAGAAACTGAATAAATATAGTTCATTCGAAATGTCACTTTAACACACCATCGCACACAAATACACACAGGTAATCCTAAAGTATTAGTAGAACAAAATTAAATCTTAGAAAAAAGTCAGAAAATGGAATGAATAAAGTTTAGGTAGACGAGTTTAAATCTTACAAAAAAGTCAGAAAATGGAATAAATAAAGTTTACGGATATTAAAATTTAACTTTGAATTGGCTCCCACTTCTAACGTGTAAGAAGTCAAATAGATCATAAAAATGTAAGTGTTGTCCTATGTTGTGATTCCTTTGTGGTATAAATCCATTAACCGTGGTACACCTGTTTGTTGTTAAAGTCGCCTCGATATACCCCTTGGCGTGAAGAGTATCAATTGTATATTCCCATTTATAGTAAGTTTTGATAGAGATACATATTAAATAGGCGTTAGTGGCTGAATGGTTAAACCTATGCCAAAAACAAAACAAAAAAAAAAAGTTTACGGAGTGAAATTTTAATCAAAACAAGAAAAAACTCGAGAAACCGAATAAATATATTTTAGGTAGATAATACTGGATGATTTAAATTAAATTAAAATGAAAACACTTGGTTTGTTACACTTATTTATGTACACATATTAGATAAATAACTGAAACAAACCAAAGGTTTTAATTTAAATCATCCAGTATTAGATTCAAAAATGTTTCACCACGGGTTAAGAGAAATTAATTAAAGATTAGGTAGATAAAATTAAATCTATTAAATACTTACTTGTATTTTTAAATCTTGCATTTAAAATTAAAATAAGAACAGCTTCGCCAAAAGTATACAAAGATTCAAAATTTTACACATAGTTCGTAGCACAATGGGCCTTATGAGGTCTAAGTGCAGTGCAGTAATGCGCACTTCTTTTACCAGATACCAGAGCTGGGACGAATCCTCGTAAAAAAGATTCGAATCACGAATCCGAATCACCTAATATGATTCAAATCACAAATACTCGAATAAAGGATTCGTAGGAGATAAATATGATTCGAATCAAAGATTCGAATCCTGTTTTTTCGAATCACGAATACAAATCCTTTAAGAATAAATTTGATTTTATTATTTTTTGCAACTAATAACATATAAATATCGTTATCAGTTGTTTTAAGAAAAATATTCTAAACCTAATTATTTATTATTAACACTAAACATCGTTGATAACAGACTAAATATCTGATTCCATGTTACTCTGATGTATTTGTGTCTTTCTGAACTTCACTTTAAATCACTGTTTTGTACGCGTGGCGCATGAAGTAAAATTTCGAGTTTAGAAAAGCCCGAAAATTTGTCTCGGGTCGCTGCGCGACCCTCGACAAATTTTCACGGGGCTTTTCTAAACTCGAAATTTTACTTCATGCTTGGTCTGGGAGTGGAAAACACTCGTTTTAAGCTACAAATTGAACTCTTTTAAAAATCAACGAATGTCAGAAAGTTAACAGTTAAAATAATAAAGAAAAAGTAATGTAATTTTATAAAAATATTGACATACCATGGAATTGATTCATAAATTGCGGATATTCCCTGTTTTTTTTAAGTTTTTCCACTCCCAGACTAAGCGTGAAGTAAAATTTCGAGTTTAGAAAAGCCCCGTGAAAATTTGTCGAGGGTTGCGCAGCGACCCGAGACAAATTTTCACGGGGCTTTTCATGCGCCACGCGTATAAAACACAGATTTTAAGTGAAGTTCCAATATACATAAATTTGACAATATTACAGTGTTTTATACGCGTGGCGCATGAAGTAAAATTTCGAGTTTAGAAAAGCCCGAAAATTTGTCACGGGTCGCTGCGCGACCCTCGACAAATTTTCACGGGGCTTTTCTAAACTCGAAATTTTACTTCATGCTTAGTCTGGGAGTGGAAAACACTTGTTTAAAGCTTTAAATTGAACTTAAAAAAAACGGGGAATATCCGCAATTGTTGAATCAATTCCATGGTATGTCATTATTTTTATAAAATCATTACTTTTTCTTTATTATTTTAACTGTTAATTTTCCGACATTCGTTAATTTTTAAAAGAGTTCAATTTGTAGCTTAAAACGAGTGTTTTCCACTCCCAGACTAAGCATGAAGTAAAATTTCGAGTTTAGAAAAGCCCCGTGAAAATTTGTCGAGGGTCGCGCAGCGACCCGAGACAAATTTTCGGGCTTTTCTAAACTCGAAATTTTACTTCATGCGCCACGCGTATAATACACAGATTTTAAGTGAAGTTCCAATACACATAAATTTGATATTATAACAGTTTTATACGCGTGGCGCATGAAGTAAAATTTAGAGTTTAGAAAAGCCCGAAAATTTGTCTCGGGTCGCTGCGCGACCCTCGACAAATTTTCACGGGGCTTTTCTAAACTCGAAATTTTACTTCATGCTTAGTCTGGGAGTGGAAAACACTTGTTTAAAGCTTTAAATTGAACTTAAAAAAAAAACGGGGAATATCCGCAATTGTTGAATCAATTCCATGGTATGTCATTATTTTTATAAAATCATTACTTTTTCTTTATTATTTTAACTGTTAATTTTCCGACATTCGTTAATTTTTAAAAGAGTTCAATTTGTAGCTTAAAACGAGTGTTTTCCACTCCCAGACTAAGCATGAAGTAAAATTTCGAGTTTAGAAAAGCCCCGTGAAAATTTGTCGAGGGTCGCGCAGCGACCCGAGACAAATTTTCGGGCTTTTCTAAACTCGAAATTTTACTTCATGCGCCACGCGTATAATACACAGATTTTAAGTGAAGTTCCAATACACATAAATTTGATAATATTACAGTTTTATACGCGTGGCGCATGAAGTAAAATTTCGAGTTTAGAAAACCCCAGAAAATTTGTCTCGGGTCGCTGCGCGACCCTCGACAAATTTTCACGGGGCTTTTCTAAACTCGAAATTTTACTTCATGCTTAGTCCGGTAGTGGAAAACACTTGTTTAAAGTTTTAAATTGAACTTAAAAAAAACCAGGGAATATCCGCAATTGTTGAATCAATTCCATGGTGTGTCATTATTTTTATAAAATCACATTACTTTTTCTTTATTATTTTAACTGTTAATTTTCCGACATTCGTTAATTTTTAAAAGAGTTCAATTTGTAGCTTAAAACGAGTGTTTTCCACTCCCAGACTAAGCATGAAGTAAAATTTCGAGTTTAGAAAAGCCCCGTGAAAATTTGTCGAGGGTCGCGCAGCGACCCGAGACAAATTTTCGGGCTTTTCTAAACTCTAAATTTTACTTCATGCGCCACGCGTATAATACACAGATTTTAAGTGAAGTTCCAATACACATAAATTTGATAATATTACAGTTTTATACGCGTGGCGCATGAAGTAAAATTTCGAGTTTAGAAAACCCCAGAAAATTTGTCTCGGGTCGCTGCGCGACCCTCGACAAATTTTCACGGGGCTTTTCTAAACTCGAAATTTTACTTCATGCTTAGTCCGGTAGTGGAAAACACTTGTTTAAAGTTTTAAATTGAACTTAAAAAAAACCAGGGAATATCCGCAATTGTTGAATCAATTCCATGGTGTGTCATTATTTTTATAAAATCACATTACTTTTTCTTTATTATTTTAACTGTTAATTTTCCGACATTCGTTAATTTTTAAAAGAGTTCAATTTGTAGCTTAAAACGAGTGTTTTCCACTCCCAGACTAAGCATGAAGTAAAATTTCGAGTTTAGAAAAGCCCCGTGAAAATTTGTCGAGGGTCGCGCAGCGACCCGAGACAAATTTTCGGGCTTTTCTAAACTCGAAATTTTACTTCATGCGCCACGCGTATAAAACAGTGATTTAACGAGAAATTTAAAAACACACAAAAGACATTTTTCATGTTAATCCTCACAATTCAAATTATTTTTGACGATTCAACTCCTTTTGTAAGTATTCGATTGATTTTATAAATATTCGAATCCTTGTGTATACGGATCCGAATCACCCACATTTGGATTCGAATACGAATCCTCTTAAAATATCTGAAAATATTTGTAAACTTCTCAGTATCAGTGTTTTTACCTTTCTTTAAAACGTTGTAGGCTTTTATAATTACATCAGTACACACAACTGTTTTTGAACTCTTAGTCAGAAATAGTCGGGGTCGTGTATTTCTTGTTTTGCTTCAGTGCAGATGCAACAAAATGTTTAGAACACAATCTCATTGTTTTGGTTATTTTTGTATTTGGCAAACCCATTTGTTCCAGCCATTTTCTGTCGGATTCTCCATCGGATGGAAATCTTAGAAGTAGTTACATTATAATATAAATATATAAATAGATGATATTTACTTTGGCAGTTTATTTCAAAGTACTTATTTGTGCAGCTTCAAATTTTTCGATAAGTCGGACTTTCTTCCGCAGAAAATGCACTGGAACACCATGTTAACAACCAATGATTTTAAATATCGCGCCATATTGGTGTCACAAAACCTCAATTTTGACCAACATGGCGGCGCCCATGTGGGAACGCGCCGTAGAGGTTAAGTCCAATCCAGTGTTATAATAGAGATCAGTGGATCACAGCTAAGCGACTGGAGTATCAACTACACAGTGTTCAGAAATGCAAAACAAACGATGTTTAATCTTTTATATACGACCGCACAAAAGAAGCTTAATTTATGCATCGATTAGTATGCGTAAACCTTTACTTTTCAGTGCACTAGTACTGAAAAGTAAAGGTTTACGCATACTAATCGATGCGATAAATGACTAATGCATTTTAAATGGGAGTTACTTTTTTAAACATTTATCTAATACCTCACCTAAAACCGTCATTTATGCACTGATTAATATGCGCGCAGATCTACTTTAAGTGTTAAAATGGACAATGCATTTTATATAGGACTTACTTTTTTAAACACAACAGTTTTAATCATCTGTCATTTTATTCCTAAGATATTTTTGACACAGCAATATTTTACACCGTACACATATGGAATTAGGCGATAGAAATGACTTTTACAAATAGTTTATAACAAACTTCATTTGTAGTTATTTAAAATATTGTTTTGACTGCTGAATGCAGAAAACAAGAACCTTTTATCTGAAATCAATAAATAATAAAATAAATTAATAATAAATAATCTCGAGATTTTCGCCAATCCGCACATTTGTTTATTATTTTCTTGTTAATCTTGTTCAAGGTCGTAGCCAGGGGGATAATCCCCCCCAATTTAAAAAATGTTAGATTTTACCCCCCCCCAATTTTTTTTTCTGGCTACGGCCTTGATCATGTTGATTACTAATTTAAGGTAATTCTAATTCTCTTGCATCGAGGTCGCGCAGCGACCCCAGACAAATTTTCTGGGCTTTTCTAAACTCGAAATTTTACTTCATGCGTCACGCGTATAAAACAGTGATTTAACGACAAATTTAAAAACACACTAAAGACATTTTTCATGTTAATCCTCACAATTCGAATTATTTTTGACGATTCAAATCCTTTTGTAAGTATTCGAATGATTTTATAAATATTCGAATCCTTTTATAAATATTCGAATCCTTGTATAAGGATTCGAATCACCCACATTTAGATTCGAATACGAATCCTCTTAAAATAATGTAACGAATCCGGATCACGACTCCAGTTAAACTAAAGTATTCGAATGCCTCTTTTGAATCCTCTAAAAGAATTCGAATCCTGCCCAGCTCTGCCAGATACCTACGATTCATTGAATGGTGAATGCGCCGGGCAGGCCGAAATATTCAGTGCTATTCTGCATGCGAAATGTTTAATTTAACGTAGATACGAATATTCTTAACATCACAGGCTAAGCGAGTAATAGTAATTGGGCGAGTATCAATTACCAATATGTATACTTAGATTGTGAGGGTTAAATAATAACTTATGCGTTAAATTTAACATTGCACGTACGGAATTACCCCTGATTGTATGTATAATAATAATAATAATAATTTATTTCTCAACAAGCATAGCCTAATTACAAAGAAATATATATAAACTAAATATAGGTATACAGTGTAAGTGAGTAGGGTACAAACTAATAAGTTGATTAACAATTTCAGAAAACACATTCGGTAACATCACACATAAACTGTTCTATACAGGGTGAAAAAATATCGACAAAGCACTGAATTTCGTGATAATTTCGCAGCATTTTATATAATGGGGAAAACATATAGTGATTAGTACGAGGCGTCGTATAATTAAATGTTTGTTTATATCTATGTAAGTATTTCACATTCATATGAAATTTGGGCATTTTCTTTCAATAATCCTTTTCATATTGAGTTCTGAGAAGGATTAATAAGTAAATACGTCTTTTTTTTACTTTCTTGAATTAATTTCTTATCTGGCACTTGGTGTAACATATTAGAATATGTAAAGTTTATTTAAATTAAAAAACACTTGGTATTGCTTCACAAATTACAACTTTATTTCGACTGGTTTCGGTTTGTTAGACCATTTTCAAAGGCATGTGACTCCTTTGAAAATGGTCAAACAAACCGAAACTAGTTGGAATAAAGTTTTAATTTGTGAAACAATAATAAGTGTTTTTTTTTAATTTACATCTTTTTTAACGTCTTTTATAGGTAAACAATTAAGATATAGACAAAAAAATTTAAACGTATGTATTCTAAAATTCTAATTTTTGGCCATGTATTATTATGTACATTCAGGAGCGTAGGCTACTGTAAAGCAGCACATATCGAAGCAGTATATTTTCAAATTTACTTTAAATCAGTGTTTTACACGCGTGGCGCATGAAGTAAAATTTCGAGTTTAGGAAAGCCTGAAAATTTGAGACATTGTCATCTGAATTTGATTTTTGCATGAATAAATAATAAATGTTAAGATATGGCAAAGAGTATTATTATTATCAATCTCTCTAATTACGTTTGCAGAAAATATAATGGAATCTCGTCGGTGCTAGAGCTGTTAATGCTTAGTGAAAATAAACGCCAACAATTGAGAAATTGTGATCTCACTTTAATTTTTGCATAAATAAATAATCAATGTTAAGATATGGCAAAGAGTATTATTATTATCAATCTCTCTAATTACGTTTAGAGAAAATATAATGGAATCTCGTCGGTGGGAGAGCTGTTAATGCCTAGTGAAAATAAACGCGGAACAAGCGTTCTATATGTATACTGACTGCTGTATTGGTGAGAGTAGGGAATTTCGCGGCGCATGCCCTCGCCTTCAGTCACGGGGTCATGCCGTAAATTAATTCACAATTATATTCGAAACAGAATTTTCAGACGGACAGTAGACGGACGGAACGGTGCGTGAGTTGTTCATTGTTTTACAAACAGTGCCGGATTTCTAAATAAGCTGCAGTACAAGAGAATTTAAATTACCCTAAGTTGGTAACTAACACGATTAACAAGAAAATAATAGCAAACAAATGTGCGGATTGGTGAAAATCTCAAAATTTATTATTATTTTATTTTATTACTTCATCTTAATGTATCTCATTTTATTATGTCATGTATTTGTGTTTTATACTTATGTTTATATTTTATACTTTTTGTATTGTTCTGACCTGTGTAAACTGATGTATATTGCACCAATAAAAATTATTATTATTATTATTAATTAATTTCAGATAAAAGGTTTTCGGTTCAGCTCCAAGTAATTGTTTTAATTTTTTAAATGTTTTTATCTCATAATAAAACAAATAATAATGTGTCCATCATAGCTCTGTCCTCATTAAAGATATGATGATTTAAATATTAAGAATATAAAAAAGTATTTCAAACTAAATTTGTTCTATTTTTTTTCCTTTAATTATTGCCTGTACAAAATAAATATTTTTTACATTTTTTCGCTATATCTAAGTAAATATTTATCACATCTCAGCAGTATATATTTTCAACTTTACTTTAAATCAGTGTTTTATACGCGTGGCGCATGAAGTAAAATTTCGAGTTTAGAAAAGCCCCGTGAAAATTTGTCTCGGGTCGCTGCGCGACCCTCGACAAATTTTCACGGGGCTTTTCTAAACTCGAAATTTTACTTCATGCTTAGTCTGGGAGTGGAAAACAATTGTTTAAAGCTTCAAACTGAACTTAGAAAAAACAAGGAATATCTAATAATTTGCAGAAATTAGGCTGACTTGGTACGTATTCCAAATTCAGCCTATTTTCTATAAATCTTGAGATATTCCCTGTTTTTTTAAGTTCATTTTAAAGCTTTAAACAAGTGATTTCCACTCCCAGACTAAGCATGAAGTAAAATTTCGAGTTTAGAAAAGCCGCGTGAAAATTTGTCTCGGGTCGCTGCGCGACCCTCGACAAATTTTCACGGGGCTTTTCTAAACTCGAAATTTTACTTCATGCGCCACGCGTATAAATCACTAAAATATTGTGAAATTTATGTATATTCGAACTTCGCTTAAAATCTGTGTTTTATACGCGTGGCGTATGAAGTAAAATTTCGAGTTTAGAAAAGCCCAGAAAATGTCTCGGGTCGCTGCGCGACCCTCGACAAATTTTCACAGGGCTTTTCTAAACTCGAAATTTTACTTCATGCTTAGTCTGGGAGTAGACGACACTCGTTTAAAGCTTCGAATTGGACGATTTTATAAACTATTTAAGTAACTGGTAACTACCCACTGAACACGGAAACATTTTAAATATTACTCGAATGTTGAACATGATACACTCATGATATCTTATAGACTTCACTTCTTTTAGACAATTACGAGACGAGTACGACACGAGCACGACACGAGATGAGCACAAGACGTGCGCGATACAAGACGAGCACGGGGCGTTTAACACACTCTTGTCGTGAACATCTCGTGGCCGTGTCGTGCTCGTATCGTGTTCGTGTCGTTATCGTCTCGTCAAAAGTGTGGTATCTTAAGGAGAGGATATTTTTTTTAGCGATTTTGCATAAATCATAAACTAACCTAAACAGTAAACCCCAATATCCCCCCTGGCTACGGCCTTGCATTTAATCACTTAAGAGGATATTCAGTAATTGAAATCCCAAATCATTCAAAATTGTTTGTTGCTTATAGTGTACATAAGCAACAAACAATTTTGAATGATTTGGGATTTCAATTACTGAATATCCTCTTAAGTGATCTGTGCAATAAAATTAAGCACAAGTCTTATAACTGTTTTTCACAATATTCTGGTTGTATAATTCGGGTCTATGTTAATTGCCTAGCAGCAGTTTCAATAAATAACAAAACACCATAACTTGAAACTAATAATCATAATGATGGTTGCGACCGTAACTACGTGGTAACGACAAGAGTGTGTTTTGTGGTAAAAACATAGTAAGTGTTTGATTCAGTTGAAACTAATACCTTATTTAAAAAACAAAACTATGACTTTTTGAAAAAATAAAGTCAACAAAGCCGAAATAGAAAAACCATCTTCTATTTTAGTTTGATTTCAAATATTTTAATTGTTGTCTAAATGACGTAGCATTTTCACATTAAGGAAATTGACATATTACAAATTTTTGTAACTAGGGAGAGTGATGAGTATCACGTCCTTTTTAAACTAATAAATATTTTGTGTGCTTCATTGCACAGAAGTGTACGTTCACAGTTAAAGTATACTGTGTAAATGATAAAATATTTTTTTTAAATAAAAGCAGTTAGGGCGGTCTTAGATGGACGTTTTTAGCGCGATAGCGGAGCGGGACGGATCGTTTTTTCCGCTCCGCTTTTAGCTGTTATACGGAGCGGATTGAACGCGTTTTGTAAGCGGGTGCTAGCCGAGTTCGCTGCCGAGTCTTCGGTGCCGTCTATCATTCAGTTGTGTTACACTGAGTAATAAGCATGAACGAAATAGATTTAATTGCGTCATATTATTATTTATTTATCCTTTATTATTCGTAGACGTTACTGTATTTATGTATTTAATGTTTTTATAAATATAAATATTACTTACCTAAATTCCACATGCACTCCGCCCACTGAGCAAAAAACAAACAAATACCGTTATATCAACAGTGCACCAACATTAAACGTTGTTTTAATGTTGATAAAACATTACTTAAATGGATTTGTTCCTTGGGCGGTGCCTACATTTCTAAGATAAAACTTTCTGTATCAAACATACTTATAAAATCTCGTTTTTGCGCTAGGATATAGACAATCACTTTTTTTTCCTTTTATTAAACCCGTAACTGGTATACAAATTTCTGTCAAAAATTTGTATACCAGTTAATAAAAGGAAAAAAAAGTGATTGTCTATATCCTAGCGCAAAAACGAGATTTTATAA
Organism: Philonthus cognatus; assembly: GCA_932526585.2. Taxonomy (NCBI): domain Eukaryota; kingdom Metazoa; phylum Arthropoda; class Insecta; order Coleoptera; family Staphylinidae; genus Philonthus; species Philonthus cognatus. Next base: position 140,142,303 of record OW052242.1, read on the forward strand.
GTATGTTATAATTATTAACCTGCTCATTAAAAATAGACTGTGAAATGGGCATTTCCCTAGTATGTTGGCCAATTGGAGAGTCAGGGAAAAGAGAAGCTGCTGGAGGTACAAAATTTACGAGCACAGAGACCGCTTTCAAAAAATGATTATTAATTCTTTTTATTATTTTGTTCTCATCACACTATTTTTACAAGAGATTGGGGGCGATTTTAAATTGTTAGTTATTTTATTTTTCGCAATTTTTAGAAAATATCAAAGATTTTTTAAATATTAAATAAAATTGTACTCATATCTTAGAAATGGAAGTTTACCTAAAAATTTATAATTGATATTTTTTGTTTATTTATTTTTTAATTTTGGACACTTATCTAAACACAAAAATATTTATTTTTGCGTTACGACTAAATATTGTAAGGAAAATATTACGAATTTAACTCGCTTTGGCCGATTTTTTACAAAAATATTGCAAAAAACGCCCGCTTTGAAAACGCGTTTCACCCGCCAGTATAAGAAGGCGCATAAGAAATCATGTGTTAAAACTGAAAACGCGTCCGTCCCGCTCCGCTCAAATTTGAACAAACGCGAGTGCTGGCGTTTTCTCCGCCTCGCACCCATCCGTCTACGGACTCTCATATAAACCTATGTGTTAAAACGCAAACGCTTGCGCCCGCTCACGTTCCGCCTCGCGTTTAAAACGTCCATCTAAGAGGTCCCTTATATTCGTTGACTAGATAAAAAAAAGGTAATGTATCTTTAAGTTTTTTAAAGACACTAAAATAAAACCCATGAAAATGTATGTTATTTTAATATTATTTTAACAATTCTGTTCATATATTGTAGAATACGCTGATGCAAGGCCACCCAACAAACAATTCCCACGTTTGTTTCAGACTGCAACTGGTTGCATTTTTCAAATGCATAAACCATACATGAATCATTCATTATTGTTTGTTTATAATCACACACGCTCAATTTATGTTCGGCAGCGATTTATTTTATCGACCGGGAAAGCTCAGCTTACGGCACACTTATCGTGTAATATTGTTTTATAAGATAAATAACCGATGTTAAGATAGCCATAGATTTTCCAGCCACGGATTTGCCCGGCGCATCCACCATCGATCGTAAATTAAAATAAATGTTTTTCTTAGGCATATTATTAATGAAACAAAGAAAACTAAACTAATTCCAGGCCTAAAAATATAGCTCATCCAAACTTAAATTTATTTTCGTATATAGGCTTTATCAAACACAAATAGATAGTCCTCCCAAAAGCATGTAATAAAATGACCAGATTTCAAACTTAAATTAAAAGTATGTAGTTGTGATTAAAATTATTTCTTTTAACTCTGACGTGTAGCTTAGAGTTTAACTAAGCCATTTAAGCTATAAAATTTTGGCAAAAATGTGAAATGAATTTTTTATAAATTTTTTTTTTCTATCCGAACGACTCCAATAAAATAACCGGATTTAAAACTTAAATTAAAAGTATGTAGTTGTGATTAAAATTATTTCTTTTAACTTTGACTTGTAGCTTAAAGCCTAACTAAGCCAGTTAAGCAATAAAATTTTGGCAAAAATGTTAAATACATTTTTTATAATTTTTTTCCATCCTAACGACTCGAATAAAATGACCAGATTTCAAACTTAAATTAAAAATATGTAGTTGTGATTAAAATTATTTCTTTTAACTCTGACGTGTAGCTTAGAGCCTAACTAAGCCATTTAGTCTATAAAATTTTGGCAAAAATGTTAAATGAATTTTTTATAAATTTTTTTCATCAGAACGACTCGAATAAAATGACCCGATTTCAAACTTAGATTAAAAGTATGTAGTTGTGATTAAAATTATTTCTATTAACTCTGATGTGTAGCGTAAAGCCTAACTAAGCCATTTAAGCTATAAAATGTTGGCAAAAGTGTAAAATGAATTTTTTATAAATTTTTTCCATCCGAACGACTCGAATAAAACGACCCGATTTAAAACTTAAATTAAAAATATGTAGTTGTGATGAAAATTATTTCTTTTAACTCTGACGTGTAGCTTAAAGCCTAACTAAGCCATTTAAGCTATAAAATTTGGGCAAAAATGTTAAATGATTTTTTTATAATTTTTCTCCATCCGAACGACTGGAATAAAATGACCCGATTTCAAACTTAAATTTAAAATTTGTAGTTGTGATTAAAATTATTTCTTTTAACTCTGACGTGTAGCTTAGAGCCTAACTAAGCCATTTTAGCTATAAAATGTTGGCAAAAAAGTTAAATGAATTCTTTATGAATTTTTTCCATCCGAACGACTCGAATAAAATGACCAGATTTCAAACTTAAATTAAAAATATGTAGTTGTGATTAAAATGATTTCTCTAAACTCTGACATGTATCCTAAAGCCTAACTAAGCCATTTAAGCTATAAAATTTTGGCAAAAATGTTAAATGAATTTTTTATAATTTTTTTCCATCCTAACGACTCAAATAAAATGACCCGATTTAAAACTTAAATTAAAAATATGTAGTTGTGGTTAGAATTATTTCTTTCAACTCTGACGTTTAGCTTAAAGCCTAACTAAGCTATTTAAGCTATAAAATGTTGGCAAAAATGTTAAACGACTTTTTTATAATTTTTTTCCTTCTGAACGACCCGAATAAAATGACCAGATTTTAAACTTACATTAAAAATATGTAGTTGTGATTAAAATTATTTCTTTTAACTCTGACGTGTAGCTTAAAGCCTAATTAAGCCATTTAGGCTATAAAATTTTGGCAAAAATGTTAAATGAGTTTTTTATAAATTATTTCCATCCGAACGACTCGAATAAAATGACCAGATTTTAAACTTTAATTAAAAGTATGTAGTTGTGATTAAAATTATTTCTTTTAACTCTGACGTGTAGCTTAGAGCCAAACTATACATATTTTTAATTTAAGTTTGAAATCCGGTTATTTTATTCGAGTCGTTCGGATGGAAAAAATGTATAAAAAATTCATTTAACACTTTTGCCAAAATTTTATAGCTTAAATAGCTTAGTTAGGCTCTAAGCTACACGCCAGAGTTAAAAGAAATAATTTTAATCACAACTACATATTTTTAATTTAAGTTTGAAATCTGGTCATTTTATTCGAGTCGTTCGGATGGAAAAAATTTATAAAAAATTCATTTAACATTTTTGCCAAAATTTTATAGCTTAAATGGCTTAGTTCGGCTTTAAGCTACACGTCAGAGTTAAAAGAAATAATTTTAATCACAACTACATATATTTAATTCAAGTTTGAAATCTGGTCATTTTATTCGAGTCGTTCGGATGGAAAAAAAATATAAAAAATGTATTTAACATTTTTGCCAACATTTTATAGCCTAAATGGCTTAGTTTGGCTTTAAGCTACACGTCAGAGTTAAAAGAAATAATTTTAATCACAACTACATATTTTTAATTTAAGTTTGAAATCTGGTAATTTTATTCGAGTCGTTCGGATGGAAATAAAATATAAATAATGTATTTAACATTTTTGCCAAAATCTTATAGCTTAAATGCCTTAGTTAGGCTCTAAGCTAAGCGTCAGAGTTAAAAGAAATAATTTTAATCAAAACTACATATTTTTAATTTCAGTTTGAAATCTGGTCATTTTATTCGAGTCGTTCGCATGGAAAAAAATTATAAAAAATGTATTTAACATTTTTGCCAAAATTTTATAGCCTAAATGGCTTAGTTAGGCTTTAAGCTACACGTCAGAGTTAAAAGAAATAATTTTAATCACAACTACATATTTTTAATTAAAGTTTGAAATCTGGTCATTTTATTCGAGTCGTTCGGATGGAAAAAATTTATAATTAATGTATTTAATATTTTTGCCAAAATGTTATAGCTTAAATGGCTTAGTTAGGCTTTAAACTACACGTCAGAGTTAAAAGAAATAATTTTAATCACAACTACATATTTTTAATTTAAGTTTGAAATCTGGTCATTTTATTGGAGTCGTTAGGATGGAAAGAATTTATAAAAAATGTATTTAACATTTTTGCCAAAATGTTATAGCTTAAATGGCTTAGTTAGGCTTTAAGCTACACGTCAGAGTTAAAAGAAATAATTTTTATCACAACTACATATTTTTAATTTAAGTTTGAAATCTGGTCATTTTATTCGAGTCGTTCGCATGGAAAAAATTTATAAAAAATGTATTTAACATTTTTGCCAAAATGTTATAGCTTAAATGGCTTAGTTAGGCTTTAAGCTACACGTCAGAGTTAAAAGAAATAATTTTAATCACAACTACATATTTTTAATTTAAGTTTGAAATCTGGTCATTTTATTCGAGTCGTTCGCATGGAAAAAATTTATAAAAAATGTATTTAGCATTTTTGCCAAAATGTTATAGCTTAAATGGCTTAGTTAGGCTTTAAGCTACACGTCAGAGTTAAAAGAAATAATTTTAATCACAACTACATATTTTTAATTTAAGTTTGAAATCTGGTCATTTTATTCGAGTCTTTCGGATGGTATAAATTTATAAAAAATTCATTTAACATTTTTGCCAAAATTTTATAGCCTAAATAGCTTAGTTAGGCCTTAGGCTATACGTCAGAGTTAAAAGAAATAATTTTAATCACAACTACATATTTTTAATTTAAGTTTGAAATCTGGTCATTTTATTGGAGTCGTTAGGATGGAAAGAATTTATAAAAAATGTATTTAATATTTTTGCAAAAATTTTATTGCTTAAATGGCTTAGTTAGGCTTTAAGCTACAAGTCAGAGTTAAAAGAAATAATTTTAATCACAACTACATATTTTTAATTTAAGTTTGAAATCTGGTTATTTTATTCGAGTCGTTTGGATGGAAAAAATTTATAAAAAATATATTTAACATTTTTGCCAAAATTTTATTACTTAAATGGCTTAGTTAGGCTCTAAGCTACACGTCATAGTTAAAAGAAATAATTTTAATCACAACTACATACTTTTAATTTAAGTTTGAAATCTGGTCATTTTATTACATGCTTTTGGGAGGACTATCTATTTGTGTTTGATAAATCCTATATACGAAAATAAATTTAAGTTTGGATGAGCTATATTTTTAGGGCTGGAATTAGTTAAGTTTTCTTTTTTTCATTAATAATATGCCTTAAATTAAGAAAAACATTTATTTTAATTTACGATCGATGGTGGATGCGCCGGGCAAATCAGTGGCTGGAAAATCTATGGCTATCTTAACATCGGTAGATAAATAAACAAATCAAGATAATCAATTAATAATAGCAATACACGATAAGGTAAATAAATCTTGATCTATATGTATATAAGTAATTATAACGATTATTTATTAAATCATTCCACATAACCTTAATTGTATATTTCTTATAGACATCCCCGTTCTCCTTCCGCATATTCCAAGCCCAATCCTTTTCTTAAAATTTCAGCTATAGCTCCATTTGGGGTTGCTTTCTTCAATTTTTAGCCTTGAAAAATTTTTCAATTTGACGCCATACACTTGTCTTGCTTCTATTTGTATTTATTGGTACGGAGTTTTTTTAACAATTTCGTCAATTTCTGCCGTCGGTTTCTCCGAACCGTGCCAATTTTATGACTATAACAAATGTCAAAGTGAAAGCACAGACTACTATTCGTAATTTTATGTCGTAGAAATGAAGCAGAAGAGGCAGAAGAGAGGGAGAGAGAGAGGAAGAAGAGGTAGGAATAGTCGACAATTTTTTCTGGCTATTTCAGTTGTTGATTTTATTAGACACCGTAATCGTAGCAAATTATGACATGCCAACGATAATTCCATTCCAACCTAAAATCATGCATATTTGCTAACAAACAAAATCGCAGAAGTGAAAATGCAAGTGGATATTTTAAAATTATCTTATTTACGTTCTCCATGCCAACGACTGTACGATCGCGCTGAATTAGTGACGTTAAGTTCAATCCGTCAAATCACTACGTAATGCATAATTGTCACACAAATCGTTTCGGAACAATTTCCAAGGAGGAAATTATAAGTAATATAAATTTAACAGTGCCGCTAAATACCAAAAAAAGTAAATCGTCAATTTGGACCCAATTTGAAAATTTTTGCAAGGAACAAAATTTTGACATAACTACGCCACAGAAAATTGATTGATTGATTTTAGAATGACAATACACCTTTGTCATGGAATTATCTTATCAAATACCACTCGAGGTTTGGTTTTGGGAGGATATTTTTTCATTTAATAACTCGTGCGTGGTTTTCCAATTTTACTCGAGAAAACTTGTATAGACAAAAACACTCGAGCTTCGCTCTCGTGTTTTTGTCATCCAAGTTTTCTCTCGTTAAAATTGCTAGGCAACCACGCACTCGTCTAAATAAAAAAATATCCGGCCAAAACCAACCTCTTGTGGTATTACATACGATAAATTTTGACAGATAAAATAAATAATCAACATTTTTAAATAGCCGACTATTATTTTTTTACTAATTTGTCGAGAAGGCTTGCATTTTGATAATTCAAACGAGACCAAAAATGAAGCATTAGTAATCTGATTAAAGCCCGAGAGCTATTGCTCGAGATTACTGATGATTATTGATGCTTGATATGTCGAGTTGGATTTTTTCAAAATGCAAACTTCAAGATAAATTATTTAGTTTTTACTGAGAGTAAAACATCTGCTAAAAATAAAACATAGCCAAAAATAAAGTGATTTCAATTTTGCATAAAAACATACTTTTTTAAAAAAATATATTAATCATTCGAGAAAAAATATTCTCTCTGAAACTGAAATTACAAACGTGAGAAAACCACAAATTTGCTTTAGAATAATATTATTTAAAAATCAATAAAAACACAGTTACAGCTAAGTTCGATTTAAAACTTTTCGACTTTTTTTCAACGAGTGTTGAAAGGTGCGAGAATTTCGAGTTCGAGTGGCACTTGTTGCTAGTGCACGGCACACGGAGCGGAAATGCGTGTGCATTCGACGGAAAATGAGGGGGTTATCTCTGAAATTCACTCGCGATTCACAAGTTTAATTCTAATCAAATTTTATACGCTGGCTGAATCGCAAATATTGACAAACGAGCGATACATGTATATTTATTGATAAGATGTTACGTTTACACATCCGTACATGAATAAAACTATCTTCTGGGAGAAAATACATACTCTTTGATAATGACCTTAATAATAATGATAATATTATATCGTCGGTGTAATTCTAATACCTCGTAACCCTTTTTTTTTGATTTTGGGATTATGAGCTATTCCTATAGTAAAAAATACGCTAAATCGAGTGGAAAATACTTCGTAAGCCATAGAGCAATTAGTGGTTGTGCTGTAGCTCTATGGCTTACGAAGTATTTTCCACTCAATTTAGTACACTTTTTACTATAGAATTAGCTCATAACCTCAAAATCCAAAAAATTGGGTTACAAGGTATTAGAATTACACCGACGATATGATCAATAAAATAAAACCTCTAGAGTGCCATATTTTTATCTTTTTTTTAAATTTATGTTGGCTACACGCTTTAGATGACATATAAAATGTCAGACATAATAATTATAATGTATAATTTCAGAGTTGCCAATCTATAATATTTTCCATGGCACTCTAGCAGTTTTATTTTATTGAACATGCGATACATTTTTTGGGGCTTCGGTGGCCGAGCGGGTAGAAACCCTGCCCACGAATCCAGAGGTCGCGGGTTCGAATCCCGTCTGGTGGAATCATTTATGGGTAATAAATGATTCCATTTGGGTCCATGGATGTGTTGTGTGAATGTAATGTGGCGTCCGAATAAATTTAATTTAAGTGTGTGAATTAGTATAAATTAAAAATTGATAAAAAACAAATAACATAATGGATGATGGCTGTATGGCGAAAGTCGAGGCTAAGGAAGAAACAAAAATCACAAGATCAAAATTAATCAATAAAATAGAATAATAAAATAAAGAATTACCAGAAAAAATGTATTATTTTAAATTTTTTCTGGTAATTCTTTATTTTCTTATTCTATTTTATTGATTAATTTTGATCTTGTGATTTAAGTAAAACAAAGCATTACCACAAATAATATATCATTATTATTATTATCGTCATTATCAGAGTATTTCTTTGTAGTTTCACTGGGAAAGATTATTTTCTATTTTTCTTGTGATTTAACCCTTTCGGCCCTGACGTTGGCATTTGCCACCACTAAAATTTGGTAAACATACTAGAAGGTTTTCTGTTAAATATACAAACATGTATGTATGAGCCGTAACTTTTCCGATAATCGTTTATTTTCTAAATCAGTTTAATTTGATCAGATATGCAGAGAGTTTTTCTTGTAAGTATACATATCGAATATACTGTATACGCTGTAAATCTTTGGATATTCATTGTTTTTAGAAATATTTCAAATTGAACTTTAAAACGAGTGTTTTCCACTCCCAGATTAAGCATGAAGTAAAATTTCAAGTCTAGATATTCGTCGTTTTTACAAATATTTAAAATTGAACTTTCAAACGAGTGTTTTCCACTCCCAGACTGAGCATGAAGTAAAATTTCGAGTTTAGAAAAGCCTGAAAATTTGGTTTGGTCGCGTAGCGCGAAGCGCGGAGCGGCCAAACCAAATTTTCAGGCTTTTCTAAACTCGAAATTTTACTTCATGCGCCACGCGTACTAAACACTGATGTGATTGTGATGTTTAGAATACACATTTTTAGCATACTGCTTTAGTAGAATATTCGGATCTTCACCTAAAATCAGTGTTTCGTACGCGTGGCGCATGAAGTAAAATTTCGAGTTTAGAAAAGCCTGAAAATTTGGTTTGGATTCAAACGAGTGTTTTCTACTCCCAGACTGAGCATGAAGTAAAATTTCGAGTTTAGAAAAGCCTGAAAATTTGGTTTGGGCGCGTAGCGCGAAGCGCGGAGCGGCCAAACCAAATTTTCAGGCTTTTCTAAACTCGAAATTTTACTTCATGCGCCACGCGTACTAAACACTGATGTGATGTGTTGTTTAGAATACACATTTTTAGCATACTGCTTTAGTAGAATATTTCGAATCTTCATCTAAAATCAGTGTTTCGTACGCGTGGCGCATGAAGTAAAATTTCGAGTTTAGAAAAGCCTGAAAATTTGGTTTGGCCGCTCCGCGCTTCGCGCTACGCGACCAAACCAAATTTTCAGGCTTTTCTAAACTCGAAATTTTACTTCATGCTCAGTCTGGGAGTGGAAAACACTCGTTTGAAAGTTCAATTTTAAATATTTGTAAAAACGACGAATATCTGAAGATTTACAGCGTATACAGTATATTGAGATACGTACACGTAAAAGAAAAACTCTCTGTATATCACAGAAAGTAATAAATAATATGCAGTACACAAAACATTTTTTTGGGCACCAGAAAAATTCCAGGGCTGAAAGTATTAAGTAAAACAAAGCATTACAACAAATAATATATTATTATTATCGTCATTCTCAGAGTATTTCTTTGTAGTTTCTCTGCGAAAGATTCTTTTCTATTTTTCTTGTGATTTAAGTGAATCATTTTATTTTGATAATGACGTACTTAATTTTTATAATTTGCCAACAATAAATACATAACAGAAAATGTTGGGTTGGTGTTATAGGGTTTTACAAATAAACAAACGAGTGTTCGAATGTTTACACTTGTTTGAGCTGTTCAAGGACGACCTGTAATTATTTTTCGCTTTTTTTCCCTAAAAGAATAATAAAGGTTTTGTTGTTTTTTTTAATTGAATCACTATCATACAACACTGTCATCTTGACAAGTATGATTGACATTACGTACACATGCACGTAATAGCTTTAACAAGTACATTACGTGCTGACAGCTGATTGCTTACCGTACAACCAAATGACATTTCTTTGATGTACAGGGAGTTTTTCTTTAAAGAATACGTATTCTAAATTCAGCTTATTTTCTTTGAATTTTTAGTTATTCGTTGTTTTTTTTAAGTTCAATTTGAAGCTTTAACCGAGTGTTTTCCACTCCCAGACTAAGCATGAAGTAAAATTTCGAGTTTAGAAAAGCCCCATGAAAATTTGTCGAGGGTCGCGCAGCGACCCGAGACAAATTTTCTGGGCTTTTCTAAACTCGAAATTTTACTTCATGCGCCACGCGTATTAAACACTAAAATATTGTGGACTCTATGTATATTTGAACCTCACTTGAAATCAGTGTTTTATACGCGTGGCGCATGAAGTAAAATTTCGAGTTTAGAAAAGCCCAGAAAATTTGTCTCGGGTCGCTGCGCGACCCTCGACAAATTTTCACGGGGCTTTTCTAAACTCGAAATTTTACTTCATGCTTAGTCTGGGAGTGGAAAACACTCGTTTAAAGCTTTCAATTGAACTCTTTTAAAAAACAACGAATGTCGTAAAATGTGCAGCTTTATTCCTTGTATATTGATCAAGTAGTAATTTCGTTTTCATCATTGTCACTATTAAAAATGATTATAATAAATAAGTTGTTCTTTCATGCTCATCGTTTATTCTGATAGGGCGTAGGTAAAGTATCGTACGTTTCTCGAGTGGTATGGCAATTACATACTCGCGGAATACTGCACTCGCCGCTGCGCGGCTCGTGTGCAATATATCCGCTCATATGTAATATGCTGCATACCACTCTCGTGACATAATATACTATTAAATCCGCTTTATATCTAGAAATAATCTCAGTGGAAAATTAATTCATCTCGCGAAGCGGAGCGACCAAATCATCTTATTATTTCACAAATCATGTTATTATTTCACCTGTATATTTTGAAATGATAACAAAAAGTTGCGAGTTTTTGAAGCGAGGTGAACTTTTTTGAAATTCCCGTCTCGAGCGGGAATCGATGAGAGCTTTATTGGCTTTAATGGGTACGGCAAGAATTCAATTTCGCGCTAGAAAATCTAGTTAACTTCCAATAAATACCGCCTAATGGCGGTACCGAGACTAAAAGGAAAACTCGATACTTCCACATCCGTAATATTCACTCGCAGTATCATAAAATATCACCAATAATATTTCATGTTTTATACAATACTCAATAAATCTGCTCAATATCACACGCGATATATGTATACGAGATTTATTCATGGTATTAATTTACCGATGTGAAGATAGCCACGGATTTTCCAGTCACGGATTTTGGCGCCTCCACCATCACACGAATTATGAAACATATTCCCTAGAATTTCAAAACTTAATAACTCCCAAACCACATATTTTATTTTCAAAATTTCTCCTCTAACTAATTAAACAATATATATAGAGCAAGTATAAATAACCAGAATGTTGTAACTCTTAATTGTTCTTTATTTAAACAAAATATTGCTGTCCCGCATATGTCACCTTTCATACCAAATATTAAAAAAATCGTATCTCTAAAAACTCCTATTTTATTTTACAAATTTCTTGACTAATTGTTTAAACACTATATCTAGAACGAGCATAGATAGTCAAAATGTTGTCACTCTCATTTGTTAATTATTTAAATAATATATTGCTGTCCCGCGTGTAGCACCGTTCAAACCAAATATTAAAAAAATCATATCTTTAAAAACTCCTATTTTATTTTACAAATTTCTTTACTAATTGTTTAAACACTATATCTACAACGAGCATAGATAGTCAAAATGTTGTCACTCTCATTTGTTAATTATTTAAATAATATATTGCTGTCCCGCGTGTAGCACCGTTCATACCAAATATTAAAAAAATCATATATCTAAAAACTCCTATTTTATTTTAGTAATTTCTTTACTAATTATTTTAAAAATATATCTAGAACGAGCATAGATAGTCAAAATGAAGTCTCTCTCATTTGTTAATTATTTAAATAATACATTGCTGTCCCGCGTGTAGCACCGTTCATACCAAATTTTAAAAAATCATATCTCTAAAAACTCCTATTTTATTTCACAAAATTGTTTACTAATTGTTTAAACAATATATCTAGAACGAGCATAGATGGTCAAATTGTTTTCACTCTCATTTGTTAACTATTTAAATAATATATTGCTGTCCCGCGTATAGCACCGTTCATACCAAATATTAAAAAAATCATATCTCTAAAAACTCCTATTTTATTTTAGAAATTTCTTTACTAATTGTTTAAACAATATATCTAGAATGAGCATAGATGGCCAAAATGTTGTCACTCTCATTTGTTAATTATTTAAATAATATATTGCTGTCCCGCGTGTAGCACCGTTCATACCAAATATTAAAAAAATCATATCTCTAAAAACTCCTATTTTATTTTACAAATTTCTTTACTAATTGCTTAAACAATATATCTAGAACGAGCATAGATGGTCAAAATGTTGTCACTCTCATTTGTTAATTATTTAAATAATATATTGCTGTCCCGTGTGTAGCACCGTTCATACCAAATATTAAAAAAATCATATCTTTAAAAACTCCTATTTTATTTTACAAATTTCTTTACTAATTGTTTAAACACTATACCTAGAACGAGCATAGATAGTCAAAATGTTGTCACTCTCATTTGTTAATTATTTAAATAATATATTGCTGTCCCGCGTGTAGCACCGTTCATACCAAAGATTAAAAAAATCATATCTCTAAAAACTCCTATTTTATTTTACAAATTTCTTTACTAATTGTTTAAACAATATATCTAGAACGAGCATAGATAGTCAAAATGTTGTCACTCTCATTTGTTAATTATTTAAATAATATATTGCTGTCCCGCGTGTAGCACCGTTCATACCAAATTTTAAAAAATCATATCTCTAAAAACTCCTATTTTATTTTACAAAATTGTTTACTAATTGTTTAAACAATATATCTAGAACGAGCATAGATGGTCAAATTGTTTTCACTCTCATTTATTAATTATTTAAATAATATATTGCTGTCCGGCGTATAACACCGTTCATACCAAATTTTAAAAAATCATATCTCTAAAAACTCCCATTATATTTTACAAATTTTTTTACTAATTGTTTAAACAATATATCTAGAACAAGCATAAATAATGAAAATGTTGTCCCTCTCCTTTGTTAATTATTTAAATAATATATTGCAGTCGGTGCTATACACGGGACAGTATATTATTTATATAATTAACAAATGAGAGTGAAAACATTTTGACAATCTATGCTCGTTTTAGATATATTGTTTAAACAATTAGTAAACAATTTTGTAAAATAAAATGCAAGATTTTAGAGATATGATTTTTTTAATATTTGGTATGAACGGTGCTATACGCGGGACAGCAATATATTGTTTAAATAATTTACAAATGAGAGTGACAACATTTTGACCATCTATGCTCGTTTTAGATATATTGTTTAAACAATTAGTAAAGAATTTTGTAAAATAAAATAGGAGTTTTTAGAGATACGATTTTTTAAATATTTGGTATGAACGGTGCTATACGCAGGACAGCAATGTATTATTTAAATAATTAACAAATGAGAGTGACAACATTTTGACTATCTATGCTCTCTCTCTATATATATATTGTTTAAATAATTAGTAAAGAAATTTGTAAAATAAAATAGGAGCTTTTAGAGATATGATTTTTTTAATATTTGGTATGAACGGTGCTATACGCGGGACAGCAATATATTATTTTAATAATTAACAAATGAGAGTGACAACATTTTGACCATCTATGCTCGTTCTAGATGTATTGTTCAAGCAATTAGTGAAGAATTTTGTAAAATAAAATAGGAGTTTTTAGAGATATGATTCTTTTAATATTTGGTATGAACGGTGCTACACGCGGGACAGCAATATATTATTTAAATAATTAACAAATGAGAGTGACAACATTTTGACCATCTATGCTCGTTCTAGATATATTGTTTAAACAATTAGTAAAGAAATTTTTAAAATAAAATAAGAGTTTTTAGAGATATGATTTTTTAATACTTGGTATGAACGGTGCTATACGCGGGACAGCAATATATTATTTAAATAATTAACAAATGAGAGTGAAAACATTTTGACTATCTATGCTCGTTCTAGATATATTGCTTAAACAATTAGTAAACAATTTTGTAAAATAAAATAGGAGTTTTTAGAGATAAGATTTTTTAAAATATTTGGTATGAACGGTGATACACGCGGGACAGCAATATATTATTTAAATAATTAACAAATAAGAGTGACAACATTTTGACCATCAATGCTCGGTCTAGGTATATAGTTTAAACAATTTGTAAAGAAATTTGGAAAATAAAATAGGAGTTTTTAGAGATATGATTTTTTTAATAGTTGGTATGAAAGGTGACATACGCGGGACAGCAATATTTTGTTTAAATAAAGAACAATTAAGAGTTACAACATTCTGGTTATTTATACTCGCTCTATATATATTGTTTAATTAATTAGAGAAGATATTTTGAAAATAAAATATGTGGTTTGGGAGTTATAAAGTTTTGAAATTCTGGGGAGTATGTTTCATAATTTGTGGCTGGAAAAGCCATCGGTAGATGGCTTTTCTGTTGAAATACGGGCACCCTGTAGATTATTACAAATGACAAGATCTCAAAAACATAATTATTTCAAAGACTCTTAATTATTACAACTGACAAGTTGTCAAAAACATTTTTATTTTAAAGATTCTCAATAATTATAACTGACGCGTCAACTTTAATAGTCGACGTGATAATGTCGAGAACGTCAACAATACTATTTAAAGGTTATGTTATTAAAATGTATATGTTGCAGTTTTTTGTGATGTTGAGAATTATGGATACTCTGTTAACTTCTAAGATATCTGCCAAAATCGTATCGAATTAGGCTGGATAGTTCAAATGTTATATTAATCAAAACCATTGTCGACGTCAGGAACATTTTAAAAATTTCGGTACATCATTGAATTCAATATTCTTCAATATTCAATATTCTTCCAAAAAATATGATAATCCAAAATGGCAACCATAAGAAAAACAAAAGTTAGCTATGGTCCCTGGGTAAATGTTATAATTATCTTAAAATAAAATAAGTTACTAGACTTATCCTTAAAAAGTTGTAAATGTCTGGATTCAATAGTTTTTGAATAAAAAAATAAAAACGAAATTTCAAAAAATTATTATTGTCGACGTCGACAATGACATTGTCGACATCAGGAACATTGTACAAATAGTCGACGTCGACAATGACATTGTCGACATCAGGAACATTGTACAAATAGTCGACATCGACAATAACATTGTCGACATCAGGAACATTGTACAAATAGTCGACGTCGACAATGACATTGTCGACGTGACATTGTTGACGCCGCCCATCCCTGCTGACAAGTTGCCAAAAACATTACTTCAAAGATTCTTGATTAATATTGTATTCATTGAGGTCTTTGAATCCGTGACTATTTTGTTGTAATGTTTTTGTTGTTGTGTTTTGTTGTGATGTTGATTTAAAAGCAAATACAACAAAAAATAAACATAGGTTGATGAGTTAAATTTAAATTTCAAAAATTAAAACAAAGTACAAACGATACAGATGGCGCAGCTCGCACCCCCGCACGTCCATCCCTTATCCCAACGCTTCCTCCGCCCGTGTGTCAATTATTCAGGATAAAATCGATCCCCACTGTGCGCGCACAGCCCACGAGAAAACCCCACACACGCAAAACCCCACGCACGCAGACCGGAGACGGACCTGGGGGAGCGCACACACGGCACACCACGAAAGCGTCGCGCATCCTCGCGTCATCCTTACCCACCAGTAGTCATCAAGTGCTGGTATGTGGCGAGCATAGGGTAAACCCTTTTCGGTGAAGAGCGGAAAGAGACGTGACCCGATTTTCCCGCATAATGGCCGCACGCGAGTGTGTACACATTACACACGCGGAATACCTTTTTCGAGGTACGAGAGGTATCCTCGAAAAAACAAAATCCCGGAAAAGAACTCACCAGTTGTCTAGAGGATTGTCTCTTGCTGGAAGGCGAGCCGGCCGCCGGTGAGGACATCCTTTTCCGATCCACCGTTTTGTTGTTATCCCCCAAAAAAAAACACACACTCACGGATTGGAAATTACGTACGTGCACTGTACACTCGAGAACGTGTCAGCGCGCTGAGCGTCCGCGAACAGCGCCTGCTGGATGTGGACTAAAAATAAAGACGCGCAGCGCGTTGCGCCTGTTGACGCTTCGCGATTTGTGTTGATTGTTTCACTGGAATTTCCTCGGTTAGAGAGAGGGGTCTGCGGTGGACGTGTGTCGTTGCTTGTTCTGTGCGGTGTCAGAATGCGCATATGCAAGGCTGCGAGTATCGCCATCTCTTGCGCACCTACTCGCGCTCATTGCACCGTTGCCCATCGTGCTGATCACACCCAATTGTGGTTTTACACGCGCGCAAAAAAAAGAACGCGAATAAATGTTGCGATTCTGATTTACTTGTTGAATCATTTTTTGACGTAAAAAACTTTGCTTTTTATTTACTAGTTTGCTTATTTTTTCAATATAACTGCAAACTCGGTTTGAGTTGATCAATTTTTTTCAATTATTTTTATAAATATCAATAAAATCCGACGTTTCGCTGATTTTTTATTACTTCCTAAAGAAAACACAAATTATATGTACCTTATTTTGGGATGGAATATTCAAAAAGTGTACTTTTTCGTCCATTTTTTTAAGTGTACTTTCAGGAAATTCAGGGTGGCAAATCAGGGAAAAGTCTGGGAATATTATTCGTCAGTGAAATCAAGGCCGTAGTCAGGGAGGAGGGGGGTTGTGGGGGTTCAAATCCCCGAAATTTTTAAAATGGTAAATTTGTGTATGTAAAAGTGGCTCTGTAAGAGCAAAAACAACATTTTTAACATTAAACCCCCTCCGAAACGTTTATAACCCCCTCCGATTTTTTTTTCTGGCTGCATTTTTCGCTACATCTCAATAAATATTGATTACCATCACATTTAAGCGTTATATATTTTTAACTTTACTGTAAATCAGTGGTTTATACGCGTGGCGCATGAAGTAAAATTTCGAGTTTAGAAAAGCCCCGTGAAAATTTGTCTCGGGTCGCTGCGCGACCCTCGACAAATTTTCTACGCGGGGCTTTTCTAAACTCGAAATTTTACTTCATGCTTAGTCTGGGAGTGGACAACACTCGTTCTTAGAAGTTTCAAATTGAAGGATCACTAGATTAATAAGTTTATT
Source organism: Philonthus cognatus (assembly GCA_932526585.2). Taxonomy (NCBI): domain Eukaryota; kingdom Metazoa; phylum Arthropoda; class Insecta; order Coleoptera; family Staphylinidae; genus Philonthus; species Philonthus cognatus. Next base: position 140,159,417 of record OW052242.1, read on the forward strand.
ACCATTTTACAAAGGCTACAGCTGGAAGGACCAACCATGGTCGCGGAGACCGAAGGACTACAGGGAATCGAAGTTTTTTTACAAGAAAACAACGAATAGAAAAGGAAGTATCTAATTTTGAAAAAATATCGAAGTTGGGTTGGTTTTCAGTGCATTTTTAACTTCACTTTAAATCAGTGTTTTATACGCGTGGCGCATGAAGTAAAATTTCGAGTTTAGAAAAGCCCCGCGAAAATTTGTCTCGGGTCGCTGCGCGACCCTCAACAAATTTTCTACGCGGGGCTTTTCTAAACTCGAAATTTTACTTCATGCTTAGTCTGGGAGTGGACAACACTCGTTCTTAGAAGTTTCAAATTGAAGGATCACTCTAGATTAATAAGTTTATTACCATTTTACAAAGGCTACAGCTGGAAGGACCAACCATGGTCGCGGAGACCGAAGGACTACAGGGAATCGAAGTTTTTTTACAAGAAAACAACGAATGGGAAAGGAAGTATCTAATTTTGAAAAAATATCGAAGTTGGGTCGGTTTTCAGTGCATTTTTAACTTCACTTTAAATCAGTGTTTTATACGCGTGGCGCATGAAGTAAAATTTCGAGTTTAGAAAAGCCCCGCGAAAATTTGTCTCGGGTCGCTACGCGACCCTCGACAAATTTTCTACGCGGGGCTTTTCTAAACTCGAAATTTTACTTCATGCTTAGTCTGGGAGTGGACAACACTCGTTCTTAGAAGTTCCAAATTGAAGGATCACTCTAGATTAATAAGTTTATTACCATTTTACAAAGGCTACAGCTGGAAGGACCAACCATGGTCGCGGAGACCGAAGGACTACAGGGAACCGAAGTTTTTTTACAAGAAAACAACGAATAGGAAAGGAAGTATCTAATTTTGAAAAAATATCGAAGTTGGGTTGGTTTTCAGTGCATTTTTAACTTCACTTTAAATCAGTGTTTTATACGCGTGGCGCATGAAGTAAAATTTCGAGTTTAGAAAAGCCCCGCGAAAATTTGTCTCGGGTCGCTGCGCGACCCTCAACAAATTTTCTACGCGGGGCTTTTCTAAACTCGAAATTTTACTTCATGCTTAGTCTGGGAGTGGACAACACTCGTTCTTAGAAGTTTCAAATTGAAGGATCACTCTAGATTAATAAGTTTATTACCATTTTACAAAGGCTACAGCTGGAAGGACCAACCATGGTCGCGGAGACCGAAGGACTACAGGGAATCGAAGTTTTTTTACAAGAAAACAACGAATGGGAAAGGAAGTATCTAATTTTGAAAAAATATCGAAGTTGGGTCGGTTTTCAGTGCATTTTTAACTTCACTTTAAATCAGTGTTTTATACGCGTGGCGCATGAAGTAAAATTTCGAGTTTAGAAAAGCCCCGCGAAAATTTGTCTCGGGTCGCTGCGCGACCCTCGACAAATTTTCTACGCGGGGCTTTTCTAAACTCGAAATTTTACTTCATGCTTAGTCTGGGAGTGGACAACACTCGTTCTTAGAAGTTTCAAATTGAAGGATCACTCTAGATTAATAAGTTTATTACCATTTTACAAAGGCTACAGCTGGAAGGACCAAACATGGTCGCGGAGACCGAAGGACTACAGGGAATCGAAGTTTTTTTACAAGAAAACAACGAATAGGAAAGGAAGTATCTAATTTTGAAAAAATATCGAAGTTGGGTTGGTTTTCAGTGCATTTTTAACTTCACTTTAAATCAGTGTTTTATACGCGTGGCGCATGAAGTAAAATTTCGAGTTTAGAAAAGCCCCGCGTAGAAAATTTGTTGAGGGTCGCGCAGCGACCCGAGACAAATTTTCGCGGGGCTTTTCTAAACTCGAAATTTTACTTCATGCTTAGTCTGGGAGTGGACAACATTCGTTCTTAGAAGTTTCAAATTAAAGGACCACTCTAGATTAATAAGTTTATTACCATTTTACAAAGGCTACAGCTGGAAGGACCAACCATGGTCGCGGAGACCAAAGGACTACAGGGAATCGAAGTTTTTTTACAAGAAAACAACGAATAGGAAAGGAAGTATCTAATTTTGAAAAAATATAAGTTGGGTTGGTTTTTAGTGCATTTTTAACTTCACTTTAAATCAGTGTTTTATACGCGTGGCGCATGAAGTAAAATTTCGAGTTTAGAAAAGCCCCGCGAAAATTTGTCTCGGGTCGCTACGCGACCCTCGACAAATTTTCTACGCGGGGCTTTTCTAAACTCGAAATTTTACTTCATGCTTAGTCTGGGAGTGGAAAACACTTGTTAATTTAAAATACATCACAGCTATTAAAATCTGCATCGTCAGATGCCCGTCTTCAGGGGTGATATGTACGCAAATAATAGTTCCTAGGAGTTGCTAAATAAGTGAGTTACTCAACTGTTTCCAAGGCACTCTTTACAATAACCAAACATTAAAATTGTACATATAAAATGTACAATAAACTATAAATGTGGTACATCATTGAATTCAATATTCTTCAATATTCATAATGCCCGTATAATGTCAAAGTTGTAAATGTCTGGATTTAATAGTTTTTGAATAAAAAAATAAAAACGAAATTTCAAAAAATCCGTTTTTTCACAATATCTCAAAAAGGAAAGAAGATATTTCAAATTTGTTTTTGAATTATTATTGGGCCCTAAATTACGCAACTTTGTCCTAATTTAACCGACTCTCTGACTATTCAAATAACCGAGATCCCCATACATTCTGTTGAAATAAGTAAATAAATAATAAATAAATGCGGGCACGCTGTATAGGTTAACTGAACAGCGGTTATAAAAAGCTCTTAATTTTTCATTTATAGACAAAAAACTGAACTTCGACGTCGCACAGTGGGGCCGGGAGGGTCCAAAAGCGCGCATCGGTGTTCTTTCTCGTTTAATTATACTTTTATTGTTAATATTGATATATATTGTTTATAAATTGTCTATAAACTATTTCTCAAGGCTGTTCCGCATCTGCGGAAATTTTTCCGCCACTATTCCGCACATGCGGCAATATATGGAAAAACGATCTAAAATACATTTTTGGTATCTATAAAAGCCGTGTGAATAATTTTGAAAGAAATAATAAATTGTACATAAAACTTACATAACATATATATATATATATACACCACAACTATATTTACATTTTTATTTACATTTACACATTTACATATTTACATATTTACACGTTATTACCAGATTCAAAACTCGTTTCAATCACTCGTCAGTATCGTCGTCCGACGAATCCGACGCGTCGGATTCGTCGGACGTCTGAAGACTCGGTTCTCCGGTGTAGCCTCTGAGCATGGTCGACACCTCAGGGGGCAGGTCCTGCTTTTTCGGCTTCGCTTTAGAAGACGCACGAAGATGCGTGATGTAGGGGTCAGATGTCACCAAAAGTCGGTGGAAGACATCGAACAAGTTGTCAGTCCTCGAGGTTTTTCTGGAGAACTGGCTTCTGAAATTTTTCATGTCCTTATTCCGATGTTCCAAGGGTTCTTCTGATAACGTTCCTGAAAGAAGTACTGTTGAATCGTACATTTCATCCATATGAAAAAAATCAACGTAGTATTTTGGTTAAAGTGAGCTTATGGGTAAAAAGGAAGCCGAGTTACGAATGAATCAAGTGAATAATCAATTTTTTTGCTAAACGGTTAACGATAATTTTAATTGAAAAATCGCTGAATGCCCAATTTCCCCTGATAGGGTGGATAAGTGAGAATTCACTTCCCGATTGCGGAAAACCACATCTTTGGAGAAAGTGCGTTCTAAATTAACCAACAATTTTTTTACCGTATAATGTATGGTACAAATTGCAGTTCTTGTAGCTCTATAGATAGTACTAATCAATATTTCACTATATTTTAAATTTTCCATACCTGTGGGGAGTATGCAATGAGCAATGATGTCTTGTCCATGGCAAAGAACTTTGTGGACAGTGGGGGTCATTATCCAAAAAGGATATCTATCCAGCATCAACTCCAAGGTCTTTTTCGCGTACGAGCCAAATTTTTCCGGATCTAAGAGGCTCGCTACGTTAATTGCGGTCAAAATTATTGCAAATCGTTTGACCGATTCGCTACTAGAAATGCATAATAATTATTAAACTCGAATAAATGTTGCATAATTTGTAGACAAGTTTACATAAATTTAAGCGCATAATTAATAGACACTGAGACTTACTTTGATCTTTAGTGTTCATTCTCAGTATCTGGTATTTGTGTTTGGTCAAACCACAGTCAACAAAAGTTGCCAATGCTTTTTGTATGTTCATTTCCGCAGGAAGTGTTTTGCCCTTGTGATATAGCTTTACAGCCTCCGCGGTGACTTTGGGTTGTTCAACTGCAGCTTCTACCATTCGGGATGATTCTCCTTTACCCTCGCTTCTCAGCACGGACTCAGTGGCGAATGCTAACGTGGAACTGTCCACTTTCCGAAGGTCTAAAACATGATTAAACAAAACTATTAATACAGTTTGCAGTTTAGCTAACAATTTTACAAACCAGCAGTTCGACGTCTTTTTTGGGAAACACTCAAAGCTTGGAAGTCTTTGAGTATGTGCTGGTCTAATGCAGGACGTTTTTTAGGCGACTTCTTTTCGTACAAATTTAGCTTTAGCCAATCTGCGTACTTCTTTTCGAATTTAGGCTTCGACAGACCACATTTTCGGAAGTATTTTTTTAAGTCGGACAAAAACCACTTTGCGCGAGTCGGAATGACATTTGCACCAAGGAGTATCGCATGCTTTTCGATTTTGTCAACGAGAACACTAGACTTCTCCTTGTTGTCAAAAAATGTCTCATAAAAGAGCTTCCTCGAGAAATCTGTCAAGATAATGTGTTTATTGTAGTGAAATTTGCAAATGTATGTATAGTTGAGTGTATAATTAAAGATATAGTAAAAAAATAGTTAAGTACGACAATGCAATAATAGCAATAAATATTTAGATTAAGTTAACAATTTATGGTAAGGTTTCCAGTATAACACCCGTTTTCTAAAATTATTGATAAACTGAACTTTACTGGTTTCTTCTCAAAACCCCTGACATAAAACACACATTAATTATCCATCAAGAAAGACTAATTATTATACACATTGTATAAAATGTCATGTCAAATTGTTCCGGTTATTGTACGGTTTACAACAAAATTATACAAATTTACTTACCTGGTTTTGCCATTTCACTATAACCGCAAGAAGAAACTGACCCGTTACAGTGTCACACACTTACTGAAAATTGTTTTTCGAATTTTTAGTTTCGAGCTCAACGTCGCCCGAGACAAAAAAAATAAACAAAGGAGTCTGAAATACCAGGATAATATAATCATTTATTAATTAAATCATTCATTAGTGCGTTTGCTTTAATTTGTCCGGAATTGTGTTGTGCTAGTAGAGACATTTTAAGTAGTTGTAAAATTATCGTTTTTCAAAAAATCCCGCCATTTTCGCGGGCGGTGATTGGCGGTAATGAAACTTTACTGACATATTCCTCTCTTCAGGGCTTTCCACCCATGTAAGTTTCGTCATCCTTCCTCATCCTTCCCATAAGTTATAACATTTCAAAGATGACGGAAAAATGTTCCTTAAATTATACCATTAAAAAAATGGTGCCATTTTGTTAGGTAGCAATTTGCGGCAATGAAAGTTATATGAAAATATCTCTGGTTCAAGGGCTGTCAGCCCCTAAAGTTTCATCCAGATCCCTCAATGCACTTACAATTTATTGCTTTCTAAAGTGGTCAACATATTCCCATGATTTCGGTTGGGACTTCAAAATCGAAGCACTTTAAATTGTTCACACTTCGACATAAATAAAAATGGAGGTTTCTGATGTTTGCAGTGCTTATCTATGGGATCTTCTGAATGGGATACAACCTGCAAATCGAAATTTGTAGGACTTTTTTGTTTCATAGCCATGCGCGCTTTTGGACCCAAACGGCCCCACTGTGCGTCGTATTTAAAAAAAAAAAAATCTGAAATCATGTTTCTTTTCAAATAAAAATATTTTGACGAGAACCAGAAACTTATGATTTTTAATCGACTCTCTATCTCTTCAAATAACCGAGATCCCCATACATTCTGTTGAAATACGGACACCTTGTATTATTTACATAAATATTATATTATACAGAGAGTTTTAAGTAACACCGAACATGCCAGAAAATGTTCACTGTAAATTTTCCTATGTTCGATTTGTTCTGGGACGCATCAAAGCACTGAGTGCAATGTGATTGGCTACGATTTCCAATGGTAATATAGTCAACCCAATTTACATTCTTCTGGGTGTGATTTCATTGGTTACGATTTTTAGTAGTTCTAATGCAAATTAGGACTAATGTAAATAGGGTACATGTAACGTTAAAATATAATATGTCAGTTATTAAATCTTGTGCGTTTATAGTAAGTGCAGTGTATGGAAATATGGAACATACTTTTTTATCCAAAGCAAGACATCGGCATTTCAAGACAATCAAGATTAATACTGTCGTGAAGCATATAGGGAGTTTTTATTTTTAGTATACGTATTCGAAATTCAGCCAATTTTCTGTAAATCTTTAAATATTCATTGGTTTTTTTTAAGTTTAATTTGAAACTTTAAACGAGTGTTTTCCACTCCCAGACAAAGCATGAAGTAAAATTTCGAGTTTAGAAAAGCCCCGTGAAAATTTGTCGAGGGTCGCGCAGCGACCCGAGACAAATTTTCTGGGCTTTTCTAAACTCGAAATTTTACTTCATGCGCCACGCGAATAAAACACTAAAATATTGTAAAATTTATGCATATTCGACCTACACTTGAAATCTGTGTTTAAGGCTGGTCGTCCACTGGAAGCGACAACACGCGGCTACGCACTCACGCGACACAAGCGACAATGGGCGTATATGCGCGACAGATCCCGATGTGTGTAAGGCCCTTGTCCCACCAAAGCTACGCGACAGCGACGCGACAACGACACGATTTCGACATGACACAAGCAGGCGACATGGTGTTGTCTCACCAAAACGACGTGTTTTCTACATTCAGTTCAGTGAACAATGTCATCAAGTGAAGACGACGATTTGATTGCAATGTACTGGTACTTACAAAATAGAAACAAATCTAGAAAGTCTAAGAAAAGGAAATGGTGGGTGCATCCTTTTATTTCAAGAACCCAAAAAAACAGAATGTTTGTTGCTGCTAAGGAACTCGACAGTGGGTGTCTGTCGAGTTCCTTAGCAGCAACAAACATTCTGTTTTTTTGGGCTCTTGAAATAAAAGGATGCACCCACCATTTCCTTTTCTTAGACTTTCTAGTGAAGTTTAAATTATTTTACCGGATGTCAAAAGAACTGTTTCTTGAGCTGGTTGAAAAAGTCAGATTTCACGTCCAAAAGAAAGATACAAATTTCCGAAAAAGTGTGAGTGTTGAAGAAAGGCTGTTAATAACGCTAAGGTAAGCAAATAATATTATTTCTAACGTGCAATTTCTGATCACTCACCAGTGATGAGAACTGTTATATAAATTAACAAAAATTGTATAGTACTGTATATTACTTTTATTGCGGAAAATATGTATAATCTACAAAGTTAAATTAGTAATTTGGTGGAAGGTTAGATGTGTTGTTGTTGTAGGAGAGAGGCCATTGATTTCCGCTGGAAATATCGTTTGGCTCACGCGAATTCGTGGTGCTAGTGTGGTTTGCCCACCGATTTTCAACGTCGGTATTGCTAGGTAAAGGTAAAGGTGCCCTGGTTGTATTTCTGCTGGACCATTCATTTTCGTCGTGGGTGCTTGCAGTTACAAGAGGTGCAGGAGAAGGAGTTGTAGTCAGACTACTTTCGTTTGTCCATGAATTTAGGTTGTAGGTGTGGATAGATGATGCAGATGAAGGCTTACTACTAGTATGGAATGTAGGTGATTGTCCATAATTTGCGTTGGATGCTGTCACTGAAAGTGGTCCATCTAAAATGTCGTCAATGAGATACATTACTTGTCTTTTAAATCGTCTGTTGAGGGTTCATCTGATTTACTTCTGGTAACAAACTCAATAAGAACATTTGATTTGGGTCCACATTTTCACTTCTGTTCTTACGACTTTCACAGAACTCGACAAATGTTCTATCAACATCGAGTACTTCTGACTTTCGTTTTTTAGCCTTGTTTTTAGCTGTTTTTTGAACGGCGTCTCCTCTTTTAATCACTGGCTCTGTAGGTTCAATCACATCAGCTTCAGTGTCCTCCACTGCAATCTCATTTTGCACCTCAAGATTTTCGGATTCGGATTCATTTCCACTCTCAATATTTTCCGTGCCTCTAGCAACTGGTGATGGTAAATTTCCTTGTGTGTCGGAGTCCGGGGCATTCGTCTTTACAAATGGCAATAAGAATTGCATGCTGTCGTTTAAATAGTATGGCTTTTTAGATTTAGTCGATGATCCACTTGGAGCTGATTTTAAATTCCTCACAAACGCTGATCTTATGTTTTTCCATTTTTGTTTACAGGTGTTTACTGCAACACAAAGTATATACAGTTGTTTCTCAAAATTATTATTTTACGAAATTGAGTTTTACAAAATTTATCACATAGTTTTTTTATGTGTGATATAGTTTGTTGTTTTTTACAGATATCTTGCCACGGGATGTACCTTCAGTTCTCTTGCGTTTTATTTTTCTCGAGGACATAACACTATTGCAAAAATTGTCTTTGAAACAACAGAAGCTATTTGGAAAAGTTTACATGAGCAATATATGCCAATTCCCAAACGAAATCAGTGGAAAATAATAGCAGACAGATATGAAGAATTGTGGAACTTACCAAACTGTCTGGGGTCGATCGATGGAAAACATATACGAATTCGAAAAATGCCTAGAACTGGTTCTGAAAATTTTAATTACAAATCGTTCCACTCCCTTGTCTTGATGGCTTGCAGTGATGCTGACGGGAATTTCATTATGATCGAAACTGGGTATGCTGGGAGAAATAGTGATGAAGGCATTTTCAAAGCGTCACGAATGGGTCAGTGGATACAACAAGGATTAGATTTGCCAGAACCCAAGCCTCTGCCTCGTGATGAAACTGGTCAAAATTTTCCGCATTACTTTGTTGCTGACGAAGCATTCCCGCTTCAGAAATATCTTATGCGACCATATCCGAAAAGAAGACTGAATAACAAGAATCGAATATTTAATTACCGACTAAGTAGAGGCCGCAAATCTATTGAATGCTCGTTTGGCATGATGACACAAAAGTTTCAGGTGTTATTGACTGCGATTCGTTGCAAAACAGTGAAATTTGTTAATCATATTATTCGAGCAGTGTGTATCCTCCATAACTATGTTCGCATAAGAGAAGGAAGACCGTATTTAACAGAGTATGATGTAGAGGAGGAGGGGGAAGACGACACTAATGACAGATCATCTGACATGTCTGTAAATGAGCAAGAAGTAATTACTCTTTGTGACAGATCAAATGCACAAACTTTAAGAGATTATTTATCCCAGTACTTCCTACGGGCACCTCTATCTTGGCAATGGAAATATACCATTAACAATTACAACCTTTTTTAAATTTACAACGCAAGTTTTTTTTACAAATAAAGTATTAATAAATAATTTACCTGTGTCGTTTACTTTTTTGGCTACTGCCGCCCAAGCTTTTTCGGTCACATCTTTTCGAGAATATTCTGCTGACCTATAATTGTATAAGCACGTATATTCTTCTACAGCATCAACTAATTTTTCATTGAATTCCTGTTCATTTTTCTGTTGGGCCGTGATGTTCATTTTCCTTTTCCGCATTAAACGCAAAGCATCACCGCACACACAGCTTGGATGTTGCTTCGCAACTGACCTGTCGAGTCGCTCGGCAACATGAAACCGACACGCAGCTTAGATGTTTCTTTGCTGGAGCGTTGGTGGGTATACAAACCATGGGTTAAACACGAAAGATGCACGCTGGCGACATCACGTCGTTGTCGCGTCGCTGTCGCGTAGCTTTGGTGGGACAAGGGCCTAAATCCAATGAATCTCGTCCAGTGCAAGCGTGCGCGGACATGCTGATTCTCGCGACGAGCGTGAAGCTGCGTCAGATCCCAAGAGAATGGGATCCGTCGCTCATAGCCGCGTCTAGTCCTGTGTCTTTTCTTTCTACTTTGTCTTCTCTAAGTCTAACCTTACTTTTTTCTGATAACAATAGTTCTAAATACGTTTATCATTCTTAATTTCTTACTAGGTAGGTGTATATATTTAACATCTTTATTGACAGAATTTTCGTATAAAAAACATTTAAATATTTTAACTACAATAAATTTGGTACATAAATAATTTTCTGCCAATCGGCTATCGACCATTGGTCTTTCCGCCTGAATTTGTTTAGTTTTGTCTCTGTCATTTTATGTTATAGTTGTCTATTGTCTTTGTCTGACTCTAACTGTCATACTGGCGTCGTGATCATTAATGTCTTGTACTTGTCTAACGGCTGTCTCAAACGTCGTGATCATTAATGTCATGAAGTGAAGAGATGAATTCATAAATTGTGGTGCAGGGGAATTTTCGTTTAGGGGCAATATTTTTATTACGAGGGATACAAAGGGTTTTAAGAAGATTGTAATAAAAACGATTAGAGGCAAATTTTTGGGAAAGTTGGTTGAGGCGGTTTTCTATCGGAAGTATTTTTGTTAGTTCGTATAGGAGGGTGTTTGAAGGATTATGTAGAGGATTTTGTGGGTGTCTTATTTTTGTTAGCACTCTGAGGGCCGATCTTTCAGCAATTTGAATATTTTTTAGGGAGCAAGGGTGTGGATTGTGAAAGAGGATTGCAGCGTAGTCAAGCAAAGGGCGGCATATCATCTTATATATATTGACTGCTGTTTCAGTGCTAATGCCTTGTTTCCTGAATGTGAGATTTCTAAAATACGTCGCCCTTTGTCTGATCTTTGCTTTAAGAATTGAGGAGTGGGTTTTGAAGGTAAGTTTAGTGTCAAAGGTTATGCCTAGGTATTTACAGGAGTTTGAGGGGCGGATGATGTGGTTATTTACTGATATTGAAAATGGGGATGAGTTGGGTCGGTGAAATGGAATTAGGAGCTGTGATTTGTTGGGATTTATAGAGATTCGCCATTTAGCGAACCATGTTTGTATGGTGTCTATAAGGCCCTGTAGAGTGCTAAGTGCTATGGGGAGAGTGGAGGCATGTGCTATTAAAGCCGTGTCGTCTGCGTATAATAAAGGATAAGCGGATTTGTTAAGGTATTTTGGGTCATGGTAGGTGTATTTAACAGTATATACTATAAAATAAATTAGAATATTATAATTTGAGTATTTTTTATAAAAAATATATTTTGGAATTCCAATCATACCCCTAATTAAGTAGGGATTTTCCAAAAAAAAATCCAATAAAAATGTACAACTCTCTTGACGCTGCCGACAAACTGAGCAGCGCGAAGTCAAGTGCAGTGTACGACCCCTGTCGCGTGTAGCCGCTAGTCTTGCAGCCGCTTGTCACCGCTCGTATCGCGTGAGCGCGTAGCCGCGTGTGGTCGCTGCTAGTGGACGACCGGCCTTATACGCGTGGCGCATGAAGTAAAATTTCGAGTTTAGAAAAGCCCAGAAAATTTGTCTCGGGTCGCTGCGCGACCCTCGACAAATTTTCACGGGGCTTTTCTAAACTCGAAATTTTACTTCATGCTTAGTCTGGGAGTGGAAAACACTCGTTTATAGCCTCAAATTGCTCTTCTAAAATAGAACAAGAACATTTTCTTTTAGGTAGCCATGCATAAGCTGCAAATCTTTCGACATCCGTTGTTTATTGAAAGAGCTTAATTTGAAACTTTAAACGAGTGTTTTCCACTCCCAGACGAAGCATGAAGTAAAATTTCGAGTTTAGAAAAGCCCCGTGAAAATTTGTCGAGGGTCGCGCAGCGACCCGAGACAAATTTTCTGGGCTTTTCTAAACTCGAAATTTTACTTCATGCGCCACGCTTATAAAACACTGATTTTAAGCAAAATTCGAATATACATAAATTTCACAACATATTTGTTTTATACGCGTGGCGCATGAAGTAAAATTTCGAGTTTAGAAAAGCCCAGAAAATTTGTCTCGGGTCGCTGCGCGACCCTCGACAAATTTTCACGGGGCTTTTCTAAACTCGAAATTTTACTTCATGCTTAGTCTGGGAGTGGAAAACACTTGTTTAAAGCTTTAAATTGAACTCTTTTAAAAAACAACGAATGTCGGAAAATTTACAGCTTATGCATGTTTACCTAAAGAAAAAAATCAATTCATTGTAAGTTACGCATTCAATAAATTAATAAATTATCTTTATTGAGTATTATGTTAACAAAATAAATGAAAATTGAAATGTTTGCCAAATGAAGCAGCACACCTAACACCCCAACGTTGTTGTGCTGGTAGCGGATCTAGGTGCGGTACTTGCATACCTGCCTCGCCACGCTCTTCAAATTTGGAATATTTATATTTAAAACTGCCGAATGGCAGTTTTGTGACGGCAATTTTGCTGGTACTACACCCAAAGCAGCGTACTTGGGGTGGTCCTGATCAAATGGTTTACACAATACGCTGAATCGAAGTTCTTAATAATCTTCAGTGAAATTGAAGCAATGTATAAACATATCTTGAAATATTAGCAAACGGAAGTAACAGGAATCTGTTTTTCTATTATTTTTGCATTTAAACTAAATAATTTCAAAGTAATGTTATGTTTATCTTATATCACTATCTTAATTGTGTATTGATGTATAAAGGAGATTTCCGTTGATAAATGAATAAATAAATAAATAATTCAGTGATCACAATATTTTACAATCAGACTTAAATAATTTAGCAAATTGGTGTTCAAGAAATCATCTTCATCTTAATTTAAAAAAGTGTTTATCTATTTCTTTTAGTCGCCGTAAATGTATTAAATTTGAATATTCAATTAATAATTGTAGATTACCCGGGGTTGACACGGTACGCGATTTAGGTGTAGTTTTTGACAGTCACTTGACCTTTGTTCCCCATTTTATAAATGTTACCAGTAAAGCTTATTGTACGCTTGGATTTATTAACAGATTTTCCAAACAGTTCTCTTTGGATACGATTAGGACTCTGTATGTTTGTTTGGTAAGACCGCAGTTAGAATACTGCTCGGTTATCTGGTCTCCTAATTACAAAAACCATATTGAGTCAATTGAGAAAGTTCAAAATAAATTTCTATTGCTGGTTTCATTTAGAATGGGCATTGGTCGGGTGCAGTACAGTCGGTCGCATATCCTGACTACAATAAACTTAAAATCCCTACAATACCGAAGGGTAACACTGGATATGTGTTATGGATTTAAGCTGATAAATGGACTTGTGAATTCCAGTCATTTAATTTCTTTATTGAATTTCAATTTCTTTTTAAATACAACTGTTCGCAACAGACCATTGTTCAGGTTAAACTTCCACCACACAAACTATGGCAGTCGTAGCTCGGTTTCACGCATAATGTATTTCAATGTTAAATCCAAATTTTATAACATTTTCAAACTCATATAATGTGATTAAACGCCACTTATCTTTCATTGATTTGGATGTTATTATAAATTACTAACATTTCTTCCAAGTGTCTCAGAGAAAACCAAATTAATGGAAAACTGTTAAAAATTATAATGTGCCTTTATAAAAAAACAGAAAGCAGAGTAATATGGAAGAATAACATATCGGAGCCCTTCGAAACAATGGAAGGAGTAAGACAGGGGGGCAGTCTGAGCCCACTACTATTTGTTGTCTTCATGGATTCCATTATTAAGAAAGCAGAATCATCAACAAAACCATTTCAACTAGGATATAGAAATTTAAGTATTGTGAAAATTACAACTTGTGCATTTGCAGATGATGTAGTTATATTGGCTAACAGTGAAAAGGACTTACAAGACAATTTAAACACCTGGAACGAGTTACTAACAGAAAAAGGAATGAAACTAAATAAGTCAAAAACGAAAGTAATGGTAGAATCAAACGACAGCAGGACAATGGATGTGAGAATGGGTGGTATACCAATTGAGCAAGTAGTGGGATTCACATATCTGGGGGTATTTATAGATAATAAGGGCAGTACGACAGCTGAAATATCAAGAAGGTTAGACAGCGCAAATAAGTTATATTACCAACTTAATAAAGGATTGTTAAATAGAAGGGAGGTATCGCCGCAAACCAAAATCAAAGTGTATAAAGCCTTATATCGGCCTATTTTTACATATGGTTGTGAGTCTTGGATACTGAATGATCAAGAGAAGAGCAGATTAACAGCAGCGGAAATGCGCTACTTACGAAAAGTGAAGGGAGTAACTAGAATGGACAAAATCAGAAATGAGTATATAAGAAAAGATCTAAAGATAGAATCTATTGAAACGTTCATCAATCGAAGGCAACTGGCATGGTGGGGACATATCCACAGAATGAAGCCGACTACACAAACAAGAGAAATTTGGGAGACGAGGGTTGAAAGGAAGAAGAAAAGAGGAAGGCCAAGAAAGACATGGAACAGTGGTATAGAGAGAATACTAGAAAAAAATGGAACATCCTGGAAAGAAGCAAAGACAATCACACAGGATAGGAAACGATGGAAAGAATACATCCAGAATTGCTGCTAATTTAATTTTATATTATTTTTTTCTTTGTTCTTGAAGTATTATATTTTTGTTGAATGCTGTTGTTGTTAAACCTTACACCCCATGAGGGTATTTTGGGATTCGAATATATATATATATACTAACATTTCTGTTTAGTTCAATTTATTAAGTGTTGAGCGCGATATTTATATATTGTAATTTATATGTACCTATTTTTTGTAATACTGTAAAAAGGAGAAATCCGTAAATAAATAAATAAATAAAATCTGTTCTCCTCTTTCTCATTTTTCTTTTCTGTCTAATATTAAAATTCCATTAGTGATGTAGGCGATTAATGAATGACACTTTTCATTTTGACGTTAAATGTAAGTTGCGTTAGAACTACTAAAATCAGAGCCAATGAAATCGCACTCAATGCTTTTATGCGTCCCAGAACACATCGAACATAGAAAAATTGACATTGAATATTTTCTGGCATGTTCGGTGTTACATAAAACTCTCTGTATGTATGTTTGCTGGGATGAATCATTTATTGTTCACGTTTCATTATAGGCTTTGTAACCTTACTTTTTGATTATTCCTCGTATATTAAGCATACATATATTTTTACATATTATTTACATAAATAATATATGTATGTATGCTGGGATGAATCATTTATTTACTTTTTCCTACTTTTAAAAATGAAAGAGATACGGAATTCTTGTTTTTAATCTTTAATTAATTCAATTCCCAAAACAATTAATCCTTCATTTTCTTGAATCAATGTCACATCCAGCACTTGATTATTTTCTCTTTACCATTTCCAAAATTCATAAAAGATCACAAACAAAAACATTTGATTACGATTTCACGAATAGTATCGCAATTCTATTATTGTTAACAATTGGGGAATTCTCGTTTACGAATTACATCGTCCCATTGAGAAAAACACCAACAAATAACGTTATATCAACATTTTAGCAACATTAAACGTTGTATTAATGTTGATGAAACATTACTTGCTTGAGTTTGTTCAGTGGGGCACTACAATTCCAACAAAAACAATCTTCATCTTTAATTAATATCTCACTTAACCCGACGTGAAACATTTTTGAATCTAATACTGGATGATTTAAATTAAATTAAAATTAAAACACTTGGTTTGTTTTATTTATTTATATTTTCTCCGACTAGTTTCGACCATTGGTACTACAAATCCAACAAAAACAATCTTCATCTTTAATTAATTTCTCACTTAACCCGTGGTGAAACATTTTTGAATCTAATACTGGATGTTGATAATGAAGGTTTAAATTAAATTACACTTGGTTTGTTTCACAATTTTTTACTTTACTATTTACTCGACTAGTTTCGCGTTTTACAGCATTATCAGGAGTGGAATATTTATATTTAAAACTGCCGAATGGCAGTTTTGTGACGGCAATTTTGCTGGTACTACACCCAAAGCAACGTACTTGGGGTGGTCCTGATCAAATGGTTTACACAATACGCTGAATCGAAGTTCTTAATAATCTTCAGTGAAATTGAAGCAATGTATAAACATATCTTGAAATATTAGCAAACGGAAGTAACAGGAATCTGTTTTTCTATTATTTTTGCATTTAAATTAAATCTGTTCTCCTCTTTCTCATTGTTCTTTTCTGTCTAATATTAAAATTCCATTAGTGATGTAGGCGATTAATGAATGACACTTTTCATTTTGACGTTAAATGTAAGTTGCGTTAGAACTACTGAAATCAGAGCCAATGAAATCGCACTCAATGCTTTTATGCGTCCCAGAACACATCGAACATAGGAAAATTGACATTGAATATTTTCTGGCATGTTCGGTGTTACATAAAACTCTCTGTATGTATGTTTGCTGGGATCAATCATTTATTGTTCACGTTTCATTGTAGGCTTTGTAACCTTACTTTTTGATTATCCCTCGTATATTAAGCATACATATATTTTTACATATTATTTACATAAATAATATATGTATGTATACACCGTTCCATTTGTTTCTGGATCTCGCCTAGCCATGCTTTCGTGTTGTTATGTTGCAGTATCAACATTTACATTTTTTATTAATTGGCACTCCTGGTTCCTTATTTTAACAGTGTTGCAATAATTTATGATATAAGTAATCCTCTTTTTAATTTTCAAGAGGTTTATTGTTAATCTTGCAACAATTATTTCGCCACGCGGTCGCTTCTTCGAGCATTTTATTATTAAATCAAATTAATCTAGTGTTGCAATGCTGTGTCAATGTCAAAGTGAAAAATAATTTCAGGCACATATTAAATATTAACATGCCAAAGATTATCTCTGAATCAAAAAGGTTACAAATTCGGATGACTGGACAAAACACATGGGGAACCTTTCTTTTGGAAAAATTCCTCCTTTTATTATTTCGCTTGGGGAATCTGGCTCAGAACAAACATCAGAAGATTCAGATGCAGGTTCTCTTGACTAAATAATAAAAGTGGAATGAGGGCTTAAAAATTGTTTGACATGAAAATTATCAGTATCACAAGAGGGTAGGAATAAATTTGCAATTCTACAAAAAAATACTGAGGGCCAACAGAAGAGAGAATGACGAAAATTAAGGTGGATGGATGGAGTTGATCAAAATGTGTTAACGGGAAGACCCAAGCGAGAAATACAAATGGATGACGAAATAAGTTGGCTCTGCAAACGAATTCATTATATTTGTTATATACAATATTATTGCTGTGTTTGTATGTACAAAAACCAAGTAGTAAATTTTGTTAATCTTAAAACTGCATATTATTATCCTTTTATATCTGAAAATTTGTAAAACAGGCAACAGTGTAAGATCACAATAGTCAGAAATTATAACCTTAAAATCGAACATCTGACAGTGACATTTAAAAACCCTGATTTAAAACACAACCAGCCCCATTTACAATACTTAAACTGTCACTTTTCCATAGCTAGGCGAGATCCAGAAACAAATGGAATATATTATATGCTGGGATGAATCATTTATTTACTTTTTCCTACTTTTAAAAATGAAAGAGATACGGAATTTTTGTTTTTAATCTTTAATTAATTCAATTCCCAAAACAATTAATCCTTCATTTTCTTGAATCAATGTCACATCCAGCACTTGATTATTTTCTCTTTGCCATTTCCAAAATTCATAAAAGATCACAAACAAAAACATTTGATTACGATTTCACGAATAGTATCGCAGTTCTTTTATTGTTAACAATTGGGGAATTCTCGTTTACGAATTACATCGTCCCATTGAGAAAAACACCAACAAATAACGTTATATCAACATTTTAGCAACATTAAACGTTGTATTAATGTTGATGAAACATTACTTGCTTGAGTTTGTTCAGTGGGGTACTACAATTCCAACAAAAACAATCTTCATCTTTAATTAATTTCTCACTTAACCCGTGGTGAAACATTTTCGAATCTAATACTGGATGATTTAAATTAAATTGAAATTAAAACACTTGGTTTGTTTTACTTATTTATATTTTCTCCGACTAGTTTCGACCATTGGTCATCTTCAATAATCCTCAATCCAAGAAGATTGTTTTTATTACTAGATGATTTAAATTAAATTTAAATTAAAACATTTGGTTTGTTTCACTTATTTATATTTTCTCTTCAATAATCCTCAATCCAAGAAGATTGTTTTTATTACTAGATGATTTAAATTAAATTTAAATTAAAACATTTGGTTTGTTTCACTTATTTATATTTTCTCTTCAATAATCCTCAATCCAAGAAGATTGTTTTTATTACTAGATGATTTAAATTAAATTTAAATTAAAACATTTGGTTTGTTTCAGTTATTTATATTTTCTCTTCAATAATCCTCAATCCAAGAAGATTGTTTTTATTACTAGATGATTTAAATTAAATTTAAATTAAAACATTTGGTTTGTTTCAGTTATTTATATTTTCTCTTCAATAATCCTCAATCCAAGAAGATTGTTTTTATTACTAGATGATTTAAATTAAATTTAAATTAAAACATTTGGTTTGTTTCACTTATTTATATTTTCTCTTCAATAATCCCCAATCCAAGAAGATTGTTTTTATTACTAGATGATTTAAATTAAATTTAAATTAAAACATTTGGTTTGTTTCACTTATTTATATTTTCTCTTCAATAATCCTCAATCCAAGAAGATTGTTTTTATTGCTAGATGATTTAAATTAAATTTAAATTAAAACATTTGGTTTGTTTCACTTATTTATATTTTCTCCGAAACTAGTCGGAGAAAATATAAATAAGTGAAACAAACCAAATGTTTTAATTTAAATTTAATTTAAATCATCTAGTAATAAAAACAATCTTCTTTACAAATCACATCTTACTACATTTCCAACAAAACGATCTTTGCACAGAGATTAACTCATTAACACACGCATTACTCACCTAATCAACTATCTGGTAAAGAAAAGCAAGAATCGCAAAATCGTTTCGAATGACTCACAAACGACCTCAGGCAATTGGCTTAACGGGGTTTACAATAATAATCCAGTCGACCATTCAGATTACCAACCTTGAACGCCTCATTTTTACTCCCTGAGGTCGTCTGGTCAACTGCTTTGACGTTATCAGTCTCTTTCGTCGCTTCTCGGAAGACTAGATAATTCAACTGGCTTATATAAACAGTAGGAAGGTTGATTGAAAGAGCAGAGTGCGAACAGTTGTCGTGTTAGCAAGATGTACAAGTTTTTGGGTTTTGTTGTGGTTTTTTGGGGGGCTGTTTGCCTTAAGGGGGCAAATGGGCACAGTTATAGTTTGGGAACGTGTCCATTGGTCGAGCCTGAGTCGAATTTCCAGATGAGTAGGGTGAGTTAATTTTTGAGTTTGGATGAGGCATACTGTATATTTGCAACTTAAAAGAATATATTGTTTGTCCTCAAAAAAATATGCTGTAAAATTTCAACTCATTGTTTAATGCCCGTTTGCACCCAAGTCGATTAGGTTAATCACACTCTTCCCAAAATTACAACTATTTTATTTACAGATTATTAAGACAATCATATATTGCTGAAAGAGACATATTTAGGATATCTTGCAAATTTATAACATTCTTATATTCTCGAATTTTGACTTAATCAGAAGTTATTAAATGATAAGTGGATGATTAAATTTAATCAGTCAGGGTGTAAATGGACCTTAGAGTAAAAAATCAATTTTTTTAGAGTATAAAACATCAACTATTTTTTCGAGTGAATAAAACTTTAACAAATTTTATAGGGTGTAAAATTTGTTTAGAGTATAAAACTTTAATTTGTGAACTCATTTGTGAACATTTATTTCTTCTGCTCAATTATTTAATTGCAATTTACTTCTAACGACTGTTTTCCACTCCCAGACTAAGCATGAAGTAAAATTTCGAGTTTAGGAAAGCCCCGTGAAAATTTGTCGAGGGTCGCGCAGCGACCCGAGGCAAATTTTCTGGGCTTTTCTAAACTCGAAATTTTACTTCATGCGCCACGGGTATATAACACTGATTTCAAGTGAAGTTAAAAAAATACTGATCAGCTATGTACATTAAATAATCTGGTTTAAGTTTTATGCTCTTAAGTAATAATAGTAATTTACTTCAAACGAGTGTTTTCCACTCCCAGACTAAGCATGAAGTAAAATTTCGAGTTTAGAAAAGCCCCGTGAAAATTTGTCGAGGGTCGCGCAGCGACCCGAGACAAATTTTCTGGGCTTTTCTAAACTCGAAATTTTACTTCATGCGCCACGCGTATAAAACACTGATTTCAAGTCAAGTTAAAAAAATACTGATCAGCTATGTACATTAAATAATCTGGTTTAAGTTTTATGCTCTTAAGTATTTTAGAGCATAAAACTTAAACCAGATTATTTAATGTACATAGCTGATCAGTATTTTTTGAACTTCACTTGAAATCAGTGTTTTATACGCGTGGCGCATGAAGTAAAATTTCGAGTTTAGAAAAGCCCAGAAAATTTGTCTCGGGTCGCTGCGCGACCCTCGACAAATTTTCACGGGGCATTTCTAAACTCGAAATTTTACTTCATGCTTAGTCTGGGAGTGGAAAACACTCGTTAGAAGTAAATTCCAATGAAATAATTGAGCAGAAGAAATAAATGTTCACAAACGAGTGAAGTTGGTACACTTAACAACGCGATGTTGCCACGTTTATTTTATCAATAGCTCAAAAATACCTTACTAATGGCATATACATTTTGTTCTCTTAATAATCTTGAAAATAGGCTCTTGAAATGTATGTTAATTTGTTGCCTTATTATTACACATTAGTAGAAAGTCTTAAAACTCTATTAAGTGGGATACTTAATAGAGTTTAAAGACTTTCTGAACAAACTCATTCAAGTAATTTTTCATCAACACTAATATAACGTTTAATGCTGCTAAAATGTTGATATAATGTTATTTGTTGGTGTTTTGCTCAATGGGATGACAATAAGACAATTAGTAGAGTCTACAACTGTTTCTTAACGTTTATTGATAATAATATAATAAATGAGAGTTTTAAGACGCTATTAAACAAAAAATAATAATTAAAGCTTTGAATAATTGGTACATTGTTGAAGATTTCAATCTTGAAAATCTTTAATGGACGTTTTGAACGCGAGGCGGAACGGGAGCGGGCGCAAGCGTTTGCGTTTTAACACATGGGCTTATATGAGAGTTCCTAGACGGACGGGTGCTGGCGTTTTCTCCGCCTCGCACCCATCCGTCTAGGAACTCTCATATAAACCCAACTCTTGAAAAATGTTTTTACACAAAACACACTTGCAAAATCGATTCTTTGCAACTTTTTGGCATTTTTGATATTTTGATATTTATTTATTTTATTAACGGAATCTCCATTTTATTACATAAGTGTACATATACATATTGTAATATATGACAAAAATAACAAAAAACATAAAAATCATATAAAGAATTACATTGATTACAACCGACTAAATTATTACTGAACAAAAATAACAAAAACCATATAAAGAGTTACATTGATTACAGCCACCTAAATTATTACTGAACTAAAGATCTAACAGTCAATGACATTGGATAGCCTAATACGACGTAACTGGACCTTTTGAAAGCTTATGTAATTATATTTCTAGTGGGTTGATTTTGATTTGTTTTTTTTTTTTCGCAAAACTAAAGCTTGATTCATCTTTAATAATCCTTAAGGTTTATTATGACATTCTAAAATTCTGTTGAATTATTTTAAAGAGATCTTGATTTTTACGATTTAAAACTGACAGGAATAATTTTTTGTCAACTATGAGTTTCTATAACCTTCTTTTGACTGGGTCTATGTTCTTTTGTTTTTCACCAAAATTCAGGTTGTCTCAACCCCAATAATCCTTGAGAATTTGAATAAAATCTAAAATTCGGTTAATTGTTAATAGTCTCTTAAAGCGATTTGTTTTTTTTACAAAAGTTTTTATTTCAGAATACTTTGAGTTTCTGTAACTTTATTTCGATTAAGTCGATTTTCTTTAGTTTTTTTTTTTATATAAAAAATGAAGGTTGTTTTAATCATTTTTCCAATTCTTAAAGATATCTTGATTTTACAACAGATTTTTTATCTGTCAACTTTCCTTTGATTTAGTCGATTTTTTTTTATTTATTTGTAAAAGGACATATATACAATATGTATTACAATGGTCATCGAATAGTAGTGGTAAATCTTTTTTCTTTTGTTTTACATATAATTAAAACCTTTTTCATTTTGAATAACAATTGTGAATTTGATTAGAAGCTAAGATTCGATGCTTTTTTATAACCGCTTCATTTTTCATGACAGAAAAGTTATAACAAATATTATTTTAAATTTTAACTTCGATAATTTAACTTACGTTGATTCGATTTTCTTTTTCTTACATAAAATCCAGTATTTTATCTTTAAAAATTTGCTAAAAATCTAAGGCTGGGTTGAATTTTTATATTCTCTTAGACATGGTTTTATTTTTCATATCAGAAAAGTTGAAAAAAAAACAATTTCCAGCCAATTTTGATTTTTTTCTAAATTAACTTATGTTATCTGTGCTAACAGAAGTTAATTGAGAAAAAAAAAACTAGAAAAAAAATGGTAATTAGTTAATTTATTCCTTTATTCCTTTTACTTCACTTTTTTATTTTAATTCTATATGTACATTTCGGGTACAATGTACCCTTTATCAATTAGTTTTTTCTATTGATAAAGGGTACATTGTACCCGAAATGTACATATAGAATTAAAATAAAAAAGTGAAGTAAAAGGAATAAAGGAATAAATTAACTAATTACCATTAAACTAACCTTCACGTAACTCAAACAAGAATATCTTAGAAAAAAAATGTTTTTCGTCAATTTTGAACTTTTGTAATTTTACTTCCAGTGTGTCGATTTTCTTTTTATTAGGACAAGATCAAAGCATGTTTCTGTGGATTTTACATATATTCTTAAAATACGACTTACATTATCAAAACAGAAAGAAAGCATATTTTTACAACTTTAACTTGAAACATTAAAAGTGCGATTCTTTTCGCAATCTACAACAAGTTAGTCTTACAAAGACGATATCAAACACTCATTGAATCAACTACTTCCCGGGCTAATATCCCGACGGACATTGGATTATACAACAAGTGTTTGCTGTTACATACAGTAACCTACTGCAAATGTAACAATTTGGGTCAAATTATTCAGGCCATCTATAGACGCGTTTCGAGATTTATCTCTCATCAGTATAGCTTTGCCATTCCCTCTAAACAATTTGACACCTTAGACTGGCGGTCACGTTACCGTTCAAACATAAGTATAAATGAAATTGCCAATTCTTGGTTGCAGAATACTTCAAACATTAAAAGTGCGATTCTTTTCGCAATCTACAACAAGTTAGTCTTACAAAGACTATAAACACTCATTGAAACAACTACTTGGCAAAGCTATACTGAGGAGAGATAAATCTCGAAACGCGTCTATAGATGGCCTGAATAATTTGACCCAAATTGTTACATTTGCAGTAGGTTACTGTATGTAACAGCAAACACTTGTTGTATGATTCAATGTCCGTCGGGGTATTAGCCCGGGACGTAGTTGTTTCAATGAGTGTTTGATATAGTCTTTGTAAGACTAACTTGTTGTAGATTGCGAAAAGAATCGCACTTTTAATGTTTGAAGTATTCTACAACCAAGCATTGGCAATTTCATTTAAACTTTAACTTGTTTCACACTTATCACTTGGTGAAACATGATTTAATATTGTGTTTAAATGTAAATTAAAACAAAATCACTTGATTCTGTTTCACTTATTTATTTATATTTTAATTAATAACCAATAAAAAGTGTTAAGAACATCTAATTTAATTTCCAGTACGTCGATTTTTTTCCATACAGGGTAAAGTATTCGCCTTCTCAGTATTTACACAGTGGAAACTTTGAGGTCAAATGTCCTTATATTTCTGTTATCTCATAATTACGAATGATAATAAACATGTCCAGTTAATTTCTGATAATAAATACGTTTGTTATGTTTCTGAAAATCCGACAAGAATTTGTTTATAATTATGAAATCATTAACGAACATTTCGTCGAAATTCTAAGTTCAATAACTTAACTTTTTATAACTGAAGAAAAACACAATTCATCCATTTATAAACGAATCTTTTGTTAGCAAGAACTTTGTTTCAATGAATCTGTTTACAATATACAGGTTAGCAGATAGTTTGAGACTATGGGCCTGTTTAGCAGAGACAACAGTTGGGAGTTTTCTGCCCACTGTTGGGGAATTCTCTGATGACCGGATTGTTAATCGTGAACGTGTTTGGGATTTTTGCAATCGTACAAAATGGACCCACCGAAGTACCGTTCATTAAGTACCAACATACATCACAAACAAATTCAAACATGTTGAATGTTGAACATTTTGATGAACGGGCCCCTATATTAAACATGTTAATCTAAAAACTCTCTGCTTATGTTAAACAAGATACTGGTTAGCAGACAGTTTGAGACTATATTAAACCAATTAGTCTAAAAACTGTCAGCTTGTGTTGGATAATTGACGGTATTTTGTTTAGTTTAATTGAAAGTTATTATATGTTTATGTTTTTAGATGTTGGGATTATGGTATGTGATCCAAAAAACTTCGACAGCAAGCACGTGTATCACATACAACTTTACCAAAACTGACGAACCTTACACGTATGAATTGGAACAAGTTAGCCAGCATTTTGTTCTGGGTTTGACTCCGTTGCAACACGAATATCATTATACAGGGAAACTAACCGTTCCAGATGAGGCTGTTCCGGCTAGGATGAAAGTCAAATTCCGTTTAAGTAAGTCAACAGATACACCTACTGAGTAAAAAACAAACAAATAACGTTATAACAACATTGTAGCAACATTAAACGTTGTTTTAATGTTGATGAAACATTACTTAATTGTGTTTGCTCAGTGGGTAGAAAGTAGAGCTAACTCTAATACTAATACTCGAATAAAAAACTCGTAAGAGATAAATATGATTCGAATCAAAGATTCGAATTTTGTTTTTTCGAATCACGAATACAAATCATTTAAGAATAAATTTAATTTTATTATTTTTTTTGCAACCATTAATATACAGGGTGTCCCATTAGTGCGTGCTCGCAGGATATCTCCGCTCTGGTTCAAGATAGAAACATATTTTTGAGGCCAAACTTACTTGAATTGAACAGCTTCATAACGTAAGATTATTTTAATGTATACAGGCTGTCCCATAAAAGTGGTACTGAAAGTAACAATATTTTTTTAAATAGAACCCCCTATATATTATTTGATTTTTAGATATTACTATTAATTATACGTATGTTTTATATAACATTGTATATACCTAAACCTAACACATTTCATAATATTTACAATTTAATGAGCAAAGTTAGATTTTTAGGTTATCAGATTTGAATTTATATCTCAGTTATTAGTAACTTTAAAAATAATCGGTACGGTACTTTCATCATTTATACCAGGCGCTATTCTCAGCCGTAGTCAATTTTAATTTTGCACTTACTTTGTAGTAATTATAACTTGTCAATTTTAAGAAAGTTGAAACAATAAAAACTATTTTTTTTCAAATGGCACACCCTATATTTTTATACGGCATATTATTCGTCTTTCAGTCTTTAGTCATTATAACCTGTCAATCTTAAAAAAATTCAAACAATAAAAACTAATTTTATTTAAATGACACACCCTATATTTTTATACGGAATATTATTCGTCTTTCAAGACAAATATTATGCCGTATAAGAATATAGGGGGTGCCATTTAAAAAAACTAAGTTTTTGTTGTTTGAATTTTCTTAAGATTGAGAGGTTATAATTACTACAAAGTAAGTGCAAAGGTAAAATTGACTTCGGCTGAGGATATCGTCGGGTATAAATTATGAAAGCACCATACCGATTATTTTTAAAATTACTAATAATAGAGATATAAATTAAAATCAGATAAACTAAAAATCTAACTTTTTTCATTAAATTGTAAATATTATGGTATATGTTAGGATTAGGTATATACATGCTGTATAAAACATATGTATAATTGTTAGTAATATCTAAACATCAAATAATATATAGGGTGTTCCATTTAAAAAAAATATTTTACTTTCAGTACCACTTTTATGGGACATCCTGTATATAATAAAATAATTTTGGGTTATGCAGCTCTTCAAGTCAAGTAAGTTTTGTCTAAAAAATATTTTTCTATCTTTATCGAGAACGGAGATATCCTCCGATCACGCACTAATGGGACACCCTGTATAAATATCGTTACCAGTTGTTTTAACAAAAATATTCAAAACCTAATTATTTATCATTAACACCGAACATCGTTGATAACAGACTAAATATCTGAATTCCTGTTACTCTGATCAAAGATGCATTTGTGTGTTTCTGAACTTCACTTCAGATCAGTGTTTTGTACGCGTGGCGCATGAAGTAAAATTTCGAGTTTAGAAAAGCCCGAAAATTTGTCTCGGGTCGCTGCGCGACCCTCGACAAATTTTCACGGGGCTTTTCTAAACTCGAAATTTTACTTCATGCTTAGCCTGGGAGTGGAAACCCCCGTTAAAAACTTCGAATTAAACTCTATTATAAAATCGAAGAATACCTCAAAATTACGTAAATAAAAAATTCAACGAATATCATTAAAACCGGGAAAGTCATAGAATTGTATTCAAATTGACCAAAATACTAACAAAAAATTTGATATTATTAAATTTGTCAAAATCAGCACACAAATAACAAAACACGTAAAAATTTATAAAATTAACTTAAATATTGACAAAAACAATGAAAAAAATTTAAAAAGATAGGGGTTTCCCACAAAAGAAAGTTATATTAAAAGGCCAGGGAAAAAAATCTTGAATCAGGGAAATTTTACTTCAAATAATATTAAACAAAATTTTGAAAACTAGATTATTATCTTTAAAAACATGTTCAGTCATTTTATGTCCGTATCAAAGCATTCAGTTTGAAGTTTCGAACGGGCGTTTCCACTCCCAGACTAAGCATGAAGTAAAATTTCGAGTTTAGAAAAGCCCCGTGAAAATTTGTCGAGGGTCGCGCAGCGACCCGAGACAAATTTTCTGGGCTTTTCTAAACTCGAAATTTTACTTCATGCGCCACGCGTATAAAGCAGTGATTTAACGAGAAATTTAAAAACACACAAAATATATTTTTCATGTTAAACCTCAAAATAAATTCGAAAAATTTTTGATGATTCAAATCCTTTTGTAAGTATTCGAATCCTTTTGTAAATATTCGAAACCTTTTATAAATATTCGATTCCTTTTATAAATATTCGAATCCTTTTATAAGGTTTCGAATCCTTTTATAAGGATATGAATCACCCATTTGGATTTCAATACGAATCCTTTAAAAAAATGTAATGAATCTGGATCACGAATCCAGTTGAACTAAAGTATGATATGAAGTATGATCTTTTGAATCCTCTAAAGCAGGGATGGCCAACACGTCGATCGCGATCGACCGGTCGATCGAGAAGCGTTGTTTGGTCGATCATAGCTGACAGGAGACAAAATTAGAAAGAACGAAAGAAGTTGTAAAATATTACGTATAATTTGTTTTTCGATGTTCTACCGGTATTATTGAGTCTGGCAGAGGAGTTGTAAAGAGGAAGAGGGCGCTGCGGCTGGTTGTAAAGAAAACGAAGAGGGGATAGTGCTAGTAGTTGACGAAGAGATTGAGGTTAGGAGAGGAAAAGGTTAAAGAGCGCATGGAGATAGTGTGTGAGAAGCGTTACTCGAGAATAATAGCGTGTTACGGAGATTGTCAACTGTGTAGGACTTAAGAGTGGAGATTAAAGAGGTGAATTGTGGAGAGTGTGTTGTTTTTGATCGGATCCTGACACCATCATCTTACACTGTTTATTTGTTTACCTTGAGTGACAAGCAGTTTGTTCTATTTACCTGACTTTGTTGTGACTATTACTATTAAATTACTTGTGTACCTACCTACAGCAAATTTTGACTTCAACTTTGGATTATTTTGAAAGTAAGTAGTTTGTTTTTAAAAATGTCATTTGCTGAATTAGAATCATATCTATCAGTTAAATTTCATTTAATTATTTAAGTATGAATATTGCAGCTAGGCTACTGCATTTTTTCTATGTTTTAAATTAATATTAACTAATAGTATGCTTCTTTTGCATTTTAGCACCCATCAAAATGAGCAGTGAACGAAAAAAACCGAAGACTTATCATTTTCATGAAGAGTGGGAACTGGATTACTTTTTTACCATGGTGAATGATAAATGTTGTTGCTTAATATGCAATGCCTCCGTAGCGCTTACTAAAAAGGGTAATCTGGAAAGACATTTTTTAACTTCACATAACAAATATCAAACAGATTATCCACAAAATAGTGACCTGAGAAAAAATAAAATTAAGGAACTTAAGGCTCAATTAAGAGCCCAACAAAATGTTTTTAAAAAGCCCATGTTGAAATCTCGTGCAGTGACTATTGCATCATTCAAGGTCAGCCATATGCTAGCAAAAAAATGTAAACCACTTTCTGACGGGGAATTTATAAAAGAAATTTTCTTGGAAATGTCAAATTTACCTTTTAATGATTTTAAGAATAAGACCGAAATTATTGCTGCAATTAAAGATTTACAATTGTCTCGAAATTCTGTGATGCGACGAACCGAGAAAATGAGTGAAAATATAAGAGAACAATTACAAAAAGACATTAATAGATGTTGTTGTTTTTCCCTTCAATTTGATGAATCGACAGATGTACGCGACACAGCACAATTGCTTATTTTTATTCGCATGGTTTTTGAAGATTATACATCTAAAGAAGAATTGTTGGGTATGATTTCTTTGAAAGAAAGGACTAGAGGTGTAGATATATTCAACTCTTTTAAAACATTCCACGTCAATTTGAAAATACCACTTTTTAAATTAGTTTCAATGACAACAGATGGCGCAGGGGCAATGATAGGCGGCATAAATGGATTTATAACTCTATGCCGAAATGATGACGAATTCCCAAGTTTTTTGAGCTATCACTGCATCATTCATCAACAAGTGTTAGCTAGCAAAAGATTGAATACAAAAGAAATAATGGACATAGCGTTCAAAATTGTTAATTCCATTCGAGGAAGTGCACTGAAACGGCGTCTCTTCCAATTGCAACTTGATGAAGGACAGCCAGAATTATTATTACATACCGATGTGAGGTGGCTGAGTAGAAGTAAATTTCTGCAACGATTTCGTAATTTATTAACTGAGATAAAAACATTTCTTGAAGAGCAAGGACAAGAACATGCAAAATTAAATGATGAAAGTTGGCTGAGTGATTTAGCTTTTCTTACAGATTTCACATCAAAATTGAGTGATTTAAATCTAGAATTGCAAGGGAGAAACAAGACAATAATTGAAATGATCAGTAGCATTAATGCATACAAAGCAAAATTTATTTTGCTAATAGAAGATCTTCAACAAAACAATTTGAATCATTTTCCAAATATGTCCGATCACCTACAAAAACATAATTGTAATTATAACATGGAAAAATACGTTGCCGAAATTAAAAAGGTGATTGAAGACTTTGAGATCAGATTTAAAGATTTTGAAAAGGTTAACATCATTGTGCAGTATTTGTCTTTTCCATTTAAAAAGGATTTAAATATAAAACATATTGCCACAAAAATTTATGAAATTTTTCATTTTGAAAAAAACGCGCTAGAAAATGAGATTATAACTTTACAAGCTGACTTAATCTTACAAGCCAGAGTACTTGAGGACGATTTTTGGAAATATGTCAAACAAGACAAGTATCCCAATATTAAAAAATGTAGCGAATACATCTACTCTTGTTTTGGGTCCACATACTTATGTGAATCAGCTTTTTCGTATTTAAATATCACAAAGACTAAACATCGTTCACTACTTACTGATTCCCACACTGAAGATACATTAGCATTATGTTTATCTGAATATACACCAAATTATGAACGCTTGGCTGGAGAGATGCAGACGCAGACTTCTCACTAACAGAGTAATTTTATTACACGATTCTGTGGTGCTGACAACTGTTTTTTTTTATTTATAGATTTTTGATTAATAAATATTATTAGTAAATTATCATGTTGGTTTAATACCCCCTCTGCAACTCTTATCACTCATTAGTACACCAGCCGCATGTTTCATTGCGTTAAATGTTAAAATTTTATTAGGTAGATCTTTAAACATATTCAAGAAAAATAGTCGATCCTATATATAAAGAAGTTGGCCAACCCTGCTCTAAGGGATTCGAATCCTGCCCAGCTCTGGTAGAACGTAAAAAATAAACGTAAATCCGAAGAATTGGTAATCAAATAGTTGGAGAGTGTTCATTTATTTATTAAAAGTTACAATTAAAATATTAAAGATCCAAAGATTCTATAACATTTTAATAGTCTTAGGTATTTTTAGAACTTACAAATTCGTATTAATTTAAGGCGTTGCTGGAACTGCTTCTTACACAGTCTTCATGACCGACTATTCGACTTACGCTGCGATTTTCACTTGCCAAAAATTGGGCTTCGCCCACAGACAATCGGCCACGATTTTATCTAGAGAAAGAACTCTCGACAAAATGTACATTGACAAGGTAAGAGAAAAATTACAAATAAACATTTAAAAAATATATACACTTACGTGCAAAGAAAACGGCCCACTCGTTATTTATTTTTTATTTTTTCCTAATAGCATTCATTACTTTTGCAATGCTGCGAATTAACTTTTGGTATTTTACGATAAAATAGACAATTAGGGTATAGAAGAAAAAACAACATATCGTACTTATTACTTTATTTAATGAACAATAATCATCACAAATGAAATTTAAAGATACTCTTTCCATTCGACATTATGGATAAAGTATCAAGATGTCTACGTTCTTTCACTGTTTTTGCTTTTTTGTTTTGATCTTCAGTGGCTGTAGGTATAAACCCACTGAAGGTTGGTGTGTTCATTATGGTTTTAAGTGCTGTAGATTGTGCAAAAGCTGTAGCTCTTTTGGAATATTTTCGAAGCCAGTGGTCTGTGGCCAGATGGCTTAATATCAGCCGTTCTACCTTTCAATGTCTATTTGATAGTCTATTTTATCGTAAAATATTAAACGTTTTGTTTGTTACTTTGCAACAATGATTTTATTATTAACAATAAAAAAGAATGAGTGGGCCGATTTCTATGCACTTGAGTTTATATCAAGAGATTTTAGTTAAAATTAATCTACCCACTGAGAAAACACAATTAAGTAGTGTTATATGAGCATTACAACAATGTTTAATGTTGCTACAATGTTAATATAACGTTATTTGTTAGTTTTTTGCTCAGTGGGTAGTTTTGAGATACCGGTCATTCTCGTTAACAAAATTGAATTTGTGTTTATTCCTGCACCTGGTACCCACAGACGCGTTTCGGACTTCAAGGTCCTCGTCAGTGTGGTCTCACTATGGACAAATAGATGGCGTAGCTGTCAATGGTTGCTTAGTGTCCCTGTATTTAAGAGAGTAGCGCAAACTGGCATCCATATTGACGCCTTTAGGCGCCAAATTCAAACTAAACCAATCATAATCTATAATGATTGACGCTCGTCCTGTTCGTTTGATTTAGTTTGAATTTGGCGCCTAAGGGCGTCAAGATGGATGCCAGTTTTCGCTACTCTCTTAAATACAGGGACACTATGATTGCTAATTGTACTTATTGGTCGCATTTAGCAGAGCAAACCGCCCCTGACAGGTGGCCAAACAAATTAGTAAATACCTGCTAAATATAAACATTCGGGAACACACATGATTCATCGACTAATGAATTCTCTAAGACAATTTATTCTGTTTTTACTAAAAATATATCGATTTGAACGCCCCATCAGTGACGATCGGATTTTCTGCTGAAAAATGCGACCATTAGGAAAACCAGAACATATTTTTAATTGGATTTTTGTCATTCATTTAATTCATTTACTGCAGATTTATCCCGTTTTTATTAAAAATATATCGATTTAAACAGCCCACCAGTGACGATGGGATTTTCTGCTGAAAAATGCGATCATTAGGAAAACCAGAACATATTTTTGATAGAATTTTTGTCAATTTTTAGATTCGTTCAAGGTTATCTTCCTTCAACATCGATCCTTTCGATCTATCAATAATCTCCCAAAAAGACTGCCCCAAAACAAACGGCACCGGATTCCTGATTAACATCGACGACGAAACTCTCTCTCCAAAACAAATCGGCGGTTTCGTCAGAAAAACAGGTGAAGTCATTGGAGATGGCGTCGAATACGTCGCTGAAGGCGCTAAGAAAATCTACCACAGATACAGCGATGACGATGACTCCAATGAAAGAAGCGAACGCGGAAGGTACGTCACACCAAATCCAAACGCTGAATGGTTACCATGAAATGAACAAATAACAAACGCAAAGAGTTCCTAATGCTGATTTTTTTATACCAAAAACACATTTTGAAATAATATTTATGATTGTAACGTGAGGCTAATTTTATTTTTGTAGATTAGCGCTGATTTTTTTTTGTATGTATAATGTTGAAAAATAAACATTTTTATTTTTTAAAAATATTATAATTTTTATACTGCTAGAATTGATTAAAAAGTAAGGTTACAAAATGTATATGTTTCCTTGCAGCCTTTGTAACCTTACCTTGTGATCACCCCTTGTATAAGTACGAGTACATTTAGCATTATTTCTACAGTAGACTAAATGAAAAAAATAACTGAAAAACATGACACTAGTAGAATAATAATATAGTTAAAGTATATCTAATCATTGCTTCTTTGTATCTTAGATTTATTTTAAGGCCATGATCCCGGATCCAAATATCGGAGATTGGCGCTTAAACTACCCCTTAAGCCAGTGATGGGGAAACTACGGCCCGCGGGCCAAGTCCGGCCCGCGGAAAGGTTAAATCCGGCCCGTTTAAGAGTGCCGTGGTGAGAATGTTTGAACGCGTTCTTACTTCGTAATGTGACGACCCGCATAAAAACAACCTACCTACGATTAAGCATTATTCTTTGGCCCGCTACGATTGTCTGGTTATTACAAATGGCCCGTCTTAAAAAAAGTTTCCCCACCACTGCCTTAAGCAAACACATTTAAGTAATGTTTCATCAACATTAAAAAAAAAAAACGTTTAATGTTGCGGGAACTGTAAATGCATTTAATAACTTACAAAAGGCAAAACAAATTATTTTGAAATACCCAAAAAAAATTGAAAAAATGTTTTTCAGAAATTAATTTATTACAGAAAAGATCGGATAGGTTCCCTTCTTCGCTTGTTACATTAATTATTACAATTACCAATATAACATATGCAACTTAATCGACTTTGTATAAAATACCGTATGCAACGGTATCAACAAAACCATGCCCTTAACTCTCTTTAATTTAACGTTCATTTATCGCGATTGTGCCTAACATTGAAGTTTAATTTGAACTTTTAACGAGTGTTTCCACTCCCAGACTAAGCATGAAGTAAAATTTCGAGTTTAGAAAAGCGTGAAAATTTGGTTCGGTCGCGTAGCGCGTATAAATCACTGATTTCCAGTACAGTTTAAAATTAACAACTTACAAATGTATGTTTGTAATTCTAATAGGAAAAAAAAAATTAAAATGAATTATTTTCGGTTTTCTAGCGCTGTTTTTTTTATATTTGTACGGCTAATGGTAAAAAATACACTGTTATTTCCTGTTTTATTTTGCTAGCATCTTTTTAAGATTCCTTTGTTTCCATGTTTTTCTTCTTATCAAATTGTGACTAATGTATTTTTATTTCAGATTAAAAAATACAAAATACAAAATTAATCGAACGTAAATATTTAACTTATAATTCTCAGAATTTAAAGAAAACCAATGAATATATTAATATTATTGAATTTAATAATTTAAAATTAAAGCGCATTTATTAAATTATCATTTGTTTTATTTTTATAATACAGGATTTACAATTTTTATCGAAGAATTTATAGATCATTAGATTGTCATTACTTGATTTATTAGTAATACATTGACTTTATTTTTGTGTCTTACGAATTCAACGCATTTCATTGTACACTCATTTTTAATCTATCTTAAACTCAATAAATCAAAATAGTTGGTATTTTATTTATTTATTTATAAAAGAAAGTATTTAAAACCACTCTAAAAGTAAAAAAGAAGTTAGTAGCATTTAACCGAAGTTATTGTTTTGTTTTAACTAAAATTATAAATTATCTGCTTTATCAGATACATGTTTTTTGCTCAGCATCTATCATCGATTTTTTGGGGGTGCTAAAACTGCACTTTTGGATTGTTTGTGGACATGTTGAACACTCTATATATGTTGTTTTTGAATTAAAATCTTTGGATATACTAAGAACAAGGTTGAGGGGTTTAAGTCCCCCCTTACTGAGCAACAAACAAACAAATAACGTTACATCAACATTGTAGCAACATTAAACGTTGTTTAATTGTTAATGAAACATTACTTAAATGTGTTTGCTCAGTGGACCTCCCCCCAAATTTTAAAAAATATTATATTTACCATTAAACCTCTCCCAGAATTTTTTAAAATCCCTTTCGATATTTTTTTGGTTACAGTCCTCATTAGGAGCATATTTCGTAAATAAAATCCCACATTATTCAACATTTTGTGCATTAAATGATAACGCTAGTTAAATTACTTATAATTAATTCCAAATATTAATAACTGAAATCGGTAATAATAAATACAATTTAAATCAAAAGCAATCAATGCTTTTAATTTCTTCACGCTCTTACATCTTTAAAACCCAACCGGTTTTAATCATTTAAACATCTGTAAACTTTCAATAAAAAAGTTTGAAATTGATGTAATTACATGTTTGCCAACATAAACATCACCTTTAGAATCGCTCAAAGTTTGAATTTATTCTTCGTAGCAGCTTTTTATAAATATAATAAAAAAATATGTTTAATTTTAAATGCACACAAAAAGAGCATTTCTAGTTTAAAACATGTTTAATAGGAAAGCGTAATTATTCATTTATCTAAACATTTTACATACTTTTTTGCCAATTATTTTGCAAGATAGATTGTTTTTATAAACAATCAATACTTAAGGTATGCAATTCAGTATACACGAAACACATTTCGAATGACTCATTTTCGACTTTAATTACACACTAAAAGAACATTTTTTAAGTTTAAAACATGATTCGTAGCTCTAATTAAAGCTAAACCATTAAATAATCTAAACTGTTACAAACTTATTTTCTAATTATTTTCAAAATAATCTGTTTTAATGAAAATTCAATATTTAAGGTATGCACTTTAACATACATGGACACATTAGCAATTACTCTTTACACAATTTGCTTTGCTTAAATATTAATAAGTGAAAATTTTTAAAACTTTTTTCATTTGCAATTAAAAACTGAATTATAATTTTTGTCGAATAGTTCATTTAAAATTAAATGCAATATTTAGGATATTGTAATTCAACATACGCGAATCATTCATTTTCACTTTAATTTCACACTAAAAGAACATTTTTTTTAGTTAAAAACATAATTCATAACTTTAATTAGAGCCTAATTATTAATTAATCCCAACGTTTACAAACTTGTTTTTAATTATTTTCCAGGATAATCTGTTTTAATGAAAATTCAATATTTAAGGTATGCAATTTAACATACATGGACACATTAGCAATTACTTTTTACACAATTTGCTTTGCTTAAATATTTATAAGTGAAAATTCTACAGACATTTAACTTTTTTCATTCGTATTTAAAAACTGAAACATTATTTTTGCCGGATAATTTATTTAAAATTAAATGCAATATTTAGGATATGTAATTCCACTTACGGGAATCATGCATTTTAAAATTTAAATGCAGACAGCAGCAGCAAATTTTGCTTCTAAACATGGTTCATAGCTTAACTTAAAGCGTAATTATATATTATTCCAAACTTTTACATACTTTTCTAAAATTATTTTGCAAGATAATCTACCGGGCTTTCATTAATTCCCGAACCCCACATGACCAAAAATAATAGGCAACCAAATGTACAAGGTGGTATGGCTCACACAAAAATTCCCTAGATTTAAAAATATTTATTCGCCGGCGTATTTTTATGACGACTGAAAATATTATATTTAAAATGATTAAAAAATAGGCTCATCTTCAAAAATGTAACTAATTTTTATTAATTTTTTCGATGTAAATACCATTTTCGCAGTATTTGCTTAACCTAGCAAATTAACTCTGCAAAATAAATAGAATCTTGTAAGATCTCAAAGGTTGGTTTAACGATGCACCGCGCATAAACGTTTATGTCAAATTTGACTTTAGTAACGTTTGGTTACTTTTTTCAAAGCCTCCAACGTACAAATACAATAATTTACGCGGCAATTTTAAATTTAGTCACGTGGGGTTCGGGAATTAATGAAAGCCCTGTATTAGAAAATTCGAATTTTAAGGTACGCAATTCTATATACACAAAACATATTATCAAAAAGTCATTACACAATTTGCATTGCTAAAATATTTATAGGTGCAAATTCATTAAACATTTAACGATTTTTATATGTATTTACAAATGTAATCAATATTTTAGCCATATACAGTAATTTAAGATATGCAATTCAACGTACAGAAATCATGCATTTTTAACTTTACAAAGGAGCTTTTTTTTTAGTTTACAACATAGCTTAAATGAAAGCTAATTATTTAACTATGTAAACTTAAACAAATTCTAATTATTTTGCAAGATTATCTATTTTTAACAAAAATTTAATATTTAAGGTATGCAATTGAATAAACTCAAAACAAAACACGTTATCAACAAATCATTACTCAATTTGCTTTGCTTGAATATCTATAAGCTAAAATTCTATAAACAATAAATATTTTGTATTTCTATTTACAAACTTAATAAACATTTTTGTAAGATAATCCAATAAAAATAAATGTTTTATTTAAGATATGCAATTCAACATACGCAAATCATGCATTTTCATTTTTAAAGGCACACAAAGTTTATAGTTTATAGAATGATTTATAGTTTAAATGAATGCCTAATTATTTATTAATCTAAACTTTTACATACTTTATTTCTTATTGTTTTGCAAAATAATCTATTTTTAATGAAAATGTAATATTTAAGGTATGCAATTTAACATGCACGAAACGCATTTTTAATCGCCCCAATTCCGTGCGCGAAATGTTAAATTTAACGTACACGTCATTAATTAATTATTTGTATTTACAAACTCAATGCACATTTTTGTAAGATAATCCATTTAAGATAAATGTATTATTTAAGATATGCAATTCAACACACGCAAATCATGTATTTTTATCTTTAAAGGCACATAAAGTTTATAGTTTATAGAATGATTCTTAGTTCAAATTATTGCCTAATTATTTAATAATTTAAGCTTTTACATACTTTTTTTCAATTTTATTCCAAAATAATCTATTTTAATGAAAATTTAATGTTTAAGGTATGCAATTCAACATACACGAAACACATATTTAATCCCCCCGATTTCGTACGCGAAATGTTAAAGTTAACGTATACGTTATTAATTACCCTCACAATCATCTAAGTTTTTTTAACATGAAAGTTGAATTTAACATTTCATGCAAGGAATAGCCCTAAATAACTTAATACACAATTAGCTTTGCTTAGATATATAACATTTTATAAACATTAAACACTTTTATTTACACTCACAGGCTTAATTAATATTTTTGCCAGAAAATTCATTCAAAATAAAATACAATATTTAAGACATGCAATTCAACATACGCAAATCATAAGGCAATTATAAAAACGCATTACAAAGTAATTCTTTAATCATTCATCTAAACTTTTCATCCTCTTGTTAAATTATTTTGCTTCACTTAATTATGTATAAGTGGAATTTCTATAAACAATGAACCCTTTTTATTTACACTGACAGGCTTAATTAATATTTTTAAGAGATAATCCATTTATAATAAAACGCAATGTTTAAGATTCACAATTTAATGTACGCAAATCGCGAAGTAATTATAAAAACCTATTACAAAGCCTAGACTAAAACTATTCAAATTCTTTGCTTCAAAGCAATTAATTATTCTTTCGTCCTAAGTTGTACGTACTTTCTAATTATTTTGCAAGTTAATTTATTTTTAATAATTATTTTTAATAAAAATTCAATATTTAAGGTATGCAATTTAATATACAGATACACATTATCAATAACCTAATACACAGTTTGCTTTGCTTAAATATCAACAAGTTAAAATTCTACAAACATTAAAGGTTTTTTAGTTACACTTAGAGACGTAATCAATATTTTTGCCAGATAATCCATTAAAAATAAAACGCAGAATTTAATATATGCAATTCAACATACGCTAATCACAAGGTAATTATAAAAACTTATTACAACGTGAGCTTAAATTCGCAGAACTTAAATTTAAAACAAATACAAAACACCCCGCTTCCCTAATGAACATTCACAGAGTTTTACAATATTTCTTACTCGATATTCCTGTTTTAACAACATTCTTTACCTTAAGGTATGCAATGAAACATGCACGCATGCAGCACATTTTGCAGTGTCTTGCAGAATCGGTAAAATCTAGGCCAGTTAGGAACAAATTGTGCGTGAAGCTACTCGCGTTTTTTTCCACTCCCGCTTAAGTTTTCAGTTTTAAAATTAAGTTTTAGTTTTTCATTTAATCCTACATTAAAAGTGGGAATGCGTTGTATTTCGCCATTGTTCACCGGATGACAAAAAATAAACAACATTTGTTTCGTTATTACAAAACGGGTTGTTTCATTTTCTTCGGCACATGGAATTCGTTTTCTCGAACAACCGATTTTCTTACTATCAAGTGCAAAGTGTTTGTTTAATTATAGTTTTAAATTTGATCCTGTTTTAAAAGGTAAGTGTTCTTTAAGTTTAAAGCGGTTTTTCTTCGGTTGAAAAAAAATATTCAATTGATTGTTAAGTAGGATAGATTTTCCCTCATCAATCATTTATAGTGATAATTCGTAGTTTGATAATTCGTTTAAAATGCAAGTGTTTCCGTGCATTTAACTCGTAATTAAATCCTTAATTGTGTCTGCAAAGGTAAGTGTTCGCAAAATTAATTTTCTCCAGATTTTAAGTTGAAAGAAATTACTTATAGGTTAGTTTTGTAGTAGATTTCTTCAACTACCACTTTGTTCCAATGATTTTCTCAACAAATACAATGGGCTGTCGTTAATTTCGATTGTTTTGGTCATACATATTAATTTTGATATGTTTTCACTCACTCTAATCAATTATTTGGTTAACGAAAGCCTTAATGAAGGATTTTTCCTTATAATTTAGTTAACGAAAGCCTTAATGAAGGAGAAATCCTTCATTAAGGCTTTTGTTAACTAAATAATGAGAAATCCTTCATTAAGGCTTTCGTTAACTAAATAATAATGAAAAATCCTTCATTAAGGCTTTCGTTAACTAAATAATTTATTAGAGTGAGTGAAAACATATCAAAATTCATATGTATGACCAAAACAATCGAAATTAATGACTCTCTAAATTTAACGAAAGGAAAAACATACGGACTATTGTAATTAATATATTGCTCAAATAAATTTCAAGGAATTATTGTGATGTAGTTTCAGTTTTGTCGGGATTGTATCTCGAGCTGTGAATTTGTTTCATTCAGTGTTATTCAGAACAAATGCAAACAAATTATTAAATAATTCGCTCAAATACATTTCAAGTGATTATTGTGATGCGGTTTCAGTTGTGTCGAGATCGTTTCTCGAGCTGTAAATTTGTTTCTGTGTTTTTCATGATAAATGCAATCAAATTATTAAATAATTCGCTCAAATAAATGTCAAGCTATGAATTTTTTTCAGTGTTTTTCGGAACAAATGCAAACAAATGATTAAAAAATTAGCTCAAATACATTTTAAGTGATTAATGGTATGTGGTTTCAGTTGTGTCAAGATTATATCTCGAGTTGAGAATTTGTATTAGTGTTTTTTACGGCGAATGCAATCAAATTATTTAACAATTCGCTTAAATAGAGTTCAAGTGATTAATATAGATACACGTGTGTTAATTTAAATCATGTCAATATTTGATCTCGACCTGATAATATAAGGTTTTACTAAAGCTCTCTGAATAATCCATACGTTTAGATAATGCGGTTTTGTTTTGTTTAAACAAAATGTGCGCGTTGTTTATTTACGCAGCAGCGCTGTTTAATTATTTTAAAGCGGTTTTATTTCGTTACTATGTGAAAATTGGGGCGTGGAATTTTCTGGAATGTAAAGGAAGACCTGCGCTTTAAAGGTGTGCCCTTCAACAAGGTGACCAAGTGGCGTCTTTCTAATGATTGCGTAATAAAGTAACGACTTTTTGCTTGTGCAAACCTTCCCACTGAGCAAACACATTGTAATAATGTTTGATTAACTTTGAAACAACGTTTTATGTTGTTATAACGTTGATACAACGTTATTTGTGTGTTTTTTGCTCAGTAGGTTGTTCCTAAAAAATTCTAAAAATGACTCGTTAAAATCAATATCAGTATTCAAAAATTGAATGACCATTTCAATATCTCTCTGAATTCAATAACGTCTTAATTATTATCATTCAGTTTCTGATTTAAATTATTCGGTTTCAACTGAAACAAAAATGCATTGTGGATTGGACATTTTTCGTTATCGCGATATTAATTAATCGCACGTTCGTTAAAAATAAAACTGCGATAAATTATATCAGGATCGATCGGTGTCCAAACTACTTGTCTTATTACCAACTCACATACAGGATATGACGAATAATCTGAATTATAAAATGCATATCTTTACCTACGTGAATAATCACGCGACGAGAACAATTACGCAGAGTTTTAACCGGGCATTTTGCATTAGAAACAAATAAGAAGAAAACGTTTGTAAATGAAAAATCAAAAACGTACGTTGAACTCCCATATCCCCCCCTGGCTACGGCCTTGCATGTAATGTAAACAAACTTTAATAGCTATTTTAGTGGGCGCTGAATTTTCTGAAATTTGTTGTTTTCTTTTTTTTTTTTTTCAATATTGTTGTTTTCATTATTGTAATTTACAAATTGTGATTTGAATTGTTTTTTTTTGAGGATTCGTCCCAGCTGTCTGTGCCTTACACATCGTTTTTTTAACCGTTGATTAAATAATATATACTCTTTATTCAATGTTTAAAGTTTGTATGGCTCCAGCAATCGGGAAAATAAAATATAATCGCTAAAAATAAATGTGTACGTTCAATGATCCGTTGTAACTGTTTCCTTGCACTTTTCGTTTCGTGGGTTTTAAAGTAAAAATTAAACACGATTTACGTTTTGATGTTTTTCGTTTTACTTCTCGATAGTCAATCCAAAAATGTACATATTTACAAAGTATTTAATAGATTACCCCCATAGACCGGGGGTTGGGGTCAGATCTCTTATTGGTTAAAGTGTTTAGTGGGTGGTTATTGTTAGATAAGGAGAAGGCTATGAAACTGAAGAGCAGAGATGCCCAAATAGTTGGGCCTCGTTGCCAATACCCTTCTTGTATTGGCAACAAGGTCCAAATATTTGGATATCTCTGCCTAATGCAATTAAACATCTGCATTCAAGGCCGTAGCCAGAAAAAAAAATCGGAGGGGGTTATAAACATTTTGGGATGGGGAGTTTAAATGGTAAAAATAATAGTTTTACTTTTACAGGGCCGCTTTTACATACAAAAATGTAACATTTTGAAAATTGCGGGAAGGGTTTGAGTCCCCATACCCCCCCCCCCCCCTAGGCTACGGCCTTGTCTGCATTCCATAACCAATGTATTTACAAAAGTTTCTGAAAATTGTCTTTCACGGTCGCCCCGATCAAAACATCCACACAGTATCTCCGAAGAATGCGCAAGAATGAAATTTTAATCAGCGGAGATCTCTTGTACAATATTGATTATTTTGTTTTGGCAAAGTGGGCTTTAAAAACAAAACCAACACAATTACTTTTACAGAAATTATTTACAATTCGCATTGAATGTAAATTGTATATTTTAATGGAGAATCTGCGAAATATTACAGGTAATTCAATTTCTAAAAGTTACTACATCGAGTACGTACTTTTTTTTATTTAAAAGGAATTATCGAAATTATTTCAAAAACACTACAGGTTGTAAAAATATATATGGTTGTTTTGATAGGGTCCCCATGCAACGACGGGTTGCTGGTCAGGATCCCTTTTCTGACTTGTTCCAGGAATCGCGATGCTAATACGTGACAGCAACCCTCTGAATTCAATAAAGTATATTCAAATTATTATTCAGTCTATGATTTGAATTCTTGGATTTTTACTAAAAAAAAAGAATGCATTGTTTATTGGAGATTTCGTTATCGCAATTTGTGTACATAAAACGCGATAAATTCAAAGGCGATCGATGTTTCCCAAACTGCTCGTCCTAACACGTACACACAGGATATGACGAATTAGTCTACATTTCTTTGCGTTCTTCAATAAGGATGATAACGTACGATGTTACGAAAACGATTACTTAATCAAGGTATAAACCGGTCATAAAACATAAAAAAAAAGCTTACCATATTTTTTAAATTCCTTATAAAAATTGCGTGTCATATTATTAAAAACCTTCAGTCTAAGTCGTACGCTTTCCTCCCTACTTGGCAATTATCGACAATTACGTATGCAGTGGTTTTGTAAACCTAAAATATGTCTGAAACTAAATGAGATAATGAGTTGCAGTTTTCACTATTCCCTTAATTATAGCACTATCAGCTGCACTCTAAAGTTGTTGTGCTTAGGTTATTTGGCTACGAAATAAAAATAGTTGAATTTATAAGTTTTCAATCAAGAGTAATTTTTTAAATGGAACTCTATCATTTTTTGCATCAATGGACTCAAAATGAAGTTCTCTCAACTTTACAATGCAGCCGATAGCGCCCTTTGTTGTCCACAACTCTCTATGTAATTTACTTTCGGAGATATTTTAGGTTTACGAAACCAATACAAAATGTCAGGTACGAGCAGATACAAACTGAATAAAATCAGCATATACAAATTAAATAAACTTATAATTGGACAAACATAAACGTAGAATGGGCAGAGCCGGAACTAGGTCCTCTGGCGCCCGTGGCAAAAAACTGGCGCTAGCGGAATATTTAAAATTAATGAAAATCTAGTAAATCCCCGAAGTTATTAGTTCATTTCTTAAATCTTGACGCTTTTCGTGAATTTCTTAAATTATACATTTAAAAATATCAATGCTTTTCATAAATTCTTCACGATTTTCGGCATTTTTCAAGTTCTTGACGATTTATCGTAATTATGATGAAATGTCAACAGTTTAGACAGTAAAATCATAATGATACGATTATGATTTTAATTATGATTATGATAACTGCCGTAAACTCCCTTATTATTCAGTCATTTATTGGTGATTATCGCTAGACAATTCAATTTCAAGTTCTTAAGAAATTCTAACGAGTGTTTTACAATCCCAGATTAAGCATGAAATGAAATTTCGAGTTTAGAAAAGCGTGAAAATTTG
Source organism: Philonthus cognatus (assembly GCA_932526585.2). Classification (NCBI taxonomy): domain Eukaryota; kingdom Metazoa; phylum Arthropoda; class Insecta; order Coleoptera; family Staphylinidae; genus Philonthus; species Philonthus cognatus. The sequence continues at coordinate 140,203,092 of OW052242.1, forward strand.
GATATGCAAGGGCGCGCGAGCGAAGCGAGTCGCGCCCCGGCAAATCCAAATTTTCACGCTTTTCTAAACTCGAAATTTTACTTCATGCGCCACGCGTATAAAACATTGACTTATTATATTTTTATTGTTTGTAAAAGGTGAATTTTGATAATTTTATAACCGTCATAAAGCTATTCCTGAGTTTATTATTTATCTTAGGTTAAGTTCTTTTACAAATAAATTTGCAGTATTAAATAATAACATGTAAAAAAACGTACCTACGTGTAAATAATTCTTGATAATTGAATATTTTTTAATATAGTTAATGCATGTTGCGCTGCACTCTTGATGGGACTGGATATCAGGGCCGGAACTAGGTCCTCTGGCGCCCATGGCAAAAAAATGGCTTGCGTTCGTGGAATATTTAAAATTAATAAAATCTAGTAAATCCCGAAGGGTATTAGTTCATTTTTTAATCTTGACGCTTTTCGTCAATTTCCTTAGTTATACATTGAAGAATATCAATGCTTTTTATAAATTCTTTACGATTTGAGGTAATTTTCAAGTTCTTGACGATTTATCGTGATTATGATGAAATGTTAACAGTTTTGAGTTTAGTATCATTATGATTTTTATTATGATTATGATAACAGCCGTAGACTCCCTTATTATTCAGTCATTTATTTGTGATTATCGCTAGACATTTCAATTTCAAGTTCTTAAGAAATTCTAACGAGTGTTTTACAATCTCAGATTAAGCATGAAGTAAAATTTTGAGTTTAGAAAAGCCTGAAAATTTGGATTTGCCGGTGCGCGCGAGCGAAGCGAGTCGCGCACCAGCAAATCCAAATTTTCACGCTTTTCTCAACGCCACGCGTATAAAACATTGACTTATTATATTTTTATTGTTTGTAAAAGGTGAATTTTGATCATTTTATAACCGTCACTAAGCTATTCCTGAGATTTATCTTAGGTTAAGGTCTTTTACAAATAAATTTGCAGTATTAAATAATAATAAATATTTAATCGAAAATATCTGGTATCGTTTTCATTACGATATTTTACCGTACTTTGATATACGATATAATCCAGTGGCGTAACCAGGAAGGGGTTACGAGGGCTTTGAACACCCCCTCCCCCCCCGCGCCATAGTCGTTGGTATCAATTTTATTTTGTCATTTTAAAATCGCCGTGTGTTTAAAATCATTAAAAAATTGTGGTTTATTAAGCATCTGCACACTCCCTGATTTAACGCGAAATTATATTATAAATAGATGTTTTTTATGCAAATTATATTATTCTGTTTAAACTGCCTTTTCTTTCTGCGCTTCCGTTAGATACTCAATATCGATTATTTTTGGAATAGGAACTTCCCTAGTCGTGACATTACTGCAATCAAGACCGTAACCATGGGGGGGGGCTATGGGTGTTCAAACCCCTTCCCCCAAATTTTCGAAATGTTTATATAAAAGCGGCCATGTAAGAGCAAAACCAATAGATTTACCATTAACCCCCTCCGACATTTTTTCTGGCTACGGCCTTGGCTGCAATAAAATTACAATGATGGAATATAATAACAATAAATATTAATATTATTGTTATTATATTCCATCATGCAGGTCGCATTTTGGGGCGCAATGGGGCTGTCTTATTTCCACGGTAATTATTTAACACCTTTGCTCCCCTTCTAGATACTATTGAGATATGTTCACTTACTTTTGTTAATCTCTCTTTCGTGATCATAATTCACAATAAAACCACCAGAATAATCATAATTTCTACAAAACTCCCCTGGATCGACGACTTTCGGCCTGCCGCTCACGGCAATTGGCGCCTATTTTGAACAACAAAATGTGTACCACGTGGTTTAATGATTCTCATTGTAGTTTTTCCTTATAAATCAAACGACATTAGCCGCAAGTCAATACAATCATTTATACAAACGATATTACGTTTTTCCGAGTTTTGGCAAATTGGCCACGATTGATGCTCTTATGGCAAATGCCATCTTCTCCACGCCCTAGTTCCGGCACTGCTGGATATACAAATTTGGTGGGGAAAAACACTTGTTTTGTTCCATGATTTTATAAAATCATGGATCAAAACAAGTGTTTTTCTTCACCAAGTTGAATGGTTATCAAGAATTATTTTTATTATTATTATTCAGCGGCTACTAGAATTAGTGGCCGCTGAATTTTCTAAGGTTAGCTTGAGCCACAATCTAACAATTCTCCCTAAATGTAAATTGTTAAATTTAATAGATAAAACAATTACCAATTGTGTAAATAATGTCTGGGGTTCTAGAATAAACCGTCGAGGTCAAACAGACGAGCGATGATGCAATCGAAACGGTGTTTTACGAAGCAGGCTGTGGCCTCCGAGTTAAATGAACTCATAAAATCGAGTTTAAAACACGCAGTACATGACTCAGTCACGTAGACGCTGTGAATACATACTGTTTACAGAGCAGGCGTGTGCGAATTGTGCGGGGCACACAGACGCCGTGAACAAATATGTAAAAACGGGGCTTAGAGACAAGGTAAAAATATGTAGACAGTAAAAATGGGTCGTTTTATAAGTTTGGTAAAAAAAGGCAGTAAAACAATTTGTTTTTTTTTTACATTTTGGTTTATCTTTCAACATAGTCTCCTTTTACGGCTGTACACTTACTCTAGCGAGTTTCTAATTTTTTGATACTGTAGAAAAAATAGACTGTCTGTAAGTCTGCAAAATACTCATTCATGGATATGAGAATTTACTCCCATCAAGCCATTTTTTTTAGTTTGGGAGCAGGAAAAACTCAACGATACCAAATCTGGAGAATAGGATGGATTAGAGGTGGAGAAAAATCGATAACTCTATCGATAGTTATTGATAGTTTTGGCTATTGAAAATAATCGATATATTTTTTTTTTCACTATCGATAGTTTTCGATATTTTATTAATTACACGGATTTAATATGGGCTGTAGTGGTGTACACCACCAAGGTCGTAGCCAGGGGCGGGATAGGGGGGTTCAACCCCTCCCGAAATTTTCAAAATGTTAAATTTTGCTATGTAAAAGCGGCCTTGTAAGAGCCGAGTATAAAAAAAAATATAATAACTCAACAATTATCTCATATACTTATACAGGGAATTTTTCTTCTAAGTATACATATGCATGTGCTGCAAATTTTCCAATATTGGTTGCTTCTTAAAAGAGTTCAATTTAAAGCTTTAAATGAATGTTATCCACTCCCAGGCTAAACATGAAGTAAAATTTCGAGTTTAGAAAAGACAAATTTTCTGGGCTTTTCTAAACTCGAAATTTTACTTCATGCGCCACGCGTAAAAAACATTAAAATATTGTGAAATTTATGTATATTGAAACTTCACTTGAAATCAGTGTTTTATACGCGTGGCGCATGAAGTAAAATTACGAAAAATTTCCGATATTTTATAAATAGGAAAAATATTTTAACAAACGTTGAAGACAATGACAAAGTGAACATATTTTGTTAATAAATATTTTTCATAAACTCCTTGATTTTTCTAAAAAAATTCAAATTTAATCATTTTTCTCTATAATTATTAAATTATAATAAATATAAGAATAACTGTAGAAAATGCCGACATAAACAATTTATAAAGAATAAGTATGTTTTCAAATCTCACTAGTTTTTGAAAACAAAATCGATAAGTATATCTCAAAAATCTCTATTGTAATTTTCAAAATGTTAAACTTTACTATGTAAAAGCTGCCCCGTTAGGTCAAAAACAAAATGTTTTCATTAAAACCCAGCCCGAAATTTTTATATTCTCCCCCGAAATATTTTTTTGGCTACGGCCTTGATATCAATTATTACTTATTGTTTACAGTTCATACGAACTTTATCGTAATATAATATTTTTTGATAGATAATGTTATTTATTTAGTGCGCGCACATTGAACCGAAGCGACCCTCCCCACCTGATCGCACCAAAACTGTAAAACAAAACCGATCATCCCTAACCCGCCGAACGGCAATACTCGTTCCGGTACAAAGGTCAGGGACGTGGTCGCCTAGGCGACGCGTTTCGGTGCGAACTTGGCCGATGTGGCCGGCTCGGAGGCAATGTAAGCACGCGGACGGCTTTTCCGTATTCGAGTCGCTGCCGTATCTATCCCAAAATGTCCGTGCCGGCGCCTGTAGACCTGTGTCAGCTAATCCGGTGCGTCCGCAATCAAAATTGCTTGTGGGACATGCGGGATAAAAACTACCATTCGCGAGACAACGCGCGCCTTGTCTGGCAGGCGATCGCCGACGAGTTGAAAACGGACAGTAAGTTTGGAGCGTTTCGTTTGCTTGTATGAAATTCGTAGGTAGAGTCTAAAAACGGTTTTGATGTGAGCGTGTGTGTGTGCGTGCTAGATGTTTGCATGCGGTCGGTGTATGCGGCCCAAACGCGACGAACGGCACGGAAATCCAGTGATACGGAGGGAAGGGGGGATGACGTTCGGTGTAATGTGCGTTGGTCTATTTATTTTCTAACGATGTATTTATTTGTTAGAACGAGTAGACGTTTTTTCACGTTTGAAATTTAGTCAAGAGAGCGTTTCAGTTTATCGTTTTACAAAAGACTTAGCGTCTACGCTAAACTTGCTTGTCGCCCGTTAACCGACTGCGTTCTTGGGCAATAAGCAAGTTTAGCGTAGACGTAAACTAAAACTTCCTAGTGTCAATATATATTTTAGCAACCTAACTTCGTGAATTATTTGTCTCAGCATTTTTTATTATTATTAATTGATAGCAGCCGGGTGAATGTCGTTTGATTTAACATTTACTAAAGATCACCTTCATCTTTATCATACAATGGATTTTAAAATGCCTAATTTATCTACTAACAATCTGAAATGTAAATGTAAATTACAGTTCAAAATTGCTTTCATCTCAGCTATATTTTTTGAACTCTAAGACTTTGATGACCTCTCTGCACGATGTTCATTCTAGTTGGGTTATTTTTTTTTCGAGAATGGTTTGTGTCTACTAAATAAACAATTGTACCTTTTCTTAAACATTCTCCAAGTATGCTTTCTAATTGATAACAATCGTGTCAGTTGCTTATTTTAAGCTTAATAGAAAATTTTATCCCGTATCAATTTTTACTCGTGACGCGAACCCCAAACGGCAGTCCACTTCATCGTCGATTCACCCTCTGAAAAATCTCAGAGGTTAGAAAACCGGGTGAACCATTTAGCTAACACTCCTCACTACCAATTACACACGAAGATTTCACTCCCAGACCCCTCGGTTTAGCGCACAAAAAATCATTCTCACAAATTATGTATATGTATTTTTACTTAAAACTTGATGGGCGAGGGGCTCTTATTTATTGGTAGCGCTAGGAGCATCATACATTTTAAACCCTCCACAACGTGATTACATCTACAATTACTTACAGTTGATACAGTAAAGTTCAAATGGCGAAGTCTGCGGGACACGTTCCGCAAGGAGCACAAGCGCTGCGGCGGGAAATCCATCTGGCCTTACTACTTCGATATGACCTTCCTGATGGAGCAACTGAGTCTGAGGAAAGCGCGCCGGGAAGAAAACCAAAGCCAAAACTCTACTAGCTTTTCGGAAGACCGACCCGAATTAATCACTTTGCCCCAACTGGAAACACCAACTCTACCAGAAAAACGCTCCGCGGCGGCAGCTGAATTAAACCCGCCAACTGCTGTGGTGGCAACGAAAAAATTCAAATCGGGAAAAATGAACACCATCGAAAAACTGGTGGAGATCGAGCAGATGAAACTCGAGGAGTTCAAGAAGAAATCGCGCAACGAACTGGATTCGGACCACCAGTTTTTGATCAGCTTGCTGCCGTATATGAGGAGAGTCCCCATCGATCGGAAGATGTTCGTCAGGGCGAAGCTTCAGCAGGTTTTCTGCGATGAGCAGATGTTGAAGCTGCAAAGGCCTTACGTTGAACCAGCTTCCGTTGTGTTGCCCCCTCCAACGCTGACGCCAATTGTTGGTAAGAGTGTGGAGCAGCACAAGACGAATTCGAACGATTGGTCGGATGACGCTTTTTCCGATGATGATGATGAGGAGGAGGATGATTCGGTCGCGAATCAGAATAACGGGGAGTGCGAGAATCCGATTCCGGTGGAGCAGGGTTTAGGTTTTGAGGAGGAGGTTGTGGTGGAGCAGGAAGAGGAGGAGGCTGACGTTAAGCCAATTGGCGCGACGCTGTTTTTCGCTACGCACGAGCAGAAAAAAGAAATGTAATTATTGCCTTTTCTTTGTTGTATAAAGTAAGTGTAGATTTGTGTTATTTTTTGTATCTTATTAATAACCAGTAGCGTGGCTGCAGATGCAGTGCCTTGGAGCAAGTAAAATCGGCGCGCCGCACACTGGTCGAAATGCTCATTCTAGCTGAACATTTCGCCGAAAATCAACTGTTTAGAAATCAAATTTTTTCTTAGAATATGGGTAGTTCAATGTCCAGAGGGTGCGCAGGTAAAGTCATGAACCCCTTCGACCTTTGGTCTAGTGGTTATCAGTACCCAAAGTGCATGATGCATCGTTTACGTCGTTTAGTTGTGGATTTTACGCGCTCCAAACGCCTACGTTTAATTGCTTTTTTACATTTGAGTTTCGTGGAAAATATAATTTAAAGATGGATATCTATTTTACTGGTATGTATACAACATAGGTTTAAATATTTTTCATATAACTTTTGTCAACATATAGATATACTAATTTAAATTAAGTAAAGAATCCTACAGTAACATTTTGCAACGTTAAACTTGAAATAGGTGAAAGTATACATTCTTGGCCGTTCTTGGTAATGAATCTTTATTTTTTATATATAATAACTAATTAGTTTATTATATAAATAACATTTAGCTGCCCGTTTTTGCCCGTTTACAAGCAGTGTTTTTTTTTTTTTAGGTAGCATAACCATTTCTCGGCGGACATTACTCGATATTTGGCGCGCTCAAAAAACGCTAGAATAAAAAAATAAAGCAGTCTATCTCTTTGTGATTGACATTATGAATATTAATATTGTACCGCACATTGAAAATTTAGATTCATTGATACATAAAATAAATAATTTAACGGGACAATTGACAATGAAATAGCAAACCTCTCATAGAATAATTTCAAATTTTGAAAATAAATATTCTACGTGACTAAACGGAATGAAAGTGTTCTCAACTGAAGGTTTACCAAATGAACCTCAATCTGGATGTTCTCTTGGTAAAACATATATTTCCCGACCGCTTACCATTCAAAAAATTGACACAGAGGTGTTAAAGTTATTGGTAGAACCAGAACAAGCATCTTTACCAGAGGATTCTGACTCTGAATAATGTCTGGCTTTAGTGTAAATTGTTTGTATGATCTACCTAGATTCTTTATACTGCTTGTATATATTGTATATTTTTATTTATAGATATGTGTGCAATTTTGAATTTTTTGGTATTGTCTATTTGAGTAATTTTGTAATTAAATAAAACATGATTATTCAATTTTTAATGTTCATTTTTTAATAATTCGACGAGAAGGGGTTGTAATATAATTACTATTTTTAAATAAAAATTGTCACACAAAAATGAGAAGAATAAAATTATCTTCAAATTTTAATTCAACAATTTTTCGGTAAAAATAAAAATTAAAATAGGGGTGGTGAGGGGTAGAAGGGGAGAATTATTCAATATTAAGTCATTTATAATTTTAATTAAATATTTTCTTCGACTCTGAACAATTTAAAGTAGACTAAAACGCTTTATAACGAAATGTTCAGCTAGAATGAGCGTTTCGACCAGTGTGCGCCGCGCCCTTTCACATTGAAACTTCTAACAAGTGTTTACACTCTTTGATTTCTTTATTATACATACAGGGAGTACAGAGTTCAGTTTGAACCTTAAAATTAGTGTTTTCCACTCCCAGACTAAGCATGAAGTAAAATTTCGAGTTTAGAAAAGCCCGAAAATTTGGTTTGGTCGCGTAGCGCGAAGCGCGGAGCGGCCAAACCAAATTTTCAGGCTTTTCTAAACTCGAAATTTTACTTCATGCGCCACGCGTATTAACTACTGAAAGTAAACTTCGCTTGAAATCAGTGTCTTGTACGCGTGGCGCATGAAGTAAAATTTCGAGTTTAGAAAAGCCTGAAAATTTGGTTTGGCCGCTCCGCGCTTCGCGCTACGCGACCAAACCAAATTTTCAGGCTTTTCTAAACTCGAAATTTTACTTCATGCTTAACCTGGAAGTGGAAAACACTCGTTTAAACTTCAAATTGACCTCATTTAAAAAAAAAACAACGAATATTTAAACATCTACAACACGTATTTGGGGTTGATTTCTTTTAAGTATACATACAGGGAGTACAGAGTTCAGTTTGTAGCTTAAAACGAGTGTTTTCCACTCCCAGACTAAGCATGAAGTAAAATTTCGAGTTTAGAAAAGCCTGAAAATTTGGTTTGGTCGCGTAGCGCGAAGCGCGGAGCGGCCAAACCAAATTTTCAGGCTTTTCTAAACTCGAAATTTTACTTCATGCGCCACGCGTATTAAACACTGCAAGCACTGAAATATTGTGAACGAGTAAACTTCGCTTGAAATCAGTGTCTTATACGCGTGGCGCATGAAGTAAAATTTCGAGTTTAGAAAAGCCTGAAAATTTGGTTTGGCCGCTCCGCGCTTCGCGCTACGCGACCAAACCAAATTTTCAGGCTTTTCTAAACTCGAAATTTTACTTCATGCTTAACCTGGAAGTGGAAAACACTCGTTTAAACTTCAAATTGACCTCATTTAAAAAAAAAACAACGAATATTTAAACATCTACAACACGTAATTGGGGTTGATTTCTTTTAAGTATACATACAGGGAGTACAGAGTTCAGTTTGTAGCTTAAAACGAGTGTTTTCCACTCCCAGACTAAGCATGAAGTAAAATTTCGAGTTTAGAAAAGCCTGAAAATTTGGTTTGGTCGCGTAGCGCGAAGCGCGGAGCGGCCAAACCAAATTTTCAGGCTTTTCTAAACTCGAAATTTTACTTCATGCGCCACGCGTATTAAACACTGCAAGCACTGAAATATTGTGAACGAGTAAACTTCGCTTGAAATCAGTGTCTTATACGCGTGGCGCATGAAGTAAAATTTCGAGTTTAGAAAAGCCTGAAAATTTGGTTTGGCCGCTCCGCGCTTCGCGCTACGCGACCAAACCAAATTTTCAGGCTTTTCTAAACTCGAAATTTTACTTCATGCTTAACCTGGGAGTGGAAAACACTCGTTTAAACTTCAAATTGACCTCTTTTAAGAAAACAACGAATATTTAAACATCTACAACACGTAATTGGGGTACATATACTCAAAAGAAAAAAATCACAAGAAATTATAATTTTAAGCTTTTCTAAATCAAAGAACACTAATATACTCGCGACCTAAACAGTATGACATTGTCATGTAACGTCAAAACTTGACACAACTAGGAAAAATCGTTGCAGATACAACTGTCGACATATTCTCTACAAAATTTGAACCGCACATTCCACATCAAGGACATCTCTCCTGAATTCCACTATAATCAATTGCAACATGGCATTCATATATTAATGTCATTACATGACACACAGTAGGGACACCTAAATAATCAAAAACCCTAAGAAAAATAAATCCTGAATCTGGTCGACTAATAAAATAAACCGAATATAGATATGATTTTCAAATATTTCTCAGTGTCTCTTAGACCCCGGTTACAGATTAAGCATGAAGTAAATTTAGAAAAGCCCCAAAATTTAGATTTGTCGGGGCGAAGCTAGTCCTATATATTAGGGCTGCAACATTAAGGTCGCAACCATAATTCTTCTTCTTTTCAGATATTCTGAAGAGACTCTAATTCAAGGAGTAACACCACCTTCGGCAAGTGACAAACAACTTCTTCGATTGACCGAGAAACACTTCCCAACGCTAGTGCCGGCGACGCCGAAGAAGCAAAGTCCGACCAGACACTGTTACATTTGCAACAACACTACTTATGGCGCCAAAAAGCGGAGAGAGTCGCGGTACATGTGCTCCAAGTGCGGCGTCGCCCTCTGCGTCCAACCGTGTTTTGAAATATACCATACGAAAGAGTTCTTTTAAACAAAATAAGAAGACAATTTCGAAAGATTGAAATTTATGGCAAAGTGAAAGCATTAGCAAGTATTTTTTTATAAATGTAAAAGTTATGTATGTAATAAACTAATTAAAAGCGTTTTACAAAAATTGATTCTGTGTCCCAATGGTGGATCGGCGGACCCAGAAGAGAGATATTAGATAATATTTAATTAATCTGACCGACTTTAGTTAAATCCGGTTTGAAGGGCCATCAAATGTTACGTCTAATATTGAATTTCAGTATCTGGGAGTGGAGGACACTCGTTACTTTAAAATATGTCACTACTATAAAAATGTGTATCGTAACTGTTACAAAAAAAACAATGACATGGTGATTTCATTATAGTTCAATTCAAACTCGTGTCAAGTTGGCACGATTGATTAAATGTCAACTGTCATTAGTTAAAATGTCGGCTGCCGCCGACTTATGTTAACTGTTACTATAGTCCAAATGTCGGCTGGCGCCGACTTATGTCAACTTTCATTATAGTCCAAATGTCGGCTGGCGCCGACTTATGTCAAGTTGACACGATTGACTAAATGTCAACTGTTATTATAGTCCAAAAGTCGGCTAGCGCCGACTTATGTCAACTGTCATTATAGTCCAAATTTCGACTCATGTCAAGTTCACATACATTTGATGATTTTCTCAATTTTAAAGTTGCAGGATTTTCCTGCTTGGTTTGCTTTGGGTTGAGCATACGTCGTATTTGTCTGACTGTACAGGTTAGGTTGGGTGTAAGACACGCTTGGTTGAGAATGTGACACCTTCGAAAAATACTGCGCCCTGTAGGCCAGTAAACTCTCCCCATAATCACTAGTCGTTTGTTTGTTATACGCGTCATAATACGAGTAGGGATAATTCTGAAAGCCTAATTGGTTCTAATAATCCGTTTGACCGTAATTCCCTTGATTTGATTAGTTTTAGTGTTACGGGGGGTGTTGACTCGGCGGGCAATTTTTTATAAATAATTGGAGCCGACAACAAATGTCCCACTGCGTAACTACCTGACTAACTTCAACTCATTCTTTGCACTGTACTAAAATAAATGTTCAACTTACCAATTCTGCACTTTCACTGATTTTAATTTAAAAGTGAATGAGGGTGTGTGAAGAAAAATAATGTGTATTCAAATACAACAATAGCAACTATATTACACAACAAACAAAATATTCACAAGTTACTTACAACAATAACAGAACAACAAAATAAAACACAACGAGCACACTAGCAGATTTCGGAACACGATTTAGAACATGATTTTGAACACGATTGCCTCTCCCATCCCTCCGCCACTTGGTTTTATTAACCACCACCATCCCCTATTGCAATAATCGCTAGAGGGGATGTTGAGGTGGTGGTGGCTGAGCGCCTTTGCTGTGGTTGGTTGAGAGATGGGGTTGAGGCGTGGTTTGCGGCTGCGCGCTACATTTTGCCTGTCGCCAGGGAGCGTTACAGATGACATACGAAAATCAACAAAAAAAATATGTTACGACTGTACATTTGCTAATCCGGGGGGGTTGCACTTCGAAGCGCACGGTTTATGACCTAGACGAGGGTACATCGAAGTGCCGCTGGTTTATTGCTCCGTTTGGAATTTTTTGGATTACCAAACTTTCCCGGATTAGCCTGTTCTCGAACTTGGTCTGCTCATTTGCATTTTATGCTTTACTTTAAATCCTTAATCTAAAATAATCAATGCATGTCACGAACTTTACTCATTTGGAAACTAAGTAAAAGAAGTAATTATGTACAGGTATAACAAAAATATGGAATGAAAACAAATGGGACCGATGTTAAAATTCTCAAAATTACGCGGCAGCTTATAAATCTCTGATTGAACGAGTTGACGGGCGCTTACGGTACAGCGCCGGTAACAGTAGGTTGAAGTGGTGGGTTGACTGTACGTTGTGGTCGTGTTCGCGTAAGTTTGGCCCTCTGGAACATTGTACGCGTAATCTTGGTCCTGTCCAATGCTTGACTAATACGCGGCGCTCGCTTGTATTATACCCCTGGGGGTTTGGCCTACGCTTGTATTGTAACCGATTGCGCTAAACCACTGTCCCATACTTAGATTATAACCACCGCTACTCGACGTAGCCCCTTGTCCAATGCTAGTGCTGTACGCACCGTTATTTGCGGTAGATCTTTGTCCAACCCTCGAATTATACCCTGCACCACTTGCGCTAGTCCCTTGCCCAACGCTTGGAGTATTTGCAGTTACCCCTTGTGCAACGTTTGGATTATACCCCCCACTACTTACGCTACCCCCTTGTCCAACGCTTGCACTATATGGGCTAGGCCCTTCTCCAACACTAGCGTTATACCCAATACTATTCCCGTATTGCTCGCTACTAGTGAATACGGATAATTCGTGCTTGAAACGGTTTGATAACTAAATGGAATGGAGTATCAGTGCACTTAATGTAATCGTGCCATTGGCGATGTTAGATGGCGTAGCTCTCGAAACAGTGGCCTGTATGTACACTTTGTGTAATCGTGCCATTGACGAATGCCACTATAGAGTATTAGATGGCGTAGCTATCGAAATTTATCAATAGTTTTCTCATATAGGCTTGATATAGTGATGAATGAATGTTCAGTATTTCTCAGCACTGTCGGGACCACACTGACGAAGATCTTGTCCGAAACGCGTATGTGAGTATCCGGTGCCAGGGTACTGAACACAGATCCAATTTTGATGTTTGTTTCCTGGTTTCACAGAGTTCTGTAACGTACGAAGGTGTTGTTTGTCGTTACGGTTCTTTTATATATTTTAGGTTTCCTGTACTTGTCGTTGAAGACGCGATTTAGTCTATTTAGGTCCAATCACAGAGATTCAAAGTTTATAGTTTTACTTGGTATTTAATTTGATACTTAACAATTGAATTTACAGATTTGTTACCGGGGATTATTTCTAATCTCCGGCAACAAGAATTGTAAATCACCTTTCAATTCTTCCTTTGTTAAAAATAACTTCGTACCCGGCAATTAACTAATCTCCCGTAGTTTGGGCAGTGCTCGGGCCCACCCTTCTTTCCGAAAAACGGACAACAACTGGTCACAAATCCTCCCTATTTGTGACCAGTTGTTGTCCGTTTTTCGGAAAGAAGATTTGCATAATTCTTTTCATTGTCCTTTTCGGAAAACAGAGTTTATCTGCTCGAGATTCGTCGAATGTCATTACGTTGGATTATGTCATTAGGCGAATCTCAGCCGGCTGGTCACATCGCTACGTTAAACAACCCCACCCCACCCCCATTATTTTCGTGGTATAAGTACCTGCGGGCGGTAAATCGTAAGTCAGATCCAACTTGTCAACAAGTGCAGTGCAGTCGTCAGTGTTCGAGACGTTAGTTTTTTTTTGTTAGTGCCAGTGCACTAACTCGAGGTCCTGTTGCTGTTGCCAGTGCAACTGCCTGTCCTCTCGCTGCCGGAGCAGCCGCCGTCGGTGCCAGTGCATCGACGCCGCCACCTAATACTGCCACCTCAGTATTCGTCGCCACAACGTATTCGCCATCTGCACGCTGCCACCTTGCTGCCGCCACCACCTCGACTTCGTCGCCCACCCCTTATCAGCCCCCCCCCCCGTGCTCTATGTGTTACACTGTGTTTTTTTGATTCCTTATTGTTTATTCGTAAAAATAAATCTGTTAAAACTGTCTCTGTGTTTTAGTTAGTTGCTCTTGCTCTCCATTAAATTCATTGAAAACCTGAGCTAGTTGGCAATCAGCGTTAGGTACCTTCCTTCACGTTGACAGATTGAAACAGACGTAGATTTAAGATTTAGCGTTCGAAAATTCACAGTTTAAGATTTAATATAGAGATTTAGAATTGACTCCCTTGATCAACTGTCGAAGTAGAAGTGTTCTCCTCAACACCAGAACAACTCGATTTCTTTAGTGATGAGATAAGACACTGATTATATGTACGCATAACCTGGAATAACAAAACGAGATTACAATTACTAAGAAAACATTTGGAATGTGAAAAATATTTGAATTGCGGATTATTTGCTATTTCCAATATTATCTGTACACGGAGTTAATTACACTATAATGATATACAGAGAGTTTTATCTAACACCGAACATTTTCAATGTTTATTTTCGTATGTTCGATTTGTCAAACCAAAGCATTCAATACGATTTAACACATTTAATTTTTAGGTTATGTAAATTGGGTTGCCTATATGACTATTACAAATTGTAGCCAATCAATCGCAATTAAAGCCTTAACTTATTTCAGTACAAATTGTACATGCAGGGAGTTTTTCTTCCAAGTATACATGTCCTAATTACAGCGTATGTGCTGTAAATATTTAGATAATTATTGCTTTTTTATATAATAGTTCAATTGAAACTTAAAACGAGTGTTTTCAACTCCCAGACTAAGCATGAAGTAAAATTTCGAGTTTAGAAAAGCCTGAAAATTTGGTTTGGTCGCGCAGCGCGAAGCGCGGAGCGACCAAACCAAATTTTCAGGCTTTTTTAAACTCGAAATTTTACTTCATGCGACACCGGTACAAAACACTGATTCAATGTGAAGTTTAGCGGCGTGTTTTAAACTTCGTAATAAGTCAGTGCTTTGTACCGGTGGCGCATGAAGTAAAATTTCGAGTTTAGAAAAGCCTGAAATTTTACTTCATGCTTAGTCTGGGAGTGGAAAACACTCGTTTTAAGTTTCAATTAAACTCTTATATAAAAAAGAAACAAGGATTATCTAAATATTTACAGCACACACGCTGTAATTCGGACATGTCTATTTGAAAGAAAAACTTCCTGCATGTACAATTTGTACTGAAATAAGTTAAGGTGTTGATTGCGATTGATTCGCTACAATTTGTAATGATCATTTAGGCAACCCAATTTACACATAACCTAAAAATGTAATGGGTCAAATCGTATTGAATGCTTGGGTTTGACAATTTGAACATACGAAAATAAACATTGAAAATGTTCGGTGTTAGATAAAACTCTCTGTGTATACAGAGAGTTTTATATAACACCAAACATTTTCATAAAATACGATTTGACACCTGTAATTTGTAGGTTATGTGTAAATTCGGTTGCCTATATGACCATTACAAATTGTAGCTAATCAATTGAAATTAATGCCTCAACTTGTACATACAAGGAGTTTTTCTTTCAAGTATACATGTCCCAATTACTGCGTATATGCCGTAAATTTTTAGATAATCGTTGTTTTTTTAAAAGAAGTTTAATTTGAAACTTAAAATGAGTGTGTTCCACTCCCAGACTAAGCATGAAGTAAAATTTCGAGTTTAGAAAAGCCTGAAAATTTAGTATGGACGCGTAGCGCGAAGCGCGGAGCGGCCAAACCAAATTTTCAGGCTTTTCTAAACTCGAAATTTTACTTCATGCGCCACCGGCACAAAACACTGACATATTACGAAGTTTAAAACACACCGCTGAACTTTACATTGACTCAGTGTTTTGTGCGGGTGGCGCATGAAGTAAAATTTCGAGTTTAGAAAAGCCTGAAAATTTGTTTTGGCCGCTCCGCGCTTCGCGCTACGCGACCAAACCAAATTTTCAGGCTTTTCTAAACTCGAAATTTTACTTCATGCTTAGCCTGGGAGTGGAAAACACTCGTTTAAAGCTTCAAATTGTATTCTTTTAACAAATCGAGCGGGGTAAAATGTACAACGCCTGCATATGCATACTTAAAAGAAAAAGTCTCGTTATGAATATGTTCGGTGTTACATAAAACTCTCTGTATATTCATAAACACATTAAATATAAATTAAACTGAGAGATACATCCAATTCTGCTCGTTCGTGGAGGAAACAGTGGCCTGTATGTTCACTTTGTAACAACCGCACGGTATAATATCAATATAATTCAGCATAAAAAAAATCAATGTTGCCAACCAAAATATGGATATAGAGAAGTTTCTTATCTTATTTGAACAAGAATATAACCAACGTTTCTTGTTAATCGGTTGTAGTAAAGCGTAATGATTGCGAATAAATAAAATTATACTGGTCTTTCCAACCTGACGCGACTTTGACATTATATCGTATGCAACTTAACTCCCGCAATTGTAAATAAATGAGTAATTCGTTGAGTAGAATTTCACCATGAGACACGTACAGTCATCGCTGGGTTTAATTTTCACAAATTTCCTCATAGTTTTAGCGAAAGAACAGGTGAGTCTTGCTTGAACGAAATCCCAAAATTAGATACAGCAGAAAAATCGTGTGGGGACGTAGTAAACAAACGATTAAATGTAGTAATGCGTCGTTTGTTATGTGAATCTGGTAATAAGGAAAATGGAATAACGGTACGCATAATTGTGAAAGTTGTTTGATGCCGGGAGTGATTAAACAATCTTCTTAATCTTAATTCAATCAGTTTTGTGGAGAAAAGTAAATACCACGCCTTAAGGTTATGTTATAATTAGGTCTGCTTTAAAAAAAGAAAAAGAAAACGAAGGCAAGACGCGTATTTTTATTTGGGTAAATTCATATTTTTGCTCGGGTAATTTCCTTTGTTACCTCCTCCTGCAAATTTCAATTAAAAATTTCGTGCATTTATTTAATTATCGATCTGAGAAACACATGATTCACAGTTCATTTTCCTTCTGTCCTATCCATACGTAAAGCAACTCCGTCTCTTTCCTCTCCATGCGTTTTCCCATTTCACCTCCTTTTTTAAACGCGATCGCGTTTTGTTTGTGTATAGTCGGGCTCTGCCGACCTCGCGCAATTAGACATATATGTTGCGCTTTCATTGCTCGAACGCCGGTGCAACCAGATATGTTATGTATTATCTGTCTCTGTCGCTTTCCTATATTCGCCAATCTCGCTCACTTTATGTTCCGCACGTTGTAATCATGTGGTGATTAAACCGCGTTATCGCAACGTGACGTATTTTCTGTAATGATTTCTTCTAAGTAGCAGATTTAATTTGTTCCAGTTTTGTTTTTTCAAATTTCCTGAAAATTGGTAATTTCGAAAATTATTACTGTATTTTAACGATTTTACGACACCAAATAGATTCCTGTTCTCTAAACTGTCACCTAACCTAACACTACGACCTGTCACCTAACCTAACGCTACAAATCACCTAACCCAACACTACGAGCTGTAACCTAATCTAACACTACGAGCTGTCACCTAACCTAACACTACAAACCGTCATCTAACCGAACACTACGAGCTGTAACTTAACCTAACACTACAAACCTTTACCTAACCTAACACTACGAGCTGTCACCTAACCTAACCTAACACTACAAACCGTCACCTAACCTAACACTACGAGCTGTAACCTAATGTAACACTACGAGCTGTAACCTAATCTAACACTACGAACTGTCACCTAACCTAACACTACAAACCGTCATCTAACCGAACACTACGAGCTGTAACCTAACCTAACACTACAAACCTTCACCTAACCTAACACTACGAGCTGTCACCTAACCTAACACTACAAACCTTCACCTAACCTAACACTACGAGCTGTAACCTAATCTAACACTACGAGCTGTCACCTAACCTAACACTACAAACCGTCACCTAACCTAACACTACGAGCTGTAACCTAACCTAACACTACAAACTTTCACCTAACCTAATACTACAAGCTGTCACCTAACCTAATACTACAAACCGTCACCTGAGTGTGCGAAATCCTAACCTAACACTACGAGCTGTCACCTAACCTAACACTACAAACCTTCACCTAACCTAACACTACGAGCTGTAACCTAATCTAACACTACGAGCTGTCACCTAACCTAACACTACAAACCGTCATCTAACCGAACACTACGAGCTGTAACCTAACCTAACACTACAAACTTTCACCTAACCTAATACTACGAGCTGTCACCTTACCTAACACTACAAACCGTCACCTAACCTAACACTACGAGCTGTAACCTAACCTAACACTACAAACCTTCACCTAACCTAACACTACGAGCTGTCACCTAACCTAATACTACAAACCGTCACCTAAGCTAACACTAATGACGCAATAAGTAATTGATTGTTGCGTAACGAGTGTCTTCCACTCCGAGACTAAGCATGAAGTAAAATTTCGAGTTTAGAAAAGCCTGAAAATTTGGCTTGGGCGCGTAGCGAAGCGAAGCGACCAAGCCAAATTAGGCTTTTCTAAACTCGAAATTTTACTTCATGCGCCACGCACATAAAACACTGATTTAAAGTGAAAACATTGGCATTTCACATCGAGCAATATCTCGATTGTCAACTGTCATAATAACCGAAATGTCATGTGGCGTTATAGACTAAACATCAACTGTCATTATCGATAAATCTCAATGTTAGTGGTTGTCCGAGTGTCCGAATATCAATGTCGACTTATGTCCGAGCGTCAGTAAATGTAAACTGTGACATCAAACGTCAAAAATACGAAAAATGCTATGATTATTGATCTATGATGTCAAATTATCTCGTTTGCACAATTAGGTTAGATGCCAGTTTGTACAATAATGTTAGATGACACATTGTACAGTTAGAAGGCGAGGCTTGTGGCCAACTTCAGGGGAGACAAGTGGTCCAAGGTACAGAAAGTAAGGCTAAATTCTCTAGGCGCGTTTCTTAGTTAGAGTAGATGGCAGTTTGTGCAACCTAACCTAACGTAACCTAACCTAACATTACAAACTGTCACCTAACCTAACACTACAAATTGTCGCCTAACCTAACACTACAGACTTTCAGTTCAAAGTTCAAAATCTACTTATACGGATTCAATATTTAATAAAAGATCAAATACAAATTGTAAGATCAACAATTCTCAATTTCAATGACTCAATAACAAGTCTTAAAATAACTGAAGATGTGTTTAATAAAAACATAAAACAGTACAATAACCTTGTATAAACTATCAATAATAATACAGCTAGATTAGAACAACTTATTATTGCTAATAGTAATTTTATGCTGTTAACATATTTAGTTAACGAAATTAGTGACAATATGGCATTTTCATTAACGCTGCACTATTCGCAAAACAAAATAGTATACATCCAGCAGTAATAACTCCGGTGCAATTAATCAATCGTTTAAAAAAGGCACGATAATTCCTTAACTGAAGGTAAATCATTCTCATTCTCATTGCACGAACAAAATGCAATCAAACTAATAGAAATTAGTAAAATTTTATCATTTTATGGAAATATAAATCTAGTATATGTTATTAAAATACCATTAGCAACTAAACTCATATTTAATTTGTATAATTTGTTTCATTGCCTATATCACATAAATTAGATATAATACATTCCTTTATTTTACCTGAGATAAAATATTTAGCAGTTTCTGAGAATAAGGCTCAATATGTTCAATTAAACGATTTACATAAATGTATAAAGATAACAACGAACGAATATCTCTGCGAAAATCAAATGATTCTCTACATTAAATTCAGAGAAATGCGAAGTCATCTTAATTACTTCATATGTCAAGAATATTCCTCAATCTTGTAACTCGAAGACAATATCAGGACCCATAAGGACATATCATCAGTTGGAGGCCAGGAACCAATTTTACGTATTAAATCCAGAAAAACTAACAATGATGTGCCCTAACAAAACAATAATAGATGACATGATCTACGACTCCGGAATCCTCAATCTTGATAACAACTGTAAAGCATATAGGAATGAAATACAACTATCAGCATCATCAATAATGGAGACACAATTTAACAATATAATCCCTGCTGCTCCCATTATAAGCGACGACTGCTGTTTGACCGACAAAGAAAATTCCCCTACGGATGTGTTTTATCTAGAACCGATTCACTTAACGAATCTGGGATTGGACAATTTGAAAGTAACCTCGCACAAATTAGATGGTTTAGAACACATATGGGCAACCCCCGGCCCGCGGGCCGGATCCGGCCCGCTGTAAGATATGATCCGGCCCGCGAGACATTTTGAAAAAACCCAATTAAAAAAATATCACATTAGGTTCTTATACTCACGGGAGTGACAGTGAGGCGGCAAACATGAAATCCTTTGATGTTTGCCGCCTCACTCTTTAATAATCGCCGCCACTCCACTTGCTCGATGAAATTCTTTGAGGTTTGCCGCCTCACGGGCGACACATCAAAAGATTTATTGCTTCTCAATTATCCTAAACTAGTTTATTCCAGATTATTCGTTCATTTTGCCTATATAAGCGGGTGGATGGCCCGAACGTTAGTTCAGTTCTATTTGAGCTACCGAGGTGATAACTTGGACAAGCGATATCCTAGCGAACTGCTCGAGCCGTCAACTTGCTTTGTGAATTTGTGTGCATCTTGAGTGGTTACTAACTATAGTTTGTTATTAAGTTTATTGAACGAAAAGTAAACAAAAATGATGTCTGGTGGAAAGAAACGAAAAGTAGATACAGAGGGTCGCCATTTTCAAGAAAAATGGACTGAAGAATTCTTTTTTATCTTGCACAATGGTAAGCCTATTTGTTTGCTGTGTAATGAATCCATTTCAGTAATGAAAGAATTCAATATAAAGAGGCATTACTCAACTAAGCATGCTACGCTGCACTCACTGATAGGACAATTAAGAACAGACAAAATCCAGAAGCTTACCGCAAATTTGGAAAAACAGCAACAAATGTTTCATAAACAAAGAACACAACTTGATAATGTTGTGAAAGCTAGTTTTATAGTTAGCTCAAAATTGGCAAAGGCATTAAAACCATTTGCCGAAGGATAATTTATCAAGGAGTGTATGTTAGAAGTTTGCGGTATTATGTGTCCTGAAAAGAAAAAAGAATTTGAAAAAATTAGTTTGTCAAGACGAACTGTTGTTCGGCGTATAGAAATGATGGCTAATGATATAAAAACAACATTGACTGACCGTATGGCTGGTTTTGAATCATTTTCCATAGCATTAGACGAGAGCACCGATTTGTCTGACACAGCTCAACTGGCTATATTTATTCGAGGTGTTGATAAGGAGTTCACTGTTACTGAGGAATTGCTTGCTTTACAGCCGCTAAAAGGAACCACTACAGGAGAGGATATTTTTATTGAAGTTCAAAAGGTATTCACAAGTTTTGGCTTGCCATGGTCAAAATTAATTGGAGTATGCACTGATGGTGTACCTTTGATGGTCGGCTTACGTAAAGGTTTTATCGGAATTTTGAATGAAAAAGCAACAGAATTAAATGTGCAAAAAGATGATTTGATAGTCCTTCATTGCATTATCCACCAACAGAACTTGTGTTCTAAGTCCATTCGACTCCAGAATGTTATGAATGTGGTAGTAAAAACCATCAACTTTATTCGATCCCGAGGGCTTAACCATCGTCAGTTCAAGGCGTTTTTGGATGAAATATCAGCTGAATATAACGACGTAACATATTATTGTGAAGTCAGATGGCTGAGCAAAGGAAAAATGTTGAAACGGTTTTACGAGCTTAGAAATGAGATAGCAGACTTTATGAAAATAAAAGATAAACCACTATCTGAATTAAGTGACCCAACATGGATATGTGACTTAGCATTTCTGGTCGATCTTACAGGCTATTTGAATGATTTAAATTTGAAACTTCAAAAACAAGGACAGTTAGTAAATGATTTGTACAGCCATTTAAAAGCGTTTCAGATCAAACTACGCTTGTGGGAGTCACATATGCTGTCTGGTAACAGTTACCATTTCAACACGCTCTCTGCGTATGAAAATATTGCTTATGCTCAATATGCTGAAAAACTCAAGTTACTGTCGGAACAATTTTCGAACAGATTTTGCGACTTCAAAAACATGGAAGACTGTTTCAGTTTATTTGCTACTCCTACAACATATATTGTACAAAATGCTCCAATACACTTACAAATGGAGTTGATCGAGATTCAAGAAAACTCACTCCTAAAATCCAAATTTGAAGACGTAGAGTTGTGCGATTTCTACAAAAAATATCTAGAAGAAGACAATTTTAAGCAGCTTAGAAAATTCGCAAGAAGATTGATTTGTGCGTTTGGCAGTACTTATAAATGCGAACAGTTCTTTTTATTGATGAAAGTTAATAAATCAACACATCGTACAAGACTGACTGACGATAATTTGGAAAATTCTTTACGTCTTTGTGTCAGTGGAATTAATCCAAATATCGATGGATTAGTTTCCCAAATTCAAGCTCAAGTGTCTCATTGATTTCGGTGTATTTAACTTTCGTAGTTAGTAACAATTGAAAATTTAACGATTTAATTATTAATGTAGCATTTTTTTAAATTTCATTTTGTTATTTTAATAAATTGTACTATAATAACATTATCGTATTATTTCATGTCTAATATCTATCGCAAAAAATATTATC
This sequence comes from Philonthus cognatus, assembly GCA_932526585.2. Classification (NCBI taxonomy): domain Eukaryota; kingdom Metazoa; phylum Arthropoda; class Insecta; order Coleoptera; family Staphylinidae; genus Philonthus; species Philonthus cognatus. The sequence goes on from OW052242.1 coordinate 140,225,512, forward strand.
ACTACTTTAAAATGCACTAAGTACTTTTAAACGCGGCCCGCGAACGTATTTGCACGCTAAAGTTTGGCCCTTAACATGTCAAAGGTTGCCCATACCTGGTTTAGAAGAAGAAATCAATACTCACATCAACAACATGTCTACACTAATGCCTCATCATTGGTTTTCATCATTCACTTCCGTCATCATATCCATCGTTAGATTCTTCTTAATGTACAAATTGGTAAAGAGTATGGGTATGGGTATATACTGGGTTAACTTGTTTCTCATTGATCACTTGGTAAAACATTTCTATTAATATATAGGTATTGGATTGAAATTCACTTGGTTTGTTTTACTAATAAATTGTTTTATTTTCAACTAGTTTCGGCTTAATGCCATTTTTCAAGAATTCTTTTCATTCTTGAAAATGGCATTAAGCCGAAACTAGTTGAAAATAAAACAATTTATTAGTAAAACAAACCAAGTGAATTTCAATCAAATACCTATATATTAATAGAAATGTTTTACCAAGTGATCAATGAGAAACAAGTTAACGATATAAGAGTATGGGTATTTATAACCTATTGTCATGTAGATGCAAACGAAATACGAATCCTGGTTGCCTAGTAGCAATTTACAATTAGTGCTAGAATAAAAGCCAGCCTACAGTTTCTACAAACATCAACATGAGTTCAATGTTGCCCACTGTGAATGAAGCCGAAAAACCATCGTCATCTTACCAAAGAGATACTAAACCCCAAGAAAGGAATTCCGATGAAATACCTCAGAGACCCAGAAGTAGATCCAGAACACCACACCTGTATGACGATCAGTAAGGTGAAGTTTCGAATCATCCCCTAACTTTACTCTACGAGGGGAGGTGTTATAACATCACATTAGTGCGCGAGATTATATTGTGTCAAAGTGCGGTCTACAACAAATAATGGTTATCGCGCGCTAATAACTTTCCAAAGCGGAAGATCAGGATTGGGCGACCCTTATCGTCGAGCCGAAATCGTTCGCGTCTTTTAGTTTTAAGATCAGTGTAAGCTTAGTCTTAGGAAAAGTCACTTGTATAATATACAGAGAGTTTTATGTAACACAGAACATGTTCATAACTAGAATTTAAGTATACATATGTATACGTCGTACATTTTCCGATGCTCGGTTTATTAAAAGAATTTAATTTGAAGCTTTAAACGAGTGTTTTCCACTCCCAGACTAAGCATGAAGTAAAATTTCGAGTTTAGAAAAGCCTGAAAATTTGGTTTGGTCGCGTAGCGCGAAGCGCGGAGCGGCCAAACCAAATTTTCAGGCTTTTCTAAACTCGAAATTTTACTTCATGCGCCACCGGCATACAACACTGATTCAATGTAAAGTTTAGCAGTGTGTTTTAAACTTTGCAATAGGTCAGTGTTTTGTACCGGTGGCGCATGAAGTAAAATTTCAAGTTTAGAAAAGCCTGAAAATTTGGTTTGGCCGCTCCGCGCTTCGCGCTACGCGACCAAACCAAATTTTCAGGCTTTTCTAAACTTGAAATTTTACTTCATGCTTAGTCTGGGAGTGGAACACACTCCTTTTAAGTTTCAAAAAAACAACGATTATCTAATGATTTAGCGCACGTACGCTGTAATTGGGACATGTTTACTTTAAAGAAAAACTCCCTGTATGTACAAGTTGAGGCATTAAATGCGATGATTGGCTACAATTCGTAATGGTCGTATAGGAAACTCAATTTACACATAACTTAACAATTAAAAGCTTGTATTAGACGATACTATTTTCTTGTACAAGAAAATAGTATACTATTTTCTATCATGATGTCCCAAATAGAACATATCCTATTTCCATTATACCAAACTGTACAAGATTTGCATTTGGTCATATTTTGTGTATTACACCATGATAGAAAATAGTTTACTATTTTCTTGTGTCGTCTAATACAAGCGTAAAGGTGTCAAATTGTATTGGATGAAAATGTTCGGTGTTACATAAAACTCTCTGTATACAATAAACATACCGTTTAGTATATTTCACTGTTTTTCATTCGAAGACGCTTTCTCGGATTTTAAAGAAATTCAAAGTCACAACACTGTTAAATAGAGGACATTGATTGTTTTACACTTATCAAGTAAAAAGTGTACGATTTAAGAAAACGTAATGATGTACGCCCCAACAACGTATAGAAATAGTAAAAATTCATTATCGATATGATAAAAATTTCGCCTAGACACATCGCAGCATTCGTCGTGGTATGAAATTTATTTATTTATTTATTTATTTATTTATTTATTTATTTGCCCAACAGACGACAGTCCAATTACAGGACAAAATTCAATATAATACATAATTATACAATACATATACATAATTATACAATACATATACATATATATAGTAACATATAAACAGTAACATATAAACATACAAAAATGACATATCTAGGCAGCGCTACAAAACTATATTAATTAATGATTTTTTAGGCATGTGGAAAATATCTACGAGATGATGACGATTATTATATACTTTAAACATCTTATTTAATGGCGAATTACCATGTGCCCTAGTGTTTGGTGTTGAACAATAAAATAATCTATTCGAGCGAGAACAATACCTAGGCACATGGATATTAATTTTAGATAATATGTTTGGATCATCGATCGTACAATTAATGATTCCATGTAGAAATAATACCTTTGCATCGTCGCGTCTACTATGTAACGATTTCATGTTAAATGTATCAAGTAGTTCCTGAGATGGTATTGTTATTGGCGGATATTCCTTATTCAACTTGAAATACATAATTTTTAAAAACTTTTTCTGAATTCTTTCTATTTTGTTTATATGTATATAATACTGGGGACACCAAATTATCGAGGCAAATTCAAGGTTGGAACGGACATAAGAAAAATACAGTTTTTTTATTACATCAACATTGTTGAAATCTTTACAAGTACGACTAATAAATCCCAGCATCTTATAACTTTTGTTGCAAATATTATTAATATGTTCTATAAATGTTAAACGATCGTCAAATATTATTCCCAAATCACGTAAAGAGGCACACCTCTCAAAGCTAATATTCGTCAAACCGTAATTAAATCTAATCACATCTTTTTTCCTGGTAAATGACATACATTTACATTTGGATATATTTAGAAATAGACCATTTGTTTTGCACCAAATATCAATGAGATTAATATCCTCCTGTAATTCTATACAGTCACGTTCACAGTCAACAACTCTAAATATCTTCATATCATCGGCAAACAGCAGAACTTTACTTTGTAGTTTATCAACTATGTTATTAATAAAAATAATAAATAGCAAGGGGCCCAAGTTTGATCCTTGGGGGACCCCGCTGGTTACAGTATATTTAGATGAATAATGGCCCATATACTGTACAAATTGTTGTCTGCCGGTTAGATATGAACGCATTAATGATATCACTTGATCCGTGAAGCCATAATAACCAAGTTTTGTGGCTATTACATTGTGATCAATTGTATCAAATGCCTTACTGAAATCTGTATATATAGTATCAACTTGTCTACGTTGATCTAAGTACTCGGAGATGTATTCCGTGAAGTTTACCAAATTTGACACAATTGATCTTTTTTTCACGAATCCATGCTGTCTTGTTGTTACATATGTGCTAACGTGACTGTAAATGGCTTTAGAAATGATCATTTCAAACAATTTTGCAAAATTATTTATTACTGTAATGGGGCGATAACTCACGATGTTATTTTTATCACCATTTTTAAAAATTGGTGTAACCCTGCCAATTTTCCATAATTCAGGGACACTAGATGTTGTGATTATAATATTAAATATATGACATAATGGGTCTAATAAACAATGTACACAGTCTTGAATAATATATGCAGGAATACCATCTGCCCCAGCAGTATTATTTCCTTTCAAGTTCCGAGCAGCGAGCAAAATTTCATCTTTAGTTATTGCTTTTAATGTACAACTGGGATAATTCGTGATTTCGCATGTAGTAGAACTGGAAGTACGAGTAGTAAAAATACTTTTAAAATGATTTGCAAAACATTCTACTATATCTTTTGGTTTTATAATCGTTATTTCGTTAAAATGCATGCTACCAGGAATTCGGGTAGTTGACTTTTTCGTGTTCACATAGGAAAAAAGTCTCTTAGGTTCTTTTATAATATTTTTTTCAGTTTCACAAATGTATTTTTTATGGTCAGATTTAATTACGGCGTGTACCTCTCTTTTTAGTCTGTCAATTTTTAGTTTTAAGTAGGTGTATTTGTGTGTCCTAAACATTTTAATTGCCCTATCTTTCTTTTTAAGTAAGGTTTTCAACGACGCACTAAACCATACAGGGTATTTTTTATCTATTATTTTAGTCTTCCGTTTAGGTACACATTTAAAAAAAACATCATCAAGCATACAATAGAATTTTTCACAAGCTTCATTTGGTTCCTTAATATTAGTGAGGTTGGTCCAATCGATTGTGGAAATTTCAGTATATAATGTTCTAAGATCTGCTTTCGCAAAATTGTATTAGGGAGTCGATGAATTCTGATCAAATTTGGTCAACTGAACGGATGACAATTCCAAATTACACAATAGTGGTGGATGGTATAGATCCGAGTTAACCAAACCATCTTCTTTTACTACACTACACTTAATGGTCCGGCCGGAAATAACAACATCTAGAATTCGTTCGTTGATGTTCAAAACCGAGTTTCTTTGAAGCAGTTTGTTAAATTGTATAAAATTGTTGTAGGCTTCAATTTGTTGATTTCGTCCCTGGTTGCGTGTTTCAAATAAATACAAATTCGGCAAATTAAAGTCACCTACAATCAAAACCGGTTCATCTAGGTTGATATTTTGTTCTATTTCCTCGAATATACTTTCATAATCTGTTACAGACGACGATGGTGGTATATATACACACACTACATTAATTGTTTTTTTGCGTGCTAATATTTTAACAATTACTAGTTCGATATTGGCCACCTTTGTGGTGTAGTGCAATTCCGAATGATATTTACTATTCACAGATATGAGTACTCCTCCTCCCCGCCGATTAATTCTATCACAACGAAATACATTGAAATTGTTAGGAAAAATTTCAGTATCTAAGATACCATCTTGTAACCACGTTTCCGTTATACAAAAAACATCAAATTGCGAAGCACATACATTATCATAAAATATGTTTGTTTTTGTACCTAACCCCCTAACATTTTGATAGAAAACAGAAAGTGATACACTTTTATGAGAATTAGTATCGTGATGTTGGGCAGTCTTTAGTTTAAATTAGTAATCGATGGAACGCCGTTAACATATTTGATGCGGATATCTGTTTCGCCCTTCTGTTTTCGATCCTTAAATTCTTCCCAAACAGTATTTTCGAATTGGCGCTGCTTTGGCGTTTTATCGCTCTTGATTTTTATTTCTGCAAATCCAATAATATCTCGTAGTTTCTTAGAATTCAATAGAAGTTGCCTTGGTTCATGTATGGAGTTAAATATTGCTTTTATTGGACGCGGCTTTTTCTCTTTTCTGCTACCCAATCTTACGATTTTATTTGGCGGATCGAGTGATTTATCCAATTTCACAATTATATTCTTTACCAAGGATAAGTCGTCATCATTGACTGACTCCGGAACATTGTATAAGATGACATTACATGCCCGTTCATGTCGCTGTTGCAGTTCATGTGCCAGTGAATTAAAATCCGAATCAGTTGATGTGCCACATGTACTTTTAATTTTAACTAAATCATCTTTCATTACTTTATTTTCATTCTCTAGTGCCACTATTTTCATGCTTAAAGTATCTACTTTGGTGGTCATACTAGACATAAATTTTTCCATGTCTTTTTTAAAAGATTCAAGGTGGTCTTTCAGAATTGCTTCAAATGAAGATGATAATGGCAACATATTTAATTTTGATAATTTACAGTGGTAACAATTCCATTTAACATCATTATTCAATTTATCTTGTTCCTCATAGAATGTTTTTTCAGTTTCGGTTAGGTCCATACAATTAACGTGGTACCAATTACTACATTCTCCATTGCACTTTATGCAATTTGAAATATTTTTAGGACTAATAAATTGTTTGCAATGACCGCAATTAACCATATTGGAATGTAAATTATAGGTAATTGTTGTAGTATGTATTAGATAAATTGGAAAGGGAAAGACAAATCACAAAACTTCACGTCACTCGACCCTTCGTGACGGCTTTGAAATAAACAAACAGGTAAAATGGGCCACGGTTTGGGATACAATAGAGTACAGAGGTGAAAATAATGTCAGATAAATTCTACGATTTATCAATCGAAGGAAAGTTCATTGAGCATTTATCGATAGGATGTCAATGAACCTGTGAGGAACAAAAAATAGCACATCTGTTTGCTGTTAGTATCGCCGAAAATGTGCAAATTATTAAAACGGATATAACGTTTCACAAACTATCTCAATTTCAACCAAACTAGATATACATGAACTACATAGTTTGATCATCCTTTATACTTAAAATGGTTACTTTTTGACTATTATTTACCAGTAAACAAGTTGAATAATCCTCGACTCGACATGCACGCGGTCACTGTCACTGTATTGTTTTGAGCAAAATGAACAAATTACTGATGTAAAATTGCCAGTTCATACTCGTATCACCAAATCAGCTTAGAACATTACCGCAATTTAATATCAATGAAAATATTTGAGCGGTTATTGGTTAAATAGAGCCAGAGTTAAAATGCTAAAATGTGATGCAAAACTTTTTCTAAAGAATAACCATTTGCAGAAGAAGCCGAGGTGGCTAGTCATTTACCAGATTTCGTTTTCCATAACTAAACGTGGAGTTTGTACTTTGGAAATAAATATGTTGGCACTATTTTATAAAATAAATATTGTTTTAAGTAATTAAAATAGGACCTCTTAATGAAAAACCCTATAGTTTTAAACTGTTAACTGTTGAGGCTTCTACTTCGTTATACATCATTATTAACATAAATAAGACACTTAAACTTTGTTTGTATAACTGAGGTTTTTTTTATTGTGACTATAGTTTCGACAACTTTAACTTGTCATCATCAGACTATAGTGTAGTCTGATAATGACAAGTTAAAGTTGTCGAAACTATAGTCACAATACAAAAAAACCTCAGTTATACAAACAAAGTTTAAGTGTCTTATTTATGCCTATAGTTTTAATTTCTTCCAGCAACCTATCAAAATTCATTCAATCCAGTTGCCGGACTGAACAACAAAAAAACTACTCACATATTTCTACCGAAGTAAATGGGAAATAATCCAAATTTTATAATACTTACAAACAATTTCAATTCATATATTTAATTGATGAGGCGGATACATGATGAAACTCCATAATACTATTTGAAATAAAACAACACAGTTGGGAGGGTTTTACTTTTATTGTTGAACACTGCAACATGTTTCACCACACAGTGGCTTCATCAGGCAGATGAAATAATATTATTTCATCTGCCTGATGAAGCCACTGTGTGGTGAAACATGTTGCAGTGTTCAACAATAAAAGTGAAACCCTCCCAACTGTGTTGTTTTATTTCAAATAATTCCAATTCAAACCCACGCAAAGATCGATCGTTTTTGGGAACGCAGGTATTCCACGTCCCTAAATGCCTGAGGCTATAACTTTCCACACATTGGATTTCGCTCACTCACTTTTTCACACATGCTAAATCTGGAAAAATGGGAAATGCAGAGCTGAGACAGACGTGCGCACCGTCCGGATGTCTCACCTTGACTGAGACTGAGATGCGCGCGCTTTTGTTAATCTGTATCATAATAACAATGATCGACTCCATTCGCGATATATTCATGCATATGCATTTACGAGTGTGTAAATGTTGTAAACGCGCTCGGTGTGTTTTCATTATCTCATTGCGGTTTACTGACTCATCATTGATTTTTTATGACTAGAATGTTTTATGAATTTAGTTTTTCGATAAATATTCCATTCATCGAAATCATGAGTATGATTGTAAGTGCCGGATTAATCCTTAAATGCGCAATTGTTTGCATGAAATCGATCGAATATCATAAAAAAGTTACCAAATTCTCATAATACCTAAATCATTTAAGTTTTAATTAATTAATTAACAATATATAGGATTATCAACATTTCATAAAGTCTGCAAATATGTGCAGGTATTAAATGGAAAACACTGTTTTATTTTATTTTATTTTATTTTATTTGTCAAATCAACGGAAGCCATTTACAGAAATACATACATATAAACATGAATTACAATAGTAAAGGTATAAAACTTAAAACTAACTTAAATCTAATAACTAAGGCTTAAAAAATGTCACCTATACAGTCTGCTGATTCTGCATATTTTGTTAACTCGTATTTTGTCCCAATTTTCTTTTAAATTCACTTCAACATATCAACTTTAGTTTATTTTATTTGTAAACATTTTTATCACTTTTAGAATTTTCAAAATATTTTATTTTATATTATTTGTCAAATCAACGGTAGCCATTTACACAAACACAAAAATAAAAACAATGCTTTCATTAGTTAAGGTATAACATTTAAAATGAGTTTAAATCTCACTAAGGGTTAAGAAGGATCGAAGAGATTTTAAATTGCCATTAAAAATATCAAAGTCAATTTTATTACAGTTTGTGTATAATCTACTTAAACCTAAGTGAGTGCAATAGTTTGTTCTGTGCATTTGAACAAAAAATGTCGTAGTGTTCCGCAGTGGACGGTTTGGAACATGAATATTAATTAAATTCAACAGTTCTGGGCAGCACGTCAAACCATTCATTAGTTTATACAAGGTGGCCAAAAAAGGTGTGATAATCTTCAGGTAGTTTGATTCGTTGATTAATTTTGGATAAAAAATCTAAATAAAAAAATATTGTATTCTTCCTCGTAACATCTCACGAGGTCGTTAAAATATTAAACGTATCTCTGGAAATTACTGTTATTTTCTATTATTTTGGAAAAAATCAATAGAACTTATAATCAATTACACACTTGTAAAATTTAAATGACATAGGTGATAAATAAATTGGAAACTTTAACAAATTAATAACTTCTTCAGAAGCATTTTTTTAATAAAAATAGACCTGACAACTATGTATTTTCATATGTATGCGCGTGGCGCATGAAGTAAAATTTCGAGTTTAGAAAAGCCTGAAAATTTGGTTTGGCCGCTCCGCGCTTCGCGCTACGCGACCAAACCAAATTTTCAGGCTTTTCTAAACTCGAAATTTTACTTCATGCTTAACCTGGGAGTGGAAAACACTCGTTTAAACTTCAAATTGACCTCATTAAAAAAAAAAAACAACGAATATTTAAACATCTACAACACGTAATTGGGGTTGATTTCTTTTAAGTATACATACAGGGAGTACAGAGTTCAGTTTTTAAGCTTAAAACGAGTGTTTTCCACTCCCAGACTAAGCATGAAGTAACATTTCGAAATTTTACTTCATGCGCCACGCGTATTAACTACTGAAAGCACTGAATTATTGTGAACGAGTAAACTTCGCTTGAAATCAGTGTCTTGTACGCGTGGCGCATGAAGTAAAATTTCGAGTTTAGAAAAGCCTGAAAATTTGGTTTGGCCGCTCCGCGCTTCGCGCTACGCGACCAAACCAAATTTTCACGCTTTTCTAAACTCGAAATTTTACTTCATGCTTAACCTGGGAGTGGAAAATACTCGTTTAAACTTCAAATTGACCTCATTAAAAAAAAAAACAACGAATATTTAAACATCTACAACACGTAATTGGGGTTTATTTCTCTTAAGTATACATACAGGGAGTACAGAGTTCAGTTTTTAAGCTTAAAACGAGTGTTTTCCACTCCCAGACTAAGCATGAAGTAAAATTTCGAGTTTAGAAAAGCCTGAAAATTTGGTTTGGTCGCGTAGCGCGAAGCGCGGAGCGGCCAAACCAAATTTTCAGGCTTTTCTAAACTCGAAATTTTACTTCATGCGCCACGCGTATTAACTACTGAAAGCACTGAATTATTGTGAACGAGTAAACTTCGCTTGAAATCAGTGTCTTGTACGCGTGGCGCATGAAGTAAAATTTCGAGTTTAGAAAAGCCTGAAAATTTGGTTTGGCCGCTCCGCGCTTCGCGCTACGCGACCAAACCAAATTTTCAGGCTTTTCTAAACTCGAAATTTTACTTCATGCTTAACCTGGGAGTGGAAAACACTCGTTTAAACTTCAAATTGACCTCATTTAAAAAAAAAACAACGAATATTTAAACATCTACAACACGTAATTGGGGTTGATTTCTTTTAAGTATACATACAGGGAGTACAGAGTTCAGTTTTTAAGCTTAAAACGAGTGTTTTCCACTCCCAGACTAAGCATGAAGTAAAATTTCGAGTTTAGAAAAGCCTGAAAATTTGGTTTGGTCGCGTAGCGCGAAGCGCGGAGCGGCCAAACCAAATTTTCAGGCTTTTCTAAACTCGAAATTTTACTTCATGCGCCACGCGTATTAAACACTACAAGCACTGAAATATTGTGAACGAGTAAACTTCGCTTGAAATTAAGGTGGGGCCGAACTAGGGAAACATAAAGTTTGACATAAGTATTTATGTTATTAAAATGTCTGCATTGCCTTTTTACAAACTCCAACACCTGAGATGCTTTAGATATTATTATATCAATGTGGTTGTTAAAATTCCATGAGTTATTAAAGGTTACACCAAGATCTCTTATTGAGTGTGTATGATTCAATTGCGTGTTTGACAGGAAATAATTTCTCTGCGTTTTAATTTTCTTTTTAGAATAAGAAAGAACAAAACATTTAGAAACATTCAACTTTAAGCAATTTAAAATGCACCAACTACTGAGGGAATTCAAATCATGTTGTAAATTATTATATGAACATGTATCCTTAATAGGAGTGTATAACTTGAGATCGTCTGCAAAAAGAAGACAATTAGAATGCTGAAAACAACCGACAATATCGTTAATAAATATATTAAAAAGTAGTGGTCCTATGTGTGATCCCTGTGGGACACCGGAGGTCACAGATATAGGACGAGCAGCAGTCATCCATGCGCACTAATTGTGATCTATCTGTTAAATATGAATAGATCCACTCAGGCATAGTGCCATGAATACCAGACTTAGCAAGTTTTTCGACCACGATACCATGATCCACACTATCAAACGCTTTGGAGAAATCCGTGTAGATGGTATCTACTTCGCATCCTTCCTCCAAAGATCTAGTGACGGCCTCACCAAAGATAAGTAGGTTTATTGTGGTAGAGTATCCTGATCAAAAACCATGCTGTTTATTTGTTAAGATAGAGTCTAAGTCATTACAAAGGTATTCTGTAACTATTTTTTCAAATATTTTAGGAATGGATGACAATACCGATATTGGACGGTAGTTCTCTGCTACGTTTCTACTGCCTTTCTTAAGAAGTGGCGAAATAAGTGAATGTTTCCAAATGTTTGTGAAAATACCAGTATTTAGAGATTTATTAAAAAGTAACCACAACGGCCTAGCAAGTGGAAATGCGCATTTGGCTAGAAGTATAGGTGGTAATCCATCCCACCCCACCTTACCACTCGATGTTAAATTGGATAGTTCCTGAAGAACACGGGAGATGGAAATATGTTCAATTTTGTGTAGTGAGATGTGCTTATAGCTAAGATTACTAGAAGTAGTGTTAGGAATTAATGTTGAGGTGTTATAGACAGATCCAAAAAAATCAGCAAATAGATTAACAATATCCTGAGGATCATTATACGTAACTCCATCCTTGATTAAACGGTCTGTACCTTCAGATGATGATCTGTTTGAGTTGACATAACTCCAAAAACGTTTAGGATTATTGATTATAGAATACTCTACGGAATCAACATAAGTTTTGAAACAAGCCTCTGTAAGTTCTTTGCATTCAATTCGAGCAATATGAAAAAGGTTATAGTCATCCTTGCACTGTGATTATTTGTACATTTTATGTAGTTTCTTTTTAACTAAACCTAATTCAATTAGATCACGACTAAACCATTTTGGAAATTTAAATTGGTTTGAAGATCGCACTCGAATAACAGGAACAAATTTATCAATAGCTTCAAATATGACATCGTAAAAAATATCTAAGTCTATATTCACATTATCATTTATGAAAAGTGAGTCCCAACGTATATTAATAATAATATCATTTAGATTGCCAAAATTACTGTTTTTAAAGTCGTATTTGGGCAGCTTGGTGGTGTAGTGGTTAGAGTGTTGTACTGCCACGCCACGGACCGGGGTTCAAATACCGGCCTAACAAGTTGTCTGCATTTATATAGGTTAGGATAAAAATGCCAAACACTCCGTCTTCTCGGATATGACGTTGAATGCATGTAGGACCCGTGTACTGCCTGGATGTTGCGTGCACGTTAAAGATCCCTACCGGTGGGTTGGAACTCCCACCGGGTTCGGCAAAATTCCCGGATAGCTGTAGACCTAATCTCCGGCGTCATGATTGGCCTTAGCAGCGGAAATAGATGACGTAAAACCCAAAATAACAAAAAAAAAAAAGTCGTATTTGAAGCTAGTATAAGATCTAGTATTGCTTACTACTAAAGATAAATTTAGGCTTAGAACTAAGGCAGGATGGTGATTGTCACAAGTGATGAGAGGTAAATCAGCTAAAGAAACATTACTATGTTCAGCTAAATCTGATTGAATGAATATGAGATCAAGTGTAACACCATTGTGATTAAAAATGTTATTTATTTGCATTGCATTCGCATAACCATATCCAATGGCACTGTGGTTCGCTGCCTGACTAGATGAATTAGTATAGACACCATAGTTGCTGTTTTCCCATATAATGTTAGGGAGATTAAAATCGCCAATAATTCACATATTGTGATTTGGATATTCGGTGGCTAATTGTTCAATCTGGGTACTATGTTGTTCATAAATACTAATGTCAGAAGCGGGAAGTATATAGACCGCGCCGAATATAGCGTCAGAGGTGCCAAGGCGTACAGAAATAAAGATTTTTTCAAAGTAACTAGCTTCTGAGCATTATAGATGAGAATGTAGTGAGCTCTTAACAGCAATGCACACTCTACCGCCACGGATATTTTCAGTTTTCTGAGGATCGCGATCATATCTATATAATTTGTAATTTTACGTAGTGTAATGCGGGAAATTTCGATTTTAAGTATACATATCCGTTGTATTTGTTCAGAGCCCGTATTCACAGTACCGATGCAATTTATCATCGGTGAGAAGTGACGTAATTTTACTCCATACGGTTTGATAAATTCTTCCCAAATTTACGTCATTTTAGTGCGATTCTCATCGGTGCTGTGAATGGGAGCCCAGGCACGCATTGTTTTTCAGAATAGTTTAATTTGAATTACGTAATTAAGTGATTTTGTTTGTGTTTCTTTGCAGGTGAGCATAGATGTTTACTATGAAGCTCTATGCACAGACTCGAAGAACTTTATCAATAAACAATTGTATCCGGTCATCACGAAAGATTTTCAGGATAACGTGAACTTAACGCTGTATCCATACGGAAAAACAAAGGTGAGTTAATTTGTTTCGATTCCTAAAAGTCATCTATCATTTGAAGAAAAAGTCCAAATAGTACAATGGCCAGATTTGGTGGTTAACACTTAACAATAAACTTATTACGTCAATTTTCAATTGTTTCAATGATGAAACAAACGAGTGTCTTCCACTCCCAGACTAAGCATGAAGTAAAATTTCGAGTTTAGAAAAGCCTGAAAATTTGGCTCGGGCGCGTAGCGAAGCGGAGCGACCGAGCCAAATTAGGCTTTTCTAAACTCGAAATTTTACTTCATGCGCCACGCGTCTATAATAGTAGTTTAATGTGAAATGGTCTGTAACCAATTTATAAGTAATATAAGTTTATTATGTCAATTATCAATTTTTTACAAAAAATACGGTACAACTCCAAAACTATTAAAGCTGTAGCTTCAATAGCTTTCGAGTTATACCGTATTTTTTGTAAAACATTAGTGATTTGTCTTACTGTAGCTTCAATAGTTTTCGAGTTATACCGTATTGTTTGTCTAAAATTAGTGATTTGTTCATCATAGCACTTTTCCCATCACCTAAACAATTGACAACTGACATAATAAACTTATTTTACTTATATATGTGTTAAGACCATTTCACATTAAATCATTGTTTAGACGCGAGGCGCATGAAGTAAAATTTCGAGTTTAGAAAAGCCTAATTTGGCTCGGTCGCTCCGCTTCGCTACGCGCCCGAGCCAAATTTTCAGGCTTTTCTAAACTCGAAATTTTACTTCATGCTTAGTCTGGGAGTGGAAGACACTCGTTTGTTTCATTATCGAAACAAATGAAAATTGACGTAATAAGTTTATTGTCGTTTTATTGACGGAAAATGTCAATTTTGATAAAAGTTAAAAAGGATTCAAAAGATAATATTTTGACATCACTGATTACATTGACAGATCGTTTGATAATATTGATAATTAACATAATGAACTTATTTCACTTATAAATTAGTTAAAGACCATTTCACATTAAATCATTGTTTAGACGCGAGGCGCATGAAGTAAAATTTCGAGTTTAGAAAAGCCTAATTTGGCTCGGTCGCTCCGCTTCGCTACGCGCCCGAGCCAAATTTTCAGGCTTTTCTAAACTCGAAATTTTACTTCATGCTTTGTCTGGGAGTGGCAAACACTCGTTTGTTTCATTATTGAAACGATTGAAAATTGACGTAATAAGTTTATTGTCGTGTTATTGACGGAGAATGTCAATTTTGATAAAAGTTAAAAAGGATTTAAAAGATAATATTTTGACATCACTAATTACATTGACAGATTGTTTGATAATATTGATAATTAACATAATAAACTTATTTCACTTATAAATTAGTTAAAGACCATTTCACATTAAATCATTGTTTAGACGCGTGGCGCATGAAGTAAAATTTCGAGTTTAGAAAAGCCTAATTTGGCTCGGTCGCTCGCGTTTCGCTACGCGCCCGAGCCAAATTTTCAGGCTTTTCTAAACTCGAAATTTTACTTCATGCTTTGTCTGGGAGTGGCAAACACTCGTTTGTTTCATCGTTGAAACAATTGAAAATTGACGTAATAAGTTTATTGTCGTGTTATTGACGGAGAATGTCAATTTTGATAAAAGTTAAAAAGGATTCAAAAGATAATATTTTGACATCACTGATTACATTGACAGATCGTTTGTAATATTGATAATTAACATAATGAACTTATTTCACTTATAAATTAGTTAAAGACCATTTCACATTAAATCATTGTTTAGACGCGTGGCGCATGAAGTAAAATTTCGAGTTTAGAAAAGCCTAATTTGGCTCGGTCGCTCCGCTTCGCTACGCGCCCGAGCCAAATTTTCAGGCTTTTCTAAACTCGAAATTTTACTTCATGCTTTGTCTGGGAGTGGAAAACACTCGTTTGTTTCATCATTGAAACAATTTAAAATTGACGTAATAGGTTTATTGTCGTTTTATTGACGGAGAATGTCAATTTTAATACAAGTTATAGAGTATTCAAAAGATAATAAGTAAATTACAGTCAATTTAGTGGTGAAATACTATCAAAATGCCATAATAGTGGATATACAGTCGACTATGATGAAATACTATAAACATTTTATAATAGCGAAATGTTACAATAGTCATTTAATGATAAAATACTATCAAAATGCCATAATAGTGAAAATACAATCGACTATGATGAAATACGAGGTGCATCCAGAATGTAAGTTTCCCGATTTTTTTCTTTTTAAAGTAAACGTAATTAGCCTGTGTCAATTGCGCATGCGTAATAGATCTATGACATATCAATCATATGCCAGCCGAACAGGTCCCGCCTGGTGCCAGTAGCGTGGTAGCAGTGGTCCAAAATGGAAGCTCTTATTCCTTTTTCCGCCGCCTGCGAGGCGCGGTCATTGATAAAGTTCTTTAATGCACAAGGCATCGTCAGCTCTGTCAGGTTTATGGTCCGAACATCATGAGTAAGCAGATGGTGCGACGCTGGTGTAGGCAGTTTTCCGAAGGTCGTCAAAGTGTCCATGATGAAGAGCGCAGTGGGCGACCGCCCCTGATCAATGATGATCTTGTTGAGTTGGTGCGGTAGCGCATCATGGAGAACCGTCGCTTCACGATTACGGAGCTGAGCAGCCATTTTACGCAGATATCGCGATCCTTATTGCCTATTGTCAGTAAGCACCTTCTGTTCAAAAAATTGAGTGCCAGGTGGGTGCCGAAAAACCTGACACTCGAACACAAAATGAAACTATTTGAAATAAAACAACACAGTTGGGAGGGTTTCACTTTAATTGTTGAACACTGCAACATGTTTCACCACACAGTGGCTTCATCAGGCAGATGAAATAATGATTTAACAAAGTACAGGTAAGAGCTTATATACTAATGCAATTAAGTTAATAGAAGGGGGGGGGGGGGGGGGGTTAATAAGGTAATTAGGCTGAAACTAATACAAACAATTTTGAGCGACTAAATATTGATTAGGGGTGAGTTGTTTACTTCTATTTGGTCATTTAATAGAATACCTTTTTTATTATATTTATTAATTTCTAATTCTTCTAATAAGTTTAATTTACGACTTTTGTTACATTCGTGCAAAATTTTGAATTTAGGGTTAAAGTTATGTTGGTATTCGATTAAATGATTGGCGTAGGTTGAAGAGGTTTTCTTAAATTGAAAGCATTTTTGATGTTCTGAAATGCGATCTGGGAAGCTACGTCCAGTTTGTCCAACGTATACCTTAGGGCAATCTCCACACTCCAGCAAATACACGCCAGAGTTCGTAGTTTTATCAGATTTGTCTTTAGAATTATTGATGAATTTATTAAGTGAGTTGACTGTTCTAAAAGAAGGAGTTAGGTTTAGGGATCTGAGTTTTTTGCTGATGGCAATCGAAGGGGGACCGTTAAATGTTAATGAACAATATTTATTACTCTGATTTTGAAAATTGGTGGGATATACTAATTTCAGGGCTTGTTGTCTTTGTTTTTTAAAAAGGATGTCTAAGATGAGCTTTTGACGAAAGCCGTTGTTATTAGCTATTATGAGGATTCTGTTGAGCTCATTATTAAAATTATTAATTGATAGGGGGATAGTGGTTAGCCTATGCAACATGGAATGGTAAGCTGCTAGTTTATGTTGCATAGGATGGAATGATGTGCTATGGATCGTAGTATCTGTATGGGTCGGCTTGTGAAAAATATTGAATTCATGTTTTTGACCTGGATGTGAAAAATGAAACGTTTAGGAGCAGCACTAACATTTCTGCAACGGTATCACGATGACGGCGACGATTTCCTTGACAGGATCGTCATGGGCGATGGCACTTGGATTTCGCACTTCACCCCGAAAACCAAGCAGTAGTCAATGCATTGGCGGCATAGTAGATCTCCGATCAGGACGAAATTCAAACAGGCGCTTTCGGTACGGAAAGTGATGTGCACAGTGTTCTAGGACAGGAAGGGCATTCTGCTCATTGACTTCCTTCCAAGAGGTGAAACAGTGAACGCTGACCGTTACTGTGAAACACTGCGGAAAACAAGAGGCGTGGAATGCTTACTGCAGGTGTTGTGCTCCTCCATAACAATGCTTGTCCACATACGGCTCGGCACACAGCAGCTGTTTTCACGAAATTTGGCTGGGAGTTGTTTGATCATCCACCCTACAGTCCGGATCTTACTCCCAGCGATTTTCACGTTTTCTTGCACCTCAAGAAATTTCTGTCCTCCGGTGAGCGTTTTGGCAACCACGAAGAGCTAAAGACGTCTGTTACACGCTGGTTCCATTCACAGGCGGCAGAGTTCTACGACAGAGGGATACAAAAGTTGATCACACGATACGAAAAGTGTCTCAATTCTGGTGGTGGCTATGTTGAAAAATAGCTGAAACATTGCTGTACCTGTTGCCAATAATTTTTTTCCTGAAAGTGTGTTCTTTTTTTTAAAATCGGGAAACTTACTTTCTGGATGCGCCTCGTACTATCAAAATGTCTTAATAGTGAAATTACCGTTAAAATGTTACAATAGTCATTTAATTATGAAATACTTTATTGGGTTTTGCCCGCGAGCTCTTCATTTCAATCTCAATTGATTTTTATCCTTTCTTGAGTGAGCGTTTTGGCAACGACGAAGAGCTAAAGACATCTGTTACACGCTGGTTCCGTTCACAGGCGGCAGAGTTCTACGACAGAGGGATACAAAAGTTGATCCCACGATACGAAAAGTGTCTCAATTCTGGTGGTGGCTATGTTGAAAAATAGCTGAAACATTGCTGTACCTGTTGCCAATAATTTTTTTCCTGAAAGTGTGTTCTTTTTCTTACAATCGGGAAACTTACTTTCTGGATGCGCCTCGTACTATCAAAATGTCTTAATAGTGAAATTACCGTTAAAATGTTACAATAGTCATTTAATTATGAAATACTTTATTGGGATTTGCGCGCGAGCTCTTCATTTCAATCTCAATTGATTTTTATCCTTTCTTTTGTTTATTGTTTGTTTCAGTTAGCCACGGAAAGTGGAAGCTTGGATTACCTCATTGAATGTATGAACGAGAAGGTGTGCGTCGGAAACAAAATCCACGCGTGCGCCTTAAAGCTGATCGACAGCGGCGTCGACACCCGGGGTCTCGGCTACAACAAAAAGTCCTTCGGGCTCGTGAATTGCCTGATGGCCGGCGCCAAGACCAATGGCGTGATCGCGACCTACCCTCTGAAGGAGTGCGCCCTAGAAAACGATGTCCAGATCGCTGGGGATATCGACGAATGCTCCAAAAACAAAAAAGGTAATATAAAATCCTGCTTTTACTGCCACCAATTCATGTTAGTATACATGAACTGAACTTAATAGCGACACTGGCACACACTGCTGCAGAAAATGCATGTTCAGTGCAACTGAACTTTGTCTCCCCTGAAGTTGGCCACGAGAAGCGCCTGATTACGACTATTTTGTTTTTGCATTGTGTCAATCGTTGTTTACAGGTGACGACTTTCTGGCCAAATACGGTTTCTACACCGACAACCTGAAGCCTACATTACAATCCATACCCCTGGTGGTCTTCAACCAAAACAACTTGGCCCAGGTCAGCGAAGCAGCCCTCAAGGATTTTAAAAGCACGCTCTGCGAGCAATTTAAAGTCGAGAAACCTGCGACCTGTTCCGGAATGAACAACGTGCCCAGGTTGGTCGTCCTGTTGGCGGTTTTCGTGCATTTTTTGAGTCGAAAATCTGTGAATTTCTAAATACATCGCAGTATGTTAGTTTTAAAGACATGAAAAATATATGTAAAAATTTTATTAATAATACTTACTTTTTTTATTTAGAATATTTAATAATTTACAATACATAAATGTTAAGGTAATGAAAAATAATATATACAAAAGGTATAGGAATAATACGCATTTCTTTTTTATTTATTATAAAATTAAATGAGACGCGTATTTCCAAAAACCCCTTATACCATTTGAAAAAAATGGTGATGTGTCCATCATAGTACTTTCCCCCGTAAATTGCGTATTAAATCACTTTTAAAATATTTGTAGCATTATTATTTTCAAAATGTCTTCAACTTTTTGATAACTACAACTTTTATTTGAAACATTTTTCAATTGTATCAACACATACACTGAGACAAACCAATGACTAGATAAAAGAACATTATTTATTAATTATCTCAAAAACTAAGAGTGCTATGACAAAAAGTAAAGATACAAAAAATCTTTAATATTTTATTACCTACAACTTTTATTTGAAACATTTTTCAATTGTATCGACACATACACTGTCACACACCAATAACTAGATAAAACACACAACTTTTGAAATATCTCAAAAACTAAGAGTGCTATGACAAAAAGTAAATGAACAATACATCTTAATTTTGTTATTATCTACAACTTTTATTTGAAAGAATTTTTTGTTTGATGTACATTTATTGAAAAAATCTGAAAAAACTGAAAAACGCTACGAGTAAAGTACCACTTCCGGTTTTCCGATTTTCACCAAAAGCTTTTCAGTTCTTCCGATTGTATCAAAAAGCTTAAGTTTCAAGTTTCATCTCGATATCTTTAGCGGTTTTTGCGGTACAGCGCACACAGACTCACACACAGACACACAGACACACAGACAGACAGACATTTTTCAAAAATGGTCTTATTCGACTCAGGGGACCTCAAAACGGATATTTCCGCTAAAATTTTTGATTCGAAAATTTTCACGAAAACAATACTTTCCCTTTGTATTACATACGGGGGAAAGTAAAAGTGGATTTAAGGGTTTTTGGAAATAGGCGGCTCAAGTATTTTTCAATAGGATATGAAACAAATTAGAAACTCTACTATTTTTTCTTTAATCATTTATTCGAAAAATATTAGTACGTAACGCGCGATCAAACGTAAAATCAATCTTAGTTTCATTTTTTCTTTTATTTACATAAATAACAAAGTCAAATGTAAGTTAACTGTACTTCATATCTCTTTTTTTACAAAATTTACATAGTGGTATAGGGGTAGCCAGGGGGTAGGTGTCCAGGAGATGCCCTTTTTTGGTTGATCTCACGTCGCGTGTATTTCTGTATAAATAACTTAACAATCAAATCACATGTGGAATTACGAGCGCTGTGGATGGGGGGTTGAAAAAGGTGGATGCGTTCTCACTTTTTACCACCTAAGATTAAAAAAGAACAAAATCAATTAATCAGGATTAAAAAAAAAAACAAGAAATTGACCAGAAATTAGAAAATAATCGAGATTAGGGTGTTCAATGGTTTTCCTTCTTGCATCTTTTTTTTTAGGTGAATAAAACCAACTATTAACATACAGTGCGGATAAATTTCTGGTGCGTATTTTACTAATGAATCGCCATGTATATTGAACTAACAATCATGTATAGGTATTCAATAATAATAGTCTCTTAGCAACTGTTTTTTGAGTGAATAAAATTGACAAAAACATACAGCATGAAGAAAAAGTGACAACTCCTCGTGCGTATTTCACTAATGATTCGCCCTATACAGGGTGTCCGTATTTCGTGGAAATGCACGGGGATCTCGGTTATTTGAAGAGGTACAGAGTCGGTTAAATTGGGGCAAAGTTGCGTATTTTAGGGCCTAAAAATAATCTGATAACAATTTGGAAATATCTGAT
This sequence comes from Philonthus cognatus, assembly GCA_932526585.2. Classification (NCBI taxonomy): domain Eukaryota; kingdom Metazoa; phylum Arthropoda; class Insecta; order Coleoptera; family Staphylinidae; genus Philonthus; species Philonthus cognatus. The sequence goes on from OW052242.1 coordinate 140,246,681, forward strand.
CACTATCACATCTAAGCATTATATATTTTTAACTTTACTGTAAATCAGTGGTTTATACGCGTGGCGCATGAAGTAAAATTTCGAGTTTAGAAAAGCCCCGTGAAAATTTGTCTCGGGTCGCTGCGCGACCCTCGACAAATTTTCTACGCGGGGCTTTTCTAAACTCGAAATTTTACTTCATGCTTAGTCTGGGAGTGAAAGACACTCGTTAGTTTAAAATACATCATAACTGTTAAAGTATGTATCGTCGGATGCCCGTCTTCAGGGATGATATCTAAGAAAATTATGAGTCCTAGGAGTTGCCAAATAAGTGAGTTACTCAACTGTTTCCAAGGCACTCTTTACAAAAACCAAAAGATTAAAATTCTACATATAAAATGTACAATAAACTATAAGTGTGTACTATGAAAATCCAAACTGGTGCCCACAAGGAAAACAAAAGGTAGCTATGGTCCCTGGGTAAATGTTATAGGGAATGGGACGTTTCATCGCCGGGCCAGTTCATCGCCTGGCCAGTTCATCGCCGGGCCAGTTCATCGCCGGCCGTTTCATCGCCAGGCCAGTTCATCGCCAGGCCAGTTCATCGCCAGGCCAATTGCGATAAGATATGTCAGGATAGGTTTGGATGGGTCAGGATAGGTTAGGATGGATTAGGATAGATTAGGATAGATTAGGATAGATTAGGATAGGTTAGGATAGGTTAGGATAGGTTAGGATAGGTTAGGATAGGTTAGGATAGGTTAGGATAGGTTAGGATAGGTTAGGATAGGTTAGGATAGGTTAGGATAGGTTAGGATAGGTTAGGATAGGTTAGGATAGGTTAGGATAGGTTAGGATAGGTTAGGATACGTCCTACGTGGTCACACCGCCAAAATTTAACACATTGGTCAGACTTACTGTTTTTGTCAAAAATATACATATGTCCTCCGTGGATAAACTTTTCTTTCCCTCTTTTGGTCAAAATTTGTGTTTCCATACTTGCGAATAGTAAACCTTAATCTGAGTTGCACTCAATGACATACCGGGTGACCCATTTTAATTTATCCACTGGAATATCTTATGAAATATGCATCGTAGAAAAAAATATTCCAAACAAAAGTTTAATGGTTTCGAGGGGGCCAACCGATCCTATAAAATGTTCGTCACCCCCACTCCCCGGGGGGTGGGAGAGGGGGTCAACTTTAGAATCTTAAATAGGAACCCCTATTTTTTATTTCAGATTCAGATTATACACCAAAAATGACGTAGGTTTTATACGAGAATTTTTTTTGAATTCGTGATAGATGGCGCTGTATTCGCTTAATTTATCCATTAGATTATCTCGACAAATATGCATCGTACAAATAAATGTCTCGAACAAAAGTTTAATGGTTTCGAGGTGGCCATCCGATCCCATGAAATGTTCGCCACGACTACCCTCCCGGGGGTGGAGGAGGGGGGCAACTTTGAATTCTTAAATAGGAACCCCTATTTTGTATTTCTGATTCGGATTCTACGGCAAATATTATGTAGGTTTTATCCAAAACATTTTTTTGAATTCTTGATAGATGGCGGTGTAGTCGCAAAAATGAAGACGTTTCCGGAAAAAATGAAAAATTGCCTTCAAAAAATCAAAACAAACAATTCGACGACGCTTGCTTGGGTATTTTAATTCCGACTAGTTTTTCTGACACTTCGTACACAAACCTCGATGTCTTGTGACGTGAGAACTGAGAACGCTTTGTAGAAGAATCCGGAATGAGCGATTATTCTCCGAATGAAACGGTGGATATTCTCCTTGTCCTAGGAGAATGTCGCCATTCTTATCGAAGAGCTGCGGCATTATACAGAAGACGATTTCCCCAACGGCAGCATCATCCCAATCATTCAGCGATTCGTCATATTGAATCGAGATGTAGGAGAGGAAATATTCAACGTCGACAGCGAAACCCCATCAATGATCATCGTATGAATCCGCGCATTTTAACAGTTTTAGCGATGATCCATTTGAACCCCCAGATATCACTTCGCGAAATACAGCACCAAATTGGCATCCCGAGAGAGACTGCGAGAAGATTTAAAACACTCGAAGTATCACCCGTACCACGTGTGTTTGAACCAGGCATTAAGTGAACAGGATCATGAACAACGGCAAATGTTATTTGATTTAATAACCCGTCGTTGCGGAATGTAGCCTCGTCAGAAAACATCACGAATTTGAAAAAGTCTGCGTCATTCTGCATTTGCTGTATTGCCCACAGCAAATGCAGAATGACGCAGACTTTTTCAAATTCGTGATGTTTTCTGACGAGGCTACATTCCGCAGCGACGGGTTATTAAATCTCCATAACAGTCACTATTGGTCGCCGGAAAACCCTCAGTGGATGAAGCAAGTAGACCACCAACACCGCTGGACTGTGAATGTGTGGTGCGGTATTGTCAACGGGTACTTAATCGGTCCATATTTTTTCGAGGGCACTGTAACCGGTGCGTATTACTTGAATTTTCTTCGAGACGATCTTCCCGGCTTAATCGAACATGTGGATCTGGAGACAAGGATGAGACTGTGGTTTCAGCAAGATGGTGCTCCTCCACATTTTGCAAATATAGTGAAAACATATTTAGACCAAACGTATCCTGGCAAGTGGATAGGGAGAGGGGGTACAATTAGATGGCCAGCAAGGTCACCAGATCTGACAGCTCCCGACTTCTACTTGTGGGGGTTCCTGAAAGATACTGTCTATCGAGAAAGACCAACTACTAGAGACGACATGATTCAAAGGATCCAAGCTGCGTGCAACAGTATTCCGCGCAACACCCTTTTGCATACAGTGAGGAATTTTGAACGTCGAATTCATCTTTGTCATGAGAACAATGGTGCGACTTTTGAGCATCTAATTGCTTAAATGGCTGTTGAAATGTCAGCCCTTGTTAGGGCTTCTTGATGTACAAAAGATTTATTGTAAAAAGACTAATGTTTAAATAAATTTAAAAAATCCGACCTAAGATGCCGGCGGTGAGATGACGCTTCCTATGTCGATAGTGAACAAAATTATGAATAGGTATTTTGTGTTGCAATCCGTCTGCCCGTTGACAAAAAACAAGATTTATTTATCTACCAGGAGTTAAAAAGACTCGTGAAGTATATTTTACATACTTATTATTACTTATTTTCATTCCACGACTCACGGTCCCCGTAAATGCCGTTGAAAAACTAGTCGGAATTAAAATACCCAAGCAAGCGTCGTCGAATTGTTTGTTTTGATTTTTTGAAGGCAATTTTTCATTTTTTCCGGAAACGTCTTCATTTTTGCGACTACACCGCCATCTATCAAGAATTCAAAAAAATGTTTTGGATAAAACCTACATAATATTTGCCGTAGAATCCGAATCAGAAATACAAAATAGGGGTTCCTATTTAAGAATTCAAAGTTGCCCCTCTCCTCCACCCCCGGGAGGGTAGTCGTGGCGAACATTTCATGGGATCGGATGGCCACCTCGAAACCATTAAACTTTTGTTCGAGACATTTATTTGTACGATGCATATTTGTCGAGATAATCTAATGGATAAATTAAGCGAATACAGCGCCATCTACCACGAATTCAAAAAAAATTCTCGTATAAAACCTACGTCATTTTTGGTGTATAATCTGAATCTGAAATAAAAAATAGGGATTCCTATTTAAGATTCTAAAGTTGCCCCCCTCTCCCACCCCCCGGGGAGTGGGAGTGTCGAACATTTTATAGGATCGGTTGCCCCCTCGAAACCATTAAACTTTTGTTTGGAATATTTTTTTCTACAATGCATATTTCACAAGATATTCCAGTGGATAAATTAAAATGGGTCACCCGGTATATCAAAAAATGACAGGATTCTCATTCGATTTTTATTTAGTTTGAGTAACGATTACTTGGTTATAAAACCTAATATTAAATTAATGGACAATTTCCAGAATTGGATAATATTTGAAATTATATCATTAGATATAAGCTTTCTTTCAAAATTTATTTTATAAAAATATTGGCGATGAACAGGCCTGGCGATGAAACGGCCGGCGATGAACTGGCCCGGCGATGAAACGGCGGCGATGAATCGGCGGCGATGAATCGGCGGCGATGAAACGTCCTAGACCGAATGTTATAGTTATCTTAAAATAAAATATTTTACTAGATTTCTCGCTAAAAAGTACCTGTATAATGTCAAAGCTGTAAATATCTGAATTCAATAGTTTTTGAATAAACAAATAAACACGAAATTTCAAAAAATCCGTTTTTTGACAATATCCTAAAAATGAAAAAAGATATTTCAAATTTGTTTTTGGATTATTATTGGACCCTAAATTACGCAACTCTGCCCCAATTTAACCGACTCTCTATCTCTTCAAATAACGGAGATCCCCATACATTCTGTTGAGAGAACCACAATTTCCGTCTTTTAACCCATGATATGTAAATATCATCTAATTAGTAACAACAGCAATTGAAAATTTTCATCATTTGACCATCAAAACAATTTCTGTGAATTCCATGAGGTGTATTTGTTTAAGTGAATGTTTATAAATACGATAATATCGAATTGGCAGTCAAACATAAACACACACACCTGCCAAACCGTGTCCCAATATTAATACCAATTCAAACTGTATTTCTACTGCGTGAAGATTATTATTCAGAGTCAGCTTAACGGCGCAAAATATTGCAGACATGCAAGATTCAAGAAATGTTACTGTTTTCTGATAGATGCGTAGTATGTCAAACTGCACTAAAGCAATACTTGCTGCTTAACCCATTAACGGCCGAGCAATTATTAAGTTAACTTTAAAAGTTGATTCTGGGTAAAATTTTAAACTTCTTTTTATGATTTCTGATGACTTATTGTATTACATACAGTGAAATTTTTCTATTAAATATACATAATGCATACGCTGTAAACGTTCAGGTATTCGTCGATTTTATATAAAAACGTGCAATATGAAGTTTAGAACGAGCGTTTCCACTCCCAGACTAAGCATGAAGTAAAATTTCGAGTTTAGAAAAGCCTGAAAATTTGGTTTGGTCGCTCCGCGAAGCGGAGCGGCCAAACCAAATTTTCAGGCTTTTCTAAACTCGAAATTTTACTTCTTGCGCCACGCGTATAAAACACTGAAGTATTGTGAAGTTAGAAATACACTGACATTATTTTTTTTTAAATGAGTAATAATCGAAATATTTAAATAGCAAAATTTTGACCTGGCTTGAAAATGTATAAAGAAAAATGTAAATATTTTGCTATTTAAATATTTCGATTATTACTCATTTAAAAAAAATAATGTCAGCGTATTTCTAACTTCACAATACTTCAGTGTTTTATACGCGTGGCGCATGAAGTAAAATTTCGAGTTTAGAAAAGCCTGAAAATTTGGTTTGGTCGCTCCGCGCTTCGCGCTACGCGACCAAACCAAATTTTCAGGCTTTTCTAAACTCGAAATTTTACTTCATGCTTAGCCTGGGAGTGGAAACGCTCGTTCTAAACTTCATATTGCACGTTTTTATACAGGGCTTTCATTAATTCCCGAACCCCACGTGACTAAATAATAATAATAATAATAATAATAATAATCTTTATTAAAGTCCACAGGTACATTCGTCAGAATCAATACATAAATATACATTTTCCCTTATAATTATTTAAACATAAAACATAATTTTTATTTAAATTTAATAAGATATTCATCCAATGAATAGCAATTTAACTTCAATTTTAAAATTAGCGTGTGTTAGATTTTTATATTTAGATGGAAGGGTGTTATACAATCTTACTGCGTGAAATCGGGTGCTATTTTGTGTGCGTTTCAATCTGTTATATATAGGACGAATCGCATTTGCATTTCTTGTTTTAATATTATTTATATCGTGGTTAGTGGAATAATTATCTATGTTTTCATGCATATATGTGAGACATTCCAAGATATATAACGACGGTAGTGTAAGCAAATTTGATATTCTGAAATATTCTTTGCAATCTTGTGTATATTCCAGCTGACAAAGAATTCTTACTGCTTTTCGTTGAGCTGAGAATACTGCATTTGCACCTGACGAGTGACCCCACACAATAATTCCGTAACGTATGTATGATTCGATTAAAGAAATATAACATGCTCTTAGAGTATCATAACTCACTACAGGTGCAAGTCGACGTAACAAAAATACATTTTTATTAATAGTTGATGTTATTTTGGACGTATGCGTTTTCCAGGCTAGTTTACTATCAATATGAAAGCCTAAGAATTTTACTTCAGTTACGAAGTCTTCTGGGATTGTTTTTAAGGAGAATTGAATATTTACAGTTTTATTATCATTTAAAATTAATTTATTTGCAGAGAACCAATTCAATGCATTTTCCCGAGTATTTAAGTTTTCGCTCTGTAGTTCTGGTTGCGACCTTCCTCGATTTACTAGCGTTGTATCGTCTGCAAACAGTACTACATTATCTTCGCCAATATATTTACAAATATCATTTATGTATAGTAGGAATACCACAGGCCCTAGCTTTGAGCCCTGTGGCACACCTACATTACTAATGTATTTATTTGACAGCTCTTGTTTGGATTTTACCTGCTGTATACGATTGGTTAGATAACTTATAATTAGTTTACAGCTGGAGTGGTGAAAATTGTACATATATAGTTTCTTTAAGAGAATTTCATGGTTCATACTGTCAAACGCTTTCTGCAAATCAAGGAAGGTTGCTTGTACGAGCTCATGGCTGTTAAATGCATCTAGGCATCTTTCTACTAGGTTCAAAGTAGCAGTTGTAGTGGAATAGCCATTTCTGAAACCGTATTGACTATTGGATAGCAAATTAGATTGGTTGATAAAGTTAATAATTTGTTTTTTTAATATGTCGTCAAATACTTTTGAAACTGTAGGTAATATCGATATTGGCCTGTAGTTATTAACATCGTTTTTAGATCCTTTTTTATAAATTGGTATGACAATGGCTCTCTTGAGGCATGATGGAAATATTCCTTTTTGAATTGATATGTTGATTAAGCGGGTTAATGGTGGAATTATTGTTTCTTTCACAGATTTTAGTATGTCGGCTGTGCATTCATAGATGTCCCTGCTCTGACTATTTTTCAATGTCATTATAGAAGACCTTACATTCGCGCTAGATACTGATTCAAATTTGAAGTAGTTATTGTCATTTATAGATAGACTAGGTAATATAAGATCTGTAACATTAAGTGTACAATCTTCGATATTATTTGTATCAGGTGCTGTCCTTTTAAAATGTGAGGCAAAATCGTTTGCAATAGGTGTGTAGCTGTTTGGTGTTATACTGGGTCTATATGAATTTATAATCGTCCACATTACTTTTTGATTATTTCGTGACCCATTAAGTTTAGCATTATTTATTTTGCGCGTTTCATTTATAATTAAGTTTTTGTATTGGGTTCTTGTTTTGTTAAGTAATTCTCTATTTTGGTTACTTTTATTTTTCTGATATGCTTCATCAACTAGTTGTAATGTTGCTTTCATTTTTTTAATATTTATATTTATTTTATTCGAATGGCGTGAATTTACATTATGATATTTTTGGGGGAACGATGTGGTTATAGCGCAATGCAAAATATCCATAAATGTATCGAATTTGGCATCAAGTGAGCCATAGTCTTTATCTATAAATGACCAATCGGCGTCATTCAGTAGATGAAACAACCGGAACTTACCCAAATCAGTAACAGGTCTCGTTATTCGTGTAACCTGAACATTCTGATTTGAATAAGTCTTCAGTTGGACATCGAGGCCAACATGATCTGATAAACCTGTGTATAAGGGGTTGACTATTAATGTGTGCAAGTTACTAAAAATGTTGTCTATTCTGTTATCAAAGCGTGTGTTAAAGTGAACTAATGGACGTAGTCCAAAACTTATAAAGAAATTGCATACCTCAAGAGCGTCTTTGGAGTTGTTTTTAAAATTTATATTAAAATCACCTCGAGCGACAATATTTTGTGTAAGATCTATTGATGTCAATAAACTATTTATTCCATTAAGAAACGTATCGATATTACCACTAGGAGGTCGATATATATTGATTACGATTACATTGATGTCGGGCAAGAATGTAGCGGAAAGTTCAATATGATTTTCTACCGAGTAATTATTTATTACAGGCTCCGATAGAATATTATTGGACACTAGTATAAGTGACCCTCCATATGCCTGTTTTCTAGTGAAAGTAGAAGATAGACTGAAATGTTTGAAATTTAGTAGGTTTGTTTCATTATCAGTGAGCCAATGCTCAGTTACGCAGAATATTGATATAGGGTTCTCGTCGTTTGCTAGTAAGATATCTAATTGATTTATTTTACTTCTAATTGATTGGATGTTAATGAAAATTATTCGGTAGAGTTGTTCAACTTCTGTTGAATTCTTTGAAGTCGGTATAAAAAAGGATTGACATACACGCCTTCAGGCCACATATCCGGGTCTTTGACGATATCGGAGTGAGATTTATCCACGATTAGTTGAAAAGAAGAGTATTCCTCAGGACGTTTTGATACCATTTTTGTGCAGGTCGCATTTTGAATATTTATTGATTCTACATGCTGCAGCAGGGCTTCAGGTATAATTAAATTTAAAATTGCCGCGTAAATTATTGTATTTGTACGTTGGAGGCTTTGAAAAAAGTAACCAAACGTTACTAAAGTCAAATTTGACATAAACGTTTATGCGCGGTGCATCGTTAAACCAACCTTTGAGATCTTACAAGATTCGCCCGGAATTTTCAGGTAAGCAAAAATTGTTTAATTATTCTGAAACATTGAGTTTTATTTCTATTTATTTTGCAGAGTCAATTTGCTAGGATAAGCAAATACTGCGAAAATTAATAAAAATTAGTTACATTTTTGAAGATGAGCCTATTTTTTAATCATTTTAAATATAATATTTTCAGTCGTCATAAAAATACGCCGGCGAGTAAATATTTTTAAATCTAGGGAATTTTTGTGTGAGCCATACCACCTTGTACATTTGGTTGCCTATTATTTTTGGTCACGTGGGGTTCGGGAATTAATGAAAGCCCGGTATAAAATCGACGAATACCTTAACATTTACAGCGTATGCATTATGTATATTTAATAGAAAAATGTCACTGTATGTAATACAATAAGTCATCAGAAATCATAAAATGAAGTTTAAAATAATATAATTTATCAAATTAACTTATTTAGTAGTTTAATTAACAACAAATTAATAATGCGTATATGCACCAACGGCGCTTAATGGGCTAATACCATGAATCTACGCCCTTACAAAAAAAAAAAATACTTCCCACACTACTTATCTAAATAAATATCACAAATTGTTAATAATGACAAGCAGTCAACACAAATTTACTTTCTTTAAAAAATAATGCATTTTGTGCAAAATGCGGTTTTTCAATAAAAATAGTAATATAATATTTTTTATTCAATTGTGTTAATTTAAATCGACATTATTAACTCCATAACAACCGTAATTAACAAGGTTTTATTCACTAGTGAACAAAAATTTTCTTAGGTCACTAGTGAGTTAAAAAATTTGTTATATTATTTATTATTCAATTTTGTTAATTTAAATCGACATTATTAACTCCATAACAACCGTAATAAACAAGGTTTTATTCACTAGTGAACTAAAATTTTTTTAGGTCACTAGTGAGTTAAAAAATTTATTTAAAAATAAATGTAAAGTACATTTTCTTTACAATTTCGTCAAAATTGAATAAAAACATATATACGCCACGTGAATTAAACACCCTTATTCACTCAAAGAAATGATTTTACTCGCGCCGAGGCGCTCATGAAATCAAAAATCTTTTCGTGAATAAAATCGTGTTTAATTCACTTGATGTATAATATTTATAACTGTTACTACGTGGTAGAACATATTAAATAATGATTGAGGAGTATAAATAAAACGTAGTAATACTTCTCGATAATTGTTTAATAATAGTAATACATAGATAGAGTTGCAAGGACCATGATTTTTCTCTATTTATTGTTTGTTTGTTGTGTATTTTTTTATTCATTGTGATTAACTCAATTTCACCCGGCACTCACCTTTTTTACCGCCCTTGCCGCCGCTCACCTTCTCCGGTACCGCCGCCTTTTGATCCCCGGCTTTCTGTCCACCGCCAGCCTTTTTCTACGAACAAAATCGTTATCACCCTGTATATAATTTTGTTATTTTTCAGCAGCTAAATCACCCCCACGCACGCACACACGCTTCCAAAATGGTAATCATGAAATTAAAATAAGTAATCCACTAACAATACTTTTTAAATTTGTATGCTTAAATTAACAATATCCAACACCTTCAATATAATATGAGGGATGCAAACAATTTTAAAACGAGAGAAACACTGCAGAATGAAAGGTTTAGTTTTCTCTTAAAATGTGGATATGCTTTTAATAGCTTTTTTAAAAATGCTTAAATACTCCATTTGTTTTCCGCTATTTAATAAACTTAAATTGCATTTTGTGTATTTTTCTGCATAATTGTGATCCCACTGAGCAAAAAACAAACAAATAACGTTATATCAACATTGTAGCAACATTAATCGTTGTTTTAATGTTGATGAAACGTTATTTAAATGGATTTTCTCAGTGGGATGATTTAATAAAAGTTGATTCATTTGGTTTTCTTTAAAATTAAATTATTTTGAATGTAACTTAAGCATTTTTTTCATGAGTGTATTTTTTCCTTTTATATTAAATTAGTTAAAAGCCTTATCTAGTGAGTTTTATTATTGTTTATTAGCTAAATAATTCAATATTTATTAAACTTACATCTTCTCCGCCCTTATTTCCACCACCACCACCTTTTCCTTTTCCCATTATTTATATATTTATTTATGTAGTTACTTTATATATTCCGACAGTTTGTTTTTATAGCACGACTAACTGCAGCAAAACTCTAGTCGAATCTGCGTCGATCTGAGTCGATTCTTTTTGGCATCGCTCTTTCGCACCGGGTTTATTTTAAGATTGGTTGTGTACTTGAAGTTTGGTTATTTATTCTGATGCAATTATATACTTTATGTAGTATCCATGACGAAATTTATGTACTAACAGGCATTGGCGCCCGCACATATGGCCAAGGGGGGCGCTTGCCCCCTCCCGGAACTCTCATTTCTAATTCATTTATACGGTATATATAAATGAATTAGAAATGAAAATTCCAGGAGAGGGCAAGCGCCTATATGTGCGGGCGCCCATGCCTGTATAGTACATTAATTTCGTCATGGACACTACATAAAGTGTTTGTCCTTTGTTTTATTGTGCTTACAAGTCGTATATCATAAACTATTCGAGATACAAAGACGATTGAATTAGACAAAAGTTTCAGTTTCAAATACAAAATAAAATTGCGTTAAAAAATGACTTTTTTTCGGGATATAACGAAAAAGTGCAAATCGACAAAATTATCTTTATGTAGTGCAAGAAATTTAAGTTTGAAATTATAAAACGGAATACCCTGTATAACATTTAACAATTTATTTGTTTTCCTAACGACTCTTTAAGTTGTGTACATTGTGTAAACAAAGTGTCAATTTATTATTACTAGAACTAACAAATATAGGCTGTACAAAAAGTAATGTAACGGCTTGATATCTTGCTTTGTGATGTGTTTAGAAAAAAAAATTCAAATAAAACTTCTAGCTACTAATTTAAACTACTAATAAATAATAATTGTTAATATACACGCTGATTCATTTTCAAGATACGAAACAAACTTACCTTTTTTAAAATGGAACGCCTTATATATTTCGTTGGCATTCGATAACTTGTAAAAACAGAAACAGACTACTGAAAACCGCATGTTTTTAGGTTACTTGGATCAAAAGTTGCAACAAAAATAGAAACAGAAATAAAATATTTATTATAATCAAGTGTAGGTGTCATAAAATGTTGAAACAATTGTTATTGACATTAATTATTATTAAGTTATCTGTTATTGTTTGGTTTTTCCAAAATACAAAACTGTATGCTTGCCCAACTGGATAAAATAACAACTTTATTGATGAGGGGTTATGGCGATCACGTAAGAACCAACAGGACTACATTAAAATTTGAATTATAACAGGAACTTAAAAAATATCAATCGGAAAGTGGCATAACTGTATAATACACTTAAAATTGAAGAGGGACGGTAATTTGAGCAACTCTTTTAATAAAAAAGTTGAATATTTTGTTATTAACATTGCAGTTTTTATCAATAACATGTGCTTTCATTAATATGCAACTTTTAAAGGGATCAACCTAAAAACATGCGGTTTTTACTGGTAACCTTCTATTTAAACATGTTATCAAATACCAATGAAATATAGAGGGTGTTCCATTTTAAAAATGGCAAGTTTGATGAAAATGAATCACTCTGTATATTAAAAAGTATTGTCAATTAGTAGCTTAAATTAGTAGCTTTAAGTTTTATTCGAAACATTTTTTTCTAAACTTATCACAAACCGAGGTATCAAGCTGTACTTTTTGTACACCCTGTATATTATTACACATTGAGTTACGTGAAGATCAAATTAAATTAACGTATAAAGCACTAACAATATTATTATAATTTATGATAATTGCGTCAATAATTTCAATTTATGGAAACCTATAGAAATTTTGTGTTTTTCACGTCCAAATTTAAAAACTGCATTATCTTGTAAAATAATGATTTATTTATTAACACTTAAATCTTGAATACTTATAAATCTGGTCTTCTGTTATTATAACTCAAGTTAATGTGTTTTTAAACATTTTTTAAACATTTTTTGTCTCTTGAAAAACGAAGGATTTATTTTATGGTATGCTTCGCATATCGTATACTGAATGGACTGATACTTTGCCCATCCATTTTGTCGTCTATTGGCATTAACGTTCCAGTTCGTTCTACCAGACAACAAAAACTTATTGCTGACGTACACCACATTACTCTGTATGGCTATAACAGCCCACAAAACAATTTAATAAGATATGTTAATTCTTATGGCGAGTCAATAGATTTTTTTGGTGTCTCGTTGAACCGTTTTAAAAGACTTTCTTTAAGATCGATTAACTCCTCTTAAGGTCCTTTATATAATTATTTATTTGGTCCTCTTTTATTAGATGTAACTTCTGTCTCTGACTGTATTCATTTGTACATTTTTTGTTTGTTTTTGTATTGTTTTGTGATTATTGTGTATATATTGTTGTATTTTTAATGGTCTCCCGTAATAAAATAAAGAATATATATATATAAACTTAACAATAAATCAGTGTTGTACTCGCGTGGCGCATGAAGTAAAATTTCGAGTTTAGAAAAGCCTAATTTGGCTCGGTCGCTTCGCTTCGCTACGCGCCCGAGCCAAATTTTCAGGCTTTTCTAAACTCGAAATTTTACTTCATACTTAGCCTGGGAGTGGAAAACACTCGTTTCAGTTTCAAACTGCCAAACCTAACCCAACAAATCGCGAATTAATCTAATCTAAAAATAGTTGCACATGTCAAAAAACATAATTTTACAAATCTGGATAGCGTTGCATTACTTCGTTTTTGTTTTAGGAAAGTCAACAGAATTAAAAATCAATAATACAGTTATGAGAATTACAAAAGAGAAATCATATCTTGACAATTATTTCAATTAAACGTAGAAATAGATTAATTTTATGCGATTTTTCGGAAAGATGAACATTTCAAAGATTCATATCTTAGGTTTTTTTGGATTCTGAGTGTGAAATTTAAGGTTGATATTAAGTAAACATTGCTCTTTGAAAATATGTAAAAATCTAAAAATACCCTATTAATAATTTTTTAGTTATTTCCAATTGAACAATAAAAATAGATTTATGCGATATTTTGGGATAATGAACAATTTGAAGATTCGTATCTTAATAATTTTTCGTAATATCCCTACAAAATTTTAATTGGATATTAAGTAAACATTGCTCTTTTAAAATATATTAAAATCTGAAAATACCCTATCAATAGTTTTTGAGTTATTTCTAATTGAACGTAAAATAGATTAATTTTATGCGATTTTTGGGGAAGATCAACATTTCAAAGATTCATATCTTGATCATTTTTTGGAATATCCCTTTGACCTTTTGTGTGGATATTAAGTAAACATTGCTCTTTAAAAATGTGTAATAATGTGAAAATACCCTATCAATAGTTTTAGAGTTATTTTCAATTGAATGTAAAAATAGATTAATTTTATGCGATTTTTCGGGAAGATTAACATGTCAAAAATTCATATCTTGATTATTTTCTGGAATATCCCTTCGAAATTTTGTCTTGATGTTAAGTAAACATTGCTCTTTGAAAATGTGTAAAAATCTAAAAATACCTTATCAATAGTTTTTCAGTTATTTTCAATTGAATGTAAAAATAGATTAATTTTATGCGATTTTTCGCGAAGAATAACATGTCAAAAATTCATATCTTGATTATTTTCTGGAATATCCCTTCGAAATTTTGTCTGGATGTTAAGTAAACATTGCTCTTTGAAAATGTGTAAAAATCTAAAAATACCTTATCAATAGTTTTTGAGTTATTTTCAATTGAATGTAAAAATAGATTAATTTTATGCGATTTTTCGCGAAGAATAACATGTCAAAAATTCATATCTTGATTATTTTCTGGTATATCCCTTCGAAATTTTGTCTGGATGTTAAATAAACATTGCCCTTTGAAAATGTGTAAAAATCTAAAAATACCCTATCAATAGTTTTTGAGTTATTTTCAATTAAACGTACAATAGATTAATTTTATGCGATTTTTCGGGAAGATCAACATTTACAAGATTTATATCTTGATTATTTATTGAAAAATCCCTTTGAAATTTCGTATGGATATTAAGTAAACATTGCTCTTTTAAAATGTGCTAAAATCTGAAAATACCCTATCAATAGTTTTTGAGTTATTTTGAACTGAATGTAAAAATAGATTAATTTTATGCGATTTTTCGGGAAGATCAACATTTCAATGATTCATATCTTGATCATTTTTTGGAAAATCGCTTTGAAATTTCGTGTGGATGTTAAGTAAACATTGCTCTTTGAAAATGTATAAAAATCTGAAAATACCCTATCAATAATTTTTGAGTTATTTTTAATTGAATGTAAAAATAGATTAATTTTATGCATTAAAAGTGCGATTCTTTTCGCAATCTACAACAAGTTAGTCTTACAAAGACTATATCAAACACTCATTGAAACAACTACTTCCCGGGCTAATACCCCGACGGACATTGAATTATACAACAAGTGTTTGCTGTTACATACAGTAACCTACTGCAAATGTAACAATTTGGGTCAAATTATTCAGGCCATCTATAGACGCGTTTCGAGATTTATCTCTCCTCAGTATAGCTTTGCCATTCCCTCTAAACAATTTGACACCTTAGACTGGCGGTCACGTTACCGTTCAATCGCACTTTTAATGTTTGAAGTATTCTGCAACCAAGAATTGGCAATTTCATTTATACTAATGTTTGAACGGTAACGTGACCGCCAGTCTAAGGTGTCAAATTGTTTAGAGGGAATGGCAAAGCTATACTGAGGAGAGATAAATCTCGAAACGCGTCTATAGATGGCCTGAATAATTTGACCCAAATTGTTACATTTGCAGTAGGTTACTGTATGTAACAGCAAACACTTGTTGTATAATTCAATGTCCGTCGGGGTATTAGCCCGGGAAGTAGTTGTTTCAATGAGTGTTTGAACCTGAAAATACCCTATCAACAGTTTTTGAGTTATTTTCAATTAAACGTAAAATAGATTCATTTTATGCGATTTTTCGGGAAGATGAACATTTTAACGATTCATATCTTGATTATTTTCTAAAATATCTCTTTGAAATTTTGTCTGGATGTTAAGTAAACATTTCTCTTTGAAAATGTGTAAAAATCTTAAAATACCCTATAAAATAATAATAATAATACTTTATTTACGGAATAAACCTTTTTACATAATTTCAATTATAATTTTACACACTTATAATATATAATAACAATCAATACACAAACATACATACTCGATATAATTAATACAATATACTCCCAAGCCCTGTAGACAAAAACAATTAAACATGGTTGTATAAAGATGGATCAATCAGCTTTAATCGTTTCATAAATGATTTAAAAGATACACCGTACAGCTCAAAATGTGGCGATACACAAACCAAATTGCATAATTTTGTCATACGACAAAGTGCATTATTGCTTGTGTAGTTGTTACGATGAACACTTTCTCTAAAAATTAATTTTGAACGTGTATTGGATGGGATTAGAAACTTTAAACCAGTCAGTAATTCATTGCAGTACATTAGGCCGTTTACTATTTTGAAAAGAATTCCCAAATCAGATAGAACACGTCTCTCTTTCAAAGATGTCAAGTTTAAAAAAGTTAGCGTAAAACTGCGACTGTAATTAATTCTAGAAATTTCCAATCTAAAGGATATTGACAACAAAAATTTGTTTTGTACCCTTTCTATTTGATCAGTTTTATTGTTATAAAATGGTGACCAAACAGAGGAAGCATACTCTAGTTGAGTTCTTACAAGAGAAATAAATAAATGTTTGTACGTGTTCATTGAGAAATTCTTACCAAATCTGTTTATAAAGCCAAGCACTTGCAATGCTTTGCGGCACATGCTGTCAATGTGCTTCGTAAATGACAAGGTATAGTCGAATATTACTCCTATCAATAGTTGTAGACTTATTTTCAATTGAATGTAAAAATAGATTAATTTTATGCGATTTTTCGGGAAGATGAACATTTCAAAGATTCATATATTGATAATTTTTTGGAATATCCCTTTGAAATTTTGTCTGGATGTTAAGTAAACATTGCTCTTTGAAAATGTGTAAAAATCTGAAAATACCCTATCAATAGTTTTTGAGTTATTTTCAATTGAATGTAAAAATAGATTAATTTTATGCGATTTTTCCGGATGATCAACATTTCAAAGATTCATATCTTGATAATTTTTTGAAATATCCCTTTGAAATTTTGTCTGGATCTTAAGTAAACATTGCTCTTTGAAAATGTGTAAAAATCTGAAAATACCCTATCAATAGTTTTTGGGGAATTTTCAATTGAACGTAAAATAGATTAATTTTATGCGATTTTTCGGGAATACCAACATTTTAAAGATTTATATCTTGATCATTTTTAGGAATATTCTTTTGAAATTTTGTGTGGGTGTTAAGTAAACATTGCTCTTTCAAAATGTCTAAAAATCTAAAAATACCCTATCAATAGTTTTTGAGTTATTTCCAATTAAACGTAAAATAGATTGATTTTATGCGATTTTTCGGGAAGATCAACATTTTAAAGATTCATATCTTGATCATTTTTTGGACAATACCTTTGAAATTTCGTGTGAATATTAAGTATACATTGCTCTTTAAAAATGCGTTGATGAGATATTATGATAATTAATTCAGTCAGCGCACTAAACACATTAAAATGTAAACAAAACAGAGCCATTTATGATATGTTACTGAAAAAAGATCTGGACTCGTTTATATTATTGAAGGCATTGTCTGTTAGAATGAAGTTGAAAGTTGATAAAATTTTTAAAATGATGAGTTATTAACCATTTGTTTTCATTTAAGAAAGATGTTATGAAAAACCATGGGCGTAACCAGGATCGATATCAAAGACAAAATATTGTCTGTTTTGTGTTGTAGGCATTCACTTTGTGGTACATCTTAAATAAACTTGTAAATGAAACACTTTTAACTTTATTTAACCACTGTATACAGTGCTTAAACAAAGTTAAAAGTAAACATTAAAAGTGCGATTCTTTTCGCAATCTACAACAAGTTAGTCTTACAAAAAGACTATATCAAACACTCTTCCCGGGCTAATACCCCGACGGACGTTGAATTATACAACAAGTGTTTGCTGTTACATACAGTAACCTACTGCAAATGTAACAATTTGGGTCAAATTATTCAGGCCATCTATAGACGCGTTTCGAGATTTATCGCTCATCAGTATAGCTTTGCCATTCCCTCTAAACAATTTGACACCTTAGACTGGCGGTCACGTTACCGTTCAAACATAAGTATAAATGAAACTGCCAATTCTTGGTTGCAGAATACTTCAAACATTAAAAGTGCGATTCTTTTCGCAATCTACAACAAGTTAGTCTTACAAAGACTATATCAAACACTCATTGAAACAACTACTTCCCGGGCTAATACCCCGACGGACATCTTTGTAAGTCTTTGTAAGACTAACTTGTTGTAGATTGCGAAAAGAATCGCACTTTTAATGTTTGAAGTATTCTGCAACCAAGAATTGGCAATTTCATTTATACCTAAAGTTAAAAGTGTTTTATTTACAAAATATTGTGTCCTGGAAAGGGCAAGTGTCAAAATGTTTGTTAAAACTTATATATTACTTATTTTCACATGAAACGTCTAAAATGTACGATGTCTTGATGTTCAGGAGGGGCAAGGCAAGTGCCCCTCTCCATAAGGCCGTAGCTAGAAAAAAAATTCGGGGGGTTCACTGGTAAAAATATTGGTTTTGCTTTTTCAGGGCCGCTTTTACATAAAAAAATTTAACATTTTGAAAACTTCGGAGGGAGTTTAAACACCTATATCCCCCCCCTGGCTACGGCCTTCTCTCTCCATGAGAGAACATATAATTGAGAAGAACATATAATTAAATTGAATTTTTATTTATTAAATTTTGTATTGTGGAGGCTTCTACTTCGTTATACATGTTAATTTATTAATAAAAAAACGGTTTAACTTTGTTTGTATAACACAATTTATTTTTATGTGACTGCAGTTTCGGCAAATTTAGCTTGCCATTATCAAACATATATGTTTGATAATGGCAAGCTAAATAGTCACATAAAAATAAATTGTGTTATACAAACAAAGTTAAACCGTTTTTATTAATTTTATTTATTAGTTTTTATTGGTTAGAAATTAAATGTTTAAATTTTAAAATGTTATCTTCAATAAAATTTAAATAAACTTGCTGCTTTTGCTAGAGCATGATATTTATTGTGATATATATGGCGCCAAACGATGGCAACTATTTTTTTAATGTATTTATTTATGTGTATTCTGCAAGTGATATATTTATGTATAGTAAGTATACCCATTATATTTATACAAGTGTACGCTATTTTAATAAATATGTATAAGAAAATCAATGTACTCTATGTATTCAGAACTTAATAAAGTAGATATAAATTTTACCTAACGTTACTTTAAAAAAAGTCCTAATTAAAAATGCAATCCTGAAAAAACATCTGCTGTGGCCAACATAGGTACAGACCGCAAATAAAAATAATATGGGATTAAATACATTGATTGTAGTTACGTGAAGATTAAATTAATTTGATGAATAAAGCACTAATAACCTTTCTTCACACTTTTATTTGAATTACCAAATGTACATTTCGGACACAAAGTGACCATTATCAATGGATTAGCACTGATTAGTGTTAATCCATTGATAATGGAATGTATCCGAAATGTACATTTGGTAATTCAAATAAAAGTGTGAAGAAAGGTTATTAGTGATTTATTCGTCAAATATGGGATTATTAAATTTATTATTCCAATTACTAATTCAAGTTAATTTGTACAGGGTGGTGCATTTTGGAGGTGCCACATAAGGAAAACTTTTTTATTTGAAGAGATATCGAAGAACCATTTTCGGGAGACAATTTTTTTAAATTTTTAGATACCTGCATATACTTTTCTTATTTTATTTTATTGGATATTCTTTTCTGAATCTAATTATGCTTGATATGTTGATTTTAATTTAATATTTATGCTAGAAAAAAATTATAATAAATCTTGTTCACATGATTTTTTTGCAATAAATGTAGTGTGCCTTGTCTTGATGTTCAGGAGGGGCAAGGCAAGTGCGCCTCTCCACAAGGCCGTAGCTAGAAAAAAAATTCGGGGGGTTCACTGGAAAAAATATTGGTTTTGCTTTTTCAGGGCCGCTTTTACATAAAAAAAAATTAACATTTTAAAAACTTCGGAGGGAAATTGGATTTTTATTACTGATCCAAATTTATAAATAGAATTAGTATACAGGGTGTCCGTAATTCGAGAGAATGTATGGGGATCTCGCTTATTTGAAGAGATACAGAGTCGGTTAAATTGGGGCAAAGTTGCGTAATTTGATGCTTATTAATAATCTGAAAACAGATTTAAGATATCTTTAATTACTTTTGAGATTTTCGCAAAAAACCGTTTTTTCGAAATTCTGTTTTTATTTTTTTATTCAAAATCTATTTATTTTAGAAATATGGTACTTTGACATTATTAAGGTACTTTTTGATGGGGAATCGAATGGTATTTTTTATTTTGAGATAACTCTTCAAATTACATGAGAACTGGAACTAACTTTTGTTTTTCTTATGGGCGCCATTTTGAATTTTGATTGCATATGAAAGGATGTTTTTTTCTGAATTCAATAATGTATAACACTTATACTTTATTTTGTTTGTAACATGTATAATTCTATTATCAAAACTATTACTTGTTTATTGTAAACAAGCCCTTAGAAACAATTGCAGCTTGTTTGTTTACAATCAAATTATTCATTGTTTGCAACTACATTGCATTGTTTAGAAGTATTTCTTACGGATATAAGAAAAAATGTCATACAGTAATGAAGAATTACGTGATATGATAAATATTTATTATTTATCAAATAAAAATGTACACCGTACTTCAGAAGAGTACCTCTTGCGGTATCCAGAAAGGCGACAACCATCCCAGAGTCACTTCGTAACCCTACATCAAAATTTATTGAAATACGGTTCATTCAAAAAACCTAGAACAAAATATGGAGACCGTTTTATAAATAATTACGAGGATGAAATTTTACAGCAGGTAAATAATAATATTTATTTTAAAAATATGATAACGTGGTTTATGCAGGTGCAGGATGAACCAACGACGTCAACTAGACAAATTGCGAGAACCATTAATAAGTCTCATCAATCAGTATGGCGAGTTTTAAAAAAGCATAAATATCGCCCGTACAAAATTAAAATAACCCAAACTCTGCATCCTGGCGACAACGAGAGACGTACAGAATTTTGCCATTTTCTATTAAATAAGTTGGAACAAAATCGGCAGTTTTTGGAAAATATTATCTGGACAGACGAATGTAAATTTACCAACTGCGGTTTATTTAATCGCCACAACCAACATTTCTGGAGTTTAAATAATCCCAGACAATTTGAACAACGACGGCCGCAAATTCGGTTTAGTCTAAATGTATGGGTAGGTTTGTTAAATGACGAAATGATAGGCCCATACATTTACGAAGAAAATTTAAATTCTGCTCGTTATTTAAATATTTTAAGAACTGTTTTAACAGATTATTTAGACAAACATATTACGTTGGATCGATTAAGTGAACTTTGGTTCCAACAAGACGGCGCACCTCCGCATAATAGTGCCGTTGTCAGTAGTTGCTTAGAAGAAATGTTCGAAAATAATGTTATTTCAAATAGAAGTGTAGTCCGCTGGCCAGCGCGCTCACCAGATCTGTCGCCTCTTGACTATTTCTTGTGGGGCTCAATTAAAGATAATGTTTACAAAACCATTCCACAAGATGTTGAAGATCTCCGAAGAAACATTCTAGCAGCATTAAATAATATTCGAAGAAGAGACATAGCACGATCAATTAAACATTTAAGAAGGAGGGCAGAATTGTGCATTGAAATAAATGGCGGATTATTTGAGCATTTGTTATAATTCTTTATTTATTGTTATTTGTAAAAGACTTATTTAATAGGATGAACAATATTTATTTTATGTTAATTAATGTTTAATTCATAATAAAATGTAATGTACACATTTAAATTAGAGTTACCTGTAACAATTTAAAATTACATCTCTAAGGAACATTGTTAAACAACCGAACATACTTATAATCGATTGTAAACAAACAAGCTGCAATTGTTTCTAAGGGCTTGTTTACAATAAACAAGTAATAGTTTTGATAATAGAATTATACATGTTACAAACAAAATAAAGTATAAGTGTTATACATTATTGAATTCAGAAAAAAACATCCTTTCATATGCAATCAAAATTCAAAATGGCGCCCATAAGAAAAACAAAAGTTAGTTCCAGTTCTCATGTAATTTGAAGAGTTATCTCAAAATAAAAAATACCATTCGATTCCCCATCAAAAAGTACCTTAATAATGTCAAAGTACCATATTTCTAAAATAAATAGATTTTGAATAAAAAAATAAAAACAGAATTTCGAAAAAACGGTTTTTTGCGAAAATCTCAAAAGTAATTAAAGATATCTTAAATCTGTTTTCAGATTATTAATAAGCATCAAATTACGCAACTTTGCCCCAATTTAACCGACTCTGTATCTCTTCAAATAAGCGAGATCCCCATACATTCTCTCGAATTACGGACACCCTGTATATAATCAGCTTAGAAGATTTAACAAAATTTGTCAACCAACCGAACAAAATAAAGGCTAGTATTTTTTAAACTTTACAATATTTCAGTGTTTTATACGCGTGGCGCATGAAGTAAAATTTCGAGTTTAGAAAAGCCCCGTGAAAATTTGTCAAGGGTCGCTAGCGCGACCCTCGACAAATTTTCTACGCGGGGCTTTTCTAAACTCCAAATTTTACTTCATGCTTAGTCTGGGAGTGGAAAACACTTGTTAGTAGTTTAATTCACAAAAAGTATAAACGATATTGGCCCTAAGTCGGTTCGTTGAGGAATCTCTGAAGTTACAGAAACTGGTTTCGAAGAGAAGCTAATTTTGACACGATTTGAAAGATAGTCCAATTATTTTTCTAACAATTAACAAATTAATTTAAATTTATAAAACGTAGAGGATTATTAATTTTTTGATATAACAGTAAGAAAAATATGTTACACCTAGTTATAAAAGTCTTGAGCGAAATATTGTACTGTTGTAGTTAAATAAATAATAATAATAAAAACATTTAAATTGTTAATTATCTACAATTCTATATTTACAAAAAAAGTAATTCTTGCTTTTTTTTAGCTACATCTCGGTAAATATTGATCACTATCACATCTAAGCGTTTTATATTTTTAAACTGACTGTAAATCAGTGGTTCATACGCGTGGCGCATGAAGTAAAATTTCGAGTTTAGAAAAGCCCCGTGAAAATTTGTCTCGGGTCGCTGCGCGACCCTCGACAAATTTTCTACGCGGGGCTTTTCTAAACTCGAAATTTTACTTCATGCTTAGTCTGGGAGTGAAAAACACTTGTTAGTAGTTTAATTCACAAACAGTATAAACGATATTGGCCCTAAGTCGGTTCCTTGAGGAACCCCTGAAGTTACAGAAACTGGTTTTGAAGAGAAGCTAATTTTGACACGATTTGAAAGATAGTCCAATTATTTTTCTAACAACTAACAAATTAATTTAAATTTATAAAACGTAGAGGATTATTAATTTTTTGATATAACAGTAAGTCAAATATGTTACACCTAGTTATAAAAGTCTTGAGCGAAATATTGTACTGTTGTAGTTAAATAAATAATAATAATAAAATCATTTAAATTGTTAATTATCTACAATTCTATATTTACAAAAAAAGTAATTCTTGCTTTTTTTTTCGCTACATCTCGGTAAATATTGATCACTATCACATCTAAGCGTTTTATATTTTTAACTTTACTGTAAATCAGTGGTTCATACGCGTGGCGCATGAAGTAAAATTTCGAGTTTAGAAAAGCCCCGTGAAAATTTGTCGAGGGTCGCTGCGCGACCCTCGACAAATTTTCTACGCGGGGCTTTTCTAAACTCGAAATTTTACTTCATGCTTAGTCTGGGAGTGGATAACACTTGTTAGTAGTTTAATTCACAAAAAGTATAAACGATATTGGCCCTAAGTCGGTTCGTTGAGGAATCCCTGAAGTTACAGAAACTGGTTTCGAAGAGAAGCTAATTTTGACACGATTTGAAAGATAGTCCAATTATTTTTCTAACAATTAACAAATTAATTTAAATTTATAAAACGTAGAGGATTATTAATTTTTTGATATAACAGTAAGAAAAATATGTTACACCTAGTTATAAATGTCTTGAGCGAAATATTGTACTGTTGTAGTTAAATAAATAATAATAATAAAAACATTTAAATTGTTAATTATCTACAATTCTATATTTACAAAAAAAAGTAATTCTTGCTTTTTTTTTCACTACATCTCGGTAAATATTGATCACTATCACATCTAAGCGTTTTATATTTTTAAACTTATTGTAAATCAGTGGTTCATACGCGTGGCGCATGAAGTAAAATTTCGAGTTTAGAAAAGCCCCGTGAAAATTTGTCTCGGGTCGCTGCGCGCGGGGCTTTTCTAAACTCGAAATTTTACTTGATGCTTAGCCTGGGAGTGGACCGTCAAGATTTTCAACATGTCCAGATTTTTGATATTGCTAGATTTTTGTCGATTTGTTCACAGTTTGTTATTATATTAAATGCAACTTCAACATTTAAAAAATAATGTTTTCTTAGAAATAGAATATAACCACTCGCGAACGGTACGCCGAAGAGGTCAGACGTGTGAGCGAATTACAAGCAATTTTTAAAGCGAAAAAGAAGCCTTTCATCCTTCTAGGTGTTACCTGGAAAGGATGGATGAGGACGTGGAAGATAACACGATGGATACTTCCGGTTTCCAGGAAGTCACAACAAAAAAACGCGGTCGTCCACCAAAGTATACGACAACAAAGAGGGCTAACATAACAGGTAATACAACTAGAAACACCAACAGATCACTACAAGAAATTGTTAAATTAATCACGACACAAAACCAAACGATCCAACAAAGCATAATGTCACAAACACACTATCAACAGACAACCCAAAAAAACAACCCGATATACACACAAGCCTCGCAGACATTTCACACACAAACTCAACTACAACCACATAACATCACCCCATCCGGTAGCAAAACTAGTAACACACAACCACATATAGCCTATACCCATGCAGAACAAAATTCAATTGGAAAAAACGCACGACAAGAATACAGACACTCATTCAATTTCACAACTGTGAACGACATTACGAGACTGCAAATGGTACAGACATGGATCGGCCACAAATTTGACGATAACGCACTGATAATTAAAACTCAGTATGGATTCTTACTAAAAAGTAATGAGGATATCAATACAACAGAGGGACAGCTAAAATGTCTGCAACAAAAAAGGATCATAGATGAGTTCCGCGAATGTCGCCCGTCTCAGTCGAACTGGACACGCGAGAGTGCATCGCGCCCCTCCACTCAGCGATCTGCGCCAGAGCCATCCTACTGTCTTATCATAAAAGGGGTCGAACAAGACATTGATGACGACACAATAAGCGCGCGGCAGAGAGAACTAGGATTTACACATCGTTTTTGCAAACGAATAATTGCAAAGAAAGATGATTATCGAACACGCATGATTAGGGTTATTACAGCATCACTTGACACTTTTAAAAGAATGTTACACGAAAAATTTCACTTTCTTTGTAAGATATATCACGTGGAAGAAAGTAAGCCACCGACTCCGATCCCTAGCCCATGCAGTCGATGCAATAAATTTGACCACGCCACTGTAAATTGTAAGGAAGCAATTACATGTGCCAAATGCGGAGGAACTCACCCTTGAAATATATGCGACACAAATCTTCCACCTAAGTGCAAATCGTGTGGAGGCACAGAACACGGTGCATGGTCGATGAAGTGCCCAATGAGACCACGAGAGCCGATAGAGGGAATACCGAACGTGAAAATGGTCAACCACAACAAAAAATCATCAGACATTGACAAGGAATTGACAGTAAATTCACGAATTCATGCACCCATCACCATACACGACTTTATTATTGATACTTACACGACGAAAATTAACGAACTAACGACTAACAATAGAGACGAGCTTATTAAAAAACTACGAGAACGATTCAATGACTCATTCGCTGTCGACACACATGTAAATTTTTCCGGGAATAAAATGTTCATTGTGATGTTTGACCTTAAATCTCCCAATGTTATCCCTCCTGTATTCCCTATCACTGGTGTAAAAACCGGGTTCGCACAAGTAACCAGAAATGGCTAACACAACATTTATGTATACGAACATTAATTCCTTATCCAAAAAATCCCACCTAATTTCCCATTTCCTACGTAACAACCTTGTGCATGTTAATATGTTTGTCGAAACAAAATCCAATAGACCATTCCCTCTTAAAGATTATCCTTTCATACAAATCCCCTCATCCGCTCCGCTTCAAAACCAAAGAGGAGGTTCCATAATAGCAGTGAGACCGGAGATTAAATTAGGGAAAGCTAATCCTCCACGCATAAACCACATAATGAATGAATGTCTCCATTGCACCGTTGAACTCTCCTCTTTTACCCTCCATATCTTCCTCGTATACGTCCATCACTCCTCAGTAATCGAAGACACTATCCTTACCAAAGCTTCCTTATATGACCATGCTATCATAATCGGTGATTTCAACATGAATTCGGCAAAACATAAGCAACTCTCTTCCTTTATTTCAAACTCCAATTTTATCCGTATCCACACAGATCCAACTTTTATCATGCCCCATAATCAATCCTCTACCCCTGATGTATTCCTAGCCACCAGTAATATCAGACCCATTATACATAACTTGGAGCTAATACCCGATTTTGGGTCAGATCATCTGTCAATCAAATTCTGCCTCTCCTCAACCCCCCCTATTCCTACACCGACTAAAATTACTTACAGATACAAGGACTGCGACATAGACAAAGTGACAGAAGACATTACACAACATATCACACAACATTCAGACATATCCTCTACATCCATATCCTTATTCTTCGAAACTTTAGCAGACTCAATCAAAAAAAATACTCCCACCTATACCAAACAACCTTATAAGTATCCCCTTCCTAAATGTATCCTAAGACTGATAAAATACAAACGACAATTATACAGAGACATCCGACTGACAGACGAAACTAACTTAAAAACAAAATACAATAAACTCAATAAAGACATACACGTTATGATACAAGAATACAAAAAGGATTTGTGGGTTAATACCTGCAAAAACCTTAACGAACTTCAAGGAAAAAAATTTTGGGACGAAGTTAAAAAATTGAGTAAATACCGTAAGACAGACTTTCTACAAAAAATACAAGACCCAACGACACTAGAGACAACCACAGACGATCAGACAATAGCAGACATTTTCGCTAAATATTTCAAAAAAACATACACAATGACTGATAACTCTTCATTTGACAATGACTCTCTTGAGACAATTAATTCCTGGTATAACTCCTTCAAACTCAACTCCCACTTCCCAAACGATCCCGACGAGATAAAGGAAGAAGAGTATTATGAATTGTTGCATAAAGGCAAAAACACATCACCTGGGTATGATAGTATTCCTAGATCTATCCTAAAATCCCTTCCACAAAATATACATGAATACATCCTCCGCATATTCAACCACATTTATCAATCCCAGTCCATCCCGAAGGAGTGGAAGCGAGGTATAATTACATGTATCCATAAATCAGGAAACGAGGCGACACATGTCGCAAGCTACCGTCCTATTACTTTGCTTCCAGTCCTCGGGAAATTATATGAATCCATCATCCAAAAAAAACTCACGTCCCTCATCCAAAACTGTATCCCCTACTACCAATTCGGTTTTATCGAACACCGTTCAACATCCCTTCCTGTAACAATTTTAACATCGAACTGTCAGACAGCACACCTCGAAGGTAAAAAATCCGCAGTTTTGTTCCTGGACATTCAAAAGGCATACGACTCGGTTTGGCATCGAGGTGTGTTGTTCAAGTGCAATTCCTTAGGCATTCCTCCGTACCTAATTAACATCCTAGACAACTTCCTATCCAATAGATCCATAAGTGTCCGAATACGAAATTCCTACTCCCAATCCTTCACACCTGAACAAGGTCTACCACAAGGATCCCCACTTTCTCCCATGTTGTATAACTTGTTTGTCCATGATTTTTACAATCCAGACCCTTTGTACTTCAACCCATCAGCCTATCCTCTACTCTACGCCGATGACACTGCACTTATAACCCATGCTCCCACTATACCTAAAGCCCTAAGCACTCTCCAAGGTCTGATTGATGATGCCCAGACATGGTTCGCGAAA
Organism: Philonthus cognatus; assembly: GCA_932526585.2. Classification (NCBI taxonomy): domain Eukaryota; kingdom Metazoa; phylum Arthropoda; class Insecta; order Coleoptera; family Staphylinidae; genus Philonthus; species Philonthus cognatus. The sequence goes on from OW052242.1 coordinate 140,274,860, forward strand.
TGGCGCATTACCATCAACCCCAACAAAACACAACTCCTTATCCCGTACCATAATGCTCAAAACTCCCAATTTAACATAACCATGAATAGTCACACCATTTCTCCCGCCCCCAATTGTAAATATCTAGGTATTACTATCGACCCCAAATTTACTTTCCTCACACATTCCCAAATCCTAAAAGCAAACATAAAGAGCAGGGCTTGATATTTTAGATCTTTAACATACAAAAATGAAGGTATCTCCACCAATACAGCGGTGTTCATTTATAAAATGATATGTCGACCCCTGCTCGAATATGCTGCTATCCTTTTCCATAATCCTCGTCCAAACGTGTTGAAGAACCTAGAAGTCGCGGAGCGTTCAGCCTTGAGAGTGCTTACAAAAATCCGACACCCTAACAATCCTCTGCATAATCCCTCTAACACACTCCTCTATGAACTTTGCAACATCCCAACGATCACTGAACGTCTTCAGACTCTATCATTAAAATTTGCCTCAAACCCATACAACATTGAAATCTTAAATTACCTATGTATACCCCGCAATCCTAACATCCACCCCAAGTATAAATTCCCTACCAAAACCATTTATCAATACATCACATTTCATCAATCGAACCCAGACAGTGACGTTAGCGATCATGACATCTAAATTTCCGACATAGACTAGACAAGAACAGGCGGAAAGACCATTGGTCGATAGCCAATTACGGAATATCTATAATATTAGTGGAATAAGATATATTCAATGCAATGTATTGTATATAACCCACTAAGAGCCGAGCAAATTATAAAGTTGACTTTTTTTTTCTTGAATTAATTTCTCATCTGGCACTTGGTGAAACATATTACACTATGTAAAGTTAATTAAAGGAAAGGCGCTTGGTATTGTTTCACAATTAAGTCTTTATTCCGACTAGTTTCGGTTTGTTAGACCATTTTCAAAGGAATGTACAGAAAAAATTATTTCCTAAGTATATATACAATATTTTTGTTTCAGGTAATAAGAGAAGTCAGAATTGGGGAATTCCAAATCTCTTCGTTGTCGTTTACGATATTTTTCCCCATTTTTATGGCCCTGTTAATCTCCAGGCCCTCTTTGAGGTTTAGTGCGTATCCCTTATTACCTGAATGCAAAATCTTAAAATTATGCGGATTAAAGAAGTGATTGAATGCGATGCAATGTTTGGAAAAGCCAGTTGTTGGTTTATTATCTAAAACAGATTTTTTATGTTCTTTCATTCTGATTTCGAAAGATCTGCCGGTTATTCCAATATAAATTGCATCGCAGTCATCACACTGTATTTCATAAATTCCACATTTCTTTGAATTATCAGTTTTCGATTTATTGTTTATTAATAGTTTGCGTAAATTTAAAGGGTTTGAACATATAATATTAAAGTCTTTTCCCCTACATATAAAGTTGACTCTAAATGTTCATTTTAGGTAAAATTTTGCATCTTTTTATGATTTCAATGAATCATTTATTATATTACATACGTCGACTTTATAAAAGAGTTCAATTTAAAGTTTGAACGAGTGTTTCCACTCCCAGACAAAGCATGAAGTAAAATTTCGAGTTTAGAAAAGCCTGAAAATTTGGTTTAGTCGCGTAGCGCGAAGCGCGGAGCGGCCAAACCAAATTTTCAGGCTTTTCTAAACTCGAAATTTTACTTCATGCGCCACGCGTATAAAACACTGATTTTAAGCGAAGTTTACTCGTTCACAATATTTCAGTGCTTTCAGTGTTTAATACGCGTGGCGCATGAAGTAAAATTTCGAGTTTAGAAAAGCCTGAACATTTGAAGGCTTTTCTAAACTCGAAATTTTACTTCATGCGCCACGCGTATAAAACACTGAAATGTTGTAAAGTTTTATATTTTTAAACTTACTGTAAATCAGTGGTTCATACGCGTGGCGCATGAAGTAAAATTTCGAGTTTAGAAAAGCCCCGTGAAAATTTGTCTCGGGTCGCTGCGCGACCCTCGACAAATTTTCTACGCGGGGCTTTTCTAAACTCGAAATTTTACTTCATGCTTAGCCTGGGAGTGGACCGTCAAGATTTTCAACATGTCCAGATTTTTGTCGATTTGTTCACAGTTTGTTATTATATTAAATGCACCTTCAACATTTAATAAATACTGTTTTCTTAGAAATAGAATATTAACCCACTAAGAGCCGAGCAAATTATAAAGTTGACTCTAAATGTTCATTTTAGGTAAAATTTTGCATCTTTTTAATTATTTCAACGAATCATTTATTATATTACATACGTCGACTTTATAAAAGAGTTCAATTTAAAGTTTGAATGAGTGTTTCCACTCCCAGACAAAGCATGAAGTAAAATTTCGAGTTTAGAAAAGCCTGAAAATTTGGTTTGGTCGCGTAGCGCGAAGCGCGGAGCGGCCAAACCAAATTTTCAGGCTTTTCTAAACTCGAAATTTTACTTCATGCGCCACGCGTATAAGACACTGATTTTAAGCGAAGTTTACTCGTTCACAATATTTCAGTGCTTTCAGTGTTTAATACGCGTGGCGCATGATGTAAAATTTCGAGTTTAGAAAAGCCTGAACATTTAAAAGCTTTTCTAAACTCGAAATTTTACTTCATGCGCCACGCGTATAAAACACTGAAATGTTGTAAAGTTATAAATACACTTAAAAAATGAGTAATAATCGAAATATTGAAATAACAAAATATTTACATTTTTCCTCTACTTTTATTCTACATTAAGTTGTTACGTAGGTACTTATTTGTTGTTTCGTTATTATTAATCGCACAAACTCGCATTAAATGACATTTGTCGCTTTTTTTACAAGGCACACTAATTATAATTTAAAAAAAAATAATTATAAATAAAAGATTTACAAAAAAACGATCAAAACATTGAGCAAAAACAGGAAGTTGGGCGTTATTGGATTTAGAAATATAATGATAATAATACTTTATTGGTGCTAATACATTTTCTTACAATGTTTACACAGGTCATCGCTACATATAATATAATTAAAATACGTATATAGATAAAAAGGTCAAATACATATAGATAAAAAGGTCAAATATTGTCATCCTCCAAGAATTCTTCCCAGGAATAATATGCTTTCTTGATCAGCAGAGATTTTACATATTTTTTAAAAGCTTTTTCAGGCAAACAACGGATCATTGGCGGAAGCTTATTATAAAATTTTAGTGCCCAATAGTGAACGCCGTCCCTTGATTTTGATAGTCTGTGGAAAGTGGAGACTAGATTGCCTTTATGTCGAGTGCTGTAGTCATGAATTTCTGATGCCATTTGATAGTTGTTAATGTGTTTTTTTATGAATGACAAACAGTTCAGAATGTATAGACAGGGCAGTGTCAGGATATTTGAAGATACAAATAAGGGCTTACAATCATCCCGATAATTTGCATTAGCTACTATTCGCACTGCTCGTCTCTGCAGTGCGAACAGTCTGTGCCTGCATGCCGAGTGACCCCAGACTATTAAGCAGTATGATAAGATGGACTGGCATGTGGCGGAATAGGATGTTTTAAGAACAAAGGTCGACACTGAGTTAGCCAGATTCCTCAAGAGAAATATATTTTTGCTTAATTTGTTTGCTATATAGTTCCCATGTTCATTCCATGTTAATAGTGGATCTATTTGAACACCAAGGAATCTTACTGACTGAGAAAGCTGGTGTTTATCATTCCTGAGACAGAAACACATATGAGCAGTCTTATCCGCGTTTAAGTGAAGGCGATTTGCGGTTAGCCATTCCTTGCAGGTCTCTTGTGTATTTCTACTGCTTTCAACAACCCTGTCACTGCAACTACCTGATGTAAAAAATGTTGAGTCATCAGCATAGAGTATTACGTTGCTGCCTTTAGTTGAGGTTGGTAGGTCGTTAATGAAAATTAAGAACAACAGAGGCCCAAGAATGGAACCTTGAGGCACACCGTGTTTTAGTGGCAGGGTTGTTGATACATGTGAATTCACCCGTACTATCTGAGATCTATTGGATAAGTACGATTTTATGAGTCCACACGCAGCGGCTTGGAAACCATAGAAATGCAATTTTGCTATAAGTATTTCGTGATTTACAGTATCGAACGCTTTGCTCATGTCAATGAAAGTGGCTAAGGCAAATTCTCTGTTCTCAAAACACTCTACTATTCCGCCAATTAGAGCATTAACTGCATCAGAAGTAGACATACCTGCCCGAAAACCATATTGAGAGTTAGAAAAAAGTTTGTTTCTGGAAAAATGTCTAATATAATAGAATTACAAAATTATAGGCAGCCATTTAAAAATCTTAAGTTGGCTATTATTTGGGAATGAAGAAGATTGACAAAAATTAATATTCTAGTCATTTTTTAGTATCTAAACGGCCATTGACTTTAATTTTTAGTTCAATAAAATCGGTCAATAAATAGAAGAGTTATGGCGTCGGGCGTTTTTTTATCGAACACTCGGTATATTAAGGAAATATTTTAACATATTTTTATATGTTATGGGCTCAAACAAGAACCTTTGATGAATTGAATTTTGAAATACGTTTACATAAAAACAATTGTTTTTAATACAAAAAACGTCTCCATTATCAAGAGCTCAGACAAGAACCTTTGATGAATGAAGAACCTTTGAGGAATGATTGAATTTCGAAAAACGTTTACATAAAAATAATTGTCTTTAATACAAAAAACGTCTCCATTATCAAAGGCTCAGACAAGAACCTTTGATGAATGATTGAATTTCCAAATACGTTTGCATTGATAGGCTCAAACAAGAACCTTTGAGGAATGATTGAATTTCGAAATACGTTTACATAAAAACAATTATCAATAGTAATATATTAAGTGCATTAAAAATGATCGAAAATTTTGCACGAAAAGCCGTTGCCTAGAAACTGCATGAGTCCATTTTGATTGTGATTTGACAAAAAGTGCCCGAGACGCGAAGCGTCGAGGGCACTTTTTCAGTCAAATTACAATCAAAATGAACGAATGTAGTTTCTTAAAGGCAACGAGCTTTGAGTACTAAATTTTCAGAGCATTTTTAATGCACCAAATGTACACTGGCGAAAGAAATTAACGCATCATTTGTGATTTTTTTGATATCTTGGAATCGAGATTTCTTTGAACACAAACATATTTTTACAATAAGAAATCTTTAATTGATGAGGCGGATACATGATGAAACTCCATAATACTATTTGAAATAAAACAACACAGTTGGGAGGGTTTCACTTTAATTGTTGAACACTGCAACATGTTTCACCACACAGTGGCTTCATCAGGCAGATGAAATAATGATTATTTCATCTGCCTGATGAAGCCACTGTGTGGTGAAACATGTTGCAGTGTTCAACAATTAAAGTGAAACCCTCCCAACTGTGTTGTTTTATTTCAAATAATAAGAAATCTTATCAAGCATGCTGTTTTACATGTTGTGTTTTGTCTTTTGTTCTCATGGTTTTCTGTCAATAAATAAAATGAAGCACTTTTCATTATTCTGACTGTAAGAAAGGTTCATATAAAATTTCTTTTTGAGTTTGTTTTCAAGTAATTGTTAAAATTAAGTGCTAAATAGTGAAGAATGAATATGGATAGACGTCCGAATCTTAATTTAAGCAGTGAAGAAGCTGTGATTGTGGTTACACTTGCAGAAGAAGGTAGGAATCAGCGTTACATCAGTCAGCGTCTTGGTGTTAATCAATCGACCGTATCCCGTGTCTTGAAGAGACATCGGGAAACTCAGGCATACTCAAGAAGGCCAGGACAAGGGAGAAAAGGGGCACAACTGCTGTTCAAGACCGTTTTTTAATGATGCAGACGTTACGCGAACGGTTTATTACGGCTCCTAGGCTACAAAATATGCTCGCAGAGATCCACAATGTTCATGTAAGTTCCGTTACCATTAGAAAAAGGTTACGTGGTTTTAATTTAACTCCGAAAACACGGGCAAAAGGACCACAATTAACCGCAGACCATCGCAGAGCCAGGTCAACATTTGCGCAAGAACATGTAAACTGGTTACAGGCCGATTGGGCTAATGTTATGTTTAGCGACGAGTCCAGATTTTGTCTTTACGGCAGTGACAGACGAATGCATGTGTACAGACGGCCAGGTGAACGTTATGCGCAGTGTAACATTGTTCCGACTGTTATGTTTGGTGGAGGCTCTGTTATGGTGTGGGGTGGTATCACTTTAGAGGCTCGTACGGAGTTGGTGGTCATACCAAGAGGAAGCATCACGGCAGCGTCTTATATTGCAAACATTTTAGAACTATCCGTAATGCCTTTTGCTTTCTTTGGAGGAAACGATTTCCTGTTTATGCATGACAATGCAAAACCACACAGTGCCCGAATTGTACAACAGTATCTTGACCTAGTGGGTATCAACACAATGCAATGGCCAGCCAGGAGTCCCGATCTTAATCCGATCGAACACCTATGGGACGCGATGGGCAGACGCCTTAGAGCACTTCCTCGGCGTCCAAGCAATCAACAAGAGCTTGGACAAAGATTGCAGGAAATTTGGGAAGATATTAACCAGGATGAAATTGGATCATTAATTAACAGTTTGAGCCGTCGCTGTCAGGCAGTTATTTGAGCAAGAGGAGGAAACACTAGATATTAAGTCTTATAATCACATGTTAACTTTTTTCCTCTTTTTATTTATGACATTATTTTAGTCATTAATGAAAGAAAATGTGTTGAAAATCATTATTATAGTTCAGTTGGTTTTGTTGTTCTTTTTTTTGTTTTTAAACATCAAAACTTTATTTTTAAATTAAAAATATTAATGTGATGCGTTAATTTCTTTCGCCAGTGTATTTAATAGACTATTTCCTGAAAAATACGATTTTTAATCAAGTTGACGTATTATTTAAAATATTAATTATCAATCAGTGTCACTTAATGTGTCAACATGAATCGCTTCGGAAGTTTTTCTTCGAAAGATATATCGAAAAATATCGAGAAAAATTCATCTGAAAATACAAGAAAGAGTAAAGAGTTCGTTTGGAGACAATTTATGACATTCTGTGATGAAAGAAAATACGAGTTAGATCAAAAAACTTTAGATGCTTTCTTGGCAGAAATGCTCAAAGACTAGGCATATAACATGAGGAAGCAAAATGGAGACGACTATAAAGAAATGACAGTCAAGACAATATGGAATACAACAGCTAAAATATTAATGGACAAATATTATAAACAATATGGGCGCAAGATTGATCCGTTTCAAGCAATAGAATACAAAGAAGCGAGGGAGGCACGAAATTCAAAAAGAAAGGAGTTACAAGTGATGCCTTCAAATCGCAAGCAGAGTTCAGCCTCCCTAACTCATGATGAATTTAAAAAACTTGTAAATTTTTGCGATGAGGATACCTCAGACGGTCTCCAGAAAAAGTTTTTTTATATGCTGTCATATGAATTAGCTTGGAGGGGAGGTGAAGGAGTTAAGTGCTTACTAAATTATTTTCATGAAGAATTGGATAATTTGGGAAAAAAAACCAAAAGGATTGAATACAGGGTGTCCGTAATTCGAGAGAATGTATGGGAATCTCGCTTATTTGAAGAGATACAGAGTCGGTTAAATTGGGGCAAAGTTGCGTAATTTGATGCTTATTAATAATCTGAAAACAGATTTAAGATATCTTTAATTACTTTTGAGATTTTCGCAAAAAACCGTTTTTTCGAAATTCTGTTTTTATTTTTTTATTCAAAATCTATTTATTTTAGAAATATGGTACTTTGACATTATTAAGGTACTTTTTGATGGGGAATCGAATGGTATTTTTTATTTTGAGATAACTCTTCAAATTACATGAGAACTGGAACTAACTTTTGTTTTTCTTATGGGCGCCATTTTGAATTTTGATTGCATATGAAAGGATGTTTTTTTCTGAATTCAATAATGTATAACACTTATACTTTATTTTGTTTGTAACATGTATAATTCTATTATCAAAACTATTACTTGTTTATTGTAAACAAGCCCTTAGAAACAATTGCAGCTTGTTTGTTTACAATCGATTATAAGTATGTTCGGTTGTTTAACAATGTTCCTTAGAGATGTAATTTTAAATTGTTACAGGTAACTCTAATTTAAATGTGTACATTACATTTTATTATGAATTAAACATTAATTAACATAAAATAAATATTGTTCATCCTATTAAATAAGTCTTTTACAAATAACAATAAATAAAGAATTATAACAAATGCTCAAATAATCCGCCATTTATTTCAATGCACAATTCTGCCCTCCTTCTTAAATGTTTAATTGATCGTGCTATGTCGCTTCTTCGAATATTATTTAATGCTGCTAGAATGTTTCTTCGGAGATCTTCAACATCTTGTGGAATGGTTTTGTAAACATTATCTTTAATTGAGCCCCACAAGAAATAGTCAAGAGGCGACAGATCTGGTGAGCGCGCTGGCCAGCGGACTACACTTCTATTTGAAATAACATTATTTTCGAACATTTCTTCTAAGCAACTACTGACAACGGCACTATTATGCGGAGGTGCGCCGTCTTGTTGGAACCAAAGTTCACTTAATCGATCCAACGTAATATGTTCGTCTAAATAATCTGTTAAAACAGTTCTTAAAATATTTAAATAACGAGCAGAATTTAAATTTTCTTCGTAAATGTATGGGCCTATCATTTCGTCATTTAACAAACCTACCCATACATTTAGACTAAACCGAATTTGCGGCCGTCGTTGTTCAAATTGTCTGGGATTATTTAAACTCCAGAAATGTTGGTTGTGGCGATTAAATAAACCGCAGTTGGTAAATTTACATTCGTCTGTCCAGATAATATTTTCCAAAAACTGCCGATTTTGTTCCAACTTATTTAATAGAAAATGGCAAAATTCTGTACGTCTCTCGTTGTCGCCAGGATGCAGAGTTTGGGTTATTTTAATTTTGTACGGGCGATATTTATGCTTTTTTAAAACTCGCCATACTGATTGATGAGACTTATTAATGGTTCTCGCAATTTGTCTAGTTGACGTCGTTGGTTCATCCTGCACCTGCATAAACCACGTTATCATATTTTTAAAATAAATATTATTATTTACCTGCTGTAAAATTTCATCCTCGTAATTATTTATAAAACGGTCTCCATATTTTGTTCTAGGTTTTTTGAATGAACCGTATTTCAATAAATTTTGATGTAGGGTTACGAAGTGACTCTGGGATGGTTGTCGCCTTTCTGGATACCGCAAGAGGTACTCTTCTGAAGTACGGTGTACATTTTTATTTGATAAATAATAAATATTTATCATATCACGTAATTCTTCATTACTGTATGACATTTTTTCTTATATCCGTAAGAAATACTTCTAAACAATGCAATGTAGTTGCAAACAATGAATAATTTGATTGTAAACAAACAAGCTGCAATTGTTTCTAAGGGCTTGTTTACAATAAACAAGTAATAGTTTTGATAATAGAATTATACATGTTACAAACAAAATAAAGTATAAGTGTTATACATTATTGAATTCAGAAAAAAACATCCTTTCATATGCAATCAAAATTCAAAATGGCGCCCATAAGAAAAACAAAAGTTAGTTCCAGTTCTCATGTAATTTGAAGAGTTATCTCAAAATAAAAAATACCATTCGATTCCCCATCAAAAAGTACCTTAATAATGTCAAAGTACCATATTTCTAAAATAAATAGATTTTGAATAAAAAAATAAAAACAGAATTTCGAAAAAACGGTTTTTTGCGAAAATCTCAAAAGTAATTAAAGATATCTTAAATCGGTTTTCAGATTATTAATAAGCATCAAATTACGCAACTTTGCCCCAATTTAACCGACTCTGTATCTCTTCAAATAAGCGAGATCCCCATACATTCTCTCGAATTACGGACACCCTGTATAACCCAATTTTTGAAAAAACTGCACAAGGGGGAAGTAAACGCTGTGCCGAATCAAAATGGTTAATTCCTAATGAAACTAATCTAAATTTGTGTCCTGTAAGATTATATAGTAAGTTTATAGAAAAACGACAACATGTAACAAGCAATCGTTTTTTCTTAACAGAAAATCCATATTGGCAAGTAAATAATAATTGGTATAAGGATGCCCCAGTTGGCAGAAACGAAATTTCAAAGTGGACTCTAAATACTGCAAAACAAATTGGTCTCAATACTGTAACAACAAAAATTGCGAATCACTCACTACGATCATCAGCTGTATCTAATTTAGCCAAGGAGGGAGTAGGTGAACAACAGTTGCTTAAAATTACTGGTCATTCAAGCACCAACTCAATTAAACCTTACCTTCAATTGGATAAAGAACATCACCAACAGATAATTAAGAAAATGAGAGGCGAAGGCTATTTAGAGGAGGACAGCAATAAGGCAGTTGATGTTTCAGAGTCTTTGTCTAATCAAGAAACACACAATACAATACAAACAACTGCATTTACATCAAAAAATAATTCCACAATTTATAATAATTGCGTTTTTAATTGTACTAATGTAAATGGTTCCAATTTTAGTAATATGTTAGATTAATTAAAAACCTTATTTTTAGTTCTGGAAATAGTCGCATAAATTATTCTCAATACTTTCCAGATTCTTTTAAAAGAAAAACTTTCGAATCGATTAATTTTAAAAGATTGAGATAAATTGATTGATACTTGACATGTGACGTCACAACAGTGCAATTTTCGCTGTAATTTTTCGTAGAATTTTCACCTACTATGCAATTTTCGCTGAAATTTAATTGTGATTGGGCAATGAAAATGAATTCTCGTAATATGATTGGTGACATTTTTTGAAGGAAATAGTCTTTAATACAAAAAGCGTCTCCATTATCAAGGGCTCAAACAAGAACCTTTGATGAATGATTGCATTTCCAAATACGTTTGCATTGATAGGCTCAAACAAGAATCTTTGAGGAATGATTGAATTTCGAAATACGTTTACATAAAAACAATTGTCTTTAATACAAAAAACGTCTCCATTATCACGATTAAAACGCTTCACGTCGAGTAACCAATCAATACAACACGTGGCTTATTTGTTTGTAAACATTAAGCGCTAATCACTACTGTTCACAAACAATTGATATCAATCGATACTCAATGGATTAATTAAATTCTAAATACGCTTACCTAAATACCCGTTTATCAATTGTTGCGATCGTCCTTCATTCGTGCCGAGCTCCTCGGTTTACTCAATGAAAACGCTACACATCACATTACAGAGCTACGAGTTCGTTTCTATTTTGTTTGTAAACAACAATCAACAAGCGAAAATCACTACTGTATTATTTTTACTACTATGAAAACCAAGTGACATTCAATCAAAGATCAAAAATAACACAATCACTATATTATTGTCTGTTCACTGCTTTATTTTATAAAAACGCGAAAGCCCGAAATGTACTTGACGCGTTTTTCCAAAATCGTATTCGATTGTAACTCGTTTGTTACAATCGAACCCTAAGGCCCAGTTGCACCAAAAACGTTACACTCGAGTTCAAGATGACTTCTCTTATTACCTGAAAGAAAAATATTGTATATATACTTAGAAAATAATTTTTTCTGTACATTCCTTTGAAAATGGTCTAACAAACCGAAACTAGTCGGATTAAAGATTTAATTGTGAAACAAGTGCCTTTCCTTTAATTAACTTTACATATTCAAGATGAGAGTTCTTATTGTTCTAATGTCACTTTGAGTTCAGAGTTAAACTAGTGTCTGGTGCAACTGGCCCTAAATGTACTAATCGCGTGTACTTATTGAAAAACAAGCGAGAAACGATCGAATGATCAAGGGCCGCCTTCGATCTTTATATCACGCACTTCCCAATCACTACACATAATCCCAATCACTTACACTTTCACTGTTTGGTGATGTTAAAATACGAGTTTTCAATTAAAACCCCGAAGATTAATAAACGCGTGCTCACGCCTCGTATGTTTTCCGTCAACTGTTAAATTGTGCCCGTTTAGAGTTATTGCAAGTGTGTGTCGCCGTTTTTTTTTTTTTCCTGGAAAGGAAGTCAGCAGACACACTTTTGATGCAACAAAAAAAGGTGAGTTTTTTCCACCATTTCACCTTTATATTTTCTAATTTAACTATATTTAGACGCCACAAACACATTCACACACACCACCGAGGAAATACTGCATCGGTGCTGTGACTAGGCCCCCAGGACTGTTTGCATTTCTTCTCTACTCTTTTACACCCATTCGACGATATTCCGTGTTGTTTTCAATAAATTATTTCATAGAATCACGCAATTATGTTTTTTTTTTAATTTGGGTTGGCGGCGACGCATGCGCACCGGGCGTAGTTCGCGTTTGACATTTGTAGTGTTCCGTTTTTGATAACCCGCTCCTAGTTTTATCAACTTTCGGTAAATAAAATCCAATTTAAACCAAAATCTACCAACATCAATTCGTTATTAATGAAATTTCGCTTATTTTGAGATATAATTAACCCCCAGCACTTGCACTTTCACGCTTTAATCACGCAGGTAAAAACAGCGATTGTTTTTTCCTGTGTACCGAGTGTCGAACGAGTGTCGTCCACTCCCAGACGAAGCATGAAGTAAAATTTCGAGTTTAGAAAAGCCCCGCGTAGAAAATTTGTCGAGGGTCGCGCCAGCGACCCGAGACAAATTTTCACGGGGCTTTTCTAAACTCGAAATTTTACTTCATGCGCCACGCGTATAAAACACTCAATTCAATTGACGTTTAAAATATACTCCTTAGATATGATTTACACAAAATTGATTAAAAATCTCTTGCAAATGTTCGACCATTTAGACATGGACAACTTTATGAATGATATGCTGAATATTTCCCAATTTTTGATAGTTTTGACACTATTTTGCCACGTTCGACTGTTTTAACTTTAATCACTTTTTGTTGACAGTAAGTCACTAGATTGTCACTGAAAACTTTTAATTACCACAAGAATTTAGCCACGTCTGCTGAATCACAAACAGTTGTCTGAATCCGAAAGTGGAAAACACACAAAATCACTGATTTCACAGTCCTGCTCGGAATTATCAGTGTTCAATGGTTTAATTAATTTCTATTAATTTAGGTTGGCAGCGACGCATGCGCACCAGGCGTAGTTCGCGTTTGACATTTGTAGTGTTCCGTTTTTGATAACCCGCTCCTAGTTTTATCAACTTTCGGTAAGTAAAACTTAATTTAAACCAAAACCGACCAATATCAATTCGTCATTAATGAAATTCCGCTTATTTTGATATATAATTCACCCCTAGCACTTCCATTTTACGCCTTAATCACGCAGGTAAAAACAGCGATTGTTTTTTCCTCTGTACCGAGTGTCGAACGAATGTCGTCCACTCCCAGACGAAGCATGAAGTAAAATTTCGAGTTTAGAAAAGCCCCGCGTAGAAAATTAGTCGAGGGTCGCGCCAGCGACCCGAGACTAATTTTCACGGGGCTTTTCTAAACTCGAAATTTTACTTCATGCGCCACTCGTATAAAACACTGAATTCAAATGAGGTTTAAAATATACTCATTACAAATGATTCACACAAAATTGATCAAAAATCTCTTGCAAATGTTCGACCATTTGGACGTGGACAACTTTATGAATGATATGCTGAATATTTCCCACTTTTTGATACATTTTGACAGTATTTTGCCACGTTCGACTGTTTTAACCTTAATCACTTTCTGATGACAGTAAGTCACTAGATTATCACTGAAAACTTCCAATTAACACAAGAATTTAGCCACGTTTGCTGAATCACATTCAATTTGTCTGAATCCGAAAGTGGAAAACACAAAAAATCACTGATTTCACAACCCTGCACGGAATTATCAGTGTTCAATGGTTTAATTAATTTCCATTAATTTGGGTTGGCAGCGACGCATGCGCACCGGGCGTAGTTCGCGTTTGACATTTGTAGTGTTCCGTTTTTGATAACCCGCTCCTAGTTTTATCAACTTTCGGTAAGTACAACTCAATTTAAACCAAAATCGACCAACATCAATTCGTTATTAATGAAATTCCGCTTATTTTTATATATAATTCACCCCTAGCACTTGCATTTTACGCCTTAATCACGCATGTAAAAACAGCGATTGTTTTTTCCTCTGAACCGATTGTCGAACGAGTGTCGTCTACTCCCAGACTAAGCATGAAGTAAAATTTCGAGTTTAGAAAAGCCCCGCGTAGAAAATTAGTCGAGGGTCGCGCCAGCGACCCGAGACTAATTTTCACGGGGCTTTTCTAAACTCGAAATTTTACTTCATGCGCCACGCGTATAAAACACTGAATTCAAATGACGTTTAAAATATACTCCTTAGAAATGATTCACTCAAAATTGATCAAAAATCTTATGCAAATGTTGACCATTTGGACATGGACAACTTTATGAATGATATGCTGAATATTTCCCAATTTTTGATAGTTTCGACAGTATTTTGCCACGTTCAACTGTTTTAACTTTAATCCCTATCTGATGACAGTACTTCACTAGATTGTCACTAAAAACTTCCAATTAACACAAGAATTTAGCCACGTCTGCTGAATCACAAACAATTTGTCTGAATCCAAAAGTGGAAAACACAAAAAATCACTGATTTCACAACCCTGCACGGAATTATCAGTGTGCAGTGGTTTAATTAATTTCTATAAACTTGGGTTGGTAGCGACGCATGCGCACCGGGCGTAGTTCGCGTTTGACATTTGTAGTGTTCGGTTGTTGATAACCCGCTCCTAGTTTTATTAACTTTCGGTAAGTAAAATTCAATTTAAACCAAAATCTACCAACATCAATTCGTTAATAATGAAATTCCGCTTATTTTGAGATATAATCAACCCCCAGCACTTGCACTTTCACGCTTTAATCACGCAGGTAAAAACAGCGATTGTTTTTTTCTCTCTACCGACATTTTGCACGAAAACCCTTGTTATTAAATTCACATTTTTATTAGTAACTTTTACTTGTGGGTTAAATATCTTGTTGTTAGCTTATTCTTTATGGATTTCCGCGTGTTTTTCTGTGCGGTTTGTAAGTGTGTGTTGTTTTCACAGTCAGTTCTGTTGATGTAAAGATTGAAAACCCGACGTAAAAGGAAAATGGCGGCCGAAAAATTGGGAAAGGTGAATCTTCAATAGGATTTCTTCACTCGGCTGATTTTGGAGTAACAAGTCTTCGCGGATAGGCTTTGAAGACCGGCGTTCTGCCGACTTCAAACAAGTAAGCGATAATAATTTAATTCTTGTTCTATTATTTTTAATATTATTCGTTTTCGCCTTGTTAAACTTTTATTAGATATTAGTTTAATTCTTCTTCTATCAATTTTAATATAATTCGTTTAGCTTTTAGCTTTGTTAAATTGCTATTTACGGTAATTTTAAAGTAAGTAAAATTAGCACTAAATGTGCAAAGTATTAATAGCACTAAATGTGCAAAGTAGCAGCGACAAATGGTGGGTTGGGAGTTTTTCGTGTTCCATTCTGAACAATTTAAGGTTGCGGCTTACTATAGTAAGACAGACTCTGCCCAGCCATTTTCTAGAGTGAGACAGACCTATATTTCAATTTCCAGTATAAAAAGGTAAAGGTAATATATCATGGACATTTTTTTTGATAAATGTTGAGCTAATTGAATGCAGAGTGTACGGACCTAGTACAACTTTTTGTTGACTAAAAAGGAGTAAATAAATGACTTAAAAATAGCAGTTTTTAGGATTTTTTTTACAAAAAAACTAAATATCTTAATCGTTTTAAATTGGTGACATTAAAATCCCGCAAGTTTAACGATTATTTTAATGCATCATGTAATATTGTTCCATAATCAGAATATGAATGGTGCTAGAACTAGTGACTACCAAAAACATTGGATTTTACACATAATAAATCGCAACCTTAATGATTAAATTTTATTTTATTCGTGACAGACTTATTTGTTTTTCCAGGTTTGTTAAATTTTTGTCTCTTTTGTTACAGAAGGTAGGTCCTGCAAGAGATTGAGCTCCAAGAAGTCTCGGTGAGTGGTTTTTATCTAACTCTTCCTTCCACTCTGAATACTTGAAAATGTTCTCATTTTAAATGTATACAGAGTATTTCATTTTGTATAGAACAGTACGTTTAACTTTCTTATTATTATTGTGAGAAAGTTTGTCATGCTGAATCAAGGAGTTAAAAACAACCGAGAGTTAACGCCATCTATTGCTCAAATCGCTCAGCACTGAGTCGGGACGACACTGCCGAGGTCCTTGAAGTTTGAAACGTGTCTATGGGCAAGGCCGTAGCCAAGGACGGGGGGGGGGATATGGGGCTTCAACTTCCCCCAAAATTTTCAAACCCATAGACATGGCCGTAGCTAGCAAAAAAAATCAGGGGGGGGGGGGATATAAACATTTTGATGAGCTTCAACTTCCCCTAACATTTTCAAAATGTTAGTTTTTTGTATGTAAAAGCGGCCCTGAAAGAGCAAAAATAATACTTTTGACAGTATAAAGGGGGGGGGGGAGCAAAAACAATATTTTTAACAGTATAAAGGGGGGGTTATACTGTTAAAAATATTGTTTTTGCTCTTTCAGGGCCACTTTTACATACAAACAACTAACATTTTGAAAATTTTAGGGGAAGTTGAAGCTCCTCGAAGTGTTTATATCCCCCTCCCCCCCCCCCATTTTTTTTTCTAGCTACGGCCATGTCTATAGGTATCCGGTTCCGGCAAACTGAACGCAAATTCATTTCATCTTAAAAATTCTAAAAATAAAACAAACAAGACTTGTGCAAATTGTTTTTTTTTATTATTTATTTATCACAATAGTATATACAAGCACTTACATATAATAACTAATAATATTATTTATATTATGTATATATTTATAAAATAAGTTATTCACCAATAACACTAACATATAGGTGCCGCAATAATAATTTCAAATAACTGAACAAACAACAAATTAGAGATAGAGAGAGAGAGAGAGATAGAGAGATGTATAGTGTGTGGATTTACAAACGGATTCTCTTGGATCATCCCCTCCAAATATTATTTTTCTTTAATTATTATTTTATACACGTAATGCTCTTACAAGTATTTACAAACTTACAAATTATACTATAGTCACTCCCATTATTTGTTTTTGAAAATAAAAGTATACTCAAGTTATTTTATTGTTGTGTTGTTACAAAACTAAATAACTGTTCAATAAAATTGAATCCCCGAAGTAAAAAAATAACGTTTGATCAACATTACAACCGTTCATTGAATATCTCACTGAGCAAATCCATTTAAGTAATGTCTTATCAACGTTTAATGTTGCTACAATGTTGATATAACGTTATTTATTTATTTTTTGCTTAGTAGGATTGTTTCTTCTTGGTCTTTTTAAATTTTTTGGTCAAATAATATTTAGAAACAGCTTAATGGCCAGGTTTTTTCTAAATATTATTTAAAAATGTGATAATGTGAAGGTATTTTATTTATTCGTTTTTTATAATTGATTTTTGTTAATAAAATAACTTGAGTTAGACTGGTGCTTTATTTATTAGTTTATTAGTTATTTCAGAACCTATTCTTTTGTTAATAAAGTAACTTGAGTTAGATTTTGCAAAACAAAAATGTCAATACAAATCAGCCCACTGAGCAAATCCATTTAAGTAACGTTTCATCAACATTAAAACAACGTTTAATGATGCTACAATGTTGATATTACGTAATTTGTTTGCTTTTTGCTCAGTGGAAGCTCGAGTTAATTTATTAAAGAGTTTTTAGGGAGTTGAATTAATTAGAATTTACAACAAAAAATAAAATTGTCAACAAAATTATCTCGATTTTTCCAACCCATTTAATAATCTAAAGGTATTTTCGATATATGTTTTTGAGTTTCGTGAAGAGAATAATCAATAAATAATTAACACTGTTGTATCCCTTCTTCACACTTTATTTTCTAATGGTTAGATATATATTTCAAGTGCTAAGCACTCATTATCAATAACAATTAACTAGAGTTAGTTGTTATTGATAATGAGTGCTTAGCACTTGAAATATATATCTAACCATTAGAAAATAAAGTGTGAAGAAAGGATACAACAGTGTTAATTATTTATTAAAGGTATTTTATTTATTGTTTTTTTCGCAATTGATTTTTGTTAAATAAATTACTTGAGTTAGACTGGTGTTTTATTTATTAGTTTGATAATTATTTCAGAACTCATTTTTTGTTATTAACAAAGTAACTTTTTACAATTGATTTTTATTAATAAAACAACTTGAGTTAAACTGTTGCTTTATTTATTAGTTTATTCATTATTTCAGAACTCACTTTTGATGTTAAGTTAAACTGTTGTTTTATTTATTAGTTATTTCAGAACTAACTTTTATGTTAATAAAGTAACTTGAGTTAATCTTTGACAAATACAAATCAACTCGAGTTAATTTATTGAAGAGTTTTTATGGAATACAATTGCTAACCAATTAATATAACTTATTTTTTTCCTAAAAATGTTAGTCGACAAAATAATTTAACAGATTTGTTTTATTACCAGTTTTAATAAAAATAAAATAGTTTAATTATTTTGTTGACTAAAATTTATAAAATAACCAACACGAGAGGGGGCTTTATTTATTCGGTTTTTTAGAACTCATTTTTTAATAATAAGCAACTTGAGTTAAACGTTGCAAAATAAAAATGGCGATACAAATTAACTCGAGTTAATTTATTGAAGAGTCTTTAGGGAATCAAATTGCTAACCGATTAATATAACTTATTTTTTTAATTATAATTTACAAAAATGTTAATCGTCAAAATAATTTGACTGATTTGTTCTATTATCAATTTTAATAAAAACAAAACAGTTATATTATTTTCTCGATTAAAATTTAGAAAATAATCAACACGAATTGATTTATTAAAGAGTTTTTACAAAATAAAATTGCTTTGGTTAGCAGCAATTTTATTATAATATAACTTATATTTTCGATTAGAATTTATTAAGTAAACAACTTGAGTTACACCTTATAGAATAAATTTGCCAAATAAAATCAATTCGAGTCATTTTATTGAAGAGTTTATTTTTTACAAAACGAAATGATCAAAAAGTCAGACAAGTAATAATTTTATAACATTAAACTACCAAAAAAATCATCTCACATTATTTTAAGCAAGATAAATTCAAATCCAAAACTATTTGAATTCGAGAAAACGAATAACATTTTCGTAATTTTATATATTATGTCAAATTATTTGTTGCCCGAAACTTACAAAATTAAATTCTTAATAAAAACGAGGAATAAAATCACTTACAGGGAGTTTTTATTTTAAGTTTGCATACGCTGTAAATTTTCCGACATTTGTTGTTTTTCAATTTGATACTTTCACGGGTGTTTTCCACTCCTAGATTAAGAATGAAGTAAAATTCCGAGCTTTGACGAAACCCAATGTTCAGACTTTTCCAAACTTAAAATTTTACTGCATACTTAATCTGGGAGTGGAAAACACTAGTTCAAAGCTTTAAATTGAACTTTTTTTTAACCCATTAAGCGCCATTGGTGCATACACGCAACATTATAAATTTTTTTTAACCAAATTACTAAATGAGTTAATTTTGTATATTATATTATTTGACCTGACTTGAAAATGTATGAAGAGAAATGTGAATATTTTGTTATTTAATTTTTTCGATTATTACAAAAAAATATATCAGTGTATTTCTAACTTCACAATATTTCAGTGTTCTATACGCGTGGCGCATGAAGTAAAATTTCGAGTTTAGAAAAGCCCCGTGAAAATTTGTCTCGGGTCGCTGCGCGACCCTCGACAAATTTTCTACGCGGGGCTTTTCTAAACTCGAAATTTTACTTCATGCTTAGTCTGGGAGTGGAAACACTCGTTCCAAACTTTATACCGCACGTTTTTATAAAAAATCGATTAATGCCTGAAAATTTACAGTGTATACATTTTGCATATTTAAAAGAAAAATTCTACATACTGTGAATTTTTCTTTTAAATATGCAAAATGTATACACTGTAAATTTTCAGTCAATAATCGATTTTTTATAAAAACGCGAAAAATGAAGTTTAAAACGAGTGTTTCCACTCCCAGACTAAGCATGAAGTAAAATTTCGAGTTTAGAAAAGCCCCGCGTAGAAAATTTGTCGAGGGTCGCGCCAGCGACCCGAGACAAATTTTCACGGGGCTTTTCTAAACTCGAAATTTTACTTCATGCGCCACGCGTATACAACACTGAAATATTGTGAAGTTATAAACACACTGATGGATTTTTTTTAATGAGAAATGATCGAAAAAATTAATAATTTTTTTTTTTTGGCCTGGGTATCTAGACCATTAGCTATCAATCTATTTATATATTTAACATTTTAATGTATTTTAACCAATTCTAATTTAGATAAATAACCATTTACTCCTGAAACAACACAAACTCATTCATACTACATCATGGACCCGGATGGAATAATTTATTATTCATAAATTATTCCACCGGACGGGATTCGAACCCGCGACCTCTTGGTCTGTGGGCAGGGTCTCTACCCACTCGGCCACCGACGCCCCAAAATTAATAATAAGTTATTCATAGAAATCATAAAGAGAAATCCAAAATTTTACCAAAAATCAACTTTTAAAGTTACTTGGTTTGTTTTACTAATAAATTGTTTTATTTTCAACTAGTTTCGGCTTAATGCCATTTTCTTGAAAATGGCATTAAGCCGAAACTAGTTGAAAATAAAACAATTTATTAGTAAAACAAACCAAGTGAATATCAATCAAATACCTATATATTAATAGAAATGTTTTACCAAGTGATCAATGAGAAACAAGTTAACGATATTTTAAAGTTAACTGTATAATTGTTTGGCCGTTAATGGGTTAAACAACGAATATCCGAAGATTTACAGAATATACGCTGTAATTGGAAAATGTATACTTAAAGAAAAGCTCCATGTATGTTATTTTATGAAGAATTTTCGAGTTTATTTGAATCACTAATCTCTTAAATCAGTAAAATAATCTCAAGGTATAATAAAATATCTCGATTTATTTTATTACTGACACTTATGTTTCAGTTATGTGCAACTCCATTTATATTTCTTGAAAATATCTCGAGATTTTTTTGTGGTTCTATCACACGTTTGTTCAAACTTATAGAAAATTGCTAAAAATGTCGATTCCTTTCTTATTTATTTTTTTACCCATTTATTTTATTTCATTTATTTATTCGTTTATTTACTTAAAAAGCTTCGATCACACAAAGCGAGTATAGTGATTTTCTTTTTGGCAAATCAACCGTTTTTATTTGTATTTTTTGTATACGTTTAAACGTTCAATGATGAATTATACAGAAGTGCAACTCCGTGTATATTTCGCGTTTAAATAAATAAGCGGTGACATCTGTAAGTCCGAAGGTGAACATAAAATGTTCAAACCTGCTAATACAAAGCGATTTACTAGTGTACAACATTGAAAGAAACAGGTTTACAATTAAAGTAGATGGCGCAATTTTCTGGAAGGGAGAATGCTATTGATTAAAACACGCCATTGAATAAAACACGAAAAAGTGACCCTGGCTCGCGAAAACGGTTTTTCAATATCTCTTTAAATAAAAAAGTTGTCCATTAGTGGCACCTCCAAAATGCACCACTCTGTACATTGTGTTGCATAAACTTAGCGTCGCCTAAATTTAATATTCAGTTGGACTTCTATTAGGTTGATTGAATAATGTTGAAAGCCCACATTTACTTTGTATAAATAAAAGAAAAATGAATAACTTAAATGAATTTGGGCGAGTTACGTAAAGATGATAATATCTCGAAATAAAAGAGAAGGGAACGCAGACGCCACTATTTTCTGGAAGGGAGAAATGATATTATACATTGAGTTGCATTCATTTAGCCCCGGATAAATTTAACAATTAGTTGTATTTCTAATTGGTTGATTGATAAGGCGGTAGGAAATCCGTATTCACTTTGTATTAATAAAAAAATTGTTAATAACTTTGTGATTTTCAAAAATGTGTGGTTATTTTCACAACCATTGTTTCGCAAATTTATTGCTTCTTAGTAAATAAGTAACCATTTATTCTTGTTTACAACAATGTTGTTTTACTCAGGTCAAGATATATGTATAAAAGAATAGAACATTAAATGTAAACTGATTTAAAAACAAAATATGTAAGAAATAAATTATAACACGCGAACATTACAAACATGGCGGTGACAAACATTATAAATAATTATAAATAGTGCTTTAAAAATAGGTAGAAGTTTTATATAAAATATAACAAAAGCACTATAAATTTAGAATAAAACATTAATATCTTCAGGTGAATGACAGTTTACCTGAGAAAGCAATACATTTGTGAAACAATTGTAAAAATAAACGTACATTTTTGAAAATCACAAAGTTGTTTATGATTTTATTTATACAAAGTGTACTTCTATCCAATCATCATTCAACGGTTTAACGTTAAAATTTCCTAAATTCTTACTTGACGAAAATCGCTGAATAAAAACAAACACAGTAAATATTACCTGCCTTGTTAAAAAAAACAAAAAAAAAAACATTAGTAGAAAGTTTTAGAACTCTGTTAAACAGAGTAGAGTGTAACAAATGAGTGCTTAGACTTTATTAAACATAATATGACAAGCTTAATGTGCCATTGAAACTAATATTAATACAGAGTTTTAAGACTCAATTACTGATAATATAACCTGCTTAACCCATTAAGCGCCATTGATGCATATACGCAATAATATTATTTTTTTGTTAATTAAATTACTAAATAAGTAAATTTGATATGTTATATTATTTGATCTGACTTGAAAATGTATGAAGAAAAGGTAAATATTTTGTTATTTAAATATTTTGATTAATACTCATTATAAAAAAAAAGTCAGTGTATTTCTAACTTCACAATATTCCAGTGTTTTGTACGCGTGGCGCATGAAGTAAAATTTCGAGTTTAGAAAAGCCCCGTGAAATTTTGTCTCGGGTCGCTGCGCGACCCTCGACAAATTTTCTACGCGGGGCTTTTCTAAACTCGAAATTTTACTTCATGCTTTGTCTGGGAGTGGAAGACACTCGTTTTAATCTTTATATTGCACGTTTTTATATAAAATCGACGACTGCCTGACAGTTTACAGCGTGTACGTTATGTATATTTAAAAGAGAAACTCACAGTATGTAATACAATAAGTCATTCATAGAAATCATAAAAAAAGTGCAGAATTGGACCTAAATTCAACTTTTTGAGTTAACTCTATCACTGCTCGGCCGTTAATGGGTTAATTAAAATCTCACTTAATGAAACTTGCTAAATAAAAGCAAACGCTGTAAATACAACCCGCCTTGTAAAAAAAAAACCATTAGTAGAAAGTTTTAAGACTCTGTTAAGCAGAGTAGAGTCTAAGAAAAGAGTTCTAAGACTTGACTAAGGATAATATAACAAGCTTAATGCTTTTTAAACTAATATTAATAGAGAATTTTAAGACTTAATTACAGATAATATAACCTGCTTAATGTAATCTTAAAATCAGGGTCAATAAACACGTTTTTTTTAATTCATTTTAAGACAAACAGTTTTTTTTACAAAACGTGTTTTTTCAATGAAACAGTGTTTAAAACATTAACAACTGAAAACATGTACGTTTTAAACATGTTTTCAGTTGTTAATGTTTTAAACACTGTTTCATTGAAAAAACACGTTTTGTAAAAAGCATGTTTACAACGTGTTTTAAACACAACCAGCCTTATTAACAGAACTTAGCATACAGCTTTAACACAATTTGTGTAATACAGTTTGTGTAATAGATGTCGCTTGTGACTTCGTTCAAACTTTACGATTTTTATCAGGCATAAACGCCAAGTACAATTTCGTTTTCAGTACCCCGATCACAGCACCTAGGAGTACACTATACTGATGAGAACCAAGTAGTCCGAAACGTATTTATATCGTATGTTCAATAAAAGAAAACCTCTAGAGTGCCATGATTTTATATTTTTTTAAATTTAGATTGGCTACATATGTCACACGGCTTTAGAAATTGACACACAAAACGTGGGACATAATAATTATAATTAGGGTTGTTATGTTTAAAACACTTTGTTTTAAAACAGTGTTTTAAACATGTTTAAAAACAGCCGTCGTGTTTTGAACGGTCTTGTTTTAAACATGTTTTAAATCTTAAATTTGTTTAAAACATGTTTTAAGCTTTAAATTTGTTAAAGTATATTTTATACTACTCCATTAAGATTTTTTATTTACGTATTTAAATTTTAGCTAAACTGTTATAAATATTTGAAATTACATTATTAAATAAACATCTTATTACAATAAAATATCACAACTCTGTGTGCATAAATGTGATTTTTAAATACAGGGAATTTTTCTTTCAGGTACACATATGCATACACTGTAAATTTTACGACATTCGTTGTTTTTTTTAAAGATTTCAATTTGATTCTTTAAACGAGGGTTTTCCACTCCCAGACTAAGCATGAAGTAAAATTTCGAGTTTAGAAAAGCCTGAAAATTTGGATTGGCCGCGTAGCGAAGCGGAGCGGCCAATCCAAATTAGGCTTTTCTAAACTCGAAATTTTACTTCATGCGCCACACGTATAAAACACTGAAATATCGTTAAATTTGAAATATACGCCTTTAACAATTTTATATGTAGATGTGAATAAAACGTGAGTGAAATTCTGCGCTGAATAAATTGTTTAAAACAGTGATAATAGGCAACCCAATTACTCTAACGTATATATCAAAATTGAATTTGTGTTCAGTATTAGATGGCGTTAGCTATCGAAATCATTAATAGTTCTAACGTATATATTATTACTATTATTAGGTTGCCTATAATCGTTGTTGTATGTGGGTGTTTTTTTAACTTCATTGTAAATCAGTGTTTTTAAGCGTGGCGCATGAAGTAAAATTTCGAGTTTAGAAAAGCCTAATTTGGATTGGCCGCTCCGCTTCGCTACGCGGCCAATCCAAATTCTTAGGCTTTTCTAAACTCGAAATTTTACTTCATGCTTAGTCTGGGAGTGGAGAACACTCGTTAAAAGCCTCAAATTAACCGCTTTGAATCAACAAATTCCCGCAAATTTTAAAAAAGCTGCAATTATCGGGATATGTATACTAAAAAGTAAAATGCCCTCTATGTTCTGTTTTAAACACGTTTGAAACGTGTTTTAAACATGTTTTTAATTGTTAATATTTTAAACCCTGTTTCAATGAAAAAACACGTTTTTTAATAAATCTTTTTTTTAACAACCCTGACTATAATATATAATTTTATAGTTGCCAAAGTAAATTATTTTCCATGCCACTCTAGAGGTTTTGGGGGTATTAAACATAAACAAAAGTCTTTTTAGATTTGTACCCTTTTAAAACGGTGTGGAGCACAACCAGGTCACAATTGACTTCCTGTATTTACACTTTGTGTAATAAAAATATCGTATGTTCAATGTTCAACCTCTAGAGTGCCGTGATTTAATCTTTTTTTAAATTTAAGTTGGCTACACGCTTTAGGAATTGTCATATAAAACGTCAGACATAATAACTATAATGTATAAATTCAGAGTTGCCAACCTACAATTCATTCCATGGCACTCTAGAGGTTTTATTTTATTGAACATACGATAAAACCTACAAATTGATGATCCTACTTTTGTGTAAACGATGTCGCTTGTGACTTCGTTCAAACTTTATGATTTAAAGACTATTACATCCTTAATGCAGTCTTAAAACTAACATTAGTTGTGAAAAGCAGTTGAGAGAAGCAGTCTTAAAACAGTCTTCTAATACTTTGTAATTATTAATAAGGCAGTAAATAAGTAGATACTTTCTATGTGAGGAAAGTTTTATACGGTTTTCAAATAAAATTCTATTCTTTTTTTAAGAATTATTAAAAATATAAATCTAATTTACTCGCTGCGTGTGATAATGCCTTTTATTTGTTTCGCAATTTTTGATTATTTTTCATTTAATTGGGAAATAGTTATTATTTTTTGGTGTATACGCAGTGTGTTTTCGTAACGGTGCAAAACGGAGGTGATTGAGCTTTTGTTTTTCTGTTTTATTTTTTCGGTACTTACGTTTTCGTGATATGTCTTACAACCGCCCACTTACATTCTGCAAAATAAAGTCTAGCAGCGATTTATTACAGCACGATTATTTATTGATTCTTTATTCATTCTGTTTAATATTTTGTTTTGTTCTGGAATTTTTTAGGGGTGGGTTTTTGTTTCATTGCGAATATATTAGTGTGAACGTCTTAAATATTAATAACAAATATTTCGAAATATAAACTGTCACAACTGGAAATTATAAACTGTCTCAATTGTCAATTATCAACTGTCACAATTGTGAAATTTAAACTGTCACAATTGTAAATTATAAACTGTCACAATTGTGAATTAGAAACTTTCACAATTGTGAATTATAAACTGTCACAATTGTGAATTATAACCTGTCAGAATTGTGCATTAGAAACGGTCACAATCGTGAATTAGAAACAGTCACAATTGTGAATTATAAACTGTCACAGTTGTGAGTTATAAACTGTCACAATTGTGGATTAGAAATGGTCACAATCGTGAATTAGAAACAGTCACAATTGTGAATTATAAACTGTCACAGTTGTGAGTTATAAACTGTCACAATTGTGGATTAGAAATGGTCACAATCGTGAATTAGAAACAGTCACAATTGTGAATTATAAACTTTCACAATTGTGAATTATAAACTGTCACAATTGTGAATTATAAACTGTCAGAATTGTGAATTAGAAACGGTCACAATCGTGAATTAGAAACAGTCACAATTGTGAATTATAAACTGTCACAGTTGTGAGTTATAAACTGTCACAATTGTGGATTAGGTATGGTCACAACTGTGAATTAGAAACAGTCACAATTGTGAATTATAAACTGTCACAGTTGTGAGTTATAAACTCTCACAATTGTGGATTAGAAATGGTCACAATCGTGAATTAGAAACAGTCACAATTGTGAATTATAAACTTTCACAATTGTGAATTATAAACTGTCACAATTGTGAATTATAACCTGTCAGAATTGTGCATTAGAAATGGTCACAATCGTGAATTAGAAACAGTCACAATTGTGAATTATAAACTGTCACAGTTGTGAGTTATAAACTGTCACAATTGTGGATTAGGTATGGTCACAACTGTGAATTAGAAACAGTCACAATTGTGAATTATAAACTGTCACAGTTGTGAGTTATAAACTCTCACAATTGTGGATTAGAAATGGTCACAATCGTGAATTAGAAACAGTCACAATTGTGAATTATAAACTTTCACAATTGTGAATTATAAACTGTCACAATTGTGAATTATAAACTGTCAGAATTGTGAATTAGAAACGGTCACAATCGTGAATTAGAAACAGTCACAATTGTGAATTATAAACTTTCACAATTGTGAATTATAAACTGTCACAATTGTGAATTATAAACTGTCACAATTATGAATTAGAAACTGTCACAATTGTGAATTAGAAACGGTCCCAATTGTAAATTATCAACTGTCACAATTGTGAATTATGAACTGTCACAATTATGAATTAGAAGCGGGCACGATTGTGAATTATAAACTGTAACAATTGTAAATTATTTACTGTCTCACAAGTCCACTTTAGTGCTTATAAAACTGTCGTTAAAGTACTTTGTAGTGACTTAAAAACGCTATGCTTTAATGGTCAAAGTAGTATTAATTCGTTGAATGACGAATCATATAGACGTGCATCTCTATTTATTTTCGCGTTACGGCAAATTTATATGGACTGAGAGAGAGGCGCCATCTGTGAGTCCGGTTAAAAAAAGGAACAGAGCGATATGATATTGTAAGGCATCGACAGAGACAGAATTGACAATTGAAGCAGAGGGCGCCATCTGTGAGTGTGTTTAAAAAAGAAACAGAGCGACACCATACTGTATAGCGTCGACAGAGATGGAATTAACAATTGAAGCAGAGGTCTAGCAGCGATTTATTGCAGCACCATACCATACTGTCAAAGCCGTAGCTAGAAGAATAAATCCGGGGGGATATAAAATTTTCTTTTAACAGAAAAAAAAAAACAGAAAAGAGATAAAACGTTGTAATATTTTAATCGAGCACACTAATATTTTGCATATATATCACTTTGTATTACGTATAACAAGTAATGATTATTCAAAAATAGGAATAACATCTAAAAATTAATAATTTAACAAAAAACACACCCCCAAAAAATCATCAGGATGTATAGTCGCATGTATACATTATTTAACTCCATTCCAAAATCCATGTATATATATATGCACTATTAATCATCATTTCCATTGTTTTTTTAAATTAATATTATTATTGAATACCCCTATAATTATGTCTATAATATCTTCATTAAATATATATTTATATGTATATGGCCGGCAATTTTCAATACATGTTATTTTTGTTTTAAGATAGTTTACTCGTTAGTTTATATAAATACCAAATTTGCAATTTTTTATTATTTATTCTCCATTCGCTTACTAATTATTAAAATATGCACAAATCGTTAAGTATTTACAGAAAGACAGTGTTTATTTGTTAATTTTTTTTCGTATGCAAGTAACACATTTATATGTGTGTATGTAAATATTTTGTTGAGGCTCAATAAATAATTTGATTTTTTTTAAATAAAGAATCGAAGAAGGTTGAGAAAAGCCTTGAAATTTAATTTTTCGAACATTTTTATTTTTATAAAGAAATCAAATGCAATCAATCAACTTTTATTTTTGTTAAGAAAATAATTGTTTTTTTTGAATAAATAACCTAAATTGAATTAAACAATAAAAGCAATTTAACAAAATGGGATAAAATTAACAAATCGTTAGGTATTTACAGAAAGACAGTGTTTATTTGTTAATTTTTTTTTTGTATGCAAGTAACACATTTATATGTGTATGTAAATATTTTGTTGAGGCTCAATGAATAATTTGATTTCTTTTTTAAATAAACAATCGAAAAAGGTTAAGAAAAGCCTTGAAATTTAATTTTTCGAACATTGTTGTTTTAATAAAGAAATCAAATGCAATCAATCAACTTTTTTTTAAAGAAAATAACTCACTGAGCGAAAAAACAAGCAAATAATGTTATATCAACATTGTAACAATATTAAACGTTGTATTAATGTTGATGAAACATTACCTCAATGTGTTTGCTGAGTGGGAATTGTTTTTTTGAATAAATAACCCAAATTGAATTAATCAACATTTCTTAAATAAGTTCAGTATGAAACTAACGAGTGTTTTCCACTCCCAGGCTAAGCATGAAGTAAAATTTCGAGTTTAGAAAAGCCTGAAAATTTGGTTTGGTCGCGTAGCGCGAAGCGCGGAGCGGCCAAACCAAATTTTCAGGCTTTTCTAAACTCGAAATTTTACTTCATGCGCCACGCGTACAAAACACTGATTCCTAGTTAAGTTTAAAATATACTACTAAAGCAGTATGCTAAAGGCGTGTATTTTGAACTTTACAACATTTCGTGTTTAATACGCGTGGCGCATGAAGTAAAATTTCGAGTTTAGAAAAGCCTGAAAATTTGGTTTGGCCGCTCCGCGCTTCGCGCTACGCGACCAAACCAAATTTTCAGGCTTTTCTAAACTCGAAATTTTACTTCATGCTTAGTCTGGGAGTGGAAAACACTGGTTAGTTTCAAACTGAACTTATTTAAGAAATGTTGATTAATTTAATTTGGGTTATTTATTCAAAAAAACAATTATTTTCTAAAAAAAAACCCAAACCAAATTTTCAGGCTTTTCGATTAAAAACGCCCAACGCCATAACTCTTGTATTTATTGACCGATTTTATTAAACTAAAAACCGAAGTCACCCGCTATCTCAAACTTCAATTTGGTTTTAAAATTTTTAATTTTTTTACGCTAAATTTAT
This sequence comes from Philonthus cognatus, assembly GCA_932526585.2. Taxonomy (NCBI): domain Eukaryota; kingdom Metazoa; phylum Arthropoda; class Insecta; order Coleoptera; family Staphylinidae; genus Philonthus; species Philonthus cognatus. Next base: position 140,304,780 of record OW052242.1, read on the forward strand.
TTCATGCCTGGAAAATTTTCCTTTAAATAATTTTTCTCAAATAAAGCTCAAATAATTAACAATGATCTTGATTTTGATATTTTTCATTTTTTGTATGCTAGATTTTTCTTATGTCTAGAAAATGTTCCTTTAAATAATTTTTCTCAAAAAAGCTCAAACAATTAACAAAGATCTTAATTTTTTTATGTGTTATGTTTTTTATTTTTCAAACATTTTTATTTTAATAAAGAAATCAAATGCAATGAATTATTTTTTTTTTGTTTGAAGAAATAATTGTGTTTTTGAATAAATGACTCAAATTAAATTAATCATCATTTCTTAAATAAGCTCAGTTTGAAACTAACGAGTGTTTTCCACTCCCAGACTAAGCATGAAGTAAAATTTCGAGTTTAGAAAAGCCTGAAAATTTGGTTTGGTCGCGTAGCGCGAAGCGCGGAGCGGCCAAACCAAATTTTCAGGCTTTTCTAAACTCGAAATTTTACTTCATGCGCCACGCGTACAAAACACTGATTCCAAGTGAAGTTTAAAATACACTACTAAAGCAGTATGCTAAAGGCGTGTATTTTGAACTTTACAACAATTAGTGTTTAATACGCGTGGCGCATGAAGTAAAATTTCGAGTTTAGAAAAGCCTGAAAATTTGGTTTGGCCGCTCCGCGCTTCGCGCTACGCGACCAAACCAAATTTTCAGGCTTTTCTAAACTCGAAATTTTACTTCATGCTTAGTCTGGGAGTGGAAAGCACTCGTTAGTTCCAAACTGAAATTATTTAAGAAATGTTGATTAATTCAATTTGTGTTATTTATTCAAAAAAACAATTATTTTCTTAAAAAAGAAGAAACGAAACCAAATTTTCAGGGCTTTTCGATAAAAAGAACCCAACACCATAACTCTTGTATTTATTGACCGATTTTATTAAACTAAAAACCAAAGTCAACTGGTATCTCGAACTTCAATTTGGTTTTAACATTTATCATTTTTTTTACGCTAAATTTATCTCATGCTTGGAATATTGTCCTTTAAATAAATTATCTTAAATAAAGCTCAAATGATTAACAATGATCTTGATTTTAATATTTTTCATTTTTTTCTCGCTAGATTTTTCTCATGCCTAGAAAATGTTCCTTTAAATAAATTTTCTCAACAAAAGCTCAAAGAAATTAACAATGATCTTGATTTTTTTTCATGTTCTTTTTTTAATTTCAAGACTTTTCTCATACCTCGAATATTTTCCTTTAAATAATTTTTCGACATTTTCTTAAGACTTTATACACATTTCTTTACAATTCCGAGGCTAATCTCCCACCTCAAGTATTTAACATTTTACAAACTCGCCTCACGTTTTAACATTTTTCAAGCTCTAGACTTGAATATTAAAAAAAATTAAAATTATTAAATTATACAGTTTGCCTCACGTTTTTACATATTCCAATTTCGAGGCTAGAATAGTATTCATTAAAATATTTCAGGCTCAAATATTACAAAAAGAAACATTTTACAGTTTGCCTCATATTTTTATATATTCTAAGTTTGAGGCTAGAATATAAAAAACACATTAATGCGAACAAAATTGAAGATATAAAAAACACATTTTACAAATTTCGCTTCACTTTCGAACATTTACAAATTTTGAAACTTGCCTCACTTTTTAAATAAAATACACTTGGTATTGCTTCACAAATTAAACTAATTTGTGAAACAATGCCAAGTGTTTTTTATTTAAATAACTTTACATATTCTAATATGTTTCATCAAGTGCCAGATGAGAAATTAATTCAAGAAATTGCCTCACTTATCAACAGCGGCGGCTCGCAGCCTAACTTCAGGGTAGGCCAGAGACCCAAGGTCATATGTATCCGTTACTAAAATAAGACTTTGTTGTGCAATTCCTTGTATTTACAAAGCGCGATCCCAACCTCAAATTTTGTATGCCTTGTCGCTGTGGCCGACCCTGAAGTTAGGCTGCGAGCCGTCGCTGCTTATTAACATTTTTAAAGTTTGAGACTTGAATATTAACAAACAATAACATTTTTGCGTCACGTGTTTACATATCCCGCTTTTGAGTCTTTAGCCTTGGAAATTGGAATATTCTAATACATAAAACAAAACAGTTTACAAATTTTGAGGCTTGCTTTAAAAAAGCCTCATGCTTGCACAAATTTATACACATTTTCCTTTTGGCGTTCGCTATATTACACTTTCATACAAAAAAGACCACTCACGCGATTTTCTTTTTTTTGCGCTCGACTCTCATAAAATCACAAAAGCGGCTTCCTTAAAAATCGAAGTTTACGTTATTATTATATAAATTGCACTATTTTTTGGTTTATATACAAAAAAGCTTGTTTTAACTAGGTTTTCTTTTCCTCAAAAGCGATTAGTATGATATAATCGGATTTTCGTTTGTTTTTGCGGAGGAACACATTTGTTTAATTTTTATTTCGAGTTTAATTTTTTCGGGCGTTGTCTCGTGTCCTGTTTTTTGTTTGTTCTGATTGGCTAGTTAATTCTACAACGTTTAAGTATATTAACATTTTCAGTTGATGTTAAAAAGGTAAATTATATAATAAATTGTTTAGATTAGCAGAACCTAAGTGAGTCTAGATCACCTTAGGACCACTAAGCAAAAAACAAACAAATAACGTTATTTAATTAAACACAGTTATATTCCTTTCTTCACTTTTATTTTTCTTGCTAGATGTACATTTCGGGTACTAAGTACCCATTATCAATAGCTAACTCATACTCATACAACTACATTAAATAACGTTATATCAACATTGTAGCAACAATGTTGCTTCAATGTTAACATAACGTTATTTGTTTGTTTTTTGCTCAGTGGGTAGTCATTAGATTATGTTACAAAAAATCAATGTTATGTTACATTAGTTTAGTTTAATAGTGCTTTCTACTCCTATTTGTTAATTTCTGAAATTTTTAATGGTTCGAGAATATCTTAGGAAAGTTATGTCTGGTACATAAATAGGTTTCCCGAAAACTTGTGAGGGTTGTAAAGCTTAAAACACGGAATTGCACTCGGTCTATTAAAATAAGTCGGACCAGGCACGCACCGCCAAATGAACATAATGGAAAATTACGTTTCCACCGTGTAATGAGTTTTCCCCAGATTTTCTTCATCCTCGAGAGAGATTCCGAGATCCCGAGTGCGGGTTCTTGACTCGGGGCAAATGGAAATATCGCCCGAAAGCGATTTGTTTTATAGCAGCGCGAAAACTTAAACTTAAATTCACTTAAAACTGTGCGAAATTTGAAAAGAGAGATTTTCTCGATTTATTTTTATACAGATAGAACACATATCTCCATACTTGAATAAAACGCAAGTCAAACGCGTTGATAATTGTTTAAAACTATGTTTGTAGGCAACCTAACATCGGTCTATTAAAATAAGTCGGACCAGGCACGCACCGCCAAATGAACATAATGGAAAATTACGTTTCCACCGTGTAATGAGTTTTCCCCAGATTTTCTTCATCCTCGGGAGAGATTCCGAGATCCCGAGTGCGGGTTCTTGACTCGGGGCAAATGGAAATATCGCCTGAAAGCGATTTGTTTTATAGCAGCGCGAAAACTTAAACTTAAATTCACTTAAAACTGTGCGAAATTTGAAAAGAGAGATTTTCTTGATTTATTTTTATACAGATATACCATACTTGAATAAAACACAAGTCAAACGCGTTGATAATTGTTTAAAACTATGTTTGTAGGCAACCTAACATCGGTCTATTAAAATAAGTCGGACCAGGCACGCACCGCCAAATGAACATAATGGAAAATTACGTTTCCACCTTGTAATGAGTTTTCCCCAGATTTTCTTCATCCTCGGAAGAGATTCCGAGATCCCGAGTGCGGGTTCTTGACTCGGGGCAAATGGAAATATCGCCCGAAAGCGATTTGTTTTATAGCAGCGCGAAAACTTAAACTTAAATTCACTTAAAACTGTGCGAAATTTGAAAAGAGAGATTTTCTTGATTTATTTTTATACAGATAGAACACACATCTCCATACTTGAATAAAAGGCAAGTCAAACCGTTGATAATTGTTTAAAACTATGTTTGTAGGCAACCTAACATCGTTAATGTATATTGGGTTGCCACTGTCGTCATGTTACTGTTCTTGCTTTATACTGAAATTCTGTGAATAGTTATAAAACTTAGATTAGTTAGTTTTGTTAAATAGTGTATTGTACAACGAGCATATAATGATAGCTATTAATCACGAGAACGAGGTTTGCGGAACGAGCCGAAGGCGAGTGGAACAAGTCGTTCGAGTGATTAATTGAAATTATATGCGAGTTATACACTATACTTTGATAACAACAATATATAACACAACATTTTTTGTATTTTTTATTTTCTGTTTTGTTTTATATCATGATTTGAATGTGTAATAGGGCTTGTATCAAAACGCGAATCAGCGTGGTTTAGAAACCACATTTAATACGCCCCTGTTTAAAAACCATATTAAATACGCACCCCATTTATGCTGCCCACAAAATTAAAAAATGCACATATTATAAGATTAATATCGAATGAGTTTTTTGTTTAAATATTATCCTTGCTTTTTTACCGGCGTTAATCTTTCTTTTTGGGCAGGTGGTGGCCGAGCGGTAACATCGCCGGGCTGTATCGCTCGGCGAGCCACAAATTCGGGTTCGATTCCCGTGCACGGGGAGACTTTATTTCAAAAATAATATCTCGTCGTGACCCTGGGTGTAGTATGAATGTGTGTGATTGTCCGAATGAATAGTTAAATACTACAAATTGTAAATTGTAATAAATTAATTGATACAAAAATATATAGATTGATGATGGATAATGGGCAAGTTCCCAAGGCCAGGCAACAGCAAAAAAAAAAATCTTTCGTTTTTCTAATCGTTATCTTTTCAACATCAACGGAATCAACAACATTATTGGCACAAACGTTTTAAAACATCCATCGCCTCAAATAATCAAAAAGCGTAAATTACACAAACAAACAAACAAAAGAACACTAAACATTTGTATTATCACAGTTGAAAAACTATCCTTTTATCTTCTACAATAAACCCTTAACCGTTAAAAATAACAGGACACGAGATTTTAAAGCAATATTCAATATACTTTGTGTTGCCCATTATAAGTTCATCTCAAATGTTTAACAACAACGACACGACGATTAAAAATACCGAATAACTGTTTTATTTTTCTTTGTACTGAAAGGAATCTACAATGTTGATAAGCGATTTTATTTTAATATTTTTGGAGTATTTTCGTATGCTTAAGAGAGTTTTGTTTTCGAAAGCGGTTTACAGAACTGTTTTTTTTTTTAATAGTCTCAGCAGAGTTTTTTTCTTCCTGAAAACGTTTAGAGAGTGGTTTTTATAAATATTTTTTTAGGAGATTTGGAGAGTTGGTTTTTCTTTAAAATATTTTTTCAACAGAGAATAAATGACTGTGAAATAATTTTCTTTTTTACTGTCTTAAGAAGAGAATTTGCTTTGGTAAAATAACATTTTTTTTTTTGTAAATAATCTCTCTGGAGATTTGAAGAGTTGGTTTTTCTTTTAAATATTCTCTCAGCAGAGTTTGGTTATTTTATCAGTTTTTGGTTTGAATAAATGACTGTGAAATAATTTTCTTTTTTAATGTCCTGAGAAGAGAATTTGGTTTGGTAAAATATATTTTTTTTGTAAATAATCCCTCTGGAGATTTGAAGAGTTGGTTTTTCTTTCTCAGCAGAGTTCGGCTATTTTATCAGTTTTTGGTATGAAGAAATAACTCTGAAAAAATGTTTTATATTAATATCCTGAAAAGAGAATTTGGTTTAGTAAAATACAATTTCTGAAATTTTTTGTAGATAGAATTACCAACTTTTCTTTATTAATTTTTTTCTTCGCAATAATAATGATGCTAAAATTCAATATTAATTGATTTCTTCGCAATAAAAATGCATAAAATCAATTAAAACAATTTTTTGAATGCTTTGCGGAAATTCTATTAATTTTCAAACCATTTTCTGTTTAATAGGTAGTTGAATTTTACTTTTTCTATTAATTTAATAAATCATAATTAAATTTAACATGTCCTGAGAAGAGAATTTGGTTTGGTAAAATATATTTTTTTTGTAAATAATCCCTCTGGAGATTTGAAGAGTTGGTTTTTGTTTTAAATATTTTCTCAGCAGAGTTCGGCTATTTTATCAGTTTTTGGTATGAAGAAATAACTCTGAAAAAATGTTTTATATTAATATCCTGAAAAGAGAATTTGGTTTAGTAAAATACAATTTCTCAAATTTTTTGTAGATAGAATTACCAACTTTTCTTTATTAATTTTTTTCTTCGCAATAATAATGATGCTAAAATTCAATATTAATTGATTTCTTCGCAATAAATATGCATAAAATCAATTAAACAATTTTTTTAATGCTTTGCGGAAATTCTATTAATTTTCAAACCATTTTCTGTTTAATAGGTAGTTGAATCTTACTTTTTCTATTAATTTAATAAATCATAATTAAATTTAACCAACTCTCTTTTATTATTTTGTTTGTTTCTCTCAACCAACTCTCTTTTATATTTTTCATATTTGTCTTGGCAATAATTATATGTAAATTCAACAAACTCTCCTATAAATGTTTCGGTTAATTTCTGGCGTTAATTGAACAGTTTTCTCTTTTTGCTGTGACGGTCGTCTTCTTGAGCATTGTCGGGTGTGTACCTTCATTACGCAATTGAACTGCCCGACATCGTGGTGATGCAGGTCTTTTCGCTGGAGTCGGTGTTTTCGGAGCTGGACCTGACGGCCTTCGGCGTCGAGGGCATCTGCTCCATGGTCTCGGTGTTGTTGTTGGTGGAGGCCCTCCGGCCCACCTCCCTGGCGGCGGTGCGGACGTCGAAGACGGAACACTCGCTCTCCAGATCGCTGCCCTCCAACTGCAAAACATTTAACTGCAACCAATGTTTGTGTTAAATGTGCAAGTATGATGGATATGTTAACAGTTTTTTTGTTTTAATTAAAATATTGATTTATGAAATAGTTGATCTATTAATTTCTTTAAATAGTATTATTTCTATACAACTTTGGCTTTGCTTTGAAAGTAAGGGTCGAATCATACATTTGTTGGAAGCTTAAAATTGAACGCTTTAGAAAAACAATGAATGCCTAAGGAAGCTTCAAGTTGAACGCTTTCAAAAAACAATGAATGCCTAAAATTGTACAACGTATCCATCAAATAATGTATACTTAAAAGAAGAACTCTCTTTATGTTCAAAATAATATGCATTTTTTCGCTACTTCTCGGTAAATATTGATTACCATCAAATCTAAGCGTTATATATTTTTAACTTTACTGTAAATTAGTGGATATAAAACACTAAAATATTGTGAAATTTATGTATATTTGAACCTCACTTGAAATCAGTGTTTTATACGCGTGGCGCATGAAGTAAAATTTCGAGTTTAGAAAAGCCCAGAAAATTTGTCTCGGGTCGCTGCGCGACCCTCGACAAATTTTCACGGGGCTTTTCTAAACTCGAAATTTTACTTCATGCTTTGTCTGGGAGTGGAAAACACTCGTTAGAAGCTTCAAATTAAACTCTTTTAAAAAAACAACGAATATCTAGAGATTTAAAGAAAAGCAGCTGGATTTAGAAAACGTATATTTCAAAGAAAAATTCCCTGTATAATATTGCTACAAGATTAATTTCTACGAGGGTCTCTTTACAAAAAACGAAAGGATTTTTTTTAAGTGAATGCTTTGTAAATTTTCCAGAATCCGTTGTTTTATGAGTTCAATTTGAAGCTTAAACGAGTGTTTTCCACTCCCAGATTAAGCATGAAGTAAAATTTCGAGTTTAGAAAAGCCTGAAAATTTGGTTTGGTCGCGTAGCGCGAAGCGCGGAGCGGCCAAACCAAATTTTCAGGCTTTTCTAAACTCGAAATTTTACTTCATGCGCCACGCGTATAAAACACAAATTCTAAGTGAAGTTTAAAATATACTGCTCTAATGATGAGGCAGAAAATGAAGACATTTGAAAAAATTGAAATTTCAGATAACATATTTTAATATATAAGTTTTGTGTTACATGTTTAAGGAATAACGTTTAATTTATTAATTTTTTAATTTTTATACGTATAATATAAATCTAAGTGATTAGATAAAATGTTCAAAAATAAAATAAATTAATAAAAGTCAAAAACAATGAATGCCTAAGGAAGCTTCAAGTTGAACGCTTTCAAAAAACAATGAATGCCTAAAATTGTACAACGTATCCATCAAATAATGTATACTTAAAAGAAGAACTCCCTTTATGTCCAAAATAATATGCATTTTTTTGCTACTTCTCGGTAAATATTGATTACCATCAAATCTAAGCGTTATATATTTTTAACTTTACTGTAAATTAGTGGATATAAAACACTAAAATATTGTGAAATTTATGTATATTTGAACCTCACTTGAAATCAGTGTTTTATACGCGTGGCGCATGAAGTAAAATTTCGAGTTTAGAAAAGCCCAGAAAATTTGTCTCGGGTCGCTGCGCGACCCTCGACAAATTTTCACGGGGCTTTTCTAAACTCGAAATTTTACTTCATGCTTTGTCTGGGAGTGGAAAACACTCGTTAGAAGCTTCAAATTAAACTCTTTTTAAAAAACAACGAATATCTAGAGATTTAAAGAAAAGCAGCTGGATTTAGAAAACGTATATTTCAAAGAAAAACTCCCTGTATAATATTGCTACAAGATTAATTTCTACGAGGGTCTCTTTACAAAAAACGAAAGGATTTTTTTAAGTGAATGCTTTGTAAATTTTCCAGCATCCGTTGTTTTATGAGTTCAATTTGAAGCTTAAACGAGTGTTTTCCACTCCCAGATTAAGCATGAAGTAAAATTTCGAGTTTAGAAAAGCCTGAAAATTTGGTTTGGTCGCGTAGCGCGAAGCGCGGAGCGGCCAAACCAAATTTTCAGGCTTTTCTAAACTCGAAATTTTACTTCATGCGCCACGCGTATAAAACACAAATTCTAAGTGAAGTTTAAAATATACTGCTCTAATGATAAGGCAGAAAATGAAGACATTTGTGAAAAAATTGAAATTTCAGATAACATATTTTAATATATAAGTTTTGTGTTACATGTTTAAGGAATAACGTTTAATTTATTAATTTTTTAATTTTTATACGTATAATACAAATCTAAGTGATTAGATAAAATGTTCAAAAATAAAATAAATTAATAAAAGTCAAAAACAATGAATGCCTAAGGAAGCTTCAAGTTGAACGCTTTCAAAAAACAATGAATGCCTAAAATTGTACAACGTATCCATCAAATAATGTATACTTAAAAGAAGAACTCCCTTTATGTCCAAAATAATATGCATTTTTTCGCTACTTCTCGGTAAATATTGATTACCATCAAATCTAAGCGTTATATATTTTTAACTTTACTGTAAATTAGTGGATATAAAACACTAAAATATTGTGAAATTTATGTATATTTGAACCTCACTTGAAATCAGTGTTTTATACGCGTGGCGCATGAAGTAAAATTTCGAGTTTAGAAAAGCCCAGAAAATTTGTCTCGGGTCGCTGCGCGACCCTCGACAAATTTTCACGGGGCTTTTCTAAACTCGAAATTTTACTTCATGCTTTGTCTGGGAGTGGAAAACACTCGTTAGAAGCTTCAAATTAAACTCTTTTTAAAAAACAACGAATATCTAGAGATTTAAAGAAAAGCAGCTGGATTTAGAAAACGTATATTTCAAAGAAAAACTCCCTGTATAATATTGCTACAAGATTAATTTCTACGAGGGTCTCTTTACAAAAAACGAAAGGAAATTTTTTTAAGTGAATGCTTTGTAAATTTTCCAGCATCCGTTGTTTTATGAGTTCAATTTGAAGCTTAAACGAGTGTTTTCCACTCCCAGATTAAGCATGAAGTAAAATTTCGAGTTTAGAAAAGCCTGAAAATTTGGTTTGGTCGCGTAGCGCGAAGCGCGGAGCGGCCAAACCAAATTTTCAGGCTTTTCTAAACTCGAAATTTTACTTCATGCGCCACGCGTATAAAACACAAATTCTAAGTGAAGTTTAAAATATACTGCTCTAATGATAAGGCAGAAAATGAAGACATTTGTGAAAAAATTGAAATTTCAGATAACATATTTTAATATATAAGTTTTGTGTTACATGTTTAAGGAATAACGTTTAATTTATTTATTTTTTAATTTTTATACGTATAATATAAATTTAAGTGATTAGATAAAATGTTCAAAAATAAAATAAATTAATAAAAGTCAAAAACCCCTAAATCCCAATTTATTTTTAAAACCAGCTAAATCCCATTGTTTTTTAATGATTTAAGAAAAAATATGAAAGTAAGGCTTTACTCATTAAAGCCGCTTATTTATCATGTACTAGCGATTCTGCCATAGCAATTCTTATAATTCGTATAATATAAATCTAAGTGATGAGATAAAATGTTCAAAAATAAAATAAATTAATAAAAGTCAAAAACCCCTAAATCCCAATTTATTTTTAAAACCAGCTAAATCCCATTGTTTTTTAATGATTTAAGAAAAAATATGAAAGTAAGGCTTTACTCATTAAAGCCGCTTATTTATCATGTACTAGCGATTCTGCCATAGCAATTCTTATAATTCGTATAATATAAATCTAAGTGATTAGATAAAATGTTCAAAAATAAAATAAATTAATAAAAGTCAAAAACCCCTAAATCCCAATTTATTTTTAAAACTAGCTAAATCCCATTGTTTTTTTAATGATTTAAGAAAAAATATGAAAGTAAGACTTTACTCATTAAAGCCGCTTATTTATCATGTACTAGCGATTCTGCATTCATCATTTATTAAGTGAATATAAAATTATTAAATTACTCGGAACCAATCAAGATGGATTTAGGGGGTTTTGGAAATAGGCGACTCATATATGCATGAATATTAATTTAAACAAAAATCACATAGTAATATTTTGTGAAACAAACCAAGTGATTTTTATTTAAACTAATATTCATACGAATTTATATGAATGAATACTGGTTTAAATAAAAATCACTTGGTTTGTTCCACAAAATATTATATATAACCTTATAACATAATATATAAAATTACGAAAAAGCTATTCGTGAAAATGCAAAAAGTGTCTTAATTAATAAAACATTTTTTCGTAATTTTATATATTATGTTTAAAGTGTGCAAAATATAAGATGCGTAAGCTTATTTTCTCAAATTCAAATAGTTTTGAATTTGAATTTATCTTGGTTAACCTTATAACGTTGATATTTTATTTAGCAATATAATTTAAAGAAACAAATAGACCATACTATACATTAATTACAAAATAAATTAGTTGAACAAAAAAAGAAACGAATTAATAAAGCAAAAACACACATAAACTAGGTAGTAGTAGAAAAAAAGGAAAACGTGCTGGTGAAAATATAACCTTATCATGTATCAAAATTTTATTTTCAACTTATTCAATAATGTATAATACAATATCGAAAATATTTCACTCTAATGTGGGTAAAAATGTATTCATTCGTGCTTGCTAATTTTGGTATACCACGATGTTCTTTTTCGAAAAAATCAAGCGTTGAAATTTAACATGTTGCAAAATGTCGTAAAAGCATTACGTGATTTTGATTGTTGTTTTGTAGGTATATATGTAAAACAAAAGAAATGTTGTTGAGGCCATTCTGTACTTACCCCAGATTTTATTGTGTTTGCATTAGCCTTTAATTTGGAATAATACCTGAATATTGAAAATTAGACTGAATTAATGGTACCCGTGGTATACCAGATTAATTTTTGATGGATTTATGTGATTAAAAAAATAAATTTGATGATCTTATTTATTTTTCGTGACTGCAGTTTCGGCAACTTTTTAGAACAGTATTAAGTTTTGGATTGATTTGAATCTTTAATCCCAGATGAATCCTGTATATAAATATTTAGGCCCAGTTGCACCAAAAAAGTTGAACCCGAGTTCGAGATGAACTTGAGTTCAAGATAACAGTTCCTATTGTATTTGAATAAAACAACGCAGTTGGGAGGGTTTCACTTTTATTGTTGAACACTGCAACATGTTTCACCACACAGTGGCTTCATCAGGCAGATGAAATAATGCCTGATGAAGCCACTGTGTGGTGAAACATGTTGCAGTGTTCAACAATAAAAGTGAAACCCTCCCAACTGCGTTGTTTTATTTCAAATAGTATTATGGAGTTTCATCATGTATCCGCCTCATCAATTAAATAGTTCCTATTGTTCTAATGTCACTTTGAACTGAAGTTCAGGGTTGAACCAGGTTAACTTGTTTGGTACAACTAGCCCTTATTTGCTTTGTAAACAATTTGGAATACTTTTTTTGTTTTCTGTTGTATTTATAACTGATCACTTAAACGAGTAAAAAATAACTTAATTATAATAAGATTAAAGTTATTGGTTATTTATATTTATTGTTTTTACATTCTTAAAAATTTTTTGAAGTGGATTTTTTCAACTCTACTGTCAACTTACTTGTCTTGTGTTGAGGTACAATTCACTAGAATCCGATCCGCAACTGGAACTTTCGCTGATTTCTGTGGTGAACTTTCTCTGCGCCCTAGGGCTCGGAGGAGGCCTCCTCGTACACACCTGGGCTTGAATGTGTTCACAAACTCGCCTAAAACGCCTAATATTACCTGAAAATTTCAATTTGAATTTCAATGATAGTAGATAAATAAATTTGAGACAGATTCATACCCGATAATAATGTAAAAGTGATAGCAAACAAATGCTCCTTGGAGTTCTCGCTCGATTGCTTTGTGATCGTCGAGATGTCCACTTGAAAACGGACGTGCCTTTGGAACATTGCTGGACCTGTGGATCCTCGTTTGTATTCGACACGAAATGACATCGGACTAGATACCGAATGACTTAATTCTGCTATCTGAAATTCATAAAAAAAAATGTTTTACAACACAAGCAACCCACTGAGCAAAAACAAACAAATAACGTTATGTCAACATTGTAGCAACTTTAAATGTTATTTTAATGTTGATAAAACAAAGTAATGTTTTATGTGTTTGTGTAAATGTGTTTGTTCAGTGGGGACACATGTTGCTACTATTCACCAACATAATTTTACTAACATCGCAATCCGAAACGAAAAACGGGCGTTCTTTGAATATATTGCTCGCACTAGTAATAAAACTCAATTATGGAAAGAACTCAAACACTTGAATATTAAAAAGTCATCAATTAACATTCCAAATCACCTAAAAGACTTGGACATCATAAACAACAATTTTATAATACAAAATAATCCTTTCCTAAGTCCTAATACAGTATTATCTGAGGATTATTTAAACACAATTTCTCCAAAACGTCAACATATTGAATTCAGATTTCAACTTATCGACGAACTTATAATTTGTGATTTGTTAAATCAAATGCACTCCACAAGCACAGGTTATGATGGCATCAATATTATTATGCTTCGCATGTGTTGTCCTATTATATTACCAGTAATTACCAATATTATAAATACATGCATATTAGAATCCTCATTTCCTGATCTGTGGAAAGTTGCCATTGTAACGCCTATCCCTAAAAACAATAACCCAACAGAATTTTCACACCTACGACCAATCAGTATTTTATCCACAATATCTAAATTGCTTGAAAAAATATTAAACGATCAACTTTTAAAATTTATTAGCAGTAATAGTATTATTCCATCATGTCAATCTGGCTTCAGGCGGGGTTACAGTTGTGAGACAGCACTTCTAAATATTACCGACGACATACTTACAGCTACCGACAAGGGGAACCTTACAGCTCTAATATTGCTAGATTATTCCAAAGCCTTCGATACTGTAAACCATTCAACTCTATTGACCATTTTAAAACACTGTGGACTAAATAATTGTGCAATTACTCTAATAAAAAACTACCTTACTAACAGAAAACAGTGTGTTAAAATCGACTCAAAAACGTCAAATTTACTCAATTTGCATACAGGTGTTCCTCAAGGCTCGATCCTAGGACCTATGTTATTTTCCTTATACACTTCCCTAATTTTAAATGTTTTGGATAACTGTAAGGGACATATGTATGCAGATGATACACAGATTTATTACTCGTTTTCGCCTTCTCTTTATGAAACTGCTGAACGTTATATTAATGCTGATATTGAAAACATCTGCAGTATCTCTAAACTTTTAAATCTAAATTTAAACTCTATTAAATCTCAATTATTATTATTTGGACCCAAAAAAGCGTGTGCGTATATAGCAAATAAGTTATGTATTAAACTAAACGAAACTGTAATTCCGTACAGCAGCAGTGGGAAAAATTTAGGCGTAATACTAGATAATTCATTCAGATACAAGGCCCACGTTAATAAATCTATCACCGGTGCGTACCTTAGTTTAAAAAAGTTATATCCGCATAGAAATTTCTTGTCAATTAAAACCAAAATTATGTTATGTGAGTCTCTTGTGCTGTCTAATTTTACATTCTGTTCTACCCTTTGGAATGCCGCTTTAGATTGTGTGACCAGCAAACGAATACAAAAAGTACAAAATGCTTGTTTGAGGTATATCTATAGAATACGAAAGTTTGATAGAATATCTCACAAGATTAGGGAATCGGGATGGCTATCTATGAAGGAGCGACGTACAATTCTGTCTGCTAGTCTATACCACAAAATTATTATTTCAAAACAACCTCCATACCTTTATAGCAAAATTTCCTTTAGAGAAGATGTTCATAACATAAACATCAGATCTAAAGGACGATTATCACCTCCCAGCTACCGCACTGCAATGTTCCAACGTTCATTTACATATAATATTTATAGATTATATAATACCATACCCCAACCATATAAAATGCTATCTATTAATAAATTTAAAACCAAGTTAAAAGCTGCAGTGATTAAAAGTGCCGATTTTCTGTCAATGTGTTGATTGTTATTTGTTTCGACTCAATCTTGTATTTTGTATTATTTAGATATTTGTATATAATACATGTTGCCTGTTATTACTTACACTATAGAAAAATTATACCTTTTATGTTTACCCATTGAATTACCTTACGTTTTTAGAGATTAATAATTGTTTTGTTTTTTGTTTGCTCTTATTTATATTGATAGGTATGGATGGAAGAACAGGTGGGCGGAAGCTCACCTGAATCCCGCCTATTGGTTCACTAATGTTTACTTCCAAACTGTATGCTAAATGTTATTTTGTTAGTGAATAAAGATTATTATTATTATTATTATTATTATACAATCAACCAATGATAAATGTCAATTTAAAACGAGTTCAAAGATGAAACTGAGGTTAGAGATGAATTGCTCTTAGTAATGAGTTCAGAGATGAACTCCAGCTGAAAACTAATGTAATTATACTGAAAGAGTATTATAGTATGGTTTAAAGATAAATGGTCATTTAAAGTTGGTTTGCAATTCACATTGTCTGTACAGATGAAATCCATGCACCAGGTCCGAAAAGAGGCTTCCCTGTCCACAATTTCAATATGTTGCAAGGATGACCCAACATATGGCCTACTTATGACTGATTTATAAAACACATCTAATTAAAGATTGTGAAAATTGCCCAAATTATATCCTATTACAACTAGGCAGACGTTTCGGTCTGTTTTACAGTCGTGGCCGAATATTTAACTGGTGAATAGCGTCACCCTTGCTTTACCAACCGATTGTAAAACGCCTAAGATCAAAGGAATTAACTTACCGAAAGAAATGCATGAATCAAGTCCGCCTTGACCGTAGCCAGTGGTTTTCCCTTGATGAGTATTGTAAACGTTTCGTCTTTTTCTGTGGTCATCAAGCTTCCAAACCAAGACTTTTTCGTAAGTTCAGGCGAAGATTCAGGCGTAAGGTGCACCTCCTCTGAAGAAGCTGTAATTTCGTCATTAAATTCACAGTACAAACAAATGTTACTATAGGTTGTCATCTTTATCAATAGATTAGAGTATCTATTATACAGAGAGTTTTATATAACACAGAACATTTTCATAAAATACGATTTGACACCTTTAACTTTTAGATTATGTGTAAATTGGGTTGCCTATATGACCATTACAAATTGTAGCTAATCAATTGCAATTAATGCCTCAACTTGTACATACAGGGAGTTTTCTTTCTAAGTATACATGCCCCAATTACAGCGTGTATGCCGTAAATCATTAGAAAATCGTTGTTTTTTTTTTTAAAGGAGTTCAATTTAAAACTTAAAGTGAGTGTGTTCCACTCCCAGACTAAGCATGAAGTAAAATTTCGAGTTTAGAAAAGCCTGAAAATTTGGTTTGGACGCGTAGCGCGAAGCGCGGAGCGGCCAAACCAAATTTTCAGGCTTTTCTAAACTCGAAATTTTACTTCATGCGCCACCGGTACAAAACACTGACATATTACGAAGTTTAAAACACACCGCTGAACTTTTCATTGAATCAATGTTTTGTACCGTTTTGTACCGTAAATCATTAGAAAATCGTTGTTTTTTTAAAAGGAGTTCAATTTAAAATTTAAAATGAGTGTGTTCCACTCCCAGACTAAGCATGAAGTAAAATTTCGAGTTTAGAAAAGCCTGAAAATTTGGTTTGGACGCGTAGCGCGAAGCGCGGAGCGGCCAAACCAAATTTTCAGGCTTTTCTAAACTCGAAATTTTACTTCATGCGCCACCGGTACAAAACACTGACATATTACGAAGTTTAAAAGACACCGCTGAACTTTTCATTGAATCAATGTTTTGTTCCGGTGGCGCATGAAGTAAAATTTCGAGTTTAGAAAAGCCTGAAAATTTGGTTTGGCCGCTCCGCGCTTCGCGCTACGCGACCAAACCAAATTTTCAGGCTTTTCTAAACTCGAAATTTTACTTCATGCTTAGCCTGGGAGTGGAAAACACTCGTTTAAAGCTTCAAATTGTAATCTTTTAATAAACCGAGCGTGGTAAAATATACAACGTCTGCATATGTATACTTAAAAGAACAGTTCTCGTTATGACTATGTTCGGTATTACATAAAACTCTCTGTATACGAGGTGTGTAAGTTAAGTAATGAAACTGGCAACGTAGCGTTCGACCTGGCAACATTTGAGGGACTTGGAGGGGCGGTAGGTGAACATGTGATACGCCTTCAGTACGAGTTTGAACTCTCTAGAGTCATTTGGTTATGTTTTTTTCTTTTTTCGTAAAACAGTTTTTTCTAGTGCGTTCTAAAAATGAGTCACATCAATTTTAAGCAACGGTTGAGAACTGTTCAACGGAACTCTTTTACAAAACGTCTCTACGGAAACAGTGTTTTGTCTAGGCTGTTTGGTGGTTTATGGCATTTTTAAAAGGAAGTCGATTGAAGATGAATCACGCAACGCAAGGCCTTCATCTTCAAAAATCGATTCAAATGTCTACAGAATCCGGGACCTTGTGCGTTCAGATCATCGGCTAGTAGTCGGAATAATCGAGGAAAAGTTTAATTTGACTCACACTACCGTTCATTAGATTTTGATCAATAAACTATTGATAAGAAAATTCTGGTAATGTCAGTAATAGAGTTTTTGGCCAGTAAAAATGTTTCTGCGACTACTCAGCCCCCTAATTCGTCTGATTTGAGTCCTTGTGACTTTTTCCTTTTTCCGAGATCGAAAAATCACCTCAAGAAAACTCATTTTGGAACGCTCTAAAGCATTCAAAAGGTTGGGCGCGACCAGCTGAAAGCTATTCCAGTATCCGAGTTCCAGCACTGCTATGAGTCTCCAGCGCTGTGTGGCTTCCTAAGGAAGTTATTTTGTGGGAGACAATATTCTATTCGAATACAAAAACATATAACAAACCAGTCCCATTACTTTATTTACACACCTCGTAGAAATAGTTTTGTATTGGTCCTCTGACCTGATCGTAAATGATCTACCTGAGGTAACATTAAGTATTTAATAACTTTTGTTACCTTGTAATTTCCTCCTGTGAAAACGTGGTGAACCCAAGAAGCTGTTCTTGATGGTGGTGAGCCTCGACCTCCAGTGGTGGCCCGTCGTGGAGGAGTGGGGGGAGCCGGGCGGCGTCATCGGCGCGTTGAGTATGTTGGGGCCTGTCAATTCGCGTAAATCGGTGTCATTGTTGGTGTTGGGGTTGGTATTTTTGGTTCGTAAGGGTTCACCTGTTACTAAACTAGTGGTATCGCTTTCGGGCGAGGTGGTGGTGGTTAGGGTGGAGAGGAGGTACGTTCCGGTCGTACCGCCGCTGCTGTTCGCCCGGTGGTGGGTCGGGGGGGTCGACGGTGGCGGTGTCACGGTCACGTGGGTGTTGGACGTCACGTGCGTCGAGCTCCGGTGCGGGGTGTGGTGGTGGGAGGACGACCTTTGACCGACCGGCGACGACATCCCTGCTAATTACAGTTTGCGCTTTTTTGGTTTGCAATCTTTTCAAAAATTTTGTTTTTCTCGTACTTCTCTAATTCAGCACAGAAACAGACTTTAATTTTTAATTTCAATTCCGATATATTTATATTACTTTGCATGGGGATGATTACGTTTGCTGAATTGAGTAATGATTTCTTGATTTCCTTTTCGTGCGAGATTTTTTTTGTCGCGGGGCTTTTGTGTGTAAGAAAGGGGGTCGAGAGATAGTGAGAGTTAGAGAAGAGGGTGTGTTCTGTACGTGGGTGATTGTACGCGTGCGGAGGGGTTGAAAGCGGGTACTCACTGTGGGAGTTCGTGGGGGTCGTACTGTTGAAGTGGACGGGGCTCGAGGCCCCCGACGACGACCTCGTCGGCGAGTGGATACTCAGGCTGCTGTGGGTGCTTCCTGTCGATGGACTCCTTCTTGCATGATGCCTTCTAGAAATCGATATGTTTAAGATATAACTTTTTATACAATACATAACAATACTACAGGAAATTGTTCATAAAACAATAAATTATGCTTAAGTAGGGTCCTGTATTGCACTTACTTATGTATTAAAAAAAATCCTTGTACATTATTACTTATTCGGTTACCCTAAGCTCTGTAACACTTGACTAACTTTTGGGGTCACGGCGGTTTTAAAGCTTATATATAGCTCATTAATTACACCCTCCTTTAAAACTATCGCTGAAACCACCGACAATTTTTGACATGAGGAGCTCGATCCGAACTCGAGAAGGAAATTTATAGTCATCCTAGCGTGGGGTGCATGCCCCCAAAATCACAAATTGATCCCCCGTGCGTAAACACCGGGGTTAAATTCATCCCTCTTTCCGATGAAATGCATCTCCCGTTTCGCATTCATGTTGACATTCATTTGAAACGTGTTCCACATTATTAACACCACATAAAAAGAGAGTATACTGCTATTATATTGAGACACAATATCACGAACAATAACAAAAAAAGCGACCAATTTTAGGAATACCGGCCCAGGCCTTCAAAAACACCCGAAGAACTATTGTTAGTGCATACTGTTTAAGAAGCAAATGAATACAGTTTAAGGATGTCTATATTAAATAAGATTATTACATTTATATTATATTAGGATTCAATATATAATCCTATTACTACTATATTGAAGCTACAATATTACAACGTTAACACCTTCCAAAGCCATTCCCTATTATATTGAGATAGGCATTATTATGTTTAGGACGTCCTATCGATTTTAGTGTTTGACCTTTCTTGTATGAGAATGGTGAGTGATTTATATCAACTTACTTATAGTGCGACCTCCTAGGCGTCATCGGCGATCCCTCGCTTATCTGGCCGAACTGCAGGCTGCTTTGCCCATTGACCCTGCACGTGTCGATCCTCTTCCTCGGCGGATCCGATGTGTCTGTCCGGATCCTAAGCATTGAGTCCGTGTCATCCTCGTAAGCCGGCCGCCTTCGTTTCCGGTCCAGCAGAAGGAAATATATCACTTTCTCCGTATTGTGACTGTAACAAAAAGTAATACAGGTATAGTATACCCAAGAATCCAGGCAATATGTTAATGCGTTTAAAGTCCCCGCATTGTTGCCAAGAGTACATGTAAACATTCAACATAACCTAAAAACCCGTCCGAAAACGTTAGGTGCTAGATGCCTAACGTTGAGTTATAAATGGTTAAAAAGTAGTGAATAATGGTTAAGCTGTACTGACGCAGTAAGGAGAGGGCTCAGATCTACACCAAATAACATAAAACTGCCATTTTTCAATATGAATTTGAACGTGCATTGAAATGTTTTAACAAATTCACTTTTCCTCGGACTAGAAGTTTTCGGCTGGATTTATTACGAGTGGTGAAGCGGCAACGCTTTGGGTATTACCAACAAAACTTTATATGTTTAACGCTTTCTTTAACGTTGTGTTTAGGGTGTTTAGAGATGTCGGAATGGCAATGAAAACAACTAGATATTGCTTGCATTCTGGGACGAACTTTATATATTGAGATATGTATGTATAGAGAACAAAAATAAGTAAGACTAGTTTTCGAGAACAAATATACACAAATAAATAAACTTAAGTTTAAAGTTGGATATTAAAACTAATTAGAAATGGTGAAGATATATATGTTTACGTTTATAACAATTCAGATAAAGACTTGTTTCTGAGGACAAAAGTTAATGAAAAAATAAATCTAAGCAAGATAAATTCAAATTCAAACATATTTGAATTCGAGAAGATAAGCTTAAGCTTCTTATAGCTTGCACACTTTAAACATAATATATAAAATTACGAAAAAAACTATTCGTGCAAATGCATTTTCACGAATAGTTTTTTTCGTAATTTTATATATTATGTTTAAAGTGTGCAAGCTATATTATAAATCTAAGCATAAATTCTGAAATAGGTATTGGTAAAGGTATTCAATAAAAGAGCCTGCGGTAAGTAGGATTTCAATCGACTTATAATTTATGCTCATGTAATTTTGAATAAAGCTGGGGTTTAGTTCTGAACTTTACAGTTTTCACCGTTAGAACTTGTGTAATTAGTTTTCTAAGCTTATCTGGGAAACCTACCTGGGACTGAGGAGATGCTGGATTAGTTTTTCCCGTTCCTTGAAGCAACCTAGGCTACAGATGGCCTGGAGGACGTCCGGATCGACGGCTTCGATGGAAGGCAGCACGTGCGTCTGCACCACCTCCATCATGGGCAGCTCGAGCTCCAGCTCCCCTTTGCCCCCCGCCGTCACCCAAGGGTGTTTATTGATCTCCGACAACTGAAAACACAGAAAATTCTAGAGATCAGAAAGAAGCAGTTCTAGAAAATTTACAAGAATTCAGTTATCAAGACAATTCTTAGCATTACAAAAGGTTCTCTGCGAGCTTGTAACTTTTACTGTGTGTCTAAACAGAAAATTGTAGAGATCAGAAAGAAGCAGTTATGGGAAATTTGCAAAAATTCAGTTATCAAGACAATTCTTAGCATTACCAAAGGTTCTCTGCGAGCTTGTAACTTTTACTGTGTGTCTAATGCAGGGTTGAACCAACACTTAACTGGAGCTATCTGTTACGTCAGTTACATCTTCCCCCACTGAGCAAATCCATTAAAGTAATGTTTCATCAACATTAAAACAACGTTAAATGTTGCTACAATGTTGATATAACATTATTTGTTTGTTTTTTGCTCAGTGGGCCCATACATAAATATGTTAATATTTCGATTCTAATGTTACGATCCCTAATTACCTACTAGTACTTACCGTTAATCGTTTCTCTGGATTGACTTCGATCATCCCCCTGAGCAAACTTTGGCAATCCGGTGGCACGAAGTGCGGTATGTGGAAAACGCCCCTTTTGACCTTCTCCAGGAGTTGGCGGAGGTTGTCGTCGTCGAAGGGGAGGGCGCCCACCAAGAGGGCGTACAGGATCACCCCACAGGACCACACGTCCGCTCTCCTACCATCGTATTTTTCACCCTTAAGTAACAAAAATAAAAAGACAAAAATATTACATTACACGAAAACAGCGGCGGCTCGCAGCCTAACTTTAGGGTAGGCCAAAGACCCAAGGTTATACAGAGAGGATTGGGGTTCATTTTTCCCTTAACATTTTTCCCTCGGCAAATTTTCCCCTTATATTTTCCCCCCGAATTAATATTCCCCCAAATTAATATTCCCTTAATCTAATTTTCCCCCAAATGAATAATAACGCAACAATCAAATTAATTAAGTTATATTACAAAATTTATAAAGTTATATTACAACCAATATTTCGTAAATAATCTAAAAGTTTGTCTTCCTCCCTGAAATCATCATATTTCGCGACTATGTTTTTGATTCGACGTTCAATCCTTCTCTGGTCATGCGATTTGGCTCTTCTAATGGACTGTCCTAGCGAGAGTTGTCGCATCATGGTCATGACAAGTGTTTGTACTCCATGACTAAGCATGATGTAAAATTTCGAGTTTTAAAATGTCTGAAAATTTGGATTTGTCGGTGCAAGCGAAGCGAAGCCCGGCTAATCCAAATTTTTAGGCTTTTCTAAACTCGAAATTTTACATCATGCACTAGACGTAGAAAACACTGATTTAAAGTTAAAAATTTAGTGATTGTAATATTTATATTTATACAAAATATCATATTTTTCAAATATTAATAAAAATAAAAACAAAATAGTTCTACTTAGCTCAAAGATATTCTACGCAACTGATATTTAAGCTATAACTTTTCAACTTCAAATTGAGACTAATTAACATTAAATTCTGATAAAACAATTTCCCATTGGAACTTAAAACATTGCTGTCAATTAAAACACAATCGAATTGGGAATACGCAATTTAACATTTTTAGTTTCTTGTTATTTAGTCTGGGGAGTTTTAGGTGTAACACCCTTTATATTCCTTAAATATTAAAAAAAAAATGCTTTGAGTTTGGCTTATATAACATTTGCTACAATCATTGCACGCAATTGAATACATTTCTGAGTCTAAGTTTCATCTTCTTATGAAAATAATAGCCGGGGGAAAATTTGAGGGGAAAATTAATAGCGCGGGGAAAAATAACCTAGGGGAAAAATTGTAGGGGAAAAATGACCACCAACGATACAGAGAGTTTTATATAACACCGAACATTTTCATGAAATACGATTAGACACCTTTAATTTTTAGGTTATGTGTAAATTGGGTTGCCTATATGACCATTACAAATTGTAGCTAATCAATTGCAATTAATGCTTCAACTTGTACATACAAGATGTTTTTCTTTCAAGTATACATGTCCCAATTATATGCCGTAAATCTTTAGATAATCGTTTTTTAAAAGGAGTTTAATTTGAAACTTAAAATGAGTGTGTTCCACTCCCAGACTAAGCATGAAGTAAAATTTCGAGTTTAGAAAAGCCTGAAAATTTGGTTTGGTCGCGTAGCGCGAAGCGCGGAGCGGCCAAACCAAATTTTCAGGCTTTTCTAAACTCGAAATTTTACTTCATGCGCCACCGGTACAAAACACTGACATATTACGAAGTTTAAAACCCACCACTGAACTTTACATTGAATCAGTGTTTTGTGCCAGTGGCGCATGAAGTAAAATTTCGAGTTTAGAAAAGCCTGAAAATTTGGTTTGGCCGCTCCGCGCTTCGCGCTACGCGACCAAACCAAATTTTCAGGCTTTTCTAAACTCGAAATTTTACTTCATGCTTAGCCTGGGAGTGGAAAACACTCGTTTAAAGCTTCAAATTGTATTCTTTTAATAAACCGAGCGTGGTAAAATGTACAACGTCTGCATATGTATACTTAAAAGAAAAATGCTCGTTATGAATATGTTCGGTGTTACATAAAACTCTCTGTATGTATCCGTTATTGAAAGGTGATTTTGTTGTGCAATTTCTTGTATTTATTAAGCGCGATCCCAACCTCAAATTTTGTGTGGCTTGGCGCTGTGGCCGACCCTGAAGTTAGGCTGCGAGCCGTCGCTGCACGAAAATAGGATTTTAGAAAAATGCACAATGATTAATTTACAAAGGAAGGAAAATGAGAAAGATTTGCCACTTAGAGATGGAGGAACTTTGGGAAAGAATGACGATGATAGGAAGAATTAAGAAACGGTTAAAACTTGGGGTAGATACTTTTGTAAAGAAAAATATATACAGAGAGTTTTATGTAACATTTTCATCCAATACAAGTAATATAAGTTATATGTGAATTGGGTTGCCTATATGACCATTACAAATTGTAGCCAATCAATGGCAATTATTGCCTCAACTTGTACATTCAGGATTTTTTTTAAGTATACAATTACAGCGTATATGCCGTAATCTTTAGATAATCGTTGTTTTTTTAAAAGAGTTCATTTTTAAACTTGAAATGAGTGTGTTCCACTCCCAGACTAAGCATGAAGTAAAATTTCGAGTTTAGAGAAGCCTGAAAATTTGGTTTGGTCGCGTAGCGCGAAGCGCGGAGCGGCCAAACCAAATTTTCAGGCTTTTCTAAACTCGAAATTTTACTTCATGCGCCACCGGTACAAAACACTGACATATTACGAAGTTTAAAACACACCGCTAAACTTTACATTGCATAAGCGTTTTGTACCGGTGGCGCATGAAGTAAAATTTCGAGTTTAGAAAAGCCTGAAAATTTGGTTTGGCCGCTCCGCGCTTCGCGCTACGCGGCTAAACCAAATTTTCAGGCTTTTCTAAACTCGAAATTTTACTTCATGCTTAGTCTGGGAGTGGAACACACTCATTTCAAGTTAAAAAATGAATTATTTTAAAAAAACAACGATTATCTAAAGATTAAAGCATATACGCTGTAATTGTATACTTGAAAGAAAAATTCCATGAATGTACAAATTGAGACATTACTTGCCATTGATTGGCTACAATTTGTAATGGTCATAAAAATTTTACGTGTCCCAACATTTTGTTTCCACCGATGGTACATGTATTTTGACTTAACACTATACCAATATTTTTACATTTTCGACAGTATTTATCTATCAATAGATAGATACATCGTCAATTTTTGGTTCGCACTCGAAAGTGGAATTTGGCGCCCTTCAATCGTGAAGCCCAAGCCCCGGGCCTACTGGGCCTAATAGGTAACCCGCCCCTGATGATAGGCAGAATATGAAACATTTGAAACTTATCGAATATCACCATTTTTGAAAAGAAAAGATCCTTGTGCTCCAAGTCCTAACCTTTTCTTATTCTGCTTATCACCATAGGCTAGGACTGGCACCATAAGGATCTTTATTTTTAGCCTATCATTGATGGCTGAATAAGAAAAGGTTTGGACTTGCCGGCTGAGCAAACACCTTAAAGTAATGTTTCATTAACAATAAAACTACGTTTAATGTTGCTACAATGTTGATACAACGTCATTTGTTTGTTTTTTGCTCAGTGCTCAATTGAGACAACGTGCTCAGTTGATACGTGCTCAGTTGATACGTGCTCAGTTGATACAACGTTATTTGTTTGTTTTTTGTTCAGTGGGTGGAGCAGAAGGATATTTTCTTTTAAAAGATGATGATATTTGATAAGTGTCAAATGTTTCATATTCTGCCTATCATCAAGGGCGGGTTGCCCATTAGGCCCACTAGGCCCGGGGCTTGGACTCCACGAATAGAGGGCGCCAAATTTTAGAGTGCGAGCCATAAAATTGACGATGTATTAATAGGTAAATACTGTAATCTTTCTGCTCCAAGTCCTAAACATTTCTTTCAATATAAAGATCAACTGGAACTTGAACAAAAAGAAACATTTGAAATGAAAAGATAAATTATTAAGATAAGATGGTCATGAAAATATATCAAGATAGTTTTTGTTGAAGGAATAGGGTTAAGGGATGAAGGGTTGTTGAAATTAATTAATCTCACCCGTATCACTTCTGGACAAGCGTAATGCGGGGAACCACAGCTCGTCTCCAGCATGGAGCCCTGCGGTTGCAGGGAAGCCATCCCGAAATCGGCGATCTTGATGTTGTTCTTCTCGTCCAGTAACAGATTTTCCGGTTTCAAATCTCGATGACTAAAAAAGAAAAACGGCCCTTATTAAGAAAATCTACAATAAAAATCCAGTGTTAAATTAATTAATAAACAAATAAACCTCGCTTTATTTATATTATGAGAACCACGCCACCTGCAGCCATGGTTCTAGACCTCACACCACTTCATATTCTGATAGTGGGGGAGGCAAGACTGGCACTCTATAGGCTGCAATTATCATCGGTCAACGTAAGAGTTGATACCCCACACAGAAGACTCTTGACAGACATAGAGGGACCTTCCTGCAAATGAGGTCGGATCATATGGTAGTCAGATATCTTGAAAATTCACTCTTCAAAGTCACTATTCCAGACCGCAACGAATGGAACGGCTTTAGGGAAGATATACACAAACAAAGTGTGATCTGGTACACGGACGGTTCTAAATCAACCACAGGTACTGGATCAGGAATCTATAATGAAAACATGAGGACAGGCTATGCTCAACCATTGGGTAGCCTGGCATCAGTCTTTAAAGCAGAAATATTCGCAATCATAGAATGTGCGAGAACCAACATAGAGAAGGACTGTCGAAACAGGCAAATCTATATCATGTCCGATAGCCAGGCGGCACTGTAGGCTCTCCAGAGTCAAAAGACTTCATCCAAACTGGTATTGGAATGCTTTAATACCCTGAATTACCTAGCGAGGCAGAACAAGGTTACGCTTGTCTGGACGCCGGGTCACTCTGGTATTGCGGGTAATGAAAAAGCTGACGAGCTAGCAAAGCAGGGAGCCACCATTTCATTTATGGGACCCGAACCTGCCCTGGGCATAACAAAAAAGTCGAGTCGCCTTGAAGTCAGGAAGTGGACTCGCAACAAACACAAGGAATACTGGGAAAACAGACCAGGCCTTAACCATAGTAAGGCTCTTATAAAAGGGCCTAACTCAAGCCAAGCTGCAGGACTACTAACATTGAGTAGGGTACAGCTGAAAACAACCATAGGACTGCTCAAAGGCCACATGACTGTTAAAGAGCATCTAAGGAAAACGGCGACACCAACTGTCGCCTCTGTAATACGGCACCGGAAACAGCTATGCACGTTCTGTGCAGGTGCAATGCGCTGGAGAGCAAAAGACGGCTCATATTTGGGAACAGACAAATGGAACCAAATGATTTCCACGCGCAACCTCTGAAGGACCTGCACAAGCTAGTGCAGGGCATCGAGTTCGGAATAGTTGCGTGAGTGTAATAATATTGGGGCAGTACAATAAGTCACCTAGGCTGCAGTGCATCCGGATCCGAAAGGAAGACGGCCCCCACAGGAAAAAAAAAACTCGCTTTGACTAAAGGTGAAAACATAGTAGAGCATCGAGGCTAGCCGTGAAGTAAAAGGCTGATTCGATATTGTTGAGAATTTTCTTAGCTTTCTTGAGATGTAATTTGTAGTTGTATTGTACATGCTAATAAAAAAGTTATTGTTGATAGAATGTGTACGGGAACTTTTGCCGCACCCTGTATGTGCATTTTATTTTAAATGTTTTTATTCATCAGAACTCCTATAATTGGCAACAATACAAGCATTTTTAAATTCAGATCGTAACAGCTGGTGGTAAAACATTAAACCTCCCCTAAAAAGTTACAAAAAAACACATTTTACTGTAATTGCAAAATTTGTGTATAAATCCCGGAATTTATTAATAAAACCCAGAACACCCACATTTTCCCTTATTGCTCCTCGACATCAATAATGATGATGATGAAACCCACCCCGTTTTGGCGAGGGCGCAAATCTTTAAATACAACATTTGCATTCCGGGACGGCGTCGCGGCGCCGACTGAAACGGTCCCATTTCATCTAATCGAAATCCCAAAAGAAAAACTCCAATCTTTAAGAATCGAGATTTTATTCAGTCCGGTCATCGTCCTAAATATTTCTGTCTATAGATATGGATATAAAGCAAGTTTTTTTCCGGTCATCGTCCTAAATATCGCTGCCTATCTCTTGATATAGTTTACATGTATTAAGTCAAGAGATAGACAGAGATATTTAGGATGTTGACTGGAAAAAAAATTGCTGTATATTCATATTAACCCATTAAGCGCCATTGATGCATACACGCAACATAATTAATTTTTTTAAACTAAATTACGAAATAAGTTACTTTATTATTATATTATTTGATCTGACTTAAAAATGTAAAGTTTTTATTATTTAAATATTTTTATCATTACTCATTTCAAAAAATATGTTCGTGCATTTCTAACTTCACAATATTCCAGTGTTTTATACGCGTGGCGCATGAAGTAAAATTTCGAGTTTAGAAAAGCCCCGTGAAAATTTGTCGAGGGTCGCTAGCGCGACCCTCGACAAATTTTCTACGCGGGGCTTTTCTAAACTCGAAATTTTACTTCATGCTTAGTCTGGGAGTGGAAACATTATTCTAAACTTCATATTGCACGTTTTTATATAAAATCGACGATTGCCTAAAGATTTACAGAGTATACGTTATGTTTATTTAAAAGAAAAATTCACAATATGTAATACAATAAGTCATTCGTAATAATCATAAAAAGAAGTACAAACTTTTACCTAAAATCAATTTTTAGAGTTAACTCTATAATTGCTCGGCCGTTAATGGGTTAATTTAAAAACTACACATTTTATTATTCTAAACTTCATATTGCACGTTTTTATATAAAATCGACGATTGCCTAAAGATTTACAGAGTATACGTTATGTTTATTTAAAAGAAAAATTCACAATATGTAATACAATAAGTCATTCATAAAAATCATAAAAAGAAGTACAAAATTTTACCTAAAATCAATTTTTAGAGTTAACTCTATAATTGCTCGGCCGTTAATGGGTTAATTTAAAAACTAAACATTTTTTAGACTTTCGCTGTTTTTATAGAATTCAATTTGAAAACTTGTAACAAGTGTTTTTATCAATTCTTTATTGATTAATAGATTATTAATCGCTTTTCAATACACGAGATCCTTTCATTTGTTTCTGATGAGATTGTTAATCGCTTTTTAACACACGATATCCTTCTATTTTTTTCTGCTAATCGTATTTTTGATAAAATGGAGAAAATCTATTTATATTTATTCATTTTGATACTTTGTTGGTAACACAGATTGGTATACAGGTTGCTATATACATGGTTAATACATTTTATTTATAAAAATAATAAACAAAATAACAATGTCCTTTTAAATTCGGATCCGAAAAAAATAGGGTTGTCAGCACAAAGGAAAGAAATCACTCAGCGTAGATACGTATTGAATATAATATATAAAATTACGAAAAAACTATTCGTGAAAATGCAAACAGTGTCTTAATTAATAAGACAATTTAAGACGATAAATATCCATTGTCTTATTAATTAAGACACTGTTTGCATTTTCACGAATAGTTTTTTCGTAATTTTATATATTATGTTTAAAGTGTGCAAACTATAAGAAGCGTAAGCTTATTTTCTCGAATTCAAATAGTTTTGAATTTGAATTTATCTTGTTTGAACGTATTGAATATCTCATTTAACATAATACTGTAATAGACACAAACAAATTCGTGATTAATAACAATGAAACGATTAATTTTAAATAAAAATTCTTTGATGTATGCACTTACAATTTACGACTGCACCTTCCTTACAAACTCCAATGTATTCCATTTTTTAATGAAGAACAACAATCAACTTGTAGCCTAACCAAAAAGATAAATTACAAATGGCGTAGCGTATACATGACAGTTTGTTGTATAGACATCTAGTGCATTTTTAATAAAACAGATTATTTTTACGGTTTCCTGTTAAGAGATTTTTTGGTGATGCCGCCAGCGGTGCCGAAATCCTTGGGTAAACCCAAGGTACGTCGATAGGCGGTATGACAGAATTGAAACTTTCCATGTTTTCCCCTACTCCTTTCACCGCAGGCCCTGGTTCGTGCGAGAGAGAACAATGACGTTGTGTTTGGTTACGTTTTTGAGTCTATCATAGCCTCTCTTTCCGGTGTACTTTTATAGATAGATGTTAAATATTATTTTTTTTATCAACATTGTTACAACATTAAATGTTGTTTTAATGTTGATAAAACATTACTTAAATGTATTCGCTTAGTGGCTATTAACATGTTTTAAATATTCATTTCCCCTTTTCGCACCTTAAATATGTATTTACAATATACAGGGAATTTTTTTTTTTTAAGTACACGTATTCCAAATTCATTTTCTGTAAATCTTTAGATACTCCTTGTTAAAAGTTCAATTTATAGCTTTAAACAAGTGTTTTCCACTCCCAGACTAAGCATGAAGTAAAATTTCGAGTTTAGAAAAGCCCCGTGAAAATTTGTCGAGGGTCGCGCAGCGACCCGAGACAAATTTTCTGGGCTTTTCTAAACTCGAAATTTTACTTCATGCGCCACGCGTATAAAACACTAAAATATTGTGAAATTTATGTATATTCAAATTTCGCCTAAAATCTGTGTTTTATAAGCGTGGCGCATGAAGTAAAATTTCGAGTTTAGAAAAGCCCAGAAAATTTGTCTCGGGTCGCTGCGCGACCCTCGACAAATTTTCACGGGGCTTTTCTAAACTCGAAATTTTACTTCATGCTTAGTCTGGGAGTGGACAACACTCGTTAAAAGCTTCAAATTGAACTCTTTTAAAAATCAATGAATGTCAGAAAATTTACAGCTTATGCATGTTTACCTAGAGTTTACCATTAAGTAACCACATTTAAATTGAGCGCGCATTTGTGACGTAACCGATCGCTACCCCCACTCCGAAATCTTCGATTCTGTCAATCCTTCTTACCGTATACTCGACCGTCCTTGGGGTAAACCGTTTCGTGAATAAGAACTAAAGACATTTAGATGTGCTAGACAAGGAAGAAATTTTGGTCTCGGAATTCCATATATTGTTGACACCCCGTGGGGGTGTAGAACACGAAATTGGAAGTAAGCAGACAGATGTAGAGACGTCTATCTAGTGCATTTTCAGTAAAACAGATTAGCATATTTACAGTTTCCTATTATGATTTTCTAATGGCGCCGCCTACGGCGCCGAAATCCTTGGGTAAACCATCGGTGAGATAGAGCTACAGGTATTTGAACGTGTTAGGCAAGGAAGAACTTTTGGTTTCGCAATTCTATATATTGTTAACACCCCGTGGTCGCTGTATTTAAGAGAGTAACGTAAACTGGCATCCACATTGACGCCTTTAGGCGCCAAATTCAAACTAAACCAATCATATTCTATAATGCTTGACGCGCGTCCTGTTAATTTGATTTAGTTTGAATTTGGCGTATAAAGGCGTCAAGATGGATGCCAGTTTGCGCTACTCTCTTAAACACAGGAACACTAATTTTAAAAATAAAGTGTGTACGCGTGTATTTGTGTTTTCGTTGATTCACAACGCAGTAATTGACATAAGTAAGTAAGTAAAATTTGGAGTTTATTCTGGAAGTGGAAGACACTCGTTACTTCAAAATATGTCACAACTATCAAAATGTTTGTCGCAAGTGTCATAAAGAAAAACAATAACATGACAATCTAATAATATATTTCAAATAATAGTTGTCTGAAATTGACAATAGTCCTAATGTCAGCTGACGCCGATTTGTGTCAAGTTTGATACATTGGACTAAATGTCATTTCAAGTTGACAAGATAGACTAATGTCAAACAAAAGTTGTAGCCAACGAAAAAATAAATCACTTTTACCTAAACACTTTTCACCTCAGCTTTTTTGTTTTTAAAATATAAAAACGAATTAAAATTAATATCGACTTTCTGCAAAAAGTTTGTCTCCAAATATTCATTGAAACAACTACTTCTCGAGCTAATACCCCGACAGATATTGAATTATACAATGAATATTTGCGTTACACGACAGCACTGCTGTTCTATGCATAATTTATATGCAAAATGCAACATCAGGTCAAACTATTCTCTAACCAAACTAAATGAAACAAAAGGAAATTGAAATAAATTGAAAAAAAAAAAATTGAAAAGAAAAAAAGAAATTGAAAACATTTTAGGGAATGAATTTTAATTGTCTTAAGCCATCTACAGACGCGTTTCGAGATTTATCCCTCATCAGTATAGCTTTGCTTTAGACTTTCAATACAAAAATATTAAAATAAAATAAACAGGAAACTTACAGGAATGTCGAAGTGTGTCGTCGAAACAGGTACACAAAACTGGGGCGAGTGAAAATGAAGGAATGTTAATCCTTTACCTATAAATAACATTCCTTCATTTTCACTCGCCCCAGTTTTGTGTACCTGTTTCGACGACACACTTCGACATTCCTGTAAGTTTCCTGTTTATTTTATTTTAATATTTTTGTATTGAAAGTCTAAAGCAAAGCTATACTGATGAGGGATAAATCTCGAAACGCGTCTGTAGATGGCTTAAGACAATTAAAATTCATTCCCTAAAATGTTTTCAATTTCTTTTTTTCTTTTCAATTTTTTTTTTTTTTTTTCAATTTATTTCAATTTCCTTTTGTTTCATTTAGTTTGGTTAGAGAATAGTTTGACCTGATGTTGCATTTTGCATATAAATTATGCATAGAACAGCAGTGCTGTCGTGTAACGCAAATATTCATTGTATAATTCAATATCTGTCGGGGTATTAGCTCGAGAAGTAGTTGTTTCAATGAATATTTGGAGACAAACTTTTTGCAGAAAGTCGATATTAATTTTAATTCGTTTTTATATTTTATAAATATTCTGCAACCTATTGACAAACTCAATTTATCTTTATGATAAATTATCTTTTTTGTTTTTGTTCGATAAACCGAGAAAGATTTGTTTGATATATTTTGCTAATCAACTGTAGCTTAATTATCGTTTCAATCAAACAAAGCTTCAAACAAAAGTTGCAGACTACGATAAAATACAGAACTTCTCAGACTAAGCATGAAGTAAAATTTCGAGTTTGGAAAAGCCCTGAGCAAAATTTGGCCCGGTCGCCCAGCGACCGAGCCAAATTTTGCAGGCTATACTCGAATTTAATTTTTTTTTACACAGCACATTGCAAACATTGTAATTTGACAGTGACAGACGTAATTTTCTGTGTGTATTTGACGTTTTATCTTATACGGTAAATAGTTTAATAATGAAAATAGTGTGTTAATAGGGTTCATTAATAAACGATTGGGAATGCATTAATCTTTTAGATACACGGACAAAGTTTTTACAGAACTAGCTCTCAAAGATTATCTTTAATAAAACTTTTAAAATTTTTAAATAATCCCTTATCAATATAATTCAAGATAAAGCCCTTTTCTTTTTTATGACAATCGAAATCATTATAACTCAAGATAATGCCCTGATTTTTCACTCTTCACTTTTTTTTCCATGTCAATCGATAAATAGGTGCCTTCCACATTATTTACCGGCAGTTATTTATGTATGTCAGGAGCTATTTTCCCACGGGCCCTATCGATTGCCCTTCCGATTAAGCCGGCGGACCCATTGTGGGCTTATTTTTCCTTTCGGCTCGATTCCCTATTAATCAGCCCTTTTTTCCGTATCATTCCGCTGTATGCCAGTGCTCGTGTTTGGGGCCCTTTTCACTGATAAGACGAGGACTTTCTGCGGCTACAAATCATCGAAACGAAAAAAAAAGCGGGTGTAAATAAATCCATTTCCGTTGTACTGAACGAGTGCAAGAAGGGGTAGATAAGGTTTTTTTTTGTCGTCTGGACAGACCGGAAATAATGAGGCTTTATAGAATATGAAAACACGCGTGAATGAAAATGCTTTGTCGATACATTTGCAGGATTTTTTCAATATCGATTCATATAGAAAAAATAGGAATGATGCTAAGGACCTTTCATAACCTCAACACCTCATTTTTGTCTTTATAAATATATATTTAAAAAAATATATATTTGCTGCACACTATTAAATAATATTAAAATTAATTTTAAACTGCGAATAATTCTCTAGATATTTTAAAAAATACAATTTTCTTTACGTGGACCCGGCACATTCACCAAAACTGTTTACTACGAAATAAGACGATGCCTACACTGGTAACGACAGGATCGGCGGCAGCGATCGCGGGATATAATCCTTCAGGCCGGGAAATTAGTTAATTGCTGGATACGAATTCATTTTGAACAAAAAAATGAAATAGATGTCTGCAATTCTTATTGCTGGAGATGAGAAATGAGAAAATGCTGCACTCTGTATACATAATATATGTAAACATATTTTCAAAGCAATTTTTAATAACCCATCGAATAGCGAAAAATATTCATTAGCAAGCCTTTTCGATCTCCTGAATTTGAATCACCCTGTACATCACATCTCTTCCGTAAGTTAAACCTTAATAAAACCTAATCGTTTATAATTACGATTTTAACGATACTTGTTAAATTTTAGTATCTTTTACAAATGCGATCGTTTGAGGATTATTTTCTTCTTCATATTTTCATGTCCAGATACAATCGAGTAATTTATACGCCATCCCAGTGGTGTTCACATTTGCATCCGCCCTCCGGCCAACAGAAGCTCACATCCCGCCATTAATCATCCCCCAAAGCGAATAACAGAAATTGTTGAAACGCAAATTAACCCCATAAATATCTGTTACTGACTGAGCAGCCAGCATTAATAACTGTACATATATTGTAATTAATTTAAATTTACTAAACCACCATATTCTCTTCCATTCAACCATAATCCTCAAAATATAATTTAAATAAAAAAGTAATTTTATAAAAGCGATCATTTTAAACTTGTAACGAGTGTTGTCCACTCGCAGACAAAGCATGAAGTAAAATTTCGAGTTAAGAAAAGCCCCGCGTAGAAAATGTTTACGGGGCTTTTCTAAACTCGAAATTTTATTTCATGCGCCACGCGTAAAACACTGAAATATTGTGAAGTTTAAAATATACTGC
This sequence comes from Philonthus cognatus, assembly GCA_932526585.2. Lineage (NCBI taxonomy): Eukaryota > Metazoa > Arthropoda > Insecta > Coleoptera > Staphylinidae > Philonthus > Philonthus cognatus. The sequence continues at coordinate 140,339,588 of OW052242.1, forward strand.
AAAAGCAGCATTTTAATAATTTCATTCAACCTCTGTACACAAGCCATATAAATAACTATTTTTTCTATGAATTATAAAAATATGTAAGTCATGCTTCACATACTAGTCACAGAAATAACCGTTAAGCCTGCATATCACGGTAACTGTTCTACTTTTCATACTAGTCGCATAAACAACTATTTTTTTCTATGAATTATAAAAATATGTAAACACCAGCGTTCATTCAAATCGAGACAAAAGGGAGAAACGGTTCGGCTCGCGCATAAAATATTCAATGAGTCCGCCCGCGGTGTTCGCGAATCGTGATTTATTCCGCTAGCCAACAGCGGCGATATTTCATACCGGCTGTTAGAAGGCGCTCTTTAAATTTATGCAAAACGGTAATCGGGCCCAGAGCTTAAACAATTTCCACCCCCTAATTAATAACCGGTGGATAAAAACGGGGTGGCGATTTAATTCCGACCGCCGCTATGCATCGATCGATCCGGGGATAAATAAATAACGGGACACTTTCTCAATTATGTCACATAATACGCTATTCCGTAATAGCCACTCGTGTTTTAAAAAGGAAATTAATATTTGACGATGAGTATGTTCAGTTTTATATAAACTCATTAAAATTACATTGCCACTTGTATTCTAAAAAGGAAATGAAAATTAAACAATGCGTACGCAAGAAAATTGAACAATGCGTATGCGTACGTACACTAATTGTTAAATTTAACGTTCATGTTATTCTTAACACCACAGTCTAAGCGCGTTTAGTACTTGATATATATACTTACATTGTAAGGGTAATTAATAACTCATACGTTAAATTTAACATTTCGCGTACGAATCAGGGGGATTCTCTCTAGAATTAGAGTAGTTTTGCTTCCATATAACCAATTATATGTTAAGGGGGTCTTCCGGTATAATTTTTTCAAAAAATCGATTTTGTTTTGTATGAAATCAAAGCTAAACATGTCTAGAATATGTGGGTAAAAGGATATTTTGATCCGGCAAATATTTACGTCGCTACAGGCCTTTGAATGCATCGCCGTCACGAGCGGTATGGGTCGCGCAGGTATAACTTTAATCTCGAATTTCATAAATTTTCATGAGTATGAGTTTTTTGGTCCGCCATATTGGATCCGCCATTTTGAATTTTTCAAATTTGACCTCAGATTCGTATTCAGCGACCCCGAAAACCTAGAAATTGACTACTGTTTGCGAATTTTCCGCCGAATACTTTGAATTACACAGAAAAAATGTTTCGCAAACTTTAAATGCGTTTTTCTCGAAACTACATTTTCCAAAACTGCGAGCATTCTAGCGTTTGAACGGTTCAACCAATTGACTTCGTTCTTTGCTTCCGTTATTGAAAACACTTTTCTTCATGGAATGAACTAACCTCCCGGTGCAATTTGCAATTTTAAAGATTTTTTACAGCCTGTCAAAGTCAAAAAATCGACCGAAAAACACGACTTTTTTTTCAAATGCCCGCCATTTTGTCAAATTTTGAGTTTTTTAAAAATTTCGTAGTTCATTCCATTCTCTGAACTATACTATTCAAGATTTTTTTTTTGATTTTGTTTCTAGGTGACGAATAGCCACCCCTAGGCTGCTCGCAGTTTTGGAACATTTCCGCCGGGCAGCCGTCATATTGGACGCCATTTTGATTTTTTCGACTCGACAAAAATCCCAATTGTAGAGCAAGGATGAATAAAGATTAAAAAAAACCCAGGGCTCTAACTCTTACCAGTTCCCTGGAAAAAAATCTAAAGTTTGGGTCAATTATACCGGAAGGGGGTCTTCCGGTATAATTGACCTAAGCCATCTTATGACGTTGAAAAGTGACAAAAGAAGTTTAAGTGATAATTGAAAGATGGCGCTACGCTATGTTTAAGCCAGAATTGGCAACCGAGCACCTTACCCCTCTTAATTTGGGCCGGTATTCATGAAATTGATCGCACGATCGGTCGCCCGCCAACTGTCAAATTCACATGTTGAATCCTTACCTAAATGACAGATTTCGTAGACCGAATCGTACGACCAATTTCGGGAATACCGGCCCTGGACGTTTTGCCATCTTATATGACGTTGAAAAGTGACTATGAAGTTCAATGGATAATTAAAAGATGGCACTACGCTATGTTTAAGCCTAGTGTCTCTGTATTTAAGAGAGTAGCGCAAACTGGCATCTATCTTGATGCCTTTAGGCGCCAAATTCAAACTAAATCAAATTAACAGGACGCGCGTCAATCATTATAGAATATGATTGGTTTAGTTTGAATTTGGCGCCCAAAGGCGTCAAAATGGATGCCAGTTTATGCTACTCTATTAAATACAGGGACACTATTTAAGCCAGAATTGACAACCGAGTACCTAACCCCCTCTTAAACTATAAACTATTATTTAAAACACTTGGTATTGTTCCACAGTATAATGATACCAAGTAATTTAATTAATGTTGAGTTTTATATGAACTCATTAAAATTACTTCCCAGTAATTACAAAAAAAACACTTGTCGATTAACAAATAATAAACGATCACTTAATCATTCATCGAATTGAAACATCCCATTATTGCGGGTAACGATTTCATTTCCGTAATTAATATCCGCATTTTCTGGATAATTTAGGCTTTCGTCGAGTCGTGAGAGGGGGCTTTACGACTTTCAGCGGCAAACGGCAAACTTTCCGCCTAATCTTAAATTATGAAAAAAGTTGACGACAGTTTCAAGTAATTACACCTCTAGAGGGAGAAACTGTTTTAAATCACCGGAATTAATGGCCTCGGCGCAAAGCTAATGAATATACTAGTAGCTGAGAATACTGTGGAAATAAAAAGGTTTTTTTTTATTCACTAGTGGGTTATAAATACAATAGGAAAGAACACGAAAGAAAAATATATATATATTATTTGCGGTATCATACTGCGCAAGTGTCGAATACGTTTCTAAAACTTTTTAATTTATTTAAAAAAAAGGAATACCTATATTACACGTATTTATTTATTTTATTTATTTATTCTCTCACGGGAAACCCCTTTTACAAAGAATATGTACAAAATAATAACGATAATATATAAAAATTGATAGACCGTATTAACATTAATAACTAAAATTTAATAAATGGTGGTAATAATTACAGCAATTATTGTATATAGAAATAACAAAATCCAAAAACAATAATAACATAAGGAAAACTAGTAATGAAATTGATTTAGTATCCTAAAATATTTTGCATGATACCAAATCTAAAACTCCTTAGAGGACTGTTAAATATATCAAACCATTCACAGTTGTGTTATTATAATAAAAGGCAATTATTATAATAAATTGTTCTACTAGATATATATTTTTTTTTTCACCTAAATCTGCACAATCCACTTTACCGTTTATTAATAAGGTTATAATAATCTACATTTTTTATTTACAACCTAATTTATATGCTATTGTTGTAAAATAAGTGTATATTTGTTGTTAAGAGAAATATTTGGTGTTCAAATAAGTTATAGTTATTAAAATAATTTTCGTTTACATAAAACCAAAAATATACTCAAATACTCGAATTGAACTTGTTTTATACAATAAAACACTTTAAACTTTGTTTGTATAACACTTATTTATTTTTCGTGACTGCAGTTTTAAAGTTTAAAGTGTTTTATTGTTAAATTAACATGTATAACAAAGTAGAAGCCTCCACAATACAAAATTTGTTTTATACAGTTTTTAAACTCACTTAAAATATTTGCTAATATTTGGATATTTTATTTTGTTTTACACAGTTTTTAAACTCACTTAAAATATTTGCTAATATTTGGATATTGTATTTTTGACTTACCAAATTGAATGGCTATGGCAGAAATCCAGTGCTGAGATGATCTGTCTAAAAAATCTCCGGGCCTCTTTTGGTGTTAGTCTTCCCTTCTTCACTAAATAGTCGAACAGTTCTCCTCCAGACACGTGCTCCAAAACGAGATATCTGCAAAATGTAAGTCAAATGATTAGTTAATACTTACATTTGGTGAAATAGTAGGTAGATGTTTTAAATTGTTAGATAATTATTAAGATAAATTCAAATTCAAAACTATTTGAATTCGAGAAAATAAGCTTACGCTTCTTATAGTTTGCACATTTTAAACATAATATATAATATTACGAAACTAACTTAGACTTTATACAAATTATAGGACGTGGAAATCTAGGTTCGATACAACTTGGTAACAATTCACTTTTATATAAGTTACAGACAATTTCGATTCAAAGTTCTTGAATAACAATTGATACAATATAAGATTTTCGTACGAGTTTCTATAAATTGCCATTTTCAAGTTCGATACAAGTATGAAATATTTTATATAAAATGAACGAAAGTTTGAATTGTGAGTAATACGATTTTTTCTGCATCAAATTTAGCTATTCAAAACATTTATAGATCATTTCTAAACACTTTCAAACAAGAGCCTTTGTAATTTATCATTTTGTTTCATCAAATGTTACATAAATAAAGAATAGTAATTTTTTTGTCCTCCGAATTTCTTATTGGCTCCATTAGGTTTACACTTTAACATAACTAGAGCAAATGTTTTGGCGCTGTTCCAAATTCAATTGGTCCTTGAGCATATATATTCTCGAAGCATTTTATTTGTATATTCTACTGGGGAAACCTCCTATAAAATTTTTAACATCCTCTCTTGGTTATTTATGTATAGGATATACAAGGGGTGTGTTAGTAATAAACATAACAATAAAACAGGAATTGTAGCTAGTAACAAGATTTTTAGTGCTTTTATATCACAATTATTTTTCAAATACGTGAAAGAAATAGTTGATAATAATTATAGCTCGGATTTTTAAGCAAATAGCTGATTCTGAAAATGAAAAGCATCAATATGAATTAATAAAATGTGTACGAATTATACAGGCTGTTTCGACAGAATGTATGGGGATCTCAGTTATTTGAAGACATAGAGAGTCGGTTATTTTAGGGCCTAACAATAATCTGAAAACAATGTTGAAATATCTTTTTTTGTTTTCGAAATATTAACAAAAACATTTTTTTTTTGAAAAATCGTTTTTATTGTTTTATTTAAATACTAGTGAATCTGGACATTTAGAACTTTGACAATATACAGCCACTTTTAAATGAGGAATCTAGTAGCATATTTTTCACTATCACATCTAGCGTTATATATTTTTAACTTTACTGTAAATCAGTGGTTTATACGCGTGGCGCATGAAGTAAAATTTCGAGTTTAGAAAAGCCCAGAAAATTTGTCTCGGGTCGCTGCGCGACCCTCGACAAATTTTCACGGGGCTTTTCTAAACTCGAAATTTTACTTCATGCTTAGTCTGGGAGTGGAAAACACTCGCTAGTTTAAAATACATCACAACTGCCAATGGTATTAGCAATAATCCCAACTTTGTTTTATTTACAACCATCAATTCATCAATTTAAGGTCCAGTTACGTCGTATTAGGCTATCCAATGTCATTGACTGTTAGATCTTTAGTTCAGTAATAATTTAGGTGGCTGTAATCAATGTAACTCTTTATATGGTTTTTGTTATTTTTGTTCAGTAATAATTTAGTCGGTTGTAATCAATGTAATTCTTTATATGATTTTTATGTTTTTTGTTATTTTTGTCATATATTACAATATGTATATGTACACTTATGTAATAAAATGGAGATTCCGTTAATAAATAAATAAATAAATAAAATTAATAAACTGTTAAAATATGTATCGTATTAGTATTTTGTCATGAAATCACTATATTGACTGTATTTGATATAGTGATTTAAGTGACTTATAATCATAAAATCACAATAGCCGAAATACAGTCCATAGAGAGACATAATCAGACAAAATCCTAACATAGTCAAAAGACAGTCAATCAAGTTATTTACAATCATAATAGTCAAAACACGGCCAACAAAGATATAATATGACAAAATCCTATGATAGTCCAAATACAGTCAAGCAATGTATTAAGTTTAAAAATGTCACATCAGTATTTCGTTTATAAACAAATACATTTTCTATCAGTACAGTAATAAATCAGCTGCGGTGATATGTAAGCAAATTATGGGTAATAGGAGTTGTAAAGAGTGAGTTACTCAACTGTTTCCAAGGCGCACTTTACAAAAAACAAAAAATTTTACATATAAAATGTACAATTAACTATAAGTTTGGTATATCATTGAATATAAAGCCTCAAAAAGCCTTGTATCCGAATTTTCATGTTGTCCACTCCCAGACTAAGCATGAAGTAAAATTTCGAGTTTAGAAAAGCCCCGCGTAGAAAATTTGTCGAGGGTCGCGCAGCGACCCGAGACAAATTTTCACGGGGCTTTTCTAAACTCGAAATTTTACTTCATGCGCCACGCGCATAAAACACTGAGTAAAGTTAAAAATGTATAACGCTTAGATAATAATAATTAAAAATATTTTTTTCTTTTTACTAATTTAAGTTCAAAATATATAAATAAGGCAGTATATTTTGAAATTCGTGGTAGATCAGTGTTTTATATGCGTGGCGCATGAAGTAAAATTTCGAGTTTAGAAAGTTTCAACCAATTGTTGAGATATTTGAATGCAGCTTACAGAATCTATATTTCTAAGTTAGAGCTGAGCTTTTATTTATTTATTTCATTTATTTACGGAATCTCCTTTTACATAAATTTATAATATTAGTATATTTATATATACAGAGTGGATAACAGAATAATAACAATTGTATTAGACATGTTCATGTTACTCTTACTTTACGCGAGTTAAAATGATAATAATAAAAAATACTAAAGAGTGAATACATTATTTAGAGATAAAATCAACAAATCGGTACAAAGACAAATACATAAACAACTAATAAATTGTACAAATAACATATTGAAATTAATATCAGTAATTGATGAGCAAAATATCACAGTAAAGACTAAATTGTATAATATAATATCGAATTAAAATTATATGAGTTCACAAACTAAGTAATTAAAATTAAGATAAAACATTATTAACAATAGCGGATAAATTGATTCGTTTGAAATTAGCCTTAAATGTTGAAAATGAAGAATGATGTATTAAAAAATGATTGTTATTGTTTAATTCGTTACAGTAACTCATCATTCTGCATATTGGATTAAATTTTGCGTAATTAACTGCATGATAGCGCAAATAAAATAAAAATTTCGATCTATTGGGACCTCTAGCAGGCACATAAAAGTCTAATTGTTTTAATAAGCTTTGGCAGTCTATCTCGCCGTGTATAAGCTTAAATAGAAAACACAAATCATTTATTATTCTTCTATTTTCCAATGAACTGAGACACAACATATTATGCATAGTACTATTGCAGAATTGGTATCTAGTGTTGCCCAGCCTAGCAGAAACTAAGCGCAAAAAGCGACTCTACTTTCTCCAGCTCTGCTGAAAGTACCCTCGTATGAGGAGACCAAACGACAGATGCGTATTCCAAGTGAGGTCTGACCAAAGAAGTATATAATTTAAGTAAAACGGAAACATCAAAATCTTTCGAAAAGCGTCCAATAAAACCAAGGACTCCCAGTGCTTTGTTAGATATGCGTTTAATATGATGGCTAAAGTTTAAATTATAATTAAATATGACACCCAGGTCCTTGATGTTATCAACGCAAAGCAATGCATGATTACATATCGCATAATTAAATTTCATTCTGTTACGGCGATAAAATAAAATTGAGCTGCATTTTTGTAAGTTAAAAAATAATTTGTTAGTTTCACACTACGTGGACAAACTATTCAGATCCAACTGTAATTTGTGTTGGTCATCCAGGCATTTAATAGATTTAAACAATTTCAAGTCATCGGCAAATAAAAGATAATTTCTATATTTAATATACTGGCCAATATCATTAATAAATAGTACAAATAATACTGGTCCGCAATGGGAGCCCTGTGGGACCCCAGAAGTAACACTAATTTCTGTAGATATTGTATTACCTATCTTGACTACCTGTTTTCTATCTGTTAAGTAGCTTATTAACCATTTAAAAATAGTGCCCCCAAAACCGAGAGACGCTAATTTATGTAACAAAATTCGATGATTAACACGGTCGAAAGCCTTGGAGAAGTCCGTATAAATAGCATCAACCTGACAGCCCTTCTCTAAAGCATTCGACAGGTATGTATGGTAGAAAGTAAGATTTGATACAGTTGATCTATTCTTCATAAAACCGTGCTGTTGATCATCAACTATTATATTTTTACAGTTCCACACTATTTGTTGAGAAACTAACAGATCTAATATTTTTGGTATTGTGGATTGCAAAGCTACTCCTCGATAATTTTCAATATTCTCTTTTCTGCCACTTTTAAAAATTGGTGTCAAGTAGCTACTTTTCCAACTTTGAGGGATAATACTGGAAGATAAAGATAGATTAAACAAATCAAGAACTGGTTTAGCTAGAGTATATTTACACTTTTCCAGAAAATAGGCTGGAATCCCATCAGGGCCTGCGCTGCATGATTTATCCAGATTAGACAATGAGTTAAAGACGTCAGTAAGAGTAACATTTACATTGCAAAAATTTATTATTGTCTGATTTTCAAAATTGGGTACCACAAACTGATCATCAATTGTATACGCCGCTGAAAAATATTCAGCAAATAATTGTACTGAATCATTAATTGAGTTTGCAAATTCATCTCGTAAATATAAGTTTTTCGGAAGACTAGATGAATTACGGCACTGATTTACGTGTTTCCAAAAAGACTTAGGATTAATGTTTATATTTGCTTCTATTTTAGCAATATAGGATGTGTACAGTTCATTGTTAAGTCTCTTGCATTTTGACCGTAATTCATTAAAATATACGTAATCAGTTTGAAGAGCAGAACTTTTAAAAACAGCATGAGCTTTCTTTTTTTGTTTAGTTAGTTTAATTAAGTTACTACTAAACCAAACTGGAAAAGTTGAAACTTTTATTAATTTTAATGGTACATACCTTTCAAATGCACTATATACAATGTTATTGAAATTATCAGTAGCAATATTAATATCATTAGTGTTCAAAGCATGAACCCAATCGATATAAGAAAAATAATTATTTAAAGCAAAATAATCTGCACGTTTAAAATCGTGAATCCGAATTTCTGGCATAATAATATATTCAAACTTTTGATTATTTACTTCTAAAATATACGGATAATGGTGTACATCAGAACGGCATAATTGATCAATAGCCTTTGCAATTTCTATATCTTCACCAATGTTTTAAAAAAATTAATCCAAATAATTGCCTCTTTTATTAGGAATTCTATTAATTTGAGTTATATGGTGGTAATTTAACACATTAGATAAAACATAAGCTTGATGTGAAGTATTTTCATTGGCTAAAGTTTTGTTCGATTTAATGCTCCAAACCGCGTTAGGCAAATTATAATCTCCACAAAATAGAAACTTACAGTCATTGAACTTACTACAAATACCATCTAAAGATGTTGCATGATCCTCATAATACGATAGGCTTGCTCCTGGCGGAATATATGTAGAACCAATTATAATGTTTTTAGCTATATTAACAAATAAGTGTTCTACTACTTCAGATGCAACCAAACGCTCGCTATATATATTACGCCGCACCGCAATGAGTACACCACCGCCCCTAGACTTAGCACTGTTTGTCGGAGATCTATCTAATCTATATATTACATACGATTTAAGTTCAAGTTCTGAATCGTGAAAGGATTCGTCTAACCAAGCTTTTGAGTTCTATTCAGTCATTGATTTATTTTTTATAATATCTGAAACAAGATATTACCTACCCACAGCAAAAAAACAAAGAAATAACGTTATATCAACATTGTACTAACATTAAACGTTGTTTTAATGTTAATAAAACATTACTTAAATGGATTTGCTCAGTGGGCTCCTTATAATCTAACGATTTTTCAACCAATTCTTGTATTGGCACGATTTTTCAGAAAAACCAGTTGAAATATTTTAATGCGATCTTCAATATCGTAAATTATGTTTATTTCTAAATAAAACCGTTGTTTTTAAAGTCGATTTATTTATTTTTTTATAATTCTGCAAACAAAATATTACTCTAAAATCCAACGGTTTTTCAAACAATTATCGACTTTTACTCGATTTTTCAGGAAAACCAGTCCAGATAGTTTAACGATTGTAAAAAATATGTATTTGTTAGTTAAATTTGGGATTTTAAAGTTGATTCAATTAACCTTTTTTTTCATAAAATCTCAAATAAAATATCATCTTGAAATTTAATGATTTTTCAACCAATTTTCGACTTTGACATGATGTTTTAGAAAACCCAGTTGAAATATTTTAATGCTGTTCTCAGAATCGTACATTACGTTTATTTCTAAGTAAGCAGTTAATTCAATTATTTGTTTATTTTTCAATAATTCCACAAACAAAATATTACCAAAAAATTCAACGGTTTTTCAACCAAATGTCGAATTTGACTTGATTTTTCAGAAAAACCAGTACGGATATTTCAATGCTATTTTCAATGTTGTACATCATGTTCGTTTCTAAATAAAACTGTTGTTTTTTAAGTTGATTCAATTGCTCCTTTATTCTTTTATGATTCCAAAACAAAATATTACTCTAAAATTTAACGATCTTTCAACCAAATATCGACTTTGTCTCGATTTTTAGATATTTGAGATATTTTAATGATCTCTTCAATGTTGTGAATTATGTTCGTTTCTAAATAAAACTGTTGTTTTGTAAGTTGATTTTTATAATTTTGGTAGGCCATATAGAAAAAAAATTGTAAATTGGGCAAAGTTCCGAAATACAAATTTTCATTCAATTCGGATAACTCCTTCATATTTTGGCCACATTTTTGGCATTTGCGACCACTGTGCACTGTACAGAATGTATCGCCACAATTAAATTTTTAGTTAATAGTAATTATTTTAGTTATCTTCATTAGTTTTAAAAAACATTAAATTCTTAATAAATTCATCGAGAATTGCTTAATTCAGTGCACTTAGTGAGTTTTACTTTTATACATCTACAAAATATGTTTTTACATAATCCACATACTGTTTTAAATCAACAAGTAAACCCACACTTGACAATACGAAATCAATAAACCAATCATAAATTCCACGTAAATATTTCGAATTGCGTCGCGCCTTTAAATCGCATCCGAATTTAAGCCGCGAAATCGAGATCCACATCCCAACAACCGTAGCGAATAACGTGAATAATTAAAGTAGCCAGAATTGATGCGTGCAAAATTCAAATTCGCCGCTCCGAAAGTGATTAAATCAAAACTTTACGTTTGAATAATTAAAGAACGACCGGAAATGCGAATTTATTTCGACCGCATCGGATTAACGCAAAGTAGCGTAATTTTGTTATCGCGACTCCGAGGATTATTATTTACGATGTAAATTAACACAATCTAAAGAGTTTTTTTTTTTAATTAAGGGAATAAAAACTGCGTTTGTTAAATCAAGCGGCGGTAGTGTATAGATCTGTGTCCCTGCTTTATTAAAATAAGTTAGTAGATATACAGAGAGTTTTATGTAACACCGAACATGTTCATCCAATACAATTTGAGACTTTATTTTTTAAGTTATGTGTAAATTGGGTTGCCTATATGACCATTAAAAATTGTAGCCAATTAATCGCAATTAATGCCTCAACTTGTACACACAGGGAGATTTTCTTTCAAGTATACATATCCCAATTACACCGTATATATCGTAAATCTTTAGATACTCGTTGTTAAAAAAAATCAATTTGAAACTTGAAATGAGTGTCTTCCACTCCCAGACTAAGCATGAAGTAAAATTTCGAGTTTAGAAAAGCCTGAAAATTTGGTTTGGTCGCGTAGCGCGAAGCGCGGAGCGGCCAAACCAAATTTTCAGGCTTTTCTAAACTCGAAATTTTACTTCATGCGCCACCGGTACAAAACACTGATGCAATGTAAAGTTTAGCGGTGTGTTTTAAACTTCGTAATATGTCAATGTTTTGTACCGGTGGCGCATGAAGTAAAATTTCGAGTTTAGAAAAGCCTGAAAATTTGGTTTGGCCGCTCCGCGCTTCGCGCTACGCGACCAAACCAAATTTTAAGGCTTTTATAAACTCGAAATTTTACTTCATGCTTAGCCTGGGAGTGGAAAACACTCGTTTAAAGCTTCAAATTAAATTCTTTTAATAAACCTAGCACCGGCAAATGTACAACGTATGGTTATGAATATTTAAATGAAAATTTCTCGTTAGGATAATGTTCGGTGTTACATAAAACTCTCTGTATATTGGTTTATAAAGGGTTTTCCAATAAGAGTGATATGATTTCTTTAAAAAAGAAACACACTTATTGTTAAGGAAATTCAAATGTTTTTTATTTAATGTGAAGTACAATCGATACAATTAAGTTCTAAATAAAACGTCATTCAAATGGCCTCCACGACTTCTTCTGCAGGAACGAATTCGATGAACCCAATTTTCGAGCACTTTTTCCACTAAATCAAGTAGTATGTTATGAATGGCACGTTCAATATTGACTTGTAAAGCTTGAAGAGAGTCTGGTTTATTTCGAAAGACCAATGACTTCAAATAACCCCACAAGAAATAGTCTAATGGTGTTAAATCACAACTTCTTGGAGGCCATTCAATATCACAATTTCTTGAAATAATCGAATCTCCAAACTTTTTTCGCAATAATTCAATTGTTGCATTTGCTGTGTGGCACGTAGCCCCGTCTTGTTGGAACCAAATGTTGTCAAGATCAACTTCTTCCAATTTCAGCCATAAAAACTTGGTTATCATCGATCTATACCGCTCTCCATTGACAGTAACGGTGTTACCATCTTCATTTCGAAAGAAGTATGGACCGATGATTCCACCAGACCAAAAACCACACCAAACTGTCAATTTAGGTGAATGTAATGGTTGTTCTTGAATAATTTGTGGATTTTCTTCGCACTAGAATGGACAGTTTTGTTTATTTACCGCACCACTCAGATGAAAGTGAGCCTCATCGGAGAAGATGATTTTCTTAAAAAAATCGTTATCGTTTTCAAGCTGTTCCAAGGCAAAATCAGCAAATTCACGACGTTTACGGCGGTCCAATGGCTTCAGTTCTTGAGTGAGAACAATTTTATACGAATTCAAACCCAAATCCTTTTTCAAAATCCGCCAGGTTGTGGTTTGACACAGTCCCAATTGTTGAGAACGTCTTGGAATCGACAAATTGCGGTCTTCAGCAACACTTGCCTGAACGGCAGCAATATTTGCATTACTTCGAGCGGTTCTTTGTCTTATTGGCACTTTAACATTATGTAAAGAAAATGTACGCTCACAATTTTCAACAATTCGACGAATAGCGAGCACACTTGGACGATTATTACGACCATAAAATGGCAAAAGCGCACGAAAAGTTGCAATTGGAGAACGATTATTTTGATAATAAAACTGAATAATTTGTAAAAGTCGTTCTTGCGGATATCTCTCCATGATGAAATTGTAAACACTACTGAATGCAATGAAAAATAAATGACAGATCATGACATATTACATATGGCCGAAACGTCACTTCAAGATCATATCATCCCTATTGGAAAACTTAATATAATATATTTTTATTAAGTTGATTGATAAGGCGTATTGAGGTGTTAAAAATCCATATTCACTGTGTATAAATAAAATTCTAAATAACTTTATGATTTTCAAAAAAGTGTGTTTATTTTCACAACAATTGTTAGTAGAGGGAATTAGCCGCTACGGGGCCAGGAAGTAATCCCGAAAGTAATACTGGAAGTAATCCCGGAAGTAAAGCTCGCATCCTGATGAAAGCTCAATTTTACTTTCCATGAAAGCTCCCGGAAAGCTTTTTTATGAAAGATTGACTCTACTTTTCGGAAAAGCTTCCGGAAAGTTTTTTGCTAAAAGGTTGCATCCGGATGAAAGCTCGAGTTTACTTTAACTTACCTGTTTCTGTATAACTGTTAGCTGTTTTATATATAACTAGTACCTGTTTTAAATAGCTGGTTGTGACGCTAATTTTTATTTAAACTACCTGGTTAGAGGGATTTAGCTCTAAAAACACAAAAGGGCTTACCTTTCACAAATGGCCTCCTACCCAGCGTCACTCAGTGGAGACGGGGTGGTTCAAAAGTTAGATTCAATAAGGGCGCCACGTAATTTTAACAAGGCTATTGGCATACCCCCCTCAAGTATAAAATTACGAAAATTAATTAATCTCGCTAACCACAATACTAGGAAGGGACTCTCCAGAATATTACATCATCATTTTCTCAACAAAATGAATATTTATTTCTATGAACCACAAAAAAAACAATAAAACGATCTTTGTTTGTTCCTTTAGAGAAAAATAAGGTAATGAAAAAAAAATAGAACAAAAAAAATACTTTCGCGAGTGCACTCGGAATTACAATTCCAATACAAGTAAATAAAACTCACACGAGATGCTCAACAATAAAACGTTTCCAATAAATCGGTTCTCATACTCAAAAATAAACATAATCTCCCTCATTTAAGCGCAAAAAAAAAGATCAAGTCCTGCATCGTCATTAACCCATTAGCCCAATATTTGAACTTTTAAATCACGACACCGGCGAACGAATACAGCGGAATTCTTACACTCAACTTTCGTTTCAAATCGCCACCCGCGATGACTACCGACGTGAACAAAAAAAACACAAATAACAGAACAGCTTATCTTGTATCCTTCGGCTAAATCCCTCGTTCCCGTCTCCTCGCCCTCTATGGACACGCTGGCCAGAGAATCCACCAAGTGGTTAGGATGGGAATACGGATATCTGCACTGCAGGGGACGTCGCTCACACGGAATTTTCCCAAGACAGCATTCGTACAAAAGCAGTAACCAAACAGGAAAAGAAAACCCTTTAGTAGATGGTTTTGTTCTCTAAAAAGTATCAAACGCAAACAGCAAACAACAACGCTTATCGGTGGTGCACGTGCGCCAAAATGCTAGGTTTAACCAAAAAGTCACGAGAGATGTGCGCAAGACCCGGACGATACGCGACGCGTGCCAATTAACCAAACCGTCCCCTATGCAACCCAATATTCCGCTTTTTAATTACGAAGCGCCAAAATTTAACGTTACATGGTACCTGTTTTAAATAACTGGTACCTGTTTCTTGTATAACTGGTACCCGTTTCTTGTATAACTGGTACCTGTTTCTGTACAACTAGTACTAGTTTTGGTAAAAGGTTGCATCCGGATGAAAGCTCAAGTTTACTTTAACTTACCTGTTTCTGTATAACTGTTAGCTGTTTTCTGTATAATTAGTACCTGTTTTAAATAGCTGGTGCCTGTTTTAAATAACTGGTACCTGTTACTTGTATAACTGGTACCTGTTTCTGTACAACTAGTACTTGTTTCTTGTATAACTGGTGCCTGTTTCTTGTATAACTGGTACCTGTTTCTGTACAACTGGTACTAGTTGTACAGAAACAGATACCAGTTATACAAGAAACAGGTACCAGTTAGTTAAAACAGGTACCAGCTATTTAAAACAGGTACCAGCTATTTAAAACAGGTACCAGCTATTTAAAACAGGTACTAGTTATACAGAAAACAGCTAACAGCTATACAGAAACAGGTAAGTTGAAGTAAACTTGAGCTTTCATCCGGATACGACCTTTTACCAAAAAGCTTTCCGGGAGCTTTTTCGAAAAGTAAAGTTAAGCTTTTATCCAAAAGCTTTCCGGGAGCTTTCATGGAAAGTAAACTTGAGCTTTCATCAGGATGCGAGCTTTACTTCCGGGATTACTTCCTGGCCCCGTATCGGCTAATCCCTTCTACTCGCAAATTGATTGCTTCTTCACGTGAATGAAAGTTTAAACTTTCATTCACCTGAAGAAGGAATACATTTTCGAAACAATTGTTATGAAAATAAACACACTTTTTTTAAAATCATACAGTTATTCAGAATTTTATTTATACAAAGTGTATATTTTTATTTATAACCCATTAATGGCCGAGCAATTATAGAGTTAACTCTAAAAGTTGATTTTAGGTACTTTTTATAATTTCTATGAATGACTTATTGTATTACATACTGTGAATTTTTTTTCAAATATACAAAATGTATACGCTGTTAATGTTTAGGCATTCGTCGATTTTGTCTAAAAACGTGCAATATGAAGTTTAGAACGAGTGTTTCCACTCCCAGACTAAACATGAAGTAAAATTTCGAGTTTAGAAAAGCCTGAAAATTTGGTTTGGTCGCGTAGCGCGAAGCGCGGAGCGGCCAGACCAAATTTTCAGGCTTTTCTAAACTCGAAATTTTACTTCATGCGCCACGCGTATAAAACAATGAAACATTGTGAAGTTAGAAATACACTGCCTTTTTTTTTAAATGAGCAATGATCGAAATATTTAAATAACAAAACGTTACATTTTTCTTCATGCGTTTTCAAATCAGGTCAAATAATATAATATTACAAATTAACTTATTTAGTATTTTAACTAACAAACAATGAATAATACGTGTATGCATCAAAGGCGCTTAATGGGTTAAGTATTTCAAATCTTTGTACAATTTTTGGCATACTCTAATATAGCTATACTCCGTTTTTATTTTTTGTATTGCCCAACTAGATTTGGGATTTATTTTTTATAAATTCTTTGATAATTTGCGTGTCCCTACTATTTATCATGTAATGATATTGATATATGAATGCTATGTTGCAATGGATTAATTATTTCAAAAAAAAAGTGGTAATAAAATGCCAAAAGTAATGTTCCGCTACTTAATTAATCTTTATAATAGGGCAATTGAGCATATGACAACCATGTGGAAAACATAACCTCAAATTTATTTTGAAGGCAAAAGTCAGAATTACAACTAGAGTAACTAACCAAATACCCAACATTATAACAAAACCACCAGATCTCGCTGACCAATAAAAAAAAACAGGCTATATACAGAGAGTTTTATGTAACACCGAACATTATGAATGTTAATTTTCATACAGAGATGTTTTTTCGACACTCGGGTTATTAAAAGAATTCAATTGGAAGCTTTAAACGAGTGTTTTCCACTCCCAGGTTAAGCATGAAGTAAAATTTCGAGTTTAGAAAAGCCTGAAAATTTGGTTTGGTCGCTCCGCGCTTCGCGCTACGCGACCAAACCAAATTTTCAGGCTTTTCTAAACTCGAAATTTTACTTCATGCTTAATCTGGGAGTGGAAAACACTCGTTTCAAGTTTTGAATTGAACTCTTTTAAAAAACGACGATTATCTTAAGATTTAAGCCACATACGCTGTAATTGGAACAATTTATACTGAAATAAGTTTAGGGGTTAATTGCGAATGATTGGCTATAATTTGTAATGGCCATATGCGCAACTCAATTTACACATAACCTAAAAATCAAGGGTGTCAAATCGCATTGAATGCTTTTATTTGACAAATCAAACATACGAAAATGTACACTTCTGTGCAATAAAATTAAGTACAAGTCTTATGCCTATTTTTCACAATATTTTAGTTGTATAATTCGGGTTTGTTTTAATTGCCTAGCCGCAGTTTTAATAAATAATAAAACACCATACCACTTCTTTAGTGCTCCCAACGTTTCTTAACTCTGAAAACAATCTCTTTACTGATGTTCACCAATCGAGCAATTTGTTTAATATAAAAACCATCTTTAATTATAGTTAGGATTCGACTTTTTGAATTGTTGTCTAAATGACGCGGTATTTTGACATTTAAAAATTGACAGATTTACGTAACTAGGAAACTAATCATGTCCGCTTTAAACCATAACATATTTTGTGTACTTAATTTTATTGCACAGAAGTGTACATTGAAACTGTTCGGTGTTACATAAAACTCTCTGTATGTTTATTACTCGTTAATTAAATATCAACACAAGCAGTAAATTAACCTAAAATCTACAACGTGTGCATTTGAGGCGAATTTTCCGGTTTGCGGTTTCTTTTTTTATGTATATAAATATAGGTCGTTTCGTGTTACTTACAAGTACTTCTTGTTCTCGTAGACGTCGGAAAGGCCCAGGACGTGCGGATGATCGATCAACTTCATGATGGCTATTTCCCTTTCGACCTGAAACACCGAAAGGCGGAAGCCCGAGTATTAGCACGGATTTCCATTCTGAAAAAGCTCACAAAAAAATGAAAACGCAATTACCTTCATCAGGACGCTCTCGCTCAGTTTCTCCCTGTTGATTATCTTTATGGCGACTTTCTTTCCGGTCACGCAATGCACGCCGAGCTTCACCAATCCTGAAAAATCAAAACAAGATGATAATTATTAGTTAGCTAACATTCACAGAGATTAGGTTAATTGGAAAGTGCTTAGGTTGGGTAATAGTCACTTGAGTTAGGTTAGGTTAGCTGATGGTTGTGTAGCAGAGGCAGGTAGGATTCGAATCCTTCATGCCCAAAGCAGATGGATTAATCTAAATTATATTTGTATAAACTCGTTTAAAGTAAAAACTTACCTTTACACCAGCAACTGACATTTCGTCTCAATTTTTAAATAACATTTGTTTAAATAATTATTATCAACACAACATAACTAAAAATCAAAATTTTTACAATTCGCCAACATTAAATAATTAAATACCCTAACATTTGTATTTATAATCTATACAATGTTTTCTATGACCGCTGAATTACTAACCAGATGACAGTGCAAACAAAGCAGATGGATTAATGTAATCATTGATTTACTAATCACTGATTCTAGTTGCACCCTACTGGATTAGAATCAGTGATTAGTAAATCAATGATTAGATTAATCCATCTGCTTTGTTTGCACCGTCATCTGGTTAGTAAATCGGCGATCATAGAAAACATAGTTTAGATTATAAATAAAAATGTTAATCTCGACACCCTAAAGGGTAAAAGGGATTTTAAATGATTATATATATATATATATAATAAAAATGTTAGGGTATTTATTTATTTAATGTTGGCGAATTGTAAAAATCTCGATTTTTAGTTATGTTGTGTTGGTAATAATTATTTAAACAAATGTTATTTAAAAATTGAAATGTCAGTTGCTGAGGTAAAGGTGAGTTTTTAACACAAATAAGACAATTAACTTTGTTTGTATAACTGAGGATTTTATTGTGATTATAGTTTCGACAACTTTAACTTGTCATTATCAAACATAACTTTATGTTTGATGACAAGTTAAAGTTGTCGAAACTATAGTCACAATAAAATCTTCAGTTATACAAACAAAGTTAATTGTCTTATTTGTATAAATAATGATGTATAACGAAGTAGAACCTCCACAGTGAACAGGTGAGTTTTTTCTTTAAACGAGTTTATACAAATATAATTTGGACATTTGTAATAACAAAAACCATCAACCATAATATTATTTATTACAAACTTATCCATCACTTGCAAATTCTAATTGTTCTTCAATTAATGTTAATAAGTATGAGGTGCTTTGTTTATTCAATCGAAATCTTTTTCCAAACCTAGTATCATCTACGATATGAAAGTGTTTTTTTATTGATAACTGAAAGTTTAAGTTTTATAATTCTGTGTAACATCAATATTATTCTAAGCATGCTATGCCATCTATCTTAAACTCCAAAGGACGTTTATTGTCGCAAACAGTAAAATATTGTGAAATTTATGTATATTCGAACTTCACTTAAAATCTGTGTATTATACGCGTGGCTCATGAAGTAAAATTTCGAGTTTAGAAAAGCCCCGGAAATTTGTCTCGGGTCGCTGCGCGACCCTCGACAAATTTTCACAGGGCTTTTCTAATCTCGAAATTTTACTTCATGCTTAGTCTGGGAGTGGAAAACACTTGTTTAAAGCTTCAAATTGAACTCTTTTGAAAAACAACGAATGTCAGAAAATTTACAGCTTATGCATGTTTACCTAAAAGAAAAATTCCCCGTATAATTGTGTAATAGAAACTACAGTCTTAACTAAAAAATAGTAATAGTAGATTCTTGATAAATTGAGGATAATACTTTAGTTTTTTTATTTGATTTGAGCATTCCATTTTTGAATTATTGATCGTGTTTTTTTATTGATAACAGAAAGGTAAAGTTTTATAATTCTGTGTATCATCAATATTATTCTAAGCATGCTATGCCATCTATCTTAAACTCCAAAGGACGTTTATTGTCATAAACAGTAAAATATTGTGGAATTTATGTATATTTTAACTTCACTTAAAATCTGTGTTTTATACGCGTGGCGCATGAAGTAAAATTTCGAGTTTAGAAAAGCCCCGTGAAAATTTGTCGAGGGTCGCGCAGCGACCCGAGACAAATTTTCTGGGCTTTTCTAAACTCGAAATTTTACTTCATGCGCCACGCGTATAAAACACTAAAATATTGTGAAATTTATGTATATTCGAACTTTGCTTAAAATCTGTGTTTTATAAGCATGGCGCATGAAGTAAAATTTCGAGTTTAGAAAAGCCCAGGAAATTTGTCTCGGGTCGCTGCGCGACCCTCGACAAATTTTCACGGGGCTTTTCTAAACTCGAAATTTTACTTCATGCTTAGTCCGGGAGTGGAAAACACTCGTTTTAAGCTTAAAATTGAACTTTTTTGATAAACAACGAGTGTCAGAAAATTGACAGCATATGCATGTTTACTTAAAAGAAAAATTCCCTGTATAATTGTATAATAGAAACTACAGTCTTAACTAAATAATAGTAATAGTAGATTCGTAATATTTACGTTGAGGATAATACTTCAGTTCTTTTTATTTGATTTGAGGATTCCATTTTCGAATTATTGATCGTGGTTTTTTATTGATAACAGAAAGTTGAAGTTTTATAATTCTGTGTATCATCAATATTATTCTAAGCATGCTGTGGCATCTATCTTAAACTCCAAAGGACGTTTATTGTCGCTTAATATTAATGATACTAAAGTTACAGCGGTTTTCATTCACTTCGACTATTTACTAACAGGGACGTTCAAGATTGTCTGCGAAAAGTTTTGAATGTATTAGACTTAAACGATTTTGTTTTATATTCCTCTACCGTATCAAAGTTGCGGAACCAGTATTATTATCAATTAATCTGGTGTTTTTCACACTTAGATTTAGATAATTTGATTGTTTAAGGCAGTAGTATTGTTTATAATCAGAAGAATTTCTTAGAACTTTAAAAAAAATAAAACTTGGCGCCCGGCGCATGCACCAAAAGTCGAACGAATTATTACCGAATAAAGAAACATATCGTATGTTCAATAAAAAGATACCTCTAGAGTGGCATGATTTTATTTTCTTTTCTATTTAAGTTTTCTACAGGCTTTAGGAATTGACATAGAAAACGTCAGACATGATAATTATAATATATAATTTCAGAGTTGCTAACCTACAATATTTTCCATGGCACTCTAGAGGTTTTGTTTTATTAAATATACGAAACAAGGAATGTATTAAGTATACATACAAATAATTTTATTAATTTAATAAAACACCCGATAATAAATCATACAGGCAATGTTACTTTTAAGTATGCATATAAATTTGCAATAAACGTTCAGACATTCATTGATATTATAAAAGAGTTCAATTTGAAGCGTCCAACGAGTGTATTCGCTTTTTGATTAAGCATGAAGTAAAATTTCGAGTTTAGAAAAGCCTGAAAAATTAGCTTAGGCGCGTAGCGAAGCGGATTTTTTCATATATATTTTGATTGATTTTAATAATCCTGCACCAAAGTATACACATATTTGTTTGTGCAGGTAACTAATTTCATGTTTCATTCCACTTGCATGCGGACATGTACAATAGGGGGGTAAGTTTTAATATTCCGTGCATATTGCCACTTTAAATTGACACATATATGTATGTGGTCTTATTGATTGCGCGAGCCTTGAAATTAATATAGGACAAAAGAAATACTTTACAACGCTTCAAATAGACATTAATCACATATTTTACTTGATATTAAAATTAACTGTAATAAAATCATAACATGCTCCAAAAATTAATAGATAAATATTAATAATATAAACTTTGATTAAAATAGAAATATTCATCTTATTGGAAATATAAAAAGTGCATTTTGCAATAAGTTGCTAGCTTTATAGGACTTGCTATATTAATTTGATAATACGCATACTGGTTTGAAGCTTAAACAATATTTGCTCATATCTTTTTAGTTTTCAGTGTTAGGATAATATTTTTTGTGGTGCAACTTCTAGGCTATAAGATAAGTAAGAAATTTTGTTGAAATTTCAAGAACACCCCCAGTTGAAGCGAAAAGTTAGGGTGCCAGCCCCTCAACTTCTCGCTTCAACTGGGGGTGTATTTAGCTGGTGCAACTTATGACAATTAGTGGTATCGATAGTGCAACTTTCGTAGAATAGATTTCATACACAAAATATTGAAAAATTTGAATTTGGTGGGCTAGCGTCATTTTAGCCCCACTAAATTTCAAACCGTTGTAACTTTTTTCCCTTGCTGGTGCAACTTTTAATTTTTGCGGTACAACCCTTTATGGTACAATAGTTTTGATTTCAAAATTTTGAAAAGGGGGGACTAAGTTGACAAACCCGTCTAACTTCTTGTATAAAAATAACAATTGCCTATACATTTACAGAGTATGTATCAAGATATGTATACTTAAGAAAAAATCACTGTATATGTAATTAAAGCATCTGTTAATTAGTCTACATAGTGATACTACGCATCGCAGCAGTGTCTAATTAGTGTGCGTTAATTATAGTTATAATATTCCCAAGCCCAGAGACGAAAATTTCTAACGGCACGGACTTTGTAATATCCAAGAAACTTATGTCGTTTCTTATTAGGCTCGGTTAATTTTATAGGTAATGGAGGGTAGGCTTAATAAGGGTCCAATTTACGGGCTTATCGAATAATTGGGTGAAGAGGGAGCATAAATTTGATCGAATCATTGAAAGAGGGATAATTTTATAAAATTGTAATGAAGTAAATTTTGCTAATGCATGCATTTTAATTGATTCTAAATCTAATAAAATAACGTATACACAGATTGTTAATAACAGTGATAATTACAATGTATGTATTATAACAAACTACAACCAATTTTATAGTAAAAGTTAGAAGAAAGAACATATTACATTGTTCTAGTTTATTTATTTTTGGTGAATGCGCCGAGTAATCCGAACCCTTGGGTTTATTTATTCTACAATAAATGTGGAAAGTACACATTATGAAAAGCAGTAACGGAGTGCTTTTTATAATGTGTACTTTCCACATTTATTAATAATAAAATAAGTTTCATCTCGTATTAATATTTTTTTTTTGATTTACGTAAGACGAAACTTAAATAAATTATTAATAAATGTGGAAAGTATACATTATAAAAAGCACTGCGTTGCTGCTTTTCATAATGTGTACTTTCCACATTTATTAATAATTTATTTAAGTTTCATCTCACGTTAATGAATTTTACAAATGTTTATTTCGTCTAATTAAATATTGCGCTTTCAAAATTCCACCAACTTTCTTTGGTATATGAAACTATAATTGTAATCAAATCCGAAAGCAAATTGCTTGAATTTTAGAAGATTTGGTTACATTTTAAATCAGGCCCATAAATTTTGGAAGATTTGGTTACAATTTAAATCAGCGACGAATGAAGTAAAATTTCGAATTTATAGAAGCCTGGTAATTTAGATTGGTCGTTACGATCAGGCTTTTCTAAACTTGAAATTTTACTTTATGCTTAACCAATGATTACAAACGCTCGTTAGAATTGTGTGGGCAGCATAAATGGGGTGCATTTAAAACTCAAGTACATTAAACACTGGTCTTGCGTGGTTTTTAACACGAATATAAATAATTCCTAATTCACTTTTGTAAAAAAAACAAATACCTTCAAATTTAGCATACATTGCAATCATGGGGATGTGTATACTCAAAAGAAAAAAATCCCTATATGTCAATGTATACTATCATTACAAAGAATTTGAATTGTATCTTCAATTTGGTTCTCATTTATTTAATTATCGATATTTGAATTGTATGTTCTTAAGCTAATTTTATAAGTTTGTAAGTATACTTAAAATAATACAAAACATGTGTCTGATTTAATTTTAAATAAATCTCTTAAAACCTCCACAAAATTCATAAATTAGAAACAAAAAGTGTATAACATCTTAATGAAAATATCTAATCATATCAAACGCTGTGGTGTCAAATTAAAAAGCAATTTATACACGAGAGGGATACATTATGTCGCAAAAAAAACGGGGCGCTGTTTTTTTTCCTTCTTGGCCTGTCTTCTCGTTTAATAACAAGTTAGTCGACGGTTATTAGATTCTTATCTCTCCTCTCCGCGGAGTTTGTGCACCAAATTTAATTCCGTTATTTAATCAGGGGACAAGGCACGGGAAGTCGCCGATTTAATGGCGAAATAATTTGTCGTCTAACACTATTATAGCTAACTAAAGATCATAACTAAAAGGATATTCTCTTTAAGAAATAATTCTGTGAAATTTATTATACAGTATACAGTCAACCTATATCAGGTCACGCGATTTTATTTAAGTTTTTTGGTTAGACTGAAACACCGTTATAGCCTTATTTTACTTCACCTACTCTTCAGGAGCCTGCCATGATATCTTGCCGTGGCCCCCTAATGTGGCGTGCCCTCCAATGTGGTGTGCCCCCTCATGTGGCGTGCCCTCCGGCTGAGAAACCCTGATTTAAAACATGATTTAGAGTAGGCCTAGAATTTTAAATTACATTGGCACAACTGACTTTTAACACATAGTTTACCACCTTTATCAGGTCACGCGATTTTGTTTAAGTTTTTTGGTTAGATTGAAACACCATTCAGGAAACCTGTCGCGCCTACCCTGATATCTTACCGCGGCCCCCTAATGTGGCGTGCCTCCCAATGTGGCGTGCCCCCCAATGTGGCGTGCCCCCGGCTGAGAAACCCTGATTTAAAACATGATTTAGAGTAGGCTTTGAATTTCAAATTACATTAACACAACTGGCTTTTAACACATAGTTTACCATAACCTCATATATATTCCTTCATTCAATTAGCATTCTGGGCAACTGCACAAAAAAATGCCGCCTACTCTAAATCATTATTTAGATCCTGGGTCTCCAAACTATCTTCTTCGCGGGCCACAAATACAATTCTACATAATAAAGTCGGCCAAGATCCGATTAATTTTATAAAATTATGAAAAATTTAAGGAACAATTGTTACAATATTTCAAAATATGACATTTACAAAAAAAATTACAAACAATCGCGGGCCGGATTTGGCCCGCGGGCTGTAGTTTGTAGACCACTGATTTAGATGATCGTATGATAAGTGTTATACCTATATTGTAGAACGTTTTTTTTTTGTGAACGTTAAACTGATCGATCAATAAAATTTTGGTTCGTCGCATGAATTATATTAGTCTGTCTGTCTCTCGTATTTTTAGTAAAGTATTTCAAATGTCAGTGTACTCTATCGTGTACAGGTCAAGGCATCTGCACGGCAACCCACCGACCCGGGAATACTTTGTTTGTTTTCATTATTTTTTATTTATTATTTCTATCATACGCACAATCTGATTGTTCGGTAAGTCAAGGAGGATCCACTTCAGATTTTTTTATAGATACAAGTTGTATAAATCTAACATCGAATTCTTATAGGAAATCGAAAAAAATGTTTTTTTTCATTGCGCATTCTCAGCTTGTTTTAATTCAATAATTTTTGCAACATTTTTACAAAAGTCAAATAGTTTTCATGTTTTATCAACTCTCGTAAAAACAAATCACTCGACTCCTCCTCCATATCGCGACAAATTATGCACAATTATGAAACTTTAATGACCGCCCGTGTAATTCCGCCCCTCAGGGACCGGACTCCCATCGGCCCATCGGGGGTTGTTAAAAATTTAGACCCTTCCTTTCCCCAACCCCTCAGGACGCATTAACATCCGCCCTTTTGGAATGATCTAAGGACCCCCCGCCAACCCGCAATCCTCCGGATTATACACATTTTCCGGATCAAATCACCATATTTCACAATATATCTCACGTTACGCGGCATCAAAACCACCCCCTCCCCACCAGAGGGGATGAAGGATGAGCAGTATCTACAAAAACCCCTTGCATTATTGCTTGTATCCACTAGTACAAACGACCCTTATTACGAGAAACATCAAGGGGGTTGTTAAATAACAGATGTTCGTATTGATAATGCGTTTGTAAGTGCATATTTAAATTATTCAGAATGAATTAAGGGCGACGATTGAAAACTGTTTAAGTGCTGTTAATTTCTCACTATTTAATAGATGGATAGATTCCTTAGTGAATAATAAATCGATTGAGGACTATGATAGTTATTCCATGGCAACCCTTTATTTATGTATTTGCTTGCGTGAAATATAGTCTTATGTAAATAAATATCTTCCCCTCGTGATATGTCGACTTGGTGTGTATGTAAATTCCCAAAGGCTACCCTTAAATTTTCAATATTTTATATCAAGTGTGACTAGACTGAAGCCAATATTTTTCTATTTCATAAAAAAAAGTAAATGGCTAGATTTTTTCGATTTAATAGTATTATTTTTTTTAAATAAAAATTCTACATTAAACAAGACACTGTTTTCAATAAAATCGTTACTTTTACTTTCCCTCATATGCAAAACAAAGGGAAAGTATTATCCCGAAAATTTTCAAATAATTTTTGATTTGAAAATTTTCGGGAAAACATTACTTTCTCTTTGATTTACATATGAGGAAAAGTAAAAGTAACAACTGTATTGAAAAAAGTGTCTTGTTTAACCCATTAACGGCCGAGCATTTATAGAGTTAACTCTAAACATTGATTTTAGGTAAAATTCTACACTTCTTTTAATGATTTTTACGAATGACTTATTGTATTACATACTGTGAATTTTTCTTTTAAATATACATAATGTGTATACGCTGTAAATGCAAGGCATTCGTTGATTTTGTATAAAAACGTACAATATAAAGTTTAGAACGAGTATTTCCACTCCCAGACTAAGCATGAAGTAAAATTTCGAGTTTAGAAAAGCCCCGCGTAGAAAATTTGTCGAGGGTCGCGCAGCGACCCGAGACAAATTTTCACGGGGCTTTTCTAAACTCGAAATTTTACTTCATGCGCCACGCGTATAAAACACTGAAATATTGTAAAGTTAGAAATGCACTGAAAACATTTTTTTTTAATGAGTAATAATTGAGATATTTAAATAACAAAATATTTACGTTTTTCTTTATACATTTTCAAGTCAAATCAAATAATATAATATATCAAATTAATTCATTTAGTAATTTAATTAAAAAAAAATAATAATGTTGCGTATATGCATCAATGGCGCTTAATGGGTTAATGTAGTATATTTATTTATACATATAAAAAATTATTTATTTATATATTTATTTATACAAATAAAAATAAGTAGATATATCCATTTTAAAGTCCCCCGAGTTGATTAAGACAATTTTGAAAAATTTCTGTCATTCTGCTCAAGGCCGTAGCTAGAAAAAAAATTCTGGTGGGGTTTTAAAATATTGTTTTTGCTCTTTTACGTATAAAAATTTAACATTTTAAAAATTTCGGGGTTGGGGAAGGGTTGAACCCCCATATCCCCCCCCCCCTGGTTACGGCCTTGTGTGCAAGTGTTTCGATATTAATCGTTTAAAAATAATACAAATTGGCAAACTTGTCAGAGTTTTTCAAACCAAAACGACACGATAAGGTTTTACCAACAGAATATGTCAAACTTGGTTCAATTAAATCTTAAGAAATGTCAATCATTGGTGTTTTATTTTGTTTTTAACATAGGTTTTCACCACGCTATTAAGCGTGACGTAAAATTTTGAGTTTAGAAAAGTCTGAACATTTAGACAAAACAAACAAAATAAAGGTTATTATTCAATATTTCAGTGTTTTATACGCGTGGCGCATGAAGTAAAATTTCGAGTTTAGAAAAGCCCCGTGAAAATTTGTCTCGGGTCGCTGCGCGACCCTCGACAAATTTTCTAGGCGGGGCTTTTCTAAACTCGAAATTTTACTTCATGCTTAGTCTGGGAGTGGACCGTCAAGTTTTTCAACAGGTCGAGATTTTCGAAATTTCAAGATTTTTGTCGATTTATAAAATGTTCATGAGTTTTCGATATTCCTAGATTTTTGTCAATTTAGATTAGGCTTTAAATTAGAAATTAGATTGGCACAACTGACTTTTGTCACATAGTTTACCATAACCTCAAATGTATTTCTTCATTCGATTAGCATTCTGGGCAACCGCACAAAAAATATGCCGTCTACTATAAATCATTATTTAAATGATCGCATGGTAAATGTTATATATTGTACACTACAAACAGAATATGTCAAACTTGGTTCAGTTGAATTTTAAGAAATGTCAATTATTAGTGTTTTATTATATTTTAAACATAGGTTTTCGCCACGTGATTAAGCATGAAGTAGAATTTTGAGGTTAAAAAAGTCTAAACATTTGGACAAAATAAACAAAATAAAGGATAGTATTTTGTAAACTTTACTATATTTCAGTGTTTAATACGCGTGGCGCATGAAGTAAAATTTCGAGTTTAGAAAAGCCCCGTGAAAATTTGTCGAGGGTCGCTTAGCGACCCTCGACAAATTTTCTACGCGGGGCTTTTCTAAACTCGAAATTTTACTTCATGCTTAGTCTAGGAGTAGACCGTCAAGATTTTCAACATGTCGATAATTTCGAAATTTCTAGATTTTTGTCGGTTTATAAAATGTTCATGAAATTTTCGATATTTCTAGATTTTTCTCAATTTATAAAATGTTTCTATAAACTTTTTGGGGTAGAGCGGCGGAATTCAAAAATTATAGAATTTTGAGGTTAAAAAAGTCTGAACATTTGGACAAAATAAACAAAATAAAGGTTAGTATTTTTTAAACTTTACAATATTTCAGTGTTTAATACGCGTGGCGCATGAAGTAAAATTTCGAGTTTAGAAAAGCCCCGTGAAAATTTGTCTCGGGTCGCTGCGCGACCCTCGACAAATTTTCTAGGCGGGGCTTTTCTAAACTCGAAATTTTACTTCATGCTTAGTCTGGGAGTGGACCGTTAAGATTTTCAACTGGTCGAGATTTTCGAAATTTCAAGATTTTTGTCGATTTATAAAACTTTCATGAGATTTTCGATATTCCTAGATTTTTGTCAATTTAGATTAGGCTTTAAATTAGAAATTAGATTGGCACAATTGACTTTTGTCACATAGTTTACCATAACTTCAAATGTATTTCTTCATTCGATTAGTATTTTTTTATTTTTTATTTTTTTATTTAAATACTTGTACATAGACACAGTAAAAGTGTTTAACAATTATTAATAATATAATAAGAACCAGTTTAGCTAAAATAACATTTAGAGCTTAAAAAATAATAACTTAAATAAAATATACCAACATGACAGAAAACAGAACATTAAATTAGTTTTCACTTTTATATAAATAAAATAAAATAATTTAAAACTTTCAAATATATATTGTAAACTCGCTACAATTGTTTCGCCACACTGTGGCTTCTTCAGGCGAAGAAATGATAAATTACATTTGTCAGTACAGGTATATATACAATGTTTATGGGGGGGGTGGGTTTTTCAGCGAAATTTAAATTTAGGAGTGGTGAGTTTGTTAAGTCTAATTGGTCGTTCAAAAGCTGTCCTGTGTATTTTCTTTTATTAATTTCCATGCTCTCCAAGATGTTAAGTTTCCGGCCTTTTTCTTCTCTGTGAAGCACTTTGAAGTTTTCGTCGAAGTGGTGGTTTTCTTCGATGAGGTGGTTGGAGTATGTGGAGTTGGTTTTCCTTTGTTCATAAGAGGTTTTGTGCTCTTTGATTCTTTCTTTGAACGACCTTCCGGTTTGTCCTACATATGTCTTAGGACAGTCTTTGCAATTTAGCAAATAGACTCCACTTTGTTGAGTTATACAGGTTTTATCTTTGTTATTTTTAATTATTTTCCCTATTGTATTGTTTGTTTTGAATGCTACCTTAATATTTATTTTTTCCAACATTTTCGCGACTTTATTGCTTATTTCTCCTGTGTATGTTAGTGATGAATAGTTTTTTATAGATTTGTCTTTGATAATAGGGTAAATAGAATTAATTGTTTAATGTCTTTGTTTTGTTTGTACTATTTTTTCAATTATAGATTTTTTGAAACCGTTTTTGTATGCAATTTGAAAAATAATGTTTAATTCTTTATCATAATTGTGTTGTGCCATTGGGATTGATAGTAACCTATGTACCATACTATGGTAAGCAGCTAATTTGTGTGAGATTGGATGGTTGGATTTATAATTAATCGTTGTGTCTGTATGTGTTGGTTTGTGAAGATCGAAGAAAACCACCACTTCGACGAAAACTTCAAAGTGCTTCACAGAGAAGAAAAAGGCCGGAAACTTAACATCTTGGAGAGCATTGAAATTAATAAAAGAAAATACACAGGACAACTTTTGAACGACCAATTAGACTTAACAAACTCACCACTCCTAAATTTAAATTTCGCTGAACCCCCCCATAAACATTGTATATATACCTGTACTGACAAATGTAATTTATCATTTCTTTGCCTGAAGAAGCCACAGTGTGGCGAAACAATTGTAGCGAGTTTACAATATATATTTGAAAGTTTTAAATTATTTTATTTTATTTATATAAAAGTGAAGATGAACTTTCAACATTTATCAGCCTTATCAATCAATTAAATTAGTTGGTTAAAAATTCAGTTATTGAATAATATGCCTTCTTTACTAGCATTTCTTTTAGTTTATTTTTAAATTCTTTAAAAAAAAACAGTAATCTGTTTAATCTTTGTGGGTAGATTATTGAATAACGTCACACACATATAATACGGGCTTTTCTCATACAGAGATGAGGAATGGGATGGTACAGACAAATCGTTCCGGTAGCGAGTTTCTGCAGATTTGTTATAAGCTGAATTTGAGGCAAACTTAGCTTTGTTCATAAAAACGTACAGACAACATTTATAAATATAAAGCGAATATACCGTCATTATTTCCAGTTCGACAAAAAAAGTGCGACAACTGTCTCTACACTTGGCGTGCATAATTCTTCTGATAATCATCTTCTGAAGAGTAAATAGTCTAAGTGAGTGACTTGGGGACCCTCGTGGGTCAGTGAGTAGAGCTCCTGCTCTTGGGCCAGAGGGTCGTGGGTTCGAATCCCACCGGGGGGTGTCACTTTCTTATGGGGAAATTGGCACCCTCTGGAGCCATGGATGTTGTATGAATGCGTTGTGACGTCCATACGAGTTATATAACGTGTGTATGTGGATAAGTTAATTTAAAAAAAATTCGAAAAATAATAATACAAATAGCTGCTGACTGTATGGCCAAGAGCCGAGGTCACAAAAAAAAAGTGAGTGACTTGATTGACCCCAGAAGATGATACCATAAGACAAATGGCTATGGACATGAGCGTAGTAGAAAGCAATGAGTGATGGGCGGATTACCGAGCTTCTTATTGACAGAATCGCAAAGCCGCTTGATCTTAGTTTTGCACATATTTTGTCTATATGGGTACCCCAATTTAGCGTAGGTGTAATGCTAATTCCTAAAAATGTTTCATTTTTTACTCGCTTAATAGCTTTAGTTTCTAATTTTAAATCAGCAACTATCGGAACGTCTTTGTTTCTTGGGTTATTAAATTGAATATATCCAGTTTTAGATGAGTTTATCATCAAATTGTTCCTGACACACCACGAATAAAATTTGTCAATCGCCTTGTTTGCAAGCTCCTCTGCTATTTCGGGTGATTTATTATTAACACTAATAGAAGTATCATACGCGAATTTACATAATGTTAAATTAGGAATATCATAAAAAATATCGTCTACGTCGTTCATGAATAGAATGAACAAAAATGGTGCGAGGGTAGACCCCTGAGGAGTTCCCATTTCCAGCATTAGTTTATCGGATCCATATAAATGATTTAAGATGTCCTCGTTTTTGCTTTTAAGAACTACTGATTGCGTTTGTTCGGTTAGGAATGACTTAATTAGGCTGTGCGCATTTCCACTTATGCCGTATGCTGAGAGTTTTTTAAAAGTAGAGAATTATTATTATTATTATTATTCTTTATTTACGGAATTCACCTTTTTTACAATTGAAATTAACAACAGTAAAGCAATAAATAACATGTAGGAATAAAATATTGAATTAAAAGATACATATAAATAATTATGATCACTGGTCATTGTATGAAATTTGTCAACTTAATGCGCTTTAATCGGTTTTTAAACTGCGGCAGTGAAGATGTGAATAATAAAAAGTCGTTACTACGCGGCAGTAGGTTTGCGTAACGCATCATACGATCCATGGGATTAAACATCCCATAGTTCGTTGAGTGAAATGCCAATCTAAACAAGGGTTTATGTCTAGACTGAGCATTTCTTGGTATATTGAAATTTAACATCTCCAACAGTTCGCCGCAATTCAAAATCCCATTAACTAATTTAAATAAAAACACAATGTCAAGAAACTTTCTCCTCTCCGCCAACGATTGAATATTTAATCTAATCAGCATCTGGCTATGGCTAAAGATTGAATTAGGGCCATCCAGTCTAAACTGCATAAGTTTTAAAAATTTGCTCTGCACCATTTCAATTTTTTTAATTGCTGTACCAGTGTATGGGGCCCATACTGATGATCCATATTCTAGATGTGGACGTACGAGTGCTAAGTACAATCTCATAACTGTACTCGGACTAAAGTCACCAGTAAACCTTCGAATGAACCCCAACATTGTTAAGCTTTTATTGCAAATCAGGTTAATGTGTTTAGAAAAATTAAGGTTAGATGAGAAAAGCACGCCAAGATCTCTTATTTCAGTAACACGCTCGAGCTGATGGTCACTAATACTGTAATCGAAATTCATAAAATTTCGCCTGCAAAAAGAAATATAAACACATTTCTTCATATTTAAATACAGTTCATTAGCCTCACACCACAACTCAACATTTTGCAAATCCTGCTGCAATGCAAACTGATCATCAGCTTTACTTATATTTTTAAACATTTTTAAATCATCGGCGTAAAGGAGAAACCTACTTGATTTTATCACGCAGCCAATATCGTTAATAAATAACAAAAACAAAATCGGCCCACAATGCGAGCCCTGGGGTACACCCGAAGACACACGAATCGAATTGGATTTATGAGATCCTATTCGGACACGCTGAGTTCTATCCTCTAAATAACTCCTCAACCAAGTAATCACATTTGTACCAATTCCCATCAACTCAAGTTTATGTAGTAATATGGTATGCTGAACCCTATCGAATGCCTTTGAAAAGTCCATATAAATAGAGTCCACTTGGGTCCCTTTTTCTAAGGCATTCGACAAAAAGCACTGATATAACAACAGGTTCGTAACTGTAGATTTACCATTTAAGAAACCGTGTTGCTGGCTACTAATTACGTTAATTGACGCCCATATGAGTTGTTGTGATATGAGGCTATCAAGCATTTTGGGTAAAGCTGATTGGATTGAGATCCCCCTGTAGTTTGATACATCAGACCTGCAACCACTCTTGAAAATTGGCACAATGTAACTACACTTCCAACAATCAGGAAATGTACCAGAAGTTATTGAACGCAAGAACATTGTGTGGACAGGTTTGCTGAGCGTAAATGCACATCTTTTTAGAAAGTATTCAGGTATACCGTCCGGCCCCGCATTGCAGGATTCAGACAAGGCCAACATAAAATCAAAAACTTCTGTTAAAGCAACATTAAAGTTAGAAAGAGATATTAACTCATTCCCGTAGTATGTTGGCAAATTATGAATGGTTTATTAGATCGAAAGCCCTTGTGAGGTCGAAGTAAATGCCTAATGTCTCTTCTTTTTTATCCAAGGCTAGAGATAGATGTAAGTGAATCAAAAATTGAATCTATTGTAGATTTACCTTTTAAAAACCCAGATTGGGAAGAGTTGAGTAGATTGAATTTTAAGAAGTATGACATTAGGCGACCAAGAATACTTTTTTCGAAAATGTTCGCAAAAAAGGAAAGGATTGACACGGGCCTATAATTCTCTACATTGCTTCGATAATTCTTCTTATAAATCGGTACAACAATCGCTTCTTTCAATACAGCTGGGAAAATTCCTTTTTCATAAGCCAGGTTTATTAAGTGTACTAAAGGGCCCGCTATTATCCGTGATATGTCTTTGATTAGAAAACCAGGAATTTCATTCTGGGCAACCGCACAAAAAATATGCCGGCTACTATAAATCATTATTTAAATGATCGCATGGTAAATGTTATATATTGTACATTACAAACAGAATATGCCAAACTTGGTTCAGTTGAATCTTAAGAAATGTCAATTATTAGTGTTTTATTATATTTTAAACATAGGTTTTCGCCACGTGATTAAGCATGAAGTAGAATTTTGAGGTTAAAAAAGTCTAAACATTTGGACAAAATAAACAAAATAAAGGATAGTATTTTGTAAACTTTACAATATTTCAGTGTTTAATACGCGTGGCGCATGAAGTAAAATTTCGAGTTTAGAAAAGCCCCGTGAAAATTTGTCAAATTTGACAAATTTTCTACGCGGGGCTTTTCTAAACTCGAAATTTTACTTCTGGGAGTGGACCGTCAAGATTTTCAACATGTCGATAATTTCGAAATTTCTAGATTTTTGTCGGTTTATAAAATGTTCATGAACATTTGTTCGCGACCCTCGACAAATTTTCTACGCGGGGCTTTTCTAAACTCGAAATTTTACTTCATGCTTAGTCTGGGAGTGGACCGTCAAGATTTTCAACATGTCGATAATTTCGATATTTCTAGATTTTTCTCAATTTATAAAATGTTTCTATAAACTTTTTGGGGTAGAGCGGCAGAATTAAAAAATTATAGATTTTTGAGGTTAAAAAAGTCTGAACATTTGGACAAAATAAACAAAATAAAGGATAGTATTTTTTAAACTTTACAATATTTCACTGTTTAATACGCGTGGCGCATGAAGTAAAATTTCGAGTTTAGAAAAGCCCCGCGAAAATTTGTCTCGGGTCGCTGCGCGACCCTCGACAAATTTTCTACTCGGGGCTTTTCTAAACTCGAAATTTTACTTCATGCTTAGTCTGGCAGTGGACCCTCAAGATTTTCAACAGGTCGAGATTTTCGAAATTTCTAGATTTTTCTCAATTTATAAAATGTTTCTATAAACTTTTTGGGGAAAAGCGGCAGAATTAAAAAATTATTGTTGTATTTTTCAAGCAAAAACTTTATTTTTAATTAGCCAATATTTCGCTGAATTTTTGTCAGCTTTTTTTTTTCGATATTTCTAGATTTTTCTCAATTTATAAAATGTGTCTATAAACTTTTTGGGGTAGAGCGGCAGTATTCAAAAATTATAGAATTTTGAGGTTAAAAAAGTCTAAACATTTGGACAAAATACACAAAATAAAGGATAGTATTTTTTAAACTTTACAACATTTCAGTGTTTTATACGCGTGGCGCATGAAGTAAAATTTCGAGTTTAGAAAAGCCCCGCGAAAATTTGTCTCGGGTCGCTGCGCGACCCTCGACAAATTTTCTACGCGGGGCTTTTCTAAACTCGAAATTTTACTTCATGCTTAGTCTGGGAGTGGACCGTCAAGATTTTCAACATGTCGATAATTTCGAAATTTCTAGATTTTTGTCGGTTTATAAAATGTTCATGAAATTTTCGATATTTCTAGATTTTTCTCAATTTATAAAATGTTTCTATAAACTTTTTGGGGTAGAGCGGCAGAATTAAAAAATTATAGAATTTTGAGGTTAAAAAAGTCTGAACATTTGGACAAAATAAACAAAATAAAGGTTAGTATTTTTTAAACTTTACAATATTTCAGTGTTTAATACGCGTGGCGCATGAAGTAAAATTTCGAGTTTAGAAAAGCCCCGCGAAAATTTGTCTCGGGTCGCTGCGCGACCCTCGACAAATTTTCTACGCGGGGCTTTTCTAAACTCGAAATTTTACTTCATGCTTAGTCTGGGAGTGGACCCTCAAGATTTTCAACAGGTCGAGATTTTCGAAAATTCTAGATTTTTCTCAATTTATAAAATGTTTCTATAAACTTTTTGGGGAAAAGCGGCAGAATTATTAAATTATTGTTGTATTTTTCGAGCAAAAACTTTATTTTTAATTAGCCAATATTTCGCTGAATTTTTGTCAGCTTCTTTAGGGCAAGTTAAAACTAAAATAAATAAATACAATGATATTTTGTTTTGAAGAGATAACATAAGCAAGAACTTGACGGCAAAAAACTACTAAATGTAATTTACAAAATGTTCATGAAATATTCAATATTCAATATTTCAATATATCGACGCCACGCAAATTTCATAATATATCAATTTTAAATACAAAATAATGTGTTATACAAACAAAGGTAAAAGTGTTTTATTGTTAAAAAATTGACAGATTATGATGATAATTGTAATTATCTTTGTTTTTAAATAATAATAATAATAATAATTGATGAAAACTAACGATATGAAATGACATTTTTTAAGTCAACTTATTTTTGTTTCAAAAAATTGTATTCTTGTTGGCAATTGTCTTTTTTTTTCGTTTTTAAAAAATTTCATTTGACTTCTTAGTATTCATCATTTTACAACTTTTCTTAATATTACTTTTTTTTCTACAAAACAGAAAGAAACAAAATCAGATATTGCCAATTGTGGAACGAATGTCTTCCAATCCCAGACTAAGCATGAAGTAAAATTTCGAGTTTAGAAAAGCCTGAAAATTTGGCTCGGGCGCGTAGCGAAGCGGAGCGACCGAGCCAAATTAGGCTTTTCTAAACTCGAAATTTTACTTCATGCGCCACGCGTAAAACCAATGATTTAATGTGAAATGGTCTTTGACTAATTTATAAGTGAAATAAATTTATTATGTCAATTATTAATATTATCAATCGATCTGTCAATGTAATCGGTGATGTCAAAATATTATCTTTTGAATCCTTCTTAACTTTTATCAAAATTGACATTCTCCGTCAATAACACGACAATAAACTTATTACGTCAATTTTCATTTGTTTCGATGATGAAACAAACGAGTGTCTTCCGCTCCCAGACTAAGCATGAAGAAAAATTTCCAGTTTAGAAAAGCCTAAAAATTTGGCTCGGGCGCGTAGCGAAGCGGAGCGACCGAGCCAAATTAGGCTTTTCTAAACTCGAAATTTTACTTCATGCGCCACGCGTCTAAACAATAATTTAATGTGAAATGGTCTTTAACCAGTTTATAAGTAATATAAGTTTATTATGTCAATTTTATTATTAATTGTTTGGGTGAGGAAATAAATTTATTATGTCAATTATCAATAGTTTAGGTGATGGGGAAAGTGCTGCGATGTAGACATCACTATTTTTAATACTATTAATGTTTTTAAATTATTTTTTTTATTTTTAAGAAAAATAGTAATAATTTCCCTCGAGTCTATTTTCGTGTTGACGTCATATATTTTCATGAAATTTTCGATATTTCTAGATTTTTCTCAATTTATAAAATGTTTCTATATACTTTTTGGGGTAGAGCGGCAGTATTCAAAAATTATAGAATTTTAAGGTTAAAAAAGTCTGAACATTTGGACAAAATAAACAAAATAAAGGTTAGTATTTTTTAAACTTTACAATATTTCAGTGTTTAATACGCGTGGCGCATGAAGTAAAATTTCGAGTTTAGAAAAGCCCCGCGAAAATTTGTCTCGGGTCGCTGCGCGACCCTCGACAAATTTTCTACGCGGGGCTTTTCTAAACTCGAAATTTTACTTCATGCTTAGTCTGGGAGTGGACCCTCAAGATTTTCAACAGGTCGAGATTTTTGAAAATTATAGATTTTTCTCAATTTATAAAATGTTTCTATAAACTTTTTGGGGAAAAGCGGCAGAATTATTAAATTATTGTTGTATTTTTCGAGCAAAAACTTTATTTTTAATTAGCCAATATTTCGCTGAATTTTTGTCAGCTTCTTTAGGGCAAGTTAAAACTAAAATAAATAAATACAATGATATTTTGTTTTGAAGAGATAACATAAGCAAGAACTTGACGATAAAAGAATACTAAATGTAATTTACAAAATGTTCATGAAATAGTCAATATTCAATATTTCAATATATCGACGCCACGCAAATTTCATAATATATCAATATTAAATACAAAATAATGTGTTATACAAACAAAGGTAAAAGTGTTTTATTGTTAAAAAATTGACAGATTATGATGATAATTGTAATTATCTTTTTTTTTTTGTTTGGCATAGGTTTTTACCATTCAGCCACTAACGTTGATTTATAATACTATATTAACATATATTTCGACTAATTTGGACGTCACAACACATTCACACACATCCATGGAACCGGAGACGAGTATTTTTCGTTAGAAAAATTACTCGCCTCCGCTGGGAATCGAACCCAGATCACCTCCGTGACCGATTGGCGAAACCAGCGGCTCAACCGCACGGTCACGGCGGGCCTAGTAATTATCTTTGTTTTTAAATAATAATAATAATAATAATTGATGAAAACTAACGATATGAAATGACATTTTTTAAGTCAACTTATTTTTGTTTCAGATAATTGTATTCTTGTTGGCAATTGTCTTTTTTTTTCGTTTTAAACAAATTTCATTTGACTTCTTAATATTCATCATTTTACAACTTTTCTTAATATTACTTTTTTTTTCTACAAAACAGAAACAAACAAAATCAGATATTGACAATTGTGGAACGAATGTCTTCCACTCCCAGACTAAGCATGAAGTAAAATTTCGAGTTTAGAAAAGCCTGAAAATTTGGCTCGGGCGCGTAGCGAAGCGGAGCGACCGAGCCAAATTAGGCTTTTCTAAACTCGAAATTTTACTTCATGCGCCACGCGTATAAACCAATGATTTAATGTGAAATGGTCTTTAACTAATTTATAAGTGGAATAAGTTTATTATGTCAATTTTTTTTTATTTTATTTTATTTATCAACGGAAATCTCCTTTGTACATCAATACACAATTAAAAATAGTGATATAAGATAAACATAATATTACTTTGAAAAACATATAAATAGAGTGAGAAATATAATACAACAAACAAAAATACACTAATTAACAATATCCAGATTAATAAACTGTAAATGGCGTTTGAATACACTATAAGAATTACTAAAAATGTAAAAGTTGGGATACAACATAAGGACATTACAATACCGCATTATACGTGCCACAGGATTATGGGAACCATACAATGTTAGATGGAAGTTTAAACGAAATAAGGGCCTACAACGAACTGGAGTTGTTAAAAAAAAAATTAAAGTTCAACAATGATAATAAAAAACTGCAATTGACATGTCCATTAATCAGTTTGAACTCATAGCATAAGTCAAATGATATTCTTCTATATTCTAAAGATTTTAAATTAAGACAATTTAATATGTGTGACCGACTATAGTCAATGCGTGCGATCCCCATTTTAAAAGATACTAGTAGTAAGAACCTATTCTGAACTTTTTCAATGATTTCAATGTTACAGTTGTGGTAAGGAGACCAAATTGCAGAACAATATTCCAAATGTGGCCTTAGCAAACTGACGTAAAGGGTTTTGAACGTATCCACGCCAAAGTGTTTCGAAAATCTATTAATGAAACCGAGCATAGAAAGAGCTTTACTAGAGATCTTATTCAAATGGGTAACAACATTTAAGCGAGAATCAAATATAATACCCAAATCACGCACTGTCTCGACCAGGGGCAATTTATTATCATTAATTGAATACTCAAACTTGCTATTATTGCTATGGCGACAAAAAGAAATTGACATACATTTTTTCAAATTGAGATGAAGATGATTGCATGCCAATTAGCCAAGTTATATAAATCAGATTGTAAAAGCGCATGATCAGAACTTCTCTCAATTACTTTGAATATTTTAACATCATCAGCAAACATCAGAAATTGACTATTTTTAATATTATGAATCGATCTGTCAATGCAATCAGTGATGTCAAAATATTATCTTTTGAATCCTTTTTAACTTTTATCAAAATTGACATTCTCCATCAATAACACGACAATAAACTTATTACGTCAATTTTCATTTGTTTCGATGATGAAACAAACGAGTGTCTTCCACTCCCAGACTAAGCATGAAGTAAAATTTCGAGTTTAGAAAAGCCTAAAAATTTGGCTCGGGCGCGTAGCGAAGCGGAGCGACCGAGCCAAATTAGGCTTTTCTAAACTCGAAATTTTACTTCATGCGCCACGCGTCTAAACAATGATTTAATGTGAAATGGTCTTTAACCAGGGCCCTGTTTCTCAAAACACTATTAACTATTAATAATAGTAAATGTCATATTAATATGAGTGAAATGTATGAGTACTCGTTTCTCAAATATATTAGTCTATTTTAATAGTTAATAGTTTAATAGTGAAAATTAATGACATATTTTATTGACTAATATCTGTCAAATATTCAGTTCTGTTTCTTAAAATTGAAAGCTATTATAATTGTTCTCATAATAATTGTTTATTTCCATAAGTAGTAATTGACTTGTAAGTTTTTAATTTAATAAAAATGTCTTCAAGTGAAAGTTCTGATGAAGAAGCTGTTATACATATACGAAATGCAAGAGTATATAGAACAAGAATTAATTATGAATTTATGGAAAATTCATATCAATTTAACGAAAGATTTAGAATGCAGGTAGATAAGTTTTATAATTTGGTGGAGATATTACGTCCATATCTTATCAGAGTAACTGAAAGAAGTAGAGCACTTTCACCTAAAATTATTGTTGAGATAGGATTGCATTGGTTGGGTACAAGGGCACAATACCATGCAATTGCAGATATGCATGGCGTATCAAAGGCAAGTGTGTGTCGTGCTGTACACAGTGTCGTTAATTCTGTTGTAGCGACGATCTTTCGACAATATGTTAAATGGCCAGAAAATGTACAAGAGATTGTTCAACGTTTCCATGCAATTGCTGGTATGCCTATGGTTTGCGGATGTGTTGATGGGACATTAATTAATATTGACGCTCCTTCAGATAATGAAGCTGCATATGTAGATCGACATGGTAAACATTCAATAAATACCATGGTAGTTTTTGGACCAAATTTTGAGTTTTTTTATTCATTTGCAAATTGGCCCGGTAGTGTGCATGATGCTCGTGTATTACGAACAAGTGGTTTATACGCTCGCATGGAAAATGGTTGGACACCAATCCCTAATGGGATTATACTTGGCGATAGTGCGTATCCCCTAAAACAATGGCTAATTCCACCAGTAATTAGGAATAACAATGAAGTAGAAGCTCGATTTTTAAGAAGCCACAAGAGTACACGAAGGATAATTGAAAACTCTATAGGTATTTTAAAAGAAAAGTTTCCATGCTTAAATCATTTAAGAGTGAATCCAAGCTTTGCTTGTGATGTCTTCAACTGTTGTGTAACATTACACAATTTTCTAAAGGATAATTTATTTAATGAAATAAATAATTTGCAAGAAAATAACCAGGACGAGGAGCATGGAGAAATAATTGATCCCGATCCCATCCAAATCCAAGCAGAAATTAGACTTCAAGATATTATTAGACACTTTAGAAGATAGTAAAATTGAGTTTTTATTTACTAATTATTCTTATATTTAACAAATAACATGAAAATAAAAAAAATGGGTTCGAAGAATTTCATTAACAAATTTTGAAAATATAATTATTTTGGTAAAATTTCATTAACATATTTTGAATGACTTAGATCTAAATTTCTTTCTTTCTCGAAAATTTCTAATTTAAGTTTATAATTTTGTAATTCCAATTGTTCAATTTTAAGTTCTAATTTTCTTTTGTTTAAACATTTCTCTTCCTCAACATTTTTTCTTTTTGAATTTGTATGAAAAGATTGTCCTAAAACAGTAGTAGTTTAATAAAATTAGTATATGAACTGCATTTATTACAACCTTTGGATGTTGATGGCATTTCTAATGATTTAAACGTTTCTGCTTCATTAGCATTATTAATGCTTTGCACATCATCAACACTTGAGTTATATTCTAATATCAATAACGAGGGATTGTTTTCTTCCGTTAAGGAATCTTCCTTTCCCAATCCAACTACGCCCGGTGATTCTTTTCCTATAATATCCAAGACTAAGTTATCGATATCTGATAACTTAGCTTGGATTCCTCCTCCAGTGCCGGTATGTTTGGCGTTATCAATTTTTTTCTGAATAAAATAAATTGTAAATTGTTATTATTTGTAAAAATTAAGTGCTTACTACTCACCATAGTCGAATTTCTAATGTTTGGCCAAAAAGTGTCTCGAATGTACGTGTAAGGTTTATCACTTTCTGTCATGT
Organism: Philonthus cognatus; assembly: GCA_932526585.2. Lineage (NCBI taxonomy): Eukaryota > Metazoa > Arthropoda > Insecta > Coleoptera > Staphylinidae > Philonthus > Philonthus cognatus. The sequence continues at coordinate 140,381,943 of OW052242.1, forward strand.
TTAAACTCTTCGATATGTTGGCCACATTCTTCCATGTGGTTTGTTTTAATTCTTTTGTAACTTTATCAGAAAAGGCCGCAAACAGAATTGCCTTTTCTTTAAAAATGTCTCTTAAAATTGCAATTTTTGCGCCTTCGTTCTTTTTCATTATTATTTATAATGATTGACATATAAGTGACATCAGTAGACTATTAATAATAGTGGTCCATTTTAAGAGTATTACATTTTTTTTCGAGAAACATGTTATATGAGTACTAATAGTTATTGAACTATTAACTATTAAACTATTAACTATTAACTATTATTTTCGAGAAACAGGGCCCAGTTTATAAGTAATATAAGTTTATTATGTCAATTTTATTATTAATTGTTTGGGTGAGGAAATAAATTTATTATGTCAATTATCAATAGTTTAGGTCAGGGGTCTCCAAACTACGGCCCGAGGGCCACATCCGGCCCGCGGACAGATTTTGTCCGGCCCGCGGAGAGCTAACATACTTGCAAACTCATATTTTTTATAGCAAATTAAATTTAGTTTACTGAAGTATTCTAACTTTAAAGGCTTATTGTTATGGTTTTGGCCCTCGGAACTTACTGGAGTAATCAGTATGGCCCTAAGGCTGGAAAGTTTGGAGACCCAGGGTTTAGGTGATGGGGAAAGTGCTGCGATGTAGACATCACTATTTTTAATACTATTAATGTTTTTAAATTATTATTTTTTTTTTTTTTTGAGAAAAATAGTTATAATTTCCCTCGAGTCTATTTTCGTGTTGACGTCATATATTATTCATCTCCCGTGCTCGAAACCCGGAAATCACAACGGGAGGTCCTCACCTTCATCTCTCACCTTGGGGAGGGCACTCCGACAGAATCACGCCCTTCTTATACATCAACCGGGTTCCAATTTTGTTTGGTGGCGCGTTTAAAATCTCCCCGTGCACGCATTGCAGACCCTTATTTCACTTATTTCGAATCACGTGCGCTGCGTAAATTTCTTTTCGCGGATCGATTTGGAGACAACTTACAGCCCCCTCTATTTATTTTCCTTTACCTCTTTATTATTTTTTCTCACAACCCTCTCTATACTACTTTTTTCATAATCTCCCTTCTCTAGTTTTTTTTCCTTTGCACCTTTACCCTGTTTCCCAGTGCAATTACGTGGTGCTGGATGTGATTAGGTGAGAGAGCAAAAAGGAAAGTAAGGGGGGGTGGAAGAGGGTAATTGCGGTAATTGGGCGCTTTCAGGTGGGTTTGTAGGGTTCGAAAGGGTGGAAGAAACAGCGTGCAGGATGTCTGTATTACAAGGCTTGCATACATTTGCTCCCTAACAGTAGACCTACTGCTAACTACTAGCAGAAAAGACATTATAACATTTATAAGTAGACAATTTTTGTTCCCTAACAGTAGACCTACTGCTAACTACTAGCAGAAAAGACATTATAACATTTATAAGTAGACAATTTTTGTTATGTACAAAAACATGTATAAGTAGACAATTTTTATTGTGTACAAAATAAGTTTGTTTGCAATTTGATTACACTTTGATTTTAGTTTAAGGGGGTCTTCCGGTATAATTTTTTCAAAAAATCAATTTTTTTTTGTATGAAATCAAAGCTAAACATGTCTAGAATATGTGGGTAAAAGGATATTTCGATCCGGCAAATATTTACGTCGCTACAGGCCTTTGAATGCATCGCCGTCCCGAGCGGTATGGGTCGCGCAGGTATAACTTTAATCTCGAATTTCATAAATTTTGATGAGTATGAGTTTTTTGGTCCGCCGTATTGGATCCGCCATTTTGAATTTTTCAAATTTGACCTCAGATTCGTATTCAGCGACCCCGAAAACCTAGAAATTGACTACTGTTTGCGAATTTTCCGCCGAATACTTTGAATTACACAGAAAAAATGTTTCGCAAACTTTAAACGCGTTTTTCTCGAAAATACATTTTTCAAAACTGCGAGCATTCTAGCGTTTGAACGGTTCAACCAATTGACTTCGTTCTTTGCTTCCGTTATTGAAAACACTTTTCTTCATGGAATGAACTAACCTCCCGGTGCAGTTTGCAATTTTAAAGATTTTTTACAGCCTGTCAAAGTCAAAAAATCGACCGAAAAACACGACTTTTTTTTCAAATGCCCGCCATTTTGTCAAATTTTGAGTTTTTTCAAAATTTCGTAGTTCATTCCATTCTCTGAACTATACTCTTCAAGAAACTGAGCTGATTTTGTTTCTAGGTGACGAATAGCGACCCCTAGGCTGCTCGCAGTTTTGGATCATTTCCGCCGGGCAGCCGTCATATTGGACGCCATTTTGATTTTTTCGACTCGACAAAAATCCCAATTGTAGAGTAAGGATGAATAAAGATTTAAAAACCCCAGGTCTCTAACTCTTACCAGTTCCCTGGAAAAAAAATCCAAAGTTTGGTATATTGACCCAAACTTTGGATTTTTTTTCCAGGGAACTGGAAAGAGTTAGGGACCTGGGGTTTTTAAATCTTTATTCATCCTTGCTCTACAATTGGGGCAGCCGTCATATTGGACCCCATTTTGATTTTTTCGACTCGACAAAAATTCCAATTGTAGAGCAAGGATGAATAAAGATTTAAAAACCCCAGGTCCCTAACTCTTACCAGTTCCCTGGAAAAAAAATCCAAAGTTTGGTATATTGACCCAAACTTTGGATTTTTTTTCCAGGGAACTGGTAAGAGTTAGGGACCTGGGGTTTTTAAATCTTTATTCATCCTTGCTCTACAATTGGGGCAGCCGTCATATTGGACCCCATTTTGATTTTTTCGACTCGATAAAAATCCCAATTGTAGAGCAAGGATGAATAAAGATTTAAAAACCCCAGGTCTCTAACTCTTACCAGTTCCCTGGAAAAAAAATCCAAAGTTTGGGTCAATTATACCGGAAGACCCCCTTACGGTCAGAAATTTACGGGTTATTTGGCCATAAGAACGAACAACGACTAATCTTCCACAATAATGAAAATAGAGCATTAAAACTTATACATACTCTACATTGAAACTTTGCGAATAAATTGATAGTATTTTGTTTTTAATGTTTCTTAGATTAAATATAAATTAACTCTTACCAGTTCCCTGGAAAAAAAATCCAAAGTTTGGGTCAATTATACCGGAAGACCCCCTTACGGTCAGATATTTACGGGTTATTTGGCCATAAGAACGAACAACGACTAATCTTCCACAATAATGAAAATAGAGCATTAAAACTTATATATACTCTACATTGAAACTTTGCGAATAAATTGATAGTAATTTTTTTTTTTTGAATGTTTCTTAGATTAAATATAAATTAAATTATGGAACCCTGTTAAATGATTACATAAATCCGTGTATTACTTCCATAGGAAACATTATTTCTTCCTTATATTGCTTTAATTTGTTAAAGTAATTATTACAAACAGGTTGTATTAAATAGATTGATAAAAAAAAATATAAACAAAATTAATCGTTGCTTAAAAATCTCCATAAGAGCAATGTCAATTTTTATTATACTTTCAATAAATAGGAGGCGCCATAGTGCCTTTTCAGTAATATTAAAAACATAGGAAACGTATTACTTTTAAAAACACTTTATTGTACTCGCGACAATTGTTTCGCCAAACTGTGGCTTCTTCAGGCAAAGAATAAGAAGTGAAAGTAATAAAATCTTTGATTTGGTTGGCGTTCACTTTGTGGTACATCTTTATAAAATAATATTAAAACACTTAACTTTGTTTTACCACTTTAATTAACTTTTTACAGTGACTATAGTTTCGACTACAAGCTAGTAAAGTGGTAAAACAAAGTTAAGTGTTTTAATATTATTTTAGACTCAGTTTGATAATGACTAGCTTGTAGTCGAAACTATAGTCACTGTAAAAAGTTAATTAAAGTGGTAAAACAAAGTTAAGTGTTTTAATATTATTTTGAAAGTAATAAGTTTTTTCTTTAAACTAAAATCCAAGTAAAAATACCTTTCAACTATTATCTGCCTCAACAAATAAATTTGATACTAAATTCAACGTTCTTGATACCAATGTTGAATGGTATTAGGATATGTGAGAAGATGTGTAATTTATGGTGTGATTATTTTGTAATTAATTATAATTGCTCACCGGTTTGGCCTTTTCCGAGTGTCTTCTCGAGCCTGTAAGGGCCCACGTACTGGTGGACCTCCGGCGAGGGGTTGGCGGCGTCCTTCTGCATTTCGGCGAATTCTCAGAGGAGCCCGCTCACATGTCAAAAGCTTTTCACTTTCTCGTTCAGACAACGTTGCACACTGTTTACCAGGAACGCGTACATTCTTTAAAAAGAACGCACAGTGTTCTGTAATATACCCTCTTTCATACCTAAGCCACACACAAGACCAAAGAAAACGGAACCCGATCATGTATCCACTTCAAAACAAAGACTTTACAAATAATTTTAATAGATCTATGGGTTTCTTAAATGATCGATAAATAGTGGAAAAATAGATTCATTTAGGAAATCAATAACTTTATGTATAAAATGGATCTAAATCTATTTAGAAAATGGTCGAAAAGAAAGTGTAAACAGATTCCACCAAATTATATAGGTGAACTACTTATTTGCTAAATGTGCCTATCCTCATCAAATTTTCATCGTTTCTATTCCACACTTTTTTGTATACATATACTAACTGATGTGAACCTAGAATGTAACCATTTTATGAGTACTGTAAAACACTGTTTAGATGCTTCTTGTCCAATTGTAAATGTAAACAAGGTTAGAAACAAGGGTAATTTTAAACTCTTCTACAATCAGAGCTGGGCAGGATTCGAATCGTTCAGGATTCGATTCCCGAATTCGAATCCTTTTAAAGGATTCAAAAGAGGTATTCGAATACTTTAGTAAAAACGGATTCGTGATCCGGATTCGTTACATTTTTTCAAAAGGATTCGTATTCGAATCCGGACGTAGATGATTCGAATCCTTATAAAAGGATTCGAATCCTTATAAAAGGAATCGAATTCTTGTAAAAGGATTCGAATCCTTATAAAAGGAATCGAATCCTTATAAAAGGATTCGAGTCCTCATACACGGATTCAAATCCTCCCAAATAATTCGAATCATCGCTATTAAGGCTGGGATTCGAATTCGATTAATTCAAATGGTTAAATATTCTAATATGAATATTTAAATCACTAAATTATTCATATTTGAATATAAATATTTAAATTTTCGAATAATTCAAATATTTGTGAATGCATATTTGGTTACTTAACCATGAAAAATTTCCAACCTTAATAGTATATTTTTAACTTGACTTGAAATCAGTGTTTTATACGCGTGGCGCATGAAGTAAAATTTCGAGTTTAGAAAAGCCCCGTGAAAATTTGTCGAGGGTCGCTGCGCGACCCTCGACAAATTTTCTACGCGGGGCTTTTCTAAACTCGAAATTTTACTTCATGCTTAGTCTGGGAGTGGACAACACTCGTTCTTAGAAGTTCCCAATTGAAGGATCACTCTAGATTACTAAGTTTATTACCATTTTACAAAGGCTACAGCTCGAAGGACCAATCATGGTCTTCGGAGACCGAAGGACTACAGGGAATCGAAGTTTTTTTACAACAAAACAACGAATATCTGAAGGTTTACAGCATGGTTAGGAAAGAAAACATCTAATTTTGAAAAAATATCGAAGTTTGGTTGGTTTTCAGTGCATATTTAACTTCACTTTAAATCAGTGTTTTATACGCGTGGCGCATGAAGTAAAATTTCAAGTTTAGAAAAGCCCCGCGAAAATTTGTCTCGGGTCGCTGCGCGACCCGAGACAAATTTTCTAAGCGGGGCTTTTCTAAACTCGAAATTTTACTTCATGCTTAGTCTGGGAGTGAACAACACTCGTTTGAACTTTAAATTTAACTCTTTTAAAAAATCGACTATGTAATATAATAAATCATTCATTGAAATCATAGAAAAAGATGCAAAATTTTACTTAAAATTAAGTTTTAGAATTAACTTTGTAATTTGCTCGGCTCTTAATGGGTGAATATTCTATTCCTGGAAACCGTATTTATTTAATATTAAAGTTGCATTTAATACAACAACAAACTGTAAATAAATCTAGAAATATCGAAAATCTCGACATGTAGAAAATCTTGACGGTCCACTCCCACAGCTTATGCTACCACAAAGATGGCAGCCGACGAAGGTGCTTCTGAAACTCTGTGTGGTAAATGCAGATCTAAAGTAGTTGATTTTACTAAATGTGATATCTGCGACCTGTGTTTCCATCCATCCTGTTTAAAGGAACACATGAAAGCTGCATTAAAAGGGAAATGTCCCACAAGGAAAAACTCAGAAAGGGATATTGCCGGTGAGTGCACTTTACCTGTAATATCGTCCGACAATGCATATTATCTTAAACGTGAAAACGATACTGTACGTCATCTTATTAGAGAAATTGAACATAAAAATAAGATCCTCGTTGATCACGTTGAATTACTCAAGGAGAAAATTGATTTACTTGAAAATCAACAAATCCTAACCCATTCGCCTAAACTGCAGGTTTCTGAAATTAAAAATACCGAACGAGTAATTTCTAATGTTAATAACAAATCACAGGTGTCTCACACTTCAAACAAGACATCTGCAAACCAAAATGATAAACATGCACCTGGCGAGGCATTGATTTCAATGAAAAATCACCAGATGTCAGATATATGTCCGAGCAATCCAAAGCCTGCAAATTTAAATCGAAATCGAATTAATTCCGTAGAACACGGAAAAACTGACATTCTACAATCGGTGCCTGATAAGAGCGGAGTCGATTCCCATCGCTCGCGCCTCAAAACCAATAAAAACAAACACCGAGTTATTTGCACTGGTAGCAACACAAAAACATCTTTTACTGCTGAAACAAAAAAGGCATGGATCTTTATTGGGAACGCTCATAAATCAACTAATGTCAATGATATTCACGATCATGTGGCAAATTTAATTAATAAAACAGACTTCATTTGTGAAAAACTTGATACAATTTCTACAAATAAATCTAGTTTCAAGTTAGGTATATAGGTAAGAGACACCAAAAAACTGCAATCCCACAAAACGTCTAAACAAATTAAATTAAAATTATTATTCTTAAATTTACGCTCTATTAGAAACAAAATTTTGGAAATAGAAGCACATATTATTAATGAAAACATCCCATTTAATCTTATTGCTATTCAAGAACACTGGTTACAAAAATTTGAGATGGACTCACTAGTTATTACTAACTATAAGGTAGCTGATAGTTTCTGTCGATCAACACCATATGGAGGCTCCGCAATCCTTGCAAATCAAATAGAAACCAATCAGAATGTGCTGGATAATTTAAAAATATTTAGTATTGAACATGTCTGCGAGTTATCAATGACAAAGCTATATCTGAATAATATAATCATCATCAATGTTTATCGTCCACCATCAGGTGATTATAACAGATTTATTGAAAATGTGGAACTTCTGTTAAACAGTAATTGTATTAAAACCTGCAAAATCATCATAGGGGGTGATTTTAACGTGCATTTTAATTCAACTTACGATAATCAAGCGATTTTACTTACTGGACTTATGAAAAGCCATGGACTTACTTCTATAGTATCATTCAATACACGAAATACTAATCAATTGGACAATGTCTTTACAAACGTCGCTGTCGACGACATTTATGTATACCCAGTACACTGGGGACTAGCTGATCATACAGGAATAGGAATTGAAGTGACCTGTAACCTAAACCACGATACAACTACACAAAAAATGCACGTTAGACCAATCACACAAATCGGCAAATTTCACTTATATCAAATGGTAGAGGCGTATAAATGGGATTTTCTGGATAATGGAAGATTGTCAGTTTCCGAAAAATGTAATTCATTTTTAAAACAAATAACGACTGCAATGGAATCTGCTTTTCCGATTAAATCGTATGTGATGAAACCAAAGTCGCTATCAATAAATTGGTTCAACAAAAACCTTCAAGATCTTAGGCAAACGCTGCAGTTCCTAGATGAAGTTCACCAACGAAATCCTAGCAGTGCTTATGTAAATTGTGAAATCAAGCGATTACGGAAAGTGTATAGTGCTCAACTGAAACAAGCTAAAATTAGTGCAACAGACAATTTCATTCGGTCATCTGGTTGCAGTCCCAAAGCGATGTGGCAAATTGTAAATTCGTACAGACCTCAAACTCAACATAGTATCTGTGATATTGAACCCTGTGAATTTAATATTTTTTTCACTGCTGTAGCGGAAAACATTGTGTCAGCAATTCCAAAATGTGGAACTGATCCATTGTCATATTTTAACAATATTAACATGTCGTGTTCAGTCCCTGTTTTTAATTTTAAATATGTGTCGGAAGCGAAGCTTCGAAATTTAATTGTAAATCTAAAAAAATCAAAAGCAAAAGACATTTATGGTCTGTCACTAGACATTGTTATCTGCATCAAGGACCTTATAATTCCTCCTCTTTGCAAACTATTGAATAATTGTATCAAAAGCAACATTTTTCCAGACTGCCTAAAGACTGCTAAGGTTATTCCCATTCTCAAAAATGGCAATAAAAATAATCCAGATAATTATCGTCCTATTGCTCTATTGCCAATAATATCGAAAGTATTTGAGAAGATTATGCACGATCAACTGTCTGAGCATTTCGATAAGCATAACTTATTTCATGACTCACAGTATGGATTTAGAACTGGACGGTCTACGGCACATGCAATCGAGGATTTATTAGGTACTTGTATGAACAGTATGGATGAAAAGAAGTACCAGAATGTAACGTTCTTAGACCTGTCGAAGGCTTTCGATTGTGTATCTCATACTATTTTGCTGAGAAAGCTATATATGTACAATATCCATCCCGAAAGCTGCAGGTTATTATTATCATATTTGTCAGGCAGAAAGCAATGTGTATCAATAAATGGTCGAACATCTGATCATCTTGATACACAAATTGGGGTGCCCCAGGGTTCCATTTTGGGGCCACTATTATTTTTAATATTTTTTAACGATTTTCCCCATTGTTTTACTGACAGTAAAGTCGTGTTATATGCCGATGACTCCACCATATTAACATCTGATGATAATCTGCAGACAACTCTACACCTCAGTGAGGATGCACGGTCGAAGGCCAGTAAATGGTTCCAGTCAAACCTACTGAAACTAAATGAATCTAAGACAACTAACCTAATGTTCAGTCTACGGAATCTTGATTTGAATGAGAGCTTACATTTTGGTAGTTCCACTAAATTCTTGGGGGTGTATGTAGACAATAAATTGTTATGGCACGAACATGGGCATAATTTAAGATCAAAATTAAACAAAAATATTTTTCTGCTTCGAAACCTCAGTAATAATATATCTACAACAGTTCTAAGAACCGTATACTTCGCAGTAATTCAAAGTCATATATCATACGGCATTCTATCATGGGGCCATTCCTCCATCAGACATGATATCTTTGCACTCCAGAGACGAGCTGTTCGTATTATTGCTGGGGCTAGTTATACAGCCGATTGCAGAGAAATATTTTCACAATTTAAAATACTTACACTCCCTTGTATTTATATTTACGAATGTTTAATCCATACACACAAACATAAAGATCAATACCTTATGTATGAAGACAGACATACCTATAATACGCGGAATAAAATGAATATATGTCCAGATTATGTACGACTATCCATTACCAGATGCGGCACAAGATATTATGCCAGCAGATTTTATAATCATCTACCAATGCATTATCGTGAACTGGATCTTAGCCATTTTAAGCAGAAAATTAAAACTGTGCTAGTAACATCAGCTTTTTATTCACACGATGAGTTCTTAAATAGCTCAATGCTATAATCAGTTGAACATGTTTCAATTTACTGCTCATATTTTGTAGTGTTTTTATGTATTTAGATATTTAAGTATTATTATCCGTTTTTAGATTTTTTGATATTAATGCATTTTATACTTTTGTATGTTTTTTTTTTTTTTGACTTGTGTAAACATTTTTGTATTGGCACGTAACTAATAAATAAATAAATAAATAAATAAGACTAAGCATGAAGTAAAATTTCGAGTTTAGAAAAGCCCCGCGTAGAAAATTTGTCGAGGGTCGCGCAGCGACCCTCGACAAATTTTCACGGGGCTTTTCTAAACTCGAAATTTTACTTCATGCGCCACGCGTATAAAACACTGATTTAAAGTGAAGTTAAAAACGCACTAAAAACCAACCCAACTTCGATATTTTTTCAAAATTGGATGTTTTTGCAGTAAACCTTCAGATATTCGTTGTTTCCTTGTAAAGAAACTTCGATTCCCTGTAGTCCTTCGGTCTCCGAAGACCATGATTGGTCCTTCGAGCTGTAGCCTTTGTAAAATGGTAATAAACTTATTAATCTAGAGTGATCCTTCAATTTGAAACTTCTAAGAACGAGTGTTGTCCACTCCCAGACTAAGCATGAAGTAAAATTTCGAGTTTAGAAAAGCCCCGTGAAAATTTGTCGAGGGTCGCGCAGCGACCCGAGACAAATTTTCACGGGGCTTTTCTAAACTCGAAATTTTACTTCATGCGCCACGCGTACAAAACACAGATTTAAAATGAAGTTCAATAACACATATATCATTATTAATTAAAATCATTATTTAATCAGATATTTAGTCGGTAAATGAACATTTTTGTTAATAGAAACTGATGGAATAAAATATTACTGGTTGCAAATAATAGATTCAAATTTATTTTTAAAGGATTTGTATCCGTGATTCAAAAATGAGGATTCGAATCTTTGATTCGAATCATATCTTTCACTTACGAATCCTTTATTCGAGTATTCGTGATTCGAATCATATTAGGTGATTCGGATTCGTGATTCGAATCCTGTTTTTGAGGATTCATCCCAGCTCTGTCTACAATCCCGAAATTACTAAATGTAAAGAAATTTTATACTCTTTGTTTTAAAACATTATAATACAGATGCTAAGAAACTTAAATTTATAAGCAAAAGAAATTTTCGAGATTAGTAAATTTAAAATTATTTCAAGCATGGCATCAAAGATAATTTCCTTAAATCACAACTTATACCCCAACAAGCTTACCTCTTTCTTTTATTCACACCCAAACACACACACACACTTTGTGCAATTCCTCCCCCCTTTTTTTTCTCCCCAATTTCACACCATCTCCATTCGGCGCATTTCCCCAGCTGTTTTTCACCGGGCCGTGCGATCCCCGTTTTTCAGGCACATATTTCACCTGCAAAAAGAAAAAAGGAAAAGGAATTAATGCGACTAAATAAAAATGCAGAACACTGAAATAAAAAAAATTACAAAAAAGAGGAATGAAAGGGAAAAATGAGGAGAAACTGAAAATTAAATTAGGAAATGAGCGCATCCACTCCCGGACAATCATTTGTTCTATCTCTCTTTCTCTTTTCTAATAAATTAGACTCTCTTCTCTCTTTCTATCTCTCCCTCTCTCTCTCTTTTTCGTAACAAGTTAGATTCTCTTCCTTCTTTTCACCTCTCTCTCTTTTCTAAAAAGTTAGACTCTCTTCTCTCTTTTTTTATCTCCCTCTCTCTTTTTTTCCTAACAAGTTAGACTCTCTTCCCTCTTTTCACCTCTCTCTCTTTTTTAAAAAGTTAGCCTCTCTTGTCTCTCTCTTTCTCTATATATATATATATATATATATATATCTGCCTTTTCTGACAAAATAAACTATCTTCCCTATTTCTCTCTCTCTCTCTCTCTCTCTCTCTCTATATATATATATATATATATATATATCTGCCTTTTCTGACAAAGTAAACTATCTTCCCTATTTCTATCTCTCTCTATCTACCTTTTCTAACAAGTCTCTATCCATTTCCCTCTTTCTTTCCTGTTCTTTCTATCTCTCACTCTCTTTCCATCTCTCTCTATCTATCTTTTCTAACAAGTCCCTATCCATTTCCCTCTTTGTCTCCTGTTCTTTCTATCTCTCACTCTCTTTTTATCACCCTCTTTTTCTCCCGCTTTCTATCTCTCACTCTCTTTCCTTTCTTCCGTTCATTCTATCTTTCATTCTCCTTCGTTTTGTCTCTGTCTCTCTTTTCTAACGCGAGCAGTGAATTCACTGAATTTATCAACTGGAACGTGGGAATAATTGGATTGGGGAATTTAATAAACACCTCGAACTGAGAGCCGTTCTATTATATAATTTTATCTTATGGATATGACGTACTTTATGCAGTCCGAGTTCTTTGTTTCAGTTATTTCGTATTGTTTTTCACTCTTTATAAATGACTACTTTAGTTAATAATAGAATGGGTAGTTTATTAATTATGATCCATGAAATATAAATATAAATATATAATAATGGACGTAATGCTTCATTAATTATTATCTTTACGGGTTGAAAAAAATGTGATTTGCTTTTCGAATGATTATTTTATTTATAATTAATAATATTTTATCAGTTTTATCTTTCTTAAAGTCTAACAAATAAAAATGAAACCTTGCCAGTTTCACCCTTATTTGTTAGACAAAAATATAAATCTGATAATACCGCGAGCTCTGGCATATATTTGTAACAACGTGGGGGATTGTCCCAAGGTATATGTCTAGACGTAGCCCGTATTGCAGAACATCAGACATGCCTTTAATTTAAGACACCATTCTGAACTTGTACCAATCATGTAATCGAATACCAGCATAACATTAGCAATAAATTTGAAATGTGCATAAATGTAATAAAAGACGTAAATTAAATTTATTAGAAGAATTAGAAAACACTGTTTACTTTGTTTAACCACTGTATTTTGTACTTAATTTGTGACTATAGTTTCGACTATTTGGTAGTCATTATCAAACACTTTTAGTTTGATAATGACTACTAGATAGCCGAAACTATAGTCACAAATTAAGTGCAAAATACAGTGGATAAACAAAGTAAAAGTGTTTTATTTACAAGTGTATTTTAAGATGTACTACGAAGTGAACGCCTACAACACAAAAAACTATATTTTTGTTATCAAATGACCAAATTGAAGATCACAATTCCCTTTAAATTAATATTCAGTCGGGCAGGTGGTGGCCGAGCGGTAACGTCGCGTCGCCAGGCTGTATCGTTCGGCGAGCCACAAACTCGGGTTCGATTCCCGTGCACTGGGATTTATTTGAAAAATAATGTTTCGTCGTGACCCTGGGTGTGGTATAAATGTGTGTGTTTGTCCAAATGAGAATAATTAGCATAAAAATACATAAGAGATATGGCTGTGCCAGGATCATCGATCCCAAAACAAACAAAAAATATTCAGTTATCCTAAAAAAAGTTGTTTGAGTTTTAAAAGCTCAAGACTTGGTTAACGAAATAAATATTTGTTAAATTTATTTACTTGACATTAACATAAGCAGTATGTTTTAAACTTCACAATATTTCACTGTTTACGCGCAAGATTATGTCTTGTACAAGCGCTCAGAGATAGATTAACATAAAAAAGTTATCATATTTTCCCGTTCATTTAAAAAATGTGTCATTCCCTCAAAGAATATATTATTTAAAGCAAAAAAACGAGGGATCGATGGCAACGTGTGTGTATCCACACACGCGCTTTTTTAGAGGGTCCTAACACCCTAATTTTGTAGATTCGAGGTGTGGGGGGGGGGTTAGGGGTCGTAATGGATTTTTTGTTTCCGCGAGCACTTTCCAGCCTAGCAAAAACTTCTAGGGTCGCATCGATTTACCGGTGTCAGTCAGCTGTCTGGCAATAACACGTGTCACTGCTCGTGCTGAATTATTCTGCTATTGTAAGGATTTTTACAGGAATCACGATGGGAAGTTTGCCATTTCTTGTCCGATTTTTTCTTTCGGTACATGAAAGGAACACGATTTATTTCCATAACAAAAATAAATGGTGAAAAATCACTTGTCAGTTTTTTTTTCCCAGAGATAATTTTTACAGAGATAATTTTAGCGAAACTATAAAAAAGAGGTCATATTGTTGGCTTAAAGGAGCCAAGAAAAAACAGAGGGATTTAACACTGTACCGAATGTTTGATTAAAGGGGGAAACTCATTTAGAAGCCGAAAAATTCGAGTAACTTTGGGAGTGGATTGCGGCTAGGAAAATGAATGAAACTATATCATTGTTTTTGCAGCTTATTGGGCATGTATTTAAGTGTAAAACCGTGTAGAAATTTTTTGGAAAATGTTTTATTTTACATGTTTTATTCACATGCGCAAATTTCGAGTTTCGTGTGTAGCGGTTTGCGCCGGCCTCTGTGGAGATTCAGGATCGTGACTAAAACAGAAAAAAAGAATAGGGCCTTACAGTTGACATGACAGCGCATTTCAGAGACCTCATTGTATGTTGAAAAAAAAAATTTTTCGTAAAAAATTTTCGAGTTGAAACAAAAATCACTTTTTTGCGTTTTTTTTTCAACTTATTTTAAAAAAAAAATACTACTTCTGGTTACATTAAACGAAAATAATCAGGTTACCGAAGTAGAGAATTGAATTCTCTATTCAGCCCACGAAATCGCAATGAATTCCGACCAAATCTCTGGTCTCCAAATGTTCCGGCGATTTCCAAAACACAACTTTTCAGGAGAAGCATTTGAAAAAAGGTGAATTTCGGTCAGCGCGCCACAGACGTATTTCAGCCGTCTGACATGGACTCACTAAAATGGATATATATTTGCAAAAAAGTTCCGGATGGCCATACGCTTTTAAGGGTTCATTCTTAAATATATAAGAAGTAAAGCAATAAAAATTTTTTGCTAAAAAATTTTTTTCTAAATGAGTTTGCCCCCTTAACTCACAAAGATTACGATTACGAATGTATTTACCTATCACGCCTCAAATTATTTGTATCTACTACCAATTTCTCTGAGGATCGGGTACGAAGGAAGGATCATTTAATATTTCTTGCTCAGGAATATCTGTCTTCTTTATTATCCGTCCATTTATATGTTCAAATTTTAAAACAATTCTAAACTCAAGGAATTCTTCTTTAAGATTACGATTTTTTAATGTAAATTTTCAGAAGTTCGTGATCTTATTAAAAACGTTCAATTCGAAAACCCTAACGAGTGTTGTCCACTCCCAGACTAAGCATGAAGTAAAATTTCGAGTTTAGAAAAGCCTGGAAATTTGGCTTGGTCGCGTAGCGCAGCGGAGCGACCAAGCCAAATCAGGCTTTTCTAAACTCGAAATTTTACTTCATGCGCCACGCGTATAAAACACTGATTTAAAATGATGCCGGTTGCGTTTTAGGTTAGGACAAGATTAATCACATGTTACGATGTAAATCAACTTTTAATTTGTAGGTTATGTGAAGGGAAATCTGACATTTATATGACAATTCAATTAAGGGGGGAAACTCATTTAGAAGCCGAAAAAATCGAGTAACTTTGGGAGTGGATTGCGGCTAGGAAAATGAATGAAACTATATCATTGTTTTTGCAGCTTATTGGGCATGTATTTAAGTCTAAAACCGTGTAGAAATTTTGGCAATTCAATTAAGGGGGGAAACTCATTTAGAAGTCGAAAAATTCGAGTAACTTTGGGAGTGGATTGCGGCTAGGAAAATTAATGAAACTATATCATTGTTTTTGCAGCTTATTGGGCATGTATTTAAGTGTAAAACCGTTCAGAAATTTTTTGGAAAATATTTTATTTTATTTTATTTACATGCGCAAATTTCGAGTTTCGTGTGTAGCGGTTTGCGCCGGCCTCTGTGGAGATTCAGGATCGTGACTAAAACATAAAAAAAGAATAGGGCCTTACAGTTGACATGGCAGCGCATTTCAGAGACCTCATTGTATGTTGAAAAAAAAATTTTTCGTAAAACATTTTCGAGTTGAAACAAAAATCACTTTTTTGCGTTTTTTTTTCAACTTATTTAAAAAAAAAATACTACTTCTGGTTACATTAAACGAAAATAATCAGGTTACCGAAGTAGAGAATTGAATTCTCTATTCAGCCCACGAAATCGCAATGAATTCCGACCAAATCTCTGGTCTCCAAATGTTCCGGTGATTTCCAAAACACAACTTTTCAGGAGAAGCATTTGAAAAAAGGTGAATTTCGGTCAGCGCGCCACAGACGTATTTCAGCCGTCTGACATGGACTCACTAAAATGGATATATATTTGCAAAAAAGGTCCGGATGGCCATACGCTTTTAAGGGTTCATTCTTAAATATATAAGAAGTAGTTTAAAGCAATAAAATTTTTTTGCTAAAAAAATATTTTCTAAATGAGTTTCCCCCCTTAAGCGTGGCCACCGGCTGTATCTCGGAAACTATGCAAAATGTCATAATAAAAGTGGGAAAGAGAAAACGCTGGAAATAATTCATAAGTTCCAAACTCCGCCGTTAGTTAAATATATATATAGTTAAAATTGGGTAAAATTCAGCGTAGATTACGGTTTGAATAATTTCAATCTAGCTTAATTTGGATGTTTTTGCGAAAAACATGTTTTTGTATTTGACGATAGATGTTAGGCCCTCTAGCAGCGGAGTTTGGAACTTATAAACTATTTCCAGCATTTTCTCTTTCCCACTTTTATTATGACATTTTTTAGCCCAACATACTACGCTGCATAGTTTCTGAGATACAACCGGTGGCCACGCTTAATCAAACACCCGGTATCAGGTTGACAGATATAGAATAACAAAAAAGTAGAGGCCGTTATTTTACGGCCTAAAGTTTCCATTCAGTTACACTTCTATTTATTCGTAAAATTTCGAGTTTTGAAAAGCCTAATTTGGCTCAGTCCACTTCGCTACGCGCCCGAACTAAATTTTCAGGCTTTTCTAAACTCGAAATTTTACTTCGTGCTGAGTCTGGGAGTGGAAGACACTCCTTTGTGTCATCATTGAAATAACTGAAAATTGATGTAATAAGTTTATTGTCGTTTTATTGGCGGAGAATGTCAAGTTAGAAAGGATTCAAAAGATAATAAGTAATTACAGTCAATTTAATGATGAAATACTATCAAAATGCCATAATAGTGAAAATACAGTCGACTATGATGAAATACTATCAAAATATTATGATGGCGAAAATATCGCCAAAAACTAGAGCTAGTTTTTAAAATTCTGACGGTTTTCCTGAATTTTCTAAAATTAGCTATAAATTTTCAAAATTTCCTCCAATTTTCAAATTCTTGGTAAAATAAACGAAGCTTTTCATGAAACTCCAAGTTTTCGTTAATTTTCAAAAATTTTATGAAATGTATAAAAATTTTAAAATTAACGACAGTTTAGGAAATTTAGGAAAACCGTCAGAATTTTTAAAATTTAAGGAAATCTTGAAAAATTACGAAAAGCGTTTTAAATCAACTAAAACTACTTAAAATCTTGAAAATTCATCGATACTTTCAAAAAACTAAATGAGTGTCTTCCAATCCCAGATTAAGCATGAAGTAAAATTTCGAGTTTAGAAAAGCCTAAAAATTTGGATTGGTCGAGTAGCGAAGCGAAGCGACCAATCCAAATTAGGCTTTTCTAAACTCGAAATTTTACTTCATGCGCCACCCGTATAAAACACTGATTTAAAGTGAAGTTCAAAATACACACAATTATTATTGGTAACTGATTTTCAGCAATTAATTCAAATAATAAAAATAACAGATATTTACAAATCATTTAAAAGCATAACTAAAAGAGCGACGACATAAATGCTAATTTTTCGATTATCTATAACTTTTCTTAACAAGATTTTTTGTATATGATCAATATTAAAGAAAACATGCTAAGAGTAAACTACCACTTCCGGTTTCCGCATTGTCGCCAAAAGTTGATAGAATAGTACTATTCATTTTTCAAAAATGGTCTTAATCAACTCGGAGGACTTCCAAATATCACTAAAATTTTTGATTTGAAAATTTTCGCGAAAACAATACTTTCCCTTTGTTTTGTTTATAGGGAAAAGTAAAAAAATGGGGCGCTTGATTTTGTTTTGTCTAGGAGCACCAAGTATACTCGGGCTGGCTCTGGCTAAGGCCTTCTTGGCTTGATAACTAAGTAGAGTTTATTTTATTTTAAATACAACCGGTTTCAGTCATTTAACAATACTTTCCCTTGGTTTTGCATATCGAGGAAAGTAAAAAATAGAGCGCCTAATTTTGTTTTGTCTAAGGGCACCAGGTAACCTCGGGCCGGCTCTGGCTAAGGCCTTGTTGGTTTAATAACCAAGTACAGTTTGTTTTTCTTTAAATACAACTGGTTTGAGTCATTTAACGCCCTTCTGAACAAATCCTGTATAATTATGCTCTGGTGAATGTTAAACGCCCTTTTTTTTAGGGACTCGGCTCTAAGACCTAATCCCAGATGGAGAGGCCCATTAAAAGATTATCCCAATGCAGTTGATGCAATGTTTGGGGATTCACGAAGTTCATAAAGCCCAGATCAAAAGGGTGCACTGAATTATTTGTCAGGGATACGGCCCATTCTACTGGAATAAACATAATCCAACCGTATGTATTTCACACAAATATACAGGGCAGGCCCGGATCATGACATAGACAAATAAGACAAATGTGTAAGGCTCGTTTTTTGTGCGGCCCCATGAAAAAAGATTTGTATTTATACATTTATTGGATATTGTTTTGAAACCATTCCACCATTTTGACCTTTGTATTTTACTATATTTTAGACGCCACAAACACCTTCACACTTTAATCCCTGGGTTAGGCCTCATTAACAATATTTTGAATAAGATATAATTATACATTTCTATGTTTTTTTTCTTGCATGCATATGTACACAATTATTATCTAAGCATTGACCTATGTAAACTGCAGAATCTAACATCAATAAACTAATAGCTGTTCAGTTAAAAACACGTTGGATGTGAAATTTTCAAAACATTGTGAAGTAGGTCCTACCTGAATTTGTTAGTCGCTCTTGTCAATGTTAATCTAATCCAGTTTTATAAAAACAATTCAATTCAATTGCCATTGTCTATTTAGCTGCGAAAACAGCTGATTTATAAGAAGAAATAACACAATAACTATAAGATTAACACAATCTGACATTTATGTCAAGTATAACAAAAAGTAAATTAAGTTGCGAGCTCACTTTTTTGTTCCGTTTCCTTCTATCAAAAAAGCAACGCCTGCTCGATCGTGTTTTTAAATAACTACATAATATTATTATTATGTTTGTACTTATAATTCGGTTTCATTTTCATTTCAAGTAAAATAAATTACGAACTGATATTCTTAGAAATCTTGGCAAAAAAAAACAAATACGCCAAGGAAAAGAAAAAGCCTTGTATATAATGATATATTCCGAAAATTAAATACATAATTAAATAATTAAACATACACATGTACTTAATGTGTATATTATTAAATCATTGATTGAAGCATTGCTTTGATGAATATTTCAACCAATCCATCACCTATAAATTTATAAACTGATGATAGAACTTTAAAGTGGCGCATTTTCAAGTTCGTCCATTTTTTTTTACTTGAATTTCAACTGGGCCAAGGGAAAATCAATAAACACCGCCCCTCGCTGGCGCTCATTCAATTGTTTCATAATCGCAACATTCATCGTTTGTCATCAAATGAACCCGTCAATTAGTTCCCACTTTCGCCTCATTTTTATACTCTCTGTCTTTTTCAAAATTCATTTTGTCGACTTTATCAATTTTTAACTTCCACCACCCCAGCAAAAAAAGGCCGTTGAGTAATTGACACGTCGATTCATTTGTTTTTTCCCGGCTAATTACCTTTTGTTGGGCTGAAAATAGCGCGAGTCATTTTTCATTTTTATTTAAAGTATTGTGGTTTTTTATATAAAGTATTGTGATTTTTAGTAAAATTAATTAATGATGATGAGGATAATTGTGTTTAAGTCTGAAGTTTTCTTCCAGAAATAATCATATCTCGTCCACCTGGAACAATTCACTTTAACTTATAGAAGTGAATTGCTCCAGGTGGACGAGATATGATTAAATCCATAAAATTTTAGTGGTGGCAAATGCCACCGTCAGGGCCGAACGGGTTAAGAATGTTTTTTTACAATAATCATATACAATATTTTAACATTGAGTAATTATTACAAAGAGTGGCAACCAGTAGGGTTTTCAGCATTCGTACTCAGTGATTTTAGTTTTAGCTGCAGCTAGATCTTAGATATGTACTCAAGTTTTGTGTAAACGTAACTAGATTTATAATTCGGCGAAGGGCACGTTAAATTAATTACTAAGTAACTTAATGGATAATTGTTTTTATAATTATACCTAACGTTTATGTTTACAAACATTACCTGCAGTACAGCTCCAAGCTTTTCCACAATAAACACAAGAATTACATCTACGCGCTACGCGACCAAACCAAATTTTCAGGCTTTTTTAAACTCGAAATTTTACTTCATGCTTAATCTGGGAGTGGAAAACAGTCGTTTAAGACTTTAAATTAAACTATTAAAAAAACAAACGTTTATCGGCTTTCTTAAACTCGAAATTTTACTTCGTGCTTAATCTGGGAGTGGAAAAAACTTGTTTAAAGCTTTAAATTAAACTATTTAAAAAAAAACAAAAAATACACTGTTTCTCCATTAGATGGAAATAACTTGAAAACTATCGATGGAGTATTTTTCAATGTTCACATATTTCGAAAGACAAATGTTTTCTAAACATTTTCACGAAATTTCATAAAGATCTTACGCAAACTTTTAAAGTAATGAGTCTTTTAATTTTTATAAGCCATAAAATTTGTTTTAAAACCCCACTTTTTGACATTCAGATAAAAATAACACAAAAACTATTGATGGGGTGTTTTCCAATCTTCACATATTTTGAAAGACGAATGTTTCCTTGACATTCTCAGGAAATTTCATAAAGATCTTACGCAAAATTTTAAAGTAATGAATCTTTTAATTTTTATTAATCATAAAATGTGATATAAAATCCCACTTTTTGACATTCAGACGAAAATAACTCAAAAACTATCGATAGGGTATGTTTGGATTTTTACACGTTTTGAAAGAGGAACATTTTCTAAGCATCCTTGCCAAATTTTATAAATATCTCAGGCAGAATTTTAAAGTTATTAATCTTTAAATTTTTAATAACAACAAAATTTGATTTAAAACCCCACTTTTTGACATTTAGGTGGAAATAACTCAAAAAAATCGATGGGGTGCTTTTTAATGTTGACATATTTTGAAAGACAGATGCTCTTTTAACATTGTCACGAAACTTCATAAAGATCTTACGCAAAATTTTAAAGTAATGAGTCTTTTAATTTTTATAAACCATAAAATTTGAAACATTAAAAGTGCGATTCTTTTCGCAATCTACAACAAGTTAGTCTGACTATATCAAACACTCATTGAAACAACTACTTCCCGGGCTAATACCCCGACGGACATTGAATTATACAACAAGTGTTTGCTGTTACATACAGTAACCTACTGCAAATGTAACAATTTGGGTCAAATTATTCAGGCCATCTATAGACGCGTTTCGAGATTCATCTCTCATCAGTATAGCTTTGCCATTCCCTCTAAACAATTTGACACCTTAGACTGGCGGCCACGTTACCGTTCAAACATAAGTATAAATGAAATTGCCAATTCTGCAACCAAGAATTGGCAATTTCATTTATACTCATAAAAGTTGATTTAAAACCCCACTTTTTGACATTAAGATGGAAATAACTCAAAAACTATCGATGGGGTGTTTTTCGATGTTCACATATTTCGAAAGACAAATGTTTTCTTAGCATTCTCACGAAATTTCATAAAGATCTTACGCAAAATTTTAAAGTAATGAGTCTTTTAAATTTTATAAACCATAAAATTTGATTTAAAACCCCACTTTTTGACATTAAGATGGAAATAACTCAAAAACTATCGATGGGGTGTTTTTCGATGTTCACATATTTCGAAAGACAAATGTTTTCTTAGCATTCTCACGAAATTTCATAAAGATCTTACGCAAAATTTTAAAGTAATGAGTCTTTTAAATTTTATAAACCATAAAATTTGATTTAAAACCCCACTTTTTGACATTAAGATGGAAATAACTCAAAAACTATCGATGGGGTGTTTTTCGATGTTCACATATTTCGAAAGACAAATGTTTTCTTAGCATTCTCACGAAATTTCATAAAGATCTTACGCAAAATTTTAAAGTAATGAGTCTTTTAAATTTTATAAACCATAAAATTTGATTTAAAACCCCACTTTTTGACATTAAGATGGAAATAACTCAAAAACTATCGATGGGGTGTTTTTCGATGTTCACATATTTCGAAAGACAAATGTTTTCTTAGCATTCTCACGAAATTTCATAAAGATCTTACGCAAAATTTTAAAGTAATGAGTCTTTTAAATTTTATAAACCATAAAATTGGATTTAAAACCCCACTTTTTGACATTAAGATGGAAATAACTCATAAACTATCGATGGGGTGTTTTCGGTGTTCACATATTTCGAAAGACAAATGTTTTCTTAACATTCTCACCAAATTTCATAAAGATCTTACGCAAAATTTTAAAGTAATGAGTCTTTTAATTTTTGTAAACCATAACATTTTATTTAAAATCCCACTTTTTGACATTCAGATGAAAATAACTCAAAAACTATCGATAGGGTATACTTGGATTTTTACATATTTTAAAAAGGGAACATTTTCTTAACATCCTTACTAAATTTTATAAAAATCTCAGGCAGAATTTTGAAGTTATTAATCATTAAATTTTTATAAAACATAAAATTTAATTTAAAACCACACTTTCTAACATTCCGGTGGAAATAACTTAAGAACCATCGATAGGGTAAGTTTAGATTTTTATATATTTCAAAAGAGCAATATTTTCTTAACATCCTCACAAAAATTTATGAAGATCTCACACAAAATTATAAACTTATGAATCTTTTTATAACTAAGATCCCCATACATTCTGTTGAAATCAGTGTTTTTATGATTAAAACACTTTGTTTTAAATTTTAAATTTGTTTAAAACGTTCTTTTTTATTTTAAATTTGCTAAATTATACTTTATATTACTTCACTAAGATTTTTTGTTTACATTTTTAAATGTTAGCTAAATTGTTGAAGATATTTCAAATTACATTATTAAACACAACATTTTATTACAAGAAAATATCACAACTGTGTGTACATAAATATGATTTTTGAATACAGGGAATTCTTCTTTTAGGTATACATATGCATACACTGTAAATTTTACAACTTTCCTTGTTTTTTTTAAAGATTTTAATTCCAATTTTTAGACGAGGGTTTTCCACTCCCAGACTAAGCATGAAGTAAAATTTCGAGTTTAGAAAAGCCTAAGAATTTGGATTGGCCGCGTAGCGAAGCGGAGCGGCCAATCCAAATTAGGCTTTTCTAAACTCGAAATTTTACTTCATGCGCCACACGTATAAAACACTAAAATATCGCAAAGTTTAATATATACGGCTTTAGCAATCCAATATGTAGATGTGAATAAAACATGAGTCAAATTCTGCGCTGAACAAATTGTTTAAAACAGTGATTAAAAGCAACCCAATAACTCTAACGTATATTAGGTTGCCTATAATCGTTGTTGTATGTGTGTATTTTTTTAACTTCACTGTAAATCAGTGTTTTTAAGCGTGGCGCATGAAGTAAAATTTCGAGTTTAGAAAAGCCTAATTTGGATTGGCCGCTCCGCTTCGCTACGCGGCCACTCCAAATTCTTAGGCTTTTCTAAACTCGAAATTTTACTTCATGCTTAGTCTGGGAGTGGAAAACACTCGTTAAAAGCCTCAAATTAACCGCTTTTAAACAACGAATTTCCGCAAATTTAGATAACGCTGTAATTATCGGGATGTGTATACCAAAAGAAAAATGCCCTGTGTGCTCTGTTTAAAACACGTTTTAAAGGTATAAATGAAATTGCCAATACTTAGTTGCAGAATACTTCAAACATTAAAGGTGCGATTTTTTTCGCAATCTACAAGTTAGTCTTACAAAGACTATACAGGGTGTCCCATTAGTGCGGTCTCGGAAGATATCTCAGCTCTCGTTAAAGATAGATAAAAAATGTTTTCACCAAATTTGCTTGATTTTAAGAGCTGCATAACCTAAAATTATTTTCAAATATACAGGGTGTCCCATTATTCCATACTTAATACCAACTTTGTTATTTTAAATAAAATACCCTATATATTATTTTTTTATTTGATCCGCCTTTAAATAACCTACACAAAGATATATCATTATTGGCACTTTTGGTTATTTGTTACTTCAGAAAAAAATATTTTTTGAAAATGTTGGCAGTTTTAGTACTTTACTTAAAAATTCACTGTGTCCTTATTTTTTAAGATATCAGTCTGTAATTTTACACACATATGCAGTAAAGAATGCTCTATGTATTGACTATAACACATTATAATATTACTTATAAAACCTAATAAAAAACTACCTTCTAATATTTAATATTTAAAATGTACATAACTTCATTTTCTTAAATGGGACACCCTATATTTCTTTACTTTATCAGATCCGAAATGAAAAATGCTTTATTTTTTGTATACCCTATATTTGACAGAAAAATGTTAATATCTCCAAAACTAATGAAAATAGATAAAGGGTATGATATACAAGAAATAGAGCATTTTTTATTGCGGATTTGACAAAATAAAAAAATATAGGATGTCCCATTTAAAAAAATGAAGTAATGTACATTTTAAATATTAAATATTCGAGGGTAGTTTTTTACTAGGTTTTATAAGTAATATTAAATTGTGTTATAGTCAATGGATAGAGCATTCTTTACTGCATATGTGTGTAAAATTTCAGACTGGTATCTTAAAAAATACGAACACAGTAAATTTTTAAGTAAAGTACTAAAACTGCCAAAATTTTCAAAAAAAATTTTTTTTTCAAGTAACGAATTAGCTAAAGTGCCGATAATGATATATCTTTGTGTAGGTTATTTAAAGGCGGATCAAATAAAAAAATAATATATAGGGTGTTCCATTTAAAATAACAAAGTTGGTATTAAGTATGGAATAATGGGACACCCTGTATATTTGAAAATAATTTTAGGTTATGCAGCTCTTAAAATAAAGCAAATTTGGTGAAAACATTTTTTTTCTATCTTTAACGAGAGCTGAGATATCTTCTGAGACCGCACTAATGAGACACCCTGTATACAGATAGATGGCCTGAATAATTTGACCCAAATTGTTACATTTGCAGTAGGTTACTGTATGTAACAGCAAACACTTGTTGTATAATTCAATGTCCGTCGGGGTATTAGCCCGGGAAGTAGTTATTTCAGTGAGTGTTTGATATAGTCTTTGTAAGACCAACTTGTAGATTGCGAAAAGAATCGCACTTTTAATGTTCGTTTTAAAGGTGTTTTAAACACGTTTTAAACATGTTTTTAATTGTTGAAGTTTTAAACGCCGATTCAATGAAAAAAACGCGTTTTGAAATAAAACAACGCAGTTGGGAGGGTTTCACTTTTATTGTTGAACACTGCAACATGTTTCACCACACAGTGGCTTCATCAGGCAGATGAAATAATGATGAAATAAATACTGTGTGGTGAAACATGTTGCAGTGTTCAACAATAAAAGTGAAACCCTCCCAACTGCGTTGTTTTATTTCAAATAGTATTATGGAGTTTCATCATGTATCCGCCTCATCAATTAAATATTTAAAACACGTTTTATTAGAAAAACTGTTTGTTTCAATTAAAATGAAAGAAACGTGTTTTTTTTTTAACAACCCTGGTTGAAATACGGACATCCTGTATGTATGGTACTCCAAAAGTCCTGCCACCTCTATTCGTATTTTTCTTATCACACGGTGTATTTGAAAATAAAATTGTATTCTTATAGAGTTCTGTCGTTTAATAAAAATACACACAGAAATGATTTTCTTATTCAAAGATGTTCGTTTTATTAAAAATCCACTCGAGGAAAATGAATACATTGTGTCGAATATCGCCCATAAAAAGAATATCAAATAGAAGCACAGTTCGGCATAAAAGCTGAGGAAACATCTTATTGTATTGTGCAGGCTCTAAAAATTGACAATAATCTTTTATGTTCCTTATAAAATTACCGTTATCGATTCGGTATTAAAAAGTCCATTTATTTTTTTTTATTATTTGATGCGTCATTGAATAAATTTAAGTTTCAAAAAAAAATTAATCGATTTGTCGGCTCTTATTACCGATTTTTTATAAGTGTATCTTTTTTTTTTGTTTCATTGGCCTCGGCTTTCGCCATACAGCCATCTGCCATTGTATTATTTTTTTAAAATTAATTAATCAACTAATTCCACGTATTTTAATTCGTTTGCACGCCACAATTCATTCACACTACATCCATGGACCCGGATGGAATAATTTATTACTCACAAATTATTCCACCGGACGGGATTCGAACCTGCGACCTCTTGGTTTATGGGCAGGGTCTCTACCCACTCGACCACCGATCTATATCTATATTTGTTTATTAGTAAATGTATACTTGTAGAATTAATTACTTTATTTTTATGTTATTTACTTTACTTTTTACTTTCCCCCGTATGTAATACAAAGGGAATGTATTGTTTTCGTGAAAATTTTCGAATTAAAAATTTTAGCGGAAATATCCGTTTTGAGGTCCCCTGAGTCGAATAAGACCATTTTTGAAAAATGTCTGTCTGTCTGTCTGTCTATGTGTGTGTCTGTGTGCGCTGTACCGCAAAAACCGCTAAAGATATCGAGATGAAACTTGAAACTTAAGCTTTTTGTTACAATCGGAAGATCTGAAAAGCTTTTGGTGAAAATCGAAAAACCGGAAGTGGTACTTTACTCTTAGCGTTTTTCAGTTTTTTCAGATTTTTTCAATAAATGTTCATCAAACAAAAAATTCTTTCAAATTAAAGTTGTAGATAATAACAAAATGAAGATGTATTGTTCACTTACTTTTTGTCATAGCACTCTTAGTTTTTGAGATATTTCAAAAGTTGTGTGTTTTATCTAGTTATTGAGGACCACTTCGTAATATGTTATAAAAAGAAGAACGTTTTTCGGGAACTTTCAAACACAATTTTCTACAGGGTGATTCATTAGCCTCTTTACAAACTTTAAAAAGTGATTTAATACGCAATTTACGGGTGAAAGTACTATGATGGACACATCACCATTTTTTTGCTATGATTTTTGTAAAAAAGGCATTGCCGTAAATAAATGTTATTATTATTATTCACAGCGCTTATTACAAACACAAAATATGAATAGTAATTATTAAAATAAAATAAAAAAATATTTATAATCATTCTACTAAACTCATAACCTATTTCAGAGAAGTAGAAATCAATATTATTGTTTGATTCATCAGCCACCCAGGACTTACTACAGTGCTTTCGAAGAGTAATGCATAAATTCATTAAAATCTAAATTATGAAGTTTAAGTAAAAACCCACCGACAGGTCGATTTTTATATTGGTCAAATACCGAAATCACATACAGGGTGATTCATGTAGGAGTTACGACGTCATCGACCATTTTTTTAAATAGAAATCGAAAATGTTTACTAGACATATTTGAAACAAAATAATTTTCTACGTACAATAAGCTATTTATAAGTATAGGTCGAATAAAAATATAATCAAGAAAAATGACAGTTCGTATCCTTTCTCCAAAACCGATAATGCAAAGAATTTCAATTCTCTCTCGCTCAGTTAATTTAACCATTTTTAATTAGTAAAAGATGTCTATGCAATGTGAACTGTATAAAACTAACAGTTAAACGAGTTCGTTTTTATTCAAATGTCGTTAGCATACACTGACATAAAGGACCTGTTACAGATGCATACTCTGGAATCCCGCAGACGGATCAACGATCTGAGTACTCTGCATAGCCTCATAAACGGCTCCATTGATGGTCCAGATATTTTAAAATATTTGGATTTTTACTTAACAGCCGTTTATTACGATCAAGACCGCTATTTCGCGAACGAAAAATCTCTTCGAACTTTGGTCGCAACAACTCCATTGATCGTATAATGAGACTCGCTAATTTATATAACAACTGTGAATGGTTTGATATATTTAACAGTCCTCTAAGGAGTTTTAGATTTGGTATCATGCAAAATATTTTAGGATAATAAATCAAATTCATTATTAGTTTTCCTTATGTTATTATTGTTTTTAGATTTTGTTATTTCTATATAGAATAGTTGCTGTAATTATTACCACCATTTATTAAATTTTAGTTATTAATGTTAATACGTTTTATCAATTTTTAAATATTATTGTTATTATTTTGTACATATTCTTTGTAAAAGGGGTTTCCCGTGAGAGAATAAATAAAATAAAATAAAATAAACTAACACTTTAAAATGTCCAAGTTATTTTTCTCGATTATTTTTTTACTTAACCTATAATTGTAATAGCTTATTGTATGTGGAAAATTATTCTCTTTCAAATATGTCTAGTAAAAATATTCGACTTCCAATAAAATAAATGGTCGCTGACGTCACAATTCTTACATAAATCACCCTGTATATGATTTCGGTATTTGACCGATCGCGCAGGTAAAAATAAAAATCGACCTGTCCGAGTGTTTTTCTTCAATGTTCATAATTTAGTTTTTAATGAATTTATACATTACTTTTCGAAAACACTGTATATCTAGCATATACAAAAAAGTTGTCAAAAAACCTTAATGTTTTTATTTCTAAAAATGAGTGCCCCAAAAGTTTATAGAGAAGCCAGCCTTACGCTCACGCATTCTATTAACACACTTAATTTATAATTCTCTTTATTCCAAATTCAAAATCATTTCCTAACACTCTAAATTCTTCCCTTAAACCTCTCCTCATTTCGAGCTCTAAATAATTTCCCTTTCTGGCATATTCAGTCATTTTACATTTTGATGCACCCCTTTTCGAAGGTGATCACATGCTAATTAGGTTACGCATGCTAATGAATTTCCCGCACGTTCTCCTCGTTATCTCCGAGAAGGGGGTGATTCCTTTTTTTTAATTTCGGATTTTGGCGAGGAGTGCACTCTCCGAAACGTGACGGGATTTTTAAATCGCGCAAACGGGAATTAAGGGTGTTGTTAAGGAATTTAATCAAATTTTAAAGGACGTGTTCTATCACGAATTTGACAATGATGGAATTTACTCAATTGAATATTTTACGGTTTAGTAAAGAATCGGATGTTTTACCGTTGAATGACGAATCATATAGAAGTGCAATTCTATGATTTTTTTCGCGTTACAGTAAATCTGACTAAGTCCTTTTTTTTAATTTCGGATTTTGGCGAGGAGTGCACACTTTCCGAAACATTACAGGATTTTATGATTTTTTCGCGTTACAGTAAACTGAGTCCTTTTATTTAATTTCAAATTATAGCGAGGAGTGCACTCTCCGAAACGTAACAGGATTTCTTAATCGCGCAAACGGGAATTAAGAGCGTTGTTTAGGAATTTAATCAAATTTTAAAGGACGTGTCCTATCACGAATTTGACAATGATCGAATTTATTAAATTGAATGTTTTACGATTTAGTAAAGAATCGGATGTTTTACCGTTGAATGACGAATCATGCAGAAGTTCGCGTTACATTAAATCCGACTGTCTTTTTTTAAATTTCGGGTTTTGGCAAAGAGTGCACACTTTCCGAAACGTAACAGGATTTTTGAATCGCGCAAACGGGAATTAAGGACGTTGTTAAGGAATTTAATCAAATTTTAAAGGACGTGTTCTATCACGAATTTGACAATGATGGAATTTACTAAATTGAATGTTTTATGATTTAGCAAAGAATCGGATGTCTTACCGTTGAATGACGAATCATATAGAAGTACAACTAACTTTTTGCGTTACAGTAAATCCGACTGAGTAGCGATTTTGCTTTTAGGTATACATATTCCAATTTTTCGATGTAAATTTTTAGGCGTTCGTGGTTTTATTAAAAACTCTCAATTTGAAGGCTTTAACGAGTGTTTCCAATCCCAGACTAAGCATGAAGTAACATTTCGAGTTTAGAAAAGCCCTGTGAAAATTTGTCGAGGGTCGCGCAGCGACCCGAGACAAATTTTACTTCATGCGCCACGCGCACAAAACAAAAATATAGTGAATTTATGTACATTTGAACCTCACTTGAAATCAGTGTTTTATACGCGTGGCGCATGAAGTAAAATTTCGAGTTTAGAAAAGCCCAGAAAATTTGCCTCGGGTCGCTGCGCGACCCTCGACAAATTTTCACGGGGCTTTTCTAAACTCGAAATTTTACTTCATGCTTAGTCTGGGAGTGGAAAACACTCGTTTACAGCTTCAAATTGAACTTTTCTAAAAAACAACGTGAACATTTTCTATTCGGTAAACATATGCATAAGCTGAACATTTTCCGACATCCGTTGTTTTTCACAAGAGCTTAATTTGAAACTATTAACGAGTGTTTTCCACTCCCAGACTAAGCATGAAGTAAAATTTCGAGTTTAGAAAAGCCCCGTGAAAATTTGTCGAGGGTCGCGCAGCGACCCG
Organism: Philonthus cognatus; assembly: GCA_932526585.2. Classification (NCBI taxonomy): domain Eukaryota; kingdom Metazoa; phylum Arthropoda; class Insecta; order Coleoptera; family Staphylinidae; genus Philonthus; species Philonthus cognatus. The sequence goes on from OW052242.1 coordinate 140,412,444, forward strand.
AGACAAATTTTCTGGGCTTTTCTAAACTCGAAATTTTACTTCATGCGCCACGCGTATAAAACACTGATTTCAAGTGAGGTTTAAATGTACATGAATTCACTATATTTTTGTTTTGTACGCGTAGCGCATGAAGTAAAATTTCGAGTTTAGAAAAGCCCAGAAAATTTGTCTCGGGTCGCTGCGCGACCCGCGACAAATTTTCACAGGGCTTTTCTGAACTCGAAATTTTACTTCATGCTTAGTCTGGGAGTGGAAAACACTCGTTTAAAGCTTCAAACAGCTCTTTTAAAAAACAACGGATGTCGGAAAATTTACAGCTTATTTACAGTGAAACAACAAAATCAAAACTGTCACAATTGTCGCATTATTTTTCAACTTCGTCGATTAAAAAAAAAATACTTCCTGTTGTCCAAAATAAATAAAAATTAGCATACACGTTACAGAAAAAAGTAAGGAATTTTTTGGTAGCATAAAAAATATTTATTTTTTTTAAATTGAAATGGGTACGTACCCCTTAGATCAAAATTTTACATTGAAACTTGCATAAGTCTATCTCACTCCCACTCACGTGTTTCCCACCCTTGAAAATCATAAATTTCTAAATCAAGGAAAAACCGAAAAACACTTAAATCTACCAATTCCAATTGAGCTAGCTCAATGAAATTTTTACGGTTTATAGAGATTTGTATTCTCTATCAATTAGTTAAAGTCCCGTTAATTTGCTACAATTAAGAGTGGAGCTGAAAAATATAAATTATTTTCTGAATCCGTTTTGTAGTGAAAAAAGCGTTTGAAATTTCTGACAAATTCATAACTGTAGTTGTTGATGAAATGGGGCAATACAATTGTGACAGTTTGTAGAGCTTTTTGTCGTCTGTCTTTAAGTTTTGATTTTGTTGTTTCACTGTAAATAAGTTGTAAATTTTCCGACATCCGTTGTTTTTCAAAAGAGCTGTTTGAAGCTTTAAACGAGTGTTTTCCACTCCCAGACTAAGCATGAAGTAAAATTTCGAGTTTAGAAAAGCCCCGTGAAAATTTGTCGAGGGTCGCGCAGCGACCCGAGACAAATTTTCACGGGGCTTTTCTAAACTCGAAATTTTACTTCATGCGCCACGCGTATAAAACTCTGATTTCAAGTGAGGTTCAAATGTACATAAATTCACTATATTGTCGTTTTGCACGCGTGGCGCATGAAGTAAAATTTCGAGTTTAGAAAAGCCCAGAAAATGTTCTATACTCGAAATTTTACTTCATGCGCCACGCGTATAAAATAAAAATATAGTGAATTTATGTACATTGAAACCTCACTTGAAATCAGTGTTTTATACGCGTGGCGCATGAAGTAAAATTTCGAGTTTAGAAAAGCCCAGAAAATTTTCTATACTCGAAATTTTACTTCATGCACCACGCGTATAAAATAAAAATATAGTGAATTTATGTACATTGAAACCTCACTTGAAATCAGTGTTTTATACGCGTGGCGCATGAAGTAAAATTTCGAGTTTAGAAAAGCCCAGAAAATTTGTCTCGGGTCGCTGCCCGACCCTCGACAAATTTTCACGCAGCTTTTCTAAACTCGAAATTTTACTTCATGCTTAGTCTGGGAGTGGAAAACACCCGTTAAAACTTTCAAATTAAGCTCTTGTAAAAAACAACGGATGTCGGAAAATGTTCAGCTTATGCATATGTTTACCGAATAGAAAATGTTCACGTTGTTTTTTAGAAAAGTTCAATTTGAAGCTGTAAACGAGTGTTTTCCACTCCCAGACTAAGCATGAAGTAAAATTTCGAGTTTAGAAAAGCCCCGTGAAAATTTGTCGAGGGTCGCGTAGCGACCCGAGACAAATTTTCTGGGCTTTTCTAAACTCGAAATTTTACTTTATGCGCCACGCGTGCATAACATGCTCTTAAGTTTCATGATGTCTGTCGTTCATAATATTCCTCGAAAACACTCGAAAGTATCTCTTAAGGCACCTCTCAGGTCAAACATCTCCCAAAACTCTCTAAATCGCTTCTCAAGTCTGTTTTAAAACGGTCTTAGGTCTCATTAAGCCTTTTCAAACTATTGATTTTAAAAATTTCTCTCACAACACTTTTAAGCACCTTTAAGATACTACAAGTATCTCTCAAGGTTCTCTCTTAAGTTATTTGTTTCTCAAATATCTCGCTCATAACATGCTCTTAAGTTTCATGATGTCTGCCGTTTATAATATTCCTCGTAAACACTCGCAAGTATCTCTTAAGGCACTTCTCAGGTCACTTGTTCCTCAACATCTCCCAACGCTCTCTAAATCGCTTCTCAAGTCTATTTTAAAACGCTCTTAGGTCTCATTAAGCCTTTCTAAAGTATTGATTTGTAAAATTTCTCTCACAACACTTTCAAGCGCCTCGTAAGTTCAAAACACTTACAAGTACCTCTTAAGATTCTCTTTTAAGTCTTTTGTTTCTCCAATCACTTCCTCATAATATGCTCTTAGGTCTCCTTTATAATGTTCCTCAAAAACACTAGCAAGTATCTCTTAAGGCATCTGTCAGGTCTCTTGTTCCTCAAATACCTCTCCAAAGCGCCTCGTAAGTCCAAAACACTCACAAGTACCTCTTAAGATTCTCTTTCAAGTATTTTGTTTCTCAAATATCTTCAACATAACATGCCCTTAGGTTTCCTAATGTCCGTCGTTTATAATGTTCCTTAAAAACACTAGCATGTATCTCTTAAGGCATCTGTTAGGTCTCTTGTTCTTCAAATATCTCTCTAAAGCGCCTCTCAAGACTATTTTTATACGCTGTTAAATCTTATTATGTCTGTCGTTTATAATATCTTATCTAAAACACTTGCAAGTATCTCTTGAGGTTCTCTTAGGTCTTTTGATCTCCAAATATCTCCCAACACGCTCTTAAGTGCCTTTTGAATATCACAAAATGCGCTTAAACCTCTCGTTTAATTGGCATATTTCTCAAAACTGTTTACTGTTTAATTTTCTTTTTTTTAAATATTGTTATTCCCTATAAAATAATGTATTATTTATGAAAAAGACTTAAGGGACGCTAAGGACAAACTTAAAAGAGATGTTGGGCTTTTCTTAAGTCTTTTCAAATTCGCTTATTTATAAAATCTTTCAGAAAACACTTCCAAATTTTCTGGGCTTTTCTAAACTCGAAATTTTACACCATGCGCCACGCGTACAAAACAAAAATATAGCGAATTCATGTACATTTGAGCCTCACTTAAAATCAGTGCTATGTACGCGTGGCGCATGAAGTAAAATTTTGAGTTTAGAAAAGCCCCGTGAAAATTTGTCTCGGGTCGACAAATTTTCTACGCAGGGCTTTTCTAAACTCGAAATTTTACTTCATGCTTAGTCTGGGAGTGGAAAACACTTGTTAAAACTTTCAAATTAAGCTCTTGTAAAAAAACAACGGATGTGGGAAAATTTTCAGCTTATGCATATGTTTACCTAATAGAAAATGCTTACGTTGTTTTTTAGAAAAGTTCAATTTGAAGTTGTAAAGGAGTGTTTTCCACTCCCAGACTAAGCATGAAGTAAAATTTCGAGTTTAGAAAAGCCCTGTGAAAATTTGTCGAGGGTCGCGCAATTTAAAGAAATTACAAATTTGTTGTAATTTACTAAAAACTATCAAATTATTGAAATTCACATTTTTTTTTAAACAAAGAAAGATTAAAATTTGACAAAAATTTAAAGAAAGTACAGATTTGTTGAAATGTTTGTTCAATACTGAAAGATTTTTTAAACATTTCTTAAAATCATGTAAATTAAAAGAAAGATTCAAATATGAAGGAAATTGAAAGAAATTACAGAATAATTGTAATTTTACTAATATTATCGAGTGAATGAAATTCTCGAAGACTTTATAAAAATAAAAATAAATATGAAATTCTCGAATTCTTTTTAGACTTTATGAAAATAATGTAAGGAAACGGATTTATTAAAATTTTACGCAAATTAACAGTTTCCTGAGCAAAATTATGAACATACCATTTTTAAAAATATAGGGAAAACAAGCGCGAATTAATTAAATTAAAGTCTTGTTACGTGACGAAAATCAAAAACATTTAGAATTAAATTTAATAATTCAACATAAAAATGTATACTAAATTTTCTAAACATGTTCCCTTTTTTATACTTTCTTGACATTTTGGACATTTCTTAATTATTGACGTCGAGACACGACAATCAAGGAATTTTTTTGAGTACTTATACATATCCCGATGTACACCATGATATTTTTCAGGTATTTGTTGATTTTATAAAAGAGTTTAATTTAAAATTTGTAACGAGTGTCGTCCACTCCCAGACTAAGCATGAAGTAAAATTTCGAGTTTAGAAAAGTCCCGGGAAAATTTGTCGAGGGTCGCGCAGCGACCCGAGACAAATTTTCACGGGGCTTTTCTAAACTCGAAATTTTACTTCATGCGCCACGCGTATAAAACACTGATTTCAAGTGAGGTTCAAATATACATATCACAATATTTTAGTGTTTTATACGTGTGGCGCATAAAGTAAAATTTCGAGTTTAGAAAAGCCCAGAAAATTTGTCTCGGGTCGCTGCGCGACCCTCGACAAATTTTCACAGGGCTTTTCTAAACTCGAAATTTTACTTCATGCTTAGTCTGGGAGTGGAAAACACTCGTTTAAAGCTTTCAATTGAACTCTTTTAAAATTCGAAGAATGTCAGAAAATTAGCAACTAAAATAATTAAGAAAAAGTAATGTGATTTTATAAAAATAATGACATACCATGGAATTGATACAACTATTGCGGATATTCCCTGTTTTTTTTTAATGTTCAATTTAAAGCTTTAAACAAGTGTTTTCCACTCCCAGACTAAGCATGAAGTAAAATTTCGAGTTTAGAAAAGCCCTGTGAAAATTTGTCTCGGGTCGCGCAGCGACCCGAGACAAATTTTCTGGGCTTTTCTAAACTCGAAATTTTACTTCATGCGCCACGCGTATAAAACAGTGATTTCTAGTGAAGTTTAAAATATATACCTATACTACCATGCAACGGTGAGCTAGCAGAATTCGCCAATTCAAGAAAGAAACAGAGCGATCTAATAATGTATAAGATTGACAGAGATAGAATCAAATTAAAGCAGAGGCCGCTATTGTGTGAAAGGGACAAATGAAAATGTGCCAATTTGTCATTCAGTTGCACTCTGTTTATATAAATTTACCAATCAGTTCACTCTGTGTATTCTTCATTCAACGGTTTTACTGTAAAATTGAGTCAAATTTATTATTTTTTAATCAAAGTATGCGGATATTCCACTCTATTTATTCTTCGTTTAACGGTATTAGTGTAGAATTCAGTCAAATTTATTATTTGTTAATCAAAAGATATAGAATTTCCACTCTATTTATTCTTTATTTAACGTTTTTACTGCAAAATTGAGTCAAATGTATAATTTGTTAATCAAAAGATATAGAAGTTCCACTCTATTTATTCTTTATTCAGCGTTTTTACTGTAAAATTGAGTTAAATTTATTATTTGTTAATCAAAGGATTTTAATTCAAGCATTACAAACAAGTTCAGTTCAATAACGCCTCCCACTGAGCAAACACATTTAAATAATGTTTCATTAACATTAAAACAACGTTTAGTGTTACTACAATGTTGATATAACATTATTTGTTTGTTTTTTGCTCAGTGGGCTTTATTGGAAATTTAACAACAAACGAAATAATTGTACGACATAAATAACGAAAGGCCTATTCATCAAAGAACCCGATTAAATTCCTGCACAGCGACCCAAATACTGGCGTTAATCGTTAATCCAAAAGCTCCCTCTTTTATTTTCCACTCTAGTTAACCCGAAAAATCTGAAATGACGAAAGGGAATGAAAAAAAAATTACTAAGAATTAAACGAAATAGCGTGAACGTGTGCCCTCGAAACTTTAATTAAATCCTGTAATTAACATCGAATGCAAACCAATTATTATTTTAATAAAATAAAACACTTTAACTTTGTTTGTATAACACAATATTTTTTATTTTCGTGACTGCAGTTTGCCATTATCAAACACGCTGTTTGATAATGGCAAGTTGAGTTGCCGAAACTGCAGTCACAATAATAAAAATATTGTGTTATACAAAAAAAGTTAAAGTGTTTTATTTTATTGATAAATTAACATGTATAATGAAGTAGAAGCCTCCACCGTAAATTTACAATTTTGATTGTAAAACATCAAAACCAATTCATTAAATTTACTCAAAGAAATTAAAACTCCAATCCTTCTAACATATGAATATAATATTTTAAAACTGTTAGTAGTTTTGGGGAAAGTGGCAGTTTTTTTTAAAATATATGCGTATAGGTTAACTACTAACAATTTCGACAAACCTGACGGCACAAAACTACATAAATGTTATACCGTGCGATTATTTAAAACATGATTTAGAGTAGGCCTTGGGTTTTAAATTAGATTGGCACTACTGACTGTTAACACATAGTTTACCATAACCTCAAATGTATTCTTGTAAATAAAACACGGTTTCCTTTGTTTAACAAAATATAGTAAATAAATTGAAACGACAGTACCGATTGAGCGCAGCCCTAAGAAGTAGAAGAAAAAACGCTATAACTTGAAAACTATTTGAACTACAGAAAAGTGTAAAATACAGTTGTGAAGTATTTACACGAAATCTACAACATTTATTTGAAACATTTTTTGATATTCTTAATATTTAAGAAAATATGAAGAAAAATCTAAAAAAACGCTGAGAGAGTGCCAGATTTTGACCAATAGCTTTTTAGTTCCTAGAATTGTAATAAAATGCTTAAGTTTATTGTGTCACTGACTTTTTTTGACATTTTTTAAGCGTTAGTTATTAGATTTAAGTTTGTTTTAAGTTTTATACCTTTACTATTGTAATTCATGTTTATATTTATGTATTTTTGTAAATGCTTTCCGTTGATTTGACAAATAAATAAATTAAGGTCCATTTGTACCCCGCCCGATTAGCTTTAATCGTCCACTAATCATTGAATAAACCTTTGATTAAGTTACATAAGAATGTTATACATTTTTTAAGATATCCTACACATGTCTCTTTCATCAATATGCAATTGAGTAAATAATTTGTAAATACAATTGTTGTGTTTTTAAAAAGTACTAATCACCGATTAAGTTAATCGACTTGGGTGCAAGCGGGCATTAGTATAGAATTAATTTGTGAAATAGGTTACAAAAATGTTATTTATAGTTATTATCATCTTCGCGTAACTCACTCAAATTCATTTAATTTGTGAGTATTTTAAGAAAATCAACAATTACTTTTATATAGGTTATTTAAAAACAAATTTATTTTAATTTTAGCGTAAACACGTTTTTGTTACTTTTATATTGCGTTTATTTCAAGCGCTTAAAGTTCAAATTTTGTTTTGAGTGCACATAATTTGCCTATTATTAGAAAATCATAAATAAAATCTGTAGATTAAAAAAAACACAAAAATTACTTTTACGAATCTAATTTAAAATGAAATTTATTTTCATTCAGCTTAAACGCGTTTTCGAAATTTAAGTATTACGATCAGTAAAAGCGCTTAAAGTTGAAATTTTGTTCTGAGTGTACAGAAATCATGTCGTGTTCAGTCTGTTATTAGAAAATCATAAGTAATATGTGTACATTTTCAGAAACTTGAAAAGTACTTTAACGTATCTTATTTCGAATTAAATTTATTTTCATTTAAGCTTGAACACGTTTTTGTAACTTTTGTATTGCGTTCATTACAAGCGCTCTAAGTTAAAATTTTGTCTTGAGTGCACAGAAACCATAAAATTGGCTATGATTAAGTTATCATAAATAAAGTCTGTAAATTTAAAAGAATAATAAAAATTACCTATACGTATCTTATTAAAAATTAAACTTAAGTATTACAATAAGTACAAGCGCTTAAAGTTGGAATTTTGTTCCGAGTGGACAGGAATCATGTCTATTGTAAGAAAATCGTAATTAAAATTCGTACATTTTAAGGAAATTAAAAATTACGAGATAAATTCAAATTCAAAACTATTTGAATTCGAGAAAATAAGCTTACGCTTCTTATAGTTTGCACACTTTAACCATAATATATAAAATTACGAAAAAACTATTCGTGAAAATGCAAACAGTGTCTTAATTAATAAGACTCTTATTAATTAAGACACTGTTTGCATTTTCACGAATAGTTTTTTCGTAATTTTATATATTATGGTTAAAAATTACTTTTACATATATTATTTAGAATTAAATTTATTTTTACATAAGCTTAAACACGTTTTTGTAACTTTTGTTTTGCGCTCATAACAAGCGCTCAAAGTTGAAATTTTGTCTTGAGTACACGGAAACCATAAAATTGGCTATAATTAAGTAATCATAAACAAAGTCTGTAAATTTAAAAGAATAATAAAAATTACTTTTACGTATCTTATTAAAAATTACATTTATTTTCATTTAAGCTTGAACGCGTTATTGAAACTTAAGTATTACAATGGGTACAAGCGCTTAAAGTTGGAATTTTGTTCTGAGTGCACAGGAATCATGTCTATTGTAAGAAAATCGTAATTAAAATGGGTACATTTTAAGAAAATTAAAAATTACTTTACGTATCTTATTTAGAATCAAATTTCTATTCCTTTAAGCTTAAAAGTGTTTTTGAAACTAAACTATTACGATCAGTACAAGCGCTTACAATTAAGTTATAAAACACTGGTTTAAATAAAGTTTTTAAGGCTTAGAATTTTTGTGATGTATTTATTGTATTCATTATTCACGGATTATGCGAAATATTCCGCTTTAGTTCGTGTTTTGCTTCACGCCAATATTTTAAAATTTGACTTTTTTAATGGGTCTTTTTCATTATTAAAGCGCCTTTTAAAAGAATTGTAACTTTTCTTGTTTAGTTTTTAGTTCAGTGTATGTATATATATATATGTTTTTTTATATATTGTATTTTTCATGTAAATGGCAAGTGATTTTTGTTTAATTTATTTATTTATTTATTTCAACAAATAAATAAATTAAACAAAAATCACTTGTTTTTAAGGGATTTTAACTATTGATTAAATGTATAATTATATTAACTATTAATTATTAAATGTAATATTATATTAAACAAAATTCAAATATTCTAATTATATTACAATATTCGCATTTGAATTAGGTTTTAAATGAATATTCGAGTACTTCATCCTTTTTTAAACTCGAATTTTTACATCATGTGCCACACGTATAAAACACTGAAATATGTGAAGTTTAAAACATACTGCTGAAGCAGTTTAAAATATACTGCGAAAGCAGTTTAAAAGTTTAAAATAAACTGCTAAAACAGTATTTTTTAAACTTATAAAATACAAATATGAAATTAGTATATTTTAAACTTCACGTTAAATTAGTGTTTTATACGCGTGGCGCATGAAGTAAAATTTCGAGTTTAGAAAAGCCTGAAAATTTGGTTTGGCCGCTCCGCGCTTCGCGCTACGCGACCAAACCAAATTTTCAGGCTTTTCTAAACTCGAAATTTTACTTCATGCTTAATCTGGGAGTAAAAAACACTCGTTTGAAAGTTTAATTTGAAATATTTGTAAAAACAAACGAATATCAGAAAAGTTACAGCTCATGCATACATGTAGGTATAATTAAAAGAAAAATTCTCAGTATGTTTACCAAATTTTAGTGGTGGGAAATGCCACCGTCAGAGCCGAAAGGGGTTAAAATTAAAAATGTTCATACTGAAAAATTATATGGATTAATTGTATATTTGCTGCTGAAAATAATTAAGGGAATGTTTTTTATTAATTTTGTGTACAAAACATTTTTTTGGGCACCGGAAAAATTCCAGTGTTGAAAGGGTTAAAAAACATTCCCATATTGTTTTTTAGCAGGATATTTAGTTGCTGATAAAAATTGTATGCCTTTTTAAAAAATGTCGTTTTATTTAAGAAATATAAAATAAACTACCCTAAATAATTTTTGGCACGAATCCAAACATAATTTATTATTGATAAAAATTGATGTGACCGCTATTCGGGTCACAAGCAATGGTAATAATAATAAAACCCGAACATATGCTCAAGGGTTAATAATTAATCCCCAGAACGGAATCCGCAGTGTTTATGCAGCGGAGGGGTTGTAAAACCAAAAGGGGTGGGATATTTCTTTACTAAAAACAAAACCGATTCTCCTCACTCACATCCAACACATTCGCGGAAAATCCTGGCACTTTTCTTCCTCCAGAGGGGGGTGGTTAACCCGGTTTCACTTTTTCCTCTCTGTTGTGCGGTAACGGGGGAGGGTGGAAAAACGGGGGGCGCGGCCCCCGCGCGACGCTCACCGGACCGTTCGGATATTCGCGTGCCGGACACACACTTGCGGTTTTTTTTTTGTTTTTTTTTTGCGCTACACCCCGTAATCCACACACTCACTTGGATGCGATCACCCCCGTTCTCGGACTGACACCGACTTTAGTGTATTAAGGGGTAGCGAAAATCAATATTATGGACGGTACACTATGTGACTTAAATTCCCTAGAATTCACCAGGCGCGGGTTTCAGGCGCGCCCACGCGCACTCTCTCAATCCCGAAAAGAAATTAAAAACAACACAAAAAAACCACCCCTTAAATTCAACCCTTATCAACTACACTAATTTATATCTTTTACATTTTTAATTTTTTAGCAGTTTTATTCTTTGTTTTAATATTTATTTATTTTGTATTGGGGGTTGTTGGATGAAGTGTGCGCGCGCGACGCCCGGCGTCGTTTATCGGAACGACGCTGGCGTCGACAGAGGGTTGACGCTTTCACGCATAAGGGCGCGCTCTTTTGTGCGCTCTCTAGATTATTGTTCTGCATGCAAGGTGTTTTGTGTTGATCAATTCAATTAATCGTTGAATGTGCGGCGATTGTTTCGGGGGTTGGGATTGAAATTGAGAGGATGTGCGGAGGCGTGAAAACACATTTTGAAACAAGTTACAAACTTTGTTAATTAGATTACGTTCAGTACAAAATTATCCTAAAACGTATAGAATGTTAATTTTTTAAAAACCATTAAAAATCTTGGATTCGCAATAAAAGTTTAAGTATTTCTTCAATAATTTTCTCACTCCTGATAATGCTGTAAAACGCGAAACTAGTCGAGTAAAGAGAAAATTGCGAAACAAACCAAGTGTAATTTAATTCAAACCTTCATCAAAGTTTAGGTATATTAAAAATCTATATACTTAAATTTTTATTGCGAATCTAAGATTTTCAAAGGTTTTTAAGCCAACATTGAAATTTACTTTGTTTGTTTTACTAATAATAATTTTATTAGTAAAACAAACCAAGTGAATTTCAATTAAAAACCTAATTACCCTATGTTCAATAAAAAAAACTCTGCAGTGCCATGGAAAATACTGTAAATGGGCCACTCTGAAATTTGACAATTTTACTTTAAACGCTTTATGTCATTCCGCAAGTATTAGATATTAGAGTTGGCGATTTTTTTTGGTGGTTGTTTACCATTTCGAGGTTATGTCTGACATTTTATATGTCAATTCCTAAAGCGTGTAGCCAAAAAAATAAATCATGGCACTTTATTAGAGGCTAATTTTTATTGAACATGCGATATAAATAGAAATGTTTTACTGATCAATGAGAAACAAGCAAATGAAAAACTTAAGCTTTCAAAAATGTATCGATATTTAGTATCGATTATATCGTATAGCAAAGTATCGATACTGCAAAATTCCGTAATAAAGAGTATCGATATTCAAAATATCGATACTTTTCGATACCAGATATTTTTGATTTTATATGTTTATCTAATACTGCATTATAATAATATAAAATAGGGCGTCCCAGAACACCCGTATCAGCCTAGAGAGTTGGCACAAAAAATATATTACAAAAGTCGCATTGACGAATCGAGTATTGTTTTTTCTTCGAAAAAGGTTGGCATCCTTGAGAGTTTGCTTAAGAATGTCAAGAACTCGAGGGTTTTAAAACATCAAAAGTTTTTATAGGGTTCCCACTGAGCAAACACATTGAAGTAATGTTTCATCAACATTAATACAACGTTTAATGTTTCAATGTCGATATAACGTTATTTGTTTATTTTTTGCTCAGTGGGTTCAGTACAATTTTAGCCAAGAAGTATTTCATCCCATTTAAACAAATCCCTATCTCTAATAATAACGAAAATCCTCATATTAAGAATAAATCTGTGGACAGCCTGTATATCGATAATTTGAAGTATCGATATTTTTATGGAAAATAATCCGACAGATCGCTAATACCGATATATCGCTAATATCGATACCATATGGTCGATATCTATACTATACTAATTATTCATTAGACGAAAAAGTAAACAAAATGCAGGAATTTTTATCTTTTTAGTATACCTACACATCTCAAATCTAATTAATTGAGATCATCAGGTTTTTAAAGATTTGATATGCGTTATATTTTGAACTTGACTTAAAGTCAGTGATTTATGCGCGTGGCGCATGAAGTAAAATTTCGAGTTTAGAAAAGCCTGAAAATTTGGATTTGCCGGGGCGCGTCTCGCTTCGCTCGCGCGCCTCGGCAAATCCAAATTTTCAGGCTTTTCTAAACTCGAAATTTTACTTCATGCTTAACCTGGGAGTGGAAACACTCGTTGAATGTTTTAAATTGTCCGCTTTTATAAAAAAAAATTTAATACTTGTGGATGTTAGTAAAATTTGCATTTAAAAAAAGTCAATACAATTCACAAAAATATCGGGGGTATTTTATGTTATTTTCAAAGAGCTAAGGAAAATATCTTAAAATCAAATACCCCCGATATTTTTGTGAATTGTGTTGATTTTTTTTAAATACCAATATTATAAACTACTTATGGATTAAAAATATTAAAAATTAAGGAATGTTCACCATTTGTTAAAATTTTATAGATTAACAAAAATCTTGAAAATTCACGCAAACTGCCAACATTTTTTTTTAATTTATGAAAATTATCGATATTTTAAAAATTGATAAAAGTCTTGAAAATTTATGAATACATTGGAATTTTATGAAAAGATGCAACATCTTTAAATTAACGAATATTTAAGTAATTTACGAAAATTGCCAAAAACCATTAAAATTCTTAGCAATATTCGTAAATTTTTGTTAATTCTAAAAATCTTCAACATTAGGAAAAATTTCGAAAATTCATGAAAATTATCAACATTTTTAATACAGGGTGCGGCAGCATAACTTTCTTTTTTAAAACTTAACAAAACCCATTGCATGAATCAGAAACTTTTTATTTGGTTTTATAATGTAGGCGCATACCTAAAGTTTTGTTTTACATAGTTTTGAAGATCAAATCAGCTAGATGACGTCCCCCATTCTCCATACACTGGGTAAAGTCACATAAACACGGGATTTCAAAAAAACTCATAATAAAATTATAAGGGGTCAAATCGGGAGAGCTGGCCGGCCACTACAAATCTCCCCTAATTGAGATGAGGCGCTATGGGAAGTGTTCCCTCAAAACAGCCATCGATGTGCCGTTTCACCGTCTTGTTGGAATCAAGTGTCCCTGAAGACCATAACTAAAATCCAAGAAATTCACGAAAACCGTCAATATTTTGAAAATCTTTAAATTTCAAGATATAAAAATCTATTAGATACTTGTTCTGTTACTTTCTGGATGGAACCAGATTTTCACATAGGGTAAAGTTAAACACTTGTATTGTTCTATATTTTTAAAAAACATGAAACAATACAAGTGTTTAACTTTACCCAATGTGATATAAAAATCAATTGAAAATTCTGGAATTTAACAAAAACTGACAGAGTTTAAAGAATTAACAAAAGGTCATAAAAAGTGTAAGAGTATTGAAAATTAACAAAAATCTAGGAAATTCACTAGACAAAGTCAGAATTTTCAAAAAGAACGGGAATTTCGGAAACTCAAGAAAAGTGAAATTTCATGAGATCATCAAAATTTTTAAATTTACCGAAAATTTAGAATGATCACAAACATTGCCAAGATCTTAAAAATTGTTAAAAAACTTGAAAATTCATTAGAAGAATCAACATTTTTTAAATTAACGAAAATCTAGGAATTTTAAGAAAACAGGACAAAATTTTGATAATTAAATTGAGATTGAGAAAATTAAATTAGATCGGAAATTCACAAAAACTCGTAAAAAACTTGAAAACTAATGAAAAGCTTGGAAATTCATGCAAACTTTTAACATCAACGAAAATTTAGGAAAATCACGAAAACTGCCAAGTTTTGAAATCATGAAAAAATGATTGAGTGTTTTTAATCCCAGATTAAGCATGCAGTGACATTTTGAGTTGGGATAAGCCTGAAACTTTTGATTGTAACTCTTTTTTAGATTTGAAATTTTATTTTATGCTTAATCAAAAAGTAGTAACACTCAGAAGTTTCAAACTTAACGCCTTTCAAAAAGAACGAATAATGAAAATGTACACAATCTTAAATATTTAGTATTGATGTTTTTCAATATGATATTTTGCCGTATCGATACTTTACTATAAAATATAATCGATTCTCAATATCGATACATTTTTTGGGATCGGAGCATCCCTAATAAGAAGTCATAGATTTTTTAATTTTAATATGTATTTGTGAGATGTGCAACACATTTTAGTTGTACAAATTCCGAGATAGCTGACAAGCTAGCTTAGCACAATTATTGTACGCCACGCATTGTCATTCTCTTTTAACTTTTCATAATGGATGTATCTGTGCAAGAAAAAGTTAAAATGATTTTTATTTATTTCGTATGCAGGCAAAATTTCGACGATGCTGTTAATTTGTATGCTGAGCGTTTTCCTGAAAAAGTACGATCACGTTCTTCTTTCATTAGAGTGGTTAATCAATTTTCTACTGACGAAAGTGTACAACCGCACAAAAGAATGCGTAGAGTCAAGGCTGTAGCCAGGGGGGGGGGGGGGGGGATATGGAGGATCAAACCACCACCGAAATTTTCAAAACGGTACATTTTTGTATGTAAGAAAATATCAAACCGTCCCCGCAAGAGCAAAAACAATTATTATTTTACTGGTATTCTCTGATGAATCCTGATTCTGGAGTGTAAAAAAACCCACACTGGATTCGTAAAGTTAGTTATCAGCGTCCTTGGTCAATTAATGTTTGGTGCGGAATAATTGGTGATAAACTTATCGAACCATATTTTATTGACGGCAATTTGAATGGTAACACATACCGAAACTTTCTTAAAGAAGAACTACCAAGAAGAAAGAAGTAAGTTTAGATGTGAGGCAAAACATGTGGTTTCAACATGATGGTTGCCCAGCACATTATACGTTAGTAGCACGCCAGGTATTAGATCGGGATTACAATAATCGCTGGATCGTTAGATTAGGACCGGTGAACTAGCCAGCCAGATCGCCAAACCTTACCTCTCCTGATTTTTTTTGTGGGGTTACTTCAAAGATGCAATTTATAAAGAAACACCTACTACTCGCGAAAACATGCTGCAACGAATAAGGAATGCTTGCGCTGCAATTACACCAGACATGCTTATGAGATGTGTACAGGAATTCGTAGCACGAGTCAACAACTGCATTGAACTTCAAAGACATCATTTTGAGCAGATAATTAAATTAGGAACCCCGATGGGACTGGCGAGACGCCACAAACTTATTATTTATGTTAAATTTAGTTTATGCGATCTGTTATGAATGAAAATATTGTATCATTAAAAACGTATGTATTTTTTCCGTAGAATTTGAATCTTTAATAAAAAATGTGGGTTCCTATTTGAAAAAAGCAAAGTTACCCCCACCTACTGGGGGTGAAGCAGGGGTCTGAATTTAGAACAGGATGAAGCCAACGATTAATTTTTGGTCTAGGCACGTTTTTTCGTACGATGCGTATTTTTCGAGTTATTTTGATTTGTCAGGTTAAATGGTACACCTGTTATATGCATACAGGGTGATTTAGTTTGGTGTTCCACCCCCTTCTAACTTTTTTATTTTGATAGTAAAGTATAACAAACTATATATTTGTAAACGGCAGGAAATTCTCTAATAAAGGCGTCACCGAATTGACAAAACGATGACAACTGTCAAGGACGCGATAGTCAACTTTTTTTTTCAAATGACACCATTCCTATTTTTTGTTCAATTCGAATAACGAGCACTTACCTACATCCACATATTTATCTCAACTGGACGATTAGATAAAAAAAATTAATAAATCGGTTTATTTTATAAAAAATCATGGCTATCTATAGCCATGATTTTTTATAAAATAAACCGATTTATTAATTTTAATAGAAATATGAGGATTAACCAGAATGTCCACTTTTTTTATCTTCATCTGTGTCTATTTTTTTTAAAGAATGTTTTAATTTCTTAAATGACCTACCTTCAAGAATTAAACACTAAATGAAATAGTTTGTTTAATTTTTCATAATTTTCGTAGCCACATGATTTTTTATAATTTTGTTTTGCTATCTAAGCATATAATTGTGAAGAATATTCGGATGCAGGAAAGTGCTCTCTATCCGAATTAAACAAAAAATAGATATGGTGTCATTTAAAAAAAAAGTTGACTATCGCTACTTTGACAATTGTCATCGTATTATCAATTCAGTGACACCATTAAGTAGAGAATTACCTACCGTTTAGAAATATATATAGTTTGTTATACTTTAATTTTAAAATAAAAAAGTTACAAGGGGGTGGAGCACAAAACTGAATCACGCTGTATACATATCGTTCAGAACTGAAAAATATAAGACTCACTTTTAAGTTCTAAAACAATACTTAGGAACACATATAAATATTAAAATATAAATACCAGTATTTGGGAGTATTTGTATTAAACAGCGGATGTATTTGATTTGAAAAATAAGACACGCTCCTTAAAAATATATAAATATTAATGAGCATAATCATAAAATAACAATTTCAGTACAAGAAAACAATACACAGCTAATCTTTCTTCAATCCTTTCGCAGCCATACACATCCTTGAAAGGAGCCCAGACATCTGCAGCAGAGTAGTAAGACCATCAACGATCCTCTGATGTGTCAATCCAATTTCCTGCAATAAAAATAAAACAAACATTTTAATTAATACCAGAACTTATATTTCTTATCGTCTAGTTCTACAAGATATTTTAAATTACATAAAAACTATAGAAAATTTAATTTTAGATATAAATTACAGCACATCTAAACTAAACTGTTCATATAATATATAAAATTACGAAAAAACTATTCGTGAATATGCAAACAATGTCTTAATTAGTTTTTTCGTAATTTTATATATTATATTCAAAGTGTGCAAACTATAAGAAGCGTAAGCTTATTTTCTCGAATTCAAATAGTTTTGAATTTGAATTTATCTTGTTTAAACTGTTCAGCTTTAATTTACCACATACATATTTAAATAGAAGTTCAAAATTATATTTTCGATTATTCTTGTATAAAATTGAATTCAGTTTGAAGATGAATAAAGTTCAAATATATTATTTAACTACTTCTAAGAACACGTACTTTAATAAAAGCCAGCTTTAACGGCTCATCAATATCCATGTTTTTACAAACTTTGAATATATTCTTGATGATATCTTCAGCTGCATAACCCAAACTCCACAAATGATCAATCACCTAAAAGTAATAATATTAATAGCACAACTTTTCTACCTTATTAGTAATTTGATATTAAGCAATAAAGTATTAAATGTAAATTAGTAATGTTTTTTAACACGTTGATTGTCGCAATCTTTTTACATATGGACATATTCATTTAGTGTGAAACGTACTTGATTTATTTGACAAGCAATGCGTTACGATTGTATTCTCTAGATATTATTAAAACATAATATATCACTGGCTCAAAATTATAGGATTCTACAGAGAGTTTTATGTAACACCGAACATTTTCATAACAAGAATTTTTCTTTGAAGTATCCATATGCATACGTTGCACATTTTCCGATACTCAGTTTATTAAAAGAATTAAATTTGAAGCTTTAAGCGAGTGTTTTCCACTCCCAGGCTAAGCATGAAGTAAAATTTCGAGTTTAGAAAAGCCTGAAAATTTGGTTTGGTCGCGTAGCGCGAAGCGCGGAGCGGCCAAACCAAATTTTCAGGCTTTTCTAAACTCGAAATTTTACTTCATGCGCCACCGGTACAAAGCACTGATTCAATGTAAAGTTTAGCGGTGTATTTGAAACTTCGTAATATGCCTGTGTTTTGTACCGGTGGCGCATGAATTAAAATTTCGAGTTTAGAAAAGCCTGAAAATTTGGTTTGGCCGCTCCGCGCTTCGCGCTACGCGACCAAACCAAATTTTCAGGCTTTTCTAAACTCGAAATTTTACTTCATGCTTAGCCTGGGAGTGGAAAACACCGAACCGAGCATCAAATAATATGGAACGTATGCATATGGATAATTCTCGTTATGAAAATGTTTGGTGTTACATAAAACTCTCTGTATATTGCATTGCAACTGAACATAAAATAAAACCCTATAATTTTAATTTTATATCATTTTAAGCCAGTGCTATATCCACTCAATATTTATTACTATTTATACTTTACTAAATTCTTACTTTAAATGCTTTTCTGATATCTCCCTCAGCACAGCTATTTAACATATCTTTGATAAGGAGAGGATGCGGCTCATCACAAACTTTAAAAACATTTTCAGAATTGACCAATCCGAAACCATTGTGAGTGGATTGCAGGTTGTTTAAAGCTTGCCTCATATCACCCTGAGCTGTGAACACAATCGCTTCTAAACCATCCTCAGTATAAACAACCTAAAAACCCAATTTTGAAAAAAAAAAAAACATAAATCCCTTCAAATTTGTTCAAATTAAAGAAATATAACCAATAAATACAATTTAAAATTATAAAGTTGTTGGAAGTTGTCGAAAATATTCTTCTTTGATAAGAAAAAAATCAATTATGGAAGGTTTTAAAACCCCACCTTTTCCTTATCACAAATCTGCATAACCCTGGCCAAAACTTGCGCATCGGATAGCCGAGAATACCTCAAAATCGCGCACCGGGACTGAATAGCCTCGATAACTTTCTCCGAATAATTACAAGCCAACGCAAATCGAGTCGTATTACTGTAAATCTCCATCGTCCTCCTCAAAGCTTGCTGTGCACCTTCCGTCATACTAAAACAGTTGTTTTTTTTTTAATATTCAAAGACAAGTTTTTTTTTTGAAAAAGAACCATTCACTCCAAACTACATATTAAATATGGTCTTTTAAACTAAATGTTTATATTGACCAGCCTCATTTTTAATGTTTACTATATGGACAAACACACACATTCATACCACACCCAGGGTCATGACCAGAAATTATTTATTAAATAAAATCTTGCCGTGCACGGGAATCGAACCCGAATTGTGGCTTGCCGAGCGATACAGCCCGTTACCGCTCGGCCACCACCTGCCCAAAATACAAGTTTTGTTTAACCCATTAGGCGCCATTGCTGCATACACACAAGATTATTTATATTTTTTTGATTAATTAATTAAATTACTAAATAGGTTAATTTAATATATTATATTATTTAACCTAATTTAAAAATGTTTGAACAAAAATATTAATATTTTGTTATTTAAATATTTCGATTATTACTCATTTAAAAAAATAAATGTCAGTGTATTTCTAACTTGACAATATTTCAGTGTTTTATATGCGTTGCGCATGAAGTAAAATTTCGAGTTTAGAAAAGCCTGAAAATTTGGTTTGGCCGCTCCGCTTCGCGGAGCGACCAAACCAAATTTTCAGGCTTTTCTAAACTCGAAATTTTACTTCATGCTTAGTCTGGGAGTGGAAACACTCGTGCTAAACTTCATATTGCACGTATTTATATAAAATCAACGAATGCCTAAACATTTATAGAGTATCCATTATGAATATTCAAAAGAAAAATGTACAGCATGTAATACAATAAGTTATTCATTAAAGTCATAAAAATAAGTGCAGATTTTACCTAAAATCAACTTTTAAAGTTAACTTTATATTTGCTTGGCCGTTAATGGGTTAATTTAAATACATTACCTGTCGACTTCATCCAAAATGATGATCTTATGCCTACCGGGTGGTAGAGTGACTTTCTGCTGGGCAAACATTTTGACTTTATTTCTGACCGTGTCGATGCCTCTGTCGTTCGAAGCGTTTAATTCGAGGACTGCGTCTTTGAAAGATGCCCCGAGCAGCTGTTTGGCGAGGCAGAGGATTGTTGTTGTTTTACCAACACCGGGAGGACCCTAATTATTAATAATAGTTATAATAAAACAATAATATTAGGTTATTCAGAAAAACAAATGTGGTTTTAAAATACGGGTGTGAAGTTAGCAATAAATCCAGCAATAGATTTTAAAAAATTCATATCTCGGAAAAAACAAAAGCAAATTAAATGAAATTTGAAGATATACACTTCAAATAGCCTAAATTATTACCCCAAGAAATATAAAACCCTTAACTTTTACCCTTCATATTTTTTCACCCCTTCCAAAAATATGTTATGATTTTTTTTTAATTTGGCAATATTTCATGAAGTTACTTTTTAGTTCAAAACATCTCTACAATACCTTCTTTTGATAAGTAAAATCAAAAAAACGTTTCGGCCCCCCCGTTCGCCACTAAACTATTGTTTTACCCTAAGATTTCAAAAATTAACATCTCAGAGAAAAAAATACAAATCGAATAAAATTTAAAATACACGATAAGGGATGTCTAAGTTATCACCCAAAAAAAATTGACCCATAATTTTTACCTATAATATTTTTTCACCCCTTGCAAAAACGTAATCAATTTTTTTCTACTTTGGCAATGTTCCATAAAATTCATTTTTATCTCAAAATATCTCTATTCTACCCTCTTTTAATACACCTAATCAAAAACACGATTCGTTACCCTGTTCACCCCTAAAATATTTTTTTTACCCCGTGAATATGGAAATCAATATTTCCGAGAAAGCAAAATCAAATCAAACAAAATATTACTAAGGAATACATCTTAATTAATAGCACAAAGAAGATCAACCCCTAAAATTACCCTTTCATTTTTTCTTGTCTTTAAATGTAATATATATATATTTTTTAAATTCACAATCTTCTTAAATGTTTATATGTATCATATATTATTTCCTTTTATCATGAGTGTGTTTACTCTAATAAGCAAAAGTAAATAAGAGTGTCAGGCACTTTACCCCCATATAATAAAATTATTATCTCCTGCTCGTCGTATGGATTTATATGCATATGGAATTATGTGCAACGATTTAAACATTATTTTTTCTGAATTTGGCAAAGGGCCATAGATAAATAAAAATTGTTATTCTTATCATTAATGTGTGTACTTTCATAATCAAAAGTTAAAAAAACGTTTGTAGCACTTATTCACTCCCGAAAAAAAAAATAATCTCCCGCTCGTCACGTATGGATCCATATGCAATAAATTAAACATAATTTTTTCCGAATTTGGCAAAGGGCCATAGATAAATAAAAATTGTTATTCTTATCATTAATGTGTGTACTTTCATAATCAAAAGTTAAAAAAACGTTTGGAGCACTTATTCACTCCCGAAAAAAAAAATAATCTCCCGCTCGTCACGTATGGATCCATATGCAATAAATTAAACATAATTTTTTCCGAATTTGGCAAAGGGCCATAGATAAATAAAAATTGTTATTCTTATCATTAATGTGTGTACTTTCATAATCAAAAGTCAAAAAAACGTTTGGAGCACTTTTTCACTCCCGAAAAAAAAAAATAATCTCTCGCTCGTCACGTATGGATCCATATGCAATAAATTAAACATTATTTTTTCCGAATTTGAAGGGCCATAGATAAATAAAAATTGTTATTCTTATCATTAATGTGTGTACTTTCATAATCAAAAGTCAAAAAAACGTTTGGAGCACTTCTACACCCCCGAAAAAAATAATCTCCCGCTTGTCGCGTATTGATTTAATTTTTTTTTTAATTTGGCAAAGGGCCATAAATAAATAAAAATAGTTATTTTTATTATTAATGTGTGTACTTTAATAATCAAAAGTCAAGAAAACGCTTTGAGCACTTTTTCACCCCCCCCCCCCCCCCCCCAAATCTTCCGCTCGTCGCGTATTGATTCAAAATTATTTTTTTTGAATTTGGCAAAGGGGGGCCATAGATAAATGGTTATTCTTATCCTTAATGTGTGTACTTTCGTAATCAAAAGTCCAAAATCGTTTCGAGCACTTTTAGCCCCCCCCCCCCCTTCAACAAAAAAAAAATTTTAACTTATCGCGTATGGATCAATATATATAAAAGTTATAAATACGTTACAAACACCCCTATAAATTATTGCTCAAAAAAATAAAGTCTCCATCGCTCTCCACTCATAGAAATCTATACGTGTTCAAAATTTCTATAATTAGCCGTTTTTTGACTTTTGATTATGAAAGTACACACAATAATGATAAGAATAACAATTTTTATTTATCTATGGTCCTTTGCCAAATTCGGAAAAAATAATGTTTAATTTGTTGCATATGGATCCATACACGACGAGCGGGAGATTATTTTTTTTTTGGGGTGAAAAAGTGCTCCAAAGGTTTTTTTGACTTTTGATTATGAAAGTACCCACATTAATGATAACAATAGCAATTATTATTTATCTATGGCCCTTTGCCAAATTCGGAAAAAATAATGTTTAATTTGTTGCATATGGATCCATACGTGACGAGCGGGAGATTATTATTTTTTTCGGGGGTGAAAAAGTGCCATAAACGTTTATTTGGCTTTTTATTATGAAAATACACACAATAATGATAAGAATAACAATTTTTATTTATCTATGGCCCTTTGCCAAATTTGGAAAACAAATGTTTAATTTGTTGCATATGGATCCATACACGACGAGCGGGAGATTATTTTTTTTTTCGGGGGTCAAAAAGTGCTCCAAACGTTTTTTTGACTTTTGATTATGAAAGTACCCACATTATTGATAAAAAATAACAATTTTTATTTATCTATGGCATATGGATCCATACACGACGAGCGGAATATTTTTTTTTTTTTTTTCGGGGGTGAAAAAGTGCTCCAAACGATTTTTTGACTCTTGATTAGGAAAGTACACACATTAATGATAAGAA
Organism: Philonthus cognatus; assembly: GCA_932526585.2. NCBI lineage: Eukaryota > Metazoa > Arthropoda > Insecta > Coleoptera > Staphylinidae > Philonthus > Philonthus cognatus. Next base: position 140,435,569 of record OW052242.1, read on the forward strand.
TAACAATTTTTATTTATCTATGGCCCTTTGCCAAATTCAGAAAAAATAATGTTTAAATCGTTGCACAGAATTCCATACGCATATAAATCCATACGACGAGCAGGAGATTATTATTTTATTATATGGGAGTAAAGTGCCTGACCCTTTTCTTTTTACTTTTGCTTATTACAGTAAACACACTCATGATAAAAAGAAATAATATATGATACATATCAACATTTAAGAAGATTGTGAATTAAAAAAAATATATATATTACATTTAAAGACAAGAAAAAATGAAAGGGTAATTTTAGGGGTTGATTATAGGTAAAAATTATGGGTCAATTTTTTTTTGGGTGATAACTTAGACATCTCTTATCGTGTATTTCAAATTTTATTCGATTTGTATTTTTTTCTCTGAGATACTAGTTTTTGAAATCTTAGGGTAAAACAATCGTTTAGTGGCGAACGGGGTGTCGAAACGTTTTTTTGATTTCACTTATCAAAAGAAGGTATAATAGAGATATTTTGAGCTAAAAAGTAACTTTATGAAATATTGCCAAATTAAAACAAAATCATAACATATTTTTGGAAGGGGTGAAAAAATATGAAGGGTAAAAGTTAAGGGTTTTATATTTCTTGGGGTAATAATTTAGGCTATTTGAAGTGTATATTTTCAAGTTTCATTTAATTTGCTTTTGTTTTTTCCGAGATATGAATTTTTTAAAATCTATTGCTGGATCTATTGCTAACTTCACACCCGTTTTTAAAATTCGTTTCTTTTTAAATTTAATAACTTTGTTTGCAAGGAATCAAAATGTGATTTTTTAATTGGCAAATTAACAAAATAGATCTCGTATAAAACAACACTCAATGTATATAATTTATGTATTTTGTGTAATATAATCATTTTAAATTTAAAAAAACACGATTTTTTCTTTTTACAAACAACCTTATAATAATAAGCACAGCAATGATTGTACTTATTAAGAAACTTAATTATATTGATAATAAAAAAGCCAAGGCGAATAAACAAGAGGAAGAAGATAATAATAAATGCAGAAATAATAATAATAGTCATCAAAATAATTAAATATAAATTATTTAATATTTTAAAGACTGAATATTCTATTTCTGACAAATTTGAAAAATTACTTACAGCAATAATAATATTAGGAACATTGCCTTGTTTAGCAAAAATCGACAGTCTGGTGATTGTGTCTTCATTGCCTACGATGTCTGTAAATTTTTGCGGCCTGTACTTTTCAATCCTGTTGGAATACGAAAAAAGTAAACATAAAGACTTTACCTTACAACAAACATCAATTTGGTTTTAAGACTCTGCTACGATATAATTTAATATGATTAACAGAGCATTAAAAAAAACTCTCAAGGGGAGTTTTAATGATCAAAATATTGTTTTTGCTCTTACAGTGCCACATTCACATACAAAAATTCAACATTTTGAAATATCGGCGGGGGGTTGAACCCCCATATCCTCCCCCCTCGCTACGGCCTTGCTGTACAGCATAAAAGAATAAATAAATTAAAGTAAGGTTATGATAACTTACCAAGGCAAATTACAAGACTTCTCCAGCTTAATTTCACTCGATTCTTTCGAAGTGGACGGCTGTATAGGCTCATCGTCAACTTCCATACCACTATCCATTTTATTTTGATCTAATTACAAACTTATTTTACGAAACTTTAAACACAATCAGACTCCCTCCAAAAAACTGAAAAGTGAGGTTATATTTAATATTAGAAGTTGTAAGAAAACCGAAATTATAATTTTTGTAAATATGAATAAAACTATTACTCTATAGTATGTAATTATACGAGAAGCCGTTAAAACAATTATTTATTAACTGAATAAATGACGAAACTTGATTTAAACATCGATTTGTCGCAGTTGCCGGTTTGGATTTTGCTAACTTCATTTCATATTTTGCAATTAGAAAAATGCTTTTATTTATTAATTTTTACTTCAATTTAATAATAATTTAATATATATTATAACATGGACTTGTAATATATTAATATTACTAATTAATTTAAAAAATCAATTTAGTTACTTCATTTTCTTAAAGTTGTGTGCGCTAATTTATTTCTATCCGCTGATTGGTTGAAAATTTGAAATTATAAAAACTTTAGTTTTATAATACTGAGTGTTTAAACAACTTATTGGGCCCGTTCATTAAAATGTTCAACAATTAACATGTTTGGATTTGTTTGTAATGTATGTTGGTACCTAATGAACGTCCCTCCGGTCGGTCTATTTTGTACGATTGCAAAAATCCCAAATTCGTTCACTATTAACAATCTGGTCTTCAGAATTCCCCAACAGTTCGCAATAAACTTCCTACTCTTGTCTTTGCCGAACGGGCCCATTGTAATTTTGAAAGCGTATTTAAATTGAGATAATTGTAATAATTCATATTAACAATTTAATTTTGATTAAAACGCTTAGAACCTTTTTTCAACACAAAGTGTTGAAGAAAGGTTCTAAGCATTTTAATTAAAGTTATAATTATCTTCAAGTAACTTAATCAATCTGCAAAAACAATTTAAATAAAAATAATCTTTATTTAAAAAAAAGTTTTCATCAAAGACTCTGCTCTATGATGTTAGTGGACTCAATTATCAAAAGTTGCCTGCCTGGCGCAGCCAACTTCATTCCGTCCCCTTATTGGCAGCTCGGAAACTTTTAAGCGAATTGTTTTTGTACCACAAACGGTCGTCTGTCGGCGGTGTGTGTTTGTGTTTTGTGATTCTTCAATTTTACGCGATTTATGTGGAATTAATCGAAACGCGATGGCTTACATCGATTTTGAGATACCTCAGATCCTGGGGGACTTGCTCACGGACACGGAGGAGCGGTATTTCGTGAGAAATGTTATCGGGGAAAAGGAGATGCCATCGGCGTTAAAAGGCAAGTAGGAAATAAAATACGGTTGTTTTAGTTTTTCCTAAATTCGGCGAAAGAAATGAAACACAGATTATTGTCAAAGGTTGTTTAACCTGTGATGATGATCTATACACATTTCGGAAAACTAAATGAAGTTATGAAATAAAATTTGATTATCTTATTCCATCAAGAGTGTAGCAAAATAAGAATTAGCTATATTAATTCTTGTTTTGCTACACTTGATGGAATCAGATAATCATAATGGGCCCGTCCATCAAAATGTTCAACGTTCAACATGTTTGAATTTGTTTGTGATGGATGTTGGTATGTAATGAACGGTACTCCAGTCGGTCTATTTCGTACGGTCAGAAAAATGTTTACGATTAACAATCCGGCCATCAGAGAATTCCCAAACAGTTGGCAGCAAACTCCCAACTGTTGTCTTTAATGAACGGGCCCATTGTTTCTGTTTGTTATTTTGTTTATTAGATAATTTTGTTCCTTCAATTTTTGTAATGAGGATCATTCAGTATGAAAATCTTCGAGTTTGTGTTTCAAAGCCCCATTATTGGTGTTTTACTAAACTTATTAACACGTTGACTACCACACAAGTTAAATACATTTTTTTACTGAGACTCATTCAGTATGAAAATCGTCGAGTTTGTGTTTCGAAGTTCGAAGCCCCATTATCGACAGATTTGGTTGTAAGGCATGTTAAACTAGTGAAGCCTCACGGTACCTTTGCCAATTTCTTGTGTGGCAGTTAACTTGGTAACTGAGTTTGGTTTTATTTCTAAAAATATAAAATTCTATAAATGCATGAAAATAAATAAATGTAGGTACCTTTTTTATGAGTCAACTAATAGAACTACCAATAAAAACTTTTATACAATTTTGCGGTAGATTTGTAAGATATGTAAAAGTAGTGAAGCCTCACGGCTCCTTTGCCAATTTTTTGTGCGGCAGTTAACTTGGTAACTGAGTTTTTACAACTACGAATCTGACTGAGTTGTTTTATGTATGGGCCATTTAAATCATGGTTTGTTTTATACTTTTGATATTATAGCCGCAAAGCAATGTTACCGAGATCAGGGCCCCGAATACATCCTGGACAACTTCGACGTCTACTACTCGATAATCCATCACTCCGATAAGCTGCAGATGCACGAGATTTTCGTGGGATACGAGCATTTGCATAAAGGTAGAATTATGTATCCATCACAACCAAAGCCGTAGCCAGAGGGGGAAATGGGGGTTTGACATTAAAACCCCACCCCAAAATTTTCATAACCCCCTCCGAAATTATTTTTTGGCTACGGCCTTGATAACATTGTTTTAGTTTCCCCCCTATGTGAAAGAAAGGAAATGTATTCTTTACGTGTGAACATTTTCAAATTTATAATTCTGGTGGATATCTGTTTTATTTAAACAAATTGTGTACATTTAGCTGCACAAGACTTGCACAAAGCGATTTCCTTTATGCTGGAAGACCCGGAGAACCTGACGGACGAGGTCAAGGCGAAATACCTGAATGTGATGAAAATGCTGCTCTACGTTTACTCGAACACGGTCACGACCATCGAGCAGAAGAACGAGAATAAACGGATGCAGACTCTTAACGTCAAAGTAAGTGTTTGTTAATAGACAATTTTAGTTTATCGTTTTATGAAAGACAATAGGGAGCTTTAGTTTATCGTCAAACTTGCTTGTTACCTGGTAACCAACGACGGTACTGAGCAATAAGCAAGTTAGCATTACCGTATTTCGTAAAACGATAAACTAAATCTCCCTAATAATGCTAAGGTCTGCACTAAACTTGCTTGTTGCCTGGTAACCGACTGCTGTATTGGGCAATAAGCAAGTTTAGCATTACGATATTTCATAAAACGATAAACTAAACGTCCCTATTATTATTATTTTTTTATACAAAAATAACATGTATTTCGTACAATAATATAGATAGAAAAGCAATAAATTAAGAATTGTTGGTATATAAGGAAATAAATGTCTTAACGAGGACGTCTTTTGTTATCTATTTAATTTATAATAAGTGTGAGTAAAAATGTATTCGAAATTGATAAGTATGACGAACTTTAGAGACTTTGCGTTAATTATTTCTAAGGAAAAAGAAACTACTCATTAAATTAACACAGCAACATTGTATTTTAATGTATTTCAATTTCATTGTAATCAAGTCATTTAGAGGTTATTTTAGACTATTTTGGTTTATGTTTGTGAAAATGTATTTCTTCTGCTTAATTATTTGATTAAAATCTACTCGAGTGTCTCCACTCCCAGACTGAGCATGAAGTAAAATTTCGAGTTTAGAAAAGCCTGAAAATTTGGTTTGGTCGCGTAGCGAAGTGGAGCGACCAAACCAAATTCAGGCTTTTCTAAACTCGAAATTTTACTTCATGCGCCACCGGTATAAAACACTGATTTCAAGTGAAGTTCAAAATATACTGATCAGGTATGTAGATTTATGATTTATGTTATTATTAAATGATTAAATGAATTCTAATTAATATTGAATGAATTCTAAATAACCCTATTTTGTTATGACAGTTGAGGTTATATATAAGACCTAAACTAGGGATACCACGTTATTAAATTATTAGTTGTAAACTAACATTAGCAATCTACTAACACGTTTTATTAATCCGAAAATGTTAATATCATGCATTAAAGCTGTATGCCGTTTACTATTAAGGCTGTTACTATTTAGACTTACGCCTTTTTACAAAACCTTATACAATTGAGGAATAGATTTTTAAAGCAATCTTGTTGAATTACACTCAATTAAATTTTAAACTCGAATGATTTGTGTTATCCAGCATGGTAAATTTAAGTTGTCTATCCAATTTAAATTTGCAGAGAAGAACTGAAAAAAAAAACATGACGAGAGTGAGACCGAGCTTGCTACGAACCTATTGAGTGGGCCCATTCCTTTTTTCCACTGCACAACGGCACACTCGTTAGGGTCGTAGCAAGCTCGGTCTCACTCTTGTCATGTTTGTTTTTCGCTTCTTCTCTGCAAATTTAAATTGGAAAGACAACAACTTATATATGCCATGTTATAAATTGTACCTACAATAAAATCTGATAAATACGTTATCTTACATTCAACTTAATTTTAAACAGTTTCAAAAAGGGAGAAAACGAACAGATGGTCCCGACGAAAACTACAGCATCGACCGCAAGACCGTCCTGCTGGCCATCACCTATCTACTCGACCAGGACATAAGCGCCTTCTGGGAACCGCCCGTCGTCGAAGAGGCGTTCGTGAAGATGGTCTCCGAGGTGTGCTACAAATTCCTCGAGATCCCGTCGATCAAGGGCGAGAAGGAGGTGCTCATCGGAGTCTGGACGCTGCTCGGCCTGCTGATAACCAAAATGAACCACGGCATGGCTTTCATCGTCCGCATGGTGCAACTGATCAAAACGCACGAGCACCTCACCAATTTTGTTGCCGAGGGCATCAAGCACATCGTCGAAGAGTACAAGTGTAAAAGTTTGGTTAGGGATTTGATCAGGGAGATCACCGAGTGGCAGTGCGATGAGACTTTTACAGATTCGCAGGTTAGAAATATTGAGAATTAATAATCTTCTTCTCTTCTGCTTAGGCCCAGTTACACCAGAAGTGTTGAACTCAGGTTCAAGCTGAACTCAAGTTCAAGATGACAGTTCCTATTGTTCTAATGTCACTTTGAATTTAAGTTCAGATTTAAACCAGTTTAACGTGTCTGGTGCAACTGGCCCTTAATAATAATAATCTTCTCTTCGTCTTAATAATATAATAATAATCTTTATTTAGCATCTTTGCTATATAATAACATAGAAAAATATATGTATATCTATAATAATAATCTTCTCTTCTTCTTAATAATAATAATAATCTTCTTCTCTTCTTCTTAATAATAATAATCTTCTCTTCTTCTTAATAATAATAATAATCTTCTTCTCTTCTTCTTAATAATAATAATCTTCTCTCCGTCTTAATAATAATAATCTTCTTCTCTTCTTCTTAATAATAATAATCTTCTTCTCTTCTTCTTAATAATAATAATCTTCTTTTCTTCTTCTTAATAATAATAATCTTCTCTTCTTCTTAATAATAATAATCTTCTTCTCTTCTTCTTAATAATAATAATCTTCTTCTCTTCTTCTTAATAATAATAATCTTCTCTTCTTCTTAATAATAATAATAATAATAATAATCTTCTTCTCTTCTTCTTAATAATAATAATCTCCTCTTCTTCTTAATAATAATAATAATCTTCTTCTCTTCTTCTTAATAATAATAATAATCTTCTCTCCGTCTTAATAATAATAATCTTCTTCTCTTCTTTTTAATAATAATAATCTTCTTCTCTTCTTCTTAATAATAATAATCTTCTCTTCTTAATAATAATAATCTTCTTCTCTTCTTCTTAATAATAATAATCTTCTTCTCTTCTTCTTCTTAATAATAATAATCTTCTTCTCTTCTTAATAATAATAATCTTCTTCTCTTCTTCTTAATAATAATAATCTTCTTCTCTTCTTCTTAATAATAATAATCTTCTCTCCGTCTTAATAATAATAATCTTCTTCTCTTCTTCTTAATAATAATAATCTTCTCTTCTTCTTAATAATAATAATCTTGTTCTCTTTTTCTTAATAATAATAATCTTCTCTCCGTCTTAATAATAATAATCTTCTTTTATTCTTCATAATAATAATAATCTTCTTCTCCTCTTCTTAATAATAATAATCTTCTTCTCTTCTTAATAATAATAATCTTCTTCTCTTCTTCTTAATAATAATAATCTTCTCTTCTTAATAATAATAATCTTCTTCTCTTCTTCTTAATAATAATAATCTTCTTCTCTTCTTCTTAATAATAATAATCTTCTTCTCTTCTTCTTAATAATAATAATAATCTTCTTCTCTTCTTCTTAATAATAATAATCTTCTTCTCTTCTTAATAACAATCTTTACTTAAGCATTTTTTCTACACAAAAACATAAAATACAGGGTGGTGGAGACCAAATGACCACATTTTAAATGGACGGCATAGCTTTAATTTTCGAGATATCGGGATACAAAAAATCACAATTTGTAGCTAACGGAAGTTTTATTGTAATACAGAAGAAAAATGAATTATAAGTAAGAATTTCCGATAAATGCCGTATTTCCACCTTGACACATTCCCACAGAAGATCGTTAAAGTTTCTTATCATATTCTCGGGTGTCACCACATCTGGAATACGTGTAAGGGAGGATCTTTGAGACAACAGCAGGCCCTGAGACAACAGCAGGCCCGGATACAAGCGGCGGGACACCGGGACAATTCCCGATAGGCTGTTTCTCTCTCACGACTACAGCACGGTGTAGATGATATTTTTTTTGGTCCGGTCTCACACCTTGTGTCGAGACCTGGACAACAGTACCGTGTTGATGAAAATGTTCAACCCACTGTTGTTCGGGAGATTTGCACACAGATCAAGGTTAAAATATGTCTAGAAGGCGTGCCGTGTGGCCGCAAAACAGTCACTATAACGAAAAAACGCCTCCACAGTGAACGCACGATGTTGAGTGCTCCGATGGGTCATGGTAACTAAACTTCCCACATTAGGCTAGAGAATAAGGAGTTGAACTACCTTCCCCCACCAACTAATACTAAACCACGCCTTTTACAAATATTGTCATTTGGTCTCTGTGACCCTGTATATACAGAGAGTTTTATGTAACACCGAACATTTTTATAACGAGAAACTTTCTTTTAAGTATCCATATGCATATGTTGCACATTTTCGATGCTCGGTTTATTAAAAGAATTTAATTTGAAGCTTTAAGCGAGTGTTTTCCACTCCCAGGCTAAGCATGAAGTAAAATTTCGAGTTTAAAAAAGCCTGAAAATTTGGTTTGGTCGCGTAGCGCGAAGCGCGGAGCGGCCTAACCAAATTTTCAGGCTTTTCTAAACTCGAAATTTTACTTCATGCGCCACCGGTACAAAACTCTGACATATTCCGAAGTTTAAAACACACTGCTAAACTTTACATTAAATCAGTGTTTTGTACCGGTGGCGCATGAAATAAAATTTCGAGTTTAGAAAAGCCTGAAAATTTGGTTTGGCCGCTCCGCGCTACGCGATCAAACCAAATTTTCAGGCTTTTCTAAACTCGAAATTTTATTTCATGCTTAGCCCGGGAGTGGAAAACACTCGCTTAAAGCTTAAAATTGAATTCTTTTAATAAACCGAGCATCGGAAAATGTGCAACATATGCATATGGATACTTTAAAGAAAAATTCTCGTTATGAAAATGTTCGGTGTTACATAAAACTCTCTGTATATATACTTATATATAAAAACACATTTTAACATTTTAATTATGTTTTTTTTAGGGAACAAAGTATTGCTCCAAAGTTTTGTCGGACATGGCTACAGTCATGCCGAAATTGATGATCGATGAGGTCGTTTATTTAACTCAGTATTTGGCACACGAGGTAAGTTTTGTTCATTTATTTTCTTCTTACTTTTTTTGTTTCTTTCTATGCAATGCAAAGGAAACGTACTTTTTCATTTTCCATAATACTTAAACCTTGATTTTAGTTTAAATAAAACACCTATTACTTTCAAAAGCACTTTATTGTATTTGCGACAATTGTTTCGCCACTCTGTGGCTTCTTCAGGTGAACAATATTCATTATTATTCTTCGCCTGAAGAAGCCACAGTGTGGCGAAACAGTTGACAATAAGGTGTTTTCTAAAGTAAAGTAATAAGTGTTTTAATTTTTAAAAAATATAAAAGTGAAAATGAACTTTTAACAATTATCTGCCTCAGCAATTGAGTTATGATAGGCCATAGCAGCAGAAATAGATGACGTAAAACCCAAAAATAAAAATAATATTTAAAATTAACCTTATGTCGATTTATTAAACCGTTTTTTATTTACATTTTATAATAGAAATATAAATCAGTTTATACCTCGTTATTCTTTATTACTTGATACCAATTTATTTAACTGATTTTTATTTCTAATATGAACCTCTTATTCTACTTTTAACCCTACACCGAAAGGTTAGACGAAATCCGGATTAAGTAAGTTTTTCTCCTTTTGCAATCAAAATTAGGTTTAAAATAATTTAAATTTGTATTAATTATCATAAATCTCTGTCAGTCGTATTCGTTGAGGAATTGCGCTCTGAACGTGATTGTTCAAGTGATCCAAATCATCCTGACCCGCAAGGATTTAAACGAAGACGAAAAAGAGACGAGGGACGAACTCTTGAGTATTTTGGAAGAGCACACCGCGGACATTTCACCGCACGTCAGATCGAAAGTGTTCCAGCACTGGAAGACACTGCAGCAGGACAACGCCATTCCCGTTTCGCTGCAGACGGAGATTTTAGACCGTGCAGTGGACCACCTCAGAGATAAGAGCTCCATCGTGAGGAAATGCGCAGCGAATTGTGTAACTGCTTTTTTGGAACACAATATTTTCTCATCGAAAGTGAGTACACGTTTATTCTAGCATAAGTTAATAAAGAAATAATAGGTATTTTATTTATTTGTTAGCGGTAAGTGAACTATTTTACAATATTTTTATCTAGCACTTCAAGATATTCAAAGGATTGAAGATAAACATTATCATTAGCAATTGTTTTTATTAATTAAAATTGAGTCATAATTACCACTATTAATAATAAACTAAATGTTTATTTAAAATTGTATAAGTCGGCTATTTGTAATCTTAATTTCTGTGTTATCTAATGTAAGAATGTAACTTGAGATAATGTTATAAATGATACTACATGTTCCCAGTTTTTAAAATTGAATTATTTAAATACTTGAATTATTGTTGAGTTACGTGAAGGTGAACTAAGTTATTAAATAAAAGAATTGAGTCTCCTTTCTTCACAAGATTTATTTAAAATTGCAAATGTACATTTCGGTCACGATGTGACCATTATCAATGCTTAACTGTAAATGTACATTTGCGATTTTAAATAAATCTTGTGAAGAAAGGAGACTCAATTCTTTTATTTAATAAGTATTCAAATATTTGAATTATTGAAATATTCTAATTATTAAAATATGATTATTATTAAAAAAATTTTAATTATTAAATTATTTAAATATATGAATATTAAAATATTTGAATTTGAATATGTTTTTAAATGAATATTCGTTACATGTTTTTAAAATCGAAGTATTCAAATATTCGAATTATTGAAATGTCCTAATTATTAAAATATGATTATTATTTAAATTTTTTAATTATTAAATTATTTAAATATATGAATATTAAAATATTTGAATATTTGAATTTGAATATGTTTTTAAATGAATATTCGTTACATGTTTTTAAATTTGAAGTATTCAAATATTCGAAAAATTGAAATGTCCTAATTATTTAAATATATGAATATTAAAATATCTCAATCATTTGAATATGTTTTTGAATAAATATTCGCTACATGTTTCCAGTTTTTAAAATTGAAGTATTCAAATATTCGAATGATTGAAATATTCTAATTATTAAAATATTTAAATATACAGAGAGTTTTATGTAACACCGAACATTTTCAATGTTCATTTTTGTATGTTCTATTTATTTAACACCTTTAATTTTTAGGCTATGTGTAAATTGGGTTGCCTATATGGCCATTACAAATTGTAGCGAATCAATCGCAATTAATGCCTCAACTTGTAAATACGGGGAGTTTTTCTTTCAAGTATACATGCCCCAATCACATGACATAAATCTTTAGATATTCGTTGTTTTCTGAAAAGAGTTTAATTTGAAACTTAAAATGAGTGTGTTTCACTCCCAGACTAAGCATGAAGTAAAATTTCGAGTTTAGAAAAGCCTGAAAATTTGGTTTGGTCGCGTAGCGCGAAGCGCGGAGCGGCCAAACCAAATTTTCAGGCTTTTCTAAACTCGAAATTTTACTTCATGCGCCACCGGTACAAAACACTGACATATTACGAAGTTTAAAACACACCACTAAACTTTACATTGAATCAGTGTTTTGTACTGGTGACGCATGAAGTAAAATTTCGAGTTTAGAAAAGCCTGAAAATTTGGTTTGGTCGCTCCGCGCTTCGCGCTACGCGACCAAACCAAATTTTCAGGCTTTTCTAACCTCGAAATTTTACTTCATGCTTAGCCTGGGAGTGGAAAACACTCGCTTAAAACTTCAAAATGAATTCTTTTAATAAACCGAGCGTCGGAAAATATACAACGTATACATATGGATACCTAGAAGAAAACTTCTCGTTATGAAAATGTTCGGTGTTACATAAAACTCTCTGTATGAATATTTCAAACCTTTGAATATTCGAATTTGAATATATTTTAAATGAATATTTATATCTTGATTATTTCAGTTATCACTGGAAAGTTTAAAAGCCGAACTGGCGGAAAACACGAGAGCTTTGACTGAGCTGAGCGCCGAAATGGAGGGCATTCAAGTATCGAAGTTGAAAGAATTGGAAGAGGAGTGGAGCAAGCACGAGGCGCCTCTACTCGAGTCGCTGAAAAACAATTTACCCGAACGTAAGATCAAGTTTCTGACTGGCCGGTTGTGTAAACTCAAAGCTCAAAGTTGTCCAGTGTCACTATTAACTGCAGTTCACGCAAACATCAAAATTGTAATGCAGTTCGAAGTTATCCAGTGTAAATCCACCGGAGTTAACTGGGAATTCCAAATTCAAAACTGAGATTGGGATTCGTGTACGAATAATTCAATTATTTTAATTACTAATGGGTAGTTTTTCCAACTTACATAAGCAATGCCCTAAGTAATGTTAAAGAAACTGACCATAAATTATTCTTATATTTGAATGCTATCCAAATCATACATTTTATGTTTTTCTATGATATGTGAACTGTTTTTTTTTGCTCTTCGTCTTGCTCCAATTAAAATATTTGAATACAGTAAAGCTCCGCTAATCCAAACTCTTAATAACCCGGATTGTCCAGTAATCCAGATGAAATTGAAATATTAGTTATTTACATTATGTATTCCAAAATTCGGAAAAAGCCCAAAAACTATGAGTTGGGATTTCCCTGATGGTGAAAAGCAGACCACACAAAATATTAACTCTAGTGTATTTTTGTGAATTTTATTGATTCAGATTAGTGGGGAGCTTTACTGTATATGAATAATTTAGTGATTGATTCAAATAAAGGGTGATTCAAAATGACAGATGTTAACAGCAAATAAGACCATCTTATTTGTTAAAAAAACGTCATTTCTTTATTGAATCATGTTATCTGGCACATGGTAATTAGTTGTGAAAGATAATCAGTGCTATTCCGTACACAAAATGTTAAATTAAATGTTCATGTTATTTTTTGGCATCATAGTCTAATCGCTTTTAGTACTTGAAATTTATACTTAGATTGTGGGGTAATTAATAATAAATACGTTAAATTTGACATTTCGCGTATGGAATCAGGGGGAATATTGTCCAAATGTTCGCCACTGGATAATCAACATTTTTTATGACATCTCTGCATAATTGCACCAATATGCCTTATTATCTCATCCTGCAGCTGTTGAATTTGTGTTGGCATAGATCTTACTCTTGAGATAACCCCAAAAGAAGACTTCCTACGGCTTCAAATTACATTATCTTGGTGCCCAATTAACTTCGCTGTTCCGAGAGATGATTCGATCTGGGAACTTCTCATTCAATAAAGCCATTGTTGCATTGGCTGTGGCATGTAGCGCCGTCCTGTTGAAACCACACATCGTCGACATCCATAGCATCCAATTCAGGCCATAAGAAGTTGGTTATCGTGGCACGGTAACAGTCATCATTCAGAATATCTAGCATCATTCTCGAATAAAAAAAAGGTCATATGATTCCGCCAGCACACCAAAGAGTGATCTTTTATGGATGCATCGGCTTTTCAACTGTCGTACTTGGATTTTCATCAGCCCAAATGTAGCAATTATGTTGACGAAAAAAATGCGAAGTGTGGAAATGCATTTTTGTTTGTTTGATTGTCAATCTTTCCATGGTTGAAATAGCCAAAGACAGATGTCAAAAGTCATTTGCGTTTAAGCCTCATTCACATTTAACATTGGTCCCCTTATATCAATCACTAAGTTATTCATATATTTAAAATATCTGAAATATGAAAAAAACGCACCCCTTATATCAATCACTAAGTTATTCATATATTTAAAATATCTAAAATATGAAAAAAACGGTTTATGTCTTGAAATATCAATTACGATAGGTAAAAAGCAAAAAAACAGTTATTCGAATCCCAGCCTTAGTTTTTAGTTCAATATTTTAAATACTCAAATATGTTTTTGAATACATAAATTTGAAAAATTTCTAAATTTTTGCCTTATGTAACGTCTACTCAGCGTGATTTTGTGATTTCACTCACATTATTTTAGAAATCAGCCAGTGGAAACTCAATTTAATCAGTCATTTATTTACAGCGACGCAAGATGATCCCGATGAAGAAATTGACTCTGTATCCATAGCGCAGATAATTCGAGATAATATACACGCAGGTGATTACAAGAATGTCACCAATTTAGCCCGAATTGCCAGCAGGAGCAGTAAAGAATTCAAAAACATAAGGTAACAGTTTAATATGTCCAGCTGATTTTAAAGCGTAAACAAAAATTATATCTGCGTATTCTTCATTGTTGATCTGCATTTTTTTTATCAAATTCTACTAACATGACTATACACCGTTCCATTTGTTTCTGGATCTCGCCTAGCCATGCTTTTGTGTTGTTATGTTGCAGTATCAACATTTACATTTTTTATTAATTGCCACTCCTGATTCCTTATTTTAACAGTGTTGCAATAATTTATGATATCATAAGTATCCTCTTTTTAATTTTCAAGAGGTTTATTGTTAATCTTGCAACAATTATTTCGCCACGCGGTCGCTTCTTCGAGCATTTTATTATTAAATCAAATTAATCTAGTGTTGCAATGCTAAATAATAAAAGTGGAATGAGGGCTTAAAAATTGTTTGACATGAAAATTATCAGTATCACAAGAGGGTGGGAATAAATTTGCAATTCTACAAAAAAATACTGAGGGCCAACAGAAGAGAGAATGACCAAAATTAAGGTGGATGGATGGAGTTGATCAAAATGTGTTAACGGGAAGACCCAAGCGAGAAATACAAATGGATGACGAAATAAGTTTGCAGAGCCGAATTCATTATATTTGTTATATACAATATTATTGCTGTGTTTGTATGTACAAAAACCAAGTAGTAAATTTTGTTAATCTTAAAACTGCATATTATTATCCTTTTATATCTGAAAATTTGTAAAACAGGCAACAGTGTAAGATCACAATAGTCAGAAATTATAACCTTAAAATCGAACATCTGAAAGTGACATTTAACAACCCTGATTTAAAACACAACCAGCCCCATTTACAATACTTAAACTGTCACTTTTCCATAGCTAGGCGAGATCCAGAAACAAATGGAATATATAATAAAGAAGCGAGGAAAACTATTTTGAGAAATGTCAAAACTCTAATACTTAATTTCCACACTGAAGAGGACCTTGAAGTCCGAAACGCGTCTGTGGGTATCTGGTGCCGGAATACTGAACACAAATTCAATTTTAATTTCCGATAATTGTAAATTCCGTGGACTACTATGAGGTTTTATTCATATTGTGAGCACGTTTTTAAATCCGATTATCTCGGAAACGAAACGAGATAAGCAAAAAAGTTATTTATATTTTCTGTTTGAAATTCAAAAACGTATACGTTTTATTTTTTGCTTCCAGCTAAGAAACACCCTGTATATTGCGCAAAGATGATACCATTATATAAGCAACTAAACTATTACAAATCAAAATCACTAAAATTGGAATACAATTAAAGAATTTTATTCCATATAATTCGTTTCGACCTGGGATATAGTTTGATGGGCCGGGGAGCATTTAGTTTCTGGTCTCATGTTTGTGAATGTTTAATTTATGAAGTTAGGTTAGAATTAATTTTGTTGAGTTGGGTTAGATGTCATTTTTCAGACTTGGGTTAGATGTCACTTTTCAGACTTGGGTTAGATGTCACTTTTCAGACTTGGGTTAGATGTCACTTTTCAGACTTAGGTTAGATGTCACTTTTCAGACTTGGGTTAGATGTCACTTTTCAGACTTGGGTTGCATATTTCTAATCATAATGTAGGTTATGTTTAATCAGATGCAAGTGGTATTTTTTTTAATCTTAATCCACTGTTATTTAAGTCTCCTAGTATTATACTAACAGGTGTTTTCCACTCCCAGACTGAGGATGAAGTAAAATTTCGAGTTTAGAAAAGCCTGAAAATTTGGATTTGCCGGGCGGAGCGAAGCGAGCCCGGCAAATCCAAATTTTCAGGCTTTTCTAAACTCGAAATTTTACTTCATGCGCCACGTGTATAGAACGCTTATTTAATGTGAAATTCAAAATATACAAAAACATTTTTCTCACCAAAGACAAATATTTCGTACATATGTTTATTGTTGTCATATTCTTTAGCTACTTGATGTACTCAGTGATTTGTACTTATATAAGTACTTAATTACTTGTACTTGGTACTTGAGTACATTTTGTGTGGAGTAATTATACTCAGTACTCGAGTACATTTTACCTGTACTCGGAATCTGATCGATAGTCTTACTTTTTATAGCATCTTTTACTATCCCTAGATCAATTTATTTTTTTTACATTTCTTTCATTCTTCTTTGCCTATCCTCTTTGCGATGTTAGCGATCACATATAGAATTGAATTATTTGAACGCTGTGATTAGCGACGGCTCGCAGCCCAACTTCAGGGTCGGCCAAGGCACACAAAATTTTAGGTTGGGATTGCGCTTTATAAATACAAGGAGGGGGGGGGCTACGGCCTTGATACTAAGGCATTGAAAAATAGTGCGGTTTCCCAGTGCATTTTCCAATTTCTGGCAGAGCAGTTAACATGTCAAAAAAGTGTTATAGAAAAGTTAAGTGTTTTCTTTATATCAAAATTAAAATGTACCACGAAGTGAACGCCAAACAAAGTCATCTTTCAATAACGGAAACATATTACCTTGGCTCTCTGGCCTACCCTGAAGTTAGGCTTCTATATATATAATGCTGTATAACGCTATACTGTTCTGGTTGTTTGGGGAGTGCGCATTTCTGGACTGCACTTAAGCCTCATTAGGCCCATTGTGCTAACGCTATACTGTGTATAACGCTGTAAATGATTCAAATATGATTTTGCAGAAATTAAAAAAAAATGTTTACAAAAAAAGAATTGTTTATAGCTTTATTGACATTAACTAAAATATATGTTTCGACAGCGTATACGCCATCTAGTACCCATTAGCTTAAGTAGCATCGTATTCCGATAATCCACAAAATCTTCACTTCGTAAAAGTTGGCACTCACAAATGTTATTCGTTAGAGCCCTTCATTTGTTTTTCGAGATAATGTTGTGCATTTTCTCACTTTCATAAGCAACAAGTACTTACGTTGACCAATTGTTTTTAGTCCTGTCCATTTTCTAATGCCGGGGGTCCCCCTGGGCTAGTGTGTTGAGGCCCTGTCCATAATCCCAGGGGTCATGGGTTCGAGTCCCGCCGGGTTGGGTCATTTTAAAGTAAAAAGTGATTCCAACTGGATCCATTGTCGTAGTGTAAATATGTTGTGACATCCTAGTTTTTATTTGACTTCCAGCTAGGAAACACCCTGTATATTGCGCAAAGATTATATAAGCAACTAAACTATTACAAATCAAAACTACTAAAATCGGAATACAATTAAAGAATTTTATTCCATAATAATTCGTTTCGACCTGGGATATAGTTTGTTGGGCCGTCGAGCATTTAGTTTCTGGTCTCATGTTTGTGAATGTCTAATTTATGAAGTTAGGTTAGAATTAATTTTGTTGAGTTGGGTTAGATGTCACTTTTCAGACTTGGGTTAGATGTCACTTTTCAGACTTGGGTTGCATATTTCTTATCAAAATCTAGGTTATGTTTAATCAGATGCAAGTGGTATTTTTTTAAATCTTAATCCACTGTTATTTAAGTCTCCTAGTATTATACTAACGAGTGTTTTCCACTCCGTCTGAGCATGAAGTAAAATTTCGAGTTTAGAAAAGCCTGAAAATTTGGATTTGCCGGGCGGAGCGAAGCGAGCCTGGCAAATCCAAATTTTCAGGCTTTTCTAAACTCGAAATTTTACTTCATGCGCCACGTGTATAGAACACTTATTTAATGTGAAATTTAAAATATACAAAAACATTTTTTTAGGCTAGTTTGTTGAGGCCCTGCCCATAATCCCAGGGGTCATGGGTTCGAGTACCGCCGGGTTGGGTCATTTTAAAGTAAAAAGTGATTCCAACTGGATCCATTGTTGTACTGTAAATGTGTTGTGACATCCTAGTTTTTATTTGACTTAGTATTTATTCAAATTAAATAGATTAGTGGCAAATGGTCATAGTAACCAAAGCTAATAAAACAAACAAAAATCCCAAGTTTATTAACCAGGATATTTCTTTTCTGCCAACTATTATTACTAGAAATGAAATGAAGGACGATGAGGAAATCAACCTCTTCATGCTCCTCATCAAGACGATCTTCTGCAACGTCAAAGAGCAACTGGAGGAGAGCGCGAAGAACGCTGGCGGTAAGCAGACGAGGGAAAACTTTGATAGGCTAACGAGCTTGGGCAAAACGAAGGAGTACCTGACGGACGTGGTGAAGTTCTGCGAGCAGATAGACCGAGCCAGGGCGCCCATGAAGGACCTGCTGGAATCGGTGAACATCGGAGACATGCAGGAGGCCGTCGAGTTCTTCGTCGCCGCCTACAAATTCAACATTGACAATGCACCAATGGATATTTTACGTAAGTAATAAACAGAAACAGCTTCACATTTTTATATTACTGCCGCGTGAATAAAACTCACATGCACTCTAGGCTACGGTGCTGCGCAAGGTGTTTATCAATGCCTTAGCTTACAGATGTGTTAAGTGCATATACAGAGCGTTTTATGTAACACCGAACATGTTCATAACGCGAATTTTTCTTTTAAATATAGATATGCATACGTTGTACATTTTCCGACGCTGTATGTATCATATATTTTCTAAACTCGAAATTTTACTTCATGCTTAGTCTGGGAGTGCAACACACCCATTTTAAATTTTAAATGGAACTCTTTAAAAAAAGCAACGATTATCTAAAGATTTACAGCATATTGGATAACGTTTACTTTGGGAATGTATACTGGCAGTTCATTGACATAGATCAGGAGCAGGAGTGGCCCTAGGTGTGATCCCTGCGGTACCTCAAATTTTATCATTATTGGTTTAGATGTTTTACCATTTATCCGAGTCATTTGTGTTCCGCCAGTGAGATAAGAATTTATAAGACATACACTAGATGAACTGAAGTTATAACATTCAAGGCTATTTAGGAGAATATCATGTGACACACAGTCGAATGCTTTCGACAGGTCCAAGAAAGTGGCCATTGCAAAGCCTCTGTCTTCAAATGAATCCAAAATTGTGTTTTTTTTTTTTTTTTTTTTTCCACATGAGGTGGTATTGCTTTGCGTCCCTGCACTACGGTCTCCGTGGTCCTTTTGTGCTCCTCTGGTTATTTTCTCCCTGTATATTCCTGTGTCTTCTAAGAAGTCCAGGAGTTTAAGGCCAGGGGATGTTCTTGAGCTGTTCTTCAGGAAGCACGGGCTTCCCGAGTTGCTCCGTGCGTTGCCGTTTATGGGCTTCGCATGTGCACAGTAGGTGAAAAAAAAAATTGTGTTTACCAGATATAAAAGTGCATCACACGTGTTGACGCCCTCACGAAAACCAAATTGGTTACAATTGGGAAGTGCATGTTCCTCCATGTACTGCACCATCTGGTTGTATAGTATTTATTCTAAAATTTTTGAGAAAAACATCTGCTTTCAAGATTTATTAAAAGAATTTAATTTGAAGCTTCAAACGAGTGTTTTCCACTCCCAGGCTAAGCATGAAGTAAAATTTCGAGTTTAGAAAAGCCTGAAAATTTGGTTTGGTCGCGTAGCGCGAAGCGCGGAGCGGCCAAACCAAATTTTCAGGCTTTTCTAAACTCGAAATTTTACTTCATGCGCCACCGGTACACAACACTGATTCAATATAAAGTTTAGCGGTGTGTTTTAAACTTCGTAATATGTCAGTGTTTTGTACCGGTGGCGCATGAAGTAAAATTTCGAGTTTAGAAAAGCCTGAAAATTTGGTTTGGCCGCTCCGCGCTTCGCGCTACGCGACCAAACCAAATTTTCAGGCTTTTCTAAACTCGAAATTTTACTTCATGCTTAGTCTGGGAGTGGAACACCCATTTTAAGTTTCAAATTGAACTCTTTAAAAAAAGCGATTATCTAAAGATTTACGGCATATACGCTGTAATTGGGACATGTATACTTGAAAGAAAAACTTCCTATATGTACAAGTTGGGGCATTAATTGCGATTGATTGGCTACAATTTGTAATGGTCATATAGGCAACCCAAATTACACACAACTTAAAAATTAAAGCTTGTATTAGACGACTATTTTCTTGTACAAGAAAATAGTATACTATTTTCTATCATGGTGTACCAAATAGATCATGTCCTATTTCTATTATACAAAACTGTACAAGCTTTGCATTTGGTTATGTTTTGTGTATTACACCATTATAGAAAATAGTATACTATTTTCTTGTATAGAAAAATAGTGTCGTCTAATACAAGCTTAAAGGTGTCAAATAAAAATAAAAATAAAAATGTTCGGTGTTACATAAAACTCTCTGTAGATTCTGAAGCATTTAACACATCTGTGTTTCCAAGGCAGATTTGATTCTAAGGCATTCTAAGTAAAGCCATAGCCAGAAAAAAAATTCGAAAGGGGGTTATACAAATTTCAGGGGGGGGTTTATAAAAGTTTCTGGGGGGGGGATTTCAATGGTAAAAATATTGTTTTTCGTATTACAGGACCACTTTTACATGCAAAAATTTAACATTTTGAAAATTTTGGGAGAGGATTTAAACCCCTATATCCCTCCCCTGGCTACGGCCTTGATACTAAGGCATTGAAAAATAGTGCGATCTTCCAGTGCGTTTCCCAATTTCTGGCAGAGCAGTTAACATGCCGGGGGACCCTCGTGGGTCAGTGAGTAGAGCTCCTGCTCTTGGGCCAGAGGGTCGTGGGTTTGAATCCCACCGGGGGGTGCCAGTTTCTTATGGGGAAATTGGCACCCTCTGGAGCCATGGTTGTGAGTGAATGTGTTGTGCTGTCCATAATTAGTTGCATAAGCATGTAGAGGATTAAATACTTGAATGGAATAAATAAAATTATGAATTGATGTTGGCCAATAGTCTACGTTATTAAGGCCAGGCAAAAGCCAAACCCCAAAAAAAAAAAAAAAAAAAAAAAACGTTAACATGCCGAAAAAGTGGTATAAAAAAGTTAAGTGTTTTCTTTATATCAAAAAATGTACCACGAAGTGAACGCCAAAATTCGAAAAGGAATACTTTAGATTAATTTTTTCGGATATTCATCTGTTTAAAGGTAAAATTGCTATAGATTGTTGTTCAATTTTTCTGTAGATATGTTGACTATAATGCAGAGGTCGGAGAATGATCGTCGAGGATCGGTTCTAGAGGCGCTTAAGCTGATTTACCTGACCACCGATTCGAAGTCATCAAAGTGAGTAAATATTTCAACGCTGTTTAGTCAACTTCACTTGTTTTTGTTTCACTTATATAACTAAAATAAAACCAAGTCAATTTAATTTACAAAACCAATATGTTTGAAAATGTTTTACCGAGTGATTAATGAGAATAAAGTATCTGATATCACAGACAACTATACAGAATAAGGGAATCCAGAAAACCAAGTTATGATTTAAACAAAATATTACAGATATGGGATCTGCTCTCCATTCGCAATTTCATTATTAATCAGATATAATAATTCTAAATTTAGAGTACGCTATCAATTGTTTGATGTTATTATTTTATTTAAACATAAAAGCCTCCTAAATTCTAAAAACTGTCTTGCAGAAATCCTTGATTCCATTTTATGGCGTGCAAATAATTACATTAGACGGACTGTCTGTATAATTGTCTATGCTGATATTATAACTCCCATCGTACTATTTTAGCGAACATACTACGTCAGTTGTAAACGGCCTGATATCCCTACTAAAAGTCGTCCCCTACGACAAGGAAAACAACCTGACCCTAATGATATCCGAGTGGACCGTAAAAGGCATCCTTGACAACAGCATAATCGACATGCTCTGGCAGTACGTGACGAAGAAAGTCGAAGTCACCGACGAGGATTCCCGAGCCGCTCTGCAGCTCTTAACCATGGCGGCACAGGGCAGGCGCACCGTCATAACCAGGAACATAAAACTAGTGTCGACTATTGCTTTCGGAGAACGCGGACAGACCGATATTTTACTGGCGACGCAGGGCTGTAAAATCTTGTCGATCGTCGGGCTGGAAAGGCAGCAGATCACCGACGCCGATCCGCCGTTCAGGGTGAAAGCCAGCGATGAGATGTGGCAGCACTTGGGGGATATTCTGATGGCGGTTTTTACGAAGAGGGTGAAGTTTGTGAATAATTTTATTTCTGCCGCAATCGATGTTATTTTTCGGGTAAGGAAACCATACTGAAGTTGGAATTGAGTACCCTAAATCGGTGTTTAATAAGCATGTAGTAAATATTTTGAGCTTAGGAAAGTCTGATCATTTGTATCACTAATGCCGGGTTTCACCAACGGCAGTTAAATCGAGCAATAGTTATTCATCGAATAAAATCTAGTAATAGTTGGTAAATGTGGCAACATTGCATTTTCATATGTACCAACTATATTTAAATTTGAACCATTTTGAAGTTATGTCATATTGTTTATGTTTGTGATGTTTCTTCCGCTGAATTATTTCTACGAAATTTACTTCAAATGAAAGATTCCACTCCTTGTGGATCGACTAACACATTTCATTTTCAATTAGTGACAAATATTAGATTTTGTGTGATTCCATTTAACTAATTTCGATTATCGTGATGTTAATGACGTTCGACATAACCCCTAAAAAAAAAAAAAAAGACCTTTATTAGCACCCTCACACTCCTCCGCCAAGTGCCTCCACGTATCCTTCCCCCATTCACACAACCTACATCTCATATATTCTTCCCCCATCCATCTCTTCCTTCCCCTCTCCCCAGACCCACACCTTGCCCTCGCCATTATCACCCTTTCATCCCTGTTCCACCCATCCTCACTCATGTATCTCGGCACCCTCCCATATACTTGCCATCTCCCAAACATATCATTATATTCACTTTTGTCTATCCGTCCCTGTCTCTCCTGCGCTTCCACCTCCTTCATCTTCTCTCTCATCCACGCCGCCACCTTCACCCCTCTACCCAACCATTCCTGTACCTTCCTCTCTGCCAGTCCTCCCCTTTCATACATTCTCCTTCTCTCTTCCCTCCACCTCCCCCCTTCTACTTTCATGCACGCCTCCCATACTATTTTCACCAATCTCTCCTCTTCTACTCCGCATAATTTCATTTCATACTTCACCACTCTCTCCACCGCCTCACATTCCAATCTCTCTCTATTCGTTTCCTGCAACAGTATATATCCCGGTGTCGACTTCTCTAGTCCCAGCATCCGTCTCAGGAACCATAGCTGTTCTCTTTCAATCACCTCATATGCTCTCGTTCCCCATGCTTCTACCCCGTACATTAGTATCGGTCTTACACACGCGTCCCACACCTTGCATGTCACCTTAATACTGTTCTCCATCCATCTCCCCCATTTTCTCCATGCCATTCCCCATGCTCTCCTCGCTTTTCCTTGTACCCACCTTATATGCTCTTCATACCCACCCGTCCCTTTAAAAATAAATCCCAAGTATCTGAAACTTTTCACTCTCTCAATCACCTCTCCCTTCCATTCTAGCACTCCCACTCTCCCCTCTCTCCCTTTATTCCTAAACCTCATCCATTTCGTCTTCCCCACATTCACACACATTCCTCTCTTATCCATATATCTTTCCACCCTTTTCAACATGCCTTTCACTCCCTCCCAATCTCTCGCCATCAACACTATATCGTCTGCATACGCCAGTAACCATACTTTCTCCTTTCCAATCACCACTCCCCCTTCCTGCCCCTTTCTCAACACCTCTTCTAGTTCGCTTATGTATATATTAAACAGGACCGGACTCATGGGGCACCCCTGTCTCAAGCCCTTCCATGTCCTAAACCTTTCCGATACTTCTTCCCCCACCTTCGCTTCCACCCATGTTTCCCTATACACCTCCCTTACACACTCAACTACTCCGTCACTCACTCCCTTTCCCCTCAGACATTCTACCATATCTTCCCTCGGTACTGAATCATACGCCGCTTTCAGATCTACAAACACCGCATACACACACCCTTTCTCTTCCATCACTTTCTCTGTCATCCTCACTAGGGTAAATACCTGGTCCCTCGTTCCCCTCCCCCTCCTAAATCCCCCTTGCGACTCTGGTAGCATCCTCTTCTCTTCTACCTCTACTTCTAGTCTGTTCTTCACCATAATCATCAGTATTTTGTATCCCGTCCTCATAATCGTCACCCCTCTATAGTTCTCTGCTTTCCTCTCATCTTTCCCTTTATATATCGGGCATATCCTGCCTACCCTCCATGCCTCTGGCATGCTCTCCCATCCCCTCCATATTCCATTTACTAGCTCTTGGAATTTCTTCTTTCCCCCTTCTTCTATCTCTCTCCACATTTCCGCCTTCAATCCATCTCTTCCGGCCGCCTTTCCTCCCTTCACCTCCTTGAACGCTCTTTTTGTTTCCTCTTCCGTAAATTCCTCTCCTCCAATCCCTCGCCCTACTTCTCTTACTGTCCCTTGTTCACCGCACTCCTCCTTACACTTTCTGGTCCAGTCTTCTAACTACACCCCTATCCTCCTCATCTCATCCCCTATATACAGAGAGTTTTATGTAACACCGAACATTTTCATAACGAGAATTTTTCTTTTAAGTATACATAAGCATGTGTTTACATTTGCCGACGCTCTGTTTTTAATTTAATTTGAAGCTTTAAACGAGTGTTTTCCACTCCCAGGCTAAGCATGAAGTAAAATTTCGAGTTTAGAAAAGCCTGAAAATTTGGTTTGGTCGCGAAGCGCGGAGCGGCCAAACCAAATTTTCAGGCTTTTCTAAACTCGAAATTTTACTTCATGCGCCACCGGTACAAAACACTGATGCAATGTAAAGATTAGCGGTGTGTTTTAAACTTCGTAATATGTCAGCGTTGTACATTTGCCGACGCTCTGTTTTTAAAAGAATTTAATTTGAAGCTTTAAACGAGTGTTTTCCACTCCCAGGCTAAGCATGAAGTAAAATTTCGAGTTTAGAAAAGCCTGAAAATTTGGTTTGGTCGCGTAGCGCGAAGCGCGGAGCGGCCAAACCAAATTTTCAGGCTTTTCTAAACTCGAAATTTTACTTCATGCGCCACCGGTACAAAAGACTGATGCAATGTAAAGTTTAGCTGTGTGTTTTAAACTTCGTAATATGTCAGTGTTTTGTACCGGTGGCGCATGAAGTAAAATTTCGAGTTTAGAAAAGCCTAAAAATTTGGTTTGGCCGCTCCGCGCTTCGCGCTACGCGACCAAACCAAATTTTCAGGCTTTTCTAAACTCGAAATTTTACTTCATGCTTAGTCTGGGAGTGGAGCACACTCATTTCAAGTTTTAAATTGATTTTTTTTTAACAACAAATATTTAAAGATTTACAACATATACAGTGTAATTGGGACATGAATACTTGAAAGAAAAACTCCCTGTGTGCACACGTTGAGGGATTAATTGCGATTGATTGGCTACAATTTTTAATGGTCATATAGACAACCCAATTTACACATAACTTAAAAAATAAAGGTCTCAAATTGTATTGGATGAACATGTTCGGTGTTACATAAAACTCTCTGTATAAAAACTATTATTATTATATTTCCACCCACTGACAGTTCTCTTGTGCATGCACGGATATGGACCAACCTATTTTATATTCTAGTCCCTCGGGTTAAACAAAATTGCCGTTTGTCTATTTCTATCATCATTTCATAGAATTCTGAAAAAAAATTCGGTACATTTCTAGAAAAACCGCATTGCTATAATTTTTTGTTTTTGTAGCTTTGTTCGATGCCGATTAAAATGTGTCAGGACCTGGTGAAGGCGCTGTTGACTAAAGTGTCTGAAATAGAGGGGGAAACTGTGCCGACGTACATTATAATCAGGTATAACGTTCTTTTGGGGGAAATTGCACTGAAACACTTGAATTTCTTGGACGAGACTGTTTACAAAGAGTTGAAACGCAGGCAGTACATTAGGAATGAGAAACAGAACCAGGAGAACGACAGAGGCGCATCTAAGAAAGGCCGCGGGAAGACCGAGAACTCGACTTTGAATTCGGCGGATTTGGGTAATACGACAGTAAGTTGAAAATATACGAGTTAACTCTTGAATGGGGGATTATTGTTTCGTTCTTACAAATCAAATTTATGTGTTTTTTAATTTTGTTTGTATATTGTACACTCAGTTAGATGACTTAAGCTTGTATTAGCGACACTATTTTCTTGTAGAAGAAAATAGTATACTACTTTTTATCATGGTGTAATACACAAAATATGACCAAACCGGAATCTTGTACAGTTTTGTATAATGGAAACAGGACATGGTCTATTTGGTACACCATGATAAAAAATAGTATACTATTTTCTTCTACAAGAAAATAGTGTCGTCTAATACAAGCTTTAGTTCGTTTTAATATGCTATTATCAATAGATACAAAAATATGTTCATACAATCCTAATTGCACTAAATTAGAACTAGAGGAACATACAATTGCTCGATTGGAGAGGGTGAAGAGTTTCAGGTATTTGGGGTTTTGGTTTAAAGGAACGGGAGGGTATGAGGAGCATGTGAGGTGGGTGCAGGGTAAGGCGAGGAAGGCGTGGGGAAAGTGGATGGGGAACAATGTGACGGTTGCGTGTAAGATATGGGATGCGTGTGTAAGAACGGTGCTAATGTATGGAGTAGAAGTGTGGGGGACGAGAGGGTACGAGGTGATAGAGAGGGAGCAGATGTGGTTCCTGAAGCCCATGTTGGGGGTGGAAAGGTCCACGCCTGGCTACATAGGGCTTCAGGAGACCAACAGAGAGAGGCTAGAGTGGGAGGCAGTGGTGAGGGTGGTGAGGTATGAGATGAGATTGTGGGAACTGGATGAGGAGAGATTGGTGAAGGATGTATGGGTGACGAGTGTGGGTGGGAGTGAGGGTAGATGGAGGGGGGAGAGGAGGAAAATGTATGAGAGGGTAGGGCTGTCGGAGGCGAAGGTAATGGAATGGCTAGGAAATGGGGTGAAGATGGATGAGTGGGTGAAAAGGGGAAAGGGAAGGAGGTGGAAGGGCAGGAAAGGCAAGGGTGTATTGACAGAAGTCAGTATAATGATATGTATGGGAGGTGGCAGGTGTATGGGAGGGTGCCGAAGTATTTGATAGAGAAGGGATGGGGTACAGAGGATAGGGTGATTGTGGCAAGGGCGAGGTGTGGATCGGAGGAGAGAGGAAGGAAAGTATGGATGGGGGAAGAATATGGAAGGTGTGTGTTGTGTGGACAGGGGAAGGATACGTGGGGACACTTGGCGGAGGAATGTGAAGGGGTGAAAGAGGAGTGGCTGGGAGCGAAAGGGAATAGAAGGGTAGTGGAGTGGATGAGGGAGGATGGGAGCGGGGTAAGGACTTTGGAAAAGCTGGGGAGGGAGAGGGAAAAGAGAAGGGAGGGTAAGAGGGATACGGGAGGGTAATGAGATAATAAAATGTAAATATAAATGTAATGTAAAGTGTGAAGGTATGCCAATAAAGGTCTCTTTTTTTTTTTACAATTGCTCGAATACAATCGGATACAAAAATCTGGCGGTTTATTACCAGTGTATAGCACGGCAAATTTACGTTGGACAGACGCCCAGAGAATGAGCGAAAAACA
The DNA here is from genome assembly GCA_932526585.2 of Philonthus cognatus. Classification (NCBI taxonomy): domain Eukaryota; kingdom Metazoa; phylum Arthropoda; class Insecta; order Coleoptera; family Staphylinidae; genus Philonthus; species Philonthus cognatus. The sequence goes on from OW052242.1 coordinate 140,463,501, forward strand.
AACATAAGTGAGAGCGAGACAGAACTTGCCACGAACCTATCGAGTGCGCCCATTCCTTTTCCCACTACAATTTTACCACTGCGCATCGGCAAGTAACGTTTGCCGTACTATAGAGAAAGTTGACGCTTGTCTCGTACACTTGCACACATTTTTTAATTCCATGATTTTCTTGTTATTGAACCGCCCAAATGTACTCCGTATCATATTGATGCACTTTTCCCACCCTACGCTTGCCTATTTGCCCGGCACGACTGGCCAGAAAGAGATTAGAGCATAATACTTGTGCATTTAATAGTTAAATAAAAAAAAAAACGATTTTCCAGAGATGAAACATTACAATTTAATTTCCCTTTAGTTTGTTTTTATGAGTTTGATCAAATTTGTTTCTGCATTATGTTTGTTCAGTACGATGAAAACAACGTGATGGAGGGTGCGCAAGCGGACGATGAAGACGCCGAGTTCATCTCGCACATCTTGACCAACAATACGGTGACAGGGGATTGGGGCCTGGGAAAACTGGCCGGCATGATCATCTCCGTTTGCGAACAGCCCAACGTTTACAACGAACCGTCCTTGCAGTGCAGCGCCATCACAGCGCTTTTACGGTAAGTTTCTGTTCCGCAAATAAACATTTTGCGAAATTCTTTAGCTTAAATCATTGGGTGATATGAATAAAAAATTAGTACGTACTCGTGATTACTACGGGCATAAAATTGGTACACTAAATTTCCAATGGATAAAAACCAATTAATTTATTAATGAACGCTCTTATTAACAACTGTAATTTCTGACATTTTAACTAACCTCAAATATACAGAGTGTTTTATGTAACACCGAAAATTTTCATAACGAGAATTTTTCTTTGAAGTATCCACATGCATACGTTGCACATTTTCTGATGCTCGATTTATTAAAAGAATTCAATTCAAAGCTTTAAGCGAGTGTTTTCCACTCCCAGGCTAAGCATGAAGTAAAATTTCGAGTTTAGAAAAGCCTGAAAATTTGGTTTGGTCGCGTAGCGCGAAGCGCGGAGCGGCCAAACCAAATTTTCAGGCTTTTCTAAACTCGAAATTTTACTTCATGCGCCACCGGTACAAAACACTGATTCAATGAAAAGTTTAGCGGTGTGTTTTAAACTTCGTAATATGTCAGTGTTTTGTACCGGTGGCGCATGAAGTAAAATTTCGAAAAAAAACACTGATTCAATGTAAAGTTTAGCGGTGTGTTTTAAACTTTGTAATATGTCAGTGTTTTGTACCGGTGGCGCATGAAGTAAAATTTTGAGTTTAGAAAAGCCTGAAAATTTGGTTTGGCCGCTCCGCGCTACGCGACCAAACCAAATTTTCAGGCTTTTCTAAACTCGAAATTTTACTTCATGCTTAGCCTGGGAGTGGAAAACACTTGCTTAAAGCTTCAAATTAAATTCTTTTAATAAACCGAGCATCGAAAAATTTGCAACGTATGCATATGGATACTTAAAAAAAAAATTCTCGTTATGAAAATGTTCGGTGTTACATAAAACTCTCTGTATAGTATATACTTCAAAATATTGAGCATAAAGTTACTCGCTTTTATTCATGTTACTCATTGATTTTATTGAGACATTTAAACTAACCTTAAATATATAGTATATACTTCAAAATATTAGGCATAAAGTTACTTGCTTTTATTCACATCATTCATTGATTTTATTGAATAATGAGAAAATAATTCTTTGTTACTAATGTTTTATATTTTGTGATTATCATTTTAAGTTTTATGTTGGTTTCGAATGTATTCTGTAAAAAACACATGCCGCTGGTGTTCACAATTTTGGAAAAAACGACTTACGACGAAGTCAAAATGGCCATCTTGGTGCACTGTTCCGATTTGCTGGAGAGGTTCCCGAACGTCATTGAGCCGTTTACTCCGAAAATATTCAAAAGGTAATTTAAAAATAATTCGTTATTTATGAATAAGAGCCGTTTTACACGCACAAGAATTCTCGCAAAAATTCATAATATATTTAATAAGGAAAAAATATACAAGTGTAATACAGCGATTTTTATAATATTTTTCTACCCAATACCAACTAAATGTGTGCTTTGCTGTTTTGAAATATATTCGCCACAGTGGTCGCAGCAAGAAATGGAGAACAGCTGATGTTGAGCACATATGATACTTTCTGCAGTGCGCGTGCGTATGATAGTAATTCTTTGGAAAATAATTCTTTGCTGTGTAATACAGGGAAAAATATTTTTTTATATATAAAATTATAGCCAAAACTTTCAACTTTATCCTTTTCTTTTTCGTGTAGGTTGGAAGATGAGAGCTTAATGGTGAGGAAGACGACGTTTTACATGCTTTCAAATTTGATCCTCCGTGACATGATTCGAGCGCAGGGATACATTTCGCAAATGGCCAAAAGCATCGTGGACAAATCGAACGAGATGGTCGAAATGGCTAAAGATTTTTTCGTGCAGTTGGCGCACAAAGGTAACAATTTATACAACGTGCTGCCCGACATATTCTCCCATCTGGTGGAGATCATATCGGAGCCGGAATTACGAACAGTTATGAGGTAAGAGTGTATTTTAATAATAATAATAATGTTTACTACTCAACGGGATTAACCAACGTTCATTTATTTACGAAGCACCTCACCCCGTAACAAAGTTTAATAAAAACAATCTCTTCTCTAGTTTCTTGTTTACATTGATTGAGAAGAATAAGCTCATGGAGAACCTGGTGGACCGTTTCTGTGCGAAATTTAAGCTGACCGAAAACGAGATGAATCTGAGGAACATCGCCTACTGCCTGACCTTGATTAATTACAACGAGAAGGGCCTGAAAAAGCTGATCGAGAACTTTATGCACTACAGACATCTCGTGCTGGTGAAGGACATATTTTTGCTCTTCAAACAGATCATTTCCAACTGCAATAAAGGCCTTGCCAAACCAGAAATTAAGGTGTGTGTACATACAAAAACTATGCTTAAAATTAGTGATGGGCATGATCGAATGATATTAACCACTTCATGCACACATTAATTTTAAATTTCTGGTCAATAAATGATCACGTAATTTTTGAATTTCTGGTCAAAAAATAAACATATTATTTTTTTACTAGATATAACATTGCTTAAAATTAGTGATGGGCAAGATCAAATGATATTAACCACTTCATGCACACATTAATTTTAAATTTCTGGTCAAAAAATAATCACGTTATTTTTGAATTTCTGGTCAAAAAATAAACATATTATTTTTTTACTAGATATAACAGCGCCCAAGACATACACGAGCACGTGTAAAATTGCCAGTAAGCAACGCCTGTGACAGACATGAGCATTTACATGAAGTGGTTAATTAAACGATTATTTTGATTCAAATTTAAATTGATAATTGAAGATCACTCCAATGATTGCGTAAGAGATCGTTCCAATTATTACTCGAATGATCCCTTAAGAAATCACTCACACTTCAAAATGGTAGCCGAAATTATTGCTTGGTAGCCGAAATTATTGCTTGAATGAATATGTGAAAAATTTCGTGATTGATGTATTTATATTTAAAAATCAAATATTCGACTATTTATATTCATATCTCAGCCTTAGTTTTAACCTAAATAGAACTGTCCTTTAACCTTATTCAGTTACTTAAACTATAAACAAAGGTTAGATTATTTTTAGGTTATGCAACTGAATTAGGTTAAATGACAGTTCATACTGAAACAAACAACAGTTTCTGTTAGGCTAGAACTCCACAAATGCTCATTTATTTAGATTAGAATTAGTAACAATTACATTACTTTTTAATCAAACATATAATTGGCCTCATAAGAAAACCTCGTAACTCCCATTTTTATTGAAATTTTGATTATATTGCTATCTGTAACACCCAAAAAATTACATGTTAAATATTAGTAAAATAATTCTTATTTAATAACATTGAAGAACGTATTATTATGTGTAAAATATATTTTAGAGCATATAAATGTGAAAACCGAAGGTGTACGAGAAACTTTTGTGCCTCCTGTAAAATCATCAGTTTTGGAGTTACGAGGTTTCCTTATGAGATCGACGATATGCTAAACTGTCATCGGTTAGGTTAGGTTATTGATCAAATATATGCCAAACTGTCATCCGTTAGGTTAGGTTATTGATCAAACATATGCTAAACTATCACCGCTTAGGTTAGGTTATTGATCAAACATATGCTAAACTGTGATCGCTTAGGTTACACAAATTGATGCCATTAATTTTTGTGCCTCCTGTAAAATAATCAGTTTTGGAGTTACGAGGTTTTCTTATGAGATCGACGATATGCTAAACTGTCATCAATTAGGTTAGGTTATTGATCAAATATATGCCAAACTGTCATCGGTTAGGTTGGGTTATTGATCAAACATATGCTAAACTATCATTGCTTAGGTTAGGTTATTAATCAAACAACTTTTGTGCCTCCTGAAAAAAAAACTTTTGTGCCTCCTGTAAAATGATCAGTTTTGGAGTTACGAGGTTTTCTTATGAGATTCACAATATGCTAAACTGTCATCAATTAGGTTAGGTTATTGATCAAATATATGCCAAACTGTCATCGGTTAGGTTAGGTTATTGATCAAGCATATGCTAAACTATCATTGCTTAGGTTAGGTTATTAATCAAACAACTTTTGTGCCTCCTGAAAAAGAAACTTGTGCCTCCTGTAAAATGATCAGTTTTGGAGTTACGAGGTTTTCTTATGAGATTCACAATATGCTAAACTGTCATCAATTAGGTTAGGTTATTGATCAAATATATGCCGAACTGTCATCGGTTAGGTTGGGTTATTGATCAAACATATGCTAAACTATCATTGCTTAGATTAGGTTATTAATCAAACAACTTTTGTGCCTCCTGAAAAAAAACTTTTGTGCCTCCTGTAAAATGATCAGTTTTGGAGTTACGAGGTTTTCTTATGAGATTCACAATATGCTAAACTGTCATCAATTAGGTTAGGTTATTGATCAAATATATGCCGAACTGTCATCGGTTAGGTTGGGTTATTGATCAAACATATGCTAAACTATCATTGCTTAGATTAGGTTATTAATCAAACAACTTTTGTGCCTCCTGAAAAAAAACTTTTGTGCCTCCTGTAAAATGATCAGTTTTGGAGTTACGAGGTTTTCTTATGAGATTCACAATATGCTAAACTGTCATCAATTAGGTTAGGTTATTGATCAAATATATGCCAAACTGTCATCGGTTAGGTTAGGTTATTGATCAAACATATGCTAAACTATCATCGCTTAGGTTAGATTATTGATCAAACATACAGAGAGTTTTATGTAACACCGAACATTTTCATAACGAGAATTTTTCTTTTAAGTATACATATGCATACGTTGTACATTTTCCGACGCTCGCTTTATTAAAAGAATTCAATTTGAAGCTTTAGACGAGTGTTTTCCACTCCCAGGCTAAGCATGAAGTAAAATTTCGAGTTTAGAAAAGCCTGAAAATTTGGTTTGGTCGCGTAGCGCGAAGCGCGGAGCGGCCAAACCAAATTTTCAGGCTTTTCTAAACTCGAAATTTTACTTCATGCGTCACCGGTACAAAACACTGATTCAATGTAAAGTTTAATGGTGTGTTTTAAACTTCGTAATAAGTCAGTGTTTTGTATCGGTGGCGCATGGAGTAAAATTTCGAGTTTAGAAAAGCCTGAAAATTTGGTTTGGCCGCTCCGCGCTTCGCGCTACGCGACCAAACCAAATTTTCAGGCTTTTCTAAACTCGAAATTTTACTCCATGCTTAGTCTGGGAGTGGAACACTCATTTTAAGTTTCAAATTAAACACTTTTAAAAAAACAACGATTATCTAAAGATTTACGGCATATACACTGTAATTGAGACATGTATACTTGAAATAAATACTCCCTGTATGTACAAGTTGAGGCATTAATTGCGATTGATTGGCTACAAATTGTAATGGTCATATAGGCAAACCAATTTACCCATAACTTAAAAATTAAAGGTGCTAATTTGTATTGAATGAAAATGTTCGGTGTTACATAAAACTCTCTGTATGCTAAACTGTCATTGCTTAGGTTACACAAATTGATGCCAATAATTTTGTTTAAAATCAGCTCTTAGCCGTCGAGTTGGACGAAAAAATCAAGGAGATGTTCGAGCTGACCGAAAACGTGAAGATGCCGTCCGTTCCGAAGAGTACTAAAAAAGTGAAACCTCAGCCGAGAAAGAAGAGCAACAAAAAGTCGGCCGACTGGAGCGGGGACTCGGACAGCGATATAGAGAACAAGCCTTCGCAGACGAAAAGGAAAGCGAGGAGTCGAGGGAGGAAAAAGAGATACGAAAATTCCGATTCTTCCGATTCTTAATGTTGTGTTATCTTAATTATTTAAAAGAGACAAAACATGTTTGTGTTTGTTTTATATGAAAATTAGAAAAATAACTGCTTTGTAATATATATATTTTTTTTTAAATAGACATTTGACTGAAGCTCATTTAATTATTACTGATAAAAAAGATTCATAATTCTCTGGCTAGAGAAAATGTTACTAATAATTTAGCATTTACACAAAAAAACAATAATTGTAGGAAATATTTGTGTACAACATGAGTATTCAATAGCATCCAACATTCTACACAATTGTTGAACAGTATAGTGCCTAATGTTTCTCGTAAATTTTGGACAGTGAAAATTGGACATTGAAACAAATCCAAACATTATTGATTTTTCTTTGGCGGTTGGCAGTGTTCAAAGGCTGTGTCATAATTAACTCAAATTGTTTGAAGTGAAGTGTGTGAACACAGTAAATGGGTGCTCCGCAAATAAAGTGAATTCTCGAGTGTTATATATGAAAGTAAAACTTGTGTTTTGGACCAGACTGGCATCTGTCATCATTCGACAAACTGTGAACATTTTATAAGTATATCTCTCGTCTTTTAAAAGTAATTACAACGAGAATTAGATCCGCACTGAGCGCATACGAACCCGTCTATTTCACGGTCGAGGTCAAGCGACGTATTTTTTGCTTGTACGTACTGCAAAAAAATTAATTCACGAGCGGATTATAAAGGAAAGCAAATAATAACAGCTAGAAATAACTATATATAAAAATATAAATAACATAGTAATAACATGGCTGGATACAAAAAACAGAAAGAAAGAAAAGTGGAGAAATGGAAAAAACAGGAGGAGGCTAGAAGAAGGAGGTGTTTGGTGGAGGAGCGGGGTTACCGAGGTCGCCACAACGACAAGGGGCGTCGGGAGAGGGGATGGATAAGAGGAAGGTGGCAGACACGTCATTTGAGAAGGAAAGAGAGGGAGAGAAGAATGCCGAGGTATTTGGTGGAGGGGGGATGGAGTAGGGAGGAAAGGGTGGTGCTGGCGAGGGCGAGGTATGGGTCAGGAGAGAGAGGAAGGAAGGTGTAGATGGGGGAAGAGTATGGAAAGTGTGTAATCTTCTCTCATCCATTCCGTCACTCTTCTATTCCCTTTTACTGCCACCCATTCCTCCTTCACCCCCTCGCATTCCTCCGCCAAATGACTCCACGTATCCTTCCCCCGCTCACACATTACACACTTCCCATTCACACCTTCCTTCGTCTCTCTCCTGACCCACACCTCCCCCTCTCCAGCATCACCATTTCCTCCCTACTCCATCCCCCCTCTACCAAATACCTCGACATTCTCCCATGCACCTTCCACCTCCCATACCTATCGTTGTATTCACTCCTCTCTATACACCCCTACCTTTCCTGTGCTTCCACCTCCTTCTCCTTCACCCACGCATCCACTTTTAACAGCAGATGGTCCAATCCCAACACTTCTTCCACATCCATACCTCTTATCTCTCCTCTTGCTATTCCCTTGACCACCACATAGTCAATCACCGATGCCCCTTTTGGCCCAATGTAAGTTTTTTTCCTCTCCCAATCGCCCTCCATGCATCCGTTCAAAGTTCCCATCCTTCCATCACTCTCTCCATCATCCTCCTGCCCTCCTCATTTATACATTTATCCTGCGAACTCCTCTTTACAACCAAACCGTCCTCCCCCCGCTTCCCCTATTCTGGCATTTAAATCCCCCGCACCATCTACCTTCCTCCTTCGCCCGCTCTCAGATCTATTTCTCTTCTTATGTCCCCCCAATCTTTGTTGACGTATACCACATTAACCCGATATTCTCCCTGCTGGTATTTCACCCACACCAGCCCTTCGCATCCCTCCATCATCTTCCCCTTTCCTCCTTTCCCATCTTCTCTCCATCCAACAATCAGTCCCCCTTGGCCTGTCCTCTCATCGTACATTTTACTGCCTCTTTCATCTCCCATCTAACCCCCCCTTCTATTTTGTGTAATGATTCATGTTGAATTGCTCAAAGAAAAGTTTTCATAAAAGCTGTAAGTTCATAAAAAAAGTCACCACCAAGAATAATTTATTATTTCCTGAAAAAAAAAAAAACAACTTTACAATTAAAAAATAATGAATTATTTATGAATAATTTATTTTAGCAATATTTTTTTAAAATATTTTTCATCCAGTGCAGTAACAACCCATCTTTCTTAATCTGTATCTTATCTTACATAATATATTTACAACATCACAGTTCGCTAATTATATATGTATGTATATAATATATAAACATTTACAATTCCTTCTTTTTTTATATATATAATATAATAAATCACTTTCGGACATCCACATTTTTTCAATTTATTTAAAAAAATGTTTAATAATTTCTTCAATCAAGAGTGCCGTGCATGTCTTAGCTTACTCAAAATCCAAATCAAACAAAGGCAACCTTTAGTCAAGAAGTCATGTCTTGGCTTACTCAAAATGTAAGTCGAGTTGAAATTTGAATCAAGCTTAAGCTTTTTAGGAAGAAGAGTTAGGTTAGACTTGGATTTCAGGGTTAGGTTAGATCTGGTTTTAAGGATTAGATTTGGATTTGACGTTTCTTGTACAAGAAAATAGTGCCGTCTAATACTAGCTTTATTCTGTACGATATTTACATTGGACGATATTCTACCATGCTGGCGACCAATATGAAATGTCCCTGTCTTCTCCCTGATTCCAGATTTTTCTCTGACCTCTTAACATAAAAAAGAACGCACATGAATTTGTGTTTGTTCTAAATTTGAACTAAAAAACACACATTATTAATTATATGTCATAAATTTAATGATAAAGGAAACTGCAAAATAAGTTCCTGATTGATCGTTTAACGAGGGTTTCCACTCCCAGATTAAGCATGAAGTAAAATTTCGAGTTTAGAAAAGCCTGAAAATTTGGCTCGGGCGCGTAGCGAAGCGGAGCGACCGAGCCAAATTAGGCTTTTCTAAACTCGAAATTTTACTTCATGCGCCACGCGCATAAGTCACTAACTTCAAGTGAAATCTTCAACCAATCGGTGAAAAAGAAATAAATTTAGTATGTCAATCATTACAGGAAAAACTGCTATGATGGACACTTCACCATTTTTTTTATTTTGTTTAACATTATTTAATGTGTCAAATTCGTGCTCCAAACAGAACTAATAATTTGTCGTTTCTTTAATCATATTATTTGCATACCTATTATTATTTATTTAAAAATTCCCTGAATTCCCAAAATTTTCGCTAAAAAGGCTGAATTTTCCTGACTTTTCTAACACTTTTCCCGATTAATTAAATCCCCAGACTTTGGTCGCCACCCTTTCTATCCAACACTTATGTTGGACGCTATTCTATCCAACGCTTACGTTGAACTATATTCTGTCCAACACTTACGTTAGACCCTATTCTGTCCAACACTTACGTTGGAATCTATTCTGTCCAACAGTTATGGACGCAATTATTTGCTATAACTTGCTCAAAATGTCTAACGTCATCAAATTTTGAGCAAGTTATTACAAGCATGGCATTCTTGATGCCGAAGATTGATTTCTTTATTCATTATTTTTCTGTGTATGTCTGAAAGCTTGTGCTTAAGATCAACATTTTTATTGGCACATTGATAACAATGGTTTTTTTTTCTTGTTGTGTACACACTGTTAAAAGGGAACATATTGCTTAATTAATTACAAACGTGTTTTATTTACAGGTACAAAAATAATACTGTCTCGGGTTAGAGGCCGTTGATTTTTTTTTGGGTTTCGTATATACAGGGTGTTATTGTAAAGTTGAACAAGCCGATAATGAAATGTATCTCACTTATTTTTTTTTAAATCAGACAACCATTTGAGTTTAGTTATCACTTTTTGGCGAATCCTCTTTAAAATACATATACCTTTTTTTATTTATTCACCTTCCCCATTAACCAAGGCCATAGCCAGGAGGGGGATATGAGGGTTCAAACCCCCCTTTCGTAAATTTCTAAACGTTAAATTTTTGTATGTAGAAGCGGCCCTGTAAGAGCGAAAACAATATTTTTACCAGTGAAGCAACCCCCCCCTAAATTTTCATAATCCCTCCGAAGTTGTTTTCTGACCAAGGCCTTGCCATTAACTACACTAGTCGGTTTAAAGGTAAAAGTCGTTAAGTGCTCTAGGTTTTTCTGTGTGATTAATGATTTTGGCCTTTAAACAGGGATTTAGGGAGCTGGTCGATTTAACGGTAAAGGTCATTAAGTGCGCTTGGTTTTCTGTGTGATTAAAGATATTTGCCTTAAAACAGAGACTCGAGGAGTCGGTTTAAAGGCAAAAGTCATTAAGTCCGCTTGATTTTCTGTGTGATTAAAGATATTTGCCTTAAAACAGAGACTCGAGGAGTCTGTTTAAAGGCAAAAGTCATTAAGTCCGCTTGATTTTCTGTGTGATTAATGATTTTTGCCTTTAAACTGACTTGGAGGGAGGTATTCGGTTTAAAGGTAAAAGTCATTAAGTGCGCTTGGTTTTTCTGTGTAATTAATGATTTTTGCCTTTACAGACTTGGGGAGCTAGTTGATTTAAAGGTAAAAGCGATTAAGCGCGCTTGGTTCTCCGGGAACGTTTTGTTTATATAAAAAATTCTAAAGATCTACAAATCGCTTTTTCTTGACTTTTATTACACATATGTAATATGAAATAATAAATAATTAATCGGATATTCAAAAGGGTTCACATCTATTTAATTTTTAAGGGGGGTTTACGGTGGGCGGTTTTTGTGAGGTTGGGTTTTTCTCGAGAAAAAAAAATCTTCAAGGTATTTTTCCTTCTGAAAGTTTATCGATTTTTTTGTTTCAATAGGAGAGAAAGTAAAGACACTTTATAATCACTTTGTTCCTTAACTTTTAATGCTATGTCCAACACTAGTATGGACCGTTGGACACCATATGAGATTAAGTGGGGTTAGCTTAGATGGCATCTAATCTACATAGATAACAATCAATCTCACCGAGGTACGGTTAGATAACCTCGGGGTGAGATTAAGTGAGGTTAGCTTAGATGGCATCAAATTTACGTAGATGACAATCAATCTCACCGAAGTAAGCTTAGCTAACCTCGATGAGATTAGTAATCTAACCTCAGTGATTTTCATCAACTCATATAAAACACTGCAATGTTGTGAGATTGAAAATATGCAGCTAAATCGGAATTACTTTACCTTATTTTATTAACGGAATCTATTAAAAATATACACTGCTAAAGCAGGATTAAAAATATACTGCTAAACAAGAATATTTTGAATTTCATAATGTGTCAGTGTTTTTATACGCGTGGCGCATGAAGTAAAATTTCGAGTTTAGAAAAGCCTGAAAATTTGGATTGGTCGCGTAGCGCTTCCGCTACGCGCCCAAACCAAATTTTCAGGCTTTTCTAAACTCGAAATTTTACTTCATGCTCAATCTGGGATTGGAAACACCCGTCAAAAGCTTCATATTTAAGAGTTTCATAAAATCGACGAATATTAATAAAATTACATTGTCTACGATACAACTACTTTAAAGAAAATTCCCTGTATGTGTCCAACGTTTCTTGTAAGGGTTGGACTCGACGTAACCTCACAAAAATCACCTACTCCACACTTAACATATTATTATTTATTTCTGCTATTGTTTTTACATTTGAGCATTTTTGTTTTTTTTTCTTCATTTTTTGAAATCATCCTCGATATGTAAGTTCGCGATTATGGCGATTTTCTTTTTTTTTTTGTTTAGAAAAAAACTACTACAATCTTACAAAATGCAAACTATTTGCCTTGTTTTTTTTTTTGTTCTCAGTTCGATATTAATAAAAATCCTACAATCTTACAAAATACATGATTGTAAAGTCGACAGTTGTTTTTTATCGGTATTTTCGTTTTGTTTCAAAATCTAATAAGCTACGATCTAATTCAGTTTATGACAGTGCTTTTATCAACAACTGGTCGTTTAGTAATCTTTCGGCAATTTATTCTTTTTGAATTTTGGGCATTAATTTTGTAATTGTGTTACTCCATATTGCATTTCTTGACTTTTTTTCATAAAGCATAATTTTTTCATTAAACGCAAGTATACCCACTGAGCACTAAGAACAACGTTTAATGTTGCTACAATGTTGATATAACGATATTTGTTTATTTTTTGCTCAGTGGGTAAAGAATTAGCTGATACGAGACCAAGAACTTCTACCAGAAATAGTAGAAGTAGTCCGGGAAGTAATACCGGCGAAGGCTCTGCGAGATCCTAAGGGCCTTAGCATGTTTTAGGAGCATGACCCTACGATATCTGCCGAAAATATGGAGTCTAACCAGGGTGGTTTTCATACCAAAGACTGGCAGAACAGAGTATTTTCGTGCAAAGTCGTACAGACTAGTGATGGGCAAGATCGATCAAAAAAGATCGACTGATCGATCCTTGCAAGTGATCGATCCGCTCGATCTCTTTGAGCGGATCGATCTTTTCGATCGGATCGATCTTTTCGATCGGATCGATCTTTTCGGTCGGATCCATCTTTTCGATCGGATCGATCCTTACGATCGGATCGATCTTTTCGATCGGATCGATCTGTTTGATCGGATCGATCGGATCGATCATTTCAGACCGCTCGATCGGCTTGATCTTTTCGACGACTCGATCTTTTCGGACGGCTCTATCTTTTCAAGCGACTCGATCTTGGGGGCGGTTCGATCTGTGCGAACGGGTCGTGCTGATCGATGTGATCAATCGGCTCGATCAGATTGGTCATATCGATCGGCACAAGTGGATTGATCAGGTTGTGCGGCTCGAGCAATGATCTTTTTGAGCGGATCGATCATTGAACGATCACACTATTTTTGTATTCTGTTTTGCGCAAAGTGAGAGACAGCATTTATTAAAAAAAAGATATAGGCAGGATCTTGGCAGGGCCGAGAAAAAATTACTAATGAGCCGGTTATTTTTCCCGGGCTAGTCTCACACTTTATATCCGAGCGTGCTATTATATTATAGAGATTTTAATATAAATTTATAATATTTCATTTCATATTAGCTATTTATATATTTAGTAAATACATAAATAGCTAATATGAAATGAAATATTATAAATCTTTATTAAAATTAATACTATTTAGTAACAGCTGTTAAATAACGTTAAAAATAACTAGTTATCACCATTATTGAAAATTAACTGCTTCTCTCATCTTTAGTGTATACTAAAGAACAAAAATGGTGATGTGCCCATCATAGTACTTTCCCCGTTTAATTATATATAATTAAAAATAAATTAATTAGAAATATTAACACAGCATCTGGGGATTGGAATCGAACCCGCACTTCTCAATTAAGAGTCCGGTGCGCTACTGCCTGCGCTACGACACTTGATTTAAATAATACCTTATCGGTGTTATAATATTCGATCCAACATTATATATCTATTTATTTGATTTTATTTTTTCGAAACCTGTTTCTGTTTTCGTTTATTATGAGTATCACATGTAGGGATGGGCAAGATCGATCAAAAAAGATAGACTGATCGATCCTTGCAAGTTCGAAAAGATCGAGCCGCTCAAAGAGATCGAACGGCTCGATCGAATCGATCTTTTCGATCGGATCAATCTTTTCGATCGGATCGATCTTTTCGATCGGATCGAACTTTTCGATCGGCTCGTTCTTTCTGATCAGATCGATCGGATCGAGCGGCTCGATACTTCAACTGATCGATCATCGCTTGATCGATCTTTGCAATGATCGATCTTGCCCATCACTAGTACAGACCCATTACTCTGATGCCATTTGTACTGAAGACAATTAAATAAATGATGGACAGGCATATTAGAGATGGGATACGGGTGTCCAACCCATTATCACAAGATCAATATGCCTATCATCCAGGTCGATCAACGGAGACAGCTCTCAGCCGACTAACAAGGAGTGCTAAAAATGCTCTGGAAAACAAGGATGTCCTCCTTGCTGTCCTCTTGAATATAGAAGGTACATTTGACAATACATCCTTTAACTCCATAACCGCTGCCCTGAGGAAGCGAGTGCTGGAGGAAACTAGCTGATGAGGTCGGACCATAACAGTCAGATATCTTGAAAACGCACTCTTTAAAGTCACTATTCCAGACCACAGCGAATGGAACGACTTTAGGGAAGACATTCACAAACATAGCATGATCTGGTATACGGATGGTTCTAAACCTAAATGTTTTCTCCGCAAAATTGAAACTCATTAAATATTCGCGCCATTTTTCAAGTTACTCACTCGCGCCATCTCTTGGATGCACTCGGAACTTGTGTCTATAAGTTTCATCTGCTGCTAACAGATGGACGATGGCCATCTCTTGCACACAGTCGGAACTTGTTTCTGCGAGTTCCACCTGGGTCCAAGAGATGGCACATGTAAGCGATAGCCCGCCATCTACTACCTAAAAACGGAACTAATTTAAAAAATGGCGCGAATCAGTTAATCCGTTTTAATTTTGAATCAGGAATCTACTATGAAAACATAAAGACAGGCTATGCGCACTCGTTAGGCGGCCTGACATAAGTCTTTCAAGCCGAAATATTCGCAGTTATAGAATGTGCGAGAATCAAGTTTTCTCCGCAAAATTGAAACTCATTAAATAATTCGCGCCATTTTTCAAATTTGTTCCGTCTGTATTTTTGGGTAGTAGATGGCGTTGCTATACTCACTCGCGCCATCTCTTGGACGCACTCGGAACTTGTGTCTATAAGTTTCATCTGCTCCCAACAGATGGACGATGGCCATCTCTTGCTCACAATCGGAAATTGTTTCTGCGAATTCCGCCTGGGTCCAAGAGATGGCGCGTGTAAGCGATAGCCGCGCCATCTACTACCTAAAAACTAAAAACTGAACTAATTTGAAAAATGACGCGAATCAATTAATCCGTTTTAATTTTGAATCAGGAATCTACAATGAAAACATAAAGACAAGCTATGCCCACTCGTTGGGCGGCCTTGCATCAGTCTTTCAAGCCGAAATATTCGCAGTTATAGAATGTGCGAGAATCAAGTTTTCTCCGCAAAATTGAAACTCATTAAATAATTCGCGCCACTTTTCAAATTAGTTCCGTCTGTAGTTTTTGGGTAGTAGATGGCGTTGCTATACTTACTCGCGCCATCTCTTGGACGCACTCGGAACGTGTGTCTATAAGTTTCATCTGCTCTCAACAGATGGACGATGGCCATCTCTTGCACACAGTCGGAACTTGTTTCTGCGAGTTCCGCCTGGGTCCAAGAGATGGCGCGTGTAAGCGATAGCCGCGCCATCTACTACCTAAAAACTAAAAACGGAACTAATTTGAAAAATGACGTGAATCAATTAATCCGTTTTAATCTACAATGAAAACATAAAGACAGGCTATGCCCACTCGTTGGGCGGCCTGGCATCAGTCTTTCAAGCCGAAATATTCGCAGTTATAGAATGTGCTAGAACCAGCATAGAGAAGGGCTGTCGTGACAGGCAAATCTATATTATGTTCGATAGCCAGGCGGCACTGAAGGCTCTAAAGCCAAAAGACTTCATCCAAACTGGCGTTGGACAGGATACACTGAATTACACAGTTATATTCCTTTCTTCACTTTTATTTTTCTTGCTAGATGTACACTTCTGTGCAATAAAATTAAGCACAAGTCTTATAACTGTTTTTCACAATATTCTAGTTGTATAATTCGGGTCTATGTTAATTGCCTAGGAGCAGATTCAATAAATGATAAAACACCATCACTTGAAAATAACACCTTTATTTAAAAACCAAAACTATGATTTTTTGAAAAAAGCTAGCATTGGAGACAACAAAGCCGAAATAGAAAAACTATCTTCCATTTTAGTTAGAATTCGAATATTTGAACTGTTGTCTAAATAACGCAGAGTTTTGGCACTAAGGAAATTGACATATTTACAAATTTTCGTAACTAGGAAACTCATCACGTCTTTTTTAAACTATAACATATTTTGTGTGCTTAATTTTATTGCACAGAAGTGTACATTTCGGGTACTAAGTACCCATTATCAATAGCTGGATACACTGAATTACCTGGCGAGACAGAACACGGTCACACTTGTCTGGGCGCCGGGTCATTCAGGTATCGAGAGAAATGAAAAAGCTGACGAGCTAGCAAGGCAGGGAGCTACCATATCATTTATCAGGCCTAAACCTATCTTGGGCATTACAAAAAAGTCGAGTCCCCTAAAAGCCAAAAAGTGGATTCGCAACAAACACAAGGAATACTGGGTAAACAAACCAGGCATTAACCACAGTAAGGCCATTATAAATGGACCTAACTTTAACCAAGCTGCAGAACTACTGACACTTAGTAGGGCACAACTAAAAACAACCATAGGACTACTAACAGGCCACATGACCTAAGGAAAATCGGTCTATACAACGGCGACACCCGTTGTCGGCTCTGTGATAGGGCACCGGAAACAACAATGCACATTCTGTGTAGCTGCGATGCGCTGGAAAACGAAAGACAGCTCATATTTGGAAAAAGTTAAATGGTACCAAATGATTTCCACACGGAACCCCTGAAGGATCTGCACAAGCTAGTGCAGGGGATCGAGTTTGGAATAATTGCATAAGTAAGACAATATGGAGTAGTACAATAAGCCAACTAGGCTGCGAAGCATCCGGATCCGCAAGGAAGACGGCCCCCACAGAAACAAAAAAAATCCCGGATGAAAGCTCAAGTTCACTTTCCGGAAAAGCTTCCGGGAAGCTCGCATCTGGATAAATAGCTCAAGTTCACTTTCACTTACCAGTTATACAGAAAACAGCTAGCAGTTATACAGACACAGCTATCGGTTGTTTAGACCACAGGTACCAGTTATTAATACAAAAACAGGTTGCAGTTATACAGAAACAGGTACCAATTGATCAAAACAGGGACCAAGCTATACAAAACTAGGTACCAGTTATACGGAAAACGGCTAGCAGTTATACATGAAATAGGTAAGTGAAAGTAAACTTTAGCTTTCATCCGGACGCGAGCTTTCACTGGAAAGTTTTCCGGAAGCTTTGCTGGAAAGTGAATTTGAGATTTAATCGGAAAACTTTCCGGGAGCTTTTATCCTGATGCGAACGTTACATGCTTTATTACTTCCGGGATTTGTTCCAGTATTACTTCCGGGATTCGTTCCTGCATTACTTCCGAGATTCTTTCCTGCATTACTTTCGTAATCCTGTATTACTTCCGATATTACTTCCGGATCCCGTATCGGCTAATCCCCTCCCCACTGAGCAAAAAACAAACAAATAACGTTAGATCAACATTGTAGCAACATTAAACGTTGTTTTAATGTTGATGAAACATTACTTATATTGATTTGCTCAGTGGGTCTACTAACGCATTTTTAAGCTTTAACTTGCCTTGCATGTTTAAACATTCTAGCATAATTTTTCTTTCAGTACATATTTATTTTTTTATGTTATTTAATGTTTTCGAGTTTTCTCTGTTTGTTACGCTAGAGTGTATTTAATTAGTCGAACGGTTTTTGGCAGTAGTCCGTCTCGTCACCACACGTTTAACTTTGGTCATAACCGGCTCACGTTCTTTACGCGCCGCATGTTTTCCAAACGCACCTCCAGCCACGCGAACGGCACCACCGCCAGCAGCATGGCGCACGCCAGCACGTACAGCTTGATCCAGTTGCAGAGGAGGCCGTGCACGCCGAAGGCGATGCCCAGCCCCAGGAAGCGGAAGAAGAGGCTGTTGGCGAACGGCGCCTCCCAGCTGTCCGCGTATAAACCAGTCAATAGGGCTAATGGATGAGAAACAAATATATTACATAATTAAATGTACATGTACAATCCGTGTGACTGCCATTCAACCAGAGCTGGGATGAATCCTCAAAAACAGGATTCGAATCACGAATCCGAAACACCTAATATGATTCGAATCACGAATACTCGAATAAAGGATTCGTAAGTGAAAAATATGATTCGAATCCTCATTTTTGAATCACGGATACAAATCCTTTAAAAATAAATTTGAAACTATTATTTGCAACCAGTAATAATTTATTCCATCAGTTTCTATAAAATGTTCATTTACCGACTAAATACCTGATTAAATACTGATTTTAATTAATGATGATGTATGTGTTATTGAACTTCATTTTAAATCAGTGTTTTATACGCGTGGCGCATGAAGTAAAATTTCGAGTTTAGAAAAGCCCCGCGAAAATTTGTCTCGGGTCGCTGCGCGACCCTCGACAAATTTTCTACGCGGGGCTTTTCTAAACTCGAAATTTTACTTCATGCTTAGTCTGGGAGTGGACAACACTCGTTTGAACTTTAAATTTAACTCTTTTATAAAATCGACGTATGTAATATAATAAATCATTCATTGAAATCATAGAAAAAGATGTTTCTTAATTAAAATTGTTACTGGATTAGTTGATAAAACGAGTTATCTGCAAATAACTTTTCATGTGTTAGGAATTGTGATAGGGTTGTAATTAGGAAGAATGTTTGTTTTTTAATTCCGCATGGAATGACATAAAAATATACAAGGGTTCCAATTTAAAATAAGAAAAATACAGTGCATCAAAGTTTAAAAAGTTTGACACAAAATTTTGCACACTCTGTATAATTCATATCCACCAAACTTGGTTATCGGGACCATTAGACCTTTTTTAATAAGTACCTTCTATAATTTAATTGACGAGATACTATTTTTAATTGTTATTAATTTTTTAAATTAATAGTGCAAAACCGATTTTTTTTAGTTTTTATTTTTTTGGCCGATATCACTAAACCGATTTCTATAAAAATTTAGGGGTACGAAGGTAACTCTAAAAGGCACTCAAATTATTAACAAAATGTACACCATTTAATTTAAAAATATATATCATCATGACGTCACACTTTTTTGGGACACCCTGTATAATCAAACATATTTTACTGAAAAACGCCCTAGGATACAGGCAAAGTCTGCCAAATATCAAAATCCTAACTAAATTAATAACTGAGCTATAGAAGACGGGAGGTGAGATGCAGGACCCTGTATAACTTAACCTAACTTAATATTACTATTTTTTTATTCTCTCTGACTAGTTTCGACTTATCGTCATTCTCAAGGAGTAATACAGAACAATATTTTACAAGTTATATATACATATTTTTTGAAGGTCAGGTAATAAGTGCTAACTTAATAGAATTAAATCCATCCTAATTTTCTTTATTCTAATATTATTGTGATTTGTGTACTTACTGAAGTTCATCATTTCCCAAACGGCATTGCAGACGCCCCATGCCGCGGAAATGACGTAAAATAAAGCTGGATCGTCGCCCATTGGCTTCCATAAGATTTGGACCATGAGCAAACAGGCGTGGAACATGAATCCGACAGCTAAATTACAAAAAAAAAAAACTCAATTAATAAGTCTAATTAACTGAATCAACTTACCTATTACGTAATATCTTCTTATTGTCCTCAAGAGCATACTAAGAGTACAAGCTGCTATAGATTGTAATAAACCCATGCAGAGAAACACTAGGTTAAGTCGATGGATGCCTAATGTACAGACGACGTATGACTGAAACAACAGAATTTTATTTAAATGCCTGTATTAGCAACTGTTACCTACTGAAAATAGATTAATTAAATAATTAACAATCAACGAGAAAATAGATTAGATTAGATAGATAGAATATCTAATTTACTGAAAATAACTTGGATGAGAATTTATTTCAAAATTGTCTTCTTACCTTACTAAAGTCAGCATACATAAACGCTTGCTCCAGCCCGATGAACAGCGATAAAGGCGCCGCTAGCTGCAGCCTGACATCCTTAAAAGACTCCTTCACTCCCCTTAAAGCGGCCAATCCAGCACTCCTCTCCAGAGGATCTTGATAGACATACAGCTTAATCCTATCCAGAAAAAACCCAGCGACGAACGCAGCCATCAACCCCAACGTTACGTAAACACAAACCAAAATCACTGACGTCGTCTTGGGCAGCACTTTAAAACCCCCTCCCCCCTGCCCCAGCTTAAAACTCGAAGGACACGCGTTGGACCCGCACAACCGATCCCCCAGCTCATCCACATCAAAGATGTCATCCAAAAAGGCGCTGTAATCATAAATGGTTGATTGGTAGTAGCTACCGCATAACAAGCTGCAGTTTGTTCCTGAGTCGCAAGTTGTGTTAGCGCAGAGTTTCAACGTGAAGTTAGTGGAGTTGCTCAGGAAGGTGTTTGAGTCGTAGTTTGGGGAGAGGTTGATGGTGGTTGTTATTAAGACGGCCGCTAAGACCGAGCCGAAGATTAAACCAAAGTCGTAAGCTGCTTGAAAGGCTCGTGCGACTCTGCGGATGATGCAGGTCCTTCGAGCCACTTTAGTCTCCTCATCTTCCTCCCCGAAGATGTAGCTTAGTTTAGTTGATACTGTCATCAAGAATGTTATTCTAGCTACGGATAGCGGCCCCAAGCAGAGCCCGAAGATTATGTAAACAGGGATTAGGATGTAGAGCAGCGGGTAGAGATGCACTGCGTAGAAAAGACTCAGCGTTGTGTAGCTAAAAATTATTATCGAGTTTGTTCCTAGTTTTTGTATCAACGAAGGGGCGAATATCGTCGAGCACGCTGCTGAGATGTGCAGGAGGGTTAGTAGGAACGAACCGATGTTTATGGTGATTGGCATGTTGTCGATGGGGTTCATCCAGACGGAGACGCTGCCCTGCAGGGCTAGGAACGGGAGGAAGGTGGCGGTGACTAGGACGTGCGTGAGGCACATCAGCGTCAGGTTTCTGAGCAGGATTTTGCGGCTGTATACGGGCCCCATTCGGCTGTTCGTGTTGCGCACGACGGCTATCAGTCTGCGGACGCTGTTCGCCCCAATTGAGCTGTTGATCGAGTCCCTGCGGCGCACCGAGTGCGTCAGGTTGCGGGTTGAGCGGCTCGAGATCGGGGAGTAGGCAGCCATTTGCTAAAACAAAATATACAAAGTGAAAATTTGTTTTGTAAATACCTTGTAAAACGAGGGACTTGTAAATTACAAATTGTCTCGAGTTCAGGAGTGTAGTATGTCTAGAGTTGATTGAAAGCGCGCTATAGCTCTTGAGTTTTTTTAAGAGTGGCGTATCTCCAATAATATTTTAAAGCTCGCTGTTGCTCGTTGTATCACATATGCGTACTCTGAAGTTATGTATGTCTAGAGTCGTCTTAAGGCTCGCTATCGCTCGTGCGTTTTTCTATCTATATTCAGAAATAATTTTAAGATCGCTATGACTTTCAAGCTTATTCAGGAGTAATAAATGTCTGGAGTTGCTTAAAAACTCTGTATAACTCGTGCGTCTTTCTAAACGTGACGCAATATCTTAAAGCTCTCTGTTGCTCGTTATGCTTACTCAGAAACAGTGTTTGTTCGGTAATTGCATCGAGAAGGATTTGCCGCATTTTCTATATTTTTGTATTGCGCTGGTGTACCTTATTTAAGGGCTATGCCCTTGCGTGATTTTGCATTAACTCACGAACGGCGAGTCAGAAGAAGACCAAAGATGGTGGTCGAGAGAACATCGTGAGTGTTTGTGTCGTATTATCGTTAAGTTAAGAAGAAACATGAGACACACTCGCGAGCCGCTCCAGGAAGCAAAAATACCAGAAGGCTAGAACACCGAGGTAAGTCCCGAGATTCGCTGCACCGCTACTGTGAAAAGTAAAATCGCATACAGTCTGCTATAACAACCCTTTCCACTGTACAGGTGGAATCAGTAGCGGCCCTAGGGCGGCGCCTATACAACACAGATTTTAAGTGAAGTACGAATATACATAAATTTGGCAGTATTTTAGTGTTTTATACGCGTGGCGCATGAAGTAAAATTTCGAGTTTAGAAAAGCCCAGAAAATTTGTCTCGGGTCGCTGCGCGACCCTCGACAAATTTTCACGGGGCTTTTCTAAACTCGAAATTTTACTTCATGTTTAGTCTGGGAGTGGAAAACACTTGTTTAAAGCTTTAAATTGAACTTTAGAAAAAACAGGGAATTGTATCAATTCCATGGTATGTCATTATTTTTATAAAATCACATTAATTTTTATTAATTATTTTAGCTGCAAATCTGACATTCGTCGATTTTTAAAAGAATTCAATCTAAAGCTTTAAACGGGTGTTTTCCACTCCCAGACTAAGCATGAAGTAAAATTTCGAGTTTAGAAAAGCCCCGTGAAAATTTTCACGGGGCTTTTCTAAACTCGAAATTTTACTTCATGCGCCACGCGTGTACAACACAGATTTTAAGTGAAGTACGAATATACATAAATTTGACAATATTTTAGCGTTTTATACGCGTGGCGCATGAAGTAAAATTTCGAGTTTAGAAAAGCCCAGAAAATTTGTCTCGGGTCGCTGCGCGACCCGAGACAAATTTTCACGGGGCTTTTCTAAACTCGAAATTTTACTTCATGCTTAGTCTGGGAGTGGAAAACACTTGTTTAAAGCTTTAAATTGAACTTTGAAAAATAAACAGGGAATATCCGCAATTGTTGTATCAATTCCATGGTATGTCATTATTTTTATAAAATCACATTACTTTTTCTTAATTATTTTAGCTGTAAATTTTCTGACATTCGTTGATTTTTAAAAGAGTTCAATTTGAAGCTTTAAACGAGTGTTTTCCACTCCCAGACTAAGCATGAAGTAAAATTTCGAGTTTAGAAAAGCCCCGAAAATTTGTCTCGGGTCGCTGCGCGACCCTCGACAAATTTTCACGGGGCTTTTCTAAACTCGAAATTTTACTTCATGCTTAGTGTGGGGGTGGAAAACACTTGTTTAAAGCTTTAAATTTAACTTTAAAAAAAACAGGGAATATCCGCAATTGTTGTATCAATTCCATAGTATGTCATTATTTTTATAAAATCACATTTCTTTTTCTTAATTATTTTAGCTGCAAATTTTCTGACATTCGTCGATTTTTAAAAGAATTCAATTTAAAGCTTTAAGCGAGTGTTTTCCACTCCCAGACTAAGCATGAAGTAAAATTTCGAGTTTAGAAAAGCCCCGTGAAAATTTGTCGAGGGTCGCGCAGCGACCCGAGACAAATTTTCTGGGCTTTTCTAAACTCGAAATTTTACTTCATGCGCCACGCGTATACAACACAGATTTTAAGTCAAGTACGAATATACATAAATTTGGCAGTATTGTAGTGTTTTATACGCGTGGCGCATGAAGTAAAATTTCGAGTTTAGAAAAGCCCAGAAAATTTGTCTCGGGTCGCTGCGCGACCCTCGACAAATTTTCACGGGGCTTTTCTAAACTCGAAATTTTACTTCATGCTTAGTCTGGGAGTGGAAAACACTTGTTTAAAGCTTTAAATTGAACTTTAAAAAAAAACAAGTAATATCTAAAAATTTACAGAAAATAGTTTAATCAAGCCATTCGTTTTCAATTTATGATATTTCTAAATTTAAAATCAATTTAACTTCATTATTCTTTCATCCACGCAATAAAACTTGTATAAAGCTTTATGTTGTTTTTTTTCTTTCCCTTTTCGTGTAATAATTCATGGTTTGTGTAAAATACACAAGAAGGCGAAATCGTGGCGAGGGAGAAAAGGTACAAAATAAATGGACTCGCCGTGCACAAAGGTGTACGTTTTCGTCCTTGGGCGCCTTCGGAAAGGACGCTGAACTCTGCCCCTGAAAAGTAAAAAATTAACGATCAATCCCCGAAAAAAAAAAAAGTTATACAGAAGAGAGCGTCCATTTGATCAATGATGCGTGCTGATGGTGTACTCTTTGCTGTGTCACTCGGAGTGTTTTGTGCAAAAAAATAGATAGGAAAATAATAAATTTCGGGATAGAAGATGCTTTATATAAAAATGTGATACAATAGAATAAATGATGGTTATACGTAAAATATAAAATGGTGTAGTAATGGAATATAAATCATTTTTTTATATAAATTGATTTTTTCCTCTCCTAAGAATTAAAATTTTTAGCATCCATGTATCTTTTTATTGCGAGCGGTAGTGAACTGTAAAATAATAATTAATCACGTGAACGAAAACTAGTTTTCTCTATCAGGGCTTCGAACAGTTATTTTTGTCTTTCCTGTTTTTGTTCCGGTTCGATTAAACAAAAATATATCGCAAATGAAACACGATTTTAACTTTGTTTGTAGACCTAAGACTTTATTAAGTGACTTTATTAGTTTCGACAACTTTAACTTGTCATTTTCAAACTCAAAATGGTTTAAACTAACAATTAAACAGGTATATATCGGTTTGGTTCCACTTTTCGTTCCGGTAAAAACAACCGAAACTTCTGGCATGGCGACCAACACATCGTATTATCGTTATCATTAAGTTAAGAAGAAAAATGAGACACACTCTCGAGCCGCTTCAGGAAGTCAAAAGACCAGAAGGCTAGAACTCCGAGGTAAGTCCCGAGAATTCGTTGTACCGCTTTTGTGAAAAGTAAAAAACTGTATAAAGAATTTATAACTTTTTGCTTGCGAGGTCCACATATTTAGATATCACCCATCGCCCCTTTTTGTTTAAACTAGTTTAATTAAGGCATTCGTTTCCAATTTATGATATTTGCAAATTTAAATTCAATTTAACTTTATTATTCTTTCATCCATGTAATAAAACTTGTATAAAGCTTTATGTTGTTTTTTTTGTTTCCCTTTTCGTGAAATAATTTATGGTTTGTGTAAAATACACAAGAAATCGTGGCGAGTGGGAAAAGGTACAAAATAAATGGACTCGCCGTGCACAAAGGTGTACGTTTTCGTCCTTGGGCGCCTTCGGAAAGGACGCTTCTGCCCCTGAAAAGTAAAAAATTAACGATCAATCCCCTCATGGGAACAATATGGACACAGAAGTAAAGTGGAGGGAGTGCCGAGAGGTACAGACCCCACTGCAGAGCACATCCAGCCACCGCAGGGGATCCAAAAGAACCTGCCTGGTACCATCAGACTCTCTGGCGCCCAGAAGAAGAAGCAGAAAAGAGAGGAGAAAATTAAAGCCGGTACATAGACAGTCCAGAAACCAGCACTGCTTGCGAAACAACAGCAAAGAGAGGTGAGGGTGGCAAAGTAGAGTGGGAATAAAAGGTCCTGCTTAGACTCTTCTACTGCTGTCTCTCAAAAAATCGCACCCAAAAGGACCAGGAGATCAACCAGTCAGACTGTTTCTTACAGCGGTGCGGTGAAAGGATTGGGCTACTGGATCAGGCCCAATCAGACTTGATCTCCCTGATCCAGGAGAAAATAACGGCTGCAGTCTATAACACTCCCTCAGGGAGTGCAGATCCACCGCAGTTTAATGGTGCTTGGTTTAATTTCGCTTAGTCTGCAGAAGTCTTCAGAATAAACTGCGAGAACGAGCAAACCAAGAAATAGCTAGCTGCAGTGGTGGCAAGTCTTGGGGACGTCTGGGAAGGAGCGGATCTGACAGTTGTCGAGTCCAAGGACCTTCCCAGAAGACTCAAGCTAATGGTCTGGGTACCAGACCAACCAGAGGCGGAGATAGCCAAGACCCGGATCGTAGTGCAAAACCCTGGACTACGAGTTGGAGATTGGTATCTCCTTAGCCAAAAAAAAAAAGAAGGAAGGAGTAACTCCTAGCCTTCTTTGTCAGCGAGGATGATTATCAGTACCTTATAAGCGAACAGATGAAGGCTCACTCCGAACTTTGGAGGACGGTCACTTCAGGTAAGCTAAGTGAAGGTAATACAGGCTAACCTGCAACATAGTAGAGTAGGCTCGGCTGCTCTCTGTAAGGCAATGGAGGACTGTGACATTGCCCTCATTCAAGAACCCTGTGTATGCAGGGGGAAAGTTATGGGATTGGATGGAATTGGGGGGAACTTATATATAGTAGAACCACCGAGAGATCAAGATCATGCATTTTTAGTCATAAAGGTACTGCCTCTAACTTCTTTCTGTTCACAGGACCTGGTGGCAGTTAAGCTATCCAATAGTGTTGGTGGACTGAGGGAGCTTGTGCTCGGATCAGTCTACTTCCCTATTTTAGACCACTGTCCTAACGTGGAATTGGAGGGACTGGTAGCAGGCTGCGAGGCACAAGGCACGCAGCTTGTCGTTCGTTGCAACTCCAATGCATGGTTAATGTTGGTTAACAATAGTGTTGGTGGACTGAGGGAGCTTGTGCTCGGATCAGTCTACCTCTCTATTTTAGACCACTGTACCAGCGTGGAATTGGAGGGACTGGTTGCAGGCTGCGGGGCACAACGCACGCAACTTGTCGTTCGTTGCGACTCCAATGCCCACCACTCAGTCTGGGGTACTTCGGACATCAACCGCAGAGGTGAGTCACTTTTGCAATTCCTCATGGCGACTAAGTTGGACACTTTGAATATTAGCAACAAGCCAACCTTTGTTACAAGTGTTAGCAAGGCGGTAAAAAACATAACTATAGGCACGTTAATGTCAGTAATTTCGCTAAGGATTGGCGTGTGTCAGATGAGATGAGCTGTTCGGATCACAGACACATAACATTCGATATTACGGGGCTACACCGGGTAACTGAAGTATATCGCAATCCCCGCAGGACTCGGAAGCCTTTAAATCTAAGCTAGACCACAATCTAACGGGTATACTAGGAGCGGTAAGCAATAACTTAGAGCTGGAGATCATGGCGGAGCAAACTGCAGGAGCATTAATCTCAGCATATAATGATAACTGCCCTGTGATTGAGAGACGCACCTGCAGGAAAGTCTCGTAGTGGAACAATGCGCTGGACAAATAGAGGTAAGAAAACTCTTCAATGTAGCAAAAACATCGGGCGCATGTGAGGTTTATAAGAACTTCCTAAACGAAAACAACAAAGCACTAAGGAAAACTCGAAGATCAGCCTGGAGGAGACACTGTGAGGACATCGAATCTGTCCCAGACAGTGTCAGACTCTGCAAGATACTTTAGAAGAACCCCCAAAGTGCTCCCCAAACTATAGAACTCGATGGTGGAGTGTATATAAAAACGGAGAAGGAAACCATGGGTGAACTTCTACGGGTACACTTCCCCGGGGAGGGGGAAATTTACGATGGATCACTGAATAGCTGGGTCAGTCAGGGACCTGATGCGACTGGCAACAGAGCATCCAAGGTAGACTGGCAGACCGCCAGGAAAGTGGTCACCTACAACAGGGTCTAATGGGCAGTAAACTCATTTGAACCTTTTAAATCGCCAAGGCCTGATGGAATCTTACTCATCATGCTACAGAAGGGATCGGAACTTTTGTGGCGAAGGCTCTGTGAGATCCTAAGGGCCACCATGGCCCTACGATATCTGCCGAGAATATGGAGGCTAACCAGGGTGGTTTTTATATCAAAGAGTGGCAGAACAGAGTATTCTCGTGCAAAGTCGTACAGGCCCATTAGCCTGATGTCATTTGTACTAAAGACAATGGAAAAAATTATAGACAGGCATATCAGCCCACTGAGCGAAACGCTAACAAATAACGTTGTCTCAACATTTTAGCAACATTAAACGTTGTATTAATGTTAATAAAACATTATTTGAATGAGTTTGTTCAGTGGGAAGGATGGGATATAGGTGTCCAACCCATTATCCCAAGATTAATATGCCTATCTTCCAGGTCGATCAACGGAGACAGCTCTCAGCCGGCTAACAAGGAGTGCTAAAACTGCTCTGGAAAACAAGGATATCCTGTTTGCTTTAAATGGTTATTTAATCATTTCTGAACGAATTTACGAGCGATATCGAGTTTTAAGTCGGTTCTGAAGCTGTATTTAGTTAAGCTGCACATAGTGAGTGTTATTATGTTTACTTACCTCCAGCATGAAATCATCATAAACGATCTTCGAAGTCTTGTCCTGCGTTTTTCCCTTGCCCTTGCAATGCGTCGAATGCCTGTGCAGGATTTTGTTCCTCTCCTCTTGAGTGAGGTTCGAGTGCCCGACGCTGTGCTGGTGGGGGTTGCTAAGCGCTGGACCTATCTTGAGATGAGTGGCCACGTGAGTCTCCTCTTTGCCCAACTCGTGCAGATTCGGCAGGCTGCCCATTATTGCGCCTCCTGAACATTTATGTTGGACTCCTCATCGCTTTTCGGAATCGTAAACATCGAACAACAACATCTGAAAGAAAAAAGAGACATTTATGTTTTTATAATTACATAATAATAAAGTTTAGCTGATTGTCATAAATTTGGATTTTGTAGAACGACAATTTTATTTTCTGTATATACTAGTATTTAAGTATTAAAACCAATGATCTAGTTATTAGTTATTAGGTCATTGGTTATCTAATAACTAGTTAATAGATCATTGGTTTTAATACCTAAATACTAGTATATTTCGTTTCGAGTTTCATTCGAAAGTGATTAGATTTAATTGGAGACCGGACCGACTCGATTTTCACGCAATTACCCGTCGCGCTGCCCTTGGAGGAGGAATAGAAAATCGATATCGGGGACGCTTCTCCTCGTCCGCTTCCTGGTGGCGAGGTCGACGCAATCCTTTTCATCACGTCGCCGACGGGAGGGCGGATCAATTTCGTTAATCGAACTCATTATCCCCCTGCTAATGGGATAGATTTCAAATTATTTCACCCTTCCCTCCACCCCAAGAGCTCCGATAATTGTTTCTATCAAAGCCTAATCTATCACCAACCGACTGATAAATAACAAATGTATAAAGACGAATTCACCATCGGTGGACAAATATTAGTACAAATCGAAAATTGGGTACTGTCAAATATATCCAAATTCATACCAGTTAAGTCAGGTTTTTTAAAGAAAGGTTATAAAATGGAGTGACAATCAAAATATATAAATGAGAGGAAAAGAAAGGGATTTTCAGTTTTGACACATCAAATGATAATTAACTTTTAAAAAAACAGGGAATATCCGCAATTGTTGTATCAATTCCATGATATGTCATTATTTTTTATAAAATCACATTACTTTTTCTTAATTATTTTAGCTGCAAATTTTCTGACATTCGTTGATTTTTAGAAGAGTTCAATTTAAAGCTTTAAACGAGTGTTTTCCACTCCCAGACTAAGCATGAAGTAAAATTTCGAGTTTAGAAAAGCCCCGTGAAAATTTGTCGAGGGTCGCGCAGCGACCCGAGACAAATTTTCTGGGCTTTTCTAAACTCGAAATTTTACTTCATGCGCCACGCGTATAAAACACAGATTTTAAGTGAAGTTCGAATACAGATAAATTTACGATATTTTTGTTTTGTACGCGTGGCGCATGAAGTAAAATTTCGAGTTTAGAAAAGCCCAGAAAATTTGTCTCGGGTCGCTGCGCGACCCTCGACAAATTTTCACGGGGCTTTTCCAAACTCGAAATTTTACTTCATGCTTAGTCTGGGAGTGGAAAACACTTGTTTAAAGCTTTAAATTGAACTTAAAAAAAACAGGGAATATTCGCAATTGTATTAATTCCATGGTGTGTCATTATTTTTATAAAATCACATGACTTTTTCTTAAATATTTTAGCTGCAAATTTTCTTACATTCTTTGATTTTTAAAAGAGTTCAATTTGAAGCTTTAAACGAGTGTTTTCCACTCCCAGACTGAGCATGAAGTAAAATTTCGAGTTTAGAAAAGCCCCGTGAAAATTTGTCGAGGGTCGCGCAGCGACCCGAGACAAATTTTCTGGGCTTTTCTAAACTCGAAATTTTATTTCATGCGCCACGCGTATAAAACACAGATTTTAAGTGAAGTTCGAATACAGATAAATTTACGATATTTTTGTTTTGTACGCGTGGCGCATGAAGTAAAATTTCGAGTTTAGAAAAGCCCAGAAAATTTGTCTCGGGTCGCTGCGCGACCCTCGACAAATTTTCACGGGGCTTTTCTAAACTCGAAATTTTACTTCATGCTTAGTCTGGGAGTGGAAAACACTTGTTTAAAGCTTTAAATTGAACTTAAAAAAAAACAGGGAATATTCGCAATTGTTGTATTAATTCCATGGTATGTCATTATTTTTATAAAATCACATTACTTTTTCTTAATTATTTTAGCTGAACATTTTCTGACATTCGTTGATTTTTAAAAGAGTTCAATTTAAAGTTTTAAACGAGTGTTTTCCACTCCCAGACTAAGCATGAAGTAAAATTTCGAGTTTAGAAAAGCCCCGTGAAAATTTGTCGAGGGTCGCGCAGCGACCCGAGACAAATTTTCTGGGCTTTTCTAAACTCGAAATTTTATTTCATGCGCCACGCGTATAAAACACAGATTTTAAGTGAAGTTCGAATACAGATAAATTTACGATATTTTTGTTTTGTACGCGTGGCGCATGAAGTAAAATTTCGAGTTTAGAAAAGCCCAGAAAATTTGTCTCGGGTCGCTGCGCGACCCTCGACAAATTTTCACGGGGCTTTTCTAAACTCAAAATTTTACTTCATGCTTAGTCTGGGAGTGGAAAACACTTGTTTAAAGCTTTAAATTGAACTTTAAAAAAAAAACAGGGAATATCCGCAATTGTTGTATTAATTCCATGGTGTGTCATTATTTTTATAAAATCACATGACTTTTTCTTAATTATTTTAGCTGCAAATTTTCTGACATTCGTTAATTTTTAAAAGAGTTCAATTCAAAGCTTTAAACGAGTGTTTTCCACTCCCAGACTAAGCATGAAGTAAAATTTCGAGTTTAGAAAAGCCCCGTTAAAATTTGTCGTGGGTCGCGCAGCGACCCGAGACAAATTTTCTGGGCTATTCTAAACTCGAAATTGTATTTCATGCGCCACGCGTATAAAACACAGATTTTAAGTGAAGTTCGAATACAGATAAGTTTACGATATTTTTGTTTTGTACGCGTGGCGCATGAAGTAAAATTTCGAGTTTAGAAAAGCCCAGAAAATTTGTCTCGGGTCGCTGCGCGACCCTCGACAAATTTTCACGGGGCTTTTCTAAACTCGAAATTTTACTTCATGCTTAGTCTGGGAGTGGAAAACACTTGTTTAAAGTTTTAAATTGAACTTCAAAAAAAAAACAGGGAATATCCGCAATTGTTGTATCAATTCCATGATATGTCATTGTTTTTTATAAAATCACATTACTTTTTCTTAATTATTTTATCTGCAAATTTTCTGACATTCGTTGATTTTTAAAAGAGTTCAATTTAAAGCTTTAAACGAGTGTTTTCCACTCCCAGACTAAGCATGAAGTAAAATTTCGAGTTTAGAAAAGCCCCGTGAAAATTTGTCGAGGGTCGCGCAGCGACCCGAGACAAATTTTCACGGGGCTTTTCTAAACTCGAAATGTTACATCATGCGCCACGCGTATAAAACACAGATTTCAAGTGAAATTCGAACATACATAAATTTTACAATATTTTAGTGTTTTATACGCGTGGCGCATGAAGTAAAATTTCGAGTTTAGAAAAGCCCAGAAAATTTATCTCGGGTCGCTGCGCGACCCTCGACAAATTTTCACGGGGTTTTCTAAACTCGAAATTTTACTTCATACTTAGTCTGGCAGTGGAAAACACTCGTTTTAGTTTTTAAATTGAAAGTTTTTAACAATAATAATAAAGGATAAATTAAAAACAATTGGTTTGTTTTACTATTTGTTTCTATTTACTCGACTAGTTTCGCTTTTTACGGCATTATTAAGAGTGGATTACAGAAGAAACCGTCCGGCTTATATATAATCAGGTAATAAGAGATTTTGCAATTGGGGAATTCCAAATCTCTTCGTTGTCGTTGACGAGGTGTTTTCCGCATTTTATGGCTTTATTAATTTCCAAGCCCTTTCTGAGATTTAAAATTTGTCCCTTATTACTTGAGCATAAAATCTTAAAATTATTGGTATTTATAAAATGATTGTTGTTAATACAGTGTTTGGAAATTCCTGTATTTAAGAAGATCACGCATGTCTTAAAATTTACATTGAAAAATAGTAACGTGTATACCCAAAAGAAAAATTCCTTGTATTTAGAACTTTTTTAAAATTTGAACATATAAATGGGCAGATAATAAAGAAGACAGATATTCCTGAGCAAGGAATATTACTTAATCCTTCTATCCTACCTGATCCTCAGAGACACAATTAAATTGGTAGTAGATACAAGTAATTTGAGGCGGTAATACGTAAGTACATTTGTAATCCCAATCTTTATAAGTTAATTGAATTGTCATATTAATGTCAGATTTCCCTCCACATAACCTACAAATTAAAAGGTGATTTACAACATAACATGTGATTAATCTTGTCCTAACCTAAAACACACAACCTGCATCACACCACTAAATTCTTGAAATATCAAATTTGATTGGTCATATTAAAAGAAAACAGATTATACCTAGAAATTTTGTTTAATGAAAAATGTAAGTGTTCATGCTAACGTTGAATGAGGAGTTATATCAGGCAATAATAATACTTTATTTCGTGCAGTTACATTAAGTTTACACAAGTCAATAATACAGTTAATAAAATACATGATAAATTACACAATATATATAAAGCTAAGGTTGTGCAAAAGCACAATAAAAGTGTATATAAGACATTACTAAACACGCTAAAAAAATTATTAATATTTAGAGTACACAATACATCTAAAAATTATGTTTTTGCAAGAGTACAATAAAAGTGTATATAAAACAATACAAAACAAAAAAACACGTTAAAAAACAATTAAATAATAAAATTTGTGTAGAGTATGATTAAAAAATCGGGCCGTAATAGTTAATCCCATTTTGAGTTTTTTTTTAACCTTGGGCAGCGTAGGAAAATATTCAGTGCTTGTCTGGTATTGTGACTATGCAATTGATCGTGAGTCTGATATTTGTTAAGATTTTTTCGCACGTAAATTAAGCATTCAAGAGCGAAAATGCACGGAAGTGTTAGTACTTTTTGCTCGATGAAGTTGGGTTTACAGTCATCTCTAAATGGTAAATTACAAATAGCTCGTATATCTCTTCTCTGCAGCTTGAATATTCTCGTACTTATCCCAGAATGACCCCATGCTAGGATACAATATGAGATGTGAGATTGGCATAATCCAAAGTAAGCTGAACGAAGCGCGATCTGGGGCAAAAAACTATTCAGTCTTCTTAACAGATAAATACTTCTGCATAGCTTAGCAGCAAGAGCATATCCGTGTTTATTTCAGGTCAGTCGAGAGTCAACGTGCACACCTAGAAACTTGGAGTGGGTTGTTCGGAATGGTATCGACGTTTTAAGAGAAAATGTCACCTTGATTGTTTTGTTGTTATTTAATGACATGTTCGATGTTAACCATTCATGGGTAAGTTTGTTTGCCTCTATATCTTAGTCCACAGCTACCTCCAATCTATTTGATTTTGTAATAGTAGTAGTATCGTCTGCGTATAGAATAGCTGACGAGTTATTGTATAAGTTTAGCAGATCATTAATATAGATTCATTTATTCATTTATTTATTAACGGAATTTCCATTTTATTACATAAGTACATATACATATTGTAATATATGATAAAAATAACAACAAACATAAAAATCATATAAAGAATTACATTGAATTATAACCGACTAAGACTACTGAACAAAAATAACAAAAACCATATAAAGAGTTACAATGATTACAGCCAACAAATTATTACTGAACTAGAGATCTAACAGTCAATGACATTGGATTAGAAAAAGCAATGGCCCAAGAATGGAACCCTGAGGCACCCCATTGTTTATAGGTAAGCACGTCGATCTCTTGTCCCCTACCAATACCATTTGAAGCCGACCAGTGAGATAAGAGTTAATAAGTTTGCAACTAGATGGCAAGAAGTTATAGCAGTATAGTTCCCGCAAGAGAACATCATGTGATATGCAGTCGAATGCCTTACTAAGGTCTAGAAAAGACGCAACGGAATACTTTTCATCCTCAAAACCCTTCAATATTTCCTTAGCAAAATCAATAGCCCCACAAGTTGACCTTCCCCTACTAAAACCATACTGCATATTAGAAAATAGATTGTTGGCTTGAAAAAACTCTCTGATCTGGTCGGCAAGAATTTTCTCTAGAATTTTGGAAACTGTAGGTAGCAGTGCTATCGGGCGGTAGTTATTAATTTCACAGACATCTTAGCTCTTTATTGGAGAAATGTTAATGATTGAATTATTTAATTAATAGAATTAATAAGACAACTGATATTTTATTATCAATACACTTAATCAAAGGTTACTTCCACAAAGCAATAACATAAAACTCGTTAACCTAATTTATCCGAGTAATAAAAATACTCTGAATGCATTTTCTAGCCTCCGCAATTTTCGTAAAAATCCTTCAGGGATTTACATGATTTTGCATAAAATTTACATCTTTACACATAAAACAAGATTTCTCGTTCAAAATCTGTATCCTTAACAATTTATATGTTATACAACTTAGAAATGTAAAAATTACTAAGCCAACGTGCAATTAATAGCACTTAATGAGTTTTACCTTTGCATAACATTTACATCTTTACCAATAAAACAAAATTTAGAAACGTAAAAGTCACTAAGCGAACGTGTAATTAATAACACTTAATAAGTTTTATCTTTGCATAAAATTTACATCCTTACTAATAAAATAAAATTTAGAAATGTAAAAGTCACTAAGCCAACGTGTAATTAATAACACTTAATGAGTTTTGTCTTTGCATAAAATTTACATCTTTACTAATAAAATAAGAATTCCTATTCGAATTCTGTATCTGTCACAAATTTAAATATTTTACAACATAGAAATGTTAAAATCACCAAGTGAACGTGTAAATAATAGCGCTTAATGCGTTTTACCTTAAAAAAATACGTTACGCACACAATGTATTTTTAACGATAAAATTTATAAGGTGGTATTAAATGAATTTTATTGGTGGCGAAAGGAGGAAATCGAGGGAAGGAAAAATGTACGAAATTTCGTTATTTCGTAAACAAGGTCTCCTAAATTATACATTAATTTGATTGTTTATTTATGTTAATTGGATTTGTTTGTATTTTGATCCGTAATTAGTTCCTCATTAATTCGGAAATGATCACATATAATTAAGAAAATAATTAAAATCAATTTTGCTGGATTATAATATTAGCAACTGATTAAAACATTTTTTTGTTAAAGTAAATCTAGTTTGATTTTATTATATTTACATATTTTACCCTATATGTTAATTATAGATTTATATATTTTTCTATTAAAATTTTTACATATTTTACAATTAAGTCAAACTATGCAGATATAACAGATATAATGTACAAAGTAACCAACTATTTCACTATATTTAAATTACAGATATACCGTGCGATCATTTAAAACATGATTTAGAGTAGACTTTGAATTTTAAATTAGATTGGCACTACTGACTGTTAACACATAGTTTACCATAACCTTACATTTATTCCATTATTCAATAAGCATTCTGGACAACCACACACAAAAATGCCGCCTACTCTAAATCATAATTTGAATGATCGCGCGGTATATATTTTTCAATTACATTCAATTATACAGAAACAAAGAATTTTTCTTTTAAGTTTACATATCCCGATGAATACGCTGTAAATTTTCAAGCATTCGTTATTTTTCAAAAACGTTTACTTTGAAGCTTCTAACGAGTGTTTCCACTCCCAGATTAAGCATGAAGTTATCAACTTTTTTATTGTTAGAAACAGTTGATGACTTCAAACCAATAAAAAATGCTATCTTGTACTATGACACAAACTAATCTAACTTAAAATGAATTATCTTAAAACTCCTGTAACATTTTTCGTAATATCCATCAATCATTGGTGACCTGAAAATTTCCTCATCAAACTTTTTTCATACGGTTTTCAATTAGTGTCATTAAACAATTGATCTCCTGGTTATCTTTCTCTCTCTCTCTTTCTCTTGTAAAGGTTTCAAATTAATTAATTTTCCTGAAAAGCGTACAATTAATTACCGCGGTAGCGGTTTTTCTATCGAATTTCCACCCTCGGAAAATTAAATCATCATCTTACATAAATCAACGAGGCCTCAACGTTCGTTTGATCGTAAAAACCGCCATCCGACAAGGGCTTCTAATTAATGTTACGACATTTATTAGTGCAAGAATTCCTAGCAAATCGCTCGTTTAGTATCGGAAAGATGTAATTAATTCAAGCGCGAGTTTAAAGTGTGATTATAAAATTATTGATTTACGTTTTGAATGAATTTATTCAATTGCAGGTACCTACAGGGTGCGACAAAAGTGCCCGCACCCATTTTTTCAATAACAACCTTTTTATCAAGGTTTTCAATTTGAATTCACTTTATTTTTTGAAAAATAAATTTATTAGTAAAACAAACCAGCTGAATTTAAATTAATAACCTGTAAAAACTATTAATGATTTCGATAGCTAACGCCATCTAATGCTTCATAGTGGCATCACAAATTCAATTTTGGAATACTGAACACAAATTCAATTTTAAAAACCTGTATATTAGTACGAATGTTTTACCAAGTGATCAATGAAAAACAAGTTAACGATATAACCTTTTTATTTACAGCATATAATTGGGATATGTATACCAAAAAGAAAAATTCCCTGTATGTTCTGGATACATATGTATCGTATGTTCAATAAAAAAAACCTCTAGAGTGCTATGATTTTATCTTTTTTTAAATTTACGTTGGCTACACCCTTTAGAAATTGTCATTTAAAACATCAGATATAATAATTATAATGTATAATTTCAGAGTTGCCAACCTACAATATATTCCATAGCACTCTAGAGGTTTTATTTTATTGAACATATGATAGTTTTATTCGTGCGAGAATAGAAACAATTGTAATCGCTCAAGCGTTAATTCTGTACGACAAATGCAAATAAAACTGGTTCTCCCGTCGAAAAATATCGTTACAATTATTATTACTGCTTGTATATCTATTTCATTTTTTTCGCTTTTCATGTTTTAAAGTCTTTTGTGTGTATGCATAAAGAGAATGTCCCGCCACCATCAAGGTTGCCTCGGATTGAAATTGTTTTCTTGGGTTTTTAATGGCGTGTCTCTCTTTCCGTAACATTAAATAATAAGAAGTCACTTAACAGATTAAAGGAAGGGTAATTATTTAAATTGCGCGAATTATCTGTTTCTGTTTTATGATTATGAAATATTAATCCTTAATGGTTTACCATTATAAAACAGATAATTTCTATTGATTTTATAAATGAATCGTGCCATATGCAAAAAGTGTAAGTGAGAATTTTTGTGTAATGTGTTTTAGATACGGAATATGTTCTACATGTCATGCTTTACTTGTGCAATAATGGGTAAGATTGCAAGTTTAAGTCGTCAGAAATATGAAACAATCATTTACGTTTTATGTTTCTCCTGTAAAATGTATCATTTATTACTTACGACTTTTTGCATATGGCACGCTTCAAATGTTGTATAGTCTGTTTAAAAACTAGAAGTAAGTGCCAAAGAACAATTTACACTATAAAAAGTTACCAGAAATATAACTAGATAAATGTGGCGGCAATTTTAAATAATTTTATAATTACTCTTTAAATAAAATTAAATAATAATAATAATAATAGGTCTTTATTTCCAAAACTTCACAAAGATTACATACATGAGTAATTTACAGTGTTTAATATTAAATTGAAGTTATGAAAAATCTCAAGGTACCAGTTCAGGATGCGAAATTAAATTTCCCTGTTCTTCCACTGGGACCTTGTTTTTATTTTATATATTGCTTATATCTATACTTATACAATAATTATAAACAAAAATTTTATATATTTTAATTTCAAAACTTGAAATTTCAAAGTTTGAAATTTAAAACTTAAAACTCAAAACTCACCGAAATTGAAATTAAAAAAAGAGAGAACACAAATGGACTTATTGCCTTTCTAACAAATAAAGGTGATATTGTGTTTTGAACGCTGTTTTGTTTAATTTTTTAATTTTCTCTGGAATAGAGTTATATAAGGTACTCATGTGAACAATAAAAGATCCACTCATATAAGCTGTGCGGTGCCTCGGAATGGTAATAAAATCTCTGCGTCTTAAATTTAAGTGATGTACGTCAGTTCTGAAGGATATGAGGTTAAAAAGGTAAGAAGGCTGTTTTGTTTGAAGAATTTTGTGGAAATATGTTGCACATGATAAATTAATTTGATTTTCAACATTTAGCCATCCTAGCTCTGGAAATTTATGACTTATGTGGTCAAATTTTCGAATTCCAAAGATTAATCTCATACAGCTATTTTGCACTTTTTGCAGCTTTTTTATATTTATTTTTCTGAGCGATGGGCCATACACCTCCATACAATACGTAAAACAAGACATCACCAAGCTGATACACAACATGGTCTTAATTTGTGTAGATAAGTGGTGCCTGTGTGGGTAAATTAGCTTTAAATTCATATAGGCTTTTCGTGTATTATTATTAATCTGTGTGTTGTAAGTAAAAAGATTGTCCATGACTGATCCTAAATTTTTTGCTCCATTTTGAATAGGTATCTCGATGTTATTAATTTTGAGCTTTAAATTAATAACATCGAGATTCCTATTCAGAATGAAGCAAACAATTTAGGATTAGTCATGGACAATCTTTTTAACCATTTTGTACTTCTTAATTGTGGTTAAGTATTTTCTTTTCCATCGTACGATATCGTCAGTTCAATTAATATGCTTATACGACATCTCGCCATATATCTGTGAAATAAAACATATTTACATTATGTTCATAATATAATATGCAATTTATATAATAATGTGTCTCTACAGAGCTGGGACTAATCGTCGTAAAAAGGATTCGAATCACGAATCCGAATCACCTAATATGATTCGAATCACGAATACTCGAATAAAGGCCTCGCAAATAAGCAATTATCGTCCCATCGCAATCCTATCGAACTTCGCCAAGGTATTGGAAACAGTGCTATATAATAACATTTTTAACAACGTGCGATCCTTCATCTCGCCCTATCAACACGGATTCATGCCAGGACCGTCGACACTAACAAATCTTGCTACTATTTCGCAGTTCCTTTCTGAAGCTTTAGATGTGCGAGGCCAAGTTGATGTCATATACATCGACTTCTCCCGAGCGTTTGACTCTATCAATCACAAACTGCTGTTAGAGAAACTTGGGCCAGCGGTTACTCAGTTTATACAATCCTACCTGCACAACAGATCTGGCTTTGTGTACTACAACGGTTTTAAATCTTTTGAATTCTCACCGTCGATTTGTGTCCCACAGGGCTCCAGTCTTGGCCCCCTACTCTTCAACATTTTTATTAATGATTTGCTGGGGATGCTCACTAGACTGTGCCAAAAAAATCGACATTTTTTTATTACGCTCTTCCTCTAGTATATGATTCCCCGTTCAAAATCCGGCGGGTTCCCAAAATCTGAAGCCAATCGGTTGATATTTAGAGGTGCATCAAGTCTAAAACGTGTTTTTAAACATGTTTCCTCGATTTTCGAGAGGTTTTAGCTTACTGTTCCAAAATAACGGGATGTTTGACGACTGAGACACATTATTACATTCCAATACAAAGTATTCAATGCGTTTCAGTCGCCAGATCTACTTTCGGAAAGATATATTGGCCAAAAAACCCATTTTTTTAAGGCCTAAAAACCGTGACTTCAACTTTCAAGTTCAATAACTTCATATATTTAGGTCCGCGATGCGTCAATTGTTGTTTGAACATAGTCTAGTATCACATAGCATTACTTGAATTCAAAATTCCAGAGAAAATCGGCCATCAGTTGAAATAATCTTCACTCGAGGGAAAACACGCACTACTTGAAAATGGACCAAAATGGCAAAAATTCAGATAGCCATAACTCAGCTGTATTTAGTCGAAATTGTATGAATCTTTGAGTTCTAAATAGGTTGGGGTCTTCCCTTTAAATATCATGCATATCACTGTGATACGAAATCCATTTCACCATTTCCCACTCCGATAAGAAAAACATTTTTTCATGATTTTCACTGCCTACTAGCTGTTTAACTTTAACAGCTAGTAGGCAGGGCCGCAAAAATCGTTCTCTCAATCAAACAACAGAGCAATAAATTTCAGTAATTATTTAGTTCCCTAAAATTTCCAGTTTCTACGATGATTTGGAGCGAAGTTACTAATTTTTCCAAAAAAGCTGCGTGTAGCTTTTTTTGGCTACAATTTAACCAATTTTGCACTTTAATTGGTGATTTTATATTAAATTACTCGACAAATACTAAAATTAATAGTATATGTTAAGTACAGAGTTTGTTTGAGTAGTTAAAATCAAACACTTTTAATAGTAACTTGAATCACAATTATGGTGCAAAATTGGTAAAATTGTGGCCAAAAAAGAGCAAGATGCAGCTTTTTTTGAAAAAATTCATAACTTTGCACCAAGCCATCTTAGAAACTGGACATTTTAGGGAACTGAAAGGAAAATGACTGAAACTTATTACTCTGTTGTTTGATTGAAACCACGATTTTGTTGGCACTGCCTACTAGCTGTTTTTTGTAAGTTAAAATCATGAAAAAGTTTTTTCTTATCGGAGTGGGAGGTGGTGGAATGGATTTCGCTATATGCATTCCATTAAACGGAAGATCCCAACCTATTTAGAACTCAAAGATTCATACAATTTCGACTAAACACAGCTGAGTTATTGCAACCTGAATTTTTGTCAGTTTGGTCCATTTTCAAGTAGTGCGTGTTTTCCCTCGAGTGAAGATTATTTCAACTGATGGCCGATTTTCTCTGGAATTTTGAATTCAAATAATGCTATGTGATACTAGACTATGTTCAAACAACAATTGACGCATCGCGGACCTAAAAATATGAAGTTATTGAACTTGAAAGTTGAAGTCACGGTTTTTAGGCCTTAAAAAATGGGTTTTTTGGCCAATATATCTTTCCGAAAGTAGATCTGGCGACTGAAACGCCTTGAATACTTTGTATTGGAATGTAATAATGTGTCTCAGGCGTCAAACATCCCGTTATTTTGGAACAGTAAGCTAAAACCTCTCGAAAATCGAGGAAAACATTTTAAAAACACGTTTTAGACTTGATGCACCTCTAAATATCAACCGATTGACTTCAGATTTTGGGAACCCGCCGGATTTTGAACGGGGAATCATATACTAGAGAAAGAGCGAAATCAAAAAATGTCGATTTTTTTTGGCACAGTCTAATGCTCACCTGCCCTGTGTTAGCATACGCCGACGACCTCGAAATTTACCAGAGGATCCAATGTCAGAACAATGTCGATATGCTATTCTCAGGAAACTAGTACACGGAACAATCGACTGCCCCAAATTACTTTCCGGGATACCCTTCAATGTTCCTTAACAATCAACCAGATTCTCTTCATCATTCCGACTGCTCACACCAAGGACATGTGTTCTGCAGTGGTCACCGATCTTCACAATGTGTCGTTGCGCAGAAAAGTCTTTCGATGATTTATCTATATAAAATGTAACTTAAATGTTGTTTCTACTGTTAATACTTGTAATTTTCTGTATTTTTTTTTTCTTGGAATACTTATTTTTTTTGCATTCACCTTCTATTATATTGTCCTGTAAGTAGGAAATCCTGTTGGACAATAAAGGCTATTATTATTATTATCGAAGATTCGAATCCTATTTTTTCGAATCAAGAATACAAATCCTTTAAGAGTAAATTTGATTTTATTATTTTTTTGCAACCATTAATATATAAATATCGTTATAAGTTGTTTTAACAAAAATATTCAAAACCTAATTATTTATTATTACCACTGAATATCGTTGATAACAGACTAAATATCTGAACTCCCTGTTACTCTGGTTAAAGATGTATTTGTGTGTTTCTGAACTCCAATTCAAATCAGTGTTTTGTACGTGTGGCGCATGAAGTAAAATTTCGAGTTTAGAAAAGCCCGAAAATTTGTCTCGGGTCGCTGCGCGACCCTCGACAAATTTTCACGGGGCTTTTCTAAACTCGAAATTTTACTTCATGCTTAGCCTGGGACTGGAAACACTCCTTCAAAACTTCAAATTGAACTCTATTATAAAATCGACTAATGCCTGAAATGTACGTGAATAAAAAATTCACTGAATATCATTAAAACCGGGAAAGTCAGAGAACAGTCATGGAATTATATTCAAATTGACGAAAACACTAACAAAAACGCCATATGATATTATTAAATTTGTCAAAATCAGCAGGCAAATTACAAAACACGTGCTTTTGAACTTCACTTCAAATCAGTGTTTTGTA
Organism: Philonthus cognatus; assembly: GCA_932526585.2. Taxonomy (NCBI): domain Eukaryota; kingdom Metazoa; phylum Arthropoda; class Insecta; order Coleoptera; family Staphylinidae; genus Philonthus; species Philonthus cognatus. Next base: position 140,505,992 of record OW052242.1, read on the forward strand.
CGCGTGGCGCATGAAGTAAAATTTCGAGTTTAGAAAAGCCCGAAAATTTGTCTCGGGTCGCTGCGCGACCCTCGACAAATTTTCACGGGGCTTTTCTAAACTCGAAATTTTACTTCATGCTTAGCCTGGGAGTGGAAACACTCGTTCAAAACTTCAAATTGAACTCTATTATAAAATCGACTAATGCCTGAAATGTACGTGAATAAAAAATCACTGAATATCATTAAAACCGGGAAAGTCAGAGAACAGTCATGGAATTATATTCAAATTGACGAAAACACTAACAAAAACGCCATATGATATTATTAATTTGTCAAAATCAGCAGGCAAATTACAAAACACGTAAACATTGTAAACATTTATAAAATTAACTTAAATATTGGCAAAAACAATGAAAACTATTAAACAGATCGGGGTTTTCCCACAGAAGACAGTTATATTAAAAGGCCAGGGAAAAAATCTTTGGTCAGGGAAATGTCGGAAAAATTTAACATTTTATCTTGTGGCTACCATGTCAGTTTTACTTCAAACAATATTAAACAAAATTTTAAAAACTAGATTATTATCTTTAAAAACATTTTCAATCATTTAATGTTCTTATCAAAGCATTCACTTTGAAATTTCGAACGAGCGTTTCCACTCCCAGACTAAGCATGAAGTAAAATTTCGAGTTTAGAAAAGCCCCGTGAAAATTTGTCGAGGGTCGCGCAGCGACCCGAGACAAATTTTCTGGGCTTTTCTAAACTCGAAATTTTACTTCATGCGCCACGCGTATACAACACAGATTTTAAGTAAAGTACGAATATACATAAATTTGGCACTATTATAGTGTTTTATACGCGTGGCGCATGAAGTAATATTTCGAGTTTAGAAAAGCAAGAAGGTAGTTTACCCACTAAAATTAAACATTGGGCGTTTGTACTAAGCACAGTTTTAAAGCAATAGAAAATAATAATTGCTGAAATTAAAGCTATTTTAATCCTTAATTGATTGTTTTAAGAATAAATTAAATAAATTGAGTATTTTATAAAATATAGCACTTTTAACGCGCGAAGAGAAAACATTGCATAATTCGCCTGTTCTAACAAAACGTTCGTACAATAATAAATTTTATACGTAAATAAATTTTTTTGCAATGAATGTATTTAGAATTAAATAAGTTTTCAATTGATGTTAATTTTATATTTCTAACACATAAATTGTATTAATGGTCAATGCTAGAAATTAGAATTTCATTTTTGCGTAGTTTTCAAACGATTTTATATAGTCAAATTTCAGTGAAATAATTTTTTTACAAGAAGAAAAAATAGCTTAAGTTATTTATAACATCAAGAAGTATCTTAGTGAATTTTTTCAGATTTTTTAAAAAATAAAAATTTTCATCAAAAATTTGCAATTTTCGTAAGGGGTAGGTATGGAAAAAATCGCGGAATTTTTTTATTTTTTAAAAAATTCCAAAAAAAATCACTTATATTTTTACCAAACCTAGAAATAATGTGAGTTGTTTGTTTTCTTAAGAAAAAAAATTCAATTTAAAGCACGGGTGTTTTCCACTCCCAGACTAAGCATTAAGTAAAATTTCGAGTTTAGAAAAGCCCCGTGAAAATTTGTCGAGGGTCGCGCAGCGACCCGAGACAAATTTTCTGGGCTTTTCTAAACTCGAAATTTTACTTCATGCGCCACGCGCATAAAATAGTGACTTAACGAGAAATTTAAAAACACAAAAAGACAATTTTCATGTTATTCCTCACAATTAATTCGAATTATTTTTGACGATTCAAATCCTTTTGTAAGTATTCGAATCCTTTTACAAGGATTCGAATCCTTTTATAAGGATTCGAATCACCCATATTTAGACTCGAATACGAATCCTCTTAAAAAACGAATCCGGATCAGTTGAACTAAAGTATTCAAATGCCTCTTTTAAATCCTCTAAAAGGAATCGAGTCCTGAATGATTCGAATCCTGCCCAGCTCTGGTCTCTATCTTACTTAAAATTGATTTGTTTCATAAAACTATACAAGGTAGAACGACTCATCTTTGGCATGCCTGCATGATCGTTTACTTCTCTTAAAACTTTATTCAAAAGGGGCAGTTCATTTTTATAGAAAAAACTATGGACGGATCTCTTCACCACGTCATCAAAACTTGTAATTATGTCCTCCAAGCGGTTTAGGGCTACAAATCTCTCCGGATTTCTTATATTCGCTAATGGTACGATAGACAGTGGAATTTACAACTCCTAAAAATTAAACACTTTATTATTTAATGCATATTCTTATGCTATTTGATATCTCACCTACTGCATCAACAATGTCTGATACAACAGCAGTCAAACTTATTAATTAATTACAAACTTACAAACTTAGAACGATCACTCATCTCACGACGGTGGTCTTCTCAGACACGTAAAGCCCGTCCAAGAATTTACGGATATCCTTGTTCTTAACAGATGTCGACTGTTGGATCAAGGCAGCAGACCTCGACACGTCCTTTAGAGAATTTCCCTCGATGACCAGTTCATCCTTTTGTTTCGGCGAGTTGGAGACGGTCACACCTGGTGCCATCTTCACCCTACGAATGTATTTCTCGCCCAAGAAATTCCTGATCTCAATCATCGTGTTGTTCTCGGTCATCACACATTTTATATTGATATCCCTTTGTCACATCTTTAAGCATGTTTTCAACGTGAGAGCAGACAGTACGCACGGCAGCCAATTCTTTCTTGGAACCGAACCATTTCTCTACTTTAAGGGTCCTGGGGTTGATCATGCGAATGTCGAGGGCCAAATGCTTGAAGGAGCGTTTCAACACACCCCTGGGTCCCTTCACGGTCACGACGAGACCATTCGGTATTTTAACACATTGGTTTGTCACGACTTGCTTCATGGTCTTTCACATTGACGTATAGAAGCGGAAGAGCAGTCATTTTCATATGTGGATCATCTGTTATCATCTGCTTGTACATATTAATTATGCACTGTTTTTCAGACAGATATAAATGACTCAAATCCAACTTCTTACGCTTTTTTGGAGATGAAGGTGATATTATCACCGAGCTTGTCCTGAGTCCATAATCCATCACAACAATATAAACAAAACTAACTTTTAACTATGCTAAAGAAACACCGCACAAAAGGTTATTACAAAACAGACAACGTTGCAACTCGGTAACTCTTCGAATTAAGGTTATGTCAGCTGTTGCGTCTAATAATGACGTAATTAGCATAGTGTAAAATGAGCGCGCTCTCGGCCAATCAGAGTTGTAGGTTTTTGCGCGAGAAATTTAAAACGCTCCTCCTAGTTATTAAACAGATTATAGTGAAGTGTAAAATTTAACAAAACATATTTTATAAATGCTGGGGTAAAGTGTAAAATATAACAGAAACAATTTCAATAAACGCTTTCATGAAAACTAGTGGGATACCACAGGACTCGAGTATTGGCCTCTTATTTTTTTTTAAATTGATTTCATGCTTAATCAAGGAGTAGAAACACAAGTTGGATGCTCCGAATTGAACGGTCTTATAAAACATTAAAAGTGCCGAGATTCTTTTCGCAATCTACAACAAGTTAGTCTTACAAAGACTATATCAAACACTCATTGAAATAACTTCTTCCCGAGCTAACACCCCGACGGACATTGAATTACACAACAAGTGTTTGCTGTCTTATAAAATCCCTGAAAAAAGGGATTTTATAATAAAGCTTATTCATCTAATTATGTGTACTTAAATAAAAATGTCCTGTATACTAATGAAAACTTATTATACATTATTATTATTATTATTATTAAAACAATTTCAGTCATTTGTATTCTCTTGGAATTTAATTATACAATAAATTACCGCTCGTTAGTATTGAAATATAGTTCTTTTAAATCGCGTGTTTCCTGCTGTCGGGGAATTAGAGCGCGGACACCTTGGACAGTTGCCGAGACAAGTTTACGATTCTGAAACGTTTGATATTTACTCGCTTGTAACGTTAATTCACCCACACCGACAAGAGATTCTTTCGCGGAAATTTGTGTCAATGGCGAACACGGTCCTCGCATGTCCGTTCGTCAAGTTGGCAGCTCCGGAGAGCTTCGCCACCGTGAAGGCGCTCGGAAAATAGGTTAATGGTGGCAGAGCACCGTAAAAAGTGAAATTTATCTGTTTTATTCAAAAATCGCCTTATCTGCTAATCTCGATCATGGTTTACGGTATCTGGTGTAAAAAAAATATCCAATTAAATGGCTTAGAGTAAAATTTAATTAAACGTTTTGTTAAAAAATCAAAATGATAATAGTTATTTATAATAATAATAATAATAATAATAATAACCTTTATTCCCAACAGATAAATCCAATTACAGGGAAAAATTACATAAGAAATAAAGTAAGTATTTTTACAAACTAATTGCAAGTTTCGCGCACTAGTCAACTAAATAAAAAATTTTAAAATATATATGTTTTTTTTAGTTAGTTTATATTTTTTGTAATCTTCATTTTGTAACTTTTGAATGTTTAGTTCAAAAGTTACAAAATGAAGATTACAAAAAATATAAACTAACTAAAAAACATATATATTTTAAAATTTTTTATTTAGTTGACTAGTGCGCGAAACTTGCAATCTTGCCCAAAAGCCCTACTTTTGGGCAAGATTGCGGTCCAGCGTTTTGCTTAAAAATCAAAATGATAATTGTTATTTAGTTGACTAGTGCGCAAAACTTGCAATGTTGCCCAAAAGCCCTACTTTTGGACAAGATTGCAAGTTTAAGTCGTCAGCAATATGAACTTTTTACGAGGAATCTAAATCTATAATCAAATATAGGGGTTCCCGCTTAAAAAAAATTGAGTTGACTTTGTTTTAGCGACAGCAGCGCAACCTGTGAGAAAACCAATATTACATAATTATGGCCCCTTTCTATACAATTATTTTTCACTAAGGTATTTCTGCGTAAAATGCTTTGTTTTCGAAATATTCGCTAAAACACGTTAAATGCCCCACCCTGTATAGTTGTACTAGTTCCACAGCACGGGCTGAACGATGCTTTACACTTGTCTCTGGATGCGGCACAAGGTACATGTCGCGGGGTCTTAACGCAGTACAAGTGAATGCCGAGCGGCGATTAACGTGTTAAATATGGTCTATCTAACCCAATTTTAATGTTGATGAAACATTACCTAAATGGATTTGCTCAGTGGGAAGTTTAGTATTTTAGCTTCGTATTTGATTATTTATTATAATTGCATATTTGTAAATTAAAAACAACCCTATTGGAGTGTAAAGTTTATCGCGAAACGGTAGATAGTGTGTCGTGTGCGACTCTATTGGGAAAGCGGGACATTGCGCATTTTCCCATTTCCCGGGATCAAAGCGGAATTTACGACCTTCGTTTCTTTCCCGAGTTTCCACAAGGATGTCAAGGTTTCCGCTGAATTTATGAAAAATAACATGAAACGCATTCCTACAGACCTTCAAACCTACAACGCATATGTTGTCGCATCGTTTTATTTTGAACATTTAACATTTAATCCAGAAAAAAAAAACAAAATTATTGCTATCAGTAAGATGTATAGAACACTATACTTCTATCTATTATACAAGGAATTTTTCTTTTAGGTAAACATATGCATAAACTGTAGATTTTCCGACATCCTTTGTATTTTTAAAAGAGTTCAATTTGAAGCTTTTGTAATGTACCCATCTGTATATTTATTTCATTTATATAATTTAATACTTTAGCATCGTGCATTTTTGATAATCATATTTAAAGTTATTTATGTTTGTTTCACTTATTAATGTTTGTTGTTTATTTTTACTTAAATATTATTCATTGCTAAATGTTATTATCAGAATGCATTTGCTAATGCTAGAGCACAGATAAGCCTGGGAAGAATAAATAGTTAATTAGAATTTGTACTTAATGGAAAAATTCCGCTAAAGATGATAAAGTTCACCCCGGCTTATGCGTGCTCCTTCTTACGCATTGTTTGCTTAACGAAGAACCATTATTCATTACTATTAGATTTTATTTCGGGCACTTCTGATTTGACTCTCGAACGCAAGACAGAAAAAATATTACTTACTCCGATTAAATTCAATATACTTCGTTAAGCAAGCTAGTTAAAGTCTCTAAATATATTATATTGTAATATTCACAAGTTTCTCAGTTAAGAAAATAGAATTGATATTCGTTATATAAAAACATCAAGTTATTTTAACCTCACCCAGAATAAAAGAACCTACTTAATATTTAAATATGTGTTAAATATTCAAAATACTAAATAATTAACTTTACACTTTAAACGAGTGTTTTCCACTCCCAGACTAAGCATGAAGTAAAATTTCGAGTTTAGAAAAGCCCCTTGAAAATTTGTCGAGGGTCGCGCAGCGACCCGAGACAAATTTTCTGGGCTTTTCTAAACTCGAAATTTTACTTCATGCGCAACGCGTATAAAACACTGATTTCAAGTGAGATTCTAATATACCTAATGTTTACATTATATACAGGGTGAGTCGGGAGGAGCGCACCAAACTCTAGGAGTGTATTATACACGTGAAAATAATGTAAAAAAACTCATTTGTTCTTATCCGATTTTCATTTGTTTTCAAGTTATGGCGTAATTAAAAATGTTCATCTAGCTTTCCACTTCTATCTGAATTTTAACATTATCAAAGTATGCCATGTTCGAGGCTTATAAACATTTGATAATTCTGACGTTTTGATGAACTGTCAGTGTATGGTGAACAGTAACTGAACGTTTAAGTTCGAATTAATGTGATTGTTAGTGTTGCAAAATGCCACATACTTATTTAAATTTAGAATATGCAAATATGGTGTTTGTATATGGTTTCTGTAATGGAAATGCTACAGCTGCTGTTGGAGAATATCGTGAACGTTTTCCACACCAAAGACATCCTGATAAAAACATATTTTTTAGAGTTTTCAACAAATTGTGCGAGACTGGTAAGCTTCCCAGTGCTAACATAACATATGAGCGCGCTGCTCGACAAGGTTTTGTAGAAGTAGAAAATATTCTGCATCTAGTAGAAGAAGATGCAACTACTAGCTCACGGAGAATTGCCACTCAATTGGCAATTCCACAAAAAAGAGTGATGAACACGCTACACGAGCAAGGCTTATATCCTTATCACGTTCAGAGAGTACAGCACTTACAACCAGGGGATTACGCTAACCGTACGTAATTTTGTCGGTGGATAAATAATAATCTTCGTAATGTATCGAAGCAGAAAATGTTTAGAAGTCAATGGCGGTATTTTTGAACATTTGTTGAAAGAACGCTATGATTAAGAAAATTTTTTTGTATAATAACTTGTTTATTTGTTAATATGCTATAACTTGAAAACAAATAAAAATCGGATAAGAACAAATGAGTTTTTTTACATTATTTTCACGTGTATAATACACTCCTAGAGTTTGGTGCGCTCCTCCCGACTCACCCTGTATAAAAAAAACAACGAATATCTAAAGATTTAAAAAAAATAAGCTGAATTTGGAATACGTATAACTTAAAGAAAAACTTCCTGTATCGTATGTTCAATAAGAAAAATCTCTAGAGTGCCATGGATAATATTGTGGGTTGGCAACTCTGAAATTATATTTATTCTAACGTTTTATATGTCAATTTCTGAAGCGTGTAGAAAACTTAAATTTAAAAAAGATTAAATCATGGCACTCTAGAGGTGTTTTTTTTTTATTAAACATGCTATAGAATACAATAAATATACTTAAGTCGCCTAATTCCAAAATCCCCTAAATCCATTGTTTTCAAATGGATTTAGGGATTTTTGGAAATAGGAAACTCGTTTCATGAAAAATAAAACACAAATTTGGTACTTTGAAAATTGTTTGTCGTTTTCATGGTGGATTTCTTTTGGAAATAAGTGCTCAATTGAAATGTTGTAGCGGGTAAAAGTAATGATTTTGACATTGACAGTGACAGTAAATAGAAGGAGATCGAAAGCAATGGCGAGCACGTGGATGGGAAATTTAACGAGTCGGCACTGCGGGACAGAAATTATTTCACGTGCGAAATCCGTCCCAGTGCGGCTTTATTTATTACGGCGCACTTCGGGCCGCCATTAACAAGGATTCCACCCTTCGCTGCGACAGATTTTTGCGCGAATTCGTTAAGCTTAACGCCGCCATAAATCTTAATATAGAAAAAGTTGAAGCCATAGGCTTATATCAAACATTTACAATCTAAGGTTAAAAAATAATCAGAGTATTATTTAAAGAATAGAAATGATATTCAATAATCAATAGTAAAATTACAACCACTTAAATTGCCAAATTTTCAAGAAATTGTTGAAATATTTAAGTGTGGTATTATTCACTCCTCAGAAAAGCATTTTTTCTCATAGAATTACGATCCTAAAATGTTTTACAGAATTAATCACTATTTAAGGTAGAAATAATCAGAGTATTATTTAAAGAATAGAAATGATATTCAATAATTAATAGTAAAATCACAACCACTTAAATTACCGAATTTTCGAGAAATTATTGAAATATTTAAGTGTGTTATTATTCACTCCTCAGAAAAGCATTTTTTCTCATAGAATTACGATCCTAAAATGTTTTTCAGAATTAATCACTATTTAAGATAGGCGCGCATCCAAAGAACAGTATTGCCATATTTGAAGACATTTCTTTGATATAACGTAAATTATGAGAATATTTTGACATTTTAAAGAATTTTGTGCTATTTTGACCCACGACAAATTTTCACAGGGCTTTTCTATTTTTTTTTTACTTCATGCGACACGCGTATAAAACACTAAAATATTGTGAAATTTATGTATATCTGTTCACTTGAAATCTGTGTTTTATACGCGTGGCGCATGAAGTAAAATTTTGAGTTTAGAAAAGCCCAGAAAATTTATCTCGGGTCGCTGCGCGACCCTCGACAAATTTTCACGGGGCTTTTCTAAACTCGAAATTTTACTTCATGCGCCACGCATATAAAACACTAAAATATTGTGAATACATAATATATTTAAACCCCACTTGGAATCAGTGTTTTATACGCGTGGCGCATGAAGTAAAATTTCGAGTTTAGAAAAGCCCAGAAAATTTGTCTCGGGTCGCTGCGCGACCCTCGACAAATTTTCACGGGGCTTTTCTAAACTCGAAATTTTACTTCATGCTTAGTCTGGGAGTGGAAAACACTCGTTTAAAGCTTCAAACTGAACTCTTTTAAAAATACAACGAATGTCGAAAAATTTACAGCTTATGCATATGTTTACCTAAAAGAAAAATTCACTGTATGTTGCTTGTATTAAGATTATGCTAAGGAAATTGAGGATACCATATTCATATTTTATATTTTTGTGGCAAACATTATTAAGAGACAAAAAAGCTTTCAAATAAACCAATCTTTGAAGTAATATTTTTTTAAAATTTTTATAAGGTGCGCCAGTAAAAACATATTTTAATTTCTTGAATTAATTTCTCATCTGGCACTTGGTGAAACATATTACACTATGTATAGTTAATTAAAGGAAAGGCATGTTATACATAGTGTAATATGTTTCACCAAGTGCCAGATGAGAAATTAATTCAAGAAATTATTAGTGCCAGTAAAGCAAAACTCATCGTCATGTACAGAAGAAATTTGATCAAATTTGCAAAGTCAAATAACCATATTTGGTTCATTCGAACGTGTCATAAAGAGAAACTCAAACCAAAGTTCATGAAAATCCACATCAACCAGCAATCAAAAGAAGCGCAGGAAGTCGTGAAAATAGGCCTCATCAACTGGGTACAGCTAGAAATGAAGAAATGGTACAACACCAGAGATAACCTGTCACATATCCGGAAGCTGCTCCACACAAAACTTGTAAATGTTCTACATCCAATTGAATTTGATGTCATCGACTCCAGTTTTCGACAAGAAGCAAAAGAAATTGCATACAATCAATTCAAGAAACAAAAAGAAAAATTAATTCGCCTTAAAGAAGAAAGAAAATCTAATTCACTGCAGACAGGATATATTAACACCATAAATAATGATTGTATAGGTGAGAACATTGATATAGAGTTTTATCCCCGAGTTGTTAATTTATCAAACACTCAGTTAAATTCATTTGAGACTACTTTATTATAAAAAGGGTTCAAATACAATCCGAATATAGAATCAAATAAGTCAATCGAAACAACAGCTATAGATGCAGAAATTATTTGTAATAAAGTGTTCTCAGACAATGAAAGGTCATTAATAAAAAATAAAATTGCCAAAGTCATAACACAACACAAAAGAAAATTAATTATGAAAAATAAAAATTCATCAGAACTAAAAACAATTAAGAATTTAAAAAAGAAACTAGACAATAATAACTTGGTTCTCTGTAAAGCCGATAAAGGTAACACCGTTTCAATAATGCCTAGAATTGATTACATTAAAAAAACTGAAACTTTACTAGATTCTGTTAATTTTACAATCTTATCTAAAGATCCCACGAATAAATTTCAGTTAGAGTTAAAAAAATGCATTAAATCTTGCGGAAATGTAATACTTGATAAGAATCAATATAAATTCATCAAAATGAATCCTAGAGCACCCATATTATACGGATTACCTAAATTACACAAAGAAGGCATTCCGATGAGATCTGTTGTATCATATTTATATGCTCCAACATACAAATTATGCAAATTTTTTAATTCAACACTACCTTCGTTTATTAATTTCAGTCCACCACATGCAATAAAAAATTCAATAGAGTTAGTTAATAATTTAAAATCGTTAGTGGTCCCCCATAATGCAAAACTGATATCGTTTGACGTAAAGAGCCTTTTTACGTCCATACCAATTCAGAGCCTAACTGTAACCTTAGAAAATTTAATCAATAAAAGTAATAATTCTGATGAAAGTAAAAAAGAAATGTTGCTATTAATTAATCTGTGCCTTAAGCAAAATTACTTTGAATTTAATGATATAATATACTCACAAACGGAAGGGTTGCCAATGGGATCACCATTATCACCTCTATTAGCTGAAATCTTTATGTCTGACTTTGAAGTGACTCTTCTCAGTAAGACAGAGGCTAAACCAATATTTTACTGGGCAAGGTACGTGGACGATATCTTTTGTATTTGGGCTGGAACGACAAGACTATTAAATGCATTTGAAAAATACCTAAATTCCATCAATAATAATATACAATTTACTACTGAAACAGAAATGAACAATAGCTTAAACTTCCTTGACATAACCATTATTAAAAATAATAAAAAACTAGAAATTAAAATACACAGAAAAGAAACATATACGGACTCAATCATTCCAGCCAATTCAAACAACACACAACAAATAAAAGTAAGTACATTTCACTCTTTTATTAATAGATTAATTAACATTCCTCTAAGTGAATCTGATTTCAGACAAGAATTAAACGTTATTAAAAAATTGCCGAAAATAATGGTTATAACAAGGAAATTATAAATAATTTATTGAAAAAGCATAAAAAAAACATTTAATTAAATACTTTTACGCACCTGAGCAAACAATAGAATATAAATGGCATAAATTGAATTTTGTTAATGACCTGTCATATAATATAGTCAGTCATTGTAGGGGAAAAGACTTTAATATTATATGTTCAAACCCTTTAAATTTAGGCAAACTATTAATAAACAATAAATCGAAAACTGATAATTCAAAGAAATGTGGAATTTATGAAATACAGTGTGATGAATGTGATGCAATTTATATTGGACAAACTGGCAGATCTTTCGAAATCAGAATGAAAGAACATAAAAAATCTGTTTTAGATAATAAACCAACAACTGGCTTTTCCAAACATTGCATCGCATTCAATCACTTCTTTAATCCGCATAATTTTAAGATTTTGCATTCAGGTAATAAGGGATACGCACTAAACCTCAAAGAGGGCCTGGAGATTAACAGGGCCATAAAAATGGGGAAAAATATCGTAAACGACAACGAGGAGATTTGGAATTCCCCAATTCTGACTTCTCTTATTACCTGAAACAAAAATATTGTTTATATACTTAGGTTTCTGTACATTCCTTTGGAAATGGTCTAACAAACCGAAACTAGTCGGAATAAAGATTTAATTGTGAAACAATACCAAGTGCCTTTCCTTTAATTAACTATACATAACATATTTTAGTTTTTATGTTGTGGTACTACTGTTTTTTTTATACTTCTTGTCAATCAATGATGACCATAATAACTTAAATGATGTGTTATATTATGATAATCAACCATAATAAATTTCAGTTAAATCGAATATGGCGCTCAATCGTTACAAATAAAATTAATAATAGTTATAAATGAAATTGCCAATTCTTGGTTGCAGAATACTTCAAAAATTAAAAGTGCGATTCTTTTCGCAATCTACAACAAGTTAGTCTTACAAACACTATATCAAACACTCATTGAAACAACTACTTCCCGGGCTAATACCCCGACGGACATTGAATTATACAACAAGTGTTTGCTGTTACATGCAGTAACCTACTGCAAATGTAACAATTTGGGTCAAATTATTTAGGCCATCTATTGACGCGTTTCGAGATTTATCTCTCATCAGTATAGCTTTGCCATTCCCTCTAAACAATTTGACACCATAGACTGGCGGTCACGTTACCGTTCAAACATAAGTATAAATGAAATTGCCAATTCTTGGTTGCAGAATAATTCAATGTCCGTCGGGGTATTAGCCCCGGAAGTAGTTGTTTCAATGAGTGTTTGATATAGTCTTTGTAAGACTAACTTGTTGTAGATTGCGAAAAGAATCGCACTTTTAATGTTTGAAGTATTCTGCAACCAAGAATTGGCAATTTCATTTATACTAATGTTTGAACGGTAACGTGACCGCCAGTCTAAGGTGTCAAATTGTTTAGAGGGAATGGCAAAGCTATACTGATGAGAGATAAATCTCGAAACGCGTCTATAGATGGCCTGAATAATTTGACCCAAATTGTTACATTTGCAGTAGGTTACTGTATGTAACAGCAAACACTTGTTGTATAGTTCAATGTCCGTCGGGGTATTAGCCCGGGAAGTAGTTGTTCCAATGAGTGTTTTATATAGTCTTTTTGTAAGACTAACTTGTTGTAGATTGCGAAAAGAATCGCACTTTTAATGTTAATAATAGTTTTTTGAATTTTAAAGATTATTTCCGGCTTAGCCGTAAATTTTTGGATATAGATGCGTTAAATTATCATATTTAATCCCAGGAATCTATGGCTAAGCCATTTCCCCACATTAACGGGTCACCTTGAATGCATACTTAAAACAAAAATTTTCTTATATGATATTTGAATAAGCAAGGGTGCGATTTTCTATTCATCTTAAATTATTATTCATCAGTTCATTTACAATGTTATTCTGTTGAAGATTACATAATAATATTACGCAATCATTACATACATTCCGATAATAATTTTAAGCGTTCAGAATAGAAACATTTAATCAAAATCCTTAGCGAGCCAGTATTAACGATAATAGTAATTACGAAAACACGATGACTATACATTTCAAGATCACGTTCTTTTTTGTCTACGGAATAGATTCTTGTTGTTGATCTGAAATAACCACAAATTAAGGAAAATAAATTAATAAACATTAGTTGGTTGTATTTTAAACATTTTAATCAATTCGTTTAGTAAAACCAACACACTTGGTTAAGTTTTCACTGTTTTTACTGTTTTTACTGTTATTTACTAAGGGCCAGTATATTCTCCTACCAATAAAGTGTTCAGTAACGTTAAAGATGAGATTGTCATCTGTAAACGTATATTCACCTTCCATTAGTGGTATCTTTGAAATGTTCTATTTCAAACACTACTTGACTTGTTTCCTCCACTAAAACAGAAAATTAAAAAATGCTGATTCGGTTACTGTAGGATTTCTATTTGTAATAATTAACTTTACTAAAGAATTCTAAAATAATTAAATTTTCCAACACAAAATTAAAATAAAATAACACTTTGTTTAAATGTTATTTTAAAGTAGTACACTACATGTAAGTTTTTCTTCTATAAAGTTACCCTTTCGACTTTGTAAATGCAAATAAAAATATAAAATACAAAAATATATGAAAACGTACCTGTATCGCAGTCATTCGCACTTGGAAGACCATCTACACTTAACGATATTAATCGGAGAAGTTTCTCCTCCCAGGGAGTATATACGATTATTTCTGCAGCACCACCTCCTGTTTTGAATATCTCAGTCTTCATCCTGTTGTGTTTTTGTTTGATTGTCCTTTTAATGGCATTATACTTCGCCTTCAACATTTTGTCAGTCCTATTGCCAGCGGTAAGGGTGTTAAAAACCTCTGTTATTTCCTGCCAAGCCTTTTCCTTCTGCTTCCATGTAATTGCATCGGTCTTCTTATTTTCAATTACAGAAGCCCGTTTTAATACCTCATTCACCAAGTGTTCGGTTTCATTGGTGGTGAAATTTGAAGAACGCTGACGTTTATTTCCTAAATGATATTTTTAATTATATTAGCACAGAAGATACCTTGATAAGTTAATTTGTATTCATTTATTCGTACATATAGGACTTACCTGTTTTCGACATATCTTGAATTAATGGAGAAAACCAACTTAAATTTGTTAACAATTTATCCGCAAGCACTACTGTCACTCGCAACTTCAAATGCATTAATAAATCACCCAAACAAACAGTGGTGTCAACCTCAAAAAATTAAATAATCCCGCTATCTTTTTCTTACTTGTTCAATAGTTAAGTGACCCATAAAATAGGATGAATATACTCAAATTACTTAAAGGTGACCTATAAATTTACTGAATAGATAACTAACGAACACTTTATTGAACAGATGAATATACTGGGCCTAAAAGTGTTAATATGGAATTTCACTAGGTAACAGACTCAGCTATTAAATGTTAAATCAATTGTAAACATTTTATAGTATTCACTGTTTGTTTTGAGTTATGTGAAGTTGTCAATCACTAATAAAACACGGATTGATTTCCTTTCTTCAGGAATTTGTTTTTCACTGTTCGGAGTGTTATAACACTGAAAAATAAATTAGTAAAGAAAGAAAATCAAACAGTGTTTTATAGTATTGGTACAATACTAACTAAAAAAATTAAGAAAGATTTTTCCGAAACTACCACGATTTGAGTAGGCTGTGTATCAGTCAGAGTGTGTCATAAGTAAGTCAAGAACCAACAAATATATGATCTTTACTTTGTTTACGCTAGTCTTGTATAGATATTGAAGAACAATTTTACAATCTTGTAATAACAATTAAATGTTAACACGAGATTATATTGTAGAATCGGCCCCCATAGCCGAGTTTTACCAAACACCATTTACCCTAGCAGAAATTTAAAATTGTATAAAAATACAATTTTACAGATTTTTTATCGATATTATTATTGACTGTTTGGTGTTGTAGGCGTTCACTTTGTGGTACATGTTAAATACACTTGTAAATAGAACACTTTTTACTTTTTTTAACCACTGAATCTTACATTTAATTGTGTACACAATTAAATGTAAGATTCAGTGGTTAAACAAAGTAAAAAGTGTTTTATTTACAAACGATATTATTATTAATGCTAGAATTATATTTAAGAATTATTTTTTTTAAATGTAAGTTTAAATAAATTATTATAAAATAGAAAAAGAAACTGAATTTAAAAAAGTCACGAAAGTCAGTACTAGGGTGGGTTAGGCTAGTTAACAGTTGGCTAACTCAACCCTACAGTGTCCGTTATCCAGGTTATGTTATAGATATTATTATCAATGCTAGAACTATATCTAAGAATTACATTTTTTTAAAATATACGTTTGAAGAAATTATCATAAAAATACATAGAAACCTGAATTTAAAAAAGTCACACAGTCTTCTCATAAGGTACGCATTTTTAGGTAAGGTTAGTTAACAATTATATAGGATTTTATCAATGTCAGAGTTATGTTCAAGAATTATATTTTCTTAAAAACATATGATTTTGAACAATTTACCATAAAAATACACAGAAACCTAAATTAAAACCCATTTTGAAATGTAATTGTTAGTTAGCAACATTGCGCAATTTTTATTTACTTTAGATCCTGAGTCTCCAAACTATCTTCTTCGCGGGCCACAAATACAATTCTACATAATAAAGTCGGCCAAGATCCGATTAATTTTATAAAATTATGAAAAATTTAAGGAACAATTGTTACAATATTTCAAAATATGACATTTACAAAAAAAATTACAAACAATCGCGGGCGGGATTCATGCAAGTCGCGGGCCGGATTTGGCCCGCGGGCCGTAGTTTGGAGACCACTGCTTTAGATCAACGAGTAGAACAATAATTAAACCTACTAATTAACTGCACTAATCGATTCGATTAAGTCAAAATGGCTGAAGAATACTGGAATGCGATGCGTTTTTTTCGCTTCCAATAAATGAAATAGAGCGTGCAATTCAAAACAACTTAGACTCGAAGGCGCGGAAAACCTTGAATTTTCCAGTGCAACGTCGCGCGGTAGTTTTTCCTAAATTGCGGCTAACCGCAA
The DNA here is from genome assembly GCA_932526585.2 of Philonthus cognatus. Lineage (NCBI taxonomy): Eukaryota > Metazoa > Arthropoda > Insecta > Coleoptera > Staphylinidae > Philonthus > Philonthus cognatus. The sequence continues at coordinate 140,522,523 of OW052242.1, forward strand.
TTTTTTTTCGGAAAATCCGCCGAAGTTTCAGAAGTTCAAGGCAATTTGTTCCGAAGAACGAGCGTTGACTTCAAACGCAATTTTTTTGTCCGTCGTTCCCCATAATTGCCCATTGTTGGTTAACCTTTCTTGTTTTTGTTCTACTATAAATTTTGTAATTTGCATATGATCCGTGAGATTTTTGAAGATTTTATAAACACCACTGAAATTATAAAGAAACAGGATGAAATATTAAAATAATTTGTAGTAAATAACAATTATTCCCCTAATATATTATTAGCCTTAATTACATCAAATTTATTTAATAATAATTAAACAAAAATAATAATTCCTAGTAGAACTTATTTCATTTAGCAAAGCGATAAATTGGAATACATTTTTCTATATAAAACTAACTCTTAGAAGCAGCATATTTAATTTATCAAAGTAAATCATGGTATCAAGATGTTATTCTCATCAAATGTCATTAAATTTATTAAATAATAAGTAAAAAAAAATCCTAGTAAAACTTATTTTATTTAGCAAGGCGAGAAATTAGAATACATTTTTCTTCATAAAACTAACATGTTAAACTCTTAGAAGCCATGTGTTTAATTTATCAAAGTAAATTATGGTATCGAGATGTTAATCTCATCAATTTTTTAAGAGTAATTAAAAAAAATCCTAGTAGAACTTATTTCATTTAGCAAGGCGAGAAATTAGAATACATTTACTACATAAAACTAACATGTTAAACTCTTAGATGCGACATGTTTTATTTCTCAAAGTAAATTATGGTCTCGATATGTTAATCTCATCAAATCTTATCAAATTTATTTAATAATAATTATAAAAAAAAAAATACTAGTAGAACTTATTTCATTTAGCAAGGCGAGAAATTAGAATACATTTACTACATAAAACTAACATGTTAAACTCTTAGATGCGACATGTTTTATTTCTCAAAGTAAATTATGGCATCGATATGTTAATATCATCAAATCTCATCAAATTTATTTAATAATAATTATAAAAAAAATACTAGTAGAATTTATTTCATTTAGCAAGGCGAGAAATTAGAATACATTTTCCACATAAAACTAAAAGTTAGATAAAATGCGTGGTATCTAAGGGCTATTAGACAAAATGCATTGCACGATTTTACATTAAAAAAAAGTACTGGAAAACATAATTTTGTTTCATAAACAAAGTGACAAATTAATAAAAGGAATATATTTTAAATTTCACTTGAAATCAGTGTTTTATACGCATGGCGCATGAAGTAAAATTTCGAGTTTAGAAAAGCCCCGTGAAAATTTGTCGAGGGTCGCGCAGCGACCCGAGACAAATTTTCTACGCTGGGCTTTTCTAAACTCGAAATTTTACTTCATGCTTAGCCTGGGAGTGGAAAACACTCGTTAAAAGTTCAAAATTGCACCCTTTGCTAATAAACTATGAATAAAAAATCGACTTTTCTTGATTGGGAGTGATTAACTATATATATTTCTATGTTATTGTATAGCAAAAGATGCTAAAAACGTATGCCTATAATTATTTACTTTTTAAATGAAGTAGTTTTATTTTAATTTTAACCCCTTAAGGCTCAATTAATTTGAGATTTTTCGGTGAATCAAAAATCATTTTTCTTTTTTTTTACGTAGTTATTTTGAATACCATGGGCCTAGTATACTGAAAACTATTAAGTTTCCATTTAATATTATTTTCATGCCTCCCCCGCGCATAAATAAATATTCCCGGTTGAAATATGCGAAAATTTGCCAATAGCCTTAGCTGGTGCTAGACACGGGGCTGCGCGTTGAGGAGTTAAATTAAAAAACTGTCTAAATTTAAATAAAATCAATTGTTAGATTCCGATCATTTCATTACTAGGAGACATCACGTATCTATTTAATCACCTCGTTATTAATAACATCGATCACGTACTATTTTTATTTTTGGAGATTTGCGTGAGTGCATTAGATATTCTAAACCCTAAACATCCTTTATGTAATACGGATGTGTTTATTACGGTGCACCCGCCAGTACACGTGCAACCCTAATTATGAATTCAAGGGACAGATCTTCCGATTGTACTTCAAATCTAATTATTAATTCAAAGGGAAGATCTTCCAAATTTTAACTTGATTATAAATTCAAAGGGCATAGCTTCCAGGTACCTCAAACTCAATGTGAACGTGACAAGAAGGGTACCACCCTTCGGACACGCCCACATCAAAAACTTTAAAGCTGATTGATAAATACATGTCTCCACCTCCAATTTCTAACATCTCTTCCCAATAGAAATTAAGCTATCAAAACTTACTTTTCATTTAAAACTAAAGAACAGAGCAAGTTTAAGTCAGTGTTAAGTCAGTAATCGAGTCTAGCTATTTCCAGTTAACAATCGTGTCGCACTATTTCCTAAAAGTCAAACTCCGCGATAAACGTCTAAGTACTAGTTTCAAACAAAGTGACTTCAACTTGTTCCGAACTATATTACTGTTAATCCGAGTATTACGCAAAGAATTCGTTGTAAACTGTTATTTGTGATTGTGAATATATATTGGTTAGTTAAGTGAACTACTGTGTTTAATTTCGACGTGTCAACATCCCAGGAACACAACATAAAATTGGCGCAGTCGGTAGGATCTCGTTGACAAGAATATCGAGCTGAAACCTTCTTCAAGGAGCATCGTCATCTTGGTGGAATCCATTCCTTCGCAACGGAACGATCAAAAAACATACACCAGATCAACAATCCGGTAAGTGTTTTCTTATTGTTTTCTTGGTGAACGTAGTTGACGCAAAATGACCGAATCCACAGTGTCCACCTCTGACAAATTTCCGATCACATTCTTGTGTTCACTAATTCCACAATCTTTCACTGGCAATCGCTACGAATTAGGGCAATTTATTGCAAATTGTAACAATGCTGTTACACTCGCAACAGATGACCAACAAACCCCTTTACTATATTTTATTCTCTCAAAAATATCTGGAAAAGCAAAAGACCAATTGGCTCAGCACTCATTCGACACTTGGGATCAATTAAAAGATAAACTAAAAATTTTATATCAAGACAAAAAACATTATTGTCAAATAATGGAAGATCTAAATAATTGCTCCCAAGGACGAAATCAAAGCATCTCTGAATTTTACCAAATATTAGAAACCTTAAATTCTCGTGCTATTTCAGCAATTAATCAATATACAACTGAAAAAGGTGATATCCCTGGTAAAATTAAAGCCATAAACGAAATTTCATTAAACAGATTCGTATATCATTCAAAATCAGAAATATCTCAGATGCTTAGATGGAAAGATTTCGATTCTTTAAACTCCGCTTTTAGTGCAGCAATTTCAGAGGAACGAGCCCTCTCAATTAATCAAAAAAATCAAAATTATTCTTCATTTAACAAAAAACAATTTAGTCATCAAGGACGCTCGAATCCTAATAATCAAAACCTCAATTCTAAACCTATTAACTTAATTAGAAAATGTGACATATGTAATAAAACTAATCACGATACAAACAATTGTTTCTTAAAAAATAAATCAAAATCATGTAATTATTGCAAAAAACCTGGTCACACTATTCAAGAATGTAGAAAACGTGAGTACAATAATAAACAGAAAAAAGAAGCTGAATCACAAGTTCATTTAAACTTCAAAACGTCTCTCGAGTCCAACACCACTCCGAGGGACTTGTCTCACATTCAGGTGTTTCAAAACTAAAAATACTACTTTCTGATGAGGATTTAAATTACGTCATTATTCATTGTGATAATGCACGTAATGAAAATAAAAAATTAAAACTTTTAATCGACACAGGTGCAGGTGTTTCGATAATTAAAGCAGGCAGAATAAGTCCATTCACTAAATGCGATTTCAATGATAAACTAATTCTTCAAGGTCTAAGCCCAAATAATCCGATCGAAACACTTGGAAGCTGTATCATTCCTCTAAAACTTCAAAATCAAATTCTATTATCAAAGTTTCAAGTATTAAATTCCGCATCTAATGTTCCATTCGATGGACTTCTAGGTAAAGATTTTTTCGAAAAAGAAAAAGTCACCCTAAACTATTTCGACAAAACTTTAACTCTTAAGGGAGTAAAAATTCCTTTGCAAACAGAATCTTCTCCTTCGGTACATAAAGTACTTCCTATAGTACTTACTGCTAGGTCTGAAACTATTGTAGAAATAGGAATTATGAACCCTGAGATCAAAGAAGGTATAATGCCTGAAATAGAAATTGAAAAAGGAATATACTTAGCTAAATCTATTGTAAAAGTAAACAAAAACAAAAAAGCAATTACTACAATCTTAAACACTAAAGTAACTAATGAAGAAATACACCCATTTTCTGTAACTCTTGAATCTATCCCCAGTGATTATAAAATACTTAATTTTAATACAAATTTTGCAAAAAATAATTCTAACAAACTAAATCTCTTACACGATAACTTAAGATTAAATCACCTAAATCCAGAAGAGAAAAATTCTATTACTAAAATCTGTAACAAATTCGTTGATATATTCCAACTGCCTGGTGATAAACTAAGTCAGACTGATACAATTAATCATCAAATTAAGGTAACAAATCCGAATCCTATTTATACAAAAACGTATCGCTATCCTGAAATTCACAAAAATGAAGTAAATAAACAAGTGAATAAAATGCTAGAGGATAAAATAATTGAACCATCAAATTCCCCTTGGTCTTCTCCCCTCTGGGTTGTCCCAAAGAAGTTAGATGCATCCGGTGAACGTAAATGGAGAATTGTCATTGATTATAGGAAGTTAAATGATATCACAGTAGGTGATAAATATCCTCTTCCTAACATCGAAGACATTCTTGACCAATTAGGTCACTCAAAATACTTCACTACATTGGATTTAGCTTCTGGTTTCCATCAAATCCCCATGAATAAAGTCGATCAAGAAAAAACTGCATTTACCACTCCACTAGGTCATTATGAATTTAAAAGAATGCCATTTGGATTAAAGAACGCCCCCGCAACATTCCAAAGACTGATGAACAATATCTTAGCCGGTCTTCAAGGAATTCAATGTTTTGTTTATTTAGACGATATCGTCATATATGCCTCTTCACTCCAACAACACGAAGAAAAATTAGAAAAGGTTTTTCTTAAACTAAGGCAAAATAATCTAAAACTTCAACCAGATAAATGCGAATTTTTAAAACGAGAAGTCGCATATCTAGGTCATATAATTTCTGACGAAGGTGTTCGACCTAATCCAGATAAGGTTAATGCCATAAATAATTTCCCAACTCCAAAAAACGTAACTTCGATTAAATCATTTTTAGGATTAGTCGGTTATTACCGCAAATTTATTCCGAATTTTGCAAATATTGCAAAACCTTTAACTCTTTTATTAAAGAAAGACACTCCTTTCAATTGGACAGAAATTCAAGAAAATGCACTTAAAGAATTTAAGAACATTTTAACTACACAACCCCTGTTACAATATCCTAACTTCAATAAAGAATTTGTTTTAACAACTGATGCCTCAAATGTTGCAATCGGCGCTGTTTTAAGTCAAGGTGATATTGGAAAAGATTTACCAATTGCATATGCATCACGCACATTAAATGCATCGGAATCCAATTACACTACCACAGAAAAAGAACTTCTCGCAATTATATGGAGTATTAAACATTTTAGACCCTACTTATATGGTAGAAAGTTTAAAATTGTTACTGACCACAAACCACTCACATGGTTATTTAATTGCAAGGATCCAGGTTCCAGATTAGTGAGATGGCGTTTGCAAATAGCAGAATATGATTATGAGATTATTTACAAACCCGGAAAAATAAATTCAAATGCAGATGCTCTTTCTCGAATCGCACCTGTAAATTTATTAACAGATGATCAAACATTCGAAGAATTTATTCAATTCCATTATAAAACTATTGATATACCTTCAATAGAAATCGTATATTCTAATAAATTAAATCATTTTCCTAATATATTGATATATTCAAAGGATCTAGACGAACATAACGTATTCAGTGAAGAACTTAAACAATCTTTTGATACACTAAATCTCTCTGAACCAAACTCACTACATTCATTTATAAAATTGACTAACAATAATAATAAAACGAGTTTCTTATCTATTGCCAAGAACTTTCACTTTGATAAGTTAACATACAAGGATCTTTTTTATAGTCTTAAAACTATAATAATAGATTTACTTAGTGAACATTCAAATCATGACCTTAAAGTTTATATTTATAGTCCCACTAAAAATAATAAAAATATAAAACCAAAGATGTTCTCTGAAATGATTTACTTTTTATTCAAAGACATTAAAATAACTCCGATAATCGTAGAAAATAATAGACAACAAGTTAATTCAGATGAAGAAATTAAGAATATTTTAGCAGAAAATCATGATTCAAAATTAGCAGGACATTCAGGATTTTCTAGAACCTATAATAGAATTAAGCAAAATTATTATTGGCCGAATATGAAGAGCGATATAAAGAAATATATAAAAAAATGCCAATCGTGTCAAATAAATAAAACCAATTTTAAGCCAACTAAAGCACCTATGGAAATAACTTCGACTTCAGACAAACCTTTCGATAGGCTTGCAATAGATATTGTTGGACCACTCCCTCAAACTGAAAACAACAATCGCTTCATACTCACGATGCAAGATGATTTGACAAAATATTCATATGCAATACCTATTCCAAATCATGAATCCAAAACAATAGCTGAAGAACTTGCTAAATTCATAACAATGTTTGGTATCCCTAAAACCATCTTAAGCGACCAAGGTACGGATTTTACTTCTAACCTAATGAAAGAATTAACAAAATTATTTCATACTAAACATATCCTATCCTCTCCGTATCATCCTCAAACAAATGGCGCACTGGAAAGGTCTCACCTTACTTTAAAGGATTACCTAAAACATTACATAAATGAACAACAATCTAATTGGGATGAATTTATACCTTTTGCGATGTTTTCGTATAACACGCATGTGCATAAATCCACACATTTTAGTCCGTACGAACTCCTTTTCGGTAACAAACCATTCCTTCCCTCATCAATAATTCAAGAACCTCAGATTTTATATACCTATGATGATTATGTCAAATCTTTAAAACACAAACTAAATATAAGCCATCAAATTGCTAAAACTAATATTGACAATTCAAAAACTAAATCAAAAGAATATTATGATAATAAAATACAAATTCACGATTTTAAAGTTAATGATTTAATATTACTAAAAAATCATAAAATTAAATCCGGACTTACTAAAAAACTTCAGTCTAATTTCGCCGGACCTTTTAGAATAATCAAAATCAACAAAAATAAATCAGTTGTAATATTAAAGAAAAACAAACATATAACTTACCATATTAATGAAATTAAACCTTTCATTACAGGTGATACTTGACTACACGATGAAATTCACTCTCATCCTACTTTTTATCCCTTTTATCCATTCTTTACTTAATGATGATTATGAAATAACATACCTAAATAATAGTTCAGGCTTATTTTACCACCAGCTAGGAAAAGCGAAATTGAGTAATTCTCATTTTACATTATTATCTTATTTCAATTTAAAAATAATCGATGAACAATTTGTCCAAATTCAAAAATTTTATAATATTACCTTGTCGAAATGTTGCATTAATACAAACTATTTAAATGAGCACTTACTATTTTATAGAAAAAACTCACTAAATTTAGTAGAAATTGAAATGAGGAGATTAAAGGACAAAATCCAATCCGTCAATCATTTAACAGGTCATACGTTCAAAAATGAACGAGCAAAACGAGGTTTGTTTAACGGTGTTTCGTATGCTGTCAATTGGCTCTTCGGCATTCCAGATGCAGAAAATGCTAGATTTTATGACCAATCAATTAAATCACTTTTTGATAATAACAAAAATATTCAAAAATTAATGTCTCAACAAATTAAAGTAGTTTCAGGGGCAATCACTAATTTTAATGCATCCATTCAAAATTTGAGAATTAACGAAGAAAAATTAAACGATAATATTAACCTATTTAATAACTTTTCAAAGAAAATGTCAGATAACCTTAAGGAAGTAAAAATACAACAAGTAATTACCGAACAAGTAACTATTTTGACACAATTAATTTCAGAAATAGAACATTATTGCGATCAATTAATATCTTCTATTACTTTAGCCAGAAAGAATATTTTCCATCCTCATGTCCTCTCGCCAGGAGATCTTGTAAATGAATTATCACAGATAGTGATTCCCAATGGAAAAGCATTGCCCTTTGCACTAACATTTCCAGAAATACATCAATATTTCGAAATATGTAAACTTGATGTTGTATACATAAACAAAAAAATAATTTTTGCAATTAAAATACCTTTAGTCGACGATCTAGAATACAATTTATATAACATTTTACCTTTGCCAATTCGACATAATATGACTCAAACCTATTCGTTTATAAACCCCACATTTTCCTACATCCTTCTGAGTGTCACTCGTGTCTATTACGTTCCGCTGAGAAACTTGGGAAAATGCACCGAGACATCGAAAAATGAATTTATTTGCACCCAACTACAAACTACGAGGACATCAGAAAAACCAATTTGCGAAACAATGATTCTAAATTCCCATCTTCGCAAAATTCCAAGTTCCTGTGACGTGCGCACCAGCCAGTTCGAGCTAGAGATATGGCATCCTCTGGGCAACAACGAGTGGTTATTCGCAGTCACTCTTCCAACCGAAATCACGATCAGCTGTCCATCTAAAAACGTCGTTAACAAAGAAATAATGTCGACAGGACTAATCCAACTGAATTCACAATGCAAAACATACACTCCAACTATGGTTCTAGAAGCAACATCAAACACGTTTCATGAAGTACACCACATGGCTCCAAATTTTAACATCCTTAGCGATGATTGTTGTAATAATCATTCGCACATCGAGGATTATCTTCCAATAAAGCTAGCACCAATCAAAATCGTCAACACTGGGTTAGATGAATTAAAACTTGCCAACTTTAAATTACACCAAATGGACCAAATTCTTGAGAAGAACTCGCAAAACAACAACTACAGTTCCGCATCAGGATTGTTTTCGGCAATCTCATCTGCAGTCTTCAGTATACTCGCACTTCTTCTGCTATATTGCATTCTTCGTTGCTGTGGAATCCCAAGATTATTTAAACAAATATGCTGCAGTACTCCAGATTCCAGATGTTTAAAAATTTTCAACACTAACATTACGGCTCCAGTAACCCGAGAACAGCTAGCCAGAATAATTGAAGATGAGGACCAGCAACACATGAACATTGGACCAACAATCGAACTCCAACCGATCTCTAATTCCAGATCTAATAGAGATACCCCATACAGGACCCAATCCTTCTCGCGATCAGCAGGTATCGACATGGAATAAAATGTGTAGTGAGTGAAAAACAAAAGATCAGTCGTGTGAATTGTGATTTCGAAACCTCAGACTATCATGAACGATTAAATTAATTAACATTTTATCATTAATTCTATTAATTTCTATTTTTCGTATTTTCATAATTTTTAATTAGCATTTAACTTTTAGTAATTTCTAATAATTTTCGTATTTTATTACCTTTACTAGTTAATCAATTCTGTGTATACTTTTTATAACTTTATGTTTAATTTAAAATGTTTATCTATTTTATTACTTTATGCAAATTCATAAGGCCATTTAACCCTTATAAATTATTTTTATGGGGGAGGTGTTAGATTCCGATCATTTCATTACTAGGAGACATCACGTATCTATTTAATCACCTCGTTATTAATAACATCGATCACGTACTATTTTTATTTTTGGAGATTTGCGTGAGTGCATTAGATATTCTAAACCCTAAACATCCTTTATGTAATACGGATGTGTTTATTACGGTGCACCCGCCAGTACACGTGCAACCCTAATTATGAATTCAAGGGACAGATCTTCCGATTGTACTTCAAATCTAATTATTAATTCAAAGGGAAGATCTTCCAAATTTTAACTTGATTATAAATTCAAAGGGCATAGCTTCCAGGTACCTCAAACTCAATGTGAACGTGACAAGAAGGGTACCACCCTTCGGACACGCCCACATCAAAAACTTTAAAGCTGATTGATAAATACATGTCTCCACCTCCAATTTCTAACATCTCTTCCCAATAGAAATTAAGCTATCAAAACTTACTTTTCATTTAAAACTAAAGAACAGAGCAAGTTTAAGTCAGTGTTAAGTCAGTAATCGAGTCTAGCTATTTCCAGTTAACAATCGTGTCGCACTATTTCCTAAAAGTCAAACTCCGCGATAAACGTCTAAGTACTAGTTTCAAACAAAGTGACTTCAACTTGTTCCGAACTATATTACTGTTAATCCGAGTATTACGCAAAGAATTCGTTGTAAACTGTTATTTGTGATTGTGAATATATATTGGTTAGTTAAGTGAACTACTGTGTTTAATTTCGACGTGTCAACATCCCAGGAACACAACACAATTCATTTGATATAAAAAAAATGTTATGCAAATCAAGTCATTTTATATTTGAATTTAATATTAGAAAAATAATAATAATTATTTACCAAGTGATAAATGATAAACAATACATATCAATGAATGTATTGTTTATCATTTATCACTTGGTAAAAAATGATTATAATTTTATTAATATTAAATTCAAATATAAAATGATAAATTTTTTATATTTTGAGAGTTGTAATATTTTTAAAAGTCGTGAACATGTTTTATTTGTCATTCTATCACTTATGACATTTTTATTTCACTTGTTGTGTTTATTTTGAATTTGTATCTTAATTACTTTGTGTGTCTTACGCTAATCCATAAAGACAGTTGACGCAACTATAATTGCAGATCATGTTAGTCGACTAAATGACATTATACCTAACCTAACTTATCAAAGTGCTACCTAACCTCAAAAACCTTGACGATGTGAGATACAATCAAACACGGTGACCACGTCGAATGTGTCAAAAGTTAGATGTTACATCGTCTACCTAAATGTATGTGGCACCTAACCAGTGGCGAACCCTAGCAAAATTTTTGGGTGGTGTGAGATTTCATGGTGGCGCCCCTTCGCGTTTCTTTTTCCGTTTTCCGCGCCCTAAATGACGGCGCCCGGTGCGGTCGGACTGCTCGCACCGCCCTAGGGCGCCCCAAATTTGTAGGTAGTGCAAGATGTCATGGTGGCGCCCCCGTGTTTCGTTTTCCGTTTTCCGCGCCCTAAATGACGGCGCCCGGTGCGGTCGGACTGCTCGCACCGCCCTAGGGCCGCCACTGCACCTAACCTAACCTAACTTTTGATACATTCGCCTTTTTATACCACTTTCAACACTTAGGCCCATTTGCACCCCAAACTGATTAACTTTAATCATCCACTAATCATTGATTAAACCTTTGATTAAGTCAAAATTCAAGAATAAAAGAATGTTACAAATTTGTAAGATATCCTAAACATGTCTCTTTTATCAATATGCAACTGTGTAAAGAATTTGTAAATACAATTGTTGTGTTTTTAAGAAGTACTAATCAATGACTAAGTCAATACTCTTGGGTGCAAATGAGCATTAATGTTATGTTACTTTATGACTAGAGCTTGGATTTCTAACCAAACAGCTTATGCTGAAAATTAAAAGCATCAACATGAATCAATAAAATGTGTACGAATTATAGAACGTTGAATCATTTGACACTAATTTTATTTTTTACTATTTTTCGATTTTGTTTTTGTTTGGTTTTATGCCTATTTTACATTTATATGCTTCAAACATTAAAAGTGCGATTCTTTTCGCAATCTACAACAAGTTAGTCTTACAAAGACTATATCAAACATTAATAGAAACAACTACTTCCCGGGCTAATACCCCGACGGACATTGAATTATACAACAAGTGTTTGCTGTTACATACAGTAACTTGTTGTAGATTGCGAAAAGAATCGCACTTTTAATGTTTGAAGTATTCTGCAACCAAGAATTGGCAATTTCATTTATACTTATGTTTGAACGGTAACGTGACCGCCAGTCTAAGGTGTCAAATTGTTTAGAGGGAATGGCAAAGCTATTCTGATGAGAGATAAATCTCGAAACGCGTCTATAGATGGCCTGAATAATTTGACCCGAATTGTTACATTTGCAGTAGGTTACTGTATGTAACAGCAAACACTTGTTGTATAATTCAATGTCCGTCGGGGTATTAGCCCGGGAAGTAGTTGTTTCAATGAGTGTTTGATATAGTCTTTGTAAGACTAACTTGATGTAGATTGCGAAAAGAATCGCACTTTTAATGTTTGAAGTATTCTACAACCAAGAATTGGCAATTTCATTTATATTTATATGCTTATTTGGTGTTTATTTCATAAAATTTCAGATTGTGTACAATTATTATCTTCACGATCAAAACACGAACTATTAATTAATTTATCTAGTTCAGCAATTCTCAAACTGTTTTGGCGATGTAACCATTTTAAAGCATTTACAATCTGGTCATGGATTTATTATACGTTGTGATGCCTGTTACTTTATAAATTTTCCTATGTTTGCCCCCCTAATCTGATACACACTTATCTGATACACACGGTATATGCAGGGTGTTTAGAATCAAATGCGCACCATTGCTAACTTTGTTATAATTTAGCACTGAGTCGGTTAAATAAACAAAGTGTAGGAAATTTAAAGTCAATCACAATGGTCAAATCAGGGAAATAAGTAAAAGTCGTATTTTTAAGATACTAAGAAAATTAACTTTTTTTTATAAATGGAACACCCTGTGAATTTTATTACCGATTGACTGAGAAGATTATTCTTAAGAAAAAGTTATAATACATTAATAATTAATACGAATAATAAATAAGAAAATTATTCACATATTTCTGATTGTTTAATTCAATCAAGAAGCCCTAGAAACAAAAGAAGATTTTAACAAATTACCAAAACAAAATCTGTTTATTGTACCTGTCAATAAAATTCTTATTTGAAATATTGAACAAAACAGAAATATGTGCATAACTTTCTTATTTATTATTCGTATTAATTATTAATGAATTATAACTTTTTCTTAAGAATAATCTTCTCAATCAATTGGTTATAAAAAAAATCACTTCAAAAATATTTCTGTTTTGTTCAATTAAATCAAGAAGCCCTAAAAACAAAAGAAGATTTTAACAAATTACCAAAACAAAATCTGTTTATTGTACCTGTCAAAAAAAATCTTATTTGAAATATTGAGCAAGACAGAAATATGTGAAGAATCCCTGAAAATATTTTTGAAGTGATTTATTTATTACCAATTGATTCTTAACAAAAATTAATAATTAATACAAGTAATAAATAAGAAAGTTATCTTATTTATTACTTGTATTAATTATTAATGTATTATAACTTTTTGTTAAGAATCAATTGGTAATAAATAAATCACTTCAAAAATATTTCTGTTTTGTTCAATTAAATCAAGAAGCCCTAAATACAAAAAAAGATTCTAAAAAATTACCAAAACAAAATCTGTTTATTGTACCTGTCAATAAAATTCTTATTTCAAGTGATTTTCATCATTGTGTGTATTGTTATAGAATTTTAAATATTTTCAGGGATTCTTGTTTTTATTAAATAAAACAGTAATATATGAATAACTTTAGGTAATAAATAATACAGGGTGTTACATTTGAAAACATGTTTATTTTCTGGATATAATCAAAATATTACGTTCAATTGTTTTTCTAATTTGTTATTAAATGTCCCACTACTTTGTTCATTTAACTTAGCTTAAATAATAACAAAGTTAGCAACGGTGCACACTTAGTTCTAAACACCTTCTGTATGTATATACCTAAAATAATCCGTTTTTTTTTAAATTATGCTCTTTCTACTTAAATTGGTGATTTTTTTTTAAATTTTGTGTGCTTAGAAATTCGTGCTCTATTTATAACATATAATTAAGGGCCCACCTGAAATTTTCGAAATTGTAAATTTTTGTATGTAAAAGCCGGGACCGCTTTTACATACAAAAAATTAAAATTGTGAAGAGCAAAAACAATATATTTTTACCATTAAAACGCTTACTCGATTTTTTTTCTGGCTACGGCCTAGCATATAATAATAAGTAATTTATTTTCTAGAAATTGTAAACAAATATACAAATTAGTGAAAAACAATGTCATAGCATACGTTTAATTATATCCACTCATCATCTTCGACACCTATTAAATATCAACTTTCAGCATTTAAAAGTATGATAGACAGAGCGATTAAATTACCACTTTCAGAAGAAAACAGGAAAGCAGAATTTAAGTTAATATTGGAAATAGCAAAATTTTTAGATTATAACCCTAATACCATTAAAAATTAATTAATAAGAGCATAAAATCTCACAAGATCAAATCAATAACGAGTTTGCAGGAGCAAGAAAAACAGCCTATTAAATATGCTAGAGCCATTTACGTACCTAGACTAAATAATCATATAAATAAGTTATTTAAAAAATTCAACCTCACGGCAGCACAATACACAAATTCAAAAAGTGGTATACTTTTAGGAAGCACATTTAGTAAAAGAGAATTCATTGAAAAATCTGGAATTTATTCAATAAAATGTGATAACTGTGAGAAAGTGTATATCGGCCAAACAACCCGCAATTTAAATATTAGATTCAAAGAACACAGTTATCACATAAAAAACCAGAATCCAGAAAAATCTGCAATTGCACATCATAACTTTACAACAGGTCATAAATTCAGCATCAACAATATGAAACTCCTAAAAGAGTCCAATAAGTATCAATTAAACATGTTGGAAGCCATAGAAATGCGTAAAAATAAAAATAATTTATTGAACTTCGATTTTAGTCCCTTAAATAACCCGCTTTTAAATTTGTTACCTCTATAAACAACACGCAATAAAATTTGTTAACCCACCCAAAGGTCTTCCCTTAATCTGGGGTTTTTCCCTTTAATCCACTGTAGGTATAAAGAAACCGCGCAACAGTTGTAAGAATTAGTTGTTATTGAAAATAAGTGCTTAGCACTTGAAATATATATCTAACCATTAGAAAATAAAGTGTGAAGAAAGGATACAACAGTGTTAATTATTTATCATAAGTGACTGTCGAAAAATATTACAATTTTCAAATATTACAAAATTATAGCTATCAATTAAATGTATTGTTTATCATTGATCACTTGGTAAAACTTTAACATAATATTTTTTAATATTGAATTTAAATAAAACGACTTGGTTTGAATAACTTTTTTTAACTAAATTGATTAATTGTATTTAAATTTAGATGCATTTTTAATTTTAAATTAAAATAAAACTACTTGATTTAAAAAGTAAATAATTTTAAGCTTAAGTTTTACTTCAAATAAAATCAAACTAAACTAGATTATTTAATATTGAATCACTTTCAATTATGAGAACTAGATTTTATATTCAAGGTTAATTATAAAAGCGTTCAATTTGAAACTTCTAACAAGTATTTCCACTCCTAGATTAAGCATGAAGTAAAATTTCGAGTTTAGAAAAGCCTGAAAATTTGGATTTGCCGGGGCGCGCGAGCGAAGCGAGTCGCGCCCCGGCAAATCCAAATTTTCAGGCTTTTCTAAACTCGAAATTTTACTTCATGCGCCACGCGTGTAAAACACTGATTTAAAGTAAGGTTTAAAATATACTCCTTATAAATAATTCGTCACTTTGTTTGTAACACAAAGTGATGTTTTCCAGTACTTTTTTTTGTTTTGTTTGATCAATTTATTTTATAATTTCCGAAAAAAGCGGAAGAATGTCTCGTATTTTTCATAATTTAGTTCCAACATTTAGCTCCTCTACCTTTATCGGCTCAATTGTGTTTTTGTTTTTTTACATAAATTCATTTGTTGTTTGTTAACAAATGAATGTATGTAAAAAAAACAAGAACAAAATTGATTAATTTGTATAAATTGATAACTGATTATATAAATGCATCTACTTGTTTGTTTGCATTATTACAAAACAGAAATACAAGAATAATTACAACACGTTATATTAAAAATATAATTTAACAAGAAATTGTGATTGTTTCATTTCTAATGTCAAAAGGTTAATTCAACAAAGTCATTTGCTAACAAACAATTATATAAATGCATCCATTTGTTTGTTTGTATTATTATAGAATAGAAAAAAAATAATAATTGTACATTTTATAATAGAGCTGGCATTGTCACTAATTTATATACATATGCTTGTGTTTATGGATTAATTGAATTATTTCTGTCGTTAATTTTTATCGACGTGCATTTAATTTCAATTATAACGCGATGGGATAATCATTGCTCATTATGCGAAGAAAAACCGTAATTGTGATCATTTCTGCGGCATTTCTGTGCGAGTAATTGCGATTTTATTCAAACGTGTGGCTTTATTGAAAGGGAAATTGTTTGCGAAATGCTAAACGCTCCACCTTGACTTTTAATTGCTCTTTTCTGGAATTTTGCGCCTTTGGCGGGTCATTTCTCTTTTTGCAAAATATCATAATAGTTTTACAATCTAAGAAAACTTGATTTTGTTCATTTTAAATAAAGTTTTACAGAAGCTGCAAACTCACGAGATTTTTTCTAAAATTTGTAACATCCACATTTTTTTCGACAAAAAATATGTTGGTTTGTTTAAATTATTATTTAAAAAACGGCAAGTAGAATTACATTAAATAATGTTTAAGAAACACTCAACGGAATTCAATTCAGTTATCAATTAGATAAGTAGACTGTATTGTTTCGAGTTTACGTGAAGTGATTAATCACAAATAGAAAGACTGTTATTCCTTACTTCACTTTTTATTTTTATGTTAGATGTACATTTCGAGACACAAGGTGCTCATTATCAATAGTTTGTTATTGATAATGAGCACCTTGTGTCTCGAAATGTACATCTAACATAAAAATAAAAAGTGAACTAAGGAATAACAGTCTTTCTATTTGTAGATAAGTAGAGTTAAGTCTAAAAATTAATTACAAAAATTGAATATACCGTTGGTTTGTTTTATCGTGCTTACCACTGGGATTTTGTAAACTATTAGTAATACGAAGTAGTTTTTAGAATTAATCATTGTTTAAGATGCATTCTTAGAAATGGCATCAATCCGAAAGTAGTTTAAAAATAAATTTATTAGTAAAACAAACCAAGTGAATTTAAATTTAAAACCTCTATATCAATGAATAAACATTAGATACAAAAACAGAACTTGAAGGGAAATTAATTTTTTTATATTACCAATTGAGGTTGAAGTGGAGTATATTGAATTATTGGATTTTGCAGCATTATTTATTATTTTATTTTTCGTTGTCAGGAGGTAATTCTGTGAAAAACAGGGATGCAATTGAAGGGCGTCTGCGCCCAGGCCCTAGTCCAAGCTCCCAGCTATAAACAAATGACGTCATGGGAATTTCCAGGACTGTTCCAGGCGGCCAGTTTTTTTTTTATATTCCTCGTTATTTCTACGCACATCGTTCTAGATTCCTCAATGGAACATTGGAATTGTCTCCCCACGCAATAGGATGGGATTTCATAAAAAAAGAATTGACTCGCCCTAATACATCTAGAAATTTTTAGAAATTATAGAAAAAACCCACTGAACAAATCAGAAACAAATAACGTTATATTAACATTGTAGCAACATTAAACGTTGTTATAATGTTGATAAAACATTACTTAAATGGATTTGCTCAGTGGGAAGTGCAAATCATCATCAAGACGACACACAATGGGGGAAAGCATGAAAAAACCTGGTCAAAATATGAAGATGTGTAAGAATATGCTTCAAATTGGATTCTATATGATTTTTGTGGTCGCTGATTACGAAATTTATGTCGAAACTTAAAAATTCAAAACGGCAGATCTTGGTATGGCGAATCAAATATTCAAAAATCTATACATAGATAGTAAATATCTATATTAGTTTTCCAAAACGTGTACATTAAGGTTTTTAAAGTATCTGATTACAGATTAGATGTCTACAATTCAAAAATAAAAATTGCGGATCTAATATTTAAAAATCAATGAAATCGTACAAAACCCCCGAGTCGGGGAACCTCAAAATGAATATATTCACTAAAATTTTTGACTTGAAAATTTTCGCGAAAACAGTACTTTGCCTTTGTTTTGCATATGGGGACAAGTAAAATCAAAATCGTATCGTGATTTCCTTTGTTAATCCATCCAACACAAAACCACACACACATAAATATGGTGTATTTATTTGTGTGTGGTTTTGTGTTGGATAATGGTCTAATTAACATCAACACGTATCGAGTAAACACCCATCCATCCATTAGAATTTCCTTATTTTATAATAAATGACCTTACAATTATCTAATTTGCATTGTTAATTGTTAATCATAATTTGTTAGTTGTTATTACAATGTAAACACTCGAGCATTGCGAGATTAATCGGTTACGTATCATAAATTTCACGACTAATCGTGATTTTGAATAAAACAGTGGGTGTAGTTTTTGAATTAAATATTTTTGGAAAAAATGTAAGGTCTTGATCATAACCTTGTTGGGTTTGAATATTTATGAGTATTGGGTTAATGAAAAATCAAGGTTTGAAATCGCACGGATTGGTAGTTATTTTAATTTGTGAAATAATTTGAAGTTTTGGTGAATATTGATATTTATGTACCTACGTTTAAGGTTAATATAATTTATATATTGTAGGAAATAAAGTTTTTTTGTTAATACACTAATGAACGAAGGTAACAATTTTTTAATATTTTTAAAATAAAGGTTTTTAGTTTATTTAACAAATTTTATTCTAATAATATTAAAAGTTCTATTCTAAAATTGACTTAGTTTATTAAAATAACAAAACATTATAAAGTTCATATATACAGAGAGTTTTTAAGTATACATAAGCATATGTTGTGCATTTGTCGACGATTGGTTTATTAAAACAAAAATAATTTGAAGATTTAAACGATTGTTTTCCACTCCCAGGCTAAGCATGAAGTAAAATTTCGAGTTTAGAAAAGCCTGAAAATTTGGTTTGGTCGCGCAGCGCGAAGCGCGGAGCGGCCAAACCAAATTTTCAGGCTTTTCTAAACTCGAAATTTTACTTCATGCGCCACCGGTACAAAAAACTGCAATGTAAAGTTTAGCGGTGTGTTTTAAACTTCGTAATATGTCAGTGTTTTGTACCGGTGGCGCATGAAGTAAAATTTCGAGTTTAGAAAAGCCTGAAAATTTGGTTTGGCCGCTCCGCGCTTCGCGCTACGCGACCAAACCAAATTTTCAGGCTTTTCTAAACTCGAAATTTTACTTCATGCTTAGTCTGGGAGTGGAAAACACTCGTTTAAAGCTTCGAATTAAATTGTTTTAATAAACCGAGCGTTGGCAAATGCACAACGTATGCTTATGTATACTTAAAATAAAAATTCTCGTTATGATAATAATATATATATATGTATATATATATATATATATATATATGTATATATATATACATATATATATATGTATATATATATATATATATATATATATATATATATATATATATATATATATATATATATCTATATTAGGGTGTTTCGAAAAAAATCGAAACAGCTGGCTCACCGCTTAAATCAAAGATTTTGGTCTACAATAGATGTGGGCAAAAGCATTTGCGATTGAAAAGATTTTTAGAGGGTCCCCCGAGCCCCCAAACATGCCATTTTTAGCCCCTTTTTTAGATAATCGGCCAAAAACTTGCCTTATAGTCATCGGATCAAAGCGAATATTTTATATTTTGTGCCCAGATGAATATACTACAAGCGAAATATGCAAAACCTAACATGGCGTTAGGTCTAGGTGAGCTACGGATTTTTTTAATAAAAAGTGGGTTTTAACGACAAGAAATCAAGTTGCACCCGCGATAATTTGTCCTGAGAAGTATATTGAATAATGTAAGCATGCGAACTGCGTATCTCACCCACGTCCGATTGTGTGGCAAACCTTCAAAATCGTGAAAAAAGTTATTTAAAAAATTCGTAGCTCACCCAGACCTAACGCCAAGTTAGGTTTTGCATATTTCGCTTGTAGTATATTCATCTGGGCACAAAATATAAAATATTCGCCTTGATCCGATGACTATAAGGCACGTTTGTGGCCGATTATCTAAAAAAGGGGCTAAAAATGGCATGTTTGGGGGCTCGGGGGACCCTCTAAATATTTTTTCAATCGCAAATGCTTTTGTCTACATCTATTGTAGACCAAAATCTTTGATTTAAGCGGTGAGCCAGCTGTTTCGATTTTTTTCGAAACACCCTAATATATATATATGTTGAGTTTTTGGTTTGTTTTAACAAACTTCTACTCATGTACTGATGCTTGAGGTTTGTTATTAATTACTCAGGAAATTGTCAAAATAGAGATTATTTCTTTATTCTAATGCGAAGAATGTAAACTAACGTTATACATGCAAAATTCTCTATATGTCTAAAATATTTATTATTTTTGGTTGCCCTGGATTTTTCATCCGCCTAACTGATGCCTGGAGCTCCTTGTTTGCCACGCTCTCGCCTGTACATTCCTCGAGGGTACGCCACATATATATATATATATATATATATATATATATATATATATATATATATACCAAATAAGAAATAACAGCGCATTAGGTCATGCTGTAAAAATTATTTTTTTATCAAGTGAGTGTGCAAGGAGGACAAAAGACGACGACGATCGTTTCGCTCTGTTTATGAGCTCCTCAGGCCGCCACATCCATCATCCCATACACGTAGCGGATGTGGCGGTCCGAAGAGCTCATAAAAACAGCGAAACGATCGTCGTTTTTGTAAACGGCTGCCTGTAAAACGGCTGCCTGTAATGTTTTATTTTTATTACATTAGACATTATTTTTCTGAATCTAATAATGACCAATATGTTGTTTTTAAATAATATTGTCGTCGAGAATAAATTGAAATAATTCTTCTATTTCCAATTATATTTAAAAAAAAAATTAAATTGGTGTGCCTTGGAAAAAATATTCGAATACATCAATTTTAAAAACTTGGACTTCACTTTGAACCAATGTTTTAAAGTGTGAAGGAAGGATACAACAGTGTTTATTATCAATGTTTTATGCTCGTGGCGCATGAAGTAAAATTTCGAGTTTAGAAAAGCCCCGTAAAAATTTGTCTCGGGTCGCTGGCGCGACCCACAACAAATTTTCTACGCGGGACTTTTCTAAACTCGAAATTTTACTTCATGCTTAGTCTGGGAGTGGAAAACACTCGTTTCATCGCCAGACATTATTTTCCTGAACCCAATAATGCGTAATATGTTGTTTTTTTTAAATATTGTTTTCAAACCAACATTAAAAAATAAACCTTCTATTTGAAATTATGTTTTTTCATAAATTATAATTAGTGTGCCTTGGAAAACAGAGACAAATGTCATTTATTGTAAGGTTATGTTTAACTATTCAGGTTTGACATAACACATCAAAGACTCCACATCGTTTAAATCAATTTTAGAGCTTACATCGCTATAATCTCCCGTATTTAAATCAAATTTGGAGGTTACTTTCTAAAATCCTGTTTGTTTACATCAATTTTTGAAGTTATATTTGTTGAATCCTGTTTGTTTACATCAAATTCGGAGTTTAGGATTGTTATATCTTAATATATAAAATTATGAAAATGTTATTCGTAAAAATGCAAACAATGTCTTAATTAATAAGACAACTTAAGACAATAAATTTTAATTTTCATTTGTCAGTTAGTTTGAACAGAATTTGACCTAAATGTTACATATACTTTGATAGAGCGTTGTAAAAAGTACGCTTTATAGTGCAATGAAATTTTGGAACATCTTGCCTCAAAACATAAAAAATGCAACAAACTTAAACACATTTAAAAATAGCTTATTTAAGTACCTATGCGAAATAGAGCCACATTCTATATCGGAATTTATGTCACCTCTACATTAGATAGCCCTTGTTTCCTTTTGTAACATTGTAACGATTATTTATTTTAATATTCATATTTTCACAAATTTATTTATTTTAAATTGTTTATATTTTAATTTAAGTTCTGTTTTGTTTATTATTATACATTTAGTTTGCCGCCGGTTTCGCCAATCGGACACGGAGGTGATCTGGGTTAGATTCCCAGAGGAGGCGAGTAATTTTTCTAACGAAAAATACTCGTCTCCGGTTCCATGGATGTGTGTGAATGTGTTGTGACGTCCAAATAGTCGAAATATATGTTAATATAGATATTATAAATCAACGTTAGTGGCTGAATGGTAATACCTATGCCAAACAAACCAAAAAAAAAAAAAATACATTTAGTTTATCTGTTTATAATCAAACCCTGTAATTTTTGACGATTGTAAACCTTTATAGGTTTTTAACAAGAATAAACTACTTTACTTTACTTTAAACAAATCAAATCAAACAAGATTTTAAATATCGCATTGTTTAATTCAATATCCGGAGGTGTAGTTGCACGGGAAGTAGTTGTTTCAATGGATATTTATCGTCTTAAGTTGTCTTATTAATTAAGACATTGTTTGTATTTTCACGAATAACATCTGCGTAATTTTATATATTATATTTAAAGTTTGCAAACTATAAGAAGCGTAAGCTTATTTTCTGGAATTTAAATAGTATTGAATTGGAATTATTCTTGTTATATCTTGTTTTTTACATTAAATTTGTAGGTTAGGTTCGTTAAATCTTGTTTGTTTACATCAAATTTGTAGGTTATGTTATTTAAATCTTGTTTGTTCACATCAAATTTGTAGGTCGGGTTGGTTAAATCTTGTTTGTGTACATGAAATGTGTAGATTAGTTTAGTGAAATCCTGTTTGTTTACATCAAATTAGGGGGTTAGGATTGTTAAATTTTGTTTCTTAACATCAAATTTGGAGGTTAGACTAGTTGAATCTTGTTTATTTAGAAACTTTATGTAGTATAGAATAAGTAAGTAGTGCAAGTGTTAAATTAATATTCTTTCCAAGAATTTAAGTATTTATTAAATATTTAAGTTACGTTTAAAATAACAACAAACTGTAAATGTATAATAAATTAGTTAACGGAAGTGTCTAGGAAATCAATAGATATTCGATAGAATTAATGGTATTGTAATATATAAAATTACGAAAAAACTATTCGTGAAAATGCAAACAATGTCTTAATTAATAAGACAACTTAAGACGATAAATATCCATTGAAACAACTACTTCCCGTGCAAATACACCTCTGGATATTGAATTATACAATGAAATATTTAAAATCTAATTTAATTTGATTTGTATAATTCAATATCCGGAGGTGTATTTGCACGGGAAGTAGTTGTTTCAATGGATATTTATCGTCTTAAGTTGTCTTATTAATTCAGACATTGTTTGCATTTTCACGAATAGTTTTTTCGTAATTTTATATATTATGTTTAAAGTGTGCAAACTATAAGAAGCGTAAGCTTATTTTCTCGAATTCAAATAGTTTTGAATTTGAATTTATCTTGTTTGTAATGGTATTGTGTTGTATTCATGAATTTAATATTCTTTAGGGACATTTGTTTTGTTAAGAAGTTGGCTATAATATAAAAGAAAATTATTAATAGAATGCGTATAATATTATTAAAGGCATTTCTTATGATTTTTGTGTTTAAGAAATCTGATACAAAATAAGTGGAAATTAATTTACTCTAGATAACCGTTAAATAATCAAACAGTTATTTACGTCATCGGATTTTCCGCTGGTGAAAACTTATAACAGTATTAGGGAAAGTGCACACGTAAACGTGTCTTATGCACAAAATCAACGTCTTGTTCGATTATCCAACATTTTAAAATAAAATAGCGAAGAAAGGAATATTACGGTGATTTAATTATGGCAAATCTTAAATTAATCTCAGATAATTAAGGCAAATCTTTACGTAATTTAACAATAATAATCTTCACGGAACGCAAGCATAATAATTTAGTAAACCTCTCCTACGAAATTTGTGTTTATGCCAGTTTTACTGTTATAAATGAAATTATTAAAACTCTTCTACAACTTTGAAAACAAATATTTTTACATATGTTCCGAAAGCGTAAACGCCATCTAATGGCCATTAGCTTAAGCTAATGGGCATTAGATGGCGTTTACGCTTTCGGAACATATGTAAATTGTACGGGCATTAATAAATGGTCAAAGATGTTCGGTATTCTTCAAGCACTGGTTCGGGACTATACTGATGATGGCGTTGAAGCCTGAAACGCGTATATAGTTATCCGGTGAATGAATGAGTACTGAACACAAATTCATATTCTAAATATTTTTACTTCTTTCTTAGATAGAGGAGATTAACCCATTAAGCGCCATTGACGCATACACGTAAGATTATTAATTTTTTGTTAATTAAATTACTAAATAAGTTAATTTGATATATTATATTATTTAACCTGACTTGAAAATGTATGAATAAAATTCCATTATTACTGATTAAAAAATATATATATTTTTAGGTGTATTTCTAACTTCACAATATTTCAGTGTTTTATACGCGTGGCGCATGAAGTAAAATTTCGAGTTTAGAAAAGCCCAGAAAATTTGTCTCGGGTCGCTGCGCGACCCTCGACAAATTTTCACGGGGCTTTTCTAAACTCGAAATTTTACTTCATGCTTAGTCTGGGAGTGGAAAACACTCGTGTAAAGCTTCAAATTGAAATTGTTAAAAAAACAACGGATTTACAGCTTATGCGTATGTTTACCTCAAAGAAAACTGTTTCAATGCGTTTTTTTATCTGAGTAAACAGGGATTTGTATACCAAAATAAAAAATTCCGAAAATTTACAGCAAATTCAGCTTATTTTCTTTAAATCTTTAGATATTCGTTGTTTTTTTAAAAGAGTATTCGAAACTTTAAACGAGTGTTTTCCACTGAAGTAAAGTTCGAATACACATAAATTTGACAATATTATAGTGTTTCATACGCGTGGCGCATGAAGTAAAATTTCGAGTTTAGAAAAGCCCAGAAAATTTGTCTCGGGTCGCTGCGCGACCCTCGACAAATTTTCACGGGGCTTTTCTAAACTCGAAATTTTACTTCATGCTTAGTCTGGGAGTGGAAAACACTCGTGTACAGCTTCAAATTGAAATTGTTAAAAAAACAAAGGATATCGGAAAATTTACAGCTTATGCATATGTTTACCTCAAAGAAAACTGTTTCAATGCGTTTTTTTATCTGAGTAAACAGGGATTTGTATACCAAAATAAAAAATTTCAAAAATTTACAGCAAATTCAGCTTATTTTCTTTAAATCTTTAGATATTCGTTGTTTTTTTAAAAGAGTTTTATTCGAAACGTTAAACGAGTGTTTTCCACTCCCTGAAGTAAGGTTCGAATACACATAAATTTGACAATATTATAGTGTTTCATACGCGTGGCGCATGAAGTAAAATTTCGAGTTTAGAAAAGCCCAGAAAATTTGTCTTGGGTCGCTGCGCGACCCTCGACAAATTTTCACGGGGCTTTTCTAACCTCGAAATTTTACTTCATGCTTAGTCTGGGAGTGGAAATATTCATTCAAAACTTAATATTACACGTTTTTATATAAAATCGGCGAATGCCTGAACATTTACATTATGTATATTTAAAAGAAAAATGTACAGTATATAATATAAAAGGTCATTCATAGAAACTTTCATAAACTCTGCAATTGCTCTGGCGTTAATGGTTAAAGGGATCAATGAGTTTTAAAAAATGAAATTTAAAATGGGTTTTAAAAAATTAAATTCTGTATTGTGGAGGCTTCTACTTCGTTATACATGTTAATTACACAATGAAACACTTTTAACTTTGTTTGTATAACACGTTTTATTTAATGTGACTGCAGTTTCGACAAATTTAGCTTGTCATTATCAAACATGGAGTAACTTAAACTAGAGGTTTTACAGGTATATATTAGGGTGATTCTTATTTGGACCAAATTTTTTTTTTTCTCAATATGTTGCGTGTCACCCTCTTATTCTGTTCTATGGCACAAAAAACTAGTATGTAATTTTTTTCAGATTTTTAAAATAATATTTAGGGGTCGCTACCAGCACATCAAAAATAAAAAAGATTTTTTTAAATATATTTAATTAATTTTCTTAATTAATTAATTTTTTTTCTTAATTAATTAATTTTCTTAATTAATTAATTTTCTTAATTAATTTTAATTAATTTAATAAATTTTAATATATTTAATTAAAATATATTTAATTAATGTGTTTTTATTACTGAACTCATATTTAATTAAGTTCAAATAAAGGCATGCATGCACAAATTATATAACTATGCAGATAAAAAAAAATGTAACTTATGCCAATAACGTAGATTTTTTTGTATCAGGGTACTTTTGCCTGAAATTTTTCACAATCAAGAGAAGGAATTGTTTTTGTTCTTCGTCGTCGGTGATTAGTTTATTGTATTCTTCAATTAATCTTACGCCTCGTTCCGCAATATCGTTCACCACTCTCATGGAACGTACAATTTCTCTGGAAGCTTTATAGTCTTCATCTTCTTCCCAAAAACAAGGTTCTTTTTGCAAAAATGCAGACGAAATTCCCAGGATTGTAAAAAATCTTAAGGTGTTGCTGGACACGAAATCCTCAATATTTTTTTCTTCGATGTGACTTAGATCGAGGGTAATTCGCTTCGGGCTATAGTCTGGGCCTTCCTCATTCAGTGCAGTCGCCATTTTTTGTTTGCTTTCAAGAGAAACTTCTTCATCAAAAAAAGCAAGCGCAACAAGTTCTTCGGATAGATACCACAAATGCCCCAGGAACTTCGTTAGAGCTTTTTTGGACATAGCTTTGTTTATATTTTCGAATTTCTTAAGATTTTTTAACAGCCACAAGTCGTTCCTTGGTGCTGAAGTTGCCGCTGGAGCTGAAAACCAGCATCTTACATAAATCGTAACAACGAAAACGCAAATTTCAGTAATCGCTTTAAGTTCCCTTTTTGTCAATTTAAACTGGGCTCTAAATAAAAAAAGCTTCAGGCAATAAATTGCTTTTGCCATCCATCGTGCACGATGAAGACCTGCTGGAGCTCTGAATGATATCCCTTTATTAGGCACACCTCCGAAAAATATAATTGTAAGATTCAACAGTTCCTTGTAATCGTCCCGTGGCTGATAACCATTTAGCTGTTCCTCAGCGAATGAAATTGTGCTGCTTGCTACATTCTCTACCCATCTTAAAGCGTCAGGGTCTGAAGAAACTGTACTGAACTTATTCTGGTCAATTTTAGGCCAAGCATTTCTAAATCGCTTAAAGATCAATATTTCTGGTCCACTTGATGGACCTAGTGCTTGAACTACCACTGCTTCTAGCATTATTTCCATTATATGGTGACGACAGGCCAACCAAAGAGCATCTTTTTCCATCTGCTCTAATAGAATGCAAGCACCTCCTTTTAAACCAGTGTTGACCGCAGTGGTGTCGAAGCAAAAGCATTTTATTTTGTCGCTCAAGTTCCAAGAAAGAATAGTGTCATAAACAGCTGAAGCACATACCTCCCCAGTTCCATGACTGAGTTTGGGAACTGCCAAAAGTTGATCCACACCCTGTCCTGACACTAAAATGGGAAGGCGATCCACTGTTTCGTGTCCTGTAATGTCTTCGATAAGTTTGCCGTCCCAATGTACAGTAAGAGGCATATTTGGATTAAATTCTTTCTTCAAGGACTCCGCTACCATTTTCCTCTGCTTCATACGCTGGCGACGAATTGAGGATGAATTTATATTGTACTCTGAGGGATCAGTGCCTGCACTTTTCAGCGTTGATATCAAGACAGCAGTTGCTTTCCTGTCACTTAATTTAGCAAGGTCGAGGCTTGCGGATAAGCGTTCATCAAAGATGTTCTTTCTGCCGCGTCTGCGTTTAAGTGGGGGTTCTAAATCTGCCGTCGAAGGTCCTGCCCTCACTGAAATTTCTGACGTTGAACTTTTCCTTTCATTATCACTACCACTACTACTACTGGAAGTCGAAGAAGATAGTATGCACTTTTGTCGCAGAGATTCAGTGTAGCTTTTTTCTCGATCTATATAACGTTGATAGCGAGCGTTTTTCTCCTCTTTCTTCGTTTTTTTCATTAAATAAACCTTGTCCACTCCACCTATTGTACCAGGACGTCCTTTTTTTCTCTGCTCAATTAAAAATAGTCTATCTTCGTCAATGGTGATTTTGTTTAGAGCATCAGCGTGTGCCATGTCGAACAGGTCTTCCAAACTATCTTGCCACTCCGTTTCTTTATTTTGTAGACTTTCAGAGCGTTTGGCTTTATTTTCTTTATTTTTTTTCAACTTTTGCCATTCATTAAACTTGTTTTCTATCTTCTTTATAACATCTTTTTTCAATTTAGTTGGAATGCCCGCTCGTGCCCACAATGCCATGAGGTCACAAGCAGCAGAATTTGCCGAACTGCGATTGGTTTTCTTCATTACGACTTTAAAGTGAAAAAATAAACTCAGCACTTCTTTTGTCGTAGGTAACTTGCTTTGAATAAAGTGATCAGAGGTTTGTCCAACTAACCATACATCTGTTTTGGTTCTGGTCAACGGACGCGAACTAGACGACGACGCCATAATGCAACAAAACGCGATGCACACCAAAACACGATCGAACGTGCACTCCCAATGAAAGCATGTTGGTTACTAGTTAGTTGCCAGGAAATGCCAAGGGTTGGTGGATGCGTGCCGGAGGAGGAGAGGGGTGGGGTACGAGCGTCCTTGGACGGAGTAATGCGACCACAAGTTGCATTAGTGTGTTTTATCATGTTTTAATGATGAATATAACAGTTTTATGTACTACTAGCAGAAATACCCGGCGTTGCTCGGGTTTTTTTGGGAAAATTTGTGTGGCCGTAAACAATAAAATAACAAATAATAAAAATGGAAAAGAAAGAATTTATTAATAATACACTCTAATAAACAATTACTAATTACAATCACTAATTACAAATAATAATTGCAATCACTAATTGTAATTAGTAATTACAATCAGTAATTGCAATTACTAATTACAATTACTAATTGTAATTAGTAATTACAATTGCTAACTAATTACTAATTGCAATTACTAATTGTAATTACTAATTACAATTGGTAATTGTAATTACTAATTACAAATTCAATTACGAATTACAATTACTAATTACAATTACTAATTGTAATTCGTAATTGTAATTCGTAATTGTAATTCGTAATTGTAATTCGTAAATGTAATTTGTAATTAGTAATTACAATTACCAATTGTAATTAGTAATTACAATTAGTAATTGCAATTAGTAATAAGTTAGCAATTGCAATCACTAATTGCAATGAAAAAATCATAATATTTTCAAACTTTGACACGAGGTAGCGACCCCTAAAACTCCATCTAAAAAAAAAAAAAAAAATATAGGTTCGTTTTTTAGGTGATAGAAGCGAATGGCGGGTTGACGCACTAATTTTTCAAAAGTCGAAAAATAAGAAGCACCCTAGTATATATACACAATTACAAAAACAGCGGTAAAAATGGGGGTGTACATTAGGTCAACCTGGTCGTTAATTAAGGGAATTCCCGGATTATCGCGGGCTTTGTGTATCTCTAGTGCTTCTAGCAAATTCATTTTACGACCCTTTTCGGCATGATGGATTATGGTAAGTACATTTTTTTGCGCTCTTTTCGGCATAAACAGAGTGATAAGTCGTCTTTTGCAAAACACCTTTTAGACGAAGATCACACTTTTGAAAAAGATGTACTTACCATAATCCATCATGCCGAGAAGGGTCGTAAAATGAATTTGCTAGAAGCACTAGAGATACACAAAGCCCGCGCTAATCCGGGAATTCCCTTAATTAACGACCAGGTTGACCTAATGTACACCCCCATTTTTACCGCTGTTTTGTAATTGTGTATATATACCTGTAAAACCTCTAGTTTAAGTTACTCCTTGTCTGATAATGACAAGCTAAATTTGTCGAAACTGCAGTCACATTAAATAAATCGTGTTATACAAACAAAGTTAAAAGTGTTTCATTGTGTTTTAAAAAATTGTCGAATGTTAGCGATTTGTTTTGTTACTGTTTTTATTTAATTTTTGTATACATTTAAAAGTATAAAATATGGAACCATTTATTGTACATGTTTTTGTAGAACTTAAGTAAAATAAAGTTATAAAATTAAAGCCAAATCCCCCCTATCGCAAAAAGCTATCTACGACACTGGTTTCTTATAATTATAACTGGTTTATTATAATTAAAAATATATATTACTGTTCATTTTTTCTTTAAATTTGGAAAATATTTTTACTAGTAGTTCTATCTTTACATTTTTTGAATTGCACAGTTTACAACTTTGGAAAAAAATATTTTTACTGAAAGATCTTTTATTTAAATTTTGGAAACATTAAATGACTAAATCAGTAAATGATAGTTCGTTCTTTAAATTCTCTAAGAAATAAAAACAAGGAGTATCATTTTTATTTACTGCATGAGAGAAATATACAGGGTGTCTACGCTAAACCGTTCGTTAAAAGTTTATGGGGTTGCCGTTGCACTAAAAATTTGAAAAAAATCCTTGTCATATGGTTGCATCAGTTCTCCTCATGTGAAATATTTTCAACTTTATATCACTTCCGGTTCCACCGGAAGTAGCACCAAGTTTGTTATTTTAAATGGAACACCCTATATATTAGTAATTTTTTGGGTTCCTCGTTTAAATTGCAACATATTTTATTCGAACATATGTACACTTATCTCTTACAGTTCTCAAGAAAAAAAAATATTTCTAAAATTCTGACCTCTAAAAGGCATCTTGAAATCTGTCAGTAACTTTTCTTAAGAATAAGATAAAAATATGATTTATATCTCTACTTGTACCTAGAGGATGCCTCTATGAGTGAAATAATTGGAAATTGTCAATGTTTACAATAAGTGTGCTTAAAATGTCAATATCTAAGTGCCCTGTACAATATCTAGTAATTCAATTTTTTTAAATGGAACGACCCAATTTTTATCACATGGTACGATTGGGGGGAAAATTTTCTACAAAAAAGTATTACGCAACTATACTCCTAAAGCAAGTAGTTTTCGAATTATTTCGAAAATTCGTTTTTCGTCGCATTTCTGCAGGGAATAATGCGCGCATAAGTCGCAATTGAATTTTAGTAGGCCAGTAGTAGGCTTTTGTTTTGTCGCGATTGTATTGCGAAATGTCAAATAATAAAAAGAATTAGTACAAAGTTTTAAAGAAATCAACAAAATAAATAATTACACAAATCAACAAATTATCAATTTATTCTCTATACATGGTGGCAACTGCCAATTGAACAAAATTTGATTCCAATCTTTTAAATCTTGTTTTATTCATCGGCGGCAAGTGTGGATAAAGTTCATTAAATATTCTACATGTTCGAGTACCAATTCTATCGCAGTTGCCATGTATAAAGAATAAATTGACAATTTGTTGATGGGTAAATTTATTCATTTTGTTAATTTCTGTGTAACTTTGTACTAATTGTTTTTATTATTTGACATTTCGCATTACATAAGCGACAAAACAAAAGCATTACTACTTTCCCTATGCAGGGAACAATGCGCGCATAAGTCGCAACTGAATTCTAGCAGTTGCGACTTATGCGCGCATTGTTCCCTGCATAAATGCGACGAAAAACGAATCTTCGAAATAATTCGAAAACCACTTGCTTTAGGAGTATGGTTGTTAATACTTTTTTGTAGGAAGTCTTCCCCCCAATCGTACCACGTGATAAAAAATGGCTTATTCCATTAAAAAAAAATGAATTACGAGATATTGAAGAGGGCACTTCGATATTGACATTTTAAGAACACTTATTGTCAAAATTGACAGTTTCCAACTAATACACTCATAGAGGCATCCTCTAGTTACAAGTACAGATATAAATCATATTTCTATCTTACACTTAAGAGAAGTTACAGATAGATTTCAAGATGCCTTCTAGAGGTCAAAATTTTAGAAATATTTTTTTTGCTTGAAATCTATAAGAGATAAGTATACATATGTTCGAATAAAATATGTTGCAATTTTAACGAGGAATCCAAAAAATTACTAATATATAGGGTGTTCTATTTAAAATAACAAACTTGGTACTACTTCCGGTGAAACCGGGAGTGATATAAAGTTGAAAATATTTCACATGAGGAGAACTGATTCAACCGTATGACAAGGATTTTTTTCAAATTTTTAGTGTAATGGCAACCCCATAAACTTTTAACGAACGGTTTAGCGTAGACACCCTGTATAGTTATTACATTAATTTTTTTTTTAGTGATGCATTTCTTCATTTCCCATGATCTCTTAGCAAATACGATAATTTACAAAATTGTGCAGCGTTTAATTAATCTTCTACTATTATTATTTTTTGTTAAACGAGGGTTTTCCACAAGGGTTTTCCACTCCCAGATTAAGCATGAAGTAAAATTTCGAGTTTATAAAAGCCTGAAAATTTGGTTTGGGCGCGTAGCGCGAAGCGCGGAGCGACCAAACCAAATTTTCAGGCTTTTCTAAACTTGAAATTTTACTTCATGCGCCACGCGTATAAAACACTGATTTTAGCTTAAGTTCACAATATTCTACTAAAGCAGTATGTTAAAAACGTGTATTCTGAACATCATATCACATGAGTGTTTAGTACGCGTGGCGCATGAAGTAAAATTTCGAGTTTAGAAAAGCCCCGTGAAAATTTGTCTCGGGTCGCTGCGCGACCCTCGACAAATTTTCTACGCGGGGCTTTTCTAAACTCGAAATTTTACTTCATGCTTAGTCTGGGAGTGGAAAACACTCATTAGAGTTCTCAAATTTAAGTTTATAAATAAAACAACTTATGTCGAAAGCTTTACATCGAAAACTCGTAAATAAAATGTCCTGTATTGATCTTTTGATTTTATTAAATTCAACAATTCTGTACTACTTTTATTAATATTTAAGAATTATTTTCTAAATTCAAATACCTATATTCAATAAAATTGTAGTATTTTATATTGTAAGTGGATCTCGAAAATAAATTAATTTTGAACATTAAAAGTGCGATTCTTTTCGCAATCTACAACAAGTCTAGTCTGTTAATCAAAACTATAAATGCGTTTCTAGGTTTCTTTC
The DNA here is from genome assembly GCA_932526585.2 of Philonthus cognatus. Taxonomy (NCBI): domain Eukaryota; kingdom Metazoa; phylum Arthropoda; class Insecta; order Coleoptera; family Staphylinidae; genus Philonthus; species Philonthus cognatus. Next base: position 140,555,664 of record OW052242.1, read on the forward strand.
TTTTTCTTAACATAGAAAAAGAAGGAAACCTAAAAACGCATTAATAGCTGTGCTTATAAAAAATGAAAATAGTAGAACAATAACTAAACACTGTAGAATATTTCATTTTAAATTTGATATTTTCTAGCTTTATACCTATGCCGTCAATTTTGATTTTTTTAAAATTTCATGAAGGATTGATCCCACTGAGCAAATCCATTTAAGTAATATTTCATTGCTTCGAAAATAACGCCATCTTGTAATGTTCCATAGAAGTATTGTCAAAAATTGGAATCTTCATTGCCGTGACGCCCCCCTCCCCCCCCCCGAGATTAATCACATGTTGTGTTGTATAATCAACATTAAAATAACGTTTAATGTTGCTACAATGTTAATATAATGTTATTTTAAACATTAAAAGTGCGATTCTTTTCGCAAATCTACAACAAGTTAGCCTTACAAAAACTATACCAAACACTCATTGAAACAACTACTTCCCGGGCTAATACCCCGATGGACATTGAATTATACAACAAGTGTTTGCTGTTACATACAGTAACCTACTGCAAATGTAACAATTTGGGTAAAATTATTCAGGCCATCTAAAGACGCGTTTCGAGATTTATCTCTCATCAGTATAGCTTCGCCATTCCCTCTAAACAATTTGACACCTTAGACTGGCGGTCACGTTATCGTTCAAACATAAGTATAAATAAAATTGCCAATTCTTGGTTGCAGAATACTTCAAACATTAAAAGTGCGATTCTTTTCGCAAATCTACAACAAGTTAGTCTTACAAAGACTATATTAAACACTCACTGAAACACCTACTTTCCGGGCTAATACCCCGACGGACATACTGATGAGAGATAAATCTCGAAACGCGTCTATAGATGGCCTGAATAATTTGACCCAAATTGTTACATTTGTAGTAGGTTACTGTATGTAACAGCAAACACTTGTATAATTCAATGTTCGTCGGGGTATTAGCCCGGGAAGTAGTTGTTTCAATGAGTGTTTGATATAGTCTTTGTAAGACTAACTTGTTGTAGATTTGCGAAAAGAATCGCACTTTTAATGTTTGAAGTATTCTGCAACCAAGAATTGGCAATTTTAGTTATAATAATGTTATTTGTTTGTTTTTTGCTCAATGGGATTGTTCTTTTTCTAATAATATCAGAAATTTTCCAAATTCCGCAGGGTTATGTTAATTTGTTCATTTTCTACCAGTTTTTTTTTTCTGGAAACAAACGCGGTTTTTCAATTTTAAATAATTATTTTTAATTTGTTTTAACTTTTATGTTCCGTAATTTTATTTTTGTTATGTAAATTGAAAATATCAACTCTATATGTTTTATGTCGTACATTTTATAATACAGGAAACTGCAGAATAAGTTTTTGATTGATCGTATACCGAGGATTTCCACTCCCAGACTAAGCATGAAGTAAAATTTCGAGTTTAGAAAAGCCCCGCGTAGAAAATTGGTCGAGGGTCGCGCAGCGACCCTCGACAAATTTTCACGGGGCTTTTCTAAACTCGAAATTTTACTTCATGCGCCACGCGTACAAAACACTGATTTAAACTGAAGTTTAGAATTTACTGTTAAAGTTTGATCTCACGTTGTTTTAGCTTTAGAGTAAGTGTAGAATTTTAGAACAAAAACCAAGGAATAAAAAAACTTCTAAACTCATTGCTATATTTATTCTGTTTAAGGATTTTCTAAATTTATTTAAATCACACTTATGAGTTAATTTTGCAAAAGTCTGTTTGTTCAAGTAAAGAAACCATACTTCAATGTAAAATATTAGCATGCAATAACAACAACTAATACATTAGAAAGAAAAACAATAACAAATGATAATCCTGAAAATCCTAGGATATCCCCCTCTCAAATGTATAAAGCCCTATTTTCCAACACTCGATCCCCTCGCATTCAAGACATTTAATCTCTCTTGCTATATTAATTTTCTTTTAGGATTTTCTGAATTTATTTAAGGTTTGGAAAAACCTTTTGGAAAAATAATGATTCAAACATGCACAATTTTACAACACAAACCAACGAATAGAAAACACTTGTAAACTTTTGTTATATTAATTTTCTTTTAGGATTTTCTGAATTTATTTAAATCACCCTTAGGTTTAGAAAAACCTTCTGGAAAAATAATGCTTCAAACATGCACAATTTTAAAACAAAAACCAAAGAATAAAAAAACCTTCTAAACTCTTGCTATATTAATTTTCTTTAAGGATTTTCTGAATTTATTTAAATCACACTTATGAGTTATTTTTGCAAAAGTCTGTTTTTTCAAGTAAAGAAATCATACTTCAATGTAAAATATTAGCACGCAATAACAACAAGTAATACATTAGAAAGAAAAACAATAACAAATGATAATCCTGAAAATCCTAGGATATCCCCCTCTCAAATATATAAAGCCCTATTTTCCAACACTCGATCCCCTCGCATTCAAGACATTTAATCTCGAAACGTTGGTAAACAGAGCCTCGCAGTTATTAATCCACCCTCTAGGTCGAAATTAATCCTGCAATCCCCTGCAGCGCTTACAGGGATAAACAATTGACGTCACGCGTCTGTCCCCATTGTTTATATTCTATATATAGCCCACCATTGTGTGAAAACATCAAAACACGCGAAAAACTCACCTTCCACCCTTGTCTTCCACCCCTCAAAATTAGAAAAGTACAAATATACACGGTGTTCACACTAAATTGCGCACTAACTGTTTTTTTCGTTCTTTCAATATAGGTTAGTTTTTTTGAATCACTCGCGTGTCGTGCCGTCTTTCGGGGATGACGCGAGAGTTGTGTCTGGGACGCAACGCCAGCAGACGGAGGACAACCCTGAATGAGGGGCGGAAAATAGTTCAGGGTCGGGGGTTGGGATTCTGCGCGCTCCGGGGGTAAGTTCGGCGTAAAAGGGGGATCGATACGCACGGTCGATCCGTCCCCCTGCGGTTCCGCGAAAATCCCGGGGGTGAGGAACCCATGGAAACACACGGAGAGGTGGCGGCGGCGGTCGCTTCTGGAAGCGGGGGGCGCTTGGCCCCATTTCGCGACGGCGAGCCCGCCGCTACCGTATTAATAGAACGATTATGTTGTGGGGGACAAAGGGATTTATCGAGCTGGTGATTTCACCCGCGGGAAGTTGAAAGAGCGGCCCGCGCGAGGGTGGTTTTGTTCGAAAACGCGGGGTGGGGGCCGCGGTGTCACGTGGTCTGAGGGTTGGTAATGCTCGATGGGTTATGTGCGATTTTTGTTGTAGAGTGGGTAGTTTATAAATAAGTTTAATACGTAATTTATTCTTTCTACTCTAACTTCATGAAACATATTACATACATGGTTTGTCCGGAAAGTAAGGAGAATTATGCCAGACCTTTTTTATAATCCTGTATATTGAAAACACTTCGTTAGTTTTACTAGTTTTTTATATTTATAATTTAATATTTTTATTTTTATATTTGAAAATATCGTACGTTCAAGAAAGGAAAAACCTATAGGGTGCCATGATTTTATCTTTTTTTAAAATTTATATTGGTTACATGCTTTAGGAATTGACGTATTGTTGTTATACGTGAAACGTCTGACGTTTTCGTCAGAGATAATAATTATAATACATAATTTCAGAGTTGTCAACCTACAATATTTTTTTATTTATATGTAACACCGGTATATATATACAGAGAGTTTTATGTAACAACCGAACATATTCATAACGAGATTTTTTCTTCTAAGTATACATATGCAGACGATGTACATTTTACCACGCTTGGTTTATTAAAAGAATACAATTTGAAGCTTTAAACGAGTGTTGTCCACTCCCAGGCTAAGCATGAAGTAAAATTTCGAGTTTAGAAAAGCCTGAAAATTTGGTTTGGCCGCTCCGCGCTTCGCGCTACGCGTCCAAACCAAATTTTCAGGCTTTTCTAAACTCGAAATTTTACTTCATGCTTAATCTGGGAGTGGAACACACTTATTTTAAGTTTCAAATTAAACTCATTTAAAAAAAAACAATGATTATCTAAAGATTTACGGCATATACGCCGAAATTGGGACATGTATACTTATAAGAAAAACTCCCTGTATCTACAAGTTGAGGCATTAATTACAATTGATTAGCTACAATTTGTAATGGTCATATAGGCAACCCAATTTACACATAATCTAAAACTTAAAGGTGTGAAATCGTATTTTATGAAAATGTTCAGTGTTATATAAAACTCTCTGTTTATATAAACTAAAGTTGTAAAAAAACATCGTAATAGTTTCAATTAATTTTAATAAAGAAAATTATGTTTGTATTACAAATAGAAAATGATTTATTCATAAATAATAGTAGTAAATATACAATAAAAATAACTTGTAAAACTTTTGGTTTAAATCAGTGATTTATACGCGTGGCGCATGAAGTAAAATTTCGAGTTTAGAAAAGCCTGAAAATTTGGATTTGCCGCTTCGCTCGCGCGCCCCGGCAAATCCAAATTTTCAGGCTTTTCTAAACTCGAAATTTTACTTCATGCTTAGTCTGGGAGTGGAAACACTTGTTAGAAATTTCATTCAGAAGTATGAATAATATTGGTCCAAAGTGGGTTCCTTGAGGAAACCCAGAAGTCACCGAAGCTGGTTTCGAAATTTAGGTGAATGCTTTAAACTTTAAATAATCCAAATTATACTCGTAAATAGAAAAGTTTTACTATGTTTTATACAACTATATTTTTTATTGTGCACTACTTAAGTTTCGACATTTTTAGTGTCATTTTTAAGTGATTAACATGCTATATAAAAAATATTTTAAAATAAAACATACTAAAACTTTTCTATTTATAATTTAAAATGAAATAACACGTAGTAAAGTTCTGAACAATTTTGATTTTTAAACATTTCGATAGAATTCTTCATTTTCGTGTTTCAATTGAAAATAACTCGAAAAATGTGAATGGCGCATTTTCGTTTTTGGCATATTCTAAATTAACATTGTCTTTTTAACATTCACGCGAAATTCCACGAAGATATCTTTAAGAATTTTCATGTTGTGAATGTTTTAAACTTTGATTTCCTCAAACATGTTTATAAAATTCTACTTTTTCGACTTTCAATTAAAAATCACTCAAAAACGGTTGATTGTGAATTTTTAGTTTTAACATATTCTGAAAAAACAATGTCTTTTTAATATCCACATGGAATTCCATAACGTTATCTCAAATAATTCTCATGTTGTGAATGTTTTAAACTTTGATTTCCCTAAACATGTTCATAAAATTTTACTTTTTCGACTTTCAATTAAAAATTACTCGAAAACGGCCGATGGTGCATTTTCTGTTTGTGATATATTCTGAAAGACCAATGTCTTTTTAATATCCACATGAAATTTCATGAAGTTATCTCAAAGAATGTTTATGTTGTGAATGTTTTAAACTTTGATTTCCCTAAATATTTCCATAAACTTCAACATTTTCGACTTTCAGTTAAAAATAACTTGAAAACGATTGATTACTCACTTTTCGTTTTTAAAATATTCTGAAAGAACAATGTCTTTTTAATATTTACACGAAATTAGATAAAGATATCTCGAATAATTTTCATATTGTCAATGTTTTAAACTTTCAATTCCCTAATCATTTTCGCAAAACTACTTTTTCGACGTTTAATTGAAAATAACTTAAAAATTGTCAATGGCCTATTTTTCGTTTTTGACATATTCAAAATTAACAATGTCTTTTTAACATCCACACGAAAGTCCATGAAGGTATCTCCAAGAATTTTCATGCTGTGAATGTTTTAAACTTTGATTTCCCTAAACATGTTCATAAAATTCTACTTTTTCGACTTTCAATCAAAAATTACTCGAAAACGGCCGATGGTGCATTTTTTGTTTATGACATATTCTGAAAGACCAATGTCTTTTTAATATCCACATGAAATTTCATGAAGTTATCTCAAAGAATTTTCATGTTGTGAATGTTGTAAACTTTGATTTCACTAAATATTTCCATAAAATTTAACATTTTCGACTTTCAATTGAAAATAACTTGAAAACGGTTGATTAAGCATTTTTTGTTTTTGGCATATTCTGAAAGAGCAATGTCTTTTTAATATCTACACGAAATTACATGAAGGTATGTCCAAGAATGTTCATGCTGTGAATGTTTTAAACTTTGATTTCCCTAAACATGTTTATAAAATTCTACTTTTTCGACTTTCAATCAAAAATTACTCGAACACGGCCGATGGTGCATTTTTTGTTTATGACATATTCTGAAAGACCAATGTCTTTTTAATATCCACATGAAATTTCATGAAGTCATCTCAAATAATTTTCATGTTGTCAATGTTTTAAACTTTGATTTCCCCAGATATTTTCATAAAACTGTATTTTTTCGACATTTAATTGAAAATAACTCGTAAATTGTCAATGGCCTATTTTTGTTTTTGACATATTCTAAATAAACAATATCTTCTTAGTATCCACACGACATTTTATAAAGATTTCGGATAGAATTTCCATGTTGTGAATATTTTAAACTTTGATTCCCTAAATATTTCCATAAAATTCTACGTTTTCGACATTCAATTGAAAATAACTCAAAAATTGTTGTTTATCGTTTTTTGATATATTTTGAAAGAAAAATGTCTTCTTAACATCCACGCGAAATTTTATGAAGATTTCTCAAAGAATTTACATGCTCTTAAAGTTTTAAACTTAAAATTCCCTAAATATTTCCATAAAATTCTACTTTTTTGACATTCAATTGAAAATAACTCGAAAACTATCAATGACACATTTTTCATTATTAACATATTCTGAAAGAGCAATGCCTGCTTAACATTTACACCAAATTTCATTAAGATTTCCTGAAGAATTTTAATTTTGTAAATATTTGAAACTCAGATTTTCCTAAATATATCTATAAAATTTAATTTTTTTGACTTTCAATTGCAAATAACTCGAAAACGGCTGATGAAATTTTTTTTGTTTTTTACATATTCTGAAAGAACCATGTCTTCATATCTTCACACCAAATTTTATAAAGATTTCTCAAACAATTTTTATGTTGTAAATATTTTAGACTTTGATTTTCCTAATTATTTACATAATATTCAATTTTTTCGACTTTCAATTGTAAATAACTCGAAAACGGCCGATGACTCATTTTTCGGTTTTGACATATTCTAAAAGAGCAATATCTTATTATCATTCACATCAAATTTCATAAAGATTTCTTAAAGAATTTTTATGTTGTGAATATTTCAAACTTTGATTTTCCTAAAAATTTCCATAAAATTTAATTTTTTCGACTCTCAATTGCAAATAACTCGAAAACGGTGCGATGACGCATGTTTAGTTTTTGACATATTCTAAAAGAGCAATGTCTTCTTAATATTCACAACAAATTTCATGAAGATTTCTCAAAGCATTTTTATGTTGCGAATATTTTAAACTTTGATTTTCTTAAATATTTCCATAAAATTCAATATTTTTGACACTCAATTGCAAATAACTCGAAAACGGCCGATGACGCATGCTTCGTTTTTGGCATATTCTAAAGGAGCAATGTCTTCTTAACATTTCCAACAAATTTCATAAAGATTTCTCAAAGCATTCTTATGTTGTGAATATTTTAAACTTTGATTTTTTTAAATATTTCCATAACATTCAATTTTTTCGACATTCAATTGCAAATAACTCGAAGACTTTCGATGATGCAGTTTTCGTTTTTGACATATTCTGAAACAACAATGTCTTCTTAATATTCACACAAAATTTTATTACGCTTTCTCAAAGAATTTTTATGATCTGAATATTTTAAACGTTGAATTTCCTAAATTATTCTATAAAATTGAAAAAAAAAATTTTCGATTTTCAATTGCAAATAACTTAAAAATGGCCGATAACGCATTTTCGTTTTTGACATATTCTAAAAGAAGAATGTCTTCTTAACATTCACACCAAATTTCCAGAAGATTTCTTAAAGAATTTTTATGTTGTAAATATTTTAAACTTTGATTTTCCTAAATATTCCATAAAATTCATTTTTTTCGACTTTCAATTGCAAATAACTCAAAAACGGCCGATGTCGCATTTTTCCTTTTTGACATATTCTGAAAGAGCAATATCTTCTTAACATTCACACCAAATTTTATAAAGATTTCTGAAAGAATTTTTATGATGTGAATATTTTAAACTTTGATTTTCCAAAATATTTCCATAAAATTAAATTTTTTCGACTTTCAATTGCAACGAACTCAAAAACAGCCAACGACACATTTTTGTTTTTGACATATTCTGAAAGAGCAATGTCTTCTTAACATTCACATCAAATTTCATAAAGATTTCTAAAAGAATTTTTATGTTGTGGATATTTTAAACTTTGATTTCCCTAAATATTTCCATAAAATTCAATTTTTTCGACGTTCAATTGCAAATAACTCGAAAACTTTCGATGACGCAGTTTTCGTTTTTGACATATTCTGAAACAGCAATGTCTTCTTAATATTCACACCAAATTTCATTAAGCTTTCTTAAAGAATGTTTATATTCTGAATATTTTAAACGTTGTATTTCCTAAATATTTCTATAAAATTCAATTTTTTCCACTTTTAATTGCAAATAACTCAAAAATGACCGATGACTTATCTTCGTTTTTGGCATATTCTAAAAGACCAATGTCTTCTTAACAAGTTTCATGAAGATTTCTTAAAGCATTTTTATGTTGTGAATATTTCAAACTTTGATTTTCCTAAATATTTCCATAAAATTCAATTTTTTCGACTCTCAATTGCAAATAACTCGAAAACGGCGATGACGCATTTTTCGTTTTTGACATATTCTAAAAGAGCAATATCTTCTTAACATTCCCAACAAATTTCATCAAGATTTCTGAAAGTATTTTAATGTTGTGAATATTTTAAACTTTGATTTTTCTAAATATTTCCAAAAAATTAAATTTTTTCGACATATAATTGCAAATAACTCGAAAACGGCCGATGAAGCAGTTTTTGTTTTTGGCATACTCTAAAAGAGCAATATCTTCTTAACCCATTAACGGCTTAGCAATTATAGAGTTAACTCTAAAAGTTGATTTTGGGTGAAATTCTGCACTTCTTTTTATGATATCCATAAATTACTTATTGTTTTACATACTGTGAATTTTTCTTTTAAATATACATAATGTATTTGCTGTAAAATTTCAGGCAGTGGTCGATTGTATATAAAAACGTGCAGTATGAAGTTTAGAACGAGTGATTCCACTCCCAGACTAAGCATGAAGTAAAATTTCGAGTTTAGAAAAGCCTGAAAATTTGGTTTGGTCGCGTAGCGCGAAGCGCGGAGCGGCCAAACCAAATTTTCAGGCTTTTCTAAACTCGAAATTTTACTTCATGCGCCACGCGTATAAAACACTGATATATTGTGAAGTTACAAATACACTCTTAACTATTTTTTTAAGTGAGTAATAATCGAAATATTTAAATAATAAAATATTAACATTTTTCTCCTTACATTTTCAATCCAGATCAAATAATATATATTAAATTTTATTTATTTTTTATTTATTTATTCTCTCACGGGAAACCCCTTTTACAAAGAATATGTACAAAATAATAACAATTAACTTATTTAGTAATATAATTAACCACACATTTATAATATTGCGTGTACGCATCAATGGCGTTTAATGGGCTAATATTCACACTACATTTCATGAAGATTGCTCAAAGAATTTTTAAGTTGTGAATATTTTAAACTTTGATTTTCCTAAATGTTTCCATAAAAATCAATTTTCGACTTCCAATTGCAAATAACTCGAAAACGGCCGATGACGCATTTTATTTATTTATTTATTTATACGGGAAAACCCCTTTTAACAAAAATAGAGCACTAATAATTTTGCGTTTTTGACATATTCTGAAAGAGCAATGTATTCTTAACATCCACACGAAGATGTTATCTTAACATCCATTAAGATTTCACGAAGAATTTTTCATGTTGTAATGTTTTAAACCCTGGGTCTCCAAACTATCTTCTTTGCGGGCCACAAATACAATTCTACATAATAAAGTCGGCCAAGATCCGATTAATTTTATAAAATTATGAAAAATTTAAGGAACAATTGTTACAATATTTCAAAATATGACATTTACAAAAAAAATTACAAACAATCGCGGGTCGGATTCATGCAAGTCGCGGGCCGGAAGTGGCCCGCGGGCCGTAGTTTGGAGACCACTGTTTTAAACCTTAATTTTCCTAAATATTTTCAAACATTTTTTTTTCGAATTTCAGTTGAAAATAACTCAAAAATTGCCATTGGTTTATTTTTTGTTTTTACTATATTCTCAAATCGCAATGGCTTCTTAACATTCAACAAATTAATTTAGATTTATAAAACTTACAGAATTTTTGTTTTGTGTATTTGACAATATGACATAACATTCGCAATGTTTTCAAATAATTTTATTTTTTATTTATAATTTCCAAATTATTTTCGATTGTCCTCTAGTAGCATTATTTAATTTACATGTTTTTAATTGTTAATGTTGTAAACGCTGTTTCGATGGAAAAAACTGTTTGTTTCAATTAAAATGAAAAGAAACGTTTGTTTAACAACCCTGATATCAAGATAATTCAAGCACGGCGATGCATTGATAATTCGAAGATAACTTTAATGCGTTTCCCGAGATACTTGACGAAACTTCAAGGTGACCGCCATTCCTGCCCGATTAAATTTGCAGAATCTATCGAGCGCGCGAATTTAAATTCCGGTCGCGCCTCACTAATCAGCAAACTTCGTAATTGCCAAGTTTTAAGTTCTTCGAAAACAGCGATGATTTATTCTTCAGCCTCGTCTATTTTAGAATTAGTTAATCATAGTTATGAATCAACATAATTTATGATTAATTGAACGCAAGTCATTTATTATATATTTTAGTGGAGTTAAAATTTAAATATAGAATGGGAAATTTTGTGTCTAGAATTTAATCACTGAATCTATACTATGCATTAATCTAATAATGCATAATGTAGATTCAGTGATTAAATTAATTAAATTAAATTCTGTGTTCTGTGTGTTTGTAGAACGTTAAACATCTACAAAATTGGTTTTACTAATAACATTAGTACAATGGAGATTTCCTTTTGTTTAATAGTCAATTGTATAACAGGATTTAAATAATAAAAACAATTTGTTAAACAAATCAATAATTGCATCATCAAATCGTCCCGATCGTGACATTAATAAAATTAAAAATGCTTCCAGCAAATTACAGCCAGTGATTGAATTATTGCCATTGCGATTTCCAGTAAATCATTACAAAGTACAACAATGTGTGTTAAGCTCGTTGTTTTCGTTTTTTTCCCTCTCGTTAAAGGCATCGCATCTCATCACTTTTTTTTGTTGGAAAATTGCACAAATAATTGCATTTTGTTATGCATGTGTTATTGAATTATCAGTAATTATTAGTCTATTACGTGGAAATAATAGAGATTAATCCTCGTCCTTCCTTTATGTTTTTCTTTTTTTTTCTCAAGATTGTGAGTAATTTAATTTTGAAATTAGAACGCGCACATTGTAGGTATAGTCAACACATTAGCCTTTTACCCTGACGTCACAGAAAACAAATGTTTAGACGCGTGGCGCATGAAGTAAAATTTCGAGTTTAGAAAAGCCTAATTTGGCTCGGTCGCTTCGCTTCGCTACGCGCCCGAGCCAAATTTTCAGGCTTTTCTAAACTCGAAATTTTACTTCATGCTTAGTCTGGGAGTGGAAACACTCGTTCGAACTTTAAATTTAACTCTTTTATAAAATCGACGTATGTAATATAATAAATCGTTAAATATAATCATAGAAAGAGAAGCAAAGTTTTACCTAAAATCAACTTTTAGGGTTAACTTTAAAATTTTGTCTCCTCTTTTTCATTCTATTCCTAGGAAAAACAGTATTTAATAAATATTTCTGCGTTTGTCTTAAACGAAATATTTTTTTAAAAATAATATAATAATAAATCATTTATTGACAAACTGCATATTTCCAATGATATAAACACAAGTACAAAAGAAAAGTGACTTAACAATATATATATATATCTGATGCATTTGTCAAACGGACTTAGATCATTCATAGCATTCGGTGTAAACCTACTGCTGTGATTGGTCTTCCTCTAAGCCCAATAACTAAAAATACCATAGAAAAAGAAAACTTAAATTTAACATCGGATTCTAAGAATACCTAATTACAAAAAACATTCATACTTAAATACATTTCTTAAAATATATATATAATTTTTTGCAAATGAATAAGCCTAAAGATGTTGAGAATGTAATAACATGTATTTATATTTTGATTTAAAACCTGGTAAATTAGTGTATGCGAATGGTATCGAGTTCATGCATTGGACTATCGTGTATGAGAAACATCTTTTGAATAGCTGTAGTCTATGCTTTGGCATTCATAGTTGTCCTTTGTTTCTGATATTAATATTGTGGATGTCGCTTCGAAACCGAATTTTATTATATAAATATGGTGGGCATTTTGTAAGTAAAATTTTGTGATAAAAACATGCACTATGTAATTTCCGTCTATTTGCCATATTAAGCCACTTACAATCATGCAATTTGTGGGATGTTCTGTTGCGTCTGCGGATTCCATATATTAATCTTAGACATGACTTTTGCATCCTCTGTATCCTATCAGAATCGTGTTTATCGATGCAATAATTATAGATTGTGTCGCAATAATTAAAGTTCGATAGCACCAGCGCATCACACAAAGTTATTTTTGTCTGAGTGCCATTAATTGCCGGTTTATATATAAGGTCTTGAGTGTAATATATGCCCTTCTTATGATACTATTGGTATTTTGTTTAAACTTTAATTCAGAGGTAAAGTCCTAAGTTTTTTACACAGTCACTGGCAGGTATTCTAGTTCCATTGATGGTTACGTTGAAATTGGCCGCAGCAATTTTTCTTGCTTTTACTGGACCGAAAAATATTAAATTTGTTTTGGTATTATTTATGTGCAGAGCATGTTGAGCAGAATATTTGATGATACCATCGATGTCTTTATTTAACATATTTTGCGCATTTTGTATCTCTTCTAAGTTGAAAGAAACGTACAGCTGCGTATCGTCAGCATATACGTGATATGATGAATATTTGATAATTGAGGGTAGCGATACAGTGTAAAGCGCGTATATCAATGGACCTAATATGGTACCTTGACCAACACCACAGTTTGTGTTAAGGAACGTCGATTTTATGTTTTGTACACTTACTATTTGCTTTCTGTTGATAAAAAAGTTCGATAATAATTTAGTTGCTTCTTCAGAAAATCCTACATAGCTAAAAATGGATTCTATAATTTGATGATTTAATCTATCAAAAGCTTTGCTGTAGTCAATTAACACTAGAGCTGTAACTTTGCCTGCATCGGTTGCACGCATGATGTCATCTATTATGTGAGTAAGTGCAGAATTGCAACTATAACCTGATCTAAATCCGGACTGAAATTGAGGTAATATGTTGTGTTCTGATAAGTGATTTCGAATTTGGTTGTCTAGGATTTTTTCTAAAACTTTTGATAAAACTGGAAGAATGTGTATCGGTCTTAGGTCTTTATACTCTAACGGATTTGGTATTTTTGGTATCGGTATCACCAGTGATTCCTTCCAATTATCCGGAAATGTTGAGGTAAGAATACACTCATTTATTATATCTGTAATATAATCGGAAAGTGGTGCTAAGCACAGCTTTAGTACACTTACACTAATTCCGTCTGTGCCGATGGCGTTCGATTTTATATTATTGATAATTTGCCTCACTTCCCTGTTCGATACGGTGGAGAAACTAAGTTCGCTGTCAAATTGTATCATTTTATTTTCTTTATAATATCTAATGATGTTTTCATCCACTGGTAATTGTTCGACTTCCGATACTAAATATTTATTTATTTCGTTGGGTTTTTTTAAGTGTTCTGGGACAGCTGTAGCCGGTTTCCCGTAAATGTTTTGTTTTCTTAACTCAGCCCATCTTTGTTTTTTATTTCCCTTGCAGTTTCTTATTTTAAATTGTAAATATGCTTTTTTTTCGGCCTGGATTGCTTTATTCACTACATTTCTCATTGACTTATAAAATTCGAAGTGTGCAGGATTATTTGTTCGTTTGTACCTTTTACAAGCATTTTCTCTTAATTTAATCATTTCTCTAATGGTGTATGTCATCCACGGAGGTGATTTTTTACTGACTTTAATTTTCTTAAGAGGAGCATGTTTATCCAAAAGACTTAAGATATTATTGTTAAAGAAGATGACTTTATTGTTTACATCATGAATATCGAATATGTGGTACCAATCTAGTTTATAACAGTCTGAGATAAAGTCATTATGATTTATTTTGTTAATGTCTCGTATTTCTATAATTTTTTGCGGCGTTTTTGGTACTATTATTGAAAATTCACAATACACTAAAAAATGGTCGGATAAGCCGTGTGTATCTACAACTCCACTGTTATTTATACTGTTATGTTGGTTTGTTATTATAATGTCTATTAATGATTCAGTTGTGGTGGTGACGCGGGTTGGTTCAGAAATAATTTGTTTAAGTGATAACGAATTTAATAATGAATCAAATGTACTACTTGCTTTTGTTAAGTTTAATAAGTTTACATTAATGTCACCCAAACATACAATATAGTCATTGGTTAGACCATGCTCTAATGCATGTTTTTCAAAATTGTTTAAGAACTCTGTAAAATTTCCTTGAGGAGGTATATAAACGACTCCAACAGCGATAGATTTATGATTACAGATAACTTGGATCCATAACTTTTCGCTTTATTAGTAAATTATGTCAGTAGCGTAGCTACATATGCAGCGTTCAATATGAAACTTCTAACGAGTGTTTCCACTCCCAGACTAAGCATGAAGTAAAATTTCGAGTTTAGAAAAGCCTGAAAATTTGGTTTGGTCGCGTAGCGCGAAGCGCGGAGCGGCCAAACCAAATTTTCAGGCTTTTCTAAACTCGAAATTTTACTTCATGCGCCACGCGTATTAAACCCTAATTTAGTATGAAGCTTAAAATACACTGCCTAGGTATGTACTCTTATGATTTTTCGCAAAATTAATTTAATTTTTCATAAGCAATAAAAAAAACTCGCTTAAAACTTAATTTAGCACCAACATAAAAGAAATATAGAAGACTTATTTACACACCCACAATAGAAAATAAATTTAATAAATTATCATCATAGCACTTTACCCATCATCTAAACAATTGATAATTGACATGATAAACTTATCTCACTTATAAATTGGTTAAAGACCATTTCACATTAAATCATTGTTTAGACGCGTGACGCATGAAGTAAAATTTCGAGTTTAGAAAAGCCTAATTTTGCTCGGTCGCTTCGCTTCGCTACGCGCCCGAGCCAAATTTTCGGGCTTTTCTAAACTCGAAATTTTACTTCATGCTTAGTCTGGGAGTGGAAACACACGTTGGAACTTTAAATTTAACTCTTTTATAAAATCGACTTATGTAATATAATAAATCGTTAAATATAATCATAGAAAAAGAAGCAAACTTTTACCTAAAATCAACTTTTAGAGTTAACTTTAAAATTTTCTCTGCTCTTAATGGGTTAATATTCTATTCCTAGGAAAAACAGTATTTATTAAATATTTCTGCGTTTGTCTTAAATGAAATATTTTCGCTTTATTAGTTACCTACTTATCTACTTTACTAATATTTTGCATTAGACTTAATTTGGTTTTCTGCGTTTGTTTTAAACGAAATATTTTCGCTTTATTAGTAAATTATGTCAGTAGCGTAGCTACCTATGCAGCGTTCAATATGAAACTTCTAACGAGTGTTTCCACTCCCAGACTAAGCATGAAGTAAAATTTCGAGTTTAGAAAAGCCTGAAAATTTGGTTTGGTCGCGTAGCGCGAAGCGCGGAGCGACCAAACCAAATTTTCAGGCTTTTCTAAACTCGAAATTTTACTTCATGCGCCACGCTTAAAAACACTGATTTACAGTAAAGTTAAAAAAACACGCACATACAACAACGATTATAGGCAACCTAATATACGTTAGAATTATTGGGCTGCCTATAATCACAGTTTTAAACAATTTGTTCAGCGCAGAATTTGACTCACGTTTTATTCACATTTACATGTTGGATTGCTAAAGCCGTATATTTTTAACTTTGCGATATTTCAGTGCTTTATACGTGTGGCGCATGAAGTAAAATTTCAAGTTTAGAAAAGCCTAATTTGGATTGGCCGCTTCGCTTCGCTACGCGGCCAATCCAAATTTTCAGGCTTTTCTAAACTTGAAATTTTACTTCATGCCTAGTCTGGGAGTGGAAAACCCTCGTCTAAACATTCAAATTATTTTTTTTAAAAAAACAACGAATGTCGTAAAATTTATAATGTATGCATATGTATACCTGAAAGAAAAATTCCCTGTATTTAAAAAGGAAAAAGTGAATTTGGTGTAGGAAAACGAAAACGAAACGTCCTTGAAATAAAACTCGTACGTCATTTTAATGGGCGTAAAAAGTTGCTATAAGAAAGTGTTTACAGTTTGGTTATAACTATTAAAACAAATGAGTTACAGTAACTTCATAAAAATGACATTTTATTTATTTACCAAAAAAACAATATATAACACTATTATACTACCACATTTTCACTTTGCAGGATCTATTCTTTATCTTGCAAATAGTGGATCTTTGAATAAACTCCAAATATTGCAAAATAAAGGAATGAGAATAATTTTAAATTGTAATAAATATACAAGTATAAGAACGATGTTAGAACAACTGGATTGGATAAACATAGAGAATTTTGTAAAATTTAAGGCATTAATTTTTATTCACAAAGTTTACACTGGGAAGATGCCCAAATACTTTGATGAAAGTATCATCACTAATGCAGACATCCATACGTACAACACAAGAGGCAGAGGAAATATTTTTCTCCCATTCAAAAACACAAAGGCAGGACAGAATTCACTCTTTTTTAAAGCTGCTCAAGAACACAACAAGCTATCAATAAAAATAAAAGAAGAAGAAAATATTAATAAGTTTAAATCAAAGTTGCTAGATTACTTGAAGAGTCTTCAGAAATAGTCGTAGTGTATGGGCTGTGCATTATGTGTATATATTATTAATTGTTCTTATATGTATAAGTACAAATTTTAAATAAGTATTATTACCTTTTTAGTTATTGTTTTTTTGCATAAATGTATAAGTGTTGTTGTATTATGGATTTATTATTTTTACATAGATATTTAAGTATGGTTTTAGACTGATTTTATTAAAGTAGTAAAAAGATTATATATTAAGTATTATTATGTGATAAATTTATTATACATACACAATTTATAGATTAAGGATGATCAAATGTTTATTTTATATATATATATATATATAGATATACATATATTTTTCTATGTTATTATATAGCAAAGATGCTAAATAAAGATTATTATTATTATTTATTTATTATCCAACAGTTTACAATAAACTTATCACAGGATAACATGTTAACAGTATCATAAGCAAATTCGAGTGCGCTGTGACTTAAAATTAAATTATAATTCTAAATAATAATAATAACATTATGAATTTTACTAGAAAGACAAAAAAATATATTATTTTATCAACTTCCGGTTATAGAGCGGAAAAGGTTAGAGATAGATCAATTTTATCTTCTCCATTGATTAAAACACAAAAAAGTGACTTTGGCTCGCGAAAACAATTTTGCAATATCTTTTCAAATAAAAAAGTTTTCCATATGTGGCACCTCCAAATTGCACCACCCTGTACTCTCAAATTCGCATTCTAATCAAGATTGCGTACAAGTCATAATTCAGGTTTCTGTGCATTCTTTGTGCTTTGTACTCTCAGAATAGAAATATTTATTCGTGCTAATAACAATAACAGTCTTACACACGTCAAAAATAATACAATTAAATAATTACGTCATAGAATATATTATAATACATAGAAAATTAAAATAATCTTATGTTAATAACCTTTAACATGTAAAGATATCGATACTCATTGTATGCATAAATTCATCTAAGGAAAAAAAAGCATTGTCAATCAGAACTTGTTTCATGCGAGATTGGAAGGCTTTAAGCGGCAGACATTTCAAATTATCAGGTAAGACGTTAAATAACCGAAATGAGTGAAATCGCGGTCCCGTTTTAGCTTTGGATAAGCGGAACGATTTGTAGCGATAGTCCTCTCGTTTGCGGGTTTCATACTCATGGATGGCTTTATTTTTCGAGAGTAAGTATTCATTTCTTTTAATGTAAGATAAACATTCAAGTATGAACAGGGAAGGTGCAGTTAAGATTTTGAGTTGAATATATGCTTCACGACATTCTTGTTGGTAGGACAATCCAGCTACTATACGAATTGCTCTTCTTTGGAGCTTGAAAATATCGCTCATTATTGTTGAGTGACCCCACACAATAATGCCATATAGTATGTGAGATTGTATTAAGGAATGGAAAGCTGATTTAACCATTGCTAGTGAAACCGTATCCTTGAGATTTCGGAGAAGAAACATATTCTTTGATAGTTTTACTTTTAGTTCAAAAACCCCGCGCATTTTTATTAAGATTGTGTACAAGTAAGTCCTAATTTAGGTTGTTGCGCATTCTTTGTACTTTTTAATCTCAAATTGAAAAACCCCGCGCATTCTAATTAAGATTGTGTAGAAGTAATAATTTGAGTTTCTGTGCATTCTTTGTGCTTTGTACTCTCAAATTCAAAAACATCGCGCATTCTAATTAAGATTGTGTACAAGTCATAATATTTGTTTCTGTGCATTTTTTGTACTTTATACTCTCAAATTCGAAAACCTCGCGCATTCTAGTTGAGATTGTGTACAAGTCATAATTTAGGTTTCTGTGCATTCTTTGTGCTTTGTACTCTTAGATTCGAAAACCCCGCGCATTTTTATTAAGATTGTGTACAAGTAAGTCCTAATTTAGGTTGTTGCGCATTCTTTGTACTTTTTTACTCTCAAATTCAAAAACCCCGCGCATTCTAATTAAGATTGTGTAGAAGTCATAATTTGGGTTTCTGTGCATTCTTTGTGCTTTGTACTCTCAAATTCAAAAACATCGCGCATTCTAATTAAGATTGTGTACAAGTCATAATTTTTGTTTCTGTGCATTTTTTGTACTTTGTACTCTCAAATTCGAAAACCTCGCGCATTCTAGTTGAGATTGTGTACAAGTCATAATTTGGGTTTAGATGCATTCTTTATACTTTGTACTCTCAAATTTAAAAACCCCGCGCATTATAATTAAGATTGCGTACAAGTCCTAATTTTTTATCCTGTACATTCTTTGTACTTTTTACTCACAAATTCAGAAACCCCGCGCGTTTTAATTGACATTGCGCAGAAGTCTTATTTGGTTTTCTGCGCATTCCTGGGTGAATTAGTACTCGGAAATTGCGCATAAATCTTGATTTGGTTTACTGGGCATGCTAAAGTGAACTACCTACTTATCAACTTTACTTATATTTTGCATTAGACTTAATTTTGTTTTCTGCGTTTGTCTTAGACGAAATATTTTCGCTTTATTAGTAAATTATGTCAGTGGCGTAGCTACATATGCAGCGTTCAATATGAAACTTCTAACGAGTATTTCCACTCCCAGACTAAGCATGAAGTAAAATTTCGAGTTTAGAAAAGCCTGAAAATTTGGTTTTGTCGCGTAGCGCGAAGCGCGGAGCGGTCAAACCAAATTTTCAGGCTTTTCTAAACTCGAAATTTTACTTAATGCGCCACGCTTGAAAATACTGATTTACAGTAAAGTTAAAAAAACACACACATACAACAACGATTATAGGCAACCTAATATACGTTAGAATTATTGGGCTGCCTATAATCACTGTTTTAAACAATTTGTTCAGCACAGAATTTGACTCAAGTTTTATTCACATTTACATGTTGGATTGCTAAAGCCGTATATTTTAAATTTTGCGATATTTCAGTGCTTTATACGTGTGGCGCATGAAGTAAAATTTCAAGTTTAGAAAAGCCTAATTTGGATTGGCCGCTTCGCTTCGCTACGCGGCCAATCCAAATTTTCAGGCTTTTCTAAACTTGAAATTTTACTTCATGCTTAGTCTAGGAGTGGAAAACCCTCGTCTAAACATTCAAATTATTTTTTTTTTAAAAAACAACGAATGTTGTAAAATGTACAATGTATGCATATGTATACCTGAAAGAAAAATTCCCTGTATTTAAAAATCACATTTATGCACACATATTTGATATTTTCTTATAATAAAATGTTATGTTTAATAATGTAACTTGAAATATCTTTAATATATATATATATTTTAAAAAAAACTGTATTTTTCTCTGTAAATAGAATTTATTCTGCTGAGAAATAAACTATTATTATTATTATTATTATTATTATTATTATTATTATTAATTAAGCTAAAATTTAAAAATGTAAACAAAAAATCTTAATGAAATATAAAATATAATTTAGCAAATTTAAAATAATAAAAAAAACCTTTTAAACATGTTTCAAACAAATTTAAGATTAAAAACATGCTTAAAACACGACAGCTGTTTTGAAACATGTTTAAAACACTGTTTTAAAACAAAGTGTTTTAAACATAACAACCCTGATTATTTGTACTTTGTACTCTCCAATTCAAAAAACCCGTGATTCTAATTAAGATTGCCTACAAGTTCTAATTTGGGTTTCTGTGCATTCTTTGTACTTTGTGCTCTCAAATTCAAAAACCCCGCGCATTTTAATTAAAATTGCGTACAAGTCCTAATTTGGGTTTCTGTGCATTCTTTGTGTTTTGTAGT
This sequence comes from Philonthus cognatus, assembly GCA_932526585.2. Lineage (NCBI taxonomy): Eukaryota > Metazoa > Arthropoda > Insecta > Coleoptera > Staphylinidae > Philonthus > Philonthus cognatus. Next base: position 140,576,512 of record OW052242.1, read on the forward strand.
TACAAATTCAAAAACCCCGCGTATTCTAACAATTTCGTTAATAGGTGATGCTTGCAATATGTTTAAAAATATGACTACTATCAATGTACTAAGATTGCGTACAAGTCCTAATTTTTGTTTCTGTGCATTCTTTGTACTCTTTACTCTCAAATTCAAAAACCCCGCGTATTCTAATTGAGATTGCGTATTCTTATTTAGTTTTCTGCGCATTCCTGACTGAACTAGTACACGGAAATTGCGCACAAATCTTGATTTGGTTTACTGTGCATGCTTAAGTGAACTGCCTACTTATCTACTTTACTAATATTTTGCATTAGACTTAATTTGGTTTTCTGCGTTTGTCTTAAACGAAATATTTTCGCTTTATTAGTAAATTATGTCAGTGGCATAGCTACATATGCAGCGTCCAATATGAAACTTCTAACGAGTATTTCCACTCCCAGACTAAGCATGAAGTAAAATTTCGAGTTTAGAAAAGCCTGAAAATTTGGTTTGGGTGCGTAGCGCGAAGCGCGGAGCGGCCAAACCAAATTTTCAGGCTTTTCTAAACTCGAAATTTTACTTCATGCGCCACGCGTATTAAACCCTAATTTACTATGAAGTTTGAAATATTCTGCTTAGATATCTACGGTTATGATTTTTTTGCAAAATGAATTTAATTTTTCATAAGCAATAAAAAAAACTCGCTTAAAACTTAATTTAGCACCAACCTAAAAGAAATATAGAAGACTTATTTACACACCCACAATAGAAAATAAATTTAATAAATTATCATCATAGCACTTTCCCCATCATCTAAACCCTGGGTCTCCAAACTTTCCAGCCTTAGGGCCATACTGATTACTCCAGTAAGTTCCGAGGGCCAAAACCATAACAATAAGCCTGTAAAATTAGAATAGTTCAGTAAACTAAATTTAATTTGCTATAAAAAATATGAGTTTTCAAGTATGCTAGCTCTCCGCGGGCCGGACAAAATCTGTCCGCGGGCCGGATGTGGCCCTCGGGCCGTAGTTTGGAGACCACTGATCTAAACAATTGATAATTGATATGATAAACTTATTTCACTTATAAATTGGTTAAAGACCATTTCACATTAAATCATTGTTTAGACGCGTGGCGCATAAAGTAAAATTTCGAGTTTAGAAAAGCCTAATTTGGCTCGGTCGCTTCGCTTCGCTACGCGCCCGAGCCAAATTTTCAGGCTTTTCTAAACTCGAAATTTTACTTCATGCTTAGTCTGGGAGTGGAAACACTCGTTCAAACTTTACATTTAACTCTTTTATAAAATCGACGTATGTAGTATAATAAATCGTTAAATATAATCATAGAAAAAGAAGCAAAGTTTTACCTAAAATCAACTTTTAGAGTTAACTTTAAAATTTTTCTGCTCTTAATGGGTTAATATTCTATTCCTAGCAAAAACAGTATTTATTAAATATTTCGGCGTTTGTCTTAAACGAAATATTTTCGCTTTATTAGTACTACCTACTTATCTACTTTACTAATATTTTGCATTAGACTTAATTTGGTTTTCTGCGTTTGTTTTAAACGAAATATTTTCGCTTTATTAGTAAATTATGCCAGTGGCGTAGCTACATATGCAGCGTTCAATATGAAACTTCTAACGAGTGTTTCCACTCCCAGACTAAGCATGAAGTAAAATTTCGAGTTTAGAAAAGCCTGAAAATTTGGTTTGGTCGCGTAGCGCGAAGCGCGGAGCGACCAAACCAAATTTTCAGGCTTTTCTAAACTCGAAATTTTACTTCATGCGCCAAGCGTATTTAACCCTAATTTAGTATGAAGCTTCAAATACACTGCCTAGGTATGTACTCTTATGATTTTTTTCAAAATTAATTTAATTTTTCATAAGCAATAAAAAAACTCGCTTAAAACTTAAATTAGCACCAACCTAAAAAAAAATATAGACTTATTGACACGCCCACAATAGAAAATAAATTTAGTAAATTGTTTAAAAAATTCAACCTTCGCCCTGTCATTTACAGAAATATAAAAATTAAAATCTCTCTTAAAAAACACGTTCACTAAAACAGATAACTTGCTAAAATCAGCACAAACAATACAAAACTTCTAAAATATTCATCAAAAATAAATGTTTTTGCTGTTTTTTCATTTTTGTTGCCTCCAACATATTTATGGAGACAATAAAAATGAAAAAACAGCAAACCAAACTTCTTAATTTTGATTTAGGCCCATTGAGTAAGTCTTTGTTAGATTTAATACCCCCAATCAGCCTCCCGACTAACACATTTGTTAATCTTATTTAGTTTTTTCCCGACAATCTCTTTACCAGAAATCCCTTTAGGTATAAATACGTCGCATCTTTTTTAAACTAGTCAGTAAGTTATTGATAGCCAGGAAGGGGTAACGGGGCGTTAGATTATTATTTTTTTTTTTTGGTTTGTTTGGCATAGGCATTACCATTCAGCCACTAACGTTGATTTGTAATATCTATATTAACATATATTTCGACTAATTTGGACGTCACAACACATTCACACACATCCATGGAACCGGAGACGAGTATTTTTCGTTAGAAAAATTACTCGCCTCCGCTGGGAATCGAATTAAAAATACAAATTAGCGCAAGCTTTGAATTAGCGCAAGCTTCGAATTTTAAATTAGATTAGTACTACCGACTGTCAACACATTGTTTACCATAACCTCGAATTTATTCCATCATTCAATTAGCATTCTGGACAACCGCATAAAAAATGCAATCTACTCTAATTTATAATTAAAATGGTCGTACGGTATATTATTTTAATATTAAAATTAAATGGAACAATTACTATGTTTTTTACCACCTTTATTAATTTATATACCGAGTGTCTGGGATAAGGGGCGAACATAGGGATTTAACATGAAAAATTAAATATGCGTAATTATTAGCTCCCCTATTAATTTTAGAGAAAAATCGTAAAGGAATATTTTTTAGAGTATTAAAAACTGTATTAAATGTATCAATTTAATTTACGTTTGTACCAGAATTCACCTCAAAAATAATAAAAATAAGTTGAACAATGTACCATTTAATAAAAACCCTTGCCATGAGTTTAACAAATGTCATGTTATAGTGAAAATAATTTTGCTACTCAGATATCAATTTTCGCATTATAATTGTTATGAATAATAATCTGAGTTATTCCAATGAAGAGAGGGTATTCATTATAAAAACATTTTACAGTGGCGTCAGTTTACGCAGAGTTCGTGGCTTAATTTCGGTTAAATTTAACAATCGACCAATTACGTCTGTATCAACAATTACCAAGTTTGTGAACAAGTTTGAAAATACAGCAAGTGTAGCGGCAGATGATTCAAAAGGTATGTTAATAGTCCAATTTCAACAAATATTAATTCAAAAACATTAACCTTACAGGCAAACGGAACAGAAGATGCAACAATGAATTGGAAGAAAGAGTTTTGGGTTAGATAAATGCTGAACCAACAACTAGCATACGATGTATTGCTCGTGAGTGCAACGTGTCTAAATTCTCTGTACATAAGATTCTGAAGAAGCATGGATATCATCCCTACAAACATCAATGTGTTCAGGAGATACTACTAGTGGATGAAAAAAACAGGCGTGTATTCTGTGAAGTAATGCAGGATTGATCAAACACAGACCGAAACTTTTTGCAGTCTATCTGTTTTACTGATAGATGCACGTTAACTCTTAATAACGAGCCTAACACACAGAACACGCGATTGTGGACCCAGGAAAATCCACGGATACGCTTACAAACTAGAACCCAGTTCCCGCAAAAAATAAATATTTGGGCTGGTACTTTTAAGAATAATATTATTGGGCCATTTAAAATTCATGGAAATTTAAATTCGAATTCTTATTTAGACCTTTTAATCGACCAGGTTGGCCCTGCGTTAGAAGAAGTTGCACGTGAAAATCAGGAGATATGGTCTCAGCATGATGGATGTCCGGCCCATTATCGTTTAAATGTAAGGGAATATATATATATATATATATTTTTTTTGTTTGTTTGTTTGGCATAGGTTCTAGCCATTCAGCCACTAACGATGATTGTATTAATTAATTTAACATATATTTGGACGTCATGACACATTCACACCACACCCAGGGACACGACGAGAAATTATTTTTAAATAAAGTCTCCCCGTGCACGGGAATCGAACCCAAGTTTGTGGCTCGCCGAGCGATACAGCCCGACGACGTTACCGCTCGGCCACCACCTGCCCAAGCGAATATTTAAATGCTAATTTTCCCAATTGTTGGATTAGTCGCCGTGCCACTATCAACTGGCCACCAAGATCTACTGATTTAACACCATGCGATTTCTTTTTATGGGGTCACCTGAAAAACAAAATCTATAAAAAACGCCATCCAAATATTGAATCTTTGCGGGAAGCAATTTTTGTGGATTGCAGATTAATTACAGATAGGCACTTGGCTAATGTAAGGAAATTTATAACAGATTGGGTTATTGTTTACACCAGAATGGAAAACTTTTTGAGTACTTGCTCTAACATTTCCCATTGGACGTAGATACAGTAAAATAAAAATTTGAACAAAAATAAATCACGAACTGTTTGTAATCTGACACCAGTATGAATTATCTTGGTAATGAATAAATGATCTTTCTTCCACTAATTAAGTGTTATTATTATGATTTACCCCAAACGACAAGCATGCATTAATTATTTTTCATCATTTAAATTTTTTTGGTAGCATCTCGATAATATGGATTCTGGTACAAACGTAAATTAAATCGATACATTTAGTACAGTTTTTAATACTCTAAAAAATATTCCTTTACGATTTTTCTTTGAAATGAATAGGGGAGCTAATAATTACACATATTTAATTTTACATGTTAAATTCCTATGTTCGCCCCTTATCCCAGACACTCGGTATATACAGGTGTTACATATAAATATTTTTACGACTTACGTTTCGACAGTGTGAGTGTCATTATCAAGTAACATAGTAATAGTTTCATTTAATTTTGATATGGATTACCACGCAGTAATGGTTAAAACCATCGTGATATTATTTTAATATGTATTGTAATGTTTTGCTTGTTTTAAAAAAAGTTTATACAATCCTCATGCGTGAACAATTTTCCCGCGTTCACCCTGCATGCTTCAAAAACCCGCTCATACAGGAAAATTGCGTTACCGCACTCGGTTTGAAAAACACCATTCTGTGGCTTTTCAATGGAAAACATTTAAAACAAATAAATCACGCTATTGTAATGAAATTCAGTGAGTAATTCATTAATTACCCTCATTCTACAAATCCGCTGAGTTAAATATAAACACGAATTTATTAAACCGCAATCCCATAAATTCCATAAAATTTTACGCGAATCAATTAACGCCAACGGTTAATTAAAAAATGCACCTAGCAAACATAAAACTCATTGCTAGCCATGAAACGCACCCACAATGTCAACTCACACATTGATATAATTGCATGCAAATTTTATGCGGATTTAATTGCGCACGCAAATGAATATGAAATAAATTAAACGAAGCCCTTCGGATGACAATTATAAAAAAAATTAATATATGCTTAGCCTTTATTGGTATTTTTTTGCGTTTAATTAATAATCGTAATCAATGGTTTTTGATCTCGCGCAATAAATTAATCGCCAAGGTTAGATTTTTTGTTTACGAACGTGTGAGATTTTGCTCGAGTCTTCTCGATATTCGCTTAATAATTTATTGTTGAGATTATGTAATGGTATTATTAATAGTAAAAAAACTGATCTAAATAAATGAAAAAGAGAAGAAAATAAACCTATTTTCATTGGGTTTTTTTTCATGTACTTTTAGTCGGCTTCACAATGGACAATGGAGAATTATTAGTAGTAAAAAACTGATCTAAATAAATGAAAAAAAAGAGGAAAATAAACTTGTTTTCTTTGAGTTTTTTTTCATCTACTTTTAGTTATCTCAAGTAGCTTTAAAATGAAATCGATAATTTAATTGAAAATCAATTACTTTTGCCTTATTTTAAGCCATCTTAAGTAGCTTAATAATGATAATAATAATAATAATAATAATATTTATTTGTGTCTTATAACAATACAGTTTTACACACGTCGACAAACAAATACAAAAGAAATAAACAATAAACAAATTAGACTAATTATATTATCAATAAGATTTAGAGCACATATGTAATTCCCTAACTTAATTATTAAAAGCAACAATCAATTTGTTCAGAGCAATATTCACTCGGCCTAAATACTCCTTTAAACTATATCACTATATTGTGTGAATTCGTTGATGCAGTAAGGCGCCATTTTAATTAAAAATTCCTTAATGTATTTTTTAAATGAATTTATTTCTAGATGTCCCGTTTTCTCGGACAATTTATTGAAAAAAATGACTCCATAGTAATTGTGGCCGTTTCTCGTTTTTTCCAACCGGTGGTGTTTATACGCCAGGTTAGATTTAGTTCTTGTGGTATAGGTATGCTGTAATGTGGAATATTCATGTATGTGGGATCTCACATATACCAGGCATTCAAAAATATATAGTGCCGGAAAAGTTAGAATATTTTCACATATAAATGTGTCTTTACAGTCACCAGTATATGGAATACCGGCAATTACACGAATTACCTGACGCTGCAGGCCAAATATGCGATGCCTGGAGTATGAGTGACCCCATATTATTATACCGTACCTAATTCTGGACTCAAATAGCGAATGGTATGCAGTTATTAACTGGGTGTGACCGACCCTCTTTGACATCCCTCGAATACAGTATACAGAGAGTTTTATGTAACACCGAACATACGTCGTACATTTTCCGATGCTCGGTTTATTAAAAGAATTTAATTTGAAGCTTTAAACGAGTGTTTTCCACTCCCAGACTAAGCATGAAGTAAAATTTCTAGTTTAGAAAAGCCTGAAAATTTGGTTTGGTCGCGTAGCGCGAAGCGCGGAGCGGCCAAACCAAATTTTCAGGCTTTTCTAAACTAGAAATTTTACTTCATGCGCCACCGGCACACGACACTAATTTAATGAAAAGTTTAGCAGTGTGTTTTAAACTTCGTAATATGTCAGTGTTTTGTACCGGTGGCGCATGAAGTAAAATTTCAAGTTTAGAAAAGCCTTAAAATTTGGTTTGGCCGCTCCGCGCTTCGCGCTACGCGACCAAACCAAATTTTCAGGCTTTTCTAAACTCGAAATTTTACTTCATGCTTAGTCTGGGAATGGAAAACACTCGTTTAAAGCTTCAAATTAAATTCTTTTAATAAACCAAGCATCGGAACATGTACGACGTATGTTCGGTATTACATAAAACTCTCTGTATATTTTTTGATAATGTTTTTGCCAAAGTTTCACCATGTTCATCATAAAGTAATTTTAAGTCTAACTGCACGCCAAGAAATCGTGTGGTTCTGTTGCATGTGACATTATGTGGTTTCAAAGTGAATATAATTGTGTTTGTTTTGGTGTCGTTCAATAAAAGGGAATTTTCCTCACACCACCTTGAAACAGTAGCCATCGCTTCATTGTTTAGCAACTGCGCGTTTTCTAATGCCGTTGCACGGTTTAAAATTGTAGTATCATCCGCAAATAAAATGGTTTTTGATTGTTTTATATATTGTGGTAAATCATTAATATACATAATAAAATATATTGGACCTAGGACAGAGCCTTGCGGAACACCAGCTTTTAGGTTTAATATACTGGATCTCTCTTGCTTTAGTGCCACTATTTGTTGACGTTCTTCTAAATATGATTTCATTAGACGTACACTTTGGTTGTTAAAGCCATACATTTGTAATTTAGAGAGCAATATCTTGTGCGATACGCAATCAAAGGCCTTTGTAAGATCAATGAATGATCCCACACCAGCTTGAATATAATCGTAATCAATGCTTTTTGATCTCGCTCAATATATTCAATAATCGCCAAGGTGAGATTTTTTGTTTACGAACGTGAGAGATTTTACTCTAGTCTTCTCAATATTTACATGATATTTTATTGTTAAGATTATGTAATGGTATTATTAGTAGTAAAAAAACTGATCTAAATAAATGAAAAAATAAAGAAGAAAGTAAACCTATTTTCATTGGTTTTTTTTTTCATTTACTTTTAGTCATCTGAAGTAGCTTCACAATTAAATCAATAATTTAATTGAAAATCAATTACATTTACTTATTTTAGGTCATATCAAGTAGCTTGATCTAATCAAGTATTGTGATTGAACTGTTATCTCAAATAGCATGAAAATCAAAAAGCAATAAAGTTGACAATTATATTTATTTCATTAATTTTTACAGTTGAGGAATCTTGTTTTTGTTTACGTAGAAATCGTGCTCGTTATTTTCTTTCATGCTTCCCGAACATTTCATAAAAATACGTAGAAATCGTAGAAATCGTGCTCGTTATTTTCTTTCATGCTTCCCAAAAATTTTATAAAAATTTAACGTTTTTAACTGATTTGTTTTTAATGGAACATGCAATTCCTTTGTTTTATGTTTCTACTAAATTTTAAGTTACCTGTTAATAAATATATTTGCATATTTGACAGTTTATTCTAATTTCTAACGAGTGTCTATAAACTGTCGGCACCTCGGTTGCTTTGAAAAACAAATTACATATCTTAGATTGTCATACGATTCGGTGCATTTCGCCAAATAAATTTAATTACATGTCTAATTACGACGTACGTTTTTGAAGTCAGAACCTACTGAGATGCCCACAGTTTATAGACATTTGTTATTTTATAAGATAAATAATTCCTGCAAATTTTATAAAAATCCGACGTTTCACTAACGCTTATGGATTCTTAAAGCACGATACGATTATATTTATTCTGCAATAATTCCTCGTGTGATTTCATTTAATCGTCGGATTAATTTTCTGACCTTCACAGCAGAATTCTGAATATTCTATTCTACTTCTAATTAAATATTGGTTTCTGTCTAGTGTAAAAACAATTAATATTTGATATCTGTACTGATGAAGTGAAAGGATAAATATTGTTGTTTAATTGAATCATCATGCAAATTATTGTAATTGAATAAACTTGGCAGGAAATCACATTCATTCTTAACTTGAAAACTGTTTGTTTAATTTTAAGTTTGATAAAAAAAAATTGTTGGTAAAAAATTGTGTTCTTAAGTAAATTAAGACTGATCCTCACTTGCACCACTGTTGATTAACTTTAATCAGTGATTAATTCTACTTCCAAACCCAATAGTTTTATTAACAAATTATATACTGATTAAATTCTTAACTTAAATCTATTTGTTTATTATATATTGTTTTATTTGTAAATAATTCACTTGAATCACTGTTAATTAACTTTAATCAGTGATTAATTCTTCTTCAAAACTCAACAAGTTTATTCACAAATTATTGATTAAATTTATAAATAGAAAACTGTGTTTTTAGGTAAATTAAGACTGATCCCCACTTGTACCTCTGTTGATTAACTTTGATTAAAGTTAATCAACAGAGGTACAAGTGGGGATCAGTCTTAATTTGAAGAAGAAGAAGAAATAATCTTAAATTCTTAACTTAAATCTATTTGTTTATTATATATTGTTTTATTTGTAAATAATTCACTTGAATCACTGTTAATTAACTTTAATCAGTGATTAATTCTTCTTCAAAACCCAACAAGTTTATTCACAAATTATTGATTAAATTTATAAATAGAAAACTGTGTTTTTAGGTAAATTAAGACTGATCCCCACTTGTACCTCTGTTGATTAACTCTGATTAAAGTTAATCAACAGAGGTACAAGTGGGGATCAGTCTTAATTTACCTAAAAACACAGTTTTCTATTTATAAATTTAATCAATAATTTGTGAATAAACTTGTTGGGTTTTGAAGAAGAATTAATCACTGATTAAAGTTAATTAACAGTGATTCAAGTGAATTATTTACAAATAAAACAATATATAATAAACAAATAGATTTAAGTTAAGAATTTAAGATTAATTCTTCTTCAAACCCAACAATTTTATTTACAAATTATTAATTAAATGCTTAGCTTGAGAACTGTGTGTTTCAGTTTCTTTTTTTTTTGATAAAAGATAATTTATGAATAGAAAACTGTGTTCTTAGGTAAATTAAGACTGATGCCCCCTTGTACCAGAGTTGGGCAGGATTCGAATCATTCAAGATTCGAATCCTGAATTCGAATCCTTTCAGAGGATTCAAAAGAGATATTCGAATACTTTAGTTAAACTGGATTAGTGATCCGGATTCGTTACACTTTTTTAAAAGGATTCGTATTCGAATCCAAATGCTGGTGATTCGAATCCTCATAAAAGGATTCGAATCCTCGTAAAAGGATTCGAATCCTCATAAAAAGATTCGAATCCTCGTAAAAGTATTCGAATCCTCATAAAAGGATTCGAATCCTCGTAAAAGGATTCGAATCCTCATAAAAGGATTCGAATCCTCATAAAAGGATTCGAATCCTCATAAAAGGATTCGAATATTTACAAAAGGATTCGAATAGTTACAAAAGGATTCGAATCGTCAAAAGTAATTCGAATTAATCGTAAGGATTAACATGAAAAAATTGTTTTGTATGTTTTTAAATTTCTCGTTAAATCACTGTTTTATATGCGTGGCGCATGAAGTAAAATTTCGAGTTTAGAAAAGCCCCGTGAAAATTTGTCTCGGGTCGCTGCGCGACCCTCGACAAAATTTCTACGCGGGGCGTTTCTAAACTCGAAAATTTACTTCATGCTTAGTCTGGGAGTGGAGACACTCGTTCGTAAATTTTCGAATTATCATAAAGTTGTGTATTTATTTTCTCGGTTTATTGAACAAATACAAAAGAGCTGAGATGAAAAGTGGTTTATTTTTTCGTTGGCTACAACTTTTGTTAAAACATTTTTTGATTTAGACGTCGAAAGCCAAAATCGGTGAGTTGTTGATGTCCACTAGATTTTTTAGTTTCTAATTCAGAAACAAAAGAGCTGAGGTGAAAAGTGTTGAGGTAAAAGAGGTATATTTTTTCGTTGGCTACAACTTTTGTTTCAAACATTTTTTGACTTAGACGTTGAAAGCCATAGTGGAATTCGTTTAATGAAAAAACATCTAATGATTTCTGGTGATATTCAACGCAAGACTTTTAGACATTTGATGGTATAATTAATATTGAATTAAGTATTTATTTGTAATATATTCGTAAATATACGGCAAACAATGTAAAATATTTATTTAATTAAAATATTTAGAAAATAACAATACAATAAATTTTATCACTTTTATATAAATAAAATAAAATAATTTAAAACTTTCAAATATATATTGTAAACTCGCTACAATTGTTGTCATGGCGGAGATATTTATGGATAACTTTGAAGAGGGATTATCTCAGTTGCCGGTCTTTAAGAAATGCGTTTATTGGTTCAGGTACGTCGATGATGTTATTTTAGCGTTCAATGGCACCGACAGACAATTAGATTCATTTTTAAATCTGTTAAATTCACAACATAATAAAATACAATTTACAAAAGAAATAGAAACAGAGGGTTCCATAAATTTTTTAGACTTAACCATAAAAAGAATTAATAATAGACATGATTTTTCAATTTTTCAGAAACCAACACATACAGACACAACGATTAATTATAAATCCAACCATCCAATCTCACACAAATTAGCTGCTTACCATAGTATGGTACATAGGTTACTATCAATCCCAATGGCACAACACAATTATGATAAAGAATTAAACATTATTTTTCAAATTGCATACAAAAACGGTTTCAAAAAATCTATAATTGAAAAAATAGTACAAACAAAACAAAGACATAAAACAATTAATTCTATTTACCCTATTATCAAAGACAAATCTATAAAAAACTATTCATCACTAACATACACAGGAGAAATAAGCAATAAAGTCGCGAAAATGTTGGAAAAAATAAATATTAAGGTAGCATTCAAAACAAATAATACAATAGGGAAAATAATTAAAAATAACAAAGATAAAACCTGTATAACTCAACAAAGTGGAGTCTATTTGCTAAATTGCAAAGACTGTCCTAAGACATATGTAGGACAAACCGGAAGGTCGTTCAAAGAAAGAATCAAAGAGCACAAAACCTCTTATGAACAAAGGAAAACCAACTCCACATACTCCAACCACCTCATCGAAGAAAACCACCACTTCGACGAAAACTTCAAAGTGCTTCACAGAGAAGAAAAAGGCCGGAAACTTAACATCTTGGAGAGCATGGAAATTAATAAAAGAAAATACACAGGACAGCTTTTGAACGACCAATTAGACTTAACAAACTCACCACTCCTAAATTTAAATTTCGCTGAAAAACCCACCCCCCATAAACATTGTATATATACCTGTACTGACAAATGTAATTTATCATTTCTTCGCCTGAAGAAGCCACAGTGTGGCGAAACAATTGTAGCGAGTTTACAATATATATTTGAAAGTTTTAAATTATTTTATTTTATTTATATAAAAGTGAAGATGAACTTTCAACATTTATCAGCCTTATCAATCAATTAAATAAATTTTATATTATTATTATTATGGTTCTTGTGTCTGGTCACCACATCAAAAAACATATATTAATATGATTGAAAATATCCAAACAAAATTTTTGAAGATAATGCTGTATAAATCAGGATATAATAACGAGAGAAATATTAATACAATCTGTACAGAATTTCGAATTGATAAATTGTGCTGTAGAAGGTTATTTGCGGATATGTGTTTTTTCTATAAATTAATTTCTTGTCAAGTGGAGCGTACATTTCTGTTGGATCAAGTAGGTTTTCATATAAATACTACAAATTGTTTAACTAGACATATACCACTATTTTCCATACCATTTCACAAATCTAACTATGGAATTTATAGTCCACTCTCTCGCTTTATGCGCACGTCAAATAAACTATCGTTAAATCCAAACTTTCATCTTTTTAGTAAGTCTCTCTGCAAATTTGTATCCGATCTCAAACGTATTCAGGTTTGTTGTTGTATATAACTTGCCACATCCATATATGTATATATATATATATCATGTATGATCTACATTTTGTAATAGCTTTAAGTATTTTGTATATTTAACTGTATAAAAATGGATTTTTTCCGTAAATAAATAAATTATATATATATATATATATATATATATATATTTCAACAGAATGTATGGGGATTTCGGTTATTTAAAGAAATAGAGAGTCGGTTAAATTAGGGCAAAGTTGCATAAATTTGGGCCCAAATAATAACCCAAAAACAAGTTTGAAATATCTTATTTCCTTAATGAGATATTGTCAAAAAACGTATTTTTGAAAATTCGTTTTTATTTTTTTATTCAAAAACTATTGAATCCAGGCATTTACAACTTTGACATTATAGGCACTTTTTAACGATAAATCCAGTAACATATTTTATTTTAAGATAACTATAACATTTATCTAGGGACCATAGCTAACATTTGTTTTTCTTATGAGCGCTATTTTGGATTTTGATATTTTTTGTAAGAATATTTTTTACTGAATTCAATGATGTATCACACTTATAGTTTATTGTACCGGGTGGGCAAATAAGCGAGGTAAGCGGCTGTATCTCAGAAACTAATGATCGTAGAGAGTTACGGTAAAAAAATTTATAGGTAAAGTGGGCAAGGGAAAATGCTGGAAATTATTTTCAAGTTTCCAAGATGGCTGCCAGTGGGCGTTTCACCATCTTGAATTACATAAAGTTACGTTTCTCGCGATTTTCCCCAATGAATATAACAAAAAAGTATTTGCGTTTTAATGCTAACCTAAAGTTTTGTCCACTTTACCTGTAACATTTTTTACCGTAACTTTCTACGATCATTAGTTTTTGAGATACAGCCGCTTACCTCGCTTATTTGCCCACCCGGTACATTTTATGTGTAAAATTTTAATCTTTTGGTTTTTCAAAGTGTGCCTTGGAAACAGTTGAGTAACTCACTTATTTGGCAACTCCTAGGACCCATAATTTGCTTACACATCACCTCTGAAGACGGGCATCCGACGATACACACTTTAATAGTTGTGACATATTTTAAAGTAACGAGTGTCTTCCACTCCCAGACTAAGCATGAAGTAAAATTTCGAGTTTAGAAAAGCCCCGCGTAGAAAATTTGTCGAGGGTCGCGCAGCGACCCGAGACAAATTTTCACGGGGCTTTTCTAAACTCGAAATTTTACTTTATGCGCCACGCGTATAAAACACAGATTTCAAGTAAAGTTCGAATATACATAAATGTCGCAATATTTTAGTGTTATATACGCGTGGCGCATGAAGTAAAATTTCGAGTTTAGAAAAGCCCAGAAAATTTGTTGAAATTTTACTTCATGCGCCACGCGTATAAACCATTGATTTGAAGTGTAGTTCAGAAACACACAAATACCTCTTTAATCAGAGTAACACAGAAATTTAGCCTGTTATCAACGATGTTCAGTGTTAATAATAAATAAATAGGTTGTGAATATTTTTGTTAAAACAACTGATAACGATATTTATATGTTAATGGTTGTAAAAAAATAATAAAATCAAATTTATTCTTAAACGATTTGTATTCGTGATTCGAAAAAACAGGATTCGAATCTTTGATTCGAATCATATTTATCTCTTACGAATCCTTTATTCGAGTATTCCTGATTCGAATCAATCAGGTGTTTCGGATTCGTGATTAGAATCCTTTTAACGAGGATTCGTCCCAGCTCTGCCTTGTACCTCTATTGATTAACTTTAATCAGTGAATAATTCTTTTTTAAAAATCAACAATTTTATTCACAAATTATTGATTAAATTCTTAATTTGGAAACTGTTTTTTTCAGTTTCTTTTTTTTTATAAAAGATAATTTATAAATAGAAAACTATGTTCTTAGGTAAATTAGGAATAATGCCCACTTGTACCTCCGTTGATAAACTTTAATCAGTGATTAATTCTTCTTCAAAACCCAGCAATTTTATTCACAAATTATTAATTAAATTCTTAGCTTGATAACTGTTTGTTTCATTATTCTTTTGATAAAAGATAATTTCTAAATGGAAATCTGTATTCTTAGGTAAATTAAGACTGATACCCACTTGCACCACAGTTGAGTAACTTTAATCCGTGATTAATTTTTCTTCAAAACACAATAATTTTATTCACAAATTACATATTGATTAAAGTGATATGTCTGGGATATCTTCCACCTTTTAAAAAATATGTAAGATATCGCAGACATATCACATTATTCAATATGCAAATGTCTAACCAATATTTGAATAATACTTGGGATTACAAAATAAAAAAATTAAAATTAATATCGACTTTCTGCAAAAATGTAGTCTCATTGAGACAAGTCTTCAAATATTCATTGAAACAACTACTTCTCGTGCTAATACCCCGACAGATATTGAATTACGAGGGTAGATTGAAAAGTTTCCGGAATGGGCAAAAAAAACGCAGTAATTGAACAGGTTTTATTTTTTATTTTTCAACATAGTACCCTTGCAGGGCGATACACTTTTCCCAGCGGTGCTCCAACTTTTTTAAGCCTTCAGAAAAATATGATTTCGGGAACTCTGCAAAATAAGCTTTAGTGGCGGCGATGACCTCCTCATTTGACGTAAAGCGCTTGCCTCCGAGCCAAGTCTTCATGTTTGTGAACAAGAAGAAGTCGCACGGGGCCAGGTCTGGAGAGTACGGGGGATGCGGCACCACCTCGTAGCCCAATTCAACCAATTTAGCGATTCGGGATGAATGGGCCGGCGCGTTGTCGTGGTGGAAGAGCACTTTTTTCCGCTGCAAATGAGGCCGTTTCTCCTTCAATATGCCGTTGAATTGATCCAATAAATCGCCGTAGTATTGTCCCGTGATAGTTCTTCCCTTCTGCAAAAAGTCGATGTGTATCACACCTTGCGAATCCCAAAAAACGGTGGCCATGACCTTTCCAGCCGATGGGACAGTCTTTGCCTTCTTCGGAGCAGATTCGCCTGGAGAAATCCACTGTTTCGATTGCTGCTTGGTTTCTGGTGTGTAGTGGTGGATCCATGTTTCGTCCACGGTCACGAATCGGCGAAAAAAATCCGTTGGATTACGCTTTAACAAGGCCAAACACTCTTTCGAAGTGGTCACACGATTTCGCTTGTTGTCCATAGTCAGCAAACGCGGCACCCATCGCGCCGACAGCTTCCTCATGCCCAAATGTTCGTGCACGATATTTTGCACACGTTCATATGAGATGCCCGTGGTCTCTACTATTTCGCGCAACTTCACTCGTCGATCGGCTAACACGAGATCATGGACTTTGTCGACCATTTCTTCATTTGTGGCCGTTTTTGGACGTCCACTGCGTGGTTCATCCTTGGTGCTCGTACGGCCACGTTTGAACTCGCTCACCCAGAAACTAATAGTCGAAAATAAAGGTGTGGATGTGCCATGAACTTCCTGCATCTCGTATCTCCGTCGCCTTTTTCCCATCCATCCAGAAATGTTTGATGACTGCACGAAATTCGTTTTTATCCATTTTTCCAAAGGTGCCTGACTGGCTTCACAAGATATCCTAGTAAACAAAAACGGAACGACGCACGTGTCTGAAAATTTGACAGCTTACCTAAAATAGGTTAGCCTTGACAACCATCATAACAATTTCACGATACGCGCGCCATCTCTTGCCCATTCCGGAAACTTTTCAATCTACCCTCGTATACAATGAATATTTGAGTTACACGACAGATTTACTGTTCTATGCATAATTTATATGCAAAATGCAACATCAGGTCAAATTATTCTCTCACTAAACTAAATGAACCAACAGGAAATTGAAATAAATTGAAAAAATTACAGGGAATAAGTATTAATTGAATGTCTTAGGCCACCTATAGACGCGTTTCGAGGTTTATGCCTCATCAGTGTAGCTATGCTTTAAACTTTCAATACCAAAAATTATTAATATAATCTGAAAACATACAAGAATGTTGAAGTATGTCGTTGAAGCAGGTATACAAAACTGGGGCGAGTGATTTTTTTTTTTTTTTTATGTTAGAGAGGAGGAAAAAACCTCATGGATACCTTCTGTTATCCCAACCACGAGTGGGAAGGATAACAAACCTATTGTTATCCTTCCCACTCGTGGTTGGGATAACAGAAGGTATCCATGAGGTTTTTTCCAAACCTATTGTTATCCTTCTCACTCGTGGTTGGGATAACAGAAGGTATCCATGAGGTTTTTTCCTCCTCTCTAACAAAAAAAAAAAAAAAAATCACTCGCCCCAGTTTGTCAGACTTTTACTGACTAAAACCCCCTCTAGTAAGCCAAATTCAGATTGAATTTTGACTACTATGTTGGAGTGTTTGATAACTTTGGGAAAAAATAACTATTTCTGTTACTCAGATAGAGAAGCATATCTTGGTGTTGAGTGGGGGGCGTGTGAAAATGAAGGGATGTTATTTATAGGTAAAGGGATTAAGTCATTAGTAGGTGCGAACAATTTGATATCTAAGAGAGAGTGACATACCGCATTTGACGGTACAGTTTAACATAAAGAAAAACTCAATTTTTCTTTATGTTAATATCTGGGATAGCTTACACGTTTTTAAAAATGTGTAAGATATCTAAGACATAACACTTTAATCAATAGCAATTGTATAAACAATTTGTAAATAAAATTGTTGATATTCTAAAATGTTGACTTAATCATAAGTTTAATCGACGATTACTGAATGATTAAAGCTAATCAGTTGCTGTGCAGATGGGTCTGAAATTTTAAAAAAGCTTAATAAGGCAAAAAGGGAAAGATGGTAATTGAATTTCTGTTAATAAAATGAGTCCAATAAAATATGGTAATTCAGATAAAATTGTTGATATTCTAAAACGTTGACTTAATTACAGGTTTAATCAATGATTAAAGTTAATCATTTGGGGTGCAGATAGGACTGAAAATTCATAAGGCAAAAAAGGAAAGAACATTATTGAATTTCTGTTAATGAAATAAGTCTTACAAAACATAGCAATTTTAAAACTGTCAACTGACATTCATTATAAAATGCCCTTCTGTTGAAAAACGCAGTCATCCGGAATTCCGGAAGGCCAGTGTCTCTGAATTCATCGTCTTCTTTTTATATTATTTGTGGGAATGTTTTGTTCGAAGAATGCACGCAAATACTGGCATATTCTTGGCACGATTGAATGAACTCGTGACGCATTTATAATTAAACATAAAAATTAATAAGCAATCGTAATAATCTAATATCAATTAAAATGTTAAATCAACAATTAAGATAATGCCCGTTCATTAAAATGTTCAACATTCAACATGTTTGGATTTGTTTGTGATGTATGTTAGTATTTAATGAACGGTATTTCGGTCGGTCTATTTTGCACTATTGCAAAAATTGCATACACGTTTAAGATTAACAATCCGGTCATCAGAGAATTCCCCAACAGTTGGCAGTAAACTCTAAACTGTTGTCTCTGAAGAACGGGCCCAATAATTAACACACACACACACAACAATAATATGAAAAGTGTTTTAAAATTGGATGTGTGTAAAATTTGCCCTATCAATGTTAGATCTGAGTCGAATCAAATCTGACATTGATAGGGCAAATTTTACATACATGCAATTTTAAAACACTTTCCATATTATTGTTAAAATACTACTAAATAAACTTGCAACCTTTGGATTTGGGCAACGTACCATTAATCTTATGAAATCTTATCTGTCCTGTCGATTCAATTATGTACATTACAACGGGTATAAGTCTTTTGAATTTACTTCTACTTCCGGGGTACCCCAAGGTTCGAACCTGGGGCCTCTTTTATTCGTTATTTTCATTAATGATCTTCTTAATTCTTTATCCTGTAACGTCCTGGCATACGCGGATGATTTAAAGATATTCTCTACTATTAGTGATTCAAGGGATTCAATTATATTGCAAGATAATCTTGAAATGATATACAAGTGGTGCAAGGATAACAACCTGAATCTTAATGTAAGCAAGTGCTCCACCGTTACGTTTGCTCGCGGACGCATGGACGAATGAACTACCATTACAACATCAACGGGCAAGTTTTACAGAAACTAACACAAATAAAGGATCTGGGTGTGCTTTTTGATAGTGAAATCACTTTTAAACAGCACATTCTATCTGTGTGTGCATCTGGCTCAAGAATGCTGGGCTTCGTTATGCATACGAGCAAACATTTCAACAGTTGTGACGTCATTAAAATGTTATATTTCGCATTTGTTCGTAGTCGTCTGGAATATGCTTCTTTAGTCTGGTACCCTCACTATAATTACTTGTCACTTGCAGTGGAAAAAAATACAGAGAAGGTGCTTAAAATTCCTAAGTTTTAAATGTGACGGGTCTTATCCAGAGAGGGGGATAGACTATGAATCTCTCCTACAGCGGCATGATTTTCACTCTCTATTTAAACGTAGGGAAGCTTCTAGTGCTACATTTATGCATTGCTTAATCCACAACAAAATTGATTGTCCTGTGCTGTTATCAAGGGTTAACTTTTTGGTACCGAGGTTTGCGTCACGGCATGTTGTTACTTTTTACACTCCTACTGCCAGAACGATTACATTACAAAAGTCACCGTTACACGTAATCAGTAAAAATGCGAATAAATTATTTGATGACATTTTTGTATAGGCGCCCCTGCAGTGTCCCGGTTTTATGTTATTATGATTGTACTATGGTATGGTATGGTATGGGGTCGGTGGGTCGTGTGGCCTCTGGGCCTTCCGAAGTTACCTCGACCTAAAAGATCTTTTGTAACTATCCCTGACCTACTTGAGTCCCTCAATGTCTAGACTTCTTATGAAGTCTACTATAACTTGAGGGTTAGTGTGTACCAGTTCCTCGGTGTTTAAAGTGGCCGATGACAGGTAGTTCCCTCTTTGAAGGGACAAGGCAGGGCATTCACAAAGTAGGTGCTTTGCTGTTTCTTGTGCCTCGTTGCAGAACCTGCAGTTGGCATCAGTTGTCTGACCCATCTTGGTGAGGTGGTACTTCAGAGGACAGTGTCCAGTTAGAAGGCCGGTTATGAGCCTTAGGTTGCCCTTGCTTAACCTGAGAAACTGTCCGGCTCTTACGGCAGAGAAGGCGATGAATCTTTTCGCCTGCCGCAGACCAGGTGAGTCTCTCAGGTGAGCACTTTTGGCAGCATCTTCCCATTCCCGGATCATCCCCTTGATGCGGACTTTAGTTATTCCACTGTAAGGTTCTGGTCCGACAAATGGAGTCTTGGACCCTTCCTTGGCAAGGTTGTCGGCAATTTCATTGCCTTTGATCCCTGCGTGTCCCGGAACCCAGACCAGTTTGACTCTGTTGTTCCTAGCCAGCTGCTTTAGGGATAGCTTGCACTCCCAGACAGATTTAGACTTGCATGTAGGCGATTTTATTGCCTTTAATGCAGCTTGACTGTCTGAGCAGATGCAAACCCTCTGTTTGTTGTATCCCCTGTCTAAACATATGTGGGCGCATGTGTTCAGGGCCTCGATTTCTGCCTGAAATATCGATGGGGATCGTCCCAAGGCCCTTGATAACTCGCATCGAGGGCCAGTGATACCGATTCCGACTCCGTTTTCAGTTTTGGATCCGTCAGTGAACCAAACTATCGAGGAGCCTTGTAACTGCTTGACCCTCGCTCCAACATCATGGCGGCCATGGATGGCCACTTCAATCGTTGTGTCGAAGTCGTAGTCAGTTGACATGTAGTCTTTGGGCATGTATATCGCTCTTTCACACACAGTGTTGAGGATTTTTAGGTGCCCGTTAAGGTATCCAAATTTTGGTGTGTCTGTCTGGATTATTCTTAATGCGTCTAGTGCTGCTTCCCTTTTCACGTGCAGATGCAGAGGTGTGAGATTTAGCATAGCCTCCATTGCTCCAGTGGGGCAGGTGTTCATAGCCCCTGTGATGCCCAAACATGCCAGCCGTTGAACCTTGCTGAGCCTTGCTTGGGTTGTGATCTCCGTTGTCTTCGTCCACCAGACAACGGAACCATAGGTGATTATTGGTCTTATCACCGTAATGAAAAGCCAGTATATCATCTTGGGGTGTAAACCCCATCGTTTGCCAAATAGCCTGCGGCAAGCCCATATTGCCCTTACTGCTTTGGCAGTGATGTTATCCACATGGGTTTTCCAGTTTAGCCTCTGGTCAAAGGTGAGGCCGAGATATTTAACTGTGTTGGAAAGCCCAATGAGTGTCCCATTCATGGTTAGTGCCTTAAGATTTAATTTTCTACGACCTGTAAATGGGACAATTACAGTCTTGTTGGGATTGATAGTGAGCCCCTTCTGCACGCACCATGTACTTACTTTCCGAAGGGCTGACTGCATGCGGTTGGACACCGTATCGTCATGCTTTCCCCTAACTATGATGACGATGTCGTCAGCATAGCCTTGTACGTCAAAACCGTCGTTGGATAACACCGATATTAGCTCATCGACAACTAGTGACCACAGCAGGGGCGATAGAACCCCGCCTTGTGGGCACCCCTTTACTGCGAACACAGTTGCCGATTCATCGCCAATGGACAGTGTGATCCTACGACCTTTGAGCATAGCATGGATCCATTTGGATGTGGAAGCATCAATTCCTCTTGATTTGGTGGCCGTGTCTATGGATTCATAGGAGGTGTTGTCAAATGCACCTTCGATGTCCAAGAATGCGCATAGAGCCACTTCTTTGCTTGCGATGCTCTTCTCTATTACACTTGTTAGTGTGTGAAGGGCATTTGTTGTTGATTTGCCTGCTTGATAGGCAAATTGGTGTTTGTGAAGGGGAAACGACTGAAGAGCTTTCCCTCTGATATTTCTATCAATGATTTTCTCCATTGATTTTAGGAGAAAGGAGGTGAGGCTTATGGGGCGATATGACTTAGGCTCGTCAGTTTGTCGTTTGCCAGCCTTTGGTATAAACACCACCGCCACCTCCCTCCACTGCTTGGGGATATACCCAAGAGAGTAGCTAGCTCTGAAAATTTGCGTGAGACGTGGTAATAACTCCTCCCCTGCCCTTTGCAAAAGGGCTGGAAAGATGCCATCTGCCCCCGCGGATTTGAACGGCTTGAAGCCGTTGATCGCCCATGTTATTATGCTTGGAGTGAAGATCTTTGTTGCCAGTTTTTTGCTTTCTCTGGTAGGGCGTTCTTCTACCTCAAAGCCGATGGCAGGTAAGTCTTCACTGTTAATTGCCTGGGACCCAGGAAAGTGAGCTTCTAGGAGTACTCTTAGACTTTCTTTTAGGGTTCCAGTGTATTCACCGTTGGACTTTTTTAGTGGTCCAATACCGTTCGTGTGATCCTTTGCAAGGACTTTTTGGAGGCGTTGTGCGGGAGGTAGATCATCTATCCCCTCGCAGAAAGTCCTCCAAGTTTTCCTTTTGGATTTTCTCAGTTCTTTGTTGTACTCTGTAAGGGCCTTTCTGTAATCCTCCCACTGTCCAGAGGCTTTAGCCCTATTAAAAGTACGCCTAGTTTTGGCCTTTAGGCTCGCGAGTTCGCTGTTCCACCAGGGCACTTCTCTAACAACAGCCCTTTGCTTTAGTGGACAACTACTTTCGTAAGCGATGTTGATTACATCTTGTAATTGTGTCGATGCTGCTTCTAGCTGCTCGACTGTTTCAATAGGATTCAGTGGTCCCGCAAGTTCCGACGTAAGGCGCTCTTGGTAGGCCTCCCAGTCGGTATTTTTGGGATTTCTGAATCCATTGATGTGGTTATTACCACTATCGATGTCAAACCGCATACGCTGATGGTCTGATAGTGAGACGTAATCTGAGACGTGCCAGTTTTGTATGTACTGGCTTATGTAATTATCAGCTAGTGAGATGTCTAATACTTCCTTTCTAACTGATGTGATAAAAGTAGGTTTATTGCCCTTATTGACTATATCTAAGTTTTCACTTAAAACATAGTCTAGCAGGAACTCACCTCTTCTGTTGGTGTCCGTACTGCCCCATACAGTGTGGTGCGCGTTGGCGTCGCAGCCCAGGACCAGGTGTTTGTTTTCCTTCCTGCACCAGGTGATGAGGCGTTTGACCTCTTCTGGTGGAGGGGATGTGGAGTCACCCGGGAAGTAGGCCGAGGCTATAATGATTGTCCTCTTGCTCGTCCCCTTAGTGACTCTAATTTGTGCTGTGACCAGATCTCTCGTGATGAATTCTGGAACAGGAATGTAGTTAGTGCCGGCTTTGAATAACAAAGCGGCCCTAACGTTATTGTGTAAGGTACTATAGATCAACTTACAGTTTTTGGATTGGAGTCCCATAATTTGGCCTCTTCTGGTCCAGGGCTCTTGAATGAGCCCTATGTCTAACTGCTCCTTAATAAACCTCCTTGAAAGTACGCTCGAGGCCGCTTTAGCATGGTGGAGGTTTATTTGGACGCAAGTTAGTTTTTGAGGTGATCGGGTCATTTTGGCTTTCCGGGGGCAGGACTCAGTGTTCCTTTTCCCCTGGGGCCAGTTTCTCCGATCCCCTCACCTGATTGTACTATGGTTGTATATTACATAATTTAATCTTGAAATGTAACTTGTAAGTTATAGGTTGATTCTGTTGCGTCATTGATATTATTATTTTTGTTTTTTTTTCTTACTAATGTAGTTCAAATTTATCATTAATAATTAGCTTTAGTTTTATTTTATTATGATTTTTATTGATTTTTGATTATTTTTTGTTGTCCTGTTATTGGTGTATACTGTTGGGCAATAAAGTTGGTATTATTATTATTATTGTTGTGCGTGTGTGTGTAAATCATTATCTTAGTTGTTGATTAGACTCAGATATGACAGGGAGTTTTTATTTTAAGTATACATATCCCGATAATTACAGCTTTTGGGAATTTTGCAGAAATTCGTTGTCTTATAAAATAGATAAATTGAAAGCTTCTAACGAGTGTTTCCAATCCCAGATTGGCCAAACCAAATTTGTAGGCTTTCCTAAACTCGAAATTTCACTTCAGGCGCCACGCGTATACAACACTGATTTAAGTTCAAAATATACTGCCTAAGTTTGATTTTACCAACATCTCCCAAAAAATTGCTTTAATTGTGAAAGCGCAAAATTTGATTAGACAAAATAAATATTTGTACAATTAATTAACGTAAAATCAATTTGAACTTTACTTTACTTCAATGTTTTATTGGAGCATATAAATAATATAATTATTATATGCTTTAAAAATAATTATGAAATGATCAGCAAACTCGATAAACAATTCGAATCAACCTTCATGGAACAATTCTAAGGCCCTTGAAACAAAAAAATCCGCATTCACACACGCCCAACAAAACCACGCACAAACACTTTCATGTAACATAATCCAAAATTCTGTGACCCCCATTTCATTATTTCCTCTCACTCGATATTAAACCATGTATAGAAAACTAATTACATGTTATGAGTATTGTGTTTTGTCCAAAAAATACTATCACTAAATGATAACTAAAGGAGAAATAACTATGAAAAAGACTTGGATTAAAATTAATGTCTTAGGCCATCTACCCTCTGAGCGAATCCATTTAAGTAATGTTTTATCAACATTAAAACAACGTTTAATGTTACTACAATGTTGATATAACGTTATTTGTTTGATTTTTGCGCAGTGGGTATAGACGCGTTCCGAGATTTACTTTCTTCAGTACAGCTTTGCTTTTGACTTTTTTAAAATAGATATTTTATACAAATGTTGTTGTAATTTTATATATTATGTTTAAAGTGTGCAAATTATAAAAAGCGTAAGCATATTTTCTCAAATTCAAATAGTTTTGAATTTGAATTATTTTTGTTTGAATTGTGCCATAGTGTAATATGTTTAACCGAAAGACAATTGAGAAATTAATTCAAGAAATAGTTATGATAAAAATTGTATGTACTAAAATCTTGGTCGTGAAATGGAATATAATGGTTTGAATAAACAATTATTAAATTGATGCCTGGTATTATAACACATTTTATTCGTTTTATTCCCTAAATAAAAAATATAATATTATATTCGTTTTATTCGCTAAATAAAATTTATTTTAGGAATAAATTAATTTATTCCAAAGAATTCGGTATTATAAACACAAAGTAACTTTATTGGGCTAATAAATCTTGTTATGCCCGGTATTATAAATGATTAATAAATCATTAAATTATTTGTGGAGTAAATTTATTTACCTAGTAAACTAATGGGCAAATAAAATTGCGTATTATAAAGCAAACTTACCAAATAAATAGCAATTCAGTGTTAAATACGCGTGGCGCATGAAGTAAAATTTCGAGTTTAGAAAAGCCTGAAAATTTGGTTTGGCCGCTCCGCGCTTCGCGCTACGCGACCAAACCAAATTTTCAGTCTTTTCTAAACTCGAAATTTTACTTCATGCTTAGTCTGGGAGTGGAAAACACTCGTTTAAAACTTTAAATGGAACTAATTTTAAAAACGCGTATGCATCAGTATAAAAATCCCTGGTTATGTCTGATTTGAAAAACTCTAGGTCTTCGACTTCTGGAAATAAATAATTTAATTAGTTGATTACAGGCCAAAATTATACATTTTCATTGTGGCCATAGCTGGAACCAGCAATTTGTTAAATTTAATTGTCAATATTTCAAATTAAATTATCAATTAAATTGGAAATTCAGTATAATTCCTTATAATTATGGAGAATAACCGCGGAATAGGACAGAATTACAAAGAACAAGAAAAAGAAAGCTTCTTAGAAATTATAAAAGACTTAAACGAGTGTTTTCCACTCCCAGGCTAAGCATGAAGTAAAATTTCGAGTTTAGAAAAGCCTGAAAATTTGGTTTGGTCGCGTAGCGCGAAGCGCGGAGCGGCCAAACCAAATTTTCAGGCTTTTCTAAACTCGAAATTTTACTTCATGCGCTACGCGTATTTAACACTGAAAGCACTGAAATATTGTGGACAAGTGAACTTCACTTGAAATCAGTCTCTTGTACGCGTGGCGCATGAAGTAAAATTTCGAGTTTAGAAAAGCCTGAAAATTTGGTTTGGCCGCTCCGCGCTTCGCGCTACGCGACCAAACCAAATTTTCAGGCTTTTCTAAACTCGAAATTTTACTTCATGCTTAGTCTGGGAGTGGAAAACACTCGTTTAAAGCTGCAAATTAAATTCTTTTAGTAAACCGAGCGTCAGCATATGTACAACGTATGCTTACGTATACTTAAAAGAAAAAATCCCGTTATGAAAATGTTCGGTGTTACATAAAACTCTCTGTATATTAATCGTTTATAATACCGGGCATTAGTAAAGAAATTAATTTAATTCTTCGCGAAAATGTCTCTTTCATATTGACATTTGTGTAACAAAAAACTTATACAAACAACAACTGTCTTTAACAGTTATATAAAATTTACTAAAATTCGTCCTTAAAATAACACCAGGAAAACCGATAAGGGTCGTTTTATTTTCTCTTCCTTCCTGTCCTAGATAAAAATAATCAAAATCCTTCCCAACCAATAACAAAATAAATTTATTTCGTATTCCGCTCTTGCCTTTCGTCCTTGATTCGCGTTTGTGTCTGGTTCTTTTCCTAGTGGATTTTGTTATTATTGTTATTATTATTATTTGATCCACGCGTGTGTATGGGAAGTATGGGAGTCGAAGGTTCTTTTATAATGGTACTGAGCTTACCGTGTGCTTTCAGTTTCGGCCGGGGACAGGTTTGGAAAGGACCAATTTTTTTTTTTCGAAATAAAACAAAAATAAGTGCGTGAATTTTTTTGTATAGTGTGGGAAAAGGATTTGCGGAGAATCCTTGCCCGTTTTGTACACTTTTTATTTATAATTGGGAGTAAATTTATAATACAGTAAGTAAAAAGTTTAGTTTTAATAAAATCTATCAAATTCTTATTTATAAATGTAAGTAAGTAAGTAAGTAAGTGCTTTATTAATGTTAATAACTAGGTTTACATACGTCAGATGATATTCTTGTTGAAGTTACTTGAAGTGTTAGTTATAGATATCTAAGCAGTCAAATTCCTTTATCTTCACTGTTTTATTTTATTTCTAAATGTACACTTCAGGCACGATGTGCCCTTTTTAAATAGCTTAACGTGTTTGACAATTTGTAAATAAATATGTCTATTTATTTAATAATTGTCAGATACGTTAAACTATTGAAAAAGGGCACATCGTGCCTGAAATGTACACTTCTGTGCAATAAAATGAAGCACACAAAATATGTTAAAGTTTAAAACAGACATGATGAGTTTCCTAGTTACGAAAATTGTAAATATGCCAATTTCCTTAATGTCAAAATGCTGCGTCATTTAGACAACAATTCGAATTCGAACTAAAATAACAGATGGTTTTTCTATTTTGGCTTTGTTGTATTTATTATGAGCGTTTTGTTTTTCTTCAAAAAGTCTTATTTTTGTTTTTTTTAATAAAGGTGTTATTTTCAAGTAATGGTGTTTTATCATTTATTGAAACTGCTGCTAGGCAATTAACACAACCCAAATTATACAACTAGAATATTGTAAAAATAGTTGTGAGACTTGTACCTAATTTTATTGCTCAGAAGTGTACATTTATAATTAAAATAGAACAGTAAAGATAAAGGAATTTAACTACTTACATATCTATTCTTATTTATAATTTAAAACAATTTTATTAGTGCTTTACAGTACTTTATACTTTTATTATTATTATAAAAATAAAGGATATAACTAGTATGTAAAATTAGTATTTTAATTCACTATGGTTTATTTAAAATGATATATGCACATCCCGAACGTGTATTTAATCAATAACAAACTAATGACATTTATATATATATAAACATCTTTATTGTGCACTAAAAAATTACAGTTTGTTTATTTTTACACTATATTTTATTTTACTTTTATTATTTTACCTAATTACTTTAATAACATTTTAAAATGATTTAGGAAGACACACACATGTATTTAATAATTTATTATTATTTGTAACTTATAATTTAAATTTATGCTGAGAACATTCAAAATAGTCTTTAGCATTCAGAATTTATATTTTTTATTATCTCATGACTCAATATTTATTACTTAACATCTATCTTTATTTGTTTTTAATCTAAAATTAAAATGCAGATCAATAGTTTGAAAATTACTTCACGACAGTCTTTATACACTCAAGATTCTAATTGTGCTTTTAATATTTAGTTTTAGCATAATACACTTCACGGCAGTCTTTCTACACTTAAGATTCTAATTGTGCTCTCAATATTTTAGTTTCTTAAATAAGGGTTATTATAAAAATTCTAGTTTTTCTATAGACATGAAAACATTCTATAATAAGAGGAAATGTGGAAAAAATGCGTGTCGTCAAGGTGTGTTCGTTCGTGAAGGATAGCAAATCGATAATTGTTTAAATAGTTGATGGCTGTATGTAAATTGTTGTTATTTTAACGCTCAACTAGTTGCGAAGATTCAATCGTTAATTAGTATCGGTAAATAATAAATAATTCGAGATTTATACAATGGAGTGATTGGATAATCGATAAAAATACATTTGTTACTTAAGATTGAATCAATCCTTCAGAAAAAATATAACGTGAAAACATAATTTGAAGAGTTTTTAATGTAAAATGTTTTGTAGAATTAAATTGTTTCTTTTGACTTATCCAATATTCCTTGTTTTTTATGAATTATTAAAGATTATTATTATATGTTGATATTAATTTGGCATTTAATTAACAATACATTATGTGCAAAGATTAGTTACTAATTGTGAACACCAAAATAACAATTAATTAACTGAAATAAGTAGAGTTTAAAGAAAGTGTTAACTGCTTAATTTACACGAAGAATTAATCTGCTACAAAAATACAATGTGCAAATAATTAGTTAATAAATTTAGTGTTTGAATCACAATAAAATTATCATATAATTTAATTAACCACAAATTTAATTTATTTATGTATTTAGTCAACGGAATCCATTTAAATATTACACTAAATTGTACAACTAAAAATATAAAATTACACATTAAAGCATAATTAAAACTCTAAATATAAAAAACAGTTAAAATTACCACAAATGCATGATTACAGTTAATAATAATAATAATAATCATAATAATAATCATAATAATAGCACTTTATTCCATAAATCAATATCGTATGTATAATAATAAAAAACCTACAGAGTGCCATGATTT
This sequence comes from Philonthus cognatus, assembly GCA_932526585.2. Lineage (NCBI taxonomy): Eukaryota > Metazoa > Arthropoda > Insecta > Coleoptera > Staphylinidae > Philonthus > Philonthus cognatus. Next base: position 140,605,656 of record OW052242.1, read on the forward strand.
TATCTTTTTTTAAATTTAGGATGGCTACACGCTTTAGGAATTAACATATAAAACTTCCCAACCTACAATATTTTCCATGGCACTCTAGAGGTTTTATTTTATTGAACATACGAGGTATATATATATATATATATATATATATATATATATATATATATATTTTGACAGAATGTATAGGGATTTTAGTTATTTGAAGAGATAGAGAGTCGGTTAAATTGAGGCAAAGTTGCGTATTTTAGAGCCTATAAATAATCTGTAAACAATTTTAAAATATCTTTTTCTGTTTTCGAGATATCAACAAAAAACTGTTTTTTTTAAAAATCGGTTTTATTTTTTTATTAAAAAACTACTGAATCTAGACATTTAGAACTTTAACAATATACAGGCACTTTTAATGAGGAATCTAGTAGCATATTTATTTTTAAGATAACTATAACATTTACCCGGGAACCATAGCCAGCTTTTGTTTTTCTTATGGGTGCCATTTTGGATTTTCATATTCTTTGAAAGAATATTTTATTCTGAACTCGGTAATGTATCACACTCATAATTTATTTTATATTTGATATTTATAATTATAATATTTTCTTTTTTTCAAAGAGTGCCTTGGAAACAATGTGGTCAAATTTATTATTCAATAAAATATTGACAGTAGTCAATGATTGATAGCACTCAAAATTAATTAATAACTGTCAATCTTCTGTAATAATAATAATATGTATCGATTATCACACAAAACATAAAGTAAAAAAATGGTGATGGAGCAAGATATGATGACTTTAATAATTTAGAATAAATTTACTTTGTGCAACTTTTCCATACTGTTAAAGTTGCACAAAGTAAATTTATTCTACTTTTATTATTATTATTCCAAAACTATTTACAAAAAACATTAAAAGTGCGATTCTTTTCGCAATCTACAACAAGTTAGTCTTACAAAGACTATATCAAACACTCATTGAAACAACTACTTCCCGGGCTAATACCCCGACGGACATTGAATTATACAAGTGTTTGCTGTTACATACAGTAACCTACTGCAAATGTAACAATTTGGGTCAAATTATTCAGGCCATCTATAGACGCGTTTCGAGATTTATCTCTCCTCAGTATAGCTTTGCCATTCCCTCTAAACAATTTGACACGTTAGACTGGCGGTCACGTTACCGTTCAAACATTAGTATAAATGAAATTGCCAATTCTTGGTTGCAGAATACGCCAGTCTAACGTGTCAAATTGTTTAGAGGGAATGGCAAAGCTATACTGAGGAGAGATAAATCTCGAAACGCGTCTATAGATGGCCTGAATAATTTGACCCAAATTGTTACATTTGCAGTAGGTTACTGTATGTAACAGCAAACACTTGTTGTATAATTCAATGTCCGTCGGGGTATTAGCCCGGGAAGTAGTTGTTTCAATGAGTGTTTGATATAGTCTTTGTAAGACTAACTTGTCGTAGATTGCGAAAAGAATCGCACTTTTAATGTTTGAAGTATTCTGCAACCAAGAATTGGCAATTTCATTTATACTATTTACAAAAAAGTAATTCCTGCATTTTCGCTGCATCCCAATAAATATTAATTACCATTACATCTAAGCGTTATATATTTTTAACTGTACTGTAAATCAGTGGTTTATACGCGTGGCGCATGAAGTAAAATTTCGAGTTTAGAAAAGCCCTGTGAAAATTTGTCTCGGGTCGCTGCGCGACCCTCGACAAATTTTCTACGCGGGGCTTTTCTAAACTCGAAATATTACTTCATGCTTGGTCTGGGAGTGGAAGACACTCGTTACTTTAAAAAAATTCACAACTGTTAATAGTATATTACGTAACGAGAGTGGTATGCAGCATATTTAATGTGTTTGTAACATCACTTTTAATGTGTTTGTAACGTCACTTTTAATGTGTTTGTAACGTCACTTTTAATGTGTCTGTAACGTCACTTTTAACCTGTTTTTTGTATTTTATATTGACCTGTGTAAATCATCGAGCCATTTTCGTACATTTTTGTAAGAAGTGAAGCGCTGCTCAGCAAGTGCGTGTATTATCGATGCAAATAAGTAAGCCGCATGCGGAAGTATTTCATCGCCAGTAACAATTCGATAATCAAATGATTTTATTTTCTACCTGCTGAGCAGTATTTCGTAGGTGGTTATTCGATTTTCCTGCTGTCATTCATATGAAACCCATCTTCCTACCTTCTGGATATTTCTTATGGCTTTTAAACGTATGGAGACGGCTTCTCGTGTCACATTTGATTTGATTTGATTATTACATATGAGCGGGCATATTGCGCACGAGCCGCGCAGCGGCGAGTGCACTATTCCGCGAGTAAGTAATTGCCATACCACTCGAGAAACGTACGATACTTTACCTACGCCCTAACAAAATAAACAATGAGCATGAAAGAACAACTTATTTATTGTAATAATTTTTAATAGTGGACAATGGTGAAAACTAAATTACTACTTGATCAATATTCAAGGAATAAAGCTGTACATTTTCCGACATTCGTTGCTTTTTAAAAGAGTTCAATTTGAAGCTTTAAACGAGTGTTTTCCACTCCCAGACTAAGCATGAAGTAAAATTTCGAGTTTAGAAAAGCCCCGTGAAAATTTGTCGAGGGTCGCGCAGCGACCCGAGACAAATTTTCTGGGCTTTTCTAAACTCGAAATTTTACTTCATGCACAACGCGTATAAAACACTGATTTTAAGTGAGGTTCAAAAATACATAAAGTTCACAATGTTTTAGTGTTTTATACGCGTGGCGCATGAAGTAAAATTTCGAGTTTTACTTCATGCGCCACGCGTATAAAACACTAATTTCAAGTGAGGTTCAAATATACATAAAGTTCACAATATTTTAGTGTTTTATACGCGTGGCGCATGAAGTAAAATTTCGAGTTTAGAAAAGCCCCGTGAAAATTTGTCTCGGGTCGCTGCGCGACCCTCGACAAATTTTCTACGCGGGGCTTTTCTAAACTCGAAATTTTACTTCATGCTTAGTCTGGGAGTGGAAGACACCCGTTTAAAGCTTCAAATTGAACTCTTTTAAAAAACAACGAATGTCGGATTAAACCTAATAAATTATATGTTTAATTAAATTCAATTATCTTTATTTTATTCACTATTATCCATGAAACGGTAAATTTAACAATAAATGTATAACTTTTAAAAATTCAATATTTTGTTTACTACTATGTGTTTATGTGTATTGTTTACAAACAATTACACGCATGTTACACTCCTAATTTTCGATTCAAGGGAATTATTTTGCTATTTATTATTTATTTATTTTATAAGCACGCAATGGGAAAACGCTGGAATTTGCACCATAATTATGCGAGTATGCGCGTCCTTAGAGAATTGGATGTGGAAATAAAAAACAGATAAATGATAAATAAAGTGTTCTTGAGGTGTTGCAATTGGACTAGTTTGCCTCTCTGTTTGAATTTTAAATTGATGTCCAATTTTGTATAATGTATAATGTATAAACATTTCTGTCTTTTCGTTTTTTACTTTCTTTTTTTTATGTAATTTATGTGCGAGAACAACAAGATGTACTTGTACGTCCATTTGTGGTTAATGTAAAAGTGAAAAAGTAGTAATTTGTGAATAATATACACTGATTATTCAATAATTGCTATTTATTAAATAGTTTTGTAGTGATTTATTGGTTTAAAATCAGCATAAATTAGCACACGCAATTAAAACACAGTTATATTACTTTGTGATTAATATTCATTCTTTTATTCTGTCCTTCCGTTGTTAGGTTGTTTGTTCGTTTGTTTCTTTTCTTTTTTCTTTTTTATCCTTATTTACTTCTTTTTTATTTCTTCTTTTCTTACTTTCTTTATTTGCCATTTTGAAATTTTTTTCTAAATTGATCTACATTATATAGATACTAAATATCAGAGCTGGGACGAATCCTCGTAAAAAGGATTCGAATCACGAATCCGAATCATCTAATATGATTCGAATCACGAATACTCGAATAAAGGATTCGTAAGAGATAAATATGATTCGAATCAAAGAATCCTGCTTTTTCGAATCACGAATACAAATCCTTTAAGAATAAATTTGATTTTATAATTTTTTTGCAACTATTAACATATAATAATAATAATAATAATAATAATAATAATAATAATAATACACACACAATTGGAAATGCCCAGGACCAGACCATATACACAACTTCTGGTACAAAGAATTATGTTCAATGCATGATCATTTGTGCAGACAAATAAATGATATAATAGAAACCCCAGATCTATTTGCACAATTTCTTACCGAAGGGAGGACTTTTATAAAACCAAAAAATGATGATACCTCCAATCCAGCTAACTACCGACCGATTACATGCCTCCCAACCCTATACAAAATTATAACATCAGTCATATGTAATAAAATAGAACAACACCTAATAAGCAATAACATCCTTACTGAAGAACAAAAGGGATGTAGGAAGAATAGCCAAGGCTGCAAAGAACAGTTGATAATTGATAGCATCATTATGAAACAGACGGACAAACAACAGCGAAACATAAGAGTATGCTACATCGACTATAAAAAGGCATTCGATTCTGTACCCCATTCTTGGCTGCACAAAACACTAGAAATCTATAAAATCCACCCGACCCTCCGAAAGTTCTTGAAAGCAATCGGGACAAGATGGCGAACAACAATACACCTAACAACAGAGAAAGAACAAATACAAACAGACTGCATCCAAATCAATAGAGGAATCTTCCAGGGTGATTCATTGAGCGCGCTATGGTTTTGTATATGTCTAAACCCCCTCTCCAATGCCCTAAATGACACAAGATATGGATTCCAAATCAAAAACCGAAAAACAACAAATCATACTATCAACCATCTATTCTATATGGATCATATCAAATTATACGGACCAACAGAAACACAAATGAAAGGCTTACTAACACTAGTAGAAGACATAACAACAGACATAAACATGGATTTTGGAATGGATAAATGCAGAACCCTATGTATGGACAGAGGAAAATGGAAGGACACTACCACACCTCACACACTCAACAAACACTCATTAATGAACCTACAGAAGAACGAAACATACAAATACTTAGGATTCGAACAAAATACAAGACTGGATCACGCAACAATCAAAGAACATCTAAAAGAACAATATAAAAAGAGGCTATCATTAATACTAAAAACTAAACTAAATGCTAGAAAGATATTTAAAGCCATAAATACATACGCGATACCTCTACTAACATATTCATTCGGTATAATCCATTGGTCAGCAACAGATTTGGAAAACTTAAATATACTTACTAGAACTCAGCTTACAAAACACAGAGCACACCATCCACATGCCTGCAATGACAGATTAAATATACCCAGAAAAGAAGGGGGAAGAGGGCTAATAAATATCCACACACTGCACGATAAACAAATCAAAACTCTTAAAGAATATTTTTACAATAAAACAACATCGCTGCATTCGGCAATAGTACAATCAGACAATAACTACACACCACTGAATCTTTCATCACAGGAGGTACCAGAACAGGCACAAACACAACAACAAATCGTACGCCTGGCTACAAAGAGGACAACTGTACCCTGAATCTGAAGGTTTCCTACTAGCCATCCAGGATCAAGTGATAGCCACAAAAAACTATCAAAAATACATAATTAAAAACCCATCCATAACTAATGATTCCTGCAGAAAATGCCAGCTACAACCAGAAACAATTGACCATATTATAGGAGGGTGCAAAATGTTGGCAGGAACAGAATATACCGACCGCCATAACACTGCAGTGAAAATTATTCACCAAGCTATAGCTCTAAAATACAACCTCATTAAAGAGCAAGTACCATACTACAACTATGTGCCGACCACTGTAATAGACAATGACAAATACAAATTGTACTATGGCATAACCATACACACTGATAAGACCATCGTATGCAATGGACCGGACATCACATTCCAAGATAAAACAAACAAAACGACATATATTATAGATATTGCTATACCGGTAGACAACAACACTACCAAAAAATACACGGAGAAAATCGAAAAATATACAGCGCTAGCCATTGAGATAGAAAGAATATGGAAACAAGATCGTACACATATACTACCATTTATTATATCCACCACCGGTATTACTCATAAAGAATTTAAACCAAATCTGAAAAGACTACATATAGAGCCATTTATGCATACCAACATCCAAAAGGCAATTATTTTAAAAACCTGCAGTATTACACGAAAATTCCTACGATAGAGCACTTGCGAGACTTGGTATAACCCGTCAGCAAGGAAGACCCCGGCTGATTAATCGCCGAGAAAACAAGAAATAGAATAATAATAATAATAATAATAGTTTATTCGTGCTTTAAACAAACGTTTTACACAGGTCAGACAAAAATAGACAGATGTTATCAGTGCGAAAAAAAAGAACATTGTAAAATTACAAGAGTAAACATATATGATTAAAATATAACACAAATAAGTATAAATGAAATTGCCAATTCTTGGTTGCAGAAAACTTCAAACATTAAAAGTGCGATTCTTTTCGCAATCTACAACAAGTTAGTCTTACAAAGACTATATCAAACACTCATTGAAACAACTACTTCCCGGGCTAATACCCCGACGGACATTGAATTATACAACAAGTGTTTGCTGTTACATACAGTAACCTACTGCAAATGTAACAATTTGGGTCAAATTATTCAGGCCATCTATAGACGCGTTTCGAGATTTATCTCTCATCAGTATAGCTTTGTCATTCCCTCTAAACGGGGTATTAGCCCGGGAAGTAGTTGTTTCAATGAGTGTTTGATATAGCCTTTGTAAGACTAACTTGTTGTAGATTGCGAAAAGAATCGCACTTTTAATGTTTGAAGTTTTCTGCAACCAAGAATTGGCAATTTCATTTATACTTATGTTTGAGCGGTAACGTGACCGCCAGTCTAAGGTGTCAAATTGTTTAGAGGGAATGACAAAGCTATACTGATGAGAGATAAATCTCGAAACGCGTCTATAGATGGCCTGAATAATTTGACCCAAATTGTTACATTTGCAGTAGGTTACTGCAAACACTTGTTGTATAATTTAATGTCCGTCGGGGTATTAGCCCGGGAAGTAGTTGTTTCAATGAGTGTTTGATATAGTCTTTGTAAGACTAACTTGTTGTAGATAACACAAATAGTATATTATATAACACAAGTATATTAAAATATAATAAATTAGAGGACAGCTCACTTTAAAATTACAAAAGTAAACATATATAATTAAAACCTCTTCCTGCAATACTAATAAATATATAATTTAAACTAATAATAGTGATACTTCTATCACTACTACTAGCAATAAAACACAATTAGCAATCGAACTTATAAAAGTTAGAATGTATGGCCTAGAAAATCATCCACGGAATAAAATGCGTTTTCTAGTAATATTATCTTGATCCTTGATTTAAATAACTTTTTATCAAGGGTCCGATAACTATTGGGTAAAACATTGAATAACTTTAAGCCATAGTAGTTCATACCATTTCTCGATCTCTGAAGTCTTAAATTCGGTACGTATAAGTTGTTTTGCGTTCTAGTTTGATAATTGTGATTGCGGGATTGCAGTATATGATTGTCGTAGCAAGACTTGACAGATAACAAACAATGCAATATGTATAAACTAGGAAATGTTAATATTTTGAGTTTAATAAAGGCATCTTTACAATCTTCTCGAAACCCCAAGTTGCATATGATTCTAACGGCCTTGCGCTGGAGTCCAAACATTCGGTGTCTTATTACAGAATGACCCCAGGCAACTATGCTATATGTCAGGTGGGACTGAAATAGCGCAAAATAGGCAGTTTTCAGCATATCAGGGGTAATATTATTCCTTAAACCTCTTAAGATATAGATGCTTTTATTTAACTTCGCTGCCAGTTCATCGCCATGTCGATCCCATAGAAGCAGGTTATCAATATAAACACCTAGGAATTTAACAGCTGTGTTAAAATTTGTTAGATAGTGATTATTTAACGTATAGATTGATGTTTCAGTTTTGGTAATATTAAGACTCAATCTATTTGCAGTAAACCACTCTGTAGCTATATAAATATAGTTACCAGTTGTTTTAACAAAACTATTCAAAATCTAATTATTCATTATTAACACTGGACATCGTTGATAACAGACTAAATATCTGATTCCTTGTTACTGTGATTAAAGATGCATTTGTGTTTCTAAACTTCACTTCAAATCAGTGTTTTGTCCGCTTGGCGCATGAAGTAAAATTTCGAGTTTAGAAAAGCCCGAAAATTTGTCTCGGGTCGCTGCGCGACCCTCGACAAATTTTCATGGGGCTTTTCTAAACTCGAAATTTTACTTCATGCTTAGTCTGGGAGTGGAAAACACTCGATGGAAGTTTCAAATTAAGCTGTTTTGAAAAACAACGGAGGTCGCAAAATTTACAGCTAATGCATATGTCTACCTAGAAGAAAATGTTCACGTTGTTTCTTTTTAAAGAGTTCAATTTGAAGCTATAAACTAGTGTTTTCCACTCCCAGGCTAAGCATGAAGTAAAATTTCGAGTTTAGAAAAGCCCAGAAAATTTGTCTCGGGTCGCGCAGCGACCCGAGACAAATTTTCTGGGCTTTTCTAAACTCGAAATTTTACTTCATGCGCCACGCGTATAAAACAGTGATTTAACTAGAAATTTAAAAACACACAAAAGACATTTTTCATGTTAATCCTCACAATTAATTCGAATTATTTTCGACGATTCAAATCCTTTTGTAAGTATTCGAATCCTTTTATAAATATTCGAATCCTTTTATAAGGATTCGAATCACCCACATTTGGATTCGAATACGAATCCTTTTAAGAAAATATAACGAATCCGGATCACGAATCCAGTTGAACTAAAGTATTCGAATGGCTCTTTTGAATCCTCTGAAAGGATTTGAATCCGGCATTCGAATCCTGAATGATTCGAATCCTGCCCAGCTCTGTTAAATATAAATTCTAAAGGGTGATTCATTTTGGATTTCCACATTAAAAATAATAAAAAAAAAACACGTAGAAGTTGAAAAATATAAAACAAATTATTTGCCCTTTAAGGTTAGTTCATTACAATTATGTGTGAAAGATGATATCATGTAAATGACCGCCGCGGCTCATATGACATGACGTAATTCGTTTGTTAAAATTTTCGACTACTCTGCGACACAAATCAGGTTCTATGCCGGCTATTTCGCGTCTGATCTCCTGTTTCAGCTCTGCAATGGTGTTCGGTTTATTCTTGTATACTCTGCTCTTCAGATACCCCCAAAGGAAAAAATCTGCGGGAGTTAAATCACACAATCAATTGAAGTCACCGTTACGTGAAATAATGCGACCGGGAAACTTGCCGCGCAGTAATTGTATCGTTTCTCCTGCTGTGTGGCAGGTGGCACCGTCCTGTTGAAACCATAAATCTTCGATATCCATATCTTCCAACTGCTCCCAAAGAAAATCTGTTATCATGTTCCGATAACGAACGCCATTAACCGTAACAGAGTTCTCCGCATGATCCTCGAAAAAAAAATGGGCCAATTACGCCTCCCGACCAAAAGGCACACCAAACAGTGACCTTTTGAGGATGCATTTTCGTTTCAACAATCTCTCTTGGATTTTTCAATCCCCAAATACGACAATTGTGCTTATTTAAGAAGCCATCAACGTGGAAATGTGCCTCGTCGCTAAAGATAATTTTCATTGAAAAATTTACCCCTTGTTCTCTTATCCATTCGGCAAACACACGGCGCTGTTGATGGTCTCGAGGCTTCAATTCCTGTGTTATTTGGAGTTTGTACGGGTGTAACTTCAAATCTTTTGTTAAAATTCGCTGTGTAGTGGAATACGTAAGGCCCACTTGCTGCGATCGATGACGAATCGATGTGCTTGGATTTTCGGCCACGCTTTCGCGAACAATGGCAATATTTTGTTCCGAACGACCTCTACGAGCACGCTGAGGGGTTTTGATGTTAGCTACGGATCCAGTTTGTTCGAATTTTTGGACCACATTCCAAATTGTCCTCTCACAAGGTCGATTTTGCGCACCACAAACTTCACGCAAAGCACGAAATGCACTTTTCCTCGATCGGCCATTTTCATAATATGCTTGGATAATTTTAACACGTTGTTCTTGCGTATATTGCTCCATGACTACTTTTGTTTAACTTTTTAGGTTAGAAAACACACGCTGTCCTTGACAAATACAGTGTCAAAAATATTTTAGATTGTAATGTCCCGGCGCATCCACCATAATTCAAAGCATACATTTTCTTTTATATTGATATAACATATCGTTTTTTTAAAATACACATTAAATAAGGGAATGAAGTATTACTAGTTCTAATAAAATTTTGTGTTTCTAAACTCTCTATAAATAATAAATATAAGGGAGAAACGCAATAAAATGTATCATACAACATATTGCGCTTCTTAATATTTGCAGAAAATTGTGATCGTCTTTGTTCCACGAATTTCCCTTTCGCTTTAATAGAATTTCCCGAATGTTCCCCCTCGTGCGGGACGTTTCCCAGAAATTGCAAGGCCTGGCCGAATCGATGCCGAGGGAATTTCAAGAAATGCGAGAGATTTCAATTTCAGTTTACCAGAAAATTAATTGCGACTCATCAATTGTTAAAAATTGGAAATAATTCCAGCAGTAAAGTAAATAATTATTGGAAATAATAAAATGCTATTATTTTTAAGGATGAAAAATAAATATCAATGAATAATTAATACAATCAATACATTGTATTGTCAGGGTGTCTCACTGTAAGTAAATAATTATTGGAAATAATAAAATGCTATTATTTTACTCTTATATTTAAGGATGAAAAATAAATATCAATGAATAATTAATACATTCAATATGTAAAGTTAATTATTTAGTATTTTCAATATTTAGCACTTATTTAATATTAAGTAGGTTCTTTTATTCTGGGCGGGGTTAAAATAACTTGATGTTTTTATATAACGAATATCAATTCTATTTTCTTAACTGAGAAACTTGTGAATATTACAATATAATATATTTAGAAACTTTAACTAGCTTGCTTAACGAAGTTTATTGAATTTAATCGGAGTAAGTAATATTTTTACTATCTTGCGTTCGGGAGTCAAATCAGAAGTGCCCGAAATAAAATCTAATAGTAATGAATAATGGTTCTTCGTTAAGCAAACAATGCGTAAGAAGGAGCACGCATAAGGCGGGGTGAACTTTATCATCTTTAGCGGAATTTTTCCATTAAGTACAAATTCTAATTAACTATTTATTCTTCCCAGGCTTATCTGTGCTCTAGCATTAGCAAATGCATTCTGATAATAAAATTTAGCAATGAATAATATTTAAGTAAAAATAAACAACAAACATCAATACGTGAAACAAACATAAATAACTTTAAATATGATTATCAAAAATGCACGATACTAAAGTATTAAATTATATAAATGAAATAAATATACAGATGGGTACATTACAAATACATTGTATTGTCAGGGTGTCTCACTGAAGCATCAAAATAACTTTTGGGCCTTAAATATTTAAGATAGAAAAATATGATTAATGTGAAAGTTGTAGATAATTATCGACTCTATAATCTATTTTTATCTATACAGGGTGCCCCAGAACCAGTGGCGTATTTAGGAATTTAGGCTAGGGGGGGGGGCTATTATTTATATAGTAATATATCTTTTATTTTAGTGAGTATGTATATATTAACGTAATATGTAGCCAAAATTTTACAATAATATTTTAACACGGCTATTCTTTTGCCTCGCTAGATTATCTAAAAGTCTCTGTAAATCGTTCTATGCTATCGCTGAACATTCAAGACTGCCAATCCATTAAGACGATTCTAAAACAAATGTTACACATATTCATAGCATAATTCATACATCTGTTATGTATATTATCTACATTTCTGTTAAGTATGTATATTATTTTAAATAATTATTATATTATTTTTGAAGTTAATAGAGGGGGCTAGGCCTTGCCCCCCCCCTCCCCCTCTAGAAATACACCACTGCCCACAACAGAGAGCCAACGAACTTATGTTTTTTTAAATGGAACACTAGGTGTATTTTGATATTTTTATGCGTAGTTTTTAATATTAATTAAACAGACAATAACTTTGTTTCACTAAATTTAACCGTTTTTGAGTTATTCTGGTTTTTAGGGCAAAAACAAGCAATGTTTAAAGTCACAGAAAAATAATAAGATGATAAAATTTGAAATAAAAACACTTGGTTTGTTTCACTAACGTTTTACTTATTATTCCGACTAGTTTCGGCTTCTAGCCATTATCAAGGAATGTACAGAGAATACTTTTTTACACGATATTTATATACAAAATCAGGTAATAAGGGCGTTCATTATTGGGGAGATCCATAGCTCATCATTGTCATTGACCACATGTTTTCCCGATTTTATTGCTTTATTTATCTCCAAGCCTTCTCTGAAATTCAGTATACGACCCTTATTGCCTGTATACAATATTTTAAAATTATTGCTGTTGTGTAGATGACCGGCTGTGATGCAGTGTTTGGACATACCCGTTTTTAACAACATCATTTATACACAGGCAGATGGTTTACCAATGGAGGGGTGATCTCCTCTTTTATCTGAAATTTTCTTAGCAGATTTCGAAACAACTTTGTTCAGGAAACAGGAGACAATGACATTTTTTGCATTTGGACAGGCACCGTTAGACAACTAGATATATTTACAACATTTTTAAATTCAATTCAGCCTAAAATACAATTCACATTTGAACTGGAAACAAACAATAGCCTAAACTTTTTAGACCTCACAATAACTAAATCAAAATAATCAAATAATAATTTTCTGTAAAATTAAAAAATACTTTGAGAAACAACAAATTTGACATCATTCTAACAAACCCCATTAATTTAAGTAAATTATTAGTGAATAATAAGTTCAAAAACATAAAAAAGATGTTCTAAATAAAAAACAATCAACGGGTATGTCCAAACACTTCATCACAGCCGGTCATCTATACAACAGCAATAATTTTAAAATATTGTATACAGGCAATAAGGGTCGTATACTGAATTTCAGAGAGGGCTTGGAGATAAATAAAGCAATAAAATCGAGAAAACATGTGGTCAATGACAATGATGAGCTATGGATCTCCCCAATAATGAACGCCCTTATTACCTGATTTTGTATATAAATATCGTGTAAAAAAGTATTCTCTGTACATTCCTTGATAATGGCTAGAAGCCGAAACTAGTCGGAATAATAAGTAAAACGTTAGTGAAACCAAGTGTTTTTATTTCAAATTTTATTTTAATCATGTTTCACCAAGTGATTAATGAGAACATTGTGAAAGATATAATACGATGATATTTTAAAATTATTATTATTACATTCTTATTGAAAACCATAATATTCCTTTAATTATGTATGAACGTATGTAAACAATTTGACCTTAACTTAAGCGAATGGATTTCATTTATTTTTTTCTCTGCATCTTAACTTGTCGCGTGTAAATGGTGAATGTCATATACATATGCAAGATTTTTAAAATAATCCATCAAAAAGTTCGGAATTTAACGAACGCGGAAGTTTAAGCGAAAAACACGACCTTGACTTCCGTCACACAAAGAAACACATCAATTTTTTGCAACCAAATCGGTTTTTGTCGTTGAAATTATGGTAAATCATGCATGAGCTATTGAACAAAAAGTAGTTTGTTAGAAAATAAATTAATCATTCGTAGAATTAGTTTTAATTAGGGTAATTTTATGTTGATTGTAAAATGTTCAGGAAAAAAATATATTTTAAGTAATGTGGAAATTATATTAGTAAAAAAAACTATTTGGTTTGAAAATCAATAAGCTTTGGAATCAATTTCAGAGCACGTTGCGATATTTATATTTTTCTTTAAGATGATAAAGTTTGTTTATTTTTAAATAGAAACATATTTAGAAATAATATCTTAAACAAACTGTTAACGGTGGAGGCTTCTACTTCGTTATACATCATAATTCACAAATGAAACACGATTTTAACTTTGTTTGTATAACTGAGACTTTATTAAGTGAGTATAGTTTCGACAACTTTAACTTGTTATTTTCAAACTTTTGATTGTTGACTCATCTAACACTTGGTGAAATATCTTTACACTTTTTATATAAAGTTGATAGAATAAAACACTTGGTTTTTGTTTCACAAAAATTGAACAAATTGAATTTGTGAAACAAAAACCAAGTGTTTTATTCTATCAACCTTATATAAAAAGTGTTATTTTCAAACTCACAGTGTTTGAGTTTGAAAATGATAAGTTAAAGTTGTCGAAACTATAGTCACTTAATAAAGTCTCAGTTATACAAACAAAATTAAAATCGCGTTTTATTTGTGAATATCTTAAATAGTTTTTCTATAATATTAAGATAGAATGAAAATTATGTTGATTGAAAAATCGTGACTTATTAATAAACAAATAATCCTGAAAAAAATGGGCTTCTGGTTACAGTTCTAAAAAAAATCTATTTGAACAGTTTTACAATCGTTCGTTTTGTGAATTTCAATATAATTTCTGCAAACCTTAACCTAGGTCAATAAAAAACTGACTGCCTGCGTCAGGATCAGGACGATTCCGTCAATGGACTGGTTATAACAAACGGCAGGGCAATTTCGATGACGAGTTCAATATCTAGTTGTCACAACCAGAAAACCGTCAATTACACAAACGACAACATAAATTGCCGTTTAATTGCACAAGCTCGACATCCTTGTTTGGACGAGAAAAATACTACACAGTAATTGTGTAATTAATATCTTAACTCGATTAATTGCCCAAATTATTACGTCTGCGTTACAAAACGTTTGTTTTTTTTTTACTTGCTGGATTGTTTGACCTTATAAATTATAAACGAGCACAATGTAATAATACAAAATAAAAATTAAACATTTCAAACCATCGTTACTTCGAAATTATTTAAATATTTTGAGTTGAACAATCCCACTGAGCAAAAAACAAACAATAACGTTATATCAACATTGTAGCAACATTATACGTTGTTTTAATGTTGATAAAACATTACTTAATTGTGTTTGCTTAGTAGGATTTATTTAAAATTTAATAAGTTTTTAGGGATTCGCTATTTAAACGTTTGTCTTTATTTCTTACTTTTGTAACCTTATAAATTCTGCATGTGAGAGGTAAACTAAACCAAGTCACACGCTTTTAAAAATACGTTTTTAATACTGTTGGAATTGGGATTTTTCACTTTATCGAGAGGTAAATCGCGCTATCAAAAATGTGACTTAGTGTAGTTGACCTCTCACATAAAGAATTATAAATGATGTAATAAATTATTACTAATAATACTAAATAAAAATTAAGCATTTCTGAATTTCGTCATATAATACTAACTTCTAAATTAGTTAAATATTTAAAGCTGTACAATTTACTTGAAGTTTATTAAATTTTTGGTTTTTGTAAATCTTAACGAGACAAAACATTTGTAGAAAGCTTAAATAGTTAAGATTTTCAAGAAATACAACGCATTTTATTTTTGACAAATTTTCTTCTTCATTAATCAATCCGTGCCACTATTGGCCATCAGGTTACAAACGCAATTGATCGCGTATTTTACGCATATTGAGTAATCATGTTCCAATTTGAATTTGTTTGTTGTAGCAATATTCTTCTATAATGTGTATCATGATAAATTATTATCTTTGCATGACTCTTGCTCTATAGGCCCTGATGGCATTCCAGCCTACTTTCTTAAAAGATGTGTTTATTCCTTGTGTCAGCTTATTTATCTTATATTTAAATCATCTTTAGAGGGTGGCGTGTTCCCATATATTTGGAAAAAAAGCTATATTATTCCTTTATACAAAAGTGGCAACAGTGAGAATATCAGAAATTATCGTGGAATTTGCAACCAATCAGTAATTCCTAAAATATTCGACAAATTAGTATCTGAACAACTTATTTGGCATTGCAAACAAATTATATGCCCAGAACAACACGGTTTTTGTAAGAGTAAATCAACTGTTACTAATTTACTAACATTCCAATCATTCCTTTTAAACGCTTTTGAAAATAATAAACAAATCGACGCCATTTACACAGATTTTTCAAAAGCTTTCGACCGTGTACCGCATGCAATTTTGTTGAGTAAATTGGGGAATTATGGCTTTGGAACTGCAGTTTTAAATTGGCTTTCGAGCTTTCTGACGGAACGAACACAATTTGTTAAAATAAAAAACTTTATATCACGTACAATAAAAGTATCATCTGGTGTCCCTCAGGGATCGCACTGCGGACCAATCCTATTTTTGTTGTTCATTAATGATATAGGTAGTTATATCAAAAATAGTAAGTTCTTGTTTTTTGCTGATGATTTTAAACTTTTTCGAACTGTTTCTTCAATTGACGATACATATTTTCTGCAACAAGATATTAATCACTTAAGTGAATGGTGTGCAGACAACGATCTTTCATTAAACTATAGCAAATGTTCAGTCATGTCATTTTGCAGAAGTAAGAACCCTATACTACAAAATTATATCCTAAATAACTGTATTCTATCTCGTGTTGGTTCCGTTAGAGATCTTGGAGTGATTTTTGATACGAAGCTCACATTTATGAATCACATAAACCATATTACAAATTTAGCTCTACAATCACTTGGATTTATAAAACGTTTTGGCTACAAATTTTCTATTAACACTAAACGAACATTGTATTTGTCATTAGTAAGATCTAAACTAGAATATGCGTCGAATATTTGGTCGCCATATTATAAAAATTCTGTAAACAGCATTGAAAGAGTACAAAATAATTTTTTATTAAATATTTCATTCACTCTGGGCATATCTCGCGTTAATTACAGCAGATCACAAATGTTAGCACTTTTAAATTTAAAATCACTCCATGAAAGAAGGATTTATTTGGATTTATGTCTCTTATACAAAATAGTAAATGGTTTATGCGATTGTGTTGAGCTTCTTAACATGATTAATTTTAGTATCCCTACCAATACTAGATCCAAACTAACTTTTAGAATTAAAATGTTTAAATCAAATTATGGGAACAATGAACCACTTTCTAGAATGTGTCGATATTGAAACAAAATATGTGATAGTAGAAACATTTGTATCTTTGGTAACACATTTAATAAATTCAAAAAATTATTATTAAATACTGATGTATACGTCTGTTTATAATGTTATTTATTCTTATTATTTTTTTTAGACTTAGATTCATATGAATGTATTGTTATGTTTATCTTTTTTGTTCACTGCCTACACTTGTATCTATTTTCTATTTGTTTTTTATATCATTAAGTATCATGAATTAAATTTATATTGTATTATTGTAAAATGGTGATAAGCCGTCAATAAAGTAAATTAAATTAAATTAAATTTACTGAATAACCATGTATTATTATTTTGATATAAAGAAAACACTTAACTTTTTTATACTACTTTTGTTTTCTCTGACTAGTTTGAATTATACTAGTCAGAAAAGTAAAATCAAAGTAGTATAAAAGAGTTAAGTTATTTCCTTATATCAAAATTGAAAATCTACTACAGAGTGAACGCCTGCGATATTCAAAAAGTATGCTATTATTAATTATTACTTAAACAATTTGTCCAAAATTTTGTTTAAACTAATTATCAGTTCAAGAACTATTACTACTGTGAATCCTTCCATCGGGCCCAAAGTCGTGTATGTGTTTATTCCTAAATAGTCGTGAAGGCCCTCACTGATGGAATCTCCTTTTAATCCCTAGTGTACCACGTCTTAGGCCTAGTTTCACCAAAAACGTTGAACTTGAGTTCAAAATGACAGTTCCTATTGTTCTAATGTCACTTTGAACTGAAGTTCAGAAGTGAACCAGTTCAACTTGTTTAGTGCAACTGGCCCTTCTTCATCTCATTTATATCATTGTTTATAGGCTGGTTAATATGAGCAATAGTTCGTAAACCAATTATTTATGATTAAAAAAACTATTACCTTTTTTACCTTTATTAAATTAAATGACTCATAAAATTTAATAATTTACAATTACTATTAAAACTTAACCCTGAATTAAACAATAAAACACACGCCCAACTAATATATCAATTTATTGCATAATTAATAAATCACTCTCAATTCAGTCGATTTAATTCCGTTTCTTTTGTTCGAAATGTTCGTGATCTTGACTTCTTTGAGGTCGTTACTATTTACGGAGAAAGTGAGTCCATTAATCTGAAGGAGCAAAACGAAATGAGCGTCATAGGCTCGGGGATTTCCATGCAGTTGGGAATTTACAGAAAACCGCTGAATTTTTCTCAAACCACCGTATACGCGATAGTCAAACCGGTTGTTTTATTTAAGAAAAAGAATTCTAGGGTGGATAAAAGCTGTTGATGATGATGGGATAGGTTTAGTCGTGCACTGAGTTTTAATAAATGTTAGCAGTGCTATTATTTTGTTTGAATATAAAAGTGTTACAAATATAGGATAAAATAGATGCTGTATTTAAATATTAAAGTGTTTTTATAATATGTGTATATAAAAACTGTCTGTGTAAAATAAAAATAAGGTTCATTTTTGGAAGAATGGATTAGTTTTAGGATTGATACGATGATTCTATAATTAAAAGTGCATTATTTTACTAAGAACAATTTGTGGATACTTGTGAATATTAATAATGATTAAGGTAAGAAATTCTGTATTGTGGAGGCTTCTACTTTGTTATACATGTTAATTTCACAATAAAAACACTTTTTATTTTGTTTGTATAACACTTTTTATTTAATGTGATTGCAGTTTCGACAAATTTAGCTTGTCATTATCAAACATACACTTTATGTTTGATAATGACAACTAAATATGTCGAAGCTGCAGTCACATTCAAAAAAGAAAAAGAATTCTAGGGTGGATAAAAGCTGTTGATGATGTTGGGATAAGTTTAGTCGTGCACCGAGTTTTAATAAATGTTAGCAGTGCTATTATTTTGTTTACAAATATAGGATAAAATAGATGCTGTATTTAAATATTAAAGTGTTTTTATAATATGTGTACATAAAAACTGTCTGTGTAAAATAAAAATAAGGTCCATTTTTGGAAAAATGGATTAGTTTTAGGATTGATACGATGATTCTATAATTAAAAGTGCATTATTTTATTAAGAACAATTTGTGGATACTTGTGAATATTAATAATGATTAAGGTAAGAAATTCTGTATTGTGGAGGCTTCTACTTTGTTATAGATGTTAATTTCACAATAAAAACACTTTTTATTTTGTTTGTATAACACTTTTTATTGAATGTGACTGCAGTTTCGACAAATTTAGCTTGTCATTATCAAACATAAACTTTATGTTTGATAATGACAACTAAATATGTCGAAGCTGCAGTCACATTCAAAAAAGAAAAAGAATTCTAGGGTGGATAAAAGCTGTTGATGGTGATGGGATAAGTTTAGTCGTGCACTGAGTTTTAATAAATGTTAGCAGTGCTATTATTTTGTTTGAATATAAAAGTGTTACAAATATAGGATAAAATAGATGCTGTATTTAAATATTAAAGTGTTTTTATAATATGTGTACATAAAAACTGTCTGTGTAAAATAAAAATAAGGTTCATTTTTGGAAGAATGGATTAGTTTTAGGATTGATACGATGATTCTATAATTAAAAGTGCATTATTTTACTAAGAACAATTTGTGGATACTTGTGAATATTAATAATGATTAAGGTAAGAAATTCTGTATTGTGGAGGCTTCTACTTTGTTATACATGTTAATTTCACAATAAAAACACTTTTTATTTTGTTTGTATAACACTTTTTATTGAATGTGATTGCAGTTTCGACAAATTTAGCTTGTCATTATCAAACATAAACTTTATGTTTGATAATGACAACTAAATATGTCGAAGCTGCAGTCACATTCAAAAAAGGTGTTATACAAACAAAGTAAAAAGTGTTTTATTGTGAAATTTAGGTACACTTAAAAATGATACTTAGAGTATTTTGAAGTTTCACTCAAAACAGTTTTCTTTTAGTTCTTAATTAACAAATTAACATGTATACAACATTTAAAAATGTTTTTTTCTATTTTAGCCAATTTACAATATTCTAAAGTTTTTAATATTTTTATCAATTTTTAAAATATAGATGATTTTAGTTATTTAGTATTATATAAAAATCATAATGCATGTTTCGTGTGAAAACACAATTCGTAGTTCCCTAACTAAGTATTTTAACAATTGGAAGAAAATAACTATTTAGAAAATATTAAGAGCATACATTGATTCCTATTTTTAAAGGCGTTGACAAATTTAAATACTTTTTATATTTTCTATATATACTGCCTTTCAAAAAAATCAGAACACAAAGTATTTATTGGACGATTTTAATGAAATTTACAGAATTTGATCATGTACATGAACTGCATCGATGATCAAAAAATCAATTGTTTTGGTTACTGTTTAATGGTATTTTTCCTTGATTTCACCATTATGAAGAGCTGCTGATTTTTTAATGTAATTGCTTCTAATATCCAAGTAGCCTCTGAGTAGTTTGACGTTTCAGTTTGTAAAACATAAAAAGATGCCCCGTGTTCGTCGGCGTGCACAATATCATCATCTAAGTGAATTTGAAAGGGGTCGCATTATTGGAATGCGAGAAGCGGGTTTTTCGGTTCGTGCAATTGCTGAAAAGGTAGGCCGTAGTGTATCGGTGATCGTACGCTGCTGGTCTAGATGGTCCGAAGCTGGGGAGAATCGACGTAGACTTGGATCAGGACGTCCAAGAAGCACCACTGAGCGTGAAGATCGAGCTCTTCGTCTTACAACTTTAAGGGACAGATTTACAACGTCGCGGGCATTGGGAAATGACTGGTCGGCTCTAAATGGCCAAAGAGTATCCATGGCTACTGTTTACAGAAGAATCCGCAGTTTTGGTATAAGATACTACCGTCCACAATTGTGTCTACCTCTTACTCCGCAGCATCGCAGAGCAAGACTTGATTGGTGCAGGGAAAGACAACATTGGACCCATGAATGGAATAACATTATCTTCAGCGATGAGTCTCGGTTCTGTTTATGGGCTCATGATGGTCGCAGAAGAGTGAGACGTCGACGCGGTGAACGCAGAATTTTACAATTTGCTGTTGAAAGACATACGGCTCTTACACAGGGAGTTATGGTTTGGGGGGCGATAGCATATGGTAGTCGGTCTCCTCTAGTTTTTTTAGAAGCAAGTCTTAACGCGATTCGGTATATTGACAACATTTTACGGCCAGTGTTAGTGCCCTATGTAAATGGCTTGCAGAACCCCATTTTTCAGCAAGATAATGCTCGACCTCACACAGCGGCCATTACAAGACAGTTTTTTGATAGTGCCGAAATCAATTTGTTACCTTGGCCATCTCGTTCTCCAGATCTATCGCCAATAGAACATGTTTGGGATATGATAGGTGTTAGAATAAGTAACTTACAGCGCCCCGCTAACACTGTAATGGAACTTAGAGGTCAAATTATCGAAGTTTGGAATGAAATACCCCAAGTCGATATTGATAGCCTGATTTCTAGCATGCCTCGACGTGTTAATGAGTGTTTGGGAAATCGTGGAGGCCCAACACATTATTAATTTTTATTCATTTGTTTTTTTGTTTTTCAAGTTGATTTTTTGATCATCGATACAGTTCGTTTACTTGATCAAATTGTGTAAATTTTATTAAAATCGTGCAATAAATACTTGGTGTTCTGATTTTTTTGAAAGGCAGTATATTTTTGGCGAATTTTCTTCTTTAATCATTGTGTAGTTGAATGTTGTTTATTTTAACAATATTCTTTTACTATGATTTTTAAAAAAATATAAAATTTAACCAAGTGTTTTCTTTTTTAAATCAGAGTTAAATATGTTTCAAAACGTGACAGATGAGAAACTTGTTCAAGAATCTTTTACTATGTGTATCATGAGAATTGTGTAAATTATTTATTGAACAAAAGCATATTATTATTTTTATATAAAGAAAACACTTTACTTTTGTATACTACTTTTATTTTACTACTTCGACTAGTTTATATTACACTAGTCATAATGGAAACTAGTTACAAAAGTAAAATAAAAGTTGTATAAAAAAGTTAAGTGTTTTCTTTTTATCAAAATAGAAAATGTACCACGAAGTTATATCATTATTATTATTTAAATAATATTTTCCAATAAAATTGGCGAACGAGTTATCAATTCAAGAGCAATTACTATTTTTTTATCTCTATCAAATTAAATGACTCATAATACTTAATAATTTACAAATACTTTTAAAATTCAACCCTGAATTAAACAATAAAACACACGCCCAACTAATATATCAGTTTATTGCGTAATTAATAAATCACTCACTTACTTCTGTCGATTTAATTCCGTTTCTTTTATTCGAAATGTTCATGATCTTGAATTCTTTGAGATCATTACTATTTACGGAGAAAGTAAATCCATTAATCTGAAGGAGCAAAACGAAATGAGCGTCATAGGCTCGGGGATTTCCATGTTGCTGGGAATTTACAGAAAACCACTGAATTTTTCTAAAACTACCGTCAAACCGGTTGCTTCATTCAAGAAAAATAATTCTAGGGTGGATAAAAGCTGTCGAGGATGATGGGATAAGTTTAGTTGTACATTGAGTTTCAACAAATGTTAGCAGTGTTATTATTTTATGTTTGAATATAATTTGAAATGATTAATGAGAGCCAAATTGAAAATAAATAAAAGTGTTACGAATATAGGATAAAATAAATGGTGTATTTAAATATTAAAGTGTTATACACATTTCTAATATATAAAAATTGTCTGTGTAAAATTAAAATAGAGTACATTTTCGGAAGAACGCATTAGTTTTAAGAATCATACGATGATTCTATAATTAAAAGTGCATTTTTTTAATAAGAACAATTTGTGGATACTTGTGAATATTAATAATGATTAGGGTAAGATTTCAGTCAAAAAAATATGCACCTAAAAACGATACTTAGAATATTTTTAAGTTTCACTGAAAATATTTTTCTTTTAGCTTTTAATTAACAAATTAACATGTATAAAAAAATTTAAAAATATATATTTGTAAAAATTGTATTATATTTCTTCAAACATAAGTATAAATGAAATTGCCAATTCTTGGTTGCAGAATACTTCAAACATTAAAAGTGCCGAGATTCTTTTCGCAATCTACAACAAGTTAGTCTTACAAAGACTATATCAAACACTGTTGTGCCTGAATAATTTGACCCAAATTGTTACATTTGCAGTAGGTTACTGTATGTAACAGCAAACACTTGTTGTATAATTCAATGTCCGTCGGGGTATTAGCCCGGGAAGTAGTTGTTTCAATGAGTGTTTGATATAGTCTTTGTAAGACTAACTTGTTGTAGATTGCGAAAAGAATCTCGGCACTTTTAATGTTTAATGTTTATATTTCTTCACCTGAAGAAGCTACAGTGTAACGAAACAATTGTAGTGAGTTAAATTATTTATTTGCGCTATCATGCAGTTAATTACGCAAAATTTAATCCAATATGCAGAATAATGAGTTACTGTAACGAATTAAACAATAACAATCATTTTTTATTACATCATTCTTCATTTTCAACATTTAAGGCTAATTTGAAAAGAATCAATTTATCCGCTGTTGTTAATAATGTTTTATCTTAATTTTAATTACTTAGTTTGTGAACTCATATAATTTTAATTCGATATTATATTATACAATCTAGTCTTTACTGTGATATTTTGCTCAACAATTACTGATATTAATTTCAATATGTTATTTGTACAATTTATTAGTTGTTTATGTATTTGTCTTTGTACCGATTTGTTGATTTTATCTCTAAATAATGTATTCACTCTTTAGTATTTTTTATTATTATCATTTTAACTCGCGTAAAGTAAGAGTAACATGAACATGTCTAATACAATTGTTATTTTTCTGTTATCCACTCTGTATACATAAATATGCTAATATTATAAATTTATGTAAAAGGAGATTCCGTAAATAAATGAAATAAAAAATAAAAAGTTGAAAATTATAAATAGTCTGCTATTATATTAAGTGATAATGGATTTTCAAAAAATAAGTGCCTTAACAATCAACGAGATATTTTTTATGTTAGTCAGTTTACGATATTCTAAAATGTTTAATATTTTTATTAAGTTTTAAAATATGGATGATTTTAGTTATTTAGTATTATATAAAAATCATAATGTATGTTTCGTGTGAAAACACAATTTGTAGTTTTCTAACTTAGCATTCTAACAATTGAAAGAGAATAACTATTCCGAAATTATTACGAGTATACATTGATTCCTATATTTAAGAGGGCCATTTTTTGTGGTTGTTTGTTTCTGGGGTACGAGATGGCGCAAAGATTGCAAAATTGAAGAAAGTAGTTTTGACTATGTATTGGTTTATAGTGCTTGCCGAATTTTACCACAACGAATAATAAAAATGATGGGTGCCAAGCGCGTTGTTGGTTTGTTTACATAGCGCCGTGCGAATGAATGAATTGGTATTGAATTACAGACAAGGGCGGATCCAGGATTTTAGTGAGGGCAGGGCGCACTTGAATATATAATATTTTAAATTAATCGCTCATTGACTAATTTATTTGTCATGCCGCTTAGTCTGGGAGTGGAAAACACTCTTTTAACGCTTCAAATTGAACTTCTAATGATGGCGTATAGCCTTACAAAAAGGAAACTATAACGGTATTTTTTTTAGAGAATAAACGAGAAAATTATATTTTAGATACATAATAATGATAATTATTTTAAATAAGGTTAAACCTTATCCTCCTCTGGATCCACCCTTGATTACAGAAAACATAAGTAAATTTTAATTTCTATCGACGCATATACAACTGTATAACGAAACAGATGCCTTCATTATTAATGATTTTAGTTTGATATTCCATATAAGTATATACAGGTAGTTTTTCTTTTAAGTATACGTATTCCAAATTCAGATTATTTTCTTTCAATATTTAGATATTCGTTGTTTATTAATAGAGTTTAATTTTAAACTTTAAGCGAGTGTTTTCCACTCCCAGACTAAGCATGAAGTAAAATTTCGAGTTTAGAAAAGCCCCGTGAAAATTTGTCGAGGGTCGCGCAGCGACCCAAGACAAATTTTCTGGGCTTTTCTAAACTCGAAATTTTACTTCATGCGCCACGTGTATACAGCACTAAAATACGGTAAAATTTATATATATTTGAACCTCACTTGGAATCAGTGTTTTATACGCGTGGCGCATAAAGTAAAATTTCGAGTTTCTAAACTCGAAATTTTACTTCATGCTTAGTCTGGGAGTGGAAAACACTCTTCAAATTGAACTTCTACAGTTTTTAATATTTTTATCAATTTTTAAAATATAGATGATTTTAGTTATTTAGTATTATATAAAAATCATAATGCATGTTTCGTGTGAAAACACAGTTCGTTGTTCCCTAACTAAGTATTCTAACAATTGAAAGAAAATAACTATTTCAAAAATATTAAGAGCATACATTGATTCCTATTTTTAAACGCGTTGACAAATTTAAATACTTTTTATATTTTCTATATATTTATACATATTTCTTTTGAGTATTCCTATATTTTCGTTTAATTTATTTTTGGTATTTCACAATACTTAAGTTTGTTGTTTTTTTAAAAGAGTTCAATTTGTAGCTTAAATCGAGTGATTTCCACTCCCAGACTAAGCATGAAGTAAAATTTCGAGTTTAGAAAAGCCCCGTGAAAATTTGTCGAGGGTCGCGCAGCGACCCGAGACAAATTTTCGGGGCTTTTCTAAACTCGAAATTTTACTTCATGCGCCACGCCTACAAAACAAGAATATTGTGAATTTATGTATATTTGAACCTCACTTGAAATCAGTGTTTTATACGCGTGGCGCATGAAGTAAAATTTTGAGTTTAGAAAAGCCCAGAAAATTTGTCTCGGGTCGCTACGCGACCCTCGACAAATTTTCACGGGGCTTTTCTAAACTCGAAATATTACTTCATGCTTAGTCTGGGAGTGGAAAACACTTGTTTATAGCTTTAAATTGAACTTTATAAAAAACAGGGATTATCCGCAATTGTGGTATCAATTCCATGGTATGTCATTATTTTTATAAAATCACATTACTTCTTCTTTATTATTTTAACTGTTAATTTTCTGACATTCGTCGATTTTTAAAAAAGTTCAATTTGTAGCGTAAAACGAGCGTTATCCACTCCCAGACTAAGCGTGAAAATTTGTCGAGACAAATTTTCTGGGCTTTTCTAAACTCGAAATTTTACTTCATCCGCCACGCGTATACAGCACTAAAATACTGTGAAATTTAAATATATTTGAACCTCACTTGGAATCAGTGTTTTATACGCGTGGCGCATGAAGTAAAATTTCGAGTTTAGAAAAGCCCAGAAAATTTGTCTCGGGTCGCTGCGCGACCCTCGACAAATTTTCACGGGGCTTTTCTAAACTCGAAATTTTACTTCATGCTTAGTCTGGGAGTGGAAAACACTCGTTTAGAGCTACAAATTCAACTCTTTTAAAAATTAACGAATGTCAGAAAATTTACAGCTTAAATTATTAGGAAAAAGTAATGTGATTTTATAAAAATAATGACATACCATGGAATTGATACAACAATTGCGGATATTTAATGTTTTTTTTTTATGTTCAATTTAAAGCTTTGAACAAGTGTTTTCCACTCCCAGGCTAAGCATGAAGTAAAATTTCGAGTTTAGAAAAGCCCCGTGAAAATTTGTCGAGGGTCGCGCAGCGACTCGAGACAAATTTTCTGGGCTTTTCTAAACTCGAAATTTTACTTCACACGCCACGCGTATAAAACACTGATTTCAAGTGAGGTTCAGATATACATAAATTCACAATATTCTTGTTTTGTACGCGTGGCGCATGAAGTAAAATTTCGAGTTTAGAAAAGACCCGAAAATTTTCTGGGCTTTTCTAAACTCGAAATTTTACTTCATGCGCCACGCGTATAAAACACTAAAATATGAAATTTATGTATATTCGAACTTTACTTGAAATCTGTGTTTTATACGCGTGGCGCATGAAGTAAAATTTCAAGTTTAGAAAAGCCCAGAAAATTGGTCTCGGGTCGCTGCGCGACCCTCGACAAATTTTCACGGGGCTTTTCTAAACTCGAAATTTTACTTCATGCTTAGTCTGGGAGTGGAAACCACTTGTTTTATTGATTTATACAATATTCATGAGATTTTGTCGATTTAGAAAGTTTTCATGAAATCAATATTTCAAGACTTTCATCAATTTTTAAAATTTTCATCAAGATATGTCAAGATTTTCGTCAAATTATAAAATTTTCAACATAGACGTTTTTGTAAGATTTTCGATATATGTAATATTTCGAGATTTTCGTTAATTCATAAAATATTCATCAAATTGTTAATATTTCAAAAGTGTTCTTGATTCATCGTGATTTTTTTTCCATGAATTTTAATCAGTTTTTAAAATCTTGAGAATGAATCTTAAGATTTCTAAAATCTTGGCAATTTTTTGGATTTCCGTTAATTTAAAAAATGTTGATACTTTTCATGAATTTACAAATGATTTTTCTGAATTATAAATTAATTTCTTAGATTATCGCTACTTTTATTACTTTTATTCAATTTTGTTAATTTAAATCGACATTATTAACTCCATAACAACCGTAATAAACAAGGTTTTATTCACTAGTGAACTAAAATTTTTTTAGGTCACTAGTGAGTTAAAAAATTTATTTAAAAATAAATGTAAAGTACATTTTCTTTACAATTTCGTCAAAATTGAATAAAAACATATATACGCCATAAAAAAAACTGTTTTTATTCCTTACTTCACTTTTATTTTTATGTGTTAGATGTACATTTCGAGTGCTAAGCACTCATTATCAATAACTAGTTCATTAGTTATTGATAATGAGTGCTTAGCACTCGAAATGTACAGGGTGGTCTAATTTCGATGTTGCTTATGGGCATCTCGGTAAATATAAGAGTTACAAAAAATCCGATGGCGCAGTCGCGATCTCTTTTTTTGAGACTAGGATAATGCCGTAAACAAAAATGCACCATCTTGTTTTTTTTAGAAGTTATAGGGCAAAATAGGGTTTTTTGGTTTTTAACTTTAATTCATATCTTGCGTAATTTGTGAGATAGATAAAAACTATAAATACCTTCTTAAGACACTTTTTTAAGTAGAATCCAGTGACTTAGGCATTTTTTTATTTTATGCACACATCTTCGAGTTATAGCCAAATTATTTTTTATTTAAATGTAAATCATAGTTGGCTTTAAGACAGTTAAAAAGAGCGTTTTTTACTGATTACAAAAATATATACTTTTGTGAATTTATCTTGAAAAATAGTGTTCCTACTCAATTTTAGTCTGCTAAATAATATAATACGGAAGACAATAGCCATTTTTAATCATTTGCGTTCTCAATTTTAATTGATTATTCTATTGCAACAGCAATGAGTTCTGTTCTTCCAACAAGATGGAGCAGATTACTTTTGAATGCAAATTTAGGGAGCAATTGGTTGAGAACATTTAGACCAGTTAGGTGGCCTGCTAGATCTCTAGATCTAACATTGTTAGATTTTTATGGGGATACCTGCAGCCTAAATTAATTTAGACGTATTGTAACATTTTCATAATTTTCATAGGAACTGTTCCCAACATTCAAAAAATGTATCGCTATTCAAACTGTAAGAGGTAGATGCCAAAGATGCATTAAAAATAATGGCCATCAGTTCGAATACTTAATGTAAAGTTAATTAAAGGAAAGGCACTTGGTATTGTTTCACAATTAAATCTTTATTCCGACTAGTTTCGGTTTGTTAGACCATTTTCAAAGGAATGTCCTTTGAAAATGGTCTAACAAACCGAAACTAGTCGGAATAAAGATTTAATTGTGAAACAATACCAAGTGCCTTTCCTTTAATTAACTTTACATAGTGAAATATGTTTCACCAAGTGCCAGATGAGAAATTAATTCAAGAAATCGAATACTTAAAATAATTTTTTTTTCTTAATATATAAAAATTTTAATAAATATTAAAAATGATAAAATATTTATTACTCAAAAAAGAATTATTAATATTTAAAAAAATCATTACTTTATAATGTTCATCATAATTAAAACTGAGAATGCAAATGATCAAAAATGGCTATTATCTTCTATATTATATTATTTAGCTGATTAAAAACTACTTTTTACTCTATAGTAACATTGTTTTTTAAGACAAATTCACAAAAGAATATATATTTGAAATCAATGAAAAACACTCTCATTAACTATGTCAAAGCCAATTATGATTTACATTTAAAAAAAAAATGGCTATAAATCGAAAGTGTGTGCATAAAATAAAAAAATGCCCACGCCACTGGATTATACTCAAAAAAGTGTCTTAAGAAGGTATTTATTGTTTTTGTCTATTTCACAAAGTACGCAAGGTATAAATTAAAGTTAAAAATCAAGAAAACCTGATGTTGCCCTATAACTTCTGAAAAAAATAAGATGGTGTATTTTTGTTTTCGGCATAGTCCTAGTCTCAAAAAAAGAGATCGCGACTGCGTCATCGGTTTTTCTCTAACTCTTATATTTACCAAAATGCCCATAAGCAACATCGAAATTAGACCACCCTGTACATCTAACACATAAAAATAAAAGTGAAGTAAGGAATAAAAACAGTTTTTTTATTGTGATTAAATACTCCACATAACTCAAATCAAACAATTACTCATATATACGCCACATGAATTAAACACCTTTATTCACTCAAAGAAATGATTTCACTCGCGCCGAGGCGCTCGTGAAATCAAAAATCTTTTCGTGAATAAAATCGTGTTTAATTCACTTGATGTAAAATATTTATTATTATTAAAAATTACTTTTATTATTAAAAATGTTACTCTTATTATTAAAAATGTCAATACTTTTAGCGAATTGCGAAGATTTAGATTAATCCTGAATTTCCAAGATTTCTTTAAATTTTCAAGATTTTTTGTTAATTTTCAAAATCTTGATACTATTCATCAGTTAATATTGAACATTCTGACGGATTTCCTCAGTTTCTTTAATGTGGGAGCTTTTTATACATTTTCTAGATTTTCGTTAATTTTTAGAAAAATTTTAACGCTTTTCTTAAATTTACAAGGTTTTAATTTTAATAACTTTTCAAAATGTTAACGATTTCGGATTATCTTCGAAAATTTTGACTCGTTTCGTGAATTTTAAAGATGTTTAATAATTTTCAACATATTTGCAACTTTTATTAATTTTCTAAGATTTTCGTTAAATTAAAAAAATTATGAGTTTTTAGTGAATGTCCAAAATTTTAACTTTGAATAAAATACTTAGAACCTTTCATCAAATTGAAAATTTTGACTCCTCTCGTGAATTTTAAAGATGTTTAATAATTTTCAACATATTTGCAACTTTTATTAATTTTCTAAGATTTTCGTTAAATTAAAAAAATTATGAGTTTTTAGTGAATGTCCAAAATTTTAACTTTGAATAAAATACTTAGAACCTTTCATCAAATTGAAAATTTTGACTCCTCTCGTGAATTTTAAAGATGTTTAATAATTTTCAACATATTTGCAACTTTTATTAATTTTCTAAGATTTTCGTTAAATTAAAAAAATTATGAGTTTTTAGTGAATGTCCAAAATTTTAACTTTGAATAAAATACTTAGAACCTTTCATCAAATTGAAAATTTTGACTCCTCTCGTGAATTTTAAAGATGTTTAATAATTTTCAACATATTTGCAACTTTTATTAATTTTCTAAGATTTTCGTTAAATTAAAAAAATTATGAGTTTTTAGTGAATGTCCAAAATTTTAACTTTGAATAAAATACTTAGAACCTTTCATCAAATTGAAAATTTTGACTCCTCTCGTGAATTTTAAAGATGTTTAATAATTTTCAACATATTTGCAACTTTTATTAATTTTCTAAGATTTTCGTTAAATTAAAAAAATTATGAGTTTTTAGTGAATGTCCAAAATTTTAACTTTGAATAAAATACTTAGAACCTTTCATCAAATTGAAAATTTTGATTCCTTTCGTGAATTTTAAAGATGTTTAATAATTTTCAACATATTTGCAACTTTTATTAATTTTCTAAGATTTTCGTTAAATTAAAAAAATTATGAGTTTTTAGTGAATGTCCAAAATTTTAACTTTGAATAAAATACTTAGAACCTTTCATCAAATTGAAAATTTTGACTCCTCTCGTGAATTTTAAAGATGTTTAATAATTTTCAACATATTTGCAACTTTTATTAATTTTCTAAGATTTTCGTTAAATTAAAAAAATTATGAGTTTTTAGTGAATGTCCAAAATTTTAACTTTGAATAAAATACTTAGAACCTTTCATCAAATTGAAAATTTTGACTCCTCTCGTGAATTTTAAAGATGTTTAATAATTTTCAACATATTTGCAACTTTTATTAATTTTCTAAGATTTTCGTTAAATTAAAAAAATTATGAGTTTTTAGTGAATGTCCAAAATTTTAACTTTGAATAAAATACTTAGAACCTTTCATCAAATTGAAAATTTTGACTCCTCTCGTGAATTTTAAAGATGTTTAATAATTTTCAACATATTTGCAACTTTTATTAATTTTCTAAGATTTTCGTTAAATTAAAAAAATTATGAGTTTTTAGTGAATGTCCAAAATTTTAACTTTGAATAAAATACTTAGAACCTTTCATCAAATTGAAAATTTTGACTCCTCTCGTGAATTTTAAAGATGTTTAATAATTTTCAACATATTTGCAACTTTTATTAATTTTCTAAGATTTTCGTTAAATTAAAAAAATTATGAGTTTTTAGTGAATGTCCAAAATTTTAACTTTGAATAAAATACTTAGAACCTTTCATCAAATTGAAAATTTTGACTCCTCTCGTGAATTTTAAAGATGTTTAATAATTTTCAACATATTTGCAACTTTTATTAATTTTCTAAGATTTTCGTTAAATTAAAAAAATTATGAGTTTTTAGTGAATGTCCAAAATTTTAACTTTGAATAAAATACTTAGAACCTTTCATCAAATTGAAAATTTTGATTCCTTTCGTGAATTTTAAAGATGTTTAATAATTTTCAACATATTTGCAACTTTTATTAATTTTCTAAGATTTTCGTTAAATTAAAAAAATTATGAGTTTTTAGTGAATGTCCAAAATTTTAACTTTGAATAAAATACTTAGAACCTTTCATCAAATTGAAAATTTTGACTCCTCTCGTGAATTTTAAAGATGTTTAATAATTTTCAACATATTTGCAACTTTTATTAATTTTCTAAGATTTTCGTTAAATTAAAAAAATTATGAGTTTTTAGTGAATGTCCAAAATTTTAACTTTGAATAAAATACTTAGAACCTTTCATCAAATTGAAAATTTTGACTCCTCTCGTGAATTTTAAAGATGTTTAATAATTTTCAACATATTTGCAACTTTTATTAATTTTCTAAGATTTTCGTTAAATTAAAAAAATTATGAGTTTTTAGTGAATGTCCAAAATTTTAACTTTGAATAAAATACTTAGAACCTTTCATCAAATTGAAAATTTTGATTCCTTTCGTGAATTTTAAAGATGTTTAATAATTTTCAACATATTTGCAACTTTTATTAATTTTCTAAGATTTTCGTTAAATTAAAAAAATTATGAGTTTTTAGTGAATGTCCAAAATTTTAACTTTGAATAAAATACTTAGAACCTTTCATCAAATTGAAAATTTTGACTCCTCTCGTGAATTTTAAAGATGTTTAATAATTTTCAACATATTTGCAACTTTTATTAATTTTCTAAGATTTTCGTTAAATTAAAAAAATTATGAGTTTTTAGTGAATGTCCAAAATTTTAACTTTGAATAAAATACTTAGAACCTTTCATCAAATTGAAAATTTTGACTCCTCTCGTGAATTTTAAAGATGTTTAATAATTTTCAACATATTTGCAACTTTTATTAATTTTCTAAGATTTTCGTTAAATTAAAAAAATTATGAGTTTTTAGTAAATGTCCAAAATTTTAACTTTGAATAAAATACTTAGAACCTTTCATCAAATTGAAAATTTTGACTCCTCTCGTGAATTTTAAAGATGTTTAATAATTTTCAACATATTTGCAACTTTTATTAATTTTCTAAGATTTTCGTTAAATTAAAAAAATTATGAGTTTTTAGTGAATGTCCAAAATTTTAACTTTGAATAAAATACTTAGAACCTTTCATCAAATTGAAAATTTTGACTCCTCTCGTGAATTTTAAAGATGTTTAATAATTTTCAACATATTTGCAACTTTTATTAATTTTCTAAGATTTTCGTTAAATTAAAAAAATTATGAGTTTTTAGTGAATGTCCAAAATTTTAACTTTGAATAAAATACTTAGAACCTTTCATCAAATTGAAAATTTTGACTCCTCTCGTGAATTTTAAAGATGTTTAATAATTTTCAACATATTTGCAACTTTTATTAATTTTCTAAGATTTTCGTTAAATTAAAAAAATTATGAGTTTTTAGTGAATGTCCAAAATTTTAACTTTGAATAAAATACTTAGAACCTTTCATCAAATTGAAAATTTTGACTCCTCTCGTGAATTTTAAAGATGTTTAATAATTTTCAACATATTTGCAACTTTTATTAATTTTCTAAGATTTTTCGTTAAATTAAAAAAATTATGAGTATTTAGTGAATATCCAAAATTTTAACTTTGAATAAAATACTTAGAACCTTTCATCAAATTGAAAATTTTGACTCCTCTCGTGAATTTTAAAGATGTTTAATAATTTTCAACATATTTGCAACTTTTATTAATTTTCTAAGATTTTCGTTAAATTAAAAAAATTATGAGTTTTTAGTGAATGTCCAAAATTTTAACTTTGAATAAAATACTTAGAACCTTTCATCAAATTGAAAATTTTGACTCCTCTCGTGAATTTTAAAGATGTTTAATAATTTTCAACATATTTGCAACTTTTATTAATTTTCTAAGATTTTCGTTAAATTAAAAAAAATTATGAGTTTTTAGTGAATGTCCAAAATTTTAACTTTGAATAAAATACTTAGAACCTTTCATCAAATTGAAAATTTTGACTCCTCTCGTGAATTTTAAAGATGTTTAATAATTTTCAACATATTTGCAACTTTTATTAATTTTCTAAGATTTTCGTTAAATTAAAAAATTATGAGTTTTTAGTGAATGTCCAAAATTTTAACTTTGAATAAAATACTTAGAACCTTTCATCAAATTGAAAAATTTTGACTCCTCTCGTGAATTTTAAAGATGTTTAATAATTTTCAACATATTTGCAACTTTTATTATTTTCTAAGATTTTCGTTAAATTAAAAAATTATGAGTTTTTAGTGAATGTCCAAAATTTTAACTTTGAATAAAATACTTAGAACCTTCATCAAATTGAAAATTTTGACTCCTCTCGTGAATTTTAAAGATGTTTAATAATTTTCAACATATTTGCAACTTTTATTAATTTTCTAAGATTTTCGTTAAATTAAAAAATTATGAGTTTTTAGTGAATGTCCAAAATTTTAACTTTGAATAAAATACTTAGAACCTTTCATCAAATTGAAAATTTTGACTCCTCTCGTGAATTTTAAAGATGTTTAATAATTTTCAACATATTTGCAACTTTTATTAATTTTCTAAGATTTTCGTTAAATTAAAAAAATTATGAGTTTTTAGTGAATGTCCAAAATTTTAACTTTGAATAAAATACTTAGAACCTTTCATCAAATTGAAAATTTTGACTCCTCTCGTGAATTTTAAAGATGTTTAATAATTTTCAACATATTTGCAACTTTTATTAATTTTCTAAGATTTTCGTTAAATTAAAAAAATTATGAGTTTTTAGTGAATGTCCAAAATTTTAACTTTGAATAAAATACTTAGAACCTTTCATCAAATTGAAAATTTTGACTCCTCTCGTGAATTTTAAAGATGTTTAATAATTTTCAACATATTTGCAACTTTTATTAATTTTCTAAGATTTTCGTTAAATTAAAAAAATTATGAGTTTTTAGTGAATGTCCAAAATTTTAACTTTGAATAAAATACTTAGAACCTTTCATCAAATTGAAAATTTTGACTCCTCTCGTGAATTTTAAAGATGTTTAATAATTTTCAACATATTTGCAACTTTTATTAATTTTCTAAGATTTTCGTTAAATTAAAAAAATTATGAGTTTTTAGTGAATGTCCAAAATTTTAACTTTGAATAAAATACTTAGAACCTTTCATCAAATTGAAAATTTTGACTCCTCTCGTGAATTTTAAAGATGTTTAATAATTTTCAACATATTTGCAACTTTTATTAATTTTCTAAGATTTTCGTTAAATTAAAAAAATTATGAGTTTTTAGTGAATGTCCAAAATTTTAACTTTGAATAAAATACTTAGAACCTTTCATCAAATTGAAAATTTTGACTCCTCTCGTGAATTTTAAAGATGTTTAATAATTTTCAACATATTTGCAACTTTTATTAATTTTCTAAGATTTTCGTTAAATTAAAAAAATTATGAGTATTTAGTGAATATCCAAAATTTTAACTTTGAATAAAATACTTAGAACCTTTCATCAAATTGAAAATTTTGACTCCTCTCGTTAATTTTAAAGATGTTTAATAATTTTCAACATATTTGCAACTTTTATTAATTTTCTAAGATTTTCGTTAAATTAAAAAAATTATGAGTTTTTAGTGAATGTCCAAAATTTTAACTTTGAATAAAATACTTAGAACCTTTCATCAAATTGAAAATTTTGACTCCTCTCGTGAATTTTAAAGATGTTTAATAATTTTCAACATATTTGCAACTTTTATTAATTTTCTAAGATTTTCGTTAAATTAAAAAAATTATGAGTTTTTAGTGAATGTCCAAAATTTTAACTTTGAATAAAATACTTAGAACCTTTCATCAAATTGAAAATTTTGACTCCTCTCGTGAATTTTAAAGATGTTTAATAATTTTCAACATATTTGCAACTTTTATTAATTTTCTAAGATTTTCGTTAAATTAAAAAAATTATGAGTTTTTAGTGAATGTCCAAAATTTTAACTTTGAATAAAATACTTAGAACCTTTCATCAAATTGAAAATTTTGACTCCTCTCGTGAATTTTAAAGATGTTTAATAATTTTCAACATATTTGCAACTTTTATTAATTTTCTAATATTTTCGTTAAATTAAAAAAATTATGAGTATTTAGTGAATATCCAAAATTTTAACTTTGAATAAAATACTTAGAACCTTTCATCAAATTGAAAATTTTGACTCCTCTCGTGAATTTTAAAGATGTTTAATAATTTTCAACATATTTGCAACTTTTATTAATTTTCTAAGATTTTCGTTAAATTAAAAAAATTATGAGTTTTTAGTGAATGTCCAAAATTTTAACTTTGAATAAAATACTTAGAACCTTTCATCAAATTGAAAATTTTGACTCCTCTCGTGAATTTTAAAGATGTTTAATAATTTTCAACATATTTGCAACTTTTATTAATTTTCTAAGATTTTCGTTAAATTAAAAAAATTATGAGTTTTTAGTGAATGTCCAAAATTTTAACTTTGAATAAAATACTTAGAACCTTTCATCAAATTGAAAATTTTGACTCCTCTCGTGAATTTTAAAGATGTTTAATAATTTTCAACATATTTGCAACTTTTATTAATTTTCTAAGATTTTCGTTAAATTAAAAAAATTATGAGTATTTAGTGAATATCCAAAATTTTAACTTTGAATAAAATACTTAGAACCTTTCATCAAATTTGAAATTTTGACTCCTTTCGTGAATTTTAAAGATGTTTAATAATTTTCAACATATTTGCAACTTTTATTAATTTTCTAAGATTTTCGTTAAATTAAAAAAATTATGAGTTTTTAGTGAATGTCCAAAATTTTAACTTTGAATAAAATACTTAGAACCTTTCATCAAATTGAAAATTTTGACTCCTCTCGTGAATTTTAAAGATGTTTAATAATTTTCAACATATTTTCAACTTTTATTAATTTTCTAAGATTTTCGTTAAATTAAAAAAATTATGAGTTTTTAGTGAAAATCCAAAATTTTAACTTTGAATAAAATACTTAGAACCTTTCATCAAATTGAAAATTTTGACTCCTCTCGTGAATTTTAAAGATGTTTAATAATTTTCAACATATTTGCAACTTTTATTAATTTTCTAAGATTTTCGTTAAATTAAAAAAATTATGAATTTTTAGTGAATGTCCAAAATTTTAACTTTGAATAAAATACTTAGAACCTTTCATCAAATTGAAAATTTTGACTCCTCTCGTGAATTTTAAAGATGTTTAATAATTTTCAACATATTTGCAACTTTTATTAATTTTCTAAGATTTTCGTTAAATTAAAAAAATTATGAGTTTTTAGTGAAAATCCAAAATTTTAACTTTGAATAAAATACTTAGAACCTTTCATCAAATTGAAAATTTTGACTCCTTTCGTGAATTTTAAAGATGTTTAATAATTTTCAACATATTTGCAACTTTTATTAATTTTCTAAGATTTTCGTTAAATTAAAAAAATTATGAGTTTTTAGTGAATATCCAAAATTTTAACTTTGAATAAAATACTTAGAACCTTTCTTCAATACTTTATTTTGTCACCAATTGTACATTTCGGTGACAAAATAAAGTATTGAAGAAAGGTTCTAAGTATTTTATTCAAAGTTATAATTATCTTCAAGTAACTCAATCAATCCAAAAAAAAAAAACACCAAAATTTTCATTAATTTTCAAATTCTCGATGTTTTTTCATGAAATCTGAAGATTTTCGTTACTTTAGAAAATGTCAACTCTTTTTGTAAATGTCCAAGCTTTTCATCGATTGTTGTAAATACTGATGATTTTAACTTCAAATGGAAATAGTCATGATTTGTTTCTGTTTAGTAAAAAATAGTAATACTAAGAAAAGTTGTAAAATGATGAATATTAAGAAAACATATAAAATTTGTTAAAGAATTTCATTTTTCTTAATAAAAAAATAAAAATAAAATAAAAAAGAAGACGCCAATAAAGGTCTTTTTTTTATTTTTTTTTATTTTTTTATTAAGAAAAATGAAATTCTTTAACAAATTTTATTTGTTTTCTTAATATTCATCATTTCTACACTTTACATTACATTTACCTTTACATTAGCTTATCTCATTACCCTCCCGTATCCCTCTTACCCTCCCTTCTCTTTTCCCTCTCCCTCCCCAGCTTTTCCAAACATCCTTACCCCGCTCCCATCCTCCCTCATCCACTCCACTACCCTTCTATTCCCTTTCGCTCCCAGCCACTCGTCTTTCACCCCCTCACATTCCTCCGCCAAGTGTCCCCACGTATCCCTCCCTTTTTTCTTAATATTTATCTCTTTACAACTTTTCTTAGGATTACTTTTTTTACAAAACAGAAACAAACAAAATAAGATATTGAGAGTTGTCGAACGAATGTCATCCACTCCCAGACTAAGCATGAAGTAAAATTTCGAGTTGAGAAAAGCCCCAAGAATTTGGATTTGGACGCGCAGCGTCCAAATCCAAATTCGGGCTTTTCTCAACTCGAAATTTTACTTCATGCGCCACGCGTATAAAACACTGATCTCAAGTAAAATTAAAATTTGAACATCTTAGCAGTTTTCGTGAATTTCCAAAATTTTCATTAAACTTTTAATATTCTAAGATTTTTCTCGATTTAGAAAATTAAAATGTTTTATGAGATTCGTATTATTTTGAGAATTTCGTAAGGTTTTTTAATTTCTGTAGTTTTCTCAAATTTTACGGTTTTCGTGAATTTTCTGAGTTAAGCGGTGATTCTAAAAATGTTGATTCTTTTCATGAATTTTATAGATTTCCATTAACTTTAAAGATTTTCGATAATTTTTAAAAATCGTGATTTTTTTCAAGATTATCATTAGTTAAAGGAATGTCATAAGTTCTTTAATTCGTGAATTTCGAAAATAATTGTTTATTTGAATATTTTGACGCCTTTCTGATTTTTTAAAATTATTATCATGACGGTTTTTTGTGAATTTCTTCACTTTTCAAAATCTTAATGCTTTTCGTGATATTTTTAAGATGTTCGTTAACAAATTGTTAAACGATTTTCATAAACTTTATAGATTTTCTTTGATTATCAAAAAACACGAATTTCTTAGATTTTCGTGATTTTAAAAAAATGTCATACATTTTATGAATCGATTTTCAAGACTTTCGTCAATTTTTAAAATCTTGGTTCTTTTCGAGAATTTCCAAATGTTCGTTAAATTTAAAAATGTTGACTCTATTCGGGAATTTTCAAAATTCTGTCGGTTTTTCTGAATTTCCCTTGATTTTAAAATCTTGTCGGTTTTCGTGAAATTTAAAGATTCAGTGATGTTTCATTAATTATGGAAATCTTACGAAAATGGATCTTTTTGCAATGAACTTGGAAATCGTCAACATTTTGAAAATTAACAAAAATTTAGGAAAATTGAAAAAAATACGATTTCATGAATTTCCAAGGTTTTCGTTAATATTCAAATTCTTGGTGGTTCATTAAAACTGCCGAGATTTCAAAAATTGACGAAAATTCATTAAAAGTGCTAACATTTTAAAAATTAGGGAAAATTGTTAAAATTTGTAAATTACTAAAAACTGTAAACATTTTCAAAATCAACAAACATTTAGGAAACCCGTAAATATTTTGATAATCAACGGATATCTTGAAAATTCAGGAAAAACTTCAGAATTTCGAAAATTGCTGGAAATGTAAAATATCTCGAAAACCGCAACTTTGAAAATCGACGAAAAATTCGAAAATTCACAAATAACTGTCAAAGTTTTGAAAATTTACGAAATTTACAAAAACAATTTTAAAAATTAACGGAAATCTTGTAATTTCCCTGTAGCATCCATATTTCAAAAATTGACAATAATCTTGAAAATTCAGTTAACATTTATAAATTTAATAAAAATTCAGGATATTTACTAAAACTGCCAGGATTGAAATATTGGCAAAAATTCATGAAAAGTGTAAACATTTCAAAAATTGAAGAAAATTTATTATAACTATGAAATTCTGGACAATCATCAATTTTGAAATATTAAATTAAATTTTGAAAAAAAAAATTGATTAAAAACATAAAGATTCAAAAATAACCACCAAAAATTTTAAACTCAACGAAAACCTTGGAAATTCATGAAAAAGTATTTTTTTTTTATAAATAATGATGGAAATCACTTACTATATCAAAAATAGAAAAGTGAAATGCCAAACATTTTAATGTTTCCTTTTTCCACTTGAAATACTGTGTACTTTTTTTTAATGTTTCAATGTTATCTTTATAGAAAATGGTCCATTCCGTGGCGGAGAAACTGTCGTTTCTCTACCAGCCCTACGTCCTCTTCATCGTGTCAATCGGGTATGTCGTGGGCGAGCTGGGGCACTACCTCATAGGGGTCACCTCCAAGAAGATCGCCATGGATCTTCACTACGGTGACATAACTTGTCAATTAAATAGCTCGGATTATTATCTACACGAACTGCCCGTTCAGTGTTATACTGCCAACAACTCCGAAACGTTAGTAAACATTTAAAAAAAATAATAGCCAAATATACACAATAAAGTTAATGAAATCTGGGATTAATAATATTTGTATAAAACCTTGTCTTTTTTTTCAAATGGCATTATTATAATATTCAAATCGTGATAAAATCGTGTGTATTTTGGGATTTTTTGCGATTCTAAGAAAATCTTGAGAATTTAAAATTATGCAAATTCAAATAAACAATGATAATAAAATCACGTTGTTAGTTTTACTTGTTCTTTTTTTTGGAATTTATTGACATTTGAATGAAACAGTGACTCACTTTCTCGTTGCTAGAAATAATCTTATAAATCATTGTGAAGGTCATAAAAATTAAATTTACAACGATACCTGCTTATTATGTCGTTAATTTTATTAGATTGACGATTAATCTAAGAATTAATAATTTAATGTAAGCACGAAAAAAAAACTTGATGAGTTTACGAATAACAAATGTGTCAATGAATTCTTTTGAATACTAAATTAACTTCTTGATTTAGAAATTAAAATTACATTTGAGACACATACAGGGTTTTTTTGCCTTAACGTATACTTTTATATATTCTAAAATAAATTGCTTTAGGCTTGCTTAGTTATCTTCTTCTTCTTCTGCTATCCCTTGTTGCCCCTTAGGGCGTCGGGTATTGCTTAGTTATCAAAACAAAAATTATTTGGGAAAAAGGGAATAAAAACTATATTTTTATTAATGATGTAACTCTTAATACACTCTTATACAGTTAAATTATTACTAAATTTTGTGTTTTTATTTTGTTTTAGATGTTCATCATATAGTTTAAATGGAACGAATTACTGTGAATGGAACTACAATGGTCTGGGACTCGACTATCAAATTCTTGCGGGGCCAGCCTTTATCGCCGTTTTTACTGTCATTGGTGTCATCATGGGTTTCCTGGCTGATAAATACAACAGAGTCAAAATGTTGACTGCCTGCACTGTCGTTTTTGCTCTGGCTATGATTATGAGCGGATCGGTCAAAGAATATTGGCATTTGGTGGTGCTTAGAATGATCATGGCTGCTGGGTAAGTAAAACAAAACAAAAATAATAAACTGTGGTTTTTGCTTTATCGCTTCCTTGATGACCCTTGCGTCCTGGGACCCATATCATTGTCACTTTTTTGCGGCCGTCCATTTCGTTGAGACACTAGCTTGGAATCGACCTGTGTGGTGCTTAGTGCCCTTAGCACCGCTTGGCTGTCCGAGAAAATAGCTACTGATCGACTTTTGTTGTCTTGCCTTGCTATTTCTCCAATGCAGAGGTGAACCGCGATCGCCTCTGCCTGGAACACTGTGGTGTCCCTCGCCAGACTGACTGAAATCTTTGTTTCGGATTATGTGCTGTATATTTTGGTTCCGACTCCTTCATCTGTCTTTAAGCCGTCAGTGTACCAGTTTGATTCCGCGTTGGTAGGTGGGCCGTCCTCGCAATCTTCCCTCTGCGAGATCATCACTTTGTATTTCCTGTCGAAATTATATTTCTTGACCATGGCATCGCTTGGGATTCCTGTTGTAGGGTTTGCCTTCAGCTCATCTTTTAGCCTTTGGTACTGTTTCCCGTGTGATCTGTTTATGGGAGCCTATCCTTGCATTAGTCTGTATGTTACGGCCCTGGCCTCCCCTTGTATCAAGATGTGCAGTGGTGGTAGGATGATTTCTAGGGCTGCTGTCGGGGTAGTGCTTAGGGCTCCTGTGACACTAAGATATGCTAGTCTGTGTGTGCTGTTCAGGAGCCTTATCGCCCCCTGCTGCTCTGTCCTTGTCCACCACACTACTGTCCCGTAGGTTATCATGGGCCTGAACACCCTTGTATATAACTAGAGGGTCATTTTGGGGTTGAGCCCCAAGTTTTTCCAGCACATTCTTTGACACCTTCCCAATGCTAATGCGGTTTTTTGGCGGTTTTCGTGATGTGCGTCCCCTACTTCATTTTGTCGTCGAAGATTACCCCTAGGTATTTCGCCTCCTTGGCGAAGGGAATTTTTTGGCCCCGAGCGTCGATGGCCTTAGGTCTTCTAGCACTCTTCTTTTTGTAAACACGACAATCTGTGTTTTTTCGGGATTGACCGTCAGTCGTTCCCGTCGATACCAATTTTCTTTGTTTAGGGCCCTTTGTGTTCGTTGTGAGATAACTCCTGTGAACCGGCCATACCCTAGGCAGTGGATGCCTTCTTCGGACAGTTTCCTTAGTAAGTCGTCTACTAGAGTTGCCCATAGCAGTAGAGATAGAACCCATCCCTGCGGGCAGCATTCGCCGGCTGTAGCTTCAATGATGTGCCCTCCTAGAGTGGATATAATTGTCCTTTCCTCCAGACTAGCCCTTATCCATTGGTAGAGGCTTGGTGGGACGCCTTTTCTTGCTTGTGCCTCTATAAGCGAGTTAGTTGTGACATTGTTGAACGCCCCTATATCTAGGAATGTGACGATATCTCTTTGTCCTCCACTGACTTTGAGATGAGCCTGTTTAGGTCGTCCAGCGCCGAATCCGAAAACTTTCCTGGCTGGTAAGCGTACTGACGATTACTGAGGGGATCTTTCCCCAGTGTCTCGTCTCGTAGGTATCTGTCGACCAGTCTTTTCATTGTTTTTAGTAGGAATGAAGAGAGGCTGATGGGTCTGTAAGACTTCGGTGTTAGATCTGCTATTCTACCGACCTTAGGCAAGTAAATTACCCTTACACCTTGCCACGCCCTTAGTACGTGTCCCCATACCAGACAAGCTATGAAGATCTTTGACAGATGCAGCACCAGCTCCTCTAAGCCCTTCTGTAGCAGGATGGGATAAATCCCATCCATCCCAGCGGACTTATAAGGTTGGAGCCTGCTTATGGCCCATCTGATTCTGCTTGGTCTGGCTTTTTTCGCCTTGGCCGGTATTGTCGCGTATGCCCTCCTCTGACAGAATTGTTGAGACTGGAAAGTGGACTTTTAGTAATTCCTTGAGACTTTCCTCCTTTGTTTCAGTATAGGTCCCGTTAGATTTTCTGAGGAAACCTACCTCTTTTGCAGCACTTCCATCCTTTACCAGGACTCTGTGGATTCTCGAACATGCCGGAGTGTCGATTAACTCTTCGCAGAACTTCCTCCACGAGTCTCTTTTGGCTTTTCGGATTTCTTTGTTGTACTGCGTAAGCTTTTCCTTATAGGCGTCCCGATTCTGTGTGTTTTTGACCCCATTGAATAGCCTTCGAACCTGGGCTCTTAGCATTTCATGGTTCTTGTTCCACTAGATTGTTCAGCAGCCCCTGTGTCGGGTTGTTTTTGCCCGGGCAGTTGGTCCGCCGTATAATAAAAAAAATAAAATAAAAATATATCTTAATTTACAGAGAGTCTGGTTGCAATCCTCTGGCAACAGGAATTTTATCAGACATTTTTCCCGAAGAAAAGCGCGCTTTGGTAATGTCAATTTTCAATTGGGGGATTTACGGAGGATACGGAATTGCTTTTCCAGTTGGTAGATACATTCCACAATTGAATATATGGGATTTGGTAAGTTACAAAAAAAACCTATGGTGGAAATTTCAAACTATTATAGTTGTAAACTTAAGTGCGTCGAGTAATCATCTCATTTCTTGTTTTATAAATATTTCTTTGGTTTTTAATTTTTTATTCTTATACAGGGCTGGAGGATAACTTATTATGGTTCTGGAGTAATCGCCCTAATCATCGCCATCTTCACGGGCCTCACCTTAACAGAACCAGAACGTCAATCAATCGGAGAAGACGCCATGAAAACCGATGCCAAAAAGAAAGTCTCGATCTGGAAAATTATTTTGGAGCCGCGTATCATTATGCTTTGTTTGGCTGCATCAATCAGACATTGCGGTAATTATAACGAGTGTCTATAAACTGTCGGCATCAGCGGCGGCTCGCAGCCTAACTTCAGGGTAA
This sequence comes from Philonthus cognatus, assembly GCA_932526585.2. Taxonomy (NCBI): domain Eukaryota; kingdom Metazoa; phylum Arthropoda; class Insecta; order Coleoptera; family Staphylinidae; genus Philonthus; species Philonthus cognatus. Next base: position 140,650,256 of record OW052242.1, read on the forward strand.
GCCCGGGACCCAAGGTAATATGTATCCGTTATTGAAAGGTGACTTTGTTGTGCAATTCCCTGTATTTATAAAGCACGATCCCAACCTCAAATTTTGTGTGCCTTGGCGCTATGGCCGACCCTGAAGTTAGGCTGCGAGCCCTCGCTGGGCGACATCTCAGTAGGTTCTGACTTCAGAAACATACGTCATAATTACACATATAATTAAATTTTTTGACATTTCCGAGATTCACCGAATCGTATGACTTAATTTAAGATATGTTATTTGTTTTTCAAAGCAACCGAGATGCCGACAGTTTATAGACACTCGTTACAAAAATTATAAAAGTAAACAATATTATTTAAGCGAAATACTATGAGATCAAGATTGAATATTGAAAATATTAAAATGTTATTAAAAGTAGTAACGTAGTTGACTCAGAAAAGTTTAATTTTTGTTTTGTTTATCATTTTATAGGTGGAATGTGTTTTGCCTACAATTGCGATCTTTACTACCAACAGTATTTCCCAGACTACGATCTAGGATGGTGGCTGTTTGCAGTGACTATAGTCATAGGAAGTATTGGGGTAGTTATTGGAGGGATTATTTCCGATAAGTTTGTAGCAAAAATGGGTGTGAGATCTAGGGTTATAGTTTTGGCCGTGAGTCAATTAATCGCCACACCAGGTGCTTTTGGAAGTGTTTATTTCACACCAACTTGGGCTATGATTACTTTAGGATTATCCTACTTCTTTGGTAAGCACAAAAATAAATAATTAAATCTATGAAGCACAAAAATAAATAATCTATGAAAACTACTTTAGGTAATGTACAGTTGCGAGAGACAAAGACTAATACAGCAGGGAGTGTTAATCCATTGATAATAATAATAATAAGTCTTTATTGCCCAACAGGAAAATTACATCCCAATTACAAGACAATATGTAAAATAAATTAATTACATGGCCGTATGCGTGTATAAACGAATAAACAAAAAACGAAAAATACAGATACGTGAAAATAATGGTCACTTTGTGTCCGAAATGTACATTTGGTAATTCAAATAAAAGTGCAAAGAAAGGTTATTAGTGCTTCATTCGTCAAACAGCAGGGAGCTTTAGAGCTTCTAAAATATCGTATTTTTTTCTTGTTTTTCTAAACTCGAAATTTTACTTCAAGCGCCACGCGTATAAAACACTGAAATATTGTGAAATATATGTATATATAAACTTCACTTGCAATCAGTGTTTTATACGCGTGGCGCATGAAGTAAAATTTCGAGTTTAGAAAAGCCCAGAAAATTTGTCTCGGGTCGCTGCGCGACCCTCGACAAATTTTCACGGGGCTTTTCTAAACTCGAAATTTTACTTCATGCTTAGCCTGGGAGTGGATAACACTCATTTAAAGCTTCAAATTGAACTATTTTAAGAAGCAACGAATATCCGAAAATTTGCAGCGCATGCTTAAAAGACTTAAAAGAACAATACCCTGTATAAGTATATGAGATAGTTGTTATTATAAATTTTTGTTTGTATTTTGTAATTGTTGTTGATTTAGTTTATCAATGTTTTAGTATTCTTGTTAACTGGGTTTTCAATATAGCTATTATAAAAGAAAAGAATAATCATTTAATTCATGGCCATCTAGAAAATCTTTTTTGTTTTTGTTTTTTTTTGTTAGTTTAGCTATTTAGGACAAAGCAAAATAGTAAGTGTTACATATTGTTGAAATCACAAGAAAAATGCAATTTTTTGAGATACTCAGATTTACGGTGTCCCATTTAAAAATATTAGTTTTGATAATATCTCAAAAATTAAAACATCTATACTTTTTTCAAGTACACCCGTAGATTTTACGTAAAAAGTCAAAAAACTTCTGTATTTAAAATATTTTTTTTATCTCCATAAATAACAGAATCATAAGAGATAATAAAAACCAGTAGATTTTGAGAATCGCCCTGTATCTTCTAAACCAATCTAGTTAGCGTAGATCTGATTACGCCATTAAACTAAACACTAAAAAAGAGAACGAGACACATATCTTAGTTTTTTTGCATCTCTTACCGTTTAGCCTATACCCCATCATATCAAGGGAAAAAAAAACACCCTGTACAACTAAAATATTGTAAAAAATAGTTATGAGACGTGTGCTTCATTTTACTGCACAGGAGTGTACCTTAAAGTAAGAAAGTTACAAATCTTGTTTCTTTTATTTTTTAGCTGAAATGTGGTTCGGAATCTTGTTCGCAATTTTGGTGGAAATCGTGCCTCTTCAAGTGAGATCGACAACTGTAGGAATTTTCCTTTTCGTGATGAACAATATTGGAGGAAATCTCCCCATCCTTGTTGAGCCAGTTTCGAAAGCCATTGGTTACAGGGAGAGCATTTACATTTTCTACGCAGGTTTTTATGGCATAAGTAAGTAAAGTTAAGATAAAAATATACTTCAGTTTCCATTTAACATCATAACCCTGCCCAATGCGCGAATTTTGATTCACCCTGTAATAATAATAATAATAATAATAATAATCGTTTATTTCTCAGCAGAATAAATTCTATTTACAGAGAAAAATACAGTATTTTTTAAAATATACTAACTAAAAATAAACATTAATACTAAAAATAAACATTAATACTAAAAATAAACATTAATACTAAAAATAAACATTAATACTAAAAATAAACATTAATACTAAAAATAAACATTAATACTAAAAATAAACATTAATACAAAATGGTAGAAATAAAGTAGAGTAGTGGATAAATTATATGGCATATTACCAATACACGTCTATTTTTTCAGTATTTTGCTTTTAATTTTAATTGTTTATTTATTTCAATTATGTTTTTACTCACTGTCTTCTTCATCATAACTATGTCTAATGCACGAGTTTTGATTCACCCTGTATACCAATACACGTCTATTTTTTTTATTTTTGTTGCTTAAAATTTTGATTGTTTATTTATTTATGTTTAATTATGTTTTTACTCACTGTCCTCTACATAATAACTCTACCTAATGCACGAATTTTGATTCACGTTGTATACCAATACACCTCTATTTTTTTAAATTTGCATTGCTTTTAATTTGAGTGTTTATTTATTTACTTTCAATTATGTTTTTACTCACTGTCTTCTACATCATAACTCTGTCTAATGTACGAATTTTTAATCACCCTGTATACTAATACACGCCTATTTTTTTTATTTTTTTTGCTTTTAATTTTGATTGTTTATTTATTTATGTTCAATTATGTTTTTACTCACTGTCCTCTACATAATAACTCTACATAATGCACGAATTTTGATTCACGCTGTATACCAATACACCTCTATTTTTTTTAAATTTGTATTGCTTTTAATTTGAGTGTTTATTTATTTACTTTCAATTATGTTTTTACTCACTGTCTTCTACATCATAACTCTGTCTAATGTACGAATTTTTAATCACCCTGTATACTAATACACGCCTATTTTTTTTATTTTTTTTTGCTTTTAATTTTGATTGTTTATTTATTTATGTTCAATTATGTTTTAACTCACTGTCCTCTACATAATAACTCTACCTAATGCACGAATTTTGATTCACGCTGTATACCAATACACCTCTATTTTTTTTAAATTTGTATTGCTTTTAATTTGAGTGTTTATTTATTTACTTTCAATTATGTTTTTACTCACTGTCTTCTACATCATAACTCTGTCTAATGTACGAATTTTCAATCACCCTGTATACTAATACACGCCTTTTTTTTTATTTTTGTTGCTTTTAATTTTGATTGTTTATTTATTTAGGTTCAATTATGTTTTTACTCACTATCTTTTTAATGGACGGTCCAAAATCCGTAGAAAATCCTAAAGATTTTGGACACGACAATAATATTTGCACGACCGCTGATGAGACAGGATTGCCAACTTTGAGGAGCAACGGTGTTCATATACCTAGAATTGGATCGGATAACAGCAAGCTTTAAGCATAATTAATTTGCCATTTCGACTGACTCTCTATTATTCTTTTGTTCTTAAGTTATTGTTAAGGAAATTTTTGGAAACCCAAGTGATGACTCGTTAAATTAACGAGAGTTTTTGTAGCTCTGTAAGATATTTGTATATAGTCGATGATAATAACATACAGTTGTGTTTTTTTTATATTAAATAATGATATTAATAATAAATTATTTAAAAAAATATATAGTAGTATTATCTTAATTTCATATATTGAATAAAAACAATCTCTAGAATGCCATGAAAAATATTGTAAGTTGGCAACCCCAAAATTATGTATTATATTTGTTCGTTACATAAACTAGTGCAGCTGAACCTAGTTCAACTGAACTTAGTTCAACTTAGTGCAGTACAAACGAACAAACCTATTATAATTATGATGTTTGACGTTTTATATGTCGATTCCAAAAGCCTGTAGCCAACTCAAATTTAAAAATAAATTAAATCATGGCACTCTAGAAGTTTTTCTTTATTGAACATACGATAATTACTCTCATGAAATGTTTAAATTGATATATTTAATTATTCATCTTACATTTTTTACATATTTTTGTTTAGGAACTATATAAAATTAATAGTTGATATATGCCAAATAAAGGTTTTTTATATTTATTTATTTATTCAAGTCCATTTAATTGAATATACAGCTGAATAATCATGTTCTAAATTTAAGCACACATATCCAAATGTATACTTGCAGCGTATCTGGCATAATTCACACATGCATGTAATAAGTAAGTATATTTTGAACTTTGCAATATTTCAGTGTTTTATACGCGTGGCGCATGAAGTAAAATTTCGAGTTTAGAAAAGCCCCGTGAAAATTTGTCTCAGGTCGCTGCGCGACCTTCGACAAATTTTCTACGCAGGGCTTTTCTAAACTCGAAATTTTACTTCATGCTTAGTCTGGGAGTGGAAAACACTCGTTGGAAACTTAAAATTAAACGCTTATCAAAAACAGCGATTGTTGGAAAATTATTTCATGCTTAATCAAGGAGTGGAAATAATCTTCGAATCGATCGCTGTTCAAAAAATATTTTTTGTTATTGAAAAACGTCTAATTTAAAGATTAGGAATGCCTAAAAACGTTAACGCATATATCTGGATATGTATTTTTTATTTTTTGTAAAAAATCCCTGTATAAAATAATTACAAGAAATTGAAAATCGCATACACATAATTCCCAAATGAAATAAATATATTCTAATAAGGGTGATAATAAACATTTAAATGCTGTTTGTATCAAGAAAATGTTTGCATTTACATTATTTATATTTTTATTTTCCCCCATATGCAAAACAAAGGGTAAACAACAAGTAAATTTCAAAAATTTTAGTGGATATATCCATTAGGAGGTCTCCGAGTTGATTAAGACCATTTTAAAAAAATGTCTGTTCTTCTGTCCCTATGTATTTTTGTCCTTCTGCCCCTCTGTTCTTCTGTCTAAGGCCGTAGCTGGGGAGGAGGGGGGGGATATGAGAGTTCAAACCTCCCCGAAGTTTTCAAAATGTTGAATTTTTGTATGTAAAAGCGGCTCTGTAAAAGCAAAAACAATATTTTTACCATTAAAACCCTCCCCGAAATTTTCATTTCTTTTCTTCTTCTTTTCGTTCTGGCTACAGCCTTGCTTCTGCCCTTCTTTCCTTCTGTACTTCTGTTTTTCTATCCTTTTGTCCTTCTGTTTTTCTGTCCTTCTGTCTTTTTGTCCTTCTGTCCTTCTGTACTTCTATCCTTCTGTCCTTCTATCCTTCTGTCCTTATCTCCCTCTGTCCTGTCCTTCTGTCCTTCTTTCCTTCTGTCCCTATATCCTTTTGTCCTTCTGTTCTTCTTTCCTTCTGTCCTGTCCCTCTGTCCTTCTATCATTCTGTCCCTTCTATCCTAATGTCCTTCTGTCGGCACGATAATGTCTAAAACGATTGAGCTGTTAAGATGACACTATAAACTTAAGCTTTTTGTTACAATAGTAGTATTCGATTAACTTTTGGTAAAAATGCAGAAACGGGAAGTGGTAGTTTACTCTTAGCATTTTTTTAAATTTTTCTTCATTTAATGTATCTACACACTTTTGTCGTAGCTCTTTTAGTTATTTTTTTAATATTTTTTTTAATCTGATTTTAATGTATGATTTTATTAAATTATAATAACTCAACCAAAATCTAATTTATATAAAATCAAGACGATTTTCTTTTAGAAATTGTGATGTATACGAATTATGTTTAATATGCATATTGATATTCGCGCCATCTACGGTGTACGAAGATGCACTAATATCAATGCTGCGGATCATCTTCGGATCCGCTACAGTTGTTAATTGAATTTTCCGTTGTGTGCATCGTATTAACAATAAATTGTGTGTGTGTTAATTTGAACTTTATTTCACTAACACCCCAAAAATATTACAGAAATAAACAAACTTTGTTCTGACGTTTAAAAAAATAAAATCTGAGCTCTCGAAATAAAATTATCGGCGTTCAAAGTTGTTAAATTATTTCCAACTTAATTGTGATGATAAAAAACAATGTTTTTTCATTGAAATATAAGAAAACAACCAAAACTTGGATTTTTTAAATTTAAAATGTTGTTTTAAATAAATTAATTTTGTTCTGTTGTTTGAAAAAATGTATGTATGATTATATTTATTTATAATAACTCAACCAAAAGCCAATTATTATAAAATTAAGACGATTTTCTGTGAGAAATAAACAAACTTTGTTCTGACGTTTAATAAAGCAGAATCTGAGCTCACGAAATAAAATTACAGGCGTTTAAAGTTGGAAAATTATTTTCAACCTAATTCTGATGATAAATTTTTATTTGAAATATTTTTTTGTTTGGTGCATAGTTTTGAAGATATTCCAGGTAATACTTCAAAATGGGACACCCTGTGTAGTAGATCACAGTACAAAATCCATGCCGGATTTATTTTTTCAAATTTCCTGAAAAAAATCCCGGCGTATTCACCCAATATTCAATTATGGATTTTGTGTTGTATTAAAATAATCATAACTTTTTGGAAAACTAAGATATTTTAATAAAATATAACGCAATTAAAACATTTTTGTTTTTATCATTTAAATTAACCATAATTTGATTTTATAAAAGTCAGCAAATAATTGTTTCTGATTCTGATTTTTTTTCAATGTTGATAATAATTAAGTGATGAGATTCCCGGCGCATTCACCAAAAAATCAATTTGTATTTTGTGTTGTTTCGAAGGTTGTTAAAGTAAAGTAAAGTAAAGTAGTTTATTCTTGTTAAAAACCTATGCAGGTTTACAATCGTCAAAAATTACAGGGTTTGTTTATAAACAAATAAACTAAATTTATAATAATAAAGAAAACAGAACAGAAATTAAAATATGTTTAAAACACTTTGTTTCAAAACAGTGTTTTAAACATCTTTAAACACGAGAGTCGTGTTTTAAATGGATTTCTTTTAACCATGTTAAACAAACGGTTTTTAGCGTTACAAAGGTGAACAGGGCTTTGTTGTATGTAAAAATGGAAAAAAATCACAATAAATTGATGTTTTGTTTAACAAATTTTTAAAAATTACCGAAACACCTGATGTTTACGCAGTTAGCGATTTGTTTTAAAATTAAATAAACACGTTGTATAATAAACAAATATGTATTGAATAAACGTGCATCGAAATTTGTACAAACAAAGCAAAATAAAGATAAATAATTAACAAATAACAAAAAAGGAAGTAGTAGAAATAATGAGAAAAGTGATCACAGAAGTTGTAAATTAAGTTAAAGATCAAAATAAGAGAAGTTACACTTATAATTTGAACAAAGTTTTACGTCGTTTGGGTTGATTACTTACTCGTGTCGAAGTTTGGTTAAGAAGTGATTTTGGACACAGAAAAATGAAAGCAAAAGGAACCACGTGATTAGGAGAGGGAGATTTAAGGGTGGTGCAAAAGTGCGGAAAGTAAAAGAGATAGACTGAGATGATATAAGCGAGGATAGTAGAGGAATTTGTAAAAATGGTCACATTTGGCTCGGCCTGCGTTTTATGACTTTGATGGGCCTTTCCCTCAGCGGGGAGCGTAATTCTTGCTGAGGCCAATTGAGCACGTCCGTAGCAAAGTCCATTGTCCAGCTCAACATTTTCGGACAATGGTTCGCTCCTAAGTTATGACTGCAATATGTCATAAAACGCAGCCCGAAGAGCACACAAAAGAATTTTACACAAAAGAAAGCTTGTAGCAAAAACGTTCATGATGTGAACAAAAAAAAAACGGATATTTTTGAAAATACAGGCAAAAAAGCCCAAACGGTTAAAAATCTACACAAAGATAAATTAATATAAAAACACAAAATATATAAAACACATTCGCGATTTGGCGCGAACACCTGATTTTTCTGAAATTTACAGAAGTTAATGGAAAAAAGATTAGGCTTTGTTTCTATCTAAGATTAAACAAAATGTATTAATTTTCGGAAAAGTTACAGAAGCTTAAAGTTCATTGAAATTATAAAAAAGTGAAAAAAATCTTATTAAATTGATGTTTCGTTTAAAGTTTTTTGAAAAATTACTAAAACATCAGTTTTCTATGAGATTCGCGGGTTTTATTAAAATTATGACAGGGCTTTGTTAGATGTAAAAATAGAAAAAAATCACAATAAATTGATGTTTCGTTTAACGAATTTTTGAAAATTACCGAAGCACTTGGTTTTTATGAGATTTACAAAAGTTAATGGAGACACGATTGGGCGTTGTTTCTATCTAAGATTTTTTTTTTATGAGATTCACAGAAGTTATTCAAGAAAAGATTGGGATTTGTTTCTATGTAAGATTAAAAAATATCTGTTAATTTTGGGAAAAGTTACAGAAGCTTAAAGTTCATTGAAATTATGAAAGTCAAAAAAATCTCATTAAATTGATGTTTCGTTTGAAGTTTTTTAAAAAATTACTAAAACATCAGTTTATTATGAGATTCGCGGGTGTTATTAAAAATATGACAGGGCTTTGTTAGATGTGAAAATAGAAAAAAATAAGTTTAGGATGAACTTTAATTAAACTTCGGACTAGTTTCGGTTTATTAGCAGTTCTTCTCAAAACAAGATATGAACAAAAAACAAAGGTAAACCAATGAAAAAGAGAACTAAGTTAAGGGTAAACTTTAAATTCCCGACTAGTTTAGAAGAGAATAGAATAGAATACTTTTATTTCCAGAAACAAATGCATACATTCATGGGAGTCTCAGACAGAGTGGTGTGGCTTACGTACTAAGCTAATTAGAATTAAAATATACATAAAAACTGAATTTTGAGGTTAAGTTATCGTGAATATCACGTTAATAAAATAATATAAAATACAATTTGACTGGGACAACATGTTAACATTTTTAGTATCGATAAAACACTTAGATAAAAAACTTGTGTACATGCAGCACATTGCGATGAAGCTCTAGTAGCATATTATATTGCAGTTTTCATATTATCACAGAATGTTTTATATTCGTTGGTACAGTAGAACACATTTTGTAGTAGAAATTCTTTCACTTTTTGGGCAAACGGCTTTGTCGTCAAGTCCTTGAGAGTTCCTGGAAGGCAGTTATATAATTTTGTGCTTTGTACTAAGCACGAATTATGGTAGTAGCTGTGGTGGTGCTTTGGTAGTCTTAGGTGTCTTACCCTAATGTTGTAATTATGTTGGCTTAGGTTTATGTTGAATAGGTTTAGGTTTTTTTTGACAAATTTTAGTGCTTCGTAGATATACAGGTTAGCGAGGGGCATTATCTTCAGTTTTTTAAACAGTTGACGGCAGCTGGTATGAGGTTTCTCATTACAAATAGCTCGTACCAGTCTTTTTTGCATCACGAAGAGCTTCTGAAAGTTGTGTTCTGTGGTGCACGCCCAGAAGATGATACCATATGTATTCTCCGGTTGACAGAATGACATGTAGACTACACGTGCGGCTTCTTCGTGAATATCTTGCCTTGTAGCATATATCAAATACGAATATTTTGCTATTCTTGAGCAGATGTGTTGAATGTGCCTATCCCACTTGATATCTTTTTGGATAATTACTCCCAGAAACTTTACGTGATCGGTTTCTTGAATCGTCTCACCCTTTAGTTGCACGCTTGTCTGTTCCGTCGGCGTACGATAGTTCATTATGTGTGTTTTGGATACGTTGGCTAGAAGGTTATTCAGGGTCATCCAATTGTCTAGGTCCCTCAGTATTTTGTTAGTTGTTTCGTTGAGTTTTTGGATGTTTTGGTCTCTCAAATTGATAGTTGTGTCGTCTGCGAACATTGTTATGTGGCTGTGGATTGCATGTGGCATGTCGTTGATGAACAGCAGAAACAGTAGTGGGCTAAGAATGCTCCCTTGAGGTAATTCGACTGTTTGTTGTGTTATACTTGATCGGTAGTGTTCACTCTTTAAGTAGACCGTTGTTACTTGCCTTCTGTCTGTTAAGTATGACGAAAGGAGGTTGTAACAATTTCCCCTTATCCCGTATGAGTATAATTTGTCTAAGAGATGCTCGTGTGGCACACAGTCGAACGCTTTTGTTAAGTCGATGAATACTGAGAATACGTGTTCGTTTTGTCTAAATTTGTAAGGATATATTTGAGGAAATTAAATATAGCGTGGGTCGTTGTAAACCACTTTTCGGAAGCCGTATTGCTCCTCGCAGAGGGCACCTTTGCACTTAATATAATCGGATATTCTGTTATAGATTACTCTTTCAAACATTTTAGAGAAAGCAGGTAATGTTGATATGGGTCTGTAATTTTGTATTTGCTTTGTATCGCCTTTTTTAAATATGGGAATTATTTTACCTAGTTTTAGTGCTGATGGAAATTTACCTTCGGCCAAAGCCAGGTTAATTGCTTGAGTATGAGGGTTACTTATATGTATTAATACATATTTTACAACTGATATTGATAGGTCATCTATGTCCTTTGTGTTACTTGATCTCATGTCGTGTATTAAATTTATAATTTCTTGTTCGGAAGTTGGGTATAGGAAGATTGATTCCGGAATATTTTTTTTCAATTTTATAATTATTGTGACTGTTTGTAGGTGTTGTACTAAGTGTATTACCAATTGTGCCGAAGTACTTATTCATTGTGTTAACAATTGTTTGGGGATCTTCTATTTTGATGTTGTTATCAATTATACACTCGACCGCAAAAAAACGCGCCACTTGAAAATTCACGTTTTTTCGTGAATATTCAAACAGCCATAACTTCGATCGATGTGGATGAAATTTGATGAATTTTTGAGTTTTTGGAACGCTAAAGTCTTCTCTTTAAGGACACATAAGTGGATATAACGAAATTTAAGTACTTCTGCATTTAAAATTCCTACCAACAAAAAAATGTTCAGAATGTTAGAAATGATAAAAGTTGAGAAGTTATACTGTGCCCAAAAAAAATCGTAGCTCCACTTCAAAAAGAGCGCAACAAAATTCCATCATATTCCTTTGAAATAAGCGAAAAATCATGTCGATCCAATGATTTGGCTCGAAGTTATGGCAGTTTTTTTAAAAAGTGTATTTTGGGGCATAACTTTGGCGGTCAGGCATAACTCTGCTCGCAAACCTGTGACTTATGTCACCCAGCCAAAACATTTATTTGGCAGTAGGTTTTTTCGGTAGAGGTAAAATGCAAGTTTATGTAAGGCTTTTGCCTTATTTCAGGCCAAAATTAACTTCTCCTCATTGAGTTTGGGGAAAAAATCAAATTTTCTCAAATTGTCATAACTTTACTCCAATTTATCGATCTGAATTTTTGCGCATATTAAAAGAGAAGGACTAAATTTATTCTGGATGTCCCTTGCTCGAAGCCACAATTTTTTTTTGCGCATTGTACAAGTTAACAAAGTTAAAAGTTTTAAAGTGAAAAACGTTTCATCGCCTTTAGGGGGTGAAAGGGGGTAAAATGTGCATGTTTAAAGATCTGACTAACATGCCTCAAAGAGAAAACTTCAAGCTTTTTAAATCGCATAATGTCACAGGTTTGCGAGCAGAGTTATGCCTGTCCGCCAAAGTTATGCCCCAAAATACACTTTTTAAAAAAACTGCCATAACTTCGAGCCAAATCATTGGATCGATAAATTTCGTTATATCCACTAATGTGTCCTTAAAGAGAAAACTTTAGCGTTCCAAAAACTCAAAAATTCATCAAATTTCATCCACATCGACCGAAGTTATGGCTGTTTGAATATTCACGAAAAAACGTGAATTTTCAAGTGGTGCGTTTTTTTTGCGGTCGAGTGTATAATCTAACGTGTTTTTATTTGTTTTGCTTGAAGTTTGGGTTTTTGATTTCAAAATGTTCCATAGTTCTTTACTTTTATTATTAGAGTTTTGGATTTTAAGTGTGTTGTAATTTCTTTTTTCCTGTTGTAAAGTTGTTTTGAATTGTTTTTTAACTGACTTATATTGGTTAAATATAGCGTCACTCTTAGTTCGTTGGTACAATTGGTAATAAAAGTCCATACTGTTTCTGAGCTGTTTGAGATTATTGGTGTACCAAGGTGTTTTTGATTTGAAACTGTTTAGTATTTTTGTTTTGGTTGGGCAACATTTGTTATACAAGGTTAAGAATATTCTGTGAAATTCATTAAAATACTCTTCGGACGTATTGTAATTTTTCAGAAGATTATTCCAATTTAGAAAACTTAAATCCATAGACAGTTTATGTAGGCTAGCTTGATTTACACATCTGGTTTTTTATATATTTTTTTAGTTTTCGCTACTTTGCACCAATAATAAAATATTATTTGCCCCTTGTGGTCCGATAAGTTAGTGTTAATTACTTCGGCGTTTGTGTATGTAATATTCGTTATTATGTTATCTATGCAAGTTTCACTTATTTTGTTAACTCTAGTAGGCGCTTTAATAGTTAATTTTAGGTTGTAACTTTCTACTAAGTTCATAAATAGGGAAGCTCTATATTCTCTATTTCGGTTAATACGACCAACATCAAGTAATTTATAATTGTTTTTACTTCGATACCCGGTATTATAAAACATTTTATTCCCTAAATAAAATTTACTTTCGGAATAAATTCCAAAGATTTCGGTATTATAAACACAAAATAACTTTATTTGGCTAATAAATCTCCCCAGTAAATTATTTGTTTGTTTTTCTGCCAAGTAAATTTTATTCTCTAAATAATTTGACAGTTAAAAGTCAAAAATGTATTATATTATTATAATTACTTTAGATTCTACTACTTGTGTTTATTAATTTCATTACTGTTATCATGTCTACCATATCATCCGTGTCAGATTTAAGTTCGCTTATAGTATCTTCTCTGACAGTAATTAATTCGAACCACAAGACTTTCTAACGAGTCGAAGCCCTAGAGTTTTTCAAATCTGACATAATCAGGGATTTTTATACTTATGCATACGCTTTTTAAAATTAGTTTCATTTACAGTTTTAAACGAGTGTTTTCCACTCCCAGACTAAGCATGAAGTAAAATTTCGAGTTTAGAAAAGCCCCGTGAAAATTTGTCGAGGGTCGCGCAGCGACCCGAGACAAATTTTCTGGGCTTTTCTAAACTCGAAATTTTACTTCATGCGCCACGCGTATAAAACACAGATTTTAAGTGAAGTTCAAATATACATAGATTTGGCAATATTGTAGTATTTTATACGCGTGGCGCATGAAGTAAAATTTCGAGTTTAGAAAAGCCCAGAAAATTTGTCTCGGGTCGCTGCGCGACCCTCGACAAATTTTCACAGGGCTTTTCTAAACTCGAAATTTTACTTCATGCTTAGTCTGGGAGTGGAAAACACACGTTTAAAGCTTCAAATTCAACTCTTTCAAAAATCAACGAATGTCAGAAAATGTACAGCTAAAATTATTAGGAAAAAGTAATGTGATTTTATAAAAATATTGACATACCATGGAATTGATGCAACAATTGCGGATATTCCCTGTTTTTTTTTTAAGTTTAATTTAAAGCTTTAAACAAGTGTTTTCCACTCCCAGACTAAGCATGAAGTAAAATTTCGAGTTTAGAAAAGCCCCGTGAAAATTTGTCGAGGGTCGCGCAGCGACCCGAGACAAATTTTCTGGGCTTTTCTAAACTCGAAATTTTACTTCATGCGCCACGCGTATGAAACACAGATTTTAAGTGAAGTTCAAATATACATAGATTTGGCAATATTGTAGTATTTTATACGCGTGGCGCATGAAGTAAAATTTCGAGTTTAGAAAAGCCCAGAAAATTTGTCTCGGGTCGCTGCGCGACCCTCGACAAATTTTCACAGGGCTTTTCTAAACTCGAAATTTTACTTCATGCTTAGTCTGGGAGTGGAAAACACTCGTTTAAAGCTTCAAATTCAACTCTTTCAAAAATCAACGAATGTCAGAAAATTTACAGCTAAAATTATTAGGAAAAAGTAATGTGATTTTATAAAAATATTGACATACCATGGAATTGATGCAACAATTGCGGATATTCCCTGTTTTTTTTTTAAAGTTTAATTTAAAGCTTTAAACAAGTGTTTTCCACTCCCAGACTAAGCATGAAGTAAAATTTCGAGTTTAGAAAAGCCCTGTGAAAATTTGTCGAGGGTCGCGCAGCGACCCGAGACAAATTTTCTGGGCTTTTCTAAACTCGAAATTTTACTTCATGCGCCACGCGTATAAAACACAGATTTTAAGTGAAGTTCAAATATACATAGATTTGGCAATATTGTAGTATTTTATACGCGTGGCGCATGAAGTAAAATTTCGAGTTTAGAAAAGCCCAGAAAATTTGTCTCGGGTCGCTGCGCGACCCTCGACAAATTTTCACAGGGCTTTTCTAAACTCGAAATTTTACTTCATGCTTAGTCTGGGAGTGGAAAACACTCGTTTAAAGCTTCAAATTCAACTCTTTCAAAAATCAACGAATGTCAGAAAATTTACAGCTAAAATTATTAGAAAAAAGTAATGTGATTTTCTAAAAATATTGACATACCATCGAATTGATGCAACAATTGCGGATATTCCCTGTTTTTTTTTTAAGTTTAATTTAAAGCTTTAAACAAGTGTTTTCCACTCCCAGACTAAGCATGAAGTAAAATTTCGAGTTTAGAAAAGCCCCGTGAAAATTGATGTTACTTTGTGGGTTTCTTTGCATAGTTGTAGAAATCGCAAGGTGACGTTACTAGCTCGACGTACATCATCCTCCAAAAGAGTTCGGTTATATTCTGCATGGATGCGAAAGGTTCCTCTCTCAGTTTGTGCGCTGCCAAAGTGTTCAATATATAATCCGCCGTGGGGATGTTTAATTGTGTAATAGCTGCTTGCAACTTGAAAAAACTGTAAGAGAATAAATATTAGTATGATGACTATTTGTTTCTTCTTCTTCGTTAGTTTCGTCTTTCGGAAGTGGAATAAGATGATGTATCGCCTTTTTTGTAGTATTTCCTCCACTTTTCATAACTGTGACCAGTGTGACTATTCTATCTTTTCCTGGATGAGTTTTAATTATTTTACCTAATGGCCAATGCTGCGGTTTGGCATTATCTTCTTTGATTATAACTATTGTATCCGGGGCCATATTAGGCTGCGTTTTGTTCCATCTGTATCTCACTTGAAGTTGAGATAAGTATTCGTTGTGCCATGCTTGCCAGAAATCTGTCGCTTTCTGGACGTAGATTCGCTTTTGGTTGATTAATTGAAATCTGTCGCTTTCTGGACGTAAATTCGCTTTTAGTTGATTAATTGAAATCTGTCGCTTTCTGGACGTAGATTCGCTTTTGGTTGATTGAAATTGAAATCTGTCGCTTTCTGGACGCAGATTCGCTTTTGGTTGATTAAAATTGAAATCTGTCGCTTTCTGGACGTAGATTCACTTTTGGTTGATTGAAATTGAAATCTGTCGCTTTCTGGACGTAGTAAAATTAACTGGCGCTTAGGCTTGGTGCGTGCTAGACCCAGCTTTCGGATTGATAGGAAAATTAACTGGCGCTTAGGCTTGGTGCGTGCTCGACCCAGTCAATTTTGATTTTTGGATTGAAAGCTGGCGCTTTGGCTTGGTGCGTGCTAGACCCAGCTTTCGGTTTGTAGGAAAATTAACTGGCGCTTAGGCTTGGTGCGGGCTGACCCAGTTAATTTGGATTTAGTTTTTTGGAATGAAAGCTGGCGCTTTGGCTTGGTGCGTGCTAGACCCAGCTTTCGGTTTATAGGAAAGTTAACTGGCGCTTAGGCTTGGTGCGGGCTAACCCAGTTAATTTGGATTTATTTTTTGGAATGAAAGCTGGCGCTTTGGCTTGGTGCGTGCTAGACCCAGCTTTCGGTTTGTAGGAAAATGAACTGGCGCTTGGGCTTGGTGCGGGCTGACCCAGTTAATTTGGTTTATTGGAATGAAAGATGGCGCTTTGGCTTGGTGCGTGCTAGACCTAGCTTTCGGATTGATAGGAACTAACTGGCGCTTAGGCTTGGTGCGGGCTTGACCCAGTTAGCTGTTTTGTTCGAAGGACCATCCGGTTCGAAGGACCATGTAATAGTTCAGGGTAGAGTAGTGGATTTATAATAGGTATATATTGTAACATAATAACTTAAATACATGACATGGTAGTTAATGGTTTGAGAGTCGAAATAACTCTGGTCAGTTGGCCTCCTCGCGGGTATTTATATTTGGTGTTGGTGCTGACTGGAAGCGTTGGCCCGGTGATTTGGGACGCCGATGGTCACAAAGTCCACAAGTCCGTTGCTGAGTTGCAGAAGTTGTTGCCGTGGATCGGCCGGACAGCCGCTCATCATTCTTGCGTAAGTGGGGCATCAGGTAATTGTCCGGAATTGTGTTGTGTTATGATTGCATTATTGAACGAATGATGCAATCGTAATAGAATAATTAATAATTAAATGTATGTCTAATCTTAGTAATTAGACAACGGTTATTCTCCATAATTATAAGGAATTATACTAAATTTCTAATTTGATTGACAATTTAATTTGAAATATTGACAATTCAATTTAAGAAAAAACACTTATTTAAAGCTTTAAATTGAACTTAAAAAAAACAGGGAATATCCGCAATTGTTGTATCAATTCCATGGTATGTCAATATTTTTATAAAATCCCATTACTTTTTCCTAATAATTTTAGCTGTAAATTTTCTGACATTCGTTGATTTTTGAAAGAGTTGAATTTGAAGCTTTAAACGAGTGTTTTCCACTCCCAGACAAAGCATGAAGTAAAATTTCTAGTTTAAAAAAGCCCCGTGAAAATTTGTCGAGGGTCGTGCAGCGACCCGAGACAAATTTTCGGGGCTTTTCTAAACTCGAAATTTTACTTCATGCGCCACGCGTACAAAACACAGATTTTAAGTGAAGTTAGAATATACATAAATTTGACAGTATACGCCTGGTCTCTTCCTCGCCGCGCGACTCGAGCGCCGCTCTGGCGGCAGCGTCGCTAAGTTGTTGACTGGGGCCGTTTAAATGTCGTGATTAAACCTGTTACGGCAGATCGTGGTTTTTCATAGTTACATACCGTTTTGACGGCAAAACATGCCAACTATTGTGCAGTGCGGATTTCGAGCTGTCGATTTATCTATATTTTGCGAGAAAAGCTTAAATAAAGGGCGAAAATTGCTTATATTGCTCAAAGAAATTAAATAGAAATACTACATGCAAGGTTATGCAATAATTATTGATGAACACATTCAATTAAAGTTGTACCTTCAGAATTACGGGCCGAGTTCACACTTTTCTTCTCGTTGCGAAGGGCAAGTCTCTGTCTGCGAGCTTCACAGAATTCCTTTGCCGGTTTCCATGGGAAGATTGTCGGGTTAAAATTTTCCTCTGTGGGATTATTTGATTTCACACCGCCAACAAAGTGTTCAGCGCAAATTCTTGTGTGCTTCGTTGGCACCCAGGGTCCATTTTCATCTCTGAAATAAGGACACTTCAATTAAAAGATGACTTTTTATTCGCATTTTTGCATTCAAATTATTTTTCTCCAAGCATTATCACTGTTACTTTTATAGGTTAGGAATACTGCTGGCAACATGAGGTTTGTTTTCATTTTAATATTGCAGATTGATTGAGTTCTATTCAGGTGAAATAGGAATGTTAACATTATTACTTACCCTTCTCGTCGTACACGCGCAATCCACAACTTCTTCCGCTGTACTTCATAATTCGGGAACGTATAAAATGTCAAACCGACATTTTTCAACTGCGCGTTGGGACAGCCAGGCACGCAACACACTTTTCCCTCCGATTTCCTGCTCATTTCGTCGCTTATTAATAACAAAAACACGCGTTTCACAGCTGTGCGGCATGCGAACCGCTTGCGCCTTTCAACGTGACTCCCAGTCAACAACTTACAGCTTTGGCCGCATGAGGGCGCGTCGGGCGTGAGAGAACAGGCGTATTATACAGGGCTTTCATTAATTCCCGAACCCCACGTGACTAAATTTAAAATTGCCGCGTAAATTATTGTATTTGTACGTTGGAGGCTTTGAAAAAAGTAACCAAACGTTACTAAAGTCAAATTTGACATAAACGTTTATGCGCGGTGCATCGTTAAACCAACCTTTGAGATCTTACAAGATTCGCCCGGAATTTTCAGGTAAGCAAAAATTGTTTAATTATTCTGAAAATTGAGTTTTATTACTATTTATTTTGCAGAGTCAATTTGCTAGGATAAGCAAATACTGCGAAAATGGTATTTACAACGGAGCAAGACGCGTTTATTTTGATGGTACATTTTCGTAGTGCTTCACTATGAGCCTATTTTTTAATCATTTTAAATATAATATTTTCAGTCGTCATAAAAATACGCCGGCGAATAAATATTTTTAAATCTAGGGAATTTTTGTGTGAGCCATACCACCTTGTACATTTGGTTGCCTATTATTTTTGGTCACGTGGGGTTCGGGAATTAATGAAAGCCCGGTAGTATTTTATACGCGTGGCGCATGAAGTAAAATTTCGAGTTTAGAAAAGCCTGAAAATTTGGTTTGGCCGCTCCGCGCTTCGCGCTACGCGACCAAACCAAATTTTCAGGCTTTTCTAAACTCGAAATTTTACTTCATACTTAGCCTGGGAGTGGAAAACACTCGTTTAAGTCTTTTATAATTTCTAATAAGCTTTCCTTTCCTTGTTCTGTGTAATTCTGTCCTATTCCACGGTTATTCTCCATAATTATAAGGAATTATACTAAATTTCCAATTTGATTTACAATTTAGTTTGAAATATTGACAATTCAATTTAAAAAATTTGTGGTTTCAGCTATAGCCACAATTTAAATGTATAATTTCGGTCTGTAATCTATTAATTAAATTATTTATTTCTAGAATTGCAATTTATTTCGTGGGTTTGCTTTATAATACGCAATTTTATTTGCCTATTAGTTTACTAGGTAAATAAATTTACTCCACAAATAGTTATCTAATGATTTATTAATTACTTTTATATAAATAAAACAATTTAAACACTTTCAAATATATATTGTGCATTCGCTACAAGTGTTTCGCCACACTGTGGCTTCTTCAGGCGAAGAAATTATTTATTAATCGTTCATGAATAATAATAAATTAATTAAAAGGTAACATTTACGTTAACCTATAAAAAATGATTTATGAATTCCGTCAGTTTCCTTTTATAAAACGTCAGTAATGTGATCTCAACGCTCAAAAATCTGACGCACATCCAAATCCTTATTGCACATATCGACCCCGATTTTTAACCCCATCATCACGACGAGTGTATCGACCAAACTTTTCCAAATTCCACCCCCGGCGCGTTCACTGACACTTCCCCACCGCCCCGACATTTTTCCAAAATTCATCTCGACAACACGTTTGTACAACAACTCCTCTCTTCGAAATAAAATTTCCAATAATTTAACTTCATCACACACACATTTCCTACTTCTTCTAAATTTCATCTCATTCTCTCCCCTCAAAACTTCATCTTGACAAAACATAATTAATTTTCAAAATTGCATCTTCACACGCTTGACCTCTTTTTCACACTTTTTCTTCATATGTTTTACTAACATAAGATTTTCTAAAAAGAAATCCTTTTGAAAATTACTCGCTTACACTTATTTTCCTAACGTTTCCCTTTTAAACATTTTACAATCACAACACTTTCTTCTCCGAATTTCGACTAACTCTTCCTTATTTTAAAACATCTGCACCCATCTCACAATTTGAAAACATAAGTAAAAAATTAATTTATACCCCAATGGAGAAGAAGGATGCGGAAAAGCGGAAGCAGCTGATCCTCGATTTGGAAAAAAAGGAGGAGAAGAAAACCAAGTCGGAGATAAGCGTTAATCAGTTTTTGGATTTTTTGAAAACCGCTTATCAGCTGCACGATAATCTGGAGGGGGTGTTAATGGAGGAAGGGATGACGGAAGTCGTTGATTGGATCAAAGTTAAGGGCAGCCAAGTGGTTAAGAGCGAGAAAAATGCGCACGGAGATGAAAACGAAGAAGGTAAGAGTCTTGTTCTTCTTCTCGAATCATTATACCTTTTCAGGTGTCGGATGGGGCTTCCGTTTCTGTTTCCTCTTAATAATAATAATAATTCTTTATTAACGGACAAGCCATTTACAATGTAGAGCCAGAAACATATAACTAAAATGTTGTACCCACTCCTTCTACTTCTTTCTGTCTGTTGCTATTATTTTCATTTTTCTAATGTTATTCCCTATATCTTGAATTTGGTCTATCCATTTCCTTCTTGGTCGCCCTCTTCTTCTTTTACTTGTATTTCTTGTTTCAATTATTTTTCTTGTGATTCTATCTGTCTTCATTCTAATTAAATGCCCATACCAGTTCAATTGTTTCTTTCTTATTTTTCTGATAATCGGTTCTTGTTTCGTTGTTTTTCTGATGTTTTCTCGTTTCTACTTCGGTCCCATTTTGTTTTTTCAGCTATTTTTCTTAAATGTTTCATTTCTATCGCAGTTATCTTGTCTTTGTCTTTCTTTCGAATTGTCCAGCATTCACTTCCATAGTTTATTATTGGTATAGTTATTGTATTATGTATTTTTATTTTCACTTCCATTTCAATGTCTTTGTGTCCCAGTATTGTTTTGTTCATTGCGTAATATAATTTTGTTGCTTTGTTATTTCTGCCTCGACTTTCCCATCCTCTGTGATGAGGCTCCCCAAATATTCGTATGTATTTACCTTTTCTAATACTCTATCTTTACATGGAATTTCTTTGTTGTTTTGGTTATCTTCTTTTTCATTAATGATCATTAGTTTATTTTTATTTATGTTTACCTCTATTTTCATTGTTTCTATTTTGTTCGTCCATATATTGACTAATTTCTGCATTTGATGTTTGGTGTTTGCTATCAGGACCACATCGTCTACATATAGTAGGTTACTAATTCTGATTGGTTGTAGATTTCTATACCCGATTACTGTGTTTAGTTGTTTTTCTTGCGATTTAATCCGTTTTGCAATAGTATCCATAACCAGCACGAATAGCAAAGGACTGAGGCTATCTCCCTGTTTTATTCCTTTTTTCATTATTAGCTCTTCTGATTTTTGTTGTCCTGCTATTTGTACTCTGGCTCTTACTGTCTCATACGTGCTCCTGATAGCATTCACTAAACTATTTGGTACTTCTAGTTCTTTTAGTGTTTTCCATATCTCTTCTATCCACTGTATCAAATGCTGCTTTTAGATCGACGAAAGTCAGGAACATTTCTTTTCCTTCCTCTATCTTTCTTTCTATTAGGTTCCGTATTACGAGACAAATTTTCTGGGCTTTTCGAAACTCGAAATGTTACTTCATGCGCCACGCGTATAAAACAGCTCAAATATACATAAATTTGAAAGTATTATAGTGTTATATACGCGTGGCGCATGAAGTAAAATTTCGAGTTTAGAAAAGCCCAGAAAATTTGTCTCGGGTCGCTGCGCGACCCTCGACAAATTTTCACAGGACTTTTCTAAACTCGAAATTTTACTTCATGCTTAGTCTGGGAGTGGAAAACACTCGTTTAAAGCTTCAAATTCAACTTTTTTAAAAATCAACGAATGTCAGAAAAGTTACAGCTAAAATAAATAGGAAAAAGTAATGTGATTTTATAAAAAAATTGACATGCCATGGAATTGATACAACATTTGCGGATATTCCCTGTTTTTTTTTAAGTTCAATTTAAAGCTTTAAACGAGTGTTTTCCACTCCCAGATTAAGCATGAAGTAAAATTTCGAGTTTAGAAAAGCCCCGGGAAAATTTGTCGAGGGTCGCGCAGCGACCCGAGACAAATTTTCTGGGCTTTTCTAAACTCGAAATTTTACTTCATGCGCCACGCGTATAAAACACTATAATATTGTCAAATTTATGTATATTTGAACTTCACTTAAAATCTGTGTTTTATACGCGTGGCGCATGAAGTAAAATTTCGAGTTTAGAAAAGCCCTGTGAAAATTTGTCTCGGGTCGCTGCGCGACCCTCGACAAATTTTCACAGGGCTTTTCTAAACTCGAAATTTTACTTCATGCTTAGTCTGGGAGTGGAAAACACTCGTTTAAAGCTTCAAATTCAACTTTTTTAAAAATCAACGAATGTCAGAAAAGTTACAGCTAAAATAAATAGGAAAAAGTAATGTGATTTTATAAAAATATTGACATGCCATGGAATTGATACAACAATTGCGGATATTCCCTGTTTTTTTTTTAAGTTCAATTTAAAGCTTTAAACGAGTGTTTTCCACTCCCAGATTAAGCATGAAGTAAAATTTCGAGTTTAGAAAAGCCCCGGGAAAATTTGTCTCGCGTCGCGCAGCGACCCGAGACAAATTTTCTGGGCTTTTCTAAACTCGAAATTTTACTTCATGCGCCACGCGTATAAAACACTAGAATATTGTCAAATTTATGTATATTTGAACTTCACTTAAAATCTGTGTTTTATACGCGTGGCGCATGAAGTAAAATTTCGAGTTTAGAAAAGCCCTGTGAAAATTTGTCTCGGGTCGCTGCGCGACCCTCGACAAATTTTCACAGGGCTTTTCTAAACTCGAAATTTTACTTCATGCTTAGTCTGGGAGTGGAAAACACTCGTATAAAGCTACAAATTCAACTCTTTCAAAAATCAACGAATGTCGGAAAATTTACAGCTCAAATTATTAGGAAAAAGTAATGTGATTTTATAAAAATTAGTTTAGTTTTATTTATGTTTACCTCCATTTTCATCTTTTCTATTTCGTTGGTCCATATATTGACTAATTTCTGCGTTTGATGTTTGGTGGTTGTATAGTAAACATAACATACAGGGTGGAAACTTTAACTGGAATAAAATTCATAACTTCGATATAGGCGATTTTTGCAAAAAATCCCGAAACACGCTAAGTATTGTTTTTTCTTGCCCTCATTTCTATGTATATGCTGCTTGTTTATCTGTTCCCGGAAGAGCGCAGCCACCTCTGACTTTTTTTTTCAAATGGAAAGGTATGTCAAGTGACACCTCGTTTGAAAGGTCTCTGCGCAAGTAATACAACACACTATTTATTTCTTGAATATTTACAAATCCCACGTGATAAAAAAAAACACTTTTATAACTTGAATACTATTTAATGCAACAAATGTTCAAAATGGGAACCGTTTCTTTCTTGGCAAAGTGCAAATCGATGATAACATGCATCTCTAATGTTTTGTAACATTTCTGGCGTGACCTGCCGTATTTCATGCCTAATACGTTGCTTAAGGTCCTCAATGTCGTTTGGTTTGGTTACATAGATCTTACTCTTGAGATATCCCCACAAAAAAAAGTCAAGGGGACTAAGATCCGGAGATCTCGCCGGCCATTCAATGTGACCTCTTCTTCCAATCCATCTATTGGGAAAAACTTCGTCTAAATATCTACGAACGATCACAGCATAATGGGGTGGAGCTCCGTCCTGTTGATACCATATTCGTTCATCAGGTAAATCTGGATTTAATGGATTTAGAAATAAAGTGGCTAACGCTGGCATGAGGTCGTCTTGAAGAAACGTAAGATATGTTGCTCCATTAAGATTACCATCGAAGAATACTGGTCCTACAATCTGATCACCTATTATTCCAGCCCATACATTGACTTTTTGCGGGAACTGAGTATGAGTTTCTCGCATCCAATGAGGGTTATGATCAGCCCAATAACGACAATTTTGATGATTAACGCCACCATGTAAGGTAAAAGTACTTTCGTCGGAAAAAAGAATTGATGCTAATGAAATCTGGTTATTGTCGATCATGTTCATCATTTGCTCGCAAAATTCGATTCGGCGGTCCGGGTCATCCTCCGTTAATTCTTGGAGTGCCTGCATCTTGTAAGGATACAGCTTGGCTGATCTAAGAATTTTCAGAACAGTAGTATGACTAATCTCGTTGTCACGGGCCAGTTGCCTGGCTGGAGTCACTGGATTTTCTTGAAGAGTTAATAATACGTTTAGCCTGGTATCTGCTTTAACAGTGGGATTTCGCTGTCTGGGCACAACCCTGACATGACCCAAATTGTTGTATTGTGTCTCAATTTTGCTTATGGTACCTTGGCTAATGGGTGATAAATCCGGATGCTCTTCTCGAAATAACTGAGCAACCTCAAGCTGACTTCGTCTTCTGTTACCATAACCGATCATCATCAGAATCTCGATTCGGAGATTTTCGGTTAAATACTGCATTTTAGAAATCACTTCGACAACTTGACGAGCGTATGTGACTGGTTTGGTGACTATTATTATCACTAGTAACTAAGCAACGCAGTTCCATAGCATCAAAACACATGTCAAAAACCTACAACTTTACGCCGAAACATGTTCAATGTAAAAGTGGTTTTCTTTTTTTTTATCACGTGGGCTTTGTAAATATTCAAGAAATAAATAGTGTGTTGTATTACTTGCGAAGAGACCTTTCAAACGAGGTGTCACTTGACATACCTTTCCATTTGGAAAAAGAAGTCAGAGGTGGCTGCGCTCTTCCGGGAACAGATAAACAAGCAGCATATACATAGAAATGAGGGCAAGAAAAAACAATACTTAGCGTGTTTCGGGATTTTTTGCAAAAATCGCCTATATCGAAGTTATGAATTTTATTCCAGTTAAAGTTTCCACACTGTATAGTAAATTACTAATTCTGATTGGTTGTAGATTTCTATACCCGATTACTGTGTTTAGTTGTTTTACTTGCGATTTAATCCGTTTTGCAATAGTATCCATAACCAGCACGAATAGCAAAGGACTAAGGCTTACTCCCTGTTTTATTCCTTTTTTCATTATTAACTCTTCTGATTTTTGTCCTGCTATTTGTACTCTGACTCTTACTGTCTCATACGTGCTCCTGATAGCATTCACCAAACTATTTGGTACTTCTAGTTCTTTTAGTGTTTTCCATATCTCTCTTCTATCCACTGTATCAAATGCTGCTTTTAGATTGACGAAAGTCAGGAACATTTCTTTTCCTTCCTCTATCTTTCTTTCTATTAGTTTCCGTATTATGAATATGTTGTCGCTAGTTTGTCGTTCTGGTCTAAAAGCCGCCTGCTCTTTTTCCAATTTATGTTCCACATATGATCTTAATTTTTTTCCAATATTCTGGTATATAACTTATGTACCCGATGGCGGGTCGTGCAGGTCGTTCTGTTTCGGTCAGTGATTTAAACTTAAGTATTCTGTGCGAAAATAAAGATTGTGTCTTGTGCGATGATAGCATTAAGTCAGATGTTTTTAAGTGCAACATTTGTGATGGTTACTTTCATCAAGAATGTGCTAAATCAGAAGATAAGTTCAGCTTGAATGCTTGCAGTAAATGCGAGAAAAGTGGTATTCAAAAATGCTCACTACAAGTCCTTGTTTACTTGAAAAAGGAAATTGTAAGTTTACAAAATCAAGTTATACAACAACACAAACTAATAAATGAACAAAATAATAAAATTATAAACTTAACCAATAAATTAGAGATGGTACAACACATCAGCGAAGATAAAAATAATAAGATATCTACCATATCTACCAGAAATAAATCAAAACAAATAAATAAATTAGTGGATTTAACAAAAGATGGAGCCAGGGGTATAGAAACA
The DNA here is from genome assembly GCA_932526585.2 of Philonthus cognatus. Classification (NCBI taxonomy): domain Eukaryota; kingdom Metazoa; phylum Arthropoda; class Insecta; order Coleoptera; family Staphylinidae; genus Philonthus; species Philonthus cognatus. Next base: position 140,676,243 of record OW052242.1, read on the forward strand.
TCAATTTTGGATACTGATGAATCTCAAAACCCACAAAAAACTGAATCGATGGTTTCATTGAATTCGTCCGATAAACTCGACAATGTCGAAGAGGTAGATGACCTTAACGTAAACAATAACAACACAGAAATGAACAATGAGTGGCAAATACAAGTAAATAAAAGGAAAAAGAAAAATTCATTTAAACTTATCGGAAAATCTACGAACGCAAATCTTCCAGTAGTTAAGCCATTATCTCGTAAATGGATATTTGTGTCAAGATTCCATAAAGACGTTACCTGTAGCCAAATTAAGGATCATCTCATGCAAGCCGGAGATTACAAATATGTAATTGAAAAATTAAATCCAAAATATGAGGAAGCTAATTATGCCTCTTTTAAAATTGGCGTCCCATTAGATGCAGAAAAAATTGTATTAAACGATGAGTTTTGGCCAAAAAATGTTTTTATAAATCGATTTTTCTTTAAGAGTAAATCAAATTTTCGCATAAATCAACAATCGACAATAAAAAAATAACAAATACAAACACATTACGTGTCCTCCACCAAAATGTTCAATGCTTAACAACTGCAATAGTACATATTGAGGAACTAATAAATAGTGCAACATGCAACATACTTTGCATATCGGAACATTGGCTTTCTATGGATCAATTAAATCAAGTTAAAATTCCAAATTTCAATCTGATAGCACATTGCTGCAGAGGAGTAAATCATCATGGAGGAGTCGCCATCTACACTGAAGACTCTGTCACCTGTCAGCCTGTGGATATTAGCGTATTTTCCAAACTGAAGATTTTTGAGTGCTGCGAGATACAAGTGTGTGTGCGTAGCGAGTTTGTAATAGTTATATGTGTATACAGGCCACCTACCGGTGACATAATTGACTTTCTTAATAGGTTCGAACAGCTACTTATTAACCTAACTCATCAAAATAAGACTTTTTTATTGTAGGAGATTATAATATTGACATTCTAAAAGAAAACAACGTAACCTTAGATTTTAAAAGGGTTCTAATGTCGTTTAATCTTAAATATCTAATATCTAACCCAACTCGTGTGTGTAAGTCAACAAAAAGCTGTCTCGACAATATTGTGACTAACTGTGATAGGGCCTTTTACACGGAAGTTATAAACATCGTAATATCAGACCACTATGCGCAATTTTTTAACTACAACGTTTTGTTAGAAACAAAAGTAAGTAAAATAAAAACTAGGCAGTTCATTAAGCCAAACGTAATTTCTTTTATTGATGGTATTTCCAAGGAAACATTTATCGAAGTTCAGCGTGACCAGTGTGTAAATGCCATATATGACGATTTTATGCGTACTTTTCTTAATCATTTCTACAAGTGTTTTCCAATTAAAACAAAAACTAACAAAAAAATGAAACATTATACTGAAGAAATTTTGCAAAGTAAAGAAAGATTATTGATTTATAAAACAATATCACAGTACAAACCATTATATAAGCCTCTATTTAAAAATGAACAAAAATATTACAATAATCTATTATTATTAGAAAAACAAAAACAAATGGAAACAAAAATTCAAAGTTCAAACAACAAATCAAAGGATACGTGGTCTCTCATTAGAAACATTGTTAATAAAAAATGTAAACACGTAACACCAAGGTATGATAATATTCTCACACTTGTAAATGATTTTAATAATTTTTTTAACACAGTTACTACTAAGTTGCTAACGACATCAAACCCTATGAATATAAGAGAAATCCCTTTCAATGAACATAGCATGTTTATGACACCAACAGACCCAGTGGAAATAATTGGTATAGTACACAATTTAAAGAATAGCTACAGTGCTGGAATTGATGAAGTACCTGTGTACATTATAAAACAGTGTATAGAGTATATAGCTGAACCTCTTTCCAACATTATAAACTCATCCTTAGAAACCGGTATTTATCCCGATCAATTAAAAATTTCTGCTATCTCTCCCATATTTAAGAAAGGAAACCACGACGAAATAGAGAATTATAGACCTATAAGCATACAGAATTCTTTCTCCAAAATCTTTGAAAAGGTTTTATATTCAAGATTAAGTTCATTTTTTAAGAAATATAAACTGCTCCACCCTATGCAACATGGATTCCTCAAAGGTAGAAATGTAGATACGGCAATATATGAATTTATTACTTTCATCTTAGAAGCTTTAGAAGAAAATAACTTGGCGTCTGGTCTATTTTTAGATTTAACTAAAGCTTTCGACACAATTGATCACCAAATACTACTCAACAAGCTACACATGTATGGGGTAAGAGGCACTGCCTACGAGTGCTTTAACTCTTACTTAAAAAATAGAATTCAATACACAAGGCTGAGGGATAGTGATGGGTCAAGTATACTATCAAGTCCCTTAAAGGTAACCAAAGGGATACCGCAGGGTAGTATTCTTGGCCCATTACTGTTTATTATTTATATAAACGATATAACAAACGCCACGTCATCAGACTGTAAGCTAATTAATTATGCTGACGATACAAATCTGTTGGCAAAGGGATACACATTACCTGAAATATATCAAAAATACAACACAAATATGCAGAGAATGGAGACGTGGTTTAACAATAACAATTTGGTATTAAACAGAAACAAAACATCTTGTGTATTGTTTAAAACTAACCAAAGTTTACCAACACCTAATTATATAAATTTCTATAATACAAATTACAACTTAATAGCCGCCGTAAAATTTCTAGGAATAGTAATTGATGATACGCTTACATTTACTCCGCATATTAGTAATTTATGCAATAAAGTAAGTAGTGCTTGTTTTGGATTACGAATATTAAGAAAATCTGCGTCGATAAAAATAACACAAATATTTTATTACGCAAATATATATTCCCATCTCAAGTATGGTATAATATTCTGGGGGGGATCTGTCGACACTAAAAAGATATTCGTGATCCAAAAGAAAGCGTTGAGAATTTTGCTTAACTTAAAATATAATGAAAGTTGCAGAGGAAAATTTAGAAAGGCTGCTATGCTGACAGTGTATGGCATTTACATATTTGAAACGTTGAAATTCTTTTGGAAGCATAGCAATTATTTTAACAATATATTTACTAATTTGAAATACTCTAAAAGAAAGGGTCAAATATATAATTTGCCTCAACATCGTTTAAGCAAATACGAACGAAGTTGCTCTTATGCAGCAATAAAATTATATAACAATTTGCCAGTTCAAATAAAAGAAATAGACACTTATAATAAACGTAAACAAGCGCTATATAATTATTTAATCCAATTAGAACCGTACAGTGTAGAAGATTACTTTAAGAAACAATAATTAAGTTCACATTTTATTGACGTATTTACAATACAATGTTATATTTTTGTATCATTTGTTTATGTAAATAAATACTATTATTATTATTATTATTATTATTATTATAGCTAGTTTGAGCTAGACATATTGCTCTGTAGTTTTCGCAATTTCTGTGCTCTCCTTTCTGCTATATTGGAATTATTAAATTATTTTCCTATTCTAATGGTATCTTTTTCTCCTTCCAAGCGTGTCTTAGGATATGCCACATCCATTCTTTTCCTTTTTCTCCGAGCCATTTTATTAACTCCGGCGGTATACCATCTTCACCACTTGCTTTGTCTAATTTGATCTTCTGTACGGTAGAAAATCAAAATAGACAAAGCAAGTGGTGAAGATGGTATACCGCCGGAGTTAATAAAATGGCTGGGAGAAAAAGGAAAAGAATGGATGTGGCATATCCTTCCACTTCTCTTTCTGTTATATCTTGCTCTTGTTCTCTTTGCCCCATTTCCATGTTTTCCTCCTGGTTTAATGTATTGAATTTGTCAGCGAAGAATTCTTTCCATGTTTCCAGTATTTCCTTGGTTCCTGCTTGTAGTTGGTGACTTTTATCTCTTACTGCTCTTATTTCTTTCTTTTTAGGTCCTCTTATCCTATTAATACATGTCCAGAATTTTCTGTTATCTATTTTATGTGATTCTGTTATTTGTTTAGCAAATTCCCTCCAAGTTTTCCGTTTTTCTTCTTTTATGCGGACTTTTACTAGGTTTCTCTTCTGTATGCAATCTTTTTTATCGTCTTGAGATTTTGTACTAGTATATTTTTTCCACGCTGTTTTCTTCTCTTTTACAAGCTTTTTTACTATATCGTTCCACCATTTAGTTCTTTTAGTATATTTGTTAAATTTTCTTTTCCCGCATATTTGCTCTGCTGTCGTTAATACTATTTCTTTGAAAATCAACCATCTTTCATCTAGTGTCCATTCTGTTTGATCATTTTCTCGCCTTTCAAATTCCTCGTCTGTTGCTTTTTCTCTATTTTCTTTCGTATTTAATTTATGTATTGCTAAACTGCTCTATTCTACTCTCTCTTCTTTCTTATCTTCGGTTACTATCCATTTTGCTACCACTAGTCTGTGATTAGATCCCACTTCTGGCTCTATCCTTGTTTCTATTTTTTGTATCTTTTCGATTAAATTTTGTGTATATACAATACAATCTATCAGACTCTTTGCATCTCGTTCTTCTGCTACAAACGTGTATTTGTCGTTCAGCTCTTGATACCACATCGTATTTCCTATTATTAAATCGTTTCTTCTACAGAATTCTATCATCTTTTTTCCATTCCTTTTTATAGTTTCCTCTCCATATATGCCCATGCATCCCATTCCTCTGTTTTGGTCTCTTCGTACTCTACTGTTCCAATCACTCATTATTGTTGTTGTTTCATTGTCCTCTCTAGCTTCATCTAGTTCACTTTGTAGTATTTGATAAAATGCTAATATTTCTTCCTCTGGTGTTCCTTCGACTGGAGCGTATATTTGTATAAAAGTTGTAATCTCACCTTTGCTTAATTCTATCGAAACTGTTATTATTCTTGAATTAACTGCCTTGTTTATTATAATTTTTTTGTCTAAATCTTCTGCGATAATTATTCCTACTCCTTTTTTTAAAGTAAGTAAACAATTTTAAACTAAATGAATAGATATGTAAATTTGTACTTCTCGTTATATAATTAATATTATTTTATTCTTTTATTTATTTAAAAGAATATTAATTATTTGAAATAAAACAACACAGTTGGGAGGGTTTCACTTTAATTAAAATTAAAGTGAAACCCTCCCAACTGTGTTGTTTTATTTCAAATAGTATTATGGAGTTTCATCATGTATCCGCCTCATCAATTAAATATTTAGAATATTAATTATATAACAAGAAGTACAAATTTACATATCTATTCATTTTAAAACTCCACTCGTTATAAAATGGACTCCAACCCAATTTTAAACTAGATTTGTGTTTATTTTGTTTACATTTGATATTTAAACATTTAAATAACTAACTAAACATCTTTATTTATGAATTATGTACATAATATAATTATAATTGAATATTGAAAACAAATAATAGAATATATTTACAAAACAATTAACAAAATTCACAAAATGGCTATCGACCAGGGGTCTTTCAGCCTGTCTTTGTCAGGTACATGTCGGTTTTTCAAAGGTCATGATCGTTAACGTCGTTGTTTAAGTCCGGATGATTAGATGAGATGAATTGGTGAAGCGTTGATGCTGGGAACTTGAATTTGGGTGGAATGTTGGGGTTACGGGGTATACAGAGGTGTTTAATAATGTTGGGTATGCAAGGATTAGTTGCAAATTTTAAGGATAGGAGTTCGATGCGTTCTGTAATTGGCGGGATGTTTCCCAAATATTATTTGTGTTTATTTTGTTTCCATTTGATATATTTGTTATTCTAACATAAAGTACATTTTAACCAATTATTTGCAGAATAATTCAAATATTTCATTTGTATCTCTTATATTTTAATAATTAATACTTTTAGAGAAGAAATTAAATGAGTTAGAACCCTTAAATGATAAACTCAACGAAATTCTGACTGAGGGAATCGCCGATTCCGTGCTTCCTTACTTGATACCAGCAACAAGTATAAACAATGTCAGCTTACAAAGAAAAGCCAGTGGAAAATCCTTCGGTAATTAAACTTCGAAAGAAAAATAACTTAGATGTTCTCATGATGTTTTTTTTTTTTTTTTTAGATAAAATCACCCCTTGTACAAGTCTTAGCAGCACTGGAGGATCTGGAATAAGGAAGAAAACAGCTTCTGCACCAAGAATTACAAAGACTGAGTAAATTTTATTAAAATACAAAAATATATATTTTCTCAATGTGCTTTCTCATTTGAAAAAGCTGATATTCCCTGTTTTTTTTTTAAAGTTCAATTTAAAGCTTTAAATAAGTGTTTTCCACTCCCAGACTAAGCATGAAGTAAAATTTCGAGTTTAGAAAAGCCCCGTGAAAATTTGTCGAGGGTCGCGCAGCGACCCGAGACAAATTTTCTAGGCTTTTCTAAACTCGAAATTTTACTTTATGCGCTACGCGTATAAAACACTATAATATTGTCTAATTTATGTATATTCTAACTTTACTTAAAATCTGTGTTTTATACGCGTGGCGCATGAAGTAAAATTTCGAGTTTAGAAAAGCCCAGAAAATTTGTCTCGGGTCGCTGCGCGACCCTCGACAAATTTTCACGGGGCTTTTCTAAACTCGAAATTTTACTTCATGCTTAGTCTGGGAGTGGAAAACACTCGTTTAAAGCTTCAAATTTAACTTTTTTAAAAACCAACGAATGTCAGAAAATTTGCAGCTAAAATAATTAGGAAAAAGTAAGGTGATTTTATAAAAATATTGACATTCAATGGAATTGATACAACAATTGCGGATATTGCCTGTTTGTTTTTTAAAGTTCAATTTAAAGCTTTAAACAAGTGTTTTCCACTCCCAGACTAAGCATGAAGTAAAATTTCGAGTTTAGAAAAGCCCCGTGAAAATTTTCTGGGCTTTTCTAAATTCGAAATTTTACTTCATACGCCACGCGTACAAAACAAAAATATTGTAAATTTATGTATATTTGAACTTCACTTAAAATCTGTGTTTTATACGCATGGCGCATGAAGTAAAATTTCGAGTTTAGAAAAGCCCAGAAAATTTGTCTCGGGTCGCTGCGCGACCCTCGACAAATTTTCACGGGGCTTTTCTAAACTCGAAATTTTACTTCATGCTTAGTCTGGGAGTGGAAAACACTCGTTTAAAGCTTCAAATTTAACTTTTGTAAAAGCCAACGAATGTCAGAAAATTTACAGCTAAAATAATTAGGAAAAAGTAATGTGATTTTATAAAAATATTGACTTACCATGGAATTGATACAACAATTGCGGATATTCCCTGTTTTTTTTTTCAAGTTCAATTTAAAGCTTTAAACAAGTGTTTTCCACTCCCAGACTAAGCATGAAGTAAAATTTCGAATTTAGAAAAGCCCCGTGAAAATTTGTCGAGGGTCGCGCAGCGACCCGAGACAAATTTTCTGGGCTTTTCTAAATTCGAAATTTTACTTAATGCGCCACGCGTACAAAACAAAAATATTGTAAATTTATGTATATTTGAACTTCACTTAAAATCCGTGTTTTATACGCGTGGCGCATGAAGTAAAATTTCGAGTTTAGAAAAGCCCCGAAAATTTGTCTCGGGTCGCTGCGCGACCCTCGACAAATTTTCACGGGGCTTTTCTAAACTCAAAATTTTACTTCATGCTTAGTCTGGGAGTGGAAAACACTCGTTTAAAGCTTCAAATTCAACTCTTTTAAAAATCAACGAATGTCAGAAAATGTACAGCTAAAATAATTAGGAAAAAGTAATGTGATTTCATATAAAAATAATTACAGTCAATGGAATTGATACAACAATTGCGGATGTCAAAATAGCACAAGATATTGCTGTTACTTAATTAACGACAAAAAACATAACGCAAACATCGTGATAACTGCGGTCTGCATAATACCACTTTATTAGGAGGATTTTTTCTTGTATAGTGTAAATCATTTCGAAAACATTTACTTTAATCAAGTGATCTTTGGCCATTTTGACATCCGCAATTGTTATTTCAATTCCACGGCATGTCATTATTTTTATAAAATCACATTACTTTTTCTTAATTATTCTAACTTAGAGAAACGTAAAGTGATAAACGTTAACGCGAATCAATTCAGAATTTTTCCCTCTACAAAAAAGGTAAATACATTTTGTTTCTGAAATAAATAGCGAAGCCAAAATTTGAACATTTCAAAATTCACACGGGATTTCCTATATTGCGTCCGCCAAGTCAACACCCGGTATATTTATCGGTTTCAATTATTATTCTTTTCTTTTAGTTCCGAAGTAGAAATTCACGTTTGCGATGAAGTGAAAAACGTGAAAAAGACTTTCGTCTGCAACCAAAAGCTACTGGTCGAACAAATGGGTTATTTCGCTGACGTCACAAAGGATCAAAAACTCGATGACATGGATATATCCGTTCATTGTGACATAAACATTTTTGATTGGTTGATGAAATGGATTAAAAGGGAGACGATGCTAGAAGCGGACAGGCCACAGTTGGAAGTGACGAATGCCGTGCCCATTTTGGTTTCAGCCTCGTTTTTGCAAATGGAACCGTTGCTGCAGGAGTGTCTTTATTACTGCCACAGGAATATGAACGAGATTTTGAAAAGTGCCAGCGGTCTGTCTTGTTTGAATGATACTATTTTGACAAGGTAAGTTAAAATTATGATTTAGAGTAGGCGGCCTTTTTTTGTGCAGTTGCTCAGAATGCTAATTGAATGATGGAATAAATTTAAGGTTATGGTAAACTATGTTTAACAGTCAGTAGTGCCAATCTAATTTGAAATTCAAAGCCAACTCTAAATCATGTTGTAAATGATCGCACGGATCGACTTTAAAACATTAAAGTTGTTGCAATAAATTAAACGAAATTTCGCAACTTATAACCAACAAAATTTATACAGAGAGTTTTATGTAATACCGAACATACTAAAATGTACTTAATGTTAATTTTCCTATGTTCGGTGTGTACTGGGACGCATCAAAGCATTGAGTACGATGTAATTGGCTACGATTTCTAATAGTTATATAGTCAACCCAATTTACACTCTTCCCTTCAAAAATAAATCCGTCCCAGTACACATTGAACATAGGAAAATTAACATTGAGTACATTTTAGTATGTTTGGTGTTACATAAAACTCTCTGTATAAATTGTGTTGGTTATAAGTTGCGAAATTTTGTTTAATTTATTGCAACAACTTTAATGTTTTAAACTCGATTAATCCCCTAAAATGAGTTTGTCGTCAATTGTCAGCACGATTAACGACTTGTCATTAACGAGGGTTTCCATTCCCAGACTAAGCATGAAGTAAAATTTGGAGTTTAGAAAAGCCTTAAAATTTGGTTTGGTCGCTGAGCGAAGCGAAGCGACCAAACCAAATTTTCAGGCTTCTCTAAACTCCAAATTTTACTTCATGCGCCACGCACATAAAACGCTGATTTCAGTTAATTACTTTACTGCTATTGATACTTAGATTGGATTAGATTAGATATTCGTAGGGATGGCCTCATTGGCCTGTACCACCGCAACCTTTGCAGATCTATTGTGGATCTCGAGCTTCGCCTCTTTGATTAGCTCTTTTAACACTGACAGTGACATAGGGCTAATCAAAGAGGCGAAGCTCAAAATCCACAATAGATCTGCAAAGGTTGCGGTGGTACAGGCCAATGAGTATCTACGAATCTACGAATATCTAATCTAATCTAATCTAAGTGTCAATAGCTTGGGTGTAGCTCTCTGCGCTTGGTTTAGTATTGCCCAGCTTTAAATATCTAACCCTTGCTAGGGCCTCACACTGGCACAGGATGTGGAGAGGGTCCTCCTCTTCTTCCTAGCTGAATCTACATATTGTATCTTCTGCCAGACCTATTTTGCTCATGTGTTTGTTGAGCCTACAGTGTCCTGTCAGTAGACGTACTATAGCCTTAACCGTTTTCTTCTCTTGGTTGAGATCGGTCGTGAAAGCCGGCGATTGTTTTTTGAGAAACTGTTTCGCCTGCCTCTGCCCGGGTGTGTTCATCCACCAAGTTTGAGTCTGTGCCTCCGTCCATTTTTTTATGGCTTTTCTGAGTGTGGTTTTTGGAATACCGCGGGAGGGTTCCGGGGGAGTGAATGCGCTTGAGGAGCCTTGTTTGGCCAGTTAGTCTGCTTTTTCGTTCCCTTGATGACCCTTGTATCCTGGGACCCATATCATTCTCACTTTTTTGCGACCGCCCATTTCATTGAGAGCGCTTACACAGTCTCACACTGGCTTGGAATCGACCTGTGTGGTGCTTAGTGCCCTTAGCAGCACTTGGCTGTCCGAGAAAATAGCTATTGATCGGCTTTTGTTGTCTTGCCTTGCTTTTTCTCCAATGCAGAGGTGAACCGCGATAGCCTCCGCCTGGAATACTGTGGTGTCCCTCGCCAGACTGACTAAAATCTTTGTCTCGGGTTTTGTACTCCGACTCCTTCATCTGTCTTTGAGCCTTCAGTATACCAGTTTGATTCCGCGTTGGTAGGTGGATCGTCCACCCAATCTTCCCTCTGCGGGATCATCACTTTTTATTTCCCGTCGAAATTATATTTCTTGACCATAGCATCGCTTGGCACTCCTATTGTATGGTTTGCCTTCAGCTCTTCTTCTAGCCTTTGGTACTTTTTCCCGTGTGATCGGTTTATGGAAGCCTGTTCTTGCATTAGTCTGTATGTAACGGCCCTGGCCTTCCCTTGTAACAACATGTGCAGTGGTGGTAGGATGATTTCTAGGGCTGCTGTCGGGGTAGTGCTTAGGGCTCCTGTGACACTGAGACACGCTAATCTTTCTATGCTATTTAGGAGCCTTATCGTCCCTTACTGCTTCGTCCTTGTCCACCATACTACTGCCCCGTAGGTTATCATGGGCCTGATAATCCTTGTATATAACCAGAGGGTCATTTTGGGGTTGAGCCCCCAGTTTTTCCCGCATATTCTTCGACACCTTTCCAATGCTATTGAGGTTTTTTTGGCGGTTTTCGTGATGTGCGTCCTCCACGTCATTTTGTCGCCGAAGATTACCCCCAGGTATTTGCCTCCTTGACGAAGGGAATTTTTGTGCCCCCGAGTGAGATAACTCCTGCGAACAGGCCTCTGATGTCTATGGCCAAATCATCCGCATACCTTAGGCAGTAGATGCCTTCTTCGGACAGTTTCCTTAGTAAGTCTTCCACTAGAGTTGCCCATAGCAGTGGAGATAGTACCGCTTCCTGCGGGCAGCCTCCGCCGGCTCTAGCTTTAATAGTGTGCCCTCCTAGAGTGGATATAATTGTCCTTTCCTCCAGGCTAGCCCTTATCCATTAGTAGAGGCTTGGCGAGACGCCTTTTCTTGCTTGTGCCTCTATAAGCGAGTTGGTTGTGATATTGTTGAATGCCCCTTCTATATCTAGGAATGTGACCATAGCTATCTCTTTGTCCTCCACTGACTTTGTGATACTTTGTGATGAGCCTATTTAGGTCGTCCAGCGCTGAGTCCGTAGACTTTCCTGGCTGGTAATCGCACTGACAATTACTAAGGGGATCTTTCCCTAGTATCTCGTCTTGTAGGTATCTGTCGACCAGTCTCTCCGTAGTTTCCAGTAGGAATGAAGATAGGCTGATGGTTCTGTAAGACTTCGGTGTTAAATCTGCTATTCTACTTACCTTAGGCAAGTAGATTATCCTTACACTTTGCCATGCCTTGGTACGGGTCCCCATGCCAGACAGCCTTTAAAGATCTTTGACAGATGCGGCACCAGCTCCTCTATGCCCTTCTGTAGCAGGATGGAATAAATCCCATCCATCCCAGCGGACTTATAAGGTTGGAACCTGCTTGTGGCCCATCTGATTCTGCTTGGTCTTGTGACCTCTGTGACTAACCTCCAATCATTTCGGTCTGGCATTTTTCGCCTTTGCTCGGGATTGTAAAGTATGCCCTCCTCTGACAGGCCTTTGCCCGGGATTGTCAAGTATGCCCTCCTCTGACAGGATTGTTGAAGCTGGAAAGTGGACTTAAGTAATTCCTTAAGACTTTCCTCCTTTCTTTCAGTACAGATCACGTCAGATTTTCTGAGGAAACCTACCTCTTTTACAGCGCTTCCATCCTTTGTCAGGACTTTGTGGATTCTCGAACTCCGGCAGGAGTGTCAATTAACTCTTTGTAGAACTTCCTCCACGAGTCTCGTTTAGCTTTTCGGATTTCTTTGTTGTACTGCGTAAACTTTTCTTTATAGGTGTCGTAATTCTGTGTGTTTTTGGCCCTTTTAAATAGCCTTCGAACCTGGGTTCTCAGCTTTTCAAGGTTCTTGTTCCACCAGATTGTTCGGCAACCCCTGTGCCGGGTTGTTTTTTCCGGGCAGTTTTCAAAGTATGCCGTCATTTACTTGTTCCTCAGCTAGTTCTAGCCTCTCCACCTCACTCACCCGTGCTGTTCCTTCCCTAAAAGCCTTTCTAAGGTATTCTTTATAACCTTCCTAGTTTGTCTCTCTAGGGTTTCTATACTCACCTTCCGTGAGAGACGTGTCCAGGTCGAAGCGGATTTGCCTGTGGTTTCAGCATGATAGCTCTTCTGGCACATACCAATTCACTATAACATCACTTACTTTTCCGGTACAGACTGTCAAATCCAGTACTTCTTTGCGGTTTTTTGTGGTGAAAGTGGGCTTGTTGCCAATATTGCCTGTTATAAGCCCCTCCGCTGAGATAAAGCTTATTAAAGACTCACCTCGTTTGTTGATGTCCGAGCTTCCCCAGACTGTGAGGTGTGCGTTAGCGTCACATCCTATGATGAGCTAGTATAAGGCATACTCCGCGCAGTATGCTACTATATCGCTTAGTATGCGCGGAGGGCAGGCCCTCTCATCCCCTCGGAAGTAGGCGGAGCAAATCATCCAGCTCTTTTCTTCATCCTCCGTCATGGCTGTTATTATATCTACCTGTAACTACATTATCCGTGCATAACCGCGGTATTAGCGTACACTTTACCCTATTGCACGCCCTTAGCCTTACGGCGTTTGGGCTGTAACTTACCTGGGAATGCTGTGGCGCTTGGCCTACTACTTTTCCTCGAAATAACCATGGCTCCTGCAGGAGGGCTATATCCAGGCCTTCTTTATTGAATCTCCTGCATAGCGTTGCCGATGCGGCTTTTGCATGTTGGAGGTTTGCCTGCAGAGCCCTATTCTCCCTCTTACTGTTGAAAGTGACTTCTCATCCTCAATTTTGGCCCCCTTCATTGGTGCCCCCGTCTCTTTGGCCTGTGGCCTTAAGAGCGGACTGGTCCCGCTGGCGGAGGTCTGATCTTCGTATGAGACGTTGCCTTCTTCCTTTGCCTCCTCCCCGCCTTCGCTTGACCCTTGAGATTTAGCGGGCCTCTTCAGGGCTGGGGCTTCTTTGACCTACCTTTGCTTGTCCCCTTCTAACACTTTGTTACCTTCTCTGATCCGGAGTCGCATCCTACCGTACCCAAAGAAGGGATGCATGTTTAACTTCTCTACCTCCTCCTTTAACTACTTGTCAATCGAAAGGTCCACAGCACCCCTTTAGCTTCTGGGGTTTTCCCCACACTGTCCAGAAGAGTGTCTTGAGGCCCTATCCTCAGTCTGTTGAGGATCCTGTCGGTCCCCAGTCTTTCTTTCCCTTCGTCCGGCACATAGGCTGTGCAGATCCATGGCTTGGGAATGTCGTCCCCCTTTAACTCCTTGAAGGCAGCTCCCTCCCAGGGTTTTATGGTTTTAGGGTCTTAGCCACCGTTAGGTAGCCTGGTCGGTACGTGCATTTGCTGAAGCGGACTTGTGGCCCTTGTTCCGGTATGTGCTCGTACGCCACATTGTTGAGTCCTGAAGTGCCTTCAGCTTTTCCTGCTTTAGTTGAATTTCTGGGAAATCCGCACTAGCTACGGCGACCTTGACCGATCTTAGGGCCTCCGTGAAAGGAGACCCACCCACTTTGGTCTATTTGGTCGCCCTAGGCGTGCTGCTGTCTGATCTGAGCCTCTTGGACGAGGCTTTCTCAGCGTTTTGCTTAGCTCCCCCGGACTTTGTTTGCCCTTGAAATGAACAGGTTAAAAGGTTCGTTTTTACTTTGCCAGTATGTAATACAAAGGGAAAGTATTGTTTTTATAAAAATTGTCAAGTCACTGTGAAGGAGCCCCGTAGCTTGCTTGCCCTTGGGATTCCTTCTTTGGTTTTGGGCCTTGACCCTCTCGTGCTTGGCTGCTAATGCAGTTGGCTTTGATTACAGCCCTTTTGGCCTCTAAATAATCTTGCCCTTGCTTCACTCGCCGCGCCACTTTGGCCTTTACGACCCCTAATATTGTTGCCCTACGAATTTCTTCGTCTGACATCATGTCCACGTCTTCTATGGCACTGATTCTCAGTGCCTTGCGCGGCCCTTGTAGTGTAGAGGTACCCTGCCCTGTGGCTTTAGTAGCCTCCTTGTTGGCCTTGTCTGAGGTCCCTTGACACTTACTTTACTGTTTATTGATGACACATTATTGTTATTGACACTTACTTTACTATTATTGACACCTAGTTTACTGTAATTGATACCTACTTTACTATTATTGCAACCTACTTTACTATTATTGCAACCTACTTTACTATTATTGACACCTAATTTACTGTTATTGACTCTTAAATGTACAGGGCTATTCAAATAAAAGGAACAGATTTCAAACATTTATTTCTTTCAAACTACAAAAGGTAGAACTATAATTACAACGTTTCTGGACAGACAAAAGTTTAAAATTTGAACAGTCCAGGCAGAATTTCCAACCACGGCCGCATTGGCTCTGTTGCTTGTCATTTTAATTGTCTGTAGTAAAATGGCGATACAACAAGAAAAAGCACTTTATGTGCTGTAATTAGCAAAACTAGAGTCCATTATTGAAGTGCAACGTGCTTTTTACCGCCTTGTCATAAGCAGATTCATCATATGTTCAATAAAAGAAAACCTCTAGACTGCCATAATTTTATCTTTTTTTAAATTTATGTTGGCTACGCGCTTTAGGAATTATCATATAAAACGTCAGACACAATTATTATAATGTATAATTTCAGAGTTGCCAACCTATAATATATTCCATAGCACTCTTGAGATTTTATTTTATTGAACATACGATACCAGTGGCATCGAAAATTCGTAGACGATGGTTATATAAACAGAAAATCACGGAGCGTCCACGTACATCGAATGAAAATGTCAAGCGTATTCGTACAGTTTACGAAAGGAGCCCCAAAAAAATCCACAGCACGGGAAACACATAGTGCACATATTGAATGCATAAATAAATGAACTTTTCTCTTTCCAGGAACGTTGGAATTGTGTTTCTATCTTTTGTAGTTTGGAAGAAATAAATGTTTAAAATCTATTTCTTTATTTTGAATAACCCCGTATTTGCTCAATAGGGAGTTACTAAATTTTGTTTAATATGTAGATTAGCAGATATGTACACGAACGTAGAAGTGGAACTCCTGCGCGATCGCAAAGACAAAATCCAATCGCGACTCTTCTGCAAATTAATCCAATCTTTGTGCGACCCTGATGCCCAATCCCTGCGTGGACACTACAGCTCTTTGGCGAAGGTCTACCGTTGCAAGTGCTGCCAACAGCTTGTCAATCCTGCCTACTCCTCGCAAATTCCCTGTGTGCCAACCTGCATGAGTCTACAAACTGATGGTACCGTGGTCAACAATCACGTCAGAGATCCTAGTTGGGATATAAATGAATTCATCACGGGCTTGCATAAATCTTTAAAGAGCTGGAGGAGAGTTTACTGGAAGCTCTGGGGATGTGCGCATTTCTTGTTCTGTATGGTCTGCAAGAGGTATTTTCCTGTGAGGCAGGAGAGTTGGTGCAGGTATCATCCTGATCATCCGCAGTTTTTTACTTTGGATGCTCAAAAACCACCTTTACCTGTTGGAAGGTATGTAGAATCCCAACTGCTGGTATTTTGAAGGAGAAGTCTCAATGAATTATTCATTAGATTTTATACTTACGATCAGCGGCGGCTCGCAACCTAACTTCAGGGTAGGCCAGAGACCCAAGGTAATATGATTTTGTTGTGCAATTCCAACGCTATCCCAACCTTAAATTGTGACACAATAAAAAACACGTTTATTCCTTACTTCACTTTTATTTTTATTCGTTAGATGTACATTTCGAGTGCAAAGCACTCATTATCAATAACTAAAGGTCTTACAACTAGGTGCGCAACTATATATACCTGACAAAGATGGGAAAAACCTAATTTTAATTAATAAAAACATTAAGGGGATTAAAATTACGGACTGTTGATGGTATTACAATTTTTCGGAACTTGTAAAATGTTTAACAAAGGGTTTTCCAAAGGACTTAAATCAAAATTTAATAATGTATCTTTATGTTTGTGCATTTCTATGGCTTCTAACATATTTAATCGAAAATGTGATGATTGTTTTAGTAATGTGATATTGTCTGTTGAAAAATAATGTCCTGTTTTTAAATTATGGTTAGCTAAAGCGGATATACCAATGTTTTTATTTTTGACATGATATACATGTTCTTTGAATCTTTTTAATAGATTCCTTTGAGTTTGGCCTATGTACCATTTATCACAATCATTGCACTTAATTGAATAAATTCCGTACTCTTCTAAGTGGCTCCTTTTTGTAAATTGATTGCCTAATAATGTTTTTAATTTGTTGTTATCATAAAATGCAGGAGTCATATTGAATTTATTCAAAATCTTTGTGAATTGATTAGAAGTTCTGTTGTTGTGTGTCTTGGCGCTGTGGCCTACACTGAAGTTAGGCTGAGAGCCGTCGCTTGACAGTTTTTGAACCACCTTTACCTGTTGAAAGGTATGTACAATCCCAACTGCTGGTATTTTAAAGGAGAAGTCTCAGTGAATTATTCATTAGATTTTATACTTACGATCAGCGGCGGCTCGCAACATAACTTCAGGGTAGGCCAGAGACCCAAGGTAATATGACTTTGTTGTGCAATTCCAACGCGATCCCAACCTTAAATTGTGTGTGTCTTGGCGCTGTAGCCTACCTTGAAGTTAGGCTGAGAGCCGTCGCTGCTTACGATTTAGAGTTTTTGATGGTTTGTTTTTTGCAATTTAGGTATCCTTGCTGTGGAGAAAGAGCCTACAGGTTCCAACTACTGGAAGATCGATCTGGTTGCTGTTTCAGAGAACACACGATCTCCACAAAAGATGTTAAAGATGCTTCCATTGCTGGAATGTTAGAAACTTACCGGCTTTTCATCACCGATGAGCCTCCACAGTTGGTCTTTCCTGATAGGCTGACTCGTTTGGTTGCTAGAGGTGACTGATTAAAATTAACCAAGCAACCCACTGAGCAAATACATTGAAATAATGTTTCATCAACATTAATACAACGTTTAATGTTGTTACAATGTTGATATAATGTTATTTGTTTGTTTTTTGCTACGTGGGAAAGAACAAACAATTACCTTTCGCATAGCAAAATGTTGCTGAAACGTGAAGCAACATTTGTGAAATGTATTTGCATTTTTAGAGATTACGGATGGTGATGATGGAAAATTGGAGAGCAAGGAAACTTTGTGGTGGGAAGGAATCGAAATCGTTCCGCCAAGACCAAAATTGGGATTACTAGGGATGTTCAGCGAGAAATGCTGTAGTGAAGAAGAAGAGCAAGAAGAGGACACTATGTCTGAATCCTCTGAAGAGGAAGAAACGAGCAATTCTTCAACGTCTTCCAATACTCCTGGAAGCGATGAATCTATAGTAATTCCTGATAAAAAGAAAAAGGTAATAATCTAAACAAGATTCGTAATTCTAGAGTCAATTTATCACACACTAATAGTTTATATTCGGCTTTTTGACTGGCCAACCAGATTTAGGATTTATTTGGTTAGGTTCCCTGATTATTTGGGTGTCCCTACTGTTTGTCATGTAATGACATTGATGTATGAATGCCATGTTGTTGCAATTGATTCATTATTGTTCCGCCACATTATTATTCTTTATGATGGGGTAATAGAGCAACCATGTAAAAAACATAAACTCAAATTAATTTTGAAGGCAAAAGTCAGCATTACAGCCAGAGTATCCAAAAAAATATCCAACATTATAAAAATAATCACCAGAGCTGGTTGGCCAATGAAAAATTGGAATATAGGTTTGTTTCTTATTTTTAAATATGTTTTTTTAGAAAGGAATTGTGAAGAAAACTGGCAAAAAATTCGGAACCAAATTGTGGCAAACCAATTTATCAGCTAGAAGTAATCAAGACCTTCAAAGGGCTTACGAAGAAACTGCCTTCAAACAAATGTCGAATCTTCTGAACAATAAAACCCTGATTTCTGCGGAAGATTCGGTTAAAACTGCCAAAAGTAGATCCAACATACCATTAGGTAAAAATGCAATAATAGATTTATTGTTGTTTCATAAATTCTCACCATAAAAATGATTCATTTGAAACGTAATTAATTATTTTTAGGAGGTATTTGGGTACGGTTAGAAAACGAGTGGAGAGAGAAAAATGCGCCTGGATATAAAAGCTCAAAACCGATGTTGTCCGGTAAATCAAGGATGAAAACGACTAGGCTTCTTTGAGACATAGTTTTGCCTTAAATTTTTAGTGCGAGTTGGTCTTTCGATTCCCCAAAATTGTATTCTTAGTTTCAGCTTGTTAAATTTACCGTTTGTATTTAGAATTTATTTATATGATGAAACAAATAATTAATACTTAAACTATATTTATTGCCCCCAAATCCGTACGCGAAATGTTAAATTCAACGCACATGTTATTTGAAATCAGTCTACCCACTGAGCAAAAACAGACAAATAATGTTATATCAACATTGTAGCAGCATTAAACGTTATTTTAATGTTGATGAAACATTACTTAAATGTTTGTTCAGTGGGTAAGCGCGTTTAGTACTTGATTTGTATACTTAGATTGTGACTGTAAACATATGCGTTAACTTTAACATTTCGCGTACGGAATCGGGGGGATTGTTAATATTATTTGTGTAGATTTAATACTTTAGAATGGTTATAATCGTGTTAATGTATATTAATGTATAAAGCTCATTTCATTTACCTAGGCGAGAAATTCAAAGAATTGCGAACATATTTGTATCTTGTTGGAGTTTATCTATTCAATTTATTAAGTGATTTCCATTAAAATAAAGCCATTTCGTTACTATAATTCAGTTTTGATAAGTTAAACAAGTCACTTGCAAATAAAACACTTTTAACTTTGTCTAACCACTGTATTTACACTTGATTTTGTGACTATAGTTTCGACTAGCTAGTAGTCATTCTCAAACAAAAGTCACTTTGGTTTGAGAATGACTACTAGCTAGTCAAAACTATAGTCACAAAGTTAAGTGTAAATACAGTGGTTAAACAAAGGTAAAAGTGTTTTATTTACAAGTTTATTTAAGATGTACCACAAAGTGAACGCCTACAACACAAAACAGGTAAACAAGTCACATTTTATGACTTTTGGATATGAACACAAATTTGTTCTGATTTCTCGCCTAGTTTAATCAAATGATCATTATGAAATTGTTAATGAATTTAATTTATAATCACAAATTTAACAACCCACTGAACAAACACATTGAAGTAATACTTCATCAACATTAAAATAACGTTTAATGTTTCTACAATGTTGATATAACGTTATTGGTTTGTTTTTTTGCTCAGCGGGAAGTATTTTATAATGTTTTGTTGATAAACGTATGAACACTATCAAATAAGTTACTTCTTAGTAGAGATCTAATACGTGCTGCTAAAGTATATTAATTAAGAAACATAAGTGTAAGTCGTCTGTTTGTTTACAATAATCGATTTTTGATTAAAATTAGTCAAGAAAATAGACGTTAGACAATTATACAAACTTCACTAATGTCCGGTATTATAAACGATTAATAAATCATTAGATAACTATTTGTGGAGTAAAGTTATTTACCTAGTAAACTAATGGGCAAATAAAATTGCGTATTATAAAGCAAACCTACCAAATAAATAGCAATTCTAGAAATAAATAATTTAATTAGTAGATTACAAACCGAAATTATACATTTCCATTGTGGCCATAGCTGGAACCACCAATTTGTTAAATTGAATTGTCAATATTTCAAATTAAATTGCCAATCAAATTGGAAGTTTAGTATAATTCGTTATAATTATGGAGAATAACTGTGGAATAGGACAGAATTACACAGAACAAGAAAAATAAAGCTTATTAGTAATTATAAAAGACTTAAACGAGTGTTTTCCAATCCCAGGCTAAGCATGAAGTAAAATTTCGAGTGTAGAAAAGCCTGAAAATTTGGTTTGGTCGCGTAGCGCGAAGCGTGGAGCGGCCAAACCAAATTTTCAGGCTTTTCTAAACTCGAAATTTTACTTCATGCGCCACGCGTACAAGACACTGATTTCAAGTGAATTTTACTTGTTCACAATATTTCAGTGATTTCAGTGTTAAATACGCGTGGCGCATGAAGTAAAATTTCGAGTTTAGAAAAGCCTGAAAATTTGGTTTGGTCGCTCCGCGCTTCGCGCTACGCGACCAAACCAAATTTTCAGGCTTTTCTAAACTCGAAATTTTACTTCATGCTCAGTCTGGGAGTTGAAAACACTCGTTTAAAACTTTAAATGGAACTAATTTAAAAAAGCGTATGCATAAGTATAAAAATCCCTGACTCTAGGTTTCGACTCCTTAGAATGTCTTGTGGTTCGAATTAATCACTCTCAGGGAAAATACTGTGAGCGAACTTAAATCTGACACGGATGATATGGTAGACATGATAATCGTAATGAAATTAATAAATACAAGTAGTAGAATCTAAAGTAATTATAATAATATAATACACTTTTGACTTTTAACTGGCAATTATTCAGAGAATAAAATGTACTTGATAGAAGAACAAACAAATAACTTACTGAGGAGATTTATTAGCCAAATAAAGTTATTTTGTGTTTATAATACCGAAATCTTTGGAATAAATTAATTTATTCCTAAAGGAATTTTATTTAGGGAATAAAACGTTGTATAATACCGGGCATAAATATAATATATAAATAAAATTTGAATTTCGTGCCCTTTCTACTACTGCGCGGGTCAGTGACATCTTTGATTATATCCCTTAACTAAAAATTATTTTCATAATGTATAGATACCAAACAAACAGCAAATTAAGTTAAATTAAAATACTAGACATGCACCTATAAATAGTTAAGACTGTATGATACAATTTGTTGCAATTTAATCAATTAACAATGGCGTAATTTAAAAAATAAGTTATTCAACAATAGAGTCAATAAAAAAAGATGGGCTTGTACGGCGTATGTTAAGTTGCATTTAACAAAATAACTACTGTTTATATTTTCTACAATTTAACAACAAACAATGTAAAAAAACCAGCAAATTAATTATTATTGGGATAAAAACACAAAAAAAACACATGTACTTGTTTAAACATTTATTTTTGTAAAAAATTAACTAGTGACAATAGAATAAATATATATTGAATTAAGTTAAATTAAAATACTAGACATGCACATATAAATAGTTAAGACTGTATAATACAATTTGTTGCAATGTAATCAAACAACAATGGCGTAATTTAAAAAATAAGTTATTCGACAATAGAGTCAATAAAAAAAGATGGGCTTGTACGGCGTATGCTAAGTTGCATATAACAAAATAACTATTGTTTATATTTTCTACAATTTAACAACAAGCAATGTAAAAAAACTAGCAAATTAATTATTATTGGGATAAAAACACAAGATGAAAAAACACATGTACTTGTTTAAACATTTATTTTTGTAAAAAAATAACTAGTGACAATAGAATAAATATATATTGAATTAAGTTAAATTAAAATACTAGACATGCACATATAAATAGTTAAGACTGTATAATACAATTTGTTGCAATTTAATCAACTAACAATGGCGTAATTTAAAAAATAAATTATTCAACAATACAGTCAATAAGAAAATAAGTACTGTGAAATCAATGTATTTATTTTTTAGTTTTGTGAAGAGTGTAATCAACACAAATTAATACTGCTGTATCTGTTCTTCATATTTGTTATTGTAAAAAAGGATGCAATGGTTAATTAATTTTTGTTAAGCGCACTGTAAGTTAAGTTGCATAAGCGAAAAATAATTTATAATGTTTCAAAAATACAATTTTAATATATATATATAAATCTTTATTGGCAAATTTTGGTAATAGTAATAGTACAAAAATAAATTACAATTAAATAAAGTAAAAATTAAATAATTTGCCAATTGGCTTTCGACCGTTGGTCTTTCTGCCTGGAATTATAGAGTTCTGTCCTTGTCAGTTAATGTGTAGGAAATGTCTTGATTGCTAATGTCGTCCATTGTCTAGTCAAATGAATTTAATTGTCGTGATCACTAGGGTTATGAAATGAAATCATGAATTGTAGAGGTAAAACGTTTACGTTTGGGAGTGATATTAGGGTTTCGAGAAATGCATAAAGGGTGGAGGAGATTATAAAGGGTGGGGTTTGAGGCGAATTTATCAGCTAAATAGGATAGGCGGGTTTCGATGGGGGTAACTTTTGTTAGTTTGTACAGCAGGAGGTTGGAGGGGTTGTGCAGTGGGTTTTGGGGGTGACGGATTTTGGTAAGCACTCTTAGGGCCGATCTTTCGGCGACTTGTAAATTTTTGAGTGTAGTAGGATGGGGATTGTGGAAGAGGATAGCAGCATAGTCAAGTAAGGGGTGGCATATTATTTTATATATATGAACGGCTGTTTTCGTGGTAATTCCTTGTTGTTTGAAGGTTAGACCTTTAAAATGAGCCGCCCGATTCTTGATTTTTGCTTTGAGGATTGTGGAGTGAGCTTTAAAAGTAAGGTTGGGGTCAAAAAGGATACCTAAATATTTGCAAGTGGTTGAAGGGCGGATAACTTGATTGTTTAGAGAAATTGAGAATGGGGATTGGTTTGCTCGGTGAAAAGGGATTAGAAGCTGGGTTTTATTGGGGTTTATGGAAATTCGCCATTTCGCAAACCATGTTTGAATGGTGTCGATAAGGCCCTGTAGAGTGCTGAGGGCTTTTGGGAATGTGGGAGCATGTGCGATTAACGCAGTATCATCGGCGTATAGGAGAGGGTAGGCAGATTTATCAAAATAGTTAGGATCGGGGTTGTACATATCATGGACGAGAAGGTTGTAAAGAAATGGTGATAGCGGGGATCCTTGTGGGAGGCCTTGCTCAGGAGTAAAGGCGCTGGAAAAGGTGTGGCGTATTTTAACTTGAAGGGATCTGTTGTGCAGGAAACTGTCTAAGAGGTTAATTAGGTGTGGAGGTATATTAAGGGAGCTGCACTTAAACAGCAAGCCCTGGTGCCAAACTGAATCAAACGCTTTTTGAATGTCTAGGAATATTATGGCAGATTTACGACCTTCAAGGCTTGCTGTTTGATAGTTGGACGTGAGAATGGATAAAGGTAGAGTTGTGGAGCGGTGTTCGAGGAATCCGAACTGGTAGGGAAGGATAAGGTCCGCTATGCAGGACATAAGTTTGTTTTTGATTATGGATTCGAATAATTTTCCGAGGACTGGGAGAAGGGTGATGGGGCGATAATTGCTAGGATCTAGTGGGTCATTTCCGGGTTTGGGTATACAGGTAATTATACCCCGCTTCCACTCTGGCGGTAACACTTGGGTAGAGTATATATGGTTAAATATTTTTAGGATATAGGTGTGGATGTTTGTTGGAAGAGATTTGAGGATAATTCTAGGAATGTTGTCATAACCGGGTGCCGTGTTTTTGCCCTTTTCGAGGTTTTCAAAATATTCTTCCTCCTTTATAGCATCATTTGAGGGAAGAGGTGTTTGGGTGATTTTAAAAGACGCATACCAGGAGTTTACACTGTCGAGGAATTTATTGTCATAGCTGTGTGGTCAGTCATTGTGTACGTGTGTTTGAAATAAGTCGCAAAGATCTTAGTAATGTCGATATCGTCCGTCGCCGTATTTTTTGTCATTGGGTCTGTGATTTTTTGGATAAAATCGGTTTTCCGGTACAATTTTAATATTTTTCCTGAAAAATCAATTAATTATAATAATATGGTATCAGGTATAATAGTGTTTTATATAAAATCAGGAAAAAATATATTAGAATATATATAAAAAATTGTAGAATTTATGTTAAGTTGCATTTTTACAAATGTTTACTATATTTTTATTTAAATTCTTTACTCTTGATTCAGTTGGTTTTACTTATTTAATAAATATATAAGGAACTACAACATTGTAAATAATTTATGAAATAGGTATAGAAAATGAGATTAGATTTTCTATGATGAGAGCATCTTGTGCAAAAAGTAAACAACTTGAAAATACTATTTCTTGAATCATTTTCTCACTTATCACTTGGTGAAACATTTTAAAATATTGATGAAGGTTTGAATTAAATTACAATTGGTTTGTTTCACAATTTTCTCTTTACTATTTACTCGACTAGTTTCGCGTTTTACAGCATTATCAGGAGTAATATATAATATAATGATAATGCTGTACAACGCGAAACTACTCGAGTAAAGAGAAAATTGTGAAACAAACCAAGTGTAATTTAATTCAAACCTTCATCAATATTTCAAAATACTATTCTATGAGCCATATGTGTTTTGCATAGGTTTTCCATTAATCGGTGGTGCGTTCGTGTATGTTAAGTTGCATGTATTAAAAGATAATATACAGGGAATTTCTCGTGTGCATTTTGAGGCGTTCCTTGTTTTCTGAATACGTTCAATTTATAGCTTCGATCGAGTGTTTCCACTCTTTGGTTAAGCATGAAGTAAAATTTTGAGTTTAGCAAAGCGCGCGAGCGAAGCGAGTCGCGCCCCAACAATTCCAAGTTTTTAGGATTTTCTAAACTCGAAATTTTATTTCATGCGCCAGGCGTATAAAACACTGAAATATTGTAAAATCAAAATATTATTTTTTAGCAGTAAATTTTTACTTGTTTTAGCACTAAATTTCATACTGATTTACAGGTTTTCCATCTAGTTTATAATCAATCGGTGGTGCAGTTGTATGAGTTACGTGAAGGTGTTAAGTCACTTAATTAAACACAGTTATATTATATATATATATATATATATATATATATATATATAGTTAGCTATTGATAATGGGTACTTAGTACCCGAAATGTACATCTAGCAAGAACAATAAAAGTGAAGAAAGGAATATAACTGTGTTTAATTAAATCGGTGGTGCATTCGTGTATGTTAAGTTGCGTGTATTAAAAACTTGATTTTATAGAGGTAGTATAACATAAAAAAATATTTTTTTGACGAAAAAAGCACTAATAACCTTTCTTCACACTTTTATTATTATTAAAAGTATGAAGAAAGGTTATTAGTGCTTTATTCGTCAAACTAATTTGATCTTCACGTAACTCACAATCAATTTATTTATAAAAAAATACGTCTAAGATAAATTATCAATAATTTATTAAATTATTTCAACTTGTTAAGCAATAAATTGTGTAAACCCTGCGTTCGCAGTATATTTTGTTTTTAAAACTGCAGTATATTTTTAAATTCACAATTTTTCAGTGTTTTATACGCGTGGCGCATGAAGTAAAATTTCGAGTTTAGAAAAGCCTAAAAATTTGGTTTGGCCGCTCCGCGCTTCGCGCTACGCGACCAAACCAAATTTTCAGGCTTTTCTAAACTCGAAATTTTACTTCATGCTTAGTCTGGGAATGGAAACACTCGTTCGAAGCTTAAAATTGAACACTTGAAAAAATAGCAATGAATTCCTAAAATTTGACATTGCAATTATCCGAATATCTACTACACTCGAAAGAAAAATATTGTGTAGAATTTTTTAATTAGATTATTTATCAGTAATTTACGCGTATGTTAGGTTGCGTATGTTAATAGCTCCAATTGAAATTTATTTTCTTAAATCAACGCGCGCATTTAAATATTTCTTTCTTGGGAGTGATTAATTAAATAAATGTAGAAAGTATGAGATTAAAATCATTAAGAGTCACTTGAATAACAGATATGAGTCATGTTCAAAAGAACAGAATAATAATCTATTGATCAACGACTTCCGAAACCTTGTAGTCCCGATTTTTAAAAAAATGTTCATCGTTAGTTAAATATAATTAATTTAGCAATATTAGTATAAACCATTAACTTAAAATACTTATTAAAATATGCTCATGATAAAGTTATATGTACCATAAAATTAAATCAGATTACGCAACTCAAATAATACTACAGTTCATATATATAATATATACAGAGAGTTTTATGTAACACCGAACATTTTCATAACGAGAATTTTTCTTTTAAGTATACATAATGCATACCTCGTACATTTTCCGACGCTCGGTTTATTAAAAGAATTTAATTTCAAGCTTTAAACGAGTGTTTTCCACTCCTAGGCTAGGCGTGAAGTAAAATTTCGAGTTTAGAAAAGCCTGAAAATTTGGTTTGGTCGCGTAGCGCGAAGCGCGGAGCGGCCAAACCAAATTTTCAGGCTTTTCTAAACTCGAAATTTTACTTCATGCGCCACCGGTACAAAACACTGATTCAATGTAAAGTTTAGCGGTGTGTTTAAAACTTCGTAATGTGTCAGTGTTTTGTACAGGTGGCGCATGAAGTAAAATTTCGAGTTTAGAAAAGCCTGAAAATTTGGTTTGGCCGCTCCGCGCTTCGCGCTACGCGACCAAACCAAATTTTCAGGCTTTTCTAAACTCGAAATTTTACTTCATGTTTAGCCTGGGATTGGAAAACACTCGCTTAAAGCTTCAAATTAAGTCTTTTATTCATCCGAGCATCGAAAAATGTGCAACGTATTCATATGGATACTTCAAAAAAAAAATCTCGTTATGAAAATGTTCGGTGTTACATAAAACTCTCTGTATACGTTAAATTTAACATTTCGCATACGCAATCGGGCGGATTGTTAATATTATTTGTGTAGATTTAATACATAAGAGTGGTTATAAAGTTAATAACGTATATCATAATGCTCATTTCATTTAACAAGGCGAGAAATTCAAAGAATTGCGAACACATTTGTGTCTCTATGGAGTTTATATGTCCAATTAATTAAGTGATTTTCCTAAAAATAAAGCCATTTCGTTACTATAATTCAGTTTTGATCTGGTAAACAAGTCTCATCTTATAACTTTTCCCACTAATTAAAAAACAAACAAATAACGTTATGTCAACATTGTAGCAACATTAAACGTTGTTTTAATGTTGTCGAAACATTACTTAAATGTATTTGCTTAGTGGGTTGGATATGAACACAAATTTGTTCTGATTTCTCTCCTAGTTTAACCCATTAACGGCCGAGCAATTATATAATTTAGTTTTAGGTAAAATTCTGCACTAATTTTTATTATTTTTATAAATGACTTATTGTATAACATACTGAGAATGTTTCTTTTAAATATTTATAATGTATACGCTGTAAGTTTTAAGGCACTCCTCGATTTTATATAAAAACGTGCAATATGAAGTTTAGACCGAGTGTTTCCACTCCCAGACTAAGCATGAAGTAAAATTTCGAGTTTAGAAAAGCCTGAAAATTTGGTTTGGTCGCTCCGCGAAGCGGAGCGGCCAAACCAAATTTTCAGGCTTTTCTAAACTCGAAATTTTACTTCATGCGCCCCGCGTATAAAACACTGACATATTATGAAGTTAGAAACACACCGACATTGTTTCTTTTTTAAATAAGTAATAATCGAAATATTTGAAAAACAAAATATTTACATTTTTCTTCATGCATTTTCAAGTCAAGTCAAATAATATAATATATAAAATTAACTTAGTAATTTAACTAACAAAAAATTAATAATGTTGCGTGTATGCATCAATGGCGCTTAATGGGTAAATCAAATGAGCATTATCAGTGAAAATTGTTAATGAATTTAATTTTAAATCACAAATTTACCAAGTATTTTATAATGATTTGTTGATAAACGTAAGAACACTATCAAATAAGATATTTACTGCTTAGTAGAGACCTAATACGCTCTGCTAAAGTCTATTAATTAATTAAGATTTATGTTCAACCGTAAGTCGTCTGTGTGTTTACAACAATCAATTTTTCATTAAACAGCATGAAGAAAATAGACGTTAGACAATTTTACAGAGTTTACTAAAGGTGTTAATTGTTCCTTACAGCGGCGGCTCGCAGCCTAACTTCAGGGTAGGCCAGGGACCCAAGGTAATATGTATCTGCCATTGAAAGGTGACTTTGTTTTGCAATCCCTTGTATTTATAAAGCACGATCCCAACCTCAAATTTTGTGTGCCTTGGCGCTATGGCCTACCGTGAAGTTAAGCTGCGAGCCGTTAAGGAACCAGCTTAATTGTACCAACATACATTAGTCTACTAAAATAATAGATAAATACAATTTTAGGTTACTAAAAAGTATATTGATCTTTAATTTTTATTTTATTTCATGTTTACAAAATGGTAAGTTAAAATAATTATTTAATAATAATAAACCATAGATTTAGTAAATACCAAATTTCATACCAAAGTGTAAAATTTGTTATTTATTTTAGCTCAATAAATAAAATATATAATTCAAACTTGAATTTCGTGCCCTTTTTATTGCTGCGCGAAATAGTGACATCTTCGATTACATCCCTTAACTAAAATTATTTTTTTAACATGTAAATACAAAACCAACAGCAAATTAAGCCAAATTATAACACAAAACATGCACATATAAATATTTAAAACTGTATATTACAATTTTTTGCAATTTAATTAGCTAATAATGGTGTTATTTAAAAAATAATAAATGAATAAAGTAATAAAAGGTGGGCTTGTGAGACGTATGTTAAGTTGCATATAACAAAATACTTATAATATATCTTGTGGTGGAGGCGGAAACTTTGTGAAACATTGTAAATATTTAAATAATTAACACTGATTACTTTGTTGTATTCACTTTTTATAAAAAGTGAATACAAAAAAGTAACAGTGTTAATTATATAAAAATACTTATTGTTAATATATTTAACAATTTAACAAGTAATGTAAAAAGAAAACTAGTAAATTAATTATTATCGTGACAAATGTATTTGTTTAAACATTTCTTTTTGTAAGATATAAACTAGTGGCAGTAGATTATATATTGAACGATAAACAAGTATACTGTAAGCTAAGTTGCATAAAAAAAATATTTATAATATTACAAAAATACAATTTCAATATTTTACTGACAAAACAATAAATTTTGTTAACGTGATATAAGGTGTATTAGCGTTCTAAATAAAATCAGATAAAAACTTATAATAAATTGATCAATTAGTTGAATGTATGTTAAATTACATATAACAAAATAACAGTTTTTACAAAATGTCACTATTTATAATTTTACAAAAATACAATTTAAATATTTTTACTAACAAATCAAATAATTTTGTTAATATGATTATATAAAGTATAACCGTTTTCTAACCAAAGTGTTCTAAATATAATCAGATAAAAACTATTTATTATAATAAATTAACAATTAGTAGAACGTATGTTAAGTTGCATATAACAAAAGGAGTTTTAATAAGATAAATTCAAATTCAAAACTATTTGAATTCGAGAAAATAAGCTTACGCTTCTTATA
Organism: Philonthus cognatus; assembly: GCA_932526585.2. Classification (NCBI taxonomy): domain Eukaryota; kingdom Metazoa; phylum Arthropoda; class Insecta; order Coleoptera; family Staphylinidae; genus Philonthus; species Philonthus cognatus. The sequence goes on from OW052242.1 coordinate 140,705,851, forward strand.
GTTTGCACAGTTTAAACATAATATATAAAATTACGAAAAAACTATTCGTGAAAATGCAAACAGTGTCTTAATTAATAAGACAATTTAAGACGATAAATATCCATTGAAACAACTATTTGTGTGTGTATTTGCACGGGAAGTAGTTGTTTCAATGGATATTTATCGTCTTAAATTGTCTCATTAATTAAGACACTGTTTGCATTTTCACGAATAGTTTTTTCGTAATTTTATATAAAATGAGTTTTGTTGATATTTTCAACAATTTAACAACAAACAAAATGTAAAACAAACTAGCCAATTAATCATCATCGTGATAAAAAGACAGGACAAAAGCACATATATTTGTTGAAACATTTCTTTTTGTAAGCTATAAACTAGTGACAATAGAATGTATATTGGATGATAAACAGGTAAACTGTAAGGTAAGTTGCATAAGCAAAAAATAAATTATATTATTATAAAAATAAAATTTTAATACTTTTACTGAATAATCAATTAATTTTGTTAATAGAAGAAATAAAGTATAATAGTATTTTAAAAAATAATAATAATTAATTGATAAATTAGTATAATGTATGTTAAGTTGCATATAACAAAATTATGGTTATTACGAATTCACTATATTTTTATTTAAATTCTTTACTTTTAAATCAGTTGGTGTTTTAATTATTAATAAATTTATTAGGAACTACAGCATCATAAAATATTTTATAAATTCCTTATTCAAAGCACATAATTTTCAAATTTAGTACAGGGGAATTCAACCATTAATAATAATTAGTATGTATGTTAGGTTGCATATGTTAATAGTTCGAATTAAAAATATTTGTTTGAAACTAACGCGCTAATTTTAATATTTATTTCTGGGGTATTATTAATTAAATAAATGTAGGAAATATGTGATTAAAGTCCTTAAGAGTCGTATTTGTTATGTAAGTGACAATTACAAATATGACTCAACACTTTTAGTAAATAACACACTTGGTTAAAATTTCACTGTACATTGATTGAAACTGCAACAATTGTTTCGCCACACAGTGGCTTCATTAGGCAGATGAATAATGAATAAAATATGACTCATGTTCAAAAGAACAGAAAATTATCAGGTCTGTAAATAAGAAACCGAAATTTCCTTATAAATGGCTGTAGTTGTCAATATTGTGACTGTGAAGTCACGTTATTGGTCCCTTATTCTTGTGTTTATATTTGTCAAAGACTTTTAACTCACAAGAATGCAAGTTTAATACAAGTACATATGTTTTCACAGCATTTTTGAGCCTAAAAATTATGATTTGCTCACAGCATTGACTTTCCGTTACCATTCGAAGAAAACTGCTGCAAAATCGCATCGAATGTTTGTCGAAGCTTACGGTGAGCATGCTCTTGGTAAATCACAGTGCTTTGAGTGATTTAAAATATTTAAAAGTGGCGATTTTCACGTGAGAAACCAAGAATGTGGAAGACCACCGAGAAAGTTTAAAGACAACGCATTGCAAGCATTGTTGAAGACCACTGAGAAAGTTTAAAGACACCGACATTGTTGGATGAGGATGACGCTTAAACGCACCAACAACTTGAGCTTCTGTTAAATGTGACACGAGAAGCCGTCTCCATACGTTTTAAAGCCATAAAAAAGATCCAGAAGGTAGGAAGATGGGTTCCACATGAAAGGCAGCAGGGAAACTGACCACCTGCAAAATACTGCTCACCAGGTACAAAAGAAAATCATTTCCTTATCGAATTATGACTGGGGATGAAATATTTCCGCATGCGGACTCACCAGACTCGACTCTATCCGATTACTGCTTATTTGCATCGATGAGACACACACTTGCTGAGCAGCGCTTTACTTCTTACAAAAATTTATAAAAATGGCTCAATGATTGGTTTGCCTTAAACGATCAACAATTTTTTTTGGCGTGGCATCCACAAATTGGCACAGAGATGGGAAAAATGTGTAGCTAGCGATGGGCAATACCACAGTTCGTATATATCCAATAAGCCAGTCTCTGTATAAAATTTGGATGCCGCATCCAAAAGCGAAACCGGTGATTGATGTATACAGTCGTCTGTCTTACTCTTACTCCACATCCTGACCATAGTCTTACTTTTTCTACTCGATTTCCGGTTCTCCCATAAGCATTGGCTAGCTCCCCTTGACAATACTTTGAATAAAATATTTTGTACCATTTTCATACAATGTGTATATTCTATTAAAAGATTCCGGTTTCATATTTACAGACCTGGTATATCGGTAAACTACTCAAAACCCTGTACATCCCGATTTAAAAAAAAATCCCTCGTAAATCAGTTATTATTAATTTAGCAATGTAAGTATAAATCATCTACTCAATACTTATTAAAAAATGCTCATGATGAAGTTATACTTACTATAAAAACAAAAATTTATAAAGAGCCCGCAACTCATATAATTAACTAGTATTTTGTGTCTCCTGTAAAATTTCACATATTGCACATACGAGGTTTCAGAAGTAGTTGATCGATATTTAAAACTTTTAGCTGTTTGAGCTAAAAATTTCGAAATATTTTAGAGAGATAAAATTAAAGTTAACGAAATTATACAACCTCTCTTTAATACGTATTCACAGTAAAATTACAAGACAATAACAGTACAAAAAAATAATAAATCATCCATAAAAAAAAACGACAGCAATATTATTCAATCAAATAATAAATTTGCGTGAAAAAATAAACAATGAAAACAAAAATAATGGTTTTTAAGGAAGACTGAAGACTTTTTAATTTAAAAAAGTATGGCCGCAACCGTGGACCCGGGAGTAATGAGCTCTAGAGGAAGGGAGAGTAAATAAAAGGTGGGAGCAGAAAAAAGAGTGGAAGAAGAAAAAGGTGGGGGAAAAGAGTAAAATGCAGTGGCGGCCAACTTCATCTGAAACTAAAATGCCAAGGTAAATGCATCCCAGTATTAAAAGGTGAGCCTGTTCAGCTGCCAGTTGCATGTATTATAGTGGAATTTTTCAAATTAGGCACTCTCATGCGCAGAACGAGCACCGTTTGTGTATTTCCGCTGCTCAAAATATAAGAAAGTGGAACCTGACTATGCTAGGCGCACATTTATTTGAAAGAAACACGCGCGCACATGCATCGGACGAGGACCCTTCGGGATTTCAATGGTGTTATCTTTGCGAGAGCCAAAGTTGAATGGTACATTTACGGCCCAACGTTTTCAGGTCTATTTTGCCTACGTTCGGGAAATGCTGTTCTACTGCGCAAGCACCTAATTTGGGTAATACATCTATAATGACGTACTTCTGTGACATAAAGAGCATTGAAAAACAAAGTGCGTATGTAGTGAATTCAACCTCAGATTTTGTATCTTGAGCCTCACATGAAGCTAGGCCGCCAGCTGCCACTGGTGAAATGAGAAAAAAGGATAAAGAGTGGAACTATTCTTTTTCACTCTTTACGCTTTATTCACTCCCACTTTTAAAGCACAGTTGTACCAAAAACGTTGAACTAATTGTTGTTGTTCTAATTTCACTCTAAACAGAGTTTAACTAGTTCAATGTGTTTGTTGCAATTGACCCTGATTTACTCTAGGGCCCAGTTGCACCAAAAACGTTAAACTTGAGTTCAAGTTTACCTTTAGTTTAAGTTAACAGTCCTTATTGTTCTGTCACTTTGAACTCGAGTTTAGAGATGAACCAGTTAAACATGTTTGTTGCAAATCGCCTTAATTTACTCTAAGGCCCAGTTGCACCAAAAACGTTAAACTTGAGTTCAAGCTGAGCTTTAGTGTAAGTTGACAGTTCTTATGGTTCTGTTATTTTGAACTCGAATTCGGAGTTAAACTAGTTCAACGTGTTTGGTGCAAATGGCCCTCATTTACTCTAGGGCCCAGTTGCACCAAAAACGTTAAACTTGAGTTCAAGCTAAACTTTAGTTTAAGTTGACAGAGCTCTTGTTGTTCTGTCACTTTGAACTCGACTTCAGCGTTGAACCAATTAAATTTGTTTGGTGCATATGGCCCTTATTACTCTAGGGCCCAGTTGCACCAAAAACGTTAAACTTGAGTTCAAGCTGAGCTTTAGTGTAAGTTGACAGTTCTTATGGTTCTGTTACTTTGAACTCGAATTCAGAGTTAAACTAGTTCATTGTGTTTGGTGCAAATGGCCCTAATTTACTCTAGGGCCCAGTTGCACCAAAAACGTTAAACTTGAGTTCAAGCTGAACTTTAGTTTAAGTTGACAGTTCTTATTGTTCTCTCACTTTGAACTTGAGTTCAGACTTAAACCAGTTCAACGTATTTGGTGCAACTGGCCCTAGTTTGAGAAGAAAAAGAAAGAAGGCAGGGGGGGGTTGGAGTAGTTAATGAATACAAACTATTTTAATAATCTCACGTGATTTTTGAAGACTTATCATTAAACAAGCTAACCTAACACACTTACTGTCCAATGGAAAAAAATCCATTTATTTATATCGGACGTCTGCATTCATTTAAATTCATAGACAGTAAATTAGTGTTAAATTGGTTTGATAAAAGTCTCTGCACGTTGTTCAGACTTTAGTAGAATTTCTTCGCTTGGCTTTCTTTACTATCCCTAAACGAAAGAAACAAAAAATTAATTCACTGTGGCTTTTTTCAATTGATCAAATTTGTAAGACATATTTGTTGTAGAATCGCACAATGGGACCCTTTACACGCACACTCTTTCGTCGACTATTGAGCAGCCCTCTTGCCTGCGTTTCTGCATCGGGGAAAGTGTGGCGTGCTGGTTAAAAGATGTACTTTATCAAACTCACTTTTGCGTCGAGAATTGAACGCCGTACAGGAGTGTCGTTCAATCCTCGACGAAAGAGTGGAACGAAATTAAGCACCCCGGTTTTGCGTCGACTCTTATGTGGCGTGTGGCATTTTCATCATGTTGCTGTTCATTCGTCCACGCAAAACCGTGAAGCGAAAATAAACTCATTCCACTCTTTGCTCGACTCTATCTTCGACTCTTTCTTCGACTCTATCTTCGACTCTTTCCTCGATGTAGTGGCATTTACACATGCAGTTTTTACTCCACTCTTTCCTCGACACAAAATGTGTTTGCGTCGACTCTTGCGTGGCGTGTGGTGTTTCCATCATTTTGCCGTTCATTTGTCCACGCAAAACCGTCATGCGAAATTAAACGCACACCACTTTTTCCTCGACTCTATCTTCGACTTTTTCTTCGACCCTTCCTTCGACTCTTTCTTCAACTCTTTCTTCAACCCTTCCTTCGACTCTTTCTTCGACTCATTTATTAACTCTTTCCTCGATGTAGTGGCATTTACACATGCAGTTTTTACTCCACTCTTTCCTTGACTCTTTCCTCGACACAAAATGTGTTTGCGTCGACTAGTGTGTGGCGTGTGGTGTTTCCATCATTTTGCCGTTCAATTGTCCACACAAAACCGTCATGCGAAATTAAACGCACACCACTTTTTCCTCGACTCTTTCTTCGACTTTTTCTTCGACCCTTCCTTCGACTCTTTCTTCAACTCTTACTTCAACCCTTCCTTCGACTCATTTATTGACTCTTTCCTCGATGTAGTGGCATTTACACATGCAGTTTTTACTCTACTCTTTCCTTGACTGTTTCCTCCACCCAAATTTGCATTTAAACGTACACTTTTGCGTCGACTCCCGGCGTGTGCCGTTCAATTCTCGATGAAAGCGTACGTGTAAAGGGCCCTATTAGTAGCGTTTTCTGTTTACTGCCCTAGTGAGCACTAGTGCTGCACTCACCGAGGTTTCGCGTTTTCTGTTTATGAACTTTTTACAGAAAAATGTGCATTCGAGACGATTGAGTGCTCCATTTTCAGTGCAGTTATTTTGGCGGACAAAATAACGCAGTTTGAAAACAAAGACCACTGAATGACGGCACTGCCCTCGTTCGGTGTGCACTGATTCCGTGTAAGCCGAAAACACTATTAATTTGTAAGAAATATTTGTTGTAGATTGCGTAAAGAATCGCACTCTTAATGTTTTGATTATTTTCTTACCTGTAGATGTTATAACCTAAAATAATGACTAAGTGCACGACTATCGTCACCAGAAATAGAGTCACCGAGATTCCCCCGGCTTGTGGACAAGTCGGCCGCTCGTTGAGTTTTTGCAGCACTTGTCCGTAGTTTTGTTTGACGTTGTTCAATCCGTCTCTCATTTCCGAGATTAGGGATTGAGTGTCGTAGCCCACCGATTGGACTTGAGCAGTTGGAGCTCTCGCCTGATTGTTAATAATCGTGTCGGCTCTGGCTTTCAGTTCTAAAATAAACTGCCTGAAAATTAGGATAATTATATCAGTAATTTGTATTAATTGGGTCGAGTTTAGAGAAGCCTAAAAATTTTACTTCATGCGCCACCGGTATAAAACACTGATTCCATTTAAAGTTTAAAATATAGTGCTTTAGAATACTGCTTAAGCAGAACATTTTGAACTTTACGATATTTCAGTGGTTTGGGCGCGTGGCGCATGAAGAAAAATTTCGAGTTTAGAAAAGCCTAAAAATTTGGTTTGGTCGCTCCGCTTCGCTACGCGACCAAACCAAATTTTCAGGCTTTTCTAAACTCGAAATTTTTCTTCATGCTTAGCCTGGGAGTGGAAACACTCGTTAAAAGCTTCAAATTGAATGCTTTTTAAAAACCACTAATATCGTAGAATTTACAAATCAAATTATGTATACTTTAAAGTGAAATTTGAACATTGAGCTTTTTATTTATATTAATAAAATATAAAAATACATAAAATATATCTCATTTTATTAGGATTTTAATTTATTATATATTCCATTTGTTTCTGGATCTCGCCTAGCTATGGAAAAGTGACAGTTTAAGTATTGTAAATGGGGCTGGTTGTGTTTTAAATCAGGGTTTTTAAATGTCACTGTCAGATGTTCGATTTTAAGGTTATAATTTCTGACTATTGTGATCTTACACTGTTGCCTGTTTTACAATTTTTCAGATATAAAAGGATAATAATATGCAGTTTTAAGATTAACAAAATTTACTACTTGGTTTTTGTACATACAAACACAGCAATAATATTGTATATAACAAATATAATGAATTCGGCTCTGCAAACTTATTTCGTCATCCATTTGTATTTCTCGCTTGGGTCTTCCCGTTAACACATTTTGATCAACTCCATCCATCCACCTTAATTTTGGTCATTCTCTCTTCTGTTGGCCCTCAGTATTTTTTTGTAGAATTGCAAATTTATTCCCACCCTCTTTAATTAAATATATATGATAAATAAAATACTAGACATACCCCAAAAATATCTATTAAAATCGTAATAATATTGTGATGCTGTAGATTTGGATTACTTTGCCTAAAATGTTTGTAGGATTTCAGAATTTGTAACCTTTTTGATTCAGAGATAATCTTTGGCATATTAATATTTAATATGTGCCTGAAATTATTTTTCACTTTGACATTGACACAGCATTGCAACACTAGATTAATTTGATTTAATAATAAAATGCTCGAAGAAGCGACCGCGTGGCGAAATAATTGTTGCAAGATTAACAATAAACCTCTTGAAAATTAAAAAGAGGATTACTTATGATATCATAAATTATTGCAACACTGTTAAAATAAGGAATCAGGAGTGGCAATTAATAAAAAATGTAAATGTTGATACTACAACATAACAACACGAAAGCATGGCTAGGCGAGATCCAGAAACAAATGAAACGGTGTATAGTGTGCTGTAAAAAAAAAAACTAATTGCCCAGAATGCCATAACATAAAAAAAAGTTTAGCAGGCACTGACCTAGGGCGAAAGGAAATTATTAACAGAGAAGATTATTTATTTTTTGATTCACCTCATTTCGTTTGCCGCCGCCAAAATTTGATTGTGATTATTAAACATGGCGTCGACTTCGTGCCTCCTTATGGTGTCGACAAAACCGCCGGCGGGAGGCGCCTGTCCTGGCTGCTGCGGCGCGACTTGAGCGCCCCCCTGCGACACCAAGCTGAGCGTGCGTTCTTGCCTTCCGACAACCTCGTCCAGTTTCTTATGCAACTCCCGTAGCACGTCGAACATCTGCGACTGGCCTTGGAAAATCTGCCGCAGCTCCCTCTGGTTGTCGGTCTCGAACCAGTCGTCCATATCGGGTTCCTTAACCTGATTCGATCAAACATTTTTAGAATAAAACGAAATAATAAATGAGTGGAAAATTTGATCGTGTGTCGTACATCAAAAACACTTGTTACCGGCACTTTTTAACAAGTTCCGTCAACTGCTATTTTGTATATGTATTCATCATTTCCAAATGAGTAAAGTTCGCGCCATACATTAGTTTAGTTTTACCAACTAGCGCCCTCGCATATCTGACAGCTCAACTTCACCCTCTCGTGGTGGAAGCTCCTCTCAGTTATCCAGTTTCAGGGTTGTCCAAAATATATACGGATTTCCCGGTTATCCCCGAGTTCGCCACATCTGCGATGGGACGCCGCTACCTGCGACCGGCCCGATCGCGCCAGCGAAATGTACGTGCGAAGCACAAAAGAATCGGGCATGACGTCAGGGGTTATAAAACCGCCGAATGCAAGGGATAGGAACATCCCCTACGTAGTTCGCGTATGTAGAATACATACGCGAACGTCACAACCCTCATCGGATAACTGAGAGGAAGACCATTCCAATGACACTAAACACGAGGGGGTTATTTCAATTTTCTACGCTATAGAAGACGAGCTGTCAGGAGGATTAATTGTTATTAATTAAGATTCAGGCAAGGTTTAGTGTATCCCATATGTATAGGAACTAGAGCAAAAGTTGCGCATTGCAAGTTACTATTTTTTGACCTGTCACATTCGCGTTCGACTTATGCTTTCGGAGTTATTAAATTAAAACTCATGAAACCACCATTTTAGCCTCCGATCAACATGTGTGACATATGTACGGATGCATAATTTCATCTCACACATGTTGACCTACTTTATATTTCAATATTTTTATATTAAATATTTATTCTTATTATTTTTCTGTGGCGAGAAATGGTGGGTACCTGAGAAGGTCACAGGGGTAGAGGGTTTGTTCTTTTCGATATAAAAGAGCTACCACTGGACCACAGAATTCACTCTGTATCCAGCATCCAAAAGTGTAAGTCGTCTGTAATTCTGTGTAAGTTGTTATTTTTTTTATTCTTGTCTTGTTATTTGTTTTGTTAATTATTATTCGTGTTTTTAATATATTTGTTAAAGTTGAGAGCCATTTTTATTTCAAATCGTATTTTTTTTTTATATAAAATAGAATCAGTGCTTCAGTCGAATTTTCTTAATTAAGAATTGAGCTTGCTAGTCGGTAGTTACTTGGTGGTGAAATAGTTGCTATTTTTTAATAACTATTTTAAAGCCGAAGTACCCACCCCGTAACACACTGTGAAAATATTGGCCGTATTGACGAGTCGGAAAAGTATGATGTCAAAAATGAGTGGAAGATTTGATCGTGTGTCGTAGTCGGAAAGGTATGATGTAGAAAATGAGTGGAAGATTTGATCGTGTGTCATACTTCGAAAAAACTGTCAAAATATTAGCCATATTGACGACATACAATATGGCTAATATTACGAGAATAAAATAGGTTTGTACGTGTGTCGTACTTTGTAAACACTGTCCAAAGATTGGCCATATTGGTGACGTACATAGGCGCGAGAATAAAATAAGTTACAACGTGTGTCGTACTTTGAAAACACTGTCAAAATATTGTCCGTATTGGACGATGTACATAAGGGTGAGAATAAAATAGGTTTGTACGTGTGTCGTACTTTGAAAACAACGTCAAAATATTGGCCATATTGATGACGTACATAAGAGCGAGAATAAAATATGTTTGAACGTTTGTCATACTTTGAAAACACTGTCAAAATATTGGCTATATGTATAACGTAGATAAGGGCGAGAATAAAATAAGTTTGAACGTTTGCCATACTTCGAAAACACCATCAAAATATTATCCGTATTGACGACGCACATAAGGGCGAGAATAAAATAGGTTTGAACGTGTCGTACTTCGAAAACACTGTCCAAATATTGACCGTATTGACGATGTACATAAGGGTGAGAATAAAATAGGTTTGAACGTCTATCGAAATATTCCACACATTTTTGACGCCTCACTTTCGGACCCTATAGATACACAAGGATGAAACAATTAACTTACTTCAGGATGATCTTTCCTGTATTTCTCCTTCTCCTGTTCCAATTTCTGTTGGTACTCCTGATATTCCTGATTGAGCTTCTGGGAATCTTCTCCTGCAATTTTTTTTTAAATTTGTTTATAATTAAAAAAAATCATTCCCAAAAATGTACGTACAGGGCGGTGGGTTTTGTATACATATGCCATCACCAAAATGCACCACCCTGTACAAGGCCGTAACCAGAAAAAAAAATGGGGGGGTTTTAATGGTAAAAATATTGTTTTTGCTCTTGCTGCTTTTACATAGAAAAAAGTACCATTTTAAAAATTTTGAGGGAGGTTTGAACCCCCATATCCCCCTCCCTGGCTACGGCCTTGACCCTGTACAGAGCGAATTATATAATAGTACAAGAGTTTGAACTCGAAATACAAAATGACGTAATATATTTATTTAATTTGTAAATTAAGTACTTTTTAACTTTGTTTACCCAATATATTTACAATCAACATATGACTATAGTTTCAACTATCTAGTAGCCATTTTTAAACATTAGTCTAAACTGTAGTTATGTGCTAAGCTAAGTCATGGACATAACTAGCGACACTAGTTAAACAAAGTGTTAGGATATATCCGACAAAATATTTTTCCGCTTGTGGTCTGTCTGTCTATATTTATATTCCGACATGACTTTGCCACATATTTACTAAATTACAGAAACTTGTAATAAACAATTTGCACTCTATAACTGTAAACTAATGTTTTAAGAAGTTACCGCTAGATGTCGATAATAAATAAATTAAAATTTAACAATTTTAATGACAGTATATTTATGGGACTGCAAAGGGTTAAGAAGTATAAATGAAATTGCCAATTCTTGGTTGCAGAACACTTCAAACCTTAAAAGTGCGATTCTTTTCGCAATCTACAACAAGTTAGTCTTACAAAGACTATATCAAACACTCATTGAAACAACTACTTCCCGGGCTAATACCCCGACGGATATTGAATTATACAACAAGTGTTTGCTGTTACATACAGTAACCTACTGCAAATGTAACAATTTGGGTCAAATTATTCAGGCCATCTATAGACGCGTTTCGAGATTTATCTCTCCTCAGTATAGCTTTGCCATTCCCTCTAAACAATTTGACATCTTAGACTGGCGGTCACGTTACCGTTCAAACATTAGTATAAATGAAATTGCCAATTCTTGGTTGCAGAACACTTCAAACATTAAAAGTGCGATTCTTTTCGCAATCTACAACAAATTAGTCTTACAAAGACTATATCAAACACTCATTGAAACAACTACTTGGCAAAGCTATACTGAGGAGAGATAAATCTCAAAACGCGTCTATAGATGGCCTGAATAATTTGACCCAAATTGTTACATTTGCAGTAGGTTACTGTATGTAACAGCAAACACTTGTTGTATAATTCAATGTCCGTCGGGGTATTAGCCCGGGAAGTAGTTGTTTCAATGAGTGTTTGATATAGTCTTTGTAAGACTAACTTGTTGTAGATTGCGAAAAGAATCGCACTTTTAATGGGTTAAGAAGTACTTTATTTACAGGTGTATTTAAGATGTATCACAAGTTTAAAGCATATAATCTGTTTTTTTTTTAATATGACCAATCAAAATTGACATTTCAAGAATTTAGTGGTGTGATGCAGGTTGTGTGTTTTAGGTTAGGACAAGAATAATCATATGTTATGCTGTAAATCAACTTTTAATTTGTAGGCTATGTGAAGGGAAATCTGAGATTGGTCGCAGTCAGGGAATTTGTAGACATGTAGTGCTGCAGCGGTAAGCGGTTGATGTTCCCTAAATGGACAAAATTCCAGTTGGTAGAATAGCTATGTTTACTTCTGTTTGTATACATAACATGCAAATTTAAAAGTATTTTTTGAAAGCGAAGGGGAATGAATTGAAGCTTGAATTAATATAAAAGTTTAGTTTAAATGCCGATTTTGAATATATTAAGTAAGTGAAGACTATTCTATATATTATGTTTGTTTATAAAACGAATAAATTTTGATAATGAAGGTTTAAATTAAATTACACTTGGTTTGTTTCACAATTTTTTACTTTACTATTTACTCGACTAGTTTCGTGTTTTACAGCATTATCAGGAGTGAATTACAAAAGATACCAACAAGCTTATATATGGTAAGGTAATAAGGGATTTTAAGATTGGGGAATTCCAAATATCCTCATTGTCGTTGACGAGGTGTTTTCCGTCTTTTATTGCCCTATTTATTTCTAGGCCTTCCCTGAGGTTTAAATTACGGCCCTTATTACCTGAATATAGAATTTTGAAATTATTAACACCTATAAAGTGGTTGTTAATTATACAATGTTTTGAAATCCCTGTACACTGTTTGTTATTTGTAATTGATTTTTTATGTTCTGTTAGTCTTGTCTGAAAAGTTCTTCCTGTTTGTCCTATGTATAATGCATCACATTCACTGCACTTTAGTTCGTACACTCCACACTTTTTTAATTTGTCTATGGGGGGTTTATTGTTTATTAGTAGTTTTCCTAAATTTGTCTGGTTAGTGCATATGATGCGAATAAATTGTTGACTTATAGGAGGAAATGGATATAATAATACTTTTCTCCATGATTAAAGAACAAAATATTAAAGAACAATGATCGTCTATATCAGTGCCACACATAAAGTGGTACCGTTCAGCGACACTGCTTTCAAAAAGCGCTGCAGGGCTGCAGTTCCCTGAACGCAACCATTAATATGACAATTCAATTAACTCCTCAAATTATTTGTATCTACTACCAATTTGATAAAATGTCTCTAAGGATCAGGTAATATTCCTTGCTCAGAAATATATGTCTTTATTATCTGCCCATTTATATGTTGAAATTTTATAAAAATTATAAATACAAGGATTTTTTCTTTAAGGTATACATGTTACGATTTTTTAATATAAATTGTCAGACATTCGTGATCTTAATAAAAACGTTCAATTCAAAAACTCTAACGAGTGTTTTCCACTCCCAGACTAAGCATGAAGTAAAATTTCGAGTTTAGAAAAGCCTGAAAATTTGGCTTGGTCGCGTAGCGCAGCGGAGCGACCAAGCCAAATCAGGCTTTTCTAAACTCGAAATTTTACTTCATGCGCCACGCGTATAAAACACTGATTTAAAGTGAAGTTTAAAATATACTTCGACTTAGTTTTCTTTAGTTCATTAATTTTACAAATCCCCGCATGTGTTGTAAAGTTGCAAGTTGTAGCGTTCACTTATTTAAAAATCTCTGCATCGTGACAATTTATTTGATAAATTATGATTTGCTTGTAACATTGATAATCATTTACCAACATCTCAAAATTTGATGTTTAAAATACCCAATTGTTAAAGCAGGACTGCAGCTGTTCGCAGTAAATACTCCCTAAGTTTGGTCATAAAAAAAAAGAGTTTATAGATAACTTGTTACAGTTTTTACATCATTTGCAAAATTATTTATCGATTTATAGCATTCATTGGTTTGCCTGGACCACATCGGACTTCACAAAACAGTTATTTAATTTGTGTTCAGTAAAATGAACAACAGATGGTATTCTCGCTTTTGTGAAACACTATGCATTATTTATTTACCTTGAGCTTGTGTTGGTAAATTTCCGGGTTCATGCAAACTGTTGGTGAGGAAGTGGAGTACATCGTGATCATCTGCGAGGCCCCCGGTGGCGGCAGATACACCGAAATAACCGCCCTTCGGGAGGAATACATTCTCGGCCCTGAAGCAGACTTCGAAGTCCTGCTCGTTGTTGGTCATGCCGTTGTGGAACAAGAGCGTCAGCACGTTGTTGTAATACTCGATTTTGGCGCGGGTCGGGAAGGGTTTGTTACGGAAGTCGCGGAGGCAACCGGCTAATAATTGTGTTGTGCCATCGCTGAAAATAGTTTAAATTTTTATTTGTATGGAAAATGAATAATAAAAGATAATAAATGGAAATATCAGAAGACTAAATAACAAGTGAGCCTCAAAAGCTAGTATCTGAATTGAACAAGAATGATTCCGAGTGATCGTTTAAAGTATGATTTAGAGTAGGTGGCATTTTTTTTGTGCGGTTGCCCAGAATGTTCATTAAATGATGGAATAAATTTGAGGTTATGGTAAACTGTGTGTTAACAGTCAGTAGTGCCAATCTAATTTGAAATTCAAAGCGTACTCTAAATCATGTTCCAAACAATCGCACGGTATTATTCATGTCTATAAATACCTTAATACAAGAACAACCAATATCAAATATTTGAATTTTGAGGTTTTTAGCTGAACAGTAGTCTACGAAGTATGATCTTTTTTGTACTGAAACGTGCGGTATTCTACGCAACCCTGTACACTTTTTCCTGTCATAGATTGTGTATTTTCCTTTTCCCCCTTTATCATAAACTACCCAATTTACACCCGAATTTGGCCAATTTCACAGCATAATTTCCACTTCCAACACCCATTCCACCCGCGTTTTTTTTTCATCAACCCCTTTTCCTACGGTACGCACTCAACTCCTAGAGAGAGTTCTGTGCCCGCCGCGGAATTCTCCATATAAAGGTCTCTTGTCTAATAAACATATTAAAAGACAACTTGTTATCCATCTACACTTAGGTGTAGTGGCGCCTGAGATCTACTCAGCCTCTCATCCCAAATCCCCACTGAGTTTTCGAAATAGTGTTACAGTACATAAACATCAAATATCATAATACAAGGGTGATCGAATTGTGATCGAATTCTAGAGAAATTATTTGAGGCCGAATAACTCAAATCCAGCCAAAATGACTTTGGTTGTTCTTGCACCAAGGTACATAAATATATGATTATAAGCTTACTTTTGATGGTCAAACTGTTTGGTGCCGTCGTTTAAAACAGCCATGATGTACGGGTTGTTGTGTTTATTGTCGTTATCGAACGAGTCGAAGAATACACCCAGACCCACCCATTTGTCCGATGAGCCGAACACCTCACCATCGTAGGCTCCTTTAGCTTGTGTGTACCAGAACGCCTGAATATTTTAAAATTTGTTACAAAAAGTGTCTATATTTAAGAAGAAATTTCACTACAATGTTAATTTTTATAAGTTTAAAAAAAAAGGAGATACTTACAAGACCGTCGGCTCCGATTCTGCCCCTTCCGGTTACTCTGAACGAAACATCCACATCCCAATTGTCGAAATTAATGGCATTTCTCGTCCATATCGCCCCTTTCTGGCTCCTCAGAGAGGGAGCTATTCTGACGTTTTCAGAACTAGCGATAGCATCTGAAAATGTACATTCAAATAATAAGAAAACCAGCATCTGATTATAGTTATTATTAATCTTAGCAAACAGTACATCGAACGTATGTTGTGTGTCGATATAGGTAAAGTTGGCGAATTCGTCACTTACAACTTTAGCTTGGTTCTATGCCTCTTAGTATTATACCGATTCGAGTTGCCTGTCCTACTGTGGGATCAGTTTGTTTTGTTTCAGCTTCTAGGCCAATTTGTGTTTTATGATACATGTCTTCTGTACAGAGATCGTGACAAGTAAGAATTTGACAATCACAAACATGTCGAAGGAATGCCGATTTCAGCACTAATGATTAGCCTATGCAAACAAACTCTAATTCATTGTTACGAGAGGTGATCAAAGAGTAAGGGTACAAGGCCGATATATCTGGAGGCGGTACTTCCAATACATGCGCTCGCTAACTGTGGAGAGTTTCACCTATTTGCGACTTACAGAGCTATTCAATTTCTGTGGGGGAAACATGTAAACACGGCTAGAAATTCATCGGCAGCTGTTAGGGGTTTACGGAGGGACGGCTAGAAATTCATTGGCAGCTGTTAGAGGTTTACGGAGGGACATTACAGTCCCTCCGTAAACCCCTAACAGCTGCCAATGAATTTCTAGCCGTGTTTACATGAAATTGAATAGCGCTGTAAGTCGCGGATAGCTGAAACTCTCCACAGTTAACGAGCACATGTATTGGAAGTACCGCTTCAGTAGCAATATCGGCCTTGTACCCTTACTCTTTGATCACCTCTCAGCATATCGCAGAATGGTCCTCGGTGGCCTTTTCTCTACTGTCCGCAAACTTTCGACAACATTCTGGCGAAACATTGCAGTCTCTCCGTAAACCTCGACCAGCTACCAGTCTACAGAAATCGAATAACTGCACGAATTTCTTCGCGAGACCACTTTTTCGAACGCGTCGCCATTTCTGTTAACCTGCAACTAGCACTGTAGGTTGAGGGTAGCTTCTAGTTTCTGTGTAACAATCGAAACTTCAGCAATGTCAGCCCTGTAACCTTACTTTTTGATGATCCCTCGTATAAGTTAGCAAATTTTGATCCGTGTCCAGATCCTGAGCAGGTCGGACCACTGCGCAAAAATTAAAATGCAAAGCAAGCACGTGGTTAGACTCCTATCCTTTTGCATCCTTTCAGTCACATCCTTTTTCATGTTCCTATTCCTTACATTCCCTTCTAGTGTACCTCATGTTGCTAACTCATGTTTCCTTTTTCTATCCCTGGGGAAGGGCGTTAGTCCAAATTTTAAATTCAGACAATACTCCATCTAATTATTAAAATAACTACAATCATCCCTATAATCTTTTAATTTAATAACTACACTTATATTTATTTATTTAAATGGTTAAACAAACATTTGTTTAATTAATACTGTGACTGGTCAATAGGGCTTAGATGCCAAGGCCATTAAATACGCGAAAGAAGAAGTTGGAAAATTTCAGTTGGTCAGATGCGCGGAGAAGGAGCGAAAAAAAACATATTGAGTGCGCCCATTCAAGTGCAACCATTTCTGTTCCCGCCACAATTTTAACACTGCGTCGAGTTATGTTTGCTGTACTATAACTCAAGCATATTAAGTGGAAAGTAGAAATTTATTTTCCTACCCTAGACCTGGCGATTTCTATTATTTATATTGGGTGCAATTAACCTGTATTATTTATTAGTTACTTTTTGAAAGACCGAGTTTTTTTGTTTGTTTCATAGACATTTTAGTACCTTTGAAACCAAGAGCTGAATACGCCACTGAAATATGTGCATGCATTTATTTCTGATTGTCCGTCAATTTTCCATTCCAATTTCAATTTCGCAGTTCATTTTAATCTTATCAGGTGGTGATTTACCGCATTGTTGATTGTTCAGTAGTTTAACATTTATTCAGTCAATATCGTCTCAATATGCTTACAATTCACTTTGCAAAATTGCACACAAAAGAGTCGAGTAATGACTGTTGTATATAATCATAATTCTTACGCAAAATCAAATGAATAAATAATCGAATTACTAAAGCTATTTTGTATATACAGCTATTTTGTATATACAGGGTGACACATTTTAATTTATCTACTGTAATACCTCGACAAATATGCACAAAAAAATGTTTCGAACAAAAGTTTAATCGTTTCGAGGGGGCCATCCGATCCTATGAAATTTTTTCACACCCACCCTCTGGGGGGAGAAGGAAAAGAAAAAGGAGGAAACTTTAATATCTTAAATAGGAACTCTTATTTCATAGGATTGAATGGCCCCCTCGAAACCAATAAACTTTTGTTCGAAAAATGTTTTTGTACGATGCATATTTGTCAAGATATTCCAGTGGATAAATTAAAATAGGTCACCCTGTATTAATCTTTTTAAAATACTTATGTTTTTTTAATATTTTTTATGAAAATACTACTAGTACAACTACTTTCGATATTTTAATTTAATCATCGAAAGCAAAAGAAAAGTGTACATTAATTAGCAGTAATGCTGGGTTTATAAGATGTATAACGTTTAAAGTTTAGCGTTAAAGCGGATTAGAACGTATAAACAGAACTGCACTTTGCTGCACACTGAATCCAAATTTCCAGGCTTATCTAAAGTAGAAATTTTACTTCATGTTTAAACAAGAAAGTCAAAGTTGTGTTTAAAAATAAAATAAATCATTAATAACCGATGCTTCTCAAAAGTCTCATTTAGTATTAATTATATAGAGTATGCGCAAATAAATGTATTGTAATACTGGATATTTAATTAAAACACTTGGTTTGTTTCACTAATTTAAATTAGTGAAACAAACCAAGTGTTATAATTAAATATCCAGTATTATATTCAAAAATGTTTCACCACGGGTTAAGTGAGAAATTAATTAAAGATAAATGTATTGTATTTAACAACAGTAATTATTCAATAATTCCACTGAAAATATTTGCATTGTTCGCATTTTCTGTGTAAATGCCGTGTAGGCGGTAAAAACAACACGCCTCGATGCAAATTAAAGCTGATTTCGCTCGGACCATAAATATCTATCAATCACTATTTCACGCAACATTAAACACATTCTTACTACTTATCGTCGAGACAATAAATAACAAAACATTTAATCGACTTTGTGACATTAACATAACCACAAATAAATGTGCACAAAAGTTTTGGAACATTTATCTATGTAACGATTGTTGCTACGCCCTCTGTGCTAATGTCGGCAATTAATGTACACTTTAATACATTACTTTAGTGTAAAATAAGCAGTATTAAACTTCCGTTTGTTGATTTTAATGAACTTGTATAGCTTACTATCTATCGTGAACCTTATAGTGATTTGAATTAGTGTTGAAAGTTCTTGAACGAGCGAAAAAACGTACCCTCTGCCTGTGCGCACACCGCACTTAAATCGATAGAACAAAGACAATTCTCTATATTTGCTAGGCTTACGATTGTAAACGGACGAGCAAATGTGGCCTTTATCCAACTGCCACTCTAGGAAAATTCATTCCTCCCACAGGTCCCACAGTTGAGCATTTCTGTGAGCACAAGATTTTTGCTCTCGTTTGCGAACTTTTCAACACTAATTTGACCAAAAACACAGCTCATTATTTAAGAAACACAGAACTTCGCCACTCACAATCACACGAATTACATTTGAGGTTAGGTTCAATCATATGTAAATCTAGGGGTTTGTTGTGATTAAAAATGTAATCAGTGACTAGCACTAATCATGTCTAAAATTGGCGAAGGCATACGACATATTTTATTTTCTTACTAAACCTTAGTTAGTCAAACGTTACTTGCGATTAACAGACTATGCATAAGGCCGCTAGTGTTTTAGATTAAATATGTCAAATAATACGACAATCAAGGGCATTAAACATTAATGTGACCCCTGCAGCATTAGAAAAACTTTGATTTTTGATTACTTCAGTTATTTAGTAATTTTAAAAAAGTTTATATACTTGAGTTTTCTCATAACTGGCAGTTAGTTAATGGGTTAATAAAGATTGTCTATTAACCACATGCTCGTGTCTGTCACGGGCGTTGTTTACTGGCAATTTTACACGCACTCGTGTTTGTCACGGGCGCCGTTATATTTCCTCAACAAATTTTACCTGCTCGTTTTTGCTTCGAACTTAATTTTTTTTTTATTTTGGGTTTTACGTCATCTATTTCCGCTGCTAAGGCCAATCATGACGCCGGAGATTAGGTCTACAGAGATCCGGGAATTTTGCCGAACCCGGTGGGAGTTCCAACCCACCGGTAGGGATCTTTAACGTGCACGCAACATTCAGGCAGTACACGGGTCCTACATGCATTTAACGTCATATCCGAGAAGACGGAGTGTTTGGCATTTTTATCCTAACCTATATAAATGCAGACAACTTGTTAGGCCGGTATTTGAACCCCGGTCCGTACAACACTCTAACCACTACAAACTTAATTTTTATCAAAACATAATGTGATCATTTTTTGACCAGAAATTCAAAATTAATGTGTGCATGAAGTGATTAATAAGGTTAGTTAATAGTTTATACATTATAATTTTTTTTAAGTGTACTTTTATATAATTTTGTGATTTACTTAAATTTACAGCTTTTTTTTTTTTATATCAGATATCGAGGGGAAAGTAAAAATGTAACAATAAATATAACTGAATTTTACAAACGGCAATGACATATACAGAAATGTTAAAATTAATTATGCATGTAAAACCGGTTTTTGTATTAATCACGAACCTCATAATTTTTCCAAGATAAGCAAGAAATCACTTTTAAGTCCTCATGAATATAAATTTCCCTAAATTAACTTAATTATAATTGAAACAAATAAGCTAGAAAATAGGAAAACATGACCGAATAAGAATAAAATGAAAGAAAATGAAACAAATAAACTGGAAAATAGGAAAAGATGACCAAATAAGAATAAAATTGTGGTTTCAGCTATTTTTCTCAAAATGCATTAATTAAATGTAATAATAATAATAATATTTATAACCCAACAGGAGAAATCCTAATTACAAGGCAATATGTACAATAATATAATAGAATAATATAATACTTAACAAATAATAATAACCAAAATAAATGATAAACCTAAACAATAAAATGTTTACTTTTAAGTTACATACGAAATTAACAATTAACACAAAGCAAAATTGACTCTAATGAGTCATGAAATATGTCACAAGTGGCAGGCAAACTATTGAATATATTACAGACAATGTCTACGGGTGATTTTGATCCAAAGTTATTCCGAAATGAGCTAATGCTAAATGTAGGTTTTTGCCTACTGTTATTAGTAATAAAACATTAGTTTGAAGCAGGTTTCAAATACTGTTCAGATTTATTGCATAAAATGAAACAAATAAACTTGAAAATAGGAAAGTTGATCGAATAACAATGAAATTGTGTTTTCAGCGATTTTTTTTGAAACGCACTTATGAAATGTAATGAAACATTAGTTTGAAGCGGGTTTCAAATACTCTTCAGTTTTATTTCATAAAATGAACCAAATAAACTGGAAAATAGGAAAAGATGATCGAATAACAATGAAATTGTGTGTTCAGCAGTTTTTCTTAAAATGCATTTATGAAATGTAATTGAATGTATGTTTAAAGCAGGTTTCGAATACTGTTTAGATTCATTTCATAAAATGAAACAAATAAACTGGAAAATAAGAAAAGATGATCAAATAACAATAAAATTGTGTTTTCAGCGATTTTTCCTTAGATGCATTTATGAAATTTAATGAAAAATTAGTTTAAAACGGTTTACAAATACTGTTTCGATTAATTTCATACATAAAAATCATTTAAAACCCTCTCAAAAACATCTGTTTTTATGGTTATAGACGTGTCAGGAAAACCGTGACATAATCCCGCGCTCCGCCGCATCCCGATTTCACAATATTCGCGTCCGTTGAAAAAGGACGGAGTTACCGCACGTAAGTCGCGGATTGTTCCTGCGGACTACCTACGTGTACTTGATTTTTGTGTACTTACTGCCGCCGTATTCCCAGAATGGAACGGATCCGTCTTTTTGCGCCAAATACGGGGGCTTGAACGAATATCTGTATTCGAAACGTCTGTGCACTAAATTCGTGTTCACTAGGTTCAACAATGATATTAAAAAGAGGGCTAGAATCGTCGGTTTTAAATAATTGTCTCCGCGTTCCATCTTCGCGAACTTAGCTCGAAAAAAGTGGTGAACGCACTTGAAACGCTGTCACTCCTGTCACTAGAGGGCTCAGTGGAGCCAACTGTCGAGACAAGTGGTCGAATTTTCGATGGATGTAAAATAGTGGAATGAAAATATGTACAGTTGCGAGAGAAAAAAACTAGTACAGCAGTGAGCTTTAGCCACGTCTAAAACATCATATTTTACACATTAAAAGTGCGATTCTTTTCGCAATCTACAACAAGTTAGTCTTACAAAGACTATATCAAACACTCATTGAAACAACTACTTCCCGGGCTAATACCCCGACGGACATTGAATTATACAACAAGTGTTTGCTGTTACATACAGTAACCTACTGCAAATGTAACTGTATGTAACAGCAAATACTTGTTGTATAATTCAATGTCCGTCGGGGTATTAACCCGGGAAGTAGTTGTTTCAATGAGTGTTTGATATAGTCTTTGTAAGACTAACTTGTTGTAGATTGCGAAAAGAATCGCACTTTTATTGTTTGAAGTATTCTGCAACCAAGAATTGGCAATTTCATTTATACATCATATTTTTTTCTTGTAAAACAAACTTGTTATGTTCAGGTTAACAACAATTTTTTTCTTGGCCAACAAGACGGTGCTTTTGTTGACGTGCACTTCATTAGCAACAGCGACGGCTCGCAGCCTTACTTCAGGGTCGGCCACAGCGTCAAGGCACACAAAGTTTGAGGTTGGGATAGCGCTTTATAAATACAAGGAATTGCACAACAAGGTCACCTTTCAATAACGGATACATATTACCTTGGGTCTCTGGCCTACCCTGAAGTTGGGCTGCGAGCCGCCGCTGATTAGCAATGTCTTTAATGCTAATACCATCTCTAAACGGGTCGTTACTATCGCTTTTTGCGTTTCAGTCAGTTGAAGCAATTACATCTCGTTTGAAATTTTCACAGAATTGTCAATTTGATTGACAATTCGAAAAATCAAAGTGAGTTCAGTTCACACAGCCACATATTTTACTGTACTAGTTTATATCTCTCGCAACTGTATATCAAGGGCTTTTTTTAAATAAATATAAGTGTCTTTGTTCATAAATTATTATTGGTGTTCAAATAGATTCTTATTTATTGAGATAAAGAAAACACTTACCTTCTTTATACCCAAGGACAGTCGAGTATACGGTAAGAAGGATCGACAGAATCGAAGTTTTTGGAGTGGCGGTAGAGATCGGTTACGTCACAAATGCGCGCTGAATTTAAATGTGGTTACTTCATGATGTAGATGGTTACAAGTAATTACAGTAACTGAATATTAATTCTTAAAATTTTAATTTGGAGCCTTAAACGAATATTTTCCACTCCCAGACTAAGCATGAAGTAAAATTTCGAGTTTAGAAAAGCCCAGTGAAAATTTGTCGAGGGTCGCGCAGCGACCCGAGACAAATTTTCTGGGCTTTTCTAAACTCGGAATTTTACTTCATGCGCCACGCGTATAAAACACTGATTTTAAGCGAAATTCGAATAGGAATACATTTCACAATCCTTTAGTGTTTTATACGCGTGGCGCATGAAGTAAAATTTCGAGTTTAGAAAAGCCCAGAAAATTTGTCTCGGGTCGCTGCGCGACCCTCGACAAATTTTTACGGGGCTTTTCTAAACTCGAAATTTTACTTCATGCTTAGTCTGGGAGTGGAAAACACGCGTTTAAAGCTATAAATTGAACGTTTAAGGAAGGTGCGAATTCGAATTCTATACATTCTTCGTATGCAACTTAACGTACATACATCTGTATGTTGGGTTGCATGTAAATAGGAGTAATTGTTATTCTATCAACAGTGTAGCAACATTTTTCTTTAAACGTTAGGAAATAGCGTTGCTGCAGGCATACATTTAGAGTTTATGCAACGTTTTTTTTTTTCACATTCATGCAACTTGAAACGCAATGGTTCGTGTTACGCGGTAACATTGATGCGACGAGTTTCTTTGCTCATCGGGTTGCATACAATACAGATTCTATGCATTAATCGTTTTCACAGATTTGTCAATTTGATTGACAATTCGAAAAATCAAAGTGAGTTCAGTGTACACAGCCACATATTTTGCTGTACTAGTTTATATCTCTCGCAACTGTATATCAAGGGCTTTTTTTAATAAATATAAGTGTCTTTGTTCATAAATTATTATTGGTGTTCAAATAGATTCTTATTTATTGAGATAAAGAAAACACTTACCTTCTTTATACCCAAGGACGGTCGAGTATACGACAGAATCGAAGTTTTTGGAGTGGGGGTAGAGATCGGTTACGTCACAAATGCGCGCTGAATTTAAATGTGGTTACTTCATGATGTAGATAGTTACAAGTAATTACAGTAACTGAATATTAATTCTTAACATTTTAATTTGGAGCTTCAAACGAATGTTTTCCACTCCCAGACTAAGCATGAAGTAAAATTTCGAGTTTAGAAAAGCCCCGTGAAAATTTGTCGAGGGTCGCGCAGCGACCCGAGACAAATTTTCTGGGCTTTTCTAAACTCGAAATTTTACTTCATGCGACACGCGTATGAAACACTGATTTTAAGCGAAATTCGAATAGGAATACATTTCACAATACTTTAGTGTTTTATACGCGTGGCGCATGAAGTAAAATTTCGAGTTTAGAAAAGCCCAGAAAATTTGTCTCGGGTCGCTGCGCGACCCACGACAAATTTTCACGGGGCTTTTCTAAACTCGAAATTTTACTTCATGCGCCACGCGTATAAAACACTGATTTTAATGGAAGTTCGAATAAATATATTTCACAATATTTTAGTGTTTTATACGCGTGGCGCATGAAGTAAAATTTCGAGTTTAGAAAAGCTCAGAAAATTTGTCTCGGGTCGCTGCGCGACCCTCGACAAATTTTCACGGGGCTTTTCTAAACTCGAAATTTTACCTCATGCTTAGTCTGGGAGTGGAAAACACGCGTTTAAAGCTATAAATTGAACGTTTAAGGAAGGTGCGAATTCGAATTCTATACATTCTTCGTATGCAACTTAACGTACATACATCTGTATGTTGGGTTGCATGTAAATAGGAGTAATTGTTATTCTATCAACAGTGTAGCAACATTTTTCTTTAAACGTTAGGAAATAGCGTTGCTGCAGGCATACATTTAGAGTTTATGCAACGTTTTTTTTTTCACATTCATGCAACTTGAAACGCAATGGTTCGTGTTACGCGGTAACATTGATGCGACGAGTTTCTTTGCTCATCGGGTTGCATACAATACAGATTCTATGCATTAATCGTTTTCACAGATTTGTCAATTTGATTGACAATTCGAAAAATCAAAGTGAGTTCAGTGTACACAGCCACATATTTTGCTGTACTAGTTTATATCTCTCGCAACTGTATATCAAGGGCTTTTTTTAATAAATATAAGTGTCTTTGTTCATAAATTATTATTGGTGTTCAAATAGATTCTTATTTATTGAGATAAAGAAAACACTTACCTTCTTTATACCCAAGGACGGTCGAGTATACGACAGAATCGAAGTTTTTGGAGTGGGGGTAGAGATCGGTTACGTCACAAATGCGCGCTGAATTTAAATGTGGTTACTTCATGATGTAGATAGTTACAAGTAATTACAGTAACTGAATATTAATTCTTAACATTTTAATTTGGAGCTTCAAACGAATGTTTTCCACTCCCAGACTAAGCATGAAGTAAAATTTCGAGTTTAGAAAAGCCCCGTGAAAATTTGTCGAGGGTCGCGCAGCGACCCGAGACAAATTTTCTGGGCTTTTCTAAACTCGAAATTTTACTTCATGCGCCACGCGTATAAAACACTGATTTTAAGCGAAATTCAAATAGGAATACATTTCACAATACTTTAGTGTTTTATACGCGTGGCGCATGAAGTAAAATTTCGAGTTTAGAAAAGCCCAGAAAATTTGTCTCGGGTTGCTGCGCGACCCTCGACAAATTTTCACGGGGCTTTTCTAAACTCGAAATATTACTTCATGCTTAGTCTGGGAGTGGAAAACACGCGTTTAAACCTATAAATTGAACGTTTAAGGAAGGTGCGAATTCGAATTCTATACATTCTTCGTATGCAACTTAACGTACATACATCTGTATGTTGGGTTGCATGTAAATAGGAGTAATTGTTATTCTATCAACAGTGTAGCAACATTTTTCTTTAAACGTTAGCAAACAGCGTCGCTGCAGGCGGACATTTAGCGTTTATGCAATGTTTTTTTTCCACATTCATGCAACTTGAAACGCAATGGTTCGTATTACGCGGTAACATTGATACGACGAGTTTCTTTGCTCATCGGGTTGCATACAATACAGATTCTATGCATTAATCGTATGCAACTTGACGTACTTAATTTGTATATTGGGTCGCATACAAAAAAGTACAACAGGTTAACGGAATATGTGGGAATACGGATTATATACATTCTTTGTAAAACTTGAAACGCAATGATTCGTATTACGCGGTAATATTGATGCGACAAGTTTCTTTGCTCATCGGGTTGCATACAATACAGATTCTATGCATTAATCGTATGCAACTTGACGTACATAATTTGTATATTGGATTGCATACAAAATAAAGGGAGTACATTAGGTTAACGGAATACGTGGGAATACGGATTCTATACATTCTTCGTATAACTTGAAACACAATGGTTCGTATTACACTGTAACATTGATGCGACGAGTTTCTTTGCTCATCGAGTTGCTTGCAATATAGATTCTATGCATTAATCGTATGCAACTTGGCGTACATAAATTGTATAGTGGGTTGCATACAAAAAAAAGAGTACATCAGGTTAACGGAATACGGATTCTATACATTCTTCGTATAACTTGAAACGCAATGGTTTGTATTAAAGCGGTAACATTGATGCGACGAGTTTCTTTGCTCGTCGGGTTGCATACAATACAGATTCTATGCATTAATCGTATGCAACTTGACGTACATAATTTGTATATTGGGTTGCATACAAAAAAGGGAGTACATTAGGTTAACGGAATACGTGGAAATACGGATTCTATACATTCTTCGTATAACTTGAAACTCAATGGTTCGTATTACACGGTAACATTGATGCGACGAGTTTCTTTGCTCATCGTGTTGCTTGCAATATAGATTCTATGCATTAATCGTATGCAACTTAGCGTACATAAATTGTATAGTGGGTTGCATACAAAAAAAAGAGTACATCAGGTTAACGGAATACGTGGGAATACGGATTCTATACATTCTTCGTATAACTTGAAACGCAATGGTTTGTATTAAAGCGGTAACATTGATGCGACGAGTTTCTTTGCTCATCGGGTTGCATACAATACAGATTCTATGCATTAATCGTATGCAACTTGACGTACTTAATTTGTATATTGGGTTGTATACAAAAAAGAGTACATCAGGTTAACGGA
Organism: Philonthus cognatus; assembly: GCA_932526585.2. Lineage (NCBI taxonomy): Eukaryota > Metazoa > Arthropoda > Insecta > Coleoptera > Staphylinidae > Philonthus > Philonthus cognatus. The sequence goes on from OW052242.1 coordinate 140,732,885, forward strand.
ATACGTGGGAATACGGATTCTATACATTTTTCATATAACTTGAAACGCAATGGTTTGTATTAAAGCGGTAGCATTGATGCGACGAGTTTCTTTGCTCATTGGATTGCATACAATACAGATTATATGGATTAATCGTATGCAACTTGACATACATAAATTGTATATTGGGTTGCATACAAAAAATAGTACATCAGGTTAACGGAATACGTGGGAATACGGATTCTATACATTCTTCGTATAACTTGAAACGCAATGGTTCGTATTAAAGCGGTAACATTTATGCGACGAGTTTCTTTGCTCACCGGGTTGCTTGCAATACAGATTCTATGCATTAATCGTATGCAACTTGACGTACTTAATTTGTATATTGGGTTGCATACAAAAAGGGAGTACATCAGGTTAACGGAATACGTGGGAATACGGATTCTATACATTCTTCGTATAACTTGGAACACAATGGTTCGTATTACGCGGTAACATTGATGCGACGAGTTTCTTTGCTCATCGGATTGCATACAATACAGATTATATGGATTAATCGTATGCAACTTGACGTACTTAAATTGTATATTGGGTTGCATACAAATAGAGTACATCAGGTTAACGGAATACGTGAGAATACGGATTCTATACATTCTTCGTATAACTTGAAACGCAATGGTTCGTATTAAAGCGGTAACATTGATGCGACGAGTTTCATTGCTCATCGGGTTGCTTGCAATTCAGATTCTATGCATTAATCGTATGCAACTTGACGTACTTAATTTGTATATTGGGTTGCATACAAAATAAAAGGGAGTACATCAGGTTAACGGAATACGTGGGAATACGGATTCTATACATTCTTCGTATAACTTGAAACACAATGGTTCGTATTATGCGGTAACATTGATGCGACGAGTTTCTTTGCTCATCGGATTGCATACAATACAGATTATATGGATTAATCGTATGCAACTTGACGTACATAATTTGTATATTGGGTTGCATACAAAAAGAGTACATCAGGTTAACGGAATACGTGGGAATACGGATTCTATACATTCTTCGTATAACTTGAAACGCAATGGTTCGTATTACACGGTAACATTGATGCGACGAGTTTCTTTGCTCATCGGGTTGCATACAATACAGATTCTATGCATTAAACGTATGCAACTTGACGTACATAACTTGTATATTGGGTTGCGTACAAAAAGGAGTACATCAGGTTAACGGAATACGGATTCTATACATTCTTCGTATAACTTGAAACGCAATGGTTCGTATTACGCGGTAACATTGATGCGACGAGTTGCTTTGCTCATCGGGTTGGATAGAATACAGATTCTATGCATTAATCGTATGCAACTTGACGTACATAATTTGTATATTGGGTTGCATACAAAACGGAGTGCTTTGTCAAAAGTGTAGCAACATTTTTCTTCAAACGTTAGCATGCAAGGCTCCTGCAGGCGGGCATTCAGCGTTTATGCAACGTTTTTTTAACATTCGTGTAGCTTAAAACGCAACGTTTCTTGTTACGCCGTAACATTGTTGCAACGTGTCATGAAACGTTTCTTTTCTCAGTGAGTATTGGCTCATCCAAAACAGAATTATTTTAAAAATAGTTTATTAATTATATATCTTTATTAAATAATATAATAAATAGTAGAATAAATAAATAAATACATTATTCTTTTAATTAATAAATATACTTCATAAATCAATATAAGGTGATCCACATCTCACGTTGTAAAATTGATCACACACTTGAAATTGTTCGTTAAAAAGTGTGCCATTCGTGCATAAGAACGACGCTCTATGATTTTTTTCGCATAAATGGTATGCCTGAAAAGTTAAAAGCATTAATAATATCTGTATGTGAAAGGTAAACTTCATCACGTCACATTTTTTAAATGTTACAGTGCTGTTTACCTTTCGGTAGAATAAAAAATCCTGATTCCAACAGTATAAAAAAGCATATTATGAAAACAAATGTGACTTGATGATGACCCGATTAAAACGTCCGCACGGTCTTGACGAAGAATGTCTATAAATGCAATTTTGAAAAAAGAATATTTCTTGTAAAAAAATAGAGCATAGTGGGCTTTGGAAACAAAATCAGCACAGTTTGTTTTAAATAAAAATATTTACATTTCACAAAACGTTATGCAGAATCTGCAAAATATTACAGATAAACTTCTAAAAGTGAGTACATATCTTATTCTCTATTTTTTTTTTTTTTTGATTATCATAATTATGTTATAACGACGTATTTTTCACTGGATGGAAGACCAGCATACCGGTAGGCAAAAATAGTGTGGATGTTTTGACATGGTCCCACTTGATGTAGTTTACCTTCCACATACAGATATACACACAATTCCCACTGAGCAAAAATCAAACAAATAACGTTAAATGAACATTGTAGCAACTATGTAAAGTTAATTAAAGGAAAGGCACTTGGTATTGTTTCACAATTAAATCTTTATTCCGACTAGTTTCGGTTTGTTAGACCATTTTCAAAGGAATGTGACATTCCTTTGAAAATGGTCTAACAAACCGAAACTAGTCGGAATAAAGATTTAATTGTGAAACAATACCAAGTGCCTTTCCTTTAATTAACTTTACATAGTGTAATATGTTTCGCCAAGTGCCAGATGAGAAATTAATTCAAGAAATTGTAGCAACATTAAACGTTGTTTTATTGTTTATGAAACATTACTTAATTGGGTTTGCTCAGTGGGTTAATTAAAAAAAAAGTGATTTACTTGACAAGCAGCGTCTACATCAGCGTAATATCCTGGGGCTCGCCCATCGCAGGTAAATTTCGTTGAGGGCACTTTCGCCAAAGTTGGATAAAGTGGTGGATCATGGGGTAAGTGCAAATCGTGATAACCATCATAAGGCATTGCTCCAGGAATTATGTAATGTCCTCCATACGCCAAAGATACACACACTAATATAAATACAAATTATTTAGATTTAATAGAACCCCCTTGAATTGGAAAGATTCTACACAAAATTATAAAAACGAGATAATAACAATTAGTAAAAAAGAAAAAAATACAAATAAAAATCTATACAAGAAAGAAACTTGAATTTCATTACTCTGATGAGATTTACAGGATAACGAAACTAAATATTTCCATTTATTTAGAGATACAAATATTTTTAAAAAAATCGGCAGCAATTAATATGGACAAATTGTTTACACCTTATTGTTTACAATAACTGTATGTTTTTGAGTTTACGTGAAGTGATTATTACACTAATAAAGACTGTTATTCCTTACTTCACTTTTTATTTGTATCGTTAGATGTACACTTCTGTGCAATAGAATTAAGTACACAAAATATGTTATATTTAATTGATGAGGCGGATACATGATGAAACTCCATAATACTATTTGAAATAAAACAACGCAGTTGGGAGGGTTTCACTTTTATTGTTGAACACTGCAACATGTTTCACCACACAGTGGCTTAATCAGGCAGATGAAATAATGATTAAAACATATTATTTCATCTGCCTGATGAAGTCACTGTGTGGTGAAACATGTTGCAGTTTTCAACAATAAAAGTGAAACCCTCCCAACTGCGTTGTTTTATTTCAAATAGAAATATGTTATAGTTTAAAGCGGACATGATTAGTTTCCTAGTTACGTAAATTGTCAATTTTTAAATGTAAAAATACCGCGTCATTTAGACAACAATTGAAAAAGTCGATTTCTAACTATAATTGAAGATGGTTTTTAGATTAGACAAATTGCTCGATTAGTGAACATCAGTAAAGACACTGTTTTAGAGTTAAGAAACGTTGGGAGCAAGAGAGAAGTGGTATGGTGTTTTATTACTTATTGAAACTGCTGCTAGGCAATTAAAACAAACCCGAATTATACAACTAAAATATTGTGAAAAATAGGCATAAGACTTGTACCTAATTTTATTGTTTATTTACGGATATCCATTTAAAATAAATATTGCACAGAAGTGTACATTTCGAGACACAAAATGCTCATTATCAATAACAAACTGAATCAATCATGTACATCTAACGATAAAATTAAAAGTGAAGTAAGGAATAACAGTCTTTATTAGTGTTATTGTTTACATCTTATTAATTAAAGTTTGAGTCATTTGTTACGCTTGTTTTTGATATTTTTATCAATTATTTCAACTACTAATATTTTAGAAATAACAGGGAGTTTTTCTTTCAAGTACATCTATTCTAATTATATGCTGTGAATCTTTAGATATTCGTTGTTGTGTGGCACATGAAGTAAAATTTCGAGTTTAGAAAAGCCCAAAAATTTGCCTTCGTCGCTCCGCGCTACGTTACCAAAGCAAATATTCAGACTTTTCTAAATTCAAAATTTTAGTTCAAGCTTAACCTGGGAGTGGAAAACACTTCTTCAATCTTCAAATTAAACTTTTACAAAAAACCAACAAATATCTAAACATTTACAGCCTGTAATTGGAATTTGTATAGAGAAAAACAGTCATTAAAACATCTACTTCCCGAGATAATATATGCTGATTTAGTCTTTGTGTGACAAATTTGTTGTAGATTGCGAAAAGAATCGGACTGTTAATGTTTTAAAACAGATAATATTGAAATGCGTATTCTTATACTTACAGAAAACTACAAAAAAACAATGTTTGTTCATACTGAACATTTTCCACACTAAATTTTGAAGAGTTCGCATAAAACAAAAAAAAAACGTCAATTACACACAGCCGAAAACCAAACTGCTATCACATACAAATCACAAAGCCAAATGAACAAAATCAAGCGTCGCTCGTGCACATTTAACAAAATGACACAAGGATCTAAAAATGAGCAAAGATTCGAATCCACCTTCGAACTGGGTCAATAACTAATCTCCTTCAATAGCCAGTAGTAGGCATTACGCTGAAAGTAATGGCCATTTAGGAAACGTGCTCCAAGCCATTTCAAAAGCCGAAATCACTTTCATTTTGTTACACACCGCAAGGCCTGGTTGGAATGAATTTGAAATAGAAAAATGCCGTCGAAAATTTGGATTATTCGCAACTGCAATGAAACAATTTGAAATACACTGCTGGCGCTTAATTGTTCCACTTTTCGAAAGGTAGATAAATAAATTAATAAAAAGGGAGTGTTTTTGTTTAATTGATATGGCCACCTTGGTTTTCTTTATTAAACGTTTGTGAGTGGGAGGACGTTAAATATTATTTTATTTTAATTAAGTTTATAACAACATTAATATTTATTAATGTATATTTTAAACTAAAAAAAACTAAATTGAAAATTAGTTATCCATTCAACACTCAATTTCCTCAAGTATGCTTTGCTTTTTTTGTTATATCAAAATAATTGATGTTCGTGAATATTTAAAGTAAAATAAATTATTATTATCAAACTATTGAATGTGTCAACATGGTTTTTACAAACCTCGAAGGTTTTGATATGCTGGTGATATTAGGTGAAAATGCAAACAAATTATTTGGTTTCCTAAAATACCACACCAAACATTAAGGGTCCACACGTGTTGATTATCAACTTTTCTTAATTAATGAGGGTTTTCAATACTCCAGTAGTGAGCATTCTGTAAATTAACAACTCCGTTCCTTTTGAATGTCGCCTCATCTGTCCATAAAATTTTGTAATGGAAATTATAATTTTTATGAGACATCTATTCACAAAAATTCAACCTATCTTGAAAATCCCGCTCTTCAAGTTTCTGGTGTAAAGAGATATGGTGTAGATCGAATTTGTTTGTTTTTAAAACTCTCCAAGCAGTAGAGCGCACACCCCGTCCACTCCATATAAATCTGGAAGTTCACGTATTTAGTTGACCTTATCACCCAATGGGAGGGCGCAAATGTCGGATTTTCAAATTTCCCGCAGTTTCGAACTTTACGGGAAAGGTATTTCAATCAACACCTTATCAAGAATGCTGATAAGACATCATATTTTGGCGGTTGCTAATATAAACAACACCGTAAGTATTGGAATGTTGGAAATATTTTTCATTTAAAAAAAATGTCTTATTATTGTGCTATAAAATCGTGCAATAACTGTGATACAAATATTCGTATGCATAGATTTACAAGAAGAAATGGGGTAAGCTTTAACATTTGTTACATTAGTTCATTATAATTAAATTGGTTTTTGGTCATCCTTTTATTTGAATTAAATCTTAAATGGTATCAATACAATACAAGTTAATAAAATTATATTACATAGCAAATCTAAATATTCCATGTACACTGCATGAATTTAAGAACTTAATCTAAGGCTTATATTCTTTTTTAGGTGTATGAACAATGGCTGGAGGCTGTTGGACGCGAAGACCTGCGCAAAAAAAGTAAGATGCAAGTGGTCAGAAATCATTTCATTTGCGACAGGCACTTCGCAGAAGGGACAAAATGTTTTACTAGTAAAAGCAATTTGAAGCCACGGAGTGTCCCCACACTATATCTAGATACAACGGCTGGTAAGCTAATTATTTTTTACTCTTATACATGATTGAGACCATCCGTATCAATCATTTTTTGACTGAACGTCTGAACGGCTACAAAACTTGATTGTTTTGTCTTTGTAATAACACCAATATTGATACTCCGTACCATTTGAAAATTCAAAAATCTTGACTTTTTCATTGTAATTTATTCGTGGTAAACATTTTTGGTCCAACTTTCTACGATCACTCGTTTAGTCAAAAAATTAATGATACGTGTTGTTTGAATCACCTTCTTAAAAAATATATTTTTTCGAGCGAGCGTGCAAGGAGAACCGTATATCTAATATATATTTTGTTCCTAGTGTCTGTGGATCTTCCGGAAGATCCAGCATTTCTGGGAACATCCAGGGACGTCAAGTTGCAGCTACACAGCACGATTGACACCTTGCTGTTGCCAAACACCGTTCCCAGCGTGCGGTTGCACAGCACCATGGACAACGTGCAGTTGCCCATTGCTGCTGGTCCGAGCTGTGAACCAAATAGACATATTTCAGTCGCTGGGAGCACACCCCTTCGTAACAATCCATCTAATTACAAAGTACGATCCCTGACCATGAAGGAATGTTTGGAGGTAAAATTGTTAAAAACATTAAATGTGACACGAAAAAGAAAGCTTTCCCCTCAAGCAAAGATATTGCATTCCTATGCCCGAGATATTCAGAAGGTTGCAAAAAAATTGCATGCACAAAATGCTTCTAATAAGGAGCGTCTTGATCATGCACTTGATGTTGTAGAAACTGGAGCCATGTTTCGGAGACATATGAATGAAACATCTTTTAACTTTTTCATGTCACAGATGAAGTTGCAACAATATGAAACTCATGGAAGACGTTTCTCGATGGAAGACAAAACTTTTGCATTAGCTATGTATAAACAAAGCCCTAAATTGTACAGATTTTTGGCAAAAGTATTTGCACTTCCATCCAGACAATGTCTTCAGAGATTACTGAATCGCATTCCTATTGGTCCGGGTATTAATAAACCCATTATGGGTTTGTTGAAAAGTACTTGTGATAAGATGGATGAAGACCAGAAGTATTGTGCCCTTTTATTTGATGAAATGTCGTTGAGTACAGGTATGTTTTTTAATAAAATTGATTCCTCCATTGATGGTTTTGTGTGTTGTGGTGAGCAAAATAAATTACGTTTTGCTGACCATGTAATGGTTTTTATGGTTCGTGGTATACAGATCAAATGGAAACAACCCGTAGCATATTTCTTTGTGGAACATGGTATGGGTGTTCCAGATCTGACCAGGAACATAAAAATTATTATAAAACAACTGCAAGGCATTGGTTTGCATGTTGTTTGCACAATATGTGATCAACATGCAACTAATGTTAGGGCTATAAAACAATTAAGGGAGGAATCAAATCGTACACTCATTTTGGAAGGTAAGGAGAATCGCTCAAGTGGTTTCCTGATAGGAAATCAGGAAATAATACCATTGTTTGATCCTTCTCACCTTCTGAAATGTGTCAGAAACAATTTATTAAATTACAATGCCACATTCAAATGGAAGGGAACAAACTTCACGGCTTGCTGGTCAGATATTGTGAAGCTACATGAAATGGATATTGGAGACCCAGATAGTAGGCTTCTACCTAAGATAACTGATTGCCATGTTTATGAAGCTAAAATGAATAAGATGAAAGTGAAGTTAGCATCTCAGGTGTTTTCACAGCGAACATCTTCTTCATTGAGATTTCTGGTACTCTATGGCAATGAGTTATCTAAGACAGAAACAATGCTTGGCACTTCTGAGTTTTTGTTATTTTTTGATAAATTATTTGATAGTGTAAATGGTTCATCAGTTACAGGTGACAAAACTTTAAGATGTGCGATTCACAAAGACAGTGAACATGTTAGATTTTATTCTGAAGCAATTGATGTTTTGAGGACAATGCAATTTAAAAGACCTAAAGGTAATTTTGTTCCACCGTGCATTGCAAACTGGATAAGTACGTTAAAAGGTTTTCAATGCATATGGAAAAAATTATCTTCTATTGGTTTTGAATATCTTTGTCCTCGAAACATAAACCAAGATCCCTTGGAAAATTTCTTCGGAAGTGTAAGGTGTTATGGTGCTCGTAATATAAATCCAACATGCTCATCATTTAAGGGATCGTATAAAGCATTAATTGTTAATAATTTCACTACCATTAATTCTCCTTATTTTAATTGCGAAACAGATGGTTGTGAAGGGGCACTAAACTTTTTACAGATATTTTTAACAAATGACTTTTTACCTCGGATAATTACTTCTCCCCCAAATATATCTGATGTGTTTGAATTTAAAAATTCATATAATTTTTTATCTGATAATACAAATGCTTACATAGCAGGATATTTGGGAAGACATGTATTAAAGAAAGTGCGGGACTGCAATACATGTAGAAATGAGTTAGTGTCCGACACAAAAGAGTCTTTCCATTGCTACATTAATTGTAGGGACTACAATAAAAAATCTCTTTTGAAGCCGAGCACTAATTTTTTCAGATATCTTTCCAAATCATTTCAAATCATTAATTTTTTTTTGCCAAAAATATGTATTTTTGGTGATATTGTTCAATATTTAAAATCAAAAGTACATTCATTAAATTCAAATATTTCATTCTCCTGCACAGACCATAATTTGATTGATATCATTGATAATTATATGATCACCTTTTACATCCATATGTGGGTACAAAACTTAAATAGGATTCTAAAAGGAACCGAACATGTAAAAATCAATGATATTGTCAAAAAGTTGGCCTCAATAAAATATAGAAAAATAAAAGCGCGGAATTTGGCTGTTTCAAAAAAGAAACAATTGATTAACATATGATTTAAATATCTGTTAAAGGTTACTTTAAGCTGTTAAAATTTGGAACAATTTATAGTGAGATTATTATCAATAATCCTTAAAATTGGAACCTGTTTTGATTAATCAATTATATTATCAGTAATTTGCTTCACAATATCCACCAATAGAATAATTTATTATAGGTTAGGATTATGTGATTTTTGTTGTATAATAATAAGAATGTATAATTTAATTTGCGACACTTTGATGAGAGGACGTTTTATTTTTAATTTAATTGTAAATATTTAAATTGAATAATTATTTCTAATATACATTTTATAGTTTAATTATGTTATTATTTCTCTCATCGCGCGGTTATTCAAACACCGCGGTATTTCTAGCAACGAACTCTACCACATATAGCATATTTCGTCGGCTTACTAATGAAATCCACTAAGAAAATGTTTGGCTGTTATTTGTTGGGCATATTGATGGTTTACTGAATTGTAGCAAATCGCAGGCTCAGTAGAGGTATAGTGAGGCTTACTTACTATACCCCTACTGAGCCAGATTTAGTACAATTCAGTAAACCATCAAATTGCCCAACAACTAACAACAGCCAAAAATTTACTTAGTGGATTTCACTATTAGGCCGACGATTTATATAGTATAATCCATAGATTAAATCTCCCGCGCGTCCCACGCGACGTCACCACACCTACACCCCGATGACGTCATTTTTGGTTACAGCGCCCCCTCATCGAGTGATAAGGGACACTAAACTTGCGATCCTGGAGCCCCCTAGGAGTGGGCAATCTAATTTAATCTATGGTAGAGCGACTTATTCCAGCATCGATTTCAATTCTTCTAGTCGAGATGTTCGGGTCCAGAGCAATTGCTGCAAGAATATCTGGTGCTCTTTCATCTTGTACACGTTTTCTGATACTTCGACCTTTGTTGTGGTTGGGCTGTAGCTTACCAGTTGTCTTAACTCATTCTGCAAGACGCCGAAAAACATTTTTTGACTGGCTCGTTGAGGGTATCGCTCAACATAAAATCGCTCAGCAGCACGATAGTTTTGGCCGCATTCACCTAATATCATCAGCATATCAAAACCTTCAAGGTTTGTAAAAACCATGTTGACACATTCAATACTTTGATAATAATAATTTATTTTACTTCAAATATTCACGAACATCAATTATTTTGACATAACAAAAAAGCAAAGCCTACTTGAGGGAATTGAGTGTTGAATGGATAACTAGTTTTCATTTTTGTTTTTTTTGTAAATATGCAAAATATTAAAAAAACATTTAAATAAAAGTTGTTTCTTTTAAAAAGACCTATCAATTAATATCATACTCGACCTATGTTGCCATTTGAAATTTTAAAGTTACTTCCGGTTCCGGGTACTTCCGGATTATTCCGGTAAAAAATAAATTCATCAGTTGATTCCTTGGGTTCACTTTGGTAATAATTTTTTTTGTCCGAGTCACATTCGACCAAGCGTTGTGGAAATAAAAGGCTGGTACGGGCGGTCTGAGACACCCTGTATATTGAATTCACTTTAAATCAGTGATTTATACGCGTGGCGCATGAAGTAAAATTTCGAGTTTAGAAAAGCCCCGTGAAAATTTGTCTCGGGTCGCTGCGCGACCCTCGACAAATTTTCTACGCGGGGCTTTTCTAAACTCGAAATTTTACTTCATGCTTAGTCTGGGAGTGGACAACACTCGTTTAAACCTTTCAATTGAATGCTTGTATAAATTGTCTGAATATTTAGATTCATTTGTCAAGGAGCCCACTCAGCAAAAAACAAACAAATAACGTTATATCAACATTGTAGCAACATTAAACGCTCAGTGGGAGGATTTTATATTTACAATTTTCCTACAATAGTCAGTCATTCTTTGATTTTGGCAATTGCATCTATTCAAACACAATAAATATATTTTGCAGAATAATGAACAAAGAGGTGAAATTAAATTTCTGATTGGAAATGTTGGTGAAAAATCTCCCGGCAGCTTTTACGGTTTTGTTTGCTTATAAATTTGCCAAATCTTTTTATTATGGTAAAATTATTCGAACGTATTTTAAGTGGTGTTATTTTGCTGATAGATCCAGAAGTGAAAGGTTTATACTGTACACACACGTCTGTCCAAAAATGATGGCATAGGTCAGTGTGTTGTGTGAATTTGGAATAAATGAACTTTTAAATGTTTCGATTTTGGATAATAAGGTCTAGGTCAATATCACAAAATTAGGAATTTATTTTGTATGTGGTAGATGCAAAAATAGATTTGCAATGGTAAGAAAATAATATGATTAGCAAAAGTAATAACCACCATGAATTAAATGTACATCTATTTATTAAAACTAGGCAAAATCAAACAGGATAATATATACATACTATCCTCTTTGGCAAAATTTTAAGCAATAGTTTTACAGCAGACTATTACTTAAAATTTTGCTTAGTTAAAATAATTAGATGTACAGGGCGATTCGCCATAAATGTCCACCCCCTCTAACTTGATTATTTCTGAACCGATTTGAACATCTAAAAAAATATTTGAAATAGTTTTTTTAGCGAGATTTTGTACACCATATCAAAAATAAATGAACTATTGGATAGTAGCTAATTTTTTTAAATGGAACACCCTGTATTTCAAGTTACAATAAGTTAGAGATTTTAACAAGGAATACAAAGATACCGGGTTTGATAGGTTTGTGTCAAACGACTAAGGAGATAAAGCCGATTTTCTGCGGGATCCACGAGTCGTCCCTGTGTCCCACCGGTGGGACACGCTGTCATCAACGTGTTAATATAACAATTTTGTAAAATCTAAAAAACTGCCTACTAATAAGTCAGTTTTGTAGTACATTGCTCCAAGAAATGAAGGCACCACCTTACATTTCTCAAAATGTTTAGAAATGTGTATTATTTTTGTGTATTTCACGATAGCGTCTTTGAAATAACGAAGAATGCTTTAAATCTTACGTTTACTTTGACAGGTTGCAAAAAAATTAAATGAAATAAACTCAAAGCTAAACTTAAAATGCTTAAGAAATTGTAAGGTGGTGCGCTAATGTCTTGAAGTAGTGTATGTATACCTAAAATTGGCTACTAAGCTCGTTTCAAGGTCGTAGCCAGGGGGAGAGGGGTTCAAACCCCCCTCGTAATTTTCTAAATGATAATATATAAGAAAAACCACTAGAGTGATATGATTTTATTTTTTTTAAATTTAAGTTGGCTACACGCTTTAGGAATTGACATATAAAACGTCAACATAATAATTATAATGTACAATTTCAGGGTTGCCAACTTATAATATTTTCCATGGCTCTCTAGAGATTTTATTTTATTGAACATACGATATTTTGTATGTAAAAGCGACCCTAAAAGAGCAAAAACAATATTTTTACTAGTAAACGGGGCGATTTTTTTTTTCTAGCTACTGCCTTGGGTCGTTTAATAAGCGTGTTTTGTAGAATCTTGTTCCAAAAACGAACTACTGATGCCCGTTAATAAGCCATTTTTGCAGTACCTCTAAAACTGCCTACTAATATCTTTTAATAATTAAGCACACAGTTTTGTATCACAGAACCTCTAAAATTGCCTACAATGTTCTAATATTTTTAAAACTACCTACTAATGTCCATTAATAAGCACGCACAATTTTCGTGTTACACATTCGTCTGCGCCAGTTTTTATGTCGGGTAAAAGAGTAAAAAAAAAAATGTTATCGAAAACACGAATAAATATCGCAGAATCATTCTCGGCTCTGTCGATAGTTGATTAATTTTTGCGACAGATTAATCTTAATCTGTCTTTTGGCAAATTGGAATGAAACGTGTCGAAATTCCGTTTTGTCGGCCGCGTTTCGTTCGAACGAAATTCGAAACCATCCTTTCGCTTTTTTTCCTAGTGCTGTTTTGTATATTCATTTTTACAATATTAAAAAAATCCTCATATAAAACTTGCTAATAAATAATTTTTTCCCTCATTTTATTAGTATTCTTAAGGAGATGTTGGATTAGATTGCTTAAGCAGATGTTTAAATAAGGTTAGATTAGATCACTTCAATTGAGAATAGGTTAGATTAGATCACTTCAATTGAGAATAGGTTAGATTAGATCACTTCAATTGAGAATAGGTTAGATACCTTTAGCAGAGGCTATTTATGGATTTGCAACAGTTACAAGTTAGGTTAGGATGACAATTGCTATACTCTGTTCATATTTTATTCTCACCGGAGTAGGCTTGTTTTTTTTCTCCTTATATTGGCATGTTCTATTTTTGATAGTAATTATTGAAGTATGTCGTTAACCTATACGTACTTCAATCATTACTATCCAAAATACAACATACCAATATAAAGAGAGAAAAAACAAGCTTACTGCGGTGAGAATAAAATATGAACAGAGTATAGCAATTGTCATCCTAAACTAACTTGTAAGTGTTGCAAATTGACAAATAGCTTCTGCTTAAGTCATCTAACCTAATCTTAATTAAAGTGATGTAATCTAACCTCATTTGAACACCTTCTTAAGCAATCTAATCACTTCAATAAAACGTTGTCAAAAACCACACTACATGTGGATGACAGATATTATAAAATGCAACATTGCATTACACATAACCAAAAAAATGCAATAACATAATCAAATTGTTATTAACTTTTTTATACCGACAAAGATGTTACTCTAACAAAGCCTACTGCAGTGAGAATAAAATGTGAACAGAGTTTATATATTTTATTCATTCAACGGATAAGGTCGAATAACATATTGAAATTAATACAATCAATTAAAAAAAAAACACAATAATTAACAAAAATTCAAACTAGGATATTGCGTTTGCTAATTCAAAGTAAAATATATCAACATATATATTTATATGTTGGTTGTACGTGGAGCACATAGAATATATCAGCAATTTAACAAGTACAAGGACGTAGCCAGGGGGAGGTTCAACCCTCCTCTGAAATTTTCAAAATGTTAAATTTGATGTATGTAAAAATATTTTACCAGTAAACCTCCCAGAAATTTTTGTATTCTACCCCTCCGAAATTTTTTTCTAGCTACGGCCTTGAACCAGTATGTTTCTTTTGGTTATTGGTAGCTAAACCAGACGTTTAGATCTTTCAATTCAGAGCAATTAATTTGATCATTGAGTTTTTTTTAAATTTTTTTGTCACTAAATTTGACCTCTGGTGACATCCTAAGGAGTGTATTTTGAATTCATCCAACAAGGTTGCACAATCATGTAAAAGTCAGCAAAGGAATAGGAAAAAAATGAAAATACTTATTAAACCTCTTTTGTATAACTTCGAAGAGTATTTAGAGTAGTATACTCAGGCTTATTGCGCAAAAATGCAAAATAAAATTTAAAACATGATTTAGAGTAGGCTTTGAATTTTAAAACAATCTGGCACTATTGACTGTTAACACATAGTTCACCATAACCTCAAATTTATTCTATCATTCAATTAGCATTCTGGGCAACCGCACAAAAAAAATGCCGCCTACTCTAATCATAATTTAAACGATCGCACTGTCTATTGGGTAAGATTATTAAAGCAAATATTTCCTTTATACCTAAAAATCATTAAGCGCTATTCATTTATTTTGCAGATAATAACAGTTACCTTAAAACTAGGAACATATTCCACACTTCCGCAAACAACCATCAAAAACAAGTGACATCTACATAAAAAAAAAAAAAACTTGTCAAAATGTATATTTATTCAACACTCGAGAATATACTTCACAATATAATAAACCTATATTTCATGCGCGTGATCTTCCACGGCTGTACAACTCTATAAATATAATTACTCGCAATAATAAAAGAATCATAAATGCAATAAGAAATCAACGCCAGTCCGTCTTTCCATTCCCGCGCTTTCCGCTGTACAAATGCTTGGGCATCTTTGTTCCGATGAACCTGTCAGCCTCACCCTTGAGACCCATTCTACCCACTTTCTTCGCTATCGCCCTGTGTGCTATCTTCGCCAACTTGTTCCTCATCTAAATAGTAACAAAATAAAAACAATTATTATAAAGATAAGTTGCGGCAAATGTCGCCTGGCGGTGACTAAGTTATGCTGAGCTAATTAGTAATTAAATAAATATGAACAATAATTATAAACACAGTTGAAGCAAATGCACATAAAACGCTGATTTATTATGAAGTTTAAAAACACACTTAATTATGCTTAAACCATCACAATATTAAAATAAAATAAGGATACATATTTTGATCAATGCTCCGAATTTTAAAAATTGAAGTATAAACCTATTGAAATTCGAACATTTGAAATATTTAAATATTTGTATATTTACAATATTTGAATGTGGTTCTGTATATTCTTTACTAATACTTTTAAAAATTATAGCCTTAGCCTCATGCTGTTGGTTACAGAAAACTTATCAATCAATTTTTCTTGCATTAATGAGGATTTTCATAAATTTACAAACCAAGGGAAATGCTTAATGTCATCGGCGTGTACATGACTTTATAAATAAACAAATAACTTACCGCGACATCCTTGACACCCATTTCGTTCCTCGGTGTCACCGACACGCTCCTGTTCTTGGTCGAAGATATCTGGTCGACATCCATGCGCATCTTCTTGGTAACAGGACCCGTCGACCGGCTCCTGGCCTTTGTCTTCGTAAAGTGCGCCTCCTCCGTTCCACTCATATCGACGCCCAAGTTCTCCATCTCACTCCTGAGCCTAGACACTGAACGATCTCTAACCTGCAAAAAATTTACAAACAAAACGTTAAAATCTTAGTTAAAAAGAATCTGTACATATGATTTCTCCCAGAAATAAATAAAATAAAATTTAGCATATTTAGCAATACTAATTGTGGATGAATAAAGAACGTACCTTTGCAGAACTGCTCCTCGGCATCGTCGGCTTCCTCGTCTGTTTGTTGATGCGAGCCTCGTCCTTCATGATGGCTTTCTTATTCCTGATTTGCAGTGCGAGCGTTTTGATCTCGCGCATCGTGTCATCCAGCTCAATCTTCGGCACCACGTACATTCCCGTTTCCTCTCTGATTTCTTCTTCTTTTTCCAATTCAGCAAGTTTCTACGAAAAATAAAATAAAAAAAAATTATGTGTGAAAATGTGTTTAAATTATTACAACGAAAATACTTACATCAAAGATTTCTGGATCAATGTAATCGGCAACATTGTGTCCCTCCCAAATTTCAGGAATAATATCATACCTAAAAAAAATGGTTATGATTAAGTAAATCACTTTTATTTTGAGATTATATTGAAAAAAAAGGTGGTAACCTAAAAACATTTATTTTAAGGTTATGTTAAAAAACAAGTAGTTTTTCAAGATAACCTCAAAATATTAATGACCATTTCCTTCAGATTTATACTAGTTTTCATCAGAAATTAATTATTATGTCTTCTGAAATTGTGTCGATTTATTATTTTTTTCCCTACCTTTCTTCCTCAGGAATTTCAGTGTAATGCTTGTGAAGATCCAAAACGTAATCATCCCCTTCTTCCAGCTCAATTTCCCTCTCGAGTTTCCTCTTCCTCTTCTCACCGGCCTTCTCCTTCTTCTTCAAAACACTCTCGGGAATAACCGGGGGCCTCACTTTATCGTCCCTCGGCTTCGGCACCGCAACATGCAGCCTATTCAAAACCCCGTCCACCTTCTTCGTCCTCATCTTCTGATCGACCCTGAAGCTCAACAATTTCTCGCAAGCGGTCGTTTTGACCTCCATCACGCCCTCATCGGTAACCGCGGACATTTCGATGATCGTCAACTCGGGATCCTTTTCCAAATCGTCCAAAATCTTCCCGTTCTCCGGCTTCAGCTCCTCCCTCTTCACGATATCGATCTTGTTCGCGACCACCAGCAACGGTTTGTTCGCGAATAGAGGTCGGATGGATTCGAACAGACTGAGCTGCTCGGAAAGGGTATGTCCGCACTGTTCGGATAAGTCCATGAAGTAGAGAACGCAGGCGCGTAAATGAGCCAGGGCTGTGACGGCTTGCATTTCAATTACGTTGCGCTCTTCTAATGAATGATCGAGGATTCCGGGGGTGTCGATGATTTGCCACCTCAGGTATTTGTAATCAGTGTGGCCAACGTAAAGAGATTTAGTTGTGAAGGCGTAAGGCTGGACTTCCACATCAGCACGGGTTATTTTATTTATGAAAGAAGACTTCCCCACATTAGGAAAACCTGTATAGAAATAAAGATATATAATAATACAATAAAATAAAATTTGATGAAATATTTAATGCAATATACAGCGAATAATTTTTTAAAGTATACACATGCCGATTCATATACTAAAAATTTCCAGGCATTGGTTGTTTTTGAAAAACGTTAAATTTGAAGCTTCTAACGAGTGTTTCCACTCCCAGACTAAGCATGAAGTAAAATTTCGAGTTTAGAAAAGCCTGAAAATTTTGGATTGGTCGCGTAGCGAAGCGGAGCGACCAATCCAAAATTTTCAGGCTTTTCTAAACTCGAAATTTTACTTCATGCGCCACCGGTGTATAACACTTATTTAAAGTGAAGTTCAAAATATACTGATTACGTTTAATCTCACGTTAATCAATTTTACAAATACTTATTTTTGTGCTTTAAAATCTGAGTCATTTTTTCTAGGATATGTAGCTATATTTAAAAGAAAAAATCCTGGTATATTTTTTTTGAGTGGACTTATTAGTTTGGAAAATATTCATTTCCTGTTTTTTTTAAATTAATGTATAAAAATTGTTGATGGCCTCCACCATCAACAATATTTACACAATTAATTTAAAAATGAATAGAGGAAATGAATTTTCTATTTCGTTATACATCATAATTCACAAATGAAACACTTTTCAACTTTGTATAACCAAGAATCAGTTATACAAACAAAGTTAAAAATGTTTCATTTGTGTATAAAAATTGTTTAATTAAACTCACCACAAATGATGATAGTCCTAGTATACGGATCAATCGAAGGCAAACGTGCCAAATGCTGCCTAACCTGCTCCAGATAAGTCAAATTCGAGCCCTGCCTTTTCATTATCGTCGCCATTCTACCCAACGCCGCCCTTTTCAACTGCTTACACCTATACAGCGAGTCTCCATACTTCAAAAGCCTCACGTAATCCTTCGCAACACTAAAAGAAAACGAAAATAAATGTGTTGCACGATTTTACGCAATAATAATCATTTACTTGTCAATTAAATGTCTGGCTGTGTTCAGCTGACCAAGAGCTAGTTTGTAATGATCCTTGTCGTACAAGACGTTCATAAGATCGGCGTAGAACGGGTGGACATCGTCTAGTTTCGGGAACTCGGTTAGGATTTGCGTGAGTCTGTCGTGGAAACTCTGCTGCGAGTATTTAACTTTGCGCATGTAAAACGAACGGATCCTGGTGATTTTGTAGTGTTTGTGAACGACTGTCGGTGTTTTCCTTTGCGTTTTAGATAAGATAATATCTATGAAATCCTAAAATAAAAATTAAAAAACGTCTTATTGCTTCCTTAAAAAAGTTAATATTTATTTATTCATGTTCCAACAGAAAATATCCAGTTACAGGGAAAGATTACATGTAGATACAATTGGGATAGGACATTTTTAATAATAAGAGAACAAATCATAACAAAGAACGAAAACCCATTATGTGTTGATTTTTAGGTTAGATCCAAATTTTATTTTCTAAAATTTGGATTTAACCTAAAAATCAACACAATATGGGTCTTCGTTCTGAAATCATTTATAAGAATTTTATCTCTGAAATCCTTAACAATACAGAAGAACAATTATGTAATATATTCTGATATTCTATAAATTTTTTAATAAACATATGATAGACAGTTTTAAGGTTAGGTTTTGATATTTGTTGTTTTTACGGTGATTTGTGCACTTACTTTGGCCGTGGGCACGACGGCAATTTTCTTAAAGTTGTATAGCGACATGTTTGTGTTGTTAAATCACTATTTAATCACAAATTACGAAAAATAATAACTAAATCCACCACACGTGTCAAATTCGAGCACGAGGGGGTTTGAAGAGAAGTTCGGATTTTTTTCCGCTGGTGGAGCTACTGTCAAAAAAATTGGACACTTGTCCGAAATTTCGTTGCAACGAATAAAAATTCTGTTATTAATTGTTTGGTAAGGTTTCTTTTAACAATAGGTAAGAATAATTCAATATCATAATAATAACGGATTTTATAATCATAAAACATTTTTTATTTACTTTTTTATCTGCTTTAAAATTTATTAGATTCTTATAGGCAACTAAATATACATTCTAATAATCATAGAGAGGAATTTTTGGAGAAGTTAATACAGTTGCATATATTACTTAGAAAATTAATTAAATCAGTTATATTTCAAATTTTGTATGCATTTGTAAAGAATTTAAAGTCTTATTAAGGTTTAATAGAGTATTATAAATACTTTCTTCTTCTTGATCCAGCTTCTCCGTCGGAGGTTGCTGATCATCATGGCAATTTTCACTTTAGAGCCGCAGAAATAATTTTAATTCAGTCTATTTTAGGTTTTGTTTGCATTTGTAAGGAATTTAAAGTCTTATTAAGGTTTAGCAGAGTATTATATAATTTATATATATAGATATACATATATTTTTCTATGTTATTATATAGCAAAGATGCTAAATAAAGATTATTATTATATATACCTACTGCGTCTATTAACAGCATTGTTTATGTTTTTGTAAAATTAATAAATCAATTATTCAAATAAATGTGTCAAAATGTATCTCATTTAATAGTAGATGCTAGTAAATTGTTTAAAACACTTTAAATTATTTACATTAGTGAGATGTATAAAGATGTCTATCAACTTTTATTATTAAAGTAGATTATTTTTAAAATTACCGCGATTTTTTTAACCAATCAGAATCGTCCCTGCGATTATCAAACTTGTTCATCCGCCATCTTATTTTACTCTATCACGTTTCTGCAGAGGTTAAGCCGGTGTCGAATTTTCTACTTTTTCAATTGTAAACGCGAGCCCCACTCATCCGAAAAATGGCACAGAGTAAGCTGAACGATTTGGCGGGCAAATTCGGCAAAGGAGGCCCACCCGGGCTGGGCATTGGACTGAAACTCCTCGCCGTCGGGGGCGCCGCTGCCTACGGAATCTCCCAGGCCATGTACACAGGTAATTTCAACGGAATATTACGTAATCTTAAGTTAAAATTGCTTTAAAAGCGTCGGAAATAAGGATTTTGAAGTAAAAATTGAATTGTGATAAAAGTGACATAACCTCAATTTTTTATTACAAAGGGACCTATTTTTCCTAATTTATCAAGGTCTATAATCTGTTTTTAAGTTAAATAGCGTCATACTAGTTTTTTTGATGTTAATATTTAAATAGCAAATAATATGGAGTGAAGATTTCTTAAATAATATTTGACCGTAATAAAAGTGACATAACCATAACTTTTATCTAGAATTTAAAGCCTTTTTAAGTTAGTTGGATGCTGTCTTATCAATTTGGTCAAGAAACCAATTCAGTTTGTTTATTATAGACATGATAATGGGTGGTTGATTACTTGAAAGATTATTTTAAACTTGATTATGAAGAGTCTTTACAGAGCGTTTCACGTTTAAAGTTGGAAATGCATGTCGCCATTTGAACCAGAAACATTTGATTTTAACGACAATTTTTGACATTTATTTTCTTGTTTTAGTGGAGGGTGGTCACAGGGCTATCATTTTCAGCAGAATAGGCGGCGTTCAAAAGGAAATCTACACGGAAGGATTGCATTTCCGCATGCCTTGGTTCCAGTATCCTATTATTTACGACATCAGGTAGGTGGTTTTTGTCTAATTAGATTGAAGGACAAGTTAGGTTAGATACAAGACATTGGCCCATAATTTCTCCTAAGGCTTTCATTAACCCATTAGGCGCCATTGATGCATATACGCAACATTATTAATTTTATGTTAATTAAATTATTAAATAAGTTAATTTATTATATTATATTATTTGAGTTGACTTGAAAATATAAAATGAAAAACGTAAATATTTTTTTATTTAAATATCTCTATTATTACCCATTTAAAAAAACATGTTTTCAGTGTATTTCTAACTTCACGATATTTCAGTGTTTTATACGCGTGGCGCATGAAGTAAAATTTCGAGTTTAGAAAAGCCCCGTGAAAATTTGTCGAGGGTCGCTGCGCGACCCTCGACAAATTTTCTACGCGGGGCTTTTCTAAACTCGAAATTTTACTTCATGCTTAGTCTGGGAGTGGAAATACTCATTGTAAACTTCATATTGCACGTTTTTATACAAAATCGACGAATGCCTTACATTTACAGCGTAAATTTAAAATAAAAATTCACAGTATGTAAAACAATACGTCATTCTTAGAAATCATAAAAAGAAGTGTAGAATTTTACCTAAAATCAACTTTTTGAGTTAACTCTATAATTGCTCGGCCGTTAATGGGTTAACTAAATAATTGATCAGAGTGACTGAAAACATCAAAATTAATATTATGTTAAAGAGGAACAAACTTAACGAATGTCTCTACCTTTAACATAAGGGAAACCATATGGACCATTGACTTCAGGTTAGATTAGAAGACAACTGAGATATCTTTGCTCAAGATTAAGTCGGATGACAGTTACTATGGTTAGATGATTAGGTCAGATGACAGTTACTATGGTTAAATAATAAAATCATTGGTTAGATGACAATTACATCAGTTAGTTGACATTAACAACACTTAGTTGATAGTTACATCACTTAGCTGATAGCTACATCAGTTAGGTGATGGTTAAATCGTTTAGAAGACTTACTTAGGAGCGTAGGTTAGATAATAGTGACTTATAGAATGTTAGGTTAGGTTGGACAGTTACATTGTAGCTTAAGGTAGATGACAGTTACTTGGGAGCTTAGGTTAGATGACAGTGACTCATAGAAGGTTAAATTAGAAAGGTACATTGGAACTTAAAATTGATGACAGTTACTTAGGACTTAAGGTTAATTAGCTGATAATTATGTCATAATGTGACAACATAAATATTAGCTATTTAGTCCTAAGTATAACTGTTATTATGGCAGTTACTTAATCATAATAACATTATTTTCAGCTAGTAATTTTTAATTGATTAATTAATTTTGTTTTTGTAAACAGGTCTAGACCAAGAAAAATCTCCTCCCCAACTGGCTCGAAAGATCTCCAAATGGTCAACATCTCCCTCAGAGTTTTGTCCCGTCCCGACGCCATCCAGCTCCCCAACATGTACCGCCAGCTCGGGCTCGACTACGACGAAAAAGTCCTCCCGTCGATCTGCAACGAAGTCCTCAAATCGGTCGTCGCCAAATTCAACGCCGCCCAACTCATCACCCAACGTCAACAAGTTTCCTTACTCGTCAGACGTGAATTAGTCGAAAGAGCACGTGATTTTAATATTATCCTAGATGACGTTTCGATTACGGAATTGTCCTTCGGAAAGGAATACACAGCTGCCGTTGAGGCCAAGCAGGTAGCGCAGCAGGAGGCGCAGAGGGCGGCTTTTGTTGTGGAAAGAGCGAAGCAGGAACGGCAGCAGAAGATTGTGCAGGCGGAGGGTGAGGCCGAGGCGGCTAAGATGTTGGGCGAGGCTATTAGCAGGAATCCCGGTTATTTGAAGTTGAGGAAGATTAGGGCGGCGCAAAATATCGCAAGAACCGTAAGTTTTTTCGTAATCTCTTATAGAATTTAATTCTTAGGGCGCTTCCATACCAAACGAATATGACGTTCGTGAGACATTTTTTTAAAAATGGTCTTATTCAACTCTGAAGACTTGAAAAATGGATATATCCACTGAAATTGTTGATTTGAAATTTTTTTAGGAAAACCCTATTTTACCTTTTAATGACATATGAAGGGAAGTAAAAACAAAATTTTCATGCGAATCCACACAATCATCAAAATATTCAACATATATATAAAACCTTTATTTGGCATATTATTCACAAACATCTTACAATAACTATCATAAACTATCTAAAATATTCAACATTCAATATGTTTAGACTTTTTTGTGATGTATGTTGTAATCTAATGAATGGTATTCCGTATAGTCTGTTTTGTACGATTGCAAAAATCCCAAACATGCTCACGAATAACAGTTCGGTCATCAGAGAATTCCCCAACAGTGAACTCCCAACTGTTGTCTCTGATGAACGGGCCCAATGAATTCGAATGCGTTAACATCAAATTAATTTAAAATAAAAATGAAATAAGTTTAGATCTATAACAATTGTTTTAATTATCATGGCAACTATGATAATAATAAAAACATTTATTTATCGCAGATTGCTAACTCACAAAACAGAGTCTACCTCAGCGGAAACAGCCTGATGCTAAACATCCAGGACAAGGAGTTCGACGACCAATCGGAAAAGCTGAAAAGTAAGAAGTGAAAAGGCGACGTGTTTAAGTAATCTTAAAATCGGAAAGTAAATAATCCACGAACAACACGTGAACGATAAAATATGTAGGGACAATCGAAATTTTAACACGCACCGAAACAAAAAGTTGTTCTTCCCATTTGAACTCGGTGTGTGCGCTTGCGTAATTTCGATCGTCATAGTTTTTCCAATGGAACAGGTGTATTTTTATTTTATTTCCATTGAACTGTTATTCTTTTTTATTCTTCTTTTCTGTAACTCTCTTTTTTTTAACTACAGAGTGAATCAGAACGATGGGATCAAACGTTGCGAGATTTTTCAGTGCGATAATAGAGGACATTAGAGTGTAAAACTCATGTCCGAAAATGTCTCCCTGAGGTGCTATGGTCCTATGACAAGGTAAGAGTGCGATCTACTTTATATAAACTAAGAATACTCTAAAGTCTTCTATTATCGCACTGAATAACCTCTTGACGTTTGATCCCATCGTTCTGACTTCTTTTCTGTAACTCTCTTATTTTTAACTACAGAGTGAGTCAGAATGATGGGATCAAACGTCACGAGGTTATTTAGAGCGATAATAGAACATATTAGAGCAGTGGTGGAGAAACTTTTTTTAAGCCAAAGAATAATGCTTAATCGTAGGTAGGTAGTTTATATGCGGGTCGTTACATTACGAAGTAAGAACGCGTTCAAACATTCTCACGACGGCACTCTTAAACGGGCCGGATTAAACATTTCCGCGGGCCGGACTTGGCCCGCGGGCCGTAGTTTCCCCATCACTGTATTAGAGTGTAAAACTCATGTCCGAAAATGTCTCCCTAAAGCACTATGGTCCTATGACACGGTAAGAGTGCACTCTACCCTATATAAACTAAGAATACTCTAAAGTCTTCTATTATTGCACTGAATAACCTCTCGACGTTTGAGCCCATCGTTCTGATTCACCCTGTATTTTGCATTTAGTGTATATGTACATATTATCCTAGGATAAAATAAGGTGGAAAGATTTAAGGTGTACGTGTGCGCCACCGTGATGAGAAAAAACAAAACTAAAATAAAAAGATGGAGGACGTCCATGTCTGTTTTTATTTGTATGCATGGAGTTCTCCTCTGTGTAGTTTTTTTGATAAACAAAAAAATTAATAAATTACGTACTTTCTTTAGTTTACTCGTTTTTTGTGTGTAGATTTTGTCGAGACCTTCCGTCAGTCCTTCCCGTACGCACTTCATATACCTTAAACCTTTTTTCCCTTAAAATCCTTATAAAAAAAAGTTGATGAAAAGATGGTCAGTCCTTGCGCATTTACGGTGAGTTTATTTAATTTTTATATTGTAGTTTAGTTAATTGTTTCGGTTTTTTTAAATTTTTGTTTATTGTGATGGTTTTGTCATTGTTTTTTTTTTTTAGTGAGGTTAATTGTATCAGTTTTCTAAATTTGTTATTGTAGTTAATAGTATCGGCAGTACAATAAGTCACCTAGGCTGCAGTGCATCCGGATCCGAAAGCAAGACTGCCCCCACAGGAAAAAAAAAAAAAAGAATCGGTTTTGTAAATGTTTTCTCAAGTCGGATTTTAACACGTTGACTGCGATATGTGTCCTTGGGGGGTCCTGGTAGTGTTGCCAGATTGTTTTCGATTTACTTAAAATGGGGGTAAATTAAGATTTTAGGGTGCGTTTTAGGAAACGCATTTAAATCTATACTCTGTTTTTTTTTTAATATGACTAAACTTACGGTGTATTTACTGCGAACAGTTGCAGTCCTGCTTTAACTGTAGGGTATTTTAAACATCAAGTTTGAGATATTGGTAAATGATTATCAATGTGACAAATAAATCATAATTTGTCAAATAAATTGTCGAGATGCAGAGATTTTTAAAAAAGGTAACGTTACAACTTGAAACTTTTCAACACCCCTGTATGTGTTGAAAAGTTGCAAGTTGTAGCGTTAACTTTTTTTCTTTTAAGTATACTTTCACATATTCTATATAAACATTTGTAAAATTAATGAACATGTGAGCAGAACTAAGCAGTATATTTTAAAGTTTACTTTAAATCAGTGTTTTATACGCGTGGCGCATGAAGTAAAATTTCGAGTTTAGAAAAGCCTGATTTGGCTTGGTCGCTCCGCTGCGCTACGCGACCAAGCCAAATTTTCAGGCTTATCTAAACTCGAAATTTTACTTCATGCTTCGTCTGGGAGTGGAAAACACTCGTTAGAGTTTTTTAATTGAAAGTTTTTAACAAGATCACGAATGTCTGAAAATTTACATTGAAAAATCGTAACATGTATACCTAAAAGAAACATTCCTTGTATTTAGAACTTTTTTAATATTTGAACTTATAAATGGGCAGATAATAAAGAAGACAGATATTTCTGAGCAAGGAATATTACCTGATCCTCAGACTCTTTATTAAGTTAGGAGTAGATACAAATAATTTGAGGCGGTGATAGGTAAATACCAGTGACGGCTCGTCAGGGACGGCAGGGTCGGCCGGGCCGTACCGCTAAATTTAATTGAACAAAAATTATAAATTTTTATTTTCTTAGAAATAAATATTGCGCATTCTTTGTAATAAATATAAAACAGATTAATAGGTAGTAATAATAATAGCCACTCAGTATAAGGCCGATAAATGCAAACATTTATTTTAATTTAATATGTGTTTACTAATCAACTTCGTATCCGCAAAATCGGCCAGCTGTAGATTTTCAGATTATGAATGCAAGCGCTACGTCGTCAGGAATGTCAGTGCAGTTTCTGTCGTTACATTTCCCCTACAGAGTGAACGTACGTTCGCAAATGGTTTACTCGAGTACGGCAAATTTGCTAGGGCCGTACTCGCCGTTCTTCCACACAATACACCGATGACTATGTGTCGATGCACACTTTAAATTTGGTTACGTTACAGATCACAGATTTTTATTCTAGAACTAGCGGATTTATTTACTAATGTATTTCGGATTATTTTTATATTACAGTAGAAGCTCGTTATACCGGGATGGCTTTTGGCTATACCTAGCACGATATAAGGAAAACACGGTATATCCGAATATATGTAATTTGTATAATAGTCACATACACACACGCGCATATATATATATATATATATATATATATATATATATATATATATATATATATATACATATGTGCAGTAGCTACCTACATAACAAGACATACTATATAATACAATAATGACGCCGAAACGTTTTACCTAATCAGGGCGGTACGCAGTCAATTGTTAAAATTAACATCTTTTAAAAAAAAGAAACCTGAAAAATGACCCCGATATATCCGAATCACGGTATCTCGAGGCCCGGTATAGCGTGGTTCTACTGTATTTAATTTAAAAGTAAAATAGGCATTTACTTTAATACAAATTGGTCATTAAGGCCAACAATTAATCGGTATTAAAAAAAACCAGTTAAAACATATTATTTGTTTTAATTTCATTTAACAAATCAGAACATATCTCGCATTTTTAAATATCGTTAAACAACTGATGTGATTTAAAAATGCAAACAATCAATAAATAGTTACCTAATTGTAATTTATAAAATATTACCTAGGTATTTTAGGTAGATTATGGGAAATATATCAGTGTATCACTATAATTATTTAATTATATAACATTATTATGTATTAGATATGGGAAGTTCGAATCTTTAAGGTGATTCGAATCAACCGAAGCATTTCTTAAAAGTGATTCGTTCTTAATGAATCGGTCGTAAACGAATCACTTATTAAAAAAAATAATGATGATGATAATAATAATAATATAGTTCGACCCGAGACAAATTTTCTGGGCTTTTCTAAACTCGAAATTTTACTTCATATATTCATATTCATATATTTTACTGCATATAAAACACTAAAATACTGTGAAAGTTAGATATATTTTAACCTCACTTGAAATGAGTGTATTATACGCGTGGCGCATGAAGTAAAATTTCGAGTTTAGAAAAGCCCAGAAAATTTGTCTCGGGTCGCTGCGCGACCCTCGACAAATTTTCACGGGGCTTTTCTAAACTCGAAATTTTACTTCATGCTTAGTTTGGGAGTGGAAAACACTCGTTTAAAGCTTCAAATTGAACTGTTTTAAAAAAACAACAAATATCTAAAGATTTTAAAAAAATAGGCTGAATTTGGAAAACGTATACTCTAAAGAAAAACACCCTGTATATATTATGTATTAGTCACTTCTATTAATATATGTTGGAAAGAAAAAGAGAAAAAACGCGTCATAAACTGTTAGCAAAATAATTAAGTACTTATTTTCAAATCTATTGTACTCGCTTATTCATTTTTATAATTTATTTCTTACATTGTAATTTATTCGTATATTTACGACTAAATTAAAAAAATAAATACTTATTTCGGTTATTTAATATTAATTATAACATCAAATGCATAAAAGCCTTATATTAACATAATTGAAATTCGTTTAATAAAGAAACTGAAACATCTAATGATATCTGATTCATTAGATGTTTCGGTTTCTTTATTAAACGAATTTCAATTATGTTAACAAACTTTTAAATAATTCAGATCTTTCTGAGACTGAAGAATTTTCAAATAGATTTTAATACTATTTGCCTTTTTGTCATATATTTGCTCATTTAAAACTTATTTATAAACATTTTTAGGCAATATCTTTTCAATTTTTTTAAAATTTAATGCATACATATTCCTCAATGTGTTACATTAATTTATAGTTTAAAAAAAAAAAAATGGTGATGTGTCCATCATAGTACTTTCCCCCGTAAATTGCGTATTAAATCACTTTTAAAATATTTGTAGCATTATTATTTTCAAAATGTCTTCAACTTTTTGATAAATACAACTTTTATTTGAAACATTTTTCAAACACATACTGACACAAACCAATGACTAGATAAAAAACACTATTTATTGAATATCTCAAAAACTAAGAGTGCTATGACAAAAAGTGAAGATACAAAAAATCTTTAATATTTTATTACCTACAACTTTTATTTGAAACATTTTCCAATTGTATCAACACACACACTGACACAAATCAATGACTAGATAAAAAACACTATTTATTAAATATCTCAAAAACTAAGAGTGCTATGACAAAAAGTAAGTGAACAATACATCTTCATTTTGTTATTATCTACAACTTTTATTTGAAAGAATTTTTTGTTTGATGAACATTTATTGAAAAAATCTGAAAAAACTGAAAAACGCTAAGAGTAAAGTACCACTTCCGGTTTTCCGATTTTCACCAAAAAGTTTCAGTTCTTCCGATTGTAACAAAAAGCTTAAGTTTCAAGTTTCATCTCGATATCTTTAGCGGTTTTTGCGGTACAGCGCACACAGACACACAGACAGACATTTTTCAAAAATGGTCTTATTCGACTCAGGGGACCTCAAAACGGATATTTCCGCAAACATTTTTGATTCGAAAATTTTCACGAAAACAATACTTTCCCTTTGTATTACATACGGGGGAAAGTAAAAATCAAACAAAAGTTGTAGATAATGAAAAAAACACACAACTTTCACCTAAACACTTTTCACCTTAACTCTTTTGTTTATGATCAATATACGAAAAAGCCTAGCGGAGATATTTATTTGATAATCACTCACAAATTGCTACTTTATTAGTAACATAATCAAAAAAAGTTTCAAACAAAAGATAATAAAAAAATACAACACAAAACTTTTGGCTAATTATTTTTCATCTCAGTTCTTTTTTTTATGAACTAGTAATTAAAACATCTAGTGGAGATCAACAACTCACCGACTATGGCTTTCGATGTCGCAATCAAAAAATGTTTTAAACAAAAGTTGTAGCCAACGAAACAACAATCCACTTTTACCTTAACACTTTTCACCTCAGCTTTCTTGTTTTTGTTCAATAAACCGAGAAAGATTTTTTGATAATAAATACACAGCTTTATGATAATTTGAAAATTTACCAACGAGTGTCTTCCACTCCCAGACTAAGCATGAAGTAAAATTTCGAGTTTAGAAAAGCCCCATGAAAATTTGTCGAGGGTCGCGCAGCGACCCGAGACAAATTTTTTGGGCTTTTCTAAACTCGAAATGTTACTTCATGCGCCACGCGTACAAATCACTGAATTCAAATTAAGTTTAAAATATACTCTTTGGAAATGATTCATACAAGATTGATCAAAAAGTATTCTCTTTCAAATGTTTGACCATTTGGACATGAACAATTTTATCAATGATATGCTGAATATTTCCCAATTTTTAATAGTTTTGACAATATTTTGCCACGTTCAACTGTTTTCACTTCAATCATTTTCTGATGACAGTAAATCACTAGATTGTTACTGAAAACTTCCACCAAACATCAGAATGACAGCGCGTTTAGCGAGCGTGAAACAGCGGGCTATATGCGCTCCCCCAACAGAACGTTCTATATATTTCGCCATTTCGGTCATAGAGAACGTGCTGCCGAATTTTCGCCAACTCACAACACTAATGTACAAAGCGGAGTTGAAGTTGCGCGCGGACCCGAGCGAACGAATTAGTCATCCGATTCGGGCGGATTCAGACCGCATGTATAAATCCGAATCGGGAATACGATTCCGCTCGGCCAAAATCGTTCGAGTAAATGAATCATTAACGAATCAATTCTTGAAATACGGAATTAGTTCATTCAAATCACCATACAGAATCGTTCTTTTCGAACGAATCATATCCGGACGACCCATATCTATTATGTATATAACATGTTTAAAAATGTTATTGTAATTCCGAGAACATTCTCTTTCTATTTTTCAAAGTCGGACGAAATTATTTAATTCAAAGTATCGTTCTAGCGAAGGTGTATTGTTCGATACGGCAGGCCGTTTAGTTTCAGTGCGCGTGCGCCAAAATACATTCGGCCGACCCACTTCCTTAGATCACGAGCCGTCACTGGTAAATACATTTGTAATCATAATCTTTGTGAGTTAATTGAATTGTCATATAAATGTCAGATTTCCCTTCACACAACCAACAAATTAAATGTTGATTTACAACATAACGTGATTAATTTTGTCCTAACCTAAAACACAACCTGCATCATACCACTAAATTCTTGAAATGTCAAATTTGATTGGTTATATTAAAAAAAAAACAGATTATACATACAGTTTTATATAAAACCAAACATTTTCATAAAATACGATTTGACACCTTTAATTTATAGGTTATATGTAAATTGGGTTGCCTATATGACCATTACAAATTGTAGCTAATCAATTGCAATTAATGCCTCAACTTATACATACAGGGAGTTTTTTTTCAAGTATACATGTCCCGTGTATACCGTAAATCTTTAGATAATCCTTTTTTTTAAAGAAGTTTAATTTGAAACTTAAAATGAGTGTGTTCCACTCCCAGACTAAGCATGAAGTAAAATTTCGAGTTTAGAAAAGCCTGAAAATTTGGTTTGGTCGCGTAGCGCGGAGCGGCCAGACCAAATTTTCAGGCTTTTCTAAACTCGAAATTTTACTTCATGCGCCACCGGTACAAAACACTGACATATTACGAAGTTTAAAACACACCGCTGAACTTTGCATTGAATCAGTGTTTTGTGCCGGTGGCGCATGAAGTAAAATTTCGAGTTTAGAAAAGCCTGAAAATTTGGTTTGGCCGCTCCGCGCTTCGCGCTACGCGACCAAACCAAATTTTCAGGCTTTTGTAAACTCGAAATTTTACTTCATGCTTAGCCTGCGAGTGGAAAACACTCGTTTAAAGCTTTAAATTGTATTTTTTTAATAAACCGAGCGTTGTAAGATGTACAACGTCTGCATATGTATACTTGTTGAGGGACTGGATTTCATTAGGTAGAAAATAACACGTAGGAGATTTGGTTGAGGGACTGGATTTCAAAGAAAAATTCTCGTTATGAAAATGTTTGGTATTACATAAAACTCTCTGTATATACATTGAAATACTACAATTTAGTTAGTCTTAAAAGGCACCCCCTGGGTGTGTGATTCGGGGACACTTTTTAAAATATTGATTAAATCATGGCTTTTTCACTTTGTTTTCATAAGTGGAATGAATAAACTCTCTGTATATACATTGAAATACTACAATTTAGTTAGTCTTAAGAGGCACCCCCTGGGTGCGGATTCAGGGACATTTTTTAAAATATTAATTAAATCATGGCTTTCGCACTTTGTTTTCATAAGTGGAATGTATAATTTCATACACGTGATATGTTTTTATTTTTTATTTTATAGATGGTGTCGATGTAAGCCTCGCACAGCAAAACAAAAGCGTGGTGAAATCAGCGATACAAGCAGCCAGTCGAATAGTAGGCCGGGGTTAAGTCAAAGTAAAATTTAAACAATTGCCTGTACAAAAAGAAAACATTACACACGTGATCACACTTAGTAGCATTTATTATTATAAATACAATATATTATTTTTTTCAATTCGATATAATCATTTTCTTGTTTTTACTTAAACCTAAACAAAATCAATAAACAATAAAAACAGCTTCTCTTCTTCATCTTAATATATTATTTTCAATTCAATATTTATATTCTTGTTTTACTTAAACCTAGACAAAATTAATAAACAATAAAAACAGCTTCTCTTCTTAATATTAAATATACAAGGTGAAATAACAAGAGTGTAAAATGGCAGTGCTTCTTCAGAATAAAATCTCTTCTTCTTCTTCTGCTATCCCTTGTTGCCCCTTAGGGCGTCGGGTACAATAAAATCTCAATAAATAAAAACATAATTCTATAAAAATGAAAAACACACAGATTGAGTAATATTCATTATTCAATGAATAATATAGATGGAATATCGAATCCAGTCACTTTGATGCAAGGTTTGAACCATGTTCGTGCATATATAATATAAATGAATTAATATGTACACAAATAAGACACTTAAACTTTGTATAACTGAGGTTTCTATTGTGACTATAGTTTCGACAACTTTAACTTGTCATCAAACTACCCACTGAGCAAACACATTCAAGTAATGTTTCATCAACATTAATACAACGTTTAATGTTGCTAACATGTTGATACAACGATATCTGTTTGTTTTTTGCTCAGTGGGTAGAAGTTTGATAATGAGAAGTTTAAGTTGTTGAAACTATAGTCTAAATAAAAACCTCAGTTATACCAAGGGGAGCCAATGCTTATGGGAGAACTGGAAATCGAGTAAAAAAGGAGAGACTATGGTCAGGAAGGTGATAGTCTTCATACCAAATGGGCTGTCAACTGCCATTGAGCCGGATGACACCCTAAGTATGAGGACTGACTACGCAGTCACGGACTACTGCGAGGATCAGCCGTACAAGGTCCTGTTCCCAAGCAGGGACGACTGGGAGCGACACAAAATCACCCCAGAAAAGGCTGATTCCTACTGGTACACTGACGACTCAAAACTGTCCACTGGAACAGGAGCCTCAGTCGTCGGACCAAGGACTGAACTTTACTACAGCCTTGGCAGGTATGCTACCATACTTCAGGCTGAAATATACGCCATTGAAATGTGCGCCCACGAAATCCTTTCAAAGGGTTGGGCGGGCAGGACAATAAAAATATGTTCGGACAGCCAGGCCCTGGCATCTTCTAGATGCTCCTCGCTGGCTGTACGGAACTGCAAGGAAGCCCTCTGCCAAATGGCACAGGTAAACGGGGTCAGTCTGATGTGGGTGCCAAGCCACTCTGGCGTGAAGGGAAACGAATTAGCCGATTCCCTAGCCAGAGAGGGGGCGCGTACAGCCTACATCGGACCAGAACCCGCTCTGGGGATACCCAGATCAACAGCTAGAGACCGTAACAACGGATGGATGAGACACGAGGCACAGGATTTCTGGCAAAACCGCCCTGGGATGAGACATTTCAGAGCGGTAACAAGTGGACCATCTGCGGCCAGGACGGCCTCATGGTTGAAGCTGAGCAGATCAGATGTTCACACATTAACTGCTCTCTTTACTGGACACAGCCATCTAAGGCATCACCTTAATAAACTAGGACTAAGCGACACCACTGAGTGCCGCCTATGCCTAGAGGATGATGAAACAGCAGAGCACGTCATATGTGCCTGTCCAGCTGGCGACCAGATCAGGACCACGGTGTTTGGCACACCGAAGCTAAACCTGAAGGACCTGGAAAAAACTTCACCTGACAAGATCCTTGACTTCATCAAGAAGATGGACTTGGAAGGTGAGCTGCAAGGTCGGATGTTCGACCTTAATTGTGAGCCACAATAGATCCTTGCGGTCGCAGTGGAGGGTAGCATAACTACCCACTCACTTTCAATAGAATAGAATGGTCAGGATGTGGGGTACGACTAAGACAGACGACTATATACACCAATCACAGGTCTCGATTCTGGATGTAGCATCCAAACGCTGTTACCAAATTTTATATAGAGACTGGCTTACTGGATATATATGAACTGTGGTTATACAAAGCTTAAGTGTCTTATTTGTTTAAATAATGATGTATAATGAAGTAGAAGCCTCCACAGTTAATAGTTTGAATTAATATGTATTACTATTGTAAACAGGATATATCCGTCAATAAATTATTATTATCATTATTATCTAAGCTGCTCCAAAAAATGAGAAAATGGAAGCTGCCAACGTTGGGTGCACGCTCATATTATAACTATTAATTTTTGAGCCTCTGTTCGGAAAATGTTAGTGTACCTACTGTATAAGTGACTGGATTCGTAAATCGGACTATACTATAAACAATGGATAATATTCATAATAAAATCGTTTTTTGTTGTGTTTAAGGCAGATAGAGAGTATACTTATTTATTAAAAAAGAAGAAACAACAAAAATAATAACAATAAGTTTTCCTTTCTTTGGAATGTATCACACAGGCAGTGTTTGCTTTAGATTTTTTTTTTTAATTTTTAGGTTTTTGTTTGAAAGGGTGTTCGTATTTGATATCACAGAAGCGGAATGTTTTATATATATATATATTCCTTTCCTTCTTCATCTTCTCGACTCTCTTTGGTTTCCGCTGCTTTTTTTCCATATAGTTTTCAAGCAACTTTGAATGCAGCAAATTTTAAATCAACCTAATTGTTTGTTTAATAAGTTATTTTTTGTTATTTTCAATAATTTATTATACACTTACGTGCAAAGAAAACGGCCCACCCATTATTTATTTTAAATTTTTGTATAATAGTATTACTCTTGCAATACTGCGAATAAAACGTTTGGTATTTTACGATAAAATAGACTATCAGGGTATATAAAAAAAAACATATGGTACTTATTAGTTTATTTATTGAAGAAAAATCATCACAAATGAAATTTAAAGATATGCTGTCCATTCAACATTATGCATAAAGTATCAAGATGTCTAGAACTGTTTTTGATTTTTTGTTTTGATCTTCAGTGGATGTGGGAATGTGGGACTAAAGGTTGCTGTGTTCATCATAGTTTTAAGTGCTGTAGATTGTGCAAAAGTTGTAGCTCTTTTTGGAAGATTGGCGAAGCCAGTGATATTTGGCCAGAGTGCTGAATGTCAGAAGTTCTACCGTCCAATGCCTATTTGATAGTCTATTTTATAGTAAAGTACCAAACGTTTTGTTCGTAGTATCGCAACAGTGATTATATTACAGAAAATAAAAAAGAATGGGTGGGCGGATTTCTAAGCACTTGAGTGTAGGTATATTACACAATACTAGCTCTGAGATAAAAAAATGGATTCAATTTTTGAACAGCGTGTAATACAGAAAATGGAAACTAAATTCTTGTATGAAATGTTAGATTGTGTTGAGATAAATGCAAATAATATTACGTTACTTAATTGTCCTCAGTATAAAAATAATATTTGGTCAACATTACAGCAATAGTAAACATTGATGTAGTGTTGATTAAATGCTACTGAAATGTTTTTAGTAAGCAAATAACATTTGATCAACATTACAGCACGATGTAACATTGATCTAATGTTGACCAAAGTTATTTAAATGTTATTGCTCAGTGGATTAACTTAAGCCTAGTTTAAATTGAGTTGAGATAAATGTAATTTACAGTGAACTATCCCACTGAGCAAACACCAAACAACTAACGGTATACAGGGTGGTCCATCTCAGAAGTAACAAGCGACTTTGTTGAGTTACGCGGTATTTTTTTTTTAAATCGCCAAGACACGTCGGTTTTTGTTTCGAGGGGGCAATTTTTGATCACATTTTCTCCTTGTGTATCGGCGATTTTTTTAAAACTTCCGCGTAACGTAACAAAGTCGCTGAGATGGACCACCCTGTATAGTCATTATAGCAACATAAAACGTTGTTAAAATGTTCAACAATAACCTTAACGGTCGTTGATTATCGAATAAATAAGGGTAGCTGCAATCTTTGTGTCGCTTCTGTATCTCCTCTTTTGTTAAATATTTGTAAAATTTGTACTTTCTCACTCTATCGGGAATATCTGTCAACTTTTGTTAGCTGTTTGGATTAAGACACATTCGATGTTGATGCATTCCAAAACGGCGGCCCCCACAGAGCTTCTTCTCGTTGCCATTGATGACACAACAGTCCATTTGTTCAACTGATGATCATATTTTTCGACGGAGTTTAAACTTGAGGATCCGTCGTTACCGCCAATAGCGTAAATGAAACCGTCTATTGAGACAACTTCATGCGTAGATCTACAAATAAAAGATAAATATTCATGTTTAAAAGATAAATAGAAAAATTAGAAACCTCACTTGCAGATCCAGAAAGAGTAAATTAGAATGTTTCACTGAATAATAATAAAATGTCTGTAGAAAGAACTTTTAACCCTTTCTAATAAATTGTAAGTATTTAAGGTATGGGAATTTAAAATAAGATAAGAACAAAGTAAAGAAGCAACGACTGCGAATTATACAGAGAGTTTTATGTAACACCGAACATATTCATAACGAGTTTTTTTCTTTGAAGTATCCATATGCATACCTTGCACATTTTTCGATGCTCGGTTTATTAAAAGAATTTAATTTTAAGCTTTAACCGAGTGTTTTCCACTCCCAGGCTAAGCATGAAGTAAAATTTCGAGTTTAGAAAAGCCTGAAAATTTGGTTTGGTCGCGTAGCGCGAAGCGCGGAGCGGCCAAACCAAATTTTCAGGCTTTTCTAAACTCGAAATTTTACTTCATGCGCCACCGGTACAAAACACTGACATATTACGAAGTTTAAAACACACGGCTAAACTTTTCATTGAATCAGTGTTTTGTACCGGTGGCGCATGAAGTAAAATTTCGAGTTTAGAAAAGCCCGAAAATTTGGTTTGGCCGCTCCGCGCTTCGCGCTACGCGACCAAACCAAATTTTCAGGCTTTTCTAAACTCGAAATTTTACTTCATGCTTAGCCTGGGAGTGGAAAACACTCGCTAAAAGCTTCATATTGGATTCTTTTAACAAACCGAGCATCAGAAAAAAAAATTTCGAGTTTAGAAAAGCCTGAAAATTTGGTTTGGCCGCTCCGCGCTTCGCGCTACGCGACCAAACCAAATTTTCAGGCTTTTCTAAACTCGAAATTTTACGTGGAAAACACTCGCTTAAAGCTTCATATTGGATTCTTTTAACAAACCGAGCATCAGAAAAAAAAATTTCGAGTTTAGAAAAGCCTGAAAATTTGGTTTGGCCGCTCCGCGCTTCGCGCTACGCGACCAAACCAAATTTTCAGGCTTTTCTAAACTCGAAATTTTACTTCATGCTTAGCCTGGGAGTGGAAAACACTCGCTTAAAGCTTCATATTGGATTCTTTTAATAAACCAAGCATCAGAAAATGTGCAACGTATGCATATGGATACTTAAAAGAAAAATTCTCGTTATGAAAATGTTCGGTGTTACATAAAACTCTCTGTATATTTATTAGTTAATTTTTATTATAGATCACCTACCCACTAAGCAAAAATCAAACAAATAACGTTATATCAACATTGTAGCAACATTAAACGTTGTTTAAATGTTGATGAAACGTTACTCAAATGAGTTTGCTCAGTGGGTATATTATGTTTAAACATAAATATTTCAAATTTAAAAGTATTTGAGTTTAAAGGAATAAGCTTACGCTTGTTTGCAGTTTGTACAAACATTTCCGTAATTTTATATATTACGGTTTTTATTTTTTAGAATTGTATATTGAATGAATTCACGACAGGTATTTGTTTGTTGTTAATATTTTTTCGTTTACATTTTCTATTGTATAGATAAACTGTATTGTGTTTGTTCTATTATGCAGAGACTCTATTGATAAAATAACGCCCAACATGCAATGATACTCTCTGTATAAAATAAATATAGGATGGAAAAACAAGATAGACAATAGTGTATGTATGTGTGTGTGTGAGTTTGCATGCGCGTTGCAATTTAATTTAATTTTTTATTTTACCTTCTATTGTGCATCGAGGTTATTGGTTCCCAAGCGTTTCTTCTGACGCTGAAGCGTTCGCCACTGGACATACACATAGTACCATCATTTCCTGTGAAAAAATCATTAAATTGATTTTGAAAAATAAATTCAAACACCCTCTAAACAAAAACCAAAAATCAGTAGTAAATTCATATTCGAGCAGCTCATCGCTGCTTACGTTTTCCTATTAACCCATTAAGCGCCATGGATGCATATACGCAACATTATTAATTTTTTGTTAATAAATAACTTAAATTAATGAAACACTTGTATCTTTTCTTCACTTATTTATTTGGAGTACCAAATGCACATTTCGATCACGATGTGATCATTATCAATGGTTGACAAATACGTATTTGTCAACCATTGATAATGATCACATCGTGATCGAAATGTGCATTTGGTACTCCAAATAAATAAGTGAAGAAAAGATACAAGTGTTTCATTAATTTAAAACCATCTTCACGCAACTCAACAACAATTAAGTAAATAAATAACTTAATTTGATATATTACATTATTTGACCTGACTTGAAAATGTATGAAGAAAAATGTAAATATTTTGTTATTTAAATATTTTAATTATTACTAATTTAAAAAAAATTTAAATGTCAATGTATTTCTAACTTCACAATATTTCAGTGATATATACGCGTGGCGCATGAAGTAAAATTTCGAGTTTAGAAAAGCCTGAAAACTTGGTTTGGCCACTCCGCTTCGCGGAGCGACCAAACCAAGTTTTAAGGCTTTTCTAAACTCGAAATTTTACTTCATGCTTAGTCTGGGAGTGGAAACACTCGTTCTAAACTTCATATTGCACGGTTTTATATACAATCGACGTATTTTTGAAATTTTACAGCGTATACATTATGGATATTTAAAAGAAGCATTCATAGTATGTAATACGATATACTATAATCAACTTGTAAAGTTAACTCTATAATTGCACGGCCGTTAATGGGTTACGGTCGGAAATTCACATGTTATTTGGCCATAAGAACAAACAACGATTAATCTTCCATAATTATAAAAATAGAGATTTGAAACTTATACATCTTGTACATTGAAGCTTTACGAATAAATTGACAATATTTTTTTTACATGTTTCTTAAATTATATATAAATCAAATAATGGAAGACTATTAAATGATCACATAAATCTGTGAAATAGTTCCATAGAAAACATTATTTCTATTTCATATTGCTTTAATTTATTAAAGTAATTATTATAAACACGTTGTATTAAATAGATTGATCTAAAATAAATAATAAATAAAACTAATCGTTGCTTAGAAACCTCCAATACATAGTCAAAACTACTTTTTGCAATTTTGCTATCTCTGCGCCATCTCGTATCCCAGAAACACACAACCACCAATGTAATGCACCAATGTATTATGTTAATGTCTTTATTATTGTAATATTATTTCGATGTTCTGTCTTATTGTATATTTCCGATTATCTTATTTATCTGTTATATTCTTATTTCTTCATTTATGTATATTGTGTTTATGTTTATTTTATAATTACGAGCGAACACAGGTAATACTGGGAACGGCAAACATTTAATTCCTCTTTTCAAACTTTCGAATTTTTCATCAATAGTCATTATCTTATCTAATTCTTTGTCCAGCATTATGCGCGTCCGCACTAGATTTTGGAGAGTTAGTTTCTAGACTTCGGCCGAGGTTAGAAACAATAAAATCGAAACTCTAAAAGTCTTCATTCATATTATAAATTATAAATAAAACTAACTGTTAAAGTCAAATTTCTAAGTGTGAAATAAAACTAACTGTTAAAGTCAAATTTCTAAGTGTGAAATAAAACAACACTCTTCTGTTAAACTTGGATAATTACTTCACAGAAATCACACACCCAAAATAGAACATAAAACAAATAAAGAGTACAACAAAAGTATTCTTTACAGCAAAAATTGGTCCTCTTATGGTGCCTATCTATTTTTTTATTAGTAAAAAAGAGTATTGGGCACCGCCATTGGTTGTGCACCGAAAGTATGTATTTGGTTCCACTATTTGTTAGTGTATTTTTGCTACCCGCATAGTTTTTCCGCCGGCTAGTTTTTTACTACTTATAACTTATATGCGTGCAAGTCAGCGAGAAAAAGTTACATTTGTAAGGGATTTGCTAGCCATCCAGGTCCCGTATTTACAGTACCGATGCAATTTGTCATTCTTGAGAAGTTGCACTGAAATTACGTCATTTTACTCGAAACGGTTTGGTAAATTCTTACCAAAATGACGTAATGTTAGTGCTACTTCTCACCGATGACAAATTGTATCGGTACTGTGAATACGGATCCAGGATATATTCGATATATTCATATATGATCAAATATTATATGTCTTATTTTATCTTACTACTTATATATGTATTCTTGACCTGTGTAAACTGATTTAATAGCACCAATAAAGTAAAGTAAAGTAAAGTAAAGTAAAGTAAAATATATTGTTGCGGTAAATAAGCCCGGAGATAGCAGCAGTCTGTATTTAAGGGGTCTTTAAAATGGGAATAACTCCTTGATTAGAGTTTTTCCCATTTTTAAAGGACCCCTAAAATACAGACCACTGTATTATTTACCGCAACAATATATTTGATCATATATGAATATATCGAATATATTGCAGATGTTACACGAAGATACAAATCTTCCCACTGAGCGAATCCAATTAAGTAATGTTTCAACAACATTAAAACAGCGTTTAATGTTGCTACAATGTTGATGTAACGTTATTTGTTTGTTTTTTGCTTAGTGGGTAGTGCATAGAGGTTTCCAAGAATACAAAAAATAGCATATAGACGGCTTTCTTTGTACAGTGTGGGCCTGAAAGGCGTACGATTTTAAAAACACTCTTGCGTTTGAAGCTTCAGAGAGGTGACTGCGCGGGTGGTGGGGTTAAGTAGCCCGGTTCTCGGAAATTTAGTCGCGATGGATCACTTCACCGGAGTGCAACGTGCATTCTGCGTTAAACATTATTACAAAAATGGCGATTCGTGCGTTTATTTCGGCGTAGGTTTGGATTACATGACCTAAATCAGTGTCCGAACGAAAGTGTGATTCGATCGTGGGCCAGAAAGTTCGAAGCTACTGGTTCGACTCT
Organism: Philonthus cognatus; assembly: GCA_932526585.2. Taxonomy (NCBI): domain Eukaryota; kingdom Metazoa; phylum Arthropoda; class Insecta; order Coleoptera; family Staphylinidae; genus Philonthus; species Philonthus cognatus. Next base: position 140,774,083 of record OW052242.1, read on the forward strand.
CAAACAGAAGCCTGCGGGACGTCCAAGGTCAACGAGAACAGAAGACGCAATTGAACAAGTTAGAGCTTCAGTTCAACGTAATCCTGCTAAATCGACTCGAAAGCGTTCAGCCGAACTTGCGGTATCCAGAACATCTTTGCGTCGCATTTTGTTGAAAGATCTGAAATTGCACCCGTATAAAATTCAAGTTGTGCAGGAATTACAGCCAAATGATCCAATTTTACGACGAGCCTTTGTTCAAACAATGTTGGAACGCTTTCGGAGTGTCAACAATATTCTGTTCTCCGAAGAAGCCCATTTTCACATAAATGGGCATGTGAATAAACAGAATTGCTGTTACTGGGCTGCAGAGAACCCACGTGCAAAACACCAAAAGCCTCTGCATTCGCCAAAAGTAACCGTTTGGGCGGCCATGTCTGCGCACGGAATTATCGGACCCTACTTCTTCGAAAATCGACAAGGCCAATCTGTCACTGTAAATTCTGACCGATACATAGCCATGTTAAGCGATTTTTTCTTTCCACAACTGCAACAATTTGAAGCCTATAATCGTGCGACATGGTTTTAACAAGATGGCGCGACATGCCATACAGCTAATGCCTCTTTGACGGTCGTAAACGAGATGTTTGCTGGGAAACTGATATCGCGCCGAGGTGACATTGCATGGCCTCCTAGAAGTCCAGATCTAACGCCACTGGACTTTTTTTGTGGGGATATCTAAAAAGTAGAGTCTACTCCAACAACCCAGCCACGATTAACCAGTTGAAGACCAATATCCGGGAAGAAATGGCAGCTATTCCCCGTGCAATGTGCCAGCGAGTTTTTACCAATTTGAGGTTCAGATTCGAAGAATGTTTGCAGCGCGATAGTGCACACCTGGATGACGTTATTTTTAAGAAATGAATTTTCCAGATGTAAATTTTTATAGAAATAAAAATTTGTATGTGAATTGTACTTAGTTTCATTTTAATGATTTTTTCAAATTCGTAATTATTTCTGGCCCACCTTGTATATACACTAAATATTTGGAAATCTCTGCACTGTAGTGCACAGAGATTTCCAAGAATACAAAAAAATAACAAATAGACGGTTTTCTTCGTATATATACTAAATATTTGGAAATCTCTGTGCACTATAGGCACAGAGATTTCCAAAAATACAAAAAAATAGCATATAGACGGTTTTCTTTGTATATACACTAAATATTTGGAAATCTCTGTGCACTATAGGCACAGAGATTTCCAAAAATACAAAAAATAGCATATAGACGGTTTTCTTTGTATATACACTAAATATATATTTTTTAAATTATTTACCTCCTATACAATAAAGATGTCCATCCAAAGCAGCAACTCCGCAACTGCTTCTTCTCGAGGACATCGAAGGCACTGGAGACCAACTACCTACTCTTGGATCAAACCTGTAATGATATTAACTAAAAAATATTGGAAGATATGCTGTTTGAATATTTAATGAAAATGTGTATAAATTACGGAAGCAAATTCAGAATTAGCAAATCTCCCCCAAATGCCAAACAGAAGGGGGCCATGGATTAAGTTTAGTGGCGGACGGATTCGATTTAATCTTCGCGTGTTTCGAATTTACAATTCAAATTCGATTAACGCGTTCGTCACAGTTGGTGCAAAAGTCAGATAAGCTAACTCGATTACTTTTGATAAAATCGGAAAAGGCAGAAGGGGCGAAAACCGCACTGATAACAAAAGTTACTATAAATACGCAGACAATTCTATGTATGTACGTAAAAATCTTTTACCTACGCCCTGTCTAGTAACCGCATCAACCGCACTGTCATCTTTACAAGTATGATTGACATTACCTACACATGCACGTAATAGCTTTGACAAGTACATTACGTGCTGACAGCTGAACAGCTGATTGCTTACCACATATCCAAATGACATTTCTTTGATGTACAGGGAGCTTTTCTTTAAACCCTGGGTCTCCAAACTATCTTCTTCGCGGGCCACAAATACAATTCTACATAATAAAGGATCCGATTAATTTATAAAATTATGAAAAATTTAAGGAACAATTGTTACAATATTTCAAAATATGACATTTACAAAAAAAATTACAAACAATCGCGGGCCGGATTCATGCAAGTCGCGGGCCGGATTTGGCCCGCGGGCCGTAGTTTGGAGACCACTGCTTTAAACTATACGTATTCCAGATTCAGCTTATTCTCTTTAAATCTTTAGTTATTCGTTGTTTTTTTTTAAGAGTTCAATTTGAAACTTTAAACGAGTTTTTTCCACTCCCAGACTAAGCATGAAGTAAAATTTCGAGTTTAGAAAAGCCCCGTGAAAATTTGTCGAGGGTCGCGCAGCGACCCGAGACAAATTTTCTGGGCTTTTCTAAACTCGAAATTTTACTTCATGCGCCACGCGTATAAAACACTAAAATATTGTGAAATTTATGTATATTCGAACTTTGCTTAAAATCTGTGTTTTATAAGCATGGCGCATGAAGTAAAATTTCGAGTTTAGAAAAGCCCAGAAAATTTGTCTCGGGTCGCTGCGCGACCCTCGACAAATTTTCACGGGGCTTTTCTAAACTCGAAATTTTACTTCATGCTTAGTCTGGGAGTGGACAACACTCGTTTAAAGCTTCAAATTGAACTCTTTTAAAATACAACGAATGTTAGAAAATGAACAGCTTATGCATGTTTACCTAAAGTTTACCGCATTTAAATTCAGCGCGCATTTGTGACGTAAGCGATCTCTACCCTTACTCCAAAATCTTCAATTCTGTCGATCCTTCTTACCGTATACTCGACCGTCCTTGGTTAATATATTGAATTGCTGCAAAGGTACACGTGCTTTTTTAAATATATAATAGTGAGTTTTTCGATTTTTGTTATGTAAGGCCATGTTTTCTTCGATTATCGCCATGTTGTGCATTATGATTTTTTGCTGCCAGGCCAAACTGTTAACAAGCAATATTATCTAAGTATTAAGCGTCATTTGCGTGAAACTATTCGCCTTAGGAGGCCAAAATTAAGGACAGACAATTTTTTGTTTTGGCACCACGATAATGTAGTCAGACACTGCACTGTTTCTTCGACAACGTTTTGCCAAAAATTCGACCTATATCAATCCAGAACCACTGTATTCGCCTGTTTTAGCACCGTGCGACTTTTTGCTGTTTAAGAAACTCAAAAGATCGCTTCAAGGACACCTTTTCGACTCAATTGAGGAGATAAAAGCCGAATCGAAGAAAGTATTAAAGTCCATCTTAGAAAATTACTACACTGACTGTTTCGAGGGTTCAAAGAACGTTGGCATAAATGCATTGTGTCTGCGTGTGCTTTGAAGGGGATTAAATTGATTTGGAAGATTAAATAAAGATTTTTCATTTTATAAACAAATTCACCTTATTTTTTTTTATCAAAGTAGCAGTGGCGGCCAGTGGCCAACTTCATGTGAAACAAAAATCCAAGGTAATGCATCTCAGAATTAAAAGGTGCGCTCGTTGTGCTGCTAAACCAAGAAGGACTTCAATACTTTCTTCGATTCGGCTTTTATCTCCTTAATCGAGTGAAAAAGGTGTTCCTGAAGCGATCTTTTGAGTTTGTTAAACAGCTAAAAGTCGCACGGTGCTTATTAATGACGCAAGTCCGTGAGTAAGGAGCATTGATACACAAAATGGATACGTAGTGCTTTCAACCTCATTTTTTGTATCTTGGATTTGAGCCTCACATAAAGTTAGGCCGCGAGCCGCTAGTGCACAGTAGTATACAGTCTAATTCACGAGAGTTATCCTGTGATATTTAAGTTCAAATTAGTTTAGCATAATTTGCAATTAAGCACACAAAAGTAGAAGAAATATTGTTAATATAAAAGTACCTCAAATAAAAGTTGTATTATAGATTTCAAATCTTCTATCATAGGACACCTCTCGTGAATTTTATTATACGTACCTTTCCACAGAAGCTTGGTAATTCGTTGAATCGAAACCACCTAATGCGTAAACACAATTTTCTGGAAAAAAAACGCTTTTCAGAAAGTGCACCAAGTCGTCATATTTTTATAAAAATATAAAAAATAGAACAATTTAATAGTTAATTATTTAAAAGTAAAAAATATAGCTTGATCAGGGCTTGTATTCTGAACATTATGCATTTTCTCATGGATCACATTTCGCACTAGTGACGTCATTTTGGGATGAATTTACCAAAGCGTATAGAATAAAATAACGTTACTTTGATAAGACAAGACATCGATAACAAAACTCATCGGTTATAAATAACTTTAATGCTACTAGTATTGAGCAATATTTTCTACTTAAGAGCAATGTTTTAAGTTCTCAATATTAATCTACTGAGGGCTTGCATTCCTTGTTTTGAGCATGAAGGACATATTTTTAATTTACAAAAGCATAGAAATTTAGTTGTATTTACCAACAACAGCAATTCGACAATATCTCCTTCTTGTGTTCATTGCTGGACAACTGCACCAAATTCCTGTCAAAGGATCGAATCTTTCCATGCTGCTCAGACACGATGCTCCATCGTATCCACCACAAACGTAGATTAACCCATCGAAAGAACAAATTCCTATTTCAAACAAATATGACAAAAAATAATTTAAATAACATCACATTTTTTAGAAAAAAAATATTTTAAAATATGTTTATATTGTTAAGTAGTTACACAGAAAGTTATAAACACAGTACTGTGTTGTTAATTAGTGGTTTAAACCAAATTTACGTTAAAAAAATAAAATAAGTTACGGATTTTTACGCTTTCGTAAATCCACTGTTTCTGTTATTCTTTATTACAAGGTAAAGTAATTTATTTATTTTTAGATAGAGTATTAGTAATAAGTCATCTTTTAATTAAAGTAGATTTTGCAAGTATTCTATCGTGGTATAACATCACAAAAGCAAAGGTATTTGTTATATTAAGATGAACAACCTGAAATTACTCGTGGAACCGAGGGTACTTCTGTTTTTCACTATATGGCGCTGTTAAATGGAATCCCCTAGTGTAGGGACACTAGGGGTATGTGAGAGAGTAGCGCAAACTGTCATCCGTCTTAACGCCTTTGGGCGCCAAATTTAAGCGCTGTTAAATGGAATCCCCTAGTGTCCCTGTATTTGAGAGAGTAGCGCAAACTGTCATCCGTCTTAACGCCTTTGGGCGCCAAATTTAAACTAAACCAATAGTATTCTATAATGATTGACGCGCATCCTGTTAATGTGATTTAGTTTAAATTTGGCGCCTAAAGGCGTCAAGATGGATGTCAGCTTGCGCTACTCTCTTAAATACAGGGACACTAGAATCCCCACTTAATTATAAAATGTTTACAGAAGTTATGGGATACATTTATATCCTTTGATTTATCATGTTTTTATTTTAAAACAAAATTAATTTAATAATTAATACTAAATCATCTTTTAATTAAAATGTTTCTTGTAAGTATTCAAATGTAGATCTCATTTAAAATTGCTCACTATAATCAACTCATTTTCATCTCTCATCCCCGTCGTCTTAGTTAATTTTAACACTTTTGTAATTCCCTGCCTCTTCCTATCATCTCGCATTATGACGTTATTAATTTTAACATAAATTCCCTTGTTGATCCGAGCCGTCGACGGTAAATACAAATTTAAGAATTTATAAAACCCCATAAATTCCAGTTAACCCGCTAGAATAGGTAATAAGAAGGGAGTAAATACCCAAACACGACCGCTTCGTTCCCATGGGGGTGATCGGCGTCCACGCGTTTACCAGGGGATTGTAACACTCCGCGGTGGCCAAATCCGACGCCCCGTCGTAACTGTCAACAATAAAAAGAGATAAAGTAAAATTTAGTGTATATAAACTGCAAATAATATATCATATTTTATATTACGAAAATACCAAGAATGTAGAACCAACCATTATTTTGACGAATAAAGCACTAATAACTATTCTTCACACTTTTATAATAAAATTGTGAAGAAAGGTTATTAGTGCTTTATTCGTCAAATTAATTTGATCTTCACGTAACTCACAATCAATTTATTCAAGTATTATTTGATTAGTTTATTAGATTTTCTTGACCCAAAATATTTATTCAACTTGGAAACAATCCTATACTGGCATAGAAAGGAAAATAAGTTACAGTTTGTCTGTGGTGCAATTTATTGTCTAGGGGGGGAAATGAAATCGAGCGTGATTTTACGCCAGAGCAAGGGTGGAAAAGACGCCAGAAGTGAAAACCTAAGGGGGATGAGAATATTTAACAGAGAGAGGTGAAAAGATTTAGAGCAAATAAATTTGGAATAAAAACTGTCATACTAAATTGTGTCAAAATCGATGGATGCATGCATTCCAACTAAAATCTGTAACTTAAGTTTTTGCTTATATACTTTTCAAGCAAAATGAATATTTCTCTTAAAGGTAAACCTCATAATTTTTGATGAATATATAATTATTAATTGTTATTTAGTTGTAGACCAGTGGCGGCCGGTGGCCAACTGCATGTGAAACTAAAATGCCAAGGTTATGCATCCTGGAATTAAAAGGTGAGCTCGCTTCGCTGGCAGATGAATGTTTCAAAGACGCTGATCTGTGACGTAGAGAGCATTTAAAAACAAAATGCATATGTTGTGAATTTAACTTCAGATTTTGCATCTTGGATTTGAGCCTCACATGAAGTTAGTCCGCTACCCGCTACTGTTGTAAACATACCCTCCAACTACGTAAAGATTCCGTCTAAGTCCAGTTACTCCCGAACGGGATCTTCTCCAGAGCATCGGGGCTATTTGCTTCCAGCTGTCTGTTTTAGGATTGTAAACTTCGCATTCTGAATGAATTGCAAATAAAGAACCACCTCCTGAAACAAAAACAAGCGCATACATTTAAAATAAGAATATATAGGTATACCGGGATCTTTAATATAGAATTAATTACACTGTTTATGTTAAAGTAAAAGTCATTACGTATCATTGATTACCTCTGCACTTAATATTTTTTACTTTTCCTCGATGTTGTGTACAAAAGAATTTCTAGAAAAAATACGAATTAACGCATTCGGGATTACCAAATTTGGCCATGACATTTTTGCCAGACGAAATGCATCTTGCATCGTGGTTGAGTCAAATTAAACGGAAATAGAAAAAAAACTTGTAAGGTTGGTTATTCCATTACATAATTTATAAGAACAATGATTTTGCAATTCTTTCTCAATGTATCAACAAAAACACATAGAAATTTAAACATTTAAAATGGCGAAATTAAAGTTTACCTATACAAAAATAGAATATTATTTTTTCTTGCATAATTTCTTAGTTTATTCATTTTCATTTTATTTATTTCTGATATTTGTATAATTATTGTCTTAATTTTCCCTTCCCTTTAGACCATTGTGTAAAAATACATTTTAGTAATGTGTCAAAATGATTTTTTCTACTCCTATTTGTGAAATACAATTTTACACATCGATAAAAATGTGTGAAATTTGATTTTTCATACCGATGCGTGAAGTACAATGCAATTCTTATGGGATTTATTTCACGCACCGCTGCCATAAGAGCCAATACACTTTTCAGCATCGGTGAACAATTTTTAGATGGCGGTGATTTTTTAAATGACACATGTCATTTAGTTAAGTTTGTGCTGTTTTGTGTGTTGGCGAACATTGGTGAACGTTAAAATGCAGACATCACTATCTCCAGAGAGGCCTAATACCCCACCAAGGATTATTGCGGCAGAAAACGCTGCTAGTTCGTCGCTGTTGCCGAAAAAATCTCTTGATATTCATGAAAATATTTATAAAAAAATCAAGGAATGGCGCACTGAACATGAAATTATTTCATTTTTGGGAAACGTAATTTTAACATATCTCGCAGAACTGGCGACAAAATTCCAGCCCTCAACACTTTGGAGTCACTATTCAATGTTGAAGAGTACAATAAATGTCAACTATAACATAAACATTGGTAATTATACTAAAGTAATATCATTTTTAAAAAGAAAAAGTGAAGGATATACTCCAAAGAAATCTCGAGTTTTGGATAAAGAACATATCCTTAAATTTATAAATGAAGCACCCGATAATATATATTTATTCAATAAGGTAAGTGGAATGCAGCATAGTTTTAAAAATTCTTATTTATTTTCTTACTATAGGTCGTTTAATTTTTGGACTTGCTGGTGCCCTGAGAAGAGACGAATTATATAAATTGAATGTAGAGGATATTCAAGATTTTGGATCATCTCTTCTCATAGTTGTACCAGACACTAAAACTAAAATTTCAAGAAAATTTGCTGTAACACTACATTTAGAATACTACAGAAAATACTTAGCTCTACGCCCTAAAAATTACGCTGAAAAGAAATTTTTCATTAATTATCAAAAAGGAAAATGTACCCGTCAAGTTATCGGCATTAATAAAATTGGAAAGGTTGCTAAATTTTTAAAATTGCCAAATCCTGAGCAATATACCGGCCATTGCTTTAGGCGTTCTTCTGCAACCCTGTTAGTTCAAGCTGGTACCGATCTGTTAACTTTAAAAAAGCACGGAGGCTGGAAAAGTTCTGCTGTTGCAGAAAGTTATGTTGAAAATTCGATAACAAAGAAGCAAGATGTTTCAAACAAAATTTTGAATATTAGCAATAATAATAACAATAGTTGTCTAAATACTACACCCAACGAAAGTTCTGGTGTAATGTACCACCTAACCAACTGCACTGTAACAATTAATAATAATTATTATAAAGATAAATAAATACTTTACGTTAATAGTTTGTTTGTGTTTTGGAATTTATTAAATCGTGTAGTCGTAGAAAAAGTATAGTGTGTAACACGTGCGTGAAGACTTTTTTACACTCGCGTGATTGCTTCACTCGCTTCGCTCGTTTCGCAATCTTCACGCTTGTGTAAAAAAGTCTACTTTACGCACTAGATACACAATATACTATTTTTCGATCAGGGTTAGAAAGTGCGTACTTTCAATACTGTAATTCTTGATTTCAATGAAATTACCCATTTTCGGACCTATTTTGATATATTTTACACTCATTGCTAATATATTGCTTATGTTGTGTGTGTGTACATGAAAAATATATCAAAATAGCTTTATGTTTGGAAACAACTTAATTATCCTACAATCGAATTATTTCATTAATTAGTCTCTGATAGATTAGCGTGCTGTAGTGTAAAGCACTAAAACTACTGTTTGTGTTTTGTCTGTGCGTGAGTGAAAAACACGGCCTTTTGTTAATTAATCTTAATCGTGCGAATGCATTTGTGTGTAACAAGTTGTTTTTCCTGTGGAATTAATCGCTGGTGCAATTGAATGAATCACGTCAAGGACGAGGCGTCTTGGCCAATCCTTAGAATTCGAGATAATAGCCATAAACGTGCCTCATTGTTGTTTTTGGTAGATCTTATTGTTTATTTAAAAATATTTATTGTTCTAACAACGTTCACAAGATTATAAAAAAAACGAAACTCAATAGAATCGAGCATTCTTAGAAACGAGTAAAGTTAGTTATTATCATTATAATTGACAACATAAATTTAAATAAACATAAATTTAAAAAAAGAATGATTTAAATCATTATTATCATAGTTTTTACAAACACGAAGCTCGAAGTAAAATAAATACAGTAGAACCTCGCTATACCGGGCCTCGAGATACCGTGATTCGGATATATCGGGGTCATTTTTCAGGTTTCTTTTTTTTTTAAAGATGTTAATTTTAACAATTGACTGCGTACCGCCCTGATTAGGTAAAACGTTCCGGCGTCATTATTGTATTATATAGTATGTCTTGTTATGTAGGTGGCTACACACACGCGCATATATATATATATATATATATATATATATATATATATATATATATATATATATATATATATATATGTATATATATATGCGCGTGTGTGTATGTGACTATTATACAAATTACATATATTCGGATATACCGTGTTTTCCTTATATCGTGCTAGGTATAGCCAAAAGCCATCCCGGTATAACGAGCTTCTACTGTACAGGGATTTTTCTATTAAGTATAAATATAAAAAGGAATTAAAATTAATACCGACCTTCTGCAAAAATTTAGTCTCGTGGAGATTTCTCCAAATATTTATTGAAACAACTACTTATACGGTGAGGATTTTTTTCCGTTGAACATAGGTTTCCTGCGTTCAGTTTTTGAAAGTCCATGTCAATACATTGTTTCATTTATTTCACAGTAAATCATCTCAATACAATAGGGAGAGACACTACCCTTATTGGTCCCCTTTTTTTATTGAGGGCAACCTATCTGCTGTTAAATTTTTGGAACTTCTTCTACGAGATATTATACCACAACAAGTCTTTAATTTTGAGAACGCATGGTTTCAAATGGACGGCGCTCCACCACACTTCACAGGCCCTGTTACACGATTTCTGAATGAAACCTTCAGGATCGCTGGATTGGAAGATTTGGACTCATAGCTTGGCTACATCGGTCCCCCGATTTATCGCCAAAAGATTTCTTTCTTTGGAGTTATCTCCAATCCTAAATCTATTATATAGCAATAGAGAGTACAGGTCAACTAAAAACAGAATAAGTACCGCCTGCAATGAAATAAATCCATTTTTTTTAAGAAATACTGTACAAGGATTTTACAATCGCTTGGCGCAGGAAGGTGGTCACTTTGAACATTTGTACTAAACCTAAAATAACATTTCAGTCCCTTCAAAAGCATAAATAAAATATCTGTAAGTTTGGTAGCCTAATCCATGAAATTTATGAAATAATGTATTGACATGGACTTTATAATACTGCACATAGGAAACGTATGTTCAGCGAAAAAAAATCCTCTCGCTACAAATTTTAATAGTTATGTCATGTCCTGTATACAAATTTTGAAATGTCTTATTCTGTCCAATTTACTTTCAATTATCATTTTATGTCTAATTTTTATTGTTGTGCAATATACATCTTTTACACTTTCCGTCCCATATACAAATTTTAAATTGTCTTGTTCTGTCTAATTTACTATTTTGAACTGTTATGTCCTGTCCATTATACAAATTTTAAACAACACTGTAGAGTTAGTAATATTTATATTTTTATACATTTATTTATTATTATACATTATTAGGTTAATTAATCCAACCTCCTGGCTACAGACCTTCACTAGTACTAGATTATTTACTATTGACAATTTTTTTTTGTTTTGTTTAAACAATTCTTATATATTATTATAAAATTTTCTTTCTGACAATGTGATGCCAATTTGGTGATAAACAATAAAGATTTATTATTATTATTATTTGGAGAAGTCTCAGCGAGATTAAACTTTTGCAGAAAGTTGATATTAATAGTAATTCGTTTTTATATTTATGCTTATATTCATATTCCAATTTGTAATTTTTCAGACATTCGTTGTTTTTAAATAGCTGTAAATTTGAAGTTTCCAAGAAGTGTTTTTATTAACACAATTTTACTTTATGCGCCACGCGTATAAAACACAGATTTTAAGTAAAGTTCGAATATACATAAATTTGACAATATTATAGTGTTTTATACGCGTGGCGCATGAAGTAAAATTTCGAGTTTAGAAAAGCCCAGAAAATTTGTCTCGGGTCGCTGCGCGACCCTCGACAAATTTTCACGGGGCTTTTCTAAACTCGAAATTTTACTTCATGCTTAGTCTGGGAGTGGAAGACACTTGTTTAAAGCATTAAATTGAACTTAAAAAAAAAAAACAGGGAATATCTGCAATTGTTGTATCTATTCCATGGTATGTCATTATTTTTATAAAATCACATTACTTTTTCTCAATCATTTCAGCTGTAAATTCTCTGACATTCGTTGATTTTTAAAAAAGTTCAATTAGACACAGAGAACTCCGGTCTTGCAAAAACTATATCTAAAAAAACGTTATTTTCGTTGGGAATTGAACAAAATTGGAGGAGGTTGTGATAGACAAATCGTGATATAATTATATTTGCTGGTTCAGGATTAGAAGATTTTAAGTAAAGTTCAAATATACATAAATTTGACAATATTATAGTGTTCTATACGCGTGGCGCATGAAGTAAAATTTCGAGTTTAGAAAAGCCCAGAAAATTTGTCGAGGGTCGCTGCGCGACCCTCGACAAATTTTCACAGGGCTTTTCTAAACTCGAAATTTTACTTCATGCTTAGTCTGGGAGTGGAAAACATTTGTTTAAAGCATAAAATTGAACTAAAAAAAACAAGGAATATCCGCAATTAAAGTATCAATTCCATGGTTTGTCATTATTTTTATAAAATCACATTAATTTTTCTTAATTATTTTAACTTAGAGAAACGTAAAGTGTTGAGTGTGAACAATAATAAATTTAGATTTTTTCCCTCTACAAAAAAGTAAAATACATTTTGTCTCTAAAATAAATAGGGAAGCCAATATTTGAACACTTTAAAATTACCATGCAATTTTCTATGTTGCGTCCGCCTAGTCAACACCCAGTATACCGATAATTATATTCTTTTCAAACACGATAACTTTAAAGCTTCTAACTAGTGTTTCCACTCCTTGATTGGGCATAAAATAAAACTGCATGTCTAGTTTTTATTTAGGAATAGAAACATAGGTTACAAGCTTTACATTTAACGATTTTATAAAATCAATGACTGCTTGAAAATTATACAGCGGGTACTTCTGGATATGCATACTTACAAAAAATCCTCGCCAATTTGAACAGCCACCTTGATGCAATATTCATTTTTGAAGAAAAAAAATGCTTGTAATTCTTTGTTTATTTTTTGTTACATCCGGTGTACGGGTGTAACAAAAAATAAACAAAGAATTACAATCATTTTTTTTTTCTTCAAAAAATAATATTGCATCAAGGTGGCTGTTCAAATTGGCTGTGACATGCTTGATATGTTTTGTTTCTTATCATACAGAAAAAAAAATATTCACCTTTTTATCATATAACTTTCGCTTTGAGCGGAAGTGACATCAATTTTGAAATTTTAGACTAAACGCACTATATATTTTTTCTTTTTAGATCTAAGATGACATTTTACAAACAAATCTATTGACGTTTTTGGACTTGGCTTACTTAATTAGAAAAAAATTGCACCTAAGACCCATATTTTCAAAAATTATCCATTACACTTCCCTTTCGTCTTTTCAAAACTTATAGTTTTAAACAATTTCCAATAGTCAAAATTTTACCTTAAACTTTTTACAATCTCATAAATTCTAAACAAAAAATATAAAAACTGTGAATTATTTTAATTTTCCGACGCAACAAGTTTTTTGTTTTCCTTTTTTATATGATAATGAAACGTGAGTGCGAATAGTCGTGTTTGTGAGTGCTCCGCTTTCAACTACTTTTTCTCTTATCAACTACACCTACTACATCGAAAATATATCAGCACCTTACTGTAAGTACGCGCCGTGCTTACAATAACTAGTTTTCGCCATGCCTCTTACACGTGAACAGAAGGAGGACTTAAAAGATACTATTAAAGAAGCATTATTGGAAATTTTGAAGGACGACACTGTGATAGCTGGTCTCTTTCAAACAGCTATCACCAAGGTTAGCACCGAGCTCAATGATAAATTTAATTCACGCATATCTCTCTTGGAGGACGAAAACAAATTACTGAAAAAACAAATCGACCAAATCGAACAAACAGCACGAAATTCGAATCTCAGAATAATAGGATTAAAGGAAGAACCTAACGAAAATTTAAATAATAAACTGAAAGACTTGTTCTCTACAAAATTACAAATTAATTCTAAAATTGATGTACTTAAATGTTATCGATTGGGCAAGCCATCTAAAACGAGTCGTGCAGTGGTAGTTAATGTATCCTCCCCCGAGACGGCAGATCTGATTTTAAAAAATCGTCACCGCCTTAAGCAGTCTGGTATAATGATGACCAATGATTTGACTCCTACGAGATACCGCTTGCTCAAAAAAGCGCGCGAAACACTGGGTTCCAAGAATGCCTGGTCATGGAATGGAAAAATTTTCATCTTGCGCCCAGGAAAAGACGGAGAAGAATCAAAAAAAGTTATTTATGACACATCTGATTTTGAATAATAATTGATAAGCGAAGTTTCAATACTTTCTTTACTTTAAGTATTTACATCATGCATGCTACATTCATATATATATTCTTTTTTGCTTTTTGCTCTCTTCTCTTTTCATTATATAATTTGTATACACTAATGCATGACAATCTTTTTTTTTTCCCTTTTTAAAGTGTTTCACGCAATGGAGCTCTCACATATAAAATTAATTATAGCTTAGCTTACTTTTTTCTTTAGTAATAAGTATACAAATATTTGTCTTTGTCATATAAACATTCGTTCAATTAATAGTAATTTTAATAATTTTAAGAATCTTGTGCTACCACTTGATTTCAATATAATTACTCTATCGGAGACATGGCTTCATTCTGATTTCGACACATCTTGTTTCAATCTTGACGGATACACTTTCTTACGTAAGGATCGGGAATTCGGTCGCGGTGGTGGAGTTGGCATCTACATTAGGTCAAATATATACTTTGAGTCTCTCCCTTTGGACTCTACAAACGCGTTAGAACAATTATGGATAAAGTGCAAGTTTAACAACAAGTTATACTGTGTTGGAGTATTATATAGACCTCCCATCGGCCAATTCCGCGTATTTGTAGATAAATTAGAAGATACGTTTTCTTATATATTACCGGAATGTGACGATCTCATATGCTTAGGAGACTTAAATATTAATTTGCTTAACATCGATTCTGCCACTACTAGTAACTTTCTTGATATTCTTAACGCATATGCACTGTATCAAGTAATAAATCAACCAACGCGCGTGACTAGTCAGTCCAGCTCTCTAATCGACTTAATCATTTTGTCTAACAAAAACTGCTGCACAGACTCCGGTGTAATTAAAGTTCACGACATAGCAGATCATGATTTGATACACTGTAAGCTAGTTTTCAACACCCAGCGGCCTGTGAACTTAGTAAAATACAGAAAACTTAATAATATTGACTTAAATACATTCCAATCTGACCTTGAGCTGATTAATATCGGCAACTTGATTTACATACAAAATATCGATGACAAAATTAAATATCTTAACTACTGCCTCTTACAATTATTTGATTTACACGCACCTCTGGTAACCTCAAGAGTGACAAAAAAGAAAGCTCCCTGGCTAACTGACACCATAAAAGATATGATGAAAGTACGCAATAACAGTTACAATAAATTTAAAACAACGAAAAATCCAAATGACTTCACTTACTATAAACGCTTAAGAAATATTGTAAACTCTGTTGTTACCCATGAAAAAAAAGCTTATTTTACACATATCATTAATACCAACAGGAAAAATATGTGGTCATGTTTTAAAAGTAATGATGTTGTTGTAAAAAAGCGAACTGCCATTCCAAATAACTTAAAGGACGTTAATGGCTACAACAATTACCTTATTAACTCGGTAAAAAGTCAACCGAATGACTCTCTTATTACTTACTATTGTCAAAATATCCACCCCAACGTCTCAAGTCATTTTTCTGTAAAACTAGTCAATAAGGAAATCATTGAAGATATTATCTGTCATATAAAAACAAAGGCTGTTGGTTCTGATGAAATAGACATCAACATGATTAGATTATGCTGTCCCTATATTATCCCATACATAACACACATAGTTAATTGCTGTCTTGAACAATCAGTCTTTCCGACCATATGGAAGCACGGTAAAATCCTACCCATTCCTAAAACAACCTCTCCTAACAGTTTCAAAGATCTCAGACCAATCTGCATTCTACCGACCTTATCAAAGATTTTAGAACGCATAATAAAAAATCAACTTCTGGATTTTCTTAAAAAGCACCAACTCCTTCCTTCAGCTCAATCCGGTTTTAGGCCAAATTATAGCTGTACAACTGCCTTACTTAATGTTACAGACGACATCATTTCCTCAACGGATAATGGCTTACTCACATCAATCGTACTGCTGGATTATAGTAAGGCTTTTGACACTATCAATCACGATATCCTTATAGCTAAACTTCACTATCTAGGACTTACTAATTCATCAATAAACTTGATTAGTTCTTTTCTAAAAGGTCGTACCCAGTTTAGGCTTTAGGCTGCATACGCAAATTTGACCACATCTCAGGTAAACTTGAAGAGCTGAACTGGCTAGATATGGCGGAGCGCAGATTGTTACATTGCTGTGTGATGTATAAGAAAATTATTGAGACCCGCACACCCCCCTACCTCTATAACAAGATTGTTTATCGGTCTGATGTCCACAATATCAATTTGAGGTTTAGAGGAACCATCTCACCTCCTAAATTCAAAACCACCATTTTTAAGAGATGTTTTAAATACAATATATACAACATTTTTAATAAAATTCCCTCTAACCTCAAACAACTGTCACCCTTCACTTTTAAAAAAGCCATGTCCCGACAAATTAGATCTAAAATTCTAGGTATCTGATTTGATTGGAGTTTTTTTTTTCATTTAATTAAAGTTGTATCTTTTGTTTGTTCATTAAATTTTTAAGACTTATAATTATAATTATGTACTCCTCTATGGATTATCTTTCTTACCGAAGCAGGTTAAGTGGAAGAGCAACTAAAGTCACACAGACTGGTTGAATTTCGCCTGCACTACTGTATGTTATTCTCTTTTGTAATATTCCTGAAATTTTGAATAAAGACAATTTATTATTATTATTATATTTTCAAAAATTATCCATTACACTTCCCATTCATTTTTTCAAAACTTATAGTTTTAAACAATTTCCAATAGTCAAAATTTTAGCTTAAACTTTTTACAATCTCATAAATTCTAAACAAAAAATATAAAAACTGTGAACTATTTTAATTTTCCGACGCAACAAGTTTTTTGTTTTCCTTTTTTATAATTAAATTATCCAATTAAGCCCGTCTTTTTTCATCCGCCAGACGTTTTATGTCTAGTGAGTGCACTTCGAACTATTGAATAATTCACGAGGAAAATTGAAATTGATCGTATGAATTTAATTTCTGCGTTTATTATTATTTGTTCATTGATTTTTTCGAGTGATGTTTCCCTGCTGTTGCACAGTATGCGTCTGTCTCGTCGTGATTGTGGTCAGCCTGGTGTTGGCTTTCATGATTTTTTTGACTGATTGATTTGGTGACATATCAAAACAGCAACATGTGATCATTTTCAACAAAAAATTTGCAAACAATAAATAATTGGAAATATGTGATTTTAAGAAGGTGTGGGAATTCAAGGTGATGGGAATTGCGGTATAGAAGAACATATATTTAGAAGGTGAGTATAAATTTGTAAATGCTTTAAAACGCAGTAAACATTATGTATGTATACTCAAAAGAAAACTGCCGTGTATGTTCTGTTTTAAACACGTTTTAAACGTGTTTTAAACATATTTTAAACATATTTTTAATTATTATTATTTTTTTTTTTTAATATTTAATTGATGAGGCGGATACATGATGAAACTCCATAATACTATTTGAAATAAAACAACGCAGTTGGGAGGGTTTCACTTTTATTGTTGAACACTGCAACATGTTTCACCACACATTATTTCATCTGCCTGATGAAGCCACTGTGTGGTGAAACATGTTGCAGTTTCAACAATAAAAGTGAAACCCTCCCAACTGCGTTGTTTTATTTCAAATATTTTTAATTGTTAATGTTTTAAACACTGTTTCAATGAAAAAAACACGTTTTGTTAAAAAAAAACTGTTTGTTTTAATTAAAATGAAAAACACGTTTTTTTAACAACCCTGATTAAATCAGTGTTTTATACGCGTAGCGCATGAAGTAAAATTTCGAGTTTAGGAGAGCCTGAAAATTTGGATTTGCTTGAAAAAAGTGCCTTCATTTCTAAACCTTTGACTTTGGGTCAATATTGTTTATACTTTTTGTGAACGAACTTTTAAAGAGTGTTTTCCACTCCCAGACTAAGCATGAAGTAAAATTTCGAGTTTAGAAAAGTCTGAAAATTTGGTTTGGTCGCGTAGCGCGAAGCGCGGAGCGACCAAACCAAATTTTCAGGCTTTTCTAAACTCGAAATTTTACTTCATGCGCCACGCGTATAAAACACTGTTCTCAAGTTCAAAATATACTGCTTACGTTTGATATTATGTTAGTAAATTATTTTCATAATAATAATTATTATTATTATTTATTGCAATTCCTTTATTTTTTACAAAAATCATAACAAAGAAAGTAAAGCAAATAACATAAAAATAAAGTAATTCATTCTACAAGGCTACATTAAAGTTTACTAATTGAAAAAAAATATAAATTGAAAATGCGCTTATATAAAATCGGTAATAAGAGTCAACAAGTCTAACAATTTTACTATGTAAAGTTAATTAAAGGAAAGGCACTTGGTATTGTTTCACAATTAAATCTTTATTCCGACTAGTTTCGGTTTGTTAGACCATTTTCCTTTGAAAATGGTCTAACAAACCGAAACTAGTCGGAATAAAGATTTAATTGTGAAACAATACCAAGTGCCTTTCCTTTAATTAACTTTACATAGTGTAATATGTTTCACCAAGTGCCAGATGAGAAATTAATTCAAGAAACTAACAATTTTAAATGGAACTTAAATTTATTTAATAACGCATCAAACAATATTAAATTATTTGAGGTCGTTAATATTAACGTTAAAAAAACTAGAGTAAAATAGGATTAAAACTGAGTGTTAAGACAATAAATGCATGTTTAAATATATATTTATTTATAAAATATAAAATTACGAAAATGTTTTTCGTAATTTTATATATTATTTAAAGTGTGCAAACCATAAGAAGCGTAATCTTATTTTCTCGAATTCAAATATTTTGATTTGGAATTATTCTTATATTTCTTTATTATAATATAAATAAATAAAATTGAACTATTTATACCTTGTCGACCTAGTTTAATCTATTGATGGATAGAATAAATCTTCTTTCTAAGTTACATTGATGAAAATGCAGCAACACACCCAAGATTAAAAAACAATTCTATAAATATCCTCTTCCTAACTATATACTGAAATTAATAAAATACAAAAGACAAATATACAGAGACATTCGACAGACAGACACTACAGACCTTCGAACAAACTAAGCAAAGAGATTAAACAGTTAATAAAACAGTACAAGACGGACACCTGGTTGACAGCCTGTCAGAAAATCAACAATAGCAAAGGCAAAACATACTGGACAGAAATAAAGAAGCTTAGTAAGTACAGAAATACGATAACACAAATTACTGACCCAACGACCAAGGAGACAATAACTGATAAACAGGAAATAGCGGACAAATTTGCACAATATTTTAAAGACATTTACAGACACACAACAGACACTTCATTTGACAATAACTTCTTTAATTACGTCGACGACTGGTATAAAGACGTTTTCAATTCAAACATCCCGCTTACCGCTACTGACGAAATGACAGAAGACAATTATTTTCAAGTATTACATGCCGGAATAAACACTGCTCCAGGACACGACCATATACGACGAAATATCCTAAAATCTCTCTCACTTGACATTCACCAATATATCCTTAAAATCCTGAAGTTTTGCTACCATTCCCAATACTTTCCTCCTGACTGGAAAACTGGTTTAATTATTTGCATTCCCAAAAGAGAACAAAACCCATCCCTCGTATCTAGCTACCGACCAATCACCCTTCTTTCCGTCATTGGCAAACTCTATGAATCCCTTCTCAAAGAAAAAATAAATTCCCATATATAACATCTTATCCCAAACTACCTATTCGGATTTCTTCCTCACAGATCCACCACTCTCCCACTTTCTATCCTAACTTCCAACATACAAACTGCACACCTCGAAGGACGTTCATCCGCCGCTGTCTTTCTAGATATCCAAAAGGCTTTTGACTCTACCACTCTCCCACTTTCTATCCTAACTTCCAACATACAAACTGCACACCTCGAAGGACGTTCATTCGCCGCTGTCTTTCTAGATATCCAAAAGGCTTTTGACTCGGTATGGCACCGAGGTCTGCTGTATAAATGTCACTCCCTTAACATACCTAAACACCTAA
The DNA here is from genome assembly GCA_932526585.2 of Philonthus cognatus. NCBI lineage: Eukaryota > Metazoa > Arthropoda > Insecta > Coleoptera > Staphylinidae > Philonthus > Philonthus cognatus. Next base: position 140,794,139 of record OW052242.1, read on the forward strand.
TTCTTATCCTAAATACCTCCCTAATAAATAGATCACTAAAAGTAAAAATTAAAAATAACACATCCCAAACCTTCACTCCTGAACAAGGTGTTCCGCAAGGATCACCTCTCTCCCCACTCCCATACAACATTTTCTGCATTGACCTATACAACCCTAATCCCATGTATTTTAATCCCGCTTCCTATGTCCTGCAATAAGCCGATGACACAGCCCTAATAACCTATGAAAAGAACCTACCCAAAGCACTACAAACACTGCAACAGCTTATAGATTCCCTCGAGCTTTGGTTTGCTAAATGGAGAATAAAAATAAATCCTAACAAATCCCAACACCTTATTCCTTACCTCCGCAACAATATTCCTGTCAACATCACCATTTGTCATAAGCCCATCTGCCCAGCTCCCAATATAAAATACCTTGGAATCACCCTCGACTCAAAACTTAATTTTAAAAAACACACAGCCATAATTAAAAACAAAATTACTGCTAGAGCAAGACACTTCCGTAGTCTAACATACAGACATCTTGGCATCACAACAAAAAACGCCACAAAAATCTACAAAAAAAACCTTTATTGGCATCCAAAACTAATACACATTTCCATTAACACAATACAAAACTAAACACATGAAACCAAATTCCCAGCTAATCAGTTCTTCTCCTCTCCCTCTCCCACCCTAATCTTATCACAATCTTTACGCCCGCCCCATCCTCTCGCATCCACTCCCCTATCCTTTTAACACCTCTTGTCCATTCCTCACTTATCTCCTTACACTCATCCGCTATATGTCTCCACGTATCCCTTCCACTTCCGCACAACACACACCCTCTTCACTCATCCATACCTTTCTTCCTCTCTCCTCCGACCCACACCTAGCCCTCGACAGTGCTACCTTCTCCCCTATTTTTAGTAAATTCCTGCTGAGGTACCCTGGCAGTTTCCCGTGTACCTGCCATCTTTTATATAGAGGATTATAAGTACTTCTCTCAATATACCCTTGACGCTCCTGTTTTTCCACTTCCTCCCATTTTTCCTTCATCCACGCTGCCACATTCACTCCTTTTTCCAACCACTCATTTACCAAACTTTCAGACATCCCTGCTCTTTCATACATTTTTCTCCTCTCCATTCTCCAATCACTCTCTCCTACTTCCACACATGTTCTCCACACCTCTTTTAACAGCCTTTCACTACCCAATCCAATCAATTTCATCTCATATCTTGCCACTCTTTCCATTGCCTCTCCATGCATACATGCTCTGTTCGTTTCCCGAAGCAGAATATAACTGGGCGTTGATCTTTCCACTGCCAGTAGCTGCTTCAGGAACGTCACCTGCTCTCTCTCAATACATTCATACGCTCTCATTCCCCATGCCTCCACCCCCTACATTAAAATTGGCTTAACACACGAATCCCACAGTTTGCACGCCATCTGAACATTTCCCTCCAGCCACTTTTCGCACTTGTTCTTTACCACATACCACAAAAATCTACAAAATGATATGCAGGCCTATGTTAGACTACGGATCCATCCTATTTTCCACTTCTCCCAATCCCACACTTCACAACATCCAAGTCAGCGAACGTTCGTCCCTGAGATCTCTTAAAAAATCCGCCATCCACTTTATAACCCATCTAATATTCTCCTTTACAACCGAACAAAAATTATCCCAATTAACGAACATCTCCTTGATTTATCCAAAAAATTCTCCAGAAAACAATCCAGTTTTCAAATCCTTTCACAACTTTGCACCCCCAGAAATGAGAACATTTTCCCTAAACTCAAAAATCCCTCGCAAGCAGTCTTTCAATTCATCACATACCATAACTAACATTGATATCATAATATCATTCCCCCAACATATCCCCTAAAAAAAAAAAACCTCGACAGAAAGGCTATTGGCCGATAGCCGATTGCCAGTAATATTTATTTATTCTTCTCATTGTATTTTTTTTAATCTAATTTTTTTATATGAATTCTGTATATTATACTGGCAATAAATATTATTTATATACAGAGAGTTTTATGTAACACCGAACATGCCAGAAAATATTCAATGTAAATTTTCCTACGTTCGATGTGTTCTGGGATGCATCAAAGCATTGTGTGCGATTTCATTGGCTGATTTTAGTAGTTCTAACGCAATTTTAGTTTTTAGTAGTTCTAACGCAACTTACATTTAACGTCAAAATGGAATGTGTCATTCAATAATCGCCTACATCACTAATGGAATGTTAATATTAAACAGAAAAGAAAAATGATAAAGAGGAGAACAGATTTAGCTTAATCGCAAACATGATTCCTGTTACTTCCGTTTGCTAATATTTCAAGATAAGTTTATACATTGCTTCAATTTCACCTGGAGATTATTAAGAACTTCGATTCAGCATAGTGTGTAAACCACTTGATCAGGACCACCCCAAGTACGTTCCTTTGGGTGTGCCAGCAAGAATGCCGGCCAAAAACTGCCTTGTCCTTTGGGGAGTGCGCATTTCTGCACTGCACTTAGGCCTCATTATGCCCATTGTGCTAACAAAACGGCCTTTCGGCAGCTTTAAATATAAATATTCAAAATTTGAAGAGCATGGCGAGGCAAGTTTGCAAGTACCGCACCTAGTACTGCTGCCGGCACACTGGAGTGTTAAGTGTACTGCTTTATTTGGCAAACATTGCAATTTTTATTTATTTGCTAACATAATACTCAATGAAGATAATGTAGGTGTATTTATTATTGACTGCGTAATTTACAATGAATTGAAGATACAGTGATTTTTATTTTTAGGTATACATGTCTAAGCTGTAAATTTTCCGACATTCGTTGTTTTTTGAAAGAGTTCAATTTAAATCTTTAAACGAGTGTTTTCCACTCCCAGACTAAGCATGAAGTAAAATTTCGAGTTAGGAAAGCCCCGTGAAAATTTGTCGAGGGTCGCGCAGCGACCCGAGACAAATTTTCTGGGCTTTTCTAAACTCGAAATTTTACTTCATGCGCCACGCGTATAAAACACAGATTTTAAGTGACGTTCGAATATACATAAATTTCACAATATTTTAGTGTTTTATACGCGTGGCGCATGAAGTAAAATTTCGAGTTTAGAAAAGCCCAGAAAATTTGTCTCGGGTCGCTGCGCGACCCTCGACAAATTTTCACGGGGCTTTTCTAAACTCGAAATTTTACTTCATGCTTAGTCTGGGAGTAGAAAATACTCGTTTAAAGCTTTAAATCGAGCTTAAAAAACAAGGAATATCTAAGGATTTACAGAAAATAGACTATATTTGAAATACGTATACATAAAAGAAAAACTCCATTTATGTTACAGGACAGTATTAATCTTGATTGTCTTGAAATGCTGATGTCTTGCTTTGGACAAACAAGTATGTTCCATATTCCCACACACTGCACTTACCACAAACGCACAAGATTTAATGTTTTGTTATTGATAATGAGCACCTTGTGTCTCGAAATGTACATCTAACATAAAAATAAAAAGTGAACTAAGGAATAACAGTCTTTCTATTTGTGATCAATCACTTCACGTAAACTCGAAACAATACAGTTAAGATTTAATAACTAACATATTTTATTTTGACGTTACATGTACCCTATTTACATTAGTCCTAATTTGCACTAGAACTACTAAAAATCGTAACCAATGAAATCGCACCCAGAAGAATGTAAATTGGGTTGACTATATTACCATTAGAAATCGTAGCCAATCACATCGCAGTCAATGCGTCCCAGAACAAATCGAACATAGAAAAATTTAAAGTGGAAATTTTCTGGCATGTTCGGTGTTACTTAAAACTCTCTGTATATTGATGAAAATGGACTCGACTAGAGCGGAAAATCAAGGCTGCTTATACATTGAAAATCGATAAGGTTTTATTAAAGCCAGCTGATGAAATAATCACATAGGCTGATCTCAAATAAATTAATTATGTCAAACCATTTAAAAAAATAATTTACTAAATAATTGTAGATATTTACTTTCCAAAAATAACGTCTCCTGTTTTGATAATGCAGTAAAAATCGAAACTAGTTGAGTAAATAGAAACAAATTGTAAAACAAACCAAATGATATATTTGATTTATCCTTTATTATTATTAATGTTTGAATGTTTTTATTTTTAGGGTCGTTTCAAAAAGATAACAGCTCTGAATGGGATGGAAATAATATACGAAAATTGAAAGAAAATGAAGTGGGATAATTTTTTTTTAATCTTTAAGAAGACGATTTATTATTGTTTTATAATTATTTTTTAGTCGATTTTGATTGCGATTTTTACAAACTGTTATATGTAAACCAAAAAACAATATTTTATACAAATTTTTAAAACAATGAATAGACAATAAAATACAATGAGCATTTGCTTAAAATGTTTCTTACTTGTTTTTTTTGTCGTTTCAATTTTTATCCAATTGTTTCATACAAATTTCAATAGGAATAAAAAAGAAACATTTGCACAAATAGAAAGACTGTTATTCCTTACTTCACTTTTTATTTTTATGTTAGATGTACATTTCGAGACACAAGGTGCTCATTATCAATAACAAACTGTTTGTTATTGATAATGAGCACCTTGTGTCTCGAAATGTACATCTAACATAAAAATAAAAAGTGAAGTAAGGAATAACCGTCTTTCTATTTGTGATTAATCACTTCACGTAAACTCAAAACAATACAGTTAGAAACATTTGCGTTAAATTATTAATACATTTTTTCTAAAGAAATACATTTTTGTGCTTTCATTTCAGAAAAGGTTTATGTACCTTTATTTTCTCTCATCCAAGCCTTTCAAAAACTACATACTTGTTTTAAAAGTTAATAATTTTTGGTATATTTGATAAATAAACTTACCTATTGCAAATAAGTAAGGTTTGGCTCCTTTCGGTTTCCTCTCCATCGTCCTGGGTGTGGACAAAGCGCACCTTCTTTCTGGTGCTAAATGATACCTCATGGCTTCCAAAAGGAGTTCTCTGCATTGACTGTCTTCCCTAACTAAACTTTCGTTGTCGACTCTTGTCATTAAAAATTCTCTGTTGACTAGAGGTAATCTCACATGCACCATTAACTGTAAACAAATAAAAAGGTCGTTATTGACAAAAATTTCCTGTTATTACACTTTAGTAGATTGTAAACATTATTTAAAGGTAAGTTACAGGAAATAAATCGAGGTAAATCTATTTTTTGTTTTGTTTAAAGGTAAGTCATAGGAACTGATGTGATTAAGAAGTCGTGAGCTCGAAACCCGTCCGGCGGAATAATTTCAATTTCAATTTCACTTTATTAACGGAATCTCCATTTCCAAAATACATTTATAAATACATATTAAAATATACAAGAAATACATATTAGAAATATACAAAAAAAGTGTGCCTAACACTAAAAACAAAAAACAAAATGGCACAAAACACACGTCAAAATGGTTATTTCTCAATCCCAAACAGTTCATAGTCAAAGCAATATGAAACCAGCTCATTCCCATTTTAAGAAATAATAAATCAATATAACATAAATATAGAAATCAGAGAGAGAGATTTATAAATAAAAAATTATTCCATCTAGGTCCATGGATGTAGTGTGAATCAATTTGTGTTGTTTCAGGAGTAAATGGTTATTTATCGAAATTATAACTGGTTAAACACATTGAAATGTTAAAATATATATTTCTTTCATAATGTTTTCATTAATCACTTGGTGAAACATGATTAAAATAAAATTTGAAATAAAAACACTTGGTTTGTTTCACTAACGTTTTACTTATTATTCCGACTAGTTTCGGCTTCTAGGCATTATCAAGGAATGTACAGAGAATACTTTTTTACACGATATTTATATACGAAATCTGCTAAGAAAATTTCAGATAAAAGAGGAGATAGGGGTGATCCCATTGGTAAACCATCTGCTTGTTTATAAATGATGTTGTTAAATTGAAAATAGCTCTGACCGATGCAGATTTTGATCAGTGATTTTAATTCGTTCTTTAATTCTAAATTCCGAATTAAATAAATTCTAAAGAACGAATTAAAATCACTGATCAAAATCTGCATCGATCAGAGCTACTTTCAATTTAACAACATCATTTATACACAAGCAGATGATTTACCAATGGGATCACCCCTATCTCCTCTTTTATCTTAAATTTTCTTAGCAGATTTCGAAACAACTTTGTTCAGGAAACAGGAGACAAAATTTATACATTTTTGGGCCAGATATGTCGATGACATTTTTTGCATTTGGACGGGCACCGTTAGACAACTAGATATATTTACAACATTTTTAAATTCAATTCAGCCTAAAATACAATTCACATTTGAACTGGACACAAACAATAGCCTAAACTTTTTAGACCTCACAATAACTAAATCAAAGAATAATTTAGTTTATAAAATTTACAGGAAACAAACATTTTGAGATTCAATTATCCCATCCACGTCAAATACAACAAACCAAATTAAACATAGCACTTTCCATTCCTTAATATATAGATTATTAAATATCCCTCTAAACGCCGACAATTTCAAATCTGAATTAAATATTATAAAAATAATAGCAAATAACAACGGATATTCAGAACAGTTAATAGATAATTTATTAAAAAAGAAAAAACAAAGTCAATTACTAAAATATTTTTACGCAACCAATCCAAATTCTAAAAACACCTAGCAAAAAATAGATTATGTGGCAGACCTTTCTGTAAAATTAAAAAATACTTTGAGAACCAACAAATTTGATATCATTCTAACAAACCCCATTAATTTAAGTAAATTATTAGTGAATAATAAGTTTAAAAACGATAGAATAGAACTATCAGGTGTTTATGAATTAAGATGTAACGACTGTGATGCAATATATATAGGACAGACCGGACGATCATTCCAAATCCGTCTCGACGAACATAAAAAAGATGTTCTAAATAAAAAACAATCAACGGGTATGTCCAAACACTGCATCACAGCCGGTCATCTATACAACAGCAATAATTTTAAAATATTGTATACAGGCAATAAGGGTCGTATACTGAATTTCAGAGAAGGCTTGGAGATAAATAAAGCAATAAAATCGGGAAAACATGTGGTCAATGACAATGACGAGCTATGGATCTCCCCAATAATGAACGCCCTTATTACCTGATTTTGTATATAAATATCGTGTAAAAAAGTCGGAATAATAAGTAAAACGTTAGTGAAACAAACCAAGTGTTTTTATTTCAAATTTTATTAAAATATATAAATAGATTGATAGCTAATGGTCTAGATACCAAGGCCAATAAAAAAAAGAGTTATGTGGAGTATTTGATTACAATGAAACACTTTTTATTCCTTACTTCACTTTTAGTAAAGTGAAGTAAGGAATAAAAAGTTTTTCATTGGAGATTATAGGAAATTGATTTTGTATTATAATGAATTTTTTTTTTTGTTACTTACTCTTGAAATGTACTGACTTCTTTCTGCAAGGTCGTGTTTGACCCAATTAAGCACGGCCACGAAAACATCCTCTTCCGATGAAATATTTAGTTGTCCGTTTGAGATAAGTTCCTCAATCTGAAAATAAATAAAACTTTGTTTCCAAAAAAAAAAAAAAATTACTTAAATTCAAAGTACTACTTCCTAAGTTAATAGCAGTATCATCCAATTTTCTTCTTAATCAAGTTGATCACCTAATACTGGATGATTTAAATTACATTTAAATTTAAACACTTGGTTTGTTTTACTTATTTAAAAGTGAAACAAACCAAGTGTTTAAATTTAAATTTAGTTTAAATCATCCAGTATTAGATTCAAAAATGTTTCACCACGGGTTAAGTGAGAAATTAATTAAAGATATTGATCACCTAATATTTTCTTAGTCTCTTCTAAAGTTCCTCTTATTTCAAAGGATATTTTCATTTTGTTATTCCAATCAAACTTGATTGTTTTCCCTTAGGTGTATCATGCACTTCGGACTTTCATTCTCTCAGAATCTTCTCAGTCTTTCCTTAACTGTTTTTAACTATTATATCCGTTCCTTTTCAGCCTCATCTCAGTTTTCTCCAAACTTCATCTCAGTATCATCTCAGTTTTCTCTAAACTTTATATCTTAGTATCATCTTAGTTTATTCTCAATTTTTTCATAATCTAAGCCTCACACCAGTTTCTTCCCAGATTGTTATTAATATCTTTACAATCCTAAGTATAAAGGAACTAACTTGAGTAAATCGAGATAAGACTGAGAGGAACCTGGTGTAGTTTCTTCTCAGACTTTACTTAATTTCTTTTTAACTTTATGTCAGCATTATCCTACTTTCTCCTCAATTTTTTTTTTGTAATCTGACCCCCAGCCCAGTTTTTTCAGTTTCTCTTCAATAAAACCTTAACTTGAAGCACAGATTCTATCTAACATGAAGTTCAACCCATTAAATGATTGATGTTATAACACAATATTATTAAATATTTAATTGATGAGGCGGATACATGATGAAACTCCATAATACTATTTGAAATAAAACAACGTAGTTGGGAGGGTTTCACTTTTATTGTTGAACACTGCAACATGTTTCACCACACAGTGGCTTCACCAGGCAGATGAAATAATGTCATCTGCCTGATGAAGCCACTGTGTGGTGAAACATGTTGCAGTGTTCAACAATAAAAGTGAAACCCTCCCAACTGCGTTGTTTTATTTCAAATACAATATTATTAATTTTTCGGTAATTAAACTACTAAATAAGCTAATTTGATACATTACATCTTTTGACCAGGGCCTCTCCAAAATATCTAAACCAGCAAATTTTGAAGAGAGACACCCTCTATAAGCGCGGGAGTATAATGGAAGAAAAGAAACCACAATTTATGGTGTGTTGATGTTACAATGTATGACTTTATCTGTTAGAATAGCAGGTAGTTTCCCTTTTTTCCCTTTTTAAAGTGTTTTAAACGGTCGTTCATGTTTATTTGATGACTCCAACAATTTAACTCATTAATCAATATGTTATGCAATGGTATTATTTGGTTACGTTTTAATCAGATCGATTAAATACAGCACGCTAATCTAGCAATAAAAAAAATGCAAAATAAGGTTATGATCTGGGTTTAAAATGTGTTTAAAACATGTTTAAAACACGTTTAAAACATGTTTAAAACAAAATATACAGAGCATTTTGCTTTTGTGTACATATCCCGATATAGAGCGTTTTTTAAAGTTGTGGGAAATCGTTGTTTTAATGCGGTTAATTTAAGGCTTTAAACGAGTGTTTTCCACTCCCAGACTAAGCATGAAGTAAAATTTCGAGTTTAGAAAAGCCTAAGAATTTGGATTGGCCGCGTAGCGAAGCGGAGCGGCCAATCCAAATTAGGCTTTTCTAAACTCGAAATTTTACTTCATGCGCCACGCTTAAAAACACTGATTTACAGTGAAGTTCAAAAAACACACACGTACAACAACGGATATAGGCAACCTAATATACGTTAGAGTTATTGGGTTGCCTATAATCACTGCTTTAAACAATTTTTTCAGCGCAGAATTCGACTCACGTTTTATCCACATTTACATATTAGATTGCTAAAGCCGTATATTTTAAACTTTACGATATTTCAGTGTTTTATACGCGTGGCGCATGAAGTAAAATTTCGAGTTTAGAAAAGCCTAATTTGGATTGGCCGCTCCGCTTCGCTACGCGGCCAATCCAAATTTTCAGGCTTTTCTAAACTCGAAATTTTACTTCATGCTTAGTCTGGGAGTGGAAAACCCTCGTTTAAAGATTCAAATTGAAATCTTGAACAAAACACAACGAACGTCGAAAAATTTACAGTGTATGCTTATGTATACCTGCAAGAAAAAAATCCTGTATTTAAAAACCACATTTACGCACACACAGTTTTATTGTAATAAAATGTTATGTTTGATAATGTAATTTGAAATATCTTAAACAATTTAGCTAAAATTTAAAAACAAACAAAACATTTTAATGAATTAATATAAAATATACTTTAGCAAATATTTATTATTATTATTATGTCTTTATTCAGAAAAATAAGTAATACATTATAATTATACAAAATATATAAGTCTGCGTAGGCGAAGTTCAGGCAGACATACATATATATGTCTGTCGCTGCTCTTCCACTTAACCTACTGTTAATTTTAAGGGGCAAAAACAAGGTATCCATGGCTAGCTATTAGTTTAAAGTATATTCAATATGTACAGTGCAGCAACTTTAAAATTCACCACGTAATATAAGGTTCCGTATACTTGATTTAAATATATTTAAACTGAGAGATTTCAGGTTTTTAGGGATTTTATTGAATATTTTATAAATATTGTACGAAATAGAACGTTTGAACAATTCAGTTTTGTGCTTTGGCGGTGAGATTAATCCCTGAAATCTTACATTAATAGAGTGAACGTCGGTACGAAATACGATTCTATTGTAGAGGTAAGCTGGGGTGCGAAAGTTAATTATTTTGAAATACAAAATTAATGAGTGCAAAATTTGTAACCAATTTAACTCACTGAACTTTTCTGAGATGTGATCATATTTACGGATTCCAAAAATTAAGCGAATACATGAGGTTATAGCAGCTAAGATAATTAAAAACGGTTTTAAACAAATACAACGTTTAAAACATGTTTTAAACAAATTAAAGATTTAAAACATGTTTAAAACGAAACCGTTTAAAACACGACGGCTGTTTTTAAACATGTTTAAAACACTGTTTTAAAACAAATTGTTTTAAACATAACAACCCTGGTTATGATTGATCATCTAATATTCCAATCCCAAATTAAGCATGAAGTAAAATTTTGAGTTTAGAAAAGCCTGAACATTTGGCTCGGGCGTAGCGCAGCAGAGCGACTGAGAGAAATTAGGCTTTTCTAAACTTGAAATTTTGCACATGCGCGACGCGTATAAAACGCTGATTTAATGTGAAATGGTCTATACCTAACCAATTAGCAAGTGAAATACGTTTTGTACGACAATCATCAATTCTTTAAATGACGGAAAAAGTGCTATAATGAACATATACATTATTTTTGTATTAACGACGTGAACACCATCTGCTGCCAATTTTTGAGTAGTGCTATTGACAGTAGATGGTGTTCACGTCGTTAATACAAAAATAATGTATATGTTCATTATAGCACTTTTTCCGTCATTTAAAGAATTGATGATTGTCGTACAAATTGGCAGCAGATGGTGTTCACATCGTCAATTTATATGTAAATTACACATGACTACTAAAAAACAGTGGCATTATTATCATGCGTTTGAAATTGTACATTGAAATCACCCCCAATAATAATGGTTTTTTGGAGGTCAATTTGATTTAACATTTGGCACAATGTATCCGTGAATAATGAAAAGTCTCCATTTGGTGACCGATACATAGTTATTGAAATCACTTTCAAATCAGGTAGAAGCAATGCAGCTATTTCGCAGTGTTTTTCTATGGATAGATTGTTTACCTCTAGTAAGTTTTGAAATGTGACACCATTTTTTACTAACTGCATTACTCCACCATGGATAAAATGCTCACGTGAGAAATAAGCAGCAACAGTGTAATTCGAGAGAAATAGAGATTCACTTTCATGTTGGCGAAGCCAGTGTTCTGACAAACAGATAACATGAAACAAGATCTCACTTTCCAATATATAGGCATCTAATTCGGTAACCTTATTTCTAACACTCTGTATATTCAAGAAAAACATGTTAAGATGATATGAAGTGTTATTACTAGGAGGTTCGTGAGTTGTATGTGTCTCTTTTAAAAATATAAGGGCTAACAACAATTCCGATGGCCCAGTTTTGCTTATCTGTAAGTTTGCTGTGCTCCTGGAAGTTAGCGCTAATTTTAAAGGCCGAATTTGATTGCCCTATTTTAATTTTTTCGCATGAAAATTTTTCATGGCCTATAATTGATTTTATATGATGTTCCATGTCGTCTTTTGTGGTATCTTCCTTCACACGCTTTACTAGAAGCCAGGTTTTCTTTGGTTCTGCTTGTATTCTTGATTGCACGGTACTACTTCCATGTACGAAAGAAGATAGCAAATTTTTTTCTCTACAAAGTTTATTCAGAAAAATTAGCTCTTTTGAAATATCTAAAAATATAGTTATGTATCTGGGGAAACATTTTTCGATGACGTCATTACTGCAGTTTCAAAATTTAGAAAAATATGCAATTTTAGATTAAAACGGACCTTACTCAATCCCATTTATGAACCTTTTTTCAGATTTTTTCTACCGTTTTTCCTTTTCTAATAATAGAGCAGAGACATCAAGTTTCGCTCACCCTGTACATTTTATATGTAAAATGTTAATCTTTTGTTTTTTGTAAAGAGTGCCTTAGAAACAGTCGAGTAACTCACTTATTTGACAACTCCTAAGACCCATAATTTGCTTACATATCACCCCTGAAGACGGGCATCCAACGATATATATATATTGTGATGTATTTTAAACTAACGAGTGTCTTCCACTCCCAGACTAAGCATGAAGTAAAATTTCGAGTTTAGAAAAGCCCCGCGTAGAAAATTTTCACGGAGCTTTCCTAAACTCGAAATTTTACTTCATGCGCCACGTGTATAAAACACTGACTTAAAGTGAAGTTAAAAACGCACGGAAAACCAACCCAACTTCGATATTTTTCAAAATTGGATGTGTTCTTTTCTACCCATGCTGTAAACCTTCCGATATTCGTTATTTTCTTGTAAAAAAACTTCGATCCATGTAGTCCTTCGGTCTCCGAAGACCATGATTGGTCCTTCGAGCTGTAGCCTTTGTAAAATGGTAATAAACTTAGTCATCTAGAGTCACCCTTCAATTTGAAACTTCTAAGAACGAGTGTTGTCCACTCCCAGACTAAGCATGAAGTAAAATTTCGAGTTTAGAAAAGCCCCGCGTAGAAAATTTGTCGAGGGTCGCGCAGCGACCCGAGACATATTTTCACGGGGCTTTTCTAAACTCGAAATTTTACTTCATGCGCCACGCGTATAAACCACTGATTTACAGTAAAGTTAAAAATATATAAAGCTTACATGTGATGATGATCAATATTTACCAAGATGTAAACGTCAGATACGTTTTAAAAAAAAATATTGACCTAAAATTGTACACGTAGACATAATTCTCGACTTTATTTTACAAATGTCGTATTCATTATAATTACATTTTAAATAATTTCATAAATATCAAATAAATCTTCCTATCAAAACAACCCCAAACCGGACAAAAGATAACGCCACGCGCCGGCTGAAAACAGATGGACTTCTTACTACCTGCTAATATCGGGTTGACATTGACGCCCAAAAAATGCGGTTGGTGTTCATAATGGATTACCCCTTGAGTGCTCGGTCTCTTTCCCCTTACCCTCCAACATTTTAGGAAAGAGATAGAAATCGGAAGATTTTAGAGTTTTTGGTCTAGTCGCTTTTGACCTGACTTGTCAATGTGTGTAGAAAAATGTAAATATTTTGTCATTTAAATATTTGTATTATTACCCATTTAAAAAAAATATTTCTACGTGCATTTTTAACTTCACAATGTTTCAGTGTTCTACGCGTGGCGCATGAAGTAAAATTTCGAGTTTAGAAAAGCCTGAAAATTTGGTTTGGCCGCTCCGCTTCGCGGAGCGACCAAACCAAATTTTCAGGCTTTTCTAAACTCGAAATTTTACTTCATGCTTAATCTAGGAGTGGAAAACACTCGTTTAAAAGTTCAATTTGAAATGTTTTTAAAAACAACGAATATTTGAATATTTACAGCGTATACAGTATATTAAGATATGTCTACTTAAAAAAGAAACTCTTTGTATATCTGAGATAGTAATAAATAATATGCAGTGTACAAAACATTTTTTGTGCATTAGGAAAATTATAGGGCTGAAAGGGTTAGGCAAAGATTCTAACGTGAGGTTTCAGAAGCAATCAAGGTGAAAGTGAGAAACATCAAATGTAGTTTCTTCTGTCTTATCCCATTTTCTTTTCAACTTCAAGTCAGCATCGTCTCAGTTTTTTGCTCCCAGATCTTCTCAATATCTTTACAATCATAAGCCTGAAGATGCTAACATGAGGTGTCCTGCTAATCTTTGTAGAGTCTCTTTTAAGCTTCATCTCAAATATCTTCAATATTTTCTCAATTATTTTTCCACCCTGCTTCTGGTTAGCCTCATCTGAATTTCTTCTGAACTTCATAAAGTTCATTATTATTATTGTTTCATGAGTTTAAATCTCCGTTTTTTTCTAATCTTAAGTCAATCTCACCCTAATATTAATTTGTCTTTTTTTCTTCCTCTGTAATAATCTAATCCTAGTTTCTCCTCAACATCTCCTCAACCTTAAGCAAAGAATCTAATATAAGATTTAAGAAGTAATCAACGTGAAAGTGAGAAAAATCAGATACAGTTTTTTCTCAGTCTTATCCCAGTTTCATCATGTCAGCATCATTTTAGTTTTTTGCTCTCAGATCATCTCAATACCTTCGCAATCATAAGCTTGAAGATGCTAAGGTGAGGTTTCCTCAAAATCTCTATTGAGTCTCTTTTAAGCTTCATCTCAGATCTCTTTTCTCAATGATTTTTCTTCCTGTATAGTTGAGGTTGTTAGTTGTTGAAACTCCATAATATCACTTTAATAAAACACTTAATTTGTTTAGGTTTAAAAATTATATTTATTGTACTACAACAATTGTTTCACCACACTGTGGCTTTATCAGGTAGATGAATGGTGAAATAATTGTTGTAGTACAATAAATATAATTTTAAACCTAAACAAATTAAGTGTTTTATTAAAGTGATTTTTCTTCCTGTTTAGCGTCATTTCTATTTCTTCATCCGGCCTCATCTGATTTTTTTCTGAACTATATAAAGTTCACTATTATTGTTTGGTGTTGTAGGCGTTCACTTTGTGGTACATCTTAAATAGACTTGTAAATAAAACACTTTTTACTTTGTTTAACCACTGAATCTTACATTTAATTGTGTGACTAGTTTCGACTATCTAGTAGTCATTCTCAAACTAAAGTGAGTTTTTTAGTTTGAGAATGACTACTAGATAGTCGAAACTAGTCACACAATTAAATGTAAGATTCAGTGGTTAAACAAAGTAAAACGTGTTTTATTTACAAGTTCATTATTATTATTGTTTCACAAGTTAAAATCTCCTCTCTTTCAATTTACAACTTTAATCTTCTGGCAATTTCAGGCTTATTTCAAAATTGAATAAAATTTATTATTTTTTAAACTTATTTCTAATTACCAATAACTGGTTTCCAATTCTACATACAAAAAATAGGCCAAATCCATCGATCGAAGGCCCCAACACGAAATAATAATCGAAGCTCAGACCTCGTTATACACGTGTTTACTCTGCCGCCCTCTTTTGTCCTCACTTAACCCCCCCCCCCAATTGCCACCCCTCAGCAGACACAGCTTAATCACTCACTCTAACTCGCAGTAAAATTCAATTTAGATTCCTGCGGTTTCTCTATTTCTCGTTAAACGTCCAACAAATTTAATTCACACCCCTAACACTCAAGAATTTTAATTATAGACCAAGGGTTTAACCGTTGATTGAAACATTCACATACATAATATGTTAGTCAATGGTTTAACTATTTTGTAAAATTGTAAGTACCTTTATTTTATCATTTTGCTATTTCTTATTTAAAAGTCTAAAACATTTATGCCCAGTATTATAAACGATTAATAAAAACTATTTGTGGAGTAAATTTATTTACCTAGTAAACTAATATGCAAATAAAATTGCGTATTATAAAGCAAACCTACCAAATAAATAGCAATTCTAGAAATAAATAATTGAATTAGTAGATTACAGACCTAAATTATACATTTTCATCATGGCCATAGCTGGAATCACCAATTTGTTAAATTAAATTGGCAATATTTCAAATTAAATTGCCAATCAAATTGGAAATTTAGTTTAATTCGTTATAATTATGGAGAATAACCGTGGAATAGGACAGAATTACACAGAACAAGAAAAAGAAAGCTTATTAGAAATTATAAAAGACTTAAACAAGTGTTTTCCACTCCCAGGCTAAGCATGAAGTAAAATTTCGAGTTTAGAAAAGCCTGAAAATTTGGTTTAGTCGCGTAGCGCGAAGCGCGGAGCGGCCAAACCAAATTTTCAGGCTTTTCTAAACTCGAAATTTTACTTCATGCGCCACCCGTACAAGACACTGATTTCAAGTGAAGTTCACTTGTTCACAATATTTCAGTGTTTTCAGTGTTTTATACGCGTGGCGCATGAAGTAAAATTTCGAGTTTAGAAAAGCCTGAAAATTTGGTTTGGTCGCTCCGCGCTTCGCGCTACGCGACCAAACCAAATTTTCAGGCTTTTCTAAACTCGAAATTTTACTTCATGCTTAGTCTGGGAGTGGAAAACACTAGTTTAAAACTTTAAACGGAACTAATTTTAAAAAGCGTATGCATACGTATAAAAATCCCTGTTTATGTCTGATTTGAAAAACTCTAGGTCTTCGACTTCTTAGAATGTCTTGTGATTCGAATTAATCACTGTCAGGAAAGATACTATGAGCGAACTTAAATCTAACACGGATGATATGGTAGACATGATAACCGTAATGAAATTAATAAATACAAGTAGTAGAATCTAAAGTAATTATAATAATATAATACACTTTTGACTTTTAACTGTTAAATTATTTAGAGAATAAAATTTACTTGACAGAAAAACAAACAAATAATTTACTGGGGAGATTTATTAGCCAAATAAAGTTATTTTGTGTTTATAATACCGAAATCTTGGAGTAAATTAATTTATTCCTAAAGTAAATTATATTTAGGGAATAAAACGTTTCATAATACCGGGCATTAGAGTAGTAAAATTAGTAAAAAACTAGAAAAAATATAAATTATAGGAATTATTACTTCTATAATTTATATTTAATTAATTAATTAACCTTCAATTAAATTTGGATATTTCTCTATGTGGAAGGTAAACTAGACCAAGTCAAAATACGTTTTTTATACTATTGGAATCATGATTTTGTACTCTATCGAGAGGTAAATAGCACTGCAAAATATCAAAAATGTAACTTGGTGTAGTTTACCTCCCACATGCTGGTTTATTAAATTTATTACAATTTGTAATTGTTCTTGGTTCTCAATCATTTTGCTATTTCTTCTATTTTTACTAAACTCGTACTTTAACTACGTGTCTGTGTTTTTTTGTTGTTGTTAATTTGCTGTTCATTTTTACTAAACTCGTACTTTAATTATGTTGTGTGTGTTTTTATTTTATTTTGCCGTTAAGTTGGCGCCAGAAAGGCATAAAATCATGAAGAAATTGTCTCTGGGATCGGGGTGGAAAACGTCTGGCTCTAGGGGAAGGAAACTGGGGTAGTTTGGCCGTAAAGCTCCCCACCCTTTCCACCCTATACGTTTTTGTGTCAAGGCTGGCCATGGCTCGTAAAGTTTTATGTCCGTTTCCGCTTCGTCGATAGAACGGGACTTATACATAAAATTGTTTTGCTGTAAACGTGTATATCTTTTAGCAAGGGGAGTGGCTTTTAAGGAGTGAAAACGTGTAACAAGTGTTGCAAATTGTTTCAAACGTTTATTATACATTTATTTAAAGAATAGTGTAAAATTACAGCATACTTCATAAAAAAATAAACAGCATAATGTGTATATCTTATAGCAAGGGGGTAGGGTGCGTTTTAATGGGTAAAAAAGGAGTAACAAGTGTTGCAAATTGTTTCAAGTTTCCATCAACCATTTGTTTGAGGAATAATGTAAAATTGCAGCATACCTCATAAAACAAATAAACAACATAAAAGAATAAACAGCATACATGTTTTAATTGTTCAAAATATGAATACATTTTATTTCACAATGTAGAAAAGTTGTATATTCTTTCAAAATTTTAAGAAAATGACATATTCTAATGAACATAAATGTAAATAGACAAGTATTCTGGTTCTTTGGGGAGTGCGTATTACTGCACTGCACTTAGGCCTCATTAGGCCCATTATACTAAATAAGTGTTATAATTGTTCTCTTGAAATAGTGACTTTTGAAAATGTTACGTCTATATAAGGAATGAAAAGGAATTATCAAGATTAATTATTTTAATTTCTAAAATAATTCATTCTATTCTTCAACGTATGTAATTTTAAATAATTTAATCATTTTTATTATTATTTCTATTTTAAAGAACTTAAAATCTTTAATTACAAGAAATAATAGTAAACTAGAGTTCGATATCTACAAAAAAATCACACATACATATAATTATATACATTCAGAGTCATGTACACCTACAAAATATAAAATGGCAGCGTTTAATAGCATGATTTTCAGAGCAATTAAACTACCCCTCTCTCCTTCAAACCGAAAAAAGGAACTCGACTTCATACGTTCAATTGCAATTAACTTAAAGTACGACATTAACACCATCAATAAATTAATTAATAGACATTTATTTAAACAAAAAATTACCTGTTCTACCCGGTTAACTAATTTAAACAGCAAAGAGACCACATACGCTAGGATAATTTATGTACCTGATTCAGAAACCCGATTTGATAAACTATTTAAAAAATTCAAAATTCAAACTTTGATGCAGTAGACGACTTGGAAAAACAGGGAATCTACTCCAACAAATGTTGTAACTGCAGTAAAATTTATGTAGGCCAAACTAAAAGAAATGTCATTACGAGATACAAAGAACATACATCACATATCAAATACAACAACCCTACAAAATCTGCAGTTGCCCATCACTCTATTGAAACAGGTCATAAATTCTCCCTCAACAACACCAAACTATTAAAATTCTCCACAAATTATCACTTAAACCTGTACGAAGCTTTTTACATGAAAAAACATAACGCTAATCTGCTAAATTTTGATTTGAGCCCACTAGACAACCCATTACTTAATTTTTGTATTTTTCTTGTTATATGTTTTCATGTTTTTATGTATATTGTAACTTGTGTATTTTTTTTTCTTATTTTTCTATTTTATATTATTTGTTCCAATTACACTTAAAATAGATTTAAGATGTCGGCCTAATTGTCGGTTTTCCCTTAACTCCATAACCCCCGCGCTCATTACGTAATTACTCCTCCTAATCCGCAGGTATATATTAAGCGCATTTTAGCTTTTAAGTTTGTATTTGTCAACCATTGATAATGATCACATCGTGATCGAAATGTGCATTTGGTACTCCAAATAAATAAGTGAAGAAAAGATACAAGTGTTTCATTAATTTAAAATCTACTTTTAACATTTATTAATACAAAACCAAAAATATAACTTACTTACCTCATGAAATGGCAATAAAAGAAACTCTTCAGTCGCGACGACTTGCTGAAAATTCTGCAGTGCGAAGCAATGTGACTTTAAGTGAAGTTCTTTGCAGGAATATGTATCTGTAAATATAATTTGAAAAAAATAAACATAATTGCTATCCAATATTAATATTCTTCTATTTGTTATTACCTGCAAAACTTCGTATTCCCAAACAATTCGTTGGATGAAGCTGCCGCATTAAAAACCTGCAGCAGGCTTCTCGCACTTCCGAGATTTGCAGTAAACTGCTAGCAGGCAGCAGGACTTGCACGTTATCAGGAGTTATCATAATTTCCCCTGTGTAAGCGTATTCGATTAATAATTCGATTGCTGCAGCGTCCATTTCGTGGAGAATCACTTCTGTGCTTTCATGTTCTTTTAAGTCACCTTAAAAATGTATCTCTTTCATTTTTCATATTTTTAAAAATATTTCTAATTGTTTTACAATCTTTTATTTAGAAGAAATAATAATTCTTAAATTAGATTTAATTATTTTAAAAATCATTTCCCACTGAGCAAAAAAATAAACAAATAACGTTATATCAACATTGTAGCTACATTAAACAGTATTTTAATGTTGATGAAACATTACTTAAATGTGTTTGTTTAGTGGGTTGATTATTAATTAAGTTAATGAAGATGTTAACTAAGATTACGCACTGAATTT
The DNA here is from genome assembly GCA_932526585.2 of Philonthus cognatus. Classification (NCBI taxonomy): domain Eukaryota; kingdom Metazoa; phylum Arthropoda; class Insecta; order Coleoptera; family Staphylinidae; genus Philonthus; species Philonthus cognatus. The sequence goes on from OW052242.1 coordinate 140,814,127, forward strand.
TCGAAAATCCATCATAACTTTGATGTTAAGAAAAGAAGCTGATACTTTCAACTACTCTCATTATATTTTTATTAATAGAAAGTATTGAATATTTAAAAGTAGGTCTTCTTGGAAGCTTAACATTAATTTTCAACAAGCTGACCGTTGAACCAGTGTATTAAGCTCGTGTCATAATTGCATTATAAGTGCTCACTTAATTTACTGAACATCTAATTAAGATTAATTTAATTAAATTAAGTGGGCCATTTCGTATGGCCAATTTTTACAACACAGCAAATCATCTGAAATAATTTAATTTTTATGCCAACGAAATCTCACAAAACAATAAATTAGAAAATAAAATGTTCTACAAATTAAATTTGATATATTAATTTTATAAAATATTCCGAAATTTAATACAATTTTTAAGTTTCAACTACTTATTTTATTATTAATGCAACTATATTTTTTCTAAACTATAAACTAAGAATATTTATTGACTTACCATTGAACATTGCGAAAAAATACGGACTAATTGATGCTAACACCACTCTGTGAGCATTAAACGACTCTAAACCTATTTTTAACGTTATATCACACAACTATAAAAAAAAAACTATTTTTAATGTTACATCATACAACTGTAAACAAAAACAAATGTACACACAATCAAAAAAACAAACCTACAACTGTCTAAGTGCACTTTTTTTGACATCACTTTCTGACATACGAGTATATTAATGGAAATTTAAATCTACTGTAGGTATTCAAGTGTAATTATTATAAAAAATGCGCGAAATTGCTCGATTAATTTCGCCTAGATGCGGGTTATAAAAGCTTTCACAGACAGAGTTGATTTCTCCCCATTTCACGAATCGCTGGCGGAACAAGGGTCGTTCCCTTAAGAGGCAGAGCTGACGACGTCGTTAGGGCCTAATTGGTTCTTTAACACCCCAAAATCACGACATGTGTATGCATTAGTAACGTTTCAACAGAAATATTGAAAAATAATTGCATTTATTTTAATTAACAAAATCATAAAGCCAAATTTAATTAACAAAGTCATTAAAGAAAAATGTAAAGCCATAACTGAGTTAACTAAGGCAAATGAACCCTGGGGGAAGTTAAATAATAAAAATTTGACTTCCCTCAAAGCTTCAATTTTATTGAAAAGCTCTGTATTCAATCAAATTGCTTTATTTAAATTCTGATAGTCGGTTGATTGTTTAAGGATGTAATTGTTACTATCCATGTACAGTTGCATCACTAAATTTAAATAGTTTTTGAATTATTACCGTTTGAAGTTTTTAACCCATTAAGCGCCGTTGGTGCATACACGCAACATTAATATTTTTTTGATAATTAAGTTACTAAATAAGTTTATTTGATATATTATATTATTTGACCTGAATTGAAAATGTACCAAGAAAAATTTAAATATTTTGTTATTTAAAGTGTATTATAAATACTTCACAATATTACAATGTTTTATACGCGTGGCGCATGAAGTAAAATTTCGAGTTTAGAAAAGCCTAATTTGGCTCGGTCGCTCCGCTTCGCTACGCGCCCGAGCCAAATTTTCAGGCTTTTCTAAACTCGAAATTTTACTTCATGCTTAGTCTGGGAGTGGATACACTCGTTCTTAACTTCATATTGCACGTTTTTATATAAAATCACATAATTTAAATAGTTTTTCTTCGGGCCGCCTTTACAATCAATAGTTACACCTTTAGTAATGTAGACGCTCTGGTACTGTACTGCCATAGTTCATATATATCCAGTTAGCCAGTCCCCATATAAATTTTGGGTACACGCGAATGGGAGCAGAGCGCTGGATGCCAAATTGGTGTATATGGCTGCCTATATACACCAGTTTGGCTTCCTGCGGTCGGTCGGTTACGACTATTTTACTCCAGATGTCGCGAAATCAAGTCTCAGAGAGAGAGTGAGAGAGAGACAATTTCTTTCTCCCTCTATTCCGCGCTTCTCGTTGTATCATATTCCAGATGTTGATTTTTCAATCTTGAAAACACGTTTTTTTTTTTCTTTTAACGAGCTAAGGATGCGTGTTACATTCATTCATGCGTTTCCTTCTACAATTTTATTTTCTGCGTTATTAGAGAATCGATTTTATGAAATTATATGTGAACGTTGTAAAATTCATTAAGTATTATTTATTTTGTACAAAAAACTTACTTTTTACTTTACTTTTTATCAAAAGTTAAATACTTTTGATAAAAAGTAAAACAAATACATCAACTTATCATTTTATTAACTAATCAGATCAATCCTATTGATCAGATCAAATCTACTGATCGATAAGGGTTTCTTTTTTAATTAAAGGGGTCAGTGCAAAAGGCAGTTAAGTCATTTTTTTTAGTTTTTGAATTATTACCGTTTGAAGTTTTTAACCCATTAAGCGCCGTTGATGCATACACGCAACATTAATATTTATTCGATAATTAGGTTACTGAATAAGTTTATTTGATATATTATATTATTTGACCTGAATTGAAAATGTACCAAGAAAAATTTAAATATTTTGTTATTTAAAGTGTATTATAAATACTTCACAATATTACAATGTTTTATACGCGTGGCGCATGAAGTAAAATTTCGAGTTTAGAAAAGCCTAATTTGGCTCGGTCGCTCCGCTTCGCTACGCGCCCGAGCCAAATTTTCAGGCTTTTCTAAACTCGAAATTTTACTTCATGCTTAGTCTGGGAGTGGATACACTCGTTCTTAACTTCATATTGCACGTTTTTATATAAAATCGACGAATGCCTGAACATTGACAGCGTACACATTACATTGTTGGGGACTAATTTTTTGAAAATCCATTATCACTTTAATATAATAATAATAATAAACTATTTATGATTTTTAACTTTTTATTAAATTCACGTATACATTATGTGTATTTAAAGAAATAAATCACAGTGTGTAATTATTGCATTACACACTGTGATTTATTTCTTTAAATACACATAATGTATACGTGAATTTAATAAAAAGTTAAAAATCATATATAGTTTATTATTATTATTATATTAAAGTGATAATGGATTTTCAAAAAATTAGTGCCCAACAATGTAATGTATACGCTGTCAATGTTCAGGCATTCGTCGATTTTATATAAAAACGTGCAATATGAAGTTAAGAACGAGTGTATCCACTCCCAGACTAAGCATGAAGTAAAATTTCGAGTTTAGAAAAGCCTGAAAATTTGGCTCGGGCGCGTAGCGAAGCGGAGCGACCGAGCCAAATTAGGCTTTTCTAAACTCGAAATTTTACTTCATGCGCCACGCGTATAAAACATTGTAACATTGTGAAGTATTTATAATACACTTTAAATAACAAAATATTTAAATTTTTCTTGGTCATTCATAGAAATCATAAAAAGAAGTGTAGAATTTTAATTAAAATTAACTTTTAGAGTTAAAATTGCTTGGCCGTTAGTGGGTTAAAATAGTTTTAAATATACTATGTGTCCCGTTTCAAGGCGCATTGTATGTTTCATATAAAAATTTCCAATGTAATTGGAATTTGAGTTTGTATCGGTTATTGAACCAAAACGATTACAATAAAATTAAAATCATTTCTTTACCTACTAGCAGTATTTTCGAGGTATTATTTTTGAGTTCTCCTCAGTTTCATTTGAAATATAGCTTGAAAATAGTGAACGATTATACGACAATAAAATCGTCAAAACAGTAGTTGCTACGAAAAGTCAGTGTTTGGCATCAAATTTATTAAAACACAAAGCAATAATTCAATTCAACATAAGTGTTTATTCTGCAAAAGAAAAAAAAATCAGAACCCAAAATGGACACAGTATATATTTTAATCACGATGCGTATTTTATTAAATGAACCATACTTTTAATAAATATTAACAGTTTCAGAAATTTGTGGTTTTTGCACTGACTACTTTAATTATCCGTTTACTTTGAACGATTGTTACATGATCAACTTGTACTTTTCCGATTGAAATTTTATAAACGCTTATTGTGTGCCATTTGACCAACACCGACAACACTCAGCGGGCACTAAAAGTTACCTAATTATTGGATTAAAATTTATGGCATCCGTCGTGCGGCTGCATAGGGATAATTTGAAAAAGAATAAGCAGAAATATTTTTCGATATTCTCAATACTTCCCGAGATACATGAAATGTTATATAGAGAAAGTACAAATTATATAAAAATCATGAAACTTTATAATTGAGAATATTATCAAAAACTGCGAAACAAACCAACTTTTTAAATAACGTGTGTGCGAAAAGACGTGTTAACGTGAGCTCCAGTTAAAGTGTAAATTTTAGTGACATTTTGGATATATTTTAACTCAGGATAAGTACCATCTTATTCCTCACTAAGCAAGCTTTACAACGATGTGCATTATTTTTAGTAATAGTTAGTATGGCTCGCAATAATTGACCATTTATCAATCGAAATCCGGCCGTCACATTCGGAGTTTAAAACCGGGTCTTTTTTGCGATTCCATTGTTCATTTCTTATCGTAAACCTGAACGTTTGGATCGAATAAATTGTCTTATCGATTTAACCTTATAAATCAGCTGATGGGTTTAGAATAATAATAAACTGGAAATCTTTTCATTAATAAATCCATACTACTCCTTTGTTCTCTTATGTCACCCTTTCCGTGGTCTACTACCCCGAATATGTGTTTTTAAGTCGTTGCGAAAGACCGCGCAGCGTGAAGATTTGTCTTTTGTTTATATTAATATTGTTTTCCCCTCCCCATTGATTAATCCAAATAACTATCATTAAATTATACTATAATGGGAGTTGTCACTTGTCCGTGTTGTAATATTACAATTTCGCCAAAGAACTTATCCGCTGCAATTAAATGCAATGGAAAATGCAACAATAGATACCATCCTGTATGTGTGAAATTAACGCAGACTGAGTTTGTATATTATGTAAGTCAAGAGAAACTACTTGGGGGCAATAAATGGGTCTGTCGCCTGTGTGACTATGACGGAAGTGTAAAAGGTTCTAATGAAAACGATCCCAGTACGACTGAAACAATTAAAGAAATGTTTATGGATCAGCTTCAAACGTTCAGGGAAGAATTTGCTATTTTTAAAAATGATATGAATAATTCGTTATCCGATTTTGTAAAATCTATCAACTTAAAAGTGATTGAATTGGAAACTGAAAATAAGAAAATGAGGTAAGAACTGACAAGGTTGCATTCTAAGGAAAGTGCTACTTTAGATGAATTTGCGGATGGAATGTACGATAGGGAACAACGATCTCGAAATATGATAATATTTAATCTTCCAGAATCGAATTTAAAAAACGAATCTGATAAGAAAAATTATGACTTAAATCAAATGAAGGAATTAACATCCCAATTCGTCGATGTCAATGTTAAAACCGCATTTAGAATTGGAAAATTGTCTAATAATATTCGCCCTCTTAAGGTATGCTTAGAATCAAGTAACTCGATAGACTTGATTATGAAAAATCAAGGAAAAATCAGGGACATTAAAGAGAATATCAAAATCAAAAGAGATCTAACGATACTTCAAAGAAGCTATGTCAACAAAATTCATGATGAATTTAATAAACGAAAAGAGGAGGGAGAAATGGACATATATATTAAATACAGAAACAGCCGTCCTGTAATTATGAAAAACAAAAAAAGCGATTTAAGTTTAAAAAACTAAAGCCACTTAACATATATTTTCACAATGCCGGGGGTATTAAAACTAAACTTCAGGAATTTTCGGCCAATGTCAATTTATCAAATTATGATATCATTTTTATTGTGGAATCGTGGTTATCTGAGGATATACAGAACTCTGAAATTAATTTAAATGGATACAATATTTTTCGATCAGATCGTAATAAATGCTCAAGTGACAAACAACGTGGAGGTGGTGTCCTAATTGCTTGTAAAAAAGAATTAAACGTGTGTGTTATCGATATCGAGTGCACAGAAGTGGAACAATGTTTTATATCACTGGTGTCATCAAATTACATTGTCGGCGCAGTATACCTACCACCAAACTCAGATCTCCGTAAATATGAACAGCACTGCTTTTGCCTGGAGCGTATCGCAGAGCTTTATCCAAACCGAAATTATTTAGTGTGTGGTGACTACAATTTACCAAACGGCCAATTTTCCAACGGGCGCCTGGGAGTGTCTTCGCAAAATCCAAACAGTGAATGTGCGCAAATTGTGGCAGAAAGCTTTGGATTTTTAAATTTGTTTCAAATTAATAACAATCCTAATTCAAGAGGGTCTTATTTAGACCTATTTTTCTGTTCAGAGGAAAGTGCTAGTGTAGTGCCGGCCAGCGATTTGCTTGTCTCTAATTCTCAACATCATTCTGCGTGTGTAATCTCCATAAATCTATTAGATAAACTAGAAGTGTTGCAAATATCTGATGTTATCTATATGTATAATAAAGCAGACTATGTCTCAATTAACAATGCGATTGCGTCAATAGATTGGGAATTGTTGTTTTTTAATTTAGGTTTAGATGATCAAGTTGACATTTTTTACAAAATTCTTGATGATTGTATCAGTAGTTTTATACCTAAAACAACTATTAAAATAGGAATTAACAAGTTTCCAATTTGGTTTGATAATAACTTAAAAAGATTGATAAGTCGGTTAAGGTCCAAAGTGCAACATGCAATTATAGCTTAAATAACCCGTTAACAAGATTATTCCGATTTGGTAATATTTTACTAGATATTAATTCGGTACAATGAATTAATTTTCAAAAATCGGAAAATCTATTCAAAACCAAAATTAAGTTTATCAATTTCGAGCTTTTTACTTAATCCATATTAATTCGGTTGCATATATTAATTATTCTTTCCCTTAATAGAAGATGCTATTGTTTTATTAGTTTTATACTATAAGCTCGTGTAAAGTTTAGTTTAGTAGTGATGTAATTAGTTTTGTATACTTAGAGTGTATATATTTTTTTTATGTTAATGTTAAAATGGTTTTTACCGTAAATAAATAAATAAATAAATAAATAAACTTGTTAAATCAAGTAATTATTCACATTAATAACATTATAAATTTTACATTTTAATAATTGTTACCGACCTCATGGCTATCTTTTTTTGTACGGAAATATACGTTTTAGGGTCCCAGGAATCAGAAACAAGTGTTATCCCTAATATTTGAGATAATTGGCTTAAATATTGAAATATGTTGAAAAGTCTTGTTAAGTGATGACAATCAAAAACATTTAGAAAACAACAAGATGTCTTTTAATAGAATAAGTATAATAGATTTTCTCTAAGAAGTGTAATTGCAAAAATTATTGAATACTCTATTTCCAGTTTAAAATGTTTTGTATGTCAGGTTAATTCAATTATTTCAATGGTTTTATTCTTAGTCAGATTACATTTACAAAAGGTACCGATGGGATTATGTTATTATTACAGACTAAATAGGTAAGTAAAAATAATTCAAAATGATTTAGGAAAACTAAAATATCGGTTAGTGAAAAACATGATAAGAAATTACCGAATTGGATTCTGCGGATACGGATTGAATGTATCAACAGTAAATAATCTTTTTAAATCCCAAAATATTTATGGTTTTTAGAAGGTTGCGGATTATCTGTAAGTTGCAGTGGTATTGTTCTGGTCGCGCAATAATAATAATAATAATAATAATAATATCAGTTCTTTATTCCAATGTTAATATCACATACAGATTTTGCACATATACATCTACACGGAATAGGGTCAAATCAAGATTAATACATATTATGTTTCTCTAGAGAAATATTCATGCATATTATATGGTTCTAAATCAAGTAAGAACTCTTTAATAGATTGTTTCCAGCTCGAAAACGTATCCGATTTTCGTGTGTTTGTGGGCAGACTATTGTATATTTTTATACAAACATATAGTGGATTCTTTTCAAAGAAAGTTATTCTATGATACGGATATTTAAAGTCAATCCCGTGTCTCGTGTTATGAGTACTTTCCAGTTTAAATTCAATAAATAAATGTTTATGCTTCCACATAAATTTCATCGCTTCCAGAATGTATACTGCGGGACAAGTTAGTATATGATTTTCCCTAAAGGAGCCTCTGCAACTCTCTTTATATCTAAGATCGAACATAATTCTGAGTGCTCGTTTCTGAATTATAAGGATCTTTTCAAGGTTGATGCGATTACCCCAAAACATTATGCCATACTTCATGTGTGAGTAGAAGTAAGCAAAGTAAAACGTTCGAGCGATAATTGCATTTGTATATTTGGAGAGTACCCTAATTCCATAACAGGCTTTATTTAATTTCCCAGAGAGCGCTTCAATATGGTTATTATAGCTTAGAGTTTCATCTAAGTCAATTCCTAGAAATTTCGAGGCATTAGTGAAATCGTAGTTTGTTTGATTTAGAGTAATATAGTTTGGTGTTTCCATATTATTATTAATTTTAAAAAGTATACAACTCGTTTTTTCATTGTTTAGTATTAATTTGTTGTTATTAAACCATTTTTGCAAGTTACACATACACTCATTACCGATGGAATTTATATCCGTATACGATGGACCTAATAAAATGATATTTGTGTCGTCGGCATAACTTACAATATGGCAACCCTCGTCAACGTTCTCGTTGATGTCATTTATGAAGATATTGAATAAAAGCGGCCCCAGAATACTGCCCTGGGGTACCCCCATATTTATATCCAAGACATTTGACACAATTTCATCATTATTGGTTTTTAATTTAACGGATTGTCTTCTTGATAATAGATATGATTTAAACCACTCGTATGACGTTCCACGAAGTCCGTACCGATTGAGCTTTAATAGCAAAATTTCATAATTAATTGTATCAAATGCCTTGGACAGGTCTAAAAGCACACCCAAGGCAGCATTCTGTTTATCTAAACTGTTATACTTGAGGGTATACACCATAATAAAAACGTGGTCGAAAAAATGCCTACAAATAGGTAAAAACAGATAGATGACTTCGAAGAATTTGATTTTTCATCCCTTCTATAAAGCTATCCCCACTAAAATAATGAATATTGTCCAAAAAGAAAATAGTCAAGGAAAAGAGTTAATTCCATATTCATACACATGATTCAGAGTGTAAATGGATGAAACGGAACGTAGCATTTTTAATGTTAATTTCTCAACATTAATCCAACAACAACATTAACCCAGTTTAAACCATTGGTAAACGACCTTGATATTTTACAATTGTTTCAGTTGTTACCTACAGATTTTTTACTCAGTTGAGCTCTGCCACCAACTTCCACTATGCATTTTCTTTTGTGTTATTGAAAATAGTATCTGTCTTCTTACACTCTAAATTCATAAAACCTAACTATAATACAAGGAATAACATATTTTAATATAAATAATTAATACACAGACAGTCTTACCAATGAAATTTTGATATTTACTCGCCAGTTCGACAAGTAAATTTATCTCCTCCGGCTTAAAATTCGTTGTACGGCTCTTGGATTTATCCATAATGAGCTAACCTCTACTTTCAATTGAAAATGAATTTGTCACAACAAATCTAATAATCTATATCCATAGAAACGGCCCACCACAGGTTTAACCCAAGCTCGAAGCACGGAGCAAACTGACAGTGAGGTAACTCAGCTTTACACACAACAATGCTTTGCCTCGCAATTGTAAAATAGACACCTAAGGTTTAATCCTAGGGTTAAGTTAACAGAGTTGTAACTATGGATCGTAAAAGCGGCTCTTAGTGGGTCTATTTAAAATTGGATCTAAACTAATGTTATAATTTTTATGATTTATTTAATTCCTACAGCTGAAATGCTTTAAAGCAGTGGTGGGGAAACTTTTTTTAAGACGGGCCATTTGTAATAACCAGACAATCGTAGCGGGCCAAAGAATAATGCTTAATCGTAGGTAGGTAGTTTATATGCGGGTCGTCACATTACGAAGTAAGAACGCGTTCAAACATTCTCACGACGGCACTCTTAAACGGACCGGATTAAACCTTTCCGCGGGCCGGACTTGGCCCGCGGGCCGTAGTTTCCCCATCACTGCTTTAAAGCATGACGTCCTTACTTACATAAAACTAAACAACAACGTTATAAAAAGTGTACCTTAACAAAATGATGATGCGTTTAATTCGCGAAATTGAAAGTGAATGAGGCGTGTAGGTGGACGAAATTTGCACGCACAATTTCGCACGAGCCACCGAAACATTAATCAAGATAAGGTCGCAGCTAGCTCTGACCTTTAATAAGAGCCCTAGCGTTGAAATTTAAATACCAGCCTATAAATAGGAAACGAACTGAACATAAAAGAGCTTGGATGATATCACAAGCGGGGGTGTCAGATAGAAATTATTTACCTCATCTAACTCTCGTGTTAGTTCATTATTTGACCTGGTTAAGAGGATAAGTAAACATAGAGGTCATGTCCATGATGTCAGACTTAAAATGAAATTATTGAAATTATAAAAAGATCAAATATAATTTACAAAATGACATTTTTTCACTTGGCTTGATTGTATTCTTAAACAAAACATTTTTCCTGTGGAAGAATAAAGTCACAATGATTGGTAAAAAAAGTCTAACTGCCAAAGCATTTGTATAGATTATTGTATTTCAAAAATATCGACTTGAATTATATTTATAATTTTTCCTGTGGAAGAATAAAGTCACAGTAGCTGGTAAAAAAAGTCTAACTGCCAAAGCATTTGTATGGATTATTGTATTTCAAAAATATCGACTTGAATTATATTTATAATTTTCCCTGTGGAAGAATAAAGTCACAGTAGCTGGTAAAAAAAATCTAACTGCCAAAGCATTTGTATGGATTATTGTATTTCAAAAATATCGACTTGAATTATATTTATAATTTTTCCTGTGGAAGAATAAAGTCACAGTAGCTGGTAAAAAAAGTCTAACTGCCAAAGCATTTGTATGGAATATTGTATTTCAAAAATATCGACTTGAATTATATTCGAACGACATATCAAAATAATATAGCATGTTCAATAAAAAAAAACCTCTCGAGTGCCATGATTTAATCTTTCTTAAGATTTAATTTGGCTACACGCTTTAGGAATTGTCATATAAAACGTCAGACATAATAATTATAATGTATAATTTCAGAGTTGCCAACCTACAATTTATTCCATGGCACTCTAGAGGTTTTATTTTATTGAACATACGATATTAATATCATAGACAAACTCATGCATCAAAACCAGGAAAATCAATATACACATTCATAACACAATCACCATACATATTCATGCACCGTGTCGCGTAGTTGGTAGGCCTGTGGAATCAACGCTCGCCCGCTTAATTACCGCCCTTGTAACACCAGTGCTAGAAATTTAAATCAACTCCCTCAACGGAAACACGAAAAGCTCGCGCAATCAGCAACAGGTGCAATTAATTGAGATATAGCGTTCATTAATTTAAGTCATACTTTTTTTATTTCTAACTTAAAGTGGTGTACTTTAAAACTAATTAAGTAGATACAGTTCTATTCAATAAAAAAGCGTGTAACTATTGAACCAGATTTTCACAGTATTTCGCTAATGTGATTTTTTAAATGTATTAGTTTTATTTAAATTTTAAACTTTTACCATAGCAACCACTTAAGTTATATGCCGCATTTACAAAAAAAAAAAAAACAGTAACAGTAGATAAGCTATGGGGGTTCGGGACCAAAATCCCATAAGGTTTACATGGGTGGTTTAAATTCATTTTACTTCCGGTCGAGCCTACAGGAAAAGCGTTCTAGCGTTGAAGGTTGAGTTGTGGTTATCGTAGAAAGCGCGACCTTATCAGTATGTGGTTAGGAGTGTATCTTTTAAAAAAAGAGGTGCTCATTTTTAAAAGAGGTATCTGAATCAGCTGCTCATTTAAAAAAGAGGTATCTGAATCAGCTGCTCATTTAAAAATGAGCACCTGATTCAGATACCTCTTTTAAAAATGAGCACCTCTTTTTTTAAATGAGCAGCTGATTCAGATACCTTTTTTTAAATGAGCAGCTGATTCAGATACCTCTTTTAAAAATGAGCACCTCTTTTTTTAAAAGATACACTCCTAACCACATACTGATAAGGTCGCGCTTTCTACGATAACCACAACTCAACCTTCAACGCTAGAACGCTTTTCCTGTAGGCTCGACCGGAAGTAAAATGAATTTAGACCCCCCATGTAAACCTTATGGGATTTTGGTCCCGAACCCCCATAGCTTATCTACTAGTAACGCTCGGTATTATCAACTTTTTTAAAGAAGCATTTAGTTAAATGATGTTTAGGTTAAAAGGACACTTAAAATTGTCATGTGTATTATGAATCTTTGTAAAGGATTTTTAAGTAAATGTAATTTTAAGATCTGTTGGCAACAGATTGTACAGGGTAGCGCAAAACTACCGATATGGTTTGAATGTTTATTAACTTTTTAAATTTATTTATATTTTTTATTTTTATTTCAGAATTTTGTGAAGAAAACTTGGGGAATTTGAAATAGAACAGTACACAACAGAACAGCGATCAAAAATTGTTGAATTTTATTTTGAAAATCAACGGTCAATTGTTTTGACGCAGCGTGCTTATCGTCGTTTTTTTAATGTGCATACTGGACCTTCAGCATCAACAATAAACCGCCTGGATGCAAATTTTCGAAAACATGGTACAGTAAGACACCTTCCATGTACCGGAAGACCACGCACGGTCCACACGGAAGAAAATATCCAATGTGTTTTTTTGGATAGTGTGCAGGACAGTCCAGAAACATCAACAAGAAGACGTTCGGCGCAACTGAGGCTATCGCGGAGGTCTGTTCAGAGGATATTCGCCACATTGCACATGTTCCCGTATAAGGTTCAGCTTGTGCAAGAATTGAAGCAGATAGACTACCAACAACGGCTTGATTACGCCATTTCATTTCGACAAAAAGCAGAAGAAAATCGCGATTTCATTAACAATTTGATAATAAGCATAAATGAAATTGCCAATTCTTGGTTGCAGAATACTTCAAACATTAAAAGTGCGATTCTTTTCGCAATCTACAACAAGTTAGTCTTACAAAGACTATATCAAACACTCATTGAAACAACTACTTCCCGGGCTAATACCCCGACGGACATTGAATTATACAAGTGTTTGCTGTTACATACAGTAACCTACTGCAAATGTAACAATTTGGGTCAAATTTTTTTTAGGGGCAGGAAACGGAAGTTAGGGTTATTTCTGCCCTAGCACCGCAGCCGTGTGGCTTATTGTACTTCTTCCGTTACCGTAGTTAATCAAAAAGCTCTGTTTCCTTGGCTAGTCCCAGCAGCCTTTCGATCATCTTTCCCTTCGGGAAGTGGTTTGGATTCCCTTGGACAAGGTTTGCTTCCCTCCAGGTGGAAAGTGCCTCGCACTCGAATAGTACATGTGAGGCGTCTTCATCCTCTTCCAGGCATAGTCTGCATATTGGATCTTCTGTGAACAGTTTCATGTTATGCAGGTGCTTCCTTAGGGTACAGTGTCCAGTTATCAGTCCTGTAACTATTCTAAGGTTGTTTCTACTGAGTCTGAGGGCCTCAGTTGCTGGTTCTTGGCAGGGTTTTTCCATCAGTAGTTTACTGTGTCTATGCCCTGTCAGGTTTTTCCAGCGCTCGGTGTGTCTTTCTAGGGTCCACTCTTTTGCGCTTGGTCTTATTGATTTTTTGGGAATCGGTAGCATTGGTTCTGGTCCAATGTAGGGTCTGCGTGATCCAATCTTTGCCAGAGCATCGGCTTTCTCGTTGCCATCCTCCCCTGTGTGTCCCGGCGTCCAGCGTAGTGTTACGGTGTTTTCCGTCGCCAGTTTCGTCAGGTTTTGGATGCACTCCCATGATAGCTCAGATTGGATCTTATAGCTGTTGAGTGCTCTTAAAGCAGCTTGGCTGTCGGTGAGGATCAGGATCTTTTGCCTCTTATATCCCCGTCGCAGATTTTCTATGGTACATTGGTTGATCGGGAAGATCTCGGCTTGATGTGCAGTTGCCATCCTCCCCAGAGACACGTAGATGTCACATTTTGGGGTTACGCCGTGAATCCCAGCGCCTGCTCTTCTTGACCCATCGGTGTACCAGATCAGGGTTCCAGGTGAAGGGTTGCGCTTCTCGTTGTCCCCCTCACATTCTATTGTGAAGGGTCTCTTCAGGGAGTAGCGTGGTATCATGTAGTCACTTCCCATTTGTAATAGAGGTTTGGTAACTACCTGTTCTATTCTGGAGTGGTTTCCTGTGCGGTGCCAGTTTCCAGTTGTCCTCAACCTATATGCCCCTAGTCTGGCCTCGCTTTTAACCACTAGGTCCAGCGGTTGGAGGTTTAGTAGGGTTTCCATTGAGGCTGTTGGTGTTGTACGCAGTGCGCCAGTTATGCATAAGCAGGCTAGTCGCTGTACTCTAGATAGAGCTGCCGAAGGATCGAGGCTGAAATTGTGCTGGACTGAGGTGAAATGTGTGGTGAATGGACGCTGGTGCGGTGACCTGACGAACATGTATCTGTGAAGCGAAAGGGTGTCGTGATAAACCGGTGATAGAAGTGACGCGAAAAGACGCTTAGGTTTGAAACGAGTGTTGCGAAAGGACGCTTAGTAAACTATATGGTGAGGCGAAAGGACGCTTGTGCAGTGAACTCAAACTTTTTATTATTGGAGTCGAACTATAAGTGGAAAGCCAGCAACATCTACGCGACGGAAACGCAACGTACGCCGCTACCGACCTTCCTCGAGGTAATGCCCTAGGGCGGTTCCGAGGGAGGACTCAACATCGGTAAAGGGGGTTTTTTAGTGGGTCGGCCAGACTATCCAGCCATCCCCACACTACCACGTCAACCTGGCGACGTGGTGTCTGTCGTACAGATTTTTCCCTCTACAAAAAAAACAAAAAAAAAAAGATAGAGCTGCCTGCGTAGTACTTTGTTCTACTTTCGGCCACCAAGTGGTGCATCCGTAGGTGATCATGGGTTTTACTATTGCATTATACAGGGCTTTCATTAATTCCCGAACCCCACGTGACTAAATTTAAAATTGCCGCGTAAATTTATTGTATTTGTACGTTGGAGGCTTTGAAAAAAGTAAGCAAACGTTACTAAAGTCAAATTTGACATAAACGTTTATGCGCGGTGCATCGTTAAACCAACCTTTGAGATCTTACAAGATTCGCCCGGAATTTTCAGGTAAGCAAAAATTGTTTAATTATTCTGAAACATTGAGTTTTATTTCTATTTATTTTGCAGAGTCAATTTGCTAGGATAAGCAAATACTGCGAAAATGGTATTTACAACGGAGCAAGACGCGTTTATTTTGATGGCACATTTTCGTAGTGCTTCACGTAATATTGACGGCAACTGGAGTTATTCTCTGCAGTCTTGCATTGAGCAGTTTCATGAAGAATTTCCAGATGCGGTAATTGCGTATGATACTTTTAAACATCATAAGCAAGTTCTTATTAAAAGATATGAAGACAAACATTGCATTTGCAAAGGAAAATCCACTGGTAGACCGACAGTCTTAACTAATGATGTTGTCGAAGATATTCGAGTGAGGATGGAACGAAGTCCTAAGAAATCCGTACCGAAATTGGCAGCCCAATCAGGTAAAACAAATCCTATTGTTTGGGGTTTTTATATTTAAAAATTCCAGTATACATTAACCGTGAATTAATAATGTGCTTCTTTATAGGACTCTCTGTTGGAACCTGCCATAAAGCACTCACAAAATCACTAAATATGCATCCTTACAAAGTCTCAGTAGTGCATCAATTACATCCACCAGACTTTATTCAGCGAGTACGATACTGCCAGTGGTTTAATGAACAGTTAAATAATGATGACGTACTTGATCTTACGTGAACAGCCAAAATTACAGGACATGGGCGACAGAAAATCCCCATGTATTGGAGGAAACACCTCTGCATCCCCAAAAGCTAGGAATTTGGATAGCTATGTCTAAGGATAATTGGCCCAATATTTTTTAGAGAAACTATCACTGCTGAACGGTATCGGTTAATTTTAGAAGAAGCTATTGGACAAATGCACGACGATGAGCTTCGATTGGGCTATTTTCAGCAAGATGGGGCCACAGCACATACTGCAAATGCAACCATTCGGTATTTAGCTGAATTTTATGAAAACAGAATAATTAGTAGAGGTGTGTGGCCTCCTCGCAGTCCAGACTTGACACCTTTAGATTATTATCTATTTGGTCGAATAAAAAGTAATATCTTCAAAAATAGGATCCATACTCTCGAAAATTTAGAAGTAGCAATTATGCAAAAGGTACAAAATATCACCGAAAATGAACTCCATCATGTGCTTGATAATATGCGGCGTAGGATAAATTTATGTGTAAGAGAAGAAGGAGGACATATAGAACACTTATTATATATTTTTTTTAATTTTAAGCTATTAATCTTTTTAGTTATTAGGTTTAATATTTGTTGTTTCTTTATTTGTTGTTAACTTTGTATGTTCTGTTCGTGTTTAAGAAAAAAAATTAATAAAAATTAGTTACATTTTTGAAGATGAGCCTATTTTTTAATCATTTTAAATATAATATTTTCAGTCGTCATAAAAATAGGCCGGCGAATAAATATTTTTAAATCTAGGGAATTTTTGTGTGAGCCATACCACCTTGTACATTTGGTTGCCTATTATTTTTGGTCACGTGGGGTTCGGGAATTAATGAAAGCCCGGTATATCCACATAGTCATTTTTGGATTAAGGCCCCATGTTTTTCCCAGAGCACGCTTTGTTGTCATTAGCGTCCTTGTTGCTCTGTCGGTTGTGTGCTTTAATTGACGGTTGCATGTGAGTTTTGTATCTAGGTAGATACCTAAATATTTGACCTCATTGGTTATCAGCGACTATTACACCCACTTAAATGTACTGTTTGGTGCGGTGTATCGTCTGAAAGGATCATTGGTCCATATTTTTTTGATAATGCATGTGTCGCCTCAGTTACGGTTAATGGTGCTGAATATCGAACGATGCTGGACAATTTTTTGAGGCCAGCTGTAGAAAACCATCCACAGTTGTGGTTCCAACAAGATGGAGCCACAGCCCACACTGCAAGGGACACAATGGCTCTGTTACGGGACCTCTTTGGCGAACGCATTATTTCGCGCAGAAGCGATTTCAATTTCCCCCCACGTTTACCGGATTTAACACCTCCAGACTGTTTTCTTTGGGGTTATTTGAAAGAAAGGGTATACGTAAATAAGCTAGCGACCATATCAGAGCTAAAACAAAACATTCGCAATAAAATTCAAGCCATAACACCAGAAATTTTACGAAGGGTTATGGAAAATGTACTGGAAAGAGCACGAATGTGCGAAGCCGAAAATGGCCACCACTTGCGGGATATAATTTTCCATACTTAAGCCAAAAATATTCCCCATTACTATACTGTATAACAAAAAAACAATAATAATAATTAACTATTAAATAAAAAAGTTATTGAATATTCAAACAGTATCGGTAGTTTTGCGCCACCCAGTATATGGCGTTTTGGTAAATTTCATATTTGCAGGTAGGTAACACTGAACTATAACCTCTAATTTTTGCAGTCAGTTCGTTTGTGTGTCGTTTTTATATAACACTTGTTTGGTTATATAGGGAATTTATCTTTTAGGTAAACATATGCAAAAGCTGTAAATTTTCCGACATCCGTTGTTTTGCATTAATTTGAAACTTTAAACCAGTGTTGTCCACTCCCAGACTAAGCATGAAGTAAAATTTCGAGTTTAGAAAAGCCCCGTGAAAATATGTCTCGGGTCGCGCAGCGACCCGAGACAAATTTTCAGGGCTTTTCTAAACTCGACATTTTACTTCATGCGCCACGCGTATAAAACACTGATTTCAAGTGAGGTTAAAATATACATAAATTCACAATATTTTTGTTTTATACGCGTGGCGCATGAAGTAAAATTTCGAGTTTAGAAAAGCCTAGACAAATTTTCTGGGCTTTTCTAAACTCGAAATTTTACTTCATGCGCCACGCGTATAAAACAAAAATATTGTGAATTTACGTATATTTTAACCTCACTTGAAATCAGTGTTTTATACGCGTGGCGCATGAAGTAAAATTTCGAGTTTAGAAAAGCCCCGAAAATTTGTCTCGGGTCGCTGCGCGACCCTCGACAAATTTTCACGGGGCTTTTCTAAACTCGAAATTTTACTTCATGCTTAGTCTGGGAGTGGAAAACACTCGTTTATAGCTTCAAATTGAACTCTTCTAAAAACAAACAACGTAAACATTTTCTTTTAGGTAAACATATGCATAAGCTGTACATTTTCCGAGATCCAATGTTTTTCAAAAGAGCTTAATTTTAAACTTTTAACGAGTGTTTTCCCCCCAGACTACAAAATGTTCACGTTGTTATTTTAAGAAGAGTTCAATTAGAAGCTATAAACGAGTGTTTTCCACTCCCAGACTAAGCATGAAGTAAAATTTCGAGTTTAGAAAAGCCCCGTGAAAATTTGTCGAGGGTCGCGCAGCGACCCGAGACAAATTTTCGGGGCTTTTCTAAACTCGAAATTTTACTTCATGCGCCACGCGTATAAAACACTGATTTCAAGTGAGGTTAAAATATACATAAATTCACAATATTTTTGTTTAATACGCGTGGCGCATGAAGTAAAATTTCGAGTTTAGAAAAGCCCAGAAAATTTGTCTCGGGTCGCTGCGCGACCCTCGACAAATTTTCACGGGGCTTTTCTAAACTCGAAATTTTACTTCATGCTTAGCCTGGGAGTGGAAAACACTCGTGTTTAGCTTCAAATTGAACTCTCCTAAAAACAAACAACGTAAACATTTTCTTTTAGGTAAACATATGCATAAGCTGTACATTTTCCAAGATCCAATGTTTTTCAAAAGAGCTTAATTCAAAACTTTTAACTAGTGTTTTCCCCCCAGACTACAAACAAATAAAATGTTAACGTTGTTTTTTTTTTGGGAGAGTTCAATTTGAAGCTATAAACGAGTGTTTTTCACTCCCAGGCTAAGCATGAAGTAAAATTTCAAGTTTAGAAAAGCCCCGTGAAAATTTGTCGAGGGTCGCGCAGCGACCCGAGACAAATTTTCGGGGCTTTTCTAAACTCGAAATTTTACTTCATGCGCCACGCGTATAAAACACTGATTTCAAGTGAGGTTAAAATATACATAAATTGACAATATTTTTATTTTATACGCGTGGCGCATGAAGTAAAATTTCGAGTTTAGAAAAGCCCAGAAAATTTGTCTCGGGTCGCTGCGCGACCCTCGACAAATTTTCACAGGGCTTTTCTAAACTCGAAATGTTACTTCATGCTTAGCCTAGGAGGAGAAAACACTCGTTTATAACTTCAAATTGAACTCTTCTAAAAACAAACAACGTAAATATTTTCTTTTAGGTAAACATATGCATAAGCTGTACATTTTCCGAGATCCAATGTTTTTCAAAAGAGCTTAATTCAAAACTTTTAACTAGTGTTTTGCCCCCAGACTACAAACAAATAAAATGGTAACGTTGTTTTTTTTTGGGAGAGTTCAATTTGAAGCTATAAACGAGTGTTTTCCACTCCCAGGCTAAGCATGAAGTAAAATTTCGAGTTTAGAAAAGCCCCGTGAAAATTTGTCGAGGGTCGCGCAGCGACCCGAGACAAATTTTCGGGGCTTTTCTAAACTCGAAATTTTACTTCATGCGCCACGCGTATACAACACTGATTTCAAGTGAGGTTAAAATATACATAAATTCACAATATTTTTGTTTTATATGCGTGGCGCATGAAGTAAAATTTCGAGTTTAGAAAAGCCCAGAAAATTTGTCTCGGGTCGCTGCGCGACCCTCGACAAATTTTCACAGGGCTTTTCTAAACTCGAAATTTTACTTCATGCTTAGCCTGGGAGTGGAAAACACTCGTTTTAAGCTGCAAATTGAACTCTTCTAAAAAAAAAACAACGAAACTCTAAAGATTTAAAGGAAATGAGCTGAATTTGGAATACGTAGACTTGAAAGAAAAACTTCCTGTATATTAGTTCGTATTATTTATCTAATGTAGAATGTTGTTACAGGGAGAAATTTCGACAATTAACGCTAACGGGTATTTATCTGTTAAACGACATTTAAACTGGTTGGTAATACTGCATATTCAGTCATAAATATCATCTAAGCTTAACTTCCCTTTTAAATGTGTTGATAATACCAGGCGTAAGTCTACGCTTTTTATTGAATATAACAGTACATTTATTTATTTATTTATTTATTAACGGAATCTCCATTTTATTACATAAGTGTAGATATACATATTGTAATATATGACAAAAATAACAAAAAACATAAAAATCATATAAAGAAGCGCATACTTTGGTAACGCACTGTATAATTCAAACATATGATTGTACCTCTTGTTTTATTTTTCAGTTTCTGAAATGTTTGTATACTGAGCCTTTATTATTGCAAATAAAATACTTAATTTTGAAATTTATGTAATCTACAATTTCTATATTTAATCTTTATCTATTCTATTTTGCTATTATTCTAAGGACTAGTGCATCTCTGAATTTAAGATCAATGTTCCATTTTATACTCCATTAAAATAAAAACAAAAAGTGGCATTGATGAACTGAAGTTCAAAGAGCAATTGGCAATTGGAACTTAATCAACTGTTTGATTGATGCATGCTCTCTACATTTAAACTAATAAAATAAAAAAGGAACGTTTATTATTTTTTATTATTAATACCTGTTCGTTTTGTCTCATTTTATGTATGTTCGTGAGTGCATAATTACTGTGATCCGCCGTTTTGAGACAGTAACCCTTCTGGTTAAACAGCGCCGAGTTGCATTGTTCGTTCGTCGGCGTCTGGGTCGAAGCCTCGAAGAGGATGCTCGTCTGCGCACTTTCCACCACTTCTGTGTCTCCACTCATCTTTTCAAAACACCTCGCCTCGATCTGCAACACCAACAGAAACAAAAAAAAACGGAAATCATTACTAAAACAGAACTATAGAAAAGAAATAAATTAAAAACAAAAAACAAAAAACACAGCGAAACACAAATAGAATGAGAATAAAACCACACATATACACACACACACACAACAACAAAAAAACATTGAAGTTAAAGCTAAATACAACATAAAGGAAATAAGAAATTGAAAAGAGAAAAATGAATACAACACCACCACTTCTGTGTCTTCACCCATATCTCAAGAAATTATTAGTTTAAATAATTTAAAAAAAATTGTAAGTTTACCCGGCGCGTTCGCCATTTCTGAAGAGAATATTCAACGCTAGTAGACATTATCTGAATTCTCCCTGCTTTCCGATAATTTTCACTAGTGCTGCATCTTATTAAGAATGACGAGTTTAAGCAATAAGATAGCCCTGAATATTTTAAAAAATTTATAAAACTTCAATGTTATAGCACAAATAATTTAAACTGTTAACTCTTGAATTTTGGAGGCGTTCACTTCCTGGTACATTTTCAATTTTGATATAAAGAAAACACTTAACTTTCTTATACCACTTTTACTTTACGAAGCTTTTTAGATTTAGTATATATACCTGTGTAACCCGTGTTTTAAGTACTTAGTTTGAAAATGATTACCGTGTAATTGAAACTAGTCACGAAAGTAAAATAAAAGTGGTATAAAAAAGTTAAGTGTTTTCTTTATATCTAAACTGTTAACGGTGGAGGCTTCTTCTTCGGTATACATCATAACTTATTTATTACTTAACAAATAAACTACTTAATAAAATGAAAGAAGTTATTAATGAATCGCCCAAACGTCAATATAAATAAAAATGTATTTGCGGGAAATGAAAATAAATTATTAATGATTCTACTGTTATCTAACAAATTTTGCTGTTAATGATTTAAAAAATTAGTGAAATTTAACCAAGTGTTTCCTTTTATAAATCATAGTTAAATATGTTTCACCACATGAATGATGAGAGAGAAACTTGTTCAAGATTTGCTGCTAAATATCAATGTTTGTTTATGTCTATTCAATATCAGAATAGTGAAAAATTAACTTGTTTTTTTAATTTTACACTAATCTGATAATTAGGACTTATAGATGAGGCTCTGATCACGCGAGCAGAGAACCCTATCTCTGTTGGCGGTGTCGGGGCTAAATACCAACCCGACGTGTTTGAGCCGTGCGTGGCGATCCGTGTCGACAATTGAAAGGGTCCTGGTGGTTGAGAGGAAGCGTCACCTACAGGGGCGAGGAGTCAAAACACCACTTTAGCATGGATTGTGTCTAGGCGGGAGGTTGAAGGTTGAGAGGAAGCGTCACCTACAGGGGCGAGGAGTCAACACACCACTTTAGCATGGATTTTGTCTAGGCTAGGGAGGTTGGAGCTACTCGACTGAAAGATGAAGTACACAATCACCTGATATGAAAAAAATACGATTTTTGTTATTTTTGCATATCAGGTGATTGTGTACTTCATCTTTCAATCGGGTGGCTTCAACCTCCATAAAAGGAATGTATGAGCTACGTGATTCGTCACTAAATTCGATGCCGTTGTCCAAAAGTACCCCTACCAGAGTAGTGGGTGAACCAGCAAGTAGTCAACCTGCGGCTGGTCCCTCAGGCAGACCTGGCTGACTTCACCCCTGCTATTCCCAAGAGGAAAAGGAGCTGCATTTGCGGAGCAGAGGGCGCGCAAAGGAGAAATAAGAGGATAGCTGAGACATGTGAAAACTCAGCCATTGTGACTAAGGCTGCCGCCTCTACTAATCTTATGAAATCTTCTAAGCAGGCGAAGTCTGGGCCGTGTAAAACCACTCAGGGCAAATCAGTACCTAGCAAACAAGGTAGGGAATCCAATGTGTTGATAATACCCGGCGTAAGCAACCAAGAGGTTGCGTTCCACCACCTCCTCTAAGCCAACTCCATCAAGGCCAACGTGTGAAGACTACAGCAGCAGGAGAAAGGAGAATACCTTAAGTATCCTACAAGAATGACCAGGGTACCAAGAGGTTGCGTTGCACCACCTCCTCTAAGCCAACCCCATCAAGGCCAACGTGTGGGGACTACAGTGGTAGGAGAAATGAGAGTACCTTAAATATCTTACAAGAATGCGGCTGAAAGTCACCTCAGGCTGGTGATTACTGATGGATCCAATCCCTTTGGCACCTCAGGCTGGTGATTACGGATGGATCTAACCCGTTTGGCAGGCAATACAATCACCTACATGAGGGTCTAAATCTGTCTAGGAGTGCAAACTATCCCTAAAGCAGGTAGCCAGGAACCACAGAGTTAAACTGCTCTGGGCTCAGGTCATACAGGGATCAAAGCCAATGAAATTGCCGACAAGCTTGCCAAGGAGGGCTCCTAAACTCCATTCGTTTGACCAAAATCCTACAGTGGAATAGTTAAGGTCCGCATCAAGGGAATGATCCAAGAATAGAAAGATGCTGCCAAAAGTGCTCAGGTGAGAAACACACCTGGCCTGCGACAGGCGAAAAGGTTCATCGCCCTCTCTGCCGTAAAGGCCAAACAGTTTTAAGGCAACCTATGCCTCATAACCGGCCATTTAACTGGATACTGTCTTCTGCTATACCACCTCACTAAGATGGGTCTTACAACTGATACCAATTGCAGGTACTGCAACAAGGCACAAGAAACAGCGGACCTCCTGCTTTGTGAATCCTCTGACCTGTCCCATCAAAGAGGGAACTACCTGTCATCGGCCACTTTAAAGCCCAATTGAATGGGTACACATTAACTCTCAAGTTATTGTAGTCTTCACAAGATGTCTAGACATTGAGAGACTTAAATAGGTCAGGGATAATTACAAAAGATCTTTTAGGTCGTGGTAATTTCCAAAGGCCCAGAGGCCATATAACCCACCGATTGTATAACGTAACGTATCGTAACCCCTTCGTGAAGCGCTCCCAGGACCCAAAGGAATGTACGATCTACGTGATTTGCGACTAAATTTGATGCCGTTGGTAAAAAGTACCCCTACCAGAGTAGAGAGTGAACCAGCAAGTGGTCAGCCTGCGGCTGATCCCTCAGGATCACCCAGCTTAATTAGGCAGGCGCTTTTCAGGGAACTTGACTCAATGGTGGTGGATACACCAACCGCCACACCTAGTTCTCCGTTGAGATTCAGGGCCTGTCCCTACGCGGGAGAATTTGTAAAAAGTTCACGAGGATCAACATACTGCTGATTGGCTTGTGAGAATGGTGGCGGTGATCAAGCGATGGTCTGAGGCGAAACTACTAGCCCTAACTGAGGACCGCTTTTTTAAAATTAGACTTTTAGACTCCGGAAGTCGAAGGAATGGTTCTGAAAAGATTAGCGGGGCAAAACCCTGAGGTAAAGATACGGGATTAGACGATATTCCACCGGTCTGTGACAGACAACCCACCTAGGCAGTTGCTCATATTAAGAGTGTTGGAGGAGGATCGTAAAATCACAAGCGGAAAAGGTAACCATATTAGTTACAGGTTTACCTCTTTAATCTTGAGGATTAAGGATCCTAAAAAAGAAGAAGGGAATGTGGGTGGGGTGATTCAGGCGATGGCTGAGGAGTGCCGCCTGAGACATTAACTCGCCGATTCTCAAAACAGTAGTTCTTCAATAGGCTAAGCAGGTAGCTGAGACATCCGTGTCGGTAGTCACCAACCTCGCCGGTTAGAGAGGAGCGTCCGGAGGATGTGGCGATGGAATCGCCATTATCGTTGGAAAGGTTCGACGCCACGTTCCCCGATTCTGACGAATAGGTGGGAGACTGGCGGAACAGGACTGACCTCACACCACCAGAATAATGGCCAATAAGGCACTTTATTTGGTCAAATTTGAGCCATGCGAGAGCGGCTACGCCGAATATATACCGTCGACTCAACGTGGCAATGGACACCATTGCCTCGATACAGGATCCCTGAATTGTTAAATTCAGGATTTGTGGGATGGGTAAATTAACTGGTGATTTATTTTATAGACCAAGCACAAAGTCTATGACCGCCATCTACGCACCTAGGCGAATACAAGCTTATATGCTTATATGCTCCCATATCGCATAGGGAAGCAGGACTATGGATAAGAGAGATAAGTCCCTGCATGACTTTTTAGTAAGTAATGATTTAGAGATACTTAACCGTGGAAGGAGCCCACTTTCTTAATCGCGCGTAGCCAGGTTAGCTTAGGTATTTCTAATTATATAGATTTATGGCGGCTGCGTTTTTAGGAAATTAACGTCGTCATAGAAATGTAAAAATTTGTTATTCATTTAAGAAGTGAAAATACAACACAAGTTTTGAATTACAACTCATCTCATTGATCTCCTTACAGATTAATGGGAAGTCAGTCGGGAAGTGTCTATATCCGATCATAGATTTATAACTTTTCAGGTGGGATTAAAAAAGAGTCCTGGCAAACCTTACCGAGATCCGAAACAAATGGATACGGAGGCATATATCGTGCACTAATGCAGGACATTAGAACACAATGTCTAAAGGACTAGCCAGCCTAGAACTCCTCGCGAGATAAGTGCAGACGAAGATCCTAAAGGCCTATATATAAATAGACCTGCCGCTGATGGCATCGCAACCCGCTTACGCACGGGGAAGAACCACCGATTCGGCCCTACATAACGTAGAGTAGAATCGAGGAGTCGACACATTGAATGTGCCTTTGATTAAACGACCATACTATCTAAAATGTGTGACTGGATTGGTAATGCACTTGCTAACCAATTGGTCACAGTGGAAGATTGACAAGATTGACAGAGGCTGTCCACAAGGAGGTGTCCTATCTTCCTTACTATGGAATATGGTGCTGAACAACCTCGCAGAGCAACTTCATCAATTAGGTTTCTTTGTAACAGCCTATGCTAACGACTTAGCCATTATAGTATGTGGCAAGTGCGACCAAATGCAAGGAGCTCTAAATATAGTTTCGTGGTGGTGCAATGATCCGGCTTAAACGAAGATGGTCATGTTCACCAAGAAAAGGAAGGTACAGCGACGAGGTGAAATATCTGGGCATTATTATGTATGTTATGTTACATGTTACATTCCAACGCACTTGAACATTTTAGAAAGCATTGGAATGATACCGAAGGCTGCAAACTTTCTAAAGAGACATTACTTTACTCCAAAGAGCGTTCAACAAAACAATACCTGCAGATGACCAGAAGGAACCTCAGGCGGATAACTGCCGTTGTAACTGGTCACTGCGGGCTCAATTGATACTTATACAAGATGATAAATAGTTGACTCACCATATTGTAGATGATGTGAAATAAAAGACGAGATTGTCAGACACGTCAGCCAATGCCCGGCACTCTCTTTAACTAGAGGATCCATACTGGGTGAGAGATAGCCGGTAATGGCCATCATCAGGGATCTGCCCACCTTAGTAATACTAGTGTGATGTGTGAATAACTAAATGTAAATGTTCATAAACATATGTGTGAACGAGTTTATTGCGAGTGGTAAGCATAATTTAGATTTAAATTTATTTATGTACATACATACATTGTTTATTGTATTATCATTGTCTTGTAATTGGGAAATTTCCTGTTGGGCAATAAATACTTATTATTATAAATAATATGTGTCGCCGTAGTAAACAATAATGCTAGTGTAATTATTTTTAGCGCTGCATCATGCTCTTTCAAGGCACCATGTGCCATGAACCAACGAGTGCCATTGAAGAACCTAGTATATAAGGATTAGATTAAGACTTGATTAAGATTGTCTACGCATCTCTCGATGTATCTACTTCTGTTGTACCTGATAATAAACCTAGTCAAACCAATGTAGTGTTTTAGTGACAAACCGAAAAGGACCATCACACTAGACTACCTGGATAACTGAGGATGGGTGATCTGTATAGGAAGTAGCACAAGGCCTAATGAGGTCTAAGTGCAGTGCAGTAATGCGCACTTCCCTCCAACCAGATACCAAGACTGATGGATGTATCTTCTCTTAAATGTCACTTTACCACATCTGTGAACTGTTAAAGCATTCGATTCATTGCATTTTATATTAAAAAAAAGAAATTATGATAAATTACATTTCATTCAAATCCGACAGTCTCAATTCGTCCCCCCTTCCGAGACAAATAAATCATCGATTGTAAGGGGGAACTGGTAAACTCAATTCTGCACATTTTCCACAGAAAAAGAAAGACCAAGAGATAGCAGTAAAGTTAAGTTGTAATTGTAGGAAATCGATGTTGCTTTGCAGAAAATTACCTTTGCCACAGCGATAATGGCACGATAACAAAAAAAAGGAGAATAGATAACATCGTAATAGCAATAGAAATGCGATTTCTCAGATTTACCACAGAAAACGGAAGAGACAGCAGTGAAGTTGAGTTTTAACGTTGTCGTTGTCGAAAAAAATCGATTTTGCTTTGCAGAAAATAACCTTTGTCACAACGATAAGAGCAGGATTACAAAAAAAGAAAATAGATAACACCATAATTGCAATATAAATGCAATTCTGCACATTTACGACAGAAAAAGGAAGAGACAGCAGTAAAGTTGAGTTTAAACGTTGTCGTTGTCGAAGGAAATCGATTTTGCTTTGCAGAAAATTACACTTTGCCACAACGATAATGGCAGTATAACAAAAAAAAAGGAGAATAGATAATATCATAACAGCAATAGAAATGCAATTCTGCACATTTTCCACAGAAAAAGGAAGAGACAGCAGTGAAGTTGAGTTTTAACGTTGTCGTTGTCGAAGGAAATCGAGTTTGCTTTGCAGAAAATTACCCTTTGCCACAACGATAAGAGCAGAATAACAAAAAAAAAGAGAATAGATAATATCATAATAGTAACATAAATGTAATTCTGCACATTTTCTACAGAAAAAGGAAGAGACAGCAGTAAAGTTGAGTTTTAATGTTGTCGCCATCGAAGGAAATCGATTTTGCTTTGCAGAAAATTACCCTTTGCCACAATGATAGTGGCACGATAACAAAAAAAAAAGAGAATAGATAAGATCATAATTGCAATGTAAATGTAGTATAATTATCTTATTATAAAATGATCAACATCAATTTGCTTGTGCAAGAATTTGCGTGCTTTGATTGGCAGTGTATTGAAAACGACAAAACGAAAGCGTTTGTTTCACAATAAATATTTCCAAGCAATTGCTTCAATAACGAAACAGAACAATATCAAATAAAATACAAGGAATATTCCCAAACAATTGCTTCAATAACGAACTAGAACAATATCAAATCAAATACAGGGAAAACTTTTTGTATATTTTAAAACTTACAAACGCAAGCTTCTGGAAAACTTCTTGAAACTTCTAAAAATTAGGTATTATAACTAGTTTAATACGTTTATTCAGTAAATAATGTAACTACACCACATAATACACATTATAAAAGAATATTGTCAAAGCAAAATGTAACTTATATAATAATTGATTCTTGAGATTTACAAAAATACATTATAGAACAAGAGGAATATCTAATAATATATAAAATTACGAAAAAACTATTCGTGAAAATGCAAACAATGTCTTAATTAATAAGACAACTCAAGACGATAAATATCCATTGAAACAACTACTTCCCGTGCAAATACACCTCCGGATATTGAATTCTACAATGAAATATTTAAAATCTTATTTAATTTGATTTGTTACAACGCTCTATTAAAGTATATGTAACGTTTAGGTCAAATTCTCTTCAAACCAACTAACAATACAAATTAAAAATGAAAGGAGAGATAGCAACAAATTAGAAGTGAAAGGACTTGGATTAAAACTAATCTCTTAGGCCATCTATAGACGCGTTTCGAGATTTATCTCTCTTCAGTATAGCTTTGCTTATGACGTTTAAAAAAATTAGGAATAAAATTAAAATAAACTTACTTGGAAAAAGTGTTGTGTGTAGAATGAACAGGTACACAGAAATGGAATGAATGAAAATGATGGTCGGTATTTATAGGTAAAAAAAGGGGATTATGTCATTAGCAGGTATGAAGAATGTGAGACCTTATTATTTACCTTACGGTACAGTTCAAACAAGATAAATTCAAATTCAAAACTATTTGAATTCGAGACAATAAGCTTACGCCTCTTATAGTTTGCACACTTTAAACATAATATATAAAATTACGAAAAAACTATTCGTGAAAATGCAAACAATGTCTTAATTAATAAGACAACTCAAGACTAAATAAGATTTTAAATATTTCATTGTATAATTCAATATCCGGAGGTGTATTTGCACGGGAAGTAGTTGTTTCAATGGATATTTATCGTCTTGAGTTGTCTTATTAATTAAGACATTGTTTGCATTTTCACGAATAGTTTTTTCGTAATTTTATATATTATGTTTAAAGTGTGCAAACTATAAGAAGCGTAAGCTTATTTTCTCGAATTCAAATAGTTTTGAATTTTAATTTATCTTGAGGAATATCTAACTGAAAAAATCTTCTACAAAAAAAATCATGTTTTAAATCTGTGGTTTTGAGGAAAACCCAGTTAGTCACTTTTTTGGTTAAATCGAGTTAAATGCGGATTTTAATACATATTTATCTATATTTTCATTTTCTGACCTTGAAACGATGTTATCTAACACAGGTTTCGCGTGATTTGGAGAAAACATTACCAGTGAAGTGTCATTTGTGAGGAAAAATCAGTTGTGTGAAATTTTTTTGAGGAAAAACCAGTGATGTTTCATTTAGATCCACGATAAATTAATAACATACATTTTTACAAGTTAACCATGAGTTTAATGCTTTTTTATAAAATATAAATGATATGAGATAGATATTTGGAGCTATTTCAAGGTACTTAAGAAGTTGACTTATAAAACTTTAAGCGCAAATAACTCGAAACCATGAAACAGTGACTTAACTGTTTTTTCCTCAAAGCCACAGAAATAATACTCCGAAAAACGAAAAGACAAAGACAATATTGATGAATTTTGAGTAATTTGTATCAAAACAAATGCATACTAAATTAGAGAGATTTGTAACATGTAATTTTTGTTATTTAACAACGAAAATTTATTAGAATGTTCCATCTCTATTTTGCAATATTTTTTGTTTAGGTATAGGTATGAACTCGAAGGATTTAATGGTTATAATTTTATTGTATTTATACAGTGCGCATAAATACGTAAAATGCGTAGAATTTGATATGGGAAATGGAAAGGTAAGTAATTTAAATATACAGGAAATTTGTATTTTAAGTATATGTACATATTGAAGCAAGTATACGTTAAGTTTTCAAAAGTTGCTAACGAGTGTTTCCACTCCCTGATTAAGCATGAAGTAAAATTTAGAGTTTAGAAAAGCCTGAAAATTTGGTTTGGTTGCGTAGCGCGAAGCGCGGAGCGACCAAACCAAATTTTCAGGCTTTTCTAAACTCGAAATTTTACTTCATGCGCCACGCGTATAATAATAATAATAATAAATGCCTTTATTTGTTTAACTTCAACATTATACATTAATATATATATATAATCATTTATTATACATTAATTATACCTTTATTAGTGTAGGCGAAGTTCAGTCAGGTAATATCTGTTACTGCTCTTCCACTTAACCTACTAATTGAAATTTGAAATAATAAATAAAAATAAAATGTAATGCGAGATAGAGATTATTCATAAACTAAACTAATTAAGATTATACATAAACAATATGTAAAGTGCTACTAGTTTCATTGATTTGTCAACCTCAAAGCTCTCCAAGTAATAAACCAGCCCGTACTTTTCTTTTAAAATTTAATATATTATTTGATTTAAGGGTTCCAGGGATTCTATTGTATAGTTTGTAGATGCTGAATGTAAAGCATCTAACAAAAATAGCAGTTTTATGTTTTGGAGGGGATATTAATCCCCGGAACCTGATGTTTAAATTATGTACGTGGGTTCGAAACACAATTCTCTGATATAGATAAGGGGGTGTGCGGTAGTTTATAATTTTATAATAAATAATGTAGCTATGTAAGGTTCGTCTATTAGCCATATTTATCCAGTTTAACTTTGCTAACTTTCCTGAAATATGATCAAATTTTCTAATACCCATAATGAGTCGTATACAAGAATTTTGTACTTTTTAAATGCGTTTCGTTGTTATTCTATCCAAACATGCACCATACACGACATCACAGAAATTAAACTGACTCAGTACTAGTGTATCGCACAGGAGACGTTTAGAATATTAAAAAATATAAAAATCCCTTATTACCTTACTATATATAAGCTTGTCGGTATCTTTTGTAATTCCCTCCTGATAATGCTGTAAAACGCGAAACTAGTCGAGTAAATAGTAAAGTAAAAAATTGTGAAACAAACCAAGTGTAATTTAATTTAAACCTTCATTGTCGACGTTTAGAATTTTTCGACAAAAAGTGTCTATTAGAATAAATCATTCTTAGATTATTATATGCACGAGATATACATTTGGAGATAAGAGATTTGAAGCGCAAGTCTGAGTCAATGATTAATCCGAGATTACGCACTGAATCGACGAAGGGGATAATTACATTGTCGAGTAGGACATTTAATATTCTTTTTACAGCAGTAACTGTTTTTTTTATTCCCAAATAATATAGCACACGTTTTATTTGGATTAATAAGCAGAGAATGTCTACGTGAGGCATTTAATAGATTAGCTAAATCATTATTATTTTTTTTATTAGCCTCTTCGATATCGCTAAGGTTAAAAGAAAACAAAAGTTGAGTATCGTCCGCATATAAATTGCAGGTGCCGAATTCTAAAATATAAGGTAAAAATGATGTGTATATTGAAAATAAAATTGGACCTAAAATGGAGCCTTGGGGAACACCAGCAGTAATTTTCGAAAGACTGGAATAGGAATTATCTATTTTTACATGTTGTTTTCTGTTAAGAACGAAACTAGATAGTAGTTTTATTGCGCTTTCTTCAAGTCCAATGTACTTTAGCTTGGCTATTAAGATGTCATGGTTTATTGTGTCAAATGCCTTACTAAAGTCAATTAAAATTAGGCATGATATAAGACCTCTATCAGTGGCCCTTATTATGTCATCAGTAACATTTAGTAAGGCAGTTGCACAGCTATAGTTAGGCCTAAAGCCAGATTGAATAGAAGGCAGAATATTGTTTTGCTCTATAAAACACTGATTTAAAGTGAAGTTCAAAATATACTGTTTCAGCGTACTGTTTTAGCGGTGTATTTTAAACTTCACAATACTTTAGTGTTTAATACGCGTGGCGCATGAAGTAAAATTTCGAGTTTAGAAAAGCCTGAAAATTTGGTTTGGACGCGTAGCGCGAAGCGCGGAGCGACCAAACCAAATATTCAGGCTTTCCTAAACTCGAAATTTTATTTCATGCGCCACGCGTATAAAACACTGATTAAAAGTGAAGTTCAAAATATACTCCTTAAGCATACTGTTTAAGCGGTGTATTTTTAACTTCAAATTACTTGAGTGTTTAATACGCGTGGCGCATGAAGTAAAATTTCGAGTTTAGAAAAGCCTGAAAATTTGGTTTGGCCGCTCCGCGCTTCGCGCTACGCGACCAAACCAAATTTTCAGGCTTTTCTAAACTCGAAATTTTACTTCATGCTTAGTCTGGGAGTGGAAAACACTCGTTCGAAACCTTAAATTAAACTCATTTACAAAGCAATGCCTAAAATGATTTTATTTTTGAAAAAATAAATGGTAATTAATTCAATTAATTTATTTTTACAAATGAAATTAATAAAATTTGGTTATGTCGCTGCATTTTTTGGTATTTCAAGTATATGTAAATTTTGAAGCAAGAATATGTTCAATTTTCAAAAGTTGCTAACGAGTGTTTCCACTCCCAGACTAAGCATGAAGTAAAATTTCGAGTTTAGAAAAGCCTGAAAATTTGGATTGGCCGCGTAGCGAAGCGGAGCGGCCAATCCAAATTAGGCTTTTCTAAACTCGAAATTTTACTTCATGCGCCACGCGTTTAAAACACTGAAATATCGTAAAGTTTAAAATATAAGGCTTTATCAATCTAATATGTATATGTGAATAAAACGTTAGTCAAATTCTGCGCTGAACAAATTGTTTAAAACAGTGATAATAGACAACCCAAATAACTCCAACGTATATTAGGTTGCCTATAGTTGCTGTTGTATGTGTGTGTTTTTGAACTTCACTGTAAATCAGTGTTTTTAAGCATGGCGCATGAAGTAAAATTTCGAGTTAATCGAGTTAAAACCAAATTTTCAGGCTTTTCTAAACTCGAAATTTTATTTCTGCGCCACGCTTATTAAAAACTGATTTAAAGTGAAGTTCAAAATGTACTGCTTCGCTATACTGTTTTAGCAGTGTATATTAAACTTCACAATACTTCAGAGTTTAGTACGCGTGGCGCATGAAGTAAAATTTCGAGTTTAGAAAAGCCTGAAAATTTAGTTTGGCCGCTCCGCGCTTCGCGCTACGCGACCAAACCAAATTTTCAGGCTTTTCTAAACTCGAAATTTTACTTCATGCTTAGCCTGGGAGTGGAAAACACTCGTTCGAAACCTTAAATTAAACTCATTTACAAAGCAATGCCTAAAATGATTTTATTTTTGCAAAAATAAATGGTAATTAATTTAATTAATTTATTTTTACAAATAAAATTAATAAAATTTG
Source organism: Philonthus cognatus (assembly GCA_932526585.2). NCBI lineage: Eukaryota > Metazoa > Arthropoda > Insecta > Coleoptera > Staphylinidae > Philonthus > Philonthus cognatus. Next base: position 140,847,698 of record OW052242.1, read on the forward strand.
GTTATGTCACTGCATTTTTTTGGTATTTCAAGTATATGTAAGTTTTGAAGCAAGCATATGTTTAATTTTCAAAAGTGTAAATTTTGAAGCAAGCATATGTTTAATTTTCAAAAGTTGCTAACGAGAGTTTCCACTCCCAGACTAAGCATGAAGTAAAATTTCGAGTTTAGAAAAGCCTGAAAATTTGGTTTGGTCGCGTAGCGCGAAGCGCGGAGCGGCCAAACCAAATTTTCAGGCTTTTCTAAACTCGAAATTTTACTTCATGCGCCACGCGTATAAAACACTGATTTAAAGTGAAGTTCAAAATATACTGCTTCAGCATACTGTTTAAGCAGTATATTTTAAACTTCACAATACTTCAGTTTTTAATACGCGTGGCGCATGAAGTAAAATTTCGAGTTTAGAAAAGCCTGAAAATTTGGTTTGGCCGCTCCGCGCTTCGCGCTACGCGACCAAACCAAATTTTCAGGCTTTTCTAAACTCGAAATTTTACTTCATGCTTAGTCTGGGAGTGGAAACACTCGTTTGAAACTTCAAATTAAACTCATTTATAAAACAGCGCCTAAAATTGATTTTATTTTTGCAAAAATAGATGGTAAACAAAAATCCTAAAACAATAGAAACAAAACAATTTTGATTAATTTCAAATTATTTTGTTTATATTGTTTTAGGATTTAGAATATTGTTGTAATTTCTTTTCAGGCTATAAAATTTACAGAATTCTTCAGCCCTTGCGAAAACACCAAGAATCTAACCTTGTCTATAGCAAACATCAAGATAACCGTTAAAGACGATCGCTTGTTTATTAATGCGGACGCGTTGATAAAAAAAGATTTGCCGGAAAACGCTCTGGTTAGTATTTTGATTTGTAACGAATAACTGTATTTTTGAAGCTCTTCAGAGGATAAAGTATAGCTAATTTCGCATCTGGGCGACTCAAATATTAGTTCTTACTGTATTCAAGTATACGAGGGTTGATTAAAAAGTAAAAGTTACAAAATGTACACTTCTGTGCAACAAAATTAAGCACAAGTCATAACTATTTTTCATAACATTTTAGTTGTATAATTCAACAAAGACCCGAATTATACAACTAAAATGTTATGAAAAATAGTTATATTGCCTAGCAGCAGTTTCAATAAATGATGAAACACCATAACTTGTAACTAACACCTTAATTAAATAACCAAAACTATGACCTTTTAAAAAAAACCTTTGTAATAAATAAAACAAAACCGAAATAGAAAAACCATCTTCTCTTTTATTTACAATTCGTATTTTTGAATTGTTGTCTAAATGACGCAGCATGTTGACATTAAGGAAATTGACATATTTAAATATTTTTGTAACCAGGAAACTCATCACGCCCGTTTTAAACTATAACATATACTGAATGACATTAGAAATGCAACACCTGGAAATAACCACTCTTCGTCAACCATTTTTTTTGTGCAAGTTTAATGTGTAAAAAGAATGCTATGATAAAAGTTGCGACCTTTTATCTTTAACATTTTTTTGGAAAAAAAAATAATCGTATCCATCAGTTTCATATTAAAAAACGTTTAAATAGACGATTCAACAACTAATTTCATCAGTTTTTAAATTTAACTGCGTCGACAAGATGCCCAGAGTACGAAGGCCTAGACAATTTCGGCATTTAAGTGATTTTGATCGGGGTAGAATAGTTGGGTGGCGCGATGGTGGTGTTTCGTTCCGGGAAATTGCGCGTCGTTTAAACCGGAACGTAACCACTTTTACGCGAGTGTGGCAAGCATGGACTGAAGAAGGTCGAGAGTCGAGAATAAGGCCTCGTGGACAACCAAGGCGTACTACAGAGCGCCAGGATCGCCGACTGCGACTTATGGCTCTTAGGGACCGATTTTCCACAACTAGGCAGCTTGGTGACCAATGGTTTAATGAACACGGTAGACCAGTTAGTATGCGAACTCTTTATCGACGTATCAGGTCATTTGGATTAATTTCATACCGCCCTCTGTTAGTCCTACTTTTAACTTATGCACACCGGCGTTAAAGATTGGAGTGGTGCACAGAACGCCAAGGGTGGAGGGAAGAATGGAACAGAGTCGTCTTCTGCGATGAATCGCGATTCACTTTAGAGATGCATGATGGTCGTAGACGGGTAAGGAGACGCCGTGGAGAAAGATCCACTATTGAGTTTGCTGTTGAAAGACATGTACACCGCACTGTAGGTGTAATGGTTTGGGGGGCTATTGCCCATGGCAGCCGATCACCTCTGGTGTTCATCCGCGGCAATATGACAGCAGCTCGTTACGTTAACGATGTCTTACAACCATATCTTGTACCATACCTAGAAGGGCTTAGAAACGTGTTGTTTCAACAAGATAACGCACGTCCTCACATAGCACATCTAACGAGGGACTTCTTGGAAGCTGGTGCCATAAATGTTTTACCTTGGCCGCCCAGAGCTCCAGATTTAAACCCAATAGAACATGTCTGGGATATGCTAGATCGGAGACTGACAAGCTTACCGAACCCTCCACAGACTCTGGCTGAGCTGCAGCAGCAAATTCAGGTTGCTTGGGACGAACTACCTCAGCAGGAAGACGATCACCTCTTCGAATTGATGCCCAGGCGTGTTAATAAATGCGTTCGAAATGGAGGTCGCCAAACACATTATTAGGTGAAATTTACTTGTTTGTTGTTTGTTTTGTTTCAAATTGTTATCATGTATTAATTAACTTAAGACCTAATAAATAAAGATAAAATCAAATGCAAAAAACCGTTATTTCTAGGTCTTGCATTTCTAATGTCATTCAGTATATTTTGTGTGCTTAATTTTATTGTACAAAAGTGTACATGTTTTGTTACAGGCTTTGTAACCTTACTTTTTGATTATCCCTCGTACATTTCTGAAATTTTAACACATGCTTGTTTCCTGATATTCTAGTTTACCCTGAATTTCATGCGATGCAATTCAGTTGAACAACCGGATACATGCATTAAAATGCCATCTCTGAAGACCCAATTCTGCAACATTTTCAGAGATGATACTTCTTTTATAGCAAAAATGGTCAGTTGTTGGAAACCGACTCTAACATGTCCATTAAAAAAGGTAATCATAATCGTAGTAGAACTTTAAAATATTAGAAATTCTCAATTTTTCACACAGAGAACATTTAGAGGGTTAAGGGAAAAACAGGTCCATTAAAAGTCATAATCATACTAGAATTTTAAATTATTACAAATTCTCAATTCTTCACACAAAGAACATTTGAAGGGTTAAGGGCAAAAACCAAATGAGTCTAAATTTTGAAATTTCACAAGGGAACAAATAAAATGTGAGAACTTTGTATGTTTTACAGGTTATTGGGTTTTCTTTCGTCGTGAATACTAATAATAATAATAAGGGGAAAAACCAAATGAGTTCCAATTTTAAAATTTCACAAGGGAACAAAATAAAATGTCAGAACTTTGTATGTTTTACAGGTTATTGGGTTTTCTTTCGTCGTGAAAAATAATAATAATAATAAGGGGAAACACCAAATGAGTTCCAATTTTAAAATTTCACAAGGGAACAAAATGAAATGTCATAATTTTGTATGCTTTACAGGTTATTGGGTTTTCTTTCGTCGTGAATAATAATAATAATAATAAGGGGAAAAACCAAATGAGTTCCAGTTTTAAAATTTCATAAGGGAACAAAATAAAATGTCAGAACTTTGTATGTTTTACAGGTTATTGGGTTTTCTTTCGTCGTGAATAATAATAATAATAATAAGGGGAAAAACCAAATGAGTTCCAATTTTAAAATTTCACAAGGGAACAAAATAAAATGTCAGAACTTTGTATGTTTTACAGGTTATTGGGTTTTCTTTCGTCGTGAATAATAATAATAATAATAATAAGGGGAAACACCAAATGAGTTCCAATTTTAAAATTTCACAAGGGAACAAAATGAAATGTCATAATTTTGTATGCTTTACAGGTTATTAGGTTTTCTTTCGTCGTGAATAACTGGCAGGGTTATTATGTTTGAAACACTTTGTTTTAAAACAGTGTTTTAAACATATTTAAAAATAGCCGTCGTGTTTTAAACGGTTCTGTCTAAGACATTTTTTAAATCTTAAATTTGTTTAAAACATGTTTGAAACGTTAACTCTGTTTAAAACTTTAAATAATTAACACTGATCTTTTTTGTATTCACTTTATATTTTAAGGGGGTCTCCCGGTATAATTGACCCAAACTTTGGATTTTTTTCCAGGGAACTGGTAAGAGTTAGAGACCTGGTTTTTTTTTTAAATCTTTATTCATTCTTGCTCTACAATTGGGATTTTTGTCGAGTCGAAAAAATCAAAATGGCGTCCAATATGACGGCTGCCCGGCGGAAATGTTCCAAAACTGCGAGCAGCCTAGGGGTCGCTATTCGTCACCTAGAAACAAAATCAGCTCAGTTTCTTGAAGAGTATAGTTCAGAGAATGGAATGAACTACGAAATTTTGAAAAAACTCAAAATTTGACAAAATGGCGGGCATTTGAAAAAAAGTCGTGTTTTTCGGTCGATTTTTTGACTTTGACAAGCTGTAAAAAATCTTTAAAATTGCAAATTGCACCGGGAGGTTAGTTCATTCCATGAAGAAAAGTGTTTTCAAAAAACGAAGTCAATTGGTTGAACCGTTCAAACGCTAGAATGCTCGCAGTTTTGAAAAATGTAGTTTCGAGAAAAACGCGTTTAAAGTATGCGAAACATTTTTTCTGTGTAATTCAAAGTATTCGGCGGAAAATTCGCAAACAGTAGTCAATACCCAGGTTTTCGGGGTCGCTGAATACGAATCTGAGGTCAAATTTGAAAAATTCAAAATGGCGGATCCAATATGGTGGACCAAAAAACTCATACTCATCAAAATTTATGAAATTCGAGATTAAAGTTATACCTGCGCGACTCATACCGCTCGGGAGGGCGATGCATTCAAAGGCCTGTAGCGACGTAAATATTTGCCGGATCGAAATATCCTTTTACCCACATATTCTAGACATGTTTAGCTTTGATTTCATATAAAAAAAATCGATTTTTTGAAAAAATTATACCGGAAGACCCCCTTAAACTGTGACTAGTATTTATTATTATTTTAAACTGTGACTAGTATAAAAAGTGAATACAAAAAAGTAATCAGTGTTAATTATTTAAATATTTACAATGTTTCACAAATATCTCACAATATCTTGTGGTGAAGGCGGTTACTCCACCAAAAGATATAATATATATGTTTAAAACTTTTTTTTATACATATCAATATCTTTATTATCAGTTAACATTATAAATTATCAGTATATACATAAACATTTAATTGTAATTATGATCCTATGTTACTCATAAGGGCTATCGACTATAAGTCTTTCTGCCCAGTCTTATTAATTTTATATTTTACTGTGGGTTAGGCTGATGGAAGGAGGATATATATTCAAAGAGGATTGTGTGGGGTTTTTTGAATTTAGGAGGTATATTGGGATTTCTGTGGATGCACATTTTTGTTAGAATTTCGAAGTTTTGTTCATTGCATGCAAATCGTTCGGCGAGAAACCGAAGTCTGTCTTCAATGGGGACTACATTTGTGGTTTCATAGAGAAGGGTGTTGGAAGGATTGTATAATGGATTAAGTGGATGTCGGAGTTTGGTTAATATACGGAGTGAGAATCTTTCGGATACTTGTAGGTTATTGAGGGTGCTGTACTCGCACCCTCAACAACCTACAAGGGTTGGTATACAGTATTGAACTGTAATCCAACAACGGACGGCATATCATTTTGTATATTCTAGTAGCTGTTGTTTTATTAATGCCTTCAGCTCTATATGTAAGGCAGCGAAAGTGTTTTGATCGGCATTTGATTTTATTTTTAATGGCTAATGTGTGCTCCTTAAAAGATAATTTGGGATCAATGAGGATTCCTAGGTATTTGCTGGAGGGGGATGTGTAAATTGTGTAGTTGTTAATCATAACTGAGAAGGGATTGTTTGGAGGAATTCGATGGTAGGGTAGGAGCAGTTGGCATTTGCTTGGATTTATTTTTAGTCTCCATTTCGAGAACCAAGAGGATGTGGTGGTGATAAATGTTTGAAGGGATTCTAGTGATGCAGGTAAGGTAGAGGAATGGGTTATTAGGGCGGTGTCGTCTGCGAATTGTAAACAGTAACAGGTTTATGAAATTGGGATCAGGGTTGTATAGGTCGTGGCAGTATATATTGTAGAGTAGAGGGGAAAGTGGAGATCCTTGGGGTACCCCTTGCTGTGGATAGAAAGGGAAAGAAAGGGTTTGTCCGATTTTAATTTATAATTTACGATCGAAGAGGAAATTTTGGATATGATTAATTAAATGGATTGGTAGGTTTAGGATACTGCACTTGTATAGAAGCCCTTTATGCCATACTGAATCGAAAGATTTCGATATATCTAAGAATAGAATTGATGATTTTCTTCCTTCTAAATGAGTTGTTTGGCAGTTGGAAGTAAGGATTGTCAGTGTGAGGGTGGTAGAGCGGTTAGGTAGGAATCCAAATTGGTGGTTGGGGATGTGTTTTAATATGTGCGATGGGATTTTTTCGTTGATTAGGGATTTGAATAATTTTCCTAGGACTGGTAATAGTGTGATGGGTCTGTAGCTGGTGACTTGGGTATTTTGTAACAACACAAATTTTCTGAAATAAAAAAAAAATAGGGTTCAGGCTGGGTTTGAGGATACATGAAATGACCCCGTGCTTCCATTCTGGAGGGAAAGTTTGGTTTATGTAATTAAAGTTGAGGAGTTTTAGAATATATTCATGGATATCCTTGGGAAGGGCTTTGAGGATAGTTCGATGTATTTTGTCGTGACCTGGAGCCGTGTTTTTGGTTTTATTTAGCAGTTGATAGTATGTACTTTGGTCAAATTTGTCGCCAGGAGGGGGAGGCGGAGGGGGTGCAGGAAGGTTGCGGGTTTCGTACGAGTCATTTACTGTGTTGTATAAGTCTTCGTCGAATGATACGTCGTTGGTCATTTTGTAAGCGTCGATAAGTGTCTTTGCAAACGTGTCTGCTTTGTCCTTGTCTGTTTTTAATATGCCATGTGTTACTGGGTCTTCAATTTCGAAAATAAAGTTATGTCTCTTGTACTTACTTAGTTTTTTAATTTCTGCCCAGTATCTTTTTCCGTGAAGGTTGTTGATATTTCTGCACGCCTCTAGCCATTTGTGGGTTTTGTATTCCGTTACAAGTATTTTTATGTCTTTGTTCAGTCTGTTAAACGTCATCTTTATGTTTTCGCCTTCTAACTGTCTATAGTCTCTGTAAAGCTGTCGTTTATATTTAATTAGTCTAAGGATGAATTTTGGAAGTGGATATTTGTAATATTGTTTGGGAATTTTTGGTGTGTGGAGATCGATCGATTTTGCTAGTTGAGAGTTAAATTGGGAAGTAGTATTAGGATTGATGGAGGGGTTTTTTGAAATAAAATGTTTTCTTTTTTATTATCTTAAATTTGCTAAATTATATTTTTTACTACTTCATTAAGATTTTTTGCTTACAATGTTAAATTTCAACTAAATTGTTGAAGATATTTTAAATTACATCACTATACTCAACATTTTATTACAATAAAATATCACAACTGCGTGTGAATTAATGTAATGTGATTTTTAAATACAGGGAATTTTTCTTTCAGATATACGTATGCATACACTGTAAATGTTACGACATTCGTTGCTTTTTTAAAAGATTTTAATTTGAATCATTTAACGAGGGTTTTCCACTCCCAGACTAAGCATAAAGTAAAATTTCGAGTTTAGAAAAGCCTGAAAATTTGGATTGGCCGCGTAGCGAAGCGGAGCGGCCAATCCAAATTAGGCTTTTCTAAACTCGAAATTTTACTTCATGCGCCACGCGTATAAAACACTGAAATATCGTTAAGTTTAAAATATACGGCTTTAGCAATCTAATATGTAGATGTAAATAAAACGTCAGTCAAATTCTGCGCTGAACCAATTGTTTAAAACAGTGATTATAGGCAACCCAAATAACTCTAACGTATATTAGGTTGCCTATAGTTGCTGTTGTATGTGTGTGTTTTTAAACATCACTGTAAATCAGTGTTTTTAAGCGTGGCGCATGAAGTAAAATTTCGAGTTTAGAAAAGCCTAATTTGGATTGGCCGCTCCGCTTCGCTACGCGGCCAATCCAAATTCTTAGGCTTTTCTAAACTCGAAATTTTACTTCATGCTTAGTCTGGGAGTGGAAAACACTCGTTAAGAGCCTCAAATTAACCGCTTTAAAACAACGAGTTCCCGCAAATTAAAAAAAAAGCGCTGTAATTATCGGGGTATGTATACTCAAAAGAAAAACGCCCTGTATGATCTGTTTTAAACACGTTTTAAACGTGTTTTAAACATGTTTTAAACTCGTTTTAAACATGTTTTTATCGCTAATGTTTAACGTTGTTTCAAAGAAAAAAACACGTTTTTTTTTACTTTTTTTTTCAGTGTAATACATTTAATTTACATTATAACGAATACACAAAAAAAAAGAAAAACACGTTTTCATCTCTCCGTCCTCGCCTCGGGATTGGTGGATATGATCTCCATCTCGGGCTATCGGTATTGAGAGCTTGTTTGGGGATTTATTTATAATACTGTTGTGGTTGTACCTACGTCATCTTATCATTTATCAATAAATCCTTTATTTTCAATTTAAATGGTACGAGTTTTAAATTTTGTATTATACTCGGTAATTTGTTATATATTTTTATGGCTTCTGTTGTTAGTGCCTGATTATACTTTTCTATAGTTGATGTTTCTGTTCTTAATTGTGACTTTCTTCTTGTTTTGTAGTTATGTATTTCCTTGTTTAGCGTTAGAATTGTATTTGTTTTTATTAGGTTATTTTTAATTTTATATAAGGTGAGTATATTGTTCAGTGTAAACATCTTACTAATATTTAATTGTTGTAGTTCTTGGTATATGCTGTGTGGGTGAGTTCTTCTGTCCATCGAATATAATATTTTAAGAATTTTAATTTGTTGTATTTGCAGTGTAGATAAATTTTTCTTTGAGGTATTTCCCCATACACTTATTAGGTAGTTGTTAGTAGACGTGAAAAGTGCGTGATATATGTCATTTTTATTTGTGCATTTCTGCCTATTAATTTATTTATATGTGCATCCCATTTTAGGTTATCTTGTAATCTTAGGCCTAGATAATCTGTCTCGCTAGTTTTATTTATTTCATGTCCTTTTATTTTAATCACTGGCTGCGGTGTATTTGATTTTATGTTAAATTGCATATAACAAGTTTTGTTTTCATTGATTGTGAGTAAATTGTTGAAGAACCATTATTCTAGTTTCTTGGAATCTTTATCAATTTTTCTTTGGATGTCCATATTATTATTACCCGAATATACAATGCAAGTATCGTCTGCATACATGAATATGTTTCTATTTATGTTAAGTTCCGCTAGATCGTTGGTGTATAGTATGTACAGAAGTGGCGGTAAGTTCCCTCCTTGGGGTAGTCCATAGTTAGCATATGTTGGTTTGCTTTTTGAGTTTCCTATTCTTGTTACTTGGGGCCTATCCGAGAGATAACTTGCAATTAAGTTTAGTTCTGTGTCAGTGATTCCTATTGCCTTCAATTTTTCTTATAATTAAGTTCTGCATATCGTGTCAAACGCTTTCTTCATATCTATGAAAATAGCGACCGCAGCTTCCTTTTTACTTAATTTATTTTTAATATAGTCAACCAAATCATACGTTGCTGATGTGGTTCCAGAGTGCTTTTGATATGCGTACTGTTGCTTGTGGATGATGTTGTTTTTTTCCACGTGTTCCATAAGGCGTATCTGTATTATTTTTTCCAGTATCTTGTTTAGGGTGGACAGTAATGAAATAGGTCGATAATTACCAGGGTTCATCCTGTCGCCCTTTTTATAGATAGGGACTATTAATGTGTTTTTTAAGTAACTTGGATAGTTTCCCTGTTGTATTACGGTGTTCGTCAATCTCTTAATTATAGGTATTAACATATTTTTATTTTCTTTGATTATTCTTGCTGATATTTTGTCAAATCCGGTTGTTTTTTTGTCTTTTAGTTCAGATATTATTTTATCGAGTTCTTCTTCATTTGTTGGCTCCATGATGAATTTTTCAGTTGTTCTTTGTGAAGTTGTTGTTTGTGGTGTCATTCTATAGTGCAGTGATGGGGAAACTACGGCCCGCAGGCCAAGTCCGGCCCGCGGAAAGGTTTAATCCGGCCCATTTAAGAGTGCCGTCGTGAGAATGTTTGAACGCGTTCTTACTTCGTAATGTGACGACCCGCATAAAAACTACCTACCTACGATTAAGCATTATTCTTTGGCCCGCTACGATTGTCTGGTTATTACAAATGGCCCGTCTTAAAAAAAGTTTCCCCACCACTGCTATAGTGTGTTAATTGTTGAATAGCCAATTTTTCTCCTATGTTGCAGAAGTAATCGTTGATTTCTTCTGCAATTTCCAGTTCATCTTTGGTTATTGATCCATTAGATTTCATTATTTCATGTACCTGGCTTTCATATTCTGTTTTTCGTCCTAATTGATGGTTTATAAGGTTCCATACTTCGGTTTTATTATTTTTATTTTCTAGAAATTTATTCTCGTAGTATTGGTTTTTTGTCTTCAACATAATTGCTTTTGATTTTTTTCTTTTGTTGCAGGTATATTTGTTTTGTAACATCATTATTTGGGTTTCGTTGATATTTTTTATAAAGTTTGCTTATAAATTTTATTTGTTTTATTATCTCATTATTTACCCAAGGATTATTTTCAGTTCGCTTTAATTGTTGTGTTTCTTGGTTTTTCTCAATTATATATTGCAATTTTTTTGATAGCTCCTCAAAGGTATTTATTTGACTATGATCAGTAATAGTGATGTCTTTTGTTATTTCACAGTAATTTGTTCTAATGGATTTGTGTTTTTGATAGATTCCTTTTTGTTTTTTATGTTCCCGGATCTTTGTGAGAACAGCATTGTGATCTGATAAACATGAACTTTCTATTGATATTTCTTCAATACTTTGTAATTGGTTCGTTATCACGTGGTCTATGATTGAATGGTTTCCCGATATATTCCGTCTTGTATAATATTTCTTCGCAGTTATATTGACTATCTTGTAGCCTTTCTCTTTTAGTAAATTTGTGTATTCTCTTGTGATGTTATTCTTTTCTGCTAGGTTTATGTTTATATCTCCAATTATAATGTGTTGTTTTTTCCTGTTTAATATGTTATTTTTGAGAGTGTTTTTTAATGATTCTAGGGTGACTTGTGGTGGTTTATAAACTAGTGTGATTGCGGTATTATTATATTTTGTTAAGTTTATTTTTAGTATTTCTATTTCATTAATAGTTGTGTTTGTTAATATTTGGAACGGGGTATCTTTCCTTATGTAAATAGATATTCCGCCCCCTCGTGTGTTTCGAGAATTAAATACTCCATTATAGTTGTCCAATTTGTATAATGTTTGATTTTGTGGACTTAGCTACGTTTCTGTAAGGGCGATTATTTCTGGGTTGTTGTATAGTGCTGGCAGGGCTTCGACTTCTTCATATTTGTTTCTTATGCTTCTAATATTATGTAAATATATGGTATACATTTTAAATGTTGATGTTTTGAGTTTTTTGTTTTGTATGGCTATATTGACATTATATTTAGAGTCTTACACGTTTTGTTTAAAAAAAACTATTTGTTTTATTTCTAATGAAAAAAACGTTTTTTTTTTTTTAACAACCCTGATAACTGGTGACCCATTTGTTTGTTTACCGTGAAGTTTGCCTACGTTAAAATACTTGGTCTAAGCTACACAATGGCATTAAAAACGATTTTCGCTACTTTTTGGACTTATTTAGTTTTTCCCCTTAACCCTATATTTAGTATTTCATTTTAAATTAAAAACTAAACATAATTTGTTTTAGGGAATATACCGTGGAAGAGATTGTAGTTTAGATATGGACAAATTCAATTGGTTTCCACTAGGCAATTTTTATTGGATGAATAAAGTCACTTTCACGAATCCCAGGACCAAAACTTTGTATGCCTGTTACAATTTTGGTGCTCATATAGTACGAAAGAGTTAATTTTTTAAATGTATTGCATATACATATACAACTCGTTTTATGCGTAGTTTGAGTAAAATGTTATTAATAAAACATGTAGGATCAAATAAAATTTAATTTAACAATAAATCAAACGTTTCTTGCTTTTATATTTTGTGAATATTCTGCAAATAATTCAGTGTTTACTTTGATTTAGCAATTTTTATGGTTTTATTAGTCTTAGCTAAATTCTATTAAAAATATTATTACTAACAAAGTCTTAGCTAGATTTCTATTAAAAATAATATTATTACTAACAAAGTACTGGATGATTTAAATTAAATTTAAATTTAAACACTTGGTTTGTTTTACTTATTTATATTTTCTCCGACTAGTTTCGACCATTGGTCATTTTCAAGGAGGAATGTACAAAAAATATCTAAACAACAATATACACTGGCGAAAGAAATTAACGCATCATTTGTGATTTTTTTGATATCTTGGAATCGAGTTTTCTTTAAACACAAACATATTTTTACAATAAGAAATCTTATCAAGCATGCTGTTTTACATGTTGTGTTTTGTCTTTTGTTCTCGTGGTTTTCTGTCAATAAATAAAATGAAGCACTTTTCACACCCCGTCCACTCCATATAAATCTGGAAGTTCACGTATTTAGTTGACCTTATCACCCAATGGGAGGGCGCAAATGTCGGATTTTCAAATTTCCCGCAGTTTCGAACTTTACGGGAAAGGTATTTCAATCAACACCTTATCAAGAATGCTGATAAGACATCATATTTTGGCGGTTGCTAATATAAACAACACCGTAAGTATTGGAATGTTGGAAATATTTTTCATTTAAAAAAAATGTCTTATTATTGTGCTATAAAATCGTGCAATAACTGTGATACAAATATTCGTATGCATAGATTTACAAGAAGAAATGGGGTAAGCTTTAACATTTGTTACATTAGTTCATTATAATTAAATTGGTTTTTGGTTTGAATTAAATCTTAAATGGTATCAATACAATACAAGTTAATAAAATTATATTACATAGCAAATCTAAATATTCCATGTACACTGCATGAATTTAAGAACTTAATCTAAGGCTTATATTCTTTTTTAGGTGTATGAACAATGGCTGGAGGCTGTTGGACGCGAAGACCTGTGCAAAAAAAGTAAGATGCAAGTGGTCAGAAATCATTTCATTTGCGACAGGCACTTCGCAGAAGGGACAAAATGTTTTACTAGTAAAAGCAATTTGAAGCCACGGAGTGTCCCCACACTATATCTAGATACAACGGCTGGTAAGCTAATTATTTTTTACTCTTATACATGATTGAGACCATCCGTATCAATCATTTTTTGACTGAACGTCTGAACGGCTACAAAACTTGATTGTTTTGTCTTTGTAATAACACCAATATTGATACTCCGTACCATTTGAAAATTCAAAAATCTTGACTTTTTCATTGTAATTTATTCGTGGTAAACATTTTTGGTCCAACTTTCTACGATCACTCGTTTAGTCAAAAAATTAATGATACGTGTTGTTTGAATCACCTTCTTAAAAAATATATTTTTTCGAGCGAGCGTGCAAGGAGAACCGTATATCTAATATATATTTTGTTCCTAGTGTCTGTGGATCTTCCGGAAGATCCAGCATTTCTGGGAACATCCAGGGACGTCAAGTTGCAGCTACACAGCACGATTGACACCTTGCTGTTGCCAAACACCGTTCCCAGCGTGCGGTTGCACAGCACCATGGACAACGTGCAGTTGCCCATTGCTGCTGGTCCGAGCTGTGAACCAAATAGACATATTTCAGTCGCTGGGAGCACACCCCTTCGTAACAATCCATCTAATTACAAAGTACGATCCCTGACCATGAAGGAATGTTTGGAGGTAAAATTGTTAAAAACATTAAATGTGACACGAAAAAGAAAGCTTTCCCCTCAAGCAAAGATATTGCATTCCTATGCCCGAGATATTCAGAAGGTTGCAAAAAAATTGCATGCACAAAATGCTTCTAATAAGGAGCGTCTTGATCATGCACTTGATGTTGTAGAAACTGGAGCCATGTTTCGGAGACATATGAATGAAACATCTTTTAACTTTTTCATGTCACAGATAAAGTTGCAACAATATGAAACTCATGGAAGACGTTTCTCGATGGAAGACAAAACTTTTGCATTAGCTATGTATAAACAAAGCCCTAAATTGTACAGATTTTTGGCAAAAGTATTTGCACTTCCATCCAGACAATGTCTTCAGAGATTACTGAATCGCATTCCTATTGGTCCGGGTATTAATAAACCCATTATGGGTTTGTTGAAAAGTACTTGTGATAAGATGGATGAAGACCAGAAGTATTGTGCCCTTTTATTTGATGAAATGTCGTTGAGTACAGGAATGTTTTTTAATAAAATTGATTCCTCCATTGATGGTTTTGTGTGTTGTGGTGAGCAAAATAAATTACGTTTTGCTGACCATGTAATGGTTTTTATGGTTCGTGGTATACAGATCAAATGGAAACAACCCGTAGCATATTTCTTTGTGGAACATGGTATGGGTGTTCCAGATCTGACCAGGAACATAAAAATTATTATAAAACAACTGCAAGGCATTGGTTTGCATGTTGTTTGCACAATATGTGATCAACATGCAACTAATGTTAGGGCTATAAAACAATTAAGGGAGGAATCAAATCGTACACTCATTTTGGAAGGTAAGGAGAATCGCTCAAGTGGTTTCCTGATAGGAAATCAGGAAATAATACCATTGTTTGATCCTCCTCATCTTCTGAAATGTGTCAGAAACAATTTATTAAATTACAATGCCACATTCAAATGGAAGGGAACAAACTTCACGGCTTGCTGGTCAGATATTGTGAAGCTACATGAAATGGATATTGGAGACCCAGATAGTAGGCTTCTACCTAAGATAACTGATTGCCATGTTTATGAAGCTAAAATGAATAAGATGAAAGTGAAGTTAGCATCTCAGGTGTTTTCACAGCGAACATCTTCTTCATTGAGATTTCTGGTACTCTATGGCAATGAGTTATCTAAGACAGAAACAATGCTTGGCACTTCTGAGTTTTTGTTATTTTTTGATAAATTATTTGATAGTGTAAATGGTTCATCAGTTACAGGTGACAAAACTTTAAGATGTGCGATTCACAAAGACAGTGAACATGTTAGATTTTATTCTGAAGCAATTGATGTTTTGAGGACAATGCAATTTAAAAGACCTAAAGGTAATTTTGTTCCACCGTGCATTGCAAACTGGATAAGTACGTTAAAAGGTTTTCAATGCATATGGAAAAAATTATCTTCTATTGGTTTTGAATATCTTTGTCCTCGAAACATAAACCAAGATCCCTTGGAAAATTTCTTCGGAAGTGTAAGGTGTTATGGTGCTCGTAATATAAATCCAACATGCTCATCATTTAAGGGATCGTATAAAGCATTAATTGTTAATAATTTCACTACCATTAATTCTCCTTATTTTAATTGCGAAACAGATGGTTGTGAAGGGGCACTAAACTTTTTACAGATATTTTTAACAAATGACTTTTTACCTCGGATAATTACTTCTCCCCCAAATATATCTGATGTGTTTGAATTTAAAAATTCATATAATTTTTTATCTGATAATACAAATGCTTACATAGCAGGATATTTGGGAAGACATGTATTAAAGAAAGTGCGGGACTGCAATACATGTAGAAATGAGTTAGTGTCCGACACAAAAGAGTCTTTCCATTGCTACATTAATTGTAGGGACTACAATAAAAAATCTCTTTTGAAGCCGAGCACTAATTTTTTCAGATATCTTTCCAAATCATTTCAAATCATTAATTTTTTTTTGCCAAAAATATGTATTTTTGGTGATATTGTTCAATATTTAAAATCAAAAGTACATTCATTAAATTCAAATATTTCATTCTCCTGCACAGACCATAATTTGATTGATATCATTGATAATTATATGATCACCTTTTACATCCATATGTGGGTACAAAACTTAAATAGGATTCTAAAAGGAACCGAACATGTAAAAATCAATGATATTGTCAAAAAGTTGGCCTCAATAAAATATAGAAAAATAAAAGCGCGGAATTTGGCTGTTTCAAAAAAGAAACAATTGATTAACATATGATTTAAATATCTGTTAAAGGTTACTTTAAGCTGTTAAAATTTGGAACAATTTATAGTGAGATTATTATCAATAATTCTTAAAATTGGAACCTGTTTTGATTAATCAATTATATTATCAGTAATTTGCTTCACAATATCCACCAATAGAATAATTTATTATAGGTTAGGATTATGTGATTTTTGTTGTATAATAATAAGAATGTATAATTTAATTTGCGACACTTCGATGAGAGGACGTTTTATTTTTAATTTAATTGTAAATATTTAAATTGAATAATTATTTCTAATATACATTTTATAGTTTAATTATGTTATTATTTCTCTCATCGCGCGGTTATTCAAACACCGCGGTATTTCTAGCAACGAACTCTACCACATATAGCATATTTCGTCGGCTTACTAATGAAATCCACTAAGAAAATGTTTGGCTGTTATTTGTTGGGCATATTGATGGTTTACTGAATTGTAGCAAATCGCAGGCTCAGTAGAGGTATAGTGAGGCTTACTTACTATACCCCTACTGAGCCAGATTTAGTACAATTCAGTAAACCATCAAATTGCCCAACAACTAACAACAGCCAAAAATTTACTTAGTGGATTTCACTATTAGGCCGACGATTTATATAGTATAATCCATAGATTAAATCTCCCGCGCGTCCCACGCGACGTCACCACACCTACACCCCGATGACGTCATTTTTGGTTACAGCGCCCCCTCATCGAGTGATAAGGGACACTAAACTTGCGATCCTGGAGCCCCCTAGGAGTGGGCAATCTAATTTAATCTATGGCACTTTTTATTATTCTGACTTTACTTTTACGAAAGGTTCATATAAAATTTCTTTTTGAGTTTGTTTTCAAGTAATTGTTAAAATTAAGTGCTAAATAGTGAAGAATGAATATGGACAGACATCCGAATCTTAATTTAAGCAGTGAAGAAGCTGTGATTGTGGTTACACTTGCAGAAGAAGGTAGGAGTCAGCGTTACATCAGTCAGCGTCTTGGTGTTAATCAATCGACCGTATCCCGTGTCTTGAAGAGACATCGGGAAACTCAGGCATACTCAAGAAGGCCAGGACAAGGGAGAAAAAGGGCCACAACTGCTGTTCAAGACCGTTTTTTAATGATGTAGACGTTACGCGAACGGTTTATTACGGCTCCTAGGCTACAAAATATGCTCGCAGAGATCCACAATGTTCATGTAAGTTCCGTTACCATCAGAAAAAGGTTACGTGGTTTTAATTTAACTCCGAAAACAGCGGCAAAAGGACCACAATTAACCGCAGACCATCGCAGAGCCAGGTTAACATTTGCGCAAGAACATGTAAACTGGTTACAGGCCGATTGGGCTAATGTTATGTTTAGCGACGAGTCCAGATTTTGTCTTTACGGCAGTGACAGACGAATGCATGTGTACAGACGGCCAGGTGAACGTTATGCGCCGTGTAACATTGTTCCGACTGTTATGTTTGGTGGAGGCTCTGTTATGGTGTGGGGTGGTATCACTTTAGAGGCTCGTACGGAGTTGGTGGTCATACCAAGAGGAAGCATCACGGCAGCGTCTTATATTGCAAACATTTTAGAACCATCCGTAATGCCTTTTGCTCCCTTTGGAGGAAACGATTTCCTGTTTATGCATGACAATGCAAAACCACACAGTGCCCGAATTGTACAACAGTATCTTGACCTAGTGGGTATCAACACAATGCAATGGCCAGCCAGGAGTCCCGATCTTAATTCGATCGAACACCTATGGGACGCGATGGGCAGACGCCTTAGAGCACTTCCTCGGCGTCCAAGCAACCAACAAGAGCTTGGACAAAGATTGCAGGAAATTTGGGAAGATATTAACCAGGATGAAATTGGATCATTAATTAACAGTATGAGCCGTCGCTGTCAGGCAGTTATTCGAGCAAGAGGAGGAAACACTAGATACTAGATATTAAGTCTTTACTTCATGTTAACTTTTTTCCTCATTTTATTTATGATATTATTTTAGTCATTAATGAAAGAAAATGTGTTGAAAATCATTATTATAGTTCAGTTGGTTTTGTTGTTATTTTTTTTGTTTTTAAACATCAAAACTTTATTTTTAAATTAAAAAAATTAATGTGATGCGTTAATTTCTTTCGCCAGTGTATATACAAAATCAAACTATCATAAAACTTCAGGTAATAAGGGCGGTCGTTATAGGAGAGTTCCAAAGCTCTTCCATATTGTTTACAGTTGGTTTTCCCCGCGTTAGCGCCCTCCTAATTTCCAAACCCTCGCGGAGATTTAAATATCAGCCCTTATTATACTAACAAAGTGTTGTGTTATTAGGAATTCAGACACCAGGAAGTGTTTCTTAACGTGGATTCCGCCACGAATAAAATGATATTTGGTTTTACTTCGTGTATTGAAAGTATCAAAATCTACCATTTACAGCAATTATAAAATATTTATACCGGGTGTTGACTTGGCGGATGCAGCATAGGAAATCCCATGT
The DNA here is from genome assembly GCA_932526585.2 of Philonthus cognatus. Taxonomy (NCBI): domain Eukaryota; kingdom Metazoa; phylum Arthropoda; class Insecta; order Coleoptera; family Staphylinidae; genus Philonthus; species Philonthus cognatus. Next base: position 140,866,423 of record OW052242.1, read on the forward strand.
TAATTTTAAAGTGTTAAAGTATTGGCTTCCCTATTTATTTTAGAGACAAAATGTATTTAACTTTTTTGTAGAGGGAAAAATTCTAAATTTATGAATGTTCACATCTAATACTTTACGTTTCTCTAAGTTGAAATAATTAAGAAAAAGTAATGTGATTTTATAAAAACTAATGACATTCCATGGAATTGATACAACAATTGCGAATATTCCCTGTTTTTTAAGTTTAATGTAAAGCTTAAACAAGTATTTTCCACTCCCAGACTAAGCATGAAGTAAAATTTCGAGTTTAGAAAAGCCCCGTGAAAATTTGTCGAGGGTCGCGCAGCGACCCGAGACAAATTTTCTGGGCTTTTCTAAACTCGAAATTTTACTTCATGCGCCACGCGTATAAACCACTGATTTCAAGTAAGGTTTAAATATACATAAATTGACAATGTTTTTGTTTTATACGCGTGGCGCATGAAGTAAAATTTCGAGTTTAGAAAAGCCCAGAAAATTTGTCTCGAGTCGCTGCGCGACCCTCGACAAATTTTCACGGGGCTTTTCTAAACTAGAAATTTTACTTCATGCTTAGTCTGAGAATAAAAAACACTCGTTTAAAGCTTCAAATTGAACTCTTTAAAAAAATCAACGAATGTCAGAATATTTACAGCTAAAACAATTAACAAAAAGTAATATGATTTTATAAAAATAATGACATTTTTCTTGAATAGTTTCGAAAATATTTACTTTAATTAAACTTGATTAAAGTAAATATTTTCGAAACTATACAAGAAAAATGTCATTATTTTTATAAAATCACATTACTTTTTGTTAATTATTTTAGCTGTAAATTTTCTGACATTCGTTGATTTTTTAAAGAGTTCAAGTGACTGCGATATTTTTTGCCATTTTGGCATCCGCAATTGTTGTTTCAATTCCAGGGCATGTCATAATTTTTATAAAATCACATTACTTTTTCTTAATTATTTTAACTTCGAGAAACGTAAAGTGCTAAACGTTAACACGAATGAATTCAGAATTTTTCCCTCTACAAAAAAGGTCAAAACATTTTCTTTCTAAAATAAATAAGGGAGCCAAAATTTGAGCATTTCAAAATGTACATGGGATTTCCTATGTTGCGTCCGCCAAGTCAACACCCGGTATACAGTTTAAAGTAAATGAATTATGATTTTGGTAGAGATTTGTGTTAGTGGGGAAATAGATAATTTAGTAGGAATTGAAAATTACAAGATAGATTAGGATGGACGGTTTAGATGGAATGCGAAGAGATAAAAGTTAGAAATGAAAATGTTAATACAATTATTACAAAAATAGAAACGGAATGGAAAAGAATAAAAGATAAAGCAGTGATTAAAATAAAGAATAGATATGAATATACCAAATAGCTGTGAGACAACATAAAATAAGAATAACATATTATAAACAATAAACATGCAGAGCGTTTGATGTAACACCGAACATGTTCATCCAATACAATTTTTGACACCTTTATTTTTTAAGTTATGTGTAAATTTTGTTGCCTATATGACCATTACAAATTGTAGCCAATTAATCGCAATTAATGCCTCATTTTAGGGCCGTAGCTAGAAAAAAAATTCGCTTCCACATAAATATATTTCACATTTTAAAAATTTCAGAGGAGGTTTGAACCCTTATATCCCCCCTCCCTCGCTGGCTACGGCCTTGCCTCAATTTGTACTTACAGGAAGTTTTTCTCTCAAATATACATAGCCCAATTACAGCGTATTTGCCGTAAATCTTTAGATAATTGTTGTTTCTTTATAAAAGAGTTCAATTTGAACCTTAAAATAAGTGTGTTCCACTCCCAGACTAAGCATGAAGTAAAATTTCGAGTTTAGAAAAGCCTGAAAATTTGGTTTGGTCGCGTAGCGCGAAGCGCGGAGCGGCCAAACCAAATTTTCAGGCTTTTCTAAACTCGAAATTTTACTTCATGCGCCACCGGTACAAAACACTGACATATTACGAAGTTTAAAACGCACCGCTTAACTTTACATTGCATCATTATTTTGTACCGGTGGCGCATGAAGTAAAATTTCGAGTTTAGAAAAGCCTGAAAATTTGGTTTGGCCGCTCCGCGCTTCGCGCTACGCGACCAAACCAAATTTTCAGGCTTTTCTAAACTCGAAATTTTACTTCATGCTTAGCCTGGGAGTGGAAAACCCTCGTTTAAAGCTTCAAATGAAATTCTTTTAATAAACCTAGCATCGGCAAATATACAACGTATGCTTATGTATATTTAAAAGAAAATTTCTCGCTATGAAAATGTTCGGTGTTACATAAAACTCTCTGTATATCGTTAGGGTATATAATAAAGTCTTAGCTAAAATTCTATTCGAATATTATTACTAACAAAGTCTTAGCTAGAATTCTATTAAAACTATTATTTGTGACATAGCGACTTTATTTTATAGTTTTCTTCTTTTAACCTTTCTTAACAATCCCTCGATCGATCCATATACTCCTTTCTTTTTTGCATAGAAAGTGGAAATGGAAACCTAATCGGTGGAAATCTCGTTAGTCACTTTTTGTATGATGTCAACGACCGCATTTTCCATTTCATGTAATAGTACACACAAACACGAATCAATTTACAGTGTGGGACAACTGTTGAACGCGCCGGCCTTGAACCCTGGACTATTGTTAAGCACGCGCGCGTAATTTCACCCACAAATCACCGTGTAACGACCTCATAATAAGCAAGAAATTGACCAAAACCAAATCAATAAAAATACTTCCGTATTTTACATATATATTTCTTGGAAAAAAAGAATTAAAATTAAAAAAAAGGAAATTTTTATAATACAATTTATAATTATAAATGTTTATATTATTTATTAAATATTATTAACAATAATGAATAAAAATGTAACGCGTATACATTGGGATATGTATACTTAAAAGAAAAAACAGGAAATTTTCTTCCTTCCCATGTAGTGTTTCGTCTTTGGCGCTCATTTATTTAAATATATTTTTAATTGATGCTTTTTTTATGTTTTTTCCGTTTAGGCACTTGCGGAATGTGCAATGCAGAAACAGTGTAAATTTGACCATTGAACGGTACAGAATAAAGTTTAAGTTATCTCCCAAAACTAAGTGCCTAAATTACAACCCCACAAGTTTACCGTTAAGCAAGAATGAAACAGTATTGTATCGGCAACTCAATATACTGCATAAGACAACTCACTGTACAGACAACTCAATATACTAATAGATCAGGGGCATTCAACCCGTCGATCTCGATCTACTGGTAGATCGATGGATCATTTTTGGTCGATCACCTACCAATTTAAATCTTCAGAATAAAGTTTAAGTTATCTCCCAAAACTAAGTGCCTAAATTACAACCCCACAAGTTTACCGTTAAGCAAGAATGCAACAGTATTGTATAGGCAACTCAATATACTGCGTAAGACAACTCACTGTACAGACAACTCAATATACTAATAGATCAGGGGCATTCAACTCGTCGATCGCGATCTACTGGTAGATCGATGGATCATTTTTGGTCGATCACCTACCAATTTAAATCTTCATAGAGATTTTGTTAGAAATAATTTATGTTTTTTTAAATAATTTTCCGAACAAGGAAAGTCATTAGATTTTGAGGTAATCTAATCATTTGTTCACTAAAATCTCAGTTTTGACAGGATTTTTCAGGAAACCTAGTTGAGATATTGTAACCCCAACTTCAGGTTCTTAGGCTTGTTTATTTTAAAGCAAAATTAGAGCTTTTAAAGTTGATTTAATAATATATGATTGCTTTATAATTTTTTAAACAAGATTACTTCAAAATCTTACGACGTTTTCACTAAATATTAACTTTGACACCATTTTTCTGAAAAACTAGTTGGGATATTTATACCCCGCTCGCTTTTAGAATCTTAAAGCGAGTTTATTTTTAAGAAAAAATGAAGCTTTTGATGTTGATTTAATAATTAATTTATATTTTTTTTTATAATTTGCCAAACAAGATTACCTCAAAATCTAACGACTATTCGTACTTATATCACGAAGTAATTTTTTTAGGCATTAAACGTTTTTAAACAGTGTTCAATTTGAAGTTTCGAACGAGTGTTTTCACTACCAGGTTGAGCATAAAGTAAAATTTCGAGTTTAGAAAATCCTGAAAATTTGGTTTGGTCGCGTAGCGCGAAGCGCCCAAGCCAAATTTTCAGGCTTTTTTAAACTCGAAATTTTACTTTATGCGCCACGTGTATAAAACACTGACATATTGAAGAGTTCAAAATATTCTGCTTAGATGTAATAGATCAATATTTCGTCAAGATTTTATCAATTGTTTTATGTTGCCCGATTAGCGTTTTCTGTTGCTAAAAGTTTGTTTCATTTATTTAAAGAATAAAACTTCGAAAAAATTAGGAGTGAGTCGGCCCGATTAGCATTTTCTATAGCTAACAGTTTATTTGATATGTAAATCACCTTCATTAATGACGTCACACGTGGAGTTCCTCGCGTGACGTCAATAGTCAAGGTAATTAAACTAACAAGGTTGTCTCAATTTAACCCGAACCGACTTTGTATGTTTAGTTTCCTTGATTCCTGCCGTCACGCGTGGAAGTTCTCACGTAACGTCAAAATCAAGGTAATTAAAAATACAAGGTCTTCTCGGTTTAAACTGAGCCAATCTTATACAGTAATGAACTTGGTTTATAACGTCACTCGAGGAAATCCTCACGTGACGTCAAAACGAAGGTCATTACTGTATAACGTCGACTCGGTTTAAATAGAGACAACCTTATATAGTAATGACCTTGGTTGATGACGTCACCCGTGCAAATCCTCACGTGTCGTTGCAAAATCAAGGTAATTTTAAAAAAAGGTTGTCTCAGTTTAAATTAAACCAACCTTATACGCTAATGCCTTGATTGTTAACGTCACTTATGGAAATCCCCCACGTGATGTCAGAGAGAGAAAGTAAAATAAATAATACGCGGTCGATTTTGTGTAAACCAATCCACCTTATACGCGATCTAAGATTTTTCGTGTGAGGCATAAAACAATTTTTGCGAAAACAATACGTTAATAATTTTAAAAAAAGGTTGTCTCAGTTTAAATTAAACCAACCTTATACGCTAATGCCTTGATTGTTAACGTCACTTATGGAAATCCCCCACGTGATGTCAGAGAGAGAAAGTAAAATAAATAATACGCGGTCGATTTTGTTAAATCAATCCACCTTATACGCGATCTAAGATTTTTCGTGTGAGGCATAAAACAATTTTTGCGAAAACAATACGTTGCTTTTGTTTTCGATATAGGGGATAGCAAAAAATGGTGAAATACGGACGTTTTTTATATATTTCACGATTTTTTAATGGTTAAATGGTAAACGTTTTGTTTTTAAATTAAATAAAGAAAGACAATGTACTTCTTGATATTTTTAAAGAATTTTATTTTCTAAACATGTTTCGGCAGTGCCATCTTCAGTAGAAAACTACAAAAATATTACAAAAAGTGTATACATTCGAAAATTATTTATAAATGTGGCACATTTATAAATAATTTTGTAATGTATACACTCTTTGTAATATTTTTGTAGTTTTCTACTGAAGATGGCACTGCCAAAACATGTTTAGAAAATAAAATTCTTTAAAAATATCAAGAAGTACATTGTCTTTCTTTATTTAATTTAAAAACAAAACGTTTACCATTAAACCATTAAAAAATCGTGAAATATATAAAAAAACGTCCGTACTTCACCATTTTTTGCCATCCCTTATAAGGCAACGTATTGTTTTGCAAAAATTGTTTTATGCCTCACACGAAAAATCTTAGATCGCGTATAAGGTTGATTGATTTAACAAAATCGTTGTCTTTCTTTATTTAATTTAAATACAATTGATATAATGGACAACAGACACAATTTTGTTTTTGTTTAACAATTTGAAAATTTCGGGGGTGTTTGAACCCCCATATCTCCCCCTCTGGCGTTTAGAATGATTGTAACTTCCGTAGAGTGAAATGGAAAACTCTAGGCAATTGTTGCTTAGTGTTTGTTTAATGTTTGGAGGTCAATGTTCCTTTTATGGGGTGGCGTTCGATTTTTCCTAATGGCAACAGCTAATGACCATTTGTAATGCACGCCAAGCGGAAGTGGATTTTTTTTTGTTCCTGAAAAGCTCTCGACTTTGTGTGTGTCAATGAACTTGGCTAAGATGGATTTGATATTCTATTGTTAGATTTGTTTTATTGATTCCACAACACTGTCTTATTCAAATAGTTTTAATCTCAGCCAAATAAAGCAACCAACATAAAATATTCCAAACGTAAAAATTAGGAACAAAAATTCAAATTCAAATATTGAAATATCTGCAATATTAGAATAATTAAATATTTGAATTGTTAGAATATTCTAATAAATCGAAAATTTGAATATGTTCCATTGTAAAAATGTCTAGCCTTATTATTTATATGATTTATTGTGGAAACGTTTACTTTGTGATGCATGATTTATACTTTCTTAAAATGAAACACTTCGATATTTTATTAAATTAGTCAATAGCAAGGGTAGACAATGCTTATGGTTTGTTTGTTTCGCAGTTTTTGATAATATTCTCAATTATAAAGTTTCATGATTTTTATATAATTTGTATATGTTTGTTTGTATATTCTCTATATAACATTTCTTGTATCTCGGGAAGTATTGAGAATATCGAAAAATATTTCTGCTTATTCTTTTTCAAATGATCCCCATGCAGCCGCACGACGGATGCCATAAATTTTAATCCAAAAATTAGGTAACATTTTAGTGCCCGCTGAGTGTTGTCGGTGTTGGTCAAATGGCACACAATAAGCGTTTATAAAATTTCAATCGGAAAAGTACAAGTTGATAATGTAACAATCGTTCAAAGTAAACGGATAATTAAAGTAGTCAGTGCAAAAACAACAAATTTCTGAAACTGTTAATATCTATTAAAAGTATGGTTCATTTAATAAAATACGCAACGTGATTAAAATATATACTGTGTCCATTTTGGGATCTGATTTTTTTCTTTTGCAGAATAAACACTCATGTTGAATTGAATTATTGCTTTGTGTTTTAATAAATTTGATGCCAAACACTGACTTTTCGTAGCAACTACTGTTTTGACGATTTTATTTTCGTATAATCGTTTGTAGCATTTCAAATTCAAAACGCGCAAATACAGTTGCATATAATACGAGGCCGCGAATGTATTAATGTTTTTTTTGAAAAACTGACCGCGCGCGCAGTACTGCCCTGGCGAAGAAGAGCGGTGTTAGAGAGGCGCCGTGAAAGTGAGGAGCTGATTTGCCGCTGCCGATTATTAACGTTGTTGAATTGTTTATCGTGGCGTTTTCGTGCCGTTTGAGATATTACCGCTGGGGCTCCTGGCCGTCAAATCGCCGCCGTATCGAAATAATTCCGTTCCGCCATTTCAAACCTGAGGTGAATTGGTTTATCGTCGCAGGCGTTTTCTTCTTCTTGGGATCTATTGGGGTGTCACCGCATCCCGTATCTGTCCTGATACGTACAACCACCAAGGACAGGGAAGTAGCCCGAATATCGCGGTCATTTAGGACCTTGGAGGGAGTTTTGTTCCAGACAGATAAGTTTTTATTTAATTATCAAGTGTCATAAAAACTCGCGTTTGGAGAGTTAAGAAGTGCAACAAAAGTGATTCTCTGTTACCTATCGTCCTAGGGTAATACCTCTAGGTGGCGCCCATAATTTCAGATTTATTTATTTATTTTTCGAAGCCCTTTAATTTTTGTTATTAAGTTTTATTTTGTAGTAAGGGGACGTTTTCATTTATATTGTCTTTAAGAACTTTTAATTTATTTATATTAAATTCTTTATTATTTTGTTAATTTATGCGTATCATTCTTTATATCATTTTTTTTTTCGAACCACTTCCCAGCTCATAATTTATTATAACCTGAGCAGCCGTTACTATTTTCAAGCTATATTTCAAATGAAACTGAGGAGAACTCAAAAATAATACCTCGAAAATACTGCTAGTAGGTAAAGAAATGATTTTAATTTTATTGTAATCGTTTTGGTTCAATAAGCGATACAAACTCAAATTCCAATTACATTGGAAATCTTTACATGAAACATACAATGCGCCTTGAAACGAGACACATAGTATATTTAAAACTATTTTAACCCATTAACGGCCAAGCAATTTTAACTCTAAAAGTTAATTTTAATTAAAATTCTACACTTCTTTTTGTGATTTCTATGAATTACATACTGTGAATTTTTTCTTTAAATACACATAATGTATACGTGAATTTAATAAAAAGTTAAAAATCATAAATAGTTTATTATTATTATTATATTAAAGTGATAATGGATTTTCAAAAAATTAGTGCCTCAACAATGTAATGTATACGCTGTCAATGTTCAGGCATTCGTCGATTTTATATAAAAACGTGCAATATGAAGTTAAGAACGAGTGTATCCACTCCCAGACTAAGCATGAAGTAAAATTTCGAGTTTAGAAAAGCCTGAAAATTTGGCTCGGGCGCGTAGCGAAGCGGAGCGACCGAGCCAAATTAGGCTTTTCTAAACTCGAAATTTTACTTCATGCGCCACGCGTATAAAACATTGTAATATTGTGAAGTATTTATAATACACTTCAAATAACAAAATATTTAAATTTTTCTTGGTATATTTTCAATTCAGGTTAAATATTATAATATATCAAATAAACTTATTCAGTAACTTAATTATCAAAAAATAATAATGTTGCGTGTATGCATCAACGGCGCTTACTGGGTTAAAAACTTCAAACGGTAATAATACAAAAACTAAAACAAAAAATTACCACTGCATTTTGCACTGACCCCTTTAATTGAAAAAGAAACCCTTATCGATCAGTAGATTTGATCAGAAAATTTTACAACTTGAAGAAAATCAACAAAATTTAGAAAGACTTGTAAAAATAATCGAAGTTAAAATTCGAATGTTAAAATCATAAAATACAGATGAAAACCCTAGAATTAAGTCAACATTTTAAGAAACTTACTAAAACGTTCAAATCACTGACGTCCAGTATTTGTTCATGAAATTATTCGTTCTTACCTCGTCATTTTCTAAATTCGTATGATTTGTATATCTCTTTTCAAGATTTTCTACCACTGTTATTAATTTTTTTAATGATCTCATTTATTTCCACATTTTGATGCTTTTTGCAATGTCTGGTTGCATCAATGCTTTTTAGACATGTCTAATAAAATCATTAAAATATTCAATATTTATATACTTTTTTGCAATAACGTTATATGTACGAGGGATGATCAAAGAGTAAGGTTAGGCGAGAAATGCGGACAACTTTTTATCTTCAAAGTTCTCTGTGGAGTTTATTTATGTGACTTATTAGGTAATAGTCAATATTGTCGTCAACTGATAGTCAAAATAGTAGATAGTCAATCTAATCAATATGAAATCTATAAAAATAAATGACAGTCAATTTGACTATCACGACATTTTATCATCATATAATCACTGTGTCGTTAACTTAACTTAAACTTAAAATCGCTTAGTCGACTGTAAATGCATTGTGAATTTTAAATCTTTATAAATTGCTTGACTGTCTTGACTGGACTATCATAAGATTTTATTATATTATATCTTTAATGACCATATTTTGACTATTGTGACTGTAAGTTACTGACTATGCTAGGATTTTGTCTGATTATGCTATATGGACTATATTGCGACTATTCTGGTAATAGGTTGAAATGATTTTATTTAATATTAAAAAAACGTTGCTGTGTCTATATATAACCGTCCTCCGTATGTCCCAGACCACCCGTATCAGGCTTTTTCTAAGAAAACGGCAAGTCCTAAAAAAAATATTACAAAATCCGTATTTAAGAATCGAATGGTGAAAGCAATACCACCGTTCGATTGTTAAATACGGATTTTGTAATATTTTTAGCAAAAAGGTTGCCATAGCTGAGTTTGCTTAAAAATATCCAGATTTTTAAATGGCACGATAGGCCTGATACTAGCCAGAGCACTAGTATCAGCCCCTGTGTATGATGATTTTAATATTTAGAATATGGAAAAGTGAAAAGTGAGTCTGATTAGTTAATAAAATGATAAGTTGATGTATTTGTTTTACTTTTTATCAAAAGTTAAATAGTTTTGTATTTTAAGTTTCTTGTACAAAATAAATAATACTTTATGAATTTTACAACGTTCACATATAATTTCATAAAATCTATTCTCTAATAACGCAGAAAATAAAATTGTAGAAGGAAACGCATGAATGAATATAACACGCATCCTTAACTCGTTAAAAGAAAAAAAAAACGTGTTTTCAAGATTAAAAAATCAACATCTGGAATATGATACAACGAGAAGCGCGGAATAGAGGGAGAAAGAAATTGTCTCTCTCTCACTCTCTCTCTGAGGCTTGATTTCGCGACATCTGGAGTAAAATAGTCGTAACCGACCGACCGCAGGAAGCCAGACTGGTGTACATAGGCAGCCATATACACCAATTTGGCATCCAGCGCTCTGCTCCCATTCGCGTGTACCCAAAATTTATATGGGGACTGGCTAACTGGATATATATGAACTGTGTCAGTAGTTTGGGCATAATAAGACATTGTCAAACATTAGGTTAAAAGTTAAAGGTCATAACAAAAATAAAAAGGACAAACATGATACGAGGCATTTAGAAGGCGCCAAAGTGCCAATTTGAAAAATGGAAAAATGGAGTACACACAAGGGAAACGTTTTTTTTTGTTAATTAACAAAGCTCAAAGCTTTCATTAATAGGTACTGCTACCCAGTATATTCTCCGTAATTCTACATAATTACTCTGCTATTTTGTTAGTTGGTTTTAATATAATTTAAACTTTAAAATTAAATATCTTAATTTTTATATAAGTTACTTATACCTTCTAGGTGATTCATATGCAGATATTTTTCAGTCCAGAATTTAATAACCTATTAATTATGTTGCAATCCAACAATTAAACAGTGAGTATAAACCATGCTAATAAGAGTGATTATGCATGTTATATCATACAAAGTCATGATTCATGTAATATGTAATAAAAAATGATGCCTCAGGAAATGACATGTTCATAATACCCATAAACTGATGCATCTTACAATTGCTGTAATTTTATCATCAGCTAAATAGAGTTTATGCGAAAATGTTGCTCTTTTGCGCTTTCATAATTAGCCCTTTTGTTTTAGTGGAAACTTACAATAATATAAAATTTGAAATATCAGACGATAAGGTAAAATAGTTACTTAATGTACAAGGTGGAACAAAATGATTTTGATCCAGTCATCTTTGCATTATCTATGGTATGGTATGGTATGGTATGGTATGGGGTCGGTGGGTCGTGTGGCCTCTGGGCCTTTCGAAGTTACCTCGACCTAAAAGATCTTTTGTAACTATCCCTGACCTACTTGAGTCCCTCAATGTCTAGACTTCTTATGAATTATCTATGGTAAAATAAGTAGCATCCCTCTACAATAATAGGGGATGCACTATCTAACCAGCATACATACATTGTAATAAATAGCAATTTAATTGATTGATGGCATTTATTGAGAGAACTAGCTAATTCAAAAAAAGTATAGCGGGACAGAAAAAATTACATCTGATATAATTCCAAATATAACTTGATGAAAATCATTTTATTCAATGACATATTGTACAAAATTTTCATTTTTAGGTATTTTTCTTCCATGACTTTTTAACCCCTTGCGATGTAAAAACCAAACAGACGGTGCTCTTCAAAAATTTGACCTGGCGTGAAATTAAAGGGACCGACTATTTTAATTATATTTTTGAAGTGAAAAACGACGTTTCTATTCCCACAGTACGTTTTTAATTAGCCTACGACTGTAAAGTTACCTGTACACAATAATAATAATTAGATATACCGGGTGTTCTAAATTATCGGGCCACCATTGGTAACTTTGTTATGTTTGGAGCTACGAAATCGGTGTGTTTATGTATTTTTTTCTTTCTAAATATCTCAAAATATACAGGTCATCGTATTTAAAAAAAACCTGATGTTTGCCTGTTTTTTTTTGTTTACACGATCGTAATGTATATAAAAAATACTACTAGTTTACTAATTATCCGACTTCGTAGCGCCAAAGATACCAATGGTGGCCCAATAATTTAGAACATCCTGTATTCTATAATAATAATTCGATACATTTTATAAAAACATAGAATATTCTATGAACAAAATCCATAACAATTGTTTACTTTGTGCACTTTTTTTTGTTTACACGATCGTAATGTATATAAAAAATACTACTAGCTTGCTAATTATCCGACTTCGTAGCTCCAAAGATACCAACGGTGGCCCAATAATTTAGAACATCCTGTATTCTATAATAATAATTCGATACATTTTATAAAAACACAGAATATTCCATGAACAAAATCCATAACAATTGTTTACTTTGTGCACTTAAATTAGATAATTATTAAATTTATTTTAAATTTTAGTTTGATTTAGAAATAACGAGATGTCCATCACCAGAAACTCTAGATACATGCGTGAAGATGCCGAAATTGGCAAAATGCAGAATGTGCGATTTTCTGAAAGACGAGAATTCTTTTTGGAGTCCAATGCTTAAATGCCTGAAGCCTAGAACTGTATGTCCATTAAAAAAAGTAAGTGCAAAAAAAAAGTTATCCATAACTGTAAAAAAAAAGTTTATTACTGTAATCGATTACTTTTGCAACAGAAAAATCTGTGCTTTTACCTGTGCTTTTACCTTTCAGTTGATAATAATATTAATAGTAAAATAATAATAATAATTAATAATTTTTATAATAATAATTTTTTATTGTGATAATAATGATACTTTAGAGTAGAAAAGTCTATGTTTTTACCTTTAAGGTAGTAATAATAATAATAATAATATTATTAACTAGTAAACATTTGCATAAGCTGTACATTTTCCGACATGCGTTTTTTTAAAAGAGTTCAATTTGAAGCTTTAAACGAGTGGTTTCCACTCCCAGACTAAGCATGAAGTAAAATTTCGAGTTTAGAAAAGCCCCGTGAAAATTTGTCGAGGGTCGCGCAGCGACCCGAGGCAAATTTTCTGGGCTTTTCTAAACTCGAAATTTTACTTCATGCGCCACGCGTGTAAAACACTGATTTCAAGTGAGGTTCAAATAAACATCAATTTCACAGTATTTTAGTGTTTTATACGCGTGGCGCATGAAGTAAAATTTCGAGTTTAGAAAAGCCCAGAAAATTTGTCTCGGGTCGCTGCGCGACCCTCGACAAATTTTCACGGGGCTTTTCTAAACTCGAAATTTTACTTCATGCTTAGTCTGGGAGTGGAAACCGAGGGTCGCGCAGCGACCCGAGACAAATTTTCACGGGGCTTTTCTAAACTCGAAATTTTACTTCATGTTTAGTCTGGGAGTGAAAAACACTCGTTTAAAATTTCAAATTGAACTCTTTTAAAGAACAACGAATATCTAAATATTTAATGAAAATTATCTACCGATGTTAAGATTGCCATAGATTTTCCAGCCACGGATTTGCCCATCCACCATCGATCGTAAATTAAAATAAATGTTTTTTCTTAATTTAAAGCATATTATTAATAAAACAAAGAAAACTAAACTAATTCCAGCCCTAAAAATATAGCTCATCCAAACTTAAATTTATTTTCGTATATAGGCTTTATCAAACACAAATAGATAGTCCTCCTAAAAGCATGTAATAAAATGACCAGATTTCAAACTTAAATTAAAAGTATGTAGTTGTGATTAAAATTATTTCTTTTAACTCTGACGTGTAGCTTAAAGCCTAACTAAGCCATTTCAGCAATAAAATTTTGGCAAAAATGTTAAATACATTTTTTATAAATTTTTTCCATCCTAACGACTCCAATAAAATGACCAGATTTCAAACTTCAATTAAAATTATGTATGGTTAGGCTCTAAGCTACACGTCAGAGTTATAAGAAATAATTTTAATCACAACTACATATTTTTAATTTAAGTTCGAAATCTGGTCATTTTATTCGATTCGTTCAGATGGAAAAAATTTATAAAAAATTCCTATAACATTTTTGCCAAAATTTTATAGCTTAAATGGCTTAGTTAGGCTCTAAGCTATACGTCAGAGTTAAAAGAAATAATTTTAATCACAACTACATACTTGTAATTGCAGTTTGAAATCTGGTCATTTTATTCGAGTCGTTCAGATGGAAAAAAATTCTAAAAAATTCATTTAACATTTTTGTCAAAATTTTATAGCTTAAATGGCTTAGTTAGGCTCTAAGCTACACGTCAGAGTTAAAAGAAATAATTTTATTCACAACTACATATTTTTAATTTAAGTTTGAAATCTGGTCATTTTATTCGAGTCGTTCGGATGGAAAAAATATATACACAATTCATTTAACATTTTTGCCAAAATTTTATAGCTTAAATGGCTTACTCAGGCTTTATGCTACACGTCAGAGTTAAAAGAAATAATTTTAATCAAAACTACATATTTTTAATTTAAGTTTGAAATCTGGTCATTTTATTCGAGTCGTTCGGATGGAAAAAATTTATAAAAAATTCATTTAACATTTTTGCCAAAATTTTATAGCTTAAATGGCTTATTTAGGCTCTAAGCTATACGTCAGAGTTAAAAGAAATAATTTTAATCACAACTACATATTTTTAATTTAAGTTTGAAATCTGGTCATTTTATTCGAGTCGTTCGGATGGAAAAAATTTATAAAAAATTCATTTAACATTTTTGCCAAAATTTTATAGCTTAAATGGCTTAGTTAGGCTTTAAGCTACACGTCAGAGTTAAAAGAAATAATTTTAATCACAACTACATATTTTTAATTTAAGTTTGAAATCTGGTCATTTTATTCGAGTCGTTCGGATGGAGAAAATTTATAAAAAATTCATTTAACATTTTTGCCAAAATTTTATAGCCTAAATGACTTAGTAAGGCTCTAAGCTACACGTCAGAGTTAAAACAAATAATTTTAATCACAACTACATATTTTTAATTTAAGTTTGAAATCTGGTCATTTTATTCGAGTCGTTCGAATGGAAAAAATTTATAAAAAATTCATTTAACATTTTTGCCAAAATTTTATAGCCTAAATAGCTTAGTTAGGCTCTAAGCTACACGTCAGAGTTAAAAGAAATAATTTTAATCACAACTACATATTTTTAATTTAAGTTTGAAATCTGGTCATTTTATTCGAGTCGTTCGGATGGAAAAAATTTATAAAAAATTCATTTAACATTTTTGCCAACATTTTATAGCTTAAATGGCTTAGTTAGGCTCTAAGGTACACGTCAGAGTTTAAAGAAATAATTTTAATCACAACTACATATTTTTAATTTAAGTTTGAAATCTGGTCATTTTATTCGAGTCGTTCGGATGGAAAAAAATTATAAAAAATTCATTTAACATTTTTGCCAAAATTTTATAGACTAAATAGCTTAGTTAGGCTCTAAGCTACACGTCAGAGTTAAAATAAATAATTTTAATCACAACTACATATTTTTAATTTAAGTTTGAAATCTGGTAATTTTATTCGAGTCGTTCGGATGGAAAAAATTTATAAAAAATTCATTTAACATTTTTTCCAAAATTTTATAGGCTAAAAGGCTTAGTTAGGCTCTAAGCTACACGTCAGAGTTAAAAGAAATAATTTTAATCACAACTATATATTTTTAATTCAAGTTTGAAATCTGGTCATTTTATTCGAGTCGTTCGGATGGAAAAAATTTATAAAAAATTCATTTAACATTTTTGCCAAAATTTTATAGCTTAAATGGCTTAGTTAGGCTCTAAGCTACACGTCAGAGTTAAAAGAAATAATTTTAATCACAACTACATATTTTTAATTTAAGTTTGAAATCTGGTCATTTTATTCGAGTCGTTCGGATGGAAAAAATTTATAAAAAATTCATTTAACATTTTTCCAAAATTTTATAGCTTAAATGGCTTAATTAGGCTCTAAGCTACACGTCAGAGTTAAAAGAAATAATTTTAATCACAACTACATACTCATAATTTAAGTTTGGTCATTTTATTACATGCTTTTGGGAGGACTATCTATTAGTGTTTGATAAAGCCTATATACGAAAATAAATTTAAGTTTGGATGAGCTTTATTTTTAGGGCTGGAATTAGTTTAGTTTTCTTTGTTTCACTAATAATATGCCTCAAATTAAGAAAAACATTTATTTTAATTTACGATCGATGGTGGATGCGCCGGGAAAATCCGTGGCTGGAAAATCTATGGCTATCTTAACATCGGTAAATTATCTAAACTTAGAATACGTATACTTTAAAGAAAAACTCCCTGTATATACTCATATGGAATATCAAACTTAAGAGGCATCTGTTGCGTTATACAGTTGTATGTATATCGATATAAATTAAAATCGTGAATATTTATCCAGTTTACTTGTGTCTTCTGTAATTCAATACCCATTTATTCATTCGCACGGCGCTATGTAAACAAACAATCAACGCGGTCATTTTTATTTATTATTCGTTGTGATAAAATTCAGCAGGCACTATAAACCAATACATAGTGAAAACTACTTTCCGCAATTTTGCTATTTCTGCGCCATCTCGTATCAAAGAAACACAGCAAAAATTGGCCCTCTTAACACAATCTGACATTTATGTCAGGTATGACAAAACGTAAATTAAGCTTTGACTTTACTTTTTCTTTCCATTTCCTTTTATCAAAAAAGCAACGCCTTCTCGATTGGGTTTTTAAATGAACACCTGATAAAATGATAATATTAATAATGACATTTTAGAGTATTGGAATTGGGAAAAATTGCACAGTCAATATGAAGATGTTCAAATGGTTCAATCTGGAAAATCATTATTGGAGAATTAAAGAAATTTGGTTTGATTTGAAAACCAAGAAAAATTTGGGCTGTTTCCTGATAAATGGACACGTTATTAAAAAGAAGAATATTCTATGAACAAAATCAATAATAATAATTTACTTTGTGCACCTACATTCTGGTTTTTGAAATAAAATAATAATATTCTATGCATCAAAATATTACTTAATTGTAGTTGTTCTATCATAATTTCTTTAATAATTATAAACAATTAACAATTGAGTTACCAAAAAACGAAAAAGACCTACAATAAAATAAGTATGGCCTATCCTTTTATGATATTATTATGATTATTATAGTAAACAGAATCAAGACATACAAAATTCTAGGTAGAATCTAAATATAAACTCTTTTAATTAAAAAAAAAATTCAAGCAAACAAATTCTAAAGAAGATCGAAACACGTGTCAGGCAAGTGAAAATAAAAACATGGAACAATACAAGTGTTTAACTTTACCCAATTTGAAAATTTGGTACCATCAAGAAAGTAGCAGAACAAGTATCGAATAAATTTTAATAGTATATTATGCAACAAGTGTTACAAACTGCACTTTAGTCACGAGTTTATTAGGCACGAGCGGAGCGAGTATTTAATAATACGAGTGTCTAGAAAAGTTTATAACACGAATTGCATACTATACTTTTTCTACGACTAAAATGAAAAAATTTTGAAATTATTATTATTAAACGAACATGGAAACATTACAAAATTATTAAATTATGCTACTTCGGTACATATAAATTAACAGTCACATTAGATACATTATGACAATTGCTGAAGGAAATCATTGATTCTCCTACATTTCTTTGGTCTTGTGTATTATTTATTTTATTTAAGTTGAGAGTATTCCTTGTTCCATTTTCATTACAATTAAAGCTGGAACTTTCAACAATTGGAATATTAATATTCTCTGCAGTATCTTGCACATCATTACGTTGTACAGTATTGAAGATTTTATTCCCTGTCTCAATTTTGTTGTTTAATGAGTGATCTATATAACCCTCTGCCACAGTGGTAGAGCGCCATCCTCCATGGCGCTTTAAAGCAGTGATGTCTGCACCAGAGTCTACTAAAATCGTAGCTGATGATCTTCTCAAACAATGGCCGGTGTAACAAGCAGGGTCAGGCAACTTTAAAAATGTTGCTACAACATTAGCCAAATTTATTTATTCCAATGGGCTGTTTGGTACATTTTTTTGTTGTTGTAGAATTGAAAATTACTCGCACGTTTTCGCACCGCGTCTGGTTGAAATGTTTGACATGTGACAACTAATAATCCAAAGCTTGCTTCAGGTCGTGGTTAAAAATCTGTTCCTAACTTCACCCCGTGACTAAAACGCACGAACCTACGGCTTGACGAATGTGTATTTAAGAGATCACTTAGTGTCATGGAAACATATGCGATAATGGGTGTTTTAAAGATGGGAGTAGAAAAAGTATATTAATGGCGTCGACGACTACATCACCACCATGGTCAAATGTAAGACAAAAGAAGCTGATTTGACAAGCGCAGCGCTATTACTGTATAGCGGCAAAAAAATCGAACTAGAGAATTATTCATATTCGTGCTAAAAAACCACATTTACCACGCAAATCCCGTGTAAAATGTGCTTGAGTGTTAAATGCACCCCATTTATGCTGGCCACACAATTAAATTAAATAATGCACATATTATAAGATTGTTGTGAACAAAACGATTTTATTAACAACGAAAATCATCATAATGCTACTGTTTTAGTTAAAATTGAGGGGAGAATCCGCAATAACAAAAAAAAAAAAAAACACGAAACTGTTCAATCCTTTGTTGATTCTGGTTTCAAATGAATAATTGCAATGCATTAATTATTCATGATGATCATAGATGTCTATCATAATAGATAACAATGTTCCCTTAACATAAACGTAGGAAATAGAAATCATTTAATAATCATCATCATTATTAATCTGCAAAAAAAGTAATAAACATTAAACAAAGCACTGCAAGAATAAATGCAGTACGATCGTTTATGCAAGTTGCATTCGAAATTTAACGAGCACAGAATACAGGTAGATTCTGAAATCAATATCTTTAATTCATTTTAATAACAATAAAAAAAATACAAAAATATCCTACAATTATTATATTTAATTAATTTTACAAAAAAATCTGATATATTCTACAATCAATATTTTTGTTCAATTTTAGAATAAAATATAAATTCTGCGATTGGGTATATTATTTGCAGAATTTATGTATTTTTGTGAAATCAATCTGGTTATTTTTTTTATTGAGTTTGAATTCGAATCAACAAAAACCAAAACATACTTTAGTATTTCTTAATATCATTTTTGTAAACGTTAAACAGAAAATGATTGGATTATACGAAATATATTCCACCATCTTCACTTTACTTTGGATACATGTGGATGTTTTTGGATTGCAAATAATTTTTAATGGCACAAATAGAAATGTAAGTAATTTATTCCAAACATTTAAAAACTTGTGCTATTAAATAAAGGTAGCTTTTAGACTCTCTATTGTACATTTAATAGATTTGTATTTATATTTTAATCAACACTACTTTTCTTAATTATCGTTATAAATATTAATTTTACAGCAACACTTTTTAGTGTTATGTTTTCTTTGTTTAGGTTAAATTCACGCATTTTCTGGAAAATTGTAACTTGATAAAATCACCAAAGCTCACTTTCAAGAGTTATTTAATTCCAAACGATCCGAGTTTTGTTAAAGTCGATGCAAATCTGACGGAAGATATTGAATCATCAATTGTAAGTGAAGCATCAATCATAATAAATGTTAATTAATCATTAAATATTAACTGATGTTAAAAAGATTATGAACGCATAAATAAAGTATTCTTTTACTACAGATGTTAGCTAGCTTTCTGGTAACACTCGTTTAAAGCTTCAAATCGAACTATTTTAAGAAAACAACGAATATCTGCATACAATTGAGATTTGTATACTTAAAAAAAACTCCCTGTATTTAGACCACGATAATACCGTGCGATCAATTCAATAATGATTTAGAGTAGGCGGCATTTTTTGTGCGATTGCCCAGAATGCTAATTGAATGATGGAATAAATTTGAGGTTATGGTAAACTATGTGTTAACGGTCAGTAGTGCCAATCTAATTGAAAATTGAAAGCCTACTCAAAAATGATCGCACGGTACTACTTGCTGTTGTGATGATTACGAATAAAAATAAATATTTCACTACAATGATGTTATCTATGGTAATATTTTGTGTTTTTATCTTTTTCTATAATCTTTGTAGTTTGAGATTAAGTTTGAAAAATGCGCGTCCGCCGAAAGGCCGGACACCTGCGTAAGAACCATGCATTTTAAAACGAAGAAATTTTGCCAGTTTTACGAAGATCCTGGACAATTTTGGAGCCCGTTTGTTTCGTGTCTAGATCCCGAGGCAAAATGTCCAATAAAGAAGGTAAGTATAGAGAATCGAAACCTCAATAGGTAAAATAGAATTTAATTTTTATTTTATTTTTATGTAATTATGATTACATTTATCAATTCATATTTTTTTACGTTGACGACATGGAAAAAGTCTCTTTCAATCGACAAATCAATTTGATGTTTGATAACATTGAACTGAATTTGGTGAAATTGGACATAAATATCTAAACGTAAAGGCATAATTAATAAGTAAAAGAGAAATTATGTTTTAGTTTGTTTTTATTTAAGTATAATTAAATTCATAACTTCTACAATTAAAATCAGAATCATAAATCTTGCTTATTTAAAAATTTATGAATAATTTTATTAGGGTTAAATTGTTCATACATTTTTAAATAAGCAAGATTTATGATTCCGATTTTAACTGTAGAAGTTATGAATTTAATCAAAATAAATCAAAAATAAAAAAACAATTTTTTGTATTCAAAATATACCTATGTATTTTAAGTCCAGACAATTTCCGTTTATTTCAAAATATATTTAACTTTTTCAGGGGATTTACAGTGGAAAGAAATGCTATTTCGACATGAAGCAATTCAACTGGTTTCCCCCAAACCGAAATTATTGGAAAGTCACGGCCTTGCTTTACTTCAAAAAATCGAAAATCCCCTCGAGCTGTTTCTATTTCGAAGGGCAGCAGATTTAAAACAAACACAAAACAAAATCATCTACATCTTGTAATTACGTGAATACATAATATAAGAAGAAATAATAAAAGAAGCAAACGAACACAATATTCTCGACATCTTGTAATTACGTTAATAAATAATATAACAAGAAGTAATAAAAGACGCAACAGATTTAAAGCAAACACAACGCAAGATCACACATCTAGAAATTACGTTAATACCTAATATAAAGCAGGTTTTTTGTTCATACTAATTAAAACAAACAGTTTTCATTAACAAAGCGTATTTTTTTTATTGAAACAACGCTTAAAACATTAACAATTAAAAACATGTTTAAAACACGTTTTAAATCATATTTATTTCACGCGGTGAAACATATTTAACTATGATTTGAAAAAGAAAACACTTAGTTAAATTTCACTAATGTTTTGGTTTTTTATTCCACCTAGTTTCGAGTCATTCCCAAGGAGTGATATTTTAATGTGCTAAAATTTTATGTTTAAAAATGTGGTTTGAAATATCTTCAATAATTTAGTAAGTAGTATCATGTGTTCAAAAACCTCTAGAGTGCCATGGAAAATATTGTAGGTTGGCAACTCTAAAATTATTTTGTCTGTTATGTAAAATGTAAGAGTTGCCAACCTACAATATTTTCCATAGCACTCTAGAGTTTTTTTTTTTATTGCACACACTATAGTTGTTTGTAGTAGGAAAACAAAAGAAAAATTTTAATAATAATTGGGTTACACCATTACATAATTAATATTTATACGGTTTGATTAATTCAAACCAAAAATAAATAATAACACTCAATATTATTCAATACACTTTATAAATATTCATGATTATGCAGTCGAGTTCTGCATTTAATCCACACACAACGGCAAAACTCACCAAGTACTATTGATTTTCTGTGCACTTAATGAATTTTACCTCCAAACCGAGTGTTCCGTATTCACATTCAGTACTGCATTGATAATAAAAAAAACAGACGTGTCGCAGACATTTGGAACGCGTTCCAGATTTTTATCAAAGAGGAAGCGGTTACGGTCAAATTTTGTTGGTTAATTATTGTAAACAATTGTTAAACGTCGATGCTAATGGGTTCGCCGACACGCACAAACTATAAACGTGTGTTGTACGGTTATTCATAAATAAATTCGATTTCGTGAAATTTGCGATAACTGTAGAAACCAACCCAACACACACAATATTATGCTAATCAAGTTTTATTGTTGTTATTTGCACATTTTCGTTTTTTTTTGGCGTGTGCTAGCAGAATACAGTTAGGTAATTACAACTTTTAACAAGTGTTTTCACGTCATGTTTGAGCATCAAGTATCATATGTTCAATAAAATAAAGCCTCTAGAGTGCCATGGAAAATATTGTAGGTTGGCAACTCTGAAATTATACATTATAATCATTATGTCTGACGTTTTATATGTCAATTCTCAAAGCGTGTAGCCAACTTAAATTAAAAATAAGATAAAATCATGGCACTCTAGAGTTTTTTTTTTTTTTTTTTACTTGAACATACGATACATTTTCAGGCTTTTCTAAACACGACATTTTTTATAAATAACTCAGATTTACTTAAATAAAAACGTTGAATAAATCTTTATAGCTTGAACAAGTTTCTCATCTTTTACTTGGTGAAACATATTTAACTATGATTGGAAAAGGAAACACTTGGTTAAATTTCACTAAAATGTTGTTTTTTTAGTCCAACTAGTTTCGACTTTCACTAATATTTTCGTTTTTTATTCCAACTAGTTTCGACTTTGAGTCATTCTTGAGAAACTAGTTGGAATAAAAAAACAAAATATTAGTTTCCTTTTCAACACACACACGGTTTGATTTTCTTTCTTCACACATTTATTATTCACTGTTTCAAGTACTAGGTACTTATATTCAATAACTGAGTCGCAGTTGATTGATTGAATTACATGGAGATCAAATTATTTTGACGAATAAAGCACTAATCACCTTTCTTCACACTTTTATTTGAATTACCAAATGTACATACATTTCGGACACAAAGTGACCAATATCAATGGATTAACACTGATAATGGTCACTTTGTGTCCGAAATGTATGTACATTTGGTAATTCAAATAAACGTGTGAAGAAAGGTTATTGGTGCTTTATTCGTCAAATGAGTCTCAATTATTAAAAATGAGCACATGGCACCTGAAATATACATTTTGAGTATCTTGTATTCAGTTTCGTTATTGAACATGACTACATGGCATTAAAAATGTGCATTTCGAGTACTATGTATTCATTTTCAATAACTGAGCCTCAGTTATTGGAAATGAATACATGGTGTACATCTAAAAGTAAAAAATAAATTAGTGAAGAAAGGAAATCAAACTGTTTTATTAGTGATGAATTACCTCACATAACTCAAAAAATATAGTGATATTTTATAAATGCAATTCAGAAAACGATTACATTTCCTCTTTCGTTGAAATCGCTAATTGAAAACTGATAGCGTCTGAAAATAATTGCCTATTGTACATAATCTCTATTGCATAAATCTACATTAATAGCATGATAAAATAAATTCAGGGAATTCTCAAGGAGAAAATAATAATTGTTGGAGATCAAGCATAAAAATCTACACAAAACAAAAACATTAGCAGTATAAACTAAAATAAAAATAGAGATTAGCTCACAGTTTAAAGACGATTCTAAAAATGCTATCGACTTTGGATACTTTGTTTTAAGAAAAACTAGAACACATTTTATTTAGTTTTGTGTTAATAAATTAATTTTTCTCCATTTTTTCATTGATTTATTTTATTTCATGTTTTTCTAATTAAAGTAGTAATTTTTTCTCACAAGTAAAATGTAAACCCTAACAAATTCATGGTTTTATGCCTTGTTAAAACCATGAATTTGTTAGGGTTTCATAAGTTTATTTTATACTTAAATCAAATATACTACAAATTAACCTTTATAAATAAATTTGCATTTTATACGAACATTGTCGTAATTTTAAATATTATAAATAAGTTTATTTCAGAAACAAAATAAAATGTATTAAAAATCAAAAATGGAAATGTTACATTTTATTTTGTTTCTGGAATAAATTTGTTTATAATATATAAAATTACGACAATGCTCGTATAAAATGCAAATATAATAAATAACACTTTTATATAAAAACTTACTGACTTTAATTTGATGTATATTTTCTTTTTCTGCCTTGTAAATTCACACGTGTTTATTTTTTTTTTTTTCACTACTCTAATTGATGCACTCGATAAAGTCTGCAAAATAAGGAAAGATTTGTACACACATTCACAGACACACGACGCTCGCAGAATCGTGGATTATCAGCGACTGTCGCGGACCATTTCCTAGTCCTTACGATTTTAATTTTCCTGCGAGTGGCGCAGTCGCAGGATTTATTCTGCGAGCCGTGTTTTGGCCAATGCCCTCGTCGAGCATGTGCCGTACTATACGCGTATAATCGATTCCTGCTGGGCGACCTTGCCAGGAATGCGAATGGAATTTCATTCTTTTCGAAAATTTACAAACTTCACATATAAGCGACATCTAAGAATTAAAGGGTGACATTTGTGGGACTGTTTAGAAGAATCCTGCTGGGAAAATTCAAAGCTCGAGAAAACTATAAGCGACCTCTAAGAATGAAAGGGGGAAGTTTGTAGTACTGTTTGAAAGAATCCTGCTAAGAAAATTACAAACTCTGAAATAGTATAAGCGACATCTAAGAATAAAAGGAGGAAGTTTGTAGTACTGATTAGAAGAATCCTGTTAGGACAAATACAAACTCTAGAGTACCATAAGCGACATCTAAGAATGAAAAGATTAAGTTTGTAGTGCTATTTGGAATAATTCTGCTGAGAAAATTACCAACTCTAGAATACCATAAGTGACATCTAAGAATAAAAGGGGAGAGTTTGTAGTACTGTTTGGAAGATTCCTACTAAGAATATTACAAGCTCTAGAATACCATAAGCGACATCTAATAATAAGAAGGTAAAGCTTATAGTGTTGTTTGGAAGAATCCTTAGAAAATTAAAAGCTGGAGAATATTTATAAGCGTCATCCAAGGATAAAAGCATGAAGTTTGTAGTACTTTCTAGAAGAATCCTGTAGAGAAAAGTACACACTTGAGAATACTACGAATGAGATCTTAACTTGTGCAACTCTTTTGATTATTCTTTTTGAAAAAACTACAAACTCGAGAGTACTATAAGCGACATCTAAAAATGAAACGATAAACTTTGCAGTACTTTCTGTAAATAAATACTGTACGAAAAACCGAGTACTATGTGTAATATTAACGATATCTACAATTAAAAAATATGTAAAGGGAGGTGAAAATGTAAAGTACTTTTTAAATAAGAATATCTTGCAGAAAACTATTATATAAGTAATAAAAACGATAATAAAAAAAATCAAAATATTCGCTATTTAGAAAATAAATACCATGGGTGGCAGCGGCGGCTCGCAGCCTATTTCAGGGTAGGCCAGAGACCCAAGGTAATATATATCCGTTATTGAAAGGTGACATTGTTGTGCAATTCCTTGTATTTATAAAGCGCGATCCCTACCTCAAATTTTGTGTGCCTTGGTGCTGTGGCCGACCCTGAAGTTAGGCTGCGAGCCGTCGCTGATCTATGGACATAAAATGTTGGGACAAATCGAAAGTTGGATAATGTCAAATACAACCAAGTTTATACCGATTAGGTCAGGTGTTTTAATGTACGGTTATAATAAAGAGTAAAAGGAATTATCGAAACATTATTAAGAGAAGGGGATATTCAATTTTGACACATCAAATGACAGTTAACTGACAAGTCCAAAGTTTTTTTTAGAGTGTATCAAACTAAAAAAAAAATACGTGTCCCAAGATTTTATTTCCACCGCGAAGCGGAGCGAGCAAACCAAATGTTCAGGATTTTCTAAACTCGAAATTTTACTTCATGCTCAATCTTGGAGTGGAAACACTCGTTAGAAGCTTCAAATTAACCCTTTCGCTACGAGGAGCGTTTAGTTTTTATGTGCTTCATGTGCGAAGAACGTATATTTTTAAAAGTCTGTGAATCGTGAGTGGAGAGCGCACGGAGTTTGTGTACCTCTTGAATGAGCAGTCTATACAGTATAATTAAAAAAATCCATGGTCTACTTTTGTTTGTTTTGTTATTTGTATTTTCCTTAAAGAAAATGTAATGCACACGGTGTTTGCCGGTATTAGCCTGTGGTACGAAATACGTACGGATACGCATTGTCCCACTAAGCAAACACATTGAAATAATGTTTAATCAACATTAATACAACGTTTAATGCTGCTTCAATGTTGATATAACGTTATTTGTTTGTTTTTTGCTCAGAGGCGTGTTTTCGAGCACTGTACACGGGGCACGCATTTGAAATTCAAACTGCGTAGCGAAAGGGTTATTAAACGCATTTATAAAAACAACGAATGCCTGCAAATTTAATTTTCAAGCTTTTCTAAACTCCAAATATTTACCAAGTGATTAATAAATTGTATAAAATAATTATTAATTAAAGACGAAAAACCGTACATTTTATAATGATACTTCAATGGAATAACTGTTTCTTTTTCCATCAAAAGCCCCTCCCCCAACCATGAACAAAAAACATTAGACTAATTGCAATCCAAAACCAAAAAGCGCCGAATCATCTTGTCAAAACAATTTAACGACCACACAGAAGGCGTTCAATTAAAAAAAAACTCGCCCCCATGTATTCATGGGAGAAACTAATTTAATTACCCACTACAATCATCATTTTTTAACAAATACTAAGGAAAAGTAACTTATCGGCAACTAACAGAAAGTCAACAGAAATAAAAAAACAGTTATTTGTTTTAATTTTTTGTTTATTTTATGATTTTTTAATATATAAAAAAACAATTTCCTTAAAAAGAGAAATTTCATAAAATAAAATGCAAAGAAATTTTTAATTTCCTGCTTGGTTATTTAGTTTGCTGAGAGAATGATTCGGGCCCGTGTTCACAGTACCCATGCAATTTGTCATCGGTGAGAACTTGCACCAAAATGACGTCATTTTACTCCATACGGTTTGGTAAATTCTTCGCAAAATGACGTCATTTTAGTGCGACTTCTCGCCGATGACAAATTGCGTTGGTGCTGTGAATAGGGGCCCTGATGTTACATTTTGCATATAAATTATGCATAAAATCTTATAACTAAAACTATATAATTAAATAATAACAGGCCGAAAGACCACTGGTCGATAGCCGATTTACGGAAATAAATGTATTAATATGACCATGTATTGTAATTAGTGATATAATAATAACTCTTTTTATGTATAATAATAACTCTTTTTATGTACATCTATATAAAAATTTCTGTAAATAAAGATGTTTATATATACCGTGCGTTTTATTTAAGTATGGCCATAGGGATTTACATGGTAAAAATTGTACCCCATGTTAATTTTTCGTTTTTATTAATAAATCAAAAACTTTTTTATAAAATGTTCATTGTTAGAAGGACATAAACATGTTAGAATTCTTTATTTTGGCTTTCAAGTTTAGCAAAACAAATACTTACTTACTGACATTTTCGTCAAGTTGATTTTGTAGCTTAATTATTTGTATTATTAATACAGCGAAATTTTCTTTTAAGTGTACATGTCCTAATAATTATAGCGTTTGATAAATTTGTATTCTTTTATAATTTAAACCTTCTAACGAGTGTTTCCACTCCCAGACTAAGCATGAAGTAAAATTTCGAGTTTAGAAAAGCCCCGCGTAGAAAATTTGTCGAGGGTCGCGCAGCGACCCTCGACAAATTTTCACGGGGCTTTTCTAAACTCGAAATTTTACTTCATGCGCCACGGGCATAAAACATTGGTTCAAACAGAAGTCCGAACTTTTAAAATGTATGTATTTGAATATTTTTTCCAGGGCACACTTACTTTATTTTAAAAAAATGTAATATTAAATAGAAGATTTATTTAAATTTATTTTCGATGACAATATTTTTGAAAAACAACATATTGGGCATTATTGGGTTAAGAAAAATAATGTCTAACGATGAAACGAGTGTTTTTCACTCCCAGACTAAGCATGAAGTAAAATTTCGAGTTTAGAAAAGCCCCGCGTAGAAAATTTGTCGAGGGTCGCGCAGCGACCCGAGACAAATTTTTACGGGGCTTTTCTAAACTCGAAATTTTACTTCATGCGCCACGGGCATAAAACATTGGTTCGAACAGAAGTCCGAACTTTTAAAATTTATGTATTTGAATATTTTTTCCAGGGCACACTTACTTTATTTTTAAAAAATGTAATTTTAAATAGAAGATTTATTTTAATTTATTTTCGATGACAATATTTTTGAAAAACAACATATTGGGCATTATTGGGTTAAGAAAAATAATGTCTAACGATGAAACGAGTGTTTTTCACTCCCAGACTAAGCATGAAGTAAAATTTCGAGTTTAGAAAAGCCCCGCGTAGAAAATTTGTCGAGGGTCGCGCAGCGACCCGAGACAAATTTTCACGGGGCTTTTCTAAACTCGAAATTTTACTTCATGCGCCACGGACATAAAACATTGGTTCAAACAGAAGTCCGAACTTTTAAAATTTATGTATTTGAATATTTTATCCAGGGCACACTTACTTTATTTAAAAAAAATGTAATATTAAATAGAAGATTTATTTAAATTTATTTTCGATGACAATATTTTTGAAAAACAACATATTGGGCATTATTGGGTTAAGAAAAATAATGTCTAACGATGAAACGAGTGTTTTTCACTCCCAGACTAAGCATGAAGTAAAATTTCGAGTTTAGAAAAGCCCCGCGTAGAAAATTTGTCGAGGGTCGCGCAGCGACCCGAGACAAATTTTCACGGGGCTTTTCTAAACTCGAAATTTTACTTCATGCGCCACGGACATAAAACATTGGTTCAAACAGAAGTCCGAACTTTTAAAATTTATGTATTTGAATATTTTTTCCAGGGCACACTTACTTTATTTAAAAAAAATGTAATATTAAATAGAAGATTTATTTAAATTTATTTTCGATGACAATATTTTTGAAAAACAACATATTGGGCATTATTGGGTTAAGAAAAATAATGTCTAACGATGAAACGAGTGTTTTTCACTCCCAGACTAAGCATGAAGTAAAATTTCGAGTTTAGAAAAGCCCCGCGTAGAAAATTTGTCGAGGGTCGCGCAGCGACCCGAGACAAATTTTCACGGGGCTTTTCTAAACTCGAAATTTTACTTCATGCGCCACGGACATAAAACATTGGTTCAAACAGAAGTCCGAACTTTTAAAATTTATGTATTTGAATATTTTTTCCAGGGCACACTTACTTTATTTAAAAAAAATGTAATATTAAATAGAAGATTTATTTAAATTTATTTTCGATGACAATATTTTTGAAAAACAACATATTGGGCATTATTGGGTTAAGAAAAATAATGTCTAACGATGAAACGAGTGTTTTTCACTCCCAGACTAAGCATGAAGTAAAATTTCGAGTTTAGAAAAGCCCCGCGTAGAAAATTTGTCGAGGGTCGCGCAGCGACCCGAGACAAATTTTCACGGGGCTTTTCTAAACTCGAAATTTTACTTCATGCGCCACGGACATAAAACATTGGTTCAAACAGAAGTCCGAACTTTTAAAATTTATGTATTTGAATATTTTATCCAGGGCACACTTACTTTATTTAAAAAAAATGTAATATTAAATAGAAGATTTATTTAAATTTATTTTCGATGACAATATTTTTGAAAAACAACATATTGGGCATTATTGGGTTAAGAAAAATAATGTCTAACGATGAAACGAGTGTTTTTCACTCCCAGACTAAGCATGAAGTAAAATTTCGAGTTTAGAAAAGCCCCGCGTAGAAAATGTTCACGGGGATTTTCTAAACTAGAAATTTTACTTCATGCGCCATGCGTATAAAACACTGATTTCAAGTTAGAAAGTAAAAAAATTCTTCTAAAGTGGTATATTATGACATTTACTTGAAATCAGTGATTTATAGGCGTGGCGCATGAAGTAAAATTTCGAGTTTAGAAAAGCCTAAATTTGGATTTGGACTAAATCCAAATTCTTGAGGCTTTTCTAAACTCGAAATGTTACTTCATGCTTTGTCTGGGAGTGAAAACACTCATTCGAAACTTCAAATTGAACGCTTTTATAAAAATCGACGAAAGCCTGAAAATTTGCAAATGTGTGTATGTGTACTCAAAGGAAAAATTTTTTTTTTTGGGGTCAGAAGGATATAAATATGATAGAATACTTTATTTTGGCTTTTAAGTTTAGCAAAACAAATACTTACATTATGACATTTTCGCCAAGTTGATTTTGTGGCTCAATTATTTGTATTATTAAATTCAACGTTGAAAGCTAAAATAAATAAACCTAACATTTTTATGTGCTTCTAGCATTGTACATTTAGTAGAAACAATGTTGATTTATCAATAAAACCAAAAAATTGTTTCAAATTTATACGACAACAAAAGTTAACATGGGGTACATGTTATACCATCTAAATCCCTATGGCCCCACTTAAATAAAACGCACGGTATATATTATGCATAAAAACAGTAAATTTATTTGTGTAACTTAAATATTCATTGTATAATTCATTGTCCGTTGGGGTATTAGCTCGGGAAGTAGTGTTTTAATGATTATTTGGAGAAAAGACTTCAGCAGATAATATTTTTGCAGAAAATCAATATAAATTCGTTTTTATTTTGCAAATAATCTACAAACAATTGGCAATTTCAATTTTACTTTATGACAAATTGCATAGTTTGTAATCACTCTATAGATATTAAAAACTAATAGAAACTACAAAACAATCTATCGATGAATAAAAAGCAAAAATCAAACAACGTTTTGCTATTTTTCTTTTGGTTTTCCTTTTTTGTCAATTTTATTTCACTATTACTTAAAAGTGTTGTTTGACAAAGACAGCACTCTGTTTAATAAAGATAGGAAATAGTTTTGAGAAATAGTGTAATACAGTTGACAAAATAGGAAAACTAAAAGAAAAATACTGTATAGCTGAGTTTGTTTTGCCACTTTTATTTTTACTTTTCAGTGACTACAGTTTCGATTACAAATTAGTCGTTATCAAACTAAGTTTGATAATGACTAGGTAACAATTTAATTAAAACACTTACCTTTCTTTTACCACTTTCATTTTTACTTTTCTGTGACTATAGTTTTGACTACATTAATTAATATATTACTTTATAAATTAAAAAGTAATAGGTCGCCAGGTTTTGATGAAATCCCCGACCGGGTCATAAAAAAATCGGCATATTATTTAGCGAATCCACTATGTCACTTAATTAATTATTCGTTGGAAACGGGAACTTTTCCAATGAAGCTGAAATTAAATTTGGTGACTCCAATTTATAAAAAAGGAGATCATTCCGATGTTCAAAATTATAGGCCAGTCTCATTAGTTTCAGTATTTCATAAAATATTTGAACTTGCAATGTTAGACCGCATGTTAAAATTCATAAAAAAACATAATATCTTGAGCAATACTCAGCATGGATTTTTAAGCGGCCGATCCACTATTACTGCAATACATGCGCTTTATGATAAAGTAATAAACTATCTAGACCATGGAGAGTGTCCGATTGGATTATTTTTTGATCTTAGTCGGGCGTTCGACTGTGTAAATATTGACATATTACTCGATAAATTAAATAATTATGGGTTTAGAGGCGTTGCTCAGAGTTGGTTTAGTCAGTACTTAAAGAATAGAAGACTATCTGTCCGGATTGTTAAGAACGGTCGAATTTGTATGTCAAATACTGCATTAGTTAATATTGGGGTACCGCAAGGGTCTATATTAGGGCCGATCTTATTCATCTTATATATCAACGATATTGTAAACACAATACCTGTTGAAATGTTTATTTATGCAGACGATACGTCAACTATTCTGAGTGATATTGATGACGAAGCTCTGAGCAACAAATCTATTGATTTGATACGTTCACTACAAACTTGGTTTTCCAGCAATAATCTATTTCTAAATACGAACAAAACATTTTGTATAAGATATAAAACAAAACAATCAACAATAAACTCAAATATCAATATTACTTTAAATGACATAAATATACAGCAGTCAAACGCAATAAAATTCCTTGGAATAGAAATGGATTATTGCTGTGACTGGAAAAATCAATGTGATACGATTATAAAACATCTAAATAAAACTTCGTTTCAAATGAGATGTCTCAGAAATGTATTGAGTACACAACAATTGATACAGGTATACTATGCTAATGCTAATTCACGACTTATATATGGTGTATGCTTATGGGGAACTTCGGTTCATTGTAACTCCGTATTCATTGCACAAAAGCGAATCATAAGATCGATGGCAGACATTCGGCAAAACCAATCTTGCAAGCCATACTTTCAGTACTATAAAATACTACCATTTCCTTGTTTAGTCATGTATGAGCTAGTGTTGTATACTCGCAAAAATAAACATTAATTCTCAAAAAACAGTGATATGCATAATTACAACACAAGGCATTGTAATACATTTAGCATTGAAAATTGCCGACTAAATATAAAAAAACGTTCACCAAACGTTCTCGGGCCAATACTATACGATAAATTACCACATTATATTAAAAATGCAATATCCACCCAATTATTTAAAATTAAATTAAAATAATTTTTGCTTGATAAATTATATTACACTTTGAGTGATATGTTATAATTTTTAAATGTACATGTATGATAATTATGTTTTGATGTAATTTGTTTGCTCTCTTTAATTTTTTATTTGATTGTTTGACACTTCCAAAATTGTAATTGTATATTTTTTGTATATGATCTACAGTCAAAGGAAATAAAAAAAAAAACTATAGTCACTTAAAAGTAAAAATAAAAGTGGTAAACGAAAGTTAAGTTTTAATTAAATTGTTATGAAGATGTACCACAAAGTGAACGCCAACCAAATTAAAGATTTGTATGGCTGAGTGGTCGATATTTTATAATCTGTTCTATTTTGTTTGTTATTGTAAAAGATTCCATAAATAAAGATGTGATTGTGTACAATGTTTTATTAACATTATAAGGCCATAAAAGCACTGAGTACGTAGTTTATACACTTCTTACTCTATGATAAAAAGGTTGATATAATTTTGGTCTAAATTTAAAAAAAATATATATTTTCAAGAGTAAAAAAATACAGTTTCTGCACAGAATATAAACGTTTGTCATTCAACTTTTTCTGTGGTTTGCTGTGAAATTATAACATCTTATGGCTTTACAAAAACCACTCGTGATAGATTACTGAGTACGTAGTTTGTACACTTCTTACTCTATGATAAAACGTTGATATAATTTTGGTCTAAATTTAAAAAAAATATATTTTCAAGAGTAAAAAAATACAGTTTCTGCACAGAATATAAATTTTTGTCATTCAGCAGTTTCTGTCTTTTGCTGTGAAATTATAACATCTAATGGTTTTACAAAAACCACCCGTGATAGATTTATTACCGTGTTAAAAGCTACTGAAAGCTTCAGCTCCTTCATGGTAAACTATCTAAAAAGGCATTAGACATGCACCCAGTGTCACCATCCTCACATAATAGCAGGTGTCTTTATCATGGCTCTCAAAAAGGGGCTTGCTTTTTTGAAATGCCCGAAACGTTTTCAAAATATTGCCCGGAAACATCAGCCTGACTAATTAAGACCATGAGTTAACTAAATACATACAATGGGTCCGTTCATCAAAATGTTCAACATTCAACATGTTTGGATTTGTTTGTGATGTATTTTGGTTTCTAATGAACGGTACTCCGGTCGGTCTATTTTGTATGATTGCAAAAATCTAAAACACGTTTACGATTAAAAATCCGGTTATCAGAGAATTCCCCAACAGTTGGCAGTAAACTCCCAACTGTTGTCTCTGATGAACGGGCCCAATAAAATGAATATTGAAATTATAGACATTGTTATATAATACATTTATAGCACTGATTCCGTGTAACTCTGATTAAAGATGTATCTGTGTGTTTTTGAACTTCACTTCAAATCAGTGGTTTGTACGCGTGGCGCATGAAGTAAAATTTCGAGTTTAGAAAAGCCTGAAAATTTGGTTTGGTCGCGTAGCGCGTAGCGCTACGCGACCAAACCAAATTTTCAGGCTTTTCTAAACTCGAAATTTTACTTCATGCTTAACCTGGGAGTGTAATCACTCGTTCAAAACTTCAAATTGAACTCTATTATAAAATCGACGAATGTCTGAAAATTACGTAAATAAAAAATTCACTGAATATCATTAAAACCGGATAAGTCAGAGAAAAGTCAGGAAATTTTATTAAAATTACCCAAAACACTAACAAAAAAGTCATATGATATTATTAAATTTGTCAAAATCAACAGGCATCATAAAAATTACAAGACACGTAAAAATTTATAAAACCAACTTAAATATTGACAAAAACAATGAAAACAATTCAACCAAATGGGGGTTTCCCACAGCAGAAAGGTCAGGGAGAAAAATCTTGAATCAGGGAAATGTCGGAAACATTTAACATTTCAGATTGTGGCTACTATGTCAGTTTTACTTCAAATAATGATTTTTTTTTTTTGAAAACTAGATTATTATCTTTAAAAACATTTTTAGTCATTTAATGTTTTTATCAAAGCATTCAGTTTAAAGTTTCGAACGAGCGTTTCCACTCCCAGACTAAGCATGAAGTAAAATGTCGAGTTTAGAAAAGCCCCGCGTAGAAAATTTGTCGAGGGTCGCGCAGCGACCCGAGACAAATTTTCACGGGGCTTTTCTAAACTCGACATTTTACTTCATGCGCCACGCGTATAAAACACTGATTTAGGGAGAAATTAAAAAATATACAAAACACATTTTTCATGTTAATCCTCACAATTAATTCGAATTATTTTTGACGATTTGAATCCGTTTGTAAGTATTCGAATCCTTTTGTAAGTATTCGAATCCTCTTATAAATATTCGAATCCTTTTGTAAGTGGTCGAATCCTTTTGTAAGTATTCGAATCCTGTTATAAATATTCGAATCCTTATAAAAATATTTGAATCCTTTTATAAGAATTCTAATTACCCGCATTGATATTATAAAAAACCAATTCGGTAACTTATTCTCTTCAATCGCGTAGCGTTAGGCGGCCAAACTAAATTTGCAGGCTTGTAAATGAAATTTGATTTCATTTGGATCACGAATCCAGTTTAACTTAAGTATTCGAATGTCTCATTTGAATCCTCTAAAAGGATTCGAATACTAAATGATTCGAATCCAGAATTCGAATCTTAAATAATTCAAATCCTGCCCAGCTCTGTTAATGTTAGCAATTACTAAAATCTTCCTCGCTTGCTATATCCATGAAATTATCATTTTTAAGCGGTTAAATCCGTTCGAAACGCAATTAAACCCGCCTCGTTAGAGAAAACCCGAATAAATCCTCACAGCCTCCAACAATTTTTTTCCCCTTTCCAAAAATCGACAACTTCCAGTTTTCCGAATGCCTCCAATAATTTCATTTCGAGTAACGAACCGAAAAATCACGACCATAATCTCACTAACAAAACTGCGCGTTCGGTTTTATTGCGGTGCCCGCAATAAATCGCACAATCGCAGAGAAAGTCCCGGCCGGCAATGGATTTTTCCAAAATTTTACAAAAACGAGGTTTTATGGCGGCGGCGCAAGGCCGTGGGCAATAAAATAAACAACGAGCCGTATATTTATGACCACCCTAAAATCGCTTTACAGCTAAAAGTCATCAAGTGCCAACAATTTCTTGTGCAATTAATGTTTTTTTGCTGCTGCTAATCTCAACCCCAAATCGGTTTAAACCTAAAAATAATCAATTTACTCCTGCCCTTAATGATTTTCTACTTTAAAAAAATAAAATTCACTAAAGAAAAAATCAAAACTAATTAAGTGCATTATAAATTAAGGGCACAATTAAAATATATATTTTTTTATTTTAGCAAAGTGGGCTTTGAAAACAAAACCAACACGATTGGTTTTGAAGTAAATACTTACAATTCGCATAACATTAAGCACACTGTTTTAATGTAAATTGCATTTTTAATAGAGAAACAGAAATATTGCATTGAATTACATATTATTATTATTACTTGTATGTACTAACTTTTAGAAATGTAAATATTCTAAAAGGTAGTACATACAAGTAATACACAAATAAGACAATTAACTTTGTATAACAGGATTTTGTTGTGACTATAGTTTCGACAACTTTAACTTGTCATTATCAAACATAAAGTAATTTAAAACAACAATTCGTCAGGTATATACAGTCTGTTTGATTTATTGTGACACAGCACATATGTCCGTCATTAGTACAGATAGAAAAAAAAAGTTAAAGACAATAGTTTTAGTATTTTTCATGATCTATTCAGTAGCATTGTCAGAAAAACAATTGAAAATCAAATAAACACGTGAAAGCTATTAGCTTCATTTTCTTTAATGGAACACCCTGTATATTTTGTTTATTTCAAATAGGTAATAACCTTAGCTTTATAATGATACCACATGAGTACCCCTTCATTATACAAAAAACGCGACAATTGCGAATAAATGAAATTTATCAGTTGCCATGGATAACAATTGACATAAAACAATTTGTTAACGCTTTAATGTCAAAGTGGTGTAGTAACTTCCCGTCTTGAGTGTTGTTGATTCAAATCTTTAGAGATGGGTGATAATTACTATTCTAATGATGAAAAAATGGATATGCTAAAGGTCTTCGTTAGATGCAACGATAATTCTAGAGAAGCTAGTATCACTTATGGAAAC
Organism: Philonthus cognatus; assembly: GCA_932526585.2. Lineage (NCBI taxonomy): Eukaryota > Metazoa > Arthropoda > Insecta > Coleoptera > Staphylinidae > Philonthus > Philonthus cognatus. The sequence continues at coordinate 140,903,276 of OW052242.1, forward strand.
ATGTATCCAGAAAGAAGACAACCACATTATTGCACTTTTGCAAGACTTGAACAAAATTTACGGAGAAATGGGTGTTTTAATAATAAATTACGAAGGAGAAGACAAGAAAGAGAAGATAATAATGAAGTATTGATATTGGCCTACTTTAGAGCACATCCACGTAATTCAATACGCGAAGCAGTGGCTGACTTAAGAATAAGTATGCATAAAATATTTTCTATTCCGAGAAAACATAAAATGAGACCATATAAAATTAAGTTAGTACAAGGTTTAAGAGATGGTGATTCTGACAGGAAGATAGTATTCTGTAATTGGCTTAGCAACAATCAACATTTATTAAATTTAATTCTTTGGAGTGATGAATCAAATTTCAACAACAACGGAATCTCCAACCGAAAAAACGACCATTACTGGGATACTGAGAATCCACGTCAAATTCGAGAATGCAGATTCCAACAAAGATTTGCAGTTAATGTGTGACTTGGTGTGTTAGGGGATACCATAATAGGACCATTTTTGTTATCAAGGAACGTTGAATGCGGAGCGATATGCCAACTTTCTTACGATAGAATTTGAAGATTATTTAGATGATATCCCCCTAGAAATACGTCGAGATATGTGGTTCCAACAAGATGGAGCTCCTCCCCATAACGCAAGAAATGTCAAAGATATTTTGGAAAGAAAGTTTGGTTTGAAATTGATTGCAAATGGTGGCCCCATAAACTGGCCAGCAAGATCGCCAGATCTGTCTATTTTAGATTTTTTTGTTTGGGGATTTTTAAAGCAAAAACTTTATGTTACTCGTCCAGAAAATCTAGACGATCTGAAAAATCGTATTCGTATGGCATGTGGCCAAATAACACCACGGATGTTGCAAAAAGCACGACGAAATTTAATGAAGAGATGTGAAGAATGTATTGCAAACAACGGACGTCACTTTCAACAGACACTTTAAATAGTTATTCATGTCAACTGATAAATTTCATTTATTGGCAATTGTCGTGTTATTTCTATAATAAAGGGGTACTTATGTGGTATCATTATAAGGCTAATATTATTGCCTATTTGAAACAAAATATACAGGGTGTTCCATTAAAGAAAATGAAACTAATAGCTTTCACGTGTTTATTTGATTTTCAACTGATTTTCTGACATTACGATTGAATAGATCATAAAAAATACTAAAACTTTTGTCTTTAACATTATTTTCTATCTGTACTAATAACGGATATATGTGCTGTGTCACAATAAATCATACAGACTGTATACGAAAAAATGACGGTTACAAAACGGCTTTAAAAATGGGGGTGTATATTAGGTCTAGCTGGTCGTTTATTACGGGAATTTCCGGATTAGCGCGTGCTCTGTGAATTTCCAGAGACTCCAGGAGGTCCATCTTACGACCCTTTTCGGCTAAATGTATTATTGACAGTACATCCTCGCCAAAAGTATGATTGTTTTCAATCATATGTCTAGCGAATGACGACTTATCAATCAAATTAAGCCGAAAAGAGCTAAGATGCTCCTTGAGTCTGATTTTAAAATTACGACCAGATTGACCAATATACACTCCTTTACAATCGCTACAAGTTAGTTTATATATCCCTGATCTGTGAGCACTGGGTATTTTTGTTTTCGGATTAAAAATACTGTATCTAATTTTTGAAAAAGGTTTAAAGGCTATTGAAATGTTATGTTTAGATAAAATGCTTTTAATTTGTAATGAGATGTCACCAAAGTAGGTAAGGGATCTGAATATTTGTTCTTTTTTAGATGTGTCCTTGCCTGCATATATATATACTTAGTTATTTTTTTCATTCTATATTTATTAATCAATTTTTTATTTATTTATTTAATTAACGAAAATATCTTTACAAACATAAAATTAATATTAATACAATACAACAAAGAATTGAAAAAAAACGTACTGAAGTAACACCAATTACATTTCCCCATAACAAAATGAAGGACTTAAACTAAATGAAAATTAAATCCAGATTAACGACCACTACCGCCCTACGAAAGCATGAATAATTAGCGGCAAATAAGTCAAAATTTACTGAGGGTAGTAAACAATTGGCGGTGCGGGTTAATCTGGACAACGGGTTGTTCCTAACGTACGTAGCACGATGCAATTTCTCTCTAAATAAGATTTGCTGTCTTGTTGAAGGTCCCGATCTTTGGTGCCAAAAATCAAGACCTGCCAACAGCGCGGGACAGCAAATATACCCGTTTATTAATTTATACAAAAAACACATATCAAAATAATTTCTGCGGGAAAGTAACGTCGATAAATCTAAATTAACTCTAAGCAAACTATAGTTAAGCTGTGGATTCAATATATTCATCCTATACGCAACACGACGTAGGATTTTTTTCTGGACCATCTCCAATGTATTAACCAAATAGGTTTGATGAGGATGCCATATTGTTGCAGCGTATTCTAAATGTGGCCGAACCAAGGTGCAATACAAAAGTCTCAAGGTGTCAGTATTAAAGTCAGAACCAATTCGAGAAATGAAACCCAACATCTTGTAAGCTTTATTGGTTATGGATAATATATGCGTCTTAAATGACAAGGATTTCTCAAATATCACACCCAAGTCGTTTATGACCGAAACCCGTTCCAAAAGTATATTATCGATACTGTAATTATTGTGAATTGTATTATTGGTCCTACTAAATGTAATACATTTACATTTGGCTATATTTAAAGATAGCTTATTATTTGAACACCACTCATTTAAATAATTTAAGTCCTCTTGAATATTATTGGAATCGTAAATAGATCGTACGGAATGAAATAACTTTAAGTCGTTTGCATATAACAAGTATTTGCAGAACTTTAAGCCGTTGGGGAGGTCATTAACAACCAAGTTAAATAAGATTGGACCAACATGGGAGCGCCTTGGGGTACACCAGAGGTAGCTTTGATTTTAGTTGAAATACAATTACCTAGTTTGACCATTTGATATCTGTCAGAAAGAAAGCTTTTTATCCATTTAACAACCTTATCGAAAATCCGATATAGCATAACTTTTGAATCAGGATATCATGACTCACTCGATCGAAGGCCTTGGAGAAATCAGTATAGATAGAATCTACCTGATACCGAAACTCCAAAGCCTTCAAAAGGTAATCCTGATTGATCAATAAATTCGTGGTTGTAGACTTACCCGAAGAAAACCCATGTTGTTCGTCAACAATTACATTCTTCAATGACCATCCCAACTGCTTACTCACAATACGATCTAAAATTTTTGGAATCGCAGATTGTATGCAAACTCCACGGTAGTTGCTAATATTAGTGCGGTCACCACATTTGAAAATCGGAGTGATATAACTCCTCTTCCAAACAGATGGTACACAGTGTTGCTCTAAAGAGAGGTTATAGAGGATAGTAAGAGGATGGCAAATTTGCATATACAATTTGCCATCCTCTTACTATCCTCTATTCTCTGAGAAATAGATTTGGAACGTCGTCCGGGCCACAAGACAAAGTTTGTTTTAAATTAATTAACTCATTGAAAACGCTCATAAAATCAATGCTAAAAGTTTATGAAGGGTCAACACACTGCTCTAGATTAAGACTATTACTGCTGGTTGTTAGGTTTTCACAATAAACGCTCGAAAAATATATGGCAAACAGATCCGCGGATTCTTGCAAATTTATACTTTTAGCGCCATTTAAAAACATACTGGAGGGTATGCTCTTTATATTTTTGTGTTCTTGGACAAATTTCCAAAAATTATTGCTATTACGCCGAATATTACTCTCCGTCATATGGATGTAATTAGAATATAACTCTTTACTTAGAGATTTGCACTTTTGGCGCAGCCCTTTAAATTTAAGATAATCTTCTATTTGATTTGAATTTTTAAAAGAAATATGGGCCATTTTTTTGTCTTTAATCAAATTTATTAACTCATAATTGAACCATTTTGGGTATTTGCTTCCATAGTGTACCCTTTTTTTCGGCACAAAAGAATCTCTTGCAGCTTATAGTACTCAATAAAAAGCATCCACAGCACTATTAACATCTAAGCATGATTTAAAATAATCGATCCATACTTTACTAGCAAACACCTTGTTAATTTCACAGTAATCGGCATTTTTAAAATCATAATAATATATATCATAGAAGGCAAAATCGTTTATACAATTACAGTTAATGACAATGTTGTAAGCAAAGTGATGAGTCTATTAATACTGAAGTATAGCCATTTGAAATGGCTATACTTTTAATTATATCAATTTCTTTTTAAAATGCTCTTTCAGAGAGTGGAATGTTGAAAGCACTGTATATCATTGAATTGAACGCGGACAATTTATGTTTTCGTGGGTGATTCGAGGAATTAGGGAATTCACGGTCACTAAATGTAGGTTTTCTATAAATTTCAAATGTTAGTGATTCGTTGATTTTGGTTATTGAAAGGTCTAGGAATTTGATTATATTACTAATTTCTGTCTCTACTGTGAATTTTATATTCGGGTGTATGTTAATAAATTTTAGGAATTGGGAAAGTTGCCTATCTGAAACTATGAAGGAAGCTAGAATATCATCGACGTGTTTATGTGCTATTTGCTCTAATATAATGTTTGTTAAATTGCACATGAAAATTTCAGCAAGCAAAGGACTCAAAGGCGAGCCCATTGCAAGCCCTTCTGTCTGTCTGTAAAATTTATTTTCGAATGAAAGGTGATTGTTATTTAAAATTATTTCTAATATATTTAAAAATTCTGTTTTTACTGAAATGTTTACGTTTAGTTTGTCAAAAGAAGTTTTTATTAGGTCTATGCAATCGTTTGGTGGGATTTTAGCGAACATATTAGATACGTCGAATGATACTAATTTATGATTTGGAGGAAAGTAATGGGTTTTTAGTTTGTTACTCAATTCTTTGGATTTTTTTACTGCTCTAGGGTCTTTGAAATCAGTTATCTCTCTATATAAGGTGTTTAGGTGGCATGCTATTTTATGGGTCGGCGAGTTGATAAAAGAGACTACAGGTCTAATAGGAGAGTTTTCTTTGTGAATTTTTAATAATCCATATAATCTGGGACATGTGGGGTTCATGGGGAAAAGCCACGATTTATTACAATTCTCAAAGATTGAGTGGGATTCATCATATTAGATACGTCGAATGATACTAACTTATGATTTGGAGGAAAGTGATGGGTTTTTAGTTTGTTACTCAATTCTTTAGATTTTTTTACTGCTCTAGGGTCTTTGAAATCAGTTATCTCTCTATATAAGGTGTTTAAATGGCATGCTATTTTATGGGTCGGCGAGTTGATAAAAGAGACTACAGGTCTTATAGGAGAGTTTCCTTTGTGAATTTTTAATAATCCATATAATCTCAGACATATGGGGTTCATGGGGAAAAGCCAAGATTTATTACAATTCTCAAAGATTGAGTGGGATTCATTAACAATGGATTTAAGGGATTTTTGGAATTTAGGAATGGGGTCTTGTTGCAATTCAATGATATCCGATGCTTGCAGAAAATCGTTAATTTTTGAATTGTATGTTGATTTTTCTAAAACTACAACGGAATTACCTTTATCTGCTTTGGTGATTGTAATAATAAGTAATAATAATAATAATATGTAATTTAATGTTTCATTTAAATGAGATTAACGAAATTATGCCAAAAAAGTAGATAGAAGAGTAGAATTACGGGTGGCAAAAATAGTGTAAATGTTTTGATAGGGTCCCCTTAATAAGTTTTCAAATTTTTACGTATATCCAAAGCGTTTTAATAATTAAAACTCATCCAAATTCCCATTAATTTCCTATGCATTTAATGATTATTTACGTTCATATTAAAGAAATTTTACATGAATATGTACTGCGATTTTAAATACTAGGCGCTCACCCAGAAATTGCTCTTAGGGGGAGCTAACGCGGCGGGGGTGTTCATCCATGTCTTGAGAAGGGCACCGCTGTCCTAGGGAAGCTCAAGAATTTAAACTTATACATACACGTCGAAATACTAGAATTTAGTGAGTCTTAATTTTATAAACTGTATTTAACAGGCGCGTACCCAGGGAGGTGGATCGCGATCTTGAGCCCCCCGATCGCGATCCACCTCCCTGGGTACGCGCCTGTTAAATACAGTTTATAAAATTTAAAAAAACTCATCCAAATTCCCAACACTTTAATTTGCATTTCATGATTATTTACGTTCATGTTGGATAAATCATATACAGAGAGTTTTATGTAACACCGAACATTAACAACGAGAATTTTTCTTTTTAAGTGTCAATGTGCATACGTTCCATATTTTTCGGTGCTCGGTTTATTAAAAGAATTTAATTGAAAGCTTTAAGCGAGTGTTTTCCACTCCCAGGCTAAGCATGAAGTAAAATTTCGAGTTTAGAAAAGCCTGAAAATTTGGTTTGGTCGCGTAGCGCGAAGCGCGGAGCGGCCAAACCAAATTTTCAGGCTTTTCTAAACTCGAAATTTTACTTCATGCGCCACCGGTACAAAACACTGACATATTACGAAGTTCAAAACACACCGCTAAACTTTATATTGAATCAGTGTTTCGTACCGGTGGCGCATGAAGTAAAATTTCGAGTTTAGAAAAGCCTGAAAATTTGGTTTGGCCGCTCCGCGCTTCGCGCTACGCGACCAAACCAAATTTTCAGGCTTTTCTAAACTCGAAATTTTACTTCATGCTTAGCCTGGGAGTGGAAAACACTCGCTTAAAGCTTCAAATTGAATTCTTTTAATAAACTGAGCATCGGAAAATGTGCAACGTATGCATATGGATACTTCAAAGACAAATTATCGTTATGAAAATGTTCGGTATTACATAAAACTCTCTGTATAAATATGGACTGCGACTTTAAATACCGTTTAAAAACTAAGCTTTTCTGTTATCAACATTTTGTATTTTTATTTCACAAATTTAACTACACGTTTGTTAACAATAAAAAATAAGACACCAGTTTTTGAACTTCTGAATAAATTAGTGTTTTATACGCGTGGTGCATGAAGAAACATTTTAAGTTTAGAAAAGCCTGAAAATGTGGATTGACCGCTTCGCTTCGCGAATGCCGCTTCAACATTGTATTAGATAAATAATACAAACTAATATACAGGGAGTTTCTCTTTCAAGTATAAGTCTTCCAAATTCAGCTTATTTTCCTTAAATCTTTAGATATTTGTTGTTTTTTTAGAAGAATTCAATTTGAAGCTATACACGAGTGTTTTCCACTCCCAGAATAAGCATGAAGTAAAATTTCGAGTTTAGAAAAGCCCCGTGAAAATTTGTCGAGGGTCGCGCAGCGACCCGAGACAAATTTTCTGGGCTTTTCTAAACTCGAAATTTTACTTCATGCGCCACACGTACAAAACAAAAATATTGTGAATTTATGTATATTTGAACCTCACTTGAAATCAGTGTTTTATACGCGTGGCGCATGAAGTAAAATTTCGAGTTTAGAAAAGCCCAGAAAATTTGTCTCGGGTCGCTGCGCGACCCTCGACAAATTTTCGCGGGGCTTTTCTAAACTCGAAATTTTACTTCATGCTTAGTCTGGGAGTGGAAAACATTCGTTAAAAGTTTCAAATTAAGCTCTTTTGAAAAGCAACGGATGTCGGAAAACCTAAAAGAAAAATTCCCTGTATAACCAAACAAGTGTTTTAAAAACGACACACAAACGAACTGACTGCAAAAATTAGAGGTTATAATTCAGTGTTACCTATCTGCAAATATGAAATTTACCAAAACGTCATATATAATCTATTGCCAACAGATCTTAAAATTACATTTGCCTAAAATTCCTTTTTAAAGATTCATAATACACATGACAATTTTAAATGTACCTTTAACCTAAACATTATATAACTAAAAGCCTGTTTAAAACAAGTTGATAATACCGGGCGTTAGTGTTATACAGAGTAAAAAATGTTTTTTTATTGCTAAGGATTTTAAAATACCTAGGCTAATGTTTCTGTAAATTTAAGCCAAGCTAAAATTCGTTGACACATTCTTACTCAGTATCAAATATTGAAACTTTTGTCTAATTTGACCAACTTCGTATCATCATTGGTTTACGAGATCCCACGATAAAATAAACAAACGGTATATTCCTCACATTCAAAAATACTTAAAACTTAGAATACTGATATTCAATATACGGTATAAAGAGTTTTTTTTTTTAATATACATTTTCATATTACAGCGTATTGAGATATTCGTTGTTTCTTTTTTTAAGAGTTCAATTTGAAGCTTTAAACGAGTGTTTTCCACTCCCAGATTAAGCATGAAGTAAAATTTCGAGTTTAGAAAAGCCCCACGTAGAAAATTTGTCGAGGGTCGCGCAGCGACCCGAGACAAATTTTCACGGGGCTTTTCTAAACTCGAAATTTTACTTCATGCGCCACGCGTATAAAACACTGAAATATTGCGAAATTCACAATATGCTACTAAAGCAGTATACTAAAGACATATATTTCGAACTTCAATTTAAAGCCAGTGCTTTCTATTTTTTAACAGTTAATGCAGATTTGTGTGGTGGCAAATATTTACAATATAGAATTACATATTTTCTTGTAAAAACCACAATATCTTAAAATAAAATTGTTTTACAGAAGACAATTACATTTTTTTTACCCTTTCTAAGCATATTTATTAGAAAGATACCTAATAAACTTATTAAAAATGCTTTAATTTTAAATTTGATAGTATTACATTATACACATTTTTTTTTAATTTCAAACTCCAATAACTCATTTTTGTTTACTTGTGGCATATCACGTTATTACAATAATCCATTTAATTCTTTAATGAAATAAATATCTTTATAAACTGGCTTATTATTATAAAATTCAAATTCAAAACTATTTGAATTCGAGAAAATAAGCTTACGCTTCTTATAGTTTGCACACTTTAAACATAATATATAAAATTACGAAAAAAACTACTCGTGAAAATGCAAACAGTGTCTTAATTAATAAGACAATTTAAGACGATAAATATCCATTGAAACAACTACTTCCCGTGCAAATACACCTCCGGATATTGAATTATACAATGAAATATTTAAAATCTTATTTAATTTGATTTGTTACAACGCTCTATTAAGATATATGTAACGTTTAGGTCAAATTCTCTTCAAACCAACTAACAATACAATTTAAAATAAAAGGAGAGATAGCAACAAATTAGAAGTGAAAGGAATTGGATTAATACTCATTCCATTTCTGTGTACCTGTTCATTCCACACACAACACTTTTTCCAAGTAAGTTTGTTTTAATTTAATTCCAATTTTTTTTATTTTTTAAACGTCATAAGCAAAGCTATACTGAAGAGAGATAAATCTCGAAACGCGTCTATAGATGGTCTAAGACATTAGTATTAATCCAAGTCCTTTCACTTCTAATTTGTTGCTATCTCTCCTTTTATTTTAAATTGTATTGTTAGTTGGTTTGAAGAGAATTTGACCTAAACGTTACATATACTTTAACAGAGCGTTGTAACAAATCAAATTAAACAAGATTTTAAATATTTCATTGTATAATTCAATATCCGGAGGTGTATTTGCACGGGAAGTAGTTGTTTCAATGGATATTTATCGTCTTAAATTGTCTTATTAATTAAGACACTGTTTGCATTTTCACGAGTAGTTTTTTTCGTAATTTTATATATTATGGCTTATTGTTTTTGAATAAACCAATTTATGAACACATTTGTTTTAAATAATTGTAAAAAATCGTTGAATTTAAGTAAGGCATCTGTTTTGGGAGTAATTTCGAAACGGAACGAAGAAAAACTGTTATTTTGGTATTAAATTAAATTGTGCAGTTTCATTTTATTCAAAATGGTTGGTTTGAAATGAAGGGGGAGCGGAAGTGTTGTAATTAGAGGGACACACACACCGGAAACTGTCAATGAAGATTGGATTGAAAAATCGATCGTGCAGAACCGATTGTTTTCAGTTTTTTTTTTCTCTGCTGTATTCATTACAACATTTTATTATTGTAAAATGAATTTGTGTTCGACTTAATTAAATATTTTTGTTGGTGTTCTGTGAGTTTTTTTAAATTTTCTATACTTTATATCTGGATGATTTTAATTGTCTTATAATTTTTTAAAGATTTTCGTAATTTTATATTATATTTTTGAAGAAATATAGTAAATATTTAAACAGTGGGTCGTATGATTTCCCTTTCATAAAACATTCGGTAAGGTGTCGCTAACTAAATAATTGATCAAACTAAACAACTTAGTTGTTTATTATATTTTAATGAGCTCCTTATGATTTTCTCAATTTTAGCGATTCGTTAGTTCATGAATCTAAGGAATAAAGTTCGGCAAAATCGTAATCTACAATTAATTATGCTGGCTACATTGATATTAAGCACGAATTTTGACTTATGGTAACAATAAAAAATTCAAAATGTAATCTGCGATCTTGCAACAATAAAAAAAAACATAATTTTCATAATCCAATAGAATATTTAATTGCTATTAACATTTTACAAAACTAATGACATTTTTTTGCCGTCAAGTTGACAATACCACTATATCATCTTTATTGAAAAAGAAAGAAATACATTGTATGTAAAGTTATTTAAATAAAAAACACTTGGTATTGTTTCACAAATTAAAACTTTATTCCGACTAGTTTCGGTTTGTTAGACCATTTTCAAAGGAATTCCTTCCTTTGAAAATGGTCTAACAAACCGAAACTAGTCGGAATAAAGTTTTAATTTGTGAAACAATACCAAGTGTTTTTTATTTAAATAACTTTACATATTCTAATATGTTTCACCAAGTGCCAGATGATAAATTAATTTAAGAAATACATTGTAATAAAATACAATTTATAATATACAGGGTGGGCCACGAATAACGCCCATTAAAAGTTTTCGGGGTTCCTGACAGAGGAGAAATTTGAAAAAATTCTACATTGCACGGTTGAATGCGATCACCTCATGGAAAATATTTCGACTTTCTATCACTTTCGGTTGTACCGGAAATGGCTACCAACTTTGTTATTTTAAATGGAACATCCTATATATTAATTTTTTTTAGATTCCCCGTTTAATTGTCTACCCTCTCATATGAATTTATGTCCACTTAACTCTTACAGTTTTTGAGTTAAAAATTTATTTGTCAAATATTGACCTCAAATAGACGTTTTGAAAAATGCCTATAACTTCTAGTAGGGACAAGATAGACAGACGAGCGGCATCTTGAATTGTTACTTATAGAACCCTCTAGAATTAAAAAAATTGACATCTGTCAATTTTGACAATAGGTATTTCAAAAATGTCAATATTTCAGTGCCCACTTAAAAACATCATAATTCAATGTTTTCAAATGGAATATAGCAAAGCAAAATATAGCAAAATGGCTAGTACAACAGTTCCAATCATTAATTATTAAAAACGATTGTTCAATAAAAAATTCCGTTGAGTTAACCACAAAACTTCAAACAACTAAAATCGAACTAGATGAATCATTGGTTTCCTTTGACGTAGAAGCACTATTTCCCAGCATTCCCATAGAAGAAACAATTATCATTTTAGAAAATCTCTTATTAGAAAATTCAATACCACCAGAAAATATTAAACAATATATTGATTTAACAAGAATAGTGATGGAGTGCAACACGTTTGAATTCGACAATAAATTCTACAAACAAACTTTCGGAACAGCCATGGGTAATCCACTCTCACCTTTCCTAGCTAACGTTTTTCTCAACCACCTCGAAAATCGAGCTAAAAACACAATAAACGGCTTTCCGAGAGTTTGGTTCAGATACGTTGATGACGTAATAGCAATCATCAACACTAAAACCAACATGGGAAACTTGTTGTCGAGTTTAAACAGTTTGTGCCCCAGCATTTCATTTACACACGAAAAAGAAAACAACAATCAACTTCCCTTCTTAGATTTACAAATAATTAAAAATAATAATACACTAGAATTCAACATATACCGAAAACCTACACACACATACAACTACATTCACTCATCCTCAACATCACCCATTAAACACAAACTAGCAGCATTTAATAGCATGATTTACAAAGCAATAAACTTACCTTTATCAAATGAAAACAAAAGAAAAGAATTAACATTTATAAAAAACATTGCACAATCTTTAGGTTACAGCAAAAACACTATAGAAAAGCTCATCAATAGACATAAAATGAATCATAAAATTAAATCTAGCACAAAACTCAATACATCAAAAGAAACTAATAAGAGAAAATATGTTAAATTCATTTACAATCCAACTATTTGTCACCAAATAAATAAAGTGTTCAGGAAATTTAATCTAACAACTGCGTATTACAGTGAATCGAAAGTAAAATCTTATTTAAATAACACTTTAATCAATAGTGATAGTCTACACAAATCCGGTATATATTCAATTAACTGTAACAACTGCAATAAAATATACATTGGTCAAACTCAACGAAATTTAATCAAGAGATTCAAAGAACACAATTACCACATAAAAAACCAAAACCCAGATAAATCAGCAATAGCTTTCCATAATTTCCAAACCGGCCACCAATTCTCATTACACAACGTAAAATTATTAAAACAATCAAACAGTTTCAGATTAAACATGTTGGAATCAATAGAAATGTACAAATGTAAAGACAAGTTGTTAAATTTCGATTTAAGCCCACTGGAAAACCCGCTTTTAAATCTCATTCCGAAAAACAATTGTAAACCGGCAAACAACTCTCCCATTATCAATAATCCCGGTCCACCAATAGATACCCGACATAATTAGATTTAGGTTTTTCCACTAATCCCTATACCGTATATAAACAGTTGTAATTAGTCTTAAAGCATTCAGTTATTGAAAATGAGTACATGGTACTCGAAATGTACATTTAACAAACAAAAATAAATAAGTGAAGAAAGGAAATTAAATCGTGTTTTATTAGGGTTTTCAAATGGAATGACCAATATTTTATCTCATATGGTGATTGGCAAGACAATTTGCAACATAAATGTATTATGTCTCCCTATATCTAGAGCAAGTAGTTTTTGAGTTATTTCGAAATTTCTTTCTTCCCAGAATGTTTGCACAATTGAATAATTCATGTACAATTCACACATGCACCATACTAGGCTACTGTCAATATTGCCTGAACCGAATCTAGAAAAATTCGTTTCCAAGGTGTCAATATTTTTGAACACTTCGAGTAATATTATAATAAATAAGTGTAGCAATCGAGAAATTATGAATTTATTCGTCATATATGGCTAGTGCGACAGAATTGTTGTTTCAACGAAACTTATCCATACTTACAACTTACAAACAAAACAAAAGCAAGAAGATTGAAATAAAGTAATTTTCAAACGAATAATTAAATGCAAGAACAGAAAAAAAAATTATAACAATTGTTCGAAATGATGACCATTAACGTATAAGCACTGTGCAGCACGTGTTGCGACACCCTCTGTTGTTGCTCGCCTAATTTCTTCTGCACTTAATTCCGCGAATGCAGCTCGCACCCTTGCTTCCAATTCTTCTCGGGTATTGACGACAGTGGCATAAACTTTATTTTTTATACGACCCCAAAGAAAAAAGTCGAGTGGAGTAAGATCTGGAGATCTAGCGGGCCAGTTCCACGGACCTAACCTTCGAATCCATCTATCTTCGAACATATTCGTCAGTTGCAGCGATATTTCGTGTGTGTTATGAGCTGGGGCTCCATCGAGCTGATGCCGTGAACTTATCCTTAGATTCAAAGGAAGCTCATCCAAAAAATTCTCTACAAAATTTCTTAAAATTTGTAAATATCTACCACTATTTAATCTTTCGTGGTACAAATAAAAAGTAACACGCGTGTCCATCAAAAGGCAAAATACGTTGAAACTAAATTTGTGTTGGGATTTATGTACAGGGTGATCTAATTTCGATGTTGCTTATGGGCATCTCGGTAAATATAAGAGTTACAAAAAATCCGATGGCGCAGTCGCGCTCTCTTTTTTTGAGACTGGGATAATGACGTGAACAAAAATGTACCATCTTGTTTCTTTCAGAAGTTATAGGGCAAATTCTTGATTTTTAACTTTAATTCGTATCTTGCGTAATTTGTGAGATAGATAAAAACTATTAATACCTTCTTAAGACACTTTTTTAAGTAGAATCCAGTGACGTAGGCATTTTTTTATTTTATGCATACATTTTCGAGTTATGGCCAAATTATTTTTTATTTAAATGTAAATCATAGTTTGCTTTGACACAGTTAAAAGGAGTATTTTTCACTAATTTCAAAAATATATACTTTTGTGAATTTATCTTGAAAAATAGTGTTCCTATAGAGTAAAAACTAAATTTTAATCTGCTAAATAATACGGAAGACAATAGCCATTTTTAATCATTTGCATGCTCAATTTTAATTATTTTATTCTATTGCAACAGCAATGAGTTCTGTTCTTCCAACAAGATGGAGCAGATTACTTTTGAATGCAAATTTAGGTAGCAATTGGTTGAGAACATTCAGACCAGTTAGGTGGCCTGCTAGATCTCTAGATCTAACACCGTTAGATTTTTCTTTGGGGATACCTGCAGGACAAAATTTACAAGCAGCCTAAATTAATTTAGACGTATAGGAAAATTTTCATGATTTCATAGGAACTGTTCCCAACATTCAAATATGTATCGCCATTCAAGCTGTAAGAGGTAGATGCCAAATATGCATTAAAAATAATGGCAATCAGTTCGAATGTTTTAAATAAGTTTTTTTTCTTAATATATAACAATTTTAATAAATATTAAAAATAATAAAATATTTATTACTCAAAAAAGAATTATTATTATTTAAAATATCATTAGTTTATAATGTTTATCATAATTAAAACTGAGAATGCAAATGATCAAAAATGGCTATTATCTTCTATATTATATTATTTAGTTGATTAAAAACTAGTTTTTACTCTATAGTAACACTGTTTCTTAAGATAAATTCACAGAAGTATATATTTTTTAAATCAGTGAAAAACACTCTCATCAACTATGTCAAAGCCAACTATGATTTACATTAAAAAAAAAATAATTTGTCTATAACTCGAAAATGTGTGCATAAAATAAAAAAATGCCTACGCCACTGGATTCTACTCAAAAAAGTGTCTTAAGAACGTATTTATTGTTTTTGTCTATTTCACAAATTACGCAAGGTATTAATTAAAGTTAAAAATCAAGAAAACCCGATGTTGCCCTATAACTTCTGAAAAAAACAAGATGGTGTATTTTTGTTTTCGGCATAGTCCTAGTCTCAAAAAAAGAGATCGCGACTGCGTCATCGGTTTTTCTCTAACTCTTATATTTACCGAGATGCCCATAAACAACATCGAAATTAGACCACCTTGTACAAGCGTTGCATGTGGATTTTCAGTTGACCACATGTGATTGTTTTTTTTTATTGAAAATACCTTCACGAGAGAAATTTGATTCGCCGGTTCAGGCTTTTCTAAACTAGAAATTTTACTTCATGCGCCACCGGTACAAAACACTGATGCAATGTAAAATTTAGCGGTGTGTTCTAAACTTCGTAATATGTCAGTGTTTTGTACCGGTAGCGCATGAAGTAAAATTTCGAGTTTAGAAAAGCCTGAAAATTTGGTTTGGCCGCTCCGCGCTTCGCGCTACGCGACCAAACCAAATTTTCAGGCTTTTCTAAACTCGAAATTTTACTTCATGCTTAGTCTGGGAGTGGAAGACACTCATTTCAAGTTTCAAATTGATTTTTTTTAACAACGAGTATCCAAAGATTTACGACATATACGGTGTAATTGGGACATGTAAACTTGAAAGAAAAACTCCCTGTGTGTACAAGTTGAGGCATTAATTGTGATTGATTGACTGAAATTTTTAATGGTCTGCCTTTATGGCCAAGTTACACATAATTTAAAAAATAAAGGTGTCAAATTGTATTGGATGAATATGTTCGGTGTTACATAAAACTCTCTGTATATACAAATAATTCTTACTTCCCTCTCTTACAAGGGCTATTGACCATAGGTCTAAATTAGTTATTTATCGAAAAAGGTTTAGTAATAATTTGATACACGCCAAAAAAAATTATTAACTTTTTTTAAATTTTGATTTTGATTTTTTTCATGTTGATGATAATAAAATTGTCTATATCGACAAATAAATGTAATCTCTACATGAGATTTAACTGAAGTTTGGTGATACCGGAGATTATGCCAATTTCAAAAACACAAGTTTTTTTCACGCCGAACAAAATGAACATACCCCACACAAACCGTTTACCATCTCCGTATTGTACTATCGAGATCATAACATTTAATAGCACCAACAAAGCCCCCACTGACTGATTTACAGCCGTGTTGAAATTCGTGCTACCGTGCAATTAGCCACCCTTCATACTTTCAAAAACACGCATCCGCCGTCATTGTCAGCAAACTAAAGAAAAGTGTCTTCATCTGTCCATCAACCGTCACGAATTGGCCCGAGTTTTAACAGAAAGGAGCCCAAAATATTGAAAATCAAAAAACGCCTAATTTGCGTAACTGGAACAGGCTGGCTACCGGGCTTTTCTTCTTCTTTTCTATTTTAGGGCCATTAGGCTACTGTCCGCGGGGGGTGCGATCGCTTTTCTCGGAAAGGGTATTGTCTGTAAATGGTGGGTTTTATTGGGGCCTATAATTCATGTCGACTTGCGTTGAAAAGGGGGCCATTTTGATTGAAGAGTCGCCGGATTAAATTGATAGAGCTGTAATTGTTGGTGAGGTCATCTTCGTGATGGTCATTGGGAAACGGATCGGCCAATCCAATTTTATGGGCGGAGTGTGTTATCCCTTTCTTTTTTTATCTCTTTTTGGTATTCTTTAGACATCCAACATACCATATACAGGGATTTTTTAAGTATAGATCTTCCAGCGCTATATGAAAAAAATGACTTCAAATTTGCAATAAATTTTTATACTTTTATAACACCATAAACCATAATCCTCAATAAAAGTATCCCTCAGCAAACAGCTTATTGCATGCTCGGCCGTGAGTCGGCTGCATAATTTCAGGAACATTTCATTCCAATGACTGACGTAGATATGTAAAAATGCTCATTCGGTGGTATTCTCTATCGAAAAGGTTATTAAGAAAATTGTATTAGGGCCAATAACAGGATTATATGTATATAATCCTGTCATTGGCGGAATTAAAAGGTACTGGGGATATCCCAACTTCCCAACACTCAACTTCTGAACATTTCGACATTCCTCGAAAAACTAATGGTCAATTTGACCCTTTATGCAATAAGGAACGAAGAGGCCCAGGGTTAAAAGGTATTGGGGATATCCCAGATTAACTCAAATTCTGGACTTCCCGACAAAATGATTGTTCATAACAATTTCTACTAAAAGTATACTTTTTCGTGTGATTTATAATACATATTTAGAGTTTTGTTTTTTTTCATTTTTATTTTTTTGATTATTGCTTTCATGATTTTAATTAAATAATCGACCATTTTAAATAAAACTGTTCAATCCAACACTCTATACAAACAAATTCTATCAATTAAATTATATTATAACTTATTTCTAAATGTATTTTTTTGCCATCTTTTAAACAAAAGTAAAAATAAAATGTTTATTGCTCTTGTGGTTTTGAAACAACAGCTCATTTTATTTAATATTTAACTTAGAATAATCTAATTCATACACCCTATTTATAACAAGTATTTCAATAAATTAAAGTAATATCACACAGATAAACCAATTCGTCTATACAATATCTCAACATTTATATGACATCTTTTTAGTGTGTCACAATTAAATTTATATTTATTTTAGTTATAATTCCTTTTACGTAAAAACATTTTAAATTATTCACATAACTTCAATGTATATTTTTATACTTAACTGATTAGGATTTATAAAGAGTTAGTAAAAATCCGTCGAAAAAATAATTAATAAAAATCTGATTTCTTCAATAATAATAAAAAAACACTCAGGATTACAGAAACGTGCTCGGATATTTTTTAAGATTTTTTGTTTTGAAAATACAGCACTTCAAAGTGAGGCGCCTCACTTTTTGAAATGGATGTAGGTATTTTCACATGTTTGATGGTTTGATAAATCACACAATTTAATATTAGTTAATGTTAAAAGAGCATAAATGTTTTGAACTTTTCATTCTTACACTTAAATGAACTCGGTTAAACAATCAACATTTTTAATATCAACATCTCTGAACATTTTTTCTTCCGCTGTTTGCCTCGCGGCCCGGGGACAACACACCTTGTAGCGGCCCTGTTCATTTCGGTCATGAATTTTCTATGCAAATCATCTGGCCAGCGCAGGTTAGTTTTATTGCGGTTATGGTCATAAACCCCCAATTATCATTTACAAGTTAACCGCAAACTGAAGTCATTTTTTTCATATAGCGCTGGAACTACTATATACACATCCCGATTATTACAGCGTTTGGTAAGTTTTCAGGAATTCATTGATTTTATAAAAGCGTTTAATTTGAAGCTTTCAAAAATGACTATTTTTTGGAAGCTTCAAATTTAACGCTTTTATAAAAACAATTACTATTTTTTGGAAGCTTCAAATTTAACGCTTTTATAAAAACAATTACTATTTTTTGGAAGCTTCAAATTAAACGCTTTTATAAAAAAATGAATTCCTGAAAACTTACCAAACGCTGTAATTATCGGGACATTACGTTAGTATAATTCGCTTTTGATAAGTTAAACAAGTCACATTTTATGACTTTTATGGCTGGTTTCTCCAACATGACTTATATGAGCGGGGCCTAACTTTAAGTAGAGCTTATAATTGAAATGCGCTGCACCAACAGATTTAACCCATTAAGCGCCATTGATGCATATACGCAACATTATTAATTTTATGTTAATTAAATTACTAAATGAATTAATTTGATATATTATATTATTTGATTTGACATGAAAATGTATGAAGAAAAACGTAAATATTTTGTTATTTAAATATCTCAAAAAAAAAAAAAATTACTCATTCAAAAAAATGTTTTCAGTGTATTTCTAACTTAACAATATTTCAGTTTTTTATACGCGTGGCGCATGAAGTAAAATTTCGAGTTTAGAAAAGCCCCGTGAAAATTTGTCGAGGGTCGCTGCGCGACCCTCGACAAATTTTCTACGCGGGGCTTTTCTAAACTCGAAATTTTACCTCATGCTTAGTCTGGGAGTGGAAATACTCGTTCTAAACTTTATATTGTAAGTTTTTATGCAAAATCAACGAATGCCTTGCATTTACAGAGTATACATGATGTATATTTAAAAAAAATATGTACAGTATGTAATACAATAAGTCATCCGTAAAAATCATTAAAAGAAGTGTAGAATTTTACCTAAAATCAACTTTTAGAGTTAACTCTATAATTGCTCGGCCGTTAATGGGTTAAGCAATGGCTTATGTAAGTCGTTCATAGTTGTGCGAATAAGTGGCAACGTAGCGATTTAACCGATGAGAAGTTGGCCATATATTTCCAGCCACGAATCCAACGCCTCCACCATTTATAAAACTATAGTTTTACCAACGTATTACAACGAATACAATTAAATTTCATAGAAAGAATTGATAATTTAATTAAACGTAATGCTGAGATAGCTCTTACAACTTTTAAAAGTTATGATTTAGCATCTGGCATTAAAATTTGATTCTGTGATAAAAGAGGACATTTCAAACATTTTAAAAATGCTATTTGGGGAGGTTTAGAAACGATTTTAATAGCCACAAATGTCCTCAGTAGTGTTATTACCAATATAAAACAATAATTGGAGGACCATCTTTCTTAAATTTTTTTTAACATGTTTTTCTAAAACGCCCACCTGAAGATATGGCTTATTTTTCGAAAAATAAAAAGTTGGTGTTTGGGGCCTTTTAGAAATGATTTTGTTGGCCACAAATGTTTTCTAAAAAATTGAAGAAAGATGGTCCTCTAATTGTTGTTTAATATGGTTACTAATACTATGGAGAACATTTGTGGCCAACAAAATCATTTCTAAAAGGCCCCAAACACCAACTTTTTATTTTTCGAAAAATAAGCCACGTCTTCAGGTGAGCGGTTTGTAAAAAAATTGTTTAAAAAAAATGAAGAAAGATGGTCCTCCAATTGTTATTTAATATGGTTACTAATACTATGGAGAACATTTGTGGCCAACAAAATCATTTCTAAAAGGCCCAAAACACCAACTTTTTATTTTTCGAAAACTAAGCCATGTCATCAGGTGAGCGGTATGGAAAAAACTTGTTTAAAAAAAATTAAGAAAGATGATCCTCCAATTGTTATATAATATTGTTACTAATACTATAGAGAACATTTGTGGTCAACAAAATCATTTCTAAAAGGCCCCAAACACTAACTTTTTATTTTTCGAAAAATTAGCCATGTCTTCAGGTGAGCGGTTTGGAAAAAAATTGTTTAAAAAAAATTGAAGGAAGATGGTCCTCCAATTGTTGTTTAATATGGGTACTAATACTATAGAGAACATTTGTGGCCAACAAAATCATTTCTAAAAGGCCCCAAACACCAACTTTTTATTTTTCGAAAAATAGGCCATGTCTTCAGGTGAGCGCTTTGTAAAAAAAATGTTTAAAAAAAATTGAAGAAAGATGGTTTTCCAATTGATGTTTGATATGGTTACTAATACTATGAAGAACATTTGTGGCCAACAAAATTATTTCTAAAAGGCCCCAAACACCAACTTTTTATTTTTAGAAAAATTAGCCATGTCTTCAGGTGAGCGGTTTGGAAAAAAATTGTTTAAAAAAAATTGAAGAAAGATGGTCCTCCAATTGTTGTTTAATATGGTTACTAATACTATAGAGAACATTTGTGGCCAACAAAATTATTTCTAAAAGGCCCCAAATACCAACTTTTTATTTTTCGAAAAATTAGCCATGACTTCAGGTGAGCGGTTTGAAAAAAAATTGTTTAAAAAAAATTGAAGAAAGATGGTCCTCTAATTGTTGTTTAATATGGTTACTAATACTATGGAGAACATTTGAGGCCAACAAAATCATTTCTAAAAGGCCCCAAACACCAACTTTTTATTTTTCGAAAAATAAGCCATGTCTTCAGGTGAGCGGTTTGGAAAAAAATTGTTTAAAAAAAAATGAAGAAAGATGGTCCTCCAATTGTTATTTAATATGGTTACTAATACTATGGAGAACATTTGTGGCCAACAAAATCATTTCTAAAAGGCCCCAAACACCAACTTTTTATTTTTCGAAAAATAAGCCATGTCATCAGGTGAGCGGTATGGAAAAAACTTGTTTAAAAAAAAATTAAGAAAGATGATCCTTCAATTGTTATATAATATTGTTACTAATACTATAGAGAACATTTGTGGTCAACAAAATCATTTCTAAAAGGCCCCAAACACCAACTTTTTATTTTTCGAAAAATTAGCCATGCCTTCAGGTGAGCGGTTTGGAAAAAAATTGTTTAAAAAAATTGAAAAAAGATGGTCCTCCAATTGCTGTTTAATATGGTTACTAATACTATGGAGAACATTTGTGGCCAACAAAATCATTTCTAAAAGGCCTTAAACACCAATTTTTTATTTTTCGAAAAATAAGCCTTGTCTTCAGGTGGGCGTTTTAGAAAAACATGTTAAAAAAAAAAATTAAGAAAGATGGTCCTCCAATTATTGTTTTATATTGGTAATAACACTACTGAGGACATTTGTGGCTATTAAAATCGTTTATAAACCTCCCCAAATAGCATTTTTAAAATGTTTAAAATGTCCTCTTTTATCACAGATACAAATTTTAATGCCAGATGCTAAATCATAACTTTTAAAAGTTGTAAGAGCTATCTCAGCATTACATTTAATTAAATTACCAATTGTTTCTATGAAATTTTATTGTATTCGTTGTAATACGGTGGTAAAATTATAGTTTTATAAATGGTGGAGGCGCCGGATTCGTGGCTGGAAATCTATGGCCAACTTCTCATCGGTAGCGATTTATACAAACTGTATTGGCTGTTGATTTGGCGGGAATTTTTATTTTAAATATCTCCCACCTGATTCGTAGAAAAATGTACGCTATTTATAAAGAAAAGAATTAATTGTTTATAATCAGTCAACCGTATTCTGCCACAACATATCTAATTTCGCAAAGCAACATTTAAAAATGAGCGAAAAACGCAGTGCAAACTATACCCCAGAAAAAAAACGACTTCTATCTTCTCTTGTAGACAAATATAAACATATTGTAGAGAACAAACGAGACGGATTCTTTGAGTGAGATAATAATTTTACTGTTATCACAATTTTTAGGTTAGAATCCATGTCCTAAGTCCTGGCAAAGGGCGACTTAGAAGTTGAGTATGACTTAAGCGGTTTTTTTGACGTTAATCAGTTAGCACTTAAGTAACTTTGGAGAAACCGGCCATTATTAGCAGAAATGTGATTTAATTTATTTATTTAATTAACGAAAATATCTTTACAAACATAAAATTAATATTAATACAATACAACAAAGAATTGAAAAATAACGTACTGAAGTAACACCAATTACATTTCCCCATAACAAAATGAAGGACTTAAACTAAATGAAAATTAAATCCAGATTAACGACCACTACCGCCCTACGAAAGCATGAATAATTAGCGGCAAATAAGTCAAAATTTACTGAGGGTAGTAAACAATTGGCGGTGCGGGTTAATCTGGACAACGGGTTGTTCCTAACGTACGTAGCACGATGCAATTTCTCTCTAAATAAGATTTGCTGTCTTGTTGAAGGTCCCGATCTTTGGTGCCAAAAATCAAGACCTGCCAACAGCGCGGGACAGCAAATATACCCGTTTATTAATTTATACAAAAAACATATCAAAATAATTTCTGCGGGAAAGTAACGTCGATAAATCTAAATTAACTCTAAGCAAACTATAGTTTAATGTCTCGCATAGTTAAATAAAATGGGGAATATTTGGAAATGTTGCTGAAGATATTTTAAATAATATCTGCTGATGTTTTGAAAAACTGAAAATTGACAAATAATAAACTTTTCTCATAAAAAAAAGTGGCGTATTCCCGTTTCACAACTGTTTCATCTAAATTCTAAAGACCGGAAGCTTTCGAAGCGGTATTAAAATTATTTAATAAATGTAAACGAGAGCACCGGTTGAGGGACACTTTCGGCCATTACGTCGTTGTCTACAGACGAGCGAAACTAAACAAATTACGGATTAATTACCGTTAAGAGTGCCACCCGTACGCTGCGCGGTATTAATGGACGTTTAAGCTCGACTTAAGTCCGGTGCTTACCGCTTACTTCTGCGTGTCACAGCAGCGCGCAGGATGGCGCTTAATTAGACTCTCCTCTCTACCAATTTAGACTTTAATTGCTGTGAAATCTTTATATTGCTCATTAAATGTAGAAAATGGCTTTCGAGTTTTATTAAAATTATGTTTTAATAATAATAATAATAATAATAATCTTTATTAAACGGAATCACCATTTCACAAATATAAAATATCAACATTTTCACAATATATTAAAAAAAAACAATAATTCAACTACACTAAAATCACGCCCGTAATTAATGATACAATCAATTATATAAAATTAAAAATTAAAAAAAATCATAAATATAACTTCCCCAAACTTTAACAAAATAATACTTATGCAATTAAACTAAATAATAATAGTTATGCAACTAACTAGAAATAGCACCCTGCCAATAGAATGACCGCAATTTCAAAATAAATGTTTTAACTTCCTTTTAAAAGAAACAAAATCAGTGCCCAAAATGTCGAAAGAGTCGCTTGCGTTACAATGATTAATGCATCTCATAATTCTATTAAGAGGACCATTGAAAGTGTAATTATTTCTGCATCTACTAATAAAAAACACATCCTTACTTCTACTTTTAGTTAAATATGGGTTTACATTAAATTCTACCAACCCAAGTAACTTAATAGAATTAATCTCGCCAGAGACAAGTTTATGAAAAAAGCATAAATCCAGTTCAATCCTCCTAGATCTTAATGAAGCAAGGTTTAAATTATTTAATAGAATGTTTGGGTTTTGATCTGGAATGCCGAATTTGAATGAAACATATCGTGTAAATTTATTTTGAACCCTTTTCAGTTTAGTAATATATGTACTATAGTATGGAGACCACACCATACTAGCATATTCCAATTTTGATCTAACCAAAGAGCAGTAGAGTAATTTAATGGTTGATAGATTAAATTTATTACCATTCCTAAATACAAAACCGAGGGTTTTAAGTGCTTTCTTAGTAATTAAATCAGTATGCTGATTGAATGTCAGTTTAGCGTCAAACATTACTCCTAGATCGTTAATGCACTCAACTTGCATTAAGTTGGAATTGCTTAATTTATAACTAAAATTAATTGTAGTAGACCTCCGTGAAAATTGAATGAATTTACATTTTTGAATGTTTAAGGCTAAATCATTAATATCGCAATATTGCACAAGCTTATCAAGACAACACTGAATATGACGCTGATCAGCAGGACATTTAATTGATTTGAATAGTTTTAAATGGTCTGCAAAAAACAGATAGTCGCAATTTATGAATGCCTTGCTTAAATCATTTATAAATAGAAGAAAAAGGATTGGTCCGCAATGGGTTCCTTGCGGAACCCCAGAAGGCACACGATTAGGTTCTGATAGACAATTAGCTATTTTCACCATTTGCGATCTATTACATAGGAAAGAATCAATCCATTTAATAGCGGTACCATGAAACTCAAAACACTTTTGCTTGTTAATCAATATTTTGTGGTTAACTCTATCAAATGCCTTGGAGAAGTCAGTGTAGATTGCATCAACTTAATGTCCCTTCTCCAAGGCATCTAATATATAGCTTTGGTACTCCAATAAATTTGTAACTGTGGACCGTCCAGTACAAAAACCATGTTGTTCCTGAATAATTATATTCTTAGACAGCCACTTTAACTGACATGAAACAATTTTGTCTAGGATTTTTGGAATAGCTGATTGGTGCGCCACTCCCCTATAATTACTAATTACATCTTTTTTCCCAGATTTATGGATAGGCATCAAAAAGCTATGTTTCCATAAATCAGGGAAAACCCCTTGAGACAGTGACCTTTGAAATATTATATATATAGGTTTTGAAAGAGAGCACACACAATTACTCAAGAAGTCTCCAGGAATGTCGTCAGGCCCACAGTTAAAATTATTTGATAATAGTGATAACTCATCATAAATGTCCGCGATATTTATAATGAAACCTCCACAACTAGCCTTTTCATCAAGAATACGCATTTTCACTAATGGCTTATCAAGTTGTGGTGATCTATAATTAGAAGCAAAACTATCCGCAAAAGCGTTAAGAATTGAATTCAAATTACTGAACGCCGTTTAAAGTCATTATTCGTGGAAAACCATCTTCCTTTTTCAGCTTTGATACGTGTTGCCAGAACTTCCTAGGTTGACTATTTATATTTAACTCCATTTTTTTATATATTGATTCTCTAACATTTTGCAGCGATTTTTACATTCTCTTCTCAATTCACAAAAACGTTGCCAATCTTCATCGATTCCGTGCTGTTTGTACTTTGCATGTAAAGCTTTCTTCTCCTTAGTCATTTTAATTAGTGAAAAATCAAACCAACAGGGGTAGTTAAAATTAGATAGATAGATAATCATTCCAATTAAATTAGATAGATAATCATTCAAATTAAATTAGATAGATAATCATTCGTTAATTACATTAACCCATTAACAGCCGAGCAATTATAGAGATAACTATAAAAGTTGATTTTAGGTAAAATTCTGTACTTTTTTTATGGCATCTATGAATGACTCATTGTATTACATACTGTAAATTCTTCTTTTAAATATACATAATGTATATGCTGTAAAATTTCAGGTATTAGTCGATTCCATATAAACACGTGCAGTATGAAGTTCAGAACGAGTGATTCCACTCCCAGACTAAGCATGAAGTAAAATTTCGAGTTTAGAAAAGCCTGAAAATTTGGTTTGGTCGCGTAGCGCGAAGCGCGGAGCGGCCAAACCAAATTTTCAGGCGTTTCTAAACTCGAAATTTTACTTCATGCGCCACGCGTGTTGAATACTGAAAACACTGAAATATTGTGAACGAGTAAACTTCGCTTGAAATCAGTGGCTAATACGCGTGGCGCATGAAGTAAAATTTCGAGTTTAGAAAAGCCTGAAAATTTGGTTTGGTCGCTCCGCGCTACGCGCTACGCGACCAAACCAAATTTTCAGGCTTTTCTAAACTCGAAATTTTACTTCATGCTTAATCTGGGAGTGGAATCACTCGTTCTAAACTTCATTCTGCACGTTCCATATAAAAACGTGCAGTGTGAAGTTTAGAACGAGTGATTCCACTCCCAGACTAAGCATGAAGTAAAATTTCGAGTTTTTACTTCATGCGCCACGCGTGTTAAACACTGAAAACACTGAAATATTGTGAACGAGTAAACTTCGCTGCTTGAAATCAGTGGCTAATACCCGTGGCGCATGAAGTAAAATTTCGAGTTTAGAAAAGCCTGAAAATTTCGTTTGGTCGCTGCGCGCTACGCGCTACGCGACCAAACCAAATTTTCAGGCTTTTCTAAACTCGAAATTTTACTTCATGCTTAGTCTGGGAGTGGAATCACTCGTTCAAAACTTCATTCTGCACGTTCCATATAAAAACGTGCAGTATGAAGTTTAGAACGAGTGATTCCACTCCCAGACTAAGTAGAAGTAACATTTCGAGTTTAGAAAAGCCTGAAAATTTGGTTTGGCCGCGTAGCGCGAAGCGCGGAGCGGCCAAACCAAATTTTCAGGCTTTTCTAAACTCGAAATTTTACTTCATGCGCCACGCGCATAAAACACTGAAATATTGTGAGGTTAGAAATACACTCACATACATTTTTTGAGCTAACATCATTTGTTTTAAAAATATGGCGAAAATTGTAAAATGGATAATAATTTATTTTTATTGTAACTTTGTTATTTAATGCAATAGAGATCTGTAACTTGCTGTGTACCATAAACGTCATCAGATAAATACACAGGAATGGTATAAAAATCCAATATGGCCTCCATAAGAAAAATTAAAAATAGGTGTTAAAGTTAGAAATACACTCACATATTTTTTTTTAAATGAGTAATAATCGAAATATTTAAATAACAAAATATTTACGTTTCTTTATACATTTTCAAGTTAGGTCAAGTAATATAATATATGAAATGAACTTAATTAGTAATTTAATTTACAACAAATTAATAATGTTTGCGTGTATGCATCAATGGCGCTTAATGGGTTAATATACAGGGGATTTTTCTTTCAAGTGTACATATCCCGACGTATACGCTGTACATTTTCAGGCAGTTAATTTAAAGCTTCTAACGAATGTTTCCACTCCCAGATTAAGCATGAAGTAAAATTTCGAGTTTAGAAAAGCCAGAAAATTTGGTTTGGTTGCGTAGCGCGAAGCGCGGAGCGACCAAACCAAATTTTCTGGCTTTTCTAAACTCGAAATTTTACTTCATGCGCCACGAGCATAAGACACTGATTTTAAGTATAGTTCACTTGTACACATTATTTCAATATTCTCAGTGTTTAATACGCGTGGCGCATGAAGTAAAATTTCGAGTTTAGAAAAGCCTGAAAATTTGAATTTGCCGAGGCGTGCGAGCGAAGCGATCAATTGATTTTAAATCATTAAACGCTTAAACAATTTTGCAAATCAACCAAACAAACAGACAAAAAATCAACTATTAAAGCACTCTTGACAATTACATTTTTTTTTCTTACTCTCCTCTTTTCGGTATCGGTATAACGGTGTCTTCTCGAGAATAGTGGTGTACCATTTTCTGGCCAAAAGCGACCGTAGCAAAATTCGTGAGAATCCAGCAAAGTGGACAGAATTGATTTTATTGCTTTATGACTACCGTTGTTGTGTTGTAAATTTTCGGGAGAAATTCCGGGTACGCACCCCAAATAAAACCATCATAACCGCTTGATGAATTTTATTGGAGTCATTATTGGCGAACGGAAAAAAAGAGAGACGGTATTATTGTGTAAATTGCTGATAAGGATGGAAGATTTGACGAAGATCTAACAAAGAGAGAGATAAGGGAAAGTTTGATTCTTGTTTGATTTGCAGAAAAGGAAAGAAGATTACTGGTCCTTACGGAGGAAGAAAAAGATTGAAAAAAGAACTGAAATTTACACATCTTACCCAAGGATAAATACATCTTGTGTACAGATGTGAAAAATTCCATATTTGAAAAAATAGACGTTAGCAATAAAAAGTGAAGATAAAGAAAGGACGAAGGAGAAGAATGATAAACCCGCTTTTCATTTATACGTTTTAAGACGATAGATAAAAAATCAGAAGAAAAAAATATATATAACGACTCTTGTGCTTTGTATGTATGTTTTAAAGAATAATTTAAAGAATAATCGTATTTATACGATTATTTTCCAACAGATAAACCAATTTAGGACATAAAAATCATACTAGTAAAATACACAATATACAAGGTGTCCCAGACCACCCGTATAAGGCATTTTTTGAGAAAACGGCTAGTCTTAGAGAGTTGGGATACAAAAAAATATTACTAAAGCCATATTGAAGAATCGAATGGTGATATTGTTATTTCCCAAAACGGTTGGAATCTCTGAGATTTCGCTTTAAAAAGTCTACAATTCAAGATTTTCAAATGGCATGATAGGTCAAAAGTGGTATCATTCAAAAGGTCGTTGAAAAATAAGCAACTTTTGTAGAAAAAATATTTTTGTAACTGGCGTTTGTTTTGAGTAATTTTGGATTGAAGTTACCAAATATAAATATCTCATGGCGACTTACTTACTTAGGGCGACTAGTATTAGGACCAGAACAGTTCAACACTGTTTAGAAGTAAATGGAAAACAGTTTGAACCAATGCTGTGAATTCTGAGTCGGAGTTAGAATCAATACTGTGGGGTCAGAATTTAAGTATTTTTGTGATGAGGAAATCGGAGCCGCGGAGTTGGAAATTTCGTATAATTCCGACTCCGATTTTCAATATAATTGTTTAAATATAATTGTTTGTTTTTTCTAATTTGAACCCAAGTAGAGTTTTCAATAAATTTATGTAATTTGCATATGAGAGAAAACCAAATTTCGATTTTTTTTCCAAAAAAAAAACCGTTAAATTGCAATTATGCAGATGTAATAACCTGTAAACATTTATTTATATTGTAAAAAATTGCATTATTAAGTGAATATTTAAAATGTTCACATAATTCGAAGCAGAGTTGGCCTAGAATTTAAAAAAAATAGAGATTTTTCAAAAAATTGAGGAGTTGGAGAGGTAGTTGAAGTCAAACATATCCTTAGCGACTTTGCGGACTTGGTTAGAATGTATCTGAAAAGACATTTAAAACTCAATCTTTTAAAATAAATTATCAAATAAATTTAAATTTAATAAACATAATCAAAATCGATGCCAGAAATAAAATTATGTTTCCTATAAAAGTAGCTTATTTTTTAAAGACCTTTTCAATACCACCACTTTTGACCTATCTTGCCATTTAAAAATCTGGAGTTATTGACATTTTTAAGCAAACTTTCAGTGATGCGAACCTTTTTACGAAAAAACAATATCACCATTCGATTCTTTAATACTTCTTTTGTATGATTTTTTTATCCCAACTCTATAGGACTAGCCGTTTTCTCAAAAAAAAAATCTGGAGTTATTGACATTTTTAAGCAAACTTTCAGTGATGCGAACCTTTTTACGAAAAAACAATATCACCATTCGATTCTGTTCCGGGTGGTCTGGGATACCCTGTATAAAAATATAAAACTTAATGAATGCCTCAACAATAATACAGGGCTATTCAAAATAAAGAAACAGATTTCAAACATTTATTTCTTCCAAACTACAAAAGGTAGAATCATAATTTCAACGTTCCTGCACAGACGAAAGTTTAAAATTTGAGCAGTTTAGGCAGAAGTTCCATCCATGGCCGCATTGGCGCTGTTGCTTGGCATGTTAATTGTCTGTAATAAAATGGCTATACGACAAGAAAAAGCATTTTGTGTGATGCAATTAGCAAAACTAGAGTCCATTATTGAAGTCTAAAGGCACGTTTAATAAACAAACTGTGCCTTTATTTTGAATAGCCCTGTACATAAAACGATCCTACGACAAAATAAAAAAAAATGTTGTCCATCATAGTACTTTCCCCATGTAAGATACTTGAAATCAATAGCTTTTACCTATCTAATTTTTCAACACATGTTTCTTATTCCTGCTAAACTTTGTTGGTAAGCCTCACTTATGAGTTCAATTTTCCACAAAAAAATAAACATGACAAAGTCAAACTAACGTCATTTATAGCAATAGCTGACTTATTCAGAGTAATTAGTTTGGAAAATGTATATTTTTAAAACAATATTAATAAAATAACTAAAAGAGCTACGACATAAAGTGAATACGAATTAGATGCTAATTCGAGTATCAACAACTTTTCTTAACAAGATTTTTTCATATGATCAATTTTAAAGAAAAATTGAATAAAATGCTAAGAGTAAACTACCAAAAGGTGATCGGATACAACCATTGCTTTATCAAAATGTTTTATTTTTGATACAATATTTTCATTAAAGAAAACTAAGAAACGAGAGTTTGACTTCAACAAACAAGTTATTTATTAGCACAATCCACAGAAAACTGGACAAATTGCCGCGGATCCGTGAAAAGGGGACAAAAAGGGCTTCGCCGCTACAGACGCCTTTTATGTCCGTCGAACACACTTATGTTTATGTGTGTGTGCATTATAAGAGGATAAACTAATTTCTTCATGGTTCAATTTAAAAGTGCTACTGGGTATACGGCGGGAGCCCCCAAAAAAATATCAAATTAAAATATAGCTGTATCATGTCCATTGTGTTCATTACGGAGGACGCATTCCTGCGGAGACCGACCCGATGAAAAATGATCCATTCTCATTTCTCCCCCCCCTCTCTCTCTCTCTTCGTCCACAGATCTCCTTTTTCCGCTTAAAAAATTACCGGCTCTCGTTCTCTCTCTTTGCTGGGTTTCTGTTCCTTTTAACTTTTTCTAGGCGGCAAAATAAAATAGCTTCCAATATTTCAATTAATGATATAGCTTGATAATGATGGTATATACCATTCTTTCATTTAAAAGACTATAATCAGTTTTTTGGTGTTGCCCCTAAAACTACCCTAGTAGAAATGAATCTTGTATTTAGCAATATTGTATCTAACGAGTGTCTATAAATTGTCGGCATCCCAGTAGGTTCCGACTTCAGAAACATACGTCGTGATGTGACACTACCCAATGACATACAGAGAGTTTTATGTAACACCGAACATTTTCATAACGAGAAATTTTCTTTTAAATATAATAATAATAATAATAATAATTTATTGGTGTTCATAATATATATATCTTACAAACGTCAAATCTATTTAATTTAGTTACGAATATTATAAAAATACATAATAAATAATTTACTTAAATTGTTTATCAATTGCCAGTCTTACAAATATAAATACTGTTTATTAAAAGTCAAACATATAAAAAATAAAAAGCTCTAAAAGAGTTATTGCGATGGCAACCTCATCGATTTATATCCTCATCTAACAGATATTCTTCCCAGCTATAATAGGTTTTATCAATTAAAATATTTTTAAATTTAGTTTTCATTTTTTTAAGCGGGAGCACTCTAATAGCCTCTGGGAGGTTGTTATAGAATATAATAATAATAATAATAACTTTATTTGCCCAACAGATAACCAATTACAGGACAAAATTAAGTACAATATATGTGTATAAAACGTTTAAAAAATCACAGCATTAAATAGTTTCAAATAAGTAAAGAAATAGAAAACAAATACATATACAGGTGAATATTTGACTTTAAAGAGACATATTAACATAATTATGCTTACAAGTTTTTCACAATAAAAGATAAAAGAGTATTCCTAAGTTGACGAAAATTCACACTAAAACATTTACATTTAAGTCCCCAATATCTTGGACCATTTCGCGTTTTTGATAGGCGTAGTTTATTTATATATAAATTTTTAGCCTCCCTGGTTTCGTAGTTGTGAACTGTAGATATGATACCATAATTTTTTAAATTCTTTGCAATGTATATAACACAGTTCAGTATGTATTGAGAAGGTAGCGTTAAGATACGCAGTGATTTAAACCCTGGGTCTCCAAACTATCTTCTTCGCGGGCCACAAATACAATTCTACAAAATAAAGTCGGCCAAAATCCGATTAATTTTATAAAATTATGAAAAATTTAAGGAACAATTGTTACAATATTTAAAAATATGACATTTACAAAAAAAATTACAAACAATAGCGGGCCGGATTTGGCCCGCGGGCCGTAGTTTGGAGGCCACTGATTTAAACAATAGTCTGCAGTCATGCCGATATTTGGCACCAGCGATAACTCTTATTGCACGTCTTTGGAGAGCAAATATGCGATGTCTGTCATATGCATGTCCCCACACGAGCAAACCATAGCACATTAAGCTATGGCAGGTTCCGTAGTATGCTGTCATTAAAACCTGTAGAGTAACTTGATCTGATGGACTCCTCAATAAATATATATTACGACAGAGTCTAGCAGCTAGTGTCTCTGTATTCTTTTTCCATGTCAGTGTGGAATCTATTTCTAGCCCCAAAAATGTTGTTTCATTTATGTACACGTTGGGATCATACTCGAGCCTTCTGAGTGTGAAAACCATGTTCACTGTCTTGGTTTCGTTCAATTGCAACTTATTGTGACTAAACCATGATATGGCTTCTGTGAGAGCATTATTACTGATATCCATACATATCCTAAGGCTACTGCTGGAACAAAATAGGGTGGTGTCGTCCGCATACATAATAGTTTTTGCCTCGTGTACTGTGTTGGAAAAATCATTGATGAACATTAGAAACAGAAGCGGCCCACGGGTAGAGCCCTGGGGCACACCCTGTTTCAATGATAGTTTTCCCGAAAATACACCATCCATCTTAACAGCCTGGTATCTATCACTTAGATATGATCTAATCAGCTTACTGCTGTTTTCACAGAAGCCATAGCACGATAGCTTGCTTATCAGTAAATTATGGTCAACACAATCGAAAGCTTTCGTCAAATCCAGGTATGTGGCCATAAATACTCCCTTATTCTCAAATGAATCCAGGATTGCTTCCGATAATTGTAAAATGGCATCGGTGGTACTGAAACCCTGTCTAAAGCCAAATTGCTTTTCGTTTAACAAATTGAGACTTTCTAAATGACATAAAATTTGGTCATACATAATTTTTTCCAACACTTTGGAAAAAAGGGTATTAAAGAAATAGGTCAGGTAAGCATACGTTGTACATTTGCCGATGCTAGATTTATTAAAAGAATTTAATTTGAAGCTTTAAACGAGTGTTTTCCACTCCCAGGCTAAGCATGAAGTAAAATTTCGAGTTTAGAAAAGCCTGAAAATTTGGTTTGGTCGCATAGCGCGAAGCGCGGAGCGGCCAAACCAAATTTTCAGGCTTTTCTAAACTCGAAATTTTACTTCATGCGCCACCGGTACAAAACACGGATGCAATGTAAAGTTTAGCGGTGTGTTTTAAACTTCGTAATATGTCAGTGTTTCGGACCGGTGGCGCATGAAGTAAAATTTCGAGTTTAGAAAAGCCTGAAAATTTGGTTTGGCCGCTCCGCGCTTCGCGCTACGCGACCAAACCAAATTTTCAGGCTTTTCTAAACTCGAAATTTTACTTCATGCTTAGTCTGGGAGTGGAAGACACTCATTTTAAGTTTCAAATGGATTTTTTTAACAACGAGTATCTAAAGATTTACGACATATACGGTGTAATTGGGACATGTATACTTGAAAGAAAAACTCCCTGTATGTACAAGTTGAGGCATTAATTGCGATTGATTGGTTACAATTTTTAATGGTCATATAGGCAACCAGAGCTGGGATGAATCCTCAAAAACATGATTCGAATCACGAATCCGAATCACCTAATATGATTCGAATCACGAATACTCGAATAAAGGATTCGTAAGTGAAAAATATGATTCGAATCAAAGATTCGAATCCTCATTTTTGAATCACGGATACAAATCCTTTAAAAATAAATTTGAATCTATTATTTGCAACCAGTAATATTTTATTCCATCAGTTTCTATTAACAAACATGTTCATTTACCGACTAAATATCTGATTATATAATGATTTTAATTAATGATGATATATGTGATATTGAACTTAATTTTGAATCTGTGTTTTATACGCCTGGCGCATGAAGTAAAATTTCGAGTTTAGAAAAGCCCCGTGAAAATTTGTCGAGGGTCGCTGCGCGACCCTCGACAAATTTTCTACGCGGGGCTTTTCTAAACTCGAAATTTTACTTCATGCTTAGTCTAGGAGTGGACAACACTCGTTCTTAGAAGTTTCAAATTAAAGGATTACTCTAGATTACCAATTTACAAAGGCTACAGCTCGAAAGACCAATCATGGTCTTCGGAGACCGAAGGACTACAGGGAATCGAAGTTTATTTACAAGAAAACAACGAATATCTGAAGGTTTACAGCATGGATAGGAAAGAAAACATCCAATTTTGAAAAAATATCGAAGTTGGGTTGGTTTTCAGTGCGTTTTTTACTTCACTTTAAATCAGTGTTTTATACGCGTGGCGCATGAAGTAAAATTTCGAGTTTAGAAAAGCCCTGTGAAAATTTGTCTCGGGTCGCTGCGCGACCCTCGACAAATTTTCTACGCGGGGCTTTTCTAAACTCGAAATTTTACTTCATGCTTAGTCTGGGAGTGGACCGTCAAGATTTTCTACATGTCGAGATTTTTGATATTTCTAGATTTATGTCGATTTATTCAGTTTGTTATTGTATTAAATGCAACTTCAATATTAAATAAAAACGGTTTTTTTAGGAATAGAATATTTATTTATTTATTTATTAAATTAACGGTATAACACCTTTTTACAGAATAATTAATTAATATATAGTATTATTATCTATGACATTAAAGTAATTAAAGTATCCACGCACAGTTGCGAAGTGCGCAATGAAATATAAATTAAGCTTACAAATAATAAACTGAATTATTTATAGACTAAACATACTGGTTAGTTTACGCTTAAGTTGGTGACGTTCAATATTAAAAATATCAATTCGTCCATTAGAGAGATATTCGTTACCTAGGGACATTAATCGTGACATCGAGTTTTGTAAACCAAGAGATGTTTTATGTCTCTCTAGGTAAAATAGCTGATTTTGGCGAGTTCTCCTTTCAGGAACGGAAAATGATATATTATCTAATAATAAGGGCGAATCCAAAGATCCATTTATAATTCCATGGAGAGTGCATAAGTCAGCCATTTTCCGACGATTTTCACCCATTAAGAACCGAACAAATTATAAAGTTAACTCTAAAAGTTAATTTTTGGTAAAATTTTGCATCATTTTCTATGATTTCAATGAATGATTTCTTATATTACATACGTCGATTTTTTAAAAGAGTTAAATTTAAAATTCAAACGAGTGTTGTTCACTCCCAGACTAAGCATGAAGTAAAATTTCGAGTTTAGAAAAGCCCCGAGTAGAAATTTTGTCTCGGGTCGCGCAGCGACCCGAGACAAATTTTGTCCACGCCACGCGTATAAAACACTGATTTAAAGTGAAGTTAAAAATGCACTGAAAACCAACCCAACTTCGATATTTTTTCAAAATTAGATGTTTTCTTTCCTATCCATGCTGTAAACCTTCAGATATTCGATGTTTTCTTGTAAAAAAAACTTCGATTCCCTGTAGTCCTTCGTTCTGCGAAGACCGTGGTTGGTCCTTTAAGCTGTAGCCTCTGTAAAACGGTAATAAACTTAGTAATCTTGAGTAATCCTTCAATTTGAAACTTCTAAAAACGAGTGTTGTCCACTCCCAGACTAAGCATGAAGTAAAATTTCGAGTTTAGAAAAGCCCCGCGTAGAAAATTTGTCGAGGGTCGCGCAGCGACCCGAGACAAATTTTCACGGGGCTTTTCTAAACTCGAAATTTTACTTCATGCGCCACGCGTATAAAACACTGATTTCAAGTGAAGTTAAAAATATACTATTAACGTTGGATATTTTTCATGGTTAAGTAACCAAATATGCATTCACAAATATTTGAATTATTCGAAAATTTTAATATTTATATTCAAATATGAACAATTTAGTTTTTAAATATTCATATTAGAATATTTAACTATTTGAATTAATCGAATTCGAATCTCAGCCTTAATAGAGATGATTCGAATTATTTAGGAGGATTTGAATCAATGTATCAGGATTCGAATTTTATAAGGATTCGATTCCTTTTATAAGGATTCGAATCCTTTTATAAAAATTCGAATCCTTTTATAAGGATTCGAATCCTTTTATAAGAATTCTAATCCTTTTATAAGGATTCGAATCATCTACGTTTGGATTCGAATACGAATCCTTTTAAAAAAATGTAACGAATCCGGATCACGAATCCGTTTCCACTAAAGTATTCGAATACCTCTTTTGAATCCTCTAAAAGGATTCGAATCCTAAATGATTCGAATCCTGCCCAGCTCTGTAGGCAACCCAATTTACACCTAACTTAAAAAATAAAGGTGTCAAATTGTATTGGATTAACATGTTCGGTGTTACATGAAACTTTGTATAATTAAATTTACCAATGTAATTTGTTTTTTAAAGCAACCGAGATGGCAACAGTTTATAGACATTCGTTATATTTATATCTTGAAATTGTTAATCGATAGTATCACAATTTATTTTGCAGCTAATGATACTATATTAATATTTATTATAGATACAATAATATTGTGTAAATCCAGTATAAATATAATTGAGTTTTAAGTATTGTATCAACAATAAACATTCAATAATAGATATTCAATTTCTGTACAAGCTACCTGAATCCACACCTTTCCAAAAACCAACTAATGATCCGAACTTTTGAATGGAAGATAATAAAATACACACCTCACACCTTACAAAAAAAAAACTAAATCAAAAATGTAATTTACCCAACACAGACACAGCCGAAGCCGAAGTTTTCAATTCCAGAAGACCATTTCGAACGATCAAGGTCCTCTGGCCATTGTTCGCGTACGGGCGGAATTCTGGTCGGCTGTCGAAAAGCAATTTACTCAGAAAGATGTTTGGCTCGTTGTTCTTTTTTTCGATTTCGTTGATGACAAAAAGTCGCCGTCGAATGACCGGAAGCTGATCAAAAGGTAATTATTTTCGTTTCGGGAGTTTATCAATTTATTCCGCGCCGGCTGTTTTTTTTTTCTACCTTTCGGATAATGGTGGTGAAAATTCACGGGGTTGTTTTGAATTGTGCAATAAGGGATGATTTATTATAAGGGATTAATATACAGGGAAATATTCTTATAAGTATTTATATTATATATTCCATTTGTTTCTGGATCTCGCCTAGCTATGGAAAAGTGACAGTTTAAGTATTGTAAATGGGGCTGGTTGTGTTTTAAATCAGGGTTTTTAAATGTCACTGTCAGATGTTCGATTTTAAGGTTATAATTTCTGACTATTGTGATCTTACACTGTTGCCTGTTTTACAAATTTTCAGATATAAAAGGATAATAATATGCTGTTTTAAGATTAACAAAATTTACTACTTGGTTTTTGTACATACAAACACAGAAATAATATTGTATATAACAAATATAATGAATTCGGCTCTGCAAACTTATTTCGTCATCCATTTGTATTTCTCGCTTGGGTCTTCCCGTTAACACATTTTGATCAACTCCATCCATCCACCTTAATTTTGGTCATTCTCTCTTCTGTTGGCCCTCAGTATTTTTTTGTAGAATTGCCAATTTATTCCCACCCTCTTGTGATACTGATAATTTTCATGTCAAACAATTTTTAAGCCCTCATTCCACTTTTATTATTTAGCATTGCAACACTAGATTAATTTGATTTAATAATAAAATGCTCGAAGAAGCGACCGCGTGGCGAAATAATTGTTGCAAGATTAACAATAAACCTCTTGAAAATTAAAAAGAGGATTACTTATGATATAATAAATTATTGCAACACTGTTAAAATAAGGAATCAGGAGTGGCAATTAATAAAAAATGTAAATGTTGATACTGCAACATAACAACACGAAAGCATGGCTAGGCGAGATCCAGAAACAAATGGAACGGTGTTATTTCCAGATACATTCGCTGTACAATTTTAGGAATTTTTTTATTTTTGTAAAGCGTTTAATTTGAAACTTCTAACGAATGTTTCCACTGTTTGATTAAACACAAACTCTTCAGAATGACTAAAAATGTATTGCGCATACATCAGAATGTGTACGTGTACATAAAAGATAAAATCCTTTAGATTAGATGCCATAGCCGAGATTAAGCTAAACGACAATTGCATTGCCTTAGTTAGGTTAGTTGACAGCTGCATACTTTAGGTTAGATTGGGTTAGGTTAGGTTGCATTACAGTTACATAAGTTAGGTTAAATAGTAATTAAAGCGATTTAAAATGACCTTTAGGTTAGTTGACAGCTGCATACTTTAGGTTAGATTAGGCTAGGTTAGGTTGCATTACAGCTACATAAGTTAGGTTAGATAGTAATTAAAGCGATTTAATTACTATCTAACCTAACTTATGTAACTGTAATGCAACCTAACCTAACCTAACCTAATCTAACCTAAAGTATGCAGTTGTCAACTAATCCAACTAAAGGTCATTTTAGAAAAACAAAACATAGTTTTATATCTTGAACAGAAATTGAAAAGTTGGTGTTTTTGTTTTGCAGGGGTAAACCTGGGTCTCCCCTATAAATGTCTACATTCGCTCTGCATTTAAACGGAATCAATTTTCAATCTTTTCAGTAACAATTGTAAAGACAAATTACGGATATAATAGCCCACTTTCAAGGTTTATGCGAACAGCCAATACATTATCTGTACATCCAAACTTTGACATTTTCAACTCTTTCTCACCCTCACAATTCATGGCAAGACTTAAGCGAATAAATATTTGTAATTTTTCTTAGTTTAATAAGTCAAATTTATATTATATTATATTATATTATATTTATATTTATATTTTATTATTGTATTATTTGTATTAAATTTTTGTTGTTGTTGTGGTAATTATATTTAGTTAAATATTAATTTGTAAAATGGATTTTCCGTTAAATAAATAAATAAATAAATAAATAATTAAATAAATAAATAAATAAATAAATCAAATCAATGTTATTTTTAAATTCAATTAAAATCGATTAAAAGAAAATAGATTCTCTGCCAGTCAAACAGTAAATCAAAATGTTTGCAAAATATATTTGCTTACATATTCATTTTTATTAAAACAATTGTTATTATCACAAATATACTACGCATAAAAAAATGGCTTGTATATACCGGGTGTTTGATTAAGAGTGGCCACCAGCTGTATCTCAGAAACTATGTAGCTTAGCATGTTGGGAAAAAAAATTGCACAATATAAGTGGCCAAAAGAAATTACTGGAAATTGATTTTAAGTCCCAACCTCCGCCGCTAGAGGGCGTAACATCTATCGCTAAATACAAAAACAGATTTTTATCAAAAAACTGCTAAATTAAGCTAGGTTAAAAATATACAAATCGTAATCTACCCTGAATTTAACTCAATTTTAACTACTCACTTGTTTCTTTATCTCGCACATATGAAGCAAAAGAGAGCGAGAAAGTGTGATCATTAAACTGCGTGTAACTTTTATTAGGATTAACCGAAATTAATTAAGTTAGTCTCATTTGATAGGTAATTAAAAGCACATCAAATCACTGTTTACTCTCATCTACTTTAGTTCTTATAGAAAGCGCCAGAGGGCGTTTTTTGAACCATCGACATATTTTCTAGATTTTCTTAAAAACTTCAAATTATAACCTATAGTTCTCCTAAGCTAGTTTATTACAGGAAGAAATACTGAGAAAAGTGGTGAAAACCTCATCCTGATATCTTTATCCTAGCAAAAGATATAGTAAAAAGTCTGATAGATTTGCCCATTTTCAACCGCGTACGATATAAAAATATAGACAAAATCTAGTAGGCGCTTAGGCTCTTTTGTTTTACGTTCAAGATGTCAAAAACAATAATTTAAAGAATAACGGAGATCACATTTCCCCATTTATATGTTTTGCAAAGCAAATATGTAAATAAATCCCTGATTATCTAAAATCTCAAAATATAGTAGGCTATGAGATTAGTAGAATGTTTAAAACAGCGTATATATACTACAATTTAAAACACTTATTATAATACTTTATTGGAACAATAACAAACTGAACATAAGAAAATAAAACGAATACAATAATTAAAACTAGCTTCGCTGGTAGAGGGCGCAATCTCTACCACAAAAGATAAAGACAAGATATTATTCAAAATGCCAAATTAAGCTACATATGATAAAAATATGTAAATCCTAATGTACTCTAATTTTTGCTCGATTTTAATTACCTTCTCGTTTTTTTGCTTTTATATAAGATCCAGATGAAAATGGAAAAGTCTAATTATTAAAATGTTTGTAACTTAGATTAGGTTTAACCAAATTTAATAAACTTTGACTAAATTGATATATAATTGAATACACTTTTAAACACTATATATTCTTATTTAATTTAGTTTCTATAGTAAGGATCAGAGGGCGCTATTAGTACAAAATGCCCTATTCTGCACAATTTTCAATATATCTTCGGTTAGGATGAAGATATCGGGATGCAGTTTTCGCCAGTTTTCACACTATTTCTTATTTTAATTAACTATCGTAACTTACGTACACCTTCCAATTTGAAAATGTAAGGAAAATGAAGAAAATAAGTTGATTGTCTCAATCGCACCCTCTGGCGCTTAATATCGAAACTAAAATAAATCAGAGTAAAATTTGTTTCAAAGTGCATTCAATTATCTATCAAATGAGGCCAAGTTTATTAAATTCAATGGAGCCTAACAAAAGTTACAGGCGTTTAAATAATTAGACATTTTCGTTCTCCCGTGCTTCTTATGTGAGACATAAAAAAACGAGAAGATAGTTAAAATTAGGTAAAATTTACCGTAAATTAAGATTTTCATATTTTTGACAACGCTTAATTTAGCATATATTTGATAAACATTGTTTTATTCTTTTACTATAGAAATAGCACCCTTTTGCGGCAAAGGTATGAACTTAAAAATCATTTCCAGCAATTTCTCTTAGCCACTTTTACAATGAAATTTTTTACCGCGACATGCTACGATTTATAGTTTCTGAAATACACGCTTAATCAAACACCCGGTATAAGTGATAATAACAATTGTTCTAATAAAAATAAATATGTAAGCAAATATATTTTGCAAAAATGTTGATTTACTGATTGACTAAAGATTCAAGCAATAAGTATAATAATCACCTGGTGTAAACCCGAAATCATTTAATAATCTTCCTCCTTCATTCCTTCAATACCCAAAATTTACAAAATCTAACTTTCATCATACAAAGAATGCTCTGATAATAAATAAATAAACTTTTACTATTTCGATAAATCACATACAGAGAATACCATAATAATAAACTTTTATTATTTCGATAATTCAAATGATTTACATACACAACATTCAGATAATAAGCATTTATTATTGCTATAATTCATATGATTCACACAAAGAATACTCTGATAATGTATATTTATAATTTCGATAATTATCATAATTTAAACTTTTACCATCCGTAACTTATTCGTTTCTTCGGCAATAATAAACTTTTACCATCGACTACTCAGATTTTACGAAAACTCAGTGACTTCATGATTACTTTAGAACCGACCGCAATATCTCCACCATTAAATTTACGACCGCACCTTTTGACTCGTAGAATTAATTCCCAATTGACTCCCCCTAAGGGCAATAATTGCATTATCCCCGGCTTACGGTCAATGAGAGGTATAATTATCGTCAATATTTTGGGGACTTTTCGGTTGTAATCGCTTTACGGCGCTCGTAAATCTTTGAAAATTTCGACTTTCTGGGAAGGGCCGAATATTTTTCAAAAAGGCGTGTTTAATTTATTCCAGGGGTGTTGTGGCCTTCAATGCGCAACGGGGTGATTGTATAATTTGGAGTAAATGGTTGTGGATGTATGAGGGTTTTATTGGTGGGCGCGTTTTTGTCAAATATTTGAGGAAAGTATCGTAAGAAATTGGAATTTGTGAAATTGGAAATTATAGATTGTCATACCGACGTCGATATTTGACAATTTTTAATTTTATTTAAAGAAGCCCAGTTATATTGGAAATTATATACTGGTACCTACGATTTTCTACAAATTAAAATGCATCACCCTTATTAATACAATTGCCGTTAACACCATTATAGTTAAATGCTAGTTAATTTCTACTAAACCAGACAAACACGATATGTACTAACATTTCGTATTAATAGAACTAAATTTGCATACTATTAGTTAGTTTTGAACTACAGATAAAAAAAAGGCAACATCGCATTTTCATGTGTTCCAACTTCACTCTGGTTCAATTTGGAATAATTTAGAGGTTATGTTTGTGAAAATATATTTATTTTGCTGTATTCTTTAATTGAAATTTGCACCTAACGAGTGTTTATATTACTTGATTAAGTAAAATTTTGGGTTTAGAAAAGCCTGAAAATTTGGTTTGGATCAACCTGTATAAACACACACATTTTATCTTTTCATATTTTTTTTTTGTTTTCTACAAATCAATTTTCTACAATGTACAACACTTTCTTCACAGAGCGAACAAATAACAGTTCATGCAATAAAATTGCATTTCACAAAATTTGGCAAGCCCGGGGAAAAAAAAATGACGTGGCGAATTTAGCGTGTGAACGGCATACTTACATTTTTCACATTTCTATAAGAGCAGAATTTTTTACCTAAACTAATCGAAAGGCAAACATTGCACTCTCGTGAAAAACAAATTGAATTTTTATTCGAGATCTATTAACAAGTTTTTTTCATTTTAAAATCAAATACGCTCCATTCTTGTTCGCTATTCTTCTGTCGATCAATTTATAAAATTGATACACTTTTATCTTGTTTAAAATTTAACTGAGATTATTGAAATCCAGCACGCGAATTTTAATTTGTTAGGTATGGACTTAAAAAAAGTTGGATGCTTGTGAACTAGAAATATTTTAAATCAGACAATATTTTAAGGTATAATTCTGGATATTTATTGTTATATATTCGCTATTCTTCTGTCGATCAATTTATAACATTAATACACTTTTATCTTGTTTAAAATTTAACTGAGATTATTGAAATCCAGCACGCGAATTTTAATTTGTTAGGTATGGACTTAAAAAAATTGGATGCTTGTGAACTAGAAATATTTTAAATCAGACAATATTTTAAGGTATAATTCTGGATATTTATTCTTGTTCGCTATTCTTCTGTCGATCAATTTATAACATTAATACACTTTTATCTTGTTTCAAATTTAACTGAGATTATTGAAATCCAGCACGCGAATTTTAATTTGTTAGGTATGGACTTAAAAAAAGTTGGATGCTTGTGAACTAGAAATATTTTAAATCAGACAATATTTTTAGGTATAATTCTGGATATTTATTTAAAACACTTGGTTTGTTTCACTAATTTATAAGAATATATTACACCAAGTGTTTTAATTAAATATCTAGAATCAATTGAATTTTTATTAGAGATCTATTAACAAGTTTTTTCCATTTTAAAATCAAATACGCTCCATTCTTGTTCGCTATTCTTCTGTCGATCAATTTATAAGATTGATACACTTTTATCTTACTTAAAATTGAACTGAGATTGTTGGAACCCAGCATGCGATTTTTAATTTGTTAGGTATGGACTTAAAAGAAGTTGGATGTTATGTATGTTGTATGTTATGGGGTCGGTGGGTCGTATGGCCTCTGGGCCTTTCGAAGTTACCTCGACCTAAAAGATCTTTTGTAACTATCCCTGACCTACTTGAGTCCCTCAATGTCTAGACTTCTTATGAAGTCTACTATAACTTGAGGGTTAATGTGTACCAATTCCTCGGTGTTTAAAGTGGCCGATGACAGGTAGTTCCCTCTTTGAAGGGACAAGGCAGGGCATTCACAAAGTAGGTGATCTGCTGTTTCTTGTGCCTCGTTGCAGAACCTGCAGTTGGCATCAGTTGTCTGACCCATCTTGGTGAGGTGGTACTTCAGAGGACAGTGTCCAGTTAGAAGGCCGGTTATGAGCCTTAGGTTGCCCTTGCTTAACCTGAGAAACTGTCCGGCTCTTACGGCAGAGAAGGCGATGAACCTTTTCGCCTGCCGCAGACCAGGTGTGTTTCTCAGGTGAGCACTTTTGGCAGCATCTTCCCATTCCCGGATCATCCCCTTGATGCGGACTTTAGTTATTCCACTGTAAGGTTCTGGTCCGACAAATGGAGTCTTGGACCCTTCCTTGGCAAGGTTGTCGGCAATTTCATTGCCTTTGATCCCTGCGTGTCCCGGAACCCAGACCAGTTTGACTCTGTTGTTCCTAGCCAGCTGCTTTAGGGATAACTTGCACTCCCAGACAGATTTAGACTTGCATGTAGGCGATTTTATTGCCTTTAATGCAGATTGACTGTCTGAGCAGATGTTTGTTGTATCCCCTGTCTAAACATATGTGGGCGCATATGTTCAGGGCCTCGATTTCTGCCTGAAATATCGATGGGGATCGTCCCAAGGCCTTTGATAACTCGAATCGAGGGCCAGTGATACCGA
The DNA here is from genome assembly GCA_932526585.2 of Philonthus cognatus. Taxonomy (NCBI): domain Eukaryota; kingdom Metazoa; phylum Arthropoda; class Insecta; order Coleoptera; family Staphylinidae; genus Philonthus; species Philonthus cognatus. The sequence goes on from OW052242.1 coordinate 140,948,061, forward strand.
TTCCGACTCCGTTCTCGGTTTTGGATCCGTCAGTGAACCAAACTATCGAGGAGCCTTGTAACTGCTTGACCCTCGCTCCAACATCATGGCGGCCATGGATGGCCACTTCAATCGTTGTGTCGAAGTCGTAGTGAGTTGACATGTAGTCTTTGGGCATGTATATCGCTCTTTCACACACAGTGTTGAGGATTTTTAGGTGCCCGTTAAAGTATCCATATTTTGGTATGTCTGTCTGGATTATTCTTAATGCGTCTAGTGCTGCTTCCCTTTTCACGTGCAGATGCAGAGGTGTGAGATTTAGCATAGCCTCCATTGCTCCAGTGGGGCAGGTGTTCATAGCCCCTGTGATGCCCAAACATGCCGGCCGTTGAACCTTGCTGAGCCTTGCTTAGATTGTGATCTCCGTTGTCTTCGTCCACCAGACAACGGAACCATAGGTGATTATTGGTCTTATCACCGTAATGAAAAGCCAGTATATCATCTTGGGGTGTAAACCCCATCGTTTGCCAAATAGCCTGCGGCAAGCCCATGTTGCCCTTACTGCTTTGGCAGTGATGTTATCTACACGGGTTTCCCAGTTTAGCCTCTGGTCAAAGGTGAGGCCGAGATATTTAACTGTGTTGGAAAGCCCAATGAGTGTCCCATTCATGGTTAGTGCCTTAAGATTTAATTTTCTACGACCTGTAAATGGGACAATTACAGTCTTGTTGGGATTGATAGTGAGCCCCTTCTGCACGCACCATGTACTTACTTTCCGAAGAGCTGACTGCATGCGGTTGGACACCGTATCATCATGCTTTCCCCTAACTATGATGACAATGTCGTCAGCATAGCCTTGTACGTCAAATCCGTCGTTGGATAACACCGATATTAGCTCATCGACAACTAGTGACCACAGCAGGGGCGACAGAACCCCGCCTTGTGGGCACCCCTTTACTGCGAACACAGTTGCCGACTCATCGCCAATGGACAGTGTGATCCTACGACCTTTGAGCATAGCATGGATCCATTTGGATGTGGAGGCATCAATTCCTCTTGATTTGGTGGCCGTGTCTATGGATTCATAGGAGGTGTTGTCAAATGCACCTTCTATGTCCAAGAATGCGCATAGAGCCACTTCTTTGCTTGCGATGCTCTTCTCTATTACACTTGTTAGTGTGTGAAGGGCATTTGTTGTTGATTTGCCTGCTTGATAGGCAAATTGGTGTTTGTGAAGGGGAAACGACTGAAGAGCTTTCCCTCTGATATTTCTATCAATGATTTTCTCCATTGATTTTAGGAGAAAGGAGGTGAGGCTTATGGGGCGATATGACTTGGATGTTTGTAAACTAGAAATATTTTAAATTAGACAATATTTTAAGAGATAATTTTTTTTTGAAACTTATTTTTTAATTAATTTATTTTTACAAATTGTAGTCACAAAAATTGAACCATACGCCTCAGAAGCTCGTTGATTTTGTCCTCCCTGTTACCAAAATCACCACCCTCGACGTAATGGTTAGTCTTCTTACGCCAGCCACCAGTTGGCGTGTTAAGCTTGAAGGGCCACAAGAAGTTGGAAGCATATTTGAACTGCTTGCCAACGGTGAAGATCTGGTGGATCAAATCCTCAGTACAGATGATGTTGAACTTGCCCAATTTCTGTTCAATAATTTGATTGCTTGTAATCGGGATGCGCTGGTTCATCAGCTTGGCAAAACCGCGCTTGTAGATGAGCTCGCGCACTGATTTCAGGTTGGGGTAGCCCCACGCGATGTACGGCTCGCAGATACGAAGCATATTGATTGTGGCCTTGTTGAGCCTGACAAAGACGCCATTGTTGATTTGGCGCAGGCGGAACAGTTGGAGTACTTTACGTACTTTCGGCGCAACCTTGTTGATACCCCTGATACGGATGACGAAAGCCAACCTCTCTTCGCCGGGAATGTAGTAGTTTCCACGGTTCTTGGCCTGGCGGGCCAGCCTGATCTCATCACGCTCCTTCAGCCTGTACTCCTTGACGTACTTTTCGGCACGCTTGAAGATCAGCTTCCTCTTCTTGATGTCGGCCGCCTTCTTCTTGACGCCAGCGGCAATTCTGGCATTGCGGAGAGCTGCACGCCTCTTGCGGTGCTTGAGCACGGATTCAGGGACGGCCGGCAGGCCTTTCGCCAACTTTGGCTTTTCTTTTGTATCTTTTTTAACAGTCGGCGCCATTGCGAATCACGGAAAGAAGGGGTATTTAATTAAAACACTTGGTTTGTTTCACTAATTTATAATAATACCAGAGCTGGGCTGGATTCGAATCATTCAGGATTCGAATCCTTTTAGAGGATTCAAAAGAGGCATTCAATTACTTTAGTTTAACTGGATTCATGATCCGGATTCGTTACATTATTTTAGGAGGATTCGTATTCGAATTCAAATGTGGGTGATTCGAATCCTTATAAAAGGATTCGAATATTTATAAAATGATTCGAATACTTACAATAGGATTTGAATCGTCAAAAATAATTCGAATTAATTATAAGGATTAACATGTAAAATGTCTTTTGTGTGTTTTTAAATTTCTCGTTAAATCAGTGTTTTATACGCGTGGCGCATGAGGTAAAATTTCGAGTTTAGAAAAGCCCAGAAAATTTGTCTCGGGTCGCTGCGCGACCCTCGACAAATTTTCACGGGGCTTTTCTAAACTCGAAATTTTACTTCATGCTTAGTCTGGGAGTGGAAAACACTCGTTAAAAGTTTCAAATTATTTTTGAAAAACAACGGATGTCGGAAAATTTACACCTCATGCATATGTTTACCTAGAAGAAAATGTTCACGTTGTTTTTTTTTTTTTAGAAGAGTTTAATTTGTAGCTATAAACGAGTGTTTTCCACTCCCAGACTAAGCATGAAGTAAAATTTCGAATTTAGAAAAGCCCCGTGAAAATTTGTCGAGGGTCGCGCAGCGACCCGAGACAAATTTTCACGGGGCTTTTCTAAACTCGAAATTTTACTTCATGCGCCACGCGTATAAAACACTGATTTCAAGTGAGGTTCAAATATACATAAATTCACATTATTCTTGTTTTGTACGCGTGGCGCATGAAGTAAAATTTCGAGTTTAGAAAAGCCCAGAAAATTTGTCTCGGGTCGCTGCGCGACCCTCGACAAATTTTCACGGGGCTTTTCTAAACTCGAAATTTTACTTCATGCTTAGTCTGGGAGTGGAAAACACTCGTTTATAGCTTCAAATTAAACTCTTCTAAGAAAAACAGCGTAAACATTTTCTTTTAGGCAAACATATGCATAAGCTGTAAATTTTCCGACATCCGTTGTTTTTCAAAAGAGCTTGATTTAAAACATTTAACGAGTGTTTTTCACTCCCAGGCTAAGCATGAAGTAAAATTTCGAGTTTAAAAAAGCCCCGTGATAATTTGTCGAGGGTCGCGTAGCGACCCGAGACAAATTTTCGGGCTTTTCTAAACTCGAAATTTTACTTCATGCGCCACGCGTACAAACCACTGATTTGAAGTAAAGTTCAGAAACACACAAATACATCTTTAATCAGAGTAACAGGGAATCAGATATTTAGTCTGTTATCAACAATGTTTAATATTAATAATAAATAATTAGGTTTTCAATATTTTTGTTAAAACAATTAGTAACGATATTTATACATTAATGGTTGCAAAAAAAAACAATAAAATCAAATTTATTCTCAAAGGATTTGTATTCATGATTCGAAAAAACAGGATCCGAATCTTTGATTCGAATCATATTTATCTCTTACGAATCCTTTATTCGAGTATTCGTGATTCTAATCATATTAGGTGATTCAGATTTGTGATTCGAATCCTTTTTACGAGGATTCGTCCCAGCTCTGAATAATACAATAAACCAAGTGTTTTAATTAAATATCCAGAATTAGATTCAAAAATGTTTAAAGGCTGGTTGACACGAGGCGTAAAGTAGCGCGTCTGGCAGCTAGCGATATAGCAAGGAAGTCGCAAGCTACATCGCTTGCGATGCAGTAGCGAATACTGGCATGGGGTCACTCTTCTGCCCTCATGAATCTATTCAGGATACAGCGCAGGGCTGTAAGAGTGATTGCATGTCTAGCCTATAGAGCTGAATGCAAGGAGGCCTTTATTAATTTAAAAATCTTAACACTACCGAGTGCCTATATGCTTAAATGCATCAATTATGTTCGAGGAAACTTATCTAAATATGTTACGCATGTAAAGATACATGACCACTGCACTAGACAAAGACACAACCTCTATCCGGCACGTATGCGCTTATCTAAATCATTAAATGGTGTCAACCACTATGGGCCTAAATTATACAATGCCCTGCCCAATCATATAAAATCACTACCATACAAAAGCTTCAAAAAAGCTACACGGAATTATTTTCTAGCAAAAGCTTTTTTCTCCATAGATGATTGCTTATCTAATAGATTCCTAGATTTTAATGTGTTAAATGTTCAAACTATGTAATTTTAACGTGTTCTAAATCTTTGTGTATTTTTTATTGTTTTGACGACGGGGTACTATTTTTAAATACCAAACTAATATATTTTTATTGATTTGTTATATATAATTGTATGTCTGTTACTCCTACGTTTTTAATTACTTCAATGTGACTTATGTAAACCTTTTGTTTTAACATGCAATAAATGATTTGATTTGATTTGATTTGATTTGATTAGAGCGTCTACACGTTGCTGACGTTGGAGCGTTTATCAGCGCTTCATTCGTTACTCAAAACGCCTAAATTGTAACGCGTTTTGTTGTGTCTACACGAAACTTCAAAACGCAAATTAAAGGGCCAGCTTTGCAGCGAATCAATTCGCCACTGTGTAATTTGGCAGCTTACGTCAATATCTATCAGGTTAGATAATTTTACAAGCTTCCAGTAGATAAACATGCCCAAAACTGAGGTCCATTAGGAATTTTAGGGGCATTCATCGAACTTTACAAAAATAAACCTTGTGATATGTTCAACTCTCCGTTCTTCGTCTACGTCTGCTTCAAATGCTAGAACAGCAAATATCGTTGCTTGCGATAACTGACAGGGTACATTCATTTTTGAAGGGAAGGTGTAAATTGGGTTGACTATATTACAATTAGAAATCGTAGCCAATCACATCGCACTCAATGCTTTGATACGTCCCAGTACACATCGAACATAGGAAAATTAACATTGAGTACATTTTAGCATGTTCGGTGTTACATAAAACTCTCTGTATACACTTCCCATATTATATATAATTGGAATTGTCGACGTGAATTGTGCTCCGTATTTCTTGCTAGTTATGAGTAACATATTCTCAAATATTAGTGTTATTATCCAATAAGTTTGTGTTTAGTTGACTGTGGCATTAAAAGCGATTACAATTTTTGTAAGTTATCTATTAATAATTAGATCGTTAAAGATTAACCTTAAAATAATCCCCAATACCTGAGTATTTATCAAGGTCGTAGTGTGTGGACATTTGGTTTGTGTTTTTTCCTCGTGTTTACATTTTTCAATCACCTATCCGTGGTCTATTCATCCCGTTCGTCTTTATTGTTAGTCACCACGACAGACCGCGTTGGTGTGAAGAGTGTGTCCTTGTTAAAATCATTCCAACGTATTCCTCTAATTATTTAATTCTCACAATTTGTTAATTTTTTATTTTATTTTTATATTTAATTAAAATGGTCAATTTATGTGGGGTATGCGATCGTGCAGTCACTCCAAACACTCCTTGCATTAAATGCACAGGGAAATGTAGCAAACATATTCATACGAAATGCAGCGGGTTATGTGATGAAGAGTTTACGAATATAATTTCCTCTAAATCCGAGTGGTACTGTACAAAATGCGTTAGTCACAACAAAGAGTCACTGACAATCGAGTCTTTGCATAAATTAATAATAGATCAATTCAACTTATTCAAGGAAGAAATTGTCGATTTAAAAAAATCTATTACAAATCGCTTTGATAATATTGAATCTCGTTTAGTTCAACTTGAAAATAAGCATTCAGTCTATGACTCCCAGATATCTGAAATGAACGAACTATCAGGCGAACATTACGAAACGATTTTGTCTGAGCTTGAAGACAGACAATTTAGACTATGTAATGCAATTCTTTTCAATTTCAATGAATCATCATCGTCACTACTAAATGAACGTGTAAATAGCGATATGTTAGGGGTCAGTAACATCCTCGAGGCTCGCAATTTGAATATAAAACCTTTAAAAACTTTCAGATTAGGTAAAGTTAACGGCATTCGGCCTAGGCCGTTGAAAATAATATTCAAATCACAGAATGATGCAAAAGAAGTATTACGTAGTAACTTCATGGCTTCAAGTGATAAACATATTTTTCGTTCTGATCGCACGAAAAAACAAATAGACCACTACAATACGTTAAAAAATGAACTAGAAACGAGAAAACGGGAAGGTGAAGTCAATTTACGCATTATGTACCGTAATGGGGTTCCGTATTTATCGGACAGTATAAAAGGTCAGGCCATGCCAAAACCGTCAACAAAAAACTAATCATATACTTTCAAAACTGTGGCGGCATTAGAACAAAATTAACCGATCTGTTAATTAATGTAAATAGTACCGATTATGATATAATAGTTATTGTAGAAACATGGCTTTATGAAAGCATACCAAGTAGTCAGCTCCAGCTATCTAATTATAACATTTACAGATCTGATCGTTCCATAAATGGTGAAGTTAGAGGTGGGGGTATCTTAATCGCAATTAAAAAATGCTATAAATCAACGTTCATTTCATGTGATAACACGATTGAGCAAATTTTCGTTATGTTTAAACTAAATAAAATATCTTACATAGTTGGGGGGGTGTACATTACTCCATCTTCATCTATTGACAAATACCAACAACATTGTACTCGCCTTGAAGACATCTGTGAACTACATGACTGTAACAACATATTAATATGTGGTGACTACAACTTACCCCATATCAAATGGTATAACCCTACCCAACCTATTACTTGTACTATTGCCAATACGCTTTTAAATTGTTATAGCTACCTAAAGGCCAATCAAATCAATAATATTCCAAATTCACGGGGCGTTTTTTTAGATTTATGTTTTACGTCTGCTGCTAATGCAGTAATCTCATCGTCTGCTGAGCCACTTCTTTCTACTAGTATTCATCACTGTGCTTATAACATTAACTTATCAGTCGATCATGTAAATAACATAGCCACATATGAAAAAAAATATTTGTTTCAGTTAGCTGATTACGATTTAATAAATATGCACTTTAACACATTTAATTAGGATTTAATACTATCAAATGATGATATAGATCAGGACGTTGACAAATTTTACACAATTATTAATTCAGCAATTGAGAGCTTAATTCCCTGCAAATATATTTATAGTAGTAATAAATCGTATCCTCGCTGGATGTCTAGCGAATTAAAATCCTTAATACGGATAAAAAAAGCAGCTCATGCAAAGTATAAAGATAGTGGTTCATACGATGATTATTGTTAATTTTCTGATATTCGTAAGCAGTGCAAAACTTTATCAAGCTTAAATTATAAGGATTATTTATCACATGTTGAATCATCTCTAAAATCAAATCCTAAATATTTCTGGCGATACGTCAAAGAACTCAAAAATGAAAATAGTTATCCTTCAGAAATGTCTTACAATGATACCACTGCTGACTCCGGTTCTGGTATTGTCGACCTATTTTCGGAATATTTTTCGTCCGTATATACAGTTTCAAATTACACCTCTGATTCACAAAACGTAAGCCATTCATATTCTATTCATGATAACCGGCTGGTTGTTAGTATTCAAGATGTTTTTAACTCTATTGCAAGCCTTAAACCATCATTCTCATCAGGACCTGATGCCATCTCAAGCTACTTTCTCCAGAATTGTTTATATTCACTTTGTCGCCCTATTTATTTACTGTTTTTAAAATCGCTTAATTTGGGTGTAATGCCTTCAAAGTGGAAAGCCAGTTACGTCATTCCAATTTTTAAAAAAGGATCTAGGCATCTTGTTGAAAATTATAGGGGTGTAGCTATTCAGTCAGTAATTCCAAAATTGCTTGATAGAATAGTAGCACGCCAATTGCAATGGTTTTCCCGGCAATTTATATCTGACAACCAGCACGGATTTATGCCTAATAGATCAATTACATCCAATCTATTAGAGTACAACCAGTACCTCTCAAATGCATTGGAATCACGATGTCAAGTTGACACGATATATACAGATTTCTCCAAGGCATTTGATCGAATAGACTGCAATCTGTTATTAGAAAAATTAAGAGCGTATGGTGTAAACTTGGATACTGTAAAATGGCTGTCATCGTTTTTGTCCGATCGAATTCAACATGTTCGTATAAATAATTTTATTTCAAACCCCTTTCCGGTAACATCAGGTGTTCCCCAAGGCTCACATTGTGGTCCTATATTATTCAACATGTTTATTAATGACTTAACAACGACCATTAAACATTGTCAATGTTTATTGTATGCTGATGACCTCAAACTATTTAAAATAGTAAATACTATCGACGATTGCGCCTTGATACAGGAAGATTTGGGTCGTATCAACAAGTGGTGTTTTTCAAATAAGTTACGTTTAAATACCGCTAAATTTTATTCAATGTCCACTACAAGACGCCAAACCCAAGTCAACTTTACCTACACCATCGGATCATCCAATCTCACAAAGATTAATTCAATCAAGGATTTAGGTATTACCTTCGATTCTAAACTCTCCTTTGCCACACACATTCAAAATATTTCTAACAAAGCTCTACGAATGTGGGGTTTTGTGAGGCAGTTTGGAAGAAACTTAAGCATTGAATGTATGTACACCTTATACTGTTCGCTCGTACGATGTCATTTGGAATTCGGAACCTGTATCTGGACACCATCAACTTCTTTGCATATCAATTTGGAAGAATCAGTTCAAAAGAAATTCCTTCGTTTCATGGAATACAAGAAAGGATATCAACATGTCCCCGGCGACTACGAGATCATCTTGAACGAACTAAACCTTTCAACACTTCATGATCGCCGGATAACATCTGACTTATGTACACTACTAACGATAATTAATGGATCTTTGGAATCACCTTTCCTCTTGGAGCAAATAAATTTGTTGGTCCCATGCAGGACAACAAGATCAAAACAATTATTTTATCTTGAGTCTCACAGGACAGTTTCCGGATCTCACAATTCGATGACTCGCTTAATGGCTCTTGCGAATGAATATTGTGCCCATCCATGGTTTGACCTTTTCAACACAACTCTATCTAATTTAAAGTTTAGGCTAAAACGTCATTTCTAGTTTGTGCAATTTATGTTATTTCTATGATTTATGTTATTCAATTTATGTTATTTCTATAATTACTATATATACACGCACAATTACGTCGATTAGCTGTTATATTTGATTTTTATATATTTTTTTTAAATTAATTATATTACGTTGTAATTTTATGTACAAATGGTGTTTACCGTAAATAAATTTACTTTACTTTACTTTACTTTACATGTATGAATGGCTAGTGATAATACACATAGAAATTTATAATTTTTGTTAATACCATTTACTAGGTGTAAAGAATATTTCTAAGAACGTACCTAATAGCAACTTACTCTAAAATAATCATCCTTTAATACATTTACCAACGCTCTGCATGTTTCTGGAATAATTTTTGATAGTGCATGTTTCGAAATAACTGTTGACTATTGCAAATCAGTGTACGATCGACCTGTAGCCAAAAACCTGAGAGTTGCAGAGAGTCGTTCATGTGCAGATATCGACATTCTCATGTTGGTGTCGGTTTTTTTTATTGAATTTTTGACTAATTCCAAAAGTGTAATATACGTATCTTCGTCCATCCGTAAATAATTTAGGAAATCTTTAAGACACGATCTTATCTCATCAATTAAATTGTGATGAGACAATTGTTCCCGCTTTAAAAGCCACTTTCTACACCAAAGTCTCTTTCTCTTTTCTTGGGTTTTATTTCTATTTTCCACTTCATTTTTCAAAATGATAAGCGCACTTAGATGCAATTTTTTATCCATTTTAATTGTACCTTTAACAGCGGCCGATAAGCAGCAAGTAGAGTATTAATGTGTATACGTACTGCCAATTTGACTGCTGTCATGGCAAACTTTAGTATTTGATAGGCGATTTGTATAGCAGAAAATAGCTTATAAAGTCGCACCGTATAGACGAAAACGTTTCTCTATAGCGTCAACGCAAGCGGCAGATAGCACGTAAAAACGCGTCGTGTCAACTAGCCTTAAGTAGGAAATTAAATAAACATATTTTAAGATATATTAAGTTTACAACTGAGTTTTATCAACCTTATATTAATAAAGTTGGATGTTTGATAACTTGAAATATTTAAAATTATTGTCTATTTTATTGAATTTGATCACTCTCGCATTAATAAATAGGTGCTCCAGTACTTTTTTTGAAATTTAATCATTCTTTTGATCAATTGAGTGTGTATTGAAGTACCATTTTCCCTATCTCACTCTCGTTCTTTAATGTTGTTTAGAATGTGAGCCGCGCGAGAGTGAGATAATTAAAAACCGTACCTGTCCGGCTTCCGTGCGCGGCTTTTGAAAAAATAAATTGGATTTTTTTCTGAAAGCTCTTTCTGTGCCCTTACGCCGCGGATCAAAGTCCTTCGTTTTCTCATTCGTGCTACCTCATTTTTCATTGAGGAGAGCCGCCGACGACAAACGCTCCTCTTCTTCATCATCTTCTTCACCAGAAGAAGACAATGTCGGCGAACAATCGCGTTCGAAATAACCAAACACTCGGCTTTCGATAAGCTTTTGTTCAGGAAATCAAAACGATGAGTAATGGGAAGGCATTTTGTGGATGTACAAATATTTAAATAGATTTTACATTGAACAAGGAATATACAGGGTTTCCTGTATATTGTTGAGGGAAATATCTAAAATAACCCCAAACACGTCGTTATATTAACAGTCAGTAGTGCCAAAGTTCAAAACCAATTCTAATTTATATTTTAATGATCGCACGGTATATACTCCTAGTTGGAACCAAAATGCGCTATACAAGCTAACCTTAGATGACACTTAATCTTTTTCCGCACGTCGTGCAACCACAAAACAGTCTGCTTAAAATGTATTGCCAAATTAAACGGTAATATTTTATCTCGCGGCTGATATTGATAATGTGTCGTAATCAATTGCATGACGGCTAGTCTTCCATCAATGAACCGGCGCTCGACTTTCTTCTTTCTGGCCACCGAGTTGCGCAACTAAGAAAGTGCTTTTTCGTTTGGGGTTTTTCTTTTTTTTCCGGATGCAGCAGCCCGGAAAAACGCGAAACCCAAACCGAGCTCTTTTCAAGTCGAACGTAATCGCAATCGTCTCACAGACAATGCGCGAAATTTCTCTCTTTGTGTTCTATTGTCGATGTCCAGCCAGAGATTTTTTTTTAATTTCTCCATTTTTAGATAAATAACAGAAAAAAGATATGCGAACGTCCGACAATTTATAAAATTGTCCATAACCAGTCAAAGTACTGCCTTGTTTAGTTAAATGTTTGGGAAAGTTCAATAATTTACAAAATTGTTGATGTCTATTCCATAGGCGTAGTCAAGCGGGGGGCACTTGCCACCTCTGGACGCCAAGAAATCGTACATTTTTGACGTTTCACGTACAAATAATTGACATATCATAACTTTTTAACAAATATTTTAACTAAGTATAAATGAAATAGCCAATTCTTGGTTGCAGAATACTTCAAACATTAAAAGTGCGATTCTTCTCGCAATCTACAACAAGTTAGTCTTACAAAGACTTTATCAAACACTCATTGAAACAACTACTTCCCGGGCTAATACCCCGACGGACATTGAATTATACAACAAGTGTAACAATTTGGGTCATTCATACATTTGCAGTAGGTTACTGTATGTAACAGCAAACACTTGTTGTATAATTCAATGTCCGTCGGGGTATTAGCTCGGGGAGTAGTTGTTTCAATGAGTGTTTGATATAGTCTTTGTAAGACTAACTTGTTGTAGATTGCGAAAAGAATCGCACTTTTAATGTTTGAAATATTTTAACTTTTGCCCCTTCTTGCGAACCCTCTTGGGGTCGCGGTCCACGGTTTGCGTACCACTGGTATAAAACACTGATTAAAAGCTAAGTTAAAAAAATACTTATCAAGTTTGATCTCACGTTAATAAATTTTAAAAATATTTATTTCGTCTAACCAAATCTTGCGCATTCAAAATTGCCGCTATATTTTAGTAGGAAAACGTTCCCCAACCAATGGCCTTGCCAGGGAACCGGAAGCAAGCAATCCATAGATGTAACATCCTTGGCGCATTCGCATTGAACATGTCAGAAAAATGACCTAACCTCACTAGCTGAGCAACATTTTAACAACAATAAAACTTTCGAACGTACCAACAAATTCTCAGTGCAGCAAGATGAGATCGAAACAAAAATCATTCCGAAAATCGAAAGCGCCATCGCAGCAAATCTCGATTAACAGCTCGGATTACGGCATCGATAAATCCCCACATGCGAAACCCGCACGGAATGCCTCGATCGCCAAAGAACCCGACAAGAAGTACTCGAAGGAATTCCCGAAATACACGCCGAGCAAAAGCGGAGAAATGAAAACGACAGAACTGGGCAACGCTAACAGTACCTACAGCGCAACTCAAAACAACGCAATTAAAAACGCTGGAGGCTCTAAAACCCACCCAGCGAGCAAAGGTTACATCGAGATCACAAAGTCCAAAATGCAGGGGTGGGAGAGTTCCATGAGTAAAATCGAAGTGGTCGAATACAACATCTCCAAAGAATTCAAGAAGCTTTCCTTGAGTCGCACCTTCGAACCGGAAACTGACGATGCCAAACAGTCCACGAGCCAACAAGGGAGGATTATCAAAGACGAGGACGTTTCGAAAAAGTCCTCATTTTTTTCCGTGATATCCGACTTAAAGAGTAAAAGCACTACCGGAACGAGCACCTATGCTGCTGATGAAAACCTCAGCGCTCACGGCAGTCACAACAACACTCGTCCTTCGAAAGAGACGATCATGACTGAGGTTTCGTTTACTGTAGAAGGTAATGGCGAAACATCGGCGGCGAAAGCTCCGCCTGGTGGTACGGCGAGGAAGCTGTCGGTGATTAAAGAGGAAGATAGCGAGCAAAATCTTGTGGTGATTGAACGCAGGAACTCGGAGAGACAAGTACCAGAAGTAAGATATTTTTTGGCATGAAATATTAATGCAAAAATATTTGTTGCATTTTTTTTCCGAAATATTTCAATAAGTTACCATAGTCATAGTCACTATTATAAGTCAGTAGTCATAGTTATTACTACAAGTCACTATTGTCATAGTCACTATTACAAAACCACTGGTATCTGGTATAAGGGGGAGTGCGCATTGCTGCACTGTACTTAGACCTCATTAGGCCCATTGTGCTGCTTCCCACTACGGGTCACCTATCCTCAGGTCAACCATCCCACCTTGACTGAAGTAATACTGGATTACCTAGTCACTGCGGGCTCAATAGACACTTATACAAGATGGGAATAGTTGACTCTCCATCTTGTAGAGGGTGTGAAATGGAAGACGAGACTGCCGGGCACATCCTCAGCGAATGTCCGGCACTCTCGAATCCATACTGGGTGAAATATGGCCGACGATGGACATCATCAGTGATTTGCCCACTTCAGTAATACTGGACTACCTAGTGGGCAAATCACAGATGATTTGGTCTTTAGTCTTAGAACTAAGCCTTTGTCTTAAGATCTAAACAAGATTCCATTTTCTTGGGCTCTTCTCGGCTCTGGGATTCTTGACTTTGTAATCTGGGCGCTTAACTCATGACTGAATTGTTTGCGCTAGACTATAGACTAGTTTTAGGACTTTGATCTCTAGAGTTTTCGTTTGACTCTAGTCTTAGGACTAAGCCCTTGTCTTAAGTCTCTAGACAAGATTCTATTTTCTTGGGCTGTTCTAGACTCTGAATTCTAGACTTTGTATTCGTTGGGCTTAGAACTAAGCCTTTGCCTAAACAAGATTCCATTTTCTTGGGCTCTTCTCGACTCGCGTAAGTTTCTAGAGAGCTCGCAAACAGGGGGGGGGGGACCCGCAGCACGCTAGGCATAACGCGTACTCCGCCGACATAATATGTTTATGTCGGCGCGCAGCAAAGAATAAACGCGCTCTCATCTAAACTGAAATCTCGCCTCACCCCAACAATAATTAATCAATTTTCTTGAATCAAAACAATGTTTCAGGTCAGCACTTACAATTTAATCGAGCTGGAAAGCCACCCGTCAATCGACTTAACCGACGTACTCCAGGACGTTGTAATAGAAGAAGAAGAGAAATCAGCCTGCCCCTGCAAGAAGTGCCACAGCCAGGGCAGGATGACCAACTACACGACGACTTCCTCGTTCAAACACTCGCTGGTCTCGCAGTACACCGTAGACGATGAGGACGCGGACTCCTACCTGCAGGAATACAGCTCGGAAATAAGCGTCGGCGATGGCTCCGAACTCTTCATGCTCATGATCTCAAAAATCACCCCGACGAAAAAACTGCTGGACATCTACAACGGATACGATAGACCGTTCGAAGAGTTCTCGCTGAAGTGGAACTTCTTGAAGTACCCGGATAAATTGTTCTTCGTCGAGATGGATGATCGCGAGTTTATTTTCAAATATCAGAGGATGTACATTTTCAAGATCACGCCCGACGTTTACCTCTATTTGAAAAAGTGCGCGTTGCCGTTCGAGCTCTACGTGAAATGCCAGAAGGATAAGTTCAAGCTCATAGGGAGGGCTGAACTCAGATTGAACGACGCCCTGAAGCACCCCAATAAAAGCTTCACCGCGACTGTAGAGATCAACAACAAGCTTTTGAAAGTGTGCGGATTGAGCAGTCCGAGTTGGATCTATGGTGAGATGGACTGTACTTTTTCATTTATGGGAGATCTAGCTAGGTGAGAAAATTAACACAACCTAATTTATGCTCAAATAACTTAATCTATCTTCAACCTATACTAAGTTGGGTTAGATCGTATCCTAATCTAACCTTAATAAAAATATTATAATTTACTTAGGTATGAAGCTTCGAAATTCATCCCCACCATTATCACGAAAGTTCCCCCGAAGGGCGACGGCACGTACATGAACATCCTGAAAAAACCCCAACCCTCCTACGCCAAATACCACAACGACAACTTGGACGAACTTGAATTGAAAGCCTTCCAAACCGGCCTTAACCTAACCCTAATAAGAAACGCCGCTCTCAAAGTCTCCCCTGAAGACATCTCCACCGAACTCAAAGAACGCGTCGACTGGATGCACCAGGAGTTACTCTGGAAGCTGACTTTGCAAGAAAACGCGATTTTAGCAGGAATCGACCCCGCGACAGTG
The DNA here is from genome assembly GCA_932526585.2 of Philonthus cognatus. Lineage (NCBI taxonomy): Eukaryota > Metazoa > Arthropoda > Insecta > Coleoptera > Staphylinidae > Philonthus > Philonthus cognatus. The sequence goes on from OW052242.1 coordinate 140,963,496, forward strand.
AGATGGCGCCAGTGGAAAGACGAATACATATCCCACGTGAAATTCAGGGCGAAAGGAAACGAGTTGTTCAAGCTCACGCAAAAGGCCGATTTCATGATCACCATCGTGGAGCTGCAGATTAACCCGATGTCCAGAATAGTTGGGGACGAGAGCATCATCCAATTGTACGTCGAGTATTCCTTCCTGCACTACAGCGGGGTTTTCCTGGAGACCCCCTGTATGCCGAAGCCGGACACCGATTTTTTAATTACGTATGATTTCCGGAAAACGTTCCTCATCGACAGAAAAGACAAGTCCGCTAAAATTTTGGCGGAAATGGTGAGGAACAACGAGTCCATTACGTTCACCGTCGTGAGTGAACCACTAGAGAATCCCAATACCTGTCAGACTTGCGTCGATTTGGGTTCTTGTCAGTTGAACATGTTTGATCTGGTGCAGAATGACGGTGATGTGCTCTCGAAGTATTTTACGATTAATGATAATTGGGATGACGAAGCCGAAATCGGGAAGTTGAAGATTGATGTGTCCGGGATATATAGCATGAGATCGATTGCGCTTAGGATTTTGACGCCAGAAACTTTTAATATTTGTAGATGATGTTAAAATTTTAGGAAAAATAAGTGATTGTGAAAAAAATGGTGACGTTTTGTATTAAAATAATGTGCGTTTGATTTCTGCATTTATTAATCCTGGCAACCCATTAAAAGTAATGGATTATTAGATGGTGTTAGCTATCGAATCTATTAATGGATAATTGATGTAAGTTTAGGCTAGGACTAGTAAGGTCTGGTTCTTAAGAGCTATAAATCCAAATTCAGCTATGTCAAATTAACTTGATCTTAACGATACATTGGGTAATATTTGGCTGCTTAGTTTCTTAAGAACCATAAGTCCCAAGTTTGTTAAGTTAAATACCTACTCTTAAATACTCAGTAGGTTGAATGGCTACTGAGCGCGTCGGCAGGTAGTGGATAGTCGAAAATCCTGTGCCCTCATCTGACCGGAGGACGCCTTAGGACAGTTCGAAAAAATTAGATAAGAGACTGCGAATCAACTTGCCCAGCTTAAGGTGTCATGCGACCCGTGCCGAGGAGCTAATAGCATGCGAAATATAAGGGTGTCTCGCACGGAGCTTCCAAGGTAAGGGGCGCCCTCTTGGAGTAAGTAGCCTTACCTCATAATTTGGGTCACTGATGGGGTAGACCCTTTAAATACCCGGTACTCGTGGGAACAAGCATGGATAAAAACAAAAAAACAACTTCGTTGCAAAAAAGACTACTACAACAAACAACCCTGAAACCAGTGCCGAGGCAGGGATAATGGAGGTGGATGCCCAACCAAGCGTAATGAAGGCCCAGGGCAATCAAACCAACCCTGGAATCGCCAAGGCCACAGTAGAAGTATCCAACCTCCAGATCAGACTAAGGCCCTCCTGCTCTCAGAAAGGGAAAGCCGTCATCGATTTGACCAAAGCACGTGGGGAGGCAATCAAACCGGGACGCCCTCTTGGAGTAAGTAGCCTTTCCTCATTATTTGAATCACTGATGAGATAGACCTTTTAAATACCCGGTACTCGTGGGAACAATCATGGACAAAAACAAAAAGCCAACGATAGGGTAACTTCGTTGCGCAAAAGACTCTACCACAACAAACAACCCCGAAACCAGTGCCGAGGCAGGAATAATGGAGGTGGATGCCCAACCCAGAGTAACGAAGGCCCAGGTCAATCAAATCAACCCTGGGATCGCCAAGGCCACAGTAGGAGTATCCAACCTCCAGTTCAGACCAAGGCTCTCTTGCTCTCAGAAAAGGAAAGCTGTCATCGATTTGACCAAAGCTCGTGGGATGGCAATCAAACCCAGAAGGCGGAGGTCAAATTGACAAGGGGATGGCCAAGAAAGGTGCCGGAGAGTCCAATAAGCCCGGCAACAAACCCTCGTAAAGACGCCACCACAAACAAAGAGGCCGCGCTCGGTTACACCCTCGACTGAAGGTAACATCAAACCCGCAGCTAAACGAAGCGCCCGTCCAGTCACGAGTGAGATGAGATCTAGCACTACAGCTGGGAAGACCTACAATCAGGCACTGAGGGTGTCGTAAATGGCTGTGGTACTCAGAACAACACCCCACGGAGGATCAGGGTGAATCCATACAGCGTGATATTCTGACAGAGGTATGTTAGTGCGAACCTTCCAAAGGTCCGAAATTTACCAATGGCTACTTCGAGAAGGGGATTGTGTACAGCGACGGCTCGCAGCCTAACTTCAGAATCGGCCACAGCGCCATGGCACAGAAAATTTGAGGTTGGGATCGCACTTTATAAATACAAGGAATTGCACAACAAAGTCACCTTTCAATAACGGATTCACATTACCTTGGGTCTCTGGCCTACCCCGAAGTTATGCTGCGAGCCATCGCTGGTTGTGTATATTACGGGTGCCAACGAAACTTCCCAGGAGTGGCTGCTGAAAAAGATCCTGACAGTTAAACCTTGGGAGGGCGCTGCTCTGCGAGGGCGCAGAACTGCCTGGGAAGTTGTCAGGATGACCAAGGTTGGAGCCTGGATGCAGAAGACGGACCTAATCGAGGCTAAGGATATGGCTGAATGGCAGTTTGTTAAAAACGCAGAACTCTGGGCTCGAAACAGAAAAATGGAAAGTAGTCAGCTGACAGGAAGAAGATAAAGGACCAAATCTCATCCTTTATATAGACGAGGATTCATTAAAGTTGTTATTGTTGTAAAGGACCTAGATAACGCCGAAGGTAAGGATTAAGGATTGGTTGTCGGGAAGGCAGCCGCAGCCGCGCCCACTTAGGCCAAGTTTTAGGCCCATTGTAGTGCCTCCCTACTTATGGTCAGACCCACTCTGCACTATTGGCAATTGCCAATATTTGTGCGACGGACCCGTTCCATCCGGACTCGTGAAGTATGTCCCCTGCTGTCTCATCTTCTTCGTTGCATCCTCGGCATATGGTACCGTTGGTGATCCCCATTTTTGCGAGGTGCTTTTGGAAGCTGTAGTGTCCGGTGATGTAGCCGGTTAGTGTTCGTAAGTTTTGCTTGGAGAGTTCTAGGAACTTCTTTGTTTTTTTTGCGGTCAGGTATTGGTAAGTATACCTTAGTTTGACCGCAAGTTATTAAGTTTTTCCATCTGGATTTGTCTTTTTAGCGGTAAACTCGCGCATGTGTCTACTCAAGGACCGCGGGGATAGTCTTACTTTTGCATAGCTTATTGTAGTTGTTGATGCTGCTTTACGCGCAAGTTCGTCCGCGTAGTTGTTTCCCTAGTTATTGTTATGGCCTTTCGTCTATGTTAATGTTATGCGGTTGAGTATCGCTGCTATGTTCGGTGTCTCTACGCATTCATATATTAGTTCTGATGTTATTTGAACTTAACGCCGGGGTTAAGTTAATATATAACACGAATTCCGAAAAGGTCAGGTCCTGCATTTTTGTACAGAACAATATACCCATCTTAAAACTGTATAACTTCTGCTTCCCAGGTCTTGTTGCAGTGAATAGGAGAGGAAATCACACTCGAGGCCGTTATTGCCTCAGCATACCTCCCCTACGACTCTCCGCATTGGACTGCTTCGACACAATGAATGACCAGGCCAGAACAAAGTCACACTTGTCTGAACGCCGGGGGTATCGAAGGAAATGAAAAAGCTGTCAAACTAGCAAGGCAGGGAGCCATTATACCATTTAAAGGACCTGAACCTGTCTTGGGCATAGCTCGCAACCAGCACAAGAAATACTGAGAAAATAGACTAGGCCTGAACCATAGTAAGTACTGTTATTAAGTCGGACACAGCCTTAGGACTGCTAACAGGCCACATGACTATTAAAATGCACCTAAGGAAAATCGGTCTATATAACGGCGACACTAGTTGTCGGCTGTGTGATATGGCACCGAATACAGCAATCCATATTCTGTGCAGTTGCAATAATAATAATGTAATAAATCTTTATTGATCAAAAATGTCATGTTACATGGATTTGACATGTCTGCGTAAGTACACTTAACTAAGATAAAAACACTTAATACATAAAAGCATACAGTTATTAAATGGGATAAACATAACCATCCTAAGAATATATATACATTATAAATTATCAGTCATTAACTCCTGTATAGTATAATAACACTTTTGCACGAGGAAGTATTTGACCTGTTTTTTAAAATGTTTGTAGATTTTTATATTTTTTATTTCTTAAGGAAGCTTATTGTATAGAGTTATTCTAGCATAGTTTGGAGATCTTTCGAATGTTTTTGTATTATGATTCGGTAACCGAAGCATACATCCATTTCTTGTGCTATATGGGTGTGTATCGCCGACTGCCTTATACGAATTAATATTTTTGTGTATATGATTAACACATTCAAATATATATATACAGGGCAATATTAAAATATTTTGTTTTTTAAATGTGTCCAAACAAGTGTTTGGAAGTTTTATATTAAATATGAGCCTAATAATCCCTTTTTGCTGTATAAAGATCCTATATATTTTTGACACACCACCCCACGCCAGTATATTGTAGGATAATAGAAAGTACACTAACGCATAATAGAGACGAATCAAGGTATTCGCACCGACCATGGCCTTCATTTGGTAAATTGCATAGAACGCCCTGTTTAACTTATTGCAAACGTATTCAATATGCTCACCCCATGTTAGATTTGTATCGATTATCGTCCCTAAGAATTTAACTTTCGGACTCAAGTGGTAATTGATATTATTATGCCCGAAATTGAAATGTATGGGGAGCTTTTTATGTTTGCGAAGTTAACAATCACCGTCTTGTCACAGTTCAAAATCAAATGATTTTTTGTACACCAATCTTGGAACTGTGTCAACACCTCCACTACCCTCTCGTCTAGTTTTGATTCAGTGTCTGCCGATACTGCTATTGACGTATCGTCTGCAAACATTACTACGTGTCCTTTATTAATATTAGAAGGGAGATCGTCACATACAACAAAAATAATAGGGATCCCTACACCGATCCCTGAGGTACACCGTAATCAATACCAAACTCACTTCACAGAGATAATGAGTCGCCTGCTTTCGAGATATGATTTAAACCACTCCAGACAATTCCCTCTGATTCCATAGGCACTCAGTTTAACTAATATGTGGTTAATATCTATGGTATCGAATGCTTTCGATAAATCAAAGAACAGGTCAACAACGAAATAACCCTGATCCATATTATTTTGGACAAACTGCAACATCTGATTTGATGCAGTCTCTATTGATCTACCCGATCTAAAGCCATGTTGATTATCACATAAAAGATGAAATTTATCAAGATATTTAGATATTCTATTGTGAACAAGTTTTTCTAATACCTTTGAAAATGCGCTTAAAATCGATATAGGTCTAAAATTCTCCATATTATGTGGATTATCTTTTTTATACAACGGAATGACTTTGGCAACTTTTAAGAATGATGGAAAGACGCCACTTGTTTTCACTTGTTAAAGACTCGTTAAAAATGTGAGCAATGACATCCGAAATGACACCGATAGAGTATTTTAGTAGGCTAGTAGTGATACATCAATACCGACAGATTTTTTATTATTTAAAGAGTGTACTAGTTCTTCGATTTCATGAGATGTGATTGGTTTAAAATAAAATGAATTTAAGGCAAAAGTAGGAATTGTATACATAGTTGGTAATATAGATATCAGATTATTTTATTGTACTTTTTAGAAACGTTGGTGTGTAAGTTTATTGAACCTCTGGCACAGTTTTGCGAAATGGATTGATAGGAAATTGTGGGTGGTTTCCCGTTTTTCGTTTGTCTGACACAATGGACTTTGTGATTGTCGATTTTCGTCATCGCGACAGAGCGCGTGCGAACGGTAGCCGCGGTGAAAGCTCACCAAAATCCGAACCGAACTCTATTCATCTGGATCCGATTTTCACGCTCAACTGAATCGTGAAATTTCTAATGCATCTTACACTTGTTTGTACCAACATCCCGAACTTTGACACTAACTAACTATTAAAATGTTATCACAAAATGTATGTCCCAAACAAATCGTGAAAACATTAAAAGTGCGATTCTTTTCGCAATCTACAACAAGTTAGTCTTACAAAGACTATATCAAACACTCATTGAAACAACTACTTCTCGGGCTAATACCCCGACGGACATTGAATTATACAACAAGTGCTTGCTGTTATTCTGCAACCAAGAATTGGCAATTTCATTTATACTAATGTTTGAACGGTAACGTGACCGCCAGTCTAAGGTGTCAAATTGTTTAGAGGGAATGGCAAAGCTATACTGAGGAGAGATAAATCTCGAAACGCGTCTATAGATGGCCTGAATAATTTGACCCAAATTGATACATTTGCAGTAGGTTACTGTATGTAACAGCAAGCACTTGTTGTATAATTCAATGTCCGTCGGGGTATTAGCCCGGGAAGTAGTTGTTTCAATGAGTGTTTAATATAGTCTTTGTAAGACTAACTTGTTGTAGATTGCGAAAAGAATCGCACTTTTAATGTTTGAAGTATTCTGCAACCAAGAATTGGCAATTTCATTTATACTAAATCGTGAAAATATTTGGATTAAGTTACTTGAAGATAATTATAACTTTAAATAAAATACTTAGAACCTTTCTTCAATACTCTATTTTGTCAATATTATCAATATTATCTTTCTTCAATACTTTATTAAAATATTATCAATTTTCTTTGGTTAATACCATTGAAAGACAAATTCTTCATTCATTATTTTGGCAATTCTCAATTTTCTCCAAATCCAGCCTATTCAAAAATATAATAGGTAATTGAGGGATCATCTGTTTGGATTAGTTACACCTTCGGCGTGTCTGTTTTGTGTGTGAGGTCGGGAATGTTCCCTTAATTAGGGACAAATGTCTCTCGCGGACTAATTGCTGGGGACGAGCCCGAAAATTAAGTGAAGATTTTGGCACGGGCGCGTATCAACGCTCCGAGTTAATTGAGTGCCGCATGTTCACAAAAAAGAGAAAAGTTATCCAGCAGGAAGAAGACAGATGGACCGTCCAATTGTTCCGTCAAATAGTCCAACAGGGATCATTAGGGTTACTAATTTTTCGAACGATAAAAAAATAGACCACCCACATTAGATTGAAATTGTCAAGTTTGGTTTTCTAACCCCATGCCCTTTATTTTGAAACAATTCCAAGTTTTCTTCTGTTTCGAATTGAGTAAGAAACTTTTCTTTCTGGAATAATAGAATATTTTAATTTCCCACCAACAATAGTTTTTTCTGCCGATTCGGTAAGATCCGTGGGAACGAGGTTGTAAAATCGAATCAAATCGCCGGTAAAAGGTAGAAAAAGAAGAAAACTGGCCAATCGGCTCGAGTGATAAAATCGATTAAGACGTAATGAACCTGTTGGCCGATCGGTCGGCCGGTGAAAAAGAAACCGTGTTAAAATCGTGGAAACCCACTCGATTTGTCTCACTTTTGCCCGGGCCCCTCTGTTCAAGTTCATGATTCATTTAATCGAGAAAATGCTCCTCGCTAATTGGCGATTTCGCAGGCGATTAGCGTCGCCCGTTTTCGGACACGCGACATAACGCTTTTTCGGCGAAAGTATTGCGGTTAAATTAATATACGCATTATTTAAGATAATCAATAAAAATTTTAAAAAAAACACAATTAATGTAATTTTCTGTCGACCGTGTCTTTATGAGTTGACTTACCGCATTCACAGTCGTTTATTAACACAATACTACTCATTAATAAACGATTTAAGCCCCGTTTCTCGATTCTGACACTTTTAACGGATGTTGATAAATTGCAACAGGGGTCACATTGCTGATTTTAACCCCAAAAGGGGAGTACAGTAATGTAAACAAGCAAAATCTAGTGCCGAAAATGGTATTTTGAGGTTATGTACTGAGAACCCCGAGAACCTACCAGTGTTGCCAACTCTAGAATACCAGATGCCTAAAAATATCTCCAGAAATCTCCGGATTTTATATTTTGTAACAACATGAGTTTTATAAATACATTTTAACAAAACAACAAAAAATAGTTATTTATTTATAACCGTTATAATATATAAAAAAAACTAGAATAACTTAAGATCGGGACTATCGTATGTTCAATAAAAAAAAACCTCTACAGTGCAATGATTTAATCTTTTTTTAAATTTAAGTTGGCTACACGCTTTAGGAATTGACATATAAAAAGTCAGACATAATCCCCCCGATTCCGTACGCGAAATGTTAAATTTAACGAATACGTTATCAATAAACTCACAATCTAAGTATACACAGAGAGTCTTATGTAACACCGAACATTTTCATAACGAGAATTATTCTTTTAAGTATGCATACGTTGTACATTTTCCGATGCTCGGTTTATTAAAAAAATTCAATTTGAAGCTATAAGCGAGTGTTTTCCACTCCCAGGCTAAGCATGAAGTAAAATTTCGAGTTTAGAAAAGCCTGAAAATTTGGTTTGGTCGCGTAGCGCGAAGCGCGGAGCGGCCAAACCAAATTTTCAGGCTTTTCTAAACTCGAAATTTTACTTCATGCGCCACCGGTACAAAACACTGATTCAATGTAAAGTTTAGCGGTGTGTTTTAAACTTCGTAATATGTCAGTGTTTAATACGCGTGGCGCATGAAGTAAAATTTCGAGTTTAGAAAAGCCTGAAAATTTGGTTTGGCCGCTCCGCGCTTCGCGCTACGCGACCAAACCAAATTTTCAGGCTTTTCTAAACTCGAAATTTTACTTCATGCGCCACCGGAACAAAACACTGATGCAATGTAAAGTTTGGCGATGTGTTTTAATCTTCGTAATATGTCAGTGTTTCGTACCGGTGGCGCATGAAGTAAAATTTTGAGTTTAGAAAAGCCTGAAAATTTGGTTTGGCCGCTCCGCGCTTCGCGCTACGCGACCAAACCAAATTTTCAGGCTTTTCTAAACTCGAAATTTTACTTCATGCTTAGTCTGGGAGTGGAACACACTCATTTTAAGTTTCAAATTGAACTCTTAAAAAAACAACGATTATCTAAAGATTTACCGCATATACGCTGTAACTGGGACATGTATACTTGAAAGAAAAAAAGCGTGTTTATTTTTAACTTTATAGTAAAGTGGTTTATACGCGTGGCGCATGAAGTAAAATTTCTTCTTCTTCTTCTGCTATCCCTTGTTGCCCCTTAGGGCGTCGGGTGAAGTAAAATTTCGAGTTTAGAAAAGCCCCGTGAAAATTTGTCTGGGGTCGCGTCAAATTCTCGACGTTTTCGCCGAAACAATTGTTTCCATAGTACGCTCCGTTTGCGAGATAATCGACTTAAATCGCGGAAACGTCAGCCTAACCTAAGCTCACTTACCGCACCTGTCAACTCAATCAATCCCACGCGCGGTTCTAAACTTTTGATGCCCTAAAGCGAAAATTCGAATTTATTACACATTATCTTATCAAAACGTATAATTGTTTATCCAATGATATCTCGATTGTTGTACAAAATAAAAATTGTTTCAAACAAAAGACGTTTGGCATTAAATTTATACGTACATTTTGTGTACGGAATCGGGTTGATTAATTAAAATATATTATTTCAGAGTTGCCAAAATACAATATTTTCCATGGCACTCTAGAGGTTTTTTTTATTAAACATACGGTATAATTATATTATATTATTATAATTATACTATCGTATGTTCAATAAAATAAAACCTCTAAAGTGCTATAGAATATATTGTAGGGTGGCAACTCTGAAATTATACATTATAATTATTATGTTTGACGTTTTAAATGACAATTTCTAAAGCCTGTAGCCAACATAAATTTTAATAAAGATAAAATCATAGCACTCTAAAGGTTTTTTTTACTGAACATATGATATTATTATAATAACGGTGGTCCTAAAATTAAACCCTTAAATATCAAAAATATGAAAAAGTTGCTCAAACTAAATTTATTCTACTTTTATTATTATTATTCCAAAACTAATCACAAAAAAAGTAATTCTTGTAATTCTTCGCTGCATCTCGGTAAATATTGATCACCATCACATCTAAGCGTGATATATTTTTAACTTGACAGTAAAGTGGTTTATACGCGTGGCGCATGAAGTAAAATTTCGAGTTTAGAAAAGCCCCGTGAAAATTTGTCGAGGGTCGCTGCGCGACCCGAGACAAATTTTCTACGCGGGGCTTTTCTAAACTCGAAATTTTACTTCATGCTTAGTCTGGGAGTGGAAGACACTCGTTACTTTAAAATATGTCAGAACTATCAAAATCTGTGTAATAATATATTGCAAATAATAGTTGTCTCAAATTGATAATAATAGAATGAGTTGATAGGTGCGGTGAGTGAGGTTAGGTTAGGTTGACGTTTCCGCGATTCAAGTCGATTATCTCGCAAACGGAGCGTACTATGGAAAAAATTGTTTCGGCGAAAACGTCGAGAATTTGATGGCAAACGTCTTTTGCTTGAAACAGTGTACAACAATCGAGATATCATCGGATAAACAATTATACGTTTTGATAATGTGTAATAAATTCGAATTTTGGGTCTAGGGCATCAAAAGTTTAGAACCGCGCGTGGGATTGATTGTGCTGACAGGTGCGGTGAGTGAGGTTAGGTTAGGTTGACGTTTCCGCGATTCAAGTCGATCATCTCGCAAACGGAGCGTACTATGGAAAAAATTGTTTCAGCGAAAACGTCGAAAATTTGATGCCAAACGTCTTTTGTTTGAAACAATTTTTGTTATTTTGTACAACAATCGAGATATCATTAGATTAACAATTATACGTTTTGATAATGTGTAATAAATTCGATTTTTCGCTCTAGGGCATCAAAAGTTTAGAATCGCGCGTGGGATTGATTGAGTTGATAGGTGCGGTGAGTGAGGTTAGGTTAGGTTGACGTTTCCGCGAGTCAAGTCGATTATCTCGCAAACGGAGCGTACTATGGAAAAAATTGTTTCAGCGAAAACGTCGACAATTTGATGCCAAACGTCTTTTGTTTGAAACAATTTTTGTTATTTTGTACAACAATCGAGATATCATTAGATTAACAATTATACGTTTTGATAATGTGTAATAAATTCGATTTTTCAATCTAGGGCATCAAAAGTTTAGAATCGCGCGTGGTATTGATTGAGTTGACAGGTGCGGTGAGTGAGGTTAGGTTAGGTTGACGTTTCCGCGAGTCAAGTCGATCATCTCGCAAACAGAGCGTACTATGGAAAAAATTGTTTCAGCGAAAACGTCGAAAATTTGATGCCAAACGTCTTTTGTTTGAAACAATTTTTGTTATTTTGTACAACAATCGAGATATCATTGGATAAACAATTATACGTTTTGATAATGTGTATTAAATTCGATTTTTTGCTCTAGGGCATCAAAAGTTTAGAATCGCGCGTGGGATTGATTGAGTTGACAGGTGCGGTGAGTGAGGTTAGGTTAGGTTGACGTTTCCGCGAGTCAAGTCGATCATCTCGCAAACGGAGCGTACTATGGAAAAAATTGTTTCAGCGAAAACGTCGAAAATTTGATGCCAAACGTCTTTTGTTTGAAACAATTTTTGTTATTTTGTACAACAATCGAGATATCATTAGATAAACAATTATACGTTTTGATAATGTGTAATAAATTCGATTTTTTGCTCTAGGGCATCAAAAGTTTAGAATCGCGCGTGGGATTGATTGAGTTGACAGGTGCGGTAAGTGAAGTTAGGTTTGGTTGACGTTTCCGCGATTCAAGTCGATTATCTCGCAAACGGAGCGTACTATGGAAAAAATTGTTTCAGCGAAAACGTCGAAAATTTGATGCCAAACGTCTTTTATTTGAAACAATTTTTGTTATTTTGTACAACAATCGAGATATCATTGGATAAATATTTATACGTTTTGATAATGTGTAATAAATTCGATTTTTCGCTCTAGGGCATCAAAAGTTTAGAACCGCGCGTGGGATTGATTGAGTTGACAGGTGCGGTGAGTGAGGTTAGGTTAGGTTGACGTTTCCGCGATTCAAGTCGATTATCTCGCAAACGGAGCGTACTATGGAGAAAATTGTTTCGACGAAAACGTCGAGAATTTGATGCCAAACATCTTTTGTTTGAAACAATTATTTGTTATTTTGTACAACAATCGAGATATCATTGGATAAACAATTATAGGTTTCGATAAAGTGTAATAAATTCGAGTTTTCACTCTAGGGCATCAAAAGTTTATAACCGCGCGTGGAATTGATTGAGTTGACAGGTGCGGTAAGTGAGGTTAGGTTAGGTTAACGTTTCCGCGATTCAAGTGAATTATCTCGCAAACGGAGCGTGCTATGATAAAAATTGTTTTGACGGAAACGTCGAGAACTTGATGCCGAACTTCTTTTGTTTGAAACAATTTTCATTATTTTGTACAACAATCGAGATATCGTTGGATAAACAATTATACGTTTTGGAAATGTGTAATAAACTTGATTTATCGCTTTACGACTTTAACAATTTAGAATCGCGCGTAGGATTGTGAGAGTTGACAAGAATAGTATGTAGGGTTAGGTTAGATTGACGTTTTCGCGATTCAAGTCGATTATCTCGTAAACGAAGCGTGTTATGGAAAAAAAATATTTGAAATATATTATTAGTTGGTCATGTTATTGATTTTCTGTACGACACTTGTGGCACAGATTTTGATAGTTGTGACATATTTTAAAGTAACGAGTGTCTTCCACTCCCAGACAAAGCATGTAGTAAAATTTCGAGTTTAGAAAAGCCCCGCGTAGAAAATTTGTCGAGGGTCGCGCAGCGACCCGAGACAAATTTTCACGGGGCTTTTCTAAACTCGAAATTTTACTTCATGCGCCACGCGTATATAACACTGATTTAAAGTGAAGTTAAAAATGCACTAAAAACAACTTAACCCAACTTCGAATTTTTTTTAAAATTGAATTTTTTTTTTTCATATCCACGCTGTGAACCTTCAGAATTTCGTTTTTTTGAAAAAAAACTTTAATTCCCTGTAATCCTTTGGTCTCCAAAGACTACAATTGGTCCTTCGAGCTGTAGCCTTTGTAAAACGGTCCTCTGAGTAATAAACTTAGTAATCTGGAGTGATCCATTAATTTGAAATTTCTAAGAACGAGTGTTGTCCACTCCCAGACTAAGCATGAAGTAAAATTTCGAGTTTAGAAAAGCCCCGCGTAGAAAATTTGTCGAGGGTCGCGCAGCGACCCTCGACAAATTTTCACGGGGCTTTTCTAAACTCGAAATTTTACTTCATGCGCCACGCGTACAAAACACTGATTTGAAGTGAAGTTCAAAAACACACAATAACATCTTCAATGAGAGTAGCACGGAATCAGAAATTTCGTCTGTTATCAACGATGATCAGTGTTAATAATAAATAATTAGGTTTTGAATATTTTTATTAAAACAACTGCTAGCAATATTAAAATGTTAATGGTTGCAAAAAAATTATAAAATCAAATTTATATATGAAGGATTTCTATTCGTGATTCGAAAAAACAGGATTCGAATCTTTGATTCGAATCATATTTACCTCTTACGAATCCAATCACAAATACTCATGATTGGAATCATATTAGGTGATTCGGATTCGTGATTCGAATTCTTTTTACTAGGATTCGTCCCAGCTCTGCTATTAAATATAGTACAAAGCGATTATTATAATTAAAAGTATACAAAATCACCAGATGTGCAAAAAATCACTCAGTTAGCAACACAAGAAGCAAACTATAATGGTTATATAACACCTGAAACCACTTGCAAAACCAAAATCGTGCAATTCCGACCGTTTTGCATAAAAATCCGCATCACGAAAAAAAATTCGGGCTTTTTCCTGTAATGCACACAGATTTGCATTCGCGTTACGCAACGACCGCAGTTTTTCATTTTCTCCGTTATTCTCTCTAAAAATGTCCGAGCAGGTAGAATCAACAGGGCGGAAAGTGAGAACAAAGTAATCAATAAAATTGATGTTCTCTTTTTGAAGCGAACTTTTGCCGACAAGAAATAATCAATTTTTCAAATAAATGCGAAAATAACGAAGAAGATAGAGAAAGAAGCACTAAAATATTGCTTCTTTCTCTATCTTTTTCGTTCATTTGGCATTTATTTGAAAAATTGATAATAAATTGGAGTTGAAATTTTTCACACGATAGATAAAATTAAAACAGAGGAACGATTAAAAAAATAATTGAAAAGTCTCAAATAATATTTAATATCTTCAATTTAGTTCTTATTAATCACTTAATGAAACATGTTTACAATATTGATAATTAAATAAAAGTCACTTGGTTTGTTGAGAATGACGATAAGTCGAAACTAGTCGGAGAAAATAAAAAATAGTAGTGAAACAAACCAAGTGACTTATATTTAATTATCAATAATATACAGAGAGTTTTATTTAACACCAAACATGCTAGAATCTACTCAATGTAAATTTTCCTATGTTCGATGTGTACTGGGACGCATGAAAGCATTGAGTGCGATGTGATTGGCTACGATTTTTAATTGTAATATAGTCAACCCAATGTACACTCCTCCCTTCAAAAATAAATTAAATCTGTCAGTTACCTCAAGCAAGTGATATTTGTTGTTCTGGCCTTTAAAACAGACTCAGAAGAAGAACGAATAGTTATACAATGTATACAAGTGAGAAGAAGATTTTTCTGGTGAACTTGTATCATGGAGAAAACAGTTTTAGAAATTCCCGAGATTTATTTTCTGTTAAATTTCCTGATCGCCCAATCCCATCCATTTCAACCGGACCTTATAAAACAATTTAATAGAACCGGCTGTTTAGATAAATCTCACAAACAAAGGGTAAGAAGACCGTCAATATTATCAGAAGAGATGAAATTAAACATTTTGTGTTATGTTGAAGAATGTGAAATAGTATCTTTAAATACTATTGCAAAATCACTTCATATTTCAAAATCATCCGTACATAGAGTTCTACGAGAATTTAAGTTTAGGTCCTACAAATTTCAAAATCAAGAAGATGACAAAATTAAGCGATCAAATTTTTGTGAAATTTTATTTAATATGGTAAATGAAAATAATGACATTTTGCGGAAAATAGTGTATACTGACGAAGCATCTTTTTGTCTGGATGGATTAGTAAATTCTCAAAATTACAGGTCAGTTATTCTTATTTAATTGTATCCTTTCTAGACCCATTATTCCTTTTCTTTTAGGTATTGGTCTACAAGTAAAACCTACCTTCAAAATTTAACTCATACTCAGTACAACAACAGCATTAATGTATGGATTGGAATTATTGACACGCACTTGATTGGCCCATTTTTTATTAACGGAAATCTAAAATCTAGTAAACACTTCTTCTAGTTTAACACTTCTTCAGAGTGATATTATACCAGGCATACAGAATTTAAATATTAATAACTCATTTTTTCAAATGGACAGCGCTCCTCCACACTCTACGAATGAGGTAACGCGGTTTTTGAACCAGCATTTTCCTCGTCGGTGGATAGGAAGATATGGTCCCATATCTTGGCCTGCACGTTCGCTCGACCTTTCTCCAAATGTTTTTTTTTCTGTGGGGCTATATGAAAATAAAAATTTATAGTGATATTCCAATTAAAAATGTTGTAGAACTTTAGACTCGAGTACGGTTAGTATGTGAAGAAATGAATCCAAAATTTTTAAGAAATGCCGTAGAATCATTTTATTATCGTCTAGCATATTGCTAGAGGTCATTTTGAAAATTTATTATAAATATTACTTGTTTCTAATAAACTATATTCTTTAACCTATTGGCTAAGTATTTAATAAAAGGTGAATAGTAGAATTATTTATTTGGTTCTTTTAAATTACTCTTTATGCCTTCTTTAAGCATTTTACTGATTAAAAATATAACAGAGGTTGATATGCATTCCGTTGTACTAAAATTACCATAATACAACATGTTGCACTTGACATAACAATTGACAGATTTAATTAATTTTTTACAGGAAGAGTGTAAATTGGGTTGACTATATTACTATTAGAAATCGTAGCCAATCACATCGCACTCAATGCTGTGATGCGTCCCAGTACACATCGAACATAGGAAAATTAACATTGAGTACATTTTTGCATGTTCGGTGTTACATAAAACTCTCTGTATATATATATATTTTTTTTTTTTAACAATCTAGAGCAATGTTTTATGAAAATAATATTAGTGATAATGGTAATGATTGTGTAAACCTATTTGCACGATATTTTACTATTGTTTATTGTAGTGATGACACGCCTTCAATTATGAACATTTGTAATAATAATAATGCTATTTCCTTTAACTCAATATTTGTTAATATTGCTGACATTTTTAATTATTTATCTACCCTGCATGATTCTTGTACAGCTGGACCTGATGGTTTGCCTCCATATTTCTTGAAAAGATGTGTGTTCACTCTAACTTCACCTATCCACATTCTCTTTAGTAGGTCGTTGGATACTGGAACAGTTCCTGACTTGTGGAAAGACTAATTTATTAATCCACTCCATAAGGACGGTGATAGAGCAAACATAAAAAATTACAGAGGTATAACAATACAGTCTACTTTACCAAAAATATTAGATTACTTCGTATCAAAGCAAGTAATGTGGGCTTGTAGGCATACTATTTGTGATGAACAACATGGTTTTTTGGAAGGAAAATCTACGATTAGTAATTTATTGTCATACCAATGTTATTTGTTAAACTCGTTAGAGAAAGGATACCAAGTAGACGCTATTTACACTGATTTTTCTAAGGCCTTCGATCGTGTTAACCATTGGTTATTATTAAATAAATTATCGAGGTTTGGCTTTAGCGAAATAGTAGTTCAATGGTTTAAAACACATATGGGCAACCCCCGGCCCGCGCGGGCCGGATCCGGGCCGCTGTAAGATATGATCCGGCCCGCGAGACATTTTGAAAAAACCCAATTAAAAAAATATTACATTAGGTACTTATACTCACGGGAGTGACAGTGAGGCGGCAAACATCAAATTCTTTGATGTTTGCCGCCTCACTCTTTGATAATCGCCGCCACTCGACTTGCTCGATCAAATTCTTTGAGGTTTGCCGCCTCACGGGCGACACATCAAAAGATTTATTGCTTCTCAATTATTCTAAACTAGTTTATTCCAGATTATTCGTTCATTTTGCCTATAGAAGCGGGTGGATGGCCCGAACGTTAGTTCAGTTCTATTTGAGCTACCGAGGTGATAACTTGGACAAGCGATATCCTAGCGAACTGCTCGAGCCGTCAACTTGCTTTCTGACTTTGTGTGCATCTTGAGTGGTTACTAACTATAGTTTGTTATTAAGTTTATTGAACGAAAAGTTAACAAAAATGATGTCTGGTGGAAAGAAACGAAAAGTAGATACAGAGGGTCGCCATTTTCAAGAAAAATTGACTGAAGAATTCTTTTTTATCTTACACAATGGTAAGCCTATTTGTTTGCTGTGTAAAGAATCCATTTCAGTAATGAAAGAATTCAATATAAAGAGGCATTACTCAACTAAGCATGCTACGCTGCACTCACTGACAGGACAATTAAGAACAGACAAAATCCAGAAGCTTACCGCAAATTTGGAAAAACAGCAACAAATGTTTCATAAACAAAGAACACAACTTGATAATGTTGTAAAAGCTAGTTTTATAGTTAGCTCAAAATTGGCAAAGGCATTAAAACCATTTGCCGAAGGAGAATTTATCAAGGAGTGTATGTTAGAAGTTTGTGGTATTATGTGTCCTGAAAAAAAAAAGAATTTGAAAAAATTAGTTTGTCAAGACGAACTGTTGTTCGACGTATAGAAATGATGGCTAATGATATAAAAACAACATTGACTGACCGTATGGCTGGTTTTGAATCATTTTCCATAGCATTAGATGAGAGCACCGATTTGTCTGACACAGCTCAACTGGCTATATTTTTTATTCGAGGTGTTGATAAGGAGTTCACTGTTACTGATGAATTGCTTGCTTTACAGCCGCTAAAAGGAACCACTACAGGAGAGGATATTTTTATTGAAGTTCAAAAGGTATTCACAAGTTTTGGCTTGCCATGGTCAAAATTAATTGGAGTATGCACTGATGGTGCACCTTCTATGGTCGGCTTACGTAAAGGTTTCATCGGAATTTTGAATGAAAAAGCAACAGAATTAAATGTGCAAAAAGATGATTTGATAGTCCTTCATTGCATTATCCACCAACAGAACTTGTGTTCTAAATCCATTCGACTCCAGAATGTTATGAATGTGGTAGTAAAAACCATCAACTTTATTCGATCCCGAGGGCTTAACCATCGTCAGTTCAAGGCGTTTTTGGATGAAATATCAGCTGAATATAACGACGTAACATATTATTGTGAAGTCAGATGGCTGAGCAAAGGAAAAATGTTGAAACGGTTTTACGAGCTTAGAAATGAGATAGCAGACTTTATGAAAATAAAAGATAAACCACTATCTGAATTAAGTGACCCAAAATGGATATGTGACTTAGCATTTCTGGTCGATCTTACAGGCTATTTGAATGATTTAAATTTGAAACTTCAAAAACAAGGACAGTTAGTAAATGATTTGTACAGCCATTTAAAAGCGTTTCAGATCAAACTACGCTTGTGGGAGTCACAGATGCTGTCTGGTAACAGTTACCGTTTCAACACGCTCTCTGCGTATGAAAATATTGCTTATGCTCAATATGCTGAAGAGCTCAAGTTACTGTCGGAACAATTTTCGAACAGATTTTGCGACTTCAAAAACATGGAAGACTGTTTCAGTTTATTTGCTACTCCTACAACATATATTGTACAAAATGCTCCAATACACTTACAAATGGAGTTGATCGAGATTCAAGAAAACTCACTCCTAAAATCCAAATTTGAAGACGTAGAGTTGTGCGATTTCTACAAAAAATACCTAGAAGAAGACAATTATCCGCAGCTTAGAAAATTCGCAAGAAGATTGATTTGTGCGTTTGGCAGTACTTATAAATGCGAACAGTTCTTTTCTTTGATGAAAGTTAATAAATCAACACATCGTACAAGACTGACTGACGATAATTTGAAAAATTCTTTACGTCTTTGTGTCAGTGGAATTAATCCAAATATCGATGGATTAGTTTCCCAAATTCAAGGTCAAGTGTCTCATTGATTTCGGTGTATTTAACTTTCGTAGTTTGTAACAATTGCAAATTTAACGATTTAATTATAATGTACCATTTTTTGAAATTTCATTTTGTTATTTTAATAAATTGTACTATAATAACATTGTCGTATTATTTCATGTCTAATATCTATCGCAACAAATATTAGCACTACTTTAAAATGCACTAAGTACTTTTAAACGCGGCCCGCGAACGTATTTGCACACTAAAGTTTGGCCCTCGACATGTCAAAGGTTGCCCATGCCTGGTTTAAAAGCTTTCTTTCATCTCGTAGGCAGTATGTGAAAATTGACAACTTCTTATCTAATGTGATTTATGTTACGTCAGGGGTACCTCAAGGTTCCCACTGCGGGCCCATTTTGTTTTTACTTTCTATTAATGATATCAGCCAGTGTATCCGCTTTTCTAAATTTCTTATGTTTGCTGATGATTTTAAATTGTTCTCAATAATACGGAGTGTTAATGATAGTATTGCACTTCAAAATGAAATTAACAACATTACAACTTGGTGTAGTGTAAATAAACTTAATTTAAATATTAAAAAATGTTTATCAATTTCGTTTAGTCGTTGTAAATTGTCGAAATTTACCTACACCATTCATAACTCTGAACGCGACGACACGAAAATATCTAAAATTTTCAGATTTCTATCTCTTTTCTAAAATGTTGGAGGGTAAGGGGAAAGAGACCGAGTACTCAGGGGGTAATCCATTATGAACACCAACCGCATTTTTTGATGTCAATGTCAACCCGATATTAGCAGGTAGTAAGAAGTCAATTTGTTTTCAGCCAGCGCGTAGTGTTATATTTTGTCCGACTTGGGGTGGTTGAATTTTTTTTTACATCTCGGAAAATATTGATTATCATATCTGAACGTTATATATTTTAACTTTACTGTAAATCAGTGGTTTATACGCGTGCCGCATGAAGTAAAATTTCGAGTTTAGAAAAGCCCCGTGAAAATGTTCTACACGGGGCTTTTCTGCACTCGAAATTTTACTTCATGCTTAGTCTGGGAGTGGACAACACTTGTTCTTAGAAGTTACAAATTAAAGAATCACTCTACTAAGTTTACTAAGTTTATTACAATTTTACAAAGGTTACAGCTCGAAGGACCAATCATGGTCTTCGGAGACCGAAGGACTACAGGGAATCGAAGTTTTTTACAAGAAAACAACAAAAATCTGAAGGTTTACTGCATGGATAGGAAAGAACACATCTAATTTAAAAAAAAATATCGAAGTTTTGTTGGTTTTCAGTGCATTTTTAACTTCACTTTAAATCAGTGTTTTATACGCGTGGCGCATGAAATAAAATTTCGAGTTTAGAAAAGCCCCGTGAAAATTTGTCTCAGGTCGCTGCGCGACCCTCGACAAATTTTCTACGCGGGGCTTTTCTAAACTCGAAATTTTACTTCATGCTTAGTCTGGGAGTGGAAAACACTCGTTAGTTTAAAATACATCACAATTGGTGAAATATGTATCGTTGGATGCCCGTCTTCAGGGGTGATATGTAAGCAAATTATGGGTCTTAGGAGTTGTCAAATAAGTGAGTTACTCAACTGTTTCCAAGGGAATCTTTACGAAAACAAAAGATTAACATTTTACATATAAAATGTACAAGGTGAGAAACTCGATGTCTCAGCTCTATTAAAAGGGAAGGAAAACCGATAGAAAAAATCTGAAAAGCATATTTTTCTAAATTTTGAAAGTGAAGTAATGACGTCATCGAATATTTTTTCCCCAGAAACATACCTATATTTTTGGATATTTCAAAAGAGCTAATTTTTCTGAACTTTGTAGAGAAAAAAAATTTGCTATCTTCTTTCGACGAGGGCTTTCCACTCCCAGACTAAGCATGAAGTAAAATTTCGAGTTTAGAAAAGCCTGAAAATTTGGATTGGCCGCGTAGCGAAGCGGAGCGGCCAATCCAAATTAGGCTTTTCTAAACTCGAAATTTTACTTCATGCGCCACGCGTATAAAACACTGAAATATCGTAATGTTTAAAATATACGGCTTTAGCAATCTAATATGTAAATGTGGATAAAACGTGAGTTAAATTCTGCGCTAAAAAAATTGTTTAAAGCAGTGATTATAGGCAACCCATAAACTCTAACGTATATTAGGTTGCCTATAACCGTTGTTGTAAGTGTGTGTTTTTTTAAATTCACTGTAAATCAGTGTTTTTAAGCGTGGCGCATGAAGTAAAATTTCGAGTTTAGAAAAGCCTAATTTGGATTGGCCGCTCCGCTTCGCTACGCGGCCAGTCCAAATTTTTAGGCTTTTCTAAACTCGAAATTTTACTTCATGCTTAGTCTGGGAGTGGAAAACACTCGTTTAAAGCCTCAAATTAACCGCATTAAAACAACGATTTCCCACAACTTTTAAAACGCTGTAATTATCGGGGTATGTATACTCAAAAGAAAAACGCACTGTGTATTCTGTTTTAAACATGTTTTAAACGTGTTTTAAACATGTTTTGAACACGTTTTAAACCCATATCATAACCTTATTTTGCATTTTTTTTTATTGCTAGATTAGCGTGCTCTATTTAATCGATTTGATTAAAACGTAACCAAATAATACCATTGCATAACATATTGATTAATGAGTTAAATTGTTGGAATCATCAAATGAACATGAACGACCGTTTAAAACACTTTAAAAAGGGAAAAAAGGACAACTACCTGCTATTCTAACAGATAAAGTCATAAATTGTAACATCAACACACCATAAATTGTGGTTTCTTTTCTTCCATTATGCTCCTGCGCTTGTAGAGGGTGTCTCTCTTCAAAATTTGCTGGTTTAGATATTTTGGAGAGGCCCTGTGTTGATGAAGTTAGGGATTTAGGGATTATTTTTGACTGTAGATTGACCTTTTCATCTCATATCATTTCAATTTCGAACAGAGCTTTTAAAACACTTGGTGCAATAAGTAGATATTCTTATTCTTTTAATTTTTCAATTCAAACTATTAAACTTTTATATATCACATTAGTAAGATGTCAACTTGAATATGGCTTGATAATTTGGAATCCGTTCTACGCTATACACTCTAACAAGATAGAAGCTGTGCAAAGTAAATTTTTGAGAATGATTTCATTTAAGTTAGGAATATCTTACGTCAATTTTGGTCATTCAAATATGTTATAAACTTTAAATTTAACATCTTTAAAGTATAGGCGGATTGTATATGATGTATCATATTGCTTTAAATTAATTAATGGTTTTGTTGATTGTAGTGTGTTTATTTATTTAATTATTAACGGATAACACCTTTTTTACAAAATATTAACATTAGGAATTCACTAACAAACATTAAGTTACATATTTATATTATTATTAGACTAACTTAAACTTAAACCTAAATACATTCTACCAAGTACAATTAATTAGACAGTGTACTGCTCGTGAACTGAATTTTATTTACAATATTCTTAAACATAATATGGGATGAACTAAATAAATCAAATATATCATGACTGTTCATTTGATTAGCCAATCTCATGCAGCGGTATATAGGACTGTGTTATTTATAAATCGAAGATACGGTCTGTAATTTGAAAATTGGTTTTTGTCTAGATGATCTAGTGGGAACGTGAAAGTTGTTATCTAATTTAAACTTTAACTTTTGTTCCACAAAGATTATACGATCCAAAGCATTGTTTCGCTTAATGCCGCATACCACTAATTATGCAATGCATAGTCCTATAAATAGAATTATGAAATTTGTAACATTTTAAATTCAAATCCTAATTTTGATATATTTGACGACTCGATTATTAGATTTAAGAATCGTTTGCGGTTTATTGATTTAAATATTTGTTTGTAATACTGAGTCTTTATACTTTATTATCGCTGTATTATTTTTTTCATTTTATTTTTAGTATATTATTATTATTAACTCCATTTTTCCCATTTTTTCTCTTTTTCTATTTAAATTACAACTTTTACTTATCTAGTTTTTCTTATAATTATTGTTGAATATTATTAAGTTTAAATGTGCATTCTTAAGGTTACATGAATTTAGATTCTATGTATATACACTATTCCATTTGTTTCTGGATCTCGCCTAGCCATGCTTTCGTGTTGTTATGTTGCAGTATCAACATTTACATTTTTTATTAGTTGCCACTCCTGATTCCTTATTTTAACAGTGTTGCAATAATTTATGATATCATAAGTAATTAAAATGTGTTAACGGGAAGACCCAAGCGAGAAATACAAATGGATGACGAAATAAGTTTGCAGAGCCGAATTCATTATATTTGTTATATACAATATTATTGCTGTGTTTATATGTACAAAAACCAAGTAGAAAATTTTGTTAATCTTAAAACTGCATATTATTATCCTTTTATATCTGAAAATTTGTAAAACAGGCAACAGTGT
The DNA here is from genome assembly GCA_932526585.2 of Philonthus cognatus. NCBI lineage: Eukaryota > Metazoa > Arthropoda > Insecta > Coleoptera > Staphylinidae > Philonthus > Philonthus cognatus. Next base: position 140,987,044 of record OW052242.1, read on the forward strand.
AAGATCACAATAGTCAGAAATTATAACCTTAAAATCGAACATCTGACAGTGACATTTAAAAACCCTGATTTAAAACACAACCAGCCCCATTTACAATACTTAAACTGTCACTTTTCCATAGCTAGGCGAGATCCAGAAACAAATGGAATATATTATATATATTTTTTGTATATTGTTTACTGATACTTTTTCTTTTGTGTATACTTTGTAATAGGAGATTATCCGTCAATAAACTAAACTAAACTAAAAGAAACTCTTAATGCCGCATACCACTAATTATGCAATGCATAGTCCTATAAATAGAATTATGAAATTTGTAACATTTTAAATTCAAATCCTAATTTTGATATATTTGACGACTCGATTATTAGATTTAAGAATCGTTTGCGGTTTATTGATTTAAATATTTGTTTGTAATACTGAGTCTTTATACTTTATTATCGTTGTATTATTTTTTTCATTTTATTTTTAGTATATTATTATTATTAACTCCATTTTTCCCATTTTTTCTCTTTTTCTATTTAAATTACAACTTTTACTTATCTAGTTTTTCTTATAATTATTGTTGAATATTATTAAGTTTAAATGTGCATTCTTAAGGTTACATGAATTTAGTTTCTATGTATATATATTTTTTGTATATTGTTTACTGATACTTTTTCTTTTGTGTATATCTTTGTAATAGGAGATTATCCGTCAATAAACTAAACTAAACTAAAAGAAACTGCGACGAAGTCTCGTAATTAGAGTGGATTTGAAAATCTATCTACTTCGCTCAATCGTCTATTCTTGTTGCTGATTTGCGGAAAAAAGTACAGTTTCAGTTCCCAGTTTTGTGCGGTGAGCGATTTGAATGCGAACAACCTCTCTCGGATCGGAATCACCGAACCATTCGAAAATCTGAGTTTCTTCTCACGCGTCCGTTCTCCGTTCTAAATTTTTATTGTAATGAAATGTTAGTTTAAATAGATTCGTTTCCTTTTTTTCTTACCGTTCGACAGCCACTTCATAGATTCTCACGTTTTTTTTTTGTCTTCTGTTTGTTCGCCAGCGCGACGAGAAAAGTTAGTAAATGTAAATTGCACGGTTTTACAAACGTTCTGCTCAATAATCGGATTTATTAAATTAGAATTGCTGCATCTAATCCAACTCGAATTTAATAACTTTGAATAAAACAAATAAAAATGTTCTTTTTTTAAATTATTTTAAAATTTGATTATGCGTTGTTTTTGCAAAAGTGGTCAACTAAAAACTTATAATTGTCTCCACTCGTTGATTAGGCATGAAGTAAAATTTCGAGTCTAGAAAAGAGAGCGACCAATCCAAATTTTCAGGTCTAAACCGATTATTTGAACAAGGATTGGAGTCTTTGAAAACTTAAAAAGGTACGTTTAGAAAGCTGAATTGAAGAAAAACTTGAATTAACCAAAAATATTAACAGCTTAAAATTGAACAGAACAAATCCTAAAAATTACAAATCGAATAAAAACTGTAGAATAAAAAATTGTAGAATAAAAAATTGTGGATTAAAACAATTGTAGAACAAAAAAAATACAGAAAATATTAGACGTTAATATGGAAGCATATAAGCTACAAAATAAATATTTATCTAATTAGTGGGATAAGAGCATCATTAACTGACGAATGCGGTGAGTTGCTGAGACGAGGGCGTAGCCCAAGTAGAAGTAATAGCATGAGTCTCAGTTAATATGCCTTATCCCACGTATTAGATACAACTTTTTATCTACGACAGCTCAAAATTACGGAAATTATACTTTTGAATTGAATTTGATGAAAAATTAGAATATCATAGTATGTACGTAGAACCATAGCAACATGTAATTTGAATGTCAACAATTTAATAGTCAAAACTTCAAGAATTAATTTTCTAATTTCTGTTTTGCTGTGAAATAATGAGCGACTCCGAATCTCTGCCTTCGGATATCGAAGAATCGGCCACGCAGGTAGTTTCAATGTTACTGCCGGAAAAATCAAAAATTAAATATGAGCAAGCTTATGAACGTTTGCGGAAATGGTGCGATGAGAAGAAAATAAAAAATGAAGCAAATAAAAAGGTACTTCTAGTATATTTTGAAAATATTTCGAAACGCTATAAACCTTCAAGCCTATGGGCATATTACTCGATGATACGTGCTATGATATCCATAAAGAAAAATGTAGATATCAGTAAATTTATTCAATTGGTCGCATTTCTGAAAAGGCAGTCAGAAGGATATAAACCGAAGAAATCGAACATTTTAACAAAACAACATATAACTCGATTTTTACAAGAAGCTGATGATGAAAAGTGGCTACTAACAAAGGTAAATTAGAACAAGGCATGACATTTTATATTAAGATATATTTTCAGGTAGTTTTGATCTTTGGAATTGGTGGAGCCTGTAGAAAGGAAGAACTCACTTATATGCAAGTGACCAACGTTAGGAACGAAGGGCAGGTCTTCTGCGTCACAATACCAAAAACAAAGACCAACATTTCGCGAGACTTTGTTATAACATCTGGAGGCATTGATGGGATCAATTTCGTAGACATTATAAAAAAATACATGGCACTGCGTCCACATAATGCCGTAGAGAGGTTTTTTGTTGGTTACAGGAATGGCAAATGTATAAAACAGCCCGTAGGCATTAACACGATTGGTAGCAGGCCGAAAAATATTGCTTCTTTTTTAAAACTACCAAATGCTAACGAGTACACCGGTCACTGTTTCAGAAGATCGTCAACCTCACTGTTGGCAAACTCAGGGGCGGACCTGCTAACAATAAAAAGGCACGGGGGTTGGAAGAGCAATACAGTAGCCGAAGGGTACATAGAAACTTCGGTTGAGAATAAGAAACGTATCTCAACAAATATTCTTGGAGAAAAGAATGTACTTGTAGAAGTTTCAACCAGTAACCCCAGTACTTTGGAAATTTCTAAAACAGAAATGTCTTCAGGAATACACTTAAATAACTGTAAACGTGTTATTATTAATGTTCATAAGTAATTGTTTAATAAATTTGGTGGTTAGTTGGTATTAAAAAATGAGTGTGTTTTTGATTTCATTACCTAACTAGTTAGGTAATGAGTTTCATTACGTAACTCAAATGATTGTCAAATTCGTCACTTATTCAAGCAGTCGTAGATAAAAATACATAAAATACTTGAAAATACTTGACATTTAGGAATCTCCAAACAAATATTTTCTCAGAAGGAAGGATACAAAAATGTAAATAAATTTATAGAAAATATAATTAATAGTTTAAATTTTATATAAGTTTATTTCCATTTTTGTATATTTGGAAATCCTTGCGAAAAAATATTTTTTTGGAGATTCCTAAACGCCAAGTATTTTCAAGTATTTTATGTAACCAATTCTTAACATTCTGCAAAATCAAGAAGCGTTCTTCGAATGAAAAACAAACGATGCTCGAATAATTGAGATTAGGAGTTGTAAATTTATCCAACAAATGTCAAATTTGTATTGTAAATGTGCCGACGTTTTTAATTACCGGTAATTCGGTATAATTGTGAAACAGAACCGATTTACCGGTAAATCACATTATCGTCTCTTAATAAAAGTCATTAAATAATTTTTAAAACATGATTTAGAGTAGGCTTTGAACTTTAAATTAGATTGGCAGTACTGACTTTTAACACATAGTTTACCATAACCTCAAATTTATTCCATCACTCAATTAGCATTCTGGGCAACCGCGCAAAAAAAATGCCGCCTACTCTAAATCATAATTTAAACGATCGCAATGTACCGTGCGATCGTTTAAATTACGATTTACCTTTAACGAGAGTTTTCCACTCCCAGATTAAGCATGAAGTAAAATTTCGAGTTTAGAAAAGCCTGAAAATTTGGTTTGGTCGCGTAGCGCGAAGCGCGGAGCGGCCAAACCAAATTTTCAGGCTTTTCTAAACTCGAAATTTTACTTCATGCGCCACGCGTGTAAACCACTGATTTGAAGTGAAGTTTAAAAGCACACACGATTATAGACAACCCAATATATCATGCGATCATTTAAAACATGATTTAGAGTAGGCTTTGAACTTTAAATTAGATTGGCAGTACTGACTTTTAACACATAGTTTACCATAACCTCAAATTTAGTCCATCACTCAATTAGCATTCTGGGCAACCGCGCAAAAAAAATGCCGCCTACTCTAAATCATAATTTAAACGATCGCAATGTACCGTGCGATCGTTTAAATTATGATTTAGAGTAGGCGGCATTGGGTTGCCTATAATCACTGTTTTAAACAATTGATTCAATACCGAATTTGACTAGCGTTTTATTCAGGTATAAATAGAGGATATGTATAGAGATAAAAAAAATTAGTGCATACCATAATAATTTACCGAAACACCAGTAAATAACGGTAAATCCCTAGTACATTTTAGAGAGCATTCTTTACAATTTACCGGTAAATCGGTAAACCAGTATAACGGTGTTAAAGTCTTGTGAAAATTAAAGATAATCTTCAGAAAATCGAAGAGAATTAAAGGGGTGTACTTCAATGAATTGAAAAGACTTGAAGATAATCTCCAGAAAATTAAAATTATATTTTATGTTATGCTGCACAAGGCTATAGCCAAAAAAAAAATCAAGAGGGGACACAAAACTAGTAAAAATATTGTTTATGCTCTTTCAAGGCCGCTTTTACATACAAAAAATTAGCAAAATTTCGGGGGGGTTTAAAGCCCCATATCCCCCCCTGGGGACAGCCTTGATGCTGCATGTAAAAAAAATACTTAAAAAGACAAGTTTAAACATTTATTAAAGCAATGGATTCGGATTGCTATGAGAATGATGAAAATTTACATAAATCGAGTGTATCCACTCCCAGACTAAGCATGAAGTAAAATTTCGAGTTTAGAAAAGCCTGAAAATTTGGTTTGGTTGCGTAGCGCGTAGCGCTACGCGACTAAACCAAATTTTCAGGCTTTTCTAAACTCGAAATTTTACTTCATGCGCCACGCGTATAAAACACTGTTTTGAAGCAAAGTTTAAAAACACGCACAACAACAATTATAGGCAACCCAATATACATTAACGCGTATTGGGTTGCCTATAATTACTGTTTTAAACAATTGATTTAATTCCGAATTTGTCTTACGTTTTATTCTATAGATAGAAATAATATATACAGATAAAAAAACTTCTATGTACCTTTACTAATTTACCAAAATACCAGTCAATAACGGCGAATCACCGCTAAATTTTGAAGAGCTGTTTTTACGATAAATTGATAAACCGGTTAATTGGTATTACAATCCATAATCAAGATGAAAAGGAAAGAATTAACCTGACGAAAAACTCGAATTATCCAAAAATGTTAATAGCGTATAATTGAACAGAACAAATCCGAAGAATTATAACATGAAACCACAATAAACGTGATCAATAACCGGCTCAATCATCACCTGTGGAAAAAAATGATTTACACGACCAATAAAATCAAAAATCCAACAACCCCTTTCTTCACCCACCTAATTTACAACCCCAATTTTCGAAGCAACGCCGCAATAAACAAATAAATAACCTTTGTTCGGCGGGGCGTGGAAGGCCGCCGCGAGAGGGTGGGCGTGTCGCGGTCGAAAAGGGGGCGTGGCCTGAAAGTTTGTACCGGTTCGAACATGACTCTCTCAAGTCAAAATATTTTCAGTGCAGTCAGAACACGTCCGGCGTGGCAGTAGTTAGGCACAGTGCGCATGTGGAGCTTTTAAAACTTTAAGAGTGCGCGTTTTCTGTATCTGGACTGTTTACTAGTTGTTTCAAAAAAATTTCGAGTGAGTGTTTTTTTGAGCTTTTTCGAATTAATTTGGTTGTTGGGGACTGTTTGTATGCGCCACTGTTTGCGATGACCGTTACGGGAAGTTTGGGAATTATGCATAGGCCTTGTTTCTCCGGATATCCTTTCCAAGGTAACATTGTTTTTTTCAAAATTTTTAATCAAATTACAATAAGTAATCAACTTTAAGCATCTAGAAAGTCTAACTACTAGTTTTTTTTTTCTAATAAAACATGGTTTGATTTCCTTGCTTCACTAATAGTAATAGTGAAGAAAGGAAATCAAACCGTGTTTTCAAGTGATTAATTAATTTACATAACTCAAAACAAACAGTAAAAATACTTGTTTTTTGTTTTAATAAGTTTCTCCGGCTATCCATCCAAACAAAATTTCAAATGTTATTATTCAATCTTGAAACTAAGTAAACGAAAATGCAAGGAATGCTTGTTTAAAATATAAAAAACTAAATTTTAAGTTTAAAAGCCTAAAAATTGGTTTTATCGCGTAGCGCGTAGCGTTACGCGACCAAACGAAATTTTTAGGCTTTTCTAAACTTAAAATTTAGTTTTTTATATTTTAAACAACTCAAAATTTTACTTCATGCTTAATCTGGAATTGAAAACACTCGTTAGTAGCTTCAAATTAAACTTTGTTTTAAAAACAATGGATGTCTGAAAATTTACAGCGCATACATATGTAAAAAAAGGATTATTTTAGCTTTCATTTGTTGATGCCAATATTACTAACATGAAATGTCAGTTTTTTACAAATTCAATTCCGAATCTATTAAATTTTGAATTAATCTTATCAGTTAAGACTTGAGAGAGACTCCGTTTTAAATGTAAAAAAATCATCAAATCCAAAATTAAAAAATATATTATGTTTTACCTGTCGAGTGTAAATATTATTTGTAATATACCGTGCTATCGCTAAAAACATGATTTAGAGTGGGCATTGAGTTTTAAATTAGATTGGCACTACTGACTGTTAACACATAGTTTAGCATAACCTGAAATTTATTCCATCATTCAATGAGCAGTCTGAGCAACCGCACAAAAAAAATACAGCCTACTCTAAAGCATGATTTAAATCCTGGGTCTCCAAACTATCTTCTTCGCGGGCCACAAATACAATTCTACATAATAAAGTTGGCCAAGATCCGATTAATTTTATAAAATTATGAAAAATTTAAGGAACAATTGTTACAATATTTCAAAATGTGACATTTACAAAAAAAATTACAAACAATCGCGGATCGGATTCATGCAAGTCGCGGGCCGGATTTGGCCCGCGGGCCGTTGTTTGGAGACCACTGATTTAAATGATCGCACTCAAAGTCACAAGTTACTTTTAATGTTTTTATTTTATTCTCAAAGTCACAAGTTACTTTTAAGTCGAATGTTTTTATTTTATTTTATTTTTTGCTTGGTCCTAATACCCTAGACCAGGGATCTCCAAACTACGGCCCGAGGGCCACACCCGGCCCGCGGACAGATTTTGTCCGGCCCGCGGAGAGCTAGCATACTTGAAAACTCCTTTTAGAGAACATATTTTTGGAGTGGACTATTTCACTTTTTACCACCGGCAACAATGATAATATGGTTTTGGCCCTCGGAACTTACTGGAGTAATCAGTATGGCCCTAAGGCTGGAAAGTTTGGAGACCTAGGCCCTAGACCATTTATTTATTTTAAATTCCATAAAAATATCTCCATTTATTAAGCTTTTATGAACAAAAATTCTAAATTTTAAAGTTTAGAAAAAATAATTGTTTTCTGATTATTTAGCTTTCATTAATTTTGAATTTCATAAAAATATCTACATTTATAACCATTTTATATACAAAGATACTACATTGCACATTTGTAAAAATTGGAAACTTTTTCTGATTACTTAGCTCTAATTTGTTATGAACTTCATGGAAGTTTCTGCGTTTATTAAAATTTGATGAACTAAAGGACTAAATTTAAATTTTTTTAAAGGCGGATAATTTTTTTAATTGTTTGGCTTTAATTTGTTATGAATTTCATGAAAATATCTTCATTTATTAAAATGTTGTTAACAACAATACTAAATTTAAAATTTTTGAAAAACGGATTACTTTTTCTGTTTTTTAGCTTCAATTTCTTATACATTTATTAATATTTTATTAACAAAAATACTAAATTTTAAAGTTTTAAAATAAAAATATTTTTTTTAAAATTATTTAGCTTTCATTTGTCATGAATGTCATCAAAATATCTGCATTTATGAGTGAACAAAAATCCTAAATATCAAATTTTTAAAAAACAAACATTTTTTAACTTTAATTTGTTGTGAATTTGATGAAAATATCAGCATTTATTAAAATTTTATGAACAAAAATACTAAGCTTTAGCTTTGGCTTTTATTTGCTTACAAATTTCATAGAAATATCTGTGCATTTATTAAAATTTTATAGACAAAAATACAAAGTTTTTAAGTGTTGAGATGAGGATTACAAAATATTTACAATTATTAAAACCTTGTCAACAAAAATAATAAATTTAAATTCCATTGTACTTTTGATTTTTCTTATAAATAATACGTATCAACATTTTTATTTAAACATAAAATTAAGCGCTGCTTGCGAAGTCAATCTTTAACTTGTCTTTTTATAAAAAAAAATATAAAAGCGAATTTTCGGTCATTCGACACAAATTTAATTAAAATATTCTGAAAATAATTGGCAAATTCAATTTTGCTTTACGTCTTTTTAAAAATAATAGTTATCAATATTTTATTTAAAAAATTGCATATTTTTTTAGAAAATTGCCAAATGTAATTATCCTAAAATGAAGTTTTGATAAAAAAAAATATAATAGGATATTATCGGTAGAATTTCTGCCTCATTTTAAACAATTTCACAATTTAGGTATAATTTTTTTTAAACACTCAATTTTACATCAAATATCTAGCATATTTTCTTTTTCTTAATCATTAACTAGCTTAAATTACAATATAATTAGATTTTAATGAACATTTTAATGGAACATCATTGCAATATTATTCGACTATAATTTTTGCTTGATTTTACAAAAATATCTTGATTTTCAAAAAGGCTATGATTTTTATTTAATATGCATGAAGTGTAGTAGTACATACATCTTTATTCAGACAATTACAGTAGTATAGTATAATACATACAGAGAGTTTTATGTAACACCGAACATTTTCATAACGAGAATTTTTCGTTTAAGTATCCATATGCATTTGTTGCACATTTTTCGATGCTCGGTTTATCAAAAGAATTTAATTTGAAGCTTTAAGCGAGTGTTTTCCACTCCCAGGCTAAGCATGAAGTAAAATTTCGAGTTTAGAAAAGCCTGAAAATTTGGTTTGGTCGCGTAGCGCGAAGCGCGGAGCGGCCAAACCAAATTTTCAGGCTTTTCTAAACTCGAAATTTTACTTCACGCGCCACCGATACAAAACACTGATTCAATGTAAAGTTTAGCGGTGTGTTTTAAACTTCGTAACATGTCAGTGTTTTGTACCGGTGGCGCATGAAGTAAAATTTCGAGTTTAGAAAAGCCTGAAAATTTGGTTTGGCCGCTCCGCGCTTCGCGCTACGCGACCAAACCAAATTTTCAGGCTTTTCTAAACTCGAAATTTTACTTCATGCTTAGCATGGGAGTGGAAAACACTCGCTTAAAGCTTAAAATTGGATTCTTTTAATAAATCGAGCATCGAAAAATGTGCAACGTATGCATATGGATACTTTATAGAAAAATTCTCATTATGAAAATGTTCGGTGTTACATAAAACTCTCTGTATATTATTACACTATGGGGTTAGTCTGTCTGGGCTATCGACCAGAGGTCTCTCTGCCCTGTCTTGAATTTATTTTATTTGAAAAATTTTATACATGAAGTGTTTAACGGGTATTTTTTTTCTTTGTCGCCAATTCAAATTGTAATAAAATTACATTTTAAAGAACATTTCAATGGAAGATCCTTGCTATATTAATTGACTATGATTTCTGCTTGATTTTATAAAAATATCTCGATTTTCAAAAGGGCTATGACTTGTTTTTAATATACTTAATTTTACATAGACTGTTAAACGGGTTTTTTCTTTGTCGCCAATTTAAATTAAATTAAAATTTCATTTTAGAGAACAGTTTAAGGGAATATCATTGCTGTATTATTTGACTATGATTTCTGCTTCATTTTATAAAATTATCTCAATTTTTAAAATGCTATGATTTTTTTTAATATACTTAATTTTACTTAAAGTGTTTAACAGTTTTTTTTTGTCACCAATTTAAATTAAATCAAAATTACATTTTAGAGAAAATGTTAATGAAATATCATTGCTATATTGTTTAACTATGATGCCCGCTTGATTTTATAAAAATATCTCGATTTTCAAAATGGCTATAACTTTTTTTTAATATACTCAATTTTACATAAAGTGTTAAACGAGTTTGTTTCTTTGTCGCTAATTCAAATTGAATTAAAATAAATTTTAGAAAAAATTTTAAGGGAATGTCATTGCTATATTATTTGACCATCATTTCTGCTTCATTTTATAAAATTATCTCAATTTTCAAAAGGGCTATGATTTTTTTAAATATACTTAATTTTACTTAAAGTATTTAACAGTTTTTTTTTGTCGCCAATTTAAAATAAATTAAAATTATATTTTAGAGAAAATGTTAATGAAATATCATTGCTTATTATTTAACTATGATGCCCGCTTGATTTTATAAAAATATCTTGATTTTCAAAGTGGCTATGATTTTTTTTAATATACTCAATTTTCCATAAAGTGTTAAACGAGTTTTTTTCTTTGTCGCTACTTCAAATTCAAATTAAAATAAATTACATTTTAGAGAAAATTTTAACGCAATATCATTGCTATATTATTTGTTATTAATACAGCGTGTAAACGAACTACTGTACAGGCTCTCTACCACATAAGGGGCAGCGTTTAAATAAACAATACCTGCATTTGAAATTACCATACCTTTAGTAGATAGCTCACAAATAATTATTAAAAATAATTAATAATAATAGGCCACATGTTTGTGGTATCTGGTATACGCGCACATTGCGAATTTTAAGAGAGATTCCAAATAGACTGGTAGTTTTTAAACGATTTGGATATCGAATTACACCATCCAGAGAAAAGTGGGTCAGATTGTGAAGAATTATGTCTATGTTGTTATTGTGATTTTTTTTATACGTGACCCAGTTTCATCTAGTAATTCTAGACAGTGTGTGTGTGTGTAGTGCGTGCTAAGTGATTTATACGTCTCGATAGTGCGTGCGAAGTGATTTATGCGCCTCGCAGTAGTAAAAGTTAATAAAAAATACAACAACTTACGCATCCACGAAAAATATCATGAACACAGGTAACCAGAAGTTCTCAAAAAGTAAAAAATGCATGAAAAATTATGAAAAATCCAATATTTTTTTTCCGATTTTATTTTTGCTGCAATTGGTGTCAAAATATTTTGTGTATACGCCCTTAAGAGGTACATTAGTTCGATTACACGCTGTATATGTAATATTGTTAAATAGGCGATGTCCGTAAATTAATAAATATTATTTGACTATGCTTTCCGATTGATTTTATAAAAATATCACAATTTTCAAAAGACCTATGATTTTCTTTTTAATTAATTCTGCTTAGTGATAACCGGATTTTCTTTATCATCGGATTTTCTTTATCATCAATGTATATTATATTAAAATTACATTTTAATGAAAATGTTAATAGATTATTATTGCCAGAGTATATGGGGATGATTTCTGTTTGATTTCTAAAAAAACATCAAAATTATCAATATAATTTTTTCACTTATTTGATTTCATAAAAGTAACCTCATGTTAGCGAAAAGTTACTTACTTGTTACTTTACCCATATTTGCATATTTAATATATATATATTTTTTATTTTTAATTTTCTGTCGATTTAAATTGCACAATGTTATTATTATTATTTTAAGGAACATTAAACAGAATATCATTGTTTAATCATTTTACAATCATTTGAGCTTAGTTTTGTCAAAAATATCACAATTGTCAACAGAGTTATGAAGTTATCAAATTACTCGTTTTCTTATAAACTTACCGACACATTTACCGTATTCCATATTCCTACATTTAGCAATACTTTAAATTATTCAAGAATTATAGTTTAGAGAAAATTGTATTTGAATATCATTGTTACGTTACATTTATATTATAATTAATTCACTGATTATAGAGGCTTCTACTTCGTTATACATTGTTGAACATAAATAAAACACTGTTTATCACTTTGTTTGTATAACAATTGGTTTATTTGGTGACTATAGTTTCGATACTACACGTATCATTATCAAACCGTTACGCACGTAAACGGTTTGATAATGATACGTGTAGTATCGAAACTATAGTCACCAAATAAACCAATTGTTATACAAACAAAGTGATAAACAGTGTTTTATTTATATATTATAATTGCTTGATTATTTGACTATAACTGTAATTTTTTAGTTTATTATAACGTTTGCTTAGTTTCATTAGAATAGCGCAGTTTTCCAAAAATAGTATATTATTTTAATCCTTTGCTTATTACCTATTAACTCTGATAAATGCATTTTTTTTAATAATAAGAATGCAATAACTAATATTTTGTAAAAAATGATTGTATTGTATGATTATTTAGCTTTCATCAAGTCAATAACTGAAAAAAAAATGTTTGTAAATTTCATCACATAAAACTGTTGGCAAATTTCACTTGATTTATGTACACGTAGAGCCAAAATTAATTTAAGTTTTTTGTTCATAAGCAGCAAATAGTAATAATAATAATAATAATAAATTTATTCTGTTACTGCCATACAGGGTATAGATACATTCGTCAATATAGTACATTACAAAACATATACACGTTTTACAGTAAAATTAGTACTTGGATAATAGTTCAATAAATTCTTGACTAGAATACACTGCATTTTTGCACAAAATGTTTTTAATGGTATTTTCAAATCGTTTGAGTTGTAGATTCTTTATAGATTGGGGAAGTTTATTATATAAATTGCTTCCTGCGTATAACGGTGATTTTTTATATTGCTCTGTGGCAAATTTTTCAATGTAAATATCGTCAGAAATTCTTGTTTTGTAGCTATGTTTGTCTCTATTTTTGGAAAGAGAGTTTTTATTTTTATGTATATACTTTAATAATTTATAAATGTAAATTGATGGTGTCGTCATTATATGCTTAGTCTTGAATATCAATCTGCACGAATCTCGGTATGGTATATTAAACATTAAACGGATGATCCGTTTCTGGACTATGAATATTTTTTTCGCTTCAGATGCGTGTCCCCACACCGTAATTCCATAACTTAGCAATGGATATACTGTGCCAAAGTACGCTGAAACTAGCCCCGTTTCGTGCATTAAGTACTTTAAACGGCTTAAAGCAAAGAACGATTTATTTAATTTCGGCACTAGGACACTTATATGAACCTTCCATGAGAGATTTTTATCAACGTTTATTCCTAAGAATGTTGTAGACTCACTAATATCGATTGCATGATTGTTCATAGCAATTTCGTATTCTGATGGCATTACGTGTATGGATTTAAAAACTCAATACAAACTGTTTTAGAATAATCAATGATAAGGTTATTCTTATTGCACCATGTCATGAATTGAGCTATTATGTTGTTTAGTTTAATGTTGCAAGCATGTTTATCAGGAGCACTTACTATTATTGAGGTATCATCCGCAAACATACAAACATGTGAGTCTAGAACATGCTCAGGAAGGTCGTTTATAAATAAAATAAATAATAAAGGGCCTGCCACGCTTCCTTGCGGTACCCCTAATGCTATATTGAATGGGTTTGATATAACATCATCTATTTTGATCAATTGTTTTCTGTTTTCCAAAAATGATTTAAAACAGTCATTTATAGGCCCACGGATCCCTAAAGCATATAATTTAGAAAGAATAAAATCAAAATCCAAACTATCGAAAGCTCGGGATAAGTCAAAAAAGGTACCTATTACTTTTTGTTTTTTGTCCATTGAATTATGTATTTGTTGAATAAAATCTATCATGGCGGTTTCGGTAAAAAAGTTACGGCGGAACCCATGTTGCTTAGTGCTTACTTTGTGTCGGGAATATATAAAATTCATAACTTTATTACAAACAACTTTTTCGATTATTTTTGAAAAAGAACATAATAGGGCCACGGGTCTATAATTTTCAAGCAGAGTTGGTACAACAGTTGCTAATTTTAATGAATTTGGGAATTGGCCAAGACATACAGATTGGTTGATAATGTCAGTTAGAGCTGGAGCAATCTCAGCAACACATTTCTTCAATGCAAGTATTGGTACGTCATCATAGCCTGTGGAGGTTTTTGTCTTTAATTGGCGGATTGCTTCCGTTACTTCCGATATAGAGACCGGATCAAAAAACATAGACGGATTTGTAGAACTACTAGAATCGGTTGTGCACGAAGTTGAAAGACTGCCATTAAAGTGATTGTTTTTTTGTTCGGCTACATTTGTAGTAAAATATTTTCCGAAATAATTAGCTATCATTTGTTTATCAGTTATATTTATTCCATTTATAATAATTTCATTTGGAGCTTTTGAAACTTTTTTGTTGCTGCTATTCCTGTATTTATTTATAATTTTCCAGGTAGTTTTAATAGCATTTTTTGAGTTCAATATTTCGTTTGAATAAAACTTCTTTTTTACAGTAGTAATATTTTTACGGTAGTTCCTTTTTAACACTTTATATTGACTATGGATAGTATTCGAATTTGAATCTCTCCAGAGCCAATATAATTTCTTTAAATTGTCTGCTTGCATTTTTAATTCGTGATTATACACGATTCCATTTGTTTCTGGATCTCGCCTAGCTATGGAAAAGTGACAGTTTAAGTATTGTAAATGGGGCTGGTTGTGTTTTAAATCAGGGTTTTTAAATGTCACTGTCAGATGTTCGATTTTAAGGTTATAATTTCTGACTATTGTGATCTTACACTGTTGCCTGTTTTACAAATTTTCAGATATAAAAGGATAATAATATGCAGTTTTAAGATTAACAAAATTTACTACTTGGTTTTTGTACATACAAACACAGCAATAATATTGTATATAACAAATATAATGAATTCGGCTCTGCAAACTTATTTCGTCATCCATTTGTATTTCTCGCTTGGGTCTTCCCGTTAACACATTTTGATCAACTCCATCCATCCACCTTAATTTTGGTCATTCTCTCTTCTGTTGGCCCTCAGTATTTTTTTGTAGAATTGCAAATTTATTCCCACCCTCTTGTGATACTGATAATTTTCATGTCAAACAATTTTTAAGCCCTCATTCCACTTTTATTATTTAGTCAAGAGAACCTGCATCTGAATCTTCTGATGTTTGTTCTGAGCCAGATTCCCCAAGCGAAATAATAAAAGGAGGAATGGTTTCAAAAGAAAGGTTCCCCATGTGTTTTGTCCAGTCATTTTTCACTTTGACATTGACACAGCATTGCAACACTAGATTAATTTGATTTAATAATAAAATGCTCGAAGAAGCGACCGCGTGGCGAAATAATTGTTGCAAGATTAACAATAAACCTCTTGAAAATTAAAAAGAGGATTACTTATGATATCATAAATTATTGCAACACTATTAAAATAAGGAATCAGGAGTGGCAACTAATAAAAAATGTAAATGTTGATACTGCAACATAACAACACGAAAGCATGGCTAGGCGAGATCCAGAAACAAATGGAACGGTGTATATACCATGGTAGTTTACGAACCCTTGATGAACGTGATTTTTTTTTGTTTTCTTAGGAAAACAATGATCAAAGCAACTAAGAAAGCAGCTCGAGAATTCTGTGTACATATCATCAATGTTTTGATAATTTCTATTTGGAAAATTATGTATTTCTTCACTAAACAGTGTTTTAAACTTGAGAATGTTTGACTCAGCATACATTCTGCTAGATATATTTACACATTTAGGCGTATCTGGATTTCTAGGGTGAAAGTTTTCACATCTAATTGTTTGTGCAGTGTGGTCCGAAATTTTTGGTTCAATAATTTCAAACTTAACGTTTTCCAAAATTGTTGTTGCAATATAATCAATTTCATTTACCGTTATATTGAAACCACACCTTGATATTCTAGTTGGCTCATGGTTAACGTAATGGGAGAAGAGATTGAAATTCTTGAAAATATTTTTAAGCGTAGTGGATTCGTATGTGATTTCCCGATTATTTACATTGAGATCGCCGCAGAGCACTATTTGATCATTATACATTGGAAGCCCAATTTAGTAATTTAGTAAGCACACTTGCAAAAATTTCAAAGTCACCGTTGGGCGACCTGTATATGCAAATGATACACACATTAAAAAATTTTGTATCTTTTATACTGGCAATCGAACATTTAAAATGAAATTCTAGAGATAGTTTTTGAACGGAATTACAAATTTGGGCAAGATTTTCATTGATAAAAATTGCTGTTCCACCGTGAATATGGGTTGTTCTCGAGAATGCAGATATTTTCTTGTAACCGTGTATTACGCAAGAATTTATTTGTTCTTCTGTCATCCAGTGTTCACTAATACAAAAAAACATTGGGTGAGTAACTATTTAAAAATAATTCGATTTGGTCAGTTTTGTTTGTTAGACATTGTACATTTAAATGGGTAATTTTCAGATCACTGTGTTTTAATGAATTGTCTTTATTGGGAAATCCCCTTGATGTATTGGATGTTTTTTCACAGAGGCGGCTTGTTGAAAATTTCTATTTAGAAATCTGTACCGCTGCACCCTCGGGCCAAATTTCTGGGTTATAAACTTTTTATGTCTACAGCAACAAACTCGAAAATTTTAATATTTTAATTACAAAACATATTTAATTCGTAAGCAACAAATGGTCAACAGATTTTTTATTTCGAGCTTCAATAAAAAAAGAATTTTTTTCTGAATCCACGTTTCGTATTCCGAGCGCAATAAATTTCCAAAAAATATTCGAAGCGGTAAAATCCGACCACGCATTGTTAGCTTTTCGGTTTTTATTGAGAGATGGTGTGTTTGACTTTTTCGAAAAAGTAAGAGTCCCGGTTTTACGATTATTGGGGCACTGGGCCGATGAATTTTGAGGAGTCACGTCGGTATTATTGCGGGTTTTATTTTCTATTTTTATTGTAGCTGAAGGGTTTCCTTTCCCTAAATTTTGGAAAGTTTTATAAGCGGTTGTAAACACAAAAGTACCGTTCGTAAGCAAAATAAAAAATAATAATTGAAAACGTCAAAAGTTTCTAGATAAGCATTCGATTTGAAATGTCTAACGCGTGTTTCCACTCCTTGATTAAGCATGAAGTAAAATTTCGAGTTTAGAAAAGCCTGAAAATTTGGTTTGGTCGCGTAGCGCGAAGCGCGGAGCGGCCAAGCCAAATTTTCAGGCTTTTCTAAACTCGAAATTTTACTTCATGCGCCACGCGTATTAAACACTGACATATTACGAAGTTTAAAACACACCGCTAAACTTTACATTGAATCAGTGTTTTGTACCGGTGGCGCATGAAGTAAAATTTCGAGTTTAGAAAAGCCTGAAAATTTGGTTTGGTCGCGTAGCCACGCGTATAAAACACTGAAATATTGCGAAATTCACAATATGCTACTGAAGCAGTATGCTAGAGAAGTATATTTGGAACTTCACTTAAAACCAGTGTTTTATACGCGTGGCGCATGAAGTAAAATTTCGAGTTTAGAAAAGCCTTAAAATTTGGTTTAATCGCTCCGCAATTTTTTAGAAGAAAAACGTAAAAACTAAAATTGCGCTCGTTGAAGAAAACCCATTGGCAGTGACAATCAAAATAAACAAATCCTTCTTGTTAGCCTAGAAAATTCGAAACACAAAAGAAGTGACCTACAAGGAATTAAATTGTTTAATTTTTTTGCGTGATTACCTTTAGAGCAAGGTTGAGATTATACTAATTTTCACAAAATCATTGAATCATAATATTTTACACAATTTTAATTAACATTGTGGATTTACAAAAAAAAAATCATAATAAAACAAAAACAATTTTAATAATTTACAAATTTAATATTATAATCCTGTCAACTCCTGTTTGTAGATAAATGTTCATACAACAAAATAATAATACATATGAGTTATGAATGTGGGGAGAACCCATGCCATGCCATCATCGAATTTAAATTTAAAAAAAATTCTATCTCTATTAATTTATAATACTGTGGATTTGTTAATCATATCAGTGGTCAATACATTTAACCCCTTAAGGATCAATTAATTTGAGATTTTTCGGAAACTAGAAATCTTTTTTTTTGCGTAACTATTTAGAATACTATGACCAACAGTCGCTTGCCCTGCCCGCTTTCCTTATGCGGTCTTTTATGTTTTCACGTGTTGTTGGAGGAATAAAACACCTTTAATGTAACCCCACAAAAAAAAAGTTTGGCGCTGCTAAATCCGGTGATCTGGGTGGCCACTGTACGGATATGTCTCGTCAAGAAAATTTTGCACATGTCGAGGCCAATGTGGCGGTGCGCCATCATGCTGGAACCACATGGTTAATCTGGTCAGGAGGGACACTTCATCTAGGAGCGCAGCAAAGTCTAATTGCAAGAAACGCAGATATCGTTCCCCATTTAACATGTCTGTGAAGCTAGCAATATTTCCAGCAATAAACCGGCGCCTCCACCATGGTCGTCCAGAAATTTTAATTAGTGACAAATAAGAAGAAATTCATCTATTTCCCAACCTCTTAAATATAATATAAGTTAAATAAACAATACAGAACAACATTTGTTCATTGCAATTGCTGGTATTTATACGTAAAAGATTTTCGATTACAATCATTTTTGAGTACTAATATCTACCTTTGGTCCGTGTTATTTTAAAGTATTATCTTTATATAAATAAACAATACAGAACAACATTTGTCCATTGCAATTGCTGGTATTTATATGTAAAAGATTTTCGATTACAATCATTTTTGAGTACTAATATCTACCTTTGATCCGTGTTATTTTAAAGTATTATCTTTATATAAATAAACAATACAGAACAACATTTGTCCATTGCAATTGCTGGTATTTATATGTAAAAGATTTTCGATTACAATCATTTTTGAGTACTAATATCTACCTTTGGTCCGTGTTATTTTAAGGTATTATCTTTATAGATTGTTTTTTTTTTTAGTATACTCTAAAACTATCAAGTATCCATTTAAAATTATTTTGATGCCTACATCAAGCTTGAAAAAAAAAATCCCGATTAAAACATACGACCATTTGCCAACAGCCTTTACCTGTGCTGGACACGGGGCTGCGCGTTAAGGGGTTAATTCACTGTTTAAAAACAAGATTATTTAGATAAATTTTATTCATTATTATTATATATTTTTCAGCCGCTTTCGTTTCTATTTGATAAAATATTAGTCTACCGTTCAGTAATCTGACTATAGTAGATTCATGTAAAAGAAGATATTCGTTTAATAATTTCATTACGATTTATTACTATTGATTTTAAAAGTGAGGACTTTTGCTTCATTGAGTAATTACTGGTATTGTTTTTACTTGTATTAACATTTCTATTGTTGTTGACATGTTGGAGTAAATTACATTGTTTCTGGATATTTTCCACGGGTGTTAATTGCGAGCGGATTTCTTCTTTTCTCGACGAAATGGGCGTATAATTGCAATAGAAATCCAATTCGGATCGTGGATAATCGCGATTTTACAACTAATTTCATTCCGCTTTAAAGATGAAAAAAGGAAAAATATAAAAAGAAAAACTTAGACGCGTTACAATCGGATTCACTTTGCTGAATTTTTCAAATAAATGTATCCAATTAGATTAATTTAAAATTAATAAATGTATCCAAGCATATAATTTAAATTAATCAAATAGTCGGCATAATATTAAAGAATAAAATTTCTACACACTTGCTTCTTAAAATTGTTTAAACAATGCATCATTAAAACAAGTTTCTATGTTATTGTATAGCAAAGAGGCTAAATAAAGATTATTATTATTATAATTTTAAGAAGCAACTATAATACCGTAACTATTCTAACATCGCAATGTTGAGATAGTTATAAATAATTAACACTGTTGTATCCTTTCTTCGCGCTTTATTTTCTAATGGTTAGATATATATTTCAAGTGCTAAGCACTCATTTTCAATAACAACAACAGTTGTTATTGATAATGAGTGCTTAGCACTTGAAATATATATCTAACCATTAGAAAATAAAGTGTGAAGAAAAGATACAACAGTTTTAATTATTTATGATTATACTCTTCACGAAACTCAAAAACAAATATCGGTTGAGATAGTTACATTATTGAGGAATATTCTTGTATGCGTCTTTAGAAGTTCCTTTATATTTTTGTAGATGATGAAGTTGATTTTTTTTAAATCAATCGCAATCTGAGACTAAAGAATTAAATTTATTTGGAGCTAATTTTAAGAAATGTTGAGTTAAAAATGACGACATAAACCAAAAAAATACGAGATTTAACCATAAAATTCGACAACGAAAATAACAATCAAAAACACCGAATTTGCTACTTTTGAAATGAAATGTTAAAAATTAAGTAGTTTATTCCTTCTCATAAATCGTAATTTATTGTTTTCGAAATCCTAAAACGAAATTCAGCCATAATTTTTTTAATGGGCATTTATTACGATTTTTTTAAAAACTGTTTTAAGTTTTTTATTCAAAATCTACTGAATCTGGACATTTAGAACTTTGGCAATATACAGGTACTTTTTAATGCGGAATCATTTAAATCCTTTCTTATGGGCGCCATTTTGGATTATCATATTTTGTGAAAGAATTTTTGTCTGAACTCAGTGATGTATCACACTCATAATTTATTTTAGATTTTATTTAAAAATTATAATATTTTCTTTTTTACAAAGAGTGCCTTGGAAACAATGAAATCATATCTATTAATCAATAAAATCTTGACAGCAGTCAATCAATGTTAGCAGTCAAAATTAATTAATAACTGTCAATCTTTTGTAATAATAATAATAAGAATCGATTATCATACAAAACCCCGTTAGAGATATAATGACTTAAATATCAACAGTGTGGAAAAGTTGCACAAACAAAACAAGTAATTCTCGCATTTTTCGCTACATCTCAATAAATATTGATCACCATCACATCTAAGCGTTATATATTTTTAACTTTACTGTAAATCAGTGGTTTATACGCGTGGCGCATGAAGTAAAATTTCGAGTTTAGAAAAGCCCCGTGAAAATTTGTCTCGGGTCGCTGCGCGACCCTCGACAAATTTTCTACGCGGGGCTTTTCTAAACTCGAAATTTTACTTCATGCTTAGTCCGGGAGTGGAAGACCCCCGTTAGTTTAAAATACATCACAACTGTTAAAATATTGATCGTAACTGTCACAAAGAAAAACAACAACATGGCGATCTTGTTATAGTTCAATTCAAACTCGTGTCAAGTTGGCACGTTTGGTTAAATGTCGTCTTGCGTCGACTTATGTGTACTGTCATTATAGTTCAAATCTTGGCTACCGCCGGCTTATGTCAACTGTTACTATAGTCCAAATGTCGGCTAGCGATGACTTATGTCAACTGTCATTATAGACCAAATTTCAGAATAGTCTGAAAATTTCGATTAGTTTTAAGCAGCATACTTTAATTTCGCTTTAAATTGAATATGGCGTCCGACACGGAAGACGACTCTTCGGTGAAAGGAAGCAATAGGAGTGAAATATGCGCTGGAAAGTGCGGAAAAATAGTGGGCAAGAACAAGTGTATGGGCGATCACAAGTGCATCAATATAAATAGTGATTGTGAAACCGAAAGTGAGGTTAATATAGAACGCGTGGCACCAAGCAGCGAACTATGGAATATAGTTCAAAGTCTTGAAGAGATAATTAGGGTAAAGGATGAGTTATTATCAACTAAAGATGAGTTAATTTTCCAATTGAAGAAAAATATCGAAAATTTGGAAAATGCAAAGAGCATAAAAGCTATTGGTAATATTTGAAATAAAACAACGCAGTTGGGAGGGTTTCACTTTTATTGTTGAACACTGCAACATGTTTCACCACACAGTGGCTTCATCAGGCAGATGAAATAATATTGGTAATATATGCAACACTAATAACGTTAACAACGTAAATAATTCAAAAGACAAAAATAAATCAATAAAGAATAAAAATAATCTGTACTCCGAGAAATGGGCAGGTGGTGGCCGAGCGGTAACGTCGCCGGACGGTAAATCGCTCGGCGAGCCACAGACTGGGTTCGATTCCCATGCACGGGGAATTGTTATTTAAAAATAATAACTCGTCGTGTCCCTGGGTGTGGTGTGAATGTGCTGTGACGTCCAATTTATGTTAATACAACTTATGAAATAAGTTATAAATTACATAATATAGGTTAAAAATAAATAATTGATGTTGGCTAATAGTCAAAGCAACTAAGGCCAGGCAAAAGCCAAAAAACTCCGAGAAATCGAAAGGGGAAGGTGACATTTCGGATAAGGATAGCACCGCGCGCCCGGTCTTGGAGGATATGAATGAAACAATCGACCTCACTCATGAACCCAGTAAAAAAGATTCTGAATGGAAAACTGTTCAATATAAACAATACAAAAAGCGTAAACAACAAAATGCAGTAATTGGTACGGCAGCAATAAAAGAAAACAATCACTTTAAAGCCCGCGATAAAAATGCCTGGATCTATGTAGGTAAATGCGCGGAAAACGTCTCCAAGGAAATGATAATTGAATTTCTAAAAAATAATAAGAAACCAATTACACCGATAAAAGTAGAGAACTGGTCACAAAGGGGAGAAGCAAGGCTTTCGAGGTCGGGGCGGATTTTAAATATTTGAATTTATTAATGGATTCGTCTACATGGCCAACGGGAATTCAAATACGAAGATTCAATTTCAACGGAAATAGAAACGACTCTAACTTAGAAGAAATCCATCCAAACGATGTGAACAAAAGAGATGTGAAATGACTAGGACACACTATTATTCACCAAAATGTATGTTCACTGGGAAACTGTACCGATAAAATAAGTAAAGCAATGGAAGAAATAAGGGATTGTGAGATATTATGTGTCACGGAGCACTAGAAATCTAGAGAGGAATTAGAACTTTTGCATGTTAACAATTTCAAATTAGCAACAGCGTTCTGTAGAAATAGTGGGCAACATGGGGGCTCAGCAATATATTGTAAAAATGCTATAAATTTTAAAGTGCGAAAACAGTTAAACAATTTTTCTGTTTGTAATTTTTTTGAGTGCGCGGCGGGTGAATTTGAGATCAGCTCGCTTTCCGTAATTGTTGTAGTGATTTACCGACCTCCTAATAGAAGCAAAGACATTTTTTACCGACAACTAGAAGGACTGCTGGAATGTGTAAATAAAGAACGCAAAATGTTATTTCTCGACACCCTAAAGGGTAAAAGGGATTTTAAATGATTATATATAAAATGTTATTTCTGTGTGGCGATTTTAATATTGAATTATTAAAAAATAATGAAGACAAACAACATTTTTTATCTATTGTAAATTCTTTTGGCTTAAATATAACGATAAATGAACATACTAGAATTGTGGGTGAGTGCAAAGGCTGTCTGGATAATATTGTTACCAATTATAGTGGTGAGTATACATCTGACGTAATAAATGTTCACATTTCCGATCATCTTGCGCAGAATTTCTCTATGCAGTTGCCAAGTGTTTTACCACAGCGTGAGCGCCAGTTAAAGCGATTGTACAATGAGGAAAATAAAATTATTTTTAAAAATAAATTAAACCTGTGCAATTGGGAATATGTTTATAGCGTAAAAATTAATAGAATAGAATAGAATAGAATAGAATAATTTATTGATGTTTAGGATCACATACGTCAGTACAAAACATATAGCAATTTTAAAACAAATGTCAAACAATAGATGGTTACAATCTTAATAATAAAAACTCATCCCAGTCATAAAAGGCACCGTCCAATAGTATTGCTTTTATTTTTCTTTTAAAAGGTTTCAGTGGCAGGGCACGTAGTTCGAGAGGTAGAATGTTATAGAATTTGATTCCGAAGTAATTTACGCTCATCTGACTTCTAGTTAGCCTTAATTGTGGCTGGCAAAGGTTTTTCTTAGTTCTAGTGTCATGATCATGATTTAGAGTATGACTAGTATATTTGTGGATATTTTTCCTGATGTAAATAAGGCATTCGAATATATAAATGCAGGGAACAGTTAACATACCCATTTCTCTAAATATATGCCTACAGTCCTCCCGATACCCCAGCGCTGCAATGATCCTAATTACACGACGTTGTAATGAAAATATTCGGTGCCGGGCATTGGAGTGGCCCCAAACTAAAATGCCATATCTCAGGTGTGATTCGTACAAGGAGTACTTCTCCTTGTACGAATCACACCTGAGATATGGCATTTTAGTTTGGGGCCACTCCAATGCCCGGCACCGAATATTTTCATTACAACGTCGTGTAATTAGGATCATTGCAGCGCTGGGGTATCGGGAGGACTGTAGGCATATATTTAGAGAATGTTGAGACAAATAAGGCAATATATTATGCATTATGCTGTTCGTACAACATACTGAGATGCTCTTTCGCGCAGGTTTCTAATTAAATAGGTACTAGAATTCAATCTTTTGGCGATTTCATCAGCGTGAACTTTCCACAATAGGGCACAATCGATATGTACCCCCAGAAATGTTGTAGATTTTGTTAAATCCTCAAGGCCGTGATTGTTAAGAGTAAATAACATTGATATGGTTTTGTCATCATTAAGGGCAAGTTTGTTTGCGAGAAACCATGTTGCTGCTCTACGTTTGGCTGCCTCATGCATCAGCACGCAGTCTTCCAGCGTCTTTGTAGATGTTAATACTGATGTGTCATCTGCATACATAATCGATTTAACTGGTTCCATATATGCGTCAAAATCATTAATAAAGATTAAAAATAGTAGTGGTCCCAGAATAGACCCTTGCGGAATCCCACATGAAATAGGAAGCCGACTGGAAGCTTCATGATTATGATGGACATATTGTAATCGACCAGTCAAATACGACATGATGAGTTTACAACTGCTTGGCTCGAAGTTATATACATAAAGTTTCCGCAACAGTTGACTATGCGAGACGCAGTCAAATGCTTTGGATAAGTCAAAGAAAGTTGCTAGAGTAAATTCACGCTTTTCGAACGATTCCACAATATTTTCGATTAAATTAGCAACAGCTGAGCTGGTAGACTTGCCTTCTCTAAAACCAAACTGATGCATCGAAAACAACTTGTGTTTCTCGAAAAAATCCATTATTTGGTTAAACAATATTCGTTCCGTTATTTTGGAGAATGCCGGCAGAATAGAGATAGGTCTATAATTCCCGCAGTCATCTTTGTCTCCCTTTTTGTGTATGGGTATTACTTTAGCCACTTTGAGAATATTCGGGAAAATACCAGAAGCAATTGAGCTGTTGATTAGTTTAGTGAGAGGCTCGATGATAATATCCACAGCACTTTTAATTACCTCACAGGTCAAACCAAAAACGTCCCTACTTTTATTATTTTTTAAAGAATTTATTGCATCTCTTACCACCACGCCAGAAACTCTTTTAAAAGAAAACAACGGGACATTGTCCGTTGAGATATGTTCACATGCCAGTATAATGGGATCAGGTGAGCAAGAGTCCATATTGTCCATAATTTTATTGGCTATGTGTGCAAAAAAAGTATTAAATTCGCCAGCCGTAATACTGCCAGATGTCTTGGGTACCTCTTTACTAATTTTAATAACCTGCCACATGGCTTTGGACTTATTAGCAGAAGTATTTATGTAATTATCATTTGCTTTGGTTTTTGCTTTAATAATAGCGTTCTTGTAATTCAGCCGCATTATTTTTTTCATTGCAATCAATTCGGGATCGCGTAATCGAGTCGATGCTTCATGAATTAGATTCAGATTTTCACGCATGTTATACAATTCTGTCGATAACCAAGAAATCCTGGATTTATCACCTTTAAATTCTTTCGATCTTATTGGAAAAGCTGTGTTAAAGCAATTGATAATAACATTTACAAAATCTGACCATATTTCATTTGTTTCACCTCGATAGAGTCCAATCCAATTCTCATTTGACAAGAGTTGGTAGAATATATCTTTGCCGTACTTGGTAATAGGTCTAATAAGTTTAGTGCTTGATTTAGGTTTAATTTTACAGCAACTATAGTTGAAAAATATAGCATCGTGATCAGAAAAATGAGCTGTGATTGGCTCTGTACCGAAGTGCTGATTGTTGATATTAGTAAATATATTATCTAAACACGAGTCATATCGTGTGGGAAAGTTTACAGTACGAAACATGTTAAAACTCATTAAAAAATCTTCTAATTGGGCCGTTTTATAATCACTACCTAAGAAGTTAACATTAAAATCGCCCCCTATAATAACATTAAATTTATTAAAGTCAATTTTGGATAAGACCATGATGTCAATGCTCAGTGGAATGCTTTTATGAATGAGTTTAAGATTATTTTTAATAGTACATTTCCTCTGTGCAACGTAAATGTTAAAAAACAATTATGCAAGGAATTATATCGAGACTCTCCAAAGCTAAAACAGTGTAAACAAGATTTAGATGTTCTTTTCGTTTTATCACAATTTGATGAAAATTGCAAACAGTTGTAGAAAATTAAAAAAAACGAATATGATACACTTCTTAAACGTTAAGGTGTAAGAAATATGACAACAAAATTATGAACGCTGACAATAAGACTAAGTGTTTGTGGGGAATATACAACCAAATAACAAATAAAACAAAAAACAATAAAATCATGAAAGGTAATCCATCCATAATTTCAGAAAATTACAACAATTTTTTATTAAATGCAGCAAAACAGATAGGAACAGATAATGATGATATTCCAACATGCAATTTAGATCAGTCATTACAATATAATGAAAAGCTTTTCCTATTACCCGCAGTGTTAAGGGCAGAAGTTATACGTGCAGTAGGAAAAATGAAGAGCAAAGAAAGCAGTGGAGATGACGAGATTAGCAATAATTTAATTAAATATTGTATTGCCTCAATTGCTGATGTGCTTGCGTATATCATGAACAATTCGTTCAAACATGGAATATTTCCTGATAAGCTAAAACTTGCCTTAATAAAACCAATACATAAAAAAGGGGATGCTGAGGTAATGAATAATTATAGACCAGTAAGCCTTCTGTCGTCCTTTTCAAAGATTTTTGAAATCATTATCTGTGACCATCTGATGAGATTTCTGAATAGTTGCAATATCATGAATAACTCGCAACACGCGTATATTAAAGGAAAGTCTATAAGTACCGCAGTATTTGAATTTACAAACTATATTAACCAGGCCATTGAAAATAGCGAATTAGCACTTGGGGTATTCCTGGACCTTTCAAAGGCCTATGATACTATCAATCATTGTCTATTGCTAAAAAAGCTAAAATATTATGGTATAAGAGACAACGCTTTAAATTGGTTCAGGTCATTTTTAGCAAATAGGGAACAAAGAACAGCAATAGAGAGTGATGGTAGAATTTATAAATCAAAAATAAAGAGATGTGAGGGCGTAGGAATACCTCAAGGGAGTATTTTAGGCCCTGTTATGTTCATAATATATATAAATGACATACATACAGTATCATTACCAGATAATAGTACACATATATCTAACTATGCGGATGATACCAGTTTCATAGTAACAGCGAAAACCTATATTGAGCTAGCCAATATAGGTAGTCGCTTCAATGGAAAACTAGCTGAATGGTTCAAAATAAACATGTTAAAATTAAATAAGGGCAAAACGCAGGCTATGATATTTAAAACAATAGGAGAGAAAGATTGAAACACCAGCTTAGCAAGTTTTAGAAGATGTCACTGTTGATTTAAATAGTGATATAAAATTCCTAGGTATTATAATTAATGAATCGCTTGATTGGCGCTCACATGTGGACCATGTGGTAACTAAACTTGCGAGAATGTGCTATATAATAAATATAACGAAATCATATCTCAATGTTGAGACAAATAAGGCAATATATTATGCATGTTTTGACTCAATTTTAAGATTTGGGATAATTTTTGGGGGGAATAGTTCAACAATTGGGAAATTGTTTGTACTACAAAAAAGATGTATACGAAGTATTTTTTCATTAAAGTACAGGCAGCCGTGTAGAGGTATTTTTAAGGCAAATAAAGTTCTGACAGTCTTTGCAGTCTTTGTCTATGAATGTCTGATGTTTATTTTTAAAAATAAACATCAATTTAGCACCAACACAGAGAAGTGTCACAATACACGAAATAGGGATATATTGTACCCGAGACACAGACTCACGTTATCTGAGCGAAATTCATTTCATAGGTGTGTTAAATTTTATAATGTTCTGCCAAGCAAAATAAAGAATTTAGATTCGTTAAAGCCATACAAGTCAGCGGTATATAAACTTCTCATGGAATCAGAGATATACAGTGTGGAAGAATATTTTGAAGCATGTAATTTATTTACATAATGTTATTTGTCTGAGTATTTAACAGCATATAATTATATATGTATGTTTTTTTTTTGTTATGACACAATTTCTTTTATGTTCCAAAATTGTGATAATTTTTGTGACCATTTATTTAGAAATAAAGTTTGTTTATTATTATTATTATTATTATTATTATTAAATTAGTGGTTTATACGTGTTGTTTTTCTTTGTGACAGTTACGATACATATTTTAACAATTGTGATGTATTTTAAACTAAAGAGTGTCTTCCACTCCCAGACTAAGCATGAAGTAAAATTTCGAGTTTAGAAAAGCCCCGCGTAGAAAATTTGTCGAGGGTCGCGCAGCGACCCGAGACAAATTTTCACGGGGCTTTTCTAAACTCGAAATTTTACTTCATGCGCCACGCGTATAAAACACTGATTTAACGTGAAGTTAAAAACGTACTGAAAATCAACCCAACTTCGATATTTTTTTCAAAATTGGATGTATTCTTTCCTATTCATGCTGTAAACCTTCAGGTATTCGTTGTTTTCTTGTAAAAAAACTTCGATTCCCTGTAGTCCTTCGGTCTCCCAAGACCATGATTGGTCCTTCGAGCTGTAGCCTTTGTAAAATGGTAATAAACTTAGTAATCTAGAGTGATCCTTTAATTTGAAACTTCTAAGAACGAGTGTTGTCCACTCCCAGACTAAGCATGAAGTAAAATTTCGAGTTTAGAAAAGCCCCGCGTAGAAAATTTGTCGAGGGTCGCGCAGCGACCCGAGACAAATTTTCACGGGGCTTTTCTAAACTCGAAATTTTACTTCATGCGCCACGCGTACAAACCACTGATTTACAGTAAAATTAAAAATATATAACGCTTAGATGTGATGGTGGTCAATATTTATTGAGATGTAGCAAAAAATGCGAGAATTACTGTTTTTTGTGAATAGTTTTGGAATAATAGTAATAAAAGCAGATTAAATTTAATTTGAGCAACTTTGCCAGGCTTTTCTAAACTCGAAATTTTACTTCATGCTTCACCAAGGAGTGGAATCACTCATTAGAAGCTTTAAAAAAAACAAAGATATCTTGAAAAGCTACAGCGTATACATCGGGATATGTACACGTAAAAATGAAAATTCCCCGTACAAAAATAAACGTGTGTGATAAAGACAAACAAACTTAACCATCTTAAATAAAATTCAATCATTTTTTTTATTTGATCAACTTTCATTTCGCTTGGAAATCAAAAAAAAATCAAAGCAAACTTACATTGAATTTCTTGCTCCAGAATCAAACGTTATTGCTTTCAAAATCCGGGATCAAAAATGCAGTTTCTTTAACATCTGCATTTGGGAATCAAAACGGTAGTTTATTGCTTGTAGAATAGATATTTATTACCTTCCGATACCTTCCGAAATCTGGAATTTATTGCACTGCTTTCGAAATCCAGAATCCAAAAGGCCCATTGTTGGGACATTCGAAAATTTAAATCCAAATAGGCGTGGGTGGAGAGGAGGTGGAGGAGGAGTGCTCGCTTGGGCGAATTTTATGACGGCTCGTAAAACCCGTAATTCAATATTTCATAAACGCTTTCGAGATTGTGAGATCGTAAAGCCTGCGGAAAAGAAAAGAGAACTGGCTGGAAGGAGAGAGAGGCATTTTGCGTGGTTTCGAGGGGAAGAAAAAGAGAGGCGTTTGCAACAGTCTAATAAAATTGAAATAAAAGAGAACGAAAGGAGGAAATAAAAGAAATGCAAATAGGGCTGCATTTTCTCATGTTTCAAATCAAATTTTGGGGTGGATTTTGACCGCGCGCGTCTGGCGACCGGCCAGAAATTGGATGAGTATTGTTTGGGATTTTATTGGGGTAGTTGTAAATAATTTCTCGGTGATTGGGGCTATTGCAATGTTGACTTTGCGCCGGCTTTTCGATTGTTGGGCAGAGGTTGACCTAATTTTTAAAAGACCATAAAATTGGATCTTGGTGTTTGGGAAAGTGAGTTTGTTGAGCAGAAGAATACCTAATTACCTAAAATGAATTCATTGACAGATAACATAAGCCAGATGGCTTTGCTAGGCAAAAGTTGAACTAATTTCTAACACATAAAGATAATTTATCATAAAGAAAAATTGAGTTTGTCAATTGTTCGGAGAATATTTACAAAATATAAAAACGAATTAAAATTAATATCGACTTTCTGCAAAAAGTTTGTCTCCAAATATTCATTGAAACAACTACTTCTCGAGCTAATACCCCGACAGATATTGAATTATACAATGAATATTCGCGTTACACGACAGCACTGCTGTTCTATGCATAATATATATGCAAAATGCCAAACTATTCTCTAACCAAACTAAATGAAACAAAAGGAAATTGAAATAAATTGAAAAAATTACAGGGAATGATTTTAATTGTCTTAAGCTATCTATAGACGCGTTTCGAGATTTATTCCTCATCAGTATAGTTTTGCTTTAGACTTTCAATCTAAAGCAAAACTATACTGATGAGGGATAAATCTCGAAACGCGTCTATAGATGGCTTAAGACAATTAAAATCATTCCCTGTAATTTTTTCAATTTCCTTTTGTTTCATTTAGTTTGGTTAGAGAATAGTTTGGCATTTTGCATATAAATTATGCATAGAACAGCAGTGCTGTCGTGTAACGCGAATATTCATTCAAAAAATACTAAAATAAAATAAACAGGAAACTTACAGGAATGTCGAAGTGTGTCGTCGAAACAGGTACATAAAACTGGGGCGAGTGAAAATGAAGGTATGAGGGGTATTAGCTTGAGAAGTAGTTGTTTCAATGAATATTTGGAGACAAACTTTTTGCAGAAATTATATATTAATATTATATTAATTTTAATTCGTTTTTATATTTTAATTTCTAACAGATGAAAAGTTCAACATATTGAACTTCGCTTTAAATCAGTGTCAAATACGCGTGCCGCATGAAGTAACATTTCTAGTTTAGAAAAATGTTTAGGCTTTTATTTCATGATTAATCAAGGAGTAGAAAACAGTCATTAGAAGTGCTTTATGTTTTTTTAGAAAATCATTGGTGTTATTTTTTTGTAATGTATTGTTTATTTCATGAATAATCGGAGTAGAAAACAATCGTTAGAAGTGTTTTATGTTTTTCAGGAAAACATTGGTATTTTTTTTTTGTAATGTTAATGTACGTTGTTTGTTTGTTTTTCAGGACAAGGACGCGTCAATCAGCTAGGCGGCGTTTTTATAAATGGCCGCCCGTTACCAAACCACATCCGGCTGAAAATCGTGGAAATGGCCGCGGCCGGGGTCCGGCCCTGTGTCATATCCCGCCAGCTCAGGGTCTCGCATGGATGCGTTAGCAAAATCCTGAACAGATACCAGGTAAATCTATTTTATAAAATGTTCCCAATAAAGTCGAAAACTTTCCAAAATAGACAAGAATATTTTATGAAATAACCTGTAACCAATCATCTGATTATTTGGAAATTCCAAACTTTAGTTTTAGCAAAACTTGTTTTTTTCCTATAGAAATTTCCAAAAGATTTTCCAAGATTTGCTAATATAGTAGAATATTGTGCTTTTTCAAAATTTCCAACTTAAGTTTTTCAAAAGTATGGTAAACTTTTTCAAAGTATGGTAATATGGTGTTCAATATTAGACTTTTTATTTTTTGAAACGATAAGTGCTTTGTTTTCTTGATTGAAAGTAAGCTTGGTCAATTTGAGTCAACTAGATTAGGAGAAGAATTACCAAACAGTCATAATTCCAAATACGTTTGTATTTCTATTTCAAATAGCTTGTCATCACGAAAATAAGGTCACTGATAAAAATTAAAATCAGAAGTGCTAATAGAAAATATATAAACGACATAGAAAATCAACTCACTGAAAATCCAAAACACTTTTGGTCATTTATTAACTCAAAAAAATCTAATCCGTCTAGGTTTCCTTCTGAAATGACGTACAATGATGAAACATTTAAAACACCGGTTGATATAGCAGATGGGTTTAGACATTTTTTTGAATCAGTTTTTTTACCACAATCTCAGTCTACTTTAAATATAAATCTAAATCACAGTAATATTCCTAATTTTAATTTTAACGAAATTTCATATAAAACAATTCGTAAGCATTTACAGAAACTACCTAACAAGTTTTCTTCAGGCTGTGATGAAATACCAGCTTTTATACTGAAAGATTGTGCGTCTGTGCTGAGTCATCCGCTTTCAATTATTTTTAATATGTCTGT
This sequence comes from Philonthus cognatus, assembly GCA_932526585.2. Lineage (NCBI taxonomy): Eukaryota > Metazoa > Arthropoda > Insecta > Coleoptera > Staphylinidae > Philonthus > Philonthus cognatus. The sequence continues at coordinate 141,019,642 of OW052242.1, forward strand.
TAGTAATTGTATATTTCCCGATCAATTAAAAGTTGCATCAATATGTCCTATTCCGAAAACATCATTGAATCGCTCTAATGAAATACTCTATTGAAAACTACAGACTGATAGCTTTACTTTCGCATATAGCTAAAATATTTGAAAAAACCCTGTATGATCAAATTTATTCACATGTGTCACCATATTTATCACAGTATCAACATGGTTTTGTACCTAAGCGTTCTACCGTCACTAATTTAGCTATTATTACCCACGATATAGCAAATTCATTAGATTCTACTGGACATATTGATGTAATTTATACCGATATGTCTAAAGCTTTTGACAGGGTGGACCATAGTCTTTTGTTAGAAAAGCTAAAGTATTTTGGCTTTTGTTCTAATTCAAGTTCACTTTTGGCGTCGTATCTCTCTTGCCATGAATCCTATGTTACAGTTAACAATTTTAAGTCTATGTCGTATTTTCCGACTTCTGGGGTTCCGCAAGGATCTATCTTGGGCCCACTTCTTTTTAATCTTTTTATTAATGATCTGTCAAGCGCACTAAATTGTAAACATTTATTATACGCAGATGATTTAAAGATCTATTCTACCATTAATACTATTGATGATTGTTTACGTTTGCAAGACCAACTAAATATTATCTCTAACTGGTGTAACAACAACAACCTTAATCTTAATCCCGATAAATGTAAATATATGACATTCACAAAAAAAACTAAATACATTACATCGAATTACACAATTAACAATAGTGATATCGAACGAGTGCGATCTTTTAAGGACTTAGGCGTATGGTTTGATGAAAAACTTACATTCAACAATCATGTAGAAATGCTTGTAAAGAGTTCTTTTAAGGCATTGGGATTTATTCATCGAAATTCTGCAAATTTACAGAATCCTAATGCCTTAAAATCTCTGTTCAATGTATATGTGAGGTCAAAGTTGGAGTATGGATCATTGATTTGGTATCCCCAGACCCAGCAGCAAATCAACTTGGTTGAAAGTGTTCAACGCAAATTCGCTAAGTTCTTGTACTTCAAAAATACTGGTAATTACCCGGCAAGAGGCTCTGACCATGTGTTATTGCTTGATCGATTTGAACTCGAATCACTTAAACAAAGACGAAATAAATCAGGTGTTTCATTTTTATATAAATTAATTCACAATCATATCGACTGTGCTGACATTTTACAACTGGTCAATTTTCATACTCCGTCTTTCAATAGTAGAAATAAGTCTACATTTTATGTAAATTTTAATAGAACAGTGACCGGTTCAAAATCACCTCTAAGTGTGATGTGTAACGTGGTCAATGATCTACCCCCAACTTGTGATTTATTTTATGATCACCTATCGTCAATTGTCGTTCTATGTTAATTTAAGTATTTTTTGAATGTGTTACTTTACTTACTTTTTGCTGTACATTTATGTTTTCTATATTGTCCTGTAATTGGGTCTTTTTGTTTCCTGTTGGGCAATAAATGTATTTATTTATTATTTATTTATTTATATCAAAATAGCAAAACGTGCATTCTACAATTGCGAATGTTAAGCACGTGCTCACGTGCTTATCCAATTCAATCCCGACGGGAATAAAACCCCACGAGCGAATTCCTCACCCTTTTTACGACCGCAAAAAAAAACAAAAACCTTCGAACAAAATTCCCCTATGTCGATTCTTGGGCAGTTATAAAACTTCCAAATCACCGGAACGCCACCTGGCGGTCAAAACGGAGCGTGACCGGTTGATTTACGACCCGTGCCGTTTTCGAAATTGAAGGAGAAAAATAAACCTAAGGGAAAAAACAAAGAAAAGCGCGCACGTTTCACGGCTTATCTGGACATTAAACGTTATCACGGCTTCTAATAAGAATTTAATCCGCGAGGAAAACAACAACGCAACGAAAACGCCAATTAAATCGAGCCGAGGAGATTAAAGATGGCGGATTATTCACGGTTGGACGGGCGGATAGAAAGAGTGCGCTAGTGAGTGTCGCAAGTTTCCCGGAATTTGAGTTCTGGTGATGTAATGTTGGATGAATAAAAAAAGAATCAATGAGAGGAAATTAATTGTTGGATGAATGTGGAAAGTGTTGGTAGAGTATTCTTAGAGAAATTTGGAACGTGAGCTAAATAAAAGCAGAAAGTAAAAAATTGAGGACATAATTCTTCAGATTTTTAGTAGATGTATCCAAAACATCTAGAGAATGTTGGAAGTTTGTATTTTTTTAGTCTCATAAGAACAATTCAGCCGCCTATTTCCTATTTCCACTATTTTTAGAAATAGGAGACTCAATTATTAAATAACTTACATAAAAGTTGAGAATAAAAAATTGAAGACAAAATTCCAAAAATTATCAAGGAACTTTGCAGATTTTTAGTAATGTATCTATACAAAAATATAGAAAATTGAAATTATGTCTTCATTTTTTTGAGTCTCTCAAGAAGAATTACCAAATGATCTAAATAAAGGCCGAAAATAAAAAATTAATGACAATATCACAATAATTCTCTAGATTTTTTGATAACAGTTGCAGATCTATCCAAAATATCTAAAAAAAATTAGCTATTGTTTCTTTAATGTTGCATTACCAGAAGGATTATTAAATGACAAAAATAAATTCTAAGATTAAAAAATGGTCTTCGTTTTTTTTTATAGCAGTTGTAAATCTATCTAAACATCAGAGCTGGGATGAATCCTCGTGAAAAGGATTCCAATCACGAATCCGAATCACCTAATATGATTCAAATCACTAATACTCGAAAAGGGGATTCGTAAGAGATAAATATGATTCGAATCAAAGATTCGAAACCTGTTTCTTCAATTCACGAATACAAATCCTTTAAGAATACATTTGATTTTATTATTTATTTGCAACCATTAACATATTAATATCGTTATCAGTTGTTTTAACAAGAATATTCAATTATTTATTATTAACACTGAACATCGTTGATAACAGACTAAATATCCGTTACTCTGATTAAAGATGTATTTGTGTGTTTTTGAACTTCACTTTAAATCACTGTTTGATACGCGTGGCGCATGAAGTAAAATTTCGAGTTTAGAAAAGCCCCGTGAAAATTTGTCTCGGGTCGCTGCGCGACCCTCGACAAATTTTCTACGCGGGGCTTTTCTAAACTCGAAATTTTACTTCATGCTTAGTCTGGGAGTGGAAACACTCGTTCAAAACTTCAAATTGAACTCTATTATAAAATCGGCTAATGCCTGAAAATTACGTAAATAAAAAATTCACTGAATATCATTTAAACCGGGAAAGTCGGAGAAAAGTCATGGTATTTTATTCAAATCGATCAAAACACTAACAAAAAACCCATATGATATTATTGAATTTGTCAAAATCAACTATTATCATAAAAATAACAAAACACGTAAAAATGTATAAAAACAACTTAAATATTGACAAAAACAATGAAAACAATTTAACAAACTGTGGGTTTCCCACAGAAGAAAGTTATATTACAACGTCAGGGAAAAAAATCTTGAATCAGAGAAATGTCGGAAAACTTTAACATTTCAGATTGTACCATGTCAGTTTTACTTCAAATAATGTTAAACACAATTTTGAAAACTAGATTATCTTTAAAAACATGTTCAGTCATTTAATGTTCTTATTAAAGCAATCAGTTTAAAGTTTCGAACGAGCGTTTCCACTCCCAGACTAAGCATGAAGTAAAATTTCGAGTTTAGAAAAGCCCCGTGTAGAAAATTTGTCGAGGGTCGCGCAGCGACCCGAGACAAATTTTCACGGGGCTTTTCTAAACTCGAAATTTTACTTCATGCGCCACGCGTATCAAACAGTGATTTAACGAGACATTTGAAAACACACAAAACACATTTTTCATGTTAATCCTCACAAGTAATTCGAATTATTGTTGGCGATTTAAATCCTTTTGTAAGTATTCGAATCCTTTTATAAATATTAGAATCCTTTTATAAATATTCGAATCCTTTTATAAGGATTCGAATCACCCGCATTTGGATTCGAATACGAATCCTCTTAAAAAAAAGTAGCGAATCCGGATCACGAATCCAGTTGAACTAAAGTATTCGAATGCCTCTTTTGAATCCTCTAAAACGATTCGAATCCAGGATTCGAATCCTTAATGATTCGAATCCTGCCTAGCTCTGCTAAACATTTTTAAGAATTTTGGAATTTTTTTTTCTGTTTTTATTCTCAGGATTACCAAACTATTATCAAACAATAAACAGCTTTATTTGTAATTCCAAAGATAAATATTCATAAATAATCAATATAATGACCGGAGGGTTAAATATTGAAGAAAAAGTTCCAAAATTCTTCAGTTGTGGATCTGTGCAAAAAATCTTAGAAGTTTTGTAATTCTGTCTTGATTTTTATATTCTTGGGAGAATTATAATATTATATATTTTCAACTTGTTTCTCATTGATCACTTGTATAAGAATGATAACAACCGAATTCTTGACTTAGTTATATCGTCCATTGGTACTATTGTTAACATGGAGAAATGCATCCCTCCGTTGGTTGTTGAAGATCCTCATCATCCTGCCATAACGTTTTCCGCTGTAATTAATACTAAACCAACATTGACCACTAAGCCCATTGCATTTAAGTACAATTTTCGTAAGGCGAATTTTCCACTTTTGTATGACTGCCTATGTAAAACAGATTGGCATGAACTTTATAAATGCACTGATGTTAATACGGCCTGTGATATGTTTTATTCGATCATTTATAAAAATTTTGAGAAATGTGTTCCTCGATCTAACCAAATATTTGAGAATGGATGCTCCCCATGGATTAACTCGGCTATCAAAAGAAAAATCAAATTAAAAAATAAGTATCGCAAGAAATATTTAAAATGGCATAGAAGTGGTGATCGTGATAAATTTAGGGAGCTTCGTCGATCTTGTAAACACGATATTACCACTGCGCACTTAAAATATGTTGATAAAATACAGCAACGGCTGTCACATGATCCAAATTTGGTATGGAGCTACATAAACAATAAAAGAAAAAGCTCTCGTCTTCCTGACGTTATGACACTGGATAATACATCGCTCAATAATCCGCATGATAGTGCTAATGGATTTGCTGACCATTTTATGAAGTCATACAGTAATTCTTATATTCACGATAACGGATCTAATGAGATACTAAATAAAACTCATTTGGGCGATTACTTGATAGATTCTGCTGATGTTCTGAAAAAGTTAAAAAGTTTGAAACCTAATTTTACCATGGGGTTAGATTTGATACCAGCGCTTCTATTAAAAGATACATCAACAATTCTATGTAATCCAGTAACACATCTATATCAACTAATTCTGAAGACAGGTGTTTTTCCTACTAAATGGAAACAAGTTCGAATATGCCCTGTATTTAAATCTGGTTCAAACAAGGCCATCGAGAATTATAGACCTATCGCCATCCTGAGTAATTTATCTAAGGTTTTCGAATCGCTATTAGCCGATTATATCTACAGTAAAGTTAATCCCTATATTTCCACTCAACAACATGGCTTTGTAAAATCTCGATCAACGACAACAAATCTTATGGGAATAACGCAGGACATACTCGATGCTATGAATGACGGACACCAAGTTGATGTTTTTTATGGTGACCTAACGAAAGCCTTTGATAAACTGGACCACAAGATTATGTTTCATAAGTTGATATCATTTGGCCTAAATAATAATATTTTGAATACTATCACTTCATATCTACATAATCGCAGGCAACTTGTTGAGATATACGGTCACAAATCCAAATGGTACGTAGCATCCAGCGGGATCCCCCAAGGATCGAATTTGGGACCTCTGCTGTTTTTATTGTTTATGGATGATGTGTGTGCAACTCTGAAATGTAATATGGTGCTATATGCGGATGATATTAAACTTTACAGTGTTGTTAGTAAAATTGATGATTGTATGCAGTTGCAAAATTATATAGACGTTTTTGGATAATACAATATGCCCTGTATTTAATTCTGGTTCAAACAAAGCCATCGAGAATTATAGACCTATCGCCATCCTGAGTAATTTATCTAAGGTTTTCGAATCACTATTAGCCGATTATATCTACAGTAAAGTTAATCCCTATATTTCCACTCAACAACATGGCTTTGTAAATACATCAAAGTGCTCCATAGTAACTTACACCAGAAAAATAAATTTAATTGCGTACCCATATAAAATTGATAGTATAGATTTATGTAGATTAACGGAAACAAGGGATCTTGGAGTAATTTTTGATACTAGATTGACATTTATTACCCAAATCGAAATGTTAACTAAGAGTTGTTATCGGATATTGGATTTTATAATTCGCAATTGTAGAGAATTTACAAATATAAAACTCCTACTTTTGTTATTTAACACCTTTGCATTAAGCAAAGTATCGTATTGCGTATTGATTTGGTCACCAATGTATTTGAAATATTTTGGTATGCTTGAAAATGTTCAAAAAAAATTTCTTAGGTATCTATATTATGTAAAATATCGTCAGTACAGATTTGACATACCCTACAATGACCTACTTGCTGAATTTGATTTAATTTCTATCCACAACAGAATTTTACTTATAAATATTTGTTTTCTTTATAAACTCATGAATAATATGATTGACGACATACAGTTTTTGAATCGTTTTAAATTTAACATTCCTAGGGTGTGTTCTAGATTTTGTAAAACTTTTGTGTATGCTACTCCAACTAATAATTATTATGCAAACTCACCTATTATAAGATTATCTCGACTTTATAATCATTACGCATACAATCTCGACATATTCACTTCAACATTCAAAGTGTTTAAGCATAATGTTAGTGATTCTATAAAATTATTATCTATGTTACCTTAGTTTATGAGTTAATTTTTAATATTGTTTATTTCTTTATGGTTTTATGTATTTCTGTTCTGCATGCATCTTTTGTTATATATTTATATAAGTTATATTGTATTTAATTTGTAATGATATAGCCCTGTTATTGGACTTTACAGTCTGTTGGGTTATTACCAAATAAATAAATAAATAAATAATATTATTATCAAATGGCCTGACAACAATGAGTAACAAGTAAAATTAATTTAGTACACAGTGCTGACAATAAAAAAAATAAAGACAAAATATAAGCATTTTCCAGATTTTTTATATTTTATGTATTTGTTAATAGATTTTATTTTATTTGTGTTTCTTTTCGAGACGTAATGTTGGTTATGTTGGTCATGATTAGACCGTTCAGGGTTTCTCCCGGCAAAAAAGCGTCTCTCGCGAAGGCAACAATGACTGTGACTTTTCGGGCCTTGACATTCTTTTCAAATTGATTTCTGCGCTACCGGAGATTAATAATTAATCAAATCAAAACATTTCCAATAAGCTGACGTAAATTCAATACAACTCAAAGCAAAAAAAGGACGAAAATCAAAGTATAAATCTGGATAAAATCTGGAACGAACGGAGAAGAATCTTCTTTACTAAATCTTAAATGTTTTTTTTTATATATACGCACTAATTATTCCGTTCTCGGAAGATATTTTAGCTCACGTTAAAGATAGAAAAAACGTTTTTTAACCTAACTTGCTTGGTTTTAAGAGCTGCATAAGCTGCATAAGAGCGTTATGCAGCTCTTATGCAGCTTATGCAGCTCTTAAAACCAAGCAAGTTAGGTTAAAAAACGTTTTTTCTATCTTTAACGTGAGCTAAAATATCTTCCGAGAACGGAATAATTAAAAAAAAATAGTAAATAAAAAACAAAGAAATAAATTAAATAATTCCATTTACCCGATTATAAAAGAAAACTCTTTAAAAAACTATTCTTCATTAACATACACCGGGAAAAATAGCACAAAAATCGGAAAAATGTTAGAAAAATTAAATATAAATATAGCATATAGAACCAATAACACCTTGGGTAAAATAATTAAAAACAATAAAGACAACATTAATAAATCTCAACAAAGTGGCTTCTATTTGCTGAATTGCAAAGACTGCCCCAAAGTATATGTGGGACAAACCGGAAGGTCGTTCCGAGAGAGGATAAAAGAACACCGAACTAGCTTCCAACAAAACAAAACCAACTCCACATACTCTAACCACCTCAAAGAAGAAAAACACCACTTCGATGAAAACTTCAAAGTCCTACATCAAGAAAGAAAAGGCCGGAAACTCAACATCATGGAGTCCATGGAAATTAATAAAAGAAAATACACGGGACATCTTCTCAATGACCAAACAGACTTAACAAATTCGCCCCTCTTAAATATTAATTTTTTCCATTTATAATGCATATCAGTGACTTCAATTCAGGTGTTCGAAACATTTTATATATTATACACCCCGAGGGGGTGGAAAATGTAAGGATTGAGATTGGTGAAGGGGTTGCGTGTTGACTCGGCGATTCAGTGAGTCATGTCAATATTTTATGTCGAATATTAAAGTTACTTGATAAAAAGAAATACATTTATTTTGTTAATTCTTGAATTGCTGAGGCGTTTACTTCATGATACATTTTCAATTTTGATATAAAGGAAAGGTTTAAGTTTTGTATATCACTTTTATTTTGTTGCTGTCACTAGTTTCGATTACACAGTCACAACAGTAAAATAAAAAGGTTAAGTATTTTCTTTATTTTGTTATGTAATATACACACACCGGCAAAATTAAAGGAACGCAGATAAATTCGATATTTTTTTCTCCGTGCAACTTTTTTTTGGGCAATTTCAGCGGCATGTCGTACAACCAAGGTAAACTAACTAATAGCAGTTCCTTTTGCAAAGCTATGTGCCATTGTGAAACCTCTTAAAAAAATAAACCCACCATAAACATTGTATATATACCAGACCCGACAAATTTAACTTATAATTTCTTCGCCTGAAGAACCCACAGTGTGGCGAAACAGTTGTAGCGAATGCACAATATATATTTGAAAGTGTTTAAATTGTTTTATTTATATAAAAGTAACCTAAAAATGCTTGTATATATACAGGGTGCGCCATAAAGAGAGCTCATTTGCTTGTTTTAAATGGATTACCCTGTTTATTATTTGGTTTTTGAATCCCTCATAAAAGTTCATATTAAAATGATATGAACTTTTATGAGGGATTCAAAAACCAAATTATAATAAAAACCGATCTAAGTCGTACCGTTTAGGAGTAATTTGACATTTATGGACAAAAATTACGATTGCACTGGTTTCGTAAACCTAAAATATCTCTGAAACTAAATAAAATAATGAGTTGCAGTTTACCCTATTATCTTAATAATAAAGGGCGCTATCGGCTGCACTATAAAGTTGTTTCGCTTAAGTTATTTAGCTACGAAATAAAAATAGTTGAATTCATAAATCAACGGTAACTTGATTTATGCAAATAAGTGCCATTTGCATAAAATAGTTGAATTCATAAATCAACGGTAACTTGATTTATGCAAATAGGTTCCATTTGCATAAATCAAGTTACCGTTGATTTATGAGTTCAACTATTTTTATTTCGTAGCTAAATAACTTAAGCGCAACACCTTTATAGTGCAGTGTTGATTAAATAGTATACAGAGAGTTTTATATAACACCGAACATTTTCATAAAATACGATTTAACACCTTTAATTTTTAAGTTATGTGTAAATTGGATTGCCTATATGACCATTACAAATTGTAGCTAATCAATCGCAAACAATGCCTCAACTTGTACATACAGGGAGTTTTTCTTTCAAGTATACATGTCAATTACAGCGTATATGCCATAAATCTTTAGATAATCGTTGTTTTTTTAAAAGGAGTTCAATTTGAAGCTTAAAATGAGTGTGTTCCACTCCCAGACTAAGCATGAAGTAAAATTTCGAGTTTAGAAAAGCCTGAAAATTTGGTTTGGTCGCGTAGCGCGAAGCGCGGAGCGGCCAAACTAAATTTTCAGGCTTTTCTATACTCGAAATTTTACTTCATGCGCCACCGGTACAAAACACTGACATATTATTAGTTTAAAACACACCGCTGAACTTTACATTGAATCAGTGTTTTGTACCGGTGGCGCATGAAGTAAAATTTCGAGTATAGAAAAGCCTGAAAATTTAGTTTGGCCGCTCCGCGCTTCGCGCTACGCGACCAAACCAAATTTTCAGGCTTTTCTAAACTCGAAATTTTACTTAATGCTTAGTCTGGGAGTGGAAAACACTCGATTATAGCTTCAAAGTGTATTCTTTTAATAAACCGAGCGTGGTAAAATGTACAAAGTCTGCATATACAGAGAGTTTTATGTAACACCGAACATTATCATAACGACAATTTTTCTTTGAAGTATCCATATGTATACGTTGACATTTTCCGATGCTCGATTTATTAAAGGAATTCAATTTGAAACTTCAAGCGAGTGTTTTCCACTCCCAGGCTAAGCATGCAGTAAAATTTCGAGTTTAGAAAAACCTGAAAATTTGGTTTGGTCGCGTAGCGTGAAGCGCGGAGCGGCCAAACCAAATTTTCAGGCTTTTCTAAACTCGAAATTTTACTTCATGCGCCACCGGTACAAAACACTGACATATTACGAAGTTTAAAACACACCGCTGAACTTCACATTGAATCAGTGTTTTGTACCGGTGGTGCATGAAGTAAAATTTCGAGTTTAGAAAAGCCTAAAAATTTGGTTTGGCAGCTCCGCGCTTCGCGCTACGCGACCAAACCAAATTTTCAGGCTTTTCTAAACTCGAAATTTTACTTCATGCGCCACCGGTAAAAACACTGACATATTACGAAGTTTAAAACACACCGCTGAACTTCACATTGAATCAGTGTTTTGTACCGGTGGTGCATGAAGTAAAATTTCGAGTTTAGAAAAGCCTAAAAATTTGGTTTGGCCGCTCCGCGCTTCGCGCTACGCGACCAAACCAAATTTTCAGGCTTTTCTAAACTCGAAATTTTACTTCATGCGCCACCGGTACAAAACACTGACATATTACGAAGTTTAAAACACACCGCTGAACTTCACATTGAATCAGTGTTCTGTACCGGTGGCGCATGAAGTAAAATTTCGAGTTTAGAAAAGCCTAAAAATTTGGTTTGGCCGCTCCGCGCTTCGCGCTACGCGACCAAACCAAATTTTCAGGCTTTTCTAAACTCGAAATTTTACTTCATGCTTAGGCTGGGAGTGGAAAACACTCGTTTAAAGCTTCAAATCTTTTAATAAACCTTATGTATATTTAAAAAATTCTCGTTATGAAAATGTTCGACAACCATTCGTGCATTACAGGAGGAAATTAAACGCTGCATCAACGAAATTTAGAGACATTTATGCAGAATGGTCATGAAAAATTTCGACAAAAGAGGGCGTTTGTGCAAGCAAAGTCGTGGAGGCCATTTGCCCGATGTGTTATTCCATAAACAGCCCTATTCTATGTACTTTATGATTCAATAAAAAATAGCAATCTAAAGACTAAAAACTGTGTTTTCTATTTAATTCAAATCTTGCGTTCATTTTTGGACACCCTTTAGTCATTCAATGTAGTAGCTTAGAAGGATCAAACAAAAATTTTGCGATCTATTAGCTCGTAAATGATCTATAATACGAGTACAATCTAGATATTATAATAATACAAATAATAAGCTTCTTTAAATTTTAAATAACATTCCTCCTGCTACAACTAAAAATACTCAAACTAAATTTACTCCTAGACCAGCGTTTCCTAAACTGGGTTTCTAAAGAGTGTTTTAAGGTTTGAAATAGGGGTTCGTTCCAGACAAAATATAAGAAGTGTCATCATAATGCTTACTTTCTGAAAAAAACCTTAGGAAAAATCTTGCAGACCAAATTAGGGATGTTACGGAGGTGGTTTTAACGGAACCGAAGTCGGAGTCGGAGTTTTTAAATTTGGTTTGTCGGAACCGGAACCGAAATCGGAGTCGGAGGCAGAAGAAAAATGTGTTAAGAGCAGGTCTAAAAAAATAAAATACTACTACTAGGCGTTGAAAACAAATAAAACTTAATCGAATTTTCTGAAATCTTAGACAATACTAGTAGTAAATTAAACCAAATGAAGTGATTCCAAAAGAAGCAAATTATATTTAATGAACAAAAGCTTCGCAGCTTTATCTCCTTCCAATCGATTTCTCAACGGCTGATAGATTAGGCCAGCACAACTAAAAAGTTGTTCGCTTGCTACTGAACCTGGTGGACACGACAAATACTGGCGGGCAACCGAGTTCAGCGGTTTAAATTTTTATTTACTTTCCACCACAATAAAGGATCGTCACAGACAGGAATACGTTTTTCTCTATTGTACTCATTAAGTAAATGTTTCCATATAAGAAATTTGTCTAAAACTGCATGCTCGTCAGATGTCGTACAATCATCGTCATCGTCGCTACTCAGCAATATATTTGATAAAATTGTTTGGATATTGCTTTGAATATTGCTCGATTGACCAGCTGCTCGTGATCCCAACCTTGCCCGTTTTTCTGCAGGAGCGTCAATATTTTCAGCCTCATATACAGATTTATTTTCATGATCGAGTAAATTCATCAATTCAGATTCAACCTGTTCCTTTATCACTTGGTTGAAAAATTTCGTTTTATAATGAGGATCCAGATATGTAGCTATTGCAAAGAAGTTGTTAAAATGCAGGTCTCCAAATCTTGAATTTAATTGGTCGAAGGTACATTTTATAATATTTTTAAATCTTTCATTTGTGTCTGGTTTATTGTCTTCTATTTGTAATGAATGTATTAGTGCGTATATTAACGGAATTACTGATAAGATGCTAGTATTACTATCACTCATATTTCGGGTAATCTCTTCAAAAGGACATAGTATGGTCACTAGTTTTTTGAGCTGCAGCCATTCTTCGGGAGATATTTGTGGGATATTGTGTTTACTTGCGTACAGGCAAATTGAATCCTGTATTTTAATCATTCGTTGCATCATATAAAATGTACTATTCCACCTGCAAAAAAAGTTAAATTAATTAAGAATAAGATTGTTCTTATTCGTATTTAGCCAAATAACAAATTCTGAGGTTTGCGTGATTATTTATTACACATGATAAAAAATGTAATTATGCAGTTAACTTTTTAAAATATAAATGATTAAAATAAATATCAAAGTCAACTAAATCTAATGCATGCATGTACCAAACCACGTTTTATCGAATTCGATTCAGTGGTTTGGCCGCACTAATAGACAGACACACTCTTTCGGATTTAGAATATTAGTGTTGATAAATCTCTGAAAATATCTCTAGATAAAAAACGCAAAGTTAATAATTTTACAACATACCTCGTATTACACTCCTGTACCACACCTAAAACGTGTTGGTTAAGTTGTTTCTTTTGTATTTTGTGCAGTTCAGTTTAAGCAATTTGGAAATGATTAAAATGCGTCGACATTTTTTTGCATTTTGTTAATAAGTTTTTGATTTCTTCATCACAATCTAACATAGTTCGCACACATAGTTGTAATTGATGTATTGTACAATTGACATCAGGTATATCGGCGAGTTTCATTCCTCGTATCATATTAGATCTGGAATCGCGAATAAAACAGTGGATTTTTCCATTTACTATGCTCCATTCCATCAACATTTCATTAATTTTGTCTTGGATTAGGTCTCCTGTATGTCTTCCGTCAAATGTGTGACATTTTAAAATAATTTTTAGCCTTTTAAAATCTGTATTTATGCCGTGCGCTGTTAGACTTAATAACGATATATTCGAACTTGGTTCGCTCCAAATATCTGTTATAAATGAGATTTTCTCAAATTGTTTTAACAAGTCATTTATCTTTTTTGCTAATCTTGCATATAACTCACCACGAATATAATCTGTAAAAAACTGTCTTCCCCTTAATTGACAATTCGGCACCATGAACTGCACAAGTCGTTTAAATCCAATTCCTTCCACGAAATTGAAGGGAAGATCTTGCAAAGCAATCATTTCAGAAATTAATCTATCTATTTCTATTGATTTAGTATTAGAAGTACACCATTTTTGATTCTTGGATTAATTTTGGACTCTTGAAGAGGCGTTGAAGTCAAATGCTGTACTGAATTTTTCTTTTCAGTTTCTAATTTAATGAATTCTTCATATTCAGTAGCACGTACAGACTTTAAATGACCTTTTAACGAAGAAGTCGTATCCCCCTTTCTTGAATATATCTTCTCACAAAGTTTACACTTTGCCGTATTCGCACAAACTTCACTGAAATAGTTCCACTTGTTTTTGGTTTCATTGTTCAATTCAAATACGTTTTTCACATGTCAATGAAACACAATAACACTCATTAAAAACTAGGATAAGTTTAGTTGAAGCGCAAACGCACAAAACAAAACAAATGACCCGATCGCAAATGCAAAACAACAAATTACGCCGATTACTCTGCGGCAGAAAGCACGTGGAGATGGGGTTCCCCGCGCGACGTACATAAACTTATACGTTGACCGCGGCCAACGCCTCCGCCGCCGCTCTGCTTCGACCTCCGATTATATCTTCCGATTTAAAAGTATCGGAGCCGAAGCCGAAATCGGAGGTGTAACATCAATCGGAAGTTCCGACTTTTCGGAATCGGAGTCGAACCTCCGAACAACCCTAGACCAAATACTTGCAGTTTCCTGATTATGATACTTCACAAAATCCTCTAAGTAAACAGATTTGAAGGTTTTGTATAATTCTTGCGTGTAGCCAATAAATAGATTTTCTATGATCTTTAAAAGTCTTGATATAACAATATATTATTTTACACCTTCTTTAACTTTTCTTTCTGTTCGTTACAGGAAACTGGATCGATTAGACCTGGTGTGATCGGCGGATCGAAACCCAAAGTGGCCACACCTGAAGTGGAAAACCGGATAGAGCAGTACAAGAGGGAAAACCCTTCGATTTTCAGCTGGGAAATCCGCGACAGGTTGGTCAAGGAGGGAATGTGCGACAGAAGCAGCGCGCCCAGCGTTTCGGCAATTTCCAGACTGTTAAGAGGACGAGGAGGAGACTGTGATGGTAAGTACTTACTAGAAACAATACATTGACGAAGTCTTTAGTTGGTAAGACAAAAAACAACCAACAATGGTAAAAATGATAAACCAAAATTCAAAACCAAATTGCCCGGATGAAGAAAATTGTTTCAAAGTGTCTACAAATAGTATCTTACTTAAATTTGATGAATGCCAATTGGAATTTGTTTAGTGTCAACTTGAATCTTGAAAGGTATACCAAGCTTCAAGTTGACACTAAACAAATTCAAATTAGCAATTATCAAATTTAAGTTGGCATTAATTAAAATCATATTGTCGTTAAACAAATTGAAGTTTGATATTAAGAGAATCAGGTTCGAGGATTTTATAAAAACGTTTAATTTGAACCTTCTACCGAGTGTTTCCACTCCTTGATTAAACATGAAGCAAATTCAGAGTTCAAAAAACCTGAAAATTTGGTTTATTTTGTTGGCAGGAAAAAATATAATAAAAAATCACTATGGAAGGTATGCTGAGGATGGTCGTCTGCCTATGCACTGCTGTCCTGGGGCGGCGATTATCTTCACGTACAATGGTGCGAAGGAGGAGATGGGGCATTAATTTATTTTTTTATTAAAAAAAATAAAAACTTTTGCTTTCAAAATATCAAGTAATTTGCTTTGGGATATGTACTATAAATATACTTAAACAAACACATCTTTGTATCTTCAAACTTCAAAAAATATTAGATAAAAAGTGTCAAAACTTGTTAATAAGCTCAAAAACCAAACTAAAGTAATCGAAATTTGACTCTTTCGCTTGTGAAAGGTGTGAAAAATTGTAATAATCTATGAAACATTTTTTGAATTTCAAAATATTTAAAAGAAAGCATTGAGCAGTAGTTTATGCGCTGCATTTTGTGTAATCAAATGTTTATAATAATCAAAAAATGTGAACATATGAGGACCCTAGAAGTGCAAATTTTATAAAATTAGAGTTACAAGTATGGGTTTTTAAATGCATTCAAGCATTTGTTGGCAACAGATTACTTTAATTAAAACACGTTTAGCCTTTCTTCACAATTTTTATTATATACTAGATGTACATTTCGATCACAAGGTGACCATTATCAATGGATTGATACTGTATCAATCCATTGATAATATTCACCTTGTGACCGAAATGTACATCTGGTATATAATAAAAATTGTGAAGAAAGGTTACAAGTGTTTAAATTAAAGTTATTATAATCTTCAAGTAACTCACCCAAATTCAACAGATTACTGATTATGGTAAATAAAAGGTAATTCTAGTTTAATATAAGACATTGAGTGCAAATTTTCTTTGGTTTACTCTCTGTTCTCAACTTTCAAATTTGTTTTCCCAAAATTTATTTGTATGCACTTGTGTCCCTTGGCTTCCAGGGTTCAAAAGAGTCTAGATTGGTAATAGCTCTAAAAACTTAACTGTAAAGAGCTAGAAATAATAATAAACCCTTATAAACTCTTCAATAATATTTGAAAATGTCAAACTCCAAGTCATATTTCGGAACAATTGTGGTTTCGAAATGTTCTTCTTCTGGCAGCAACTCATTTGTAAATAAGGTGCGAGAATTCCAGTAGTAAATTAGTAACCTGACACCTCTCGGGGGGTACGCGCCTCTCAAAACACACTGCAAACATCAAACGGGGCGTCGGAAACCCTGATTGATATCCCCCTTGCGGGCGGCGGGCCCTTTGTTCGGGGGCCCCCACCAGGTGGCCTTTGTCGGGGCGAGAAAAAGTGATTAACTGCGGAATCCGTGCCATAAATTACCTCGTTTCTCTTTCCCGCTCCTTTTTTGTTTTTCACCTTTTGAAAAATTTCGTTTTAATTCAGATATTGTCGGGGACGGTGCGAAGGTAATTAGGAGAGGTTTACCATTTATCAAAAAAAATAAAAACGCAAAAATGGAGATAGATGCTGAAGGTAGGAAAAGATGAAAGAAGAAAGACGGTTTTTTTGATAAATTAGTTTTGAAATTAGGAGTGTTTTTTTTAATTCCCTGTAAAACAATTTATTTGAAATTAAATAAATTTTAGGCTTTCGCTCTTTTCAAGAATAAATTAAATTCATGACTATTTGAATTAAGAAAATAAGCTTACGCTTCTTATTATTTGCACACTTTAAACATAATATACATACAAAATTACGACAATGTTCGTATAAAATGCAAACAAGACGTCTTAATTAATTAAGGTATTCAATCAAATAAAACACTTTAACTTTGTTTGTATAGCAAAATATTTTTATTTTTATTTTCGTGACTGCAGTTTCGGCCACTCAAGTTGAGTTGCCGAAAGTGCAGTCACGAAAATAAAAATATTGTGTTATACAAACAAAGTTAAAGTGTTTTATTTTATTGAATTAACATGTATGACGAAGTAGAAGCCTCCACCGTTCATAATTTAATTAACGTATTGTTTGCATTTATATGAGCATTGTCGTAATTCAAGGCCGTAGCCAAAGGGGGGGGTGGGTTTAAACCCCCAAATCATAAATATATTTTTTTTTTAATGTAAAATCGAGGCTGTAAGTGCAAAACGAATATTTTTACCATTAAAACTTCCCCCGGAATGTTTATAACCCCCTCTGACATTTGTTTTTGGCTACGGCCTTGTCTTAATTATATATATTATGTTCGCTTTTATTACAAAAACGTTCAATTTAAAACTACAACGAGTGTCTCAAATCCCAGATTAAGCATGAAGTAAAATTTCGAGTTTAGAAAAGCCTGAAAATTTGGTTTGGTTGCGTAGCGCGAAGCGCGGAGCGACCAAACCAAATTTTCAGGCTTTTCTAAACTCGAAATTTTACTTCATGCGCCACGCGTATAAAACACTGATTTAAAGTTAAGTTTAAAATACACTGGAGATTAATTAATGGAGATTGCAGAAAACTGTAAACTGCTTCCAAAATTCCAAAGTTTGAGTGTTTTGTAGGACAGAACATCAACATTTACTTTAACTTCTTCACTCTTGTTATCAAAGCATTTTCCCATTTATTAAAACATTCACGGACTACACGTAAGGACCATGAAAGTTTTAATAAATGGAAAAGCCTTTTAGACGCCATGCGAATCCAAATTTTGTAAACATACACTAGGGGCCGACTTGAGCGAGAAAACGAGGGGTGTCCTACTAACTAATCGACCCAGTCGATTGATTTTATTAAAACATGTCAAGTGATGCAAATTCGGCCAATTTTATTGCTTCTCGACACTTTGAGTAAAATAATACGCGAAATTTTACTTCATGCGGCACGCGTATAAAACACTGATTAAAAATGAAGTTCAAAATACACTGCTTCACTTTTATCTTACGTTAATAATCTTAACAAATATTGATTTCATCTAATTAAACCTTGCGTTTTCAAATTTTAAGCAAACTCCTTTGGGTTAAACAGAAAACGAGGACAAAATGTGTTTAAACAATTGTGCAAAATAAAAAAAAAATATTCAATATAGAATTGCCTGAAATTACACAGAAGTAAATATATTTTGAGATTGTTTAAGGAAAAGTTAAATATCCTAACTAGAACGACAAGAAAACAAATCATCAAGCAAATTCCTTTAAGAGTTTGAATTTTTGAAGATTTCGTTACAAGAAATAAACATTTGTAATGTTTATTATCGCGAGATCAAACTTTAATAGTATAATTTAAACTTCATCAGAAGTCAGTGTTTTATACGCGTGGCGCATGAAGTAAAATTTCGAGTTTAGAAAAGCCTGAAAATTTGGATTTTCCGGGAATGTTTATAACCCCCTCTGAAGATTGTTTTTGGCTACGGCCTTGTCTTAATTATATATATATTATGTTCGCTCTTATTACAAAAACGTTCAATTTAAAATTACAACGAGTGTCTCAAATCCCAGATTAAGCATGAAGTAAAATTTCGAGTTTAGAAAAGCCTGAAAATTTGGTTTGGTTGCGTAGCGCGAAGCGCGGAGCGACCAAACCAAATTTTCAGGCTTTTCTAAACTCGAAATTTTACTTCATGCGCCACGCGTATAAAACACTGATTTAAAGTTAAGTTTAAAATACACTGGAGATTAATTACGTTCAATTTAAAACTACAACGAGTGTCTCCAATCCCAGACTAAGCATGAAGTAAAATTTCGAGTTTAGAAAAGCCTGAAAATTTGGTTTGATTGCGTAGCGCGAAGCGCGGAGCGACCAAACCAAATTTTCAGGCTTTTCTAAACTCGAAATTTTACTTCATGCGCCACGCGTATAAAACACTGATTTAAAGTTAAGTTAAAAATACACTGGAGATTAATTAATAGAGATTGCAGAAAACTGTAAACGGCTTCCAAAATTCCAAAGTTTGAGTGTTTTGTAGGACAGAACATCAACATTTACTTTAACTACTTCACTCTTGTTATCAAAGCATTTTCCCATTTATTAAAAAATTGTATTCGCGTGGCGTTTAAAAGGTTTTTCCATTTATTAAAACTTTCATCGTCCTCACGTGAAGACCGTAAACATTCACGGTCTTCACGTGAGGACGATGAAAGTTTTAATAAATGGAAAAACCTTTTAGACGCCACGCGAATCCAATTTTTTTTAAACATACACTAGGGGGCCGACTTGAGCGAGAAAACGAAGGGTTTCCTACTAGTTAGTAGGACCCAGTCGAGTGATTTTATTAAAATATGTCAGGTGATGCAAATTCAGCCAATTTTATTGCTTCTCAACACTTTGAGTGAAATAATACGCGAAAATTTACTTCATGCGCCACGTGTATAAAACACTGATTTAAAGTGAAGTACAAACTACACTGCTTTACTTTGATCTCACGTTAATAATCTTAAAAAAATATTTATTTCATCTTATCAACCCTTGAATTTTCAAATTCCTTTGGGTTAAACAGAAAACTAGGACAAAATATGTTTAAAAAATTTAGCAAAATAAAAAAAATATTCAATATAGAATTGCTTGAAATTACACAGAAGTGAATATATTTTAAGATTACTTAAGGAAAAGTTATCATATCTCAACTAGAACTAGAAGAAAAAAAATCAGAAAGCGAATTCCTCCAAGCGTTTGAATTTTTGGAAGATTTCCTTACAAGAAATAAACATTTGTAAAGTTTATTATCGTGAGATCAAACTTAAACAGTATATTTAAACTTCATCAGAAAAAAATGTCGTCAGAAATCAGTGTTTTATACGCGTGGCGCATGAAGTAAAATTTCGAGTTTAGAAAAGCCTGAAATTTTGGATTTGCCGGGGCGCGACTCGCTTCGCTCGCGCGCCCCGGCAAATCCAAAATTTCAGGCTTTTCTAAACTCGAAATTTTACTTCATGCTTAGCCTGGGAGTGGAAACACTCGTTTGAAACCTAAAATTGACCGATTCAGCAATCAATTTCTGTATTACCAGGATTAGTTAGGCTAACTCTTTCAAAATTCTATAAAATAATTATCTTTTCAATATCTTGACAAATTCTTGATAAGATTAATATCCCCTCAATATTTACATTACCCGACACTTCAGGTGTTTCTATTCCTCTTATTCTTTCTCGTGTAAATCGACCAGATGGGTAAGAAATCTTTTTTTTAAGAAAAGAGAAAGATGAAGAAGTATCTCGTATAGATTAATAACACTTAAGGCCCACTTGAGCGAGAAAACGAGGGGTGTCCTACTAACTAATCGGCCCAGTCGATTGATGTGTAAGGCCGACCTCAGTTAGTATTGGGAAAGATGTCCTACCAACTAATCACAAGAATGAGGAATATATGTGTCGTTGATGTGTAAGGCTGACTTGAGCGAGGAAACGAGGAGTGTCCTACTAACCAATCGACTCAGTCGATTGATGTGTAAAGCCTACCTGAGTTAGTATTGCCATAGATGTCCTATTAACTAATCACAAGAATGCGAAATGTATATGTGGTTGATGTGTAAGTGCGACTTGAGTTGAGTTCGATTGATGTGTAAGGCCGACCTGAGTTAGTATTGCGATAGATGTCCTACTAACTAATCACAAGAATGATGAATTTGCTTCGCTCGCGCGCCCCGGCAAATACAAATTTTAGTGTTTTATACGCGTGGCGCATGAAGTAAAATTTCGAGTTTAGAAAAGCCCAGAAAATTTGTCTCGGGTCGCTGCGCGACCCTCGACAAATTTTCACGGGGCTTTTCTAAACTCGAAATTTTACTTCATGCTCAGTCTGGGAATGGAAAACACTCGTTCGAAACCTCAAATTGACCGATTCAGCAATCAATATCTGTTTTACCTGGATTAGTTTGGCTGTTTTACCTGGCTTCAAAATTCTATAAAATAATAATCTTTTCAATATCTTAAAATATTCTTGATAAGATTATTATCCCCTCGATATTTACATTACCCGAGATGTCAGGTGTTTCTATTCTTCTTCTTCTTTCTCGTGTAAATCGACCAGATGGGCCACTATGCGAGAGGTTTTTTCTTTTTCGAAAAGAGAAAAATGAAGAAGTATCTCGTGTAGATTAATTACACTTGCCCTTTTTTGTCGCTCGGGCGTGATTAATTGCGCCGGCTCCTTCTTCTTCTTCCACGGTCCGAAGAGGACAAAAAGTCATCAATGAAAAGGAAGGAGAGAAGTGGAACGTGCTCGACAACAAAACGGCTCAAGCTGTGAACGAAGTCCTCGACAATAATGGACAATAGACTCTATCAAGCGAAGAACGTGTCAAAAATCTGATGAATTTTTATGAGGAAATAATGAAGAAAAGTTTGCACAAAATTTGAATACAAATATGGCCAACGTTTGTGTATGTTTAAGCCTATCTGCCCGAACATGTAAGATCAGAAAACCACAGACAGGGATCAAGAAGTTTATCAACAACAAATTAGTATCTCTCCAATTAGGCTTTTAAAAAGCTACAACAGTTTATAAGTGAAGAATACGCAAAAGTTACGATAGTTTTGCATCAAAGTTGAATAAAAGAATAGCCAAAACAATCGATTAAAACACTAAAGCTCCATAATATTTGGATTGATTGAGTTACTTGAAGATAATTATACTTTGATTAAAAAACACTTAGAACCTTTCTTCAATACTTTATTTTGTAACCAAATGTACATTTCGGACACGAAGTGTCCATTATCAATGGTTTGATACTAATTAGTATCAAACCATTGATAATGGACACTTCGTGTCCGCAATGTACATTTGGTTACAAAATAAAGTATTGAAGAAAGGTTCTAAGTGTTTTTTAATCAAACTAAAGCTCCTTTCTTCACAAGTAGGTATTATTAATTTTGCAAATGTAAATGAAAATATCAAGTAATATCTAAATACGGTAAGAGTAAAGTACCACTTCTAATTTCCAGTTTTTAACCAAAAGCTTTTTAGAACTTAGGATTCTAATAAAAAGCTAAAGTTTATTACCATTTTAATATCACAGTTAGTTTAGGCTGTACACTATAGTCAGACAGGTAAACGTACGGACAAACATTTTTCAAAAATGGTCATAATCTACTCAGGGGACCTCAAAATGGTTATATCCACTTACAATTTTGATTTATAAATGTTTAAGAAAACAATGCCTACCCTATGTATTACATATGGGGGAAAGTAGAAAAAATAGTTGCTTTTCAATGTGATTCGTTTTGCATTTCATGATCTCCAAACTATTTTAAGCAAGGGCAATAAATGAATTTATGGCATATTGTATTTTATAAATATCTTGATCACAAGACAAACACGTTCTCAGATGTCTTTTTGGACGAGTTATAAATATTTATGCATGAATATTTGCATGCGCAAATAGAACCTAACAGAAAATATTTTATATTTATCAACCTATACTCTGATTTCTAAGACAAATAACTACGAGTTTTTTTTAATACAGTAAATCTCCGCTAATTCGAACTCCAATAATTCGGATTCTCCAGTAATCCAGGCGAAATTAAAATATTATATATTTACATTTATAATGATTCGACCATAGGTGTTGTACAAATTTATATTATTATTTACGTAAATAATAATGTGTTGTGTATGTAGTAACCCTTTAATTTATTTACCAGGTTCGTTGTATGTGTCAATGTGTATTATCATTAATATTGGGCCTTCTCTTCTTTTAACTTGACCAGGAGTATGTGTGGACATTAAATAAAACAGGCTATGAGTTTAATCTTTAATCTTTATTAAAACGGAAGGCCAATACATAATTACATAAATACAAAAAAAAAATAGAACAAAAAACATATAAAAAAAAAGACAATAACACGCACTATAAAACAAATAGTGTAAAAAAACTTGGTAGATGACAGTTTCACATATCAAGTTTAAACATAACAATAAAACAACAGACATTTACAATGATGTTAACGAGCGCCGTAGGGTGTTGTACGAGTCCGAAAAGAAGTCAATATTGACTTCATTGGCGTTCCTTAATATGCGTGTTGACGCGGAGTGCAGAGCGTAATCCGTCCTTCTAAATGGTACGTTAAAAGTCGGTATTTTCCGTAAAGGTCTAGACGGAACATGCATTCCAATCCAATTTAGAATGTCCGGACAATCGATTAGACCATTTACAATTTTGTAAACAAGAGTTACATCATAGTTAAATCGACGTTGCTCTAAACTTTGGATGCCAAAACGGTTGCAGAGTTCTTTGGTGCTCCCGATAATGTTAAATTTATAGCCTAAAAAGCGAACAAACTTCCTTTGGATGCATTCGAGTCTGTCTTTGTCCACCGCCGTATATGGAGACCAAACACAAGAACCATACGTAACGTATGCAATGTTTATTGACTTATTTATGATATTTCTAATAAATTGATATGTCTTATATTATTTTTATTCACAGAATATTTTATCGAACGTTTGTGTTTAGAAGCCATGTGCATTTAGCTGAACTCAAAAATTGTATCACTCTACTTGTGGGAGCAAAATTAAGTAGCCCCTGCATTTGCATTACGAGATGGGAAACTTACAAAAACCACCCCGGAGCTAGCATCACTTGGGACAATCTCTACACATCAATAGCACATACATTCTCGATTAGCGAGTGAAACGACCTTTCACCTCAGTCCACTCATAATCGACTTCGTCATTCTTGTGATTAATTAGTAGGACATCTATCGCAATACTAACTCAGGTCGGCCTTACATATCAATCAACTAGGTCGATTAGTTAGTAGGACATCCCTCGTTTTCTAGCTCAAGTCAGCCTTACATATCAACCACACATATATTCCGCATTCTTGTGACTAGTTAGTAGGATATCTATCGCAATACTAGCTTAGGTCGAGCTTACACATCAATCGACTGGGTCAATTAGTTACGTACTTCTTACCCCCCTTCCCCCATTCTTAATGCCACGCTTGAATCTTTTAGAGTGGAACCAGCCCTCACTAATTACCTGTTTATTTTAAGGCGATACTGCATCTGTTATTTTTTTCATAGAAAAAATTATGATCGACTGTTTCTTTCGTATTTACTGGATGTTGATTTTCTTTATCATTTTCTTGGATGATTTTTGAATTAATATTTTTTATTTGTCTCTCATTTGTAAACGTCAATTTATCAATAGACAGTATTAAACAAGTAAGGTTATGTTTTCAAGCTACCGACTTGTAAAATTTTAACAAGTCAGTATACTAACTTGTTAAAATTTAACAAGTTAGTACTGGAATAGATATTTATAGTTTTTCGTGAATTGAATTTATTAAAGAAAAATACAATAAATACTATTATTCTTAAAATAATAATTAAGAAAATATATATTTTCTTAATTATTATTTTAATAATGCACTGCAACGATAAAACACAATTTATTCACAATTAATCTCTTTTATTTGTATTATATATATTAAATATACAGTTTGTACTTCCAGTAATGGAAATCGAACCACCTAACAAAAAACGTTCCACCTCTCCCTTACTTAATACTTTGGCTTTTTTTGGAGTATACCGCTCATTTTTTCTTTTGAGGAATGCGATTACTTTCTGAAACCTACAAATATTAATGAACACCACTTTTTTTAATATTATAACATTGAATACCTGTGAACTGGAACATTTTCCTTCATATTTAAACAGCTTTTTAACATTGACCATTTCGTCCATAGCGAATTAGGGCTAAATTTTTCAGCAAGGTGACTTACATATGCCAATATCACATCATCTGTCACGCCAATCACGTCACTTTCTTTCTGCCATATTTTGAAGTCCCGTATTTTGATACTCCCGCTCATATCTCGTCGTTGACTTTACTGGCAGCAAACTTGAAACAACTCTTGCGGCTGCCTCAGTATTTGCTGCAGGCACTTTCGGAGGCACGCTCATGTTAAACGAATTGCGAAATAATTTAATTTGATTTAATCAAATAAACAACATAAGTATCCACGGAAATGTTTCATAACTTACTACATATTTTCTTGTAATTCCAATTTGATTAAATTTACCAAATAATTGTATTTTAATTAATTACAAATGATTGAGAAATAAAATATATAACAATATACGCAAGTTAACGGGTTTTACTGGCTCCAGAAGGTGACTGGCTCGTCTAGCGACTCGCCAGTCATATCCTTCTGTCCGCCAGTAAAAACCGTTTTAACAATGCTAATAATGTTAAATACTATAACTATTTTCGGCAAAAATAATATTTGCACATGACCCATCATTACACATTTTGTGTTCCAAAATGCGGATTAGCGGAGCTTTACTGTATTTTAACCCAATTTTCTGTTTTTGACTTAGATCAAACTCGCCTAATGACTTTTACCTTCCAGGTCTCAACATAGAAGCATTTTCGATGAAAATGGCTTTGTATGTTGAGACACTGACCAAAATTTACTTGGATCGAATTACTTCTATTTTTATTAAACCTATCTAAAATGAAACATTTCTGTCCCGTTTTTATTGAAATTATTGAATAAAGATTGACATTTCCCCATAAAATCATCGTAGGAGAGATTTAACAAACCTTATAAACTTAAAAAGTTATAAATAACATGATTAACAATGTTATTATGAATAAAGTACTAATGAGGTATTTTACACAAGTTTTGTTGAGACTCAAAACTATGCTACTGGTCCTTTAACTTTGAAAATGAAGTTAAAAGTCCAGTAGTATAGTTTTGAGTCTGAAAAAAAGTTGTGTTACTTAAAGTCAAAGTAGTAATGGAGTATTTTAGACAACTTTTTTTCAGACTCAAAACTATCTTGCTGGGCCCGTATTCACAGTACCGATGCAATTTGTCATCGGTGAGAAGTTGCACTAAAATGACGTAATTTTAGGAAAAACTTACCCAACCGTTTGGAGTAAAATGACGTCATTTCAGAGCAACTTTTCACCGATGACAAATTGCATCGGTACTGTGAATACGGGCTCAGGGCCCAAGGCCCAGGGGCAAGGGCCCATATTCACAGCACCCACGCAATTTGTGCAATTTGTGTGAGAACTTGCACCAAAATGACGTAATTTTACTCCAGACGGTTTGGTAAATTCTTCCCAAAACGACGTTATTTCAGTGCGACTTCTCACCGATGAGAATACGGGCTCTGGACTTTTAGCTTGAGTTTAAAGTTCATTCATTTGTTCTCATTTTAAAAACTAGTATTTATTTTTCTCTAGTTTACAGCGAATATCGAGATTTTTTCCAGTAAACGATAAAACTGTAATTCGATTTGCGATTCGGTTTCCCACGGTGGAATAATCTTTCCGCTGTAAAACATGAGATGTGGAAAGTGTTCAATTTCATTACTCAAATTCCTGACTGACGTGGCGCAACAGCTAGTTCTTCTCTTAAAAGTAAAAAAACAATAAATTTAAAAAGATAAAAGTTGAAAAGAATTTTGAGCTTTTATTTTTTTATCAAAATTTTAACACGAAGTAAACGCCTGCCTCCAAAATTCAAGAAATAAATTTGAAACTTTGATTGTCGCAACTGGTTTTTATTGCATCAGGTCGTGTGAAGCGTGTATGATTCATAGAACTCATTGATAAAATTAATTGTGAATCTTACTTGATTCACAATTAAAAGAAATAGCAATATTATAATTATTTTGCCTCGGAAACTAGTTGATGTGGTCAGCTCAATATTGTATTTAGGAGAAAATAGGGAAATACCAATATTAGTTTTATAACGAGTGTCTATAAACTGTCGACATCCCAGTAGGTTCTTACTTCAGAAACATACGTCGTAATTCGAACAAATGTAAAGTATTCTTTAAGCACTGGTTCGGGACTATATTGATGATGGCGTTGACGCCTGAAACGCGTATATAGTTATCCGGTGAATGAATTAGTACTGAACACAAATTCATATTTTACATATATATATATATCAATTTATTTGACGTTTTCTAGACTCACCGAATTGTATGACTTAATCTAAGATATGTAATTTGTTTTTCAAAGCAACCGAGATGCCGACAGTTTATAGACACTCGTTATATTCAGTAAAAATTGTTTTATAATTTGCTTATTTAAGTGTTACAAAATAAAGAAGGGAAGGAATGGGTACAAGAGGAATCAGAAGCCTCATCCGACAACTGAAAAGGTATTCGAGAAGACGATGAAGAAAATGAAAATAATATATCTTTAAATTATAAGACTTTTTTTGATGAATGTAAGGATGTAGAAAAACACTTATGCTTAGAAAAAAAACAAACGGAAAAGAGATGAAGTGAATGGATATTCTATTTTATATAACACGCGCTAGTTGCCACCGATAATGGCAGCCTCTGCCCACCATTTTGTAAACGGCCATTTTACGATTGCATTCCGAGCGTAACGTGTCATTATCATTCATGCCATGTGAATCGGTTCGGTTAATAACAATATAGAAACAGGTGCACGAATGCGTAAAGACCAACCCACAATATTTCCACAATATTATTCATTCAAGTTTTGTCAGAAGATAAAAGTAGTCCTTTTTTAAGAAGATTATTATAGCCCAGTTTTTTAAATGTAATGTTTATATCTAAGTGATAAATAGAACTATTTTTTAAACTTGTTTTTATAACTCTAGAAAAATTTATGAAAATACAAAGTCAATTTTTTTATCAATTTTTGTCGATGTTTGTCAACTCTAGTATTTTTTGTTGTCGAATTTATTAATCATAATTTTATTGTTCTTGAGTTTGTCAGTTTTGACAATTGTTTGTTGATCATTTTATACATAGTCAATTTATTATATTTTGAACTATTTTAGTGTTTTATACGCGTAGCGTATAAACCAAATTTTCAGGCTTTTCTAAACTTGAAATTTTACTTCATGCGCCACGCGTATAAAACACTGTTTTTAGATGAAGTTCAAAATATTCTACTAAAACAGTATGCTAAAAACGTGTATTCTGAACATCACATCACATCAGTGATTAGTACGCGTGGCGCATGAAGTAAAATTTCGAGTTTAGAAAAGCCTGAAAATTTGGTTTGGCCGCTCCGCGCTTCGCGCTACGCGACCAAACCAAATTTTCAGGCTTTTCTAAACTCGAAATTTTACTTCATGCTTAATCTGGGAGTGGAAAACACTCGTTTGAAAGTTCAACTTGAAATATTTGTAAAAACAACGAATATATGAAGATTTATAGCGTATACAGTATATTGGGATATATATATATATATATATATATATATATATATATATATGGTATGTTCAATACAATAAAACCTCTAGAGTGCTATGGAATATATTGTAGGTTGGCAACTTTGAAATTATACATTATATATAATTATTATGTCTGACGTTTTATATGACAATTCGTAATGCGTGTAACCAACATAAATTTATAAAAAGATAAAACCATAGCACTCTAGTGGTTTTTTTTTTTATTGAACATACTATACTTAAAAGAAAAACTCTCTATATATCTGAGATAGTAATAAAAAATATGCAGTGTACCTAAAATGTTTTTGAGCACCAGAAAAATTCCAGGGCTGAAAGGGTTAATGGCGAAAACATTCAGTACATTGAGAATTAATAAATGAACATTCAACCAAAACCCAACAAAGTCAAACAAAATTTACAAACATAAATAATGAGAAAAATGATTAATCACCCGAAGAAACATATCAAAATTTCATTTTCCCCGTGTATCGCTTTCCATTTTCCACGGTACAATGCGTGCACACACACGGCTGCCAACAAAGGCACGCACAATACAAAAGTCACAATTAAATTTAGAAAAATGACTCCCCCCCTGCTCGAACTGTGTGCATGATACTAATTCGACGTGACGAATTCTTCGTTCCCCTGAATAAGCACACATCCGCGATTATTCTTTTTTTTTTACGTGTTCCGTTATTTTTGTGTGTATAGGCCTAGATGAAAAAATAAACTCATTCGTGTTCCCAGCCGGAATGGAAAAAGGGCCGGATGCGCCCGCTGTTTTTTGATTGGATGATGATGGGGAAGGAATTGAAGGGTGGTCGTGAATAAGGGATTGGAAAGGGGCGCGTTTTGGGTGATGCGTGCGCCATTTTTATCTTACAAGTAAAAAATGGAGAAATTCAAATTTTACAATTGATTGAAAAAATTGAAAAAATACAAACACTGCTTTATTAACGAAGTAATTCCAGATAGAGAGAAAAGGAAAACCTTGCGATGATGTTCTATTTTTTTATATTATTATTATTAATCCTTTTTATTGGCATAAATATTACAAACTGTTTACAATAGCTTATTATAACTTTAAGGCCCAGTTGTTGAATTGTGACTTACGCTGAGTTTAGACTTAAACTAGGTACAAAACTCTTGTTTAAGATTGATCTTCGGCATTCGAAAGTACCAACATATAAGTCACAAACTAAAAGAAATTGAATGGCTTAATATGAGTGATCGGTGTCTGTTGCACTTCGCGGTGTTTTGTCATAAATTAATTCTCTGTAAAACGCCTCCTTACCTGTACGAAAAAATCAAGTTTCGTTCTGATGTGCATACTCTAAATTTACGCTTTAGAGGCTTGCTAACACCGCCTCAATACAAATCAACCTTTGCAGAAAGAGCATTTTCGGTCCAGGTCTCTAAAGGGTATAATAAACTACCTCCTGTGTATAAGGAAAGTAGTGTTAGGGTTTTCCACAAATTGTTTGCTAAGCATCTTCGTGAATCTATCACCAATTACTGACACCCCAGGTTAATATGTACTTGCCTATTTTTGATTACTATTTTTCTTGCCCAACCACCACAGTATTCATTGTAACGGTTGTATGTGTGTATATGTGTCATGTTGTACTTAAATTTAGTCTTGCATTGGCCTAAAGGCAGAACAGTGCTATTAATCACCAAGAAATTGGAATTAATGGCACTGATTTAGGTCCATTTGACGATATTAGAACGTATTATTGTATACCTATATACCTTATAATATGTATATTATCGGTCAATAAATGATTTATTATATTATTACATACATTTTGGTATTTTTCAATCATGGCTTATGGCCAAACACTGCTTTATTAACTCACTTCGTTAATAAAGCAGTGTTTGGCCATAAGCCAAGATTGAAAAATACCAAAATGTATTTAATAATATAATAAATCAAAATAGAGGGAGAAGGGTTACCTTGCGATGATGTTCTATTTTGTGTTATTAATCCTTTTTATTGGCATAAATATTACAAACATTTTACAATAGCTTATTATAACTTTAAGGCCCAGTTGTTGGATTTTGGCTAAGCTTAATTTAAACATAAACTAGGCTTAAATACATTTTGGTGTTTTTCAATCATGGCTTTATTAACGAAGTGATTCAAGATAGAGGGAGAAGGGTTACCTTGCGATGATGTTCTATTTTTTGTTTATTAATCCTTCTTATAGGCATAAATATTACAAACTTTTTACAATAGCTTATTATAACTTTAAGGCCCAGTTGTTGAATTGTGGCTAAGCTAAATTTAGACTTAAACCACTTGCACTAAACACATTGAACTGGTTCAACTTTAAACTCGATTTTAAAGTGACATAAGAACAATAGGAACTGTCATCTTGAACTCAAGGTAAACGTTTTTGGTGCAACTGGACCTTAGTGTTAAGCAGTACTTCAAACTTGAGTTTTCGAAAGAGGCCGACCACCACCGCTTAAGGCGCTGAACTCGAATTCATAACCTCAAACATCAGTAGATATTCTCGTCGATTCAGTAAGCGATTCAGTAAGAAAAAGTTATTCTTCCAATCTACATTCTAAGTGGATTTGGTATGTGTTATGTGTACAAAACTCACTTCATGAATACTTAATGAATAACGATCATGTTATTTTTAACGTTTTCCTTACAAAATCGGCTCGATTATTTCGATAATTCAATGGATATCGATAAATCATTCCTGAGCTTGTCGGATTATTGACATTGCCAAACACGTTAGATTTCCGTATCCTTTTGTATCCTTTTGCCACATAATTTTTAGATTAAATCCTTACATTGCTTTCTAGTGTACCCAATCCTACTAATTCCTCAGGCAGGAGAAATGATACAGCCAAGGCCGTAGCCAGGGGGTGGGGTTATGTTATGTTCAGGCATTTGATTATTATTGTAAATCGTTCAATTTGAAGCTTCTTACGAATGTTTCCACTCCCAGACTAAGCATGAAGTAAAATTTCGAGTTTAGAAAAGCCCTGTGAAAATTTGTCGAGGGTCGCGCAGCGACCCGAGACAAATTTTCTGGGCTTTTCTAAACTCGAAATTTTACTTCATGCGCCACGCGTATAAAACACTGATTTCAAGTGAAGTTGAAAACACATTCTTTATCAAATAAATTTAAATTTTACTATATAAAAGCTGCCCCGTAAGGCCTAAAACAAAATTTGTACTTTTAAAACTCATGAATGAATTATCGAAGATCAGGTATAAAAAAAGGATAAAACACAATCTCGTAGGAGAAGTTGAAAGAAGATAAACGTACACCACTTATCAAACAATTGAAACATACCAGTGAAATTTGTATTACAGTGAAAAAAAAAGAGATAAATTTCTCACTCGGCCAACTAAGTCTTACTCACTTGCATATTAACAATATAATAATATAAACAAATATTTTATTATGTTTCCATAGCAACCAATAACTTTTTTGTTTTGTTACGAGGCATTTTTTGTTGACATAAACTCAATATTACATAGCCTACAAATTTAATTTTAATGAAATTAAAAGATATACATAGAGGAAATTTGCCTTTTAAGTATACATATCCCCCTTAATACACAGTAATTGTTCAGGCATTCGATTATTATTGAAAATCGTTCAATTTGAAGCTTCTTACGAGTGTTTCCACTCCCAGACTAAGCATGAAGTAAAATTTCGAGTTTAGAAAAGCCTGAAAATTTGGTTTGGCCGCTTCGCGAAGCGAAGCGACCAAACCAAATTTTCAGGCTTTTCTAAACTCGAAATTTTACTTCATGCGCCACGCGTATAAAACACTGATTTCAAGTGAAGTCGAAAACACATTCTTTATTAAATAAATTTAAATTTTACTTTATAAAAGCTGCCCCGTAAGGCCTAAAACAAAATTTGTACTTTTAAAACACTCATGAATGAATTATTGAAGATCAGGTATAAAAAAAAGGATAAAACACAATCTCGTAGGAAAAGTTGAAAGAAGATAAACGTACACCACTTATCAAACAATTGAAAAATACCAGTGGAATTTGTATTACAGTGAAAAAAAAGAGATAAACTTCTCACTCGGCCAACTAAATTTTACTCACTTGCATATTAACAATATAATAATATACACATATATTTTATTATGTTTCCATAGCAACCAATTGCTTTTTTGTTTTGTTACGAGGCATTTTTTGTTGACATAAACTCAATATTACATAACCTACAAATTTAATTTTAATCAAATTAAAAGATATACATAGAAGAATTTTGCCCTTTAAGTATACATATCCCCCTTAATACACTGTAATTGTTCAGGCATTCGATTATTATTGAAAATCGTTCAATTTGAAGCTTCTTACGAGTGTTTCCACTCCCAGACTAAGCATGAAGTAAAATTTCGAGTTTAGAAAAGCCTGAAAATTTGGTTTGGTCGCTCCGCGAAGCGGAGCGGCCAAACCAAATTTTCAGGCTTTTCTAAACTCGAAATTTTACTTCATGCGCCACGCGTATATAAACAATGATTTCAAGTGAAGTTGAAAACACATTATTTATCAAATATCAAAAATGTCAACAGTTAGGAAAATCTGGATATTTCAGATATTTAAGCTTTAATATTTCTAGCCAAGAATAACAATTGTTTATCAAAATAAACATTTTAACAGTTATGAAATTTCAAATAGTTTAGATATTGAAGCTAGCGTCAAGTATAAACAAAATTGAATTTGTGTTCAGTATTCCGGCACCAGATACCCACAGACGCGTTTCGGACTTCAAGGTCCTCTTCGATGTGGTCCCGACCCAGTGCTGAGGAATACCGAACATTTCTGACTATTTCAAACCAATATGTGAAAACTATTAATGGATATCGATAGCTAACGCCATCTAATGCTTCATAGTGGCATCGTCACGAATGCACAAAGTGCATATACAGGTCACTGTTTCGTTCACGAACGAGCAGAACTCTGTTTGTGAAACCAGAAAACAAATATCAAAATTGAATTTGTGTTCAGTATTCCGGCACCAGATACCCACAGACGCGTTTCGGACTTCAAGGTGCTCTTCAGTGTGGTCCCGACCCAGTGCTGAGGAATACTGAACATTTCTGACTATTTCAAGCAAATATGTAAAAACTATTAATGGATATCGATAGCTAACGCCATTTAATGCTTCATAGTGGCATCGTCAAGTATAAACAATTGTTTAAAAAAAAAACTAAAGATCAATGATTACAATAGAAAACAGAAGATAAATGACAAATCAATTGCTTGTACGTAAACAAAAGATAAATGATTGCAACAGGAAATAATTGCTTGTAGAAAATTGAAGATAAATAACTAAATGTAAGAAACAAGGCCGCAGCCAGGGGGCGTTATGGGGGTTCAACCCTCCCTCCTCCCCGAAATTTTCAAAATGTTAAATTTGACTATATAAAAGCTATATAACATTTTTACTATAATATAATGAAACAAAGCATATTTGAGCGGCCTAACTGCAAAACTCGCATTCTCCACTTTTTGTGGAAATTGAGTCGGGGGTATTTCTATGTCCGCCATGTTAAAGTACACGTGTTTTTTTTGCAATTTGCCAAAAGTTTTCAAAAGTGGAGAATGTGAGTTTTACAATTGCTACCAACATAACTTACGCGATGCTAAAATAAGCTTGGCTTAACATGTGATTCAGTAATACATTACGAACTAAAGCGCAGTTTGTCTAAATCTACAGTTTACGAAAACTGCAGCTCAAGCCACGATTCAACAACTGGCCCTAAGTATCTTTTTATTTTCTCGGGATCCATTTCCTTGATTAGTGACAACATATTTTCTATACATTCTTTCGCTCGTACTTACAGTCCTGTTAATGTTAAACATTTAGGATTCGTTATTCTAGCCCTCTTTTCACTTAATCAGCAGTCATTGGGCCCGTTCATCAGAGAGATAAGTTAGGAGTTTACTGCCAACTGTTGGAGAATTTTCTGATGACCGAACTGTTAATCGTGAACGTGTTTGGGATTTTTGCAATCGTACAAAATAGACCGGTTGGTGTTGGCAGGTCAAAGTTTTCAAAATGGCCGGCGTACCGTTCATTAAATAAGTATAAGTTATAAGTATTACCGTTCATTAAATACCAACATACATCACAAACAAATCCAAACATGTTGAATGTTGAACATTTTGATGAACGGGCCCATTGTCGGCATTTTCTTTTCAACCGAATTTCAGGGCAATGTAATTACCGACTTAACAACGTGATTAAACTCCGCGGCTTTTAGATTTTATCGGCCAATTATGTCTTCGTTGAGGGCGCTTATTAACATAAATCATATTCGTGGATGACTGATGGTGTTTTTATTAAAACGCGAGCATGTGTTGTGCGAGTGTTTTTTTTTTGTTGTTTCCGCGTCATAATTAATTCGTCTTATTAATTATGCAAATTACTGTTTGTTCAGATATTATCAACACGATGATTAATTTTAGATAATTGCGGACGAAAAGAATAATTGAGTAATGAAAATTGGTTTGCTTTGTTAATTCATTTGTAAGTTTTTAGAATCTTTTAATAATTACAAAATTAATAGTACATTTTATAGAAAAAAATCAAATTATTAGTGCTTTATTCGTCAAATTACATTTTATAGAGTTTATAAATTCCATTAATGCCCGGTATTATAAACGATTAATAAATCATTAGATAACTATTTGTGGAGTAAATTTATTCACCTAGAAAACTAATGGACAAATAAAATTGCGTATTATAAAGCAAACCTACTAGATAAATAGCAATTCTAGTAATAAATAATTTAATTAGTAGATTACAGACCGAAATTATACATTTTCATTGTGGCCATAGCTGGAACCACCAATTTGTTAAATTGAATTGTCAATATTTCAAATTAAATTGTCAATCAAATTGGAAATTTAGTATAATTCCTTATAATTATAGAGAATAACCATGAAATAGGACAGAATTACACAGAACAAGAAAAAGAAAGCTTATTAGAAGTTATAAAAGACTTAAACGAGTGTTTTCCACTCCCAGGCTAAGCATGAAGTAAAATTTCGAGTTTAGAAAAGCCTGGAAATTTGGTTTGGTCGCGTAGCGCGAAGCGCGGAGCGGCCAAACCAAATTTTCAGGCTTTTCTAAACTCGAAATTTTACTTCATGCGCCACGCGTATTAAACACTGAAAGCACTGAAATATTGTGAACGAGTAAACTTCGCTTGAAATCAGTGTCTTATACGCGTGGCGCATGAAGTAAAATTTCGAGTTTAGAAAAGCCTGAAAATTTGGTTTGGCCGCTCCGCGCTTCGCGCTACGCGACCAAACCAAATTTTCAGGCTTTTCTAAACTCGAAATTTTACTTCATGCTCAGTCTGGGAGTGGAAAATACTCGTTTAAAACTTTGAATGGAACTAATTTTAAAAAGCGTATGCATAAGTATAAAAATCCCTGGTTATGTCTGATTTCAAAAACTCTACGTCTTCGACTCCTTATAATGTCTTGTGGTTCGAATTAATCACTGTCAGAAAAGATACTATGAGTGAACTTAAATCTAACACGGATGATATGGTAGACATGATAAGCGTAATGAAATTAATAAACACGAGTAGTAGAATCTAAAGTAATTATAATAATATAATACACTTTTGACTTTTAACTGTCAAATTATTTAGAGAATAAAATTTACTTGGCAGAAAACCAAACAAATAATTTACAGGGAAGATTTATTAGCCAAATAAAGTTATTTTGTGTTTATAATATCGAAATCTTTGGAATAAATTAATTTATTCCTAAAGTAAATTTTATTTAGGGAATAAAATGTTTTGCGTTTTCGCGGAGCGATCAATCCAAATTTTCAGGCTTTTCTAAACTCGAAATTTTACTTCATGCTTAATCTGGGAGTGGAAACACTCGTTAGAAGCTTTCAAATAATAATATTCTTGTGTCTGGTTTCACCAATTTCAATTAAATCTTATTCCATATTATAAACATCAATGTTCATTGATTTTTTGACATGTATGTAACTATTACCTGATTTTAATCGATGAATAACTATTAGTCGATTTAATTGACGTTGGTAAAACCCGGCATTATTAATTTATTTAATTTTTAAAAGTTCAACGAGACAAAATATTTGTTGAAAGCGATTAAAAACGCTATTTTATAGTTTCGAAATATTTTACAAATAATTGGCTAGTCACGCATTTAATTATACTTATTATTCTTCTCCTTCGCCTTTCTCATTGAATTTTATCTTAACTATCGCCATTTGGGAAACATTTATTCGTAGTTCTGTGTGTGTTTCCATCACAATCTCCATTATTTTCAACTACCGAAAATAGATGAATTTATTCATAAGTATAATATTCTCAAAGGAAGACAGTTCTCACCTTTCTCGTTGGCTATTTATGTTATTTTGCGTTTTTCGTGATAAGGTCTGTATTGTATCATATAGTCGGTGATTTTAACTACCGAAAATAAAAAGTGTCGGTCTCTTTTGTGTCGGTCATCCGATCCTGTTAAGTGGGAGGAAACCGCCCCACGGTTTTTGGTTATGTCATCGCAAAGCAATTAAAAACTTCTTCGGCTCGAGAACCGGAGAGGTATCGATTTCTTCCATCGGCCAAGATTAAAGAAAAAATACGCGTGACGGAATAATAACGCCATAGGTAAACAAGAGTTCATTTTCACACTCGAAAATTGAAAATTCGAATAATTTCATCAACATCTACGTTTTATTAATTAATTGTTATTAACAAAAAAATGTATATGTTAAAGAAATTATACAAGTTTTATAAATATTGTTTCAAATGATAAATGAAGAAGTTAAACAACAAAATAATGTAATTAATTCGATGAAAATATTTATTAATATCTATCTTCAATTTGGTTTCAGATAAGGATTCTGAAAATGAAGGCGCATCCGACTGCGAGAGCGAGCCGGGGATTCCCCTGAAGAGGAAACAGAGGAGATCCAGGACGACTTTTACAGCTCACCAATTGGATGAATTAGAAAAGGCTTTCGAAAGGACTCAGTATCCCGATATTTACACGCGAGAAGAACTGGCTCAGAGAACGAAATTGACCGAGGCTAGAATACAGGTAAAAACAACATTCACCAACTAACAAATCAATCAATGATTAAATTAAAATTTAATTTGACATACGATTCTTTTACGCAGAAGCACTACTTCATATACTAGTTACCTAAATAAATATTGCAGATTTCTATATTAAATATTAATGATTTTAAAAGCACATAAATCTTATTCATTATTAGAACTATCACGAAATATATACAGCATGTCCCATTTTAAAGTACCACCTGCAAGGCCGTAGCTAGAAAAAAAATTCGGGAGGGGATACAAACATTTCAAGAGGGGGGTGGGGGTTACTAGTAAACATATTGTTTTTGCTCTTCCAGGGCCGCTTTTACATAAGTTAACATTTTAAAAATTTTGAGGGATTTTTGATCCCCCATATCCCATAACCATAATAAAAACAATTTTGTTAATTGCAGCGCCAAAAGTAACAAAAAATGTTTTTAGATAAAACTTACTTTTCTACGCTCTATCCAAATCTTTAATAAAAAATAGAGGTTCGCATTTAAGATTTCAAAGCTACCCTCTCCCTAGCCTTCCCTGGGGGTGCGGGGTTGAATGTTCTTACAGAATTGGATATCCCCCCCCCCCCCCGCCTAGCTACGGCCTTGACCACCTGGAATATCTTCAGAACTATGCACCGAATGAAAAAATGTTTTAAATAAAAGGTTAAATGAATTGGAGACGGATATCTAATTCTGTAAGAACATTCAACCGCCCACCCCCAGGGGAGGCTGGGGAGGGGGTAGCTTTGAAATTTTTTGTTACAGATTTAGATAGAGCGTGTAAAAGTAAGTTTTATCTAAGAAATGTTTTTGTTACTTTGATAGATGGCGCAATCAGAAAAATGGAACAATTAATAATTGACATACTAAATTTATTTTACTCTAACCAATTAGTTCAAAATTTCACTTGAAGTTAGTAATTTATACGCGTGGCGCATGAAGTAAAATTTCGAGTTTAGAAAAGCCTAATTTGGATTGGCCGCTCCGCTTCGCTACGCGGCCAATCCAAATTTTCAGGCTTTTCTAAACTCGAAATTTTACTTCATGCTTAATCTGGGAGTGGAAACCCTCGTTAGACGATCAATCAGGAACTTAGTTTGCAATTTCCTTTCTTGTCAAATTTATGATGTAAAATAAATAGAGTTGATGTTATTTCTTGCTTCAAGTTTAGAACGAAAACAAATTCCTGTGCATTATTTGTGTGTTACTAAACTTCGACGAACAAATTGGAAAATGTATGTAAAATATAGCCTTATAAATAACTGCAAAAGTTCAAAATGATCAGAAATTATTCAAAATTAATAACATTTAATTTAATAAAAAAATACTTATAAATATTTCAAATCAAAATTTAACTTTTATTTGATATTTTGAAATATCCCGTGACGATATTTAAATTTTAATTATAGCCTACCAAATTTTATTCATTCCTTTGTAGATTCTATTAGTTTTATTTATTTTTATTTTTATAAAAAGCACGCGCGCATATTGCTTGCATTGGTTTCGAGAAATTTACATAATAAAAACAATTTTGTTAATTGCAGCGCCAAAAGTAACAAAAAATGTTTTTAAATAAAACTTACTTTTCTACGCTCTATCCAAATCTTTAATAAAAAATAGAGGTTCGCATTTAAGATTTCAAAGCTACCCTCTCCCTAGCCTTCCCTGGGGGTGCGGGGTTGAATTTTCTTACAGAATTGGATATCCCCCTCCAAATCATTAAACTTTTATTTAAAACATTTTTTCATTCGGTGCACCGTTCTGAAGATATTCCAGTTGATACTTTAAAATAGAATACCCTGTATATTTTCTTCTTTCGTCTTTCATCAAACAGTCTGGTTTAACAATACAAATATTGTTGAGCCAAACTTTCAAAATGTTTCCCTGTGTATTTTATTATGAAGTTATAATTAATAACACGTATTTTCACAGGTCTGGTTTAGCAATAGAAGAGCTCGTCTTCGCAAGCAACTGTCTTCCACGTCGACCTCTTATACCCCTCTTGGAGTCGTCTCCAACCCTTATTCAACCCCTGGAACGCCTTACGGAGGAATTAGCCAAGGAATCACCGAAACTTCTTACGCACCAAGTACAACCACTAGTTCACAAAGTAAGTACAAAAACGTTACTTACACGCTTTGAAGTACATATTTTTCTACACATTTTTTTTTAAATATTAGCAACATATTTAACATTTTCATTAATTTCTTTCCGTTATTTTTTTTTGTTAGTGACTGAATTGTATCCAGCTCATTCCCACGGACATTCAACGTCACCAAACCTACCTCTAAACTCCCACAATTCCTACCCAACACATCCCATTTACCAAACCTCCAACATGTCCAGCTTGATGCCCATTAGCCAGTCCATGACCTCTTCAGTACCTTCACAAACCACCTGCACTTCCCCTCTGGCTCTGCAGAACCTAGGAAGTGTCCCTTACAAAGAATACAAAGAAACAAACGAAGAAATCGGAAACTCTGTCAGTCCTGATGTTCATGGGGTTTATACCCCGAATTTACCACCGACGCCCAATAGTATGGTTACTATTATTGGACCAAATAGTGGTAAGTACAAAAAATATTAAGAGTTATAGAGCCCAACGCTCAAACATTTTGGAAAACTACAAGTTGGTTATAAGAGGAAATCATTAGGCAAATTATTAGAGACAATCAAAGTTTTCTTTTTTCGAATGTGTTTGATAATTTGCCTTATGTTTTCCTCTTATTTCCTCTTATTACCAAGAAGTTGAAGTTTGTTTTAGAATTTAGGGAGTAATAAAGAAGTTAGAGAAATATTTGTAGAAAGACTATTAATGGAGCTAGCGCCATCTATCGAATTCATTAAAAGTTTACACATATTGGCTTGAAATAGTCAGAAATGTTCAGTATTCTTTAACACTGGGTCGGGACCACACTGAAGAGGATCTTGAAGTCCGAAACGCGTTTGTGGGTATCTGGTGCCGGAATACTGAACACAAATTCAATTTTGAGATTTGTAGAAAGAATTGATTTATCTTTATTAATATATAATCTTTGCATACCCTACAAAATTTGTCAAACTATCATAAAAAAATCTATTCTTCTTAAAAACAATTTATAATTTCTTCGTGCGTCCATTTTTAACTAATTTTCTTTGTTTTTATTTTTTTGTTATAGCGAATAGTAACAGTAATGATGCGACATGTCACCAAGATTCCATAAACAACAACAACAATAGCAACACCAACAATTCATCAATGCACCAAATCGGAAGTCAATGGAATGTTCCTTCGCAAATTAGGAATCCAAGCCCAAACAGTTTGAGTCAAATCGGACAGACTTTGGGTGGTGTTCATCAAGGAATTCCAAATTTCGGACAAAGCGCTTTGCACAATAGTGGTCTTCACGGATACGGAGTTCACAACGCGCAGAAAAGTTTCGGACATCAACCGTTTTACGGATGGTATTGATGATGATAATAAGTGAGGGACGAAACAATTTATTAAAAGATGGATAAAAACAGGATAATAGCAGATTTATTTAACGAGAATTGAATAATATATTTAACGAAGAGTAAAAACAAGAAAACAGCGGATTGTTTAGTGGAAATACCACAAATGAGCATACAAATTTTGTAAAAAAAACCAGTAATGATCATAACCACGAAATTAGCCAATTGTTTGAAAAGTAAAATTAATTTAAACAAAAGCAGAAAGAATAAAAGAGGAAATTATTTTAAATAGCTATGATGATGAAAAATAAGGCATTCAACTGTTTTAAAAAGAAAAAACATAAGATTTGTTTATAATTTGTCTTGAAATTTTTCTAAAATAAGAAAATGCGAAACTGAATCTAAGTCTTAAAATAAGTGCAACATTTTGTGACTCATCGTTTGAAAGGATTTTCTAATACAAAAAAACTGGTTTACATAATATTACGGTTTTCTCAGCTTCTCGAATTATTAAAAACATTTCTAAAACTCAATATTTTTCCGTAATAACAAAACTTGACAATTTTTTTTATTGAATGTCACATAATTCTGCGCTTGAAATCTAGCTAACTTTTGGAATATCACTTTATTATCAGCTACGCAAAATTAGGAAATCTAACAAGATTTAATATATGAACAAAATATTGCCAAATTCAAGTTCAGTATCAACTTGAGAAAAACTTTAATCAGTTTAGATAAAAATAAACAAGTTTTTGAAGCTCAAAGTTTAATCAAACTCGAAATATCGGGCAAGATATTCACGCC
This sequence comes from Philonthus cognatus, assembly GCA_932526585.2. NCBI lineage: Eukaryota > Metazoa > Arthropoda > Insecta > Coleoptera > Staphylinidae > Philonthus > Philonthus cognatus. The sequence goes on from OW052242.1 coordinate 141,061,496, forward strand.
ACCACAATAAGCTTCGATCAAATCTTCCTACCTCAAACAAAAATCCAATTTCGAAGATTATTCTGTAATAAACAAAATAATCCTTTTGCCAATTTATATTAAAAATGTAGGTGAGTTTTTTAAGCTTACGAAATAAATATTGAGTCTCGAAAGTTTACAACTGACAACAACCCAGCATCATAATTTTTATTGCTATCCAACTTTTCAAGCAAAAAATGTTTATAAAGAAAATCGTTTTGAATATTCGGAATAAAATATATTTCTAGCATATCATAAAATCTGCATAATTCTTTAAGTTCACGATTTTAACAAAAGCAGATATGTATGAAAAGGACTCAAACATAAAAAATGATTAACCTTGTATCATGCTATATTTGGACAATTTTTGAACATTCTTAAATTTTGAACTCTAAATATAGAAAATATGAATTTGTGTTCAGTACTTATTCATTCACCGGATAACTACATACGCGTTTCAGGCTTCAACGCCATCATCAGTGTAGGCTTCAACGCCATCATCAGTGTAGTCCCGCACAAATTTATATTCTTGACATTTGTATTCTATAAAATAGAGCCCTGTTGTGGACGAACAATTGCTGTATACAAACGTTTAGTTTGCCAGCTTTTGACGATGTTACTTGAGTTAATGGGCATTAGATGGCGTTTACGCTTTCAAAACATATATAAATATGGAGTTCATAATTTAAATTCTAAATATGGAGTTCATGTTTGATTGACAGTCAAACATTCATCAATTTAATAAATATAAACTCCATATTTAAAATTAAAACTTTGTCAAACTTTGACTTATTTAGCAGAATTCTGAGTTTCATCTGTAGAAAATATTTGCAGTTTCCCTTCTGGAATAAAATATTTCGATTAATTTATTATTTTATCATAATATTTTATTCCAGAAGGGAAAAAGCAACACACCATTTTTTTTTCTGTTGAACTCGAACACAAAATTTAAATCCAAATAAGCAAACGTATATAATCTTTGTACATACTTTTTAAAATATAAGCTTTTAAAAGCAAAAGGTTTATTACACAAAACAAAGCTTTTGTGTATTAAATACTCAACCAAAAATGTAAATAGTTTATCCTAGTTTAGTTTAGGTTTAGGTAAATTTGATTTTATTTTTATTTCTACACTTATATTTGTAATAATTTGTAAATAATATCTTTGAGTATTAACTATACAGGGTGTCCCATTAGTGCGTTCTCAGGGGATATCTCGGCTCTCGTTAAATATAAAACAAATGTATCTATACCAAACTTGGTTTTAAGAGCTGCATAACCTAAAAATATTTGTATATATATACAAAGTGCGCCATAAAGACAGTAGTGGATGCAACTTGCTTAATTTATTCATATTCATATAATTTATTGATGCCATAATTACAAAGGAGCTTTACACACATCACAAAATATGCAATCAAAATAAAAGTTAAGAAAATTGTCTAGAGTAGGTACAATAAAATGGAACAATACAATGGACAAATTAAAGTTAACGAATATAAATATAATAACTTAATAAAATATACACATTAAAAACTGCTAGAAGGAGGGTATTCTTAAAATGCATGGAAAAATGAATCACCCCGTATATTATCTAGTTATGGATAAAAACTATAAAAATAATTGAAAGAAAATTAAATTTTGAGTCGATTGGTGTTAAAAAAATATATGGTTCTATTTAAAAAAAATCAAATTACCCTTGACTGAAAATTTAAAAAAAAAAATGATTAATTTTATTTCGTAGAAAAATAACTAAATCGCAACAACTTTATAGTGCATCCGATATTCCCTCTATTCTCAAGAGAGTAACGAAAACTGCAACCCAATATCTTATTTCCTTTCTGAGATATTTCAGGTCTACGAAACTACCGCAAACGTGATTTTTATCCATAAATGTCAAATAACTCCGAAGCGGTACGATTTAGACCAAACATTTTTAATTCACTGACTATAGAGGCTTCTACTTCGTTATACATTGTTGAACATAAATAAAACACTGTTTATCACTTTGTTTGTATAACAATTGGTTTATTTGGTGACTATAGTTTCGATACTACACGTATCATTATCAAACCGTTAGTAACAAAAAACTACAAAGGAACATTATTTATATTTGCAAATTTTCTAATAACAGCGTTAAAGAGGGGGGTGTATTTAAGGTCAAGCTGGTCGTTAATTACGGGAATTTCCCGATTAGCGCGGGCTCTGTGAATCTCCAAAGACTCCAGGAGGTCCATCTTTCTACCCTTCTCGGCAAAGTGAATAACTGAAAGTACATCCTCGCCAAAAGAATGGTTATTTTCAATCAAATGTTTGGCGAAAGATGACTTATCAATTAATCTATGCCGAAAAGAGTAAAGATGCTCACTGAGTCTGGTCTTAAAATTACGACCAGATTGACCTATATACACTCCCTTACAATCATTACAGGTTAATTTATATATTCCTGATTTGTAAATACTTGGTATCTGAGTCTTATGGTTAAAAATATGATTTTTAATTTTTGTAAATGGTTTCATCGCTATATTTAATTTGTGTTTTACTAAAATATTTTTAATTTTGTGAGTTATATTTCCAAAGTAAGTACGGGAACGATATGTTGCATGTGTTTTAGGTTCGATTCCGGCATATATGTATTTTCTAATAAGTTTAATTTTGTATTGATTAACTATTTTATCCACTATTGACGTAGTATAGCCATTTGAAACGGCTATACTTTTAATAATATCTATTTCTTTTTTAAAAGAGGTTTCTGACAACGGAACAATAAAAGCTCGGTTTACCATGGAGTTAAAGGCAGCTAGTTTATGTTTATAGGGATGGTTGGAACAGTTAGGAATTACACGGTCTGTGATATTTATAGAAAACCTACTTTCACAGACCGTGTAATTCCTAGCTGTTCCAACCATCCCAAATTTGCAAATATAAATAATGTTCCTTTGTGGTTTTTTGTTACTAACGGATTGATAATGATACGTGTAGTATCGAAACTATAGTCACCAAATAAACCAATTGTTATACAAACAAAGTGATAAACAGTGTTTTATTTACAAACATTTTTAATAAATAATACGCAGTTTTTATAAGGACTACAAAAACCAAATAATATATATGGTGTTTCGTTTAAAATAAGCAAGTTGCATCTATTAGTATCTTTATGGCACACCCTGTATACATGAAAATATTTGTATGTTAGGCAGCTCTTAAAACCAAGCAACTTTATTAATGACACTTTTTTTCTATCTTTAATGTGAGCCGAGATATCCTCCGAGAACGCACTAATGGGACACCCTGTATAATTATTAAAAACAAATTAATTAAAATATCACAGACCAAATATTTTAGTCTGTAATATGTTTGTCAAAAAATATTATTTGAACCCAGTGAATTTAATTTTAAATTTAACTTTTATGGTCACTTTCATAAAGATTTTTAGACTTAATTGATTTATATACTGTAGTTCAAAATTATCATAAATCAAAAACGAATTATCACTGAACAGTAGTTTAAAATGTTCATAAGTCTCAGTTAATCTCTAAACTGTTGTTCTAAATGCAATAAAAAAATATAGTTCAGAGATGAATTCAGTTCAAAATGTGTATACAACTGGCCCTTAAAAATCAACACTCAGAAAAAAAAACCAAATGCAGTGTATGATAATTAAACAGCAAACATCTTTCGAGTGTTAATCAATTGATAAGTGTAGAATTTTTATTTTCATTTTTAATACTAAAATTTTGTAAATTTATGTGTAGCACGCATTTATTTAATCTAAACATCATGTAAAAAAAATCAACCTTCTAATTTGTATAAATAATGTAGTTAATTTGTTTATAATGTTATTACGTTTTTATGTTTATTGTTCCTGCACCGATGTACTCTTATAAATTTTGTATTTAGTGTTAACCACACGCTGAGCACGAATGTTTTAGTTGACCTAAGATTTTCGCGAAAATATTAGACAAACGCAAAAGCTTCGAATATTTGCGTTGTTTTTCATTATGTTGTAAAAAAATAAAATTATATAAACCTGTGTAAAGAACAATTTTTAGTTGACCTAAGATTTTCGCGAAAAAAAACAATATTGAACAAACGCAAACGCTTCGAATATTTGCGTTGTTTTCCATTATGTTGTAAAAAAAAGTAAAAGTATATAAACCTATGTATAGAACAATTTTTAGTTGACCTAAGATTTTCGCGAAAAAAACAATATTGAACAAACGCAAACGCTTCGAATATTTGCGTTGTTTTTCATTATGTTGTAAAAAGAATAAAATTATATAAACCTGTGTATAGAGTAAATAATAAATTTTATTTGAAATAATTATTGTACTTACTGAATTATTTCCTTATTTAAATTAACAATCTGTGAGAATCCGCTCTGAAATCCTTATGAAGTAAGTAAAATAACACCTTTACAATCACTAATGTTAATTAATTACACTTTGTTTATGCAATAGGTAAAATAACAGTGAGTGTAAACAAGGCTGTAGCCAGAAAAAAATCCGGGAAGGATATAAAAATTTCGGAAGGGGGGTTTAATGGTAGAAATTATGTTTTTGACCTAACGGGGCAGCTTTTACATAGTAAAATTTAACATTTTGAACATTTCGGCGCGGGTCTGAACCCCCAATTCCCCCCCCCCTGGCTACGGCCTTAAGTGTAAGTCATTATTATTAACCCATTAAGCGCCATTGATGCATACACCCAACATTATTAATTTTTTGTTAATTAAATTTATAAATAAGTTAATTTGCTATATTACATTATTTAACCTGACTTGAAAATGTATGAAGACAAATGTAAATATTATTAAATACCTATTAAAAATATATATATATATATATATATATATATATATATATATATGTCAGTGTATTTCTCACTTCACAATATTCCAGTGTTTTGTACGCGTGGCGCATGAAGTAAAATTTCGAGTTTAGAAAAGCCCCGTGAAAATTTGTCTCGGGTCGCTGCGCGACCCTCGACAAATTTTCTACGCGGGGCTTTTCTAAACTCGAAATTTTACTTCATGCTTAGTCTGGGAGTGGAAACACTTGTAATGTACCCTGTACATCATTGTTATATTACATTTTATTATTATATTATTTCTCATTATTATTATTATTATGTATATTTCGCACAGATAACATTAGGGCCAACAAATAGTCAGAAACCGATCAATAACAATTTGTTTATCAGTACTTTCACTAAAGATGTTATTTCAAATCATTATCTTAAGTAAATGTTTTCTACCGCGCTCATTAGACATTGCCCCTAACGTTATGCGCGTCCCTTTTGTTATAATCTCTTTCTTCCAGAGCTTGATTAGAATAAGTTGTTAGTCTTATTTCAGACATCGCGAAAAGCACTCTTACTCTTGTAATCCGTTTATACTAATTCTTTTATATTAATAAATCTGTTAAAGTCATAAACAGTATATTAATAACAATTAATATCCGCCTCCCGCTCAACCATTACACTGGCGCAGTCGGTAAACGTGAAATAAATAAGTGTAAAAAGTAATTAGCGGGTTTTTTCGCGAGTAAATAATACAAAATTGTGCATAAAATCCGAAGTACGTTCCTCAACACATAGAAGGACGCCAAAATCGTAGTGCCGTTCCCAAGCTACCATCTCAATAGCGTCCTACTCCTGTAACGATCATATCCACAGAGTGCCAGAAGGAAGCCATCCACGTCGTGAAGTCCCAAGCATTTAAACAACGAGCTACCATATCAAAACTGAGTCGTCGTACTCAGAAAAGCGCTAAGCAGATTACCCGAGAGGGTAACACAACAACCGTTTCCACAGCCCCACCAGGAAGTGCGCGTACCACCAGAAGACGAGTGATTAAATCGTGCGACGAAATGCTCATCGTAATTTTCTTCTCGATTCTAAGAATCTCCGGCACAGTGATGGCCAACGATTTCTACAACAACACCCCTTTACAAACTTCACCTGGACTTTACTTCGATGGATTAGGACAACTAAATTTGCAAGAACAATCATGGAAGCTAATTGCTCACCTAGACATATCCGCTTTACAAGGAAAAACCGCAAGCATTGACAATACATATCACAAAACTTTAAATTTTTGTACTTCCGCTTTGTTCGGTATATTTTCAAGTTGCAATACAACACTAGTTCTATTAAGTCACGAAATCAAAGAAATTGAATCCAAAAGCTATGTATTACACCAGATTATCGGACATCGCCAAAAACGCGCATGGTTTAACATTGTCGGCTCAGCTTTCAAAACAATTTTTGGCACTCTTGACGAAAATGATGCAAATAAATACACTCATGCCATTAATTCCATTAATAATGACGAGGGGCGTTTGGCCAAATTACTACAAGAGCAATCATCAATAGTACAATCAACTATTAAAAATATGAACCAAACTGTTAATAACTTCAATGATAATGAACAAGCAATTAACAAAAATTTCGAACTCTTCCAAAATTATACTCAGAGTTACAATAAAAAAATGTGGGACCTAGAAACTAAAACTGCTTTAGACGAACATATTGCTTTATTGACGTCAATGGTAAATAATTTATTAAGGGAGTATGACAATTTAATTAACGCAATTCTTTTTGCCAAATCGAATCAAATCCACCCTATCGTATTGACACCCGATCAATTAATTCAAGAACTACAAACTACACTTCAATATTTACCTTCCTCCACAAGCTACATATTACCTCTCGAAATAGAAAATGCAGTTGATTTGTTAGCAGTAACTTCTTTAACTGTTTTTTATTCAAAAAATCAAATAATTTTTATAATTTCCAACCCATTGATTTCGCAAAACATTTTCAACTTATATAAAACTATTTCTCTACCAACCTCTCATAATCACGATAACTACGTTTTTATAGAACCTACATCAAAGTATCTTGCCATGTCACAAGATAGACAACATTACTCTTTTTGATGACCTAAGTTCATGCGTTAGAATATCCAACAAATATGTTTGCCAAACTAAACAACAACCCGAACGTATTGCTGAAGATAATATTTGCGAAATAGATATTTTAGTTAACGGAAAACTTAATAAATATTGTAATACGAGACTTATACCATTAAAGAACGTTCTATGGAAAACACTTAATGAGGAAAACACCTGGTTATATATTTCACCCGCGAACAAGACAATTTCTATTGCTTGTAATAATAGAGATACTTTCGACTTAATAATATCCAATAACGGAATCTTGCAGGTAGCGCGCAATTGTAAAATATTTACAGGTGACACAACCTTTTCTAGTACTACCTATAACTTCACAAGCAATCTGAGATACATTTTGCCAAATTTTAATATTTTAGACCATGAATGTTGTTCCAAAAAGGTTTTAAATGTTTTCAAAAATATATCTTTCGGAAAAGTTAAAATTAACTACTTTGATAATAATGATCTAAAAATGGCTAGTCATAAACTCGATGAAATTTCAAAACTTAGTGAGAATATAGTAAATAATAGGAACTATAGTTGGATTTCAGAAATTCATTACTCTTTCCTATCATATATTTTGCTTTTTGTTATAGTTATCTTTATTCTTTACAAGATTATTAAACGCACTAGAATTTTGCATTCATTTAGACAAATAAGACCTAACCATAACAGAGTCGCCGCATATGTACCAGAAAATATACCAATGAATATTAGAGACATGAATATAGCTCCAGACATGCTTAATGATGCTCCTGCAGTTCCGCCATTAAGAAGAAGCGAACGAATTAGATTCAATCGTAATCAATAAAGTAAAAAAAAAAAAAAAAAAAAAAACTATGTCATTACTTGGGTTTGCAAAAGATAAATATTTTTCTTTCCTTTACCTGTTTTGTATGGTCAAAGAAATACCATATTTAAATGTACGTTGTGTATATAAGTACTCTGCATTTTCTGTATAAACAATTATTGGTATTGGTGTATTTTTATTTTCAGTATCATATATTTTTATATTATTTCATGTACATATGTATTTACAAATGAATTCATTCTATTGTGTATTCATATTTATATTATCTATAGTTCTTCAAATTAGGCAAAAAAAAATAATAATAATAATCAATTTATCACATTACCCTCTATTCAAGTAATTCTTTTAACTTTATAAATTTACATTGTAAATTTTTTTATAAGGGGGGGAGTGTAATGTACCCTGTACATCATTGTTATATTACATTTTATTATTATATTATTTCTCATTATTATTATTATTATGTATATTTCGCACAGATAACATTAGGGCCAACAAATAGTCAGAAACCGATCAATAACAATTTGTTTATCAGTACTTTCACTAAAGATGTTATTTCAAATCATTATCTTAAGTAAATGTTTTCTACCGCGCTCATTAGACATTGCCCCTAACGTTATGCGCGTCCCTTTTGTTATAATCTCTTTCTTCCAGAGCTTGATTAGAATAAGTTGTTAGTCTTATTTCAGACATCGCGAAAAGCACTCTTACTCTTGTAATCCGTTTATACTAATTCTTTTATATTAATAAATCTGTTAAAGTCATAAACAGTATATTAATAACAATTAATATCCGCCTCCCGCTCAACCATTACACACTTGTTCGAAACTTCATATTGCACGTTTTTATATACAATCGACGAATCCCTGCAAATGTACAGCGTATTATGTATGATTAGAAGACAAATTTACAGTATGTAATATACTTACTATACATACTGTAAATCTGTCTTTTAATCATACATAATGAATACGCTGTACATTTTCAGGCAATCGTCGATTGTATATAAAAACGGGCAATATGAAGTTTCGAACAAGTGTTTCCACTCCCAGACTAAGCATGAAGTAAAATTTCGAGTTTAGAAAAGCCCCGCGTAGAAAATTTGTCGAGGGTCGCGCAGCGACCCGAGACAAATTTTCACGGGGCTTTTCTAAACTCGAAATTTTACTTCATGCGCCACGCATACAAAACACTGGAATATTGTGAAGTTAGAAGTACACTGACATTTTTTTTTAATAAGTATTCATTCATAGAAATCATAAAAAAGTGAAAAATGTTTCCTAAAATCAAATTTTACAGTCAACTCTATTCTGTGAATGTAAGTCACTATAAATAATTACACTTTGTTGATGAAATTAGTAAAATCACTGTGAATGTAAGTCACTATTATTAATTACACCTCGCTTATGAAACAAGTAAAATAACTGTCAATATAAGGCACTGTTATTATTACACTTTGCTCCATACGAGTAATTATTTTAAATAGATAGTATTTCTTAATTGTAAAGAAATGTGTGATGCTAACACTTCGAATATTTCACCTGAACTGGGTTTTAAGCAGTGAATTTACTCATCGAATGCAAACATTTCAATGATAAGACCAACAAAAAAAACGTAAACGTTCGTGTTGGGGATCTGAACAAAAAACGCACCTATTTATAATTTGTTTCCACGTTTTTTTTATTTATTTCACGAATGCATAACACTCAATTGAACCAATAAATAGAGAACACATCTAGACATCAAATATGTTATACAATTTAAACAGGGAAATGCACCTATTTATTATTTGTTTTCACGTTTCTATATTTATTTCAGAAATGTAACGTTCAATTGAAGCAAGAAATAGAAAACACATTTAGACATTAAATATGTGATACAATTTAAACAGTGAATTTACTTAAAAGTATACCGATGTTTTAAACATCAAATATTATATACAAGTTATACAGAGAATTATTTGTCTTGTAAAAAAAAGTAATTCTAATTTAGCAGTACATTTTTAATTTCACAATAAATCAGTGTTTTATACGCGTGGCGCATGAAATAAAATTTCGAGTTTAGAAAAGCCCAGAAAATTTGTCTCGGGTCGCTGCGCGACCCTCGACAAATTTTCACGGGGCTTTTCTAAACTCGAAATTTTACTTCATGCTTAGTCTGGGAGTGGAAACACTCGTTAGAAGTTTGAAACTGAGCACTTACAGATTATGCATCGGGATATGAATACTTCAAAGACAAATTCCCCGTACTTTAATTAGCAATTATTTACAGCTTATTAATTTATTATATACAATTTATACAGAGAATTATTTGTCTTGTAAAAAAAAACTAATTCTAATTTAGCAGTATATTTTTAATTTCACAATAAATCAGTGTTTTATACGCGTGGCGCATGAAGTAAAATTTCGAGTTTAGAAAAGCCCAGAAAATTTGTCTCGGGTCGCTGCGCGACCCTCGACAAATTTTCACGGGGCTTTTCTAAACTCGAAATTTTACTTCATGCTTAGTCTGGGAGTGGAAACACTCGTTAGAAGTTTGAAACTGAGCACTTACAGATTATGCATCGGGATATAAATACTTCAAAGACAAATTCCCCGTACTTTAAGTAGCAATTATTTACAGCTTAATAATTTGTAACCGAAGAGTTGCAAATCAACGATATTTTTGAAAATAAAAAAAAATGTCGACGTTTTATATTTTTGAATGGTTTTAATTACAATCAAGCTAAATTTTATTTAAACACTGAATTTAAACTTTGTTTTTATAAAACACTTGGTTATTGTTTCAATATTTATTTTTATTTTTGAAAAACTGACTAGTTTCGGTCAGACGACCATTTTCAAAGTTATTACAAGAATTCTTGTAATAACTTTGAAAACGGTCGTCTGACCGAAACTAGTCAGTTTTTCAAAAATAAAAACAAATAGTGAAACAATAACCAAGTGTTTCATAAATTTTTTAAACAAAGTTTAAATTCAGTGTTTTAAAAAATGTTTCACCAAGTGATGGATGAGTCTACAATTAAAAGTTTAAATTTTATTAAACTTACCTATAATATGATCCTTGAGTACTTCTCCTTCACTTTTAATAATATTTCAACTAATTTAACCAAAAATCTGTCAACAAAACACTGTCAAATTCAAAGCACACTCACGTCAAAAAGTATGCCAACCTAAACAAAATAAATATACGTGAAAGAAATAGTAAAGACGATAGGTATTATTTATTTATAAAAATACAATATATACTAATCCATAATCAACAATTTCTTTAAGCTAAATAAATATACTTACAACTAGTATTAAAAGTAGTCTTATTATGCATTTTAACTTGTTAAATTATTTATATGAATTCCATTCTGTTTTATGTTGTTTGAGTTGCCTATATCATTCACACAATTTAATAATATAAACTATTTGAGACTTGTAAACAAAAGTTAAAGTAAATAATTTCTGCTTGTCATAAATAACAATTAAATTCAAGAAAACCGCGAGAGTTTACCACATTAGATTAGAAATACAAAATTTCTCTAATACATGTGTAGTTTGAGTTGCCTATATTAAAACAAGTACTATTCAAACTAAGTTTAATTCGCTGGTTTAAGAAGCGATTAAAAGCTTAAATGTTACATTACATATTTCAAATAAAAGTATAAATAACAATTTTAAAACAATAAATTATAGAATGTCTGTTAAAATTTACAAATAATATTTCAAATATCTTTCTATGTATAAATATAAATACCGGGCTTTCATTAATTCCCGAACCCCACGTGACCAAAAATAATAGGCAACCAAATGTACAAGGTGGTATGGCTCACACAAAAATTCCCTAGATTTAAAAATATTTATTCGCCGGCGTATTTTTATGACGACTGAAAATATTATATTTAAAATGATTAAAAAATAGGCTCATCTTCAAAAATGTAACTAATTTTTACCATTTTCGCAGTATTTGCTTATCCTAGCAAATTGACTCTGCAAAATAAATAGAAATAAAACTCAATGTTTCAGAATAATTAAACAATTTTTGCTTACCTGAAAATTCCGGGCGAATCTTGTAAGATCTCAAAGGTTGGTTTAACGATGCACCGCGCATAAACGTTTATGTCAAACTTGACTTTAGTAACGTTTGGTTACTTTTTTCAAAGCCTCCAGCGTACAAATACAATATTTTACGCGGCAATTTTAAATTTAGTCACGTGGGGTTCGGGAATTAATGAAAGCCCTGTATAAATGAAATTGCCAATTCTTGGTTGCAGAATACTTCAAATATTAAAAGTGCGATTCTTTTCTATGTGTAATTTGAGTTGCCTATATTAAAACAGTTACTATTAAAATTTAGTTTATTTCAACGGTTTGAGATGCGATTGAACGCCCCAATGTTTAATTAGATTATGTATAAATAAACAATTCAAAACAGTTTTAAATAAATAATTTGTGAATTTGTTGCTGTCATTTTTGAATATTTAAAATATCTCTCTATATGCAGTTGGAGTTGCGTATATCAAAACAGGTACTATTGAAAATGACTATAAATCGTTAATAAAAACTCACATTTATTTAAATAAATAGAAGGTTTATTATTTATAACAATTTACAGGTGATAATTAAACAATTATTTAAATAATTAACAATTTTTATAAGGCAACAATTTTCAACTTTAAACCGGTTTGAGATGCGATCAAAAACCCAAATATTAAATAAAATAACTAAAATTAAGGTATAATGATTTAAAACAATATTTACAAAAAATTTACGAAATTTCTGCTTTAATATTCGAATAGTATTTTAAATTTCTCTTTAAGTGTAATTTGAGTTGCCTATATTAAAACAGCTACTATTAAAATTGGGTTAAATTCACTGGTTATAGATGCGATTGAACGCCCGGACGTTTATTTAGATAATTTAAATAAAAGTATGAATATTTGAAACAATTTTAAACAAATAAATTATAGATTTTTTGCTTTAATTCTCGAATATTTGAAATATCTTTCCATATGTAGTTTGAGTTGCCTATATCAAAACAGGTACTATTAAAATTGACTATAAGTCGTTAATAAAAACCTAAATTTATATAAATAAATAAAAGGTTATATATTTTTAAAAATTTACAGGTAATAATTAAACAATTATTGAATTAATTAACAATTTTTACAAGGAAACATGTTTTAATTTTAATGCGGTTTGAGAAGCGATCGAAAACCCAAATTTATATAAAGCCTAAATCAATGTAAAAATATTTAAACAATTTTAAACAAAAGTTCATTAAATATCTGCTTTAATTATCGAATATTTAAAATTTCTCTCGATGTGTAACTTGAGTTGCCTGTATTAAAACTTTATTAGTACAGTTGAGTTTAATTCACCGATTTGAAATGTGATTTTAAAACCAAATGTTTAATTAAATATTTAAAATAAAAGTATAAATATCTTAACTATTTTTTAGCAAATAAACTATAAAGTTTCTACTTTAATTTACGAATAATATTTAAAATATCTCTCCCTGTGTAATTTGAGTTGCCTATATTAAAACAGGTACTATTAAAATTGACTTTTATTCTTTGAAACACTAATTTAATTAAATAAATAACAGCTCAAATATTTTAAACAATTCGTAAGTTATTAATAAACAATTAATAAAATATTTAGCAATTTTTATAAAGCAACAATTTTTATAAAGCAACAATTTAAACAGTAATAAATAAACAATTAATAAATTAATAACCAATTTTTATAAAACAACAATTCAAACAGATTCAAAGTACAATTGGAAGCCTAAATGTATAATTAAATAACTGAAATAAAAGTATAAATAATTTAAACAATTTCAACTAGATAATACACAATTTTTCTGCTTTAATTTACATATATATTATGAATATTACTATATAGGAAAGTGATATAATCAACAAAGGTAATCATTTGTTGATTATATTACTCTCCTTTGAGCTTGTAGTACAACTGTCATCAGCGTGGGCAATAGCCAACATTATCCGTTTATTGAATAATTTACTATTTTCATAGCATAAAATGCTTTTCTATAAAAATAATTGCGGAAGAGAAACAAATAATATTACAATCAGGAAACTATTATAGGATTCTGGATAAGTGGTTTGTTAACAAAACGTAATAACTTAATTGTTGAGGCAGTTAATAGTTCAAAGTTTATTTTAACTTTAATTTTAGTTTAAAAGAAAACACTTATTACTTTCAAACACTTTATTGTACACGCGACGATTGTTTCGCCCCACTACGGCTTCTTCAGGCGAAGAATAATGAAGAATTATTCTTCGCCTGAAGAAGCCAGTGTGGCGAAATAGTTGTCGCAAGTACAATAAAGTGTTTAGAAGTAATAAGTGTTTTATTTAAACTAAAATCAAATAAATATAAAATATTTTTCTATTAATTATTCAATAAGTTATTTGAGATGCCTATATTAAAACAAGTTCCATTAATATTGAGTTTAACCACAGAGTATGGACGAGAAGAATTCTCCCCTTATTGCTGGCGTGAGCAGTAGTAAACCCCTTCGGGATAATTTTGCTACTGGAAAAAGTTTGATACCCCATCATAATAGTCCATCTAGTTACAAAGTAGTACGACCAAAAAAAATTGTTAAAAACATTAAATGTAACACGAAAAAGAAAGCTTTCACCTCAAGAAAAGATGTTGCATTCCTATGCCCGAGATATTCAAAAGGTTGCAAGAAAATTGCATGCTCAAAATGCTTCTAATTAAGAGCGTCTTGATCGTGCACTTGATGTTCTTGAAACTGGAGAAATGTTTCGGGGACATATGAATGAATTATCTTTTAACTTTTTCATGTCACAGATAAAGTTGCAACATTATAAAGCTCGTGGAAGACGTTTCTCAATGGAAGATAAAACTTTTGCATTAGCTAGTCATTCTTTCCTCTGTGGTTTAACTTATATTATTTCTCTATGGTTTATCTCGTTGAAAAAAACCGTATTTATTTAAATATATCAAAATTGTAATATCTTTAACAATTTACAGGTAATAACTAAACAAATATTGAATTAGGTAACAGTTTTTATAAAGCAACCGTTTCCAACTTTAAAACGGTTTGAGATGCGATCGAAATCCCGAATGTTTAATTAGATAACTAAAATAAAAGTATAAATATTTAAAACAATTTCAAACAGACAAATCATGAAATTTCTGCATTAATTTTCGAATATTTAAAATATTTATAAAATTTATTCAATGATAAGTCATTTGAGTTGCCTATATTAAAACAAGTTCAAATAAAATTGAATTTAACTCGTCGGAAAAACACGTAATCAATTAAATAAACGAGAGTTTTAATATTTTTAACAATTTACATGTAACAAATAAACAATTATTGAATTAATTAACTATTTTTACAAATCAACAATTTCCAACTTCAAACCGGTTTGAGATGCGATCGAAATACAGCGTTGCCGCTTCACACGACCCAACACTTTTTTTTATCCAATTACACTTGCTTCTTCATAACATTAAACAAAAAATAGATTAAAATGGCGCTATTAAACATCAAACATACAAATCAGCAATTTTTCCAACATATTCTTGCAATTCCGCAAAAATCTCATTCCCCGTTTGACGTAAAGCGGCAACACAGTGACAACATAACCTCCACATTGTTTATTTTTTTACCAACAACTAAATTAATGTAGACTTCAAATAAATACCCCCATCACCCAACAATCAAGCAGTTATGGACAACAATAGTTTGTTTATTTAATCGACGGAGAAACAAAAAAATGCTCGCAAGGAAAAAGTTGTGATTTAGAAACAATCATTTTTTAAAATAATTTTATTCGATAAGGTATTTATTTATTGCCGATGGCTGATTACGAGATGGACAGTTCGGGGAGTCTTATGGCTGTAAGTAATGCAATCTTCTTGTTAATATTTAATTCTTCAATTTATTCTAACTTGGAGGAGTGTTTAATGAGAAAGAATTTTATTAATAAAAGTGAAAGCAGTGAAATTGAATCTTCGGTTCTTGTGGATTTGTTACGTTTATATCTCTGAAATTTATTTGAAGATTGTCTACCTAATTTATTGACTTTAGAGGCCAGTGTTAAGAGTCTAATAAGAATTTAGTAAATAGTTTTGAGCATATATTAAAATGTAAATCACATTAAATGAAATTCATTTAATGTGGGTGTGTTACGTGAAGATAATAAAAACTATTCTATTCTCTTTTATTTAAAGTGAGTGAGTGGTGTTTAGTGGTCCTCCATTTTTATTAGTATTTTAACACTTTGACTGCCAAGCATTTTCGCACCATTCAAATTAAATTGGAGTATGAATATGAATTTTAAGGGATACACATGGCAATCAAAATTGTTAAAACTGTCTACTATTGTATTTTTAGGCATTTTAAGATGTAAAGTTCGTTCTTTATAGAGTTTTAAAAGCATCTAGTATTGTTTCATTCAGCAGTTAATAATTATGTGTGTTTATGGATTATTAGCAAGTGCAAGCGTTGATCGCACCGCCGACGAGCGACGAAAAACCCTCTCCGAGTAATTCGAGCGATGCGAAAACGACGGCGAAGAGTCACCCGTACTTCAAACGCCCCGGACGGGGGCACAACCACGACCTGTGCGACAGCTGCGGAGAGGGAGGAGACTTGATCTGCTGCGACAAGTGCCCCTTTAGTTTTCACTTACAGTGCCAGTGAGTATGAAAAATGTTTGTAGTTTGATTTTAGAAAGTCGGTCGATTGTTTGAAAATTAATACCGTGCGACCGTTTAAATTATAATTTAGAGTAGGCGGCATTTATTTGTGTGAGTGCTCGGCCTGCTAATTGAATGATGGAATAAATTTGAGGTTATGCTAAACTCATGAAAATGTTCAGCATTCAATGTTTGGATTTGTTTGTGATATATGTTAGTATTTTATGAACGGTACTCCGGCCTTTTTGAAAACTTTAACCCGCCAACACTAATCGGTCTATTTTGTACGATTGCAAAAATCCCAAACACCTTCACGATTAATGGCCCGGTCATCAGAGAATTCTCCAACACCAATCGCCAACACCAATCACCAACACCAATCGGTCTATTCTGTACGATTGCATAAATCTCCAAGAAGTTCACGATTAACAGTCCAGTCATCAGAGAATTCTCCAACAGTTGGCAATCAGCTATCAACTTGTCTATCTGATGTGATACTATGTGATAACCGTCAGTAGTGGCAATCTAATTTAAAACTCAAAGCCTAGTCTAAATCATGTTTTAAATGATCATACGGTATGAATGTTTGAATAATCGTTTGTCTAAAAGTTTGTTTACGTGGAGCATTTGTTTATGATGCAAGAAGTTTGTTAATTCAAAGTTAGAAAAATTCACTTGTTTGTAATGACATATTTTGATTTCCGAAAGTCAGTCGGTTGTATCAAATGTTCAATAAAAAAAAACCTCTAGAGTGCCATGGAAAATATTGTAGGTTGGCATATTATTATATATTATAAATATTATGTCTGATGTTTTATGTCAATTCCTAAAGCGTGTAGCCAACCTAAATTTTAAAAAAGATAAAATCATGGCCCTCTAGACATTTTCATTATTAAACATATGATATAAAAATAAATATGAATGTTTGGATGATCATTTGTCTGTAAGTTTGTTTATGTGGAACATTTGTTTATGAAACAAGAAGTTTGTTGATTCCAGGATGGAAAAAATTTGTTGTTTGTAAGGATTTGATTGAAAAGATTGTTTCTCAAAAATCTCTGTGCTCAAGAAAATGATTAATTTCAAGAAATTACGGATTATCCGATTTGTGTGATTATTCTCGCCGTGTACGATTTTTAATACCAAATTTTCTGATTTGTGTGATTATTCTCTTCGTGTGTTTTTGAACAATTTTTACTTATTGGATGTTTTCTACTCAGTGATCCGCCTTTGGAAGAGCAGGACATCCCGTCGGGCGAGTGGCTGTGCCACAGCTGCAGGACGAAGCAGAAAAAGCGGCCCGCTTCGGGGGGCTCGGACAAGGGGGGCAAAAAGTCGAAGGGCAACTACATGGACCTCTTGATTCAAGCGGCGAGCATCGAGAATCCCAAGCAGTTCGAGTTGCCGAGGACGATGATGGAACCGTGTTATTTTCCCGGGACAGACAAAAGTAAGTGGCGATTAAAAGTTATGATCGGTAACTAAAAGTTAGGTTAACACACAAAAGTAAATGAGAATTAAAAATGATCATCAATAACTAAAAGTTAGGTTAACAAACGGAAGTGAGTGAAAATTCAAAATTACCATCAGTAACTAAAAGTTAGGTTACCACACAAAACTAAAGGCTGATTCACAATCAAAATGGAAACGAGAATTGGAACAAGAACTAAAACGGAAAGCAAGTTAAATCTTTCCATGTTAACAAGCACAACCGAGTAAAAATTATCATCAGTAAATAAAAGTTGAAACAAGATAAATTCAAATTCAAAACTATTTGAATTCGAGAAAATAAGCTTACGCTTCTTATAGTTTGCACACTTTAAACATAATATATAAAATTACGAAAAAACTATTCGTGAAAATGCAAACGATGTCTTAATTAATAAGACAACTTAAGACGATAAATATCCATTGAAACAACTACTTCCCGTGCAAATACACCTCCGGATATTGAATTATACAATGAAATATATAAAATCTTATTTAATTTGATTTGTTACAACGCTATTAAAGTATATGTAACGTTTAGGTCAAATTCTCTTCAAACCAACTAACAATACAAATTTAAAATGAAAGGAGAGATAGCAATAAAAGTTGGGTTGAAGTAAGTGAGAATTGAAAATTATCATCAATAACTAAAAGTTAGGTTAACACATAAAACTAAAGGCTAATTTACAATAAAAATGGAAACGAGAACTAAAACTAGAACGGGAACCAAGTTGAATCATAGAGTTTCCATGTTAACATGCACGAGAGCCATTTCGTTCTCAGGCCCGAGAATGGGAAAGTGCCTGTGTTGTGTATTGTTGTGGAATTGATGTTTGTCACCTGACACCAGTTCTACCTCACAGTAGAACAATTATACGATAGTTGACTTAATACTTATTTATTTCAATATTATAACTATTGGAGTTCAAACAATTATAGGAACTAGCGTAGTATACGTTACAGTTCGCGTATGAATCTAAAACTAACTCATATTTGGGGGGTTCCTCCTATTTATAACATGAATGTGGGAACCGACGCTTAAAATGCCACCCAACTTGAGTAATAAAATGCACATGTAGAAATAACGTAAGATTTTCTCATCCCAGGAGTGATTTTTATTACGAGTTATGGTCCTCTATGGGGGTGAACAACTATGAGGGTGCGTGAGAATATCTTGCGTATGTGTGGTCCATTATAATAGAAAATATGCAGGTACGGGGATAAAAGATTAAGATTACAGATAAAGCGAGTCCTGTACCTGGCATAAATACCTGTGGAGTGAGTGCGAGTGAGAGTGTAGAGCGAGTACAACTGCAGTACTTGAAACAGATCTTAGGGCTGGATCGTACAACTCCCAGTTACATAGTGCTGCAGGAGTGTCATAGAATGTCGGTGGGCTGGATGGCAGCTAAACGAGTGGTGAAAATGGAGAGACGGATGTATGAGATGGGTGAAGAGAGAGTGGCGAGGGAAGCGTGGGTTATGTGTTACAGGGAATGGGCAAAGAATGAGGGTGTGAGATGGATGAAGGAAAGAGGGATGCTATATAGAAAGGCCGGGTGGTCATCGATACTGGTAGAGCAAAAGCTGTCCCAGGGGCAGAAAATAGAAGAAAAAGTAGCGGAAATCCTAGCTAACGTAGAGCTGCAAGAAAGGCAACAAAAAATTGCTAATAGCAAGACGTGTCCGAGGTACAAGGTAGTACAAGTTTGTACGGGACCACCACGGTACATGTTTCGATTGAATGGGAATGAAGTGAAAGTGCTAGCGAGGTTTAGATGTGGAAACGAGGAGAAAGCTAATAAGGTTTGGATGGGAGAAGAGTTTGGGAAATGTGTGTACTGTAAGGATGGAATGGACGAATGGGATCATTGGATGAATGAGTGTGAATGGCTAAGAGAAAGGATGAGTAAGAGAGAAAGACGAATGTCCAGAGAAGAGTGTTTGAGCGAGAGTGGAAAGGGGATTGAGTTATGTAAAAAGTTGCGAGGGTGGAAGTCAGGGAGAGGTAGCTAAATGGACGCGGAAAGGGTTATGCGAGGAGAAATTTACGTTATTTATTTATGATATTTGTTTTAAGTATTTTTGTTTTTTTATTTTTGTATATACTGCAATGGGTGTAATGGGTACTCAATTGAATGCCAAATAAGGGTTTTTTTTTTTTTACCTGTGCGAAAGAATGAAATTATAACAAACAATAAGTATGAAATGCAATAAAAGTACAATATACGATATTATAGTCTAAACAATTAATCGTATTAATAATAGCATAAAATACCTAATAGAGTAAAGTCTTGAAATTACGCAAGGAATAAGGTTGCGTCACTTAGCACATCACACTGCACAGTACATAACAGTTTGTTAATATGTAAAACCCTATAATCCAACTTGCTTTTTGTTCTAGTTCCCGTTCTAGTTCTAGTTTCCATGTTAGTTGTGAACCGGCCCCAAATCAGAACTGAAAATTATCATCAGTAACTAAAAGTTGGGGTAGCACAAAAGTAAGGATTGAGCACTATCATCAATAACTAAAAGTTAGGTTAACACACAAAACTAAACCAGAATTACAAATGATTATCAGTAATTAAAGGTTAGGTAAGCAGACAAAAGTAAGTGATAATTATAAATTATCATCAGTAACTAAAAGTCAGGTTGACAGACGAAAGTAAATGAGAATTAAAAATGATCACGAATAACTTAAATTAAGTTAACAAACAAAAGTGAACAAGAATTAAAAATTATTATCGATAACTAAAAATGGATTAAAAACAATATACTAAGTAAACAGCTGTTCGCGCCGTGGCACCCGCCACCTAGCGGATTTCTGTATAAGCAGCATCGGTGTCGGTTGCGTATGAGTTGCATGGTGTCAGTTGGTTTTTTATTGTGTAACGTCATAATTTAATGCTGTTCGTGGTATTTGTTCGTACAAAACTGATGTAAATATGCATGTCATAATAAGTTGCGGCTTTGAAACGGTTGACACAACCATTTTCCGACGGAAAAGCCTGTCGAAAGGTAGGAAGCTTTGTGAAAGTTCGCACGTAACCGACGTATCCGAAGAAATAAGAGGAGACTAGAATAATATCTTGCGCGGGGTTGTTTTATGAGAAACACCCGGGGCATTGAACTCCAAAGCAGACACCCTGTACTACAAACCGTCGGTAGAGGTAACCTATACAAAATTGTAATGTTTCTGTGTCATAATGAGATTTCATTTTCAACAAGTTCATTGTAGCACTTAGAATTGTTTGGAAATGTTGTTAAATTATTAATTTACTTATTATTTACAATTACAAATAGAACGCATAATAAGAAATATACGCATTTCATTTAAGCTTTTTAAGTTTCTGCTTATACAATTTGATATACAATTTCAAACAATGTTATTTTCCTTACTCGTAACAGAAGTGCCACTTTCTCCTACTGTTTCAGTTAGTGAGAGTGAACTTCTTCAACTTGTAAGACGAAATGTTGTATTTAACGGAGGTGGAAATAGTAATTTTACAGTCGTGTGAAAACTCGCTAAAAATTACTTTTCCCCCCTCGTTGTCAATGGCTATGTGCTGAAATATTAACTTTGACTAATATAGTCGACTTACTCGACACGTCGTACAGCGGCAATCCACCTCACTTTCCGCTCCGTTTCCCATGGTTTGTATGGGAACGAATAAAAAGAGACGGAGCCATCACTTTCATATTTACTGGTGCATCCGACGACACAACAACTTTGATTGCATTTAGCTCGCTTCGGCTCAAAACTCATACTTCTGCTCAGAACTCCCGTATGACAAAATGACAACCGGCACCGATGCTGCTTAGGCTTAAAACCGCGTGGCGGCGCTGCAATCGCCGCTTACTTAGCCTATAGCGAAAACATTTCGCATTGACAAAATTTTAGGTTAAGATATCAAACCAGTGTTGCCAGGTTGTTTCATAATTCCCAACTCATAAAATTTAGATGAGTTTATTCTTCTTATCTAAAAGTTAGGTTAAAAAACAATAGTAAAAACATTTAGCATTAACAAAATGTTAGGTAAAGATATCAAACCAGTGTTGCCAGGTTTCTTCACAATTCCCAACTCATAAGATTTAGATGAGTTTATAATACATTTTGTTTTTAATTTTGTTATTGAAAATGTAATCAAAACCTTAAGCGAATTGCTTAGACAAAATTAACGTTTGTAAAATTTATTAAAGTGAGATTAAACTTTTAAACAGTATACTTTGAACTTCGTTTGAAATCAGTGTTTTATTCCGGTGGCGCATGAAGTAAAATTTCGAGTTTAGAAAAGCCTGAAAATTTGGATTTGCCGGGCTCGCTTCGCTCCGCCCGGCAAATCCAAATTTTAAGGCTTTTCTAAACTCGAAATTTTACTTCATGCTTAACCAGGGATTGCAAACACTCATTTAACATTTGAAAATGTATTATTCACCGGGATGTTAGTATAAATTAAAAATAAAATCAACAAAGTGTTAGGTTAAGATATCAAACCAGTGTTGCCAAGTTTCTTCACAATTCCCAACTCATAAAATTTAGATGAGTTTATAATACATTTTGTTTTTAATTTAGTTATTGAAAATGCAATGACATCCCTAAGTGAATTGCTTAGACAAAATAAACGTTTGTAAAATTTATAAACGTGTGATTAAACATTCAAGCAGTATTTTTTAAACTTCACTCGAAATCAATGTCTAATACTGGTGGCGCATGAAGTGAAATTTTGAGTTTAGAAAAGCCTGAAAATTTGGATTTGCCGGGCTCGCTTCGCTCCGCCCGGCAAATCCAAATTTTCAGGCTTTTCTAAACTCACAAAAGTCGAAATTTTACTTCATGCTTAACCAGGGATTGGAAACACTCGTTCAACATTTGAAAATTTACAAACTTATTCACCGGGATGTTAATGTAAATTAAAAATAAAATCAACAAAGTGTTAGGCTAAGACAGTGATGGGGAAACTACGGCCCGCGACCAAGTCCGGTCCGCGGAAAGGTTTAATCCGTCGTGAGAATGTTTGAACGCGTTCTTACTTCGTAATGTGACGACCCGCATAAAAACTACCTACCTACGATTAAGCATTATTCTTTGGCCCGCTACGATTGTCTGGTTATTACAAATGGCCCGTCTTAAAAAAAGTTTCCCCACCACTGGGTTAAGATATCAAACAAGTGTTGCCAAGTTTCTTCACAATTCCCAACTCATAAAACTTAGATGAGTTTATAATACATTTTGTTTTTAATTTAGTTATTGAAAATGTAATAATATTCCTAAGCGAATTACTTAGACAAAATAAACGTATGTAAAATTTATAAATGCGAGATTAAACATTTAAGCAGTATTTTTTAAACTTCACTTGAAATCAATGTTTAATACTGGTGGCGCATGAAGTAAAATTTCGAGTTTAGAAAAGCCTGAAAATTTGGATTTGCCGGGCTCGCTTCGCTCCGCCCGGCAAATCCAAATTTTCAGGCTTTTCTAAACTCGAAATTTTACTTCATGCTTAACCAGGGATTGCAAACACTCATTTAACATTTGAAAATGTACAAACTTATTCACCGGGATGTTAATGTAAATTAAAAATAAAATTGACAAACTGTTAGGTTAATACATCAAACCAGTGTTGCCAGGTTTCTTCACAATTCTCAACTCATATAATTTAGATGAGTTTATAATAGATTTAGTCTTTAATTTAATTATTGAAAATGTAATAATATCCCTAAGGGAATTGCTTAGACAAAATAATTGTTTATAAAATTTATTAACGTGAGATTAATCAGTATATTTTAAACTTCGCTTGAAATCAATGTTTTATACCGGTGACGCATAAAGTAAAATTTCGAGTTTAGAATAGCCTGAAAATTTGGATTTGCCGGGCTCGCTTCGCTCCGCCCGGCAAATCCAAATTTTCAGGCTTTTCTAAACTCGAAATTTTACTTCATGCTTAATCAGGGATTGGAAACACTCGTTTAACATCTGAAAATTTATTCACTTATTCACCGAGATGTTAATATAAATTAAAAATTAAATTAAGTATGTATTTAGTTTGATTTCATACTTTTATATCGTCATATTTATTTAAGTGTGCGATAATATTGGAGCAAGTGTTTTCCACTCCTTGATTAAGCATGAAGTAAAATTTCGAGTTTAGAAAAGCCTGAAGATTTGGATTGGTCGCGTAGCGAAGCGGAGCGACCAATCCAAATCTTCAGGCTTTTCTAAACTCGAAATTTTACTTCATGCGCCAGGCGTATTAAACACTGATTTAGCGTCCAGTTTTAAAAACACTTAACATTAATACAAAATAGTATCTATATTTATATTATCCTAGGATATTTTAACCTTTAAATACTGCTTAACCAGATTAAGTTGGCCAGACGCGCAGAGAGGACGCGAAAATGAAACAAGAGAGAGAGGCGATCTGGCGGCCGAGTACAGTCGCTGGAATAAGCAAGCACGTGTTCTTCGCGCGCGCTATTCATTTATAACTCAACAGCGTAGATGGTCGGTCGCACCCCTCAGCATCAAGATCAGTTTTTGTAAATTTGCATACATTGCTAATAATTTCACGGTATTGGCCGGCAGTGCACGGCCACGAGTTAATTTACTTTGAAAATCCATCGCACTGTCACTTCTTCAAATGAATGTACCACGCGCTCGAACTCTTCACGAAACCGATCGAGACCGCCTATCTTTCGCTCCGCCCACAATTTTGCCACTGCGCAACGGCAAGTTATGATGGTTCTACAGTATTAATGAATTGATTATAAATGAACTTTTGTTAAATAAGTAAAATTCTTCGAAATATAAATATATTATTCTTTTCTTCATTGGTCTCACGAATATTCTTTAAATTGCAGACATTTCTTCAAATCTGTCAACACTATCAAACTTTGGTTCACTTAACCTCAAAACATACACAGTGTATTAAACCCACACTTTAGTTTTCAGTCGAGAGGTTTCGTGCCGGACGCAAGGGAAGCTTTAAATTACAGACATATCTTCAAATCTCCCAACACTGTAAATCAAATCTTAGTTTACTTAACCTCAAACCATACACAGTGTATTAAACCCACACTTTAGTTTTCAGTTGAGAGGTTTCGTGACGGACGCAAGGGAAGCTTTAAATTGCAGACATTTCTTCAAATCTGGCAACACTGTAAATCAAACCTTAGTTTACTTAACCTCAAACCATACACAGTGTATTAAACCACACTTCAATTTGTAGTCGAGAGGTTTCCTGTCGGACACAAGGGAAGCTTTAAATTGCGGACATTTCTTTAAATCCGGCAACACTGTGTATCAAACTTTGGTTTACTTAACCTAAAAACATACACAGTGTAGTAAACCCACACTTTAGTTTTCAGTCGAGAGGTTTCGTGCCGGATGCAAGGGAAGCTTTAAATTGCAGAAATTTCTTCAAATCTGGCAACACTGTAAATCAAACTTTAGTTTACTTAACCTCAAACCATACACAGTGTTTTAAACCCACACTTTAATTTGTAGTCGAGAGGTTTCCTGTCGGAATGCAAGGGAAGCTTTAAATTGCAGACATTTCTTTAAATACGGCAACATTGTGTATCATAATAATAATAATCTTTATTTAGCATCTTTGCTATATAATAACAAACTTTGATTTACTTCACCTCAAAACATGCACAGTGTAGTAAACCCACACTTACATACATACACAGTGTAGTAAACCCACACTTTAATTTTCAGTCGAGAGGTTTTGTGCCGGACACAAGGAAAGGTTTAAATTGCAGACATTTCTTCAAATCTGGCAACCTTGTTTATCAAACTTTCCTCAAAATATACACAGTTTATTAAACCCACACTTCATTGTGTATCAAACTTTGATTTACTTAACCTCAAAACATGCACAGTGTAGTAAACCCACACTTACATACATACACAGTGTAGTAAACCCACACTTTAATTTTCAGTCGAGAGGTTTTGTGCCGGACGCAAGGGAAGCTTTAAATTGCAGAAATTTCTTCAAATCTGGCAACACTGTAAATCAAACTTTAGTTTACTTAACCTCAAACCATACACAGTGTATTAAACCCACACTTTAATTTGTAGTCGAGAGGTTTCCTGTCGGAACGCAAGGGAAGCTTTAAATTGCAGACATTTCTTTAAATACGGCAACATTGTGTATCAAACTTTGATTTACTTAACCTCAAAACATGCACAGTGTAGTAAACCCACACTTACATACATACGCAGTGTAGTAAACCCACACTTCAATTTTCAGTCGAGAGGTTTCGTGCCAGACGCAAGGGAAGCTCAGCGGGTTCGAACAACGGTTCGGTGTACAACGGTCGCTCGATAAACAAAGACGTTTCACCGGCGTCGAGCAAATGTTACGTCTGTCGAAAGACTTGCCGGAGCGGCACTCTGGTTTCCTGCGATTACTGCCCCCTGTTTTTCCACTTAGACTGCCTCGACCCGCCGCTGACAGCGCCCCCTACAGACCGATGGATGTGTCCCAACCATGTACAGCATATTTTAGTAAGTAACGTACACAAAAAATTGCAAGAACGCCAGCTAATGCGGAGTATATACGCATTCTTCGTAAGTATCCAATAAAAGCATTTACGATTGTTTAACAAAAACGATTGTTTCACAAGAACAATTGTTTAACAGCATATTTTAGTACCGTGCGATCGTTTAAATTATGATATTTTTTTTGTGCAGTTGCCCAAAATGCAAATTTTATGATGGAATAAATTTGAGGTTCTGGTTCTTTGGGGAGTGCGCATTTCTGCACTGCACTTAGGCCTCACTAGGCCCATTGTGCTTCCTCTCGTCGATTACCCAGCCTCAGCTCAGCCAGCCTACCTGGTTTAAGTAGTCAACAAAGCCGAGGTGGGTAGATCCCTTATGTAGGCCATCTTTCACCCAATAAGGAGCCTCTAGTTGACGAGAATGCCGGGCAATCGTTGAGAATGTGTCCTGCAGTCTCGTCTTCCATATTATGCCCTCTGCAAGATGAAGAGTCAAGTAACCTGATTTGAGGTTATGGTAAACTATGCTTTGCTAGACTACTTGATTTAGGTAGTCTACCAAAGCCGAGGTGGGTAGATGTAGGCCATTTTAGGCTATCTTTCACCGAGTAAGGAGCCTCTAGTTGACGAGAGTGCAGGGCAGTCGCTGAGAATGTGTCCGGCAGTCTCATCTTCCATGTTACACCCTCTGCAAGATGGAGAGTCAACTATCTAACCTAATTTGAGGTTATGGTCTGTATCTGGTGTAAGGGGGAGTGCGCATTGCTGCACTGCACTTAAACGCCATTAGGCCCATTGTGCTGCCTCCCATTGAGGTTATGGTAAACTATGTGTTAACAGTCAGTAGTGCCAATCTTATTTATAATTCAAAGCCTACTCTCAATCATATTTTAAATTATCGCACGGTAAGTAGTAAACAAAAAGAATTGCAATATCGACAAAGTAAATGCAGAATAAAAACGCATTCTTCATAAGTATTAAATACAAAACATTTACGATTGTTTAACAAGAATGATTGTGAACAAGAACAATTGTTTAGCAATAATTTAATTACGTTTTTTCCTAACACTGGCAAGAACACAAATATTTGTTTAATTATTTTAACTTAGATCAGTAAAAGCAACTCGAAAATAATAATAACAAATGTAATATTTTAGGATACGAAATTATTAACATCAGTGTCAGCGACGGAACGCAACCGCCTCTGGGATGAATATGCCAACAAACCCGTCGATCAGGACGCGATAAAACTGGAATTCTTCCGTACAGTCCACCGTGTGAACCCCCCGTTCCGCTACAAAATAAAACTAGGCACTCGGAAACGAGTCGCCGTACCAGAAATGGTCAAAAACCACTACAAATCCCCCGTCAGTTTACTACCCTCGCTACGGGACGTGCTCCGACTGAACACCGTCATAACCCGTTCGGAATTCATCGACACGATGAAGCAGGACATGCTCGAGGAGCCCACGACGATGACGACCGAAGAAGATGCCCGGAGTGAAATCGACGACAGGGTCGAGATAATCGAGGATAAAAGCGAGGTTGTCGTCGTCGAAGATCCCTCCTTGCAGCATCTCGGTAGTAACGGGGTTGTGGAAAGGGAGGGGGATGGGGAGGAAAACCCGGTTTTCCAGCTGCCGAAGCACGAGGATAATTTCCTCGAGCAGGTTTTGAGGGAGAACGAGAATAAGCAGAGGATGCGTGAGAGGGAGAAAGTGGAGGATCCGGATTATCCCGAGGATGAGGTTTTGATTAAGACGGAGATTAAGCAGGAAAACGGGGAGGTTAACGAGAGGGAGAGGGGAATGCAGCAGGTTAACGGGTACGATTACTTCGGGGAAACGAGCGCGTTAATGGAACGTAAGTACATTTTTCTCGATATGAAAAATTAACGTACGTACATTTATCTCGATGAGAAAAATTAACATTAGTAGACTTTTCTTTAGGAGAAAAAAAATTGTAGATTTTTCTCTATGAGAAAATGAAAATTAACCCATTAAGCGCCATTGATGCATACATACATACAAAAAATAATGTGAGTGTATTTCTAGCTTCACAATATTTCAGTGTTTAATGCGCGTGGCGCATGAAGTAAAATTTTGAGTTTAGAAAAGCCTGAAAATTTGGTTTGGCCGCTCCGCTTCGCGGAGCGACCAAACCAAATTTTCAGGCTTTTCTAAACTCAAAATTTTACTTCATGCTTAGTCTGGGAGTGGAATCACTCGTTTTAAACCTCATACTGCACGTTTTTATATAAAATCGACGAATGCCTGAACTTTTACAGCATATACATTACGTATATTTAAAAGAAAAATTTACAGTATGTAATACAATAAGTCATTCATAGATATCATAAAAAGTAGTGCATAATTCTACCTAAGATCAACTTTTAGAGTTATCTCTATAATTGCTCGGCCGTTAATGGGTTAATAGATTTTTCTCTATGATTAATTAAAATTAGTAAATTTTTCTCCATGAGAAAAATTAACATTAGTACTGTGCTATCGTTTAAATAATGATTTAGAGCAGTGGTCTCCAAACTACGGCCCGCGGGCCAAATCCGGCCCGCGACTTGCATGAATCCGGCTTGCGATTGTTTGTAATTTTTTTTGTAAATGTTATATTTTGAAATATTGTAACAATTTTTTTAAATTTTATTATTATTATTATTATTACATAACATGAGTACATATATTTTCAACAAATTAACATCCGTTCTATAATATATTTCTTTTATATTGAGCAGTGTTCTGCTCAACGTAATGAATATCCAGATGTAACAATAATAGTTCAAAGCACCTAAGTGAGTGAACACTTGTAGCGTGCTGACATGAAGTTCTTAGAAATTTTGTGCAATATATGATACATAAATGTTGTTTTAGTTTACATAATGAGTACCGAAAAATAAATATATGATATGTGTTTATTGTTCTAATATTTTTGAGAATTGAGGATAGTTTTTGAGGATATAAGATTTTGAAAGTTGTGAGAATTTTTTTTTGTTATTTTGTTTGATATGTTGGGGAAGGAGAGTATAGGTTTTGGGGATTGTGTAGGTGAATGATCTGAGGCTAAAGGCTGATTTGCAATTAGGGATATAGAGTCTAGTCTTACTTCGTGTGTCATGGTTTGATCTCATATAGTTTAAGGCATTACGATGTTTATAAGCATATGTACAGAGACTGTGGAAGTACAGGCATCTAATATTGGGTAATTTCACAGAATATAATAGATGGGATGGGTAGCGTCTCTTTTGTTTAAAAATAATCTTAAGGATGTACTTTTGAATTATAGTTAGTTTTTGTAAGTGATTCTTGTACGTTCCGCCCCATACCAGTATACCATAGCGGATTAATGATTCAACAAGACTTTTATAGACTATAATTAATAATTTTCTTGATAGGAATTCACGTAATTGATAGAATTTATAAATTAGTTTTCTAATTTTATTTGTTATGTGGTTAGTTTGGTTGTTTCATTTTAAATGTTGATCTATTATAATGCCCAGGTACTTAACCGCCCTGCTCTCCCCGATCTCGACACACATGCCATCAATTGCTATAGATGTGAAATTGGGTCTATTTGCCTTTGTCATTGAGAATGCTACATACTGAGTTTTGACTTAATTTAGAGAAAGTTGATAAGTATCTAGCCAATATTTAATTTTTTTCATTTCTCTTTGTACTTTTGCTTTTGTTTCGTCCCATGACTTATATATACATTACGTATATTTAAAAGAAAAATTTACAGTATGTAATACAATAAGTCATTCATAGATATCATAAAAAGTAGTGCATAATTCTACCTAAGATCAACTTTTAGAGTTATCTCTATAATTGCTCGGCCGTTAATGGGTTAATAGATTTTTTTCTATGATTAATTAAAATTAGTAAATTTTTCTCCATGAGAAAAATTAACATTAGTACTGTGCTATCGTTTAAATAATGATTTAGAGCAGTGGTCCAAACTACGGCCCGCGGGCCAAATCCGGCCCGCGATTGTTTTTAATTTTTTCTGTAAATGTTATATTTTGAAATATTGTAACAATTGTTCCTTAAATTTTTCATAATTTTATAAAATGAATCGGATCTTGGCCGATTTTATTATGTAGAATTGTATTTGTGGCCCGCGAAGAAGATAGTTTGGAGACCCAGGATTTAGAGTAGAAAAACCCGGGCTTGTCTATCCAAGCGTTCACAGCAATTGGGCATTTCAAAGACCAGCTTTCATCGCATTCTGCATAAGGATGTTAACCTGCATGCTTATAAAGTAAAGACTTTTTTCTTTCGGGCTGCGTGAAGCAAAAAGGGGTTATGCAGGGGGTTAT
This sequence comes from Philonthus cognatus, assembly GCA_932526585.2. Lineage (NCBI taxonomy): Eukaryota > Metazoa > Arthropoda > Insecta > Coleoptera > Staphylinidae > Philonthus > Philonthus cognatus. The sequence continues at coordinate 141,092,300 of OW052242.1, forward strand.
TGGGATGCCTGGTTTTTTAAGCACTCTCAGGCCTGAACGCTCCGCAACTTCTAGGTTTTTTAGCACATTGGGGCGAGGATTATGGAATAGGATAGCAGCATATTCAAGCAGGGGCGACATATCATTGTGTATATTTGTACTGCTGTTTTTGTTGAAATAATAATAATAATAAATTGTTTATTTGCATACTCAGTTTAGATACAGAACAAATACAAACTAAAACATTATACTACCGAGCAACAAAAGCGAAACTAGATCAGCTTGTGTATCAAACGCTAGTCTGATATTGCTGTTACTTCCTCTAGTTCGCATAATAATAATAATAGTAATATAAATAAATCAGAAATAATACCTTATAAATTAAAAACAAATTCTAACAATAATAAATAATAAAATGCCTTTGTTTTTGTACGTCAATGATCTGGTATGTCGCGCCCTACTCTTGATGCTTGCTTTATGTTTTTGGGTATGTGTGATGAAGGTAAACTTTGGGTCGAGTGTAATGCCTAGGTATTTGCATTTAGGAGATGGGATAATTGTTAATCAATGGGGAATTTAGATGGCGATGGTATCCAACTTTTTATTTTTTCAGTATATTATATTATTAATTATTATATTAACCCATTAAGCGCCATTGATGCATACACACAACATTATTAATTTTTGGTTATTAAATTACTAAATAAATTAATTTGATAAATTATATTATTTGACCTGACTTGAAAATGTATGAAGAAAAATGTAAATATTTTGTTATTAAAATATTTCGATTGTTACTCATTTAAAAAAAAATAATGTGAATGTATTTCTAACTTCACACTATTTCAGCGTTTTGTGCGCGTGGCGTATGAAGTAAAATTTCGAATTTAGAAAAGCCTGAATATTTGGTTTGGCCGCTCCGCGCTTCGCGCTACGCGACCAAACCAAATTTCCAGGCTTTTCTAAACTCGAAATTTTACTAAGCATGAATCAAAGTTTGTGGTCCGATATCCAAAATTATATCACCGTCCAAAATGGACTCAGTTTTTCTTGAAATACTAGTGCTGTAATCAGAGTTTACTGCAACCAGAACGTCTTCTGGCACAACTATTTTGCAATTGTTTTTATTTAGTCTGGGAGTGGAATCACTCGTTCTAAACTTCATACTGCACGTTTTTATATGAAATCGACGAATGCCTGAAATTTTACAGCATAACACTATGTGTATTTAAAAGAAAAATTTACAGTATTTAATGCAATAAGTCATTCATAGATATCATAAAAAGAAGTGCAGAATTTTACCTAAACTCAACTTTTAGAGTTATCTCTATAATTGCTCGGCCGTTAATGGGTTAATATATTTACTTATTCATTCATTTAGTAATTGTTAATCTTTAAATTATAAAAAATTGCTCGGCCGTTAATGGGTTAATATATTTACTTATTCATTCATTTAATAATTGTTAATCTTTAAATTATAAAATATAAAACTTACATTGATCTTCTTTTATTCACATTTCGAACACTAAAACACGTGCATAAGTTTGCCGATCATAATTTATTTTTCTGCACGACCATCGAAAACCAGCTTGCTTATCTCGATGCCCATTGTTCCTAATCACTTACATGTTCATTCTCAGATTACAAACTTACAATAATTTAACGTTCATTCTCAGATTACAAACTTACAATCATTTAACGTTCATTACATGTGTGTAGTACACACACACACACACACACACACACACACACACACACACACACACACACACGCATACACACACACGCACACACGTAGATACACCCGCTGACACATACGCACACACAAGCAAAGTCATACGCATAAAAGTTGTGTTTATCAAGAGCACCTTGGTCAGGCGATTGTTTGTTAGTTTGGTTATTGTCCAAGTATTCGGATATTTCAGTCAGTCAGATCTGTCAAACTTAAGTAAAACTTCAAAAGATTATTCTGTGTAAACCTCTAGTAGCATTGCAACAGATAAAGTGGGAGTTTTTCAGTTTTAAGGTACTATATTTTTATTCTATAATTGTCTAGAATTTAAGCGGAATGTTTTTGTTTTCTATGATAATCATGTGTTGGTAAACAATACATTTTTATGCTGTTTTGTTTATTTTTGTTTTGTGACGACAAATTGTTTAGATCAATTTAAAGTAAAGTAAATGCATGGCGCATGAAGTAAAAGTTCAAGTTTAGAAAAGCCTAATTTGGCTTTTCTAAACTTGAAATTTTACTTCATGCGCTATGCATTTACTTTATTTTAAATTAATTTAAACAATTTTTCGTCACAAACCAAGAATATTGTGAATTTAAGCATATTTGAACCTCACTTGAAATTAGTGTTTTATACGCGTGGCGCATGAAGTAAAATTTCGAGTTTAGAAAAGCCCAGAAAATTTGTCTCGGGTCGCTGCGCGACCCGAGACAAATTTTCGTAGGGCTTTTCTAAACTCGAAATTTTACTTCATGCTTAGTCTGGGAGTGGAAAACACTCGTTTGAAGCTTCAAATTGAACTTAAAAAAAAAACAACTAATGTCGGAACATTTACAGCTTTTGCATATGTTTACCTAAAAGACAAATTTACTTTACGAGTGTTTCGACTCCCAGACTAAATCTTTAGATATTCTTTGTTTTTTTTTAAGTTAATTTGATGCTTTAAACGAGTGTTTTCCACTCCCAGACTAAGCATGAAGTAAAATTTCGAGTTTAGAAAAGCCCCGTGAAAATTTGTCGAGGGTCGCGCAGCGACCCGAGACAAATTTTCACGGGGCTTTTCTAAACTCGAAATTTTACTTCATGCGCCACGCGTATAAACACTAGAATATCGTGATATTTATATATATTCAAACTTCACTTAAAATCCATGTTTAATACGCGTGGCGCATGAAGTAAAATTTCGAGTTTAGAAAAGCCCAGAAAATTTGTCTCGGGTCGCTGCGCGACCCTCGACAAATTTTCGTAGGGCTTTTCTAAACTCGAAATTCTACTTCATGCTTAGTCTGGGAGTGGAAAACACTCGTTTGAAGCTTCAAAATGAACTTAAAAAAAAACAACTAATGTCGGAACATTTACAGCTTTTGCATATGTTTACCTAAAAGACAAATTTACTTTACGAGTGTTTCGACTCCCAGACTAAATCTTTAGATATTCTTTGTTAATTTGATGCTTTAAACGAGTGTTTTCCACTCCCAGACTAAGCATGAAGTAAAATTTCGAGTTTAGAAAAGCCCCGTGAAAATTTGTCGAGGGTCGCGCAGCGACCCGAGACAAATTTTCACGGGGCTTTTCTAAACTCGAAATTTTACTTCATGCGCCACGCGTATAAACACTAGAATATCGTGATATTTATATATATTCAAACTTCACTTAAAATCCATGTTTAATACGCGTGGCGCATGAAGTAAAATTTCGAGTTTAGAAAAGCCCAGAAAATTTGTCTCGGGTCGCTGCGCGACCCTCGACAAATTTTCGTAGGGCTTTTCTAAACTCGAAATTTTACTTCATGCTTCGTCTGGGAGTGGAAAACACTCGTTTAAAGCAGAGTTTTTAAATTGAAAGTTTTTAACAAGATCACGAATGTCTGAAAATGTACATTGAAAAATCGTAACATGTATACTTAAAAGAAAAATTTGTCGTAGTTAGAACTTTTTTAAAATTTGAACATATAAATGGGTAGATAGTAAAGACAGATATTCCTGAGCAAGGAATATTACCTGATCCTCCTATCCTACCTGATCCTCAAGGACACTTTATTAAATTAGTAGTAGATACAAATAATTTGAGGCGGTGATAGGTAAATACATTTGTAATTGTAATCTTTGTGAGTTGAATTGTCACATTAATGTCAGATTTTCCTTCACATAACCTACAAATCAAAAGTTGATTTACAACATAACATGTGATTAATCTTGTCCCAACCTAAAACACAAATTGAATCATACCACTAAGTTATTGAAATGTCAAATTTGCTTGGTCATATTAAAGAAAACAGATTATACAAGAAAAATTCTATCACATGTGATTGATCTTGTCCCAACCTAAAACACACAACCTGAATCATACCACTAAGTTCTTGAAATGTCAAATTTGCTTGGTCATATTAAAAAAATACAGATTATACAAGAAAAATTCTATCTAATTTTTTTGTATAAAAAAATATTGTATAAAATGTTTTGTTGTTGTGTTTAGTGGAGAGGGAGTTGAGGCAGATAGACGAGAGGGTGCTGAAAATCTTAGCGTTACAAAGGATCCAGCAAATTCTGTACACGCAGCAGCACACGGAAGACACGTACCAGTTGTCGGCGTATCTTTCCCAAGCTCATTCCAGCAGTATTCAAACGGTGCTGCGGAATTCGAGTATGCCGTTGCCGAGTCAACTATTATCACAAGCCGATATTGAACGGTGAGTTTTCTTTAACCTCTTAACCCATTAACGGCCGAGCAATCATAGAGATAACTCTAAAAGTTGATTTTAGGTAAAATTCTGCACTTCTTTTTATGATATCCATAAATGACTTATTGTATTACATACTGTGAATTTTTCTTTTAAATATACATAATGTATATGGTGTAAAATTTCAGGCAATGGTCGATTTTATATAAAAACGTGCAGTATGAAGTTTAGAACGAGTGATTCCACTCCCAGACTAAGCATGAAGTAAAATTTCGAGTTTAGAAAAGCCTGAAAATTTGGTTTGGTCGCGTAGCGAAGCGGAGCGGCCAAACCAAATTTTCAGGCTTTTCTAAACTCGAAATTTTACTTCATGCGCCACGCGTATAAAACACTGAAATATTGTGAAGTTAGAAATACACTCTTAACTATTTTTTTTAAATGAGTAATAATCGAAATATTTAAATAACAAAATATTGAAATTTTCCTTCATACATTTTCAAGTCAGGTCAAATAATATAATATATCAAATTAACTTATTTAGTAATGTTATTACATTAAAATTAATAAATGGCTCTTAATGGGTTAAGGATCAATTAATTTGAAAAAATCAATTTCTTTTTTTTTTTTTAAGTGGAATTATTTAGAATACCATGACCAACTACATGTCTAGTGTAGGTACTCTAAAATAATTAACACGTATGAAAAAAAAAATCCGATCAAAACGTGCAAACATTTGCCGGTAGCCTTTGTCTGTCAGACACGGGGCTGCGCGTTAATTGATTAATAACTATATCTTGGCTAAAGTGAAGATATCGGACACAAGGGTATCGCATATACTTACTTAATCGGGATCCTATCTACCTTTCGGTGTATACAGGGTCACTAAAAATGTACAAAACTTTGTAGAGCTATGTTGAACTTTTTTTTTAGAATTTCGATTCTCACAGACGAAAAAATATTTGTTACCACATATATTGCCGACTGTTCCATAAATTGTAACTAGTGAAATAATATTTGTCTGTTATCGTCTCTTATTAACAAGTTGACTATGTAATCGGTCGCCTGGGACCAGTGCTGATTTTTATTCTAGTGCAGGGCTATATTTATAAAAACATTCATACCTTGCGGAACTTTCAATATACTCAATATACCTTTTAATCATTGAGTGGAACAACTGCAAAGGTAAATAGTCGAGTTGGCCAGAAACATTGAGTCGACATCCAGCACTGTGTCAGATGTATCGAAATATGTGTTCTGTAAGATTCGACATTCGGAACAGTATAGCTCATTGAGTTGCATACATTACTGTTTCTTATGTATTACCTAAATTAGGCACTTGCGCGGTAGAACAGCATATCCCGAACGTAGGCAAGACAGTCCTGAAAACGTTGGGCCGTGAATGTATCATTCGGTGCTGGCTCTCGCAGAGATAAAACCATTGAAATCCCGAAGGCTCCTCGTCCGATGGACCACCTGGCATGTGCACGCGACTTCCTTTCTTTCATATAAATGTGCGCCCAACGTAGTCAGGTTCCACTTTCTCATTTTTTGAGCAGAGGAAATACACGAACTGCGTTCTTTCTGCGCATGAGAGTGCCTAATTTAAAAACTCCACTAGGAGGATTAAGGATTATTTGGCGGGAGGGCAGCAGCAGCTGCACCCACTTAGGCCACAGTCGGGCCTATTGTAGTGCCTCCCCCCTGATGGTTAGACCCACCCCGCACAGTCGGCAATTGCCAGGATCTGTGCGGGTGACCATTGCCATCCGGGTCCTTCACGATTTGGGGCTTCTTCCCTTAGTAACGTGGTTCTTATTTTTGACAGCGCCGGACACGCGCTCCACTATATCCAACTCTTTTGACTCCGACACAGTACGCCATGTATGGGTCATGATTGTGTTAGTTTTGTTTCATTCACAAATCCTAAATATTTTTAGAATGTCTGTTTTCCTTTTTAAAAGACGTACGATTTATTTCGCGGTTAGACCCAGCTAACCACAAAATAAATCGTACATCTTTCAAAATGGAAAACAAACATTGCAAAAATATTGGGGATTTGTACGATACAAAACTGTGTTTAATAGGTAAAAAAAAAATGCAATAATTAACAAAACCAATCGTTTTAAAAGTTTACTCAGCACTAATATCAATTAATAAGGCAGTTCCTGTTTTTATTATACAGTTTAATATTTGCGCAGTTGTTTGATTTCACTGCTGCAGTCTATGTTTTAAATAACAAAAATGTTTAAGTCGTTTATTGACACTGAAAAAAACAGTTTAAATCAAATTGCTCATTGACGATACCTATACTTAAAGGCTTAATTAACCTAACCTAATTCCCAAACCTAACCTGAACATAATCGTTTACTAGTGACTGACATCATTAGTGCTGCCAAATGTAAAACAAAGTTTTTACAGAAAGTCCGGCAATTGAATTGACGATACCTTTACTTAAAGGCTTAATTAACCTAACCTAATTCCCAAACCTAACTTGAACACAACCTTTTACTGGTGACTGACATCATTATTGCTGCCAAATGTACAACAATGTTTTTATACAGGGTCCGGCAATTGAATTGAATAGCATTTGATAGCTTACTGTAGAGGAATGAATAAAGTATGTGAATACATTTTGGAAGAAATTGAAACTATATTTAGTAACGTTTATAACAACATTATTAGTATCCAAATATCACATCCGTAAGATGGCTTCAAATTGCCCTAAACAAAAAATCGGAAGCAGTTAAATCGGGCGATCTTGCTAGTCAAACAAAAGGTCTCTGAATTAGCACAATAGATTCGATCAAAATACAAGACTTTACCACGAATACTCTCTGATTAACAGGATAATTAGCCATAGTAGATGAAACTTTAAATATCAATGAACGAATAAATCGTTTTTTTAAAAAACGTCACTTCAGTAATGTTTTAATAGCAAACTATAAATTCAATTTCCGGACCGTGTATAATTTGTACCTATATCAAAAATAAATTTTATCTTTTCATTTATGTGATAAATTGTGTATTTAAGTAAAACCAACAAATATTTCAATAAGCGGCAACTCGTGACATCACTTTAGAGTAGCGGTTCTTATAGATGTATTACCCAAATTAGGCACTTACGCAGTAGACTAGCATTTCCCGAAAGTAGGCAAGACAGTACTGAAAACGTTGGGCCGTAAATGCGCTGGCTCTCGCAGAGATAACACCATTGAAATCCCTAAGGGTCCTCGTCCGATGCACCACCTGGCATGTGGGCGCGAGTTCCTCTCCTTCAAATAAATGTGTGGCCAACATAGTCAGGTCTCACTGTCTCATTTTTTGAGCAGCGGAAATACACAAACGGCACTCGTTCTGCGCATAAGAGTGCCTAATTTGAAAAATTCCACTATAACCAGGCTGCCACGATCATACTAAAAAGTATGCTGTCAGCAGATACATTCTAATATTTTTTAAGGTACATTTGTAAAAGGAGATTCCGTTTATTAAAGAAACATTCAAACATACATGGTACGTTAACAGGCCAGGTTAGATAATAGAACGATGGCAGTTTGTAAAGTTAGGTTAGGTTAGATCAGTGGTTTCCAAACTACGGCCCGCGGGCCAAATCCGGCCCGCGATTGTTTGTAATTTTTTTTGTAAATGTCATATTTTAAAATATTGTAACAATTGTTCCTTAAATTTTTCATAATTTTATAAAATTAATCGGATCTTGGCCGACTTTATTATGTAGAATTGTATTTGTGGCCCGCGAAGAAGATAGTTTGGAGACCCAGGGGTTAGATAACAGATTAAAATGTGTCTTTTAAGCATATTAAAGATACATTCCAACATTATTGTTATTATAATATATAGAAAATATTTTTGGTGTATTATTATTATATTTTTAAGAAATGGGATAGGTTGACAAACTTAAACTGAGGTGTTACAAAACAAATTCTATAAATAGTTAAATTAAATGACAGGTTGCAAAATTCGCTTAGGTTAGGATAGGCTAGATTTTATATTTAAAACTAACGTTTTAGATAATAGAACGATAGCAGTTTGTAAAGTTAGGTTAGGTTAGATAACAGATTCGAATGTGTCTTTTAAACATATTAAAGATGCTTTCCAACATTATTATTGAAACTTAGCTTAGGTTAGGATAGGTTAGATTTAGATTTAAAACTAAGGTTAGGTTAGGTTAATTGTCAGCAATGGTCATCGGTACAGAGTGCTCTGTACCGTCTTTTGCTGAGTGCTCTTTACTGATGTCCATTGCTGAGTGCTCAGTACCGATGTGCTCCTTACCGATGTCCATTGTGACAATTAACCTAACCTAATTTTAGTTTTAAATCTAAATCTAACTTATCCTAACCTAAGCCAATTTTGCTACCTGTCATTCACTTACGTCCAAAAAAAAATGTGAATTTCTTTGTATCAACAAAATCTAGGGTATTGCTAACACTTTATCTTTGTTTAATTAATATTTGTTTTGCACAGAATTGCGAGAGTGTTTTCCAGTCCAAAAAAGTCTCGGAACGGTGGGAGTGGAGGAGGAAACGGCGGAGGAAGGATTAGTACAAATTTGGGCGGCATGAATAATCTGAGGGCGCGGGCAATGCTTTGTCCCGTTGTATCGAAGTACTTCTACAATGTGAGGAGTAGCGATGGCACGGAAGTCCGACATGACGCTAGTTTTATGGGATATCGACCAACGGTCTCTGCAAGGTAAGAAAATAAATTTAATTATCGCAAACCAATTCAAAATGTAACTAGTGTAGTTGTAAAAATTGACAGGCGAAATTTCTGTTTTTCTCGTTGTCTACTGAAAACTGGATTTAGTGAAATTAATGAATGAAAATTGTGAATTTACTTTTTAGAACATTTAAAACTAAATCTCAAATTCAGTTGTGTTTCAATTTGGAACTTCTAACAAGTGTTTCCAATCCCAGACTAAGCATGAAGTAAAATTTCGAGTTTAGAAATGCCTGAAAATTTGGTTGGGTCGCGTAGCGCGAAGCGCGGAGCGGCCAAACCAAATTTTCAGGCTTTTCTAAAGTCGAAATTTTACTTCATGCGCCACCGGTACAAAACACTGACATATTACGAAGTTTAAAACACACCGCTAAACTTTAATTAAATCTACTATTGTAGTTGTAAAAATTGACAGGCGAAATTTCTGTGTTTCTCGTTTTCTACTGAAAACTGGATTTAGTGAAATTAATGAATGAAAATTGTGAATATACTTTGTAGAACATTTAAAACTAAATCTCAAATTCATTTGTGCTTCAATCTGAAACTTCTAACAAGTGTTTCCAATCCCAGACTAAGCATGAAGTAAAATTTCGAGTTTAGAAAAGCCTGAAAATTTGGATTTGCCGGGCGGAGCGAAGCGAGCCCGGCAAATCCAAATTTTCAGGCTTTTCTAAACTCGAAATTTTACTTCATGCGCCACCGGTACAAAACACTGACATATTACGAAGTTTAAAACACACCGCTAAACTTTACATTAAATCTACTATTGTAGTTGTAAAAATTGACAGGCGAAATTTCTGTTTTTCTCGTTTTCTACTGAAAACTGGATTTAGTGAAATTAATTAATGAAAATTGTGAATTTACTTTTTAGAACATTTAAAACTAAATCTCGAATTCATTTGTTTCAATTTGAAACTTCTAACAAGTGTGTCCAATCCCAGACTAAGCATGAAGTAAAATTTCGAGTTTAGATAAGCCTGAAAATTTGGATTTGCCGGGCGGAGCGAAGCGAGCCCGGCAAATCCAAATTTTCAGGCTTTTCTAAACTCGAAATTTTACTTCATGCGCCAGGCGTATAAAACACTGATTTTAATTGAAGTTCAAAATATACAGCTTAAATTAGGTTAATTTTGTTGTTTTAAATTAGGTTAATTTTGTTGTTTTAAATTAGGTTAATTTTGTTGTTTTAAATTAGGTTAATTTTGTTGTTTTAAATTAGGTTAATAATGTTTGATCTCCCATTAATACATTTTACAAATAATTATTTGATCTAATCTAATTTTATGCCTTAAAAATTCGAGTACTTGTTTGTTTCAAGATTCTTGTTGCCGGCAACATAAATACATTCTTAATAAATTACTGTTTTAATTTATCATTTGCAGATTTCCGGAGGCGCTCTCCATGCGTTATCGAAGTCTGACAATCGGTAAAGGTTCCTCGAATAATTTACAACTGGACTCATACGGGCACTGCAATTACGTTTCAGCGAAACACGCCATCATCTTTTACGATGACGTAAGTCTTTACTGCCTAAATCCTGGGTCTCCAAACTATCTTCTTCGCGGGCCACAAATACAATTCTACATAATAAAGTCGGCCAAGATCCGATTAATTTTATAAAATTATGAAAAATTTAAGGAACAATTGTTACAATATTTCAAAATATGACATTTACAAAAAAAATTACAAACATTCGCGGGCCGGATTCATGATAGTCGCGGGCCGGATTTGGCCCGCGGGCCGTAGTTTGGAGACCACTGGCCTAAATCATTGTTGCAAAATATTACTTATAAAAAAAAAAGACCTTTATTGGCATAATACTATATTACATCCATATCTACACTAATCACTGCCCCCTCTCTTCCTTCTGCTTTCCCTCTATTACTTATAGTTCATTTTATTTTAGTATACTAAGCAATATGAACTTCTGAACTACTCGATGTTCGGCAGCTACGTGAACAACGTACTGTACTCGAATCACGTGACGGAACGTCCTGTCAAAGTCAACCAGAACCGGTCGGCTGATTTGGATAAACAAGTGAGGGACATCGTCGACAAACGAAGAAAAGTAATTCACTTGAATATTTATCATTTATTAGGTTTACCTTATGTAGATGCATACATTTTATTTAACGTTTGTGCAATTAAAAAAAAAGGTTTAGTCTTGCATATTTTCCAAAAAAATTGTGAATACAAATTTGAGGTCCACCTTCTGGCCTCCCATGTTTCATTTTTGATCGCCATTTTATGGTGGCAACTGCAACTATCACTAAGGCCGGTCGTTCACTGGAAGCGACAACACGCGGCTACGCGCTACGAGCGGCAACGGGCGGCTGCAAGAGTAGCGGCTACACGCGAGAATCCGCATATCCGCGCACGCTTGCGCGTATACGCATGTTGCCGCTAGGATCGCGTGAGCGCGTAGCCGCGTGTTGTCGCTTCTAGTGGACGACCGGCCTAACTAAATGCACATATCCATGTGGGTGCACGTGCAGATATGTGTATGGGTTAGAAACATAGACAACACCTTTCCTATACAGAGAGTTTTATGTAACACCGAACATTTACATAACGAGAATTTTTCTTTGAAATATCCATATGAATAGGTTGCACATTTTCCGATGCTCGGTTTATTAAAAGAATTCAATTTGAAGCTTTAAGCAAGTGTTTTCCACTCCCAGGCTAAGCATGAAGTAAAATTTCGAGTTTAGAAAAGCCTGAAAATTTGGTTTGGTCGCGTAGCGCGAAGCGCGGAGCGGCCAAACCAAATTTTCAGGCTTTTCTAAACTCGAAATTTTACTTCATGCGCCACCGGTACAAAACACTGATGCAATGTAAAGTTTAGCGGTGTGTTTTAAACTTCGTAATATGTCAGTGTTTTGTACCGGTGGCGCATGAAGTAAAATTTCGAGTTTAGAAAAGCCTGAAAATTTGGTTTGGCCGCGTAGCGCTTCGCGCTACGCGACCAAACCAAATTTTCAGGCTTTTCTAAACTCGAAATTTTACTTCATGCTTAGTCTGGGAGTGGAACACACTCATTTCAAGTTTCAAATTAAACTCATTTAAAAAAAGCGATTACCTAAAGATTTACAGCATATACGCTGTAATTGGGACATGTATACTTGAAAGAAAAACTCCCTGTATGTACAATTGAGGCATTAATTGCGATTGATTGGCTACAATTTGTAATGGTCATATAGGCAATCCAATTTACACATAACCAAAAAATTAAAGGTGTCTAATTGTATTGGATGAAAATGTTTGCTGTTACATAAGGCCGGTCGTCCACTAGAAGCGACAACACGCGGCTCCGCGCTCACGCGATACGAGCGGCAACGGGCGGCTGCAAGAGTAGCGGCTACACGCGAGAATCCGCATGTCCGCGCACGCTTGCAGTGGACGAGATTCATTGGATTTACACACGTCGGGATCTGTCGCGCGTATACGCATGTTGCCGCTAGGATCGCGTGAGCCTAAAACTCTCTGTATGTGGGTGCACGTGTAGATACGTGTTTGGGTTAGAAACATAGACACCATCTTTCCTATATGTGAATGCATAAATGAATATATGTATTATTGTGTGTAAAATTATAAACACTGAAAAATTAGAATAATGGCTGATTAAACCCCACGAAAACCGCGTCCGGTTTGACTATTGTCAAAAAATAAAATACATTGCTGTCAATCCCCTGGTCTGAATATATCATAGTCTAATGCGCACTAACCTAACCAACAATCATAAAACTACCGATTTAGTCCGGCGAATCACGCTTTTGCTAATGTCTGAATCTGCTGACCTCCTATTCTACACATTAGCCAATCAAGTAGTTTTAAATTTCAACTCTTAGTTTAAGGATAAATTGATAATTTATTAACTTCCAATATTGTATCCTCAAATTTCGTAAAAATTGTTATCAATAGAGAAATAATGAACATTTTTTGTTTGTCATTCTATCATCTTTTTTTCTTTTAGCTTGTGAAGAGGAGTAAGAGTTTAATCTGTGATGCGAAAATGATTTCGATGGACATAACCTGCCTAAAGGAGTGCTCGTGCATGAACAGCGGCGGCAACAACAACAACAATAACAACAACAACCGGCAAATGGTCGACGAGCAGGGAAACAGCGCCGGTTGGGAAGGCTCGGCGCTCCTTCACCACGGCTCCCTTCTGCGCTTCGGCTGCATCTCGTTTGTGTTTTCGATAGTGGAATGTGCCACGTTGTAAATAATTTATACCAGATTCGATCAAATACGAATTGAATGATTTTCTCACCGAGCTGAAAAGATTTTAAAAGTTTGATCGACCGTGCAACGATATGACATTTATACTCACCTGAGTATAAATGAAATTGTCAACGATATTACTTACATGTGTTTGCTCCGTGAGTTATTGCTACGTATAAAAAAGTAGATTAGTACCAGCGACGGCTCGCAGCCTACTTCAGTGCCAAGGCACACAAAATTTAAGGTTAGGATCGCGCTTTATAAATCCAAGGAATTGCACAAGAAAGTCACCTTTCAATAACGGATACATATTACCTTGGGTCTCTGGCCTACCCTGAAGTTAGGCTGCGAGCCGCCGCTGATTAGTACACATTCGTATTTGATCTGAGCTCGTATTTTTTCTCGGTGTACAATTTATCGAATGTTACTGTGAAGTATTCTTTAAGTAGGCTAAGTGATTTTTGGATATTAAAATATTCTACCCAACAATGAGTAAGAATCGAACGAGGAGAAGGTTTGTATATTTTTTCGATAATTCGGTGAGTTTTATATAATATACAGGGTGTCCCAGTTGTATGCTCTCTCATTAAAGACAGAATGAATTTCTTTATTTCTAATAGAATTACAGATCATTTAACTGTCCTCAGGAAAGGTTATTTGATTTTAAATGGACAATTGCTTGTTTTCAATTTTTGGCGTATGTGTAACTTATAAACTAAAAATTTAAATCAAGTTTGGAGTCAAAGTAGGAGCCAGAAAATATCCCGAGCTAGGCAGATCGCTGCGAAAAAATTGATAAATGTTGAAAGTTTATCTTCACTTTTATATAAATAAAACAATTTAAACACTTTCAAATATGTATTGTATAACGCTACAATTGTTTCGCCACACTGTATGTGCTTGAAAAAATTGATTGATAAAAATTGGCTGATAAATGTTGAAAGTTCATCTTCACTTTCATATAAATAAAACAATTCAAATACCTTTAATTAATTTCTCACTTAACCCGTGGTGAAACATTTTTGAATCTAATACTGGATGATTTAAATTAAAACACTTGGTTTGTTTTAAATAGTAAATACTTTCAAATATGTATTGTAGAACGCTACAATTGCTTCACCACACTGTGGCTTCTTTAGCCTGAAGAAGCCACAGTGTGGCGAAACAATTGTAGCGTTATACAATACATATTTGAAAGTGTTTAAATTGATTTATTTATATAAAAAAGAACGGACTTTTTCTATCTTTAATAAATTGCTTATCATTTCTGAAAACATAATGCAACTTTAGTGATGAAGTGTTTTTTCCTCTCTCTATCTTTAATGAAAGTCGAGCGTGAACTAATGTCACACCCTGTATATTTGTAATTCTTCGAACATGTCGATCATGTGAATGAGGTTTGTATATTTGAATATTTTCGTTTCCGAATGTGGATTTGTATATTTGTTTTCAAAAGAATAAAGAAAAGATGGAAGTATCGTTGTAAGTGTTGTAAAGTACGAAGTCGTTTTAGCTTTGTATTTATACAAGTTGAAAAGAATAAAGAAGAAAATTATTGAATACGACGTCTTTTAATGGTTCAATAAATAACATACCTTTTTATGCTTCTTCTAATATTTTAAGTCCATTAAAAGCAGAAGAAAGAGTGGGAAAAATATGTTACTGATTTAAATAATAAATCCAACTAAACATTACAGTAAATTTAAATATACGCCATAGATTTTCTTAAAAAAAATGACATTTGTTACAGAAAACTGTTATGTCAACTATTGTAAAAATCTGTAATTATTACAGGTAACAGTTGTATCAAAAATCATAGAAATCTGTTACTTAAAATTATTACAGAATTCTCTAATATTTACAGCACTGACGGCTCGCGGAGTACTTCATGTGAGGCTTAAATCCAAGATACAAAAAATGAGGTTGAAAGCACTACTATCCATTTTATTTATCAAAGCTCCTTACGTCACGGAATTGCGTCATTGGGCCCGTTCATCAGAGACAACAGTTGAGAGTTTGTAAATCCCAAACACGTTTACGATTAACAATCCGGTCATCAGAGAATTCCCCAACAGCTGGGGAATTCTCTGATGCCGGATTGTTAATCGTAAACGTGTTTGGGATTTTTGCAATCGTCCGAAATAGACCGACCGAAGTACCGTTCATTGGATACCAACATACATGACAAACAAATCCAAACATGTTGATTGTTAAACGTTTTAATGAACGGGCCCATTGATTCATGCCTTAAGCAGCAGAGCGAGCGCAACTTTTAATTCCGAGATGTATTACCTTTGCATTTTTGTTTCACATGAAGTTGGCCACCGACCGCCACTGATTTACAGAAACCGTTAATTGCATTGTTTTAATAAATTAACAAACTTGTTTTTATATAAACTGAAATTACAATAGATTCTACAGAATTGTAATAAAACCTTTCTTAAAGAAAATATGTATCCATTACAGATGTAAGTTAAAATCAATGGGCCCGTTCATCAAAGTGTTCAACATCCAACATGTTTGGATTTGTTTGTGATGCATGTTGGTATTTAATGAACGGTACTCCGGTCGGTCTATTTCATAAGATTGCAAAAATCCCAAATACGTTCACGATTAACAGTCCGGTCATCAGAGTAAGCAGTAAACTTCCAACTGTTGTCTTTGATGAACGGGCCCATTGACAGTCTTCTTTTAATTTAAATTCTGACGTTTTGTAACAGATGTCGCTAAAACGCACTTTTGAAACCGCACTGATTAGAACTTTTATAATTTATTTATAACATCGGCGATAGCGCACTTTACGAATTTCAATGAACCGCACAACAAAATCCCATCAGTAATTAGAAATTGCGCAATCCCGGCTTTTTACAACCCACAAAGATAACCTGTTGACGTACTTGACAGATGACAGCTTCTGCTGATCCCATCTGTTGTTTTGAATCACGCTCGCCAATTTATTCGCGATGAATTTACCAAATTTGAATAACAATAAATAATAAAAGTGGCCGGGAGAGAGAGATTACGAACTCGTGGCGGCGTGTGTCTGTGACCGATTAAGTACGCGTGCTGGCGAGGCAAAGATCAGTGGCCCCCCCCCTCATTCGTTGTTTGGCCCCGTTTTTTGTTAAGTAAATTTTGTGATAAAGTAAACAAAGCTGGCGATTTATGCGTGGTAGGAGATGTTGAGTAATGTGAGTTCGTCGTTTGGTTTTTGAGGGGTTCGAATTATTCGGGGTGATTGATCGTTGAGGGGCATATCGGTGTGTGATGGACGAAAGCGTTGTTAAATACGTGCTTAAAAGTAAGTGTTCCTTTACTTCTTGTTGTTCCTTTTCTGATAAACCATTATATAAATAGTATACAGTGAATTTCTTTGAAGTGCAAAATGCTATTATTATTAAGTTACTTATTTACAGAGTACACATTAGGTTAATGCATACTTAATTTAAGTAGTATGTGTTATTTACTTAAATGAGGCCTTCGTCATTTTTGAAAAGCGTTTAGTTTGAAGCTTGTAACGAGTGTTTCCACTCCCAGACAGAGCATGGAGTAAAATTTCGAGTTTAGAAAAGCCTGAAAATTTGGTTTGGTCGCGTAGCGCGAAGCGCGGAGCGGCCAAACCAAATTTTCAGGCTTTTCTAAACTCGAAATTTTACTTCATGCGCCACCGGTATAAAACACTGATTTCAAGTGAAGTTTAAAATATACTGCAAAAGCAATAATATGCTGAAGTAGTATATTTTAAACTTCAAATTAAATCAGTGTTTTATCCAGGTGGTGCATGAAGTAAAATTTCGAGTTAAGAAAAGCCTAAAAATTTGGTTTGGTCGCTCCGCTTCGCTACGCGACCAAACCAAATTTTCAGGTCATTTTGAACACAACTGACAAGTAGACACCGTTGAGGTGGATTAATTTCTGTGACAGATAGCTCTTTTAACTATTACATAAGTGGCGATGCTAGATATTTTGTCATTTAACTACAACATAAATTAACGAGGGCCTTAACGAGAGCCAGTGCAATGGCACATTAGTGATTTACTTTTCAAATTATTTAATTTTTTTACCTTGTGACGATTACTAGTAATATTACATTCACTGGAAATCTCCTGGGTTTTTCCTCTGACTTTAAAATGATACTTCATATCGATTTAGGTTATGTAAGGAAATCTACGATCGACAATTTTTCTTTTAGATCCGAATGGAAACGGCGATGAGCACCTTGACGATTTCAAGGTACAAATCCACCAGCCCAACGGGCTGGTCACCGACGTCCAGACTGAAAATTCTCTCGGTCACACCAAGTAAGTGAAATTATATACATCACTGAGTTCAGAAAAGAATGTTCTTTTAAAAAGTATGAAAATCCAAAATGGCGTCCATAAGAAAAACGAAAGTTGGCTATGGCTCCCTGGGTAAATGGGCTTGTTCATCAATGTTGAATACTTACATTCAGCATGTTTAGATTTGTTTGTGATGTATATTGGTATCTAATGAACGGTAGTCCAGCCGCTCTATTTTGTACGATTGCAAAAACCCCAAACACGTTCACGAATAACAATCCAGTCATCAGAGAATTTCCCAACAGTTGGCAGTAAACTCCCAACTGTTGTTTCTGATGAACGGGCCCAATGATATAGTTATCTTAAATAAAATTCGTTACTATATTTCTCTTTAAAAAGTGCCAGTATAATGTGAAAGTTGTAAATGTCTAGATTCAATAGTTTTTGAGTAAAAAAATAAAAACGAAATTTCAAAAAATCTGTTTTTGACGATATCTCGAAAACGAAAAAAGATATTTCAAATTTGTTTTTATATTATTATTGGGTTCTTAAATACGTAACTTTGCCCCGATTCAATCGACTCTTTACCTCTTATAATAACAGAGATCCCCATGTTGAGAATGAATTTGTGGACACCCTGTATACAGCAAAGCTTTGCTAATCCGGATCAATGAAAACCGGATTTTAGAATACAAAACGTAAATAACTAATATTTCAATTTCATACGGATTATTGGAATTCAGATTAGCGGAGCTTTACTATAATTTTTTTAAATTATTTTATAAATTAAATAAAATATTCAAAAATAAACTAAATAAATAAGTTTTAAAACACCATGAATATTGAATTCAATATATTATCTTCATTTTATTATTTTTATCCGGATTTTCTGATATATCTGAGTAAATTCAAATTTTCTGTATTTGATATTCGGGTATTCATTAATGTCGGATAATTGGAAACCCTAATCTAGACATTTCATTTAATTAGTAGAGCTTAGTAGAGTCTTAAAAACCCTATTTTAATAAGACGGATAGTAATTTAATTAAAAAACAAGGCCGGTATTCCTGAAATTGATAGAACGATCGGTCAAATTTACATGTTAAATACCAGATTTCATACGACCGAATCGTACGACTAATTTCGGGAATACCGACCCAAGTTTCGCAAAATAATAGGCCGTACAACTTCAAGGTTAAAAAGCTAGATGGCGCTACTTGTACTATATGTTGATAACATTGTACAGGCATGCATTTAACTGCTAACCATGTTATACTACGCTTAGTAGTCTTTAAAACTATCTTTTAATAAGACTGATGGTCATTTAATTGAGAAGCGAGTTTTTCAGAATATTGGAACCTAAAACTTCATGGTAGAAACGCTACGATGTCGATGTCGCTACTTGTACTATTGGTTTAAAAAAAGAAAGTGTAAACACTTTTTTTTAATTTCTAAGCATGTTATATTACGCTTAGTAGAGTCTGAAAATTTAATTGAAAAGACAGATTTCATACGACCGAATCGTGCGACCAGTTTCGGAAATACCGGCCCAAGTTTCGCAAAATAATGGGCCGTACAGCTTCAAGATTCAAAAGCTAGATGGCGCTACTTGTACTATATGTTGATAAAATTGTGCAGGCATGTATTTAACTGCTAAGCATGGTATACTACGGTTAGTAGTCTTTAAATCTATCTTTTAATAAGACTGATGGTCATTTAATTGAGAAGCGAGTTTTTCAGAATATTGGGACCTAAAACTTCATGGTAGAAACGCTACGATGTCGATGTCGCTACTTGTACTATTGGTTAAAAAAAAAAGTGCAAACACTTTTTTAATTTCTAAGCATGTTATATTACGCTTAGTAGAGTCTGAAAATTTAATTGAAAAGACAGATTTCATACGACCGAATCGTGCGACCATTTTCGGAAATACCGGCCCAAGTTTCGCAAAATAATGGGAAGTACAACTTCAAGATTCAAAAGCTAGATGGCGCTACTTGTACTATATGTTGATAAAATTGTGCAGGCATGTATTTAACTGCTAAGCATGTTATACTACGCTTAGTAGTCTTTAAAACTATCTTTTAATAAGACTGATGGTCATTTAATTGAGAAGCGAGTTTTTCAGAATATTAGGACTTAAAACTTCATAGTTGAAAAGCTAGATGGCGCTACTTGTACTATTCGTTTATAAAAAAAAAAACAGTGATTATAGTATATTAGGTTGCCTATAATCGTTATTGTATGTGTGTTTTTTAAACTTCACTGTAAACCGGTGTTTTTAAGCGTGGCGCATGAAGTAAAATTTCGAGTTTAGAAAAGCCTAATTTGGATTGGCCGCTCCGCTTCGCTACGCGGCCAATCCAAATTCTTAGGCGGGATTCTTAGGCGGGAGGGGGGCGCCACCATTAGATCTCGCACCACCTAAACATTTTGCTAGGGCCGCCACTGATTGGTCTTTTAATTTTATGATAATATAACCAATTTTCGCCAGTATGAATCGATATTAATTTTAATAAAGTAGTTAGTCACATTGTTCTGTGCATTCAGAGAATGCGTTACTTATGTTTGATAATAAATGTATTTTTTATCTAATCTTTAGAATCTGTAGAATGAATGGGCCTTTATTGTTCAGACCCAGTGTGATTCAATAACCGAAATATACATAAGTATGTGATATTACAATTTTTCTCTTTGTAATAAGAAATGTAAGTTTTTTTTTTACTAAGAACATTTTATTAATGTTATAAATTTTTAGTTAAAATTGAGTCCACAAAGTGAATAATACAACTTTTTTCTTTGTAAGTATTTTTTTATTAAGAACATTTTACTTATTTAAGAAATCTTAAGTTCAAATTGAGTCCAGAAAGCATATAAATAAATTATACAAGTAAAGGATAATTTGTGTGTCTAACCGTTGTTGTAATTAGAGCATTGTTCGAACAATTCGTCCTTGTCCTTGTGTAAATAAAAAAAACGGAAGTTTCTGAAATTCTTTAAAACTGCATTAACATTCTTTAACACGCGTGCTTTTTCGTGAATTATCGATTTTTTTTTTAACAAAATATAGTCATTTTTAACGTCACGTATTTGCAATGAGAAATACGTTTTTGAATTTAAAAATAATTAGGACAGAATATATATTAATTTATAAATAAAAATAAAACAAACTTAATTGTTACATGGAATCGTGTGATATAATTGTTACATAGGATTATTTTCTTTAGAATAATCAGAGTAATTTAGTTTCGAAACTAATTATTCTAAAGAAAATAATCCTATGTAACAATTTACGTTGTCTAATAACATTTGAAATTAACTATTTCAAAGAAATTAATCCTGAAGAAATGAGAAAAAGTCCTATGGAATATATAAAGGGTTGGGCAAAAGCATGAAAACACCGGATTTTTGGCTAAACCAGTGGTGGGGAAACTTTTTTTAAGACGGGCCATTTGTAATAACCAGAAAATCGTAGCGGGCCAAAGAATAATGCTTAATAGTAGGTAGGTAGTTTTTATGCGGGTCGTCACATTACGAAGTAAGAACGCGTTCAAACATTCTCACGACGGCACTCTTAAACGGGCCGGATTAAACCTTTCCGCGGGCCGGACTTGGCCCGCGGGCCGTAGTTTCCTCATCACTGGGCTAAACTATACGTGCAACGAAAAAATACTTTTAACACAAATTCATTATAATCAAAGTTGTTGAACCGTGGAGTTTGCTAAGGATATTCCGTCCGACTTTCTCTCTCGTGAAACTGCCTCCAAAGTCCCAATGTCAGTCTAAAAGTGATAGTCATTTGCACATAACAGAACGAGTTCAGTTTCTCGTGCGCCGACAATTGCTATGGGTTCGAAATTTTATGAAAATAGGTAATGTCTAGTTAGACAAAACAAAATCATGCATAAGCAAAACAAAACTAAGGACTGTGAAGTGATCGTGTAACGTTAATCAAAGTTGGGATACATTAATTAATAATATCATGAAATGATAGGTAAAGTTTTAGAATGTTGCGTCTTTTACTAAATTATTAATAAAAACATGAAATAGATGAGTGAAGTTTTGAAGTTGGGATGCTAAAAATGTAGTTTTGAATGTCTTGTGATTTGTGAAAAAATTATCAAAGCTGATGAATAAGTAAGATATAGTAAAATTGACGATTACAGATTTGAAATCTACGGTACAACTTTTCATTGAAGTATTTTCAATTTAACGTTATTTCTTTTAGTTTTATCTGTTCAATTGCAACTTATACTAAACTTTCTTAACTAGGGGATTCGTACTATTATACTTATTTCAATTTAAACTAAAATATCACAGGACACCTTTCATGAACTGGACTATATATTAGTTATTCAATGTCAAAGCTTAGGATTTAACTTGAAAAGGAAAATAAAACTGAAGTGCCTTCGGTTTTATTGAGTTTCTAATTGACCCGTATTTTGAAATCGCTCGATTTTCTAATTGTTTCCGTCTCTTTGTGAATAAAAATAACGTTAAGATATAAATTACATCATTGCCCTCTATAACCCACAGCTGACTTACACACGAGATAATTATCGCGAACAAACAATAAATCGACTTGTTTTGAACTTTATTGCGGTTTTTCTATCTATATCTATCGTTGTTATTTTCGCCTTGATTCCGGAACAAAACGGACGTTTTCCCAGTGCAATTTTGTGATAGTTCATGTGCTTTTAATCTTTGGATTTCACGTGTGTCGAAATTTAGCATAATTATTCAAATCATTTAGCGTAGAATACTAAAAAAAAAACTAATAAGTTAAGAGTCAATTGAAACCGACAGACGTTTTGTGTGTGTGTTCCTCGTTGAATCGTGTATTTAACTATTTGAATCTCATGTTTGCTAACTCTACACACTTACCAAAGTTAATTAACGTGACATCTAAAAATTAAAATACGCGGCTGTACACAAATTTTGTGTATGTGTTAAAATTAAGTAAACTTTTATGGTGATTTTTATTGTTCCTCGTTGAATCGTGTATTTAACTATTTGAATCTCATGTTCGCTAACTCTACACACTTGCCAAAGTTGATTAACGTGAGATCTAAAAATTAAAATACGCGTTTGTACACAAATTTTGTGTATGTGTTAAAATTAAGTAAATTTTTATGGTGTTTTTTTATTGTACTTGAAAATTTGTAAAGTCTTTATAGTGAGTGTTTGCGTTTTAAACAGTGTGCGAAATTGTTTTAGAATTGGAATAAGTGAAAATGCTAAGCTAATTTCGCTGGATTAGAAAATGTTTTGAGTGTGTGACATTAGAATGGACATTGTTGGCTTTAATTGGATTGAATTGTAAGTGTCTTCTTCTTCTGCGTAATTAATGGCTTTGGCAACTAGGCCCTGTTCACCAGTCACAAAATTTGTGTCAAAGCATGTCGACATTTGAATAATCTCTTATGGAACAAGATTTGACGAATAAAGCACTAATAACCTTTCTTCACACTTTTATTTGAATTACCAAATGTACATTTCGGACACAAAGTGATTAATGGATTAACATATATAATAGTCACTTTGTGTCCGAAATGTACATTTGGTAATTCAAATAAAAGTGTGAAGAAAGGTTATTAGCGCTTTATTCGTCAAATTAATTTGATCTTCACGTAACTCACAATCAATTTATTTATGGAACTAGATGTATTTATTTTGGTTCTCATTGATCACCTAATGAAACACGATTAAAATAGATGTGAATTCATTTGCAAAAATTAACAAAAATGGAAATCATTTGGTTTTTTTCACTAATATTAGTGAAACAAACGAAGCGATTTCCATTTCTATTAGTTTTTACAAATTCATTTACACGTAGTGTAAAGTATGGTTTAATTTGCAGAAATATATAATTTGTGCATTTTTTCTGTTGTGGCATTCTCTAAGCTATTCGTTATTTATACCACAAAAACTTACCCAAAATATGTCAGTTTCGAAATTTCCTGCTGGAAAAATATAGATATTCGAACTTTAGAAATTCTTTTCTGACGTGAATATTCTTTAATGCTTTTCTAACGTAATTATTCTTTAATTACACAAAATAATTGTAGTTTGTTGTAACTACACAGGACGTTTTTAAAATAAATTGTACCGTATGTTCATTATAAAGGGTGTTTTTTTTTAGACGTGTGGTTTTCAAGAAGAAATAAAACGCATATAATTTAATGTTATGGCCAAGAATTTAGCTTTATCTTAAAGATACGGGTTTGCCATTATGTTTTAAAAATGATTTCTGGGCAAGTGGGCGCCGCGGCTGGCTCGAATAAATTCCAGCCGAGAGGCCCAATTTCCGACCACTTTTTGCAGCAATTGGGGCCGTATGTCAGCAATAACGCGCCGAATATTCTCTTCCAAGGCGTCAATCGTCTCGAGCTTATCTGCGTACACAAGCGACTGCACATAACCCCACAAGAAATAGTCCAGCGGTGTTAAATCGCACGATCTTGGAGGCCACGCCACAGGTCCACGACGCGAGATAATGCGCTCACCAAAAGTTTCCTGCAACAAAGTGATTGTTGCGTTGGCTGTATGGCATGTAGCGCCGTCTTGTTGGAACCATAGGTCGTCCACATCAACACCCTCCAATTCAGGCACGAAAAAGTCATTAATCATGACTCTATAGCGTTCCCCATTGACTGTAACATTATGGCCGGCTTCATTTTTGAAGAAATATGGACCAATGATTCCCTCTGCCCATAGAGCACACCAAACAGTGATTTTTTGAGGATGTAACGGCGTCTCAACAATGACTTGTGGATTATCTTTACTCCAGAAGCGACAATTTTGCTTATAGACATACCCATTTAACCAAAAGTGAGCTTCATCGCTGAACAAAATGTTCTTGTGAAAATCGGGATCGGTGGCCATCTCGTTTTGGGCCCATTTACCGAACGTGCGACGCGCTTGATGGTCGTTTGGCTTTAATGCTTGCACGAGTTGGATTTTGTAAGCACGCAAACCAAGATCCTTCCGCAAAATCTTCCATAAAGTTGATGGACACAGCTCCAATTGTTGCGCGCGATGGCGGATAGACTCATTCGGGTCTTCTTCGATACTCTGCTCCACAGCAGCAATAGCGTCTTCGGTGCGCACTGTACGGCGTCTCTGAGGATGCGCACTATCCACTAGAGTGAACGTGGTGCGAAACCGATCCATGGTTGCTCGAATTACCGACTCTGCTGGGCGATTATGTCGACCGAATATTGGACGCAGCGCGCGATGCGTCGCGCGAACCGAACCATTATTTTGGTAATAAATTTGCACGATTTGCAACGTTGTTCAGGAGTAAGTCTATTCATTATGAAATGGCAAACCAAACTGAGCATAAATCAAGTGACAGCTGTCAAAAAGACCATCTCCGAAAAAAGTAGTGCCGACTTGAAAATCACACGTCTTAAAAAAAACACCCTTTATTATACCTAACTTTTTCGGCACTGTTGAGCGATGCGAGTGGTCCTGACGTGTCGAGGGCACTGATTAGCCCATTCGAGGGCACTCAGTTAAGTATTTTTCGTATTATATGGTTGTTGCCATAGAAACCATTACAATTCTAGTGTTACAATACACCTATTATATCTCTAGAACTATAATGGTTTCTATGGCAACGACCACATAATAAAGAAATCGCATACATTTACTAATCACTGATGGACCCATAAGTAAGACATGAGAATAGGAGTAGAAAAAATCGCTTAAATTTAACCAAATTTATATCCTGTCTTTTCTATCATGTACACATTTAACCCCTTTTATTAAACCTTAAGGTTCCCTGCACATAATTCCTACTCAAGTAAATGTTCATGGCCACCTCGTAATTTATTTCATTGATTTTAAATTTAAGCCTTAAACGAGTGTTTACCACTCCCAGATTAAGCATGAAGTATAATTTCGAGTTTAGAAAACCCTGAAAGTTTGGTTTTGTCGCGAAACATTTTTCGATGGCATCGGTGAGGAATTTTAGTTAAAAAAAATCTATCGGTTCCCAAATTTGTCTGTAGCCCAGGTCTGCTTGTGTTTAGCTTCTATTTGTTTCCTAGGTTGTAATTCAACTTAAAAAGAAAAAAGTTTGACACTATTAAACTCTTATAAGATGTCGCCACAACGCTCTGAATGGCATGTGAGTTTCGGACTTCCTGGAAGTTTACTACATGTGATTCAAGAATATTAATTGAATTAAATTATATTTTCAAATATAAAATATTTCTGGCATCATTCTCATTACTTACCGAACAAACCATGTATTTCGTTGTATTTCAGTTTTTATTAAATAAATCCTTCGTTTTATTGCTATTACATTGCTATATTAAAACACTGGTTACTCTACTCCTTTTAAAATTAACCCTCGTCTATTTATGTAGTGCGCATGCATCCAGATTATTTTATAAGTCAAATTGGCATCGTGTTAAGATTGTATTAGACGACACTATTTTCTTGCACAAGAAAAGAGTATATTATTTTCTATCACGGTGTAATACGAGGGTGGCCTTTTATATTTCGGGATTGGGCAACCCTAGTGTTGCAATCTGGCAACTCAGAGCTCTATCGTAAAGTTTGACATTTTTGAGGTTATACGTACTCAGAACGTTTTGACATATGAGCGTTATTTGTGTCGTTTACACTAACTTAAAAGATTTATCTCGGCCAAAGAATGGAATTAAATCGTAAACATTTTCGTGCGATTATTTTTTACAACTTTCGACGTGGATTAACTCAACAACAGTGCATGGATGAACTTAATTCAATTTTTGGCGATGAAGCTCCATCAAGGACCAGTGTTTATCGATGGTATGGTGAATTCAACCGAGGTCGTAGTTCACTCCAAGACGAATTTCGTGGAGGTCGTCCAAAATCAGTTGTTGTTCCGGAAACCATTGATGCTGTGCGCAAACAAATATTGCAAGATCGTCATGTGACATATCGTGGGATTGAGACAACCTTAGGCATTAGTGGGACCAGCATACATTCAATATTGCATGAACATTTGACTGTCAAAAAAAATTGTTCGCGTTGGATCACACACAATTTGTCAATCGCTCAAAAAAAGGCTCGTGTCGATTGGTGCAAAGAAATGCTCAAAAAATACGATTGCGGTGCTTCGAAACACGTCAATGACATCGCGACAGGTGATGAATCATGGATTTACGCGTATGAGCCCGAAAGTAAACAGCAGTCGACCGTATGGGTGTTTCAAGATGAGCCAAATCCAACAAAAGTTGTTCGCGCACGAAGCACTTCCAAGCAAATGGTCGCCTGTTTTTTCGGAAAAACTGGACATGTCGCAACCGTACCACTAGAACAGTCAATTCTGAGTGGTACACAACCATTTGTTTGCCAGTTGTCATCCAAGAAATCAGGAAAACCAACCGCCGAAAACGGATCACTCTTCACCACGACAATGCGAGCTCTCACACATCGGCTCAAACAACTGCATTTTTGAGCACGCAAAACATCGATTTGATGAGTCATCCGCCGTATAGTCCTGACTTGGCACCGAATGACTTCTTTTTATTCCCATCCGTAAAAAATAAAATGAGAGGTCAACGTTTTTCGACACCTGAAGAAGCGGTTTGATGCGTTTAGAATGCATGTTTTGGAGATACCTCAATCAGAGTGGCAAAAGTGCTTCGACAATTGGTTCAAACGCATGCAAAAGTGTATAGATCTTAATGGGGAATATTTTGAAAAACAATAAAGCGATTTTCAATGATTAATATTGATTTTTGTTCTCTAATCCCGAAATATAAAAGGCAACCCTCGTACACAAAATATGACCAAACCAAATAGAACATGTCCTATTTTCATTATACAAAATTGTACAAGATTTGCGTTTGGTGTATTACACCATGAGAGAAAATAGTGTATTATTTTCTTATACAAGAAAATAGTGTCGTCTAATACAAGACATTTCATTTCATAACATTTTTTGGGACAACATTTTGATACCAAATTTTTGTCTTAGAATTGGTCTCATATCATATCTTTAATCTTTATTAAAACGGAAGGCCAATACATAATTACATAAATACAAAAAAAATAGAACAAAAAACAAATTAAAAAAAAGACAATAACACGCACTATAAAATAAATAGTGTAAAAAAAACTTGGTAGATGACAGTTTCACATATCAAGTTTAAACATAACAATAAAACAACACACATTTACAATGATGTTAACGAGCGCCGTAGGGTGTTGTACGAGTCCGAAAAGAAGTCAATATTGACTTCATTGGCGTTCCTTAATATGCGTGTTGACGCGGAGTGCAGAGCGTAATCCGTCCTTCTAAATGGTACGTTAAAAGTCGGTATTTTCCGTAAAGGTCTAGACGGAACATGCATTCCTATCCAATTTAGAATGTCCGGACAATCGATTAGACCATTTACAATTTTGTAAACAAGAGTTACATCATAGTTAAATCGACGTTGCTCTAAACTTTGGATGCCAAAACGGTTGCAGAGTTCTTTGGTGCTCCCGATAATGTTAAATTTATAGCCTAAAAAGCGAACAAACTTCCTTTGAATGCATTCGAGTCTGTCTTTGTCCACCGCCGTATATGGAGACCAAACACAAGAACCATATTCCAGATGGGAACGCACTAAAGAGTAGTATAGTATGAGTACCGTCTTCGAATCGGAGAACTCTCTGGAGTTCCGTTTCACGAATCCCAGAAGCTTATAAGCTTTGGCGATAATGTTGGATACGTGTTCGTTGAAAGAGAGCACGGAATCGAAGACCACACCCAGATCCCTGATTGATGTTACGCGTTCCAAAGGTACGTCCATCAATTGGTATCCATACACAACGGAAGACTGACGTCGAGAAAAAGTTATTACTTTGCATTTGTTCAAGTTAAGTTGAAGCTTATTAGACCGACACCACGTTTGAAATGATAGCAAGTCATTCTGCAACCGAACCGCATCATCGTAAGTACGAACTCGCATGAAAATTTTCATGTCGTCGGCGTATAGGAGACATTGGGCATTTACGAAACATTCAATAACATCATCCACAAACACATTAAAAAGTAGTGGTCCCAAATGAGACCCTTGGGGAACACCGGAGGTGACAGAAATATTACGCGATACACATTGGCCAATCCGAACCATCTGAGATCTACCAGTGATATACGATTTGATCCACTGGAGAACGAGACCTTCAATGCTGAGATTACGTAATTTTTTGATTAAAATACAATGATCAACACTGTCAAACGCCTTCGAGAAATCGGTATAGACGGAGTCGACTTGTAAACGATCGACGAAGGCGCTGACTATGTAAGATTCGTAGATCAGAAGATTAGTTACGGTAGTTTTTCCCGTACGGAATCCATGCTGTTTTAAAGATATCAATGGTTGGAGTATTTCAGTCAGGTAACTGGTTACTAGTCTTTCAAACAGTTTAGGGATCGCTGACAAAATAGATATCTGTCTGTTTCAAATAGTTTCACATTCCCTGATTTATGAATGGGAGTGATGAATGCACCCTTCCAAATTGAGGGAAATATTCCCTCAGTAAGAGACTTGTTGAAAAGGATCCACAGAGGCCTACTGAGTGAAAATGCACAGTTCTTTAAAAATGAGGCAGGTAAACCGTCGGGTCCAGAGTTATGGGTTGCTTTAATTGAGATGAGTTCGTTTAAAACATCAGTAATTCTTATTTTCTGGAAAACACACTCATTAATATGATTGTAGGAAATAGTATTAGAATTGCACTTTGAGCCGTGGGTGTGGGGATTGTACACCGATCCGAAAAACGTAGCAAAATTATTTACTATGCCATCAGGAGTGTCAATTAAATTATCACCAATAGTGAAAGTTGATGGAATATTATTAGATGTTCGCTTCGAGTTAACGTAATTCCAAAAAGTTTTGGGATTGTGTTTGATGCTATCTTCAATTTCCTGGATGTAATTGGTGTGGCAGATCCGAGCAGAGTCTTTGAATTGCTGCCTAACAAAACTAAATTTACGATAATCATCGTCCAGACCTGAGGCTGTGTAAACATTGTGTAGTTTCTTCTTCTGGATAACCAATTTAGTCAGCTCCGGAGTAAACCATTTAGGAAACCGAGATGGTTTAAACTTGGATGCGTGGATAATAGGAACAAAGTTATCAATTATTTCATAAATAGTGGAGTAGAAGTTCTGACAAGCCAAATCAATATTGCAGCCGTTCAGAATGGGCTTTAGGGTAAACCAGATAGGATATTATAATATCCTCTTTAGTTAAACTGCATTTTCAATATTTTTGTACTTAAAGTTACACTTCAGTATTTGCTCAATAGATGGCCTGAATGGTTTCATTTCTTAATAAACAACGATCGGTTTAAAATGTTTTGTTTTTTTTAACAAAATAAATTATTCAATTCAAAATGAATGCATGTTTTTGTTAAAAAATTATTATCTAAGCGCAGTGGGTTATTGTAAACGTCAAAAATGTTTATGCATATTGACCATTAATCCCCACCACGCGAGAACATATTTTTCAACTCGACTGATAAGAAACAGATACCTGATATCCTGTGAGTACTTTGGCGACGTTACCGATCACTTGCGCTTCTCAGTATGGTGCATGTCTCAAACAAAAAAATTAAAAAGAAAATGATTTAACACTGTAGATTTTTTGAAGATAATCGCTTCTTTATTTCGTGTTTGTGTGTTTTCGATTTGTTCTCAACATGGATAGAGTGCCATTATTATCAAATTGGTAAGTTTTTTTCTTCTTTTTTTTCCTTCAAAATTGATGCAACTTGTTTAGATTTAGTGCACTTGATAGCTGATATAATAATTCTATTCTGTTCAGACAGAATGATTTATTAGTGTTAATAAAAACAAATATTAAATACCTCATATTACTGGAGAATTGTTATTCATTTGTGTAATACTCTATAAATTACACAAGTCAATAAAATTAACTTACAAGATAAAAAGACTTATGGTCGATAGCCTTTGTGAGGAAGAAAAGAACAAATTATATTTGATTTTTTAAAGAATGTAATATTTGTTTAATGTATTTTTTGTTCAATAAAGATGTAGTAGTAGTGCATTTACAATAATATGAGGCATTACAATAAATACACTCTTTCATATATTTTCTTGTTTCTTCAACTCATAATTATATATACAGGGATTTTTTTCTTTTAATAAAGCATACTTACAACTCCTAAAGTAAATTGTTCAAAACTTGAAAGCGCACGATTTGGTCAAGACGAAATTAATTTTATACGAATTTATTGACTGGTGTTCAATCAAACAAAATATTGCTTATATATTTTTAGAGTTCAATTTGATGCTTCTAACGAGTGTTTTCCACTCCCAGGTTAAGCATGAAGTAAAATTTCGAGTTTAGAAAAGCCTGAAAATTTGGATTTGGGCGCTGAGCGAAGCGAAGCGCCCAAATCCAAATTTTCAGGCTTTTCTAAACTCGAAATTTTACTTCATGCGCCACGCGTATAAAACCTCGATTTTAATCAAAGTTCGAAATATTTTTAACTTCACTTGAAATCATCGTTTTATACGCGTGGCGCATGAAGTAAAATTTCGAGTTTAGAAAAGCCTGAAAATTTGGTTTGGCCGCTCCGCGCTTCGCGCTACGCGACCAAACCAAATTTTCAGGCTTTTCTAAACTCGAAATTTTACTTCATGCTTAACCTGGGAGTGGAAAACACTCGTTATAAGCATCAAATTGAATTTAAAATTAAAATCAACGAATCGCTGAACATTTACAGCTTATGCATCGGGATATGTATATATTTTTTGTAAATATTACACAGTCAGTCAATAAATATACTTACAAACGTACTGATACACCTATGTAGATTTTTTGTTTGTTTACTTACCTACATAGATATATTGATGTATGAATGCCGTGCGTGTGTATTTTTCCAAATTAAATGATAAGGTTTATATCTTTTCCTTATCAATCCACCATTTTTTTTTTCAATTTTCCAGTGGATGTCAGTTGTTTGCGTTGTTTTTATTTTGTATTGTATGTCAGTTATTTTAATAATGCGCTTACTGATATGCAGCTACTTTTAAATGATTTGCTTTGTATAAAAGAAACAGTATTATTATGCGACGATAATACCATATTTTCAAATAAAAAAAATCTCTAGAGTACCATGGAAAATATTCTAGGTTTGAAACTCTGAAAATATACATTATAATTATTATGTCTGACGTTTCTATGTCAATTCCTGAAGTGTAGCCAACCCTAAATTCGAAAAAAAATTAAATCATGGCATTCTGGAAGTTTTTTTTTATTCAATATATAATAGTTAAATATTTGTTTCAAAGTGATGATACAGGGTGGGGCAGAAAAACCTATCCGATTTCAAAACGTTATAAAACTCAACTTGACAAAAAAAATTTTAATTAACATATCGCAAATTTTATGCCATTTTTAAATTTAAGTTTTGAAAAGCACATCACTCAAATGTCGTCCTTGGGAGCGGATACACTGATTTAGGCGCTCGCGGTAGCTTTCCATGACTTTCACCGTCATTTCCACAGGAATTTCTTCAATTGCCCGAGCAATTTCCCTTTGTAAAGCAAGTAGGGTCCTTGGTCGATGCTGGAATACCTTCGATTTGAGGTAACCCCAAAGGAAGAAGTCACATGGAGTGAGATCCGGTGAGCGCGGCGGCCACCCAATATCACCTCTCAGAGAAATGAGGCGTCCGGGAAACATTTCCCTGAGAATGTCCATTGATCGTCGCGATGTGTGGGCGGTTGCACCATCCTGTTGAAACCACCCATTTTCCACGCCATTTTCTTCCATTTTGGGTTGAAGAAAATTTTCCAGCATGAAACAATAGCGCTCGCTGTTGACCGTTACGGTTTGCCCATTTTCTTCAAAAAAGTAAGGCCCCCAGACGCCTAGGCGGGAAAGAGCACACCACACAGTCACTTTTGGGCTATGGAGGGGTTTCTGATGGATTTCCCGAGGATTTTCGTCACTCCAATATCGAAAATTCTGCCTGTTTACGGCGCCACAAAGGTGAAAATGGGCTTCGTCCGTAAAGAGCACAACATCGTCTATTGGGAGTTCTCGGAAATACGGGTTTCAAAATCCCTTTCAATTAATTCCTGTGCAACAACCATTTTGTAGGGATGCATTTTGAGGTCGCGGTGCAAAATTCGCCGAATACTGCGTCGTGCCGAACGACGCGGGGAACGTTCAATCGCGGCTCTCACATTGGCCACGTTTTCAGGTCCTGTTGCTGTTCTGGGACGTCCAGGCGACTTCTTTTTCAATGCTGAACCCGTCTGTCGAAAATTTGACACCCACACTTTAATCGTAGCGTGATGTGGAACAGGATCATGACGCCCGAGTCCGAAATGAATTCGAAAAGCACGTTGTGTAGCAATTATCGAACCGCCGTTTTCGATAAACCGCTCAATAACAAAAGCACGTTGTTCACCAGACCAAGGCATGTTGACTAATGACAAATGGCATAAAACCGGCTTTCTAACGGTTTTTACCCCACTACTCTATCTGTTCCCTCTTCTGAGAAAAAGGGATTTGAAATCGGATAGCTTTTTCTGCCCCTCCCTGTACTAGTCAAAATGTGACTATTGCAGTGATCTATGGTCCATGACAACCCCAACATGTCATAGACCATAGATCACTGCCACACCTAAGACTTTGACTAGTGCGGTTTTTCAATAGTCAAATGTTTGTTATAATGTGACGCTAATAGTAAAATGTTCGTATTAAAGTGACAATAATAGTCACATGTTGGCAGTATCGGGATTGTAGATCACTATAAAAGTCACATTTTGACTATAAAAAGACTACACTAATCAAATTTATGTTATAACGTGGCGATTATAGTGAAATGTTCTTTTTAAAGTGACGATAATAGTCAATTGTTCGTTTTAAACTGACAGTAATAGTGAAATTTTGGCTTTATGGTTTTATTTCGAATTTTTATGACAGTTGGCATTTGTGATATATTTCAAGGTGAAAGGCCAGTTTTTTTACTTTAAATCAGTGATTTACACGCTTGGCGCATGAAGTAAAATTTCGAGTTGAGAAAAGCCCGAATTTGGATTTGGACGCTGCGCAAATTTTACTTCATGCTTACTCTGGGAGTGGAAGACACTCGTTTGATATTTTGCATATTTTTAAAATTTTGCGTTTCAGTTAGAGCCTCCCCCATGTAAAAGTCTTGGCTACGCCACTGGTTTTTATATTTTCTTCTTCTTCTTCTTTGCGTAATTAATGGCCTTAGCTATTAAAGCTCTGTTGACCAGTCACAGTAATTATGAAATAATAATTAAAATTGTTTTAAATTTATTGGAGTGTCGATTGTATGAATGAATAAATGAGTGGATGAAGGGATGAGTAATGAAATCTTAAATCTAGGTCTTAAGCGTAGGTTAAAATCTGGACAGAGTTAAACAGCCATTGCTGCGCCCTCTGCCCTCCCCAAGGGATAGGAAATAGGAAATACACGTGGATTTTTAAAGGAAAAGGTTCAATGGAAGGGAATTTGGGAAAAGGATGTGATTGAAAGGATGATTAAGGATATGGTGGACCACGTGGAGGCCGCACGTTTTAATTGTGCAGCGGGACGGACTGCTCGGGGTCAGCTCTCGAACCCACACTCTTTTTGTATTTTGTAAATATTCTGCAAACTATTGACAAACTCAATTTTTATTCATGTTAAATTTTCTTTATGTCATTTTTTTTTTCTTATCAATTTCTGAATACAAATGTTTGCGTATATAAATAAATCCTTCGCATATTTATCGTCTTCAACTACATTTTACGATAATAGTTCGCATTTTTTTTTATTTTTATCGATTTTCAATGTCTTAATTGAAGTATACGCGCGTGTCGAAAGGAATTTTTGAATTTTTAACGCGTGATTGTTTTATTTTATCAGGGATGATTCTAAAAGATTCATCGTTAAAATCATGTGTTTTTGTTTATGCGCAAATGTTTATTCTTTTATCGGAGACGATTAGAAACAAAAATGAGGAATCAGGCGGGATTTTTTTTTAGTAGATAATAAAATTGTTATCTTATTATTATGACATATTCATAAGTAATTATTCAGGAATCCCATGAGTATCAGAATAAAATTGTTTTACTACTACTACTATCAAATCTTTATTACTCTAGAACATACATTAATTTAAGTTGTTATATATAATCCATTTTAGTAATAATATTTGGTTTGTGACACGCATGTAGGTTCCAAGTAAGGGCTATCGACTAAAAGCCTTTCTGCCCATCGACTTAATATTAATGCGTTTCCGTTTCAAGGTTGGAAGTTGGGATGTAATGAGGAAATGTATTCGAATAGGGTTATGGGAGGGTTTTTATATTTGGGGGGTATCTGGGGGTTTCTCGGGATGCATAATTTGTTTAATAATTCGAAGTTGCTTTCGTTACATGCGAAACGTTCAGCGAGGAATCGCAGTCTATCTTTTATTGGTGTTATGTTTGTTGTTTGATATAGAAGGATATTGGAAGGGTTATGGAGCAGGTTCTGAGGATGGCGAAGCTTGGTTAGCGTGCGCAGGGAAGATCTCTCCGCTACCTCGAGGTTATTCAGGGTGGAATTACAGGGGTTGATATATAGGATTGAACTGTAGTCAATGATAGGGCGGCATATCATTTTGTATATTTTAGTACAGGTCTTTGTACTGACTCCTAGATTTTTGTAGGTGAGACAGCGGAAATATTTGGCTCGCTTTATAACATTTGGTTTAATTAATGAGGTGTGCTTTTTAAAGGAGAATTTAGGATCTAGATGGATACCAAGGTATTTGCAAATGGGGGAGGGGGTAATTATTGTTCCGTTAATGGATACTGATAGAGGATTGGGTGGTATTCGATGATAGGGTAGTAGCAGTTGGGATTTGTTAGGGTTTATTTTTAATCTCCATTTGGAGAACCACTTGGAGCTTTTATCTATGATTTTTTGTAGGGAATCTAAGGCTCGTGGCAGCGTAGAAGAATGGGAAATTAGGGCTGTATCATCGGCAAACTGGAGGGGATAGCGATTGAAGTTGATGAAGTTGGGATTAGGGTGATATAGGTCGTAGCAATATATATTGTAAAGAAGTGGAGATAGTGGGGATCCTTGGGGTACACCTTGTTCAGGGTGGAATGTAGAGGATAAAGTTTTTCGGATTCGGATTTGTAGTGTACGATTTTGGAGGAATTTTTGGATGAGGATAATGAGGTGATTAGGGAGGTTAAGGGTGCTGCACTTATACAATAGGCCTCGATGCCATACGGAATCGAAGGCCTTGGCTATGTCCAAGAATAGCACGGCGGATTTGTTACCTAAAATTGTTTTATTATTTTGCACTTGCTGAATTTTATTTATGAACGGACGCGCATGTTTTTCCCATAAATATTGCGTTTATATTTTTGCGGCTTATTTTACATTTTTATCGCACGAAAAATTACGTTTTTAGTTCCTTATGTTGGTAATTTAATATTCTTTGTTAATTTAATATTCTTGATTTTATTTTATTTATTTAGCATACGAATTGTAGCACACACTACAATTCGTATGCTAAATAAATAAAATAAAATATGTTAAAATACAGGGAATATTTATTTCAAGTATACATTTGTATGCACACTCTGTAGATTTTTTGACATTCGTTGTATTTTTAAAAGAGTTCATTTCAAAGCTTTAAACAAGTGTTTTCCACTCCCAGACTAAGCATGAAGTAAAATTTCGAGTTTAGAAAAGCCTGAAAATTTGGTTTGGTTGCGTAGCGCGAAGCGCGGAGCGACCAAACCAAATTTTCAGGCTTTTCTAAACTCGAAATTTTACTTCATGCGCCACGCGCGGGAACACTGATTTGATGTAAAGTTCAGAATATACGTCTATTCAACATACTGCTTTTGTTGTATCGTATGTTCAATAAAAAAAAAACCTCTAGAGTGCCATGATTTCATCTTTTTTTTAAATTTAAGTTGGCTACGCACTTTGGGAATTGACAAATAAAACGTCAGACTTAATAATTTTAATATATAATTTCAGAGTTGCCAACCTATATTATTCTCCATGGCACTCTAGAGGTTTTTTTTTAATTGAACATACTATATATTTTGAGTTTCATCTGAAGTTAAAAACAGGACTAATAAAAAGTGTATAACAATTAGGTACAAACTAAAATAACATGAAATTCACAACGATTTCAATACGCGCAGTAAGGTTATATGATTCGAATCACCAATACTCGAATATAGGATTCGTAAGAGATAAATATGATTCGAATTAAAGATTCGAATCCTGTTTTTTCGAATCACGAATACAAATCCTTTAAGAATAAATTTGATTTAATTATTTTTTTACAACCATTAATATATAAAATCGTTACCAGTTGTTTTAACAAAAATATTCGAAACTTTTTATTATTAACACTGAACATCGTTGATAACAGACTAAATATCTGTGTTACTCTGATTAAAGATGTTTTTGTTGTTTTTGAACTTCATTTCGAATAAGTGTCTTGTACGCGTGGCGCATGAAGTAAAATTTCGAGTTTAGAAAAGCCCCGTGAAAATTTGTCTCGGGTCGCTGCGCGACCCTCGACAAATTTTCTACGCGGGGCTTTTCTAAACTCGAAATTTTACTTCATGCTTAGTCTGGGAGTGGACAACACTCGTTCTTAGAAGTTTCAAATTGGAGGATCACTCCAGATTACCAAGTTTATTACTATTTTACAAAGACTACAGCTCGAAGGACCAATCATGGTCTTCGGAGACCGAAAGACTACAGGGAATCGAAGTTGTTTTACAAGAAAACAACGAATATCTGAAGGTTTACAGCATGGATAGGAGAGAAAACATCCAATATTAAAAAATATCGAAGTTGGGTTGGTTTTCAGTGCGTTTTTAACTTCATTTTAAATCAGTGTTTTATACGCGTGGCGCATGAAGTAAAATTTCGAGTTTAGAAAAGCCCCGTGAAAATTTGTCTCGGGTCGCTGCGCGACCCTCGACAAATTTTCTACGCGGGGCTTTTCTAAACTCGAAATTTTACTTCATGCTTAGTCTGGGAGTGGTAATACTCGTTCAAAACTTTAAATTGAACTCTATTATAAAATCGACGAATGCCTGAGAATTACGTAAATAGAAAATTCACTGACTATCATTAAAACCGGTAGTCAGAGAAAATTCATGGTATTTTATTCAAATTGCCCAAAACACTAACAAAAAGGCCATATGGTTTTATTAAATTTGTCAAAATCAACAGGCGTCATAAAAATTACAAAATACGTAAAAATTTATAAAACCAACTTGAATATCGACAAAAACAATGAAAACAATTTAACAAACTGGGGGTTTCCCACAAAAGAAAGGTATAATAATAATAATAATAATAATGCTTTATTGCCCAACAGACTAAGTACAGTCCAATAACCGAGCAAAATACAAAATCTAAATTACAAACTTAAAATACCATATTATACATAATATATATATATATATATATATATATATATATATATAAACATAAATACAAATTCACAAAAAAAAAATTTAAAAACTTAAATAAAAAATAATAATACTAATAATAATAAATGTAAATTAAACTGAAAAATATTGCACAACACTTTGTTTAAAATCATCCAATGACTGACCAAAAATATCGCAATCTCTTTGGAGTTCATTGTATATTGTACACATTTTAATGAGTGGAGAATTTGTGTGATGGCGCGTGTTAGGAACAGTGTACCTGAAGGTATGGCAGTTTCTCTTAGACGATCTGGGTGCATTAAAGCGGATACTGTTTACAGTAGAAGTCATCTACGTAATTATTTAGCAATTTATATAGGTAAAGTATGGAGCAACTTTTATGAACCGAAATGAAGTTGAAATGCTTAATTAAAGTAGGATAACTCGCTCTATCGGGACATGTGCCATGCGCTGAAAAGAACAAATATTTTGAGAATTTTTTTTGGATCGTCTCTAAATAGTTCACGTATGTATCATACATTGGCGACCAAATCGGAGCACAATAATTTAATTTGCTCATTATAAATGATACGAAGAGTTTAATAATAGTACCAATGTTATTGAAATGTTTGCTGTTCCTTATAATAAATCCCAACATCTGATAACACTTTTTAACTAGATTAACAATATGTGAATTAAATGTAAGTTTATTGTCAAAAATTACACCTAAGTCCTTTGACTCGTTTATTCTTTCCAGCACATGGTCACCCAGCACGTAGGGGAAATTTGTTACGATTGATTTACGAGAGAATGTCATAACAGAACACTTCTTATAGTTTAAGTACAGTTTATTATTTTCACACCATACGCACAGACTATTCAGATCTTTCTGTAGATTGATACAGTCATTTAAATCAGTTATGGAGTTAAAGATCTTGAGGTCGTCTGCATAAAGTAGACAATGTGATTTGATAGAACCAACTAGATCGTTAATATATAAAGTAAATATCAAGGGTCCAAGACTCGAGCCCTGTGGAATACCACTAGTTGGTGTATACTGTTTTGATATAGATCCTTGATAGTAAACAAAGTGTTGCCGATTTGACAGATATGAAGGAATCACACTGACTACATTTGCGTTTATATTAAACGTTTTTAACTTTTCAATGAGAATGCGGTGTGACACCGTGTCAAATGCTTTACTGAAGTCAGTGTAAATCACATCAATCTGAGATTTATTATCTAATGATGACGAAACAAATTGTGAGAAATTAAATTAATTGGTAGTAGTTGATCTACGCCGCAGAAAACCATGTTGTTCACTAACAATTTCACTTTGCACTAAGAAACTTACATGCTCGCTGAGAATTGACACCAAAGTTTTAGAAAAATTGCTTACGATGGCAATAGGTCGATAGTTTTCAGCGTCGCTCTTGTTTCTAGATTTAAAAATCGGGCATACGCGCACTTTTTTCCAGATGTCAGGGAAGCAGCCATATCTAAGGATTAAATTATATATGTGTGTGACTGCAGGTCCGAGAGCATTCGCACAGTCTTTCAGCAAAAACGACTGAATTTTATCAAGGCCCATTGTTACTTTAGAGCTTAATTTCTTTAGGTGTTTAATAACTAAGCCTTCTGAAATTTGTAGATCTCCCATATGAGCAAAATTTTCCGGGATGTTGATGTTACTGCCCTCACTGATATGAACCGAAGTAAAGTGATCGGCAAAGCAGTCTACTATGTCTGACGCAGTAGTGTATTCCGTGCTTTTATAGGTTATAATCCCAGGGATTCTTGAGTTTCCTCTTGACGAAATTATATAAGACCAAAATTTAGATGGATCTGAATTTACTCTCATCTCTGCTTCTTCGATATGTTTCATTTTGGCTTTTTTAATTAACTTTTTCAGCTCGTTTCTTACGGAATTAAAATTGTTTTTATCATTAATCAACCTGGATCTGTTATAAATAAGACGCAGCTTGTTCTTTTTTTTAACGTATAAATTATTAACTTATTGAAGTATGGGGGATACTTTGTAGTTTTAGTTTTGATTCTAAATTTCGGTACATACAGATCCAGAGCTTCGTACACATTTGTATATAAAACATTGCAAGCATCATCTACATTGTTGTTTTGCAGCAGTGAATCCCAGTTTATATTCGCAATGTGTGAGTAGAGGGCGGGATAATTTGCTTTTTTAAAATTATAATTGCCAGAAATGTCACCATCGAACTTACATGTTACAATTTCTGATAGTAAAATATCAAATGATATCGCTGGATGATGTACATCTTGATTAACTAATGCGTCATTTGATTTTCGTACGGTACATTCAATATTATTAGAGGTCAAAATTAAGTCAAGAATAACCCCGTTATGATTTAGGACGTAATTGTGTTGACAGAAATCGCAATAATTAATAAAGTTGTTGAGTATTTCTAATTTGTTGGTTGACGTTGTCGCAGTTCCTGTTGCTTTATAGTATTCAGGTATATTAAAATCCCCAATTAGTATAGTTGGGTTTGAAGTATCAATCAGTTTTATTAGATCATCAAGCGTTTCATCATATATATCAGCATTGAGATTAGGGGGTATATATATACAAATAAGATTTAAAGTCTTGGTTTTGTTTATAACTTCAACAGCAACACATTCAACAGGATTATCATTAGAAAATTCAAGATTGCGTCGCTTTGAAATAAATTTGGTTTTAACTTCTATAAGTACCCCACCACCCCTTTTATTAATCCGATCACCGCGGTATAAATTATAATCAATAGGCATTATTTCAGTATCATTAAACGAATCATCCAGCCAGGTCTCAGTGAAAAATATGAAATCATAGGTGTTGCAAAATATATTATCATGTAGGTCCGCTAATTTATTACGTATACTACGGGTATTTTGGTAATAACAGTTTAAGAATTCACTTGTATTAATCCGTTGGCTGTTTACATGTTTTTTGGGCTCTGTTTCTTGACGATTGTTGGTTGGGAATTAATATATTTTAGTATTAATACAATTCAACAAACTGGGGGTTTCCCACGAAAGAAAGGTATATTAGAAGGTCGGGGAAAAAAATCTTGAATCAGGGAAATGTCGGAATCCTTTAACATTTCAAATTGTGGATACCATATCAGTTTTACTTCAAATAATGTTTAACAACATTTTGAAAACTAGATTATTATCTTTAGAAACATTTTCAGTCATTTAATGTTCTTATTAAAGCAATCAGTTTGAAGTTTCGAACGAGCGTTTCCACTCCGAGACTAAGCATGAAGTAAAATTTCAAGTTTAGAAAACCCCCGCGTAGAAAATGTGTCAATTGGATGTTTTCTTTCCTATCTATGCTGTAAACCTTCAGATATTTGTTGTTTTCTTGTAAAAAAACTTCGATTCCCTGTAGCCCTTCGGTTTTCGAAGACCATGATTGGTCCTTCGAGCTGTAGCCTTTGTAAAATGGTAATAAACTTAGTAATCTAGATTAATCCTTCAATTTAAAACTTTTAAAAACGATTGTTGTCCACTCCCAGACTAAGCATGAAGTAAAATTTCGAGTTTAGAAAAGCCCCGCGTAGAAAATTTGTCGAGGGTCGCGCAGCGACCCGAGACAAATTTTCACGGGGCTTTTCTAAACTCGAAATTTTACTTCATGCGCCACGCGTATTAATCAGTGATTCAACGAGAAATTAAAGAAAAGTTACTGTTTTATACGCGTGGCGCATGAAGTACAAGGTGAGCAACAATGTTTACAAACAAGTTAAATTTCCCGCCGAAACATCTGGGGAATTTGGTCGCTCCAAGTTCATGCCTAGGAAAAATTAATAAAGAGTAACTAGATTTGACATTAGCAGCGTCGTGCGTCGTATTTTGCCATTGTGTTCATTAATTCTTCCAATTTAGTTTTTTTACCTTCTGTTTCGTAGACACGTTCTTATCAGGATCACTTTGCGTAAATCTTTGTGTTTACGAGTTTAGCGATTTTTTATAGTTAATTAAAATAAACACATTGTATCATAAATAAACAAACTATTTATTAAATAAATGTGCATCTGAATATATATATATATATATATATATATATAATTAATAAATGACAAGAATAAATGACGAAAAAATACAAGTTAAAGATTGAAAAAATACAAGAAAATGAATTACAAGAAAGTTTCACAATTAGGTGAGATATTTTAAACTTACTTGTGTCGTGGTTGGAATTAGAATGATTTCAGTTGAAGGGATGTTGTGGAATGAAAACTAAAAGAAGCACAGGATTGGTTGAAAGTTTTGAAAGTGGGGAAAATGTTTGGAAAGAAATGATAGTAATTTTGCACAGAAAAGAGTAAGATGGGGAAGGAAATTCATGAGAAAATATTTTAGGTCAGGGCTGCGTTTTATAACTTATTTTTATTGAGTCTTGGATGAGGGCTCAATCTTTATTACGGAATTTAAGGCACGTACTGCTGGAAACCATTGTCTGCTCCAAAATTTTTGACAATGAGTTTTACCGCTCGGTTTACGATGTTTTCCAGGAGTTCGAAGTTATAAAACGCACCCTGCCTCTGCGACATAAAGGCTGCAGGTACCAGAAAGGATACAATGAATTGTAAAATGGTCAAACATTTCACAACCCGAATGTAATGTTTACAAAATATTCAAAGAAATAGAACTAACACACAAATTTATAAAATATATAAAAAACACTTAATTCGCGATGTTTAGCGCGA
Organism: Philonthus cognatus; assembly: GCA_932526585.2. Classification (NCBI taxonomy): domain Eukaryota; kingdom Metazoa; phylum Arthropoda; class Insecta; order Coleoptera; family Staphylinidae; genus Philonthus; species Philonthus cognatus. The sequence goes on from OW052242.1 coordinate 141,135,110, forward strand.
ACACTTTGTTTTGTGGTGAGTGATATGCTTTTTTTTAGGTTAACAAATTATGAAATTTAAGTTTCATTCTAAATTTAGAGAGTTTAAGTGAAATCGCCTTTGTTTAGCGTGATGTTTTCATCTTGAAGGCTCATTATCGAAGTGGAACCATGAACGCAGATGGCACATGGACATACTCGTTACAATCGTGTCGGAAACAATTTGCTCAAGCCTTCCCCGATGTCGACATTCCTTACAAAACATTTACGCTTATTATTTTTAAATACAGAAAACCTTAACTTACTTCAATTTACTTTGTATATTTAATTAAAATTGTAAAAATTAAATTTATACTTAATTTATTTTGAGAAAAGAATGTTTGCTACGCCATTGGAAAAGTAATCTAGGAGATTTTCTTTTCACATGATCAGTTGTACCAGCATGCGTATTTGGTTGCCTACCTGCAACCATTGTTCACTTTGTAAAATTTTGAGTTTAGAAAAGCCTGAAAATTTGGATTAGCGTCCAAATCCAAATTTTCAAGCTTTCCTAAACTTTACTTCATGCTTAACCTGAGAGTGAGAAACACTCGTTTAAAGCTTTAATTTGATATATTTTCAAAAACAACCAACATCTGAAGATTTGCAGCATATATAGTATATTCAGCAGAGCTGGCCAAGATTCGAATTCTTTTAGAGGATTCAAAAGAGGCATTCGAATACTTTACTTCAACTGGATTCGTGATCCGGATTCGTTACATTATTTTAAGAGGATTCGTATTCGAATCCTAATGTGGGCGATTCGAATCCTTATAAAAGTATTCGAATATTTATAAAATGATTTGAATACTTACAAAAGGATTTGAATCGTCAAAAATAATTCGAATTAATTGTGAGGATTAATATTAAAAATGTCTTTTGTGTGTTTTTAAATTTATCGTTAAATCAGTGTTTTATACGCGTGGCGCATGAAGTAAAAAAAAAGACCTTTATTGGCATATAAAAAATAAAATTACAAATAAAGAATAATAATAGAACAAAAAATTATATCATCTCCTTTCTTTTTTCCGCTCTCCGCCACCCCAGTACCGTTACCATCTTTACGTCAGCTCCGTCCTTGTTCCCCTCCCTCATCCATTCCGTTACACTCGTCCCCCCCCCCGCCAGCCATTCCACATTCACCCCTTCACACTCCTCTCCCAAATGACTCCATGTATCTCGTCCACTTGCGCACAACACACATTTACCATACCCTTCCCCCATCCAGACCTTCCTTCCTCTCTCCTCCGAACCACATCTAGCTCTTGCCAGGGTTATCTTAGCCTCTTTCGACAAGTCATTATTGGATAGGTACCCTGGCACGCTCCCATGCACTTGCCACCTTTCGTACATTGGATTGTAGCCGCTCCTCCCGATACACCCCTGTATCTCCACCTCTTTCCACTTCTCTTTCATCCAAGCTGCCACATTCACCCCCTTCTCTAACCATTCATTTACACTATCCTCAGACTCTCCTGCCCTTTCATACATCTCTCTGCGCTTCCTACTCCACTCACTCCTCCCTAATCCCTTGCACGTTCTCCATACCTCTTTCACCAGTCTCTCACTTTCCAATTCACACAACTTCATCTCATACTTCACCACTCTCTCCATTGCCTCACCATGTATACTCATTCTATTTGTTTCCTGAAGCAGAATGTATCCAGGGGTTGACCTTTCCAACCCCAGAATCTGCTTCAGGAACCACATCTGTTCTCTTTCAATGCATTCATACTCATTTATACCCCATGCTTCCACTCCATAAAACAAAATGGGCATTACACACGCATCCCACAGTTTGCACGCCAATTGGAAGTTGCCAGCTAACCATTTTCCCCACTTCTTCCTTACCATACCCCATGCTTTCCTGGCTTTCCCTTGTACCCATTTGGCGTGGTCCCCGTAACCACCTGTAGCTTTAAATATGAAGCCCAAATATTTAAATTCTTTCACCCTCTCAATCACCTCCCCCTTCCACTTCAATTCATCTACTCTTTCTTCTCTTCCTCTATTCCTAAATCTCATCCACTTTGTTTTCCTTGCATTAACTTGCAGCCCTCGCTTGTCCATATACCTCTCCACCCTCTGCATCACCTCATTCATCTCTCCCCAGTTCCTCGCCACAAGCACCATATCATCCGCATACGCTAGCATCCATACCTTCCTTTTTCCGATCACTACCCCGCCCGCTTGCCCGTTTCTCAAAACCTCTTCCAATTCGCTAACATATATGTTAAATAATAACGGGCTCAGCGGACAGCCCTGCCTCATCCCCGTCCACATCCTAAACCTTTCAGCCACATTCCCTTCAACTTTCGCCCTCACCCACGTTTCCTCGTATACTCTTCTAATCCATTCAACCGTTACTCCGCTCACTCCTCTTCTTCTCAGACACTCCACTAACTTTTCTCTCGGAACAGTATCGTACGCTGCTTTCAAATCCAGGAAAACAGCGTACATACTTCCTCTCACTTCCAGCACTCTTTCCACCATCCTTGCTAGCGTAAATATTTGATCCCTTGTTCCCCTCCCTTTTCTAAAACCCCCTTGAGTGTCCGGCAGTATTCCATTAATTTCCACCTCCTTTTCCGATCTATTTTTCACTACCGTCATTGCAATTTTGTACCCGGTGCACATAATTGAAATTCCTCTATAATTTTCTGCATTAGATTTATCACCTCCTTTATGCACCGGGCACATAACTCCCACACGCCACGCCTCTGGAATTTCCGCTTCTCCCCTCCACATTTGGTTCAGCAACCCTCCAAACCTTCGCTTTCCCTCCTTTCCTATCTCCTTCTATATTTCTGCCTTTTCCAGCCTTCACCTCTGCAAATGCGTTTTCTATCTCCTCCTCTGAAAACTCTTCAACCTCTCCCGCTACCCCTCGTTCCCCTACCCCTCCCGGCTCTCTAGCCATTCTATTACATTTCTCTGACCATTCTTGCAAAGAAACTCCTATGGGCCCCTTCATTTCACCTCTTCTTAGAATACCCCATATCTCCTTTTCAGTTCTACACAATCTAATTTCCTCGGTCGTTCTCTCCAAAGCCTGCCTCTTCTTTCTTTCGCATACTTTGGCGTATTAGGTACGCCAAAGTATGCGAAAGAAAAGAAGAGCTGCCACCACTCCTCTTCGCCCCTACCCAAGCTCCACTCCCTCACTGCCTTCCTCACTTCCCTCTTTACCCTGGGCAACTCTTTGACCACTCACTCCTCCCCACATCTCCCCTATTCTCGCATTAAAATCTCCTCCCACCACACAACTCCCTCCTTCGTTGCCTTTCTCATCTACCACTTTCTGCAATTCGGCCCAGTTCTTATTAATGTAAACGACCCCTACTTCCAGTTGACCCTCCCCCTTTTGGCATTTAACCCACGCTACACCGTCTACCTCTTCTACAAATTCCACCTCCACTGTTTTTAGGGACCACTTCGTTCCCACTATCATACCACCCTTTGCTCTCCCTCTCTTTGCCTCCTTCGTTGCCCCTTGTACCGACCACCTAAGTCCCCCTGGAAGTGAATTTCTCACATTTTCCCACTCCTCCTCCATCATCCATGTTTCCAATAATCCTACCACATCCTTTCCTAACACTCACTCCTCAAAGTCTTTTCGCCACCTGCGCGACCCTCGACAAATTTTCACATGGCTTTTCTAAACTCGAAATTTTACTTCATGCTTAGTCTGGGAGTGGACGGCACTCGTTCGAAACTTTAAACTGAATGCTTTGATAAGAACATTAAAGATAATACTCTAGTTTTAAAAATGTTGTTTAATATTATTTAAAGTAAAACTGACATGGTAGCCACAATCTGAAATGTTAAATTTTTCCGACATTTCCCTGATTTAAATTTTTTTTGCCTGGCATTTTAATATAAATTTCTTCTGTGAGAAACCCCCATTTTGTTAAATTGTTTTTGTTAATATTTAAGTTAATTTTATAAATGTAATAAAATCATATGGCTTTTTTGATAGTGTTTTGGTCAATTTAAATATAATTCCATAACTTTTCTCTGACTTTCCCGGTTTTAATGATATTCAGTGAATTTATTATTTACGTAACTTTCAGGCATTCGTCGATTTTATAATAGAGTTCAATTTGAAGTTTTGAACGAGTGTTTCCACTCCCAGGCTAAGCATGAAGTAAAATTTCGAGTTTAGAAAAGCCCCGTGAAAATTTGTCGAGGGTCGCGCAGCGACCCGAGACAAATTTTCGGGCTTTTCTAAACTCGAAATTTTACTTCATGCGCCACGCGTACAAACCACTGATTTAAAGTGAAGTTTAGAAACACACAAATACATCTTTAATCAGAGTAACAGGGAATCAGATATTTAGTCGATTATCAACTGAACTGTATATATATTATATATATATAATCAGTATTCCCTTTTACCATATGGTGTCGGGTGAACTGTTAATAATAAATAATTAGGTTTTGAATATTTTTGTTAAAACAATTAGTAACGATATTTATATATTAATGGCTGCAAAAAATATTAAAATCAAATTTATTCTCAAAAGATTTGTATTCGTGATTCGAAGAAACAGGATTCGAATCACATTTATCTCCTACGAATCCTTTATACGAGTATTCGTGATTCGAATCATATTAGGTGATTCGGATTCGTGATTCGAATCCTTTTTACGAGGATTCGTCCCAGCTCTAATATTCAGATATGTATACTTAAAAGAAAAAATTCCTGTATGTATTTTCTTTTAACTATACATATCCCGATGTATTCGCTGTACATTATCAGGCTTTCGTTGTGTTTGACAAAGTTCAATTTGAAGTTTCTAGCGAATGTTTCCACTCCCTGGTTAAGCATAAAGTACAAATTTAAGTTCAGAAAAGCCTGAAAATTTAAATTGATCGCTTCGCTTAATTTTTCAGTATACATGTATGAATATTTCAAAATTGTAGAATGGATTTACAGCTACATTTCCCTTTTTGTAAATATTTTGCAATGGATTGAAAACAATTGCGGTTTTTAAATATTTATTCAATTCTTTGTAATGATAATTAACGTAATAAAACAGGCTGTAATTAAACCCGCTGCGTATTTAACGAGATGTAACAAGATCATACATTTCATTATCTTATTCAAACAGACCTACTTCCATGCACAGCATTACATTCTCAATTGTGTAATTAAATCTTATCAGTGTTTCTCAATTAATAATTATGTTTCTGTTTAAGGCCGTAGCTAGGGAGGGGGTATGGATGTTAAAACCCCCGAAATTTTCCAAATGCTAAATTTTTGTATTTGTATCAACTGTAATGTGGAAGATTTTTACAATATTATTAAGTATGCAATTGATACGTTTGTACCGACTAAACTATTTAGAACATCCAACTATCCTAAATGGTTTAATCGTGAACTTATTCAATTAGTTAGGGCTAAAAAACAAGCTCATTGTGATTGTAAAAAAAGTGGTTGTCAAAGTGATTATGATAAGTTTAAAAGGTTGAGATCGTTATGCCGTAATTTATGTAATTCACTTTACCAATGTTTTATCACTAAATCCGAAAATAATATAAATCATAACTCTAGGTGTTTTTGGTCATTTGTAAATGAATATAAAAATATCAAAGGATTTCCAAAAGTAATGTTCTATAATAATAAACATTGCACTACAGGTTCTAGTTGTGCAGATCTATTCGCTGATTATTTCAGTAGTGTTTATTGTGACGATAACATTAATTCTCCTTCCTTCAATTATGACAATAAAATTTTATTTTCAAATATCTCTATTGATACTTCTAATATTTTTAATTCAATTACTGGTTTGTCTGATTCTTTAAATGCTGGGCCGGATGGTGTACCTCCTTACTTCTTAAAAAGATGTGTTTTCTCTCTTACTAATCCCATTAAGTTATTATTCAATAAATCTTTAACATCTGCAGTATTTCCTACTTATTGGAAGGACTCATTCATTAATCCGATATTTAAAGATGGTAAAAGAGATAGTATTGACAATTATAGAGGTGTTTCCATCCAGTCCACTATCCCAAAGATATTTGATAAACTTATATCGGAACAACTTAGATGGAGCTGCAAGAACATAATAGCGACGAACAACATGGGTTTTTTGAGGGGAGATCTACAACATCTAACTTGTTGTCATACCAGATGTATTTAATGAATGCTTTGGAAAGAGGTCTTCTAGTAAATTCCATTTATACAGACTTTTCTAAAGCCTTCGACCGTGTCAATCACTCAATTCTTTTGAAAAAACTCGAAGGTCTTGGCTTTAGTGACAATATGGTAAAATGGTTTTCCAGTTACTTAAATAACCGACAGCAGTTTGTTAAAATTGATAATTTTATATCTAAAGCAGTTCATGTGACATCTGGTGTGCCTCAGGGATCTCATTGTGGACCAATCTTGTTCTTGCTCTTCATTAATGATATTGGTAGTATCATACAAAACTGTAGGTATCTTATGTTTGCAGATGACTTAAAGATTTTTAGAGTCATTGAAACGGCTACTGATCAGAGACTTTTACAACATGATTTAAACAATTTATCTACCTGGTGTACCAACAACTGTCTACAACTTAACTTAAAGAAATGTATGGCTATATCTTCTGGTCGAAATAGACGTAATTTAGTTGAGTACTCTATAAATAACTACAATTTACCATTTGTTGAGAAAGTGCGTGATCTAGGGGTTATATTTGACTGCCGCTTAACCTTCATCCCACATATAAACAGTATTATAAGTAGATCTCTTTCGACGTTAGGTTTTGTAAACAGATTCTCTAAACAGTTCAGTAGAAATACATTCAGAACTCTTTACGTTACTTTAGTTCGCCCTCATTTGGAATACTGTTCTGTAATGTGGACACCACATTTTAACAACCACAGTGACTTAATTGAAAAGGTCCAAACTAGATTTTTATTACTTGCTTCACATAAGCAAGGTATTGCCCAGATAAATTATAGCCGATCTTATATGCTAAATGTATTAAATTTAAAATCTCTGCGCTACAGAAGAGTTATGCTAGATTTGTGCTATGGGTACAAACTAATTATTGGCTTTGTGAACAGTAGCATATTGGTTGGGGCATTAAACTTTAATTTTTATTCATCCACTGTTCTACGAAACAAACCTTTGTTTCGTTTAAACACTCATCGCACAAATTATGCCTCTAATAATCCTGTTTGTCGCATAATGAAATATTGTAATATACTAAATACATTTCCAAACTTTTAAATATTTTGTAATTCTTACAATATGTTTAAGTGCCACCTTTCGCTCATTGATCTTGTAGTTGTTTTTTAATTGTATTTATTAGCTAATTGTAACTTGAATTTTATAACTATCATGTGCATTGTATTATTTGTTATATGTTTAATTTACACACATTTATTATTATATATATATTTAATGTAAAATGGAGATTTCCGTACCAATAAATAAATAAATTAAAGCTTCCATGAAATAGCAAATAGATTTTTTTACCAGTAATAAAATTAAAACTCCATATTTTATGAGAAAATTATATTAGAATTATACAGAGAGTTTTATATACCACCGAACATTTTCTTAAAATACGATTTCACACCTTTAATTTTTAGGTTATGTGTAAATTGGGTTGCCTATATGACCATTACAAATTGTAACTAATCAATTGTAATTAATGCCTAAACTTGTACATACAGTGAGTTTTTCTTTCAAGTATACATGTCCCAATTTCGGCGTATATGCCGTAAATCTTTAGATAGTGGTTGTTTTTTTTAAAAGGAGTTTAATTTGAAAATGAGTGTGTTCCACTCCCAGACTAAGCATGAAGTAAAATTTCGAGTTTAGAAAAGCCTGAAAATTTGGTTTGGACGCGTAGCGCGAAGCGCGGAGCGGCCAAACCAAATTTTCAGGCTTTTCTAAACTCGAAATTTTACTTCATGCGCCACCGGTACAAACACTGACATATTACGGAGTTTAAAACACACCGCTGAACTTTACATTGAATCAGTGTTTTGTGCCGGTGGCACATGAAGTACAATTTCGAGTTTAGAAAAGCCTGAAAATTTGGTATGGCCGCTTCGCGCTACGCGCTACGCGACCAAACCAAATTTTCAGGTTTTTCTAAACTTGAAATTTTACTCCATGCTTAGCCTGGGAGTGGACAACACTCGTTTAATGCTTCAAATTGTATTCTTTTAATAAACCAAGCGTGGTACAATATACAACGTCTGCATATGTATACTTAAAAGAAAAATTATCGTTATGAATATGTTCGGTGTTACATAAAACTCTCTGTATAATCACACTATCATTGTGGAAAGTTTTTAAATTTTATTTTTAATTATACTAAAATAAAATAAAATCATCATGCCCTCTGTAATTAAATTTTAGACAGATCTATAAAGAAATAATTGAATAAATCAAAATAATAACAAAGAAAATCAGTATTCTTACTTTCCGTAGAGTAGAGCGCACTCTTAAACATTCATCCTGGAAATTAGAAATAAGTTTAGTAAGTGATTGTTATTGTACTTCTAGTTATTATTTTTTTTTCATTTCTGTTGATTATATCCTAAATCAACAGAAATGAAATTCAATAACCAGAAGTAGAATTAGGTTTTTTGTGCAACAAAATCGGCTCGATTATTTCTAAATCAATCGATATCGATAAATCATTTTTGAGCTGGTCGGATTGTTGACACAACTAAATACTATTTGAAATAAAACAACGCAGTTGGGAGGGTTTCACTTTTATTGTTGAACACTGCAACATGTTTCACGTGGCTTCATCAGGCAGATGAAATAATGATTTTAGAAAGTACAGGTAAAAGCTTATATACTAATGCAATTAATTTATTTGAAATAAAACAACGCAGTTGGGAGGGTTTCACTTTTATTGTTGAACACTGCAACATGTTTCACCACACAGTGGCTTCATCAGGCAGATGAAATAATAAATTATTTCATCTGCCTGATGAAGCCACTGTGTGGTGAAACATGTTGCAGTGTTCAACAATAAAAGTGAAACCCTCCCAACTGCGTTGTTTTATTTCAAATAGTATTATGGAGTTTCATCATGTATCCGCCTCATCAATTAAATATTTAATGCAATTAAGTTAATAGAAGGGGTAATTAGGCTGAAACTAATACAAACAATTTTGAGCGACTAAATATTGATTAGGGGTGAATTGTTTACTTCTATTTGGTCATTTAATAGAATACCTTTTTTGTTATATTTATTAATTTCTAATTCTTCTAATAAGTTTAATTTACGACTTTTGTTACATTCGTGCAAAATTTTGAATTTAGGGTTAAAGTTATGTTGGTATTCGATTAAATGATTGGCGTAGGTTGAAGAGGTTTTCTTAAATTGAAAGCATTTTTGATGTTCTGAAATGCGATCTGGGAAGCTACGTCCAGTTTGTCCAACGTATACCTTAGGGCAATCCCCACACTCCATCAAATACACGCCAGAGTTCGTAGTTTTATCAGATTTGTCTTTAGAATTATTAATGAATTTATTAAGTGAATTGACCGTTCTAAAAGAAGGAGTTAGGTTTAAGGATTTGAGTTTTTTGCTGATGGCAATCGAAGGGGGGCCGTTAAATGTTAATGAGAAATATTTATTATTCTGATTTTGAAAATTGGTGGGATATACTAATTTCAGGGCTTGTTGTTTTTGTTTTTTAAAAAGGATGTCTAAGATAAGCTTTTGACGAAAGCCGTTGTTATTAGCTATTATGAGAATTCTGTTGAGCTCATTATTAAAATTATTAATTGATAGGGGGATAGTGGTTGTTAGCCTATGCAACATGGAATGGTTAGCTGCTAGTTTATGTTGCATAGGATGGAATGATGTGCTATGGATCGTAGTATCTGTATGGGTCGGCTTGTGAAAAATATTGAATTCATGTTTTTGACCTAAACTAAATACGTTAGGTGCTCACTAAGTTTTTAGATTAAATCCTTACATTGCTTTCTAGTGTACCCAATCCATTCATTCTGCGAATATTTTCCTATTCCTCAGGCAGGAGAAATAATAATGCATCAATAGTATTATTATAATCTCCTTGAAGTTATTTTTATCAATATTTTATTTGCATGGTTATGCAATAACTTTTATCACAAAATACGCATACAACTAAAGATATATAAGGTGAAAGCTCTCATAATAGTTGTCATATCATTGACGTTTGTTCCAACAGGGTACATGAGATTGTTACGGACATGCTCCCTAGTTGCTACAGAACCTTATGTGCATTTTATTTATTATTTAATTGGATTATTTTATCACTGAAATATGTAAACAAATACATACATATTTATATTATCTACAGCACACGTTCATTAGTATCACATGCACTATATTGGAACCGAACATACACTCGACCGCAAAATAAACGCGCCACTTAAAAATGCAAGTTTTTTCGTGAATATTCAAACAGCCATAACTTCGGTCGATGTAGATGAAATTTGATGAATTTTTGAGTTTTTGGAACGCTAAAGTTTTCTCTTTAAGGACACATAAGTGGATATAACGAAATTTAAGCACTTCTGCATTTAAAAGTCCTACCAACAAAAAAATGTTCAGAATGTTAGAAATGATAAAAGTTGAGAAGTTATACTATGCCCAAAAAAAATCGTAGCTCCACTTCAAAAACAGCACAACAAAATTCTATCATTTTCCTTTGAAATAAGCGAAAAATCATGTCGATCCAATGATTTGGCTCGAAGTTATGGCAGTTTTTTTTTTAAAGAGTATTTTGGGGCATAACTTTGGCGGACAGGCATAACTCTGCTCGCAAACCTGTGACATTATGCGATTTAAAAAGATTGAAATTTTCTCTTTAAGGGCATGTTAGTCAGATCTTCAAACATGCACATTTTACCCCCTTCTACCCCCTAAAGGCGATGAAACGTTTTTCACTTTAAAACTTTTAACTTTGTTAACTTGTACAATGCGCAAAAAAAATTGTGGCTTTGAGCAAGGGACGTCCAGAATAAATTTAGTCCTTCTCCTTTAATATGCGCAAAAATTCAGATCGATAAATTGATTTGGAGTAAAGTTATGACAATTTGAGAAAACTTGATCATTTTTAACATTCTGAACATTTTTTTGTTGGTAGGACTTTTAAATGCAGAAATGCTTAAATTTCGTTATATCCACTTATGTGTCGTTAAAGAGAAAACTTTAGCGTTCCAAAAATTCATCAAATTTCATCCACATCGACCGAAGTTATGGCTGTTTGAATATTCACGAAAAAACGTGAATTTTCAAGTGGCGCGTTTTTTTTTGCGGTCGAGTGTATTTGCTACCAACATAACTTAACCGACGCTTAAATAAGCTTGGCTTAGCATGTGATTCAAAACTAAAGCACAGCTTATCTAAAACTACAGTTTACGAAAACTGCAGCTTAAGCCACGAACAACTGGCCCTTAATGGTATTTTACGATAACAACATTAAGCGATTGAATATTTTTATTCTAACTAATCAATTTAGTAATAAAAAAGCTATGTTGAGGATGTCACTTCTTCTGTATACTCAATTTGTTGTATTCTTTGCTTTTTTTAGGGATGTGTCGGATTCCCTGGATTTTGAACCTTCTGATGCACTCATGAGGTCCAACGAAGCGCACTTAATCAACATGATAGGCGACGGTGCCGACGACGACGCCAAAATCGATCTTCTGGTCAACACAGACGACACCCTCAAAATCACCATCTACGGCATGACCTGTCAGAGTTGCGTCAAAACAATTGAAGAGAATTTAAGGACTATAAAAGGAATATCCAGTGTCAAAGTACGTAATAAAAAAGTATTAAAAACTAACAAACCGAATAGAAACTAAGGCCCAGTTGGACCAAAAACGTTGAACTCGAGTTCAAGATGAACTGGAGTTCAAGATGACAGTTCCTATTGTTCGAATGTCACTTTGGAATCAAGTTCAGAGTTGAACCAGTTCAACGTGTTCGGTGCAACAAGCCCTAAAAGAAGCGTAAGCTTATTCTCTCCAATTGAAATAGTTTTGAATTTGAAATATTGATGTTAGAATACTTCTATTATAATGAAGTTATTTTATGTCATTGGAAATTATAAAAATGTTATTAAACGATTGCCCGGCACTCTCGTCCACCAGAGGCTCCTTACAGGGTGAAAGATGGCCTACATAAGTGATCTACCCACCTCGGCTTTACTAGACTACCTAAACCAGGTAGACTGGCTGAGCTGAGGCTGGGTAATCGACGGGAGAAAGCACAATGGGCCTAAGTGCAGTGCAGAAATGCGCACCCCCCCAAAAAAAAAAAAAACAACCAGAAACAGTTATTAAACGATATATTAACGTTATTAGAGGTTATAAGATATTTTTTGGCGTTAAAAATGACGTTCTATTATTAATGCTGCAGTGACGTTAAAAAAAACTGTTTGAAAAACGGCCTAGTTGCCAAGGTTGTCAAATTAGAAGAAAGAAAACGTTATAATTGAGGTTATAAGATGTCATATGACTTTATAATGATGTTATTTAATTGATTGTTTATTCATACAATCTTCCTTTTAATTTTTTAAAGAATTTCACTAATCAAAAATTCTTGACGTTTTATCACACTTGCACACAAACAACAAACAATACAACTCATCTGAAATTCACGCTTCGTCGAAAAAGGTGGGATTATCAGGTGTGATTGCCGTGCATGTGTGTTTGTGCAGATAATTTATCAAGAAGCCTTTATAAACCGCAGTTGTTTGCGCCAGCCAGTTCATTTGTTTTACCAGTTCTGTAGTGAAGAACAGAAAATAACTTTCAAATCATAACTTAAAAGGCAGCGTAAAAGTGCTCGAGGATTTATTCGATTTCATCGAGTTGAGTGTTTAGTCTCTACTTATAATTCGTTTTACGATTTCACCTAGGATTTTAAACAGCACACTTTTACTCAATATACAGCCTACTAGAGATTACATATGTGTTTATTCAGTTTGATAGATACTCACTTAATTATTTAACTTGCTGCGTAAAAAAATTGCCTTTTAGATTTATATATTTGTGTGTCGAGTTTAGCTGGTATTCATTCAATTATTTCTGTTGGTAGGCTGTGTAAGAATACTTTTTATAGTTATCAATATACAGCCTACTAGTGCTTTCGAAATTCACATATTTATTTAATAAATTTAGTAGATACTCACTTAATTATTTCACTTAGCTGCGTAAAAATATGCTTTTAACATTTGAGTGTTGAGATTAGCTGGTATTCATTTAATTATTTTACTTAGTAGGCTGTGTAAAAATGCTTTCTGGAGTTACATATTTGTTTCTTGAGTTTAGTGGATCCTCGTTTAAGTAGACTGTGGAAAAGTGTTTGTTGGATTTAGTTCGGAAATCGAGAAAATCAGTGTAATGAACTTTTAGTGTGTTGAGGTGAAAATTGTCGTGATTGGATATAAAAATGATTCCACCGGTGAGTTATGAACACTTTTAAACACACCGATCCCGATGCATACACTGCAAATGTTCAGGCGTTCGTTGTTTTGGAAAAGGCCAGTTTTCTAAGACCAAATTTGAAAATACCTATTTTTTCTGAGGAATTATGGAGCAACTACACTTATACACTTTTACCTACGCCCTATCTAGTAACCGCATTATACCATACTGTCACCCTGACAAGTATGATTGGCATTACGTACACATGCACGTAATAGCTTTGACAAGTACATTACGTGCTGACAGCTGATTGCTTACCGCACAACCAAATGACATTTCTTTGATGTACAGGGAGTTTTTCTTTAAAGTATACGTATCCATTCAGCTTATTTTCATTAAATCTTTAGTTATTCGTTGTTGTTTTTTTTAAGAGTTCAATTTGAAGCTTTAAACGAGTGCTCTCCACTCCCAGACTAAGCATGAAGTAAAATTTCGAGTTTAGAAAAGCCCCGTGAAAATTTGTCGAGGGTCGCGCAGCGACCCGAGACAAATTTTCTGGGCTTTTCTAAACTCGAAATTTTACTTCATGCGCCACGCGTACAAAACACTAAAATATCGTGAATTTGATGTATATTTGAATCTCACTTGGAATCAGTGTTTTATATGCGTGGCGCATAAAGTAAAATTTCGAGTTTAGAAAAGCCCAGAAAATTTGTCTCGGGTCGCTGCGCGACCCGAGACAAATTTTCACAGGGCTTTTCTAAACTCGGAATTTTACTCCATGCTTAGTCTGGGAGTGGAAACACTCGTTTAAAGCTGCAAATTGAACTCTTTTAAAAAACAACGAATGTCGGAAAATGTACAATTTTATGCATGTTTACCTAATAAAGTTTATTTTGTTTGGGCGTAGGTATATTACCAATGTCCACATTATATTTGTATAAACCAGAGCTGGGCAGGATTCGAATCATTCAGGATTCGAATCCTTTTAGAGGATTCAAAAGAGGTATTCGAATACTTTAGTGAAAACGGATTCGTGATCCGGATTCGTTACATTTTTTTTAAAAGGATTCGTATTTGAATCCAGACGTAGATGATTCGAATCCTTATAAAAAAGGATTCAAACTCTTATAAAAGGATTCGAATCCTTATAATAGGATTCGAATCCTTATAATAGGATTCGAATCCTTATAATAGGATTCGAATCCTCATACACGGATTCAAATCCTCCCAAATAATTCGAATCATCGCTATTAGGGCTTGGATTCAAATTCGATTAATTCAAATAGTTAAATATTCTAATATGAATATTTAAATCACTAAATTATTTATATTTGAATATAAATATTTAAATTTTCGAATAATTCAAATATTTGTGAATATATATTTGGTAACTTAACCACGAAAAATTTCCAACCTTAATAGTATATTTTTAACTTCACTTGAAATCAGTGTTTTATACGCGTGGCGCATGAAGTAAAATTTCGAGTTTAGAAAAGCCCCGTGAAAATTTGTCTCGGGTCGCTGCGCGACCCTCGACAAATTTTCTACGCGGGGCTTTTCTAAACTCGAAATTTTACTTCATGCTTAGTCTGGGAGTGGACAAGACTCGTTTGAACTTTAAATTTAACTCTTCTATAAAATCGACGTATGTAATATAATAAATCATTTATTGAAATCATAGAAAAAGACCGATGTTAAGATAGCCATAGATTTTCCAGCCACGGATTTGCCCGGCGCATCCACCATCGATCGTGAATCAAAATAAATGTTTTTTTTTTTTAAATGTAAGGCATATTATTAATGAAACAAAGAAAACTAAACTAATTCCAGCCCTAAAAATATAGCTCGTCCAAACTTAAATTTATTTTCGTATATAGGCAAAAGCATGTAATAAAATAACCAGATTTCAAACCTAAATTAAAAGTATGTATAGTTAGGCTCTAAGCTACACGTCAGAGTTAAAAGAAATAATTTTAATCACAACTACATATTTTTAATTTAAGTTTGAATTCTGGTCATTTTATTCGAGTCGTTCGGATGGAAAAAATTTATAAAAAATTCATTTAACATTTTTGCCAAAATTTTATAGCTTAAATGGCTTAATTAGGCTTTAAGCTACACGTCAGAGTTAATAGAAATAATTTTAATCACAACTACATATTTTTAATTTAAGTTTGAAATCTGGTCATTTTATTCGAGTCGTTCGGATGGAAAAAATTTATAAAAAATTCATTTAACACTTTTGCCAAAATTTTATAGCTACACGTCAGAGTTAAAAGTAATAATTTTAATCACAACTACATACTTTTAATTTAAGTTTGAAATCTGGTCATTTTATTCGAGTCGTTCGGATGGAAAAAAATTATTATTATTTTTGCCAACATTTTATAGCCTAAATGACTTAGTTAGGCTCTAAGCTACACGTCAGAGTTAAAAGAAATAATTTTAATCACAACTACATATTTTTAATTTAGGTTTGAATTCTGGTCATTTTATTCGAGTCGTTCGGATAAAAAAAAATTATAAAAAATTCGTTTAACATTTTTGCTAAAATTTTATAGCTTAAATGGCTTAGTTAGGCTGTAAGCTACACGTCAAAGTTAAAAGAAATAATTTTAATCACAACTACATACTTTTAATTTAAGTTTGAATTCTGGTCATTTTATTACATGCTTTTGGGAGGACTATCTATTTGTGTTTGATAAAGCCTATATACGAAAATAAATTTAAGTTTGGATGAGCTATATTTTTAGGGCTGAAATTAGTTTAGTTTTCTTTGTTTCGTTAATAATATGCCTTAAATTAAGAAAAACATTTATTTTAATTTACGATCGATGTTGGATGCGCCGGGCAAATCCGTGGCTGGAAAATCTATGGCTATCTTAACATCGGTAAATCTCGACATGTAGAAAATCTTGACGGTCCACTCCCAGACTAAGCATGAAGTAAAATTTCGAGTTTAGAAAAGCCCCACGTAGAAAATTTGTCGAGGGTCGCGCAGCGACCCTCGACAAATTTTCACGGGGCTTTTCTAAACTCGAAATTTTACTTCATGCGCCACGCGTATAAAACACTGATTTAAAGTGAACTTAAAAACGCACTGAAAACTAACCCAACTTCGATATTTTTTCAAACTTGGATGTTTTTTTTCCTATCCATGCTGTCAACCTTCAGATATTCGTTGTTTTCTTGTAAAGAAACTTCGATTCCCTGTAGCTCTTCGGTCTCCGAAGACCATGATTGGTCCTTCGAGCTGTAGCCTTTTTAAAATGGTAATAAACTTAGTAATCTAGAGTGATCCTTTAATTTAAAACTTCTAAGAACGAGTGTTGTCCACTCCCAGACTAAGCATGAAGTAAAATTTCGAGTTTAGAAAAGCCCCGCGTAGAAAATTTGTCGAGGGTCGCGCAGCGACCCGAGACAAATTTTCACGGGGCTTTTCTAAACTCGAAATTTTACTTCATGCGCCACGCGTACAAAACACTGATTTAAAATAAAGTTCAATAACACATATATCATCATTAATTAAAATCATTATTTAATCAGATATTTAGTCGGTAAATTCACATTTTTGTTAATAGAAACTGATGGAATAATATGTTACTGGTTGCAAATAATAGATTCAAATTTATTTTTAAAGGATTTGTATCCGTGATTCAAAAATGAGGATTCGAATCATATTTTTCACTTACGAATCCTTTATTCGAGTATTCGTGATTCGAATCATATTAGGTGATTCGGATCCGGTTTTTGAGGATTCATCCCAGCTCTGGTATAAACTCGTTTAAAGTAAAAACGTACCTTTACATCAGCAACTGACATTTCATTAAATGTTGGCGAATTGTAAAAATCTCTATTTTTAGTTATGTTGTGTTGGTAGTAATTATTTAATCAGATGTCATTTAAAAATTAAGACGAAATGTCAGTTTAAATGAAATTGCCAATTCTTGGTTGCAAAATATTTCAAACATTAAAAGTGCGATTCTTTTCGCAATCTACAACAAGTTAGTCTTACAAAGACTATATCAAACACTCATTGAAACAACTACTTCCCGGGCTAATGCCCCGACGGACATTGAATTATACAACAAGTGTTTGCTGTTACATACAGCAACTTACTGCAAATGTAACAATTTGGGTCAAATTATTCAGGCCATCTATAGACGCGTTTCGAGATTTATCTCTCATCAGTATAGCTTTGCCATTCCCTCCAAACAATTTGACACCTTAGACTGGCGGTCATGTTACCGTTCAAATATAAGTATAAATGAAATTGCCAATTCTTGGTTGCAGAATACTTCAAACACTTGTTGTATAATTCAATGCCCGTCGGGGCATTAGCCCGGGAAGTAGTTGTTTCAATGAGTGTTTGATATAGTCTTTGTAAGACTAACTTGTTGTAGGTTGCGAAAAGAATCGCACTTTTAATGTTTGAAGTATTCTGCAACCAAGAATTGGCAATTTCATTTATACTTATATTTGAACGGTAACATGACCGCCAGTCTAAGGTGTCAAATTGTTTGGAGGAAATGGCAAAGCTATACTGATGAGAGATAAATCTCGAAACGCGTCTATAGATGGCCTGAATAATTTGACCCAAATTGTTACATTTGCAGCAAGTTGCTGTATGTAACAGCAAACACTTGTTGTATAATTCAATGTCCGTCGGGGCATTAGCCCGGGAAGTAGTTGTTTCAATGAGTGTTTGATATAGTCTTTGTAAGACTAACTTGTTGTAGATTGCGAAAAGAATCGCACTTTTAATGTTTGAAATATTCTGCAACCAAGAATTGGCAATTTTATTTAAACTGACATTTCGTCTTAATTTTTAAATGACATCTGTTTAAATAATTACTACCAACACAACATAACTAAAAATAGAGATTTTTACAATTCGCCAACATTAAATAATAAAGTACCCTAACATGTTTATTTATAATCTAAATAATGCTTTCTATGATCGCCGATTTACTAACCAGATGACGGTTCAAACAAAGCAGCTTGATTAATCTAATCATTGATTTACTAATCACTAATTCTAATCGAGCGGGCATTAATATTTCAAAGTGCATAAATATTTCACTTCCTTGTTCCGTTTTTTTTTATTTTCCTCGTGTGAATTTTTGCAAACATCATTTCCCGCGATTTTTATATCTGCGCCGACCGGGGGATATTTACAAAGGGGAAATTTCTAAGTATCCCCCTCATCTTTTCATTCCACCCTAGTTACATTTGTTTTTTTTAAACAACATAACGGTCGCTTTCTTCTGTTTAATTTTAAAAACAATCCTTATTTTTTCGATTTTGATTCTTGTATTTCAAATAATCATTCCATAATTTCTTGAATTAATTTCTCACCTGGCACTTGGTAAAACATATTAGAATAAGTAGTTATTTAATTTTAAAAAAAACACTTGGTATTGTTTCACAAATTAATTTAAGAAAGAAATTTGTATCTAATATACGCTGGACTAATTATTTGGATTTTGTAGAACTTTGAAGAATATTTTAATATAATGGAATGATTTTGTAAAGTTATTTAAATTGGTATTGTTTTACAAATTAATTAATACAATTAATAGTAATATGATAATAATAAAAACTAAATTTCTACTTGATCAATATACAGGGATTTTTTTTAGGTAAACATGCATAAAATTGTAAATTTTCCGACATTCGTTGTTTTTTAAAAGAGTTTAATTTGCAGCTTTAAACAAGCGTTTTCCACTCCCAGACTAAGCATGGAGTAAAATTTAGATTTGTGAAATAATACCAAATGTTTTTTTAATTTAAATAACTTTACAAAAAAAATTCCATTATATTAAAATATTCTTTAAAGTTCTACAAAATCCAAATAATCATTCCAGCGTATAATAATTAGATACATATTTCTTTAAAATGTTGTTTTACCTAATCATAATCACATTCAAACAACTAAATTAAACAGAATTAACGTATTATCAGCTTTAATGAATGGTAATTGCTTTGATAAAACCCACCAAATTCGAATCGTATCATTTTCTTGCTTCATAAAAACCTAGTTTATTTTTTACGCTAATTAAGAATAGTAAAATGTATGGTTTAAATTTATCAAATTTCTAATTTCCGAGTGCCTACTAATTTAAAGTAAAGTTTAAAATATACTTCTAAATCAGTATGTTAAAGCAGTATATTTTGAACTTCGGAGCATTTCAGTGTTTATACGGGTGGCGCATTAAGGTGGGAAATTTACATGTTATTTGGCCGTAACAAAGAACAACGATTAATCTTTCACAATAATAAAAATATATGTTTAAAACTTATAAATATTGCACATTGAAGCTTTGCGAATAAATTGACACTATTCTTTATATAAAAATGTTTCTTAAATTATATATAAATCAACTAATGGAACACTCTTAAGTGATCACATAAATCCGTGCAATACTTCCATAGAAAACATTATTCCTTCTTCGTATTGATTTAATTTATTGAGGTAATTATTATAAGCATGTTGTAATAAATAGATTGATCTAAAATAAATTATAAATAAAATTAATAGTTGCTTAGAGAGAGAGCAATGTAAATGTTGATTATGGTTTTCATAAATAGGGAGCAGCATCGTGCTATTTTAGTAATATCTTAAAATTATACTGTAATTTCCAAAAACATGTGAAAAGAAATTGAGTTGATATGTAGAATTCGTGTACGGCATTAGTCGCGACACGGGTTCACGATGCGCGGCCTTGAATTGCGAATGTAATTTTTCTGCCGCGGACTGTTCATTGATTATGTTGTTGATATAAAACAAATAAAGAAATTCTTAAAATATGTTCCAATACATTCTTTAAATACACTGCGCCGCAAAATTCGAAATTTCGTTTAAAAATTAATTTTATTGTTTTTTATTTTTATTTTTCTCCATTTTTTTCCCGAAGTGGTTCCTAATAGATACTTATTAAAACTAATTTGCTTATTTGTGAACAAAAAATGAGAAAATAAACAACAAACTGCAATAATACAAAATATAATGATTCTTCTGATCCGCAAAATAGCCTGTAATTTTGCGTTAATTTTGCGGCGCAGTGTATAAGTGCATTTCTGGATTCATGTTTTAAATAGGAATGTGGAATGCCGGTGTATGTTGACTCAAGCGATGAGTCTGAAAAAATCCTTTTTCATTTGTTTACCAAATTGAATGTGCCATACTCGGCGATTTGATAACTGGGGCACTTAGTCAGCTTAGCGCCTAGAGTTCGAATTGGGTTATTGTAATTTCTTATTTTTTGTACGGTTTAGCCTACTCAGCTTGAAGTGTCGCCTACCCAGCTTAGAGGGTAGACCTTCTTTCGTACTCGCATCTGTTCCTTTTGTGTGCTTCATTGCAATTTCCCAAATTAAGGAGTGCGACACGCTACAGTCATGTATGATATTTGATTTTTTTTGATAGTCATCATTTAAATCACTTATGTAGTTGCAAATAACATGAATATGTATTTTATGTTGTCAGAATTTAACTGTTTGTCTACAATATAAATACAGGGAATTTTTCTTTTAACTAAACATGTGCATAAGTTGTAAATTTTCCGACATGCGTTGTTTTTTAAAAGAGTTAAATTTGAAGCTTTAAACGAGTGTTTTCCACTCCCAGACTGAGCATGAAGTAAAATTTCGAGTTTAGAAAAGCCCCGTGAAAATTTGTCGAGGGTCGCGCAGCGACCCGAGACAAATTTTCTGGGCTTTTCTAAACTCGAAATTTTACTTCATGCGCCACGCGTATACAACACTGATTTCAAGTGAGGTTCAAATATACATAAATGTCACAGTATTTTAGTGTTTTATACGCGTGGCGCATGAAGTAAAATTTCGAGTTTAGAAAAGCCCAGAAAATTTGTCTCGGGTCGCTGCGCGACCCTCGACAAATTTTCACGGGGCTTTTCTAAACTCGAAATTTTACTTCATGCTTAGCCTGGGAGTGGAAAACACTCGTTTAAAACTTCAAATTGAACTCTATTGAAAAACAACGAATATCTAAATATTTAAAGAAAATAATCTGAATTTAGAATACGTACACTTTAAAGAAAAACTCCCTGTATATACTCATATGGAATATCAAACTAAAAAGGCATCTGTTTAGTTATACAGTCGATATAAATAAAAATCGTAAATATTTATCCAGTTTACTTGTGTCTTCTGTAATTCAATACTCATTCATTCGCACGGCGCTATACAAACAAACATCAACGCGCTGCGCTCCGCACTCATCATTATTATTATTCGCTGTGATAAAATTCGGCAGGCACTATAAACCAATACATAGTTTAAACAACTTTCTGCAATTTCGCTATTTCTGCGCCATCTCATATCCCAAAAACACAACCAGCGAAAATTGGCCCTCTTAAGTAAAATTCCGAGATCGAATCGCACCCCGACAAATCCAAATTTTCAGGCTTTTTTAAACTCGAAATTTTACTTCATGCGCTACGCGTATAAAACATTGGCTTATTATATAATTTTTTGTTTGTAAAAGGTGATATTTGATAATTTTGTATCCGTCGTTAAATTATTCCTAGCAATGTTATTTATCTTAAGTAAAAGTCTTTTAAAAATTAATTTGCAGTATTAAATTATAATAAATATTAAATCTAAAATATCTAGTATCGATAAGTATATACGATACTTTTCATTGCGATATTTTGCTATACAATATAATCGATACTTTTTCTGGCATTGAAACATCCCTAATAGAGGGATTCAAAACTACTTACTGTTATTTTTTTCTTATCACGCAACACGGAAAATTTGGTTTTGTAGCGTTCAAGAAAAAAACATCTTGTAAATGTCGTCTTTAATTGTCAATACACTGATTCAGTCGCATTCTGAAGTTTCGGTCCACTCTTTCAAGCATTCCGATTAGTATGTTGACAATTTCGGCTCGGACTTTTTTCTGTAGGTCTTCCAGAGTCAATGGGATTTAAGATTACAGGAAATAACCACAGGGGGTTAAATAAGGCGACCCTGCCCCTCTCAGGGAGATCAGCCGCACGAAGAAGACTTCTTTTAACAAATGCGTGGAAGTCCTAGCTGTGTGGGTTGCGGCCCCCACTTGCTAAAACCACATACACACATTGTCCAGTTCTTCGAGAACAGGCAAAAAATGTTCTAAATAATTTTCCAATAAAATTCTGCATTCACGTTTATCTTGAAAATAGACTTAAAAATAGGCATCTGCGGTTAAAGCGCGTTGCTCCTACCAAAGCAATTGTGCGACTAAAATGGCTAAGGATACAAATGTTCTATCCAGGCCCTTCCATTTAGCCCTTCTCTACCTTTCTGTTACTATCACTAACTTCACTGCGCCCCTTTCAAAAAAGGAATTTACCACGCCTCACCCTGTATGTAATACAAAGGAAAAGTATTGTTTTCGTGAAAAAAACATGATTTAAGGTAAAGAAAATTAGCTTCACTATTAGAAATTAAATACACACATGTGTATACTGGTATTCGTCATATTTAATGTTTTATAGCAATAATAAGTGAAAAATATATATTTATTACATAAATTAATTAAAGCAAACTATTGCAAGTATTCATAGAAATAAACATTTTATGAATTAATCAATAAAATATTGACATATACCAATATTTATATAAAGCTGTTTGCATTTTAAAAGTTTTTAACATACAAAAGTAAGTACAAACATACACTCTCAAAGCCTACTCCAAACATTGAACACCAATTAATTCCGTATTCAAAAATCGTTCAATGTTACGTTTTGTGTAAAGAAAGAAAATTAAATTCCATTACCATTCTTTTAGCGCAACGACAATGACAAATTCCTTTCTTCACTGTTTTTATTTAAGTACTATATGTACATTTCGGACACTAAGTGTCCATTATCAATGGTTAACTAACCAGTTAGTTGTAGTTGTATTTAAAAAATATGTATAAATTAATCGAGAATATTTGTACTTTAGAATTTACAAAACATTTCCAATGACAAAACTTAAGAGTTTTGTCTTTACAAATTATTTTCACGAAAAATCTCTTCATCTTCATTAACTTTACTTCAAAACCTAATAATAATACATCTCTAGATTCTTAAAATTGTCTTCGGCGCAGTATATTTTTTTATCATTTATCAGTTTCGTGTTTTATTAGTATACACTGCATCTTATTTAAGTATGGCCATAGGGATTTACACGGTAAAAATGTACCGCATGTTAACTTTTGTTGTCGTGCAAATTTGAAACAATTTTGTGGTTTTATTAATAAATCAACATTTTTTTTTTTTTTACAAAATGTACAATGCTAGAAGGACATAAACGTGTTCGATTTCTTTATTTTTGCTTTCAAAGTTGAAATTAATAATACTTAATTATTTAAGCCAAAAGATAAACTTGGCGAAAATGTCATAATGTAGGTATTTGTTTTGCTAAACTTGAAAGGTAAAATAAAGAATTCTAGCATGTTTACGTCTTTCTAACAATGAACATTTTGTAGAAGAGTATTTGATTTAATTAAATAAACAAAAAAATTGTTTCAAATTTCGACGAGAACAAAAGTTAACATCGGGTACAATTTTTCCCATGTAAATCCCTATGGCCATACTTAAATAACACGCACGTACAAATACATATAGTATGTGGGAGGTAAACTTCAGCAAGTTACATTTTTGAAATTTTACAGTGCTATTTACCTCTCGATAGAATAAAAAAATCCCGATTCAAACAACAGAAACCTCCCACATACAGAAATATTTCGTTTATTTTAATGGTTTTCGTTTCAGGTCAATTTACAGGAAAAACAGGCTGTGGTAAATTATGACTCCGGTGTTATATCTCCACAAGACATCTCAGAAGCAATAGAAGACATGGGATTCGAAGCTCCTTTACCGCTTTTGGTCAGCTCGGATCACAGCACGTGCACGATTCACATAGACGGGATGACCTGTAATTCTTGCGTGCAAAGTATTGAAGGTATGTCACAAAAATCATTCCTTAATATAAAAAAAAAAATACATACGTTTGTAAAAAATATTAAAGATTAGGTAGACATTTACAATGTTTTATAATCATATAAAAATAAATTTTAGTTCAATAAATATTGAACTAAAATTTATTTTTATATGATTATATATATGATTATATAACGGTTGGATGACCCATAGACCTGTTTCTGACTTCTCCGGCCTTGTCAGTAAGGTCTGATAATAATAATAATACTTTATTTTGTGCTACTACATTTAAGTATTTTATTTATTTATTCCTTTGCCTATCTACCTTTCGGTGTAAGGCTTACATTACTAATTTTTATAGTATTCTCTCCACTTCTTCCTGTCCTTTGTTATTTCATTTATTTCTTCCCACGTGTTCCCTTTTCTTGTTGCCTCTTCTTTTATTACGCTGTTCCATTCTCTTCTTGGTCTTCCTCTTTGTTTTTTTCCTGTTGCTCGTGTCTCATATATTTTTTTGGTATTTCTTTCTTCGCTCATTCTTCTTATGTGTGCATACCACCTCATTTGTCCTTCCGTGATTTTTTCCTATATTGGCTTTATTTGTAGGTTTTTCCTATGTGTTTCGTTCCTTATTCTGTCTCTTATTGTTTTGTGTTCGATTTTTCTTAGGAATCTCATCTCCATTGTATTAATTCTTTTTATTTGCTTTCCTGTCATCGTCCATGTTTCACTACTGTATGTTAGCGTTGGTCTAATTACTTTTTTCACTATCTCTGTTTTTGTGTCTTTTGATATTTCCTTTTTACTAAAAAATGTGTTTTTCAACATGTTATAGAGTTTTGCCGTTTTTCCTATTTTATCATCAATTTCTTTATCTAGTTTGCCATTACTCTGAATAATGGTTCCTAAATATCTATATTGTTCTACCTGTTCGATTTTTTTACCGTGTATTTTTATTTCGTGTTTCTTTGTTCCTTTGGCAATTATCATTGTTTTTGTCTTTTCATAGTTTATTTTCATGTTTATTTTCGTAAGTTCTTTCTCTATTATTTCCATGTTGTTTTGTAGGTCTTCTTCTGTTTCTGGAATTATTGCCATATCGTCTGCGAAGAGTAGTTCCGCTATTTTTGTGATTTCCAGTTTGTAATATCCAACTTTCAGCATCTTCATTTTTTGTTTTGCTTTTTTCATCGCCGTGTCCAATACTATTGTAAATAGTAGAGCGCTTAGCACACATCCCTGTTTCACTCCTTTCTTCGTTTCGAATTCCTTTGATTCCTCGTTATTTGTTCTTACTATATTTCTGTTATTTTTGTACATGGTTTTAATTACATTTATTATTTCGTTCTCTATTCCTCTTTCTGCTAGTTCTCTCCATATGTCTTCTCTTTTTATCCTGTCAAATGCCTTCTCGAGGTCTACAAAGCATATGTGCATTTCCCTATTTTTCTTTATTAATTTTTCACTTAGTTGCCTAAGTATGAATATTTGGTCTTGTGTACATCTCCCTCTTCTGAGTCCGCATTGGCTGTCCTCTATTGTTGTCTCTAGTTTGTCTCTCATTCTTTTTTCTAGTACTCTGGTCATTATTTTGCTTGGTATGCTTGTTAGCGTGATCCCTCTGTAGTTTTCGCATTTTATTTTATCGCCTTTCTTATGTATTGGTAAAATTATTCCTTTACTCCATTCTCTTGGTGTTTCCCCGCTCATTATTATTTCATTTATTAGTTTTGTTATTTGTGTTATTCCTTCCTTTCCCATGTATTTTATCATTTCCGGGGTTATGTCGTCGATTCCTGGTGCTTTCCCGTTTTTTATCTTTTTTATTGCTTCTTTTACTTCTTCTTCTTTAATTTCCTCAAATTTTTCTGTTCGTATTTCCTGTGGCTCTTCTTCCCGTTCTTGTGTTTCGGTATCTTCTTCTTCTTGTTCGGTTAGTTCTTTGAAGTATTGTCTCCATCTTTCCATTATCTTGTCTTCATCCGTAATTATTGTTCCATTTTTATCTTTTATGTTCATCATATTGTGTTCTTTTTTTTGTTTTAGTCGTTTTAGTGTTCCATAAAATAGTTTTTGGTTCTGCCTGAAGTTCTCGTTCATTCTTTTTCCGAAGTTCGTCCATGATTGTTGTTTGGCTTCTTTAATTATTCTTTTTGTTTCATTTCTCTTTTCTTTGTATTGTTCGTAGTCTTCGCTTTTTTTAGTTTGTAGGTATCTTTTCCATTTGTCTTTTTTGTCTTTTATCTCCTTTTTGATTTCCTCTGTCCACCAGTTTGTCTTTTTCATTTCCTTGTTTCCTATTTTTGTTGTTCCGCAGCACTCCTCTGCCGCTTCTAGTATATTTCTTCTGAATGTTTCCTATTTTCCTTCTATGTTTGTCCTTATTTCGTTCTTCCTCAACTTATTTTGTAATATCTCTTGATATTTCTCTTGTATTTGTGCTTCTCTTAATTTGTATGTTTTTATTTTCTCTTTGACTATTGTCCTCCTCTTGTCCAGTTTTTGTATTTCCTTCCATTTCATGTCTATTCGTAATAGGTGGTGGTCGCTTCCTATTTCTGCTTGTCTTTTTACTTTTACGTTCGTTATTTTGTTCCAGTTTTTCCTATTAATTAGGTAGTAGTCTATAATCGATCTTTCGTTTCTGTTTGGTTGCTCCCTTGTGTACTTGTGTATGTTTTTGTGCTTGAATTTTGTATTTGTAATCACGAGGTTGTTTTCAATGCATAGTTGTATTATTCTTTCTCCATTGTTGTTTTTAATTTCTTCTCCTTCTTTTCCCATTATCTCTTCTATTCCGGTATTTTGACATCCTACTCTTCCGTTTAGGTCTCCCATTATCATTATGTGTTCACTTCCTTCATCTATTTCCCGTTGTATGTTTTCAAAGAATTTATCTTTCTCTTCTTTTTTTCGTCTTCGTTCGGTCCATATGCTACTATTAGGGTCCATGTTTCATCTTCTATTAGTTTCATTTCTAAGGTCATTATTCTTTCGTTTATATGTTTTTCTTTTATTGTGTCTTTTATCCTTTCCGGTTTTATTATAATTCCTACTCCTCCTTTGGCTCTTTCTTTTTCCTCTACTCCTGTCCATATCAACCAGTATCCTCTATGTATTCTTTCTATTCCGTATCCTTTCTTTTTTGTTTCTGTAATTCCTAGTATTTCTATTTTTTGTTTTATCATCTCTTCCACCAGTTCTTCTTCTTTTCCCATGTAGCTTCTTATGTTCCATGTCCCTATTCTTATTTTTTCTTCTCTTTTTGTTTGGTTTTTGTAAGTGTTTTCGTAATTTCTTTTTTTTATTTTGATTTTGTCGTGCTTGTTATATTCGTTTATTAACATCGGTCCACCTCTTAAGTTCTTTTGTAGTTTTGTTGTCTTTTTTCTCGTGCGTTGGCTTAGTAGTTTTTTGTTCTCGTATTTTCCCCTCCCCTTTCCAGTGACATTCCATTCTCCTTTCTGTTCCATTTATATTCCTGACCGTTGATTATTATCTTCTGATATCCTATTTTAATTTTGTTACCTTTTTCGATTTCCTCGTTTGCGATACTCCTTATTTCTCTTTGTATCTGCATTTCATTTTTTGTTAAGTCGTTGTCAATATATATTTTTCTTCCCTTCAGGATACTTTTCGTTTTCATTATTTCTTTCTTATTTTCCCATGTTTTTGTCTGTGCTATGATCATTTCTGTTTCAGTTCCTTTGTTTATTTTAAATGCTGTCTGTATCGTTTCTTTTATTTTCATTTCCTTTTGTATAAATTCTTCAACTTTTCGTTCTACTTCTGTGTCCTCCACTCTGAGGCCCTTTATAACGATATTATTTCTTCTCTTTTCCCTCTCAGTGTTTTCTATTCTGTTCTCAAGATTTTCTATTCTTTCATTTAGTTGTGCTTTTTCTTTCTGCCATTTTTCCTCTTTTCTCTCTATTTCTTTAAGTATACAAAGGTCAAATGATATCAATAAATATAAAAATGTTAAAATTTCACAGTTCACAAGAATGATATCAATAAATATAAAATAAAACCGTGTATATAAAACAGTACAACATATAAAAAGAGACTTTTACAATGGTAGAATATATCGAATGAAATACTGAACAACCTCGGTCTTTAATTATTTGAGTCCATCTATAAACCTTATGAATAAATGTGTCGCCTATTTCCAAAAACCCCTAAATCCATTTAAAAACAATGGATTTAGGGGGTTTTGGAAATAGATGATTATAAAGTACGCACTATAAATGTTGATTTTATCAGGAATGATCTCGACAAAAAATGGAGTGAAAAACATCAAAGTGGATCTTGCCGGAAGAGAGGGCGTCGTCGAATTTTTGCCAAACACAATCACACCGGACGAATTGTGCGAAACAATAGAAGATATGGGCTTCGATGCATTTATTAAGACTGTAAACGGAAAGGCCGTTGCGAATTCGAAAAATGGAGGAGTTGGTAAGTGTCTGTTTTTAAAAGATTCTACAACCAAGTAATTTTATTATAATTTATGTTAAATTTAATAACTTACAAGAATCCATGAATACATGTTTAAATTTGTGTATCTTTGAATAAATCTTGAACGTTGTATGTCTTGTGAAAATACTGGGTGGTCAACTAAGGAATTACGATTTACAAGCGCTCTAAAATTGTTTTGAATAGGAATAGAGAAGTGGGGTTGGTCTTAAACGAAGGAGGGGCTCATGGAAATTCAGTCGCCATGGTTCGCTGGACGGGTGAGGAGCGTTCGTTCTGTGTGCGCGCTTATTACCAAAATCAAAATTCTTGCATTATTGTGCGTCGTCGTTTTCGTGCACATTATGCTTTGCACAATCTTAACCAATGTCCGAGTGCTCAACTCATTCGGAAATGGGTCAGAACATTCGAAGAAACTGGTTCGACATTGCCCCAGCGAGTGATAAACCGTCGACGGTCTGTGAGAAACGATGCAAACGTAGAGCGAGTGAGAGCATCTGTTCGCAACCAACCGGGCCTCTCGACACGCCGGCGCGCGGCCACTCTAAATGTGAAGAGATCGTCATTGATAAACATTCTTCATAAAGATTTACACATGCACCCCTACAAGATCCAATTAGTGCAGGAATTAAAGCCAGGGGACCATCAACAACGCCTTGATTACGTCAATGAAATGGTGAACCGATTTCAAGCGTACGACAACATTTTTTTCTCTGATGAAGCCCATTTTCATCTGAACGGCTATGTAAACAAACAGAATTGCCGGTATTGGTCTTCAGAAAACCCCAAACAGCAACATGAAACTCAATTGCATAGTCTGAAGGTCACAGTTTGGTGTGCAATACACGCACAAGGCATTATTGGCCCGTACTTTTTCGAAGACGGACGCGGCCGAGCAGTAACAGTGAATTCTGATCGTTATGTGGACATGTTGAACAATTTTTTTGAACCAGCCCTTCAAGACTTTGATGGATACAATCGGGACACTTGGTTTCAGCAAGACGGGGCCACTTGTCACACTTCAAATCGGTCTTTACCTGTTATTCAGGCCCTTTTTCCTGAAAAATTGATTTCTCGGCGTGGAGACCTTCCATGGCCCCCCAGAAGCCCGGACTTGACACCTTGCGACTTTTACTTATGGGGATACCTCAAAAGTGTAGTCTACCGCAACAATCCCCGCACTCTAATTGCGTTGAAGGAAAATATCCGCCAGGAAATTCAAGCCATCGGTCCAGAAACTTTGCGACGTGTTTTTCTAAATGTCGGGGTTCGACTCGAAGAGTGCCAGCAGAAAAACGGTGGACATTTGGACAGCGTAATTTTTAAGAAATGAATTTCCAAAGAGCTGAACATTATTTGTAAAAAAAAAATTATAATTGACTTGATAGTTTTTGTTTTATTTCTCTTTTAAATCGGAATTCCTTAGTTGACCACCCTGTACCTTGAACATCTGATTTGCAGATTTGCATAACATGAAAACATCTTGTAACTTCTGAGATTCAAGCAAATCATACCCATAAATTTTTATTTCGTCAAATATTGTTTAAAAGATGAATTAGAGTAGGCTTTGAATTTTAAACTATAGTCTGTTTAAAAACTAGAAGGAGTAAGTGCCAAAGCCCAATTTACACTATGAAAAGTTACCAGAAATATCACTAGATAAATTTGGCGGCAATTTTAACTAAGTTTATAATTACTCTTTAAATAAAATCAAATATCCATTTCATACTTCTAAATTGTGGTTAAGTATTTTCTTTTCCATCGTACGATATCGTCAGTTCAATTAAAATGCTTATACGGCATCTCGCCATATATTTGTGAAATAAAACATATTTACATTATGTTCATAATAAAATATGGAATTTATATAATAATGTGTCTCTATCAGAACTGGGACGAATCCTCGTAAAAAGGATTCGAATTACGAATCCGAATCACCTAATATGATTCGAATCACGAATGCTCGAATAAAGGATTCGTAAGAGACAAATATGATTCGAATCTTGTTTTTTCGAATTACGAATACAAATCCTTTAAGAATAAATTTGATTTTATTATTTTTTTGCAACCATTAACATATAAATATCGTTACCAGTTGTTTTAACAAAAATATTCAAAACCTAATTATTTATTATTACCACTGAACATCGTTGATAACAGACTAAATATCTGACTCCTTGTTACTCTGGTTAAAGATGTATTTGTGTGTTTCTGAACTCCACTTTAATTCAGTGTTTAGTACGCGTGGCGCATGAAGTAAAATTTCGAGTTTAGAAAAGCCCGAAAATTTGTCTCGGGTCGCTGCGCGACCCTCGACAAATTTTCACGGGGCTTTTCTAAACTCGAAATTTTACTTCATGCTTAGCCTGGGAGTGGAAACACTCGTTCAAAACTTCAAATTGAACTCTATTATAAAATCGAATAATGCCTGAAATTCACGTAAATAAAAAATTTACTGAATATCATTAAAACCGGAAAAGTCAGAGAAAAGTCATGGAATTATATTCAAATTGACCAAAACACTAACAAAAAAGCCATACGATATTATTAAATTTGTCAAAATGAGCAGGCAAATTACAAAACACGTAAAATTTATAAAATTAACTTAAATATTGGCAAAAACACTGAAAACTATTAAACCGAATGGGGGTTTCCTACAGAAGAAAGTTATATTAAAAGGCCAAGGAAAAAATCTTTAGTCAGGGAAATGTCGGAAAAATTTAACATTTCAGATTGTGGCTACCATGTCAGTTTTACTTCAAACAATATTAAACAAAATTTTGAAAACTAGATTATTATCTTTAAAAACATTTTCGATCATTTAATGTTCTTATCAAAGCATTCACTTTGAAGTTTCGAACAAGCGTTTCCACTCCCAGGCTAAGCATGAAGTAAAATTTCGAGTTTAGAAAAGCCCCGTGAAAATTTGTCGAGGGTCGCGCAGCGACCCGAGACAAATTTTCTGGGCTTTTCTAAACTCGAAATTTTACTTCATGCGCCACGCGTATAAAACAGTGATTTAACGAGAAATTTAAAAACACACAAAAAAATATTTTTCATGTTATTCCTCACAATTAATTCGAATTATTTTTGACGTTCAAATCCTTTTGTAAGTATTCGAATCCTTTTATAAATATTCGAACCCTTTTATAAATATTCGAATCCTTTTATAAATATTCGTATCCTTTTATAAATATTCGAATCACCCACATTTAGACTCGAATACGAATCCTCTTAAAAAAATGTAACAAATCCGGATCACGAATCCAGTTGAACTAAAGTATTCGAATGTCTCTTTTGAATCCTCTAAAAGGCTTCGAATCCTGCCCAGCTCTGGTCTCTATCTTACTTAAAATTGATTTGTTTCATAAAACTATACGAGGTAGAACGAACGACTCAACTTCGGCATGCCTGCATGATCGTTTACTTCTTTTAAAACTTTATTCAAAGTTGGCAGTTCATTTTTATAGAAGAAACTATGCACGGATCTTTTCACTACGTCATCAAAACTTGTAATTATGTCCCCAAGATGTTTAGGGCTACAAATCTCTCCGGATTTCTTATATTTGCTAATGGTACGATAGACAGTGGAATTTACAACTCCTAAAAATTAAACATTTTATTATTCGATGCATATTCTTATGCTATTTGATATCTCACCTACTGCACCAACAATGTTTGATACAACAGCAGTCATTTTCATATGTGGATCATCTGTTACCATCTGCTTATACATATTTAGTATGCACTGTTTTTCAGGCAGATATAAATGACCCAAATCCAATTTCTTACGCTTTTTTGGAGGTGAAGGTGATATTATCACCGAGCTTGTACTGGGTCCATAATCCATCACAACAATATAAACAAAACTAACTTTTAACTATGCTAAAGAAACACCGCACAAAAGGTTATTACGAAACAGACAAAGTTGCAACTCGGTAACGCTTCGAATTAAGGTTATGTCAGCTGTTGCGTCAAATAATGACGTAATTAGCATAGTGTAAAATGGGCGCGCTCTCGGCCAATCAGAGTTGTAGGTTTTGGCGCGTAAAATTTAAAACGCTCCTCCTAGTTATTAAACAGATTATAGATTGGCTGACTGTTAACACATAGTTTACCATAACCTCAAATTTATTCCTTTATTCAATTAGCATTCTGGGCAACCGCACAAAAAAAAAAATGCCGCCTACTCTAAATCATAATTTAAACGATCGCTTGATATGTCTTTATCAAATATAACCCTAAATTAGTTGCCTTGTCAAAAATAATGAAGTAAATTTAAATGATAACCTTAAATTATTTATATTATCAAAAAAAATGTCTTTATTAAACATATAACCCTAAATTAGTTGCCTTGTCAAAAAAATGAAGTAAATTCTCGTGGGTTTTACGCAAAATGCTCGTTAATGTTGCGAAATCGAAAGTCGAACGAGATATGGAGTAAGAAAGGGGGTTTTCCAGGTGATAAATCGAAATCAAACAGGGATGGTTCGAGCAGCAAAGACGTCGTCATAAATTACGATGACGTCAACTTGGAAAGGTGCCAAATTCAAATTAAGGGAATGACGTGCGGATCCTGCGTTGCGGCGATCGAGAAACACTGCTTAAAAATTAACGGTACGTTAATAAACATCTTCAAAAATCCGAATAAGAATTTTTAGTATTTTTTCTAGATATTAGTATGAACTTTAGTTCAATTATAAATTTCATTATTATAAAAAATACAAAATAAACATTAACCCATTAAGCGCCATTGATGTGTACACGCAACATTATTAATTTGTTGTTAATTAAATTACTAAATAAATTTTTTGATATATTATGTTATTTGAAATAACTTGAAAATGTATAAAGAAAAATGGTAATATTTTGTTATTTAAATATTTCGATTATTACTCCTTTAAAAAAAAATGTGAGTGTATTTCTAACTAAACAATATTTATGTTTTATACGCGTGGCGCATGAAGTAAAATTTCGAGTTTAGAAAAGCCTGAAAATTTGGTTTGGCCGCTCCGCTTCGCGGAGCGACCAAACCAAATTTTAAGGCTTTTCTAAACTCGAAATTTTACTTCATGCTCAGTCTGGGAGTGGAAACACTCGTTCTAAACTTCATATTGCACGTTTTTATATAAAATCAACGATGTCTGAAAATATACAGCGTATAAATTATGTTTATTTAAAAAATATATACCGGGTGTGGCACTTAAGTCGCCTCGGACCATAGCTCCTTTACGATAAAAGCTATCGAAAAAAATCTAAGAGCAAAGTGGTGCATAATTACCGTCGCTATGTTTCAAAAATATTTCTAATCATCTGTGGCGTGCCGTACTCCAGTGGCGTACCAAACTTATGTTTTATGGAAAAAAAATAATCTTTGATTGAACTTCGCATGTTGTCATTTTTTTCGAAAATTTCAAATGGCACCCCCCTAAAAAAATTACGGCGTTGTACAGCCAAAACTCTAAATTTTTCATTGGTACAAAAAAAATTAGACATTGCATAACAAAATTTCGGAGAAAAAAGGAATTTCATCGCAAATGTCGGGAAACGTTTTCCGTTCCCAAGAGTGCCATGAGAAAACAAACGATCGGTAATTGTCAAAGTAAATTATTAGACGCCAGTAGCAGCCATAAGTCATTTTTGATAAACGTTCTAAAAATGTTCCGAACTCAAGAGGAAATGGTTGACATGATATTTATTCTTGGAGAATGTAACAAGAATTGTTTCTTGGCGTCACGAGTGTACGCTGCGAGATATCCGTACAGGGCACATCCAAATGAACGTGCGTTTCAAAAAGTGTCGGAGAAATTTACTACTACGGGAAGTGTGAAACGGCCAAGGAGAGTTAGAAAGAAGACAGTTTTTACCGAAAATAATGAACTGCAGGTTCTGGAGGCAGTTATTGAAGATATCTCATACCAGTATCCGTGATATTAGTAGGAATCACGATATTTCAACGCGATCCGTACATCGTGTTCTTCAAAAGTACAAATTCCGTCCATTTAAGATTCAACTGCACCAAGAATTGCAACCTCAAGATTTTCATGCGAGGCAAGATTTCTGCTTGTGGGCTATCAACAAAATTGAGCAGGAGGAATCATTTCTTATGCGCGTATTATTTTCTGATGAAGCGACGTTCCATAGAAATGGGCATGTCAATCGCCACAACTACCATTATTACGCCAATGAAAACCCACACGCCATGCGAATGATAAACCACCAGCAAAGATGGTCGCTGAATATTTGGGGAGGCATATTTGGAGATCACCTTTTGGGTCCTTATTTCATCGAGGGGCACCTGAACGGCAACAGTTATTTGAGGTTCCTTCGCGACGACTTGGATGATCTCTTGGAAAATGTCACTCTAGCCGCTCTACGACAGATAGTTTTCCAGCACGATGGAGCTCCTGCACATAATAGCCGTGTCGTTCGGGAATTTCTCGATGAAACGTTTCCGGACTCCTGGATTGGTCGTGGGGGTCCTGTGAGGTGGCCGCCAAAATCACCAGACCTCACTCCCCTTGACTTCTTCCTTTGGGGCCATATCAAAGACGAGGTTTACCGGACGGTACCAACTACTGTCGAGGATATGAGGGAGAGAATCCGCGCGGCTTTCCGCGGTATATCACCAGAAGTCCTTAGGGCAGTGTCTAGAGCCTGTGAGTCGAAGTTGCGGTTATGCCTCCAGCAGGAAGGTCGTCATTTCAAACATTTAGTTTAAGTTGTTAAATTTTCTTTATCTGCATTTTTCATATCATGTTGAATAAATAGGTACATACTATTATGTTGACCGTATTTGTGTTTTTGTTTTCTCATGGCACTCTTGGGAACGGAAAACGTTTCCCGACATTTGCGATGAAATTCCTTTTTTCTCCGAAATTTTGTTATGCAATGTGTAACTTTTTTTGTACCAATGAAAAATTTAGAGTTTTAGCTGTACAACGCCGTAATTTTTTTAGGGGGGTGCCATTTGAAATTTTCGAAAAAAATGACACCATGCGAAGTTCAATCAAAAATTATTTTTTTTCCATAAATTACCCGAAAAAAAAATTATGTGAAGGTATACGAGGTCTTAACCTGTACCTAAATTCAAAATTTAGGCGCCGGCGTCAATTAGTTTCTCTACAAAACAATCTCAAAAATGGGGCGCAATTTTGAAAGAAGGGGTTTAACAGCGAAACCGCTAAAGTGAAGGGTATAACATGTTAGATAAAAAAATAAGTACTCTTCGAGCACTTTCCAAATCTGCAATAAAAAATAGGGCAATCCATTTAAAAAAAACATAAGTTTGGTA
Organism: Philonthus cognatus; assembly: GCA_932526585.2. Lineage (NCBI taxonomy): Eukaryota > Metazoa > Arthropoda > Insecta > Coleoptera > Staphylinidae > Philonthus > Philonthus cognatus. Next base: position 141,171,224 of record OW052242.1, read on the forward strand.
CGCCACTGGAGTACGGCACGCTACTGATTAGAAATATTTTTGAAACATAGCGACGGTAATTATGCACCACTTTGCTCTTAGATTTTTTTCGATAGCTTTTATCGTAAAGGAGCTATGGTCCGAGGCGTCTTAAGTGCCACACCCGGTATACATAAAAAAATATATAAATTCATGGTATGTAATATCATGTCACATAAATAGAAGTGCAGAATTTCACCTAAAATCAACTTTCAGAGTTAACTCTATAATTGCTCGGTCGTTAATGGGTTAATCTGCAGTTCAGATATGATACACATTTGAGTGTTTTTATAAAACTGGCTCAATTTTATTTTTATAATTATTGTACAGGGTTACATAAAATTCTCGTGGCTCTATTGGCGGCGAGAGCGGAGATTCACTATGATCCGTCGATTCTCTCGCCGGCGGAAATCGCCGCTTCCATCACAGAGCTCGGGTTTCCCGCCTCGATTTTGAACCAGAGCGGTCTCGGGGAGTCCGAGGTGGATCTCAGAATTACGGGGATGACGTGTTCGAGTTGCGTGCACAAGATCGAGAGCAACATTGCGAAAATGCCGGGGATTTTGTCGGCCAAAGTAGCGTTGGCTGTGCAAAAAGGAAAATTCAGGTAAGACAAGATACCAATAGGTTAGGATAGGGAGATTAAAATGAAAACAAAACACTGTCATAATAATTATTCACTATTAAGTTACTGCACTTTTTTTTACCAAGTATCTATCAAGTTGTGTGTAAATTAAATATTTGTTACGGTTTTTGTAAAGCTGTAAACACACAAAAATTAGTTGTTTTAGAGTTAGAGTATAGAAGCTTAATAAAGTTTTTGACAGAAGAAGGCAATCAGCCAAAAATTATACTTAAATGTATAAGTACTGTATATGGCAACAAACCTCCATCATATTTTCGAAAATGAATCAGCGTTTAAAACATTAACAATTAAAAACATGTTTAAAACAGAACCTACAGGGCATTTTTCTTTTGAGTATATACATCCCGATAATTACAGCGTTTTTTTTTTAATTTGCGGGAATTCATTGTTTCAAAGCAGTTAATTTGGGGCTTTTAACGAGTGTTTTCCACTCCCAGACTAAGCATGAAGTAAAATTTCTAGTTTAGAAAAGCCTAAGAATTTGGATTGGCCGCGTAGCGAAGCGGAGCGGCCAATCCAAATTAGGCTTTTCTAAACTCGAAATTTTACTTCATGCGCCACGCTTAAAAACACTGATTTACAGTAAAGTTCAAAAGACACACATACAACAACAATTATAGGCAACCGAATATACGTTAGAGTTATTAGGTTGCCTATAATCACTGTTTTAAACAATTTGTTCAGCGCGGAATTTGACTCACGTTTTATTCACATCTACATATTAGATTGTTAAAGCCGTATATTTTAAACTTTCAAATATTTCAGTGTTTTATACGTGTGGCGCATGAAGTAAAATTTCGAGTTTAGAAAAGCCTAATTTGGATTGGCCGCTTCGCTTCGCTACGCGGCCAATCCAAATTTTCAGGCTTTTCTAAACTCGAAATTTTACTTCATGCTTAGTCTGGGAGTGGAAGACCCTCGTTTAAAGATTCGAATTGAAATCTTTTAAAAAAAGCAACGAATGTGGTAAAATTTACAGTGTAAGCGTACGTATACCTGAAAGAAAAATTCCCTGTATTTAAAAATCACATTTATGCAGACACAGTTGTGATATTTTATTGTAATAGAATGTTGTTTAAAACAGAACATACAGGGCATTTTTCTTTTGAGTATATACATCCCGATAATTTCAGCGTTTTTTTTTTTAATTTGCGGGCATTCGTTGTTTCAAAGCAGTTAATTTGGGGCTTTTAACGAGTGTTTTCCACTCCCAGACTAAGCATGAAGTAAAATTTCGAGTTTAGAAAAGCCTAAGAATTTGGATTGGCCGCGTAGCGAAGCGGAGCGGCCAATCCAAATTAGGCTTTTCTAAACTCGAAATTTTACTTCATGCGCCACGCTTAAAAACACTGATTTACAGTAAAGTTCAAAAGACACACATACAACAACAATTATAGGCAACCTAATATACGTTAGAGTTGTTAGGTTGCCTATAATCACTGTTTTAAACAATTTGTTCAGCGCGGAATTTGACTCACGTTTTATTCACATCTACATATTAGATTGTTAAAGCCGTATATTTTAAACTTTCAAATATTTCAGTGTTTTATACGTGTGGCGCATGAAGTAAAATTTCGAGTTTAGAAAAGCCTAATTTGGATTGGCCGCTCCGCTTCGCTACGCGGCCAATCCAAATTTTCAGGCTTTTCTAAACTCGAAATTTTACTTCATGCTTAGTCTGGGAGTGGAAGACCCTCGTTTAAAGATTCAAATTGAAATCTTTTAAAAAAAGCAACGAATGTGGTAAAATTTACAGTGTAAGCGTACGTATACCTGAAAGAAAAATTCCCTGTATTTAAAAATCACATTTATGCACACACAGTTGTGATATTTTATTGTAATAGAATGTTAATTTAAATAATGTAATACTAAATACTAATTTATACCGAAAAAAAATATTTAAACAACTTTGCACACACTGTATTTATTTAACAACGTAAGTCAATATTAATATTTGCAATGGATTATTTATGTTTGGCAATTAACATTGACAGCTAATTGTGTGTAGTAAAATAAACAGTGAACTTGAAAATACTCATCTATTTCGATGTATTATATAATTCACTTTAATTAATTAATATATATAATTAATATAATAAAAAATGTAGTTTACATTTAAAAATGTAAACAAAAAGTCTTAATAAAGTAGTATAAAAACATAACAACCCTGCATAAAACACTATTTCATCTCACAGTTGTTCAAAATACTGTTTCGACTCACGTTGATGCAAATGTTTTTAAATGAGTTATTTTCTGATACCTTTTTACAATTATTTCTAATAGATATGATCCTGAAGTGACGGGGCCAAGAAGTATAATAGACGCCGTGGAAAAGTTGGGCTTCCAAGCGAGTCTCTCGACTCGGGAAAAGGACGGCGATTACCTTCAGCAAAAGGAGGAAATTCGGAAATGGAGGAATTCCTTTCTGGTCTCCCTGGCTTTCGGAGGTCCCTGCATGGTCGCCATGATCTACTTCATGTATCTCATGTCGACTGGGACAAGTCATACGGACATGTGCTGCGTCATTCCAGGTAAACTATAAACAACAGAAACAATATTTTAAACAATTTACTCGCAGATAAAGGGTGTCTCGAAATGACCTGACATTTTAATTTATTAATAAAACATATTATTTATTGGAAAAGTACGAATGTTTTTATTTTAATTAAAGTTATGTTAACGGGAGATTGAGGCGTCTTGTAATATTCGTGCTTTGTCGTTGACTTATTTAAATGGAGAGCATGATTTTCGCACTTACAAGATGCTCCACCGTTAACACTCCGTTAGCTCAGTTAAATACAAAAATATATACTTACTCAGACTTCCTCGTTGTCTGTTTGTCTGGTTTCGGACACACACTTCATTTGATTTTTGGTTTTAATTTAGTTTGAATAAAATGAATATGTGAACGCTAATATTCCAACAACAATATAATTTATTATAACAACCAAACCGAAAAATAAAAAAGAATGAAGACAATGAATATACAGATGAAAAGAAAGTAAATGAACGTAAATATGAAATGACAATACAATAATTTACAGTGACGACGACTTACGATTAACAAAAATGAATACTGACAAATGAAATGATGAACGACGGAAAATGATTTACGCGGACACTGATGACACGGAATGGTTACGCACTGATGAACTGTCTTGAGGATGTCGTGACTTGCACTATGATGTTTTTGATTCGACTCGCGATGAAATGATAATTGTTTGAGTTTAGACTCAACTGTTCTTGATGATGTTCCAAGGATAACTGACTTCTTCCCTCTTCGATCTTCCCAACCACCGATGTCTTCACCGCCGCCATGTATCTTGGAGGTGACGGTGATTGGTCGAAGATTGTGGTGGAGGAAGTTTCGGGATGGGGTTGCGCAGTGGCAACTTCTACCAGAGGCCAAAAGTTTTGGGCCTCTGGTTTCGGACCGTTCTGGCGTGTCGAAGATGCGCTGCAGATGTTACGACCATAAACCTTTGTTCTCGGAGTTTTTTCCAAACCCGACGGAGATTTCTAAAGGCTTTGTCTTCCTGGTCGTAAACATCTACAGCTCGCCAGGAGGTTTATAATGGTGGCCCTCGGAGGTGCGGAGTTTTATGACGGTGCGTCTTCGGGGTTGTAAAATTCGGGCGTTGGGCTTGGTGCGCGGTTTACGATGGGGATGTTTGTTAATACGTAGCCGTATTGTGTTGGTCACGTTCCGGTGCGAAATGTACAACTACCTACTTATAATATTTACAAAAATATATACAAAAGAACATCGAATGAATATTTAAGAACTTGAATCATTTGGAATTAAAATGATTATGATGAAATGAAAATGAGCAAAACAATTGGAGTCCGATGTTTTCGCGAATGAGAATGAAATATAATCAAGTTACGACGTTTTCAATAAAACGCCGGTAACAGTTACAAACATGAAGGTTATGTGTGGAACACAATATTCGATAAATGGGCGCCTAGACCTTGTTTGCAAACGGCCATTCTTTTGACAACGTTTTGGCATAGTTGCGGACTAATTTCATTAATGGCGCGTCTAATTTCTTCCTTGAGCTCCGGAATGGTCTGTAGATCATTGGCATACACCTTTCCTTTCAGGAAACCTCAAAGAAAGAAGTCTAATGGTTTCAAATCGCACGATCTTGGTGGCCAATTCACATCGCCGCGGCGCGAAATAACACGACAATCAAACTTTGTCTGCAATAACTGCATTGTTTCGTTCGCAGTGTGGCAGGTTGCACCATCTTGTTGAAAGAATGTCTTCCAAGTCCATGCCGTTCAATTCATTCCATAAAAAGTTAGTTACTATGTCACGATAACGATCACCATTAACGGTAACCGCATTTCCCGCAGCATTCTCGAAAAAGTACCGCCCAATCACTCCTCCAACCCAAAATCCGCACCAAACAGTGACTCGTGGTGGATGCATGGGAAGCTGTTATATCACTTGTGGATTTTCGGTCTCCCAAATTCTGCAGTTTTGTTTATTCACGATCCATTAAGTTGGAAATGCGCCTCATCGCTGAAGATGATTTTCTTCGAAAAATCACCATCGATTTATTGATGCTCCACTATCCAATTGGCGAATGTACGGGCTGCACATGGTCTGCTGGTTGCAGGTTTTGTGTCAATTGGATCTTGTAAGCATGCAAAATTTAATCAAAATTCGCTGCACAGAGCATTTTGAAACGTCTAATTGCTAAGCAAGATGGCGAATCGAGGTGGAAGGACTTTCGTCAACACTTGCACTCACTGCGGCTATGTTTTCAATCGACCGACCAGTATGAGAACGGCCACTGCTTTTCGCGGTTAGAATTGAACCACTAACCTCAATTTTTTTTTTATTAAATGCACCACGGTGTTGCGAGATGATGACCAAAAGACGTGCGGACTTTTCGAACCGTCTGCAAAATTTCACCATTTCTCTAATGAATTTTCACAATTTCTAGGCGTTGCTCGATCGTGTAAATATTCATGACTTAACCTCAATACTTCCTGATGCCAGTTGTCAAAGATTAGTACTCTATGTTCGCCACAAAAAAAAATGGCGCGCAATTTAAAATGTCAGATCATTTTGAGACACCCTTTACAAAAGTGGGTATTATAAAACCATTAATATTTTGTATCATTATTTTTTAGGATTATCTTTGGAGAATCTTATAATGTGGTCACTCTCAACGCCAGTTTTGATTTTCGGGGGTCGGTATTTCTTCGTGCAGGCCTACAAAGCTCTGAAACACAGGACCACGAACATGGATGTCTTGATAGCGATGGCAACGTCCATTTCCTACATCTACAGCGTGTGCGTCGTGGCTGCTGCTATGATTTTAAAATTGAAGTCGTCTCCGCAGACGTTCTTCGATACACCGCCCATGCTCCTGGTCTTCATCACGCTCGGCAGGTGGATGGAGCACATTGCCAAAGGAAAAACCTCGGAAGCACTCTCAAGGTAAAAAAAATAGAAGTGGTAAACTATACAAAACTTCAATTATTTCCAGGGTTGTTATGTTTAAAATACTTTGTTTTAAAATAGTGTTTTAAACATGTTTAAAAACAACCGCCGTGTCTTAAACATGTTTAAAAACAACCGTCGTGTCTTAAACATGTTTTAAATCTTAAATTTGTTCAAAACATGTTGTAAACGTTAAATTTGTTTAAAACATTTTTTTTTATTATCTTAAATTTGCTAAATTATATTTTATACTACTTTATTTTAAGACATTCGTTGTTTTTTTTTAAAGATTTCAATTTGAATCTTTAAACGAGGGTTTTCCACTCCTAGACTAAGCATGAAGTAAAATTTCGAGTTTAGAAAAGCCTGAAAATTTGGATTGGCCGCGTAGCGAAGCGGAGCGGCCAATCCAAATTAGGCTTTTCTAAACTCGAAATTTTACTTCATGCGCCACACGTATTAAACACTTAACTATCGTAAAGTTAAAATATACGGCTTAAGCGATCTAATATGTAGATGCGAATAAAACGTGAATCAAATTCTGCGCTGACCAATTGTTTAAAAAGGTGATTATAAGCAACCCAATAACTCTAAAGTATGTTACGTTGCCTATAATCGTTGTTGTATGGGTGTGTTTTTTTTAATTTCACTGTAAATCAGTGTTTTAAAGCGTGGCGCATGAAGTAAAATTTCGAGTTTAGAAAAGCCTAATTTGGATTGGCCGCTCCGCTTCGCTACGCGGCCAATCCAAATTCTTAGGCTTTTCTAAACTCGAAATTTTACTTCATGCTTAGTCTGGGAGTGGAAAACACTCGTTAAAAGCCTCAAATTAACCGCTTTGAAACAACGAATTCCCGCAAATTTAAAAAAACACTGTAATTATCAGGAGATGTATTCTCAAAAGAAAAATGCCCTGTATGTTCGGTTTTAAACACGTTTTAAACGTGTTTAGGACATGTTTTTAATTGTTATTGTTTTAAACGCTGTTTCAATGAGAAAAACACGTTTTGTAAAAAAAACTGTTCGTTTTAATTAAAAGGAAAAAAATGTTTTTATTTACAACCCTGATTTTGAGAATACATATCCTGATAATTACAGTGTTTTTTAAATTTGCGGGAATTCGTTGTTTCAAAGCGGTTAATTTGAGGCTTTTAACGAGTGTTTTTCACTCCCAGACTAAGCATGAAGTAAAATTTCGAGTTTAGAAAAGCCTGAAAATTTGGATTGGCCGCGTAGCGAAGCGGAGCGGCCAATCCAAATTAGGCTTTTCTAAACTCGAAATTTTACTTCATGCGCCACACGTGTTAAACACTTAACTATCGTAAAGTTAAAATATACGGCTTAAGCGATCTAATATGTAGATGCGAATAAAACGTGAATCAAATTCTGCGCTGACCAATTGTTTAAAACGGTGATTATAAGAAACCCAATAACTCTAAAGTATGTTACGTTGCCTATAATCGTTGTTGTATGTGTGTTTTTTAATTTCACTGTAAATCAGTGTTTTAAAGCGTGGCGCATGAAGTAAAATTTCGAGTTTAGAAAAGCCTAATTTGGATTGGCCGCTCCGCTTCGCTACGCGGCCAATCCAAATTCTTAGGCTTTTCTAAACTCGAAATTTTACTTCATGCTTAGTCTGGGAGTGGAAAACACTCGTTAAAAGCCTCAAATTAACCGCTTTGAAACAACGAATTCCCGCAAATTTAAAAAAACACTGTAATTATCAGGATATGTATTCTCAAAATAAAAATGCCCTGTATGTTCGGTTTTAAACGTGTTTAGGACATGTTTTTAATTGTTATTGTTTTAAAGGCTGTTTCAATGAAAAAAAAAACACGTTTTGTAAAAAAAACTGTTCGTTTTAATTAAAAGGAAAAAAATGTTTTTATTTACAACCCTGATTATTTCAAACAAGAAAAATTCCAATTTAAAAATATTAGAATTCGAGAAAATAAGCTTACGCTGCTTATAGTTTGCACAATTAATTAAATTATTTCAAGTAAGCTTTGTATAAATATAAGGTAACTCAGTGATTCCCAAACTGTGCGCCGCAGCAGGGCTACAGGGGCGCTGCAAAAATAATTTTCGCTTTACATCTACAAATGTCAACAATAAAAAGCGTTAGTTGGACCAATATTTTGATTTAGGGCGCCACGGACACATTCTGATACATTAAAGTCACCAGCAACCAAAAAAGTTTGGGAACCACTGAGGTAACTTATATTTAAAAGTAGGCTTTCTACAAATATGTTATAATCAATATGAATCCGAAACTCCTATTCCCAATCATTCACTCCACAGCAAGGTCTTCCTCAAGGGTCACCACTCTCCCCCATATTGTATAATATATTTGTTCACGACCTGTACAACCCTGATCCATCATATTTTAATCCCTCCGCATATCCTATATGCAGACCGCCCTAATAGCTCACGCTTCCACTGTTCCCAAAGCACTAAACACTCTGCAAGAGCTAATAGACACCGTGCAAACCTGGTTTGCAAAATGGAGAATAGCCATAAACCCAAACAAAACCCAGCTTCTTATTCCCTTCCACCACCCCGTAAACTCCTAATAAAGATGTTTAGTTAGTTAAGTGTTATAATATAATGCAACTCAAAAATGTTCGCAATGTCATTGTATTTCTCATTTGTTTGTAGGCTGTTATCACTTAAAGCAACGGAGGCTGTACTTATAACGTTAGGACCCGAGAAAAACATCGAGAAAGAGAAGGTCATCAACGTGGATCTCGTGCAGAGAGGTGATATACTTAAGGTCATTCCCGGCGGAAAGGTCCCCGTCGACGGAAAAGTTTTACAGGTTAGCAATTTTTCTTTTTTTTTTGTATAATACTTCAAACAGCAACCCTTTATAGCTATGATTTACATAATGTGTTTTTTCTCTTTGTTAGACAAATTAGTTGTAAATAGTGATAATAATCACATTTTAAATGTTTCGATGTGATTTTAATTAATGTTTTGGTTATTGTTTAGGGTCAATCGATGTGCGACGAAAGCTTAATAACCGGTGAAAGTATGCCGGTGCATAAGAAAAAAGGAAGCGCCGTGATTGGCGGATCGATCAACCAGCACGGCCTTTTAATAATCGAGGCGACTCACACGGGTGAAGCTACTACCTTATCGCAGATCGTGAAGCTGGTGGAGGAGGCGCAGACATCGAAGGCGCCCATCCAACAGCTGGCGGACAAGATCGCCGGTTATTTCGTTCCTACTGTTGTGATTTTGTCGTTGATGACCCTGCTAATTTGGACCGCCATTGGTTTGGTGCATTTCGATTGGCTTCCAATCTCCGATCACGACAGGCACACATTTTCCGAGACTGAGCTTTTACTACAATTCGTTTTCAAGTAAATAAACAATTAGTAATATTCATTATGTCAGATGACAAATTAATTCATCAGATGAGATCTGTTTAATTGACTCTAGCTGACTCATGTGTCGACACTAGTAAAAATATAAATATTAATATTTCTTGAATGACTTTCTCACTTATTACTTGGTGAAACATTTTAAACTAATAAAAATATTAACCCATTATGTACCATTGGTGCATATACGCAACATTATTATTTTTATGTTAGTTAAATTACTAAATAATTCAATTTGATATATTTTATTATTTGACTTGACAATGTATGAAGAAAAACGTAAATATTTTGTTATTTAAATATCTTGATTATTACTCATTTAAATACAATGTTTTCTAACTTCACTTAAAACGAGTGTTTTCCACTCCCAGACTAAGCATGAAGTAAAATTTCGAGTTTAGAAAAGCCTGAAAATTTGGCTCGGGCGCGTAGCGAAGCGAAGCGACCGAGCCAAATTAGGCTTTTCTAAACTCGAAATTTTACTTCATGCGCCACGCGTATAAAAAACTGACTTTAAGTGAAATTTTTAAACGATTGGTTAGATTGAAATACATTTATTATGTCGATTGTTAATTGATTAAATGAAGGGGAAAGAGCTATGATAGACACATCACAATTTTTTTTTCTGTAAACAAATGCGTTTGTCAATTTTAAATAATTGAAATCATAAAAGTGATAGAAAACACAGTAATAGTTTCATTTTCCAACGGTTAAAATCTTCGTGATGTTAAATAATTATTTTTAATTTGTATTAACTGTAGATTGTAGATTTGATATTTTCTAACTTTATACGTATGCCGTCAATTTTGATTTTTTTAACTCTTATCAAAGATTGTTTTTTTTTTCAAAATATCAAAAATTTCGTAATTTTATTCTTGTAACTTAAATGCAAAAAACACAACTCTATATATTTTATATAAATATTAATATTAATATTTCTTGAATGACTTTCTCACTTATTACTTGGTGAAACATTTTGAACTAATAAAAATATTAACCCATTATGTGCCATTAGTGCATATACGCAACATTATTATTTTTATGTTAGTTAAATTACTAAATAACTCAATTTGATATATTTTATTATTTGACTTGACAATGCATGAAGAAAAACGTAAATATTTTGTTATTTAAATATCTCGATTATTACTCATGTAAAAAATGTTTTCAGTGTATATCTAACTTCAGAATATATCAGTGTTTTATACGCGTGGCGCATGAAGTAAAATTTCGAGTTTAGAAAAGCCCCGTGAAAATTTGTCTCGGGTCGCTGCGCGACCCTCGACAAATTTTCTACGCGGGGCTTTTCTAAACTCGAAATTTTACTTCATGCTTAGTCTGGGAGTGGAAATACATGTTCTAAACTTTATATTACACGTTTTTATACAAAATTGACGAATACGACTACATTTACAGTGTGTACATTATATGTATTTAAAAGAAAAATTCATAGAATGTAATACAATAAGTCATTCGTAGAACTCATATAAAGAAGTGTAGAATTTTACCTAAAATCCACTTTTAGAGTTAACTCTATAATTGCTCGGCCGTTAATGGGTTAATATTCTTTATGAATTCTGTTTAGTCAACACTAGTTGACTCGCAAGTGTCAATGCTAGTTAGCTTACATCTGTAGAAGCTAGTTGAGTCATAAATCATAATAATAATCATAATAAAAGAAATATATTATAGAACGGATGTTAATTAGTTGAAAATATATGTACTCATGTTATATAATAATAATAAATAAATATGTGCCAACACTAGTAAGAAATAGTAATATTTATTATGAGATCTGTTTAGTGGACTCATATATCGATACTAGTTTACTCACATGTGTTGACACTAGTTGACTCACATGTATTAACGCTAGTCGACTTACAAGTAGTGACTTACACGTATCGACACTAGTCGACAGTCTCATGTGAAACGATCCTTATTCTATTTTAGATTTTATATTATTAATTCTATATTATTGATGGGGCATTTTTCTATGTTTTAGATGTGCGCTGAGTGTATTGGCCATCGCCTGTCCCTGCGCTTTGGGTTTGGCGACGCCGACGGCTGTGATGGTTGGAACGGGAGTGGGGGCGAGCAACGGGATTCTGATCAAAGGGGCCGAACCGTTGGAGAATGCGCACAAAGTTAAGGCAATCCTGTTTGACAAGACTGGCACGATAACTAAGGGTGAGTGATGTTTTTGTTATCAAACAAACCAAATTATTTAATTTGGCTGATTTTTCATTAGAGCCCTTTAGTCGTTCAATTGTCGACGAAAGAATACGTTAAATTCTGGGTCGAGGAAAGACAACAGTCTTTCCTCGACCCAGAATTTAACCTTTACACGTATTCTTTCGCCGTACTTTTTCGACCCCACTTTAAAAATAGAAAATGTAGAATTTGTCTTACACGTCTCGTTTTTGTGACGAGGATTGAATGCTACTTCTGAAAGGCATGCAATCCTAGACGTAAGAGCAGACCTGTAAAGACGAATCCTACACTTTTTATCCCGCTTCTTTTTTTTTGACGAAGGACCAATATGATCGCTATTGTTCTTATAAGGGACCACAAGTAAGGAACGTAACATATACTGACTTTTTCAATTACTGGTAAATCAAAACCAGTTTTATCTTGAACAAGTTTCTCATCTTTCACGTCGTGTAACATATTTAACTATGATTTGAAAAAGAAAACACTTGCTTAAATTTCACTAATATTTTGGTTTTTTATACCAACTAGTTTTGACTTTGAAACCAAAACCAGTTTACCGATAATTTACCAGTAAATTTTACAAAGAAGGAAACTGCAAAATAAGTTTCTGATTAATCGTCTAACAAGGGTTTCCACTTCCAGGTTAAGCATCAAGTAATTTTCAAGCTTTTCTTAACTTGAAATTTTACATCGTGCCATTAGACTGAAATAAATTTAGTATATCAATCATAAACTATTTAAACAACGCAGAAAGTGCTATGGTGGACATATTAATATTTTTTGTACAATACTTATCCACTCTTAAAAGCCGTAATGAAAACTGTTTTTTTGTTAATTTAATAAAAAATTATTAAGACAACAGGTGTCAATTTTTTTTCCGAGAGCCTAGTAAGATGTTAAGGAAGAGGAAACGGAAAAACCTAGGCATCATTTATAATAACATAATTGAAAATTTCGTTAAAAATCTAAATACATATTTATTCATTATTTCTTGTTTTTAATTATACCGGGACAAATATTGTAACACTAAAATAAGACATGTAGAACGACAACACAATTTCTGTTTCTCTCTGTTTATAATGATCTTATTACCTAAAGAACGCCAACACTCTCGTCTTAATAACTTAAAATGAAAAATAAACGACTTCTCAAATTATCAATATTAAACTTATTAGTGTTAATTTTTTTAGATTAGATTATTCCTTTCGTTTAATTAGTTTAACCTTAAAAAGTAATCAGTTCTCATTGACGTGAAGTGTTATGCAACCATTCGCACAGATCGAATTGTTAGAATTAAAATATTTGCGTTTATATATACATATGAAACGAAACGCGACTGCAACACACTCGATAAACACTCGGAAGTTGTATATTAGAAGGAAAAATGGAATTAATGAACTCTTGAACGTGTAAAATTATTATTTACATCGCACTCGAAGGTTTTTTTAAAACATTCATGGCCCAAGCTAACCAATAAAAATCTCAAAGTAGATTGCTTTTTAAAATACTTAAATAATCAATGGTATTTAAATCCACTTATTATCAATGAACAGATTGTTCTAAAAATATTAAAATAAACCAATACTACTTAAATCCACTTATTATAAATAAATAAATTGTTTTTAAAAATACTTAAATAACCAAATATTCAATGAGTTTTTACAGGTAAAAATCAATCACGAGTGCAGAGCACTTAATGAGTTTTTACAGGTAAAATCAACCATGAGTGCACGGCACTTAATGAGTTTTTACAAGTAAAAATCAATCATGAGTGCACGGCACTTAATGCGTTTTACCTTTACACAGATGTTATGGGAGTGTGTGAACGAACAGTTGGATTTATTGGACGATGAATGTTTTGCGGTTATGATTCAATGACGGTGATTCTGAGTATTAATACTGTGTGTTTGTTTTTCTCGCGGCGAGAACGTTATTGTTAAAAGTTTTCTCGAGTGTGCTGCGGCTTACATTTTTGTTTTTGTGGAAACGCGGGCGCGCGCTGTAAGGGAGGTTAGTTTAGTCCTCCTCCTCTTCGTTGGTGTCGTTTTCATCAGCGTCCTCCTCTTCGGAGCTCTTGGCCTTGGCGTCTTCCTTCTTTGGCCTTCCACGACGACCTGAATAAAAAAAAAACAATGTTGATAACACTCTGTACATGTATACATTTTTTTTTAGTGATTTAAAATAGCAGAGATCGAAAGATTGTGAAAAACATTAAGTGAAAATAATGCGTACGTACTTCAATTATTACCTTTATTTTAAGGTTATGTTTAAATTCACCAACTGACTTGGTTCAGTTGGTGAATTTAAACATAACCTTCAAATAAAGGTAATAATTGTGTGAAAAAAAAGAGGTTGTAACCGTTAGAAGAAGAATGTGCAAATTTATACGTAGTTGAAAGAACCGAGTCAGTTGGTGAATTTAAATTAAACATAACCTTCAAATGGAATATTTGAGTGAAAAAAAGGGTTGCAACCGTTAAAAAAAGAATGTGCAAAACTAAATAATCTTGCAAACTAAGTGTTTGTTTTATTTTAAGGTTATGTTGCAAACGTTAGTGGAAGAATGTGCAAATTCGTACATAGTTCAATGAGCTGACTCAGTTGGTAATCTTAAAATAAAATAAAGGTAATGGAGCGAAAAACGTAATTGCAAACGTTAAAAGAAAAATGTGAAAAACTAAATCTTGCAAACCAAGCATTTATTTTATTTTGAGGTTATGTTGTAAATGTTAGGAAAAGAATGTGTAAATTCGTAGGTAGTTTAAACAACAGAGTTTGTTAGTGAATTTGAACATAACATTAGAATAAAACAGAAGTAATATTCGAGTGAAAAAAAAGAGTTGCAAACACTAGAAGAAAAGTGTGGAAAACTAAATAATCTTGCAAACCAAGTGTTTGTTTTATTTTGAGGCTATGTTGCAAACGTCAGGAGAAGAATGTGCAAATTACGTAGTTCAAACAACTGAGTTAGTTGGTGAATTTAACCATAACCTTTAAATAAAATAAATGTGATTATCAAGTAAAAAAAAATGGAGTTGGAAACGTTAGAAGAAGAATGTGCAAAACTAAATACACTTGCAAACCAAGGTTTGTTTTATTTTGAGGTTATGTTGCAAACGTTAGGAGAAGCATGTGCAAATTACGTAGTTCAAACAACTGAGTTAGTTGGTGAATTTAACCATAACCTTTAAATAAAATAAATGTGATTATCAAGAATGTACAAAACTAAATACACTTGCAAACCATGGTTTGTTTTATTTTGAGGTTATGTTGCAAACATTGGAACAAGAATATGCAAGTTCACACGTAGTTAAAACAACCGAATTTAAACATAACCTTAAAATGAAATAAATATAATAATTAAGTGAAAAAAAAAGGAGTTGCAAAGATTAAAAGGAGAATGTGCAAAACTTATATAATCTTGCAAATCAAGTGTTTGTTTTATTTTGAGGTTATATGATGCTATTAGAAAATCTCTTTGATAATGCTTTGTTTTGGGCTTATGTTAAATAAGGCATACAATTACTGTTTGGAGAAATGTCTTTAATATGAAGAATTTTAGCCATAAATAACGACCAATCAAATAAAGAAGAATATTTTATCTTAAGGTTATGTTGTTCACTCATTAAAACTCTCACTTTGAATTTAGATAATGTTTTATTTAAAAGTTAAAATAAAGCATTATTGAAATGTAAAGGAAGATTTTTCAAGAAAAAAAAAGTGGAAAAAATCAGAATACATTTATACAAAAAAAAATATTGCATTTAATTTAGATGCTTTATTTTGAGGTTATGATTGATCGTAGGCCTGATCCAGTGTTATTGTTTATATATAAAATTCTTCATAGTAAAGAAATTTCTTCAAATATAGCAACACTGGATCAGTCATACAAATAAACATGATCTCAAAATAAAGCATCTAAATTTAAATACAGATTTTTAGTGTAATGTTATGTGATAATTTGAGAATATGTTTGCTCTTGAAAAACCTTCCTTTGAATTTCGACAATGCTTCATTTTAACCTCAAAATAAAGCATTATCTAAATTCAAAGTGAGAGTTTGAATGAGCAAACATAACCTTAAAATAAAATATATTTATTTGCAAGATTTTCCATGTATAAATCAAGTGTATTTTTTAAAAGGCATTTTTCTTTCATATTGGAGACATTTCTTCAAATATAACAATACTGGACGAGGTCAACAATCAAACATAAATAAATGTAATGTGATTTCATTGAGATTATGTTAGCTCTTAAAAAATCTTCCTTTCGATTTAGATAAAACATAACATAACCTTAAAATAAAATTACATTACATTTATACGCAAGATTTCCCACATATACGTAGTGTATTTAAAAAAAGTGTAATGCTACATTTCTAGACATTTTCCAAACATACATTGCGTGTATTTTAACACGCCGTGGGGCAACTTTTTCATGCGTCGCAACCAAATCTACCGCAGAATCATAAATAGCGTGAGACGCCACAGTCTAATGTACTTTAGACTTAAAGCATCTAAATTAAATAAGAGTTAAATTGTCTCTTACCAGGGCCGGATTTTCCCTTTGGCTTGTCGGCGGCCTTCTTCTTGGTGCCCTTGGGCCTGCCGCGTCCCCTCTTGGCCGGCGCCGGTGCCTCGTCCTCTCCGCTGTCCGAGGCGGGCTTCACCTCCTTGCGCGCCCTCTTCTTGGGGTCGGCCTTCTCGGCTTTCTCCACCTTGTCGTTCTTCTCGACCTTCTCCACTTTCTCAGCCTTCTCGGCGTTGGGCTTGCGGCCCCTCTTGACTGGTGCGGCGTCGTCAGACATGTTTGGTCGTAGAGTTTAAAATTTGTGCTCGGACTAAATTAAAAACTGAAAACGAAATAAACACATTAGTAACTCAACTACAAATTCAAACAACTGAGAATACAGTAAAATCTACAACTTTATAGGTTAAAATACAAATAATAGAATTTTGATTAAATCACTTGGTTTGTTTCACTGATCTATCAGTAAAACAAACCAAGTGTTTTAATCATTACCTCCAGAATACACCCCTTAAGTGGCGGGAAAATGTCGTGAATCACCCTGTGTTCAATTTAAATTTTCAATTTTGGAGGGTGAATAACAATAAAAGTTTTACCTGAACATGCGATTTTTTGGAGGGTAAATAATAAAAAAAGTTATACCTGAGTAAAATCTGATTTTTGGAGGGTAGATAACAGAAAGTTTCACCGAAGTAAAATTTGATATTGTGAATATGTTTATACTGTGCAATCATTTAAAGTATTATTTAGAGTAGGCGGCATTTTTTTGTGCGGTTGTCCAGAATGCTAATTGAATGGTGAAATAAATTTGAGGTTATGCTAAACTATGTGTTAACAGTCAGTAGTGCCAATCTAATTTAAAACTCAAAGCCTACTCTAAATCATGTTATTAACAATCGCAAGGTATTAGAAACAGCTTACCTAACCTAAAATGCGTTTATCTTAATTTATTCCGAAATGGTTGAATTTTCAGATTTTTAAGGGTAAACGGTGAATAATAAAAAAAAAATCCTTTACCTGAGCAAAATTTGGACTTTGGAATACCACAATTACCCTTTTGTAATATTCAAAAAATCAAATTTTGTTCAGGTAACAATTTTTTTTTTGTTAGAAAGTTTGTCTAGGTAAAACATTTTTTTCTTAGGTTTCTACAGGTATAACTCGTCCCCTTGTTATTTATACCATCAAACACAAAAATGTTTATTCAGGTAAAACTTTTTTTAGGTTTCAACAGGTATAACTTGTCCCCTTGTTATTTATACCCTCAAACACAAAAATCGAATAATATTCAGAAATGATATCCCGAGCGCATGCCAAAAAGCTGAATATTACACGAGTGCTTGTCGTGCGCGAGCGAAATATTCAGTCATTTGGCGTGGACGAGGAATATATGTAAAGACTATTGCCCAGAAAATTTCACATTTATCACATTTACTAATTGTAATTTTACTTAATAATTGTTTTGAACTTTAAGAAAAGTTTCAATTTTGGTTTGTCGTCTTATAAAATAATCGTTACCTAGGTACCCCGGGTACTGCACTAGTACATGAATACTCGCTGATACAAGAGTATCAGCGAGTATTTATGCACTAGTATTTATTTAGCCAATCAGGTAAGAACCTGATTAGTTGAATTTTAAATAATGCTATTACTGGATTGGTCTAAATTTTCTGAATAAAATTTCTAATAGTCAAAATAGCTGCTTTTCACCGTTTTAAATTTTATTCTAAACGATTTTAATTGTTTCAACATCACTCCATAAATTTGGTGTATTTGGAGGTTACATTACACTCGTTATTTATCTTTGTGAAAATGTGTAAAATTTGGCTGGATTATTCAATTGAGTTTTACTTTTAACGCGTGATTCCACTCCCAGACTAAGCATGAAGTAAAATTTCGAGTTTAGAAAAACCTTAAAATTTTTAGGCTTTTCTGAACTCGAAATTTTACTTCATGCGGCACGCGTATAAAAGACCGATTTCAAGTGATCTATTTTCTAAACAAAATCGAATTCAATTGAATAATCCAACATTTTCACAAAGATAAATAATAAGAGTGCAACATAACCTCTAAATAAAATTCAAAATAATCTGATAGAACTCGTTAACGTAAATCGCGCCAGTTTTTCTGAAACCAATGTTTATTAGGTCTATTTTATTTCGATAATAATCGAACATTTCACAATTATTCGTGATCGTAAATCGCGCCATTTTCTTCAAGTTATTTCCTCTGAAAACAATATTTATTGGTTCCATTTTGTTTGAAAAATAATCGAATATTTCACAACAGCTCGTGATCGAGAAAATCGCGCCATTTTCTTCAAGCCGTCTCCTCTGAGCTCATTTATATTGATCTTATTTTAGTGTAAACACGAATTGTCAAGAAATCCGAAGAATAACGATAGATTTTGTTGAAAAATAAAAAAAATTGTTTGGAAAATAATCGAATATTTCCTAATACCTCATGATGTAGAAACTCGCGCCATTTTCTTCAAGCCGTTTCCTCTGAAGCTCATTTTTATTGATTTTATTTTAATTCAAGGCACGAAGTACCGAGAAACCCGAAAAAATAACGGCGAAAACATCGATTTTGTTGATTAATTAAAAAAAATATGGCGTTGTTTATTTTGTTGGTTAACAAACACCAACAAAATAAAATAGCGTCATCTTGCAAACAAGCGAAAATAAAAGAAAATGCAAGCCGGCCGTTTGTACATGGCGTCACCCCAACAAACGCACTCACACATACACTCATGAAATCAAGTGGATTTTATTGCAAACACGAGGCGAATTATATTAAGTTACAGGAAAAAATTCAATAAATCCACGAATATTGTTAAAATAAGTGGATAAATTGGTTGATTGTTCAGTTGAAACAAGAGGGGCGTCGGTGAAATGCTTAATTAAAATAACGGTCGCTTGTGTGTGTGCACGAGATGATGCTAACGCATTTTTTACGCTTATTCGCTGAGAAATTCACCCAGGAGTTTTGATTATAAATAAAGGGGGTTGTTATTTTTAATAATTTAAAGTGGAAATAGCGAGGAATCCGTTTGATTTTGTGGAAACCAGAGGGGTGACGGTTAATGATCTCCCGCCTAAAGCGTGGGTCGAGAAACACAAGACATACGCCATAACACGAAGCGTGAACAAAAAAAAAACGTGTACGCTTTGCAAATGATAAACCGGGTTTTATCGCATTTCTTATTGTTGGTTTTAATGATTATTTAATACAAATCGCCGATTTCGCTTACCTATGCTGCGGTTCAGCGGGATGGATGGTGACGCAGGGCTAGCGAGCGGTGAAGTGGCGGCGTGCTCTCACCTAAACGAGCCGGCACACGGGTGTGTTTTTTTTTTGTTCGTTCGAGGGGCTGGTGGACGAAAGCGGCGGGCTTTATTCGTGTGGTGAAAGCGTGGCTTCTATTTTGTCTTGCTAAAACGGCGGAGAAGGCCCAAGTGGTCTGTGCGGGTTTCGATTGCGGAATGACGCCGAGCCGATTTTGTTTTGCAGACGCTCTCGCTCGGAAAGTGGTGGGGGGCAGACGATCGGGGTGGACGACCGTTAATTTTGGCGCGTAAATCACCGAGGCCGGCATAACGTCCCTAGATTTATGTAAAGCAATCCTTCTGGATAGATTTTTACCAATTTAAACTTTATAAATGCTTTATATACAACTTAAAATCGCAGGATATGTGATTTACTTAAAAACTTCGTTGTAATTTAAATAAATCTCGACTCGGACGTAATATAAGCAACCCGATTTACACACTCCCTTAAATTGGCTTGCCTATACACCAGAATAGAGTCTACATTTGTGTAAAGATATCCTTCCGGATAGATTTTTGCCAATCTATACTTTATAAATCCTCGGGGCACGACTTAAAATGTTAAATTTAATTATTTAATTGATGAGGCGGATACATGATGAAACTCCATAATACTATTTGAAATAAAACAACGCAGTTGGGAGGGTTTCACTTTTATTGTTGAACACTGCAACATGTTTCACCACACAGTGGCTTCATCAGGCAGATGAAATATTTCACCTGCCTGATGAAGCCACTGTGTGGTGAAACATGATGCAGTGTTCAACAATAAAAGTGAAACCCTCCCAACTGCGTTGTTTTATTTCAAATATGTTAAATTTAACGTACATGTTATTCCTCGACATAACAATCTAAGCGCTTTTAGTACTTGATTTGTATCGTGTATTAAAGTATTTATAGGTAAATATTTCAATCAAACGTTTGTGTATTTAGATTGTGTGAGTAATAACAACATATACGTTAAATTTAACATTTCGACTCGGGTGTGATATAGGCAACCCTATTCACATACTTGTAAATTGGCTTGTCTATACTCTTCTTACTTTATTTCAATATTGAAGAAATTTAAATAAATTAAATACATAACACTAGGTAAATATCACACCTAAAACTAAATTAAAATTCACACAATTAAATTTCTTAGGAAAAAAAATCATTTTTCATGTACCATTGAGTAAGAATTATTTACTCAATTGTTGTACATTTTTGTTGTTTTTTAGAAGCGTTCAATTTGATTAAAGCACAGTTGAAGTTTCTACTGAGGGTTTCCACTCCCAGACAAAGCATGAAGTAAAATTTCGAGTTTAGAAAAGCCTTAAAATTTGGTTTGGTCGCTCCGCGAAGCGGGGCGACCAAACCAAATTTTCAGGCTTTTCTAAACTCGAAATTTTACTTCATGCGCCACGCTTATAAAACACTAAACTATTGTGAATTTAAAAATATACTGCTAAATCAGTTTTCAAAATATACTGCTAAATCAGTTTTAAAAATATACTGCAAAACAAAAATAATGCATTATTTTTTTTTTCCTGTGGGGGCCGTCTTCCATTCGGATCCGGATGCACTGCAGCCTAGGTGGCTTATTGTACTGCAATGCAATTGTATTGTAATACATTATTTTCCATCAAACATTTCCATATTTATAGGAAAATCAACGAAACAATCTCTAGATTCGTGTAAAAAACACTCCAACAAAGATTTTTTTGCTAATCAAAAGTTTATAAAGCCCCCAGGTACGACTTAAAACCGCAGGAAATGTGATTTTCTAAAACATTTGGCTGTAATACCGGGCTTTCATTAATTCCCGAACCCCACGTGACCAAAAATAATAGGCAACCAAATGTACAAGGTGGTATGGCTCACACAAAAATTCCCTAGATTTAAAAATATTTATTCGCCGGCGTATTTTTATGACGACTAAAAATATTATATTTAAAATGATTAAAAAATAAACTCATCTTCAAAAATGTAACTAATTTTTATTAATTTTCGCAGTATTTGCTCATCCTAGCAAATTGACTCTGCAAAATAAATAGAAATAAAACTCAATGTTTCAGAATAATTAAACAATTTTTGCTTACCTGAAAATTCCGGGCGAATCTTGTAAGATCTCAAAGGTTGGTTTAACGATGCACCGCGCATAAACGTTTATGTCAAATTTGACTTTAGTAACGTTTGGTTACTTTTTTCAAAGCCTCCAACGTACAAATACAATAATTTACGCGGCAATTTTAAATTTAGTCACGTGGGGTTCGGGAATTAATGAAAGCCCTGTATAAATAAATCTCAACTCGGGCTGGATTTAGGCAACCCAATTTACTACATCTTAATAAACATTTAATAGTTGAGGCTGTTACTTGGTGAAATTCTATATCAAAAACTTTTAGTAAATAACACACTTGGTTAAGATTTCACTGTTTATTGATTGACACTGCAACAATTGTTTCATCATCTTAATAAACTGGCTTGCCTATACTATTATTAGATTATTTTAATATTACATTTTTAAAGAATTTAAACAAATTAAACACATAATACTATTTTAATAATACACATAAATATCGTGAAGTTTAAAATCGTATACTTCCAAATAATAAAAGATGAAGTATGTGTTTTAAACTTAAATGTAATTTAAATAAATCTCGATTCGGGCGTGATATAGGCAACCCAGTTTACATCCTAACAAATTGGCTTGCCTATCATCTTCATAAACTGGCTTGCCTATACTATTATTAGATTATTTTAATATTACATTTTTAAAGATGAAGTATGTGTTTTAAACTTAAATGTAATTTAAATAAATCTCGATTCGGGCGTGATATAGGCAACCCAGCTTATATCCTAACAAATTGGCTTGCCTATACAAACATCCTTATTTATTTAAATATTTAAGTAATTTAAACAAAGCTTATACATAACTGTATTTTAATAATACACATAAATATCGTAAAGCTCAAAAAAGTATATATCAAATTCAATAAAGAATAAGTATTTGTTTTCGAACTGCAATTAAAATCGGTGATTTATACGCGTGGCGCATGAAGTAAAATTTCGAGTTTAGAAAAGCCTGAAAATTTGGATTTGCCAGGGCGCGACTCGCTTCGCTCGCGCGCCCGGGCAAATCCAAATTTTCAGGCTTTTCTAAACTCGAAATTTTACTTCATGCTTAGTCTGGGAGTGGAAACACTGGTTAGAAGCTTCTCATTTCCCGCTTTTTTAAAACAACGAATCATTGAAATTTACAATACATTGGGATGTGTATACAAAAGAAAAATTCCCTGTAGATAATGATTGCAGTTTTTTTATAAGCAACTTAAGAGATTAGTTCAAAATGCATCAACTTTCATCAACAATTTCTATTTTAATAAAAATTCTACTTATAAGTTTTCGCTAATCTAAACTTGTAAGCCTCTAGGTACATATTTAAATTGCAGGAAACTTGGTTTGCTGGAATTTTCAGCAAAATTGACGTTTTTTTTTTAAACTAATTGTAATTAAAAAAAACTCTACTCGGGCGTGATATAGGCAATCCAGTTTACTACATTCCTATAAATTGACTTGCCTATCCACATCTTAATTTATTTCAATACATAATTATTTTCTTGTAAATCTTTAATTAGGTTTAAGAAAAGACGTTCGTACCTTTAGTAAATCACAGCTTCTTCCAAACGTGAGAGAAGTTCTTTATTCATAGCATTATTTAAAGAAAATAACTTGATCAATCAGTCTTTATTCGCAAGCGAATTAGGTTGTATATTTAGATTGTGACAGTGTTAAATTTAACGTACATGTTATTCCTCGACATAACAATCTAAGCGCTTTTAGTACTTAATTTGTATCGTGTACTAAAGTATTTATAGGTAAATATTTCAATCAAACGTTTGTGTATTTAGATTGTGTGAGTAATAACAACATATACGTTAAATTTAACATTTCGACTCCGGTGTGATATAGGCAACTCTATTCACACACTTGTAAACTGGCTTGTCTATACTCTTCTTACTTTATTTCAATATGTAAGTAATTTAAACAAATTAAATACATAACACTAGTTAAATATCACACCTAAAACTAAATTAAAATTCACACAACTAAATTTCGTAAGAAAAAAATCATTTTTTTATGTACCATTGAGTAAGAATTATTTACTCAATTGTTGTACATTTTTTTTGTTTTTTAGAAGCGTCCAATTTGATTAAAGCACAATTAAAGCTTCTCCTGAGGGTTTCTTCTCCCAGAGAAAGCATGAAGTAAAATTTCGAGTTTAGAAAAGCCTGAAAATTTGGTTTGGTCGCGTAGCGCGAAGCGCGGAGCGGCCAAACCAAATTTTCAGGCTTTTCTAAACTCGAAATTTTACTTCATGCGCCACGCGTATAAAACACTAAACTATTTTGAAATTAAAAATATACTGCTAAGTCAGTTATATTAATATATTGCAAAACAAAATAATGCATTAACTTCCGTAAAAATTTCCATATTTATATGAAAATCAACGAATAAATCTCTAGATTCGTGTAAAAACCCTTCAACAAAGATTTGTTTGCTAATCTAAACTTTATAAAGCCCCTAGGTACGACTTGTAATCGCAGGAAATGTGATTTTTTAAAACAGTTAGTTGTAATTTAAATAAATCTGAAATCGGGCGTGATGTAGGCAACCCAGTTTGCTACATCCTAATAAACTGGCTGGCCTATACTATTATTAGATTATTTTAGTATTAAATATTTAACTAATTTAAACACATTAAATACCTAACACTATTTTAATAATACACATAAATGTTGTGAAGTTTAAAAACGTATACTTCCAAATAATTAAAGTTGAAGTATGTGTTTAAAACTTGTAATTTAAATATATCTCGATTCGGACGTGATATTGGCAACCCAGTTTACACCCTAATAAATTGGCTTGCCTATACAAATACCTTTATTTATTTAAATATTTAAGTAATTTAAACAAAGCTAATATAAACTGTAATTTATACATAACACTATTTTAATAATACACATAAATATTGTGGAGTTTAAAAACGTATACTTCCAAATAATTAAAGTTGAAGTATGTGTTTAAAACTTGTAATTTAAATACATCTCGATTTGGGCGTGATATAGGCAACCCAGTTTATACCCTAATAAATTGGCTTGCCTATACACACTCCTTTATTTATTTAAATATTTAAGTAATTTAAACAAAGCTAATATAAACTGTAATTTAATAATACACATAAATTCCGTAAAGTTCAAAAACGTATATATCAAATTCAATAAAGAATAAGTATTTGTTTTCGAACTGCAATTAAAATCAGTGATTTATACGCGTGGCGCATGAAGTAAAATTTCGAGTTTAGAAAAGCCTGAAAATTTGGATTTGCCAGGGCGCGACTCGCTTCGCTCGCGCGCCCGGGCAAATCCAAATTTTCAGGCTTTTCTAAACTCGAAATTTTACTTCATGCTTAGTCTGGGAGTGGAAACACTGGTTAGAAGCTTCTCATTTCCCGCTTTTTTAAATCGACGATTCATTGAAATTTACAATACATTGGGATGTGTATACAAAAGAAAAATTCCCTGTAGATAATGATTGCAGTTTTTTTATAAGCAACTTAAGAGATTAGTTCAAAATGCATCAACTTCCATCAACAATTTCTATTTTAATAGAAATTCTACTTATAAGTTTTCGCTAATCTAAACTTTATAAAGCCTCTAGGTACATCTTTTAATTGCAGGAAACTTAGTTTGCTGAAAGTTTCAGCAAAGTTGAGGTTTTTTTTAAACTAATTGTAATTTAAAAAAAAACATCGACTCGGACGTGATGTAGGCAACCCAGTTTACTACACCCCTATAAATTGGCTTGGCTATACACATTTTAATTTATTTCAATATATAAATATTTTCTTGTAAATCTTTGCTTAGGTTCAAGAAAAGCCGTACGTACCTTAAGCGAATCACGGCCTCTTGCAAACGTGAGAGAAATTCCTTATACATAGCATTATTTAAAAATAATAATTTGAGCAATCGGTTTTCAGTCGCAAGAGAATTAGGTTGCCTAAGTTACGCCTCTGTCCTTTTCACGAATTAAAAACCAATTACATACATACAAACAACCTTTATTTGGCATATCAACCTAGCACTTCCAAATCTAATTATTTAAAAAACAATAAGTTAACAATTCACTCTTAACTTATAAACTAAACTTATTAACTAGAGCTTAATCCTCCTCTTCCTACGTCCTCCTTTCCCTAGCTACTCCTCCCTGGCCTTTGATTTACCACTTCCATTATCGCGCCCATACCCTCTCCGCTCTCACACATACTTTTATTTCGACTCATACCTTTAATCGCTTCCGTTACTTGCAAACCCGTACATTCCCTCGTCCAGTGCTTCCCATTCATCCTTCTCTATCCCGCAAAACACACACTTCATATATTCTTCTCCCATCCACCATTTCATTTCTCTTTCCTCGTTCCCACATCTAAATCGTGCCAGTAGCCGAGCCTCTTCCTTGTTCAGTCGTTGGAAATAACGCGGGGGCCCAACCATCACCTGCAATTCTCTGTAATGTGGGTTAGAGCTACTCCGATCTTGTCGTACTTGCCTCTCGACCTCACCTGCTCTCTTCCCATACTCTATCTCTAGCCTCTCCCCCGACGCTATTTTCTGCTCCACTACTAGCCACGACCACCCTACTTTATGATACAGCCTCTCCCTTTCAGTCATCCACCTTGCCCTGCTCGCATTCTTCTGCCAATCCCTATAACTCACACCCCATGCTTCTTTTACCAACCTTTCTTCCCCTAACATACTTATCTTTCTCTCAAACTTTACTACTCTCCTTGCTGTCTCCCATTCCACTGTCATTCTTTGGCACTCCTGCAGCACTATATAACTTGGTGTTGTCACCTCTACTCCTATAATGCTATAAAACCAATTGTTAAACAATGATTTTTAAATTATTTATGTAAAAATATAGTGTTACAATTTGATTATATTAAAGTAAACACACTCCAAATGTAAGGTTACTCTAAATAATACAATTTATTAAATGTACTTTATTTAATCAGTGCCACTGAAATATAGTAATACTGGAACGCGCTCTGGCGACGCCAGCGCGAGCCGACAGAGATAGCGAGTAACGGGTCTTGTGTCTCCGTCGTACTTTTGTGCCGTGATGTACGCCGCCTGACTTTAGTTCTAATGCGCATGCGCGAGGAGCGTGAGACAATGACACAAGACCCTTTGGTCGCTGTCTCTCTCGGCTCGCTTTCTTAACCCAGCGATCATAGGCAGTGCGCGTTCCAGTATTACTATATTTCAGTGATCAGTGCTCGTTATTTTTAAGTACAATGGGTTGCCTATATTACTTCCCAGTCGTTTTTAAAATGTGTAGAATAAAAAAAAAGAGTAATAATAATAATTTAATGTTAATTATTTGTATGACCAAAAGTTATAAGATGTGACTTGTTTAACTTATGAAAAGTGAATTATGCAAACGAAAAGGCATTATTGTTAGGGAAATCGCTTAATTAATTGCCCAGATAAACTCCATAGAGATATAAATATGTTCGTGTTTGTTCGACTTTCTCATCTAGTTAAATCAAATGAGCCATATCATTCGCATAATTAGTCAGTTATCATTCGAATAAATGTTTCGGCATGAATGAACGAAATGTACATCTAGTGATTAAAATAAACCAGTGGAGAAAAAGGTTTACTTGTTTCGTTTAATATTATCATTTGAATCATGAATCGATTATCATTCGAATGATAATAAAAAAATAAAACGTTTACAGGGAAAATTGAAAACAATATTCTATTCTTAAATGTTAGACACTTTTTGATGAAATGTGACCATTGTGTTTAATTTTATTTTAGGTCAGCCGGAAGTTGCCAAAGTCCAACTGCTCGGCCAAAAATTCAACCCTTTGGTGACCTTCGCTGTCCTGGGCTGTGCTGAAAAGAATTCCGAACACCCGATCGCTGCCTCTGTGATAAAATTCGTGGAGGAGATCTTCCAGTGCGAAATTTATTCGGTCACGCACAACTTCCAAACTGTTCCAGGCTGCGGGCTGCGCTGCACCGTAAGCGGCATCTCCTCCTTGATAAACAACGCCAAAAACTCCACTCACCTCACCACCTTCCTCGAAGACCTAAAAAACAACAAGGGCAGTTATAAACTCAACGATACGTACATAGAAATTAACACGACGCAAACTCAAAAATTGCAGCGGCTCATCGACGTGCAGGGCAATCAGGATGTTGATGTTAAACAGTCGTTCGATGTGATCGTAGGGAATAGGGAGTGGATGAACAGGAACGGGTTGATTCTCACGCAGGAGGCGGATAGGTGGATGGTGAGAGAAGAGGAGGGCGGTAACTCGGCGGTGCTGTGTGCGATCAACGGGGAAATCGTGGCGACTATAAGTGTAGCCGATAAATTAAAGCCGGACAGTGCACTGGCCGTTTACACACTGAAAAAGATGGGCCTTGAGGTTATCCTGTTGACGGGGGATAATTGTAAAACGGCCATGAACATCGCCAGAGCTGTAAGGATCGACACGGTGTATGCTGAGGTTTTGCCTTCGCATAAAGTCGCCATGGTACAAAAGTGAGTATAATTATTAAGTATTTTGTTTTTAAATTATGAACAATGGAGGCTTCTACTTCGTTATACATGTTAATTGAATAAAATAAAACACTTTAACTTTGTATAACACAATATTTTTATTTTCGTGACTGCAGTTTCAGCAACTCAACTTGCCATTATCAAACACTCTATTTTGTTTTTATTTGTATACAGAGAGTTTTATGTAACACCGAAGATTTTTATAACAAAAAAGTTTCTTTAAAGTATATACAGGGTGTTCCAGACCACCCACCCGTACACCCCTTTTAAAATTTCGCGGATGAATATTTTTCAAAAACTGAATGGGGGGTATTACTAATGTTCATGTGCTCTATCTAATGACGTATCACTCGACCCCCCCCCTGCCCCCCTGAAGGGGGGGCGGGGGGCAACTTTAAATTTTCTAATGCCAACCCCTATTTTTTATTACAGATTCGAATTCTCTATAAAAAAATATTAAGAGTTTATTCGGAACATTTTTTTGTACGACCAACAGGTGACGCTACAATCGCAAAAAACTACTTTTTAATACATTTTTTTGATATTTTAGGACCGTACGTGGATGAATATTATTCGAAAACTCAGTGCGGGGTATTACTAATGTTCATGTGCTCTATCTAATGACGTATTACTCGACCCTCCCCCCCCCCCTGAAAGGGGACAGGGGGTAACTTTAACTTTTCAAATGGCAACCCCTATTTTTTATTGCAGATTCAAATTCTCTATAAAAAAAATATTAAGAATTTATTCGGAACATTTTTTGTACGACTAACAGGTGGCGCTGTAATATTAAACATAAAAAAACATCGAAATCAATCGTTCTTGCGCGACGGTGCTAAAATTCTTTAAAACATGTATTAAAAAGTAGTTTTTTGCTATTGTAGCGCCACCTGTCGGTCGTACAGAAAAATGTTCTAAATAAATTGTTCATATTTTTTAATTGAAAATTCAAATCTGCAATTAAAAATTGGGGTTTCCATTCAAAAACTTAAAGTTGCCCCCGCCCTTTTTCAGGGGAGGCAGGGGGGGTTGAGTGATAATTCATTAGATAGAGCACATGAACATTAGTAATACCCCGCACTGAGTTTTCGAATAATATTCATCCACGTAATATTCGAAAAATGTATCAAAAAACAGTTTTTTGCGATTGTAGCGCCACCAATATTTTGGCTTAATGCCATTTTCAAGAATGAAACGGCTTGAAAATGGCATTAAGCCGAAACTAGTTGAAAATAAAACAATTTATTAGTAAAACAAACCAAGTGAATTTCAATCAAATACCTATATAGTATAAAACACACCGCTAAACTTTACAGTAATTCAGTGTTTTGTACCGGTGGCGCATGAAGTAAAATTTCGAGTTTAGAAAAGCCTGAAAATTTGGTTTGGCCGCTCCGCGCTTCGCGCTACGCGACCAAACCAAATTTTCAGGCTTTTCTAAACTCGAAATTTTACTTCATGCTTAGTCTGGGAGTGGAACACACTCATTTTAAATTTTGGATTGAACTTAAAAACAAAACAATGATTATCTAAATATTTACGGCATATACGCTGTAATTGGGACATGTATACTTGAAAGAACAACTCCCTGTATGTACAAGTTGAGGCATTAATTGCAATTGATTGGCTACAATTTGTAATGGTCATATAGGCAACCTAATTTACACTTAACTTAAAAATAATAGGTGTCAAATTGTATTGAATGAAAAGGTTCGGTGTTACATAAAACTCTCTGTATGTATGTTAAACTTTTGAGGTTAGGAAGCTGTGCGGGTCTTAAGGGTCTTAACAGAACTGTCTTTTAATTATAGGTTTTACAAAGCTAACCTATAAATACCTTCATTATTTTTATATTTACTCCTTACGCATACATTACTGATACTACGTGTGCATTCTCAACGGGATTATAAAAATTGTATTTGTTTAAAATGAAAATCTTTGGTTCAGGCTTCAGAGTAAAGGCATGAAGGTGTGCATGGTAGGCGACGGTATCAACGATTCTCCAGCTCTGGCACAAGCCGATGTCGGAATGGCTATTGCTGCTGGCACAGATGTGGCGGTCGAAGCTGCCAACGTCGTTCTTATGAGGAACGACCTGCTGGATGTGATTGCATGTTTGGAACTTTCCAGAAAGACGGTTAAGAGGATACGTCTCAACTTTTTACTAGCTAGTCTCTACAATTTACTCTGTAAGTAATTAACAACAAAATTATTAAGAAACTTATACTCCTATATATATTTTATTCCTCTTTTAAAAGTAAATCCAACAACAAAGTTGACGGCGAGCAGAGAAGGAGTAAAAAACAAACGAGAGTGAGACCGAACTCTACACGAACCTATTGAATGCGCCCATTGTTTTTCCCGCCATCATTTTTCCCTTTGATTATAGAAGATTAACACTCTTAGCCGGCAAATTGATAAAAGTTTGGATTCAATAAAGTTGAGTGTTTTTCCACTCAGCAAAAAACAAACAAATAACTTTGATTAAAAAACACTTAGAACCTTTCTTCAATACTTTATTTTGTAACCAAATGTACATTTCGGACACGTATTAGTATCAAACCATTGATAATGGACACTTCGTGTCCGAAATGTACATTTGGTTACAAAATAAAGTATTGAAGAAAGTGTTTCGTTGTGAGTTACGTGAAGATGATTTTAATAAAATAAAACACGTTAGTAATCCTTTTTCTTCACTGGTTTATTTAGATCGCTAAATGTACATTTCGTTCACCATGTGAACATTTTCAATAGCTGTACTAAACTAAATTTACAAACAAAAGTGCGGCATATATATACAGATTTAAGCTAATTATATGTTATTGACAATGGCGGTAAATACAGGTAGTTTAGGTTAATCTTATTTCTTAATGACAGTGGCGTTAAACAACAAATGAAACAAATACTTCAGAAACCAAAGAAATCCACGAACAACAAGGAAGAAAAAGAAGAACGAGAAACTCTCAAGTCAATTAAATCAAAAGATTGTCATTTTCTAAAATCAGACCAAGGTAACGCCATAGTAATCTTAACAAAACCAGAATACGAAGATAATGTGAATAACCTTTTAGAGTCAGGCCCGTATATAAAACTCAAATCTAATCCTGTAAATGCCTACACCAAGAAAATTAACGAATATCTGAAAACCTCCCCCAACTTAATCTCGAAACAACTAAACTATCAACTTAGAATAAAAAACCCAAAATTACCCAAACTCTATTGCTTGCCAAAAGTACACAAACCGGGCAATAAGTTCAGACCCATAGTATCAAATATTAATTCTCCCTCATATAATTTAGCGAAATGGTTAGTCAAACAATTTAGTAAATTAAAAATGGAAAACGATTGCTCAGTCCAGAACTCCCTCCAACTAACAAAGCTCTTAGAAAACGTTAAATTGAAACCGAACCAAAGACTCATTTCCTTCGACGTAGAATCTTTATTCCCTAGCATCCCTATTAAATACACTTTAAAAATGCTGGAACAATTGCTATTCAAAAACAATATACCATCTGAAATGTCCTCCGAGTTTATTAGATTAACGGAACTGATTATGGATTGCAATGGTTTCACCTTTAACAATAATTATTATAAACAAACTTTTGGTACAGCAATGGGGAATCCCCTCTCACCCTTTCTAGCTAACATTTTTCTAAACCACTTAGAATCCCAAGCCAAACGCACAATCTCAGATTTCCCTAAAACTTGGTATAGGTACGTAGACGATATTTTCGCTATAATAGATGATACTTTAAATGTCGACAGTTTCGTAAATTCAATCAATAATTTATTTGACAGTATCAATTTCACATATGAACTAGAATCCAACCGCAAACTCACCTTTTTAGACATCATAATACACAGAAATGATGAAAGCAGATTAAGTTTTGAGATATTTAGGAAACCCACACACACCTTAAATTATATTCAAGCAAATTCAATTACCCCATTTAAATATAAACTGTCGGCTTTTAACTGTATGATAAACAGAGCAATTAAAATTCCTTTAACTGAAAATATTAGGAAAAAAGAATTAAGTTTTATAATCGAAATAGCACGTTCACTAGGCTACAACCAGAAAACCATTATAAAACTAATTAACAAACACAAATATAAACATAATCTGAATACAGCTACAACACTCAAACAGTCAGAACCTAACAAAAAGAATGAAATATATGCTAGATTGTTATACGTCCCCAAATTCGAACAACAACTGAATAAACTGTACAAACAATTTAACATTAAACCAGCTTACTACACAAATTCAAAATTAAAGAACCATTTAGGAAACACCTTTTGTAAAGAAAACGACCTCCAACAAGCTGGTATATATTCCATTGAATGTTCAAATTGCGACCAATTATACATAGGGCAAACAAAAAGAAATATAGAAATCAGGTTTAAAGAACACATGTACCACCTAAAGTCAATGAACCCAGATAAATCAGCAGTCGCAGAACACCACCTCACAACAGGACACAAATTTTCCATAGATAAATTAAAATTATTAGATAACTCAAACAACCATAATTTAAACATGCTAGAAGCAATCCAAATGAAAAAACACAAAAATAGATTACTTAATTTCGATTTAACACCACTTAACAATGTATTATTAGATTTAATCCCCCTACCTGTACCCAACAAAGATATTACCTGTTAACGCCACTGTCATTAAGAAATAAGATTAACCTAAACTACCTGTATTTACCGCCATTGTCAATAACAAATAATTAGCTCAAATCTGTATATATATGCCGCACTTTTGTTTGTAAATTTAGTTTAGTACAGCTATTGAAAATGTTCACATGGTGAACGAAATGTACATTTAGCGATCTAAATAAACCAGTGAAGAAAAAGGATTACTAACGTGTTTTATTTTATTGAAGAAAGGTTCTAAGTGTTTTTTAATCAAAGTATAATTATCTTCAAGTAACTCAATCAATCCAAAAAAATAAAAAAATAAACAAATAACATTTTATCAACAGTGTAACAACATTGAACGTTGTATTAATGTTTGTGAAACAATACTTCAATGTGTTTGCTCAGTGGGTTTAGAACCTATTAAATACGCCCATTTGTTTTCACACAACAATTTTACCACTGCGCATTAGCAAATAATGTTTGCTCTACTGTAATTGGATTTAATTTTAAAGGAGGAATACTCTAATTGGCAAGTTGATAAAACTTTGCATTCAATAAAGTCGAGTGTCTTTAAATCACAATTATTCTGTTTATTTTTTCCAAATTATCCATATAGGTATTCCATTAGCAGCGGGTGTTTTTAGCACGCTAGGCTTTATGCTCGCACCGTGGATGGCTAGCGGTGCCATGGCCCTGAGCAGTGTCTCCGTCGTGACGAGCAGTCTGATGCTAAAACTCTGGAAAAAACCAACGAGGGAAGACTTACGCACTCCGGAATTCGAGCGCTGGCTAAACGAACGGCCCGACTTCAGCCGCCTGTCGGTGCACCGGGGCCTCGACGACGTCGACCACGCGCCTACCAGCACCCCCACCGCACTCTCAAGGTATACCCAGTGACACACAAAACAAAAAACTGAAAAACAATACTTTCCTTTATACGAGGGGGAAAGTTGACCAGTTGATTAAAACAAAAACTTTTCTTTTTAAATTCCAG
This sequence comes from Philonthus cognatus, assembly GCA_932526585.2. Classification (NCBI taxonomy): domain Eukaryota; kingdom Metazoa; phylum Arthropoda; class Insecta; order Coleoptera; family Staphylinidae; genus Philonthus; species Philonthus cognatus. The sequence continues at coordinate 141,205,058 of OW052242.1, forward strand.
TGCTGTTATTAAGTTAGACAAGTTGCCTAAGATAAGTTAACGGGTTAGTAAAGCGAGCGGCAAGGATGAGCGAGCGTGTGATACTAATTTTTTTATACTCTTGGAAATAAATAATTTGTTCCGCCGATGATGAAATAATAATTATTGTTTTTTATAAGTTACTAATTTGCATGCATTTAAAAAGAAGATTATTATTTCATCTTCATTTTTTTTACAAGTGACTAATAATTTATTGTTAACCCACCAACATTTACCCACACCTTAAAGCAAATACACTTTTGACTATTAACAGATCAACTCATCTAAACAGACAAAAGTTATGGATAAATAATTTATATTTATAAAATAAACGAATGTTACAACCATCATAAGAAAAATTGATGTTAAGGAAATTTGGTACTAAATCTCACGTCATTAAGTGCTTAACATTTCGTATACACTTAAGGCCAGTTGCACTAAACACGTTAAACTGGTTCAACTCTTAACTGGTGTTCAAAGTGACATTAGGACAATAGGAACTGTCATCTTAAACTTGAGTTCAGCTTGAACATGAGTTCAACATTTCTGGTGCAACTGGGACTTAATGGTTTTTATGAATAAACCTACGATTTCATAAAATTGTACTGAAAAATCACAACACAAAATTAAACAATTTTTCGAACTAAATTTGAACCCTCTTCCCGCCAAGTACCGTCTAACCCAGTGATGGGGAAACTACGACCCGCGGGCCAAGTCCGGCCCGCGGAAAGGTTTAATCCGGCCCGTTTAAGAGTGCCGCCGTGAGAATGTTTGAACGCGTTCTTACTTCGTAATGTGACGACCCGCATAAAAACTACGTACCTACGATTAAGCATTATTCTTTGGCCCGCTACGATTGTCTGGTTATTACAAATGGCCCGTCTTAAAAAAAGTTTCCCCACCACTGGTCTAACCTATCCCCAATGACTGACATCTAACCTAACTTTAGTGTACTCTAACCTAACTTCAGTGACTTTCATTTAATCTAACCCAACTTACTATTACTATTATGCATAACTATCCTCAATGACTGACATCTAACCTAACTTTAGTGTACTCTAACCTAACTTCAGTGACTTTCATTTAATCTATCCCAACTTACTATTACTATTATGCATAACTATCCTCAATGACTGACATCTAACCTAACTTTAGTGTACTCTAACCTAACTTCAATAACTTTCATTTAATCTAACCCAACTTACTATTACTATTATGCATAACTATCCTCAATGACTGACATTTAATCTAACTTTAGTGTACTTAACCTAACTTCAGTGCATAACTATCCTCAATGACTGACATCTAACCTAACTTTAGTGTACTCTAACCTAACTTCAATAACTTTCATTTAATCTAACCCAACTTACTATTACTATTATGCATAATTATCCTCAATGACTGACATTTAATCTAACTTTAGTGTACTCTAACCTAACTTCAGTGCATAACTATCCTCAATGACTGACATCTAACCTAACTTTAGTGTACTCTAACCTAACTTCAATAACTTTCATTTAATCTAACCCAACTTACTATCACTATTATGCGTCTTCGATCTAGCCTGAGATTTACGTCAAAATCGAGGTTTTATTTTATCATTTAAGGCCAGTTGCACCAAACACGTTAAACTGGTTCAACTCTGACTGAGTTAAAAGTGACATTAGAACAATAGGAACTGTCATCTTGAACTCAAGTTCAGCTTGAACTCCTCAAGTTCAACGTTTTTGGTGCAAATGGGCCTAAGTGAATCTACTTGAAACATGAGCATATTTGAACACCCTTTACTTTTAACATCTATGAATTGTTAGTTCATAATGAATAAGAAGTTAAAAACTGAATTAATTTTAGAAGAAATAAATTAAAAAGAAAAACTCACTTGGTTAAATGTTTATAAAAATGTACTTGAGTAAACAAAAACTAAATGCACTCACTTCCTATTTGCACGTGCATGCACAATTTCACATACTGGTGTGCTAGAATTGGACTTTGGACCCCATTTAAATCGTGCTTATCAATAAAAGGCTATTGTGTTCTTATCTACTTACCTAATATAAACATTGATTTGATTTCTCTCCGCACTAATCGCACTCTCACACACCTTTTTTTACCTCCTTTAAGTTGGCACGACTGATAATTTGATTTTCCTTGCAGGTTTCTTCACAGAAACAAAGCTGCCTCGGAGTACCTTCTCTCCGGCGAGCCGGATGAGGATTTGAACGTCGTCGTCGCTTTCGTAGACTCGAAATCTTAGAAGAAATGATCAACCGAGGGAAGAAGGTTGTTTGTCGGATCACGTAATTTGTATTTACCGCTCGATTATTTTTATTTACTTTTATGTGAAGAATAACGATTAAATTGTATTTTGTAAGGCTCACCCCGATTTGTACAATTTGTTTTTTTCTTCTATGTATACAATTTGTTTTTTTTCTACGTATACAATTTGTCTTGATTTGAGTCGGTTTGAAGATAAGAGTCATAAAGTGTTGCTACTTTTTTGTTCACTCAATGACAAGTTTATCTTTAGACCGATAGGTGATGAATGGTTTGAACATAGTGAACATTTGTGTAAAGCGTGAGAATAAAATTTTATTCCAGAGTAGGCTGTGAAAACATTAGCAAACATTAGTTGTGTAAAGAGATGCAAGTGGCGCAATTTTATGCAAATATTATGCAAGTAGGTGCATACTTGCGCTGGCCTGTGTGTATGTCCTGTTATAATGGGCACATTTTAATTTATCGTAAGGGATGGAGCACTGTACGTAGCGCACACTGGCCCAATATATGCACCAAATCCATACGACATGTGACAAATGCATTTGTCACAAATCGTATTTCGGAAAATCGGTCTTCTCTCTGACTCAACGCGTTGTGACGTACGAGATGTCATAAATGCATATGTCACATTTCCTATAGATTTGGCGCATATATCGGGCCATTGTGTGCTACGTGCAATGCGCTGTCAATTTTAACAGAAGTTGCGCTCAGGCCACCGCAACCGTGCGCCTACTCGCATCACTAGTTCTGTATAAAACCCATGTTGGGAAATTAAATGCACTCGGTTATTTTTACATCATAATAAGTGACATAATTTTATCCTTTTTCGATCATGGCCGGCTGTGTAACAAAATTGTATGGCTCACGTGATATTTTATAAGGCTCGTCTTAATTTTTTTTCATTACTCATGTTCTTTTTTGTGAAACTGTGTTTTTGTAAGATTTACCTGAATTATACAATTTTCTATTGTAATTAATGCATCACAGTATTTTTGTTTTGTTTTTGTTTGTTTGTACTTATATACACAGTCAGGATGACGTTTATATTTGAGAAAATATTGTGGATCGTCTGCGAAAAATGCTATTTTTTTATAAATAAATAATGTAATCTCTATTGTTTAGTTTTTCCTTTCATTTTATGAAAAGTAGTTGTTATTTTCCTTCTCAAACGTTTTTAAGATATTCAATAAATCCTAGTAAAAATTTGTTTCTTATAAAAAGTAGTTTTTAGTCTCAAATATTCAATAATTTTATTATTTGTTTTCTCAAGTACAGAATGTTTTTGTTTCCAAAGAAATCGTCGGTTTAAATAAGTATAAAACTCATTAAGTACACAGGTACTAAGAACTCAGCGCATTTCATCGTTAAAGTCTTAAAAATAACAATTGTTTAAAATCACTGCTCAGAAAAGCGGTCAATTTAAAACTTCTAACGAGTGTTTCCATTCCCAGGCTAAGCATGAAGTAAAATTTCGAGTTTAGAAAAGCCTGAAAATTTGGCTTGGTCGCGTAGCGAAGCGGAGCGACCAAGCCAAATTAGGCTTTTCTAAACTCGAAATTTTACTTCATGCGCCACGGGTAAAAACACTGATTTAAATTGAAGTTTAAAATATACTCCTTACGTTTGATCTCACGTTAACAAATATTACACATGATAATAATATACGAATTATTACTATTTATTAATCACACGAGTATTACGGATACATATCGCAAAGAAAATAAATTGAATTTTAAAAGAGCAATATTTATTTGACAAAATAAGTATTTCAAAAATTTATTACCGTAAGATCAAATTTAAGCAATATAATTGAAACTTTACTTTAAATCAGTGTTGTTTAAGTGTGTCGCATGGAGTAAAAAAAAGCTTTAACGAGTGTTTTCTACTCCCAGGCTAAGCATGAAGTAAAATTTCGAGTTTAGAAAAGCCTGAAAATTTGGTTACAAATATATTGTTTTTGTATTTATAGATACATCTTTATGTATTCTAACTTCCTTTTGCAAAATACATTATCTTTAAGAAATCTTTCCTACCAGTTAGGCCCAGTTGCACCAAAAACGTTGAACCTGAGTTCAAGCTAAACTTGAGTTCAAGATGACAGTTCCTACTGTTCTAATGTCACTTTGAACTCAAGTTCAACTTGTTTGGTCAACTTTCTCTTAAAACTATTGCTAAGAGATGATAAATCACAGTAACTAGTAATAAAAATGGTAATGGAAATGATCATTAATTTTCACAATGAACGAATTTCTGTATAAAGTAGCGAATTTAATGTTGTAATATTAGTGACATCTAGCGTGATTAATGTAACTTACAAGCTTGTCATTATTTTAACAGGTATCTGTAATAATTTGTAAGATCAACACAGAAAACTCTAACTTGTGTAAAATCAAAGTGCGAATTTACTAGTTTGTAAATATTAGTTTTGGATAAGTATAAATTGTATCCCAGTTTGATTAATACTTCAGTGTATGCATTCTAACTTCCTTTTGCAAAATACATTATCTTTGGGAAATTTTTTCCACCAATTAAAACTTTTGCTAACAGATGATAAATCACAGTAATTAGTAATACAAATTTTCAAGGGGTTTAATGGTAATGGAAAAAATGATTATTTACTTTCACAATGGACGAATTTCTGTATAAAGTGGCGAATTTAATGTTGTAATATTAGTGACATCTAGCGTGATTAATGTAACTTACAAGCTTGTCATTATTTTAACAGGTATCTGTAATGATTTGTAAGATTAACACAGAAAACTGTAACTTGTATAAAATCAAAGTGCGAATTTACTAATTTGTAAATATTAGTTCTGGAAAAGTATAAATTGTATCCCAGTTTGATTAATACTTCAGTGTATGTATTCTAACTTCCTTTTGCAAAATACATTATCTTTGGGAAATTTTTTCCACCAATTAAAACTTTTGCTAACAGATGATAAATCACAGTAATTAGTAATACAAATCTTCAAGGGGTTAAATGGTAATGGAAAAAATGATTATTTACTTTCACAATGAACGAATTTCTGTATAAAGTGGCGAATTTAATGTTGAAATATTAATGACATCTAGCGTGATTAATGTAACTTACAAGCTTGTCATTGTTTTAACAGGTATCTGTAATGATTTGTAAGATTAACACAGAAAACTGTAACTTGTGTAAAATCAAAGTGCGAATTTACTAATTTGTAAATATTAGTTCTGGAAAAGTATAAATTATATCCCAGTTTAATTAATACTTCAGTGTATGTATTCTAACTTCCTTTTGCAAAATACATTATCTTTGGGAAATTTTTTCCACCAATTAAAACTTTTGCTAACAGATGATAAATCACAGTAATTAGTAATACAAATCTTCGAGGGGTTAAATGGTAATGGAAAAAATGATTATTTACTTTAACAATGAACGAATTTCTGTATAAAATAGTGAATTTAATGTTGTAATATTAGTGACATCTAGCGTAGTCAGTTTGTAACTTAGAAGCTTGTCATTATTTTAACAGGAATCTGTAATTATTTGTAAGATTAACACAGAAAACTGTAACGTGTGTAAAATCAAAGTGCCAATTTACTAGTTTGTAAGTGCGATAAAATAATGCGTATTATTAGTTCTGCAAAAGTATAAATTGTGTCCCAGTTTAAGTAATAGTTCTGTGATATTTATTTGAGACTTTAAAAACGGTAAGGATGTTAATTATAATAGAATTGTAAGGCATTTTCTAGTCTTGACGAACTTGTTTAAAATAAAATTAATTTAATTCTATTCAAACAAATATAATAACATCTATTATTTTGTTTTAAACATAGAGCAATTATAAAAAGTTACTGCTTTTAAGAATTCTGCTTTAAATTGTGTAACAGATCAATTTGAGGGTCATCCGCAATAACAATCATTTTTGTTGCTGGAACGGCCAGTAGATATAAATTAAAAGTAAAGTAAAGCCACTAATACCTCTAAGTTCTTTCTAATTTCAAGCTCTGTAGGTATTATACAACTGCAAACTAATTCCGAAGCTTTTAATGTAATTCAAAATTAAATGTTTATTTTAAAATCAGTTTGATCATCCGATAACAGATGACGCCAGAACACAAGATATTTGTTTTCAGTATCATTAAATAACTTACCTAAAATATCGTTCTTATGATAATTTAAAAACAGTAAAGAGTAAAGCAGCCTTTTTTTGTTATAAGCGTTAAATTATATAAAAAATAAACTTCCAATTAATTGAAACTGAATTGGGGATGTTAAGTTCACTGTTTCGACAATAGATGGCGTCTAATGACACTTCGTGATTTAAAATAAATGAAACAATTTTCTTAATAAAACAGTTAGTTATTGTAATAATTGTGCAAAAGAGACATGTTTCGTTAAATAAATGGTCCTATTTCCTATGCAAACGTTAGAAATAACAAGATCGTTATCCAAGATAAATGCCATATTACAAGTGAGTTTTGTATACACAACAAACACTAATCCACTTAGAAAGTGATATTAAAGAATCACGCATAAAATTTTACATTACTGCTTATAGAACCGGCCTTATTATTCAAGAAAGTTGTGAATTAAGTAAAATTTAAATTGTTAAAGTTATGTAAAGTTCACTGTTTTGGTAATAGATGGCGCCTAGATACACTGGGTGAATTAAAAGAATCAAACTATTTTTTAAATAAAACAGCTAGTTAATTACTTTAATAAATCTGCAATTAATATACCATTTAGCTTGAATTTCAATTAAAATCCTTGATATTTCGCTACTATGTTTGGATTCAATTAATTAGCATTGTTGAATTTAGTAGGTGCTGAGTAAAGTTCGTCGTTGTTGATTTTGTCTTTAGTTTAATTGTTTTATAGTTCTGTCTTTACAAGTCACATATTTTTTTAATCAATTAAATTATTCATTAGGTTAACGCTTGTAGTGATTGTTGTGATGAAATAGCAGAAATAGTGATTGTTTTGTACGTAATTAAAGTAAAGCCTTGAAGAAGAAATGGGATTGTTTAGGGTAAGTACGTTTTTATTTCAACCCAATTGTTAGTATATTTAAACTCAATATAATTAGCAATGGGCCCGTTCATCAAAGATAACTGTTGGGAGTTTACTGCTAACTGTTGGGAAATTCTCTGATGACTGGACTGTTAATCGTGAACGTGTTTGAGATTTTTGCAATCATACAAAATAGACCGATTGGTGTTGACGGGTTAATGTTTTCAAAATGGCCGAGTACTGTTCATCACCCACTGAGCAAATCAATTTAAGTAATGTTTCATTAACATTAAAACAACGTTTAATGTTGCTACAATGTTGATATAACGTTATTTGTTCGTTTTTTGCTCAGTGGGCAGATACCAACATGAATCACAAACAAATCCAAACATGTTAAATGTTAAACATTTTGATGAATTTAGTAGGTACTGAGTGAAGTTCGTCGTTGTTGATTTTGCCTTTTGTTTTATAGTTCTGTCTTTACAAGTCACGTATTTTTCGATGAATTAAATTATTAATTAGATTAAAGCTTGTAGTGATTGTTGTGATGAAAAAGAAGAAATGGTGATTATTTTGTGCGTAATTAAAGTAAAGCAGTGAAGAAGAAATGGGATTGTTTAGGGTAAGTACGTTTTTATTTTAACCCAATTGTTAGTATATTTAAACTCAATATAATTAGCAATGGGCCCGTTCATCAAAGACAACTGTTGGGAGTTTACTGCTAACTTTTGGGAAATTCTCTGATGACCGGACTATTAATCGTGAACGTGTTTGGGATTTTTGCAATCATACAAAATAGATTGGTGTTCGCGATTGGTGTTGACGGGTTAACGTTTTCAAAATGGCCGATTACTGTTCATCACCCACAGCAAATCCATTTAAGTAATGTTTCATTAACATTAAAACAACGTTTAATGTTGCTACAATGTTGATATAACGTTATTTGTTCGTTTTTTGCTCAGTGGGCAGATACCAACATTCATCACAAACAAATCCAAACATGTTGAATGTTAAACATTTTGATGAATTTAGTAGGTACTGAGTGAAGTTCGTCGTTGTTGATTTTGCCTTTTGTTTTATAGTTCTGTCTTTACAAGTCACGTATTTTTCGATGAATTAAATTATTAATTAGATTAAAGCTTGTAGTGATTGTTGTGATGAAAAAGAAGAAGTGATTGTTTTGTGCGTAATTAATGTAAATAATTTTCAAATAAATCGCGTACGAAGTGCTGCTTTTCCTCGTTTATTATTTGACTATATTCTTGCAACAAATGCCGTCAAGAAGAAACTAGATTTTTGAAGGTAAGTGCGTTCTTATTTTAAACCCAATTGTTGGTTAAATGCTTATTGCGAGTTTGCTGAGAAATTGTAATAAATTAAATTATAAGTAAGACATTTAATTTGCAACAAAATGTAAATTTCGTTTTGGTTTATATTGGCGATACTCAGCGCCATTTTGTTATTATTTCTCGTTTATTATTTGTGTATTTTCTTACAACAAATGCCATAAAGAAGAAAAGGGATTGTTTAAGGTAACTGCGTTTTTATTTTAAACACACACAAAATAAAATAAACAAATCACACGTGAATCAATTGTAAAATTTATTAACTTGAGATCAAACATAAAACCAAGTTGTGTACATTTTTAATTTCACAATATTGCAGTGTTTTATACGCGTGGCGCATGAAGTAAAATTTCGAGTTTAGAAAAGCCTGAAAATTTGGTTTGGTTGCGTAGCGAAGCGGAGCGGCCAAACCAAATTTTCAGGCTTTTCTAAACTCGAAATTTTACTTCATGCGCCACCGGTACAAAACACTGATGCAATGTAAAGTTTAGCGGTGTGTTTGAAACTTCGTAATATGTCAATGTTTTGTACCGGTGGCGCATGAAGTAAAATTTCGAGTTTAGAAAAGCCTGAAAATTTGGTTTGGTCGCGTAGCGCTTCGCGCAATTTCTTTAAATTTACATCCGCTAGTTTCCACTCCCAGACTGAGCATGAAGTAAAATTTCGAGTTTAGAAAAGCCTGAAAATTTGGTTTGGCCGCGTAGCGCGAAGCGCGGAGCGGCCAAACCAAATTTTCAGGCTTTTCTAAACTCGAAATTTTACTTCATGCGCCACCGGTACAAAACACTGATGCAATGTAAAGTTTAGCGGTGTGTTTGAAACGTCGTAATATGTCAATGTTTTGTACCGGTGGCGCATGAAGTAAAATTTCGAGTTTAGAAACGCCTGAAAATTTGGTTTGGTCACGTAGCGCTTCGCGCAATTTCTTTAAATTTACATCCGCTAGTTTCCACTCCCAGGCTGAGCATGAAGTAAAATTTCGAGTTTAGAAAAGCCTGAAAATTTGGTTTGGTCGCGTAGCGAAGCGGAGCGGCCAAACCAAATTTTCAGGCTTTTCTAAACTCGAAATTTTACTTCATGCGCCACCGGTACAAAACACTGATGCAATGTAAAGTTTAGCGGTGTGTTTGAAACTTCGTAATATGTCAATGTTTTGTACCGGTGGCGCATGAAGTAAAATTTCGAGTTTAGAAAAGCCTGAAAATTTGGTTTGGCCGCTCCGCGCTTCGCGCTACGCGACCAAACCAAATTTTCAGGCTTTTCTAAACTCGAAATTTTACTTCATGCTCAGTCTGGGAGTGAAAACTAGCGGATGTAAATTTAAATAAATTGCTTTGAGATATGTCAGTATACTGAACTAGATTTCCCTGAATAATATTTAGGTATATATGAGGGTTGTTCAAAAAGTAAGGTTACAAAACGTACAAGTGTCATTGCAGGCTTTGTAACCTTACTTTTTGATCAACCCTAGTATTAGAAATTGGGATGTAAAAGTGTTCAAAGAAATTTCAGGCATAATTTTTATTTTTTTGTATCGTTTACATAGACATAAGTTTATTTAAATATATACAAGTTTAAATATCTGATATAATAATAATCATTTCTTTAAAGTTTCAATTAATCTACATTATAGACATTCATATTTATATTTATAATTTCATCCCATGGTAAATAAACGTTCCCCATTCCTTTTTCTTTAAATCAATTCTTTCCTTGTGATTGTGCTTCGTTTTGTTTGGCATTTTTTTATCTTAAGAAAATCACGTGACGTTTATTTCCTCCTCGCTGTCGTTGGAGCTCTCGTAATCCATACTCTCGTAAAGATGGTAGTTGGGGGTGTATTCCGTTCCGGGGGGGTAACTTCCGGCGGTGCGGTCGGCGTCGTCGCGCGCCGACCTCTGGTGCTCGGACGGCGAACCCACGGGGGAGATGTCGTTGACGTCCGTCAGGTCGAGCTTCGATTTGTCGCCGTCGGCGTCGCTCAAGTCGGGATGGGGGTTGTTTTTGTTGGGCAGGGTTTGTTCCCGCGATCCGCCTGCAGCTAGGAGTTCGCGCTCTTTGGAGTTTCGCCATTTCATTCGTCGATTTTGAAACCAAATTTTTACCTGAAATAAAAAATGAGTGATTCAGAAACAAAGTTGATTAAAATATTGAGATCTATTAAGTGTCTAATAATTATTGAAGTCCTGGGTGAGTGTGAAATCAAACAAACATTTCAGAGAAGTAAAAATCAACATTCATGTTTGATTCCACAGCCACCCAGGACTTATTTATTAAGCATTTGATTTGCAAAATCTTAACCTATTTCAAAGAAATAAGAATGAACATTCATGTTTGATTCCACAGCCACCCAGGACTTCAATCATTGTTGGACATCGATAGATATTTATTCCCCCCTCTTCAGCGGCGGCTCGCAGCCTAACTTCAGGCACACAAAATTTAAGGTTGGCATCACGCATTTAAATACAAGGAATCGCACAACAAAGTCAATTTTTAATACATATTAACTTAGGTCCCTGGCCTACCCTGAAGTTAGGCTGCGAGCCGCCGCTGCCCCTCTTAATAAATTAGGTGCCATCTTTCAATTGTCGCATGAACTTCATAGTCACTTTTCACCAAGGACGGTCGAGTATACGGTAGGAAGGATCGACAGAATCGAAGATTTTAGAGTTGGGGTAGAAATCGGCCACGTCACAAATGCGCGCTGAATTCAAATGTGGTTACTTCATGGTAAACTTTAAGTAAACATGCATAAGCTGTAAACTTTCTGACATTCGTTGATTTTTAAAAGAGTTCAATTTGATACTTTAAACGCATGTTGTCCACTCCCAGACTAAGCATGAAGTAAAATTTCGAGTTTAGAAAAGCCCCGTAAAAAATTGTCGAGGGTCGCGCAGCGACCCGCGACAAATTTTCGGGCTTTTCTAAACTCGAAATTTTACTTTATACGCCACGCTTATAAAACACAGAAACACAGAAAAATGTAGCGTAATCTGATTTTTTGTTTCATCGTTTCTTAGAAGGAAGTCGTTAAGTTAAAATTACCATTAGAGAGCTCGTTATGCGCTTGATTTAATTAGGACAAATTAAATTACGTAATTACACACCCATTGAGTGAGGTAGGGGGGTGAGGTCTGTTTCTAAGCACCTCTTTTATTCGTTTACACTGGATTAGGCTCGAGTGGCCACCCCTGTACACCCTAGGGGTGGCTGAGATAGCAACTATTACCCACTCCCTTAAAACACTCACATATTTATCTCTTCGCCAGTGATATTAACCAAAACCATTGAATAACGAATAAATATAGTGCACTGAATGCAAGGCCGTATCCAGGGGGGATATAGAGGTTCAACCCACCCCCCCAAATTTTCAAAATGTTGAATTTTTGTATGTAAATGTGGCCCTGTAAGAGCAAAAACAATATTTTTACCATTAAAACCCTTCCCGAAATTTGTGTAACCCCCTCCGGATTTTTTTCTGGCTACGGCCTTGCTGAAATCGGTAATTTAGGCGACGTTAAACTTATGCAACTCAATGTACCAGTACATGTTTTCTTTTCAGAACATAGCGCCCTCTGCTTTAATGTTAATAATTCTCTGTTGATGTTACAATATTTTTTACTATTAACCCTCCCCCCCTCCAAAATTGTAAAAGGTGATCCAAGTAGAGATACTTTTTTCAATAGCCTTTTTTTGACAGATCACGTGTGAGTCGTGTCAGGCTGCCATGTTATTTTTGTTTAGTATTGTTTGGCATTTCATAATGGAAAGACTTACGCCTGAACAACGTTTACAAATCGTTCAACTTTATTACGAAAAGTCACGTTCTGTGAGGAATGTGTTTCGTGCGCTTCGCATAACTTATGGTCAACATAATCGGCCTACTGAGCGTACTATATGCAACACCATCACCCATTTTGAGACCCAGCATTCATTATTGGATAATATTCGACCGAATAAACCACGTCCAGCACGCTGTGAAGAAAATATAGCGGCCGTAGCTGAGAGTGTACACGAAGACCGTGGAGAGTCGATTCGGCGCCGTTCGCAGCAACTCGGACTGACGTATGGAACGACTTGGGCATTTTACGTCGAGATGTTAAATTGAAAGCGTACAAAATACAGCTTGTGCAACAACTGAAGCCGCTCGACCTTCCCAAGCGACATCGCTTCGCTCCATGGGCTCTTGAAAAGTTCCAAGAAGATCTGACGTTTTCGAGGCAAATTTTGTTTAGTGATGAGCCCCATTTCTGGCTCAATGGGTATGTAAACACACAAAAATTGCCGCATTTGGGACGAAGAGCAACCTGAAGAGATTCAAGAACTGCCACTTAATCCAGAAAAAACAACGGTTTGGTGTGGTTTGTGAGCCGGTGGAATCATTGGTCCATATTTCTTTAAAAATGATGCCGGTGCGAACGTAACCGTCAATGGCGACCGTTATCGTGCCATGACAACCGACTATTTGTTGCCTGAAATTGAAGCTCGTAATCTCGGCGACATTTGGTTTCAGCAAGACGGCGCCACTTCCCACACATCGCATCAATCAATGGATTTATTGAGAGAACATTTCGGTGAGCACATAATTTCACGTTTTGGGCCGGTCGATTGGCCACCAAGATCGTGTGATATCACACCGTTAGACTTTTTCCTGTGGGGATATGTAAAGTCTAAAGTTTATGCGGACAAACCCGCTTCGATTCACGCCTTGGAGAAAAACATCACGCGTGTCATTCGCCAGTTACCAGTCGAAATGCTCGAACGAGTCATCGAAAATTGGACTCAACGGATGGACCATCTGCGACGTAGCAACGGCCAACATTTGATAGACATAATCTTCAAAAAAGAAATGCCAAAGAATGTTCTTTCAAATGATAAACATTCTCCAATAAATTTGAATTTTCTGTGTTTTTTTTTTCTTTAAAAAAGTAGGAACCTCGAAATGGATCACCCAGTATAACCCCCTCCGAATTTTTTTCTGGCTACGGCCTTGGTGGAATGGGTAATTTAGGCGACGCTAAACTTATGCAACCCAATGTACAATTTTATGTTTCCTTTTCAGAGTATAGCGACCTCTGCTTTGATGTTATTCAATCTCTGTCGATGTTATACAGTATTGTAGTTTGTGATAACTCGTTGGAAGTTTAAAATTGAACGCTTTCAACAAAACTATTATTTACCATCCCCTTATTTATATAGATTATAAAAATCTCCCGAATCATTTGTGTATACTATATGTGTGTTTTTGTCGTGTTGATGTATGTAATTTTATTAACAGCGGGGTGGTTTTTGGAGTGTGAGCGTCGCGACGCGTGTCGCCCGGCAATTACGTAAGCCCCGGGTTTGTCGGTTGAGGTTGATAAATCAAAAGATCGGAGGGGTTCGTTCGATGCACGCGTGCCGCAGTTTGTGTTCGCGACAGATATCTGCCGTTGATGGACCCTTAGATCTTTAATCATCGTAAAGATAACGGCTAAACACCCTAAATGCCATTATCTTCGGGTGAGCCGCATCAAAAACATACGCCGAAAACGGGGAGGTTCCGGATTCAGAGAGGAGGGTGGTTTGACGTTTTCAATTATTCACGCGGAATCACATCTAGAGTAATAATACGTGGAAATTTTGGTAAAAGGATTACACGGATTAATTTATGTGATTCATATAAATAGACACGGATTTTGATTATTAGTTGTTAAAAGGAAAATTTCCAGTTTCTTCACTTTTGGTTTTAAAGCAGTTGATTTAATAAAATAAAAATCTTACCAACTAAGGCCCACCTGAACCAAAAACCTTGAACTCAAGTTTAAGTTGAACTTGGGTTCAAGATGACAGTTTCAATTGTTCTAACGTCACTTTGAACTCAAGTTCAGAGTTGAACCAGTTCAACGTGTCTGGTGCAACTGACCTAAATGCGCCGAGAAATTGTTTTTTGTTTGTTAAATTTAGGCAGGGTTGTTAAAATAAAGTTTTTTTTTTCATTTTAATTAAAACAAACAGTTTTTTTACAAAACGTGTTTCTTTTTCTTAATTGAAACAGCTTTTAAAACATTAACAATGAAAAACATGTCTAAAACATGTTTAAAACATGTTTAAAACACGTTTAAAACACGTTTAAAACACGTTTAAAACACGTTTAAAACACGTTTAAAACACTTTTAAAACACGATTAAAACACGTTTAAAACGTGTTTAAAACACGTTTAAAACGTGTTCAAAACAGAACATACAGGGCATTTTTCTTTTAAGTATACATATCCCGATGATAGCAGCGTTTTTTTTTTATTTGCGGGAATTCGTTGTTTCAAAGCGGTTAATTTGAGGCTTTTAACGAGTGTTTTCCACTCCCAGACTAAGCATGAAGTAAAATTTCGAGTTTAGAAAAGCCTAAGAATTTGGATTGGCCGCGCAGCGAAGCGGAGCGGCCAATCCAAATTAGGCTTTTCTAAACTCGAAATTTTACTTCATGCGCCACGCTTAAAAATACTGATTTACAGTGAAGTTTAAGAAACACACATACAACAACGATTATAGCCAACCTAATATACTTTCGAGTTATTAGGTTGCCTATAATCACTGTTTTAAACAATTTGTTCACCGCAGAATTTGATTCACGTTTTATTCACATCTACATTTTAAATTTCTTAAGCCATATATTTTAAACTTTACGATATTTCAGTGTTTTATACGTGTGGCGCACGAAGTAAAATTTCGAGTTTAGAAAAGCCTAATTTGGATTGGCCGCTCCGCTTCGCTACGCGGTCAATCCAAATTTTCAGGCTTTTCTAAACTCGAAATTTTACTTCATGCTTAGTCTGGGGGTGGAAAACCCTCGTTTAAAGATTCAAATTGAAATCTCTTGAAAAAACAACGAATGTCGTAAAATTTACAGTGTATGCATATGTATACCTGAAAGAAAAATTCCCTGTATTTGAAAATCACATTTATGCACATTCAGTTATAATATATTATTGTAGCAAACAAATGCCAGATTAAAAACATGTTTAAAACAAAACCGTTTAAAACACGACGGCTGTTTTTAAAACTTGTTAAAAACACTATTTTAAAACAAATTGTTTTAAACATAACAACCCTGGATTTAGGCAACCAAAAACGTTAAACTCGAGTTTAAGATGAACTTGAGTTTAAGATGACAGTTCCAATTGTTCTAATGTCACTTAGAACTCAAGTTCAAAGTTGAACCAGTTCAACTTGTTCGGTGCAACTGGCCCAAAATTAATGGTGCATGCGCCGGGGAATTGACTTTTGTTTGTTTCATTTAGGGAACTTATTATACACACCAGAGGTGTCCTGAGTACAAGTAAAATGTACTCAAGTATTGAGTAATAATAATAATAATACTTTATTTACGGAATAAACCTTTTTACATAATTTCAATTATAATTTTACACACTTATAATGTATAATAACAATCAATACACAAACATACATACTCGATATAATTAATACAATATACTCCCAAGCCCTGTAGACAAAAACAATTAAACATGGTTGTATAAAGATGGATCAATCAGCTTTAATCGTTTCATAAATGATTTAAAAGATACACCGTACAGCTCAAAATGTGGCGATACACAAACCAAATTGCATAATTTTGTCATACGACAAAGTGCATTATTGCTTGTGTAGTTGTTACGATGAACACTTTCTCTAAAAATTAATTGTGAACGTGTATTGGATGCGATTAGAAACTTTAAACCAGTCAGTAATTCATTGCAGTACATTAGACCGTTTACTATTTTGAAAAGAATTCCCAAATCAGATAGAACACGTCTCTCTTTCAAAGATGTCAAGTTAAAAAAAGTTAGCGTAAAACTGCGACTGTAATTAATTCTAGAAATTCCCAATCTAAAGGATATTGACAACAAAAATTTGTTTTGTACCCTTTCTATTTGATCAATTTTATTGTTATAAAATGGTGACCAAACAGAGGAAGCATACCCTAGTTGAGTTCTTACAAGAGAAATAAATAAATGTTTGTACGTGTTCATTGAGAAATTCTTACCAAATCTGTTTATAAAGCCAAGCACTTGCAATGCTTTGCAGCACATGCTGTCAATGTGCTTCGTAAATGACAAGGTACAGTCGAATATTACTCCTAGGTCTTTGACATGTGGAACTGTAGATAGCTGGTATCCATTGATTTCATAATTTGATTTAATGACATGACCACGACCAAAGGAAATAGATACGCACTTGTCATTATTAAAATAGAGACGGTTATTCAAGCACCATTGATAAATGTTATTCAAATCTTGTTGCAAGACTGTGATGTCGTTAGTGTTTTTGATTTTACGAAAAATTTTAAGATCGTCTGCAAAAAGAAGAAATTTATAATGCTTGACATAAAACTTCAGATCATTAATGAAGAGTAAAAACAGTATTGGTCCACAATGCGACCCCTGCGGTACACCTGACGTGACATTTATTTCTTTTAAAATAAAATTATTGATTTTCACATACTGTAACCTGTCTGACAAAAAGCTCTGTATCCATTTAGTGATTTTTACTCCAAAGCCGATTCTCTGCAATTTATGCATTAAAATATCCCGCGAAACGCGATCAAAGGCTTTGGAGAAATCGGTGTACACCGCATCAAGTTGGCAATTACATTCAAAGGCATTTAAGATGTACGATTGGTATACAAGCAAATTTGATATTGTGTATCTCCCGGAGGAAAATCCATGTTGCTCTTCACAAATAACATGTTTGCAATGAAACGATAATTGATCAGCTATCAATTTGTCAAACATTTTTGGTATAACAGATTGAATGGATATTCCTCTGTAGTTAGCAATATTTTCCCTATTTCCACTTTTGAAGATAGGTCTTATAAAGCTTCGTTTCCAGGCGGAGGGGAAATTTCCCTGATTTATTAATAAATTGAATATTGTGTGCAGGGGTGTACCTAATGAATAAATACATTGTTTTATAAAAAACGATGGTATGCCATCGGGACCAGGTTTACATGAGTTTTCTAATGAATTGATTGCACTAAAGACATCACTTATATTGACAAAAAACTCGGATAAGTTAACAAACTGATCATTCACAAAATTGTTACACACCCCATCGGGTATTGGCGCGCTGTCATTGGTATATACACCAGAAAAATAATCTGCAAACAACTCAACACAATCATCTCCAGAGTCACTTGATTTTTCATTGAAAAACATTACCTTAGGGAATCCATCAATTTTCCTGGATTCATTCACATAGTTCCAAAATGATCTAGGTTCATGGGAAATATTTAATTCAATTTTTTTGACATAATTTTCATGTAACTGTTCGCTGAGTAACTTACAATTACAACGGTAGATTTTGAATTGTTCATAATCATAAAATGTACCACTTCTTTTGTACTTTGTATGAGCTTCTTTTTTCTTTTTAATCATATTTATGAGAGTGCCATTGAACCACCTTGGGTAAGAAGATGATTTAATAATTTTAATGGGAACGTATTTATCAATTGCATACAAACAAATATCAAAAAAATGAGTAGAAGTACTATACTCAAATTTTACTCGAGTACTAAGTACAAGTACGTAATCATGAGTACAATTATGAGTACAAAATACTGAGTACAATAAATAAAAATACAAAAAACAATCATTCAAAAATGTTTTTATATATTTTAAACTTTCAAACTTGAAATCAGTGTTTTTTACGCGTGGCGCATGAAGTAACATTTCGAGTTTAGAAAAGCCTGAGTTTGGATATAAATCCAAACGCTCTGGCTTTTCTAAACTCTAAACTTTACTTCATGCTTAATTTGGGAGGAGTAACACTCGTTGAAAGCTTTAAATTTAACGCTTTTGTAATCGATAATTGCCTCTGAAAATTTATTATCGATAATGTAAATATAAATTTCTATTACAATCACATTATTTCTTTGTGCTAATGAATTAATACACTTGATTACTTCCTAAATTAACACCCCATTTATAATTTTAGAGGGTGGAGCGATTTTTCTTCCGGCCGTGCAGAAAAGGGGGAGAAATGATAGATTGTTATTGTTGGAGTCTTTAACTTCAATCGAACTTTGTGGCCAATAATTCCGATCAACGCCCTCGGTTTTAAATCAACCGTGAAGGGATTTACGATCTTGATATCGAATAAATTTACAAAACGCCCTCTTATTATTTCAATATCACAGACTTATTTTACAATTTATCAATCCATCACGATTATAAATAAACATTTCTTATAATTTATCTTCTCCTTATAAGCGAAGGTGGCGGGTTCAGTGCTGTTAATCCTAAAATACCGTTTTACCCCAAACCCCAGCACTCTAGAGGTTTTTTCAATTGAACACACAATGTAACTACAGCTTTTTTTTAGTTCTTTATTTTCTAATTATTGATACACAGCACTAGACATTTCAAAAATGTCATTATTTTAAATCAGATTTATTCCGAATTTTCCGTAAAATAATAAAGAATGCGTAAAAACTAACTAATTCGGATAAAAAATCTTTTTTCGATTGGTGTCCTTATAAACCCTCTAAGTTGAAAAGGGAAGCAGCAATCTGCAAAAAGCGTTTTTTACCATGTTAATTGCCTATATTCGGTTTAGCAATATTAACCCGGTACGTTGGCAGTATCTATTAGTAAAAAATATTTACTTAGGTTTTCTAAATCCAGATATAAATCAGTACGACCATTAGTAGTTGTTAAAACAGAGGGGTGAAACTATGTAACAGTCGACCGCCCCATCCAACGAAAACAATGCGTAACCGAACGCCGGAGTTAAACGCAGTTAAACGGTGGTGGGCTGTTATTTGATAGATGACATATTCGCCCCGCTAATAGATATAAGTCCCCGCGCCCCTCTCCCTCTTCGTCCGTGCACGTCAGGGCCACCCTCCCTAACCCCTAACCATTTATATTAAGCGAGCAACATATGTTTTTGATAGATCTCCTAACGAGAGGACTCTTAATAACCTCCCCTCTCGGAGAACCGGGGGTATAAGAACAGTGAATAAGTGAGAGTCAGCGAGTGGGATTGGGATACAGTTTCTCGACCCCACTAGAAATAAGATGTGATGAGAGATACAGACAAAAAATTGTTATGAAATTTGCTGTCAGAGAAGAAAATATTAAAAAAAGGAAGACTTGCGCAAAATATTGAGGGAAAACAGTGGAGCTAGAATTAGGCAGTTGCTTCCAGGCTCAGGACTCCAAAACATTTGATAATACGAGGGTCTGTCCAAGACAAAGGATGCTTGCCCCATAAGGCTGGATTTGGAGCGTAAAAATCCCAATGACCTCGGGCCGCCCCTGCATAAAATAATGTCACAAAAGTATAGAGGGGTCAAAATTAGGTTTGCCTCCAATCTCAGAATTTGAAGTTACGGAACTGAGATGAAGGAAAAATAATGGAACAATGGTGAAATAAGAATCTTGAAGGAAATAAATTGGAACGGACAACACAATGGATAGTACCTTGAAGTCTCTATGCGTTTTTCTAGCGGTTTCTGTATATACTTATATTAAGTATAAATATAAATGAAATTGCCAATTCTTGGTTGCAGAATACTTCAAACATTAAAAGTGCGATTCTTTTCGCAAATCTACAACAAGTTAGTCTTACAAAGACTATATCAAACACTCATTGAAACAACTACTTCCCGGGCTAATACCCCGACGGACATTGAATTATACACTTACTTACTACTTATATTTCTATTATTGGAAAGTGAATAATTTGTTAAACATTGTAAACACATATTTTGTAGAATTCTTGAATCTTGAAGAAAATAAAAAAATCATAGCCCTTTCCCCGTTAAAGATATGATGATTTTAATATCAACAATATGGAAAAGTTGTTCAAACTAAATTTAACCTCCTTATATTATTATTATTCCAAAACTATTCACAAAAAAAAAATCATTCATGTTTTCGCTACATTTCGGTAAATATTGATCACCATTACATCTAAGCGTTATATATTTTTACCTCTACTGTAAATCAGTGTTTAATACGCGTGGCGCATGAAGTAAAATTTCGAGTTTAGAAAAGCCCCGTGAAAATTTGTCTCGGGTCGCTGCGCGACCCTCGACAAATTTTCTACGCGGGGCTTTTCTAAACTCGAAATTTTACTTCATGCTTAGTCTGGGAGTGGAAAACACTCGTTTAAAGCTACAAATTCAACTCTTTCAAAAATCAACGAATGTCAGAAAATTTACAGCTAAAATTTTTAGGAAAAAATAATGTGATTTTATAAAAATAATGACATACCATGGAATTGATACAACAGTTGCGGATATTCAATGTTTTTTTTATGTTTAATTTAAAGCTTTGAACAAGTGTTTTCCACTCCCAGACTAAGCATGAAGTAAAATTTCGAATTTAGAAAAGCCCAGTGAAAATTTGTCAAGGGTCGCGCAGCGACCCGAGACAAATTTTCTGGGCTTTTCTAAATTCGAAATTTTACTTCATGCGCCACGCGTATACAACACTAAAATACTGTGAAATTTATGTATATTTAAACATCACTTGGAATCAGTGTTTTATGCGCGTGGCGCATGAAGTGAAATTTCGAGTTTAGAAAAGCCCCGTGAAAATTTGTCTCGGGTCGCTGCGCGACCCTCGACAAATTTTCTACGCGGGGCTTTTCTAAACTCGAAATTTTACTTCATGCTTAGTCTGGGAGTGGAAAACACTCGTTTATAGCTTCAAATTAAACTTTAAAAAAAATCAACAAATATCTAAAGATTTAAAGAAAATAAACTGCTGAATTTGGAATACGTATACTTTAAAGAAAAACTCCCTTTATATTGCAATCCAACATACAGATGGTCCTTCGAATACAACGCAACCCAACATACAACTGGTCCTTCGAACATAGTCCTTCGAATATAACGCAGCGACCCGAGACAAATTTTGTGGGCTTTTCTAAACTCGGAATTTTACTTCATGCGCCACACGTATAAAAACTGATGTCAAGTGAGGTTCATATATACATAAATTTCACAATATTTTAGTGTTTTTACGCGTGGCGCATGAAGTAAAATTTCGAGTTTAGAAAAGCCCCGTGAAAATTTGTCTCGGGTCGCTGCGCGACCCTCGACAAATTTTCTACGCGGGGCTTTTCTAAACTCGAAATTTTACTTCATGCTTAGTCTGGGAGTGGAAGACACTCGTTATTTTAAAATACATCACCACTGTTAAAATGTGCATCGTAACTGTCCCAAAATCGCGATTTCATTATAGTTTAATCTAAACTCAAATTAAAATTATAGTTCAAATGTCGGTTACAGTCGACTTATGTCAACTGTTATTATAGTCCAAATGTCGGCTGGCACCGACTTGTATGTCAACTGTCATTTAGTCCAAATGTCTGCTAACGATGACTTAGTCAAGTTGACACAATGGACTAAAGGTCGGCTAGCGCTGACTTATGTCAAGCTGAAACGATAGACTTATGACAGTCAACCTAATGATTTACAGTCATAAATTCACATTTTGACTATTGTGTCATTATGACTGTGGGTCTTTTTGTTGACTGTCTTTTCACTATGGTAAGAGAAGGGCTAGCCTAGAGGAAAGGACAATCCTATCCACTCTAGGAGGGCACACCATTGAAGCTAGAGCCGGCCCACAAACGTCGATTTGTTTGATTTAGGCGGCCATAATTGAATTTCCTTAAGTATACCAGGTAACAAAACAAGTCATTAGCAGCCTTAGCAGACACTTCCAGGTACAATACCCAACCCCTTTCATCCCCTTGTATTGCGCGGGAGAGCGGCTACAGGTAATTGCCATTTGGTCATCGTTCGTGGTGTACGCAAGTAATCTCGGTGCTCTCAGTTTAAAGAAAGTTTACAAAGTGAATATTTGTATGTTAAAATCAGTTTTTCAAGAAAATATTAATGGATTCTAGCAATTCAGGTAAGCCCCTTTCTGATAACTATACATTTTTTTAAAACTTATTTCGATATAACATATTTCTAGGCCCTTAAAAATAGTTTGTTTTCGGTTGTATTTTTTGGAGTAATTTTAGTTTTGAATCGTCTTTTTGTTGTGTATCCCTGTCCGTCCCGGCCTCAAGTTTTTTATGATTAATTAATTTGAAGTCATAGCTACTACCATTTTAAAATTTGGCCACCGGTTTGCACAGTTTTTCAAAATAATTCACTTAAACAAAATATTTGCAATTAAAAAGAATTGTGTTTTTTTCTTATATGTTGATTTTTATTTTCTTTAGGGTCGTCCGGCACATCGGGTTTGAAAATAGTGACTCGTAGACATCTATTTGAGAAGTTAGATGATCAAAATCTGCCATCGATTAACGAAAAACTCGAATTCTTAGAAAATGATCTTCTCTCGAGTTATGGTGACACAGAAGAGAGTAAACAACTTTTGAAGCATAAATTCTCCTATTTTAAAACCAACATAAAACAAAGATGGTCTAAAGCGCATAACATGAAAGAGACGTTTTTGAAAAACAACGATTCTTTGTTAGAGGGGACATTTGAAATACCCATATTGACGCAAAATCGCCCAGGTCGGCCCTGCAAATCATTTAGTGAATCGAGTGAGAGAAGTAAAAGGAGGAAGACGGAAGAAATTCGTTCTATCGTGGAAGAAGATGCAATAATTCATGCGGGCCAAGTGATACTACAGAAACGTGGACAAAGAAATGCGTCACATATCCTTAAGGACATCACAAATTCTCCAGCAAGTGCAAGTATATATAAAGAAAGGATTTCCGAATCAAAGGAAGATGCTGCTGCCCCGACCCCTCAGCAAGCGCTTTTAATGTTTGTAGAAGCAGATTTGACAAAGCGTCAATATGAAATAATAAGAGCAACAAATAATAGTTTTTACCCGTGCTACGATGTAATATTAAAAGCGAAACAGGAATGTTATCCTCCCAAGGAAACAATACGTGTAACTGCTACCAGTGTTGAAAGTGATTTACAATGCCTAATGGATCTAACCGTTAGGCGCTTATCTCTTTACCTGCAAGAAGTCTTAGAAACACTTAACGAGACTGAAAGGAATACTCTGCACATAATTTGCAAATGGGGCTGTGACGGTTCACAGCAAGCCCAGTTTAAGCAGATGTTTAGCAACGATGTGGAATCAGATGCAAATATATTTATAAGTTCCTTTGTACCCTTAAAAATTGTGTGTGAAGAAGAAAAGAAAAAAGTTGTTTGGCAAAACCCTACACCGTCTTCTCCTCGATATTGTCGTCCAATAAGGTTTAGATTCGTAAAAGAATCTAAAGATGTCATCAAAGAAGAAATAGGTTACGTTGAAGACAATGTAAAGTCACTTGCTATCACAGAAGTGGACCTAAAGGGTAAACATTTCAATTTTAAGCACATTTTGAAAATGACCATGGTTGACGGTAAAGTGTGCAATGCAGCAACCAACACAACATCAACGAGCAAGTGTTATTATATATGTGGTGCTACCTCCAAAAATTTTAATGATTTGTCAACAAAAAATGATGTCAGCTTACAAACTTAAGAGTTTGGGATTTCCGTGCTACATGCACGAATCCGGATATTTGAAAGTATCCTTCATTTGGCCTATAAATTAACTATAAAAAAATATCGCAAAATTAAGACAAAAGAAGAAAAAGATATCGAAGAAAACAGAAAACGAGAAATTCAAGAAAGGTTTCGCCTCGAAACGGGCCTCTTGGTGGATATGCCAAAATCTAATTTTGGTAACAGCAATGATGGAAACACTAGTAGACGATTTTTTGCAAATCCAGAATTGGCTGCTGACATCACTGGAATCAGCTTTAAACTAATTTACAGGCTGAAAATAATTTTGGAAGCTATATCAAGTGGATATGACATAAATGTTAAAAAGTATGATCAATACGCTTTAGAGACGGCAAAGCTATATGTTGAATTATATGGGTGGCATCCTATGACTCCAACCATGCATAAAGTCCTGATCCATGGTGGGGCAATCATAGAAAATGCGCTCCTGCCGATAGGGCAGCTCTCAGAAGAGGCAGCTGAAGCCCGAAATAAACATTTTCGGTCTTACCGCCTGAATTATGCTAGAAAATTTTCTAGAGAAGTATGCAATGAAGATATATATAGTAGATTACTATTAAGCTCAGACCCGTTAATGAGTAGTATGAAAAAGCCTAAAAAACATCAGTTAAGTCATTTTCTCCAGAGACAATTGATCTTTTAATACCAGCCCAGCCAAATGAGGATAATTAATACTTTATTTTTTAAATATTTCTTTATGTTTACTTTTTTTTATTATAATGTCTTGTCAATGATACAGAACTATGTATTTTTATTTAAAATATACTATTAAACCTTAATAGACAGTAAAATAATTTTGGCCGCCTAAATCGGCCAAATCGACCTATGTGCGACGGAGGCTGCCCGCAGGGAGGGGTACTATCTCCACTGCTATGGGCAACTCTAGTGGACGACTTACTAAGGAAACTGTCCGAAGAAAGCATCCACTGCCTAGGGTATGCGGATGACTTGGCCGTAGTCATCAGAGGCCGGTTCACTGGAGTTATTTCACAACGAACACAAAGAGCCCTAAACATAGTAGACAATTGGTGTCGACGGGAACGACTAACATACAAATTGTCGTGTTCACAAAAAGAAGAGTGGTAGAAAGCCTAAGGCCACCGACGCTCGGGGGCACAAAAATTACCTTCGTCAATAGTCGAAATACAGTCCATAGAGAGACATAATTAGAAAAAAATCTAGCAAAAGACAGTCAATCAAATGACTTGCAGTCACAATAGTCAAAACACGGTCAACAAAGATTTAATATGACAAAATCCTATGATAGTCCAAAGACAGTCAAGCAATTTATTAAGATTCAAAATGTCACAAATGCCAATACACAGTCGAACGAGTAATTGTTATATGAGTAAGCCTTTCTTCTCATAAAAATATATTTTATTGATTGTGTTCGATTTTAACTCAACTGATTAAACAGTAGACATAAAAAAGACTGTTATTCCTTAGTTCATTTTTATTTGTATTGTTAGATGTATATTTCGAGACCAAGGTGCTCATTATCAGTAACAAACTTGAGTTTGTTATTGATAATAAGACAAAATATAAAAACAAATTAAAATTAATATCGACTTTCTGCAAAAAGTTTGTCTCCAAATATTCATTGAAACAACTACTTCTCGAGCTAATACCCCGACAGATATTGAATTATACAATGAATATTTGCGTTACACAACAGCACTGCTGTTCTATGCATAATTTATATGCAAAATGCAACATCAGGTCAAACTATTCTCTAAATAAACTAAATGAAACAAAAGGAAATTGAAATAAATTGAAAAAATTACAGGGAATGAATTTTAATTGTCTTAAGCCATCTATAGACGCGTTTCGAGATTTACCCCGCATCAGTATAGCTTTGCTTTAGACTTTCAATACAAAAAATATTATTTGGAGACAAACTTTTTGCAGAAAGTCGATATTAATTTTAATTCGTTTTTATATTTTGTAAATATTCTGCAAACTATTGACAAACTCAATTTTTCTTTATGATAAATTGTCTTTATATTGATAATAAGCACCTTGTGTCTCGAAATGTACATCAAACGATACAAATAAAAAGTGAAGTAAGGAATAACAGTCTTTTTTATGTGTTATAATCTCTTCACGTAAACTCAAAAACAAACAGTTATTAAACAGTACAGTTAAAATCTGACTGTTGGCGTAATTCATTAGTTTAACTAATACGAATAATTAATGCACAAATCCTCGTATATTTTATTATTTTATTACATTATAGTGGATTAAATAAAATTAATTAAGCAAAACTGCAACATAAAAACCCCACCCCCTCATCTCCACTGAAAAGGATAATGGGCCCGTAATCTCGACTTTAATGGCGGGCGAGGGGGTAGGTTTTATTCCAACCCCCCGGGAGTCCAAACAATCGGCCGACTATATAATTATAATTATCCGCTATTAAACGGCGTTTTATCACAAAGGAAGCGTTTTTGAGGGGTGGCCCAGGAACGCCCCCCACTCCCACACCGCCAGCACTGACGACGTCGTTGCTCGCGCAAAATACGGCGTCGCGACGGCGCTGCCCCGCTCAAGAAAGTCCGACCAATGGTGGTGTCCGGACCAACCCTCTATTTTTTTTTGTGTGGGTTTTATTCACCTGTCTGCATTTCATTCCCAGAGTTTTACGTTCATTGGATGTACTTATATAAATGTAATTTACTTTTTATTATTCTATTTTTTTATTTCGTTAACTCTTTACATACTTAAAGTGTAAAATCAATAGTACATTGAATAATACCGTGAGATCGAAGCTAAAATCAAGCGGAGTATATTCGAAGGATTAGGTGACCCCCTTGTCTACGTCTATGTGTTAGGTTGCGTTATATTCGAAGGACTATTTGTATGTTAGGTTGCCTTATGTTCGAAGGACCAGTTGAATAGTGGGTTGCATTCGAAGGACTATAATATTTAGTTTAGTTTAACTTAATACGTTTATTCAGTAAATAATGTAATTACATCACATAATACACATTATAAAAGAATATTGTCAAAGCAAAATGTAACTTTTATACTAATTAATTCTTGAGAATTATAGGAAATGCATTAAACAACAAGAGGAATATCTAACTAAAAAAAATCTTCTATGCTGTATAATTCTTTTTCTAGGATATACTTTAGTAGTTTACTTTTAAAATCCTCTAAAGTTTTTAGACATCTCATACTGCCAGGTAATTGATTATACAGTTTTAAGCTATTGGTAGATTTTCCGCTAGAGATCGTCTATGCACCGGATAGGGATATAGATTAGCTTGTCGTGTATTGTATTCATGATTATGATTAAATTTATAAAAATGTTCCTTGTATTTAAAGTTCTAAAACCAATATTTGGATGTAGATCAAACAGCGTCAAAATTTCGGCCTTTTTAAAGTAGCCCCTGCGTGACTCGCTACATTTTAAATTAAAATAAGCCGTATAATCCGTTTTTGAATTATAAAAACTGTATGTGCTAGTGTGCTTTGTCCACAAAATATGATACCATATCTTAAGATTGGTTCACAATTGGCTTTATAAAAAGCAGAGCTGGGATGAATCCTCAAAAACAGGATTCGAATCACGAATCCGAATCACCTAATATGATTCGAATCACGAATACTCGAATAAAGGATTCGTAAGTGAAAACTATGATTCGAATCAAAGATTCGAATCCTCATTTTTGAATCACGGATACAAATCCTTTAATAATAAATTTGAATCTATTATTTGCAACCAGTAATATTTTATTCCATCAGTTTCTATTAACAAATGTGTACATTTACCGACTAAATATCTGATTATATAATGATTTTAATTAATGATGATATATGTGTTATTGAACTTCATTTTAAATCTGTGTTTTATACGCGTGGCGCATGAAGTAAAATTTCGAGTTTAGAAAAGCCCCGTGAAAATTTGTCTCGGGTCGCTGCGCGACCCTCGACAAATTTTCTACGCGGGGCTTTTCTAAACTCGAAATTTTACTTCATGCTTAGTCTGGGAGTGGACAACACTCGTTCTTAGAAGTTTCAAATTAAAGGATCACTCTAGATTACTAAGTTTATTACCATTTTACAAAGGCTACAGCTCGAAGGACCAATCATGGTCTTCGGAGACCGAAGGACTACAGTGAATCGAAGTTTATTTACAAGAAAACAACGAATATCTTAAGGTTTACAGCATGGATAGGAAAGAAAACATCCAATTTTCAAAAAATATCGAAGTTGGGTTGATTTTCAGTGCGTTTTTAACTTCACTTTAAATCAGTGTTTTATACGCGTGGCGCATGAAGTAAAATTTCGAGTTTAGAAAAGCCCCGTGAAAATTTGTCTCGGGTCGCTGCGCGTCGATTTATTCACAGTTTGTTATTGTATTAAATGCAACTTTAATATTAAATAAAAACGGTTTTTTTTAGCAATAGAATATTCACCCATTAAGAGCTGACCAAATTATAAAGTAATCGTTTTCTATGATTTCAATGAATGATTTATTATATTACATAAGTCGATTTTTTAAAAAAGTTAAATTTAAAATTCAAACGAGTGTTGTCCACTCCCAGACTAAGCATGAAGTAAAATTTCGAGTTTAGAAAAGCCCCGCGTAGAAAATTTGTCGAGGGTCGCGCAGCGACCCGAGACAAATTTTCGCGGGGCTTTTCTAAACTCGAAATTTTACTTCATGCGCCACGCGTATAAAACACTGATTTAAAGTGAAGTTAAAAATGCACTGAAAACCAACCCAACTTCGATATTTTTTCAAAATTAGATGTTTTCTTTCCTATCCATGCTGTAAACCTTCAGATATTCGTTGTTTTCTTGTAAAAAAACTTCGATTCCCTGCAGTCCTTCGGTCTCCGAAGACCATGGTTGGTCCTTCGAGCTGTAGCCTTTGTAAAATGGTAATAAACTTAGTAATCTAGAGTGATCCTTTAATTTGGAACTTCCAAGAACCAGTGTTGTCCACTCCCAGACTAAGCATGAAGTAAAATTTCGAGTTTAGAAAAGCCCCGCGTAGAAAATTTGTCGAGGGTCGCGCAGCGACCCGAGACAAATTTTCGCGGGGCTTTTCTAAACTCGAAATTTTACTTCATGCGCCACGCGTATAGAACACTGATTTCAAGTGAAGTTAAAAATATACTATTAACGTTGGGTATTTTTCATGGTTAAGTAACCAAATATCCATTCACAAATATTTGAACTATTCGAAAATTTCAATATTTATATTCAAATATGAATAATTTAGTGATTTAAATATTCATATTAGAGTATTTAACTATTTGAATTAATCGAATTCGAATCTCAGCCTAAATAGCGATCATTCGAATTATTTAGGAGGATTTGAATCCGTGTATGAGGATTCGAATACTTTTATAAGGATTCGATTCCTTTTATAAGGATTCGAATCCTTTTATAAGAATTCGAATCCTTTTATAAGGATTCGAATCCTTTTATAAGGATTCGAATCCTTTTATAAGAATTCGAATCCTTTTATAAAAATTCGAATCCTTTTATAAGGATTCGAATCACCTACGTCTGGATTCGAATACGAATCCTTTTAAAAAAAATGTAACGAATCCGGATCACGAATCCGTTTTCACTAAAGTATTCGAATACCTCTGTTGAATCCTCTAAAAGGATTCGAATCCGGCAATCGAATCCTGAATGATTCGAATCCTGCCCAGCTCTGATAAAAAGTTATTAACATTCTTTGGTCCAGGACTGTTTTCAATATACGCGACGAATAGCAGACTCAGTTTAATCTACTACTTAATTATTTACAGTGTGTTTTCCAGTTTAATTTATTATCTATAGTTACTCCTAATAATTTCGTGTAATCTACTACTTCTATATTTATATAGATATTTTGAAAGTTTAAACTAGTTTCATTTATTTTAGGGTTTCTTGTTTGAAATTCTATTGCTTTTGATTTTCATGCGTTTAATAATAATTTGTTCTGTTCTAACCATATTTGTGGTGGTGGTTCTTTAGTTATATTTATTACACCCTGTAAGCTTTCATTTAAAATAAGCAGGTTTGAGTCATGTGCATATATCTGCATTATTCCATTTTTTTGTTGTATAAACATTGGTAAATCGTTCACGTATACTAAAAACAGCACCGGTCCAAGAATGCTACCTTGAGGAACTTATATGTTGGTCGTCCCTACTTTTTAAAATTTATTGTTTATCATCACTTATTGTGTACGATTACTTAAAAAGCTAGGCGTTTGCCACGAATTTCATAGATCTCAATTTTTTGCATTAAGATTCCGTGGTCTATAATATATTAATAGCAACTAGCTGTTGGTTGTTTACCTGGCTATCTTTGAGTCCCAATTTTTCGGCAAGCTTCTTCCTGTCGGGTTTGCTGATGTATTTTTGGATCTGGAATCTTCGCTCAAGGCCTTTCCTCTGGAGGTCGCTGAAAACGGCCCGCCGCATCATCCCCCTGCGGGGCTTCCCCCGGCCGCTGTGCGCCCATGGAAACGTACCGGGGAGGGGAAACACCGCCGATTGCGTGCCCGACGCCGGTGTTGACACTATAATTTTAATACATAAATTATTAAAGTATCTAAGTAGTCTGAAACGAATTCATTATTTATTAGTGTGTGTTCGCGCCTAACAATTGCGCGAATAAATAATCGTATTAATTTCGGGAAAAACGAACCTTGTGGTAAAATTTGAAATAACCTTTTAGAATTAGAAATTATATTTTAGCCCGTATTTTATTGCTTGCTTTCACCCAGGTGTGTGCACTTCATTGCTAGTACGTGCTGAATCCCGAGCAAACAGACCATAAACTCTTTCTTCAAAATTTCTAGCCGGACAATGGTGTTCCGCGGGTACGTGACCGATGACGGGCACTAGGAGATAATCCAGAGTTTGAGTTTATGGATATGAGTCGTAAAGTGCGTCCCTGGGGAAAGCGAAATTTGTGTTCTTCGAATTCTATCTATTTTTCTTCTATCACTTTCTTACATTTGGCGTGTTTTTTCTTGTCCTTGTTACTTTTCATCCCTAGTTTCACCCCTACCTTCATCCCTACTTTTTTATTTTTCGTGTTAACTTTTTCCCTCAAGAAGAACTCAATCATTCTCTCACCATCTTCTAATCGAGTAAGTTGTTCCTTCTTTACGTGGAACTTGTATTTTTGTGTCATATTTGTACTTATATTTTTTGTCTGTGTTCCTTCAACTTAAACTTTGCTTTATTCATTTTCTAACTTCATGTGTAATTTCACTTGTGTATTTCATTTCATTTTAATCTTTCGTGCATATTTTCTTATCTAATTTAATTTGTTTCTTTACTTAATGTTGTTCAATTTGTCTAATTTTATTTGTAAATATTTCTTACTATTTTTTTTATTATTAACGATGCACATATTTATGTGAATAAAGAAATTTGTTCCTAAGTATAGTGTTTAAGTAATTTTGTAATCAAATCGCGCAAACCGCGTAAACAGTGTGCATATGAATTGATTTATAAGGGCGAGTCCTCACCAACATGAAAACACAAGTGGGGTAAAATCGTTTATTAGTGAAAAGTAATGGGTTCATTTGATGCATTAATAAATAATTGTAAATGCATTTATTCAACTTATAAACACGCGGTCGACGGAAAATATTTCAAATGCTCGAATAATTGTGGACTAAATTTAAATGAATTATTATTGAGAGTTTCTAGAAGTTTTCAATTATTTATCTAGAATTGTCTCGATAAATAATTGGAAGCTCCATTAGCCACATAAAAATATCGTTGACTTTTGTTACTATATCTGGTAAGTATGTAGTTATTATATTCTGGCGTATTCACCATTTATTTTAGCAATTTTCTAATTAGTCTCAGTCAACTTAGCCCCCCGAAGTTCGACTTTCTTGAAAAAAACTTGTCAATATTTAATTGATGAGGCGGATACATGATGAAACTCCATAATACTATTTGAAATAAAACAACACAGTTGGGAGGGTTTCACTTTTATTTCATCTGCCTGATGAAGCCACTGTGTGGTGAAACATGTTGCAGTGTTCAACAATAAAAGTGAAACCCTCCCAACTGTGTTGTTTTATCTCAAAAAAACTTGTCCGTTACGATACTGTCTTCTAGGCATCATTTTTCTAATGGCCAGTGTCTATGAACATAAATAAAGTAATTACAACGCCGAAATATTTCTTGGAAGCGGTATTTTATATGCCAGTCATGATTTTGTATTGAAATTCAGCAAGTAAATGGTAATACGCATACAGGATCTGAAAGCTCTCGCAACAAAATTAGGCTGTGAATATTTTTTTACCTGATTTTTTTGAGAGAATATATTTTTCATATTCTGCTGGCGCTAGCTCTAAGCTATCTTTTCCACCCAATTTGATTAAAAAAATCTTATTTCGTGGGGCTGGGGTTAAAAATGTTTTATCATTTTTTTGGGTTGTGCGCAGCAAGTAAATGGTAATACGCATACAGGATCTGAAAGCTCTCGCAACAAAATTGGGCTGTGAATATTTTTTTACCAAATATTTTTGAGAGAATATTTTTTTCATATTCTGCTGGCGCTAGCTCTAAGCTATCTTTTCCGCCCAATTTGATTAAAAAAATCTTATTTCGTGGGGCTGGGGTTAAAAATGTTTTATCATTTTTTTGGGTTGTGGATATAGGGCTAGCTTTTAAATTGGTGGCGCTAGCTTTGAGGAATCCGAATAGTGTACAAAAAAATTGAAAAATCCAAACTCGGGGGGCTAGCATCAACTTAGCCTCCCGAAAGTTCCAACCCCAGTAACTTTCTTGTCTAAACGGCGCTAGCTCTAATTTTTGTGGCGTTAGCTAAGGCCAGTCTAGCGCAATAGGTTTTTTCAAAAAAGTCAAACTTCATAGGGCTAAGTTGACTGAGCCCTTGTTACTTTATCTAAATATTTATTTATTATATCCTGGCGCATTCACCATTTATTTCAGCAATTTTCCAATTTGTAATCACAATACATTTCTTCCCAAATAAAACAACAACTTGAAAACGATTGAATATATTTGTTTAGTTAACTATTATTTTACAATTGTTAAATACAGTTATTTTGTTGTTGATATTTTGGTGTGAATGGATGTTTTGTGTAAATTACCTGTGAGATAGGGTTGCGGTCGACAATGTGCGAGCAGCAGGTGAGGGTTGAAATGGGGAGGTCTGCTGGCCACGGGTTTTGCGATTCCGGGACCGTGACTCCCTATATACGAACCTAGACTTAATAAACTCGGAGGCGTCACGTGCACTATCGATTCTGGAACAAAACAAATATATATCACACACAAAGAAAGAGTATAAATAACACGAACATAGTTTTTTTATTGAGATTTGACTTCATTTAATAATTATTTTAATAATAATAAACGACTATTTGTCGTCAAGAAGACAATCGTGATTAGAAGATAATATCTGTGACACTTCTGAATAGGGTGCTAAGTAAAATTTCAAATTATGTGTATCACCAGATTTTTTTGTCCCCTCATAAATTCTTCTGATTGAACAATATTTTTTGTCGATATCTTTGTATACATAACGAGGTTTACAAATAGCAGTTATTGGTAGACAGCAAAGCTGGGCAGGATTCGAATCATTTAGGATTCGAATCCTTCTAGAGGGTTCAAAAGAGGCATTCGAATACTTTAACTGGATTCGTGATCCGGATCCGTTAAATTTTTTTAAGAGGATTCGTATTCGAATCCAAATGTGGGTGATTCGAATCCATATAAAAGGATTAGAATCCTTATGAAAGGATTCGATTATTTATAAAAGAATTCGAATATTCATAAAAGGATTCGAATACTTACAAAAGAATTTGAATAGTCCTAAATAATTCGAATTAATTGTGAGGATTAACATGAAAAACGTCTTTAGTGTGTTGTTAAATTTCTCGTTAAATCACTGTTTTATACGCGTGGCGCATGAAGTAAAATTTCGAGTTTAGAAAAGCCCAGAAAATTTGTCTCGGGTCGCGCAGCGACCCGAGACAAATTTCACACACTTTAAGTAAAATTTCGAGTTTAGAAAAGCCCCGTGAAAATTTGTCGAGGGCTTTTCTAAACTCGAAATTGTACTTCATGCGCCACGCTTACAAAACAATGATTTGAAGTGAAGTTCAGTAACACACAAATACATCTTTAATCAGAGTAACAGGGAATCAGATGTTTAGTCTGTTATCAACGATGTTCAGTGTTAATAATAAATAATTAGGTTTTAAATATTTTTGTTAAAACAACTGGTAACGATATTTATATATAAATGGTTGAAAAAAAATAATAAAATCAAATTTATTTTTAAAGGATATGTATTCGTGATTCGAAAAAAACAGGATTCGAATCTTTGATTCGAATCATATTTATCTCTTACAAATCCTTTATTCGAGTTACCGTGATTCGAATAATATTAGGTGATTCGGATTCGTAATTCGAATCCTTTTTACGAGGATTCATCCCAGCTCTGGTAGACAGAACTTTCACGTATAAACTGATATTTCCCGGCGAATTCACCATTCATTTATTTTTTTAATTATTCCCAAATGAGCAAATAAATGGTGAATTCGCCGGGAAATATCAACTTCTAGGTAAAATTATTAAACGATAAGAAAATTTATCCGAATATCATTCCACATCTTAATCTAGACGCTATTCTTTATTGAATTATTAAATTAATTCATAAAAACAATAATTATTATTAATAGAAAATAATACTGTAAATACTATTATTTTCTAATAATAATAATTATTAATTATTTTGGGTGAAAAGTTGCCATAATTTATTTGATCTTTTGACAGGCTATTACTACCACTGTAGTTCAATGAATCAAGTCACTTAAAGAATAAATTGAAATAATATCAATAAATTTAAGCAAAAAAAAATACCCTAAGTGTTCAAAATTGATTCCTTAAGCTTCAATACATTTACGCACTCTACTTTATTTTCTTGATCCTATCAACGACATCTACTTGCACAGTATATTTTTCAATAAAATACCATTCAATTAATACATGAGTAAATTAAATGTTAATAGTGTTAAGTATCTTAATGTAGATGGTCGTTTAAGTGGATTAAATCGTTGTTGCTTTTGTTTTTGTTTTGGTTTGTGGTGTGTGTTAAAGTGTGAAAGCGGCGTGACGTCGGTTCGGTCGTTTCCCCGGGGCTTTTCCTCTCTCCGAATCCGACGGGTCGGGGTGTCAGACGCCGTAATCCGCGAGGTGTGTAAATAAGGTTGTCAGTTGTAGGCGGCTGGAGGGCCCCGCAGGGGGTCGCGTCACACACTTCACCGCCTCCGCCGCCTCCTCGACTACTAAATTGTTACCACGGCAACACCTCCGCCTCAAACACCCCGGCTTTCTCCGCGTTGGCACTTCCCGAAAACTGAAACGATCCCGACGATTCTAACGTGAAATTTACGTGTGTGTAAAAAAGTCACATAAAATGCCGTTTACGGCATGCTTAACGTAATATACTATTACCTTTTTGTAAAAACTCCACCAAGGATATTATAATAATAATATAATAATATCCAGTTTCACAAACTTCAATTAAATGTATTCGTTGATTACATCTATTTGTCGATTAGAATTTACATTTTTAATGTTATAAACATCAATGTCATGTAAATTGATTTATTTTTCATCATCTAACTATTACTAGATTTTAATAAATGAATAACTATTTCCCGATTTAACATATTTTGGTGAAACTCGGCATAGTAATAATATACTTATTGTTATTTAAACGCAAAAAGATATATGGTATAACATCGTCAGATTTAAAATATTTGATAATAAAACTAGCAATTAGAATATGTGACATATAAAAATAATAATATGGAAATAGTGAGGTGAGTATTTGGTTTAAAGTACATACAAGTTTCAAAGTCCATTGTTTTAAAATGTAAATGACAAAGGACAAACATATGGTGACAGTCGTACAAACAAAGTGTGTATATAAAAAACTTGACCTACTTACAAAATTAAAATATTTGTATAAATAAAACACAAAATTAAATTAAAATTAAATATTAACATACAGAGAGTTTTATGTAACACCGAACATTTTCATAACGAGAATTTTTCTATGAAGTATCCACATGCATATTATATTTGAAGCTTTAAGCGAGTGTTTTCCACTCCCAGGCAAAGCATGAAGTAAAATTTCGAGTTTAGAAGAGCCTGAAAATTTGGTTTGGTCGCGTAGCGCGAAGCGCGCAGCGGCCAAACCAAATTTTCAGGCTTTTCTAAACTCGAAATTTTACTTCATGCGCCACTGGTACAAAACACTGACATATTACAAAGTTTAAAACACACCGCTAAACTTTACATTGAATCAGTGTTTTGTATCGGTGGCGCATGAAGTAAAATTTCGAGTTTAGAAAAGCCTGAAAATTTGGTTTGGCCGCTCCGCGCTTCGCGCTACGCGACCAAACCAAATTTTCAGGCTTTTCTAAACTCGAAATTTTACTTCATGCTTAGCCTGGGAGTGGAAAACACTCGCTTAAAGCTTCAAATTGGATTCTTTAATAAACCGAGCATCGGAAAATGTGCAACGTGTGCATATGGATACTTTAAAGAAAAATTCTCGTTATTAAAATGTTCGGTGCTACATAAAACTCTGTGTAGATTAGATTGACTGACAGAATTTAAAGATGTGTATAAATATAATTACGATAGAATTTTCAATAGCGCTACGCGACCAAATCAAAACATAATCAATAATAAAATTAAACTAATAATAAAATTATTTTATTATATACAGGGTGTCCCATTAGTGCGGTCTCGGAAGATATCTCAGCTCTCGTTAAAGATAGAAAAAAAATGTTTTCACCAAATTTGCTTGATTTTAAGAGCTGCATAACCTAAAATTATTTTCAAATATACAGGGTGTCCCATTATTCCATACTTAATACCAACTTTGTTATTTTAAATGGAACACCCTATATATTATTTTTTTATTTGATCCGCCTTTAAATAACCTATACAAAGATATATCATTATTGGCACTTTAGGTTATTTGTTACTTCAGAAAAAAATATTTTTTGAAAATTTTGGCAGTTTTAGTACTTTACTTAAAAATTCACTGTGTCCTTATTTTTTAAGATATCAGTCTGTAATTTTACACACATATGCAGTAAAGAATGCTCTATCCATTGACTATAACACATTATAATATTACTTATAAAACCTAATAAAAAACTACCTTCTAATATTTAATATTTAAAATGTACATAACTTCATTTTCTTAAATGGGACACCCTATATTTCTTTACTTTATCAGATCCGAAATGAAAAATGCTTTAGTTTTTGTATACCCTATATTTGACAGAAAAATGTTAATATCTCCAAAACTAATGAAAATAGATAAAGGGTATGATATACAAGAAATAAAGCATTTTTTATTGCGGATTTGATAAAATAAAAAAATATAGGATGTCCCATTTAAAAAAATGAAGTAATGTACATTTTAAATATTAAATATTCGAGGGTAGTTTTTTACTAGGTTTTATAAGTAATATTAAAATGTGTTATAGTCAATGGATAGAGCATTCTTTACTGCATATGTGTGTAAAATTTCAGACTGGTATCTTAAAAAATACGAACACAGTGAATTTTTAAGTAATGTACTAAAACTGCCAAAATTTTCAAAAAATATTTTTTTTTTTTAAGTAACGAATTACCTAAAGTGCCGATAATGATATATGTTTGTGTAGGTTATTTAACGGCGAATCAAATAAAAAAATAATATATAGGGTGTTCTGTTTAAAATAACAAAGTTGGTATTAAGTATGGAATAATGGGACACCCTGTATATTTGAAAATAATTTTAGGTTATGCAGCTCTTAAAATCAAGCAAATTTTGTGAAAACATTTTTTTTCTATCTTTAACGAGAGCTGAGATATCTTCCGAGACCGCACTAATGGGACACCCTGTATATAGCGCAGCGACCAAACCAAATTTTCAGGATTTTCTAAACTCGAAATGCGCCACGCCTATAAAACACTGGTTTCAGTAGAACTTCTGCATATACTGCTTTACACACTATTTCAATGTTTTATACGCTTAGCGCATCAAGTAAACTTTCTTGTTAAGAAAAGCCTGAAAATTTAGTTTGGTCGCTTCGTTATACTTAGTAAAATAACTTTATTATTAGTTTAATTTAATTATTGATTATGTTGACGTTCATCATTCAATATTTTTTCCATTCTATTCTAATTTTCAGTAAAATCAACAATTTTGATTTCATATTTTATTTATATGTCATATCCACGATAATTTCAATCCTCGTTTGTAACAAAACCCCTTTGATACCTTAAATAATAAATTCCCAAAATCCATAAATCCCAAAAACAATCTCCAACGCTTTTCTCAACACACTCGCCCCCTTTGAACCGCAAAGAGTTAACCCTTATCACCGAACGCATTGAACAATCGTTATATCATCCCCAGACCCGCCATATTTTCACCGATTGAATCGTCTTTCCGATAACTTCGGGTTTTGATTTATAAAAACCACCCCTGCGCTTTCAACCCCTATTTTAGCATTCGCCCGGCCCGCTAGGATTAATACGTGCGAAACTGCGGCAGACTTTTCAGACAGACCTCGGGAAAAGATTTAACCCCCGCACACGGCACACAGTGAAAATCAACTTTCTAGTGCTTTCACATATTATTATAAAAGCGCGTTTCTTTTCCGTCTAGTGTGTAAAAGAGGAAAAGAGTCTATATTTTCAGGGCTTCAATACGACGATTTTAAAAAATACTTATTTAGGTAACTAGTGTGTGAAGTAGAGCACGATTCGCGAGTTTAATTGCAAAGAGTGCCCAAAAGCACTTCACACAAGTTGGCTACAATATTTTATCTACAGGGTGGGGCGTGGGAGCTTCCTTTTTTGAAAAGAGTGAAGTTAGCGAGAGTAACAAAAAGATAGGGAAGGAATCAAACTACACACACACATCCATCCAGGCCCCTTGGATGGGAAATTCGTGTCTATATTCATTTTAGTTGCAAAAATAATTTAGTCGAGGGAGCAGCGCTGAGGCCTATTATTCAGGCCTATTTTTCACGGTAAACGTGAATTCAGAACTTTATTGGAAAATGAAGAAGAAATACACTATATGTGTGTGGTTTGAGCAAGATAAAGCTACCAACCACACACCTAGGACTTCAATGCATTTGTTGAAGATTTTTTAAGAAAATAGCACTTTTCCACTGAGCAACTCAATTTTGATTTTATATAAAAGAAAAAGTAAAAAAACTTCAATAAATCTCTTTATTGTAATTTGTATTTTTTCTTCGTTTCGCGTGTTTCGCTGTTCGTAAATAACAATAATTATAGTGCGTTCATGTTTTCGATAATGCGATAATAATTAGTGTATTTCGCAGTTATAAATCAATTTAAATGTTCATTAAAGCACCTTATGCACAATTAAATATAGTCATTGAATTACAATTGCGATAATTACTACCGTTTAAAACACGATTTAAACGCAAATAATGTATGCTTAATTGTACATGATTTACACAAAATTGCTACATACATACGAGGGGGGACCCAAAAAAAAAACCGAATTGAGAGCGCGCTCCCATTCGTAGATGCAGTAGAGAGTTCTTTGGATAGATGGGGTTAGTAGAGACCTTCACGAATCAGCTGTGCAGAAGGCGTCAGTTTGTAGGTTATCGTTTGAGTGTAGTGTTGTGTTTCTCTTACTGTTATATTGTTCCGCCTGCGAATCGTTGTGACGAACTTAAAAGAAGAAAGCGTGTGTTTGAAATTTTGTTTCCTGCTTAAAAAAACCGGCACCGGAAGCTTACCATATGCTTTAACAGGCTTTTAGAAGGATGCTCTGAGCCGCACACACGTTTTCGAGTGGTTTGGCCGCTTTAAACATGGTGAGATGAGTGTTGAAGACCATGCTTATTCAGGGCGTCCTTCAACATCGAAACAGTGAACACGATGAAACAATCCGTCACAGTGAAAAACAGTGAAAACGATGAAACAATCCGTCACAGTGAAAAACAGTGAAAACAAAGAAACAATCCTCCAAAAATTCAACGAAGATCGTCGTTTCACGATCGACCAAATTTCAAGACAGGCGTGAGTTAGGAGCTCGTGCCAGCCAAAATCCGCTGGCACGAGCTCCTAACTCACGCCTGTCTTGAAATTTGGTCGATCGTGAAACGACGATCTTCGTTGAATTAAGAAGCAAATGAGACGTGTTTCCGCAAAATTTGTCCCTCGCCTTCTCGCACAGGATAAAAAAAAACACATACTGCCGTACGAGTGACCCACTATTTGGCCTCTCGGGGAAGGTCTCTCGTTCCCCACCCTTCGTATTCACCAGACCTGGCCCCGTGCGACTATTTCCTGTTTTCGAGAATGAAGAAAAATCTAAAAGGAAAGCGTTTTGATGATGCGGATGTGGTAAAAATAGCTGCGCAGACACTGGAGGAACTCAAAGTTAAAGAGTTTCAGAGATACTTCAAACCGTAGGAAAAAACACTTGACAAGTGCATCGCATCTAATGGAGAGTTCTTTTAAGGTGACTGAAGGAATTTTGTAAAAAAAAGTTAATAAATAAAGTTTTTATGCAGAAAATCCGGTTCTTTTTGGACCCACCCTCGTACATCGCTATAATTATGTGTGACTTTTACTAATATAACAAATATGCAACATTGTTCTAGTTTAACCGACTCTCTTTCTTTTTAAATAACAGATGTATGAGCGAGTATTTTGTCAAAATACGGACACTCTGTATAATAATAATTAACGCTTGAATTATATTGCAACAACGACGTAACTGCAATGTTAATTTCAAGAAATTTTTAATGTAAATTAGTTTATAATTTTAAAAATAAAGATATTATTCTGAAAAACAGCAATACTTTACAAACATTATTGTCTTATGTTGGTAATGTGAAGTTGTTTTTTATTATTATTATTTCTGTATTTTTTAACGTGTAAATAGATTTACATTACAAATTGGTTGAAATTATTTTTGCAGTTACTTCGTTGTTGCACCGGAACGGAGATATACAATTTTTTTTTATTTTTTAATTATCAACGGGATCCATATACAATACGAGACTACAGTTCGTGATTCTTAAAACTAATAAAATTACATATAAGTCTATGCCTGGGTCTCCAAACTATCTTCTTCGCAGGCCACAAATACAATTCTACACAATAAAGTCGGCCAAGATCCGATTAATTTTATAAAATTATGAAAAATTTAAGGAACAATTGTTACAATATTTCAAAATATGACATTTACAAAAAAAATTACAAACAATCGCGGGCCGGATTCATGCAAGTCGCGGGCCGGATTTGGCCCGCGGGCCGTAGTTTGGAGACCACTGGTCTAAAGTATTAAAAAAAATAATTTTATTTCCTAAGCTTCATACACAATGATAATTTACAAGTGGCAAACTGAACATGTACAGAATAAACTATTCCATTAATAAGAATGCGCGTTGGTGTTTCAATGTTCCACTAAAAATGTCAAAATTGATATTATTGCAATTAGCACAAATCCTATTCATACCAAAATTAGTGCAGTAATTGGTTGTTTATAAAATGACTTAATGCTCTGTAATAGCCGACTTGGAACATGAAAGTTCACTAAACTTAAAAGTTCTGAACAGATTATCACATCTGATATTAATTTGTGAATCAAAATGACATCTGCATTTAAGCGTCGTCGCTCGAGCGATTGCAAATTAATATATGACAGTATATGTGGATAAGTGCAATCAAGGTGTTGAATTTAAAGGCAATGTATTTAAGGAACCTATGCTGAACCCGCTCCACTTGGTTTATGTTTTGGGATGTATTTGGGGACCATACCAGTGAGCAATATTCGATATGCGGCCGAACGAGAGACACATACAGAGTTACAAGCGTTCTTATATTAGACAAATCTGTACACTGTCTTCTAAAAAAGCCTAACATTTGAAAGGCTTTCGAAGTTACAGTGTCTGTATGGTTTGTGAAGCTCCAAGTGTTGGTAAAAGTAACACCAAGATCTCTTACAACATTAGTGTGTGCTAATGGTGTGTAATTAAGAGAGTATTTTCTAAGTCCCTTTAATCTCTTTTTTGAATAAGACACAATAAAACATTTTGAAACATTCAGCTTCAATTTGTTTATAATACACCAACGACTTAACGCTTCCAGGTCGAGTTGTAGCTTATGGCTAGAATAATCGTCCTTAATAGGCATGTACAGCTTTAAGTCGTCCGCAAACAGAAGGCAATTGGAATATTTGAAACACTTTACAATATCATTGATAAAAACAATAAATAGTAATGGACCAGCATGTGATCCCTGCGGTACCACCGAAGTTACAGGTATGAGACGAGAAGTGAAGTTACTGATGCGGACTGTTTGAGTGCATATTTGTTATTAAGAGAGCCAATTTTTGCAGGTTGTGTGTTTCTGGGATACGAGATGGCGCAGAAATAGCAAAATTACCGAAAAGTAGTTTTGACTATGTATAGATTAATAGTGCCTGCCGAATTTTATCACAACGAATAATAAAAATGTAGAGTGCGGAGCGCGTTTTTTGTTTGTTTACATAGCGCCGTGCGAATGAATAAATAGGTATTGAATTACAGAAGACACAAGTAAACTGGATAAATATTCACTATTTTAATTTCTATCGACATACATACAACTGTATAACGAAACAGATGCCTTCACTATTAATGATTTTAGTTTGATATTCCATATGAGTATATACAGGGAGTTTTTCTTTAAAGTATAGGTATTCTAAAATCAGATTATTTTCTTTAAATATTTAGATATTCGTTGTTTTTTAAAAGAGTTCAATTTGAAACTTTTAACGAGTGTTTTCCACTCCCAGACTAAGCATGAAGTAAAATTTCGAGTTTAGAAAAGCCCGGTGAAAATTTGTCGTGGGTCGCGCAGCGACCCGAGACAAATTTTCTGGGCTTTTCTAAACTCGAAATTTTACTTCATGCGCCACGCGTACAAAACACTATAATACTGTCAAATTTATGTTTATTTGAATCTCACTGGAAATCAGTGTTTTATACGCGTGGCGCATGAAGTAAAATTTCGAGTTTAGAAAAGCCCAGAAAATTTGTCTCGGGTCGCTGCGCGACACTCGACACGGGGCTTTTCTAAACTCGAAATTTTACTTCATGCTTAGTCTGGGAGTGGAAAACACTCGTTTAAAACTTAAAATTGAATTCTTTTAAAAAACAACGGATGTCATAAAATGTACAGCTTATGCATATGTTTACATAAAAGATAAATTCCCTGTATTTATATTGTAGACAAACAGTTAAATTCTGGCAACATAAAATATATATTCATGCTATTTGCAACTACCTTAGTGATTTTAATGATT
Source organism: Philonthus cognatus (assembly GCA_932526585.2). Lineage (NCBI taxonomy): Eukaryota > Metazoa > Arthropoda > Insecta > Coleoptera > Staphylinidae > Philonthus > Philonthus cognatus. The sequence goes on from OW052242.1 coordinate 141,248,591, forward strand.
ACTATTAAAAATCAAATATCATACATGATTGTCGCGTGCTGCACTCCTTAATTTACTAAATTGCAATGAAGCACACAAAACGAATAGATGCGAACACGAGAGAAGGTCTACCCTCTAAGCTAGGTAGGCGACACTTCAAGCTAAGTGGGCTAAGCCGTACAAAAAATGAGAAATTACAATAACCCAATTCGAACTCTAGACGCTAAGCTGACTAAGTGCCTCGGTAATCAAATCGCCGAGTGTCGCACATTCAATTTGCTAAATAAATGCAAAAGGAATGTTTCCGATTCATCACTTGAATCAACATATACCGGCGTATACATTCCTATTCAAAACATGAATCCAGAATTGCACTTATAATCAAAGAATGTATCGGGAAATGTTTTACTAATGTCTTTCTTTGTTGTGTATCAACAACATAATCAATGAACAGTCCGTGGCAGAAAAATTACATTCCCAATTCAATGCCGTGCACCAGGATCCCATGTCGCGACAAATGCCGTACACGAATTCTACATATCAAACCAGAAATTGGGTTTGATATGTAAAATTCGTGTACGGCATTTGTCGCGACATGGGTTCCTGGTGCACATGTTTTTGGAAATTACAGTATAATTTTAAGATAGTACTAAAATAGGACGATGCTGCCCCCTATTTATTAAAAGCATAATCAATATTTACATTGCTCTTATGGAGATTTCTAAGCAACGATTGGTTTCATTTACCATTTATTTTAGATTAATCTATTTAATACAACATGTTTATAATAGTTACTTCAATAAATTAAAGCAATATAAAGAAGAAATCATGTTTTATATAGAAGCATTGCACGGATGTATGTGATCGCTTAAGAGTGTTCCATTATTTGATTTATATATAATTTAGGAAATTTTTCTTTTAAAAAAGAGTAGTGTCAATTTATATGCAAAGCTTCAATGTGCAATATGTATAAGTTTCAAAAATCTGTTTTTATTATTGTGGAAGATTAATCGTTGTTCGTTCTTATGGCCAAATAACATGTGAATTTCCGGCTCTAGACCTCAATATCACAAAACAAAAATATCACGTGCCAAAATATCACATGTCAAAAATATCACATACCAAAATAGTTGAAGTCAAGAAGGTCGTTGCAGGCATTCCACGTCGGGCGAAAAGAACGCACGAGCCATCGACGGTCATCGTCACAAATGCTCTATCGACGGTTTCCGAAGCTACAGCAAGTCATATGCCATCTTTAGTATCGCTGGCGCGCACCGTCAACCGCACGCGTAATGCCGACGGTGCTCACCTGACCAACCCGACTTCTGCACGTGATTTGATATTGCCCAAAGACGTCACTTCAACGCTTAACGGAAAACCTTTCATTTCGTTCGATGGTAATTTGAACGGGAAACGCGTCATTATTTGCTCGACGAGTTCGAATATAAAATTACTATCGAAATCTGAGGAATGGTTTTCCGACGGTACTTTCGACACAGTTCCCGACATTTTTAAACAATTATACACGATACAGGGCATTATTAATGACACGAAAGTTCCGTTAGTCTACGTCTTTATGAGCGATAAATCGGAAAGATCGTATAAAGAAGTTTTCGCGCACCTGAGGTCGAAAATGAGGCGTTGTTTGGTGTCGCGAAAAATAACAGACTTCGAACAAGCGGCGATAAATGCGTATAACGAAATCTTTTCCGATGCAACGGTCAAAGGATGCCTATTTCACTTTGGCCAGGCTGTTTATCGACACGTTCAATGTACAGGGTATCAAACGCGATATGCGAATGACGAAGAATATGAGCAGTTTGTAAAAATGATTATAAGTCTGACAGTCGTCCCGCCAAGAGATGTCCGTGCCGCGTTTAAAAAATTATTGAAAATCGATTACTACAAGACTAATAAGGATGATTTATCAGATCTATGCGAGTACATTAAAAATCAGTGGTTAACCGACGTAGAAATTTGGAACCACTATGAATCCGTAATAAACGGATTATCGCGAACTAACAACTCAATCGAAGCGTGGCACGGACAATTAAAAAAGCGATTACTACGTGCGCGACTTGACTTTTGGAAGTTTCTTCAAGCCCTGAAGAAGGAGCAATCGCGAACAGAGGTGACACTGACGCAATTGAATGCAGGACGACCAGTCCAAAAAAAAGAAGCGCAAGTACGAAATTCGGGATGAAACCATCGACAAGATGGTATCGAAATACGACAAAAAATCAGTCATTGATTACCTTAAAGGTCTAGCGATGCACGTCGTAATCGTTTCGTAAGCGTTTTTAAGCAGTATTTGTAAGCCACATTTATAAGACATATATACATTTGTAACACATTTATAATAAATTTGTGTTATATAAATTTGTGTTAAAAGTGTAATATATTTTCAATAAAACTGCAATACATTTGCAATTAAAATATGTGATATTTCTGAGATGTGATATTTTTTTTGTTGTATTTATACGTGTGATATTTACGTATATGTGATATTTTGGTATGTAATATTTATTAATGTGATATTTAAAAATGTGATGTATAGGTCGGACACCGTGAATTTCCTACCTGAAGAGGTATATTAACAACATTGTAAAGTTTCTATGCACATCTAATGTTTTTTGATTAAAATAAGCCAAACATTAGATATGCATAGTAAACTTTTTTTGGATTTTGTATATAATCCGAGCCTTAATAATAATAATCGTTTTTTATTGAATATTTTTTATGCAACTAGCGAGGAAAACAAAACGAGCGATGTAAATAATCATAAAGTAAATCCGAAACGCTTTTCGAATAGGGAGATTTTATGAACACCATTATTGCAGCATGATACATTTTATGCGGCCGGCGGCAATCTGTAAGCAGTTAGAAAAAAGAAAGTGGCAGTAAAATTTTCATCGCCCATCCAGTCACATCCCCCAATTTTATAACATTAACGCCGTCCTCTTCCGAAATAAAGATCAATAGTAATTTACGAGCGCGGCGCAAAAATTCCATAATAAAGAACAATAGCAATTTACGAGCGCTGCACAAAAATCGATGAAGAGCGACTAATTTACATCCCACTTCAAGAAACCGACCCCGCATTCTAAGAAACAATAATCGGAGTATTCGATTATGATCAAGATTTGATATCTCCACCAGCTAAAGGGGGATTTAGGTGGATTACATAAATAAGCCCATCCCCACTCCTCTATAAATCGGCGTCAGCTGGACGACCACTTTACTCAACCCGGAATGTTTGAAATAAATGTGAGAAGGGAGTGTTGTTGCATTCGCAATAAGAGCGAGAGAGCGAGAATCAGGTTGGTTGCTATAAGTGGAGAAAGTGAGAGGGTAGAAATATTTTTAGTAAGCGAAAGGAAGGGGGTGAATCCGATTTTAGCAGTATGCGAAGAAAAAGTAAAATAAATCCTTAATTTTTACAATAAGCGCAAGTGGGATAGGAAATACACCTTATTGATAAGTGCAAACGAGAAAATAAGTAAGCATGAGTATTCGATATTTGTTTTTGAGTTTCGTGAAGAGTATAATAATAAATAATTAACACTGTTGTATCCTTTCTTCACACTTTATTTTCTAATGGTTAGATATATATTTCAAGTGCTAAGCACATATTTTCAATAACAACTAATTCTTACAATTGTTGCGCGGTTTTTTTATACCTACAGTGGATTAAAGGGAAAAACCCCAGATTAAGGGAAGACCTTTGGGTGGGTTAACAAATTTTATTGCGTGTTGTTTATGGAGGTAACAAATTTAGAAGCGGGTTATTTAAGGGACTAAAATCAAAGTTTAATAAATTATTTTTATTTTTACGCATTTCTATGGCTTCCAACATGTTTAATTGATACTTAATGGACTCTATTAGGAGTTTCATATTGTTGATGCTGAATTTATGACCTGTTGTAACGTTATGATGTGCAATTGTAGATTTTTCTGGATTCTGGTTTTTTATGTGGTAACTGTGTTCTTTGAATCTAATATTTAAATTGCGGGTTGTTTGGCCGATATATACTTTCTCACAGTTATCACATTTTATTGAATAAATTCCAGATTTTTCAATGAATTCTCTTTTACTAAATGTGTTTCCTAAAAGTATACCACTTTTTGAATTTGTGTATTGTGCTGCCGTGAGGTTGAATTTTTTAAATAACTTATTTATATGATTATTTAGTCTAGCCATAGAAATGCGTAAAAATAAAAATAATTTATTGAACTTTGATTTTAGTCCCTTAAATAACCCGCTTCTAAATTTGTTACCTCCATAAACAACACGCAATAAAATTTGTTAACCCACCCAAAAGTCTTCCCTTAATCTGAGGTTTTTCCCTTTAATCCACTGTAGGTATAAAAAAAAACGCGCAACAGTTGTAAGAATTAGTTGTTATTGAAAATGAGTGCTTAGCACTTGAAATATATATCTAACCATTAGAAAATAAAGTGTGAAGAAAGGATACAACAGTGTTAATTATTTATAAGCATGAGTATGTTTCCAACGGTGTGTGATAATTTTAATAAAATTTACAACATTAACAGATTTTTTTTTTTTTTAATTTATTTATTCTCTCACGGGAAACCCCTTTTACAAAGAATATGTACAAAATAATAACAATAATATGGTCGAATAAGTGATTGAAACGCCAAATAGTAATTTACTAGTCAGTACGGGAAACTTATATTGGGCGATTTAATTACAACAGCACCTTAATTAACATCAATTAATAATAATTATTGCTACGTTTTTAATTCACTTTACTAAAGTAATTAACCCATTAACGGACAAGTAATTATAGAAATAACTCTAAAAGTTGATTTTAGCTAAAATTCTACACTTATTTTTATAATACTTTACAATTACCTTACCAACAGACTGTTATTTGTAGAATACAAAGGGTTTAAGTCTCATCAATTTATTGCTTCTTCGGGTGTCCCCCAAGGCTCCAACCTCGGACCGGTACTGTTTAATTGCTTTATAAATGATATTGCTGATGTAGTTAATCATAACATGTTAATGTTTGCAGACGATTTGAAAATTTATCATCCTATAAATACTTTAGACCAGTGGTCTCCAAACTACGGCCCGCGGGCCAAATCCGGCCCGCGACTTGCATGAATCCAGCCCGCGATTGTTTGTAATTTTTTTTATAAATGTCATATTTTGAAATATTGTAACAATTGTTCCTTAAATTTTTCATAATTTTATAAAATTAATCGGATCTTGGTCGACTTTATTATGTAGAACTGTATTTGTGGCCCGCGAAGAATAGTTTGGAGACCCAGGCTTTAGACGATTGTGTGTATCTTCAGCATAATCTCGACCTGATAGTAACGTGGTGCAAGAACAACAGCATCACTTTAAACGTTTTAAAATGTAAGACATTGTCTTATACTAGGAATAAGTCACATATAACGTTCGATTATATGATTAATGGCTCTGTATTATCCCATGTTGAGACTTTCAAAGACTTGGGAGTGTTATTTGACAAGAAACTATCTTTTAATAGTCATGTCATGAAAGTAGTATCGACCGCAAATCGCTCGTTGGGCTTCATAATACGAAATACTAAACGTTTTAAGAATATCGATGCCATTAAAATACTATACTATTCGTTTGTAAGATCTAAACTTGAATATGCGTTGCGTTTGGGATCCATACTACGCAAAATATTCTTTGATGGTCGAGGCCATCCAGAAGAAATTTGTCAAATATCTTCACTTTAAGAAGTTTGGTTCATATCCTGGGACTGATTGTGATTATAATTATATTGAACTATTGCGTGAATTCAAATTACACTCCTTAGAAAATCACCGAAAATCGCATGCAGTGACCACCGTGTATAAAATACTCAACAATCGTATGGATTGCTCTGACTTACTTGCACGAATTAATATTAATGTGCCTGTTAATATAAGGAACACACGTCTTTTCCAGTTATCAATCCCAAATACAAATATTATGCTCAAGTCTCCAGTTTATTCAATGTGTTCATTATACAGTGTGGAAATTAAGTAGCGGATAAATTCGGTAACTCCGTTAATGTGTATGACAGAGAAAAAATCGTATAGCGATTGAAATCACTGCGCATGTGAAACACATTTTTTTAGATTTTTCAAAAAAAAATTGTAAACGCTGTGACGTCATTAATATTTTTTTCAAATGACAACCTATATTTTTTATTTTTTATTTCGGTAGAGTTTATTTAATAGGTTTTCAACCATATAAAATTTTGTATAGCTTACATAAGAAAAAATACAAGAAACGTGGTCTAAAAGTTAAAAAAGTAAAGATGAATTAAATTAACAGACTAATCCTAGTTATCGGGGTTTAAAACAAACAAAATAGTGTGTTCACTTTGACATGTGTCACGTGCTTGTGTACAAGCAAAGTGTTTAGTGCGTTTTTCATTTCCCGTGGATAGTACGAGTATTTAATACGTAGTAAGTATCTTGTTTAACCAAAATGTCATCGCTGATAGAGAAGCAAAGAATTGAAGTTTTAATGATGATTGGGTATGGTGATCGAGTTAGAACGCATCAAGAAGTATGTCGAATTTTCAGAGACAAATATCCTGATCACCAATTAACCCAATTCACAGTCAGTAGAATTGAAAATAAATTTAGAGAACATGGTACTGTTCAGGATCTTCCAAAAACTGGCTGCCCTTTGACAACATTAACCGAAGATATGCAGTTTAATGTATTACTGGAATATGAAGATAATCCGCATTCAACTAGTCGAAATATAGCGTTAAACCACAATCTGAGCCATACTTCGGTATTGAAACTTCTAAAAAAGCAGAAATTTTATCTTTATAAGGTAAACTTGGTCCATGAGTTATTAGACACAGACTTTGATCTTAGGCAAGAATTCTGTGAAGAAATGATGGAAATATGCAATCGTGATCCAATGTTCTCGCGGCGTATAATATTTTCAGATGAAGCAAGTTTTTCCTTACATGGAACTGTCAACAGGCAGAATTGTCGATATTGGGCTAGACAAAATCCACACTGGATGCATGAAGCTCATACACAATATCCCCAAAAGCTCAACGTATGGGCAGGAATAATCGGTGACAGGATTTTAGGGCCATTCTTTTTCGACGCTAATTTGACTGGGGAACGATACCTAGACTTTTTACAGTTTGAATTAGTACCCGCATTAGCGATATTATTTCCGAATGAACACGACCCTGACATACCAAACAATAATATTTGGCTGCAACAGGATGGTACTCCGCCACACTATGCATTGGATGTGCGACGTTATTTAGACGAAGTGTTCCCAGGAAGATGGATTGGAAGAAGAGATCCAATTGAATGGCCGGCTAGGTCCCCTGATCTAACGCCATTGGACTTTTTTCTGTGGGGGGCACTTAAAAAACATGGTATACAAAAATCGACCTAATCATTTAGAGGACCTTAAAGAAAGAATTCTGCATGAGTGTAGTTTAATAAAGCCTCAAACGCTTCAAAACGTGGTGAATGCATTTTATTACCGTCTTGGGTATTGTCAGATGGTGCATGGTCATCAGTTTGAACATTTAATATAATTGTCCAAGCCCTAATATGTTTTGTTTGTTTTAAACCCCGATAACTAGGATTAGTCTGTTAATTTAATTCATCTTTACTTTTTAACTTTAAGACCGCTTTTCTTGTATTTTTTCTTATGTAAGCTATACAACATTTTATATGGTTGAAAACCTATTGAAAAACTGTACCGAAATAAAAAATAAAAAATATAGGTTGTCATTTGAAAAAAGTATTGATGAGGTCACAGCGTTTACAATTTTTTTTTGAAAAATCTAAAAAAATATTTTTCACATGCGCAGCGATTTTAATCGCTATACGTCTTTTAGATCTTTTCTCTGTCATACACATTAACGGAGTTACCGAATTTATCCGCTACTTAATTTCCACACTGTATAATAATGTATTATCACTTCATCCGGATATTGACATATTTATTTGCATATCTTCTAAGGCGTTCTTCGACTTGATTGTTGAGTATTTAGAATAATTTGCGCTCATATTGTATTGTATTTTGTGTATACTGTTTTTTCCATTATTGTTTAGTGTTAATCTTTATTTTGTAATGTTTCATATCTTGTAATCAACCTGTAACTGGATTCGTCCGTTGATTGAAATAAATAAATAAATAAATAATATATTTAATTGATGAGGCGGATACATGATGAAACTCCATAATACTAGTTGAAATAAAACAACGCAGTTGGGAGGGTTTCACTTTTATTGTTGAACACTGCAACATGTTTCACCACACAGTGGCTTCATCAGGCAGATAATGTGTGGTGAAACATGTTGCAGTGTTCAACAATAAAAGTGAAACCCTCCCAACTGCGTTGTTTTATTTCAAATAAATAAATAATATCTATGAACGACTTATTGTGTTACATACTGTGAATTTTCTTTTAAATATACATAATGTATATTCTGTAAAATTTCAAGCATTCGTCATTTTATATAAAAACGTGCAGTATGAAGTTTAAAACGAGTGATTCCACTCCCAGACTAAGCATGAAGTAAAATTTCGAGTTTAGAAAAGCCTGAAAATTTGGTTTGGTCGCTCCGCGAAGCGGAGCGGCCAAACCAAATTTTCAGGCTTTTCTAAACTCGAAATTTTACTTCATGCGCCACGCGCATAAAACACTAAAATATTGTGAAGTTAGAAATACACTAAACATTTTTTTTTAATAAGTAAAAATCAAAATATTTAAATAATAAAATATTTACATTTTTTTTCATACATTTTCAAGTCAGGTCAAATAATATATATCAAATTAATTTATATAGTAATTTAATTAACAAAAAATTAATAATGTTGCGTGTATGCTTATGCTACTAAATAGAGTTGTATACACAATTAATGACCAAGTTTTAACCTCGATCGGTGGCAAAAGTGTACCTGTACATACTATACAAAATTTGTTTTGATATTGTTTTGACGCTTCACATCTATCATATACAATGTATTGTATCATTGCATTATGTAGCATACGTAAATAAAGCTATTATTATTATTATTATTATTATTATGCATCAATGGCGCTTAATGGGTTATTTAAAGCTATACTGATGAGAGAGACATTCTAAAATGCTTCTATATATAGCCTGAATAATTTGACCCGAATTGTTACATTTGCAGTAAGTTACTGTATGCAACAGCAAACACTCCAATGACCGTCGGGGTATTTGCTCAGGAAGTAGTTGTTTTAATAAATTTGTTTTAGATTGCGCAAAGAATCGCACCTTTAATGTTTTTTTTAATTATTTATTAATCGGAATGTAAAATAATCCTGAAAATGATTATTAAAGCAATAATCATAATGCTCGATAATTTTCCAACGCGACCCGACTCTCGCTTTCAGCAATTATTCCAACGCACCCCACTCAAAATGTTAAATACCCAATTAACCCCTATAAAATAATAACATTATAACATTTCCTCCCTGTGCGTGCGTGTGTCCGTCCATTCATCAATTAAACCCACGGGAAAAGGGGAGGGGAGGAATAAATCAACAACTACCAGAAACCACACCCCCCTAAAAACAAAAATAATCCCTTAAAAATATCGTTTTATGCATGTGTTTCATAAAGAGAAATTGTGCAAACCACACCCCTAAATAATCCGAAAAAATGCTACATCCCTTAAAAAATATTCACTATCATTTCATGTATGTATTTCATAAAGAGATATCGTGCGTTATTTATATCGGGGTTAAGAATAATAGCCCCAGTGTATTTTTAACACCTTGTAAAAACATCCCATTGTCAGTTTGCGGGTTGTTAAAAAAAAAGAACGGGGGGTTTTGTCTGTTGGTTGATAAAAGGAGCTAAAAAGTTGGGTATGTTTGTGTTGAGGATTACCCAGAGGCCGGTTACGCCCCGTAAGGCTTATTATATTTTAATATACAATAGACATGTATACAGATTGTTCTTTTCAGGCAGACACACATGTAACAACATTTGTTTCTTTTCGCTTTCGATTTATGTTGATGGGAAGATTATTTTCACTTGTTTTGATTTATTGTTTGCGGGTTTTGATAAGCAGTTGTTAAAACACGGCTGAGAGGGTTTAAAAATGCAATAAAATAACATTACATGTAAAAATAGATCAATTTGATCTTTTTGTTTATTTTTGATGGAACTATATTTCTTAATCTAAAATAAAAAATCATCAAATACAGAGTGAGTCACTAAGCGGAAATCGGTCTATAGTGGGCGTATCGTTGAAAATAGCAAAAAAAGTTTCAAATAAAAGTTGTTCAGAATCAAGTTTTTCATAACCTAAAATTATTGCTAAATATGGCGGCCTTGCGGTTATACCGGAAGTGAACACCAACTTCCTTATTTTAAATATAACACCCTATATATTTTTAGATTTTTGGATTGCTCGTTAAAAATAAACGTGAGTTTATGCACACAACATTGGGTCTGAACCGTTTTCGAGTTATTTCATTTTTTTTGATAAATTTGACGATTTCAGAGCAAACATAAACCGAAAGCAAAAAAAGTTTCAAATAAAAGTTGTTCAGAATCAAGTTTTTCATAACCTAAAATTATTGCTAAATATGGCGGCCTTGCGGTTATACCGGAAGTAAACACCAACTTCCTTATTTTAAATAGAACACCCTATATATTTTTACATTTTTGGATTGCTCGTTAAAAATAAACGTGAGTTTATGCACACAACATTGGGTCTCAGTTGAACCGTTTTCGAGTTATTTCATTTTTTTTTGATAAATTTGATGATTTCAGAGCAAACATAAATCAAAAGCAAAAAAAGTTTCAAATAAAAGTTGTTCAAAATCAAGTTTTTCATAACCTAAAATTATTGCTAAATATGGCGGCCTTGCGGTTATACCGAAAGTAAACACCAACTTCCTTATTTTAAACATATAATGTAAATATTTAATTTAATTTAAGGTTTGGATGGTAGAACAGTTTGGGGATTACCCCAACACTGAATCCTGCCTTATGATGCGCATTTTGTTACATTCAATTTTTCCTAATTTTACAGTAATATGTACCTTGATATATTTTTTTTTTGTTGAATGTTATTATTATGCAAATAAAGGATTATTATTATTATTATTAAATAGAACACCCTATATATTTATACATTCTTGGATTGCTCGTTAACAATAAACATGAGTTTATGCACACAACATTGTTGAACCGTTTTCGAGTTATTTCATTTTTTTTGATAAATTTGACGTTTTTACAGCTCGACGCCATTAACAATATCTTCAAAACAAAATAAGTCAGAGTTGTGCGGCTTACGGTTTTGGATTCGGGAAGAAATGTAGTATTTGTTTAGGTTTTTGCCATTACTCAGATTTTCTAAATTGAACCGAGTCCGTCGACGGTATTCTTCAGTACTTCAAACATGCATAACTTCATTTTTTTAAATGGAACATCTATCTTGAGATACTTTATCTGATGCAAAATTAAATTTCCTTTTTATTGATAACGGGTTGTTGCCATATCCTTCCAACAGTTTTTGAGAAATTTGCGATTTTGTAAAAATTTTAATACATTTCGTATTATCGCGTTAGCCCTAGATATTCAATTCAATTCATTTATTGTGCCACTAACATACATTGTCATTACACTTGTCATCGGAGAATAAGCTTAAAACTAGTAAATACATTGAGGGTAGAAATATACAAATACAAGAGTATACACGGAAAATAAAATACAAGAACACATTAAAATATTAAAATATAAAAATTACTTAAAAATACTGCCATCGCTGACTAAAGATTCCTCAATTGAAAAGAACGCATTTGTGACTAGAATATTTTTTATTTTAGATTTAAAATGCATAAGATCCAACGTTTTTAGACTCTCGGGTAGCTTATTGAATAATTTTATTGAGAAATATCTCGTTGCCGTTTGTGATTTCGTAAGCCTCATGTTTTGTTGGTAAAGATCTGTCTTAAATCTAGTGTTATGGCTATGATGATCATGTATTGAAAAACTTAAAGGGTTTTTCTTTATATATATGAGCGATTCATTTATATAAAATGATGGTAAGGGTAGAATTTGCCATGTTTTGAAAATGTGTTTACAGTCATCTCTGTAAGGGGCGGATGCGATGATTCGAATGGCTTTTCGTTGCAGCCGAAACAATCTATGCCTCGAGGCAGAGTGACCCCACACTAGTAAGCCGTATCTTAGGCGGGATTCGATTAATCCGTGGTATGCTGTTTTTAACGTAGACTTGTCACTGATCTTGCGTACTAAATTTCTTATATAGTATATATTTTTGGAGATCTTCCCAGCTAACTTATTGCCTTCTACATCCCATCTTAAGTTTGAGTCCACGTGCAATCCCAAGAAACACGTTGCATCCTTTTCTACTGGTTCATTTAATGAAAACGACATGGTTTTAGTTTTATTTTCATTTAGTATAAGCCCATTTTGGTTACACCAATCCGTCACCAGTTTCAGAGCTTTGCGATTGGTCATATTCGCTTCGCTTAACGTCCTATCCGTGACAACTATAGTGCTATCATCTGCGTATAAAATAAGTTCTGTGTTGTTTAAATGTATTACAAGATCATTCATAAAAATTATGAAAAGGGTCGGTCCAAGAATCGATCCTTGAGGGACACCCCTTGTAACAAACTTAGTGGTGGATTTGTTATTCTGATAGAAAACAGCTTGTGATCTGTGCTGCAAATAGGACGATAATAGATTTGTACTTGTGCTATCAAAATGGTATAACTTCATTTTGTCTATCAAAATGTCGTGTGAAATGCAATAAAACGCCTTCGTCAGATCTAAAAATGATGCAACTGATGACATTTTGCACTCAAAACCATTTAAAATGTGGTCGACGAAGGCTAAATAGCATCGCTCGTAGAGAGGGCATTTCTAAAACCAAATTGTTTTTGCGTGAACAGGTTATTGTGTTCAAACCAATAAATTATTTGTTTCTGCATTATTTTTTCGACAACTTTACTTAAGATGGGAAGGATGGAAACTGGTCTATAATTAGACGGCTCGTTATTATCCCCTTTCTTAAATATTGGCACAATTTACTGATGATGTTTGGTGATTTTGTTTTGACATTTAGTTAGTCATTGAGATATTTTCTGTTTTTTTAAAGTTCATTTTAAGGCTTTAAACAAGTGATTTCCACTCCCAGACTAAGCATGAAGTAAAATTTCGAGTTTAGAAAAGCCCCGTGAAAATTTGTCGAGGGTCGCGCAGCGACCCGAGACAAATTTTCTGGGCTTTTCTAAACTCGAAATTTTACTTCATGCGCCACGCGTATATATCACTCAAATATTGTGAAATTTATGTGTATTCGAACTTCGCTTAAAATCTGTGTTTTATACGCGTGGCGCATGAAGTAAAATTTCGAGTTTAGAAAAGCCCAGAAAATTTGTCTCGGGTCGCTGCGCGACCCTCGACAAATTTTCACGGGGCTTTTCTAAACTCGAAATTTTACTTCATGCTTAGTCTGGGAGTGGAAATCACTTGTTTAAAGCTTTAAAATGAACTTAAAAAATACAGGGAATATCTCAATGACTAACTAAATGTCAAAACAGAATCACCAAACATCATCAGTATCTAGTGCTAACGCGATAATACGAAATGTATTAAAATTTTTACAAAATCGCAAATTTCTCAAAAACTGTTGGAAGGATATGGCAACAACCCGGTATCAATAAAAAGGAAATTTAATTTCGGATCAGATAAAGTATCTCAAGATAGATGGTTCCATTTAAAAAAATGAATTTATGCATGTTTGAAGTACTGAAGAATACCGTCGACGGACTCGGTTCAATTTAGAAAATCTGAGTAATGGCAAAAACCTAAACAAATACTACATTTCTTCCCGAATCCAAAACCGTAAGCCGCACAACTCTGACTTATTTCGTTTTGAAGATATTGTTAATGGCGTCGAGCTCTAAAATCGTCAAATTTATCAAAAAAAAAAAATGAAATAACTCGAAAACGGTTCAACTGAGACCGAATGTTGTGTGCATAAACTCATGTTTATTTTTAACGAGCAATCCAAAAATGTATAAATATATAGGGTGTTCTATTTAAAATAAGGAAGTTGGTGTTTACTTCCGGTATAACCGCAAGGCCGCCATATTTAGCAATAATTTTAGGTTATGAAAAACTTGATTCTGAACAACTTTTATTTGAAACTTTTTTTGCTATTTTCAATGATACGCCCACTATAGACCGATTTCCGCTTAGTGACTCACCCTGTATACAGGGTGGTGAATTTTTCGATGCTCACTATTGGTAACGATAAGATACGCGATGTCGCTTAAATTAGAGAAAAGTAGGTCATTTTAATGGCGATTGAGAATCTGAAAAAAATATGATAATTTTGATAGGATCCTGATTTATCGCTAAAAAACTGAAAATTGTGATTTTAGAAAAAAATTAATATCTTCTTTGCCATTAGCGGTATTTTCATCAAACTTGGAAACGATAAGATACGCGAAGTAAGCAAGGCCCCAGGTCCTGATGGAATCTCAACTTATATTCTGTTAAATTGCATTTATTCACTTTGTAGCCCCTTATTTGATATTTTTTCTAAATCTTTATCTTCTGGAGTATTTCCATCAATGTGGAAGATGAGCTTTATTAAGCCAATTTATAAATCTGGTGATCGTAATATGATTTCTAATTATAGAGGTGTTTGCCTTCAGTCTCCTATTTCAAAAATTCTAGATAAATTGGTTTGCAATCAGATTTACTGGATGGCTAAATCCGTTCTCTCTAATAAACAACAAGGCTTTATATCCAATCGATCGACAGCCACAAATTTGCTATGTTACCACCAATACTTAGTTAACGCTTTTCATGATAACTATCAAGTAGATTCCATTTATCTAGATTTTTCGAAGGCTTTTGATAGAGTAGATCACTCTATCTTATTAGAGAAATTAGTATTACTTGGGTTTAATGCACTTACGATTGGATGGCTCGCTGATTTTTTGAATAATAGAACACAAATGGTAAAAATCAATAACTTTATATCAAAACCTATATCTGTTACTTCGGGGGTCCCATAAGGCACACATTTGGGGCCAATTTTGTTTTTATTATTCATTAATGATATTGAACGAAGCATTTGCAATAGCGAAATACTTTTATATGCAGATGATATAAAAATATTTAGAATTATTACCACCTTAGAAGACTGTAAATATTTACAAGAAGATTTGGATAAAATTCATGACTGGTGCTTGAATAACAAGCTTTATTTAAATAAATAAATAAATAATAATAAATAATAATAACGTTTATTGCCCAACAGAAGATCCATTTACAGGACAATTTTACAGAACAAAAAATAAGAAATATATTAGAAACAAAAATGCACATATAACAAAACAATCGATCGAATATTAATCAGACACTATATTACAGTTTATCAAAAAATATATCACTATAATGTTTCATAGCACTTCGACACATAACTGGCACAGGCGCACGGCGTAGACAGTTGGTTCGCGCTCCGGGAATGTAGAAGGAACTGCTGTGTCTAGAGTTTAATCGCGGTATACGGAAATTAATTCTAGATAGAAGAAACGGTACATCTGTCACATTATGAACTATTTTCCAGAGAAAATTCGCAGCCTGCTCTTCTCTTCTCGCAGAAAGGGAGACCATATCATGCTTCTGCAGCAGTAAATCCTGTTCTATCCCTCGCTCGGGATACACTCCATCCACTCTGAATGAAAGGTACTTTAAGAACCTTCGATGAATCCTGTCCAAAGGCATATTTTGACTCATATAAATTGGAAACCAGATGATATTACAATATTCAAGTTTAGAGAGAACATACGCAGAATAAAGTGTTTTTATGAGGTTAATATCTCTGAAGGATACACAGACTCGCATTATAAATCCAAGTGTACGAGATGCAGCCATTGCAATATTATTAATATGTTTTGTAAAACTCAAATCAGTACAAAATAAGATACCCAAATCTTTCATCTCGGTGCAGGATTTAAGTTGTAAGTCATACATTCTGTATGGCAGTGAGAGTGAGTTTGTTTTTTTAGTGAAGGATACTGAACAGCACTTATCAACGTTGAGGGAGAGTTTATGTTTGTCACACCACTCCGTAAGTTTATTAATATTGTTCTGCAGTGACAAAGCATCACTCAATGTTGTTACGACAGCAAAGAGCTTAATATCATCTGCGTAAGCAAGCGCATGACAGGTTAATGACTCTAGCAAAGAATTTATAAAAATTATAAAGAGAAGCGGGCCAAGGTTTGAGCCCTGTGGAACCCCAGAATTGATTACTAACGCAGAGGAGTGGAATCCGTTGTAGGCAACGTATGCTTGTCGGTTAGTTAAGTACGATTTTACAAGTAGTTGAACTTTTGGGGCAGCGCCTAAATCCATTAGTTTCACAAGCAGTATATCATGATCGAGAGTGTCAAATGCACGGGAAAAATCCGTGTATATGACATCTACTTGTCCTCTATCGTCGATCACTTCAGAAACAAATTGTGAAAAGCAGCCAAGATTGGTTGTTGTAGATCGGCCCGGCATAAATCCGTGTTGGTTAGGAGAAATATATGAGCAAACATTCTTGAAGATCGTGTTATAAATAACCAGCTCAAATATTTTAGAAAAATTGGACAATAGTGAGATAGGTCTATAATTCGTTAAAACCTGTTTGTCTCCTTTTTTATGAACCGGGCTAATCTTTGCGACTTTCCATCGATTGGGGAATTCAGACGCGTCAATTGCTAAGTTGATAATGACACAAAGCGGACTAGCAAGAACAAATCTACAATCCCTAATTAGGTACGAAGGAACGCCATCATCACCAGCAGACATTTTGTTAGGGAGTTTAGCCATAATCTTAATCAAATCTGATTCAGAAGTAGAGTCAATTGTAAACGATAAACACTTGCTTTCATTATCAGGAAGAATTGAATGATTGCTGGGTGTATGCAGCTGACTGAATAGGGACGCGAAACCATTAAATATTAATAAGTGTACTAAAATTTCATTCTCTCGGAAGCATTCAGTTATTAATTATTCTTATAGAATTGGTCAAAATATCATTCCCGAAGTGAATGAAATGAAAGATTTGGGTGTTATTTTCGACAGCAAGTTATCTTTTATATCTCATATAACTAATATATGCAACAAATCATTTAAGATGTGGGGTTTCGTGTGGAGAGTATGTAGAATTCTGAGTCCATCGTGTTTGAAAACTTTATATTGTTCTATGGTTCGTTCTAACTTGGAATACGCATCAATAATTTGGTCACCGCATACATCGGGTCTCACCAACAGATTAGAAACCATACAAAAGAAGTTCTTTCGTACGATGGAGTACAAGTTGGTTAAATACCATTCACTTGGCTCTTATTCAGATATAATGGCTGAATTAAAAATGAAAACCCTAGAAGATCGTCGCACAATTAACGACTTAATTTATCTACATAAAATTGTAAACGGAGCGATTGATTGTCCAGAGATTTTATCCATGCTTGACTTCTACGTACCCTGCCATGATCGTAGTCTAAGGTCTAACCCAATTTTTCGCCTGAGGACGTTTTCATCTAATTATGGTCATAATAATCCCATTGCAAGGATGATGCGAGCTGCGAATAGTTTGGACACGGAATTTATATCGTTATTCGGATCCAATTTAGTTACATTTAAGAATTATCTAACCCACTTAGAGGTTTTTAACAAATAGCCGATAAACTGTGCGATAATTCATATTTATTGTTTGATTAGTGTTGTTAATTTTATTTTTTTTTTTTGCATGATTTCGGTGTTTAATACAATAAAAAATAACTGCTTTTTAGTGAGCATAGTATAATTATTTAGTTTTAGTTTTAGATTTATTTCAAATACATTGCATTACTATCTAGATTGTCTACATTGTGTATTTTAAATTTAGTATAGTTTATACATGATATATTTAAGCATTAACTTGTTTTTGTAAAAGGGGTTTCCCGTTGAATATGAATAAATAAATAAAAAAATAAAAGTCGCTTAAATTAGAGAAAAGTAGGTCATTTTAATGGCGATTGAGAATCTGAAAAAAATATGATAATTTTGATAGGATCCTGATTTATCACGAAAAAACTGAAAATTGTGATTTTAGAAAAAAATTAATATCTTCCTTGCCATTAGCGGTATTTTCATCAAACTTGGCAATTGTATATTTTTGGAAACTCTGTATCGAATGGCGCCGACAGAAATATTCTAGGTACTCTAGATTTCGAGTTACGATATTCAACTTTTTTTTTTATTTCTTACGGCAGCCATATTGGATTTTCACACTTTTAGGTAGACGAAAAAAATAGCTTTTTAAAATGGTAACACATAACTTCTGTAGAAATTAAAAAATTATTAAAATTAAGAAAATAAATGTAAATATTTGCTTAAATTGCAAAGTTTTTCGCGATAAATCAGGAACCTATTAGAATATTCATTTTTTTTAGAATCTCATTCGCCATTAAAATGAGCTACTTTTCTCTAATTTAAGCGACCCCGTGTATCTTATCGTTTCCGAGATACCAATGGTGAGCATCGAAAAATTCACCACCCTGTATAGCATTTGGATAAAATTGCATTGCAGTGCTGTTCAATTTAAAATTAAAAAAAAATTAATAGGGTATTTTTAAAAGAACGATATTTTTTAATTTGCATGAAAATATCTTGAAGAGTTTTTAAGTTATAATTTTTTTAAATCGTAATTTCCCTAAACAAGGTTTTAATTACATTTCAGTGAGGTTCAATTGAAAACAACTAAAAAACTATTAATAGGGTTTTCTTGAATTTATGCATACTTTAAAAAAGCAATATTTTCTTTATATCTACACAAAACTTCCTAAAAAAATTTCAAAGGGTTTTCAATTTACGATCCTTTAAAATTGTAGTTTTCCTAAAATTTTGGTAAAATTGCATTTATTTATTTCATTTATTTACGGAATCTCCTTTTACATAAATTTATAATATTAGTATATTTATGTATACAGAGTGGATAACAGAAAAATAACAATTGTATTAGACATGTTCATGTTACTCTTACTTTACTCGAGTCAAAATGATAATAATAAAAAATACTAAAGAGTGAATACATTATTTAGAGATAAAATCAACAGCACTGCAGTGATGTTCAATTAAAAATAATTAAAAAACTATTAATGGGGTATTTTTCGATTTTGACACATTTCGAAAGACCAATATTTTTTTAATATCCACACAAAATTTCATGAAAATATATCAAAGGGTTTTCAAGTTATGATTCCTTGAAACTGCAATTTCCCTAAAATTTAGATAAAATTGCACTGTAGTGACGTTCAGTTGAATATAACTGAAAAAATATTTATGGGGTAATCTTCGCTTTTTGCACATTTCGAAAGAACAATGTTTTTTTAATATCCACACAAAAATTTTATAAAAATATTTGAGATATTTTTATAAAATATAAAAAAAAAAAATTTCCAGAAATGGTTCATTAAAATTGTAGTTTCCCTAAAATTTAGATAAAATTGCACTGCAGTGACGCTCAATTGAAAATAACTGGGTAATTTTCGCTTTTTGCACATTTCGAAAGAACAATGTTTTTTTAATATCCACACAAAAATTTTATAAAAATATTTGAGATATTTTTATAAAATATTAAAAAAAGAAATTTCAAGAAATGGTTCATTGAAATTGTAGTTTCCCTAAAATTTAGATAAAATTGCACTGCAGTGACGCTCAATTGAAAATAACTGAAAAAATATTGATGGGGTAATTTTCGCTTTTTGCACATTTCGAAAGAACAATGTCTTTTTAATATCCACACAAAAATTTTATAAAAATATCTCAAAGGGTTTTTAAGAAATGGTTCATTGAAATTGTAGTTTCCCTAAAATTTAGATAAAATTGCACTGCAGTGACGCTTAATTGAAAGCTTTTAAAGCTTTAAACAAGTGATTTTCACTCCCAGACTAAGCATGAAGTAAAATTTCGAGTTTAGAAAAGCCCCGTGAAAATTTGTCGAGGGTCGCGCAGCGACCCGAGACAAATTTTCTGGGCTTTTCTAAACTCGAAATTTTACTTCATGCGCCACGCGTATAAATCACTCAAATATTGTGAAATTTATGTGTATTCGAACTTCGCTTAAAATCTGTGTTTTATACGCGTGGCGCATGAAGTAAAATTTCGAGTTTAGAAAAGCCCAGAAAATTTGTCTCGGGTCGCTGCGCGACCCTCGACAAATTTTCACGGGGCTTTTCTAAACTCGAAATTTTACTTCATGCTTAGTCTGGGAGTGGAAATCACTTGTTTAAAGCTTTAAAATGAACTTAAAAAAAAACAGGGAATATCTCAATGACTAACTAAATATCAAAACAAAATCACCAAGCATCATCAGTATCTAGGGCTGACGCGATAATACAAAATGTATTAAAATTTTTACAAAATCGCAAATTTCTTAAAGACTATTAGAAGGATATGGCAATAACCCGGTATCAATAAAAAGGAAATTTAATTTCGGATCAGATAAAGTATCTCAAGATAGATGGTTCCATTTAAAAAAAAATAATTTATGCATGTTTGAAGTACTGAAGAATACCGTCGACGGACTCGGTTCAATTTAGAAAATCTGACTAATGGCAAAAACCTAAACAAATACTACATTTCTTCCCGAATCCAAAACCGTAAGCCGCACAACTCTGACTTATTTCGTTTTGAAGATATTGTTAATGGCGTCGAGCTCTAAAATCGTCAATTTTATCAAAAAAAAAAAAAATGAAATAACTCGAAAACGGTTTAACTGAGACCACACGAAAATTTTATAAATATATTTCAAAGGGTTTTCAAGAAATGGTTCATTGAAATTGTAGTTTCCCTAAAATTTAGATAAAATTGCACTGCAGTGACGCTCAATTGAAAATAACTAAAAAACTATTAATAGGGTATTTTTAGATTTTAACACATTTTAAAAGAACAATCGTTTCCTAATGTCTACACAAAATTTTATAAAAATATCTTACAGAGCTTTCAAGTAATCGTTGTTTGAAATTGTAATTTCCCCAAAATTTTGATAAAATTGCGCTGCAGTGACGTTCAATTGAAAATAACTGAAAAACTATTAATAGAGTATTTTTATATATTGAAATATTCCAAAAGAGCAATATTTTCTTATTATGCAAGCAACATTTCATGGACATATCTCAAAGGGTTTTAAAGTTATGATTCATTGAAATTGTAATTTCCCTAAAATATAGATAAAATTGCACTGTAGTGACGTTCAATTGAAAATAACTAAAAAACTATTAATAGGGTATTTTTGGATTTTTACACATTTCGAAAGAACAATAATTTCTTAATGTTCACACAAAATTTCATGAAAATATCTTACAGGATTTTCAAGTAATGGTTCTTTGAAATTATAATTTCCCCAAAATTTTGATAAAATTGCACTGCAGTGACGTTCAATTGAAAATAACTAAAAAACTATTAACGCGGTGTTTTTACATATTAACATATTCCAAAAGAGCAATATTTTCTTAATATACACGCATAATTTCATTAAAATATTTCAAAGGGTTTTCAAGTTATGATTCTTTGAAATTTTAATTTCCCTAAAAAATAAATTAAATTGCACTGTAGTGACGTGCAATTGAAAATAACTAAAAAACTATTAATAGGGTATTTTTTAATTTTTACACATTTCAAAAGAGCAACTTTTTTTTATTGTCCACACAAAATTTCATGAAAATATCTCAAAGGGTTTTTAAGTAATCGTTCATTGAAATTGTAATTTCCCTAAAATATAGATAAAATTGCACTGCAGTGATGTTCAATTGAAATAAACTGAAAAACTATTAATGGGGTATTTTTACATATTGACATATTCCAAAAGAGCAATATTTTCTCAATATACACGCAAAATTTGATGGAAATATCTCAAAGGGTTTTCAAGTTATGATTCTTTGAAATTGTAATTTCCCTAAAATATAGATAAAACTGCACTGTAGTGACGTTCAATTGAAAAAAACTAAAAAACTATTAATGGGGTATTTTTGGATTTTTACACATTTCAAAAGAACAATCTATTTTTAACGTCCACACACAATTTCATGACAATATCCCGAAGGGTTTTCAAGTAATGGTTCTTTGAAATTGTTATTTCCCCAAAATTTTGATAAAATTGCACTGCAGTGACGTTCAATTGCAAATATCTGAAAAACTATTAATGCAGTATTTTTACATATTGACATATTCCAAAAGAACAATTTTTTTTTGATTATACACGCAAAATTTCATTAAAATATCTCAAAGGGTTTTCAAGCTATGATTCTTTGAAATTGTAATTTCCCTAAATTTTGATAAAATTGCAGTGAAGTGACGTTCAATTGAAAATAACTCAAAAACTATAATTGTGGTATTTTTGAATTCTTACACATTTCGGAAGAACAATTTATTTTTAATGTTCACACCAAATTTCATGAAAATATCTCAAAGGGTTTTCAATTAATCGTTCTTTGAAATTGTAACTTCCCCAAAATTTTGCTAAAATTGCAATGCAGTGATGTTCAATTGAAAATAACTCAAAAACTATTAATGGGGTATTTTTACATATTGACATATTCCAAAAGAGCAATATTTTCTTAATATACACGCAAAAATTCATGAAAATTAAACTCAATACAAATTTAACTAAACTTACCATTATTATGTATAGAATGCCTACTTTGATGTTGATGATGTTCATTACCTAGAATTGCACTAACACTAAACTTCAACACTGGCTTACTGTCCTTAATCGCCTCACTACCCAGCCTGCATTGCAATAAATTACAGTCCAACCGTCCGCAATTCGAACATATCCTATTCTTAAAACAGTTATTAAACCTCAGAAAGACGTCACTCTTGTCAGGAGGCGAGAGCCTGTGTTGAGGCGACATCCGCGAAGGCGACGATCTGTCATTCTCACTGTCCCCGTTGTTATCAGTCGTCGACGGTGATAGTTTATTCAAAATTTTGTAATTCTCCACCGAAGTCCTATCGTTTTCGTCCTGCGAGGATTTGTCGATGTTTATCTCCAAATTTTCCGGGCTGAGTTTTTCTCTAGAGAGAAGGTTTTCCATGGAAAACGGCGAGGCATTGTTGTTGAGGCTTTTCAGCATTTTCTCAGGGTGGTTGAGGAAGTGGAGGGCCGTGTTTTGAAACATTTTTGAGGGTGGGGTACCGTAGTTTCTAAAAAAAATAAAGATTACATACTACTTTTTTTGTTCTGGTGTTCACTTGGGTCTTTTTAAAGGGATTAAATATACGAGGATGATTAAAAGCAAGGGGACAGAGCTTGCAATTAAACTTGTAAATTTTGAAACATTACTTTTTGATCAACCCACGTAGGGGAATTAAATTATTATAGTTATTTTAATTTCAACTTAAATGTCACAGAACGTCTCTCGTAAACTGGACTTTAAGTTTATGAGAGGTGTCCTGTGACATTTAAGTTCAAATTAAAATAACTGTAATAATTTTCAAGAAATAATAGTAATTTATTTTCAAGAAATAAGTAATTACAAGGTAATACATATAAATGAAAATGTGTCAGCAAAATACAATTTAGAAAATATAAAATTAAATAAATAGAAACAAAGTTAGAAAATATAAGATTAAATAAATAGAAACAAAGTTAGTAAACGGGAAACAAACAAAAAAGAACTAAGAGAAAAATGCATATCAACATGAATATATCCTATTTCGAGAAGGCGTTTTTTTTTAAATTTATTTCTTTATTTATTTTTTTTTATTTGATGTATTTCAGAGTTCGTTTAACGAGTATAATTCTTTCTGACACAGATATTCATGCAGACATTCCTTAAAGTTCCTAATTTTTTCAATAGATTTAATATTGTACGGCAGACGATTGTAGTACTTCATAATAATAATGATAATAATATTAGAGGCATTATATTATTACAGTTATTTTAATTTGAACTTTGAAAAGTAAGGTTTCAAATTTACAAGTTTTACTAAGAGAATTTAGCATAAGTTGCAACTGAGCACACAAAAGTAAAAGAAATAATGCTTATATAAAAATCCGAAAAGAAAAGTTATATTATAGATTTAAAATCTGTAATCATAGGGCAGCTGTTGTGAATTCGACTATATGTTTATTATCTAAGAGATAAATCAATTTAGGACATATAAATCAACAGAATTAAAAGTTATAACAAAGTGTACAATATATACAAAATATAAAACATAATAAATACCCTAATAAAAATATACGAAAAGATCTCAGAACAAATTGAAAGTAATTAAATAAACACATTTTACAAAATAATTATCTGATCCCTTTCTACAGAAAATATATTTAACTATACCAAACACAAGAAAGAAAATAAAAAATACTGAATGTAATAAAATCTATTTAAATTCAAACAATTGATAATTGACATATTAAACTTATTTCATTCTAATGGGGTCAATTGGTTGAATTGTTCACTTGAAGTCAGTGGTTTATACGCATGGCGCATGAAGTAAAATTTCGAGTTTAGAAAAGCCCCGTGAAAATTTAGCGAGGGTTCCCTCGACAAATTTTCTACGCGGGGTTATACTAAACTCGAAATTTTACTTCATGCTTAGTCTGGGAGTGGAAACCCTTATTAAACGATCAATCAGGTACTTGTTTTGCAATTTCCTTATTTGTACAATTTTTTGCACGAGAAAAGTTGCAAAAGCTTTTGATATACGTAAATTGTGTAAAATAAAGCTATTTTTTTTGTAGTTTAAAGAACCAAGTTTAATAATAAAATCATACATATTAACAAATTATTAGTTTAACAACTCCTTCCAATGTAAATTGTGTAAAATAAAGCTTTTTTGTTTAGTTGTTCAAAGAACCAATTTTAATAATAAAATCACACAGACTAACAAATTATTAGTTTAACAATTCCTTCCAATGTTATTAATTTAGTTATCAATAAAAAAAGTTTAAACTTTGCTTTTAAAACACTATTATATAAACAAAGTTTAAACATGTATAACGAAGTATATTTATATGTATTATGTTTAGCTTAATCTGTTGATCAATATACAATTAAAAAATACACTTGTAATATAAGTAGAAATCAAATCAAATTTGATTATTTGGAATATCCAGTGCAAATATTGAAATTTCAAGTATATCCAATCATAGTTTTTTAATTTCTGTGTAGATTCTATGAATTGTATGCCGATTTAATAATCAATTTTTAACGATGAGGTTATTTTATAACGATCTCTCTTTTTTTCCTACCAGTTAATCATAAACCTGCACTTAACTAGTAGGATAATCCCTAACGGTCCGGGCATGTCAATCGTAGTCCGCACTTAACTAGTGGGACAATCCCTTATATTTCTGACTCAGATCGGCTCTTTACACAATTAACTAATGGGATATCCTTTTTTTAACGCTTAAGTCGGCCCTGCATGTTAATATTATTAATTTTGTCTGAAAATAAATTGAAATAATTCTTTAGATATTAAATACAGGTGTAACTTTATTTCTAATTATATTTAAAATAAATACAGGGATTATTAAATAAAAGAATTGAGTCTCATTTCTTCACAGGATTTATTAAAAAATCGCAAATGTACATTTCGGTCACGATGTGACCATTATCAATGCTTATATATTTACAAAAACAAACGGAAAATTTATACCATGGATACAGAGGTATATTTATATGTATTATGATTATATTTAATTCCAGCTTATTATACTAATACCAAACTAAAGAATTATCTCGGAAACACGTTTGACAATAAAAGCTACCTCTCTTTATCTGGCATTTATTCAATAGAGTGCTGCAATTGTGATAAAATATATGTTGGACAAACTCAACGCAATTTGCAGACCAGGTTTAAAGAACATACCTTACACATCAATAACTTTAATGCAGATAAATCAGCGTTAGCTCACCACGCCATCGAATCAGGTCACAAATTTTCAATAGATAAAATGAAATTATTAAAATGCTCCAGTAATTACCGGTTTAATACCTTGGAGGCAATAGAAATGAAAAAGGTGGAAAACAGGCTATTAAACTTTGATTTAAGCCCATTAGTAAATCCTTTTCTAGAATTGATCCCAGCGCTCTAATCCCAGTCACCCGAAACATTGTAATTATAATCCGAATCTGTATCCATGGTATAAATTTTCCGTTTGTTTTTGTAAATATTTAAGCATTGATAATGGTCACATCGTGACCGAAATGTACTTTTGCGATTTTTAAATAAATCCTGTGAAGAAAAGAGACTCAATTCTTTTATTTAAAAACTTCGTTCACCTTCACGTAACTCAACAATAATTTGTTTTATAATGTATACGTTTACTTCTATAGGAAGCTAACATTTTTAAAGTTATTTTATTATATATTCACTAATACTATTTAGGAATAATGTATGTTCTATTAAAAATACAAAAAAAATCTTTTTTTATATTTAACCAATCTAAGCACAAGAAAGAAAAAAAAAAATACTGATGTCCATTTGCACCCCGACCGACCTTTAATCATCCACTAATCATTGATTAAACCTCTAATTAAGTCAAATTTCTAGAACATAAAAACGCTCAGTGGGTTTTAAAATAAATATACAAATAACGTTATATCAACATTGTAGCAACATTAAACGTTGTTTTAATGTTGATAAAACATTACTTAAATGGATTTGCTTAGTGGAAATGTTATAAATTTGTAAGATATCCTAAACATGCCTCTTTCATAAATATGCAACTGTATAAACAATTTGTAAATACAATTGTACTGTTTTTAAAAAGTACTAATCACTGATTAAGTTAATCGACTTGGGTGCAAACAGGTATTATATTATTAATATAATAAAATATCTTTAAATTCAAGTTGAATTGATAATTGAACTTCAGAAAGCAAATGAAAATTATACATGACAGACATACAGAGAGTTTTATTTAACACCGAACATATTCATCCAATACAATTAGACACCTTTAATTTTCAAATTATGTGTAAATTGGATTGCCTATATGACTATTACAAATTGAAGACAATCAATCGGAATTAATGCCTCAACTTATACATACAGGGAGTTTTTCTTTCAAGTATACATGTCCCAATTACAAGGTATATGCCGTAAATCTTTAGATAACCGTTGTTTTTTTTTTTTAAATAAGTTTAATTTTTCCTTTAAGTAAACATAAACATACATTGTACATTTGCTGACGGTCGGTTTACTGAAAGAATTTAATTTGAAGCTTTAAAGAGTGTTTTCCACTCCCAGGCTAAGCATGAAGTAAAATTTCGAGTTTAGAAAAGTCTGAAAATTTGGTTTGGTCGCGTAGCGCGAAGCGCGGAGCGGCCAAACCAAATTTTCAGGCTTTTCTAAACTCGAAATTTTACTTCATGCGCCACCGGTACAAAACACTGACATATTACAAAGTTTAAAACACACCGCAAAGCTTTACATTGCATCAGTGTTGTGTACTGGTGGCGCATGAAGTAAAATTTCGAGTTTAGAAAAGCCTGAAAATTTGGTTTGGCCGCTCCGCGCTTCGCGCTACGCGACCAAACCAAATTTTCAGGCTTTTCTAAACTCGAAATTTTACTTCATGCTTAGCCTGGGAGTGGAAAACACTCGTTTGAAACTTAAAATTAAATTCTTTTAACAAACCGAGCGTCGGCAAATGTACAACGTATGTTTATGTATATATAAAAGAAAAATTCTCGGTATAAACATGTTCGGTGTTACATAAAACTCTCTTTATATATTCTTGAAGAATGCAGGTGAAAATATACATATTTATATACTCAAGAAAACAAGTGAAAATATGTGTTTTTATTTTTTAATATTTAAGACGAATAGAGCTTTAAAAGAAGGTTATAAACTTCAGAAACCAAGTAAAAAAAATTTTATTACATTTATAAATTAAATAATTTTTTTGTAAATACATCAATAGAAAATAAATACATAAAACAATGTGAAACCTCAGCAAGAGAAGAAACTTTATAAACAAATTAAAGGAAATAGAAAAATAAACACTGTACTGGTAATACACATTTTAGAACCTTTGAAAAACAATCGAAAATTAAATTAAAAAAGTTCGAGACTTTAATAAACAATCGAAGACATTTCAATAAGTGAGATTATTTTTAAAATGTTTTCTTTATACATTTCTCGATTACTCGTTAAAGTCTCGAACTTTCTTTTTTATTCATTTCTCGATTGTTTTTTAAAACTTTATCCCTCTTAAATATTAAAAGCCATAAATACATATTTTCACTTGTTTTCTTAACATTAAATGAATCCTAAAAACAAACGCAATTTAACCAAACAAAAGATATTATTAATCAACTGAAATTTTATTTTTAAAATGTTTTCTATATACATTTCTCCATTACTCGTTAAAGTCTCGAACTTTCTTTTTTATTCATCTCTCGATTGTTTTTTAATGTTCCTAAAGTGTGTATTATCAACACAGTGTTTATTTTTTTATTTCTATTAGATAGTTTCTAATATCTCTTCTATTGCTGAGGTTTCACATTGTTTTATGTATTTATGTTGTATTGATGTATTTAAAAAAATATTTATTTAATTTATAAATGAAATAAAATCATTTTTACTTGCTTTCTGAAGTTTATAATGTTTTTTAAAGCTTTATCCCTCTTAAATATTAAAAACCATAAATACACATTTTCACTTGTTTTCTTAACATCAAATGAATCCTAAAAACAAACGCAATTTAACCAAACAAAAGATATTATTAATCAACTGAAATTATATTAAGAAAATTGTAAGAAAAAACCGCTACAAACTCTTTTAGGCGGTGATTTCTATGTTCTTCTTAAAATGTTAAATTTTTTTGTTGAAATTATGAAATTGAGTGAAGTTTTTATTAAAACGAACAGGGAATTTTTGTTTAGTTTACGCTGTAAACCATTCGACATTCGTTTTTTTAAAGTTTAAATTGAAGCTTTTAACAAGTATTTTTAACTCCCCGATTAACCATAAAATAAAATTTCGAGTTAGAAGAGCCGAACGTTTCTAAATTCAGGCTTTTTTAAACTCGTATAAATCACTGACTTCGAGTAAAAAATTCAACATAAATAAAACACTGTTTATCACTTTGTTTGTTAACGGTTAACGGTTTGATAATGATACGTATAGTATCGAAACTATAGTCACCAAATAAACCAATTGTTATACAAACGAAGTGATAAACAGTGTTTTATTTATGTTTAACAATGTATAACGAAGTAGAAGCCTCTATAGTCAGTGAAAAATTCAACCAATTTTTAAGAGTGAAATAAGTTTAATATGTCAATTATCAATTGTTCAAATTTGAAGACATTTTATTGTATTAAGCATTTTCCAAACTCGAAATTTTACTTCATGCGCCACGCGTATAAAACACGGATTTCAAGTAAAGCTCTAAGTATACTGTTGAAGAAGAAAAACGTTAGAAAAACCTTAAAAATATTTTTCTTACGTTTTTCTTCTTCATATACTCAAAAGGTTTTTTAACATCGTTTCAGTTAAATATTCAAATCTCTCTTTTGTTTTAAATTGTATTTGTTTTATGGATTTATCAAATGGTTTTTAAAGATGTTTTCATTTTAAAATTATGATTTTAGAGGATTCGTTTAAAGTTTGCTTTGTCTAATTTAACTTTTTCTAGATCCCTCTTCAAATGTTATTTCTGTGTATAACAAAGTGTATTCTTCTCTCAACGTTATGAATTCTTTAAAGTTTTATTTGCATATTAATCTTCTTTCAAAGAAATAAACTTTTTTTTTTTTCGAAGTTTGTTTTACTTACTTCAAAGCAGCCAGTATTCTATTTTGTGCATGAAATTGTTTTTCTAAAAACAATTCCTATACTTGATTAAACTTTGTTACCGGGGATTATGTTTAATTAAGGGCAGTTTTTTTCTAAGATTTACTTAACTTTAATTTCACAAGATTTGTTTAACAAAGTGTATTTTTGTCTCAACTTGCGGAGTTCTTTTAAAGTTTTATTTGCTTATTAATCTTCTTACAAAGAAATAACCGTTTTATTTTTTCTTAAATGTTTATTTCGCTTGCTTCAATGCGGCTATTGTATTTTGTGTATGAAACTGTTTTTCTAAAAACAATTCCTATACTTAATTTGACAGAATTGTTCTTATCTTCAATTATGGGTAGTTTTTTTCAAGATTTACTTAACGTTAATTTCACAAGATTATCGGAGTTCTTACCTGTGTATTAATTAAGCGATGTTTTCTATGAATATTTTCTTCAAATTTCATTCACTTGATCATTTAGAGTTTTGATCTTCATTTAAGGGATGAAAGTTTGTTTCACTTGATTATTAATCTTCTTTCAAAGAACTTTACATTTTGTTTTTTTTTAAGTTTATTTTACTTGCTTCAACGCATCTATTTTGTGCACGAAATAGTTTTTCTAAAACCAGTTCCTGTACTTGATTTAATAGAGTTTTTCTTGTCTTTAACTAAGGGTAGTTTTTTTTAAGATTTACTTAACGCTAGTATTAATTTTCTTTCAAAGAACTTTACATTTTGTTTTTTTTCGAAGTTTATTTTACTTGCTTTAACGCATCTATTTTGTGCACGAAATAGTTTTTCTAAAACCAGTTCCTGTACTTGATTTAACAGAGTTTTTCTTGTCTTTAACTAAGGGTAGGTTTTTTTTAAGATTTACTTAACGTTAGTATTAATCTTCTTTCAAAGAACTTTACATTTTGTTTTTTTTTCGAAGTTTATTTTACTTGCTTTAACGCATCTATTTTGTGCATGAAATAGTTTTTCTAAAACTAGTTCCTGTACTTGATTTAACAGAGATTTTCTTGTCTTTAACTAAGGGTAGTTATTTTTTAAGATTTACTTAACGTTAGTTCGAAATTTATTTTATTTGCTTCAAAGTATCCAGTACTCTATTTTATGAATTAAATTGTTTTTCTAAAATCAATTACCTTACTTGATTTGGCTTTCTGAATTCTTTTAAAGAATTATACTTATCTTCAATTAAGGGCTCTTTTGTTTTAAGATTTACTTAACGTTAATATCACAAGATTATCGGAGTTCTTACCTGTTTATTAATTAAGCGGTGTTTTCCTTGAATATTTCCTTCAAATATCATTCACTTGATCATTTAGAGTTTTAATCTGCATTTAAAGGATGAAAGTTTGTTTCACTTGATTATTAAAGTCTTTGTATTAGTAATTTATTATCGTCTATTTAAGGGCCACTTCATTGTTTATTAAAGTCATTATCAAAGTTTTATTCTTCGTGGATTTCGTCTAAACTGTCACTTGATTTATTATGAAAGTCATTTGTTTCACTTGATTATTATTTATCCTCATTTGAGGGATGTTTTTTGTTGTTGTTAATTTTTTTTGAAAAGCCGTTTTGAATATATAATTCTTGACTTTTTTATGTGAGTGTTTGTACACGAGTACCGTACAGTTTCACCCCGTATAGACAACTGTGTGCATTCATCGAAAAGCCGCGCTTTGCTCCGGGGGTTGGACCTCGATCCGGCGAAGGGGTGGGACTTCTTAACGCCCCTATTCGCGTGTTTCCAGGGGGGCTTAATATCATTACGCCCGGGCTTTATCGAAATAATAACAACAAATAAGCAGCGGCTATCAACCCCTCTCGCTCGCTTCAACCCCCTCAGGCTGTCTCTTTTCAACCCTCGCGAGGTCGTCTCTGCTCCGCTCTTATTTCGCGGATGTGTTTTAAATCATCTAGTTATCTCTTTTACTCTCCATTTTTGAACCCTTTAACCATCTTTGTCTTGTGAATTTTCTCTACATCAAACGTGTTTTCATCTCTATCGCTCTTGTATGAGAACGGTTTAAGCATCTCTTTCTTATTTACTAAATCCTTTTTTTAGATATTTCTTATTTACATCAACCCTCTTTTTTTAATCTAGTCTACTCTTTTATTCCAATAATTGAGCTATATTTTTCTTAACTACTACTTGCTAAATTTAATCGTTTCTAATGAAAATTAAATTCTTTAGTCGTTTTCGTCAAATCAACCCCCGTGTCATCTTGAAAATGGTCTAACAAACCGAAACTAGTCGGAATAAAGTTTTAATTTGTGAAACAATACCAAGTGTTTTTAATTTAAATATCTTTATAAATTCTAATATGTTTCACAATGTGCCAGATGAGAAATTAATTCAAGAAATTGGTTATTCCCATTTAGCTTATGTAGAAATATCTCAAGTAGTTATTATTACATCAGTCCACTTGTCGTTTCTTTTACTCTCTTATTTCAACCCATTTATCATCTTTCTCTTATTCAAATCTTTCTGAAAGTTGTCTTTACATCAAATCTCTAGTTGTCTCTCTTCATCAACATACAATCAGTGCGAAACAAATATAATGAACTCGATGGCATCATAGAGAGTGAACAGTATGATACTGTGTGCATAACAGAACATTGGCTGAAACAACATGAGTGTGAACAATACTACATTAATAATTTGTTAACTGCGTCCCATTTTGCAAGAACAAACTCAGCAGGCAGTGGTGCGCTAATACTAGTCAAACGAATGATTGACTTCGAAGTGTTATACAACATAAATAAATTGTCTATCGAGGCTCAATGCGAGCTGTGCGGCATACACTTAGTAGATACAAATAAAATAATTATTGTCGTGTACAGACCTCCAAAAGGTGATTTGAATGTGTTTCTAAATGTTATGTCCAGTACCTTAGACAACCTAGATCTAGTCAACCAACATGTTTTGATTGGTGGAGATTTCAATGCACCTTTTAATAACCCAAACCAAAGAGTAAATGATGTCTGTGATGTATTCAGATCCTACGGTCTTCAACAAACAGTGTATTTCCCTACCATGGGTTCTAGTACTCTCGATAATGTATTTGTAAATTACGAGCCAAAAGGGTTTGATATTTCCCCTTGCTTAATGTCATCTGATCACAGAGGTATTAGAATACAGTTCAATCAAGATGTGCTTAAAGATTCTTTAACACATAAATTAATAAGACCAATAACACAATCGGGAAAATATAAGTTTTTTCATTTGCTGGACTCCACTGACTGGAGTGAGGTTGTAGGGGAGAATGACAATAGCAGGAAATACGACCTGTTTTAATATTCTGTTGTCTCTGCTTACCAATTGGCATTCCCTGAAGTGAAGGTAAATGATAAATCAACAAATCTTGATAATATACATTGGTTTACAAAAAATCTTCGTGAAATGAGAACAAACCTAAACCTAATGTATGATGCAAGGATTAGCAGAGATACTACTCTAAATAGCACATATAAATCATATCGCCTAAAGTACAATGCTGCAATAAAATCGGCAAAAATAAAAGCCAATGATAATTTCATTGCAAATTCTAACAATAAGACAAAATCTAAATACTAATCGTAAAACAAAACGTAACAATGATAAACCTTCTAATATCAGCAGTGAGCAATTCAACCACGAATTTATATCATACATAAAAAATGTTATTGATTCTATCGAGAACCATGGTTTAGATCCTTTAGACTTCACCCCCAATAATGCGACAGTTAGTTTCTCTTTCAATATAATAAACACTAGAGATATAAGAGAAGCTATTAATAACATAAAAAATAGCAAAAGCAAGGATATATATGGCTTCACTTCTGACTTAATAAAGTCATGTAAGGAATCAATTATTCCACCTCTTACATCTATTATAAATAACTGTATAAAAACATCATTGGTTCCAGACGCAATGAAAATTGCATCAATAGTCCCGATTTACAAAAAGGGTGATAAAAGTAATGTCCAAAATTATAGACCAATATCTATTTTGCCGGTATTTTCAAGAGTATTAGACCACCCTGCACTTGTAGTGAATATTACCATTCCATTGACTGAGGGTTCTAGTTCATCTTCAACTTTTGAAAGTAATACTCACACTCGTTCTTTTAATTTTAAGAAAGCGAATTTTATTAATCTGTATGAGTCAATTGCTTTAATTGATTGGTCTGATATTCTGAATACGGATTCCATTGAAGATTCGTGTACACTTTTTTATAATAAGTTATTTGAAGTATTTCATGACCATGTTCCCTTAGTATCCGGAAGTAAATGCAAATTCCCTTCGTGGTTCTCGGATAAACTTAAAAAGAAAATTCGAGAAAAAAATAAATTCCTCAAACTAAAAAAAAAAGAATCCCTTATCCCAATTTACTAAGCAAAGATTTAATAAGTTGCGGACTCAAGTAAGATTACTCTCTGCAGCTGATTTTAAGTTATTTATCATGAACACTGAAGATAAGGTATCCAAAGAACCGGGCAAGTTCTGGAATTTTATTAATACTTTGCGTAATGAGTCCTCAATTCCTCCATATATGGAATATAACGACATAAAATTATCATCCCCACATGAAATAGTCAATGCCTTTGCTACGCACTTTTCCAAATCTTATACAGGATCATCTTTACGAAAAGTTGACGAAATAAATGATGTATCTTACGATAACTTTGATTACTTAAATATATGTAAAGTCAGTACTTGTGTAGTAATTGAAGCACTCGGGAAGTTAAATAACAAATTAAGTGCGGGCCCGGATGGAATTCCAGCTCTAATAATAAAATATTGTCGTGATATTATTGCTATGCCTGACCTATAGCAAAGTTCCATTATGTTGGAAAAGTGCACGTATTGTACCCGTCTTTAAATCGGGCAATAAAAGGGACGTTCCGAACTATCGCCCTATTGCTATTATCTCTAACGTTGCAAAGTGTTTTGAACTTATTCTTTGCAAATATATTAATCCTTACGTTAATAATAAATTGTCCTCATATCAACATGGCTTCAGGCCCATGAAATCAACTGTGTCAAATATTTTATTGAAACCCAATTTATTTCAAAATTTATGGATAATCGTACTCAGGTGGACGTCATTTACACTGACATATCGAAAGCTTTCGATAGAATTGATCATGGGATCCTAATAAATAAATTAAAACGGCTTGGGTTTTCCACTGGTTTATGTGATTTATTTCAGAGTTATCTTAGTAACAGACATTTAGTTGTGGAATATAAGGGATATCAGTCAAATCAATTTATCGCATCCTCAGGTGTCCCGCAGGGATCCAA
This sequence comes from Philonthus cognatus, assembly GCA_932526585.2. Classification (NCBI taxonomy): domain Eukaryota; kingdom Metazoa; phylum Arthropoda; class Insecta; order Coleoptera; family Staphylinidae; genus Philonthus; species Philonthus cognatus. Next base: position 141,283,715 of record OW052242.1, read on the forward strand.
CCTAGGACCTGTCTTATTTAATTGCTTCATAAATGATATAGCTGATAAAATATCACATAACATCTTGATATTTGCAGATGACCTAAAATTGTTTAATCCAATATTTACTGTGAATGATTGCCAATATTTACAGGATAGTCTTGAGATAATAATTAACTGGTGTATGGATAACAATGTCTCATTGAATGTAGGCAAATGCAAGGTTATGTCATATACTAAAAACAAATCAAAAATCACTTATGATTATAGCATCAATGGTACAGTGTTGTCCCGAGTGGTATTGTTTAAAGATTTAGGTGTGATATTCGACGATCATTTATCTTTCAATGATCATATTATGAAAATTGTCTCAACCGCCAACCGTTCCTTAGGTTTTATAATACGGAATTGTAAGTCATTTAGGAATATTGGTGCAATAAAAACCCTTTATTTTGCATTTGTGCGTAGTAAGCTGGAGTATGCTTCAAGTGTTTGGGATCCACACTACTCTAAGTACTCCTCGATGATTGAAGCTATACAAAAGAGGTTTGTTAAGTATCTCCATTTTAAGAAGTACGGGGCTTATCCTGATTTTAATTACGATTATGCTGCGTTGTTAGATGAATTTGAAATGCACTCCTTAGAATGTCGCCGTAAGGCGAATTTAGTGACAACGCTGTTTAAGGTACTCAATGGTCAAATTGATTGCCCTGAATTGTTGGAGCAACTGAATATATTGGTGCCCTGTAGTGTAAGAACTAAACGTCTATTTCAGCTACCAATACCCAAAACGAACGTACTGGTCAGATCGCCGATGTATTCTATGTGCGCTACGTACAACAAACTCATTAATACAAATACAGATGTGGATATATTCAACTTTAAATCAGCGAAAGAATTCTTCAATGTGATCATTGAGTATCTTTCTTAGTTTATTTTCTTAGTTTTTTTTTTACTTTTAGTTTATTTCTTGTTATTAGCTTAGTAACCTGAAAATTTCGTTTATTTACAATGTTAATTTTCTATAATTAAAATTATTGTGTTTTTTCTTTATTTGTATTAACTTCAATCTGTAATTGGACCTTGTTCCGTTGGTTGAATAAATAAATTAAAAAAAAAATAAATAAAAGATCCTAATGTCACAAATAAAGCAATATTTTGAACAAAATCAGTTATTTAATAGATCCCAATTTGGGTTTCTAAGTGGAAAATCCACAAGTGATGCCATTATATCCTTGCCATTATATCCTGGCTTCTTTCGTGGACGTAAGCAGGGCATTTGATTGCGTAAGTCATGATATACTGATAGGCAAGCTGAAACGCTACGGTTTCAACGAGGCTAGTACTAATCTGATTAAGTCCTACCTATTTAATAGGACTCAAATAGTTAACTATGGTGGTGTTAAATCGAGTGCACTACGAGTTGAATTGGGTGTACCACAAGGATCAATCCTTGGGCCTCTACTATTCATAATATACATAAACAACTTACCACCATTTGTTTCTGATACCTTTAAAGTGACTCTCGATGACGTAATCATTAGAAATAAAAGGGAAAATAATAAGTGCAATGAATGGTTTAGTAGCAATAAGCTGCTATTAAATGAAAATAAAACCATTAATATGGTATTCACCTTGAAGAGACATGAATTTGCTACCCCACCTTCTGTCAAATTCCTTGGGGTTCATCTCGATCCTACTATGACATGGAGTACCCATACTGACACCCTAGCAAACAGATTATGCTCTAACATATTTCTTTTGCGAAATTTATCAAATTCAGTCTCGCCATATACTCTGAAAGCCACCTACTTTGCCACATGTCATTCCATTCTTGCCTATGGCTTACTAGCTTGGGGTCATTCTGCCGGCAGGCACCGTATATTCGGACTGCAACGAAGAGCAGTGAGCGTAGTGGCAGGTCTCGGTTATAGGGACGACTGCCGGTCAGTGTTTCGTGAATTGCGTATCATGACTCTGCCGGGAATCTATTTATATCAATGTCTTGTACATGTTAAAAAGAATATCACAGACTATCAGATATCTGAATCTCTTCATAATCACAACACGAGAAACAAAGACAGTATCTATGTCAAGCATGTTAGATTGCATAAATCACAAAATGGACCAAATTACTGGGCACCCAAATTATATAACGTACTACCGTTGGTGGTAAAAGGTTTATCATTAAAAAAATTTAAAATGCATTTAAAAAAATACATAATCGACAATGCTTTTTACTCTTTCGACGATTTTTTTACCAGTTTTAATAAATAATTTATACACTATCTTAATATTAATTTTATCATATTGTATTATATTCTTATTTGTATTTATGTGTATCACATTTGTTCTATCTTTTATATATGTATACATCTATTGACTTATGTAAACTGTATTAGTTCTGGCATCAATAAACTATTATTATTATTATTACTCTGTAATTAGTTCTCATCTAGCTATCTATCTCTAATATAAATCTCTTAAGCAGTTTGCTTGAACTAAATTATTAAGCACTATTGATACAATAACGCAACATTATGTCTTTTTCAAATTAATAAATAAGTTATTATTTGGCCTGAGTTGAGAATTTTTAACAAATTTATCTTACTTCTGTCTTTATCTCTTTCAATCTACTTATCTCTGTATTTCTCATTTATTTCATACTTTCTTTACTTTTTTTCTTCACCTTTTATCACTTATTTATATAACAACCCTATTTCTTTATCTGTTTCCACTTAATTATCTCTATATTTCTTATTTATTTCATAGTTTCTTTACTTTATGTCCTTTTCTCACTTATTTATTCTATCCAATAATTAGAACGTTCTCTTTCTAACTTCTTTATCTTTCTTATTTATTTCATAGTTTCTTTACTTGATATCCCTTTCTCATTTGTTTATTTAGAAAGCAGTTTTATTTTTCTGTTTCTATGTTTATTTAATAATTTTACCGTTCCTTTTCTAACTCTTTTATCGTATTCTAATCTCATTTTTTATTTTTATTTAATTATTCAACAGAATAACATGTTGACATAAGCATAATTCTAATACGCTGTGACTTAAAATTAAATTGTAACTCTAAATAAGAGATATGGCTCTGGCGAGAGCCTATGCCAGGATCATCGATCCAAATTAAAAAAAAAAAACTCTAAATAACATTTTTTTTCTCTTACATACACACATATAGAGAGTTTTATGTAACACCGAACATTTTCATCACGAGAATTTTTCTTTAAAGTATCCAAAGGCATACGTTGCACAATTGCAATTTAAATCAAACCTTTAAGCGAGTGTTTTCCACTGCCAGGCTAAGCATGAAGTAAAATTTCGAGTTTAGAAAAGCCTGAAAATTTGGTTTGGTCGCGTAGCGCGACGCGCGGAGCGCCCAAACCAAATTTTGAGGCTTTTCTAAACTCGAAATTTTACTTCATGCGCCACCGGTACCAAACACTGACATATTACGAAGTTTAAAACACACCGCTAAACTTGCCATTGAATCAGTGTTTTGTACCGGTGGCGCATGAAGTAAAATTTCGAGTTTAGAAAAGCCTGAAAATTTGGTTTGGCCGCTCCGCGCTTCGCGCTACGCGACCAAACCAAATTTTCAGGCTTTTCTAAACTCGAAATTTTACTTCATGCTTAGCCTGGGAGTGGAAAACACTCGCTTAAAGCTTTAAATATTTTTTTTAAAAACCGAGCATTAAAAAATGTGCAACTTATGCATATAGATACTTAAAACAAAAATTATCGTTATGAAAATGTTCGGTGTTACATAAAACTCTCTGTATATTTTCTCTTTATCACTCATCATATCACAATTTTCTTTGATTTTTATTTCTGTCTTATTTCAATCCTCGTCATCGTTCTTTCTTTTTCCTTCTCGTTTATTTCAAAATTCTCTTCCTCCTTCCAATTCCTTCTTATTTCAACCCATCTTTTTCCCTCTCGTTTATATCACAATTCTCTTTCCTCTTCCAATTCTGTCTTCTTTCAACCCTCCCCTCACCACACCATCCCTTTCCCTCTCTCTCGCGTGTATTTCACTTCCAGGCTAAGCATGAAGTAAAATTTCGAGTTTAGAAAAGCCTGAAAATTTGGTTTGGTCGCGTAGCGCGAAGCGCGGAGCGGCCAAACCAAATTTTCAGGCTTTTCTAAACTCGAAATTTTACTTCATGCGCCACCGGTACAAAACACTGATTCATATAAAGTTTAGCGGTCTGTTTTAAGCTTCGTAATATCCCAGTGTTTTGTACCGGTGGCGCATGAAGTAAAATTTCGAGTTTAGAAAAGCCTGAAAATTTGGTTTGGCCGTTCCGCGCTTCGCGCTACGCGACCAAACCAAATTTTCAGGCTTTTCTAAACTCGAAATTTTACTTCATGCTTAGCCTGGGAGTGGAAAACACTCGCTTAAAGCTTTAAATATATTTTTTTTAAAACCAAGCATTGAAAAATGTGCAACTTATGCATATAGATACTTAAATCAAAAATTATCATTATGAAAATGTTCGGTGTTACATAAAACTCTTTGTATATTTTCTCTTTATCACTCATCATATCACAATTTTCTTTGATTTTTATTTCTGTCTTATTTCAATCCTCGTCATCGTTCTATCTTTTTCCTTCTCGTTTATTTCAAAATTCTCTTTCTCCTTCCAATTCTGTCTTATTTCAACCCATCTTTTTCCCTCTCGTTTATATCACAATTCTCTTTCCTCTTCCAATTCTGTCTTCTTTCAACCCTCCCCTCACCACACCATCCCTTTCCCTCTCTCTCGCGTGTATTTCACTCCCAGGCTAAGCATGAAGTAAAATTTCGAGTTTAGAAAAGCCTGAAAATTTGGTTTGGTCGCGTAGCGCGAAGCGCGGAGCGGCCAAACCAAATTTTCAGGCTTTTCTAAACTCGAAATTTTACTTCATGCGCCACCGGTACAAAACACTGACATATTACGAAGTTTAAAACACTCCGCTAAACTTGACATTGAATCAGTGTTTTGTACCGGTGGCGCATGAAGTAAAATTTCGAGTTTAGAAAAGCCTGAAAATTTGGTTTGGCCGCTCCGCGCTTCGCGCTACGCGACCAAACCAAATTTTCAGGCTTTTCTAAACTCGAAATTTTACTTCATTCTTAGCCTGGGAGTGGAAAACACTCGCTTAAAGCTTTAAATATTTTTTTTATTAAACCGAGCATCGAAAAATGTGCAACTTATGCATACGAGGTGTGGAAATTAAGTGATGAGATTGGCTGCATAGCGTTCGATACGGCAACACTGGAAGCACGTGGCTTGGAGGGGTGACAGATGGACATGCGATAGGCGTTCAGTACAAGTTTGAACTTGATCGAGTCATTACGCTGTGCGTAGTCATTGTTCTCGTGAAACCGTATTTTGAAGTGCGTTCTAAAAATGAGTGATATTAATTTAGAGCAACGGTGTGCTATCAGGTTTTGCTTGAGACTTGGGTACAGTGCAACAGAAACTTTTGCAAAACTTCAGCAGGCCTACGGAGACAGTGTTTTGTCAAGAGCCCAGGTTTTTCGATGGTTTAAGGCGTTTTCAGAAGGAAGAGAGTCGATGGAAGATGAATCACGCAGCGGAAGGCCTGCAACAGCAAGAACCGATGAAAATGTCGAACTTGTGCGTTCAGATCGTCGGTTAACGATAAGAATGATGGGGGAACAGTTGAATTTGAGTCACACCACCGTTCATCACGTTTTGACCAATGAATTGGGGATGAGAAAGATCTGCGCGAAAATGGTTCCAAAAAACCTTTCGCAGGAACAAAAGGACATTAGAAGGGAAAGGTGCCTTGACTTTTTGGAATCGATTGAAAATGATCCACATTTTTTGGAACATGTCATCACTGGTGACGAGAGTTGGGTGTTTGAATACGACCCGGAAACAAAACGCCAGAGCATGCAATGGTGCACGCCAGGCTCTCCAAGGCCCAAAAAAGCAAGAATTAGCAAATCAAAAATTAAATGCATGCTGATTTGTTTCTTTGATAGCCAGGGAATCGTCCACAAAGAGTTTGTGCTTCAAGGCCAAACAGTAAATCAACACTTTTACCGCGAGGTTCTTGAAAGACTCCGAAAAAGGATCATTCGTGTGAGATCACACATCAAGAACAATTGGATCCTGCATCATGACAATGCGCAGTGTCACACAGCAATATCAATAAACCAGTTTTTGACCAATAAAAATATTCCTGTGGCTCCTCACCTGACTTGAGTCCTGCTAACTTTTTCCTCTTCCCTAAATTGAAAATTCATCTGAAGGGACGTCATTTTGGGACACTCGAAAACATTAAAACGGCTGTAACCGACCAGCTGAAGGCTATCCCAGTATCCGAGTTTCAGCACTGCTATGAGGAGTGGAAGAAACGTCTCCAACGCTGTGTGGCTTCCCAAGGGAATTACTTTGAAGGAGACAACATTCAATTGTAATTTTATTCGAATAAAACTAATTTAAAAAATCAGTCTCATCACTTAATTTCTACACCTCGTATAGATACTTAAAACAAAAATTATCGTTTTGAAAATGTTCGGTGTTACATAAAACTCTCTGATATTTTCTCTTTTTCACTCAATTTTCTTTGATTTTTATTCGTTTTATTCGAATAAAATTACAATTGAATGTTGTCTCCTTCAAAGTAATTCCCTTGGGAAGCCACACAGCGTTGGAGCCGTTTCTTCCACTCCTCATAGCAGTGCTGAAACTCGGATACTGGGATAGCCTTCAGCTGGTCGGTTACAGCCGTTTTAATGTTTTCGAGCAAATAATTCACACACTCGAAAACATTAAAACGGCTGTAACCGACCAGCTGAAGGCTATCCCAGTATCCGAGTTCCAGCACTGCTATGAGGAGTGGAAGAAACGTCTCCAACGCTGTGTGGCTTCCCAAGGGAATTACTTTGAAGGAGACAACATTCAATTGTAATTTTATTCGAATAAAACTAATTTAAAAAATCAGTCTCATCACTTAATTTCTACACCTCGTATAGATACTAAAAACAAAAATTATCGTTATGAAAATGTTCGGTGTTACATAAAACTCTCTGATATTTTCTCTTTCTCACTCAATTTTCTTTGATTTTTATTTCTGTCTTATTTCAATCCTCGTCATCATTCTATCTTTTTTCTTCTCGTTTATTTAAAAATTCTCTTTCGCCTTCCAACTTTGTCTTATTTCAATCCGTCTTTTTTCCTCTCGTTTATATAACAATTCTCTTTCCTCTTCCTATTCTGTCTTCTTTCAACCCTCCCCTCACCACACCATCCCTTTCCCTCTCTCTCGCGTGTATTTCGCAGTTTTCATTCTATACCTATCTCTGTCTTATTTCCACCCCCAGCCAGCATACTCGTAGTCTGCCATATAATGTATGTTATATTCATTGCATCCGCCGTGTTCTGGCTTTATTTATTAGCAATTAGGAGGGAATTATTTATTCTCTCGCTCTAGGCATCTCTCCCTTTCTCTCTTGTATGTACGGTTTCGTTAATTTATCTTTTTTATTTTATTTTTGTTTTATTTTAGGGAGAGAGATTTAGCTCCCGCAAATTAACAATAATAATTTCGAGGGTGCTGTTCTTGTCGTGATTTACACTTAAAAAAATGTTGCGCTGCAATATTTTTTATGTTTTCTGGGTGTGTGAATTATTCGCGGGTCGTTTGCGCTCCGCTCTTTGGATGCATGCATTTTTTTTTTGATTTAACGTTTTACGTTTTCTGAATCTGGCAGCAATTTTGAGATGAACTATAATAATAATAATAATAATAATGTTTATTGGTGCTAATAACATTTACATGTTTTACACAGGTCATAGATCTTTTTAGAGTAATCACGGTAATAGCAGATGAGATATAATTTTGTCTAAAATGTACAAATGAATTACCGATAAATAATATAAGATATATCAAAAGCTACATTTACTACAATTGTAAATTTACATTTAAAATTGTAATAAAAACATTCCAAATTAAAAACACATTAAAATTACAATTGTATGATAAAATAAATAAATATGACACTTAAAACAGGATATTAAAATTACAATATAAATTAATTAAATACACGAAACAATTATTTTTAAAATGATGAGTAAAGTATAATAAAACTAAAATATCTACACTATGGGAGCTGACAAGAACTCATCAAATGAGTAGAATGCTTGTTTAATTAAGTAGTTTTTACACCACTTTTTATAAAGCTTAGGGTCTAGTTGTTGTATATTACTGGGCAATATATTGAAGAAACTGATACAATAATATCTTGTGCCTGTCCTGGCCTTTGATAAGCGGAACTTACTTATTTGTAAATGATTTCTAGCACGCGTTTCATACATATGATAGTCCTTATTCCATGCATAAGCATCTATATTGTTTCTAATATAGACTAGACACTCCAAGATATACATACAAGAGACAGTGAGAATCTTAAGCTGTATAAAGTTTTCTCTGCAGTCAGCTCTATAGTTGATACCGGACATTACACGAATTGCTCTCCTTTGAAGCTTAAATACATCCTTCAGTATTGGTGAATGACCCCACAGTATGATGCCATACGCTATGTGTGTATAGTATGCATTTAATATTATTTGTGTATTCACTGATCGCGAGAGATTTCTCAACATATATACATTTCTTGCCAATTTTTTCACTAGCGCCAAACCCTGTGCTTCCAAAGTCAACTGCGTATCTATAACAATACCTAAAAACTTAACTGATTGTTTCTCGGTTACTTCAGTTTTCTTAAGAGAAAATGCTAATTCGACTGTTTTGTTAGAATTCAATTTTAGTTTGTTGCAGTCGAACCAACAGTTTGCTCTCATGATTACGCTATCTAAACTCGCTCTCGTTTCTTCAATATGGTTTCCACACAGTGATATAGTTGTGTCATCAGCGTATAGGACAGTTAGGATATCGGGACACTGGGTTGGGAGGTCATTAATATATATTAGAAATAGAAGCGGGCCCAAGATAGACCCTTGTGCCACACCATGCGTGATTTTGCGTTCATGTGACATGTTATTATTAAATACAACATGTTGGCTTCTATTTGACATGTAAGGCATAAGTAATCTACAGCTATCCGGGCTGAAGTTGTAAAAATATAACTTCCTTAAAAGAATTGGTCTTGAGACACAATCAAAAGCTTTGCTTAGATCTAGGAGTTTACTTATCATTACATCGCCTTTTTCGAAAGCATCTATGATGTTGTTAACAAAAGAAGTGATTGTTGATTTTGTTGACCTTCCACGCCTAAAACCAAACTGAGAGTTTGATCAAATATTATTAGATTCCAAGAAAATAGTTATTTGCTCTACCATTATTAACTCGATCATTTTAGAGAAAATGGGCAAGATCGAAATTGGTCGGTAATCATTTTTGTCATTTTCATCTCCCTTTTTAAAAATTGGAATACATTTGGCGATCTTTAACGAGTCTGGAAATATACCTGTTCTTTTTTTTTTCTTGAATTAATTTCTCATCTGGCACTTGGTGAAACATATTACACTATGTAAAGTTAATTAAAGGAAAGGCACTTGGTATTGTTTCACAATTAAATCTTTATTCCGACTAGTTTCGGTTTGTTAGACCATTCCTTTGAAAATGGTCTAACAAACCGAAACTAGTCGGAATAAAGATTTAATTGTGAAACAATACCAAGTGCCTTTCCTTTAATTAACTTTACATACCTGTTCTTATTGATTTATTTATTAATTGGGTAATTGGGCTTACCAAAATATCAATTACCAGTTTTATTGCACAGATATTTAGTCCATATATGTCGCCACTACTTTTGTTTTTAAGATTTAAAATTGTATCGCGGACTTTTGCACAAGATACTTCTTCAAATTTGAAGTAATGCCAGTTTTTTTGTACATTTGCACAGGACATCATTACTATAGGATCGTCACCACAATCAGGGATGGTATTAATAATATTTTCTGCAATCGTTGCAAAATACTCATTAAATTCATTCTGTTGTTCCCTTATAAGTAATTTATATTTTTTATTGAGCGCTTTATATTGCGATTCCGTGCCTTCATTTCTGTGTTTGTTTCTAATGTCACGGAGCAAATGTAATTGGTCCCTCATTTGTTTGAGTTTGGGTCCAAACCATTGAATATTACTAGTATTATTAGTAACTTGTACTTGCCTTTCCGGGAATGCAGTTTTGTATGATTGACTGACTATATTAATTAAAGTTGCCCAAGCGTCATTTATATCAGTTTCTTTATTTTGAATCTCCCCCCAATCATAACTATTAATAATGTTATAGAAGTTATATTTCCCTGATTGTGTAAATGGTCTTATTCTTCTTTTTGTATTCAATTTAGTGTGGTTAATATCAATACACAAGCCTAAATGATCGGAGACCCCAATATTAACTACTTTAGCTTTATTTATGTCAGTATCGTTATAGCAGTTTGAAAATATATTATCTAAACAAGCACCCTGTCTAGTCGCTTGATCTGTGGCTTTAAATAACCCATAACAAGCAAACAGATTGCATAGTTGTAAAGCTTTTTTATCAATTGAATTAAAAGACACATTAAAATCACCACACACGTAAATTACATTTGTACCGATGCTTAGACGTCCAAGTACATTTTCTAAAATATTAATAAAATCTGAGTGGTTACCGTTTGGAGATCTATATAAAGCTATTATAAAAATATTAGATCCTTTTAATTTTATACCTGACATTTCACAGGTCATTTCAACTGATACATCATTTAAAAAGCTCAAAACGGTGTACTCAAGAGTGCCTCTCACTAACACTAGAGAGCCTCCATTTTTATAGAATTTTCTAGTGAAGCATGCCGCTATGATATATTCCATTTGTTTCTGGATCTCGCCTAGCCATGCTTTCGTGTTGTTATGTTGCAGTATCAACATTTACATTTTTTATTAATTGCCACTCCTGATTCCTTATTTTAACAGTGTTGCAATAATTTATGATATCATAAGTAATCCTCTTTTTAATTTTCAAGAGGTTTATTGTTAATCTTGCAACAATTATTTCGCCACCATTCCTCCTTTTATTATTTCGCTTGGGGAATCTGGCTCAGAACAAACATCAGAAGATTCAGATGCAGGTTCTCTTGACTAAATAATAAAAGTGGAATGAGGGCTTAAAAATTGTTTGACATGAAAATTATCAGTATCACAAGAGGGTGGGAATAAATTTGCAATTCTACAAAAAAATACTGAGGCCAACAGAAGAGAGAATGACCAAAATTAAGGTGGATGGATGGAGTTGATCAAAATGTGTTAACGGGAAGACCCAAGCGAGAAATACAAATGGATGACGAAATAAGTTTGCAGAGACGAATTCATTATATTTGTTATATACAATATTATTGCTGTGTTTGTATGTACAAAAACCAAGTAGTAAATTTTGTTAATCTTAAAACTGCATATTATTATCCTTTTATATCTGAAAATTTGTAAAACAGGCAACAGTGTAAGATCTCAATAGTCAGAAATTATAACCTTAAAATCGAACATCTGACAGTGACATTTAAAAACCCTGATTTAAAACACAACCAGCCCCATTTACAATACTTAAACTGTCACTTTTCCATAGCTAGGCGAGATCCAGAAACAAATGGAATACATTATACATGGAAATCATTTATTGTATAAGCAAAAGCCTCATTTAATGTAAGCCAATGCTCACTCATTGCTATTACCTTGATATTACTATTGAGAGTGAAGGCCCAGTTGCACCAAATACGTTAAGCTCGAGTTCACGCTGAACTTGATTCAAGATGACAGTTCCTGTTGTTCTAATGTCACTTTGAACTCGAGTTCAGATTTGAAACAGTTCAATGTGTTTGGTGCAGTGTCGTAGCTAGGTAGGGGTTACGGGGAGTTAGAATCGCCCCCTAGTCGCTGCTGTCAATTTTATTTTGTCCTTTTGGAGTCGCCGCGTGTTTAAAATCATTAAAAAATTGTGCGTTAGTAAGCATCTGCACACGCACAATTTGTAAAAATCCTGGCTACGACACTGGTTTGGTGAGTCCGGCAATAAAACAAGAATGTTAAATTAAAATGTTTACATAGACTTTCTTCTATTCTACTCTCATTCAATGAAAATTCCGGGTTGTTTTCAATAAATTAATTAATGAAATCACGGAATTGTATATGATTCAATTAATTTTCTTTAAATTTAGGTTGGCAGCACCAAACGTAGTTCGCAGTGACATGCAGTGCACCAGATTAGAAAATCGGCTCCTATTTTCATCAACATTCAGTAAGTAAAACTCAATCAAAACCAAAATCGACCAACATCCACGCGTTATTTATGAAATTCCGCTTATTTTGATATATAATTCACTCCCAGAAATTGCATTTTCACACTTTAATCACGCAGGTAAAAATGGCGTTATTGTCATGTTATTACAATAAGCCCCTCAATTATAATGTTTGCATTGACTTTTTTTATTTTACATTCATTAAACGAAAATTCTGTGTTCTTTTTAATAAATTAATTAACTAAATCTCGGAATTATGAGTATTCACTGATTCTATTAATTTTCTTTAAATTTAGACATTAAAAGTGCGATTCTTTTCGCAATCTACAACAAGTTAGTCTTACAAAGACTGTATCAAACACTTATTGAAACAACTACCCCCGAGCTAATACCCCGACGGACATTGAATTATACAACAAGTGTTTGCTGTAACATACAGTAACCTACTGCAAATGCAACAATTTGAGTCAAATTATTCAAGCCATCTATAGACGCGTTTCAAAATTTATCTCTCATCAGTATAGCTTTGCCATTCCCTCTAAGTAATTTGACACCTTAGACTGGCGGTCACGTTACTGTTCAAACATAAGTATAAATGAAATTGCCAATTCTTGGTTGCAGAATACTTCAAACATTAAAAGTGCGATTCTTTTCGCAATCTACAACAAGTTAGTCTTACCAAGACTATATCAAACACTCATTGAAACAATGGCCTGAATAATTTGACTCAAATTGTTGCATTTGCAGTAGGTTACTGTATGTAACAGCAAACACTTGTTGTATAATTCAATGTCCGTCGAGGTATTAGCTCGGAAAGTAGTTGTTTCAATGAGTGTTTGATATAGTCTTTGTAAGACTAACTTGTTGTAGATTGCGAAAAGAATCGCTCTTTTAATGTTTGAAGTATTCTGTAACCAAGAATTGGCAATTTTATTTATACTTTAAATTTAGGTTGGCAGCCCCAAAAGCAGTTCGCGGTGACATTAGCAGTACACCGGTTTAGAAGATCCGCTCCTATTTTCATCAACTTTCGGTAAGTGAAACTCAATTAAAACTAAATTCGACCAATATCAACGCGTTATTTATTAAATTCCGCTCATTTTGATGTATAATTCACTCCCAGCACTTGCATTTTGACGCTTTAATCACGCAGGTAAAAATGGCGTTAATATCGCCCCTCAATTATAATGTTTGCATTGACTTTTTTCTATTCTACACTCATTTAACGAAAATTCCGTGTTGTTTTCAATAAATTAATTAATTAAATCACGGAATTATGAGTATTCAATGATTCAATTAATTTTCTTTAAATTTAGGTTGGCAGCCCCAAAAGCAGTTCGCAGTGACATTAGCAGTACACCGGTTTAGAAGATCCGCTCCTATTTTCATCAACTTTCGGTAAGTGAAACTCAATTAAAACCAAAATCGACCAATATCAACGCGTTATTTATTAAATTCCGCTCATTTTGATGTATAATTCACTCCCAGCACTTGCATTTTGACGCTTTAATCACGCAGGTAAAAATGGCGTTAATATCGCTCCTCAATTATAATGTTTGCATTGACTATTTTCTATTCTACACTCATTTAACGAAAATTCCGTGTTTGTTTTCAATAAATTAATTAATTAAATCACGGAATTATGAGTATTCAATGATTCAATTAATTTTCTTTAGATTCAGGTTGGCAGCACTAAACGCAGTTCGCAGTGACATTAGCAGTGCACCGGTTTAGAAGATCCGCTTCTATTTTCATCAACTTTCGGTAGGTAAAACTCAATTAAAACCGCAATCGAGCAACATCAACGCGTTATTTATGATATATAATTCACTCCCAGCAATTGCGTTTTCACACGCAGGTAAAATTGGCGTTTGTTTTTCTCTGAACCGAATAACCTTGTTAATAAATTCATATTTTTATTAGTAAATTTTGTTCGTGGATTAAAGATCTTGTTGTTAGCTACTTCTAATCGGAAATCAGCGTGTTTTTTTGTGCGGTTTAAAGTGTGTGTTGTTTTTGCAGTTTGGTGTGTTGATGTGAAGATTGAAAACTCGTCGGCGTTTCCGTGCAGAGGCAAAATGGCGGCTGGAAAATCGGAATAAGTGAATCTTCAATAGGATTTCTTCTCGCCTGATTTTAAAGCAACGAGTCGTCGCGAATAGAGCTTTGAAGAGCGGCGTTCTGTCGACTTCAAAAAAGTAAGCAATATTAACTTAATACTCGCTCTCTTATTTTTAATATTATTAATGCCCATTTTATTTAACTGTGCTCAAAACACCAAAAATTATAAGATATGATTTGGTTAACTTATCAAAAGTGAATTCTAGTAATATAATGGCACTATTATTAGGGTTTTCACTTAATTAGTTACTCAGATCAACTCTACAGAGATGCAAATATAATCGCATTTCTTCGAATTTCTCGGCTAGGTAAATATATATACAGAGAGTTTTATGTAACACCGAACATTTTCATAAAGAAAATGTTTCTTTTAAGTATACATATGAATACGTCGTACATTTTTCGACGCTCGGTTTATTAAAAGAATTTAATTTGAAGCTTTAAACGAGTGTTTTCCACTCCCTGGCTAAGCATGAAGTAAAATTTCGAGTTTAGAAAAGCCTGAAAATTTGGTTTGGTCGCGTAGCGCGAAGCGCGGAGCGGCCAAACCAAATTTTCAGGCTTTTCTAAACTCGAAATTTTACTTCATGCGCCACCGGTACAAAACACTGACATATTACGAAGTTTAAAACACACCGCTAAACTTTTCATTGAATCAGTGTTGTGTACCGGTGGCGCATGAAGTAAAATTTCGAGTTTAGAAAAGCCTGAAAACTTGGTTTGGCCGCTCCGCGCTTCGCGCTACGCGACCAAACCAAATTTTCGGGCTTTTCTAAACTCGAAATTTTACTTCATGCTTAGCCTGGGAGTGGAAAACACTCGTTTAAAGCTTCAAATTAAATTCTTTTAATAAACCGAGCGTCGAAAAATGTACGACGTATTCAATTTTAAATCTTAAAAACAAAAGTAGTAGCGACATATATGGACTAAATGAAAATTTGGTTTGGACGCGTAGCGCGAAGCGCGGAGCGGCCAAACCAAATTTTCAGGCTTTTCTAAACTCGAAATTTTACTTCATGCGCCACCGGTACACAACACTGATTCAATGAAAAGTTTAGCGGTGTGTTTTAAACTTCGTAATATGTCAGTGTTTTGTACCGGTGGCGCATGAAGTAAAATTTCGAGTTTAGAAAAGCCTGAAAATTTGGTTTGGCCGCTCCGCGCTTCGCGCTACGCGACCAAACCAAATTTTCAGGCTTTTCTAAACTCGAAATTTTACTTCATGCTTAGCCTGAGAGTGGAAAACACTTCTTTAAAGCTTCAAATTAAATTCTTTTAATAAACCGAGCGTCGGAAAATGTACGACGTATGCATGTGTATACTTAAAAAAAAATTATCTCTATGAAAATGTTCGGTGTTACATAAAACTCTCTGTATATATATATAATCTTTATTCATAAATAACATACACATAAACAAAAGGTTGCACATTACAGAGAATAACGTCAGATAACTGGAATACTAAGCTACAACGTAACAGAATCGAAATTATAAAATTGTACATAGTTGTTTTTTTTATTATAATTCATTAATATTGTAGATTTCTTTGCCCACCAGATAAGTAAGTAATTCTTGCTTAAAACGTTTTAATGTTTTAATATTCTGTATATATTGTGGCATTTTGTTGTAAAATTTAAGTCCGTTATATATGGGAGATTTTTCTGAGAGGGTTAGCCTGTGTACAGGTAAGCATACAAATTGTTATTCCTCGTGTTATAATTGTGGTTAGTTATATAGGCTTGAAATGTTGGCTTGTATTTAAAATTATATATTAAAATTTCGTAGATATATAGCCCTGGTATTGTTAATATACCCAATCTTTTAAATTGACTTTTACAGGTTTCATTGTATTTCTATCCCAATAATATTCAACCCGACACCATATGGTAAAAGGGAATACTGATTATATATATATAATATTCGAACAGCACGTTTCTGCGTAATAAATAAATTATTCGCCATGGTACTATTTCCATAAAAAATAATACCATACCTTATAATTGACTCAATGTTTATTTATAAACCATATAAAGTGCTTTAAAGTTAACCAATGGTTTAAGTACGATCAATTAAAAGTTGCATCAATATGTCCTATTCCGAAAACATCATTGAATCGCTCTAATCTTGAAAACTACAGACCGATAGCTTTACTTTCGCATATAGCTAATATATTTGAAAAAACCCTGTATGATCAAATTTATTCACATGTCACCATATTTATCACAATATTTATCACAGTATCAACATGGTTTTGTACCTAAGCGTTCTACCGTCACTAATTTAGCTATTATTACCCACGATATAGCAAATTCATTAGATTCTACTGGACATATTGATGTAATTTATACCGATATGTCTAAAGCTTTTGACAGGATGGACAATAGTCTTTTGTTAGAAAAGCTAAAGTATTTTGGCTTTTGTTCTAATTCAAGTTCACTTTTGGCGTCGTATCTCTCTTGCCGTGAATCCTATGTTACAGTTAACAATTTTAAGTCTATGTCGTATTTTCCGACTTCTGGGGTTCCGCAAGGATCTATCTTGGGCCCACTTCTTTTTAATCTTTTTATTAATGATCTGTCAAGCGCACTAAATTGTAAACATTTATTATACGCAGATGATTTAAAGATCTATTCTACCATTAATACTATTGACGATTGTTTACGTTTGCAAGACCAACTAAATATTATCTCTAACTGGTGTAACAACAACAACCTTAATCTTAATCCCAATAAATGTAAATATATGACATTCACTAAAAAAACTAAATACATTACATCGAATTACACAATTAACAATAGTGATATCGAACGAGTGCGATCTTTTAAGGACTTAGGCGTATGGTTTGATGAAAAACTTACATTCAACAATCATGTAGAAATGCTTGTAAAGAGTTCTTTTAAGGCATTGGGATTTATTCATCGAAATTCTGCAAATTTACAGAATCCTAATGCCTTAAAATCTCTGTTCAATGTATATGTGAGGTCAAAGTTGGAGTATGGATCATTGATTTGGTATCCCCAGACCCAGCAGCAAATCAACTTGGTTGAAAGTGTTCAACGCAAATTCGCTAAGTTCTTGTACTTCAAAAATACTGGTAATTACCCGGCAAGAGGCTGTGACCATGTGTTATTGCTTGATCGATTTGAACTCGAATCACTTAAACAAAAACGAAATAAATCATGTGTTTCATTTTTATATAAATTAATTCACAATCATATCGACTGTGCTGACATTTTACAACTAGTCAATTTTCATACTCCGTCTTTCAATAGTAGAAATAAGTCTACATTTTATGTAAATTTTAATAGAACAGTGACCGGTTCAAAATCACCTCTAAGTGTGATGTGTAACGTGGTCAATGATCTACCCCCAACTTGTGATTTATTTTATGATCACCTATCGTCAATTGTCGCTCTATGTTAATTTAAGTATTTTTTGAATGTGTTACTTTACTTACTTTTTGCTGTACATTTATGTTTTCTATATTGTCCTGTAATTGGGTCTTTTTGTTTCCTGTTGGGTAATAAACGGATTTATTTATTTATTTATTTAAGTACTCTCATAGCGAAACACAACGAGTTTAGTTTGGAATTTAATTCCACGCAATGACCTTTCCAATTTAGTTCACTGTCCATGATAATTCCGAGTACTCTACAGCTAGAATCTAGCGAAAGATCAAAAGTTCCGAAATTTAATCGACTTAGTTTTATATTCGTACGTTTTGTATGAAACTGTATTGTATTAGTTTTATTTTCATTCAGAATTAATTTATTTTGTAACATCCAGTTTTTAGTAATGCCCACAATTTTAGCTGCTTTGCTCTGAAGATCGTTAATATTTTGGCTAATAACTAATAAATTAGTATCATCTGAATACATTTCAATAATTCCATCATTCTCCTGAACCAAATTGGGAAGGTCATTGGTGTAAATAAAAAATAACAAAGGGCGCAAAATGCTTCCTTGGGGCACCCCAATATTAGTTTTTCCGATCGACGAGTATGTTTTATTACAACCAGTTTTTTGGCGGCGATCTTTTAGGAATGAATTTATTAGATTTAGACATACTCCTCTTACTCCATACATCTCAAGTTTTGATAGCAATATTCCATGATTCTTGGTGTCAAAAGCTTTGGAGAGGTCCATGTATATTCCAATGGGAATTTCTGACCTCTCCAAAGCTTCGACAATATGGCCCCCAATATGGCCCCCATTTTTACCACTCCATTTTTACCACCGTCCCTTTTTTACCACCAATTCTTTTTACCACCAACGTATTTACCACCGTATTCTTTTTAACACCAATATTTTACCGCTATTTAAAATCGAATTAGAATAACAACTGACAACTTCAATTCGTAACCTGTCAATGTCATTATCGGTTTGTGATTCGCCTAAATCGTTGGTCACTCCTGCCTTTGCTGATATTGCCGACTACTTCGAGAACATTTACGTACGAGGCAAACCAGCAAGAGGAAGACGATGTGCCACATCCCCGCGATATCCGCCAATGCTGTGGAACATGTATCAGGCAGTTCTGCAGAATACGGCACGCACGAACAACATGTCTGAAGGATGGCATAACCGTTTTTCTGTAGTCGTCGGCCGGGATCATCCTAGCATATATGCTTTTGTCGTCGAGCTTCAAAAATAACAGGGAGACACCGAGGCAATGTTCCGGGAATTGGACCTTGGGCGAAAAATTAAACGTACGGAAAACCTTGCCAGAATTAAAACTGAGGATAGGATTACAAATATAGTCCGAGATTACGATGTCAGAAAAGAAGAAGGGGAAATTGCAGAATACTTAAGGGCGATCGGTCACAACATACAATTTTGAATAAAACTGATTTTATTTGTAAAAAAGTGTTTTATTGTATAATTATTAGTACAAATATTAGTGGTAAAACTGTATAGCGGTAAAAAAGTATGGTGGTAAAAATGCGGTGGTAAAAATGGATTGGTAAATTTGGAGTGGTAAAACTGTACCCCTACTTGCTGTATGTAATTAAATAAAGCCGTTCTGGTTGATTTCAATTTCAGAAAACCGTGTTGAGATGAACTAAATAAATTATTATTATCAAAGAAATCGACTAATCGATTAGCAATAACTTTTTCTACAATTTTCGAAAAAACGCTTAGTAACGATATTGGTCTATAGTTGCTCGGATCTGATGGGTTACCTTTCTTGTAAATTGGGGTAATTAATGATAATTTAAGGCATTCTGGGAAAATGCCGGTTTCCAAGCAACCATTTACCAGGTACGTTAGAGGTTCAACCAATTCTATAGCCGCAGCTTTTAATAATTTAGAATTTATCTCATCATATCCACTACTTACTTTATTTTTCATATCATGAATGATGTTAAATATTTCAGTCGGCGTAGCTGGAGTAAGAAATAGAGTATTACTATTTTTTTTAATGTTCCATGTACTTGTTGTGTTTTGGTTAATATGTTTAGTTAATTGAAATGGGCTGTAGCTTTCTCTTTATTAAGATTGTATTTAGAGTAATTTTAAAATAAGTAAAATTCAATTAAATGCACTCAATCAGTGGTTATAGCAGCAACGCATGTTGGGTGGGGATTTTCTATTGTTCAGTTCAGAACAATTTAATAACCACCTTCAATTTGGTAATCATTATTCACTTGATGAAACATGTTTACAATATTGATAATTAAATGACGATAAGTCGAAACTAGTCTGAGAGAATCAAAAATAGCAGTGAAACAAACCAAGTGACTTTTATTTATTTTTTTTTAAATCAAATGGATTTTTGCCTGGCCTTGGTTTTGCAACCATTAGCCAACATCATATATTTATTTTCCATATTACGATTCATTCACCCAGCTCAAACACACTTGGGAAAAAACGCAGGGATAACACTCTTCTCGCCTGGGGGCTCGTCAAGGCATTTTTTTTTTAACAAACGAGACTAAGCCACGGAACATAGGATACCCTACAAAGGATTTCTACAAAGGAGAGTACCACATAATACCACTCAAACTACTAATTAAATTGACAATTTTACAGTCTCCAAAAATTTGAAAATTTGTTTATATATAAATAAGTCATTTGACTGTAATATTGTTGCATAATTGAAAGGGAGAGTCAGTTTTCTCGATATAGTGTCAAAAAGAATTACTCGATCGTGATTAAATCTTACACAGCCCATAACAATATGCTCCAACGTTCCTCTCTCACCGCATTCACAAAAAGGGTCATTCCTTATATTAATTTTATATAAATAAAAAGGACATAATCCATGATTGCATCGTAGTCTGCAAATTGTTTTAATGAATCGTTTTGATAAAGATTCACACTTTAAAAACCAAGGTTTAACCGGTATATTGGGACACATGCCCTTATAAAACAAACCATAATTCCTCTTCTGATAATATTGGTTGAATTCATTGTCTAGTTTTTTATTTAGTATATCAACCATGTCGGACGGGGTGAGGGAATAATTTAAGTATATATCGGATTGTAATGCTGCTTTAGCAAATGAATCAGCATGTTCGTTCCCGCTGATGACTTTTATTTAATTATCAATAATAATAATTACGTTTTCTGGCAGAAAGACCTCGGGTCGATAGCCTATGAAAGGACAACTCCAACAATTTTATATTATATTTTATTATGCAATACTATAATTAATGTAATGTAAAAGTCCCTTGAATAAAGATATTTGTATATTTGTATATAATTACGTTTTATTTTATTCGTGAAGGATTTATTTGCATGCCAAGCTTTGTTATTTTGTTTATTTATTGTTTTATTTTCTTGTTGTTACAGAAGGTAGGTCCTGCAAGAGATTGAGCTCCAAGAAGCCTCGGTGAGTGTTTTTTTGTTATCAAATTCTTTCTTCCACTCTGAATACTTCTTCTCTTTTTACATTTATACTGAGTGCTCAAGAGTGTAAAACTAAACGATTTGCAAAACAAACAAAACTATTGGGATGTAAAGTTGACATTTACTTAAAAACAAAACATATTATGCATTTTGTTTAATCAAAACCAAGATGTCTCTTTATCTAACTCTTTCTTAGATCTTCCACTCTGAATACTTGTTCTCTTTTTAAATTTATACAGAGTTTTCAATTTTGTGTAGAATAAAAATTTACAAAGAAAATTATTGGGATCTAAAGTTGACATTTACTTTAGGAGAAAAAAAAACACATGAATTTTGTTTAATTAATCAAAATCAGGAACCAATTCAAATTCCTACGGATATTCTCAATTTTGTGTAGATCCACTGTGAATACATGCTCTCTTTTTAAATTTATTTTTATTAAATTCTTTCTTCCAGTCTGAATACTTCTTTTCTTTTTACATTTACACAGAGTGCTCAAAAGTGTAAAACTAAACGATTTGCAAAACAAACAATACTATTGGGATATAAAGTTGACATTTCCAAAACAAAACATATCATGCATTTTGTTTAATTACAATCAAGAAGTCTCTTTATCTAATTTTCTCTGTGACTCTGAATACTTGTCTTTTTTTTAAAATTTATACAAAGCTTTCAATTTTGTGTAGAATAAAACGATTTACAAAGAAAACTATTGGGATCTAAAGTGACTCTGAATACTTGTCTTTTTTTTTAAATTTATACAAAGCTTTCAATTTTGTGTAGAATAAAACGATTTACAAAGAAAACTATTGGGATCTAAAGTTGACATTTACTTTAGGAAAAAAAAAAACACATGAATTTTGTTTAATTAATCATAATCAGAACCAATTCAAATTCCTACGGATATAAAGAAAAAAATAATATAAAGAAAAATTGAGTTTGTCAATAGTTTGCAGAATATTTACAAAATATAAAAACGAATTTAAAATAATATCGACTTTCTGCAAAAAATTAGTCTCATTGACACAAGTCTCCAAATATTTATTGAAACAACTACTTCTCGAGCTAATACCTCGACAGATATTGAATTATACAATGAATATGTGAGTTACAGATATTGAATTATACAATGACAGATTTACTTTTCTATGCATAAGGGATATTCTCGATTTTGTGTAGATCCACTCTGAATACATGTTCTTATTTTAAATTTATATAGTGTTTAATTTTGTGTATGTACAATAAAATGATTTACAAACAAAGCTATTGGGAAGTTGACATTTACTTTAAGAAAAAAAAAAAACATATGAATTATGATTAATTAAAAATCATAATCAGAACCCATTTGAATTCGATGCCGGAAGTCAATACCAACTTACTTATTTTAAACAGATTGCTGTATTTTTTATTTCGAATTTGGATATTTCATCAAATTAAAAAATTATAAAATAACATAACCTCCAAATTTAATCGTTTTCGAGATATTTGACGTTTTAAAATAAACCAGTGCTTTTTCTTGATTCATTTTAAAATTTTTATCCCGAACAAAAGAAAATAAAAGAGATGGAATATTGGCTATAGAAAGCCAATGCCTGAAGGTATCTAATTGTGATTAATTTTTTTAATAATATTACAGGGTTATTCAGAAAGATTGAACAGATTTCAAACATTTATTTGTTCCAAACTACAAAAGGTAGAATAATAATTTCAACTTTCCTGGACAGACAAAAGTTTAAAATTTGAACAGCCCAGGCAGAAGTTCTAACCACGGCCACATTGGTGCGGTTGCTTGTCATGTTGATTGTTTGTAGTAAAATGGCGACACAACAAGAAAAAGCATTTCCTTGTGATTTTTATCTGTAGGGTTACGTAAAAGACCGTGTTTTTATCCCCCCTATGCCTGACACTCTTGAAAATCTGCGAAATCGAATTGTCGACGCTGTGTATTCAATAACTAGAGACCAGTTCATTCGTGTGTGGCAAGAAATGAGCCACCGTTTTGATATTTGTCTTTTCTCTTTCCCGGATCGTTGGAATTGTGTTTCTATTTTTTGTAGTTTGAAAGAAACAAATGTTTGAAATCTGTTCCTTCATTTTAAATAACCCTGTATACAGAATGTTCAAAATTTCATACCATATTTGGTTAACTTTAAACATTTAAATCAATTTTTTTTTTAAAACGTAATACCCTTAATATTTTTACATATTCTAACGCAGAATTCAATTTTGCATTGATCTACTATATTAGCATTCCTATATTCTTTTGTTTTCGAGATATTTTTATTTTAATCAAAGTTTAATCAAGTTTCAATAAAATTGTTTCTATTGTTTATTTTTTTTATTTTTTTTTTCTAGAGAAAACTAAGTAAGTATGAAGACTTAGGCATTATTTGATCAACGTTTTATTTAAGGCGTTAAACAAATATGGGTATCTTTCACTCTTAATAAAATAAAATATACCTTTGGTGTTGTTTATCGGCCGCCATCATGTTCATGTCTACATTTTTTAGATATTTTTGAGTCGACTTTGACTGATATTTGTATTGATTCAAATGAAACAATATGTGTAGGCGATTTCAATATTGATCTTTTAAAAGATAATAAACCGGCTTATGACTTACTAAATGTATTAGATATGTATAACCTAAAGCAACATGTAAAAGATCCAACTCGAATAACTAAAAAAACAATGTCTTTACTTGATTTAATACTTACAACAATACCGATAAATGTAAACCAAATATCTGTTATAAATATGCCACATCTCTCCGACCATGAAATCTTACACTGTACTCTAAATATTACTGTAAAAGATAATCACTCTGATATTTAATTGATGAGGCGGATACATGATGAAACTCCATAATACTATTTGAATTCATTAGAAGAAATAATTAGTAAACACCCACTTTTTAATAAATGCCTATACTGGTTTAGATATGTTGATGATATTCTCACCTGTTTCACAGGAACGGAGAGACAGCTAGATCAACTTTTAAATTTCATTAATTCAATTCACAAGGATATTTCATTCACTAGGGAGATCGAATCTAATAAATCTATTAATTTTTTAGACTTAACAATTTCACATCCAGGTCAAAAACATGAATTCAATATTTTTCACAAGCCGACCCATACAGATACTACGATCCATAGCACATCATTCCATCCTATGCAACATAAACTAGCAGCTTACCATTCCATGTTGCATAGGCTAACCACTATCCCCCTATCAATTAATAATTTTAATAATGAGCTCAACAGAATCCTCATAATAGCTAATAACAACGGCTTTCGTCAAAAGCTCATCTTAGACATCCTTTTTAAAAAACAAAGACAACAAGCCCTGAAATTAGTATATCTCACCAATTCTCAAAATCAGAGTAATAAATATTGTTCATTAACATTTAACGGTCCCCCTTCGATTGCCATCAGCAAAAAACTCAGATCCTTAAACCTAACTCCTTCTTTTAGAACGGTCAACTCACTTAATAAATTCATCAATAATTCTAAAGACAAATCTGATAAAACTACGAACTCTGGCGTGTATTTGCTAGAGTGTGGAGATTGCCCTAAGGTATACGTTGGACAAACTGGACGTAGCTTCCCAGATCGCATTTCAGAACATCAAAAATGCTTTCAATTTAAGAAAACCTCTTCAACCTACGCCAATCATTTAATCGAATACCAACATAACTTTAACCCTAAATTCAAAATTTTGCACGAATGTAACAAAAGTCGTAAATTAGACTTATTAGAAGAATTAGAAATTAATAAATATAATAAAAAAGGTATTCTATTAAATGACCAAATAGAAGTAAACAACTCACCCCTAATCAATATTTAGTCGCTCAAAATTGTTTGTATTAGTTTCAGCCTAATTACCTTATTAACCCCCCCCCCCTTCTATTAACTTAATTGCATTAGTATATAAGCTCTTACCTGTACTTTGTAAAATCATTATTTCATCTGCCTGATGAAGCCACTGTGTGGTGAAACATGTTGCAGTGTTCAACAATTAAAGTGAAACCCTCCCAACTGTGTTGTTTTATTTCAAATAATCACTCTGGTATAATCAAGACATATAGGGACTACAGTAAACTAGATTATGATCAATTTAAATACGATTTACTTTCTATACCATGGAAAAATATCTTTGATATTAACGACATAAATGAAAAACTCACTTTTCTTAATGAAAATTTACTAGTCCTTTATGATCTGCATATCCCTGTTATAACCCGTCGTTTTACTAGAAAGCATTGTCCATGGATTTCCGAATGTACTAAACGAATTATTTTAGAACGAAATAGCGCCTTAAATAAATTTAAAAAAACCAAATTAAATACGCACTGGAATTATTACAAATCACTTCGCAATATAGTAACATCCACGATCAGACAAGAAAAGAAAGCGTATGTTGAATTTCACATACGAAAGAATAATAATATGTGGAACACTTTTCAGTATTGTAATATATACAATAAGAAAAAGTATAGTGAAATTCCTGACCATTTAAATAACGCTAACGAGATAAATAGTTTTTATGTTAATTCCACCATGTCATATGAAAATACAGAGTTAATTGAATTTTATAACAAACAAAATAACAAAATGTGTTCAGAAAATTTTATGTTTAAAGAAGTAACTGAAATAACAATTTCTAAGTACATTTGCTCTATTAAATCTAAAGCAGTGGGACATGATGGAATTGACATAAGATTTGTTAGATTATGCTGTCCATACCTATTACCATACTTGACACATATTATTAATTATTGTTTAGTGCATTCGGTTTTTCCCGAAACATGGAAAATTGCATATGTTAAACCACTTCCTAAAGTTAACAACCCCATAGAGTTTAAGGATTTAAGGCCGGTTAGTGTTTTACCTGTTTTATCAAAAATTATTGAAAAATCCATAAATGAACAATTGGAATCATTTGTTTGCAAACATAATATATTACCCGCTACACAATCTGGCTTCAGAAGTGGCCATAACACTTGTACAGCTCTTTTAAATGTGGTCGATAACATAATTAGACAGACTGATAATGATAAGTTAACAATATTGATATTGCTTGATTTTTCAAATGCCTTTAATACAATAAATCATAATCTTTTGTTGGCTATTTTGAATTACGTTGGCTTAAGTTCTTCAGCCATATTATTAGTAAAAAACTACTTATTAAATCGCTGTCAAATGGTCGTAACTAAAAATGATATTTCCTTACCACTATCAGTCTGTAGTGGGGTACCGCAGGGGTCTATTTTAGGCCCTTTGTTATATATAGTATATACATCAGTTTTACCTCAAATTCTGAAATATTGTTCAGCACAATATTACGCTGATGATACACAGGTATATTTTTCTTTCAAAAAGATGACGCCGGCCTGGCCTGCGAATATGTAAATATAGACCTGCAAGGGTTATATGAAAATTGTTATAAGCATTCCTTATTTTTAAATCCGAATAAATCTTGCGCTATTTTGTTTGGAAGAAAGAAGACGAGAGAATTAACATTAGGCAATGTTAATGGGAAAATTGTTATTAACAATGTTCCCATAACAATGGAAAATGAAGTTAAAATTCTTGGTATTACTGTGGATACTGATCTTCGTTTTAAAAAGTACATATCTAAATGTTGCCAAAGAGCTTTTTATCAACTAAAATTACTATATAGTTCCAGGAATGTGTTGTCCAAAAAATATAAAATAATTTTGTGTAATTCTCTTGTGCTTTCAATTTTTTCATATTGTGACACCTTATATGCACCATGCTTGGATACCGTAACCGCGAGGAAAATACAAAAAATACAAAATAGCTGCATAAGATTTATTTTTGGAATACCTAGAAGACAACATGTATCAGCAAAAAGGAATGAAATAGGTTGGTTGAACATGAATGAGAGGAGAAAGTTACACCAAGCGGTATTATTTAATAAAATAGTTACGAATAAATGCCCAAAATACCTACATGACAAAATTTCATACAGAGGGGACGTGCATAACATTAATATTAGATTTAAGGGTACTCTATCACCACCTGCACATAAGACGGCTTTATTCTTGCGATCTTTTACGTACCAAATAGCGAAAGTTTTAAATCATTGCCCACGGAATATATTAGGTATGGCGAAAAATACATTCAAAAAAGCATATAAAGTAATTATTATGAAAAAAACTAATAAATAATTGTATTTGATTACTAAATTGTGTTAACAAAATTTTCTTTTCTTTATTTTTATTTTTAGGATGTTATTTTTATGTTAATTTCTCTTTCTTCTTTTTTTTTTTTGTAATTCTATGGTCAAGTTGAAAAACAGCAAACATATTATGTTATGCTGAACTTCGCCATATTCAATAATGATGTGATTGTAAAATAGATGTAATTTATTGATGTTTGTTTGATTATTGAATAAAAGACGTTTATTATTATTATTATTATTATTATTATTATTATTAAATAACAGAGCTGGGACGTATTCCCTTAAAAGGATTCGAATCACGAATCCAAATCACCAAATATGATTCGAATCACGAATACTCGAATAAAGGATTCGTAAGAGATAAATATGACTCGAATCAAAGATTCGAATCCTGTTTTTTCGAATCACGAATACAAATCGTTTAAGAATAAATTTGATTTTATTACAACCATTAATTAACATATAAATATCGTTATCAGTTGTTTTGACAAAAATATTCAAAACCTAATTATTTATTATTAACACTAAACATCGTTGATGACAGATTAAATATCTGTGCTACTCTGATAAAAGATATATTTGTGTGTTTTTGAACTACACTTCAAATCAGTGGTTTATACGCGTGGCGCATGAAGTAAAATTTCGAGTTTAGAAAAGCCCCGTGAAAATTTGTCTCGGGTCGCTGCGCGACCCTCGACAAATTTTCTACGCGGGGCTTTTCTAAACTCGAAATTTTACTTCATGCTTAGTCTGGGAGTGGAAGACACTCGTTACTTTAAAATATGTCACAACTGTTAAAGTATATATCGTCGAATGCCCGTCTTCAGGGGTGATATGTAAGCAAATTGTGGGTCCTAGGAGTTGCCAAATAAGTGAGTTACTCAACTGTTTTCAAGGCACTCTTTACAAAAACCAAAAGATTAAAATTTTACGTATAAAATGTACAATAAACTATAATTGTGATACATCATTAAATTCAGTAAAAAATATTCTTCCAAAAAATATGAAAATCCGGAATGGCGCCTATAAGAAAAACAAAAGTTAGCTATGGTCCCTAGGTAAATGTAAC
Organism: Philonthus cognatus; assembly: GCA_932526585.2. NCBI lineage: Eukaryota > Metazoa > Arthropoda > Insecta > Coleoptera > Staphylinidae > Philonthus > Philonthus cognatus. Next base: position 141,312,208 of record OW052242.1, read on the forward strand.
AGTTATCTTAAAATAAAATATGTTACTAGATTTATCGTTAAAAAGTGCCTATAATGTCAAAGTTGTAAATGTCTGGATTCAATAGTTTTAGAATAGAAAAATAAAAACGAATTTTCAAAAAACACGTTTTTTTAACAAGATCTCAGTAACGAAAGAAGATATTTCAAACTTGTTTTTGGGTTATTATTGGGCTCTAAATTATTCAACTTTGCCCCAATTTACAGACTCATTATCTCTTCAAATAACCGAGATCCCCATACATTCTGTTGAAATACGGACACCCTGTATAATAATATCAATAATAATATAAAATTTAATATTTAATTGATGAGGCGGATACATGATGAAACTCCATAATACTATTTGAAATAAAACAACACAGTTGGAAGGGTTTCACTTTTATTGTTGAACACTGCAACATGTTTCACCACACAGTGGCTTCATCAGGCAGATGAAATAATAATTTTACAAAGTACAGGTAAAAGCTTGTATACTAATGCAATTAAGTTAATAGAAGGGGGGGGGGGGGGGGGATAAAATTTAATGTAGTTGTATGAGTTACGTGAAGGTGTTAAGTCACTTAATTAAACACAGTTATATTCCTTTCTTCACTTTTATTTTTCTTTTTTGCTAGATGTACATTTCGGGTACTAAGTACCTATTATCAATAGCTAACTGGTCAGCTATTGATAATGGGTACTTAGTACCCGAAATGTACATCTAGCAAAAAAGAAAAATAAAAGTGAAGAAAGGAATATAACTGTGTTTAAATAAGTGAATATAACATTTATTGGATTGTTATTTCCTAAATATTTTAATTAAATAAATATTTTACATTGTTTGCCGTATATTTACGAATATATTAAAAAATAAATACTTTGAAATAAAACAACACAGTTGGGAGGGTTTCACTTTTATTGTTGAACACTGCAACATGTTTCACCACACAGTGGCTTCATCAGGCAGATGAAATAATTTCATCTGCCTGATGAAGCCACTGTGTGGTGAAACATGTTGCAGTGTTCAACAATAAAAGTGAAACCCTCCCAACTGTGTTGTTTTATTTCAAATAGTATTATGGAGTTTCATCATGTATCCGCCTCATCAATTAAATACTTATTTCAGTAATTTAATATTAATTATACCATAAAATGTCTAAAAGTCTTGTGTTAAAAATCACCAGAAATCATTAGATGTTTTTTTTATTTAACGAATTTCACTATGGCTTTCGACGTGTAAGTCAAAAAATGCTTGAAACAAAAGTTGTAGCCAACGAAAAAATAAACCTCTTTTACCTAAACACTTTTCACCTCAGATCTTTTGTTTTTGAATTAGAAACTAAAAAATCTAGTGGAGATAGAAACTAAAAAATCTAGTGGAGATCAACAACTCACCGATTATGGCTTTCGATGTCTAAATCAAAAAATGTTTCAAACAAAAGTTGTAGCCAACGAAAAAATAAACCTCTTTTATCTAAACACTTTTCACCTCAGCTCTTTTGTTTTTGTTCAATAAACCGAAAAAGATTTGAAAATAAATACATAACTTTATGACAACTTTATGATAATTCGAAAATTTACAAACGAGTGTCTTCCACTCCCAGACTAAGCATGAAGTAAAATTTCGAGTTTAGAAAAGCCCCGCGTAGAAAATTTGTCGAGGGTCGCGCAGCGACCCGAGACAAATTTTCACGGGGCTTTTCTAAACTCGAAATTTTACTTCATGCGCCACGCGTATTAAACACTGATTTCAAGTAAAGTTAAAAATATAAAAACATATTAAAACTGTTTTCAGTTTCAAAAGTTATCAAAATAAAAAAAATCGGCGTGTTGATAAAATCGATTTACGTAAAAATATCATTTTATGTCAGTACGTGAGAGTTTGACAAAAACATTTTTACAAAAACGAAAATTTTTGTCAAAATCAGTAATAATGTCAAAAAAGTTATCTAATAATATATAAATCGTCATCTAATGTAAAACAAGTAATATGTAATATCAAAAATATCAAATGTCAAAATTGTCGTCTAATGTCAAAAAAGTAAAAAAATATAAAATGTCAGAACTGCCATCTAATGTCAAATAAGTCATTTAATGTCAACGTCAGAAATGGCAATGGCAAAAAAGTTAAAAATTTCTAATGTCAAGAAACGTAGTCTAATATCAAGAATATAATCTATTGTCAAAAATGTCATCTCAAAAGGTAAAAAATATCAAAAGTGTCATTCAATGTCAAAAATGGTTAAATATGTCTTAAAGAAAAACTAATCTCAAATTTGTGTGTTCAATAATTTTTGAAAATCGTTACAAATCTGAATTAAAATATTGAAAATCTTACATATAAACATTTTATATAATTTGAAGAGAAAATCTCGAAATATCGAAAATTTCATCACAATTTTATAAATCGATAAGAATGACAAAATATCAAAAATCAAGATATGTTGAAAATCTGATAAACATTTTCATAAAGTAATTAAAAATCTCGAAATAATGAAATTTTCATCAACATTCGACAAATTGAGGAAAATTGACGAAATATTGCAAAATGTGATGAAAATTTGATGAATCGGCGAAAATCTCTAAAAGATAATTTTATGAAAATATCGATTTATTTAAAATCTTATAAAAATTTTATAAATCGACATGTTAAGTGTAAACATTTAATTGGGAATGTCAATTCATATGAAAATGGTCAAAATATAATTCTAAACGTCATAAATGTCAATAAGTGTGAAAATTGTCAAAATATCATATGATTGCTAACGACAATAATATTAATTTGTGCGAAAATTGTCAGAATATGAAATAATAAATTTCAATCATTTCCGTCAAATTTGACATTTTTATTTGTATTTTAAATAATTCCCTTAAATATGATACTTTCATTCGCGAGCGAGACGCCGTAAAGGTCAGACGTGCGAGCGAAATTCGATTCCAAAGCGAAACAGAAGCGAAGAATAAAATCCTTCTAGGGCTACCTGGAAAGGATGGATGGGGATGTCGAAGACAACTCCATGGATACCGATTTCCGGGAAGTTACGTCAAAAAGACGAGGCCGCCCACCTAAATATCCAACCGCTAAGAAAGCCAACATCGCAGGTAACACATCCAAATCAACTAATAGATCTCTACAAGAAATTCTCAAACTAATTACAACACAAAATCAAACGATACAACAAAACATTATGACACAAACACACTACCAACAAACGACACAAAAAAATACCCCAATCTACACACAATCGTCACAAACATATCACACACAAAATCAATCACAACCAAGCCACACCACTCCATCCGGTAGCCAAACATATTATACACAACCACAAATAGCCGCTACCCGCGTAGAACAAAACAAAAACGCGGAGGAAAGAAATACACAACAAGAGTACAAACACACATTCAATTTCACGACTGTAAACGATATCACAAGATTGCAAATGGTGCAGATATGGATCGGGCATAACTATGACACCAAAGCCTTAATAATAAAAACACATTATGGATTTTTATTAAAAAGCAACCTAGACGCCAGTACAACGGAAAGCCAGCTAAAAACACTACAAGAAAAGAGAGTCATCCATGAGTTCCGCGAGCGCCGGCCATCACATACGAACTGGACACGCGACAGTACATCACGCCCCTCCACTCAGCGAGCTGCGCCGGAGCCGTCTTATTGTTTAATTATTAAGGGGGTCGAACATGATATCGATGACGACACAATCAGCGCGCGACTGAATGAATTAGGATTCACACACCGATACTGCAGAAGAATAATTGCAAAGAAAGACAATTACCGAACGCGTATGATTAGAGTAATTACAGCATCTCTAGAAATATATAAAAGAATGCTCTACAATAAATTTAATTTTCTTTGCAAAATATACCACGTGGAAGAAAGTAAGCCACCGTCACCCATCCCTAGTCCCTGCAGTCGTTGTAATAAATACGACCACACCACGGCTGATTGCGAAGAATCCATAACGTGCGCTAAATGTGGAGGAACTCATCCAGCAAGTATCTGCAACACCACTCTCCCACCAAAATGCAAGGCTTGTGGAAGCACAGAACACGGGGCATGGTCAATGAAATGCCCTAATAGGCCACGACAGCCCATCGAGGGAATTCCAAACGTAAAAATCATAAATCACAATAAAAAATCATCAGAAATAGACAAGGAATTGACAGTAGATTCACGAATTCATGCACCCATTACAATTCACGACTTTATAATTGACGTATACACGACGAAAATGAACGAACCGACAACTACTGACAGAGACGCACTCATTAAAAAACTTCGGGAACGATTCATTGATTCATTCTGTGTAGACACCCATGTAAACTTTTCCGGCAATAAAATGTTCATTGTAATGTTCGACCTAAAGTCCCCTAACGTCATTCCCCCTGTATTCCCAGTTTCCGGTGTAAACGTAGGGTTCGCACAAGTAACCAGAAATGGCTAGTATAATGTGTATGTATACCAACATTAATTCCCTAACCAGAAAATCCCACCTAATATCTAATTTCCTACGTAATAACCTCATCCACGTTAATATGTTTGTAGAAACTAAATCCAACAACCCATTTCCTCTTAAAGATTATCCCTTCATACAAATCCCCTCATCAGCCCCTCTCCAAAACCAGAGAGGAGGTTCCATGGTCGCAGTGAGACCAGAGATTAAATTAGGAAAAGCCAATCCTCCGCGAATAAACCACCTAATGAATGAATGTCTCCATTGCACCATTGAACTTTCCTCTTTTGTCCTTCATATCTTCCTCGTGTATGTACATCACTCCTCAGCTATCGAAGACACCATCCTCACTAAAGCCTCCTTATATGACCATGCAATCATAATCGGTGATTTTAATATGAATACGGCTAAACATAAGCAACTCTCTTCTTTTATATCAAACTCCAATTTTGTCCGTATCCACACAGATCCCACGTTTATCATGTCACACAACCAATCCTCCACCCCTGATATATTCCTAGCTACCAGTAATATTAGACATATCATACATAATATTGAGTTAATACCTGATCTGGGATCAGATCATTTGTCGATCAAATTCTCCCTCTCCTCAACCCCGCCTATCCCTACCCCAAATAAAATTACTTACAGATACAATGACTGCGACATAAATAAAGTGACAGAAGACATGACAAGACACATTACACAATACCCAGACATATCCTCTAACTCTATATCCTCATTTTTCGAAACTCTATCGGATTCAATTAAAAACAACACACCCACCTACTCCAAAAAACCGTACAAGTATCCCCTTCCTAAATTTATCCTCAGACTGATGAAATATAAACGACAATTGTACAGAGACATTCGACTGACAGACGAAACTCATTTAAAAACAAAATTCAATAAACTCAATAAAGACATTCACAGTATGATAAACGAATATAAAAAGGACTTATGGGTTAAGTCCTGCAAAGACCTTAACGACCTACACGGAAAAAAAATTTGGGATGAAGTCAAAAAATTGAGTAAGTACAGGAAGACAGATTATTTACAAAAAATTCAAGACCCATCGACACAGCAGATAACGACAGATGACCAGTTAATAGCTGACATATTCGCCAATTATTTTAGACAAACATATACGATGACTGACAACGGTTCATTTGACAATAATTTTTTCGACACAGTTAATTCTTGGTATGACTCCTTTAAACTCAACTCCCACTCCCAAAATGCTCCTGATGATATAAAAGAAGAAGAGTACTACGAATTGCTGCATAAAGGCAAAAATACATCACCCGGTTATGATGGCATTCCCAGATCTATCCTAAAATCCCTTCCACAAAATATCCATGAACACATCCTTCGCATATTTAACCATATCTATCAATCCCAAACTTTACCGAGAGAGTGGAAGAAAGGCATTATAACATGTATACATAAGGCAGGGAATGAGTCAACACATGTCTCGAGCTACCGACCTATAACAATGCTTCCAGTCCTCGGTAAATTATTTGAATCCATTATCCAGAAAAAACTCACTATCCTCACCCAAAACCGCATCCCTTCCTATCAGTTTGGTTTCATTGAACACCGGTCAACGTCCCTTCCTCTAACAATAATTACGTCCAACTGTCAGACAGCACGCCTCGAAGGTAAAAAAACCGCAGTTTTGTTCTTAGACATACAAAAAGCGTACGACTCGGTTTGGCATCGAGGTGTGCTGTTCAAATGCAACTCCTTAGGCATTCCTTCCCACCTTATCACCATCCTAGATAGCTTTTTTTCTAACCGATCGATAAGTGTCAGAATTCGAAACTCCTATTCCCAATCCTTCACTCCTAAACAAGGTTTACCTCAAGGATCCCCACTCTCACCCATGTTATATAACTTGTTTGTCCATGATTTATACAATCCAGATCCCACTTTTGTAAACCCATCAGCATATCCTTTACTCTACGCCGATGATACCGCTTTAATAACCCATGCTCCTACTATTCCTAAAGCTCTAAGCACTCTCCAAGGTCTAATTGATGATGCCCAGACATGGTTCGCGAAGTGGCGCATTACTATAAATCCTCACAAAACCCAACTCCTTATCCCTTTCCATCGCACTCAAAACTCCCCATTTAACATAACTATTAATAACCACACCATTTCACCCGCTCCCAATTGTAAATACCTAGGTGTTACAATTGACCCCAAGTTTACCTTTCTTACACACTCCCAAATCCTAAAAGCAAACGTTACGAGTAGAGCTCGATATTTCAGAGGGCTAACCTACAAAAATGAGGGAATCTCCACCAACACAGCTGTATTCATTTACAAAATGATATGTCGACCTCTGCTCGAATATGCTGCTATCCTTTTCCATAATCCTCGTCCCAATGTATTGAAAAACTTTGAAGTCGCCGAGCGTTCAGCCTTGAGAGTGCTTACAAAAATCCGCCATCCTAACAATCCCCTACATAATCCCTCCAACACACTCCTCTATGAACGTTGCAACATCCCAACTATTACCCAACGGCTCCAGACTCTCTCCTTAAAATTTGCTTCCAATCCTTACAACACTGAAATCCTGAATCTCCTTTGTATTGCTCGCAATCCTAACATTCACCCAAAATTCAAATTCCCTATCACGACTATTCATCAATTCATCACATCTCATCATTTGAACACGGACAGTGACGTTAGCGATCATGACATGTAAATTTCTAGACATAGACTAAACAAGAACAGGCGGAAAGACCTTTGGTCGATAGCCAATTCCAGAGCAATGTATATATTTTTTGTATATGTAAATGTATTGTATATATTAGATCATTGTACGAGTATGTTCTGGAATAAAGATTTATATATATATATGATACTTTTAATGTTCGACGTAACATTAAAAGTATCATATTTGAGGGAATTATTTAAAATACAAATAAAAATGTCAAATTTGACGGAAATGATTGAAATTTATGAAATTTATGAAATTGTCAAAGTTGACAGAAATCATCGAAATTCATTAAAATGTTATATTTGGCGAAATTACCGAAAAACAATTAAAAATCTCAAATCTGGCAAAAATCATCAAAATTCATCAAAATATCAAATTTGACACAAATCATTAATTTACTTTATTTTTGATTATATCACTTACATACGAGTGTCGTCCACTCCCAGACTACGCATGAAGTAAAATTTCGAGTTTAGAAAAGCCCCGCGTAGAAAATTTGTCGAGGGTCGCGCAGCGACCCGAGACAAATTTTCACGGGGCTTTTCTAAACTCGAAATTTTACTTCATGCGCCACGCGTATAAAACAGTGATTTAACGAGAAATTTAAAAACATACAAAACAAATTTTTCATGTTAATCCTCACGATTAATTCGAATCCTTTTGTAAGTATTCAAATCCATAAATATTCGAATCCTTTTATGAATATTCGAATCCTTTTATGAGGATTCAAATCCTTTTATGAGGATTCGAATCCTTTTATGAGGATTCGAATCCTTTTATGAGGATTCGAATCCTTTTACGAGGATTCAAATCCTTTTATGAGGATTCGAATCCTTTTATAAGGATTTGAATCACCCGCATTTGGATTCGAATACGAATCCTTTTAAAAAAATGTAACGAATCCGGATCACGAATCCATTTTAACCAAAGTATTCGAATGCCTCGTTTGAATCCTCTAAAAGGATTCGAATCCAGGATTCGAATCCTGAATGATTCGAATCCTGCCCAGCTCTGTTAAATAGTCTTAATTACTTATTTATTTATGTTATTTTTCTAGAGAACCATAATAAATATGAAGATTTAAGTATCATGAAAAAAAATACATGTTGTAAAAAAACTGTTTTAATAAAAAGTAAAAAAAAAAAACTTTTTTTAACAACTCTGAAAATAGCACAGAATTTAAAAAAATAAAATATCTCGAAAATGGTTAAATTTGGAGGTTATGTTATATTATGATTTTTGCGACTGAATTGTATGAAATAAAAATATAGCATTCTGTTGAGAATAATGAGGTTGGTGTTTGGGTATAACCGGAAGTCAAAGAATCTTGAAAAATGTTCATTGAGAAGAGCACACTTTATTACATAAATGCTGAAACTCTCATTGCAATACATCAATTAGTACTTTTAATGTGCGGTATCGGCGAGACACCCTGTATACGTATTTCTGACCTGTGTAAACTTAATAGAAATTTAATAAAATTAGAGCAGAGAGTGCTATTTTCTGAAAAAATAAAATTGTAGATTGGGTTGCATAAGTTTAGCATCAGTTAAATTTACCATTTAGTTGCATTTCTATTTATTCGTCATTCAACGGTTGAACATATTTAATTTCTTGAATTAATTTCTCATCTGGCACTTGGTGAAACATATTACACTATGTAAAGTAAATTAAAGGAAAGGCACTTGGTATTGTTTCACAATTAAATCTTTATTCCGACTAGTTTCGGTTTGTTAGACCATTTTCAAAGGAATGTACAGAAAAAATTATTTCCTAAGTATATATACAATATTTTTGTTTCAGGTAATAAGAGAAGTCAGAATTGGGGAATTCCAAATCTCCTCGTTGTCGTTTACGATATTTTTCCCCATTTTTATGGTTTATTAATAGTTTGCCTAAATTTAAAGGGTTTGAACATATAATATTAAAGTCTTTTCCCCTACAATGACTGACTATATTAAATTTAGGCAAACTATTAATAAACAATAAATCGAAAACTGATAATTCAAAGAAATGTGGAATTTATGAAATACAGTGTGATGAATGCGATGCAATTTATATTGGACAAACCGGCAGATCTTTCGAAATCAGAATGAAAGAACATAAAAAATCTGTTTTAGATAATAAACCAACAACTGGCTTTTCCAAACATTGCATCGCATTCAATCACTTCTGTAATCCGCATAATTTTAAGATTTTGCATTCAGGTAATAAGGGATACGCACTAAACCTCAAAGAAGGCCTGGAGATTAACAGGGCCATAAAAATGGGGAAAAATATCGTAAACGACAACGAGGAGATTTGGAATTCCCCAATTCTGACTTCTCTTATTACCTGAAACAAAAATATTGTATATATACTTAGGAAATAATTTTTTCTGTACATTCCTTTGAAAATGGTCTAACAAACCGAAACTAGTCGGGATAAAGATTTAATTGTGAAACAATACCAAGTGCCTTTCCTTTAATTAACTTTACATGATATTTAATTTAATTTAATTGAATTAAAAAGTATTAAGCACAAAACAAACATTTTTGTTTGTCTCACCGTTTTTAACGTTCTAAATATTTTTATTTTCCATCCCAATCTAGAGAACCAGACTAATAATTAAGCGAATAAAAAAACCCACACCCCCTTTTTCGCGAAAATTATTTACGAGCCCGTAATTATCCTTGCACGAACAGCCCAGCGAACAACTCGCTGCGAAAAACGAAAAAGGAACAAACAACAAAAAAAAAACAACCAACAAAAGAATCCGGTATTAAACAGATCGCGATAAATACGATCAGCTCCCGGAAACTCCAGGCGTCCACCCCCTACCCGTTTCCCACCCTCGAAAAAAAAAAAGAAAATCGCGCTCGCTGTGTGAGTGTGTGTGTGTTGTAAGAGGGTGCATTTGATCAGAGATAATGGGCGGCGCTTGCTCTAAAAGTATTCCATTGGTCGCCCCCCACTCCTCAACCACCCCTCAAGTCTCTCTCTAATACACTTCCAACCCCTATTTGTGTGAGTTGGTGTGAGTGTGCGGGAGAGCGGTGATGTTTTTTTGCGCTATTATTTTTCGAATAATATAGGTATTTTGTTATATTTCATGACACGAACAGAGATTGTATGTTTATATATGAATCCCGAGAGCGCTCGCCAGCGGGGGTTAGTTTACATTTATATTGGTCTTATTTTTAGGGGTCGCGGGGCTGGGGGGTGGGTTATTTGCTTCCACCTCCGCGAACTGCACACTAATACACTCGAAACGGGGGTGGTTTCTGCACTAGAAATTCGCGTTCATCTGTAAACGAGCGAGTTTTTCGTAAGGGGTTGTTTTATTAAATTTAATTAACACTTGTAATAATTAATTAAAGATTAAGAGATTCACTCCTAAATTTATTTTTAGTAGAACTGGACAGATTCTTAAAAAAGAATTCAATTCACGAATCTGAATCCTCGATTTTAAAATGAATCGTTTGAAGAATCCTCAAAAAACGATTAAATATGATTCGGATCAATGGATTCGAATCCCAACTTTCACGAATACAAATCCGTTTAAAAATCAATAATTTTTTGCAATAAATAACATCGACTAATAAATAATATCGACTTATACAACGCAAACTTTGGTTTATATTATTTATTTCATAATAAAATCAATTTTATAAATGTTTACACTTTGAGTAAATAACACACTTAGTTAAGATTCCATTCTTTATTAGTTGACACTGCAACGATTGTTTCGCCACACAGTGGTTTCATCAGGTAGATACATGATCATTGAGATTTCACTGTTTATTAGTTGACACTGCAGCAATTGTTTCGCCACACTGGTTTCATCAGGCAGATATATGATCATTAAGATTTCACTGTTTATTAGTTGACACTGCAGGATTTATTTCGCCACACAGTGGTTTCATCAGGCAGATGAACGGTCATTAAGTCTTCACTGTTTATTAGTTGACACTGCAACAATTGTTTCGCCACACAGTGGTTTCATCAGGCAGATGAATGATCATTGAGATTTCACTGTTTATTAATTGACCCTGCAGCAATTGTTTCGCCACACAGTGGTTTCATCAGGGAGATGAATGATCATTAAGAATTCACTGTTTATCAGTTGACACTGCAGGAATTATTTCGCCTCACAGTGATTTTTCATCAGGCAGTTTAATGACCATTAAGAATTCACTGTTTATCAGTTGACACTGCAGCAATTGTTTCGCCACACAGTGGTTTCATCAGGCAGATATATGATCATTAAGATTTCACTGTTTATTAGTTGACACTGCAGGATTTATTTCGCCACATAGTGGTTTAATCAGGCAGATGAACGGTCATTAAGTTTTCACTGTTTATTAGTTGACACTGCAACAATTGTTTCGCCACACAGTAGTTTCATCAGGCAGATGAATGATCATTAAGATTTCACTGTTTATTAGTTGACACTGCAGGATTTATTTCGCCACACAGTGGTTTCATCAGGCAGATGAACGGTCATTAAGTCTTCACTGTTTATTAGTTGACACTGCAACAATTGTTTCGCCACACAGTGGTTTCATCAGGCAGATGAATGATCATTGAGATTTCACTGTTTATTAATTGACCCTGCAGCAATTGTTTCGCCACACAGTGGTTTCATCAGGGAGATGAATGATCATTAAGATTTCACTGTTTATTAGTTGACACTGCAGGAATTATTTCGCCTCACAGTGATTTTTCATCAGGCAGTTTAATGACCATTAAGAATTCACTGTTTATCAGTTGACACTGCAGCAATTGTTTCGCCACACAGTGGTTTCATCAGGCAGATATATGATCATTAAGATTTCACTGTTTAGTAGTTGACACTGCAGGATTTATTTTGCCGCACAGTGGTTTCAGCAGGCAGATGAACGGTTATTAAGTTTTCACTGTTTATTAGTTGACACTGCAACAATTGTTTCGCCACACAGTGGTTTCATCAGGCAGATGAATGATCATTGAGATTTCACTGTTTATTAATTGACCCTGCAGCAATTGTTTCGCCACACAGTGGTTTCATCAGGGAGATGAATGATCATTAAGATTTCACTGTTTATTAGTTGACACTGCAGGAATTATTTCGCCTCACAGTGATTTCTTCAGGCAGTTGGATGATCAATAAGAATTCACTGTTTATCAGTTGACACTGCAGCAATTGTTTCGCCACACAGTGGTTTCGTCAGGCAGATATATGATCATTAAGATTTCACTTTTATTAGTTGACACTGCAGGATTTATTTCGCCACATAGTGGTTTAATCAGGCAGATGAACGGTCATTAAGTTTTCACTGTTTATTAGTTGACACTGCAACAATTATTTCGCCACACAGTGGTTTCATCAGGCAGATGACTGATCATTGAGATTTCACTGTTTATTAGTTGACCCTGCAGCAATTGTTTCGCTACACAGTGGCTTCATCAGGGAGATGAATAATCGTTAAGATTTCACTGTTTATCAGTTGACACTGCAGCAATTGTTTCGCGACACAGTGGTTTCATCAGGCAGGTGAGTGATCACTAAGATTTCACTATTTATTAGTTGACACTGCAGCAATTGTTTCGCCACACAGTGGTTTCATCAGGCAGATGAATGATCATTAAGATTTCCCTGTTTATTAGTTGACACTGTAGCAATTGTTTCGCCACACAGTGGTTTTAATAGGCATATGAATGATCATTTATCTGCCTGATAAAGTTGTTGCATTATCAACTAATAAACAGTGAAATTTTAAACAAATGTCTTATTTACTAAAAGTGTTGATATGGAATTTCAACCATAACAGCCTCAGTTATTAAATTTTTATAAATGTTTACTGTGAAAACAGTGAAATTCATTAATTATTTATGTGTATATAAAAAAAGTCCGACTAAAAAAATTATTAATCAACGTTTTCAGTTTTCTAAGTAAAAGAAAAATAATGCAATCTTCAAATTTTAATAGAACTTACAGACAGTGTTTCCAGATCTCCCGTTTAAGCGGTAGATTTACCGCTTTTATAGATAAAATACAGGCAGCTATTTACCGTTTTTTACTTCTTTCTTATTATCTGTTACTTCTTTAATAATTATTATTAATTACTTTTTTAAGTATTTGAAATAAAACAACGCAGTTGGGAGGTTTTCACTTTTATTGTTGAACACTGCAACATGTTTCACCACACAGTGGCTTCATCAGGCAGATGAAAAAATGAATAGTGTAGTTACATTTTTAAGGCTGGGATTCGAAAACAAATAATTGAAACAGTCGAATATTCGAAAATTCAAATATGAATATTTCAATAATTAAATTATTCTAATAATTCGAATATTTAAATATGTTTTTGAACGAATATTTAAATATTCGAATAATTTAAATATTCAAATATGTTTTAGGATATATAACGGATTCCTTAAATTTGACAAATTCCCAACGTTAATAGTATATTCCGAACTTTACTTGAAATCAGTGATTTATACGCGTGGCGCATGAAGTAAAATTTCGAGTTTAGAAAAGCCCAGAAAATTTGTCTCGGGTCGCTGCGCGACCCGAGACAAATTTTCACGGGGCTTTTCTAAACTCGAAATTTTACTTCATGCTTAGTCTGGGAGTGGACAACACTCGTTCGAAACTTAAAAACTGAATGCTTTGACAAGAACATTACATTTTTTCGACATTTCCCTGATTCAAGATTTTTGTCCCTGGCCTTTTAATATAACTTTCTTCTGTTACATTGTTTTCATTGTTTTTGTCAATATTTTAGTTAATTTTACAAAGTTTTAAGTGTTTTGTAATTTGCCTGCTGATTTTGACAAATTTAGTTATATGGCTTTTTGTTAGTTTTTGGTCAATTTGGATATAATTCCATGACTTTTCTCTGACTTTCCCGGTTTTTATGATATTCAGTGATTTTTTTATTTACGTAATTTTCAGGCATTCGTCGATTTTATAATAGAGTTCAATTTGAAGTTTTAAACGGGTGTTTCCACTCCCAGGCTAAGCATGAAGTAAAATTTCGAGTTTAGAAAAGCCCCGTGAAAATTTGTCTCGGGTCGCGCAGCGACCCGAGACAAATTTTCGGGCTTTTCTAAACTCGAAATTTTACTTCATGCGCCACGCGTACAAAACACTGATTTGAAGTGAAGTTCAGAAACACACAAATACATCTTTAATCAGGGAATCAGATATTTATTCTGTTATCAACGATGTTTACTGTTAATAATAAATAATGAGGTTTTGAATATTTTTGTTAAAACAACTGGTAACGATATTTATATATTATTGGTTGCAAAAAAAGGATTAAATAAAATTTATTCTTACAGGATTTGTATTCGTGATTCGAAAAAAACATGATTCAAATCTTTGATTCGAATCATATTTATCTCCTTTATTCGAGTATTCGTGATTCGAATCATGTTAGGTGATTCGGATTCGTGATTCGTGATTTTTACTCTGCCAATTGTGATGATTTACGATTTTGTTTTAATTAACTGAAGAGAAATTTACATAAAGTTGTCAACGAAATGCTATCTTTTGATTTTTAGTTGTTTTATATTTCAATATTTTCGATTATTGTTTTATTTACCAGATTAGGATGCTACGATTTGAATTAATTGTATATTTTTAATTTAAACCAGAGTAGAATTTTGCGAAACTTGAGAATATTTTGAAGAAATTAATTCATTTATTTGTAAAGAAATTAATTTATTTATTTACAAAATTCTTTAGTTGTATGTCAAAAAACTTTCAATTCCGGCATTTTATTACATTTTCTTTTCTTTATTAGAAAAAAAAAATGTTGATTAATTTCTTTATGATTTTTCTTAAGTTTAAGGAAATCATACAAGATTTGAATGATTTATGACATTTTTAATTTTATTTCAATTCTGAGGAGGCTTAAGAAAAGCTCAGCTTTACAGTCGCGTATTTTTCTTCTTATTCATATTTCATATTCATATTTATTGATGCAACAACAATGTACATGTTTTACACAGGTCAGTTCTTAACTAAATAATAATAAAAAAAATTAAAATTAACTACATATCAAAGTAAAAATAAAAAAGTAAAAAAGACTGCATTTTAATGCAGCGTTTAAACTGCAATTACAGTTTAAGCGCTGCATCAAAATTAAATTCAAGATAATCCTCCCAGCAGTAAAACGCATTAATTGATAATGATTTGTGTTTTAGCAATAGAAAATTGGCTTTGACTAAATATATACGAGTATTAGAATAAAGCTTTTTAACCCATTAACGGCCGAGCAGTTCTAGAGTTGACTCTAAAAGTTGATTTTAGGTAAAATTCTACACTTATTTTTATGATTTCCACGAATGACTTATTGAATTATATACTGTGCATTTTTCTTTTAAATATACATAATGTATACGGTGTAAATGTAAGGCTTTAATCGATTTTGTATAGAGACGTGCAATATAAAGTTTAGAACGAATATTTCCACTCCCAGACTAAGCATGAAGTAAAATTTCGAGTTTAGAAAAGCACCGCGTAGAAAATTTGTCGAGGGTCGCGCAGCGACCCGAGACAAATTTTCACGGGGCTTTTCTAAACTCGAAATTTTACTTCATGCGCCCCGCGTTTAAAACACTAAAATATTGTGAAGTTAGAAATACACTGAAAACATTTTTTTTTTCTTAATAATCGAGACATTTAAATAACAAAATATTTATGTCAAGTCAAGTCAAAAAATATAGTAGTAGTAGTAAATATCTTTATTATCATCTTTTTATACATTGTTTTTTTTTATAATATAATAAATATATAAATGTAAATATTTTGATAATTGGTTATCGGCCAGTAGCTTTTCTGCCGCGGTTGATTATTATGATGTGTTGTGAATATAAGTAGAGTGATAATGATTTATAGATGAAAAAAGAAAGAAAATTGTGTATGCAGAGTGTTAATTAATTTTGGTTATAATATGAGATGAGTTGAAACAGTGTTTGTGTGGGATTTTTGAATTTGGGGTTAATGGAATCATTTCTGGGGATAAAGAATTGGGAAAGGATTTCGAAGTTAAATTCGTTTTTGGAGAATTTTTTAGATAGACACAGGATGCGTTCATTGATGGGAGTAACTTTGGTTAGGTTATAAAGAAGGGTATTTGATGGATTATAAAGAGGGTTAAGAGGATGTTGAATTTTGATAAGGGATCTAAGGGATGCAGGTTCACTGACTTGGATGTTATAAGGAGTAGGATTGGAGGCTGTCATGAATAGGATGGAGGTATAGTCTAGTCACTAGAGAGATATATTTTTAGACGGGCCCCCAATAAAGCAATCTAATTGTAGCAAGGTAAGCCCATCGCAGGAAATAAATATACTTTTCTACAACATTCAATGCATCAGAAACAAACTAAATGAGGATGAGGTTTTTCTGAATGAGAATAAATTTGATATAGTATGTTTAAATGAACTCTGGTTAAACAATTTAGAAATACAAAGCTTTGAATTGAATGGTTATAATCTATCATGTAATTTTGCTCGTGCTACTCATATCCATGGTGGGGTGCTGCAGCTTAGTAAAAGTGCTATTATTTTTAAAGAATCTGAAAAGATAAACAAGTTATCTCAGGAATTAAATTGTGAACTTGCTGCTGCACACTACCCAGAATTAAATCTAAGTGTTATAACAGTGTATCGCTCTCCGAATTCTGATTTTAATGAGTTCATCTTGATCTTAACGCACGCTCTTACTAATATTAATATAAATAAAAATATTTTAGTGGGTGGTGATTTTAATATTAATTTTAATTCAGATCACACTATGTCAACCACACTAATTGATCTATTAGCTACATACAATCTTCGAAAATTAGTCCATTTTCCAACTAGGATAAATAATTGTATCGATAATGTGTTTACTAATATAAATGATAGCTTAATCAATGTCTCACCCTGTGACCCAAAGATATCAGATCATATTGGGATACATGTAAAATTGGAAATAAGTAGAAATGACTTAGTGGAAAGTGCATTAAAAATAATCAAACCATATACTCGGCTAGGCCGTTATAATCTTTTCCAACTGCTTGACAACTCTGATTGGAGTTTTATTCAGAATGGTAAATTAAGCGTCGAAGACAAATTCTCTGAATTCATCAATGCTGTAAAGTCGCTAATTGATATTTGTTTTCCTACAAAACAATTTAAACTTAAAAGAAATAAAGATAACAATATACTCTGGTTCAATAATTCACTACGATCTATGAGGGACACTCTTCACTTCTTGTACGATGCAATGAAAATAAATCCGAACTTAAAACAAGAATATCTTAATTTAAAAAAATCATATACAAATGCTCTCGGCCAGGCAAAAAAGGAAACAAATGCTAAATTTATTAGAGACTCAAATAACAAATCAAAAGCGATATGGTCCATAATCAATTCTAATCAATCAATGTCCAAATGTGATTGCAACTGTGATTTAAATCCTAATTATATAAATAGATTTTTTAACAATATTGCAAATAATCTCGAGGAAAACTTAGAAAAGCCAAAGAACGACCCAATAAACTACCTACTAAATGTAACGTCCATTCCAACAGATGCGTTTATTTTTAATGAGGTCACCCAAAATACTGTAAGAACTGCAATAAAGCAACTTCACAATTCAGCCTACAGAGACATGTACGGGATAAATGTTAACCTCCTAAAAAGTATAAAAGGGCAATCATTTATCCCCTAACAAATTTAATAAATTTATGCATACAATCAGGTACCTTTCCGCATTGCTTAAAGCGAGCATGCATCATACCAATTCACAAAAAAGGCGATCGTAACGATCCAAACAACTATAGACCTATCTCGCTTTTACCGATACTCTCCAAAGTCCTAGAAAGGATACTGTTCGAGCAAATAACACATTACTTTGAAGAACACAATATCTTTTCAAATAATCAATATGGCTTCCGCAGAGGAAGATCTACGAGGGATGCAGTCGCTACCTTTGTAAATGAAATACACAAAGGTTTTGAACATAGTATGTATTCAATAGCCACACTTATAGACCTAACGAAGGCTTTTGACTGTGTCTCTCATGAGCTTCTCTTGCGGAAGCTATATTTCTACAACTTTGATCCAAAGTCTTGTAGATTACTATGCAGCTATCTAATCGATAGAGGGCACTATGTGAAGACAAATAACAAATTATCAGATGAACTGTCTACTAAACACGGTGTTCCCCAAGGATCTATTTTGGGGCCACTCTTGTTTCTTATTTATGTAAATGACCTTCCTAACATCAGCAATGAGGGGTCAATGGTGTTGTATGCTGATGACACAACACTAAAAAACTCAAATAGAAACAAAGAGATGGCCTTAGATAATAATAAGGCTTATGTAGATCAGGCCAAGCAATGGTTTATGTCAAACAAGCTGACTATAAATATAGATAAAACGACAAGCATAGTGTTCTCTTTGCGTGCAGATACGGAGCTCAGTACAGTAAAATTTCTAGGTACATATCTCGACTCTAAACTAAATTGGCATAACCAACAAGAGTATCTGGCTAAAAAACTATGTGTTAACATATACAGAATCCGACACATCAGTAAAGTAGTACCAAAAGTTGCACTCAAAATGGCTTATTATGCTTTAATTGAAAGCCATATTACATACAGTATTCTACTTTGGGGACACTCAGCAATCATGTCAAGAGTGTTTGGCCTCCAAAGAAAGGCAGTTAGGATCTTAGATGAAATACCATATAGGAGTGACTGTAAATCAACTTTTTCTAAATTAGATATTCTCACTGTCCCAAGCTTATACATGCGGGAATGTCTGTTGTACGTTCATAAAAATATAAGCCAATACAATAGAAGAGCAGAACACCACGACCACAATACACGCTCAGGTCATCTATTACACTCTGAACGCTTCAGACTTAATAAATCGCAAAATGGGATCAGTTTCCTTGGGCCAAAACTCTACAATGCACTGCCCGCTCATATCAAAGAATTAGATATACATACATTTAAAAAGACCGTTCAAGCCTACATGAGCAGACATACTTTTTACAGCATTGATGAATTCTCACAAAACAAACACAATTTTTGATGTACTACCAAACAGTCAACTTGGTGTGTGGTATGTATATATATATATATTTTTTTTTATAACATGACTTTATTTTTAATTACCTATTTTAATGTGTAATCCATATGTAATATGTGATATATGTATGTATATATGGTATAACATGACTTTATTTCTAATTATTTATTTTAATGTGTATATCAGGTAATCCAACTTGGTAGGTGATATTTTTATTTTTGTATTGTTCAAATTTTATAAATACGACCTTATATTTTTTTAATTATTTTAATGTGCATATATATACATGTGCTTTAAATTTTCCACCCTCCTGACTTATGTAAAACTTTTGTTAATAGCATGAATAAATTTATTATTATTATTATTATTATTATTATTATTAACATTGGTTGACATATCATTTTGTAGATTTTTGCATTTTGTAGATTTTTGCATTCTCTCTTGAAATGCCGAGATTTCGATATGTTAGACTACGGAAATGTTTAGCTCGAGCAGTAATTTTGTTTTTTATTATGGAGGAGTGTTTTTTGAAATTTAATTTATTGTCAAAGGTGATGCCAAGGTATTTAATGTGGGAAGTTGGTGAAATAGGATTTTGGTTAATAAAAATGTTAATGGAGTTGTTTTGGCGGTGGTATGGAAGTAAGAGTTGGGATTTGTTTGGATTAATTTTTATTCTCCATTTGGAAAACTACAATTCGAGGGTGTCTATAAGTTGCTGTAATGTTTGTAGTGCTTTTGGTAGGGTGGATGCGTGCGTGATTAGGGCTGTGTCATCAGCATATTGTAAAACATAGGATTTTGGATTAAAATACATGGGGTCGGGGTTATATAGGTCAATACAATAGAGGTTATATAGGATAGGAGATAGTGGTGATCCTTGTGGAACATCCTGTTCGGGACTGAAGGTTTTTCATGTTGTATTAAGAATTTTGACTTTAAGGCATCTGTTTTCTAGGAAGTTTTTGAGGATTCAAAAAATATAATATATCAAAATAATTTATTTAGTAACTGAATTAACATAAAATTAATAATGTTGCGTATATGCGTCAATGGCGCCTAATGAGTTAATATGATAATATTAACTCATTAGACATTATTAATTTTATGTTAATTCAGTTACTAAATAAGTTATTTTGATATATTATATTTTTTGAATGCTCAAAAACTTCCTAGAAAACAGATGCCTTAAAGTCAAAATTCTTATCAGTCATAATAAAATTATCATACAAAATATAATGATACTAAAAAATAACTCAACTTAGAATTCCCGCCATTGTGTTTATTTTATTTTTACTTGTGTGATAAGAAAGCTGAATCATCCCTAATAAATTCCGCGAATTTCACGTATATCCCAAGAAATCTGAACGGATTATAATTTATTACATTCAGTTTCTTTTCGATTTTAATTTTGTATAAAGCTGATTAATTTCTTTATTAAATTTTAATGGTGCGAGACTCCTGATTTACGCCTGATGATATTCCTGATTTTAATAAATCTAGATATTTAGACGAAACAATTTTCTTTGGATTGGATGCATCTAGCACACCCATTAGCGAATTATACCCTCGTGATTAGACAAACGCAAACCGGAAATCAAACAATTAACAGTGTTCACAACACACCCAAAAGGAAGCTAATCGCACCGAATGATAACAATCTAATTCAATTAAATCGAGATTAACAGCCAGAAGGGGCTTTCGGCTTTCACATCCCTAAAGGCAAACAAAGTGCTTGAGGGTGTTTATACATATTTGTATGACACAATATATTATAAAACTGACAAAAAATCAAAATACGAAATTTAACTGTATTTTTTTATACTGTATTTTTCAAATTGATGTTTATTTATGATTTATTATTGATTTAATTTTGATCAATAAAAATAACCAACATTGATAATACATAAAACAGTCATAAATTAAAATACAAAATCAAGAAATATGAGAACTGCCATTTTCTCCTTATGATCTGATATTTATATGGGGTTAGCCCATTAAGCGCATTACATGCAGCATTCTTTATTTTTTGTTAATTAAATTACTTAATAAGTTAATTTGAGAAATTATATTATTTGACCTAACTTGAAAATCTATAAGGAAAAATGTGAATATTTTGTTATTTAAATATTTAATTTAGGGCAGGTGGTGGCCGAGCGGTAACGTCGCCGGGCTGTATCGCTCGGCGAGCTACAATTCGGGTTCGATTCCCGTGCACGGCGAGACTTTGTTTAAAAATAATTTCTCGTTGTGACCCTGGGTGTGGTATGAATGTTAGTGTTTGTCCGTATGAAATAATAGCATACTACAAATTGTAATGTTAACAATTAATACAAATACAAATAAATATATAAATGATGTTGGCTAATGGGCAAGTTCCCAAGGCCAGGCAAAAGTCAAAACCAAAAAAAAAAAATTTTTGATTATTACTCATTAAAAAAAAAAATAATAATAATGTCGGTGTATTTCTAACTTTACAATATTTCAATGTTTTACACGCGTCGCGTGTTTTTTCAAGCATGAAGTAAAATTTCGAGTTTAGAAAAGCCCCGCGTAGAAAATTTGTCGAGGGTCGCGCTAGCGACCCTCGTCAAATTTTCACGGGGCTTTTCTAAACTCGAAATTTTACTTCATGCGCCACGCGTATATAACACTGAACTATTGTAGATTTTAAAAAATACTAGCCTTTATTTTATTTGGTTAATTGACAAATTGTGCTAAATCTTCAGAAGATTCTACACAATTTGTCAATCAACCGAACAAAATAAAGCCCGATATTCAATACAATTTGTCAATCAACCAAACAAAATAAAGGCTAGTATTTTTTAAACTTTGCAATATTTCAGTGTTTTATGCGCGTGGCGCATGAAGTAAAATTTCGAGTTTAGAAAAGCCCCGTGAAAATTTGTCTCGGGTCGCTGCGCGACCCTCGACAAATTTTCTACGCGGGGCTTTTCTAAACTCGAAATTTTACTTCATGCTTAGTCTCGGATTGGAAACACTCGTTCGAACTTTTATAAAATCTAAATTCTATTTATACATTTTGATCAATTATGACAACTTTTAGTCAATTTTCAAGTAAATAATAAGTCGAACGAGTGTTTCCAATCCCAGACTAAGCATGAAGTAAAATTTCGAGTTTAGAAAAGCCCCGCGTAGAAAATTTGTCGAGGGTCGCGCCAGCGACCCTCGACAAATTTTCACGGGGCTTTTCTAAACTCGAAATTTTACTTCATGCGCCACGCGTATAAAACACTGAACTATTGTAAAGTTTAAAACATACTAGCCTTAATTTTGTTCAGTTGATTGACAAATTGTGTTGAATTTTCTGAAGATTCAACACAATTTGTCAATCAACCGAACAAAATAAAGGCTGGTATTCAATACAATTTGTCAAACAGCCAAACAAAATAAAGGCTAGTATTTTGTAAACTTTACAATATTTCAGTGTTTTATACGCGTGGCGCATGAAGTAAAATTTCGAGTTTAGAAAAGCCCCGTGAAAATTTGTCTCGGGTCGCTGCGCGACCCTCGACAAATTTTCTACGCGGGGCTTTTCTAAACTCGAAATTTTACTTCATGCTTAGTCTGGGATTGGAAACACTCGCTTGAACTCTTTCAAAATTTAAATTCTATTTATACATTTTGATCGATTGTGATAGCTTTTTGTCAATTTTCAAGTAGATAATTTCCTTAGTAAATATGTTATTTTCTAATCGTTAGATAATTAATTATTTATTTCAATATTTACCAATCAACAATTTAATTTATTTTAATTTTGGTGAAAACTTGCCTGCAACAATTTTAAAATGTATTTTTTTTTTGGTATCTAGAGAGTGTCCCGGGCGGGGAGCTCGCTGCCAAAAAATCATACATTTTAAAACTGTTGCTGGCAAGTTAGTTTTCACTAAAACCATTTTAAATGTTTTTTTGTTAACTTTAAATATGGCTCTTCTCATATTTCTCCATTTTATATTTCAATTTATGACTGTTTTCTGTGTTTTGGTTGATCAAAATTAAATCATGAATAAATACACAGGCCAACAAATTTAGACAATTTGAAAGTTGAGTTCGGTCTGACATCTGATTTTGTATAATTATGATCTGCTGAATTCAAATCCGAGTGTTATTTTACCCTATCACATAAGGTTTTTTTTTATCAATGTTGAAAATAAAATAATAAAAAATTTGGTCAAAATAAACGCTACTTTTATTGATACAGAGAAAAAATAAATTTCAAATAGTAAACTAAATTGAAAAAAGTCTCAAACAATCTCAATTTATGACTGTTTTCTGTGTTTTGGTTAATCAAAATTAAATCATGAATAAATACACAGGCCAACAAATTTAGACTTTTTGGAAGTTGAGTTCGGTCTGACATCTGATTTTGAATAATTTTGATCTGCTGAATTCAAATCCGAGTGTTATTTTGCCCTATCACATAAGGTTTTTTTTATCAATGTTGAAAATAAAATAATAAAAAATTTGGTCAAAATAAACGCTACTTTTATTGATACAGAGAAAAAAATACATTTCAAATAGTAAACTAAATTGAAAAAAGTCTCAAACAATCTCAATTTATGACTGTTTTCTGTGTTTTGGTTAATCAAAATTAAATCATGAATAAATACACAGGCCAACAAATTTAGACTTTTTGGAAGTTGAGTTCGGTCTGACATCTGATTTTGAATAATTTTGATCTGCTGAATTCAAATCCGAGTGTTATTTTGCAATATCACATAAGGTTTTTTTTTATCAATGTTGAAAATAAAATAATAAAAAATTTGGTCAAAATAAACGCTACTTTTATTGATACAGAGAAAAAAATAAATTTCAAAAAGTAAACTAAATTGAAAAAAGTCTCAAACAATCTTTAAACTATTCACTGTGGAGGCTTCTACTTCGTTATACATCATTATTTGCACAAATAAGACAATTAACTTTGTTTGTATAACTGAGGATTTTATTGTGACTATAGTTTCGACAACTTTAACTTGTCATTATCAAACATAAAGTCTGTTTGATAATGACGAGTTAAAGTTGTCGAAACTATAGTCACAATAAAATCCTCAGTTATATAAACAAAGTTAATTGTCTTGTTTGTGTAAACAATCTTTAATTTCTTTTCTTTCCAAAAGATATTTCCCTCTTGGATGAAAAACTTCGTTTAGTGGATTTTCTTGTGTATTCCAGGGTAGGATTGTCTCTTTTTATTGACCAGCAATAATTAGCCATCATTGAAACATTCCACCGACCTTGATACCTGCGTTCCATTTCTTTTATGTCTTGGTGGAATCTTTTACCTTGCTCATCCACATACACACGTTATACAACTCATATAGACGTCACAACGCATTCATACAACATCCATGGCTCCAGAGAGTGCCAATTTCCCCATAAGAAAGTGACACCCCCCGGTGGGATTCGAACCCACGACCCTCTGGCCCAAGAGCAGGAGCTCTACTCACTGACCCACAAGGGTCCCCAAGTGAACTTTTATGCTCATATTACATCCCAATTCCATACATTTCTGTAGCATGTTTTTCACAATTTTCTTGTATTTAGGATCCTTGTTGTTTCCCAAAACACCTTCAATAACATTAGTAAATTAAATCTATGCATCTTTCTCAGTTTAGGTCATGGTATTAACAAATTCTTGATCTTTCGGTAATCTCCTTATTTGAGGACCGACAAAAATGCCTTCCTTTAATTTTGCATCTGAGATAGCGGGAAATTTTCTACAAAGGTATTTGAATCAGTCTCCATCTTTATTTAAAGCTTCAACGTATTGTTTCATTAATCCTAGTTTAACATGTAGTGGAGGTAACAAGATTATTTGTGGATCAACAAGACTTTCGTGCAGAACATTTTTTTGATCCGGGAGTTAAATTATCTCTTCTTATCCAGTCCTTTTTCTTTCAATGTTGATGTGTCTACTTCGACTGTCCCACCTGCACAAAAAATATGGGTACTTTGTATACCCTGACTGCTGTCCTAGTAGAAGACCCACAATTTTCAAATCCCCACACATCTTCCAACTATGATCATTATATTTAATTTTTTCAAGCACTACTTCAAGATTTTCGTAGCTTTCTATCATTTGCACAGAATGGGCAACCGGTACCGATGAAAACACATTCCTACAGCTTTAATTTCATTTTTCATTTAATTTTTATTCGAAAATATTTAAAAAAACCCATCAATATGACACCTAGTAAATTTATTAAAAAATTGTGCGTGATGGAAACAAAAAAATGTTGATTCTTCATTAGATTATACCTGAATTAGACCATGATACGATAGCCACATTTGCCAACGACACTGCTATATTGGCTATAGGCAAAGATCACGAAGAAGCAGCAGTAAATCTGCAAACCTCGATAAATAAAATTAACATCTGGACTAAGCAACGGCGAATCAAATTGAATGAGACTAAATCGGTCCACGTCAATTTCACAAATAAAAGAAATCAACATATCCCTGTTAGTATGAATGATATCCAGGTACCATATGCTGATACAGCAAAATATTTGGGTTTTACACTGGACGCTAAGCTACGCTGGAGAGCTCATGTCAAAAAGAAAAAAGAAGAACTGGACATCAAATTTCGAAAAACGTATTGGCTGCTTGGTCGGAACTCCACCCTGTCAATCTACAATAAATTACTGCTGTATAAACAAATTCTTAAGCCCGTATGGACATATGGCATCCAGCTGTGGGGTTGTGCCAAAAAGAGCAATATAGAAATAATCCAGCGATACCAAAATAAAGTACTGAGGAGTATTGTCAATGCTCCTTGGTATTTCCGAAACAGTGACCTCCACAGGGACTTGGAAATGGATACTGTTAATGAGACAATACACAAATTTGCCAAGAGTCATGAACAGCGACTTCTTCAACACGTCAAGCCATCCAGCTCCTCGATAACAACACGAATTTGACCAGAAGACTACAGCGGACTAAACCGTTCGAGTTAGTTTAATATTGTGTTAGTGCAAAAGCAGAGCATAGTGCTAGTGTACACATTAATTAGTGTAATTAAGTTATTAAAATCTAAGGGATACTAATGAGTAAACCCTTAGTATTAAACCTTTAGTAAATTAAGTTAGCTAAATATTACTCATTGATCCATTTGTGATCAGATTGTAATTATAGTAAAATACAACTAAGTGTTTTGCAAATAATAATAATAAAAAAAATTATATTAGCCACCATAATTTAAAAAAAATGAGCAAATCCAAATCACAATTTTTTTGTTGGCCTGTGATATCAATTGATTAAAATGTTTAAACTCTATGTGGATATTAACAAAAATTAAAATCCTGCAACACTCAAAACTAATTCAAATGCTGTTTGAACTCAACTTGTATTTTTGTTGATATTTTTAACTTTTTTAAAGTGCAGAAGAGTTTTGAATTGAAGTGCAGCAATAACATCATCATTGCTCTCTCGTGTGCACCCCATCCTCGACATAGGTGGCTGGTAATTGAGCCTACAAACGATCGACGGTTTTGTCGAGATGACAAATGATGTGCTCGCTCAATTTTACTCTCTCGGACCGGGGAAAAAAAGGTGCCACAATGGCATTTTCGCACTCGACTGATTTTCACATACACACGAATGTATCACTATTGTCGCGGCCCCGGGGCCTGAAAGGGACGGACGGGGTAGTTTTTAGCGGGTTGAATGAGCCGAGTGAATGAGAACTTGTCACCACTTGCCCGCCATAATCCGGATAGATACAATGGGAAACGATTAATCCCACTTTATTGACACTAAGTGTGCAATGGAGACTCGCCGGGGATTATTAATATTAGTTAATGATCATGGATGTAATCATTATTTTCTAGAGGAAAGGGGTTGATAAACCGATATATCTAAATAATTGTAAATATAGATTTACTAAGAGAAATATTTTAAATTATTTACTACGTCATTAC
Source organism: Philonthus cognatus (assembly GCA_932526585.2). Classification (NCBI taxonomy): domain Eukaryota; kingdom Metazoa; phylum Arthropoda; class Insecta; order Coleoptera; family Staphylinidae; genus Philonthus; species Philonthus cognatus. The sequence continues at coordinate 141,339,413 of OW052242.1, forward strand.
TTAGGGCCAGTTGCAGCAGACACGTTAACTTGTTCAACTCTGAACTCAAGTTCATAGTGACATTAGAACAATAGGAAATGTCATCGTCAACTTAGGGTCAGTTGCACCAAACCCGGTGAACTGGTTCAACTCTGAACTTTAGTTCAAAGTGACATTAGAACAATAGAAACTGTCATATTAAACTCAAGTTTAACTTGAACTTTAGTTTAACATTTTTGGTGCAAAATTTTTGGTACAACTGGGCCTTAATACAGTTAGTAAACATTACTCAATCGCTTATTCTAACGGGCAATACGTAGTGATGTCTCAATAAATATGTACTTATTCAACTCTGTAATCTTAACCCTAATGAAATGAAATATTTTCGAATCTTATCTGAAGCACGAAATCAACATATTTGTGATTGTGTTTAAAATTAGTTTATACAACATGGAAATGAAATGATTTTCATCTAGTCGTCTTTGCATTATACAAATTTAAATAAGTACTGCTCTACAATAAAGGGATGCACTAGCTAACCTCAAAACCTCAAAACATACATAAATTGTAATAAGTTTCAATTTGATAGATTGTTGACGCTTATTGGCAGATCTAGTTTATTCAAAAATATACTCTTTTTGAATTAACTAGTTCTGTCAACAAGCGTCATCAATCTATCAAATTGAAGCACAGAAAAAATTGCATGTAAAAAAATTTCAAATGTAACTTAATAACAATTATTTTGTTCCACACTGTATTTATTTTGAATTCTTCTGTATTGATTGTATTTAATCTAAACAATAAAGTCAAACCCGCAACTTCCCAACAAAACCACCCTTAAATAAAAAAAAAGGGTTTGCATACGTGCACAAACAAATACGCGCGCACACAATATTAAAATGAGGGTGTAATCGAATTCAAATAAAATGTAAATATTTGCGGAGATCGGTATGAATTTGATTGACGTGGCATCGCGGGTGTGCGTCCGTTTTGTAAACTAACTTTTTTTTTTACTATTTTGAAACCCTTGCGATCAATTGACCGCCCCGGAAAATTTACATACATGGCCAAGTCTCCGGCCCTCTCATTTATTTATTTATTTACACCGCGAACGCAAACAGACACCGAGGATGAGGGGTGAATTCAGAAACGGCTCATCTAAATTCACACGTGGAATAAAGCCGACGCGACGGGGGGTGCGCGTATTCGAAATTTGAATATTAACCCCTTGGAAAATAAAGGAAGAAGAATTTTAAAAATATTGCAAAAGCGTGGATTCCTCGTGTTTTACACAGAGCGTGAAAAATGCTTTTAATAAAAATATAAAATCAGAAACAATATACAAATAGAACAAACAAATGTAATTTATAATGTCAGATTGATCTTATAATGTCACATAGCATTTAAATTATTATGGCAGTTGGCATTCGTGATATTTCTTTATAATGTCACATGACATTTAGATTATTATGACAATTGGCATTCATGATATTTCTCAGTTTGAAATGCCAATATCTTCACTTTAAATTAGTATTTTATACGCGTGGCGCATGAAGTAAAATTTCGAGTTTAGAAAAGCCTAATTTGGCTCGGTCGCTCCGCTTCGCTACGCGCCCGAGTCAAATTTTCAGGCTTTTCTAAACTCGAAATTTTACTTCATGCTTAGTCTGGGAGTGGAAGACACTCGTTTAGTTTTTTAAAAATTATCAAAGTTTTAGTAATTTTTAAAGCTTTTCGTAAATTTCTAAGACTTCCTTCAATTTTCAAGATTCTGACGGTTTTTATTAGTTTAAAAAATGTCGATACTTTTCATAAGCTTGTAATTTTCAAATTCTCGGCTATTTTCATGAATTTACTTAAAACTTTTTAATTTAGAAAATGTTGAAGTTTTCCATGAAATTCCAAGAATTCCGATAATTTTCAAAAATTTAAAGGTTTTCCTAAATTTTTTAAATGTTCAGTAGTTTTAAAATAATTTAAACTTTTCATGAATTAAATTTAAACATTTTGATACTTTTCATGAATTTTCAATTTTTATTTTTTTTATGGTTTTTTGTCACCTTTTTTTTCAAATCTTAATAGTTTTCGTAAACTTCCTAAATTTTTGTTACTTTTAAAAATGTCCACGGTTTTCATGAATTTTCCACAATTTTATTTGTTAACTTTCAAAAATGTCAACAATATTTCGTGAATTTCCAAAATTTTTATTAATTCTTACAGCTTTTCCTGAATTTCCTTGATTTTCTTTTATTTTACAAACCTTGACAGTTTTCGTGGAATTGAATTGGCAAAAATTAGGCGCCTATCGCGATTTTTTTCCAAATTTTCATTAATTTTAAAAATATTAATGTTTTTTACGATTTTCCAAGATTGTTAATTTTATGATTTTTTCGCAAAATTTAAAAATAATGACGTCTTCAAAATATCCGTTAATTATCAAACTATTGTAAATTTAATAGATTTCCGTTATTTTCCAAATTCTTGACGATTTTCGTGTTTGTTAACTTTTTGATAAATTTTAATGAATATCTGTTTCGAATATTTCGTCGATTTTTAAAAAATTGACGCTTTTTGTGAGTTTCCAAGATTTTTTAGTTAAATTTTATTAAAATTGATGATTTTAATCTTTAATGGAGAAAAGTTATAGTTTTTTTTTTATTTTTAAGAAATTTCATTTCTCTTTATAACCATATTTTTACGACGTTTCTTAAAATATATTGTTATTAATAAATAACTTATTTTGTTATTAATTAATATTAAAAACGTTAAATTTTTAACGTATTCATATTTTTTTTGAAAAATAAATCAAAAACAGCGAATAGTTTGAAGAAAATATCCCTGTATATGCAGATTTACCAATAAATGTATAAATAAACACGGTTTTATGGACACTATGTACATTTACCAAGCGGATTGCTAAATGTATACATTCGCCGGAAAATATACATATTTACTAATTTTCTAGTTTTATTGTTAATTTTTGTATGTTCTGGCGCCCTTTGCTCTAGGCGGTCGCTAAGGGTCACCTTATAGAAGAGCGAATAAAATATAAGACACAAATCAGCTTTCGTTTTTGAGATATTATCAAAAAACGGATTCTTTTAAATTTCGTTTTTATTTTTTTATTCAAAAAACATTGAATCCAGACATTTACAACTTTGACATTATACAGGCACTTTTTAACGAGAAATCTAGTAACATATTTTAGTATAAGATCTTCTTCTTCTTCTTTGCTTAATTAATGGCCTTAGCTATTATAGCTCTGTTGACCAGTCACAGTAATTATGAAATAATAATTAAAATTGTTTTAAATTTATTGGAGTGTCGATTGTATGAATGAATAAATGAGTGGATGAAGGGATGAGTAATGAAATCTTAAATCTAGGTCTTAAGCGTAGGTTAAAATCTGGACAGAGTTAAACAGCCATTGCTGCGCCCTCTGCCCTCCCCAAGGGATAGGAAATAGGAAATACACGTGGATTTTTAAAGGAAAAGGTTCAATGGAAGGGAATTTGGGAAAAGGATTATTGAAAAGGATGTGATTGAAAGGATGATTAAGGATATGGTGGACCACGTGGTGGCCGCACGTTTTAATTGTGCAGCGGGACGGACTGCTCGGGGTCAGCTCTCGAACCACACTCAATTTTAAGATAACTATAACATTTACCCAGGAGACCATAGCCAACTTTTGTTTTTCTTGTGGGCGCCATTTTGGATTTTCATATTTTTTGGAAGAATTTTTTTTTTTCTGAATTCAATGATGTATCACACTTATAGTTTATTGTATCGTATGTTCAATAAAAAAAACCTCTAGAGTGCCATGATTTAATCTTTTTTTAAAATTTAAGTTGGCTACGCGCTTCAGAAATTGTCATATAAAACGTCAAACATAATAATTATAATGTATAATTTCAGAGTTGCCAACCTACAATATATTCCATGGCACTCTAGAGGTTTTATTTTATTGAACATACAATACATTTTATATGTAAAATTTTAATATTTTGTTTTTTGTAAAGAGTGCCTTGGAAACAATTGAGTAACTCACTCCTTTGACAACTCCTAGGACCCAAACTGTTGTTAAAATACATCATCAGTTGTGATGTGTTTTAAAGTAACGAGTGTCTTCCACTCCCAGACTAAGCATGAAGTAAAATTTCGAGTTTAGAAAAGCCCCGCGTAGAAAATTTGTCTCGGGTCGCGCAGCGACCCGAGACAAATTTTCACGGGGCTTTTCTAAACTCGAAATTTTACTTCATGCGCCACGCGTATAAACCACTGATTTACACTAAAGTTAAAAATATATAACGCTTAAATGTGATGGTGGTCAATATTTATTGAGATCTAGTGAAAATGGAAGAATTACTTTTTTTGTTACTACTTTTGAAATAATAATAAAAAAGTACAATAAATTTAGTTTGCGCAACTTTTCCATACTGTTGATATCTCGAAAATAAAAAAAATGTATTTTAAAATTGTTTTCAGATTATTGTTAGGCCCTAAAATGCCCCAATTTAACCGACTCTCTATCTCTTCAACTGAGATCCTCATACATTCTGTCTAAATACAGACACCCTGTATACTTTTAATAAAAAATCTATTTAATTATACACGTCTTGCTCTATAGATAAGATAGTCGTTGGTTAACCTTAAAGTACTTACTGTTGATCTTAAATAAATTTAGATCAACTTTAATTTTGAAAAACTACTATTCACCTCTCGTATATCAAAATATGACATGAAATAGTTTACATTTTCAGTTCTACTTACAAGATATTATTATTATTTATTGTGAAATTTTGCCGCCCCCACTACGCTACGCCTCTGGTTCCTTATATTGTATACAGGGTGAGAAAAATACTTTCTCGCCCTCTAGTATTTGGGATAAATATTGTATAGCTAAAAATTAAAACAACAACAGCCAAATAAACAAGCTTTACGAGATTTTTTTTTCCTGCGCTAAAAATTCAAATAGCGCGTGCAGATACGCGTGCATTAACACGATCATCAAACGGATCCGGCACGCGATGTTCAAATAATAATTTTCCGCTCCGGTCCATCAACTATGATTAAAATCCACGAGCAGAAAAAAAATATCCACCCGCCCATAAAAAAATCCGCACACACATTTTATTGCGCAATCGGACAACGAAAAAAGCGGAGGACTCGGGCCGCATAAAAATTAATCGGATCATCCACGCACGATCAATTACAAAACAAGCAACAACACACAGAAAAAAATAATTTTAAAAATCATACGCACACAATTCGAATTAGTCGGGTATTTATAATTGGAATAAAATGTATTTAAATAATTACAAGCGCATGAATAATTAAATAAATGGAACTTAATTGAGCTTTCCGAAATTCTAAAACTACACATTTTTAATTGCTTAATAATACACAGAGCGATGTAATGTAAATGACTTGCCTTGATTTGACAGATAAAATAAAATAAAATAAATCCCCTGTTACTATAAAATGTCATTTTTTGTTGGTTACTACCTGATTTTTTTTATTAGAGATTATGGATGGAGTTTTCTAAAACTGTCGAATGAACAATACGTCTGTTATCAACTAAGATTTACGAGTATATTTTGCGAGTTACATTATTTCTACCAACCTTTTAAGAATTTTGTGAACGTAAAATGTGCCTCATTTTGAGAACGTAAACTGTGTCTTATTTTAATAAGGAAAAAATAGGCTAATTAGACAAATATACAGAGAGAGTGAGAGAAAGATAAAGAGAGAGAGAGAGAGAGAGAGAGAGAGAGAGAGAGAGACTGAAATGATTATAATTTTCTTAGGTCGGTAGCAACGGCTTGTGTCATTTTTTTGGTGGAGTTGCAGACATAAATTCTTAATTCTTTATTACGGAAGACCATTAAAAAATACAACAATATATACATAACAATCACAAAACAATACAAAAACAAACAAAAAATTCACAAATCAACGCACTCAGAAACAGAAGTTACATCTAATAAAATAGGATCAAATAAATAATTATATAAAGGACCCTAAGAGGAGGTAATGGATTTTAGACAGTCGTTTAAAACGGCTCAACGAGACACCAAAAAAATCTATTGACTCGCCATAGGAATTAACATATCTAATTAAATTGTTTTGTGGGCTGTTATAGCCATACAGAGTAAGTAAGCGTAAGCAAGAAGTTTTAGTTGTCTGGTTATGCGAACTGGAACGTTAATGCCAATAGACGACAATATGGATGGGCAAAGTATCAGTCCATTCAGTACACGATATGCGAAGCATAGCATAAAATAAATCCTTCGTTTTTCAAGAGACAACAAACCGAGATATGTACGAAGTAGGTCATAATTATTACTATCGTACGAAAGGTTTGATCGGTAGCAAATGAGTTTTATCATTTTACGTTGAACACGTTCTAATCTATCTATGTGACATTGGTAGTGCGGTGACCAAATTATGCAGCAATAGTCTAGAATTGGTCTGACTAAGGTGGAGTATAATGTCATTAAAGTACGGATAGATTTGAAATGTATAGTAATACGCCCTATAAAACCAATTCTTTGGAAAGCTTTTGCAATAACTAAATCTAAGTGCTCATGAAATTGAAGTTTACTGTCAAGTAGAACGCCTAAATCATTGATTGTATGAACCCTCTCTAAAGGATTACTATCTAGAAAATAGATAGCCGGTAAATAGATCAGTTGTTTTCTTGAAAAACGTATATGTTTGCATTTAGTTGTGTTCAGATGCAAATCATTACTGGAGCACCATATAATAAGCTGATCCAGATCATTTTGCAGGATGCGACAATCATCACTGGTGGTGATTTTACGATACAGCTTCATATCATCTGCATAAAGCAAAAAATTTGATTGAATTTCTTTACCAATATCATTGATAAAGATAAGAAATAGCAATGGCCCAAGGTGAGAACCCTGGGGCACACCTGAAGTTGCATTTATTATAGAACCAGAAACTGCATCATTTATTTTCACCACATGTTGTCTAAAACATATGAACGACCGGAGCCACTCAATCATGGACCCAGCAACACCATACATTTGGAGTTTGTATAAAAGCCTACAGTGGCTAACTCTGCCAAATGCCTTACTAAAGTCGGTATAGATCGAGTCTACCACTGCCCCTTCCTCCATCGCGTCGGTAATGAAATTGGAGTATACAAACAAGTTGGAAGCAGTAGATCTTGATGGAAAGACTTCCATGTTGTTGCTATGAAAAGTGGCTTAAAAATGTTTAACATATAATTCGCAACCAACTTATCTAATAATTTAGGAATACATGATTGAATAACTATCGCTCTATAATTGTCAACACATGTCTTTATGCCTGATTTAAAGACCGGGACAGTGTAGCATCGCTTCCAAAGAGATGGGAAGAATCCATCTCCTAGAGAACGATTAAATAATTTAGTAAGAGGTAAAGACAGAGTCGATGCGCAGGCTTTTATCAAGGCAGGCGGTATTCCGTCAGGACCTGGTGCAGCACCATTTTTAATTTTAGATAGGCATTCCACAATATCTGTTTCGCTAAACTGTAAGTTATTAAATATTTATTAGGTCACTGAACTCACTAACTTCAGGACCAATGGTAGTTGGACATGAATATGATTTCTGAAAATAGTTTGCAAATAGATCCGCGATGCAATTATCCGAGTTTGCGACCAGCGTTCCATATGCCATACTGGATGGAAGACCTCTACCACTGCCATTTTTAGATTTACAATATTTCCAAAATATATTGATATCATAAGGTATACTCCTCTCAACATCCTCGATATAACTTATGTGATCCTTAACAATAGCATCTTTGCAGACAGCACGTAAATTAGAAAAATTTGAGTAGTCATTCCTAGAGCCTGACCGTTTCAAATTTCTGTGAGCTGTTCGCTTTTCTTTAATTAAACTTATTAGAGATTTCGAGAACCAACTAGGAAAATGCGATGTTGATCTCTTTCGTTTAGGGACATAACGATTACAAGCATCGTACAAGATTTCGTAAAATATATCAATGTCATATTCTATCGAAGTACTCTTAAACATATTTACCCAGTCATAGCTGCCAATATAATTACATATACCTACAATATCAGCATTACAGAAATCATAGTGAAATGATTCATCTAAGGGCGATAAGCTGCTAGGAACACTAAAATCTACTAGTAACGAAGGATGATAAATGTCACACTTCACTAATGGATCAGAGATAGAACAATTTACAGTGGGAACATTAGAAAAAGCAAGATCCAAAATATTACCACTATTATTAATAAAGGAGTTAAACTGATAAAAACCTCCACTCATAACACCATCGCATAAAAGACGGGTACTTTCACTAACCGTATTTGTTGGTAAATATCCAATACATTCATCCTCGATGATCCACTTCACTTCCGGTAGATTGTAATCCCCAAGCAAGAGCATGCTGGAATCCGAGTATCGATCAATGATTTCGGATAATGCACTAATATGCCCGGCATATATCTCAGCAGCTGATCGTGGAGGAATGTAGACACAGCCAATAATGGTCTGGCCGTAGATACAGAGATTTTTTTAAGTATTGAGAAATTCGTTATTTTGTTTATGAGCTCAATTGGAAGGTACTAACGAGTGTTTTCCACTCCAAAATGAAGCATTAAGTGAAATTTCGAGTTTAGAAAAGGGTGAAAATTTGATTTGGTCGCGTAGCGCTACCCGACTAAACCAAATTTTCAGCCTTCTCTAAACTCGAAATTTCACTTCATGCGCCACGCGTATACACACTAAGGTACTTTTTAAGAATTTTGTGAACGTAAAATATATCACATTTTGAGAACGTAAAATGTGTCTCATTTGAGGAAGCAAATAAGAGACTGATGATACAAATATACAGAGAGAGATTTCTCATCATGTGTGCCAAAATAAACATTGAAGTCAATAACGGGCGAGAAAGTTCACTTCTCGCCCTGTATGTCAAACGAGAAGTATGATTTATACAGTGGCGGCTTGTGTGAATTTTTTTTGGTTCGGTTGCAGACATAAACACACAGGGATTTTATTTTAAGTATCGAGGAATTCGTTATTCTGTTTATTAGTTCAATTGAAGCTACTAACAAGTGTTTTCCACTCCCAGATAAAGCATGAAGTAAAATTTAGAATTTAGAAAAGCTTGAAAATGGGGTTTGGTCGCGTATGTGAAACATAGATTTTTTTTAAAGAACTCTTCAGTAATTTGTTGTTTTTCTAGAAACAATTTAAAGCTTCTAACGAATGTTTCCACTCCTAGATAAGGCATGAAGTAAAATTTCCACTTTAGAAAAGTCTGATAATTTGGATTTGCCGTCGCGAGCGAAGCGAGTGACGGCAAATCCAAATTTTCAGGCTTTACTAAACTCGAAATTTTACTTCATGCGCCAGAAGTATAAAACACTGATTAACCCGAAGTTTAAAAACACAAGGATACAGGATTCGAGTTCTTTTGTAGGGATTCTAATCACCTAAATCTGAATACGATCTTAAAAAAACAATTAACGAATCCGGATCACAATGCGATTAGAAGTGATTTTTATGACGTTTTATTTTATATAGCACATTGAAAACATCAGTTGCAATCTAACCTAACCTTTTCTAAGTTAGGTTCACCAGAATGTCTAAAGATACTTAAGTAATGCAAACGTGTCAACTAATCTAACCTAGAAGTATTTGAAATTGCCAGCGTGTACAAAGAGAGCGTGATAAAGGTTTGCGGAGATACGGAATACCAAATCTTCATTAACCGTTTTCTTTAAGGATAACGTGCTGTTAAACTTAACGTTTGGTTTTTGGCTGATTGCAAGGCCGTAGCCAGGGGGGGCGGAGGGGTATTTTTATTTTACACTTGCAAATTAACAATATAATAATATATACATATATTTTATTATGTTTCCATAGCAACCAATTGCTTTTTTGTTTTGTTACGAGGCATTTTTCGTTGACATAAACTTAATATTGCATAACCTACAAATCTAATTTGTTGACAAATTCAATATTGCATAACTTAAAATTCTAATTTCTTTTTATAACCTCAATATAACATAATCTACAAATCTAATTTTAATCAAATTAAAAGATAAACATACAAGAAATTTGCCTTTTAAGTAGATATATATCCCCCTTAATACGCAGTAGTTGTTCAGACATTCGATTATTATTGAAAATCGTTCAATTTAAAGCTTCTTACGAGTGTTTCCACTCCCAGACTAAGCATGAAGTAAAATTTCGAGTTTAGAAAAGCCTGAAAATTTGGTTTGGTCGCGTAGCGCGAAGCGCGGAGCGGCCAAACCAAATTTTCAGGCTTTTCTAAACTCGAAATTTTACTTCATGCGCCACGCGTATAAAACAGTGATTTCAAGTGAACACATTCTTCATCAAATATCAAATATGTCAACAGTTAGGAAAATCCGGATATTTCAGATATTGAAGCTTCAATATTTAGAATAACAATTGTTTATCAAAATAAACATTCTAATAGTTAAGAAACTACGAATAGTTCAGATATTACAGCTTCAATATTTTAGAGTCAAGTATAAAAAGAAGTTTTAAAAAACACTGAAGATCAATGATTACAATAAAAAACAGAAGTTAAATGACAAATCAATTGCTTGTAAGTAAACAGAAGATAATGATTGCAATAGGAAATAATTGCTTGTAGAAAATTGAAGATAAATAAATGAATAATAAAATTTTCAAAAAGTTAAATTGCCCCGTAAGGTCAAAAACAACATTTTTACTATACTCGCTCCCCCACCACAGAAATTTGTACATCCCCCTCCCCCCGATTTTTTTTCTGGTTACGGCCTGGCTGATTGTAATTGTTAAAGACTTTCTAAAACTATCGTGTTAGAGAAAACCTATAAAAACTCGTAAATTGAGATGTCCATGGTTACATTAGGTATTAATAGTCATTTGACTCTACTGGCTATATATTGACTGTCTATATCTTGACAGCTGTCATTGCCAGCTCTCAATATCAACGAAAATCTTACATACTACAACAAAACGTATCAAGTAACATTAAAAATATACCATTTTTTATAATATACGTCAGGACCTTGATATGTGCGTTTGTGTAACTGTAAAAATAGACAAACAAACAAGTGTTAAAATAGTCATTATTTTGTTAAACTGTCAATAGTGACTTACAAAAACTTGATTTTTGTTGTTGTCGTTTCCACGACAATGTTCCTTTTTCTTACAGTTGACATTTAGTGGACGTAAGTCGACGTCGACGGTCGATATTGGCTTGTGTCAATAGTGACAATTAATACTAATCGACATTTAATTTATAATGACACATGAGATTTGTTATGACTGAGGGCGCCAACTGGATATTTCCTAATATAATAATAATAGTAAACTATTATATTAAGTGATAATGGATTTTCAAAATATAAGTGCCTCAACAATCAACGAGATGAAACTGGATATTTGTTTTGCTTAGATTTTTTTATTGCATTTGTTGTTGTTTATTGCATTTTTCTATTTTTTCAAGACTCATGGGAGAGTTGATCCCCTAAATACCCCCCATCTATCTACGCCACTGCTATTGATAATAGGTTTTTAGTTAGTTCTTGTTATAAAGAGATAAATATTTGAGGTAATAAAACATACGTGTATGCAATGAATTAACGAAATTGCGCGCTCGCGTCCATCCCTTTAGAAGCCGGCTTGGCCCCCTCGGCCCGGTTTATTAATTTATCGCCACTAATTTTGATTGACGAATAATTGGAAATTTGAATGGCGGAAACAGAATAAATTTCCAAGTGCTCCGCGGAAATAATATTTCGGCCGGGGGGAAATTTTTGATATTTAATTTAGAATGGCAGCTGTCAACGGCAGTCTAATGGGGGAGCGCTAAAAATAATATTTTTTTTTCAGCCAGCCCCGACCGCGCGCTTTGCTCCCTCTGTGCACCAGCGGACGTCGGCGTCGCGGCGCCCGTGCGCGCCGCGACGCCACCTCCGCACCCGCTGCGCTTTTCTCCGCTCTTTAAATTTACACCATTTTTTTCCATCCCCGCGCGGCGTGTATTCATCCCCGCGTTTATATATATATTATTTTTTTTCGCCACCCCCTCTATTTTTTTCCACCGAAATGTGTGTGTGTGTGTACGTATGTGCGGAACGGCCGAACGATTAATTTGAAATTTCGTTTTAGTTTTGGCGGAAAATACAAAACAAACGAATGAAACGAAAATAAAAAAAGAGCAGAGAGAATCGAATACGCCAAGCGAGTGCAGGCGTTGACGTTTTTTGTTTGTTTGTTTTATTTGCGTATGTGTGTGTGTGTGATTTTTCGCGAAATACGGGGTCGGTGGGAAGGGTTTGATTAAAAATGTTCCATTAGCGAGCGCGCTTTTTTTTTTTTTAGTTTTTGTGTTCCGAACGGAAAAGCGCGGGCTGTTTTAATCGCGTTTCATTTTCCTGTTCGTCAACACAGAGGATTTGACATAAGCAACACATGAATTCATCCGTTAAAACCGCGCTTACATTTTTTTTTGACAAAAAAGGGTCATTTTTATGATTATAGCGTGAAAAGTTGTTTAAAGGATATTTAAAATAGGTTTCTATACAGTGCTTTCCAAAAGTAACAGATAAATTCGGCATTTTTCAAAATACGCATTTCTAAGAGAAATCCTTAAACAGGTCGATTTTAGATTTGTTTTCTACATCTTTTGAGGTATTATATCGTATGTTCAATAAAATAAAACCTCTAGAGTGCTATGGAATATTTTGTAGGTTGGCAACTCTGAAATTATACATTATAATTATTATGTCTGGTGTTTTATATGACAATTCCTAAAGCGTGTAGCCAACATGAATTTTAAAAAAGATAAAATCAAAAAAAAAATAAAAAAAACCTCTAGAGTGCCATGGAAAATATTGTAGGTTGGCAACTCTAAAATTATATATTATAATTATCATGTTTGACGTTTTATATGTCAATTCCTTAGGCGTGTAGCTAAATTAAATTAAAAAATAAATTAAATCATAGCACTCTAGAGGTTTTTTTTTATTGAACATATAATATCATATGTTCAATAAAAAAATAACCTCTAGAGTGCCATGATTTAATTTATTTTTTAATTTAGCTACACGCCTAAGGAATTGACATATAAAACGTCAAACATGATAATAATAATATATAATTTTAGAGTTGCCAACCTACAGTATTTTCCATGGCACTCTAGAGGTTTATTTTATTGAACATACAGTACATATAGATGGCGCGCATTACGTTGCTGCTATGATGTCATCGATTATTTCTTTTAAACAAAAAACGGTTTATTTTAAATGACATCTCTTCTAGATCTTCGAATTCTCTTTATAATGTTGTTCCTTTTATTTTTATTTAAAAAAAAAAATAAATTTAAAAAAGGTTTAAAGTTAAAAATTGTCTTAATTTTAATTTTTTTATTAATTTTACTATTTCAAGATAAATCTCAAATTAGTCGATTTTTGTAACAATAATGAAAAATTAAAATAAGAACAAATTATAATAAAATTTCTCTTTAATCTTCGACATCGTCTTTTTTAATGGCAAACTTTCTATGATACATTATGACAGTGGCGTAGCCAGGAAGGGGTTACAGAGGGTTAGAAGCCGCCCCTAGTCGCTGCTATCAATTTTATTTTGCCTTTTTAAAATCGCCGCAAAATTATATTATAAATAGTTGTTTTTTTATGTAGTTTAGAAATATTTTATGTTTATTCAAATTATATTATTCTAACTAACCTGTTTTTTTCTTTTTGCTGCTTCAATGCTGTTTGGGGTACTTGTGAAGCAAGGTTTCTTAATATATATACAGAGAGTTTTATGTAACACCGAACATTTTCATAACGAAAATTTTTCTTTGTAGTATCCATATGCTTGGTTTATTAAAAGAATCCAATTTGAAGCTTTAAGCGAGTGTTTTCCACTCCCAGGCTGAGCATGAAGTAAAATTTCGAGTTTAGAAAAGCCTGAAAATTTGGTTTGGTCGCGTAGCGCGAAGCGCGGAGCGGCCAAACCAAATTTTCAGGCTTTTCTAAACTCGAAATTTTACTTCATGCGCCACCGGTACAAAACACTGATTCAATGTAAAGTTTAGCGGTGTGTTTTAAACTTCGGAATATGTCAGTGTTTTGTACCGGTGACGCATGAAGTAAAATTTCGAGTTTAGAAAAGCCTGAAAATTTGGTTTGGCCGCTCCGCGCTTCGCGCTACGCGACCAAACCAAATTTTCAGGCTTTTCTAAACTCGAAATTTTACTTCATGCTTAGCCTGGGAGTGGAAAACACTCGCTTAAAGCTTCAAATTAAATTATTTTTATAAACGAAGCATCGAAAAATGTGCAATGATACTTCAAAGAAAAATTCTCGTTATGAAAATGTTCGGTGTTACATAAAACTCTCTGTATATGTTTTTACAGAGCCTATTGGCCAATTCATCACCATGGCGAGACCAGTTTAAATGAGTATCCAGGTATACACCCAAGAATTTTACACACTCCACGTCACGTTGTTTCAAGGAAAACAGAAGATCTACTGTTTTATCCTCATTTATTTTCAAACAATTGCTATTAAACCATTCAGTAGCTCTGATCTGAACATTATCAGAAAAGGATGGCGAAGCTTCTGATTTTCGTATGGTTGTATCGTCAGCATATAAAATGACATCACTTCCAAGAAAGTGACTAGAAAGGTCATTAATAAATATTAGAAATAATAGTGGCCCAAGAATAGATCCTTGTGGTACACCACTATTTATAATTACAGGTGGAGATAAACTTTATTATAGAGCATACATTGTGTTCATTCACACAGATAAGACGATATCATTGATATGCTAACGGGATGTAGATTGTAATAATATAACTTACGGATAAGTATTGAATGCGAGACGCAATCGAAGGCTTTCGATAGATCCAAAAACTTCGAATATGATTCAGAGCCTTCTTCAAAACAATCTAATGTGCCATTTACAAATTGGAGGTTTGCATCCTTTGTGCATCTCCCTTTTCTGAAACCATATTGACTGTTTGTAAAAATACTTGTAGATTCTAAGTAATCAGCAAGTTGATGTATTTATTTATTTATTTATTCTTACGGGTGGCCAATTACATAGAAAAAATAACATATATAATAAAAAATACAATAATACAACAATACAAGAACATTACTTATGAATTAGAATCTAAAACTACACGACACGTACGCTTAAAATACTTCAGACTAACTCCGAACATATCAATTAAATTATAATATTTGTTAACATTATATATTAAATAATTACGAGGGCTATTAAAACCAAATACCGATTTGTGAAATTCACAAGCAAGAAGTTGCTGATGCCGCGTTGCATGTCTGGGGATAAAAAATGATAAAGATGACAATACATCCGAGCAATCGATTAGATTGTTAAATAAGCGATAAGCAAAACAAAGCGAAGAATAAATTCTTCGTTTATATAGAGGAAGGATATCAAGATATTTGAGCATCATATCAAAATTGTCATAATATAAATGACAACGAGAACAAATAAGATTAACCATTTTCTTTTGGACGTGCTCAATGCTATTGATATGACATTTGTAATTAGGGGACCATACGATGGAGCAATAATCAAGGATAGGTCTAACGAATGATTTGTATAATGTTATAAATGTTCCGATGGATGTGAAGTGTATTGACAGTCGTTTAATTGCAATGCTTTTGCCAAAATTACATTTATATGACTTGTGAATTGGAGCTTACTATCAAAAAATACGCCTAAGTCTCTGATTATATCAACTCTCTCTAAGATATGATTGTTCAGAGAGTAATCAAAACGCCACAGTATACTTTTTTTCTTTGAGAAACGCATAAGTTTACACTTATTTATATTTAAGTTAAGATCATTGTGATCACACCATCGCATGATCCTATTTAAATCAGTTTGGATTATGTTGCAGTCTTCCAAACACCTAATGGTTTTAAATATTTTCATGTCGTCAGCATAAAGTAGAATATTGGAGCTAATGTTGCTGCCAATATCATTAATAAAAATAAGAAAGAGTAAGGGACCCAAATGCGAGCCTTGTGGTACCCCAGATGTTGCATTAATTATAAGATCCGACATGGTACCATTGAATCTAACAACCAACTGTCTATTGCAAATAAATGATTTTATCCATTCAAGCATGCATCCAACAACACCATAAGATCTAAGTTTATGCAAAAGTCTTGCGTGACTTACCCTATCGAATGCCTTGGAGAAATCGGTATCTACCATATCGCCTTTCTCCAATGCACAAGATATATAACTAGTGTATATGAATAAATTTGTTTCTGTTGATCTAGATGGAAAGAAACCATGTTGTTGATCAGTTATTAAAGGTTTAAAAAGCAACATCATATGCTTTGAAACAATTTTATCAAACAGTTTTGGGATGCATGATTGAATAGCTATTGGGCGGTAATTGTGAATATCAGATTTAATTCCCGATTTAAAAACAGGGGTCACGTAGCAATTTCTCCACAAGGACGGAAATTTCCCATTTTGAATGGATTTATTAAATAAGATTGCTAGTGGTAAGGAGAAGGCACTAGAACAGTTTTTAATTATAGAAGGAGGAATTCCATCGGGACCAGGAGAACTACTTGTCTTAATATCAGAGCAAGAATCCAAGATATCTGATTCATTGATAGTAATATTATTTCGAAGATTTTGGATAGTATGGGGAGTAATGAGATGGGACGATATTTTGTTGGACTATTAGGATCACCTTTTTTGAAAATGGGAACAATTAAAGCTTTCTTTAAAACATCTGGAAAACAGCTTGCTTCTATGCACTTGTTTATCACACTTGTTAAAGGTTCCAGAATTTTATTTAGAACAGATTTAATAACGTCCACTCTCATGCCATACACATCGCGACTTCTACATGATCTTAGTCCCATTATTACTTTACACACAGTGGTTGTGGTGACAGTCACAAATTTAAAATATTCGTGTACATTTATATCTTGACTACACATTGAAGTAATTGGGACTACACATTATCATCTTCAGAAATATGATTATATTGAATACAAAAATGACACAATGTTCATCAGATATCTTTATTATTTTTAATATTAAATTCTTTACACATTCAGATGTTTAGATCAACCTAAAGCATAAGGCCGCTTTGACCCCGTCTTGAACCAATAGCTCCCCGCAGTCGCATTGGTATTCTCCCCAAAAATTACCTTAACACTCTCATCAATCCCTGTGGCACCAAACAGCCCGAAATCACTAATCTTCACGGCAACGAATCTATCCGAATTGATCGATTCCGAAAATACCGACGTGCTCCTTTGGTGGTTGCAGAACAAAGGTGAGGTGAATTCGTCGCTGTCAAAGGGACATCCTGGTTGGAATGTGGCGTCGTTCACGTAAAAATTGTGCGTGCCGAGTACATCGGCCGTTCCGAATACTCCTCTGTTTGTGTACTCGCAGTCGACCATTTTGGCGTCGGTGGGGTCGAGTTTACGAGTGTCTGAAGTTAGGTAGTCGAAGGCCGGACCTGCTGGGTCCAAGCCGGTGATTCTTCCGATTACTCCGGAGACTGATTTTACGGCTTGACCAGCGAAACCGGCGACGTGCGCGCCCAAAGAGTGGCCCACGATGTGGACTTTGTCTAAATGGATGCCGTTGTTTTTGTGTATGTGGTTGATGAATTTACCTACAAAGTTTCCTAGAAAAAAGAAAATTTTATAGTGTACTAGCGAAGTAACCTATTGTTTTTGTGTATGTGGTTGATGAATTTACCAATGAAGTTTCCTAGAAAAAAGTAAATTTTATAGTGTACTAGCAAAGTAACCTATGGTCGTTGTTTTTGTATATGTGGTTAATGAATTTACCAACAAAGTCTCCTAGAAAAAAGACAATTTTATCTTGTACTAGCCAGAGCTGGACAGGATTCGAATCATTCAGGGTTCGATTCCCAGATTCGAATCCTTTTAGAGGATTCAAAATAGGTATTCGAATACTTAAGTGAAAACGGATTCGTGATCCGGATTCGTTACATTTTTTTAAAAGGATTCGTATTCGAATCCAGACGTAGATGATTCGAATCCTTATAAAAAGATTCGAATCCTCATACATGGATTCAAATCCTTATAAAAGGATTCGAATCCTCATACATGGATTCAAATCCTCCTAAATAATTCGAATCATCGCTATTAAGGCTGGGATTCGAATTCGATTAATTCAAATAGTCAAATATTCTAATATGAATATTTAAATCACTAAATTATTCATATTTGAATATAAATATTTAAATTTTGGAATAATTCAAATATTTGTGAATGCATATTTGGTTACTTAACCATGAAAAAAAAATGTCCAGTGTTAATAGTATATTTTTAACTTCACTTGAAATCAGTGTTTTATACGCGTGGCGCATGAAGTAAAATTTCGAGTTTAAAAAAGCCTGAAAATTTGGTTTGGCCGCTCCGCGCTTCGCGCTACGCGACCAAACCAAATGTTCAGGCTTTTCTAAACTCGAAATTTTACTTCATGCTTAATCTGGGAGTGGAAACACTCGCTTGAACTTTGAATTGAACTTTTTTATAAAACCGACGTATGCCTGAAAACTTTCAGCGTATAAATTTTCTACCCGGGGCTTTTCTAAACTCGAAATTTTACTTCATGCTTAGCCTGGGAGTGGACAACACTCGTTCATAGATGTTTTAAATTGAAGGATCGCTTTAGATTACTAAGTTTATTGCCATGTTACGAAGGCTACAGCTCGAAGGACCAATCATTGTCTTCGGAGACCGAAGGACTACAGGGAATTGAAGTTTTTTTACAAAAAAACAACAAATATCTGAAGGTTTACAGCATGGATAGAAAAGAAAAAATCTAATTTAAAAAAATATATCAAAATTTGATTGATTTCAGTGCGTTTTAAACTTCACTTGAAATCAGTGTTTAGTACGCGTGGCGCATGAAGTAAAATTTCGAGTTTAGAAAAGCCCCGTGAAAATTTGTCTCGGGTCGCTGCGCGACCCTCGACAAATTTTCCACGCGGGGCTTTTCTAAACTCGAAATTTTACTTCATGCTTAGTCTGGGAGTGGAATACACCCGTTAATTTAACGAAAGAACTTCAATAAAAACCTAATAAATCATTTTACCCAATTTCATTAATAATTTATGATTGTTTTAACTGTTTCACCAGTATACAGAGAGTTTTATGTAACACCGAACATTTTCATAACGAGAATTTTTCTTTGAATTATCCATATGCATACGTTGCACAAATTTTCGATGCTTGGTTTATTAAAAGAATTTAAGTTCAAGCTTTAAGCGAGTGTTTTCCACTCCCAGGCTAAGCATGAAGTAAAATTTCGAGTTTAGAAAAGCCTGAAAATTTGGTTTGGTCGCGTAGCGCGAAGCGCGGAGCGGCCAAACCAAATTTTCAGGCTTTTCTAAACTCGAAATTTTACTTCATGCGCCACCGGTACAAAACACTGACATATTACGAAGTTTAAAACAGATCGCTAAACTTTACATTGAATCAATGTTTTGTACCGGTGGCGCATGAAGTAAAATTTCGAGTTTAGAAAAGCCCGAAAATTTGGTTTGGCCGCTCCGCGCTTCGCGCTACGCGACCAAACCAAATTTTCAGGCTTTTCTAAACTCGAAATTTTACTTCATGCTTAATCTGGGAGTGGAAACACTCGCTTGAACTTTAAATTGACCTTTTTTAAAAAATCGACGTATGCTTGAAAACTTTCAGCGTATAAATTGGTTATATTTAAAAAAAAAGAAGTATTCATCAAATATTAAAGTTGCATTTAAAACACTAACAAACTGTAAATGTATAATGAATTAGTTAACGGAACACACGGATTAAATATAAACCAATAAACAATTTAAACAGTATAAAAAGGTCAATTTTTTTCAAGGCACACTACATTTATTGTCAAAAAATCATGTGAAGAAGATTTATTCTATCTAAATAAAACACTGTTTATCACTTTGTTTGTATAACAATTGTTATACAAACAAAGTGATAAACAGTGTTTTATTTATATTCAACAATGTATAACGAAGTAGAAGCCTCTATAGTCAGTGAATTTATTGTATCATTATTCTGGCATAAATATTAAATTTATATCAACATATCAGGCATAATTGGATTCAGAAAAACAATGTCTAGTATAATAAAATGAGAAAAGTATATACAGCTATTTAAAAATTTAAAGTTGACTACTATTTGGCAATGAAGTTAATTTTAAAAACTGCCAATTTACAGTAATGAAACAGCCATTGACTTTGTTTTATAGTTAATTCAAATAGGTCAATATTAAAAAATAAATTGATTTTGAGTTACATGAGGATCAAACTAAATTGACGAATAAAGCACTAATAACCTTTCGTCACACTTTTATTTGAATTACCAAATGTACATTTCGGACACAAAGTGACCATTATCAATGGATTAACACTGTTAATCCATTGATAATGGTCACTTTGTGTCTGAAATGTACATTTGGTCATTCAATTAATGTAAAGAAAGGTTATTAGTGCTTTATTCGTCAAATTAAGGTTAATATTAATTTATCGAACACCCGGTATATTCAATTTTCGACTTATATTCTTAAAAAATTAAATTTTTTATTTTTTTAGGAGCACATCTTTAATAATTACAAGAAAATTACACAAATGAATCTCATTATATAATAAACATTAAGAAATTTTAAACGAATATAGAAAATCTAAAAGTTAATTAAAACTCTGAAAATTATTAGAAACCAGATTTTTATAAAATTATCAAAGATTGTTTAGAAATTAAAAAAAAAAATAATTTTCTAGAAAAATTGTATCAAATAAACAATTAACTGAAAATAAAACCTTAAGTTTGTTCTCTTTCTTTCAGGGGTTCATATTTTTTGAAGCGTTTAATATTTGAATAAAATTATACTCTATAACACTTTGTATTAGTTTTATCATAATTTCTTGTTATCGTTAATTGCACTTTATTTTTTTAATTGTTATACATTATTGTTATTACGCAGATGTTTTTTTTTAATATTTATATATTTTGTAAAAAATGTTAATCCGTACAAAATATAAATATATTTCAACCCCTGATTAAGCATGAATCGTTAATTGCACTCTATTTTTTTAATTGTTATACATTATTGTTATTATGCAGATTTTTTTAATATATATATATATATATATATATATATAACCAGATAAGAAATAACAGCGCATTAGGTCATGATGTAAAAGTTATTTTTTTTTCATCAAGTGAGTGTGCAAGGAGGACAGAAGACGACGACGATCGTTTCGCTCTTTTTATGAGCTCCTCAGGCCGCCACATCCATCATCCCATACACACTCACTTGATATTTAGAAGTTGTATATATACTGATTTCGCTAACCATAAGCCGGTATTGACGTCAGTATTTATAATTGCTACTGCATTGATAAGGGCATTGATCTCATTTTGCTTCTACAGTTAGTTTCGGTTTTTAGTTTAAACCATCGACTAGCATCGGAGCGGCGAGAAACCCGAACCAATGCGATGATAATATTCAGAGCGCCGAATTAAATTAAATAAATTAGAATTAACGACCTGCTTTTTAGTACCAGATAAGAAATAACAGCGCATTAGGTCATGATGTAAAAGTTATTTTTTTTTTTTTTTCATCAAGTGAGTGTGCAAGGAGGACAGAAGACGACGACGATCGTTTCGCTCTTTTTATGAGCTCCTCAGGCCGCCATAAAAAAAAGAGCGAAACGATCGTCGTCGTCTTCTGTCCTCCTTGCACACTCACTTGATGAAAAAAAAAATAACTTTTACATCATGACCTAATGCGCTGTTATTTCTTATCTGGTACTAAAAAGCAGGTCGTTAATTCTAATTTATTTAATTTAATTCGGCGCTCTGAATATTATCATCGCATTGGTTCGGGTTTCTCGCCGCTCCGATGCTAGTCGATGGTTTAAACTAAAAACCGAAACTAACTGTAGAAGCAAAATGAGATCAATGCCCTTATCAATGCAGTAGCAATTATAAATACTGACGTCAATACCGGCTTATGGTTAGCGAAATCAGTATATATACAACTTCTAAATATCAAGTGAGTGTGTATGGGATGATGGATGTGGCGGCCTGAGGAGCTCATAAAAAAAACGAAACGATCGTCGTCGTCTTCTGTCCTCCTTGCACACTCACTTGATGAAAAAAAAAATAACTTTTACATCATGACCTAATGCGCTGTTATTTCTTATCTGGTACTAAAAAGCAGGTCGTTAATTCTAATTTATATATATATATTAGGTTTTTATCCAAGAAACATTTTTCTGAGCTGAACTGACCTAGCGCACGAGCCTAAAAAATGGCCATTTTTGCACTTTTTTTACATTTTAATCTCCAACAACTCTAGATATGCTCAAATCAACTTCGGAATAACATGTATCAACGCGTATTGAGTCACTCTATAAGCCAGTCATACTTACTTGCATAGGCAAACAACTTTCATCAACTCCCAGTGCTCCAAACATAGGGAAAAAATCGAAGTTTTGCAATTTCCGTAAGTTTTTTTAAATTGTATTAGTTTTACTTAAACTTTTGACCACTTTTCATAAAAGAAAACAATTTTCACATGTATTTTAATCACGGGATACAAACTTCTCATTCTTGAATGTCAAATAAATTATTAAAAATAATTTTCAATAATTACATGATAATAAAACGTAGAAAAAATTTCAAAAATCATTTAAATTACTGAAATGGTTCCGATAGTCTATTGTACGTTACAAAAACATTATTTTCTAATGTTCAGAAAAATAAACATCATCAAAAAATTCTACGTTTAATTATACTAAACTGTATTTTCTTTATTTACAACAAAATAAATTTTGATATGTCAATTGCAAACTCTAATATTGCTAATACCTTGAAATCTCAAATTGTGATGCCGCGATTTGAGACCAAACGCGATTATAAAGCGATCTAATTTTCGTTTGTGCGATTACGATAATGTTCAAAGTTTCTTCCTATATGTATTAGTAATACATTGTATTACATGCAAACGCAAATTGTAAATAAATTACACATACAATAAAGATGATATTGCATTGCATACGAAACCCCGACTGACATTGTCAATGCATTTGCGGATAACTTTTCCAGTATGTATTCAACGATTAACTTAGATTCGCACAATGTCATCTCCAATTGTCAGACGTTGCTAACCCCCGTAATAGAGGAACAAGATATCATTAGAAGCATTAATCGTACCAAAAACTCGAACACCTGTGGTGATGACAAAATTCCAAATTTTCTTGTAAAGGACTGTAAATTCACTTTCTCATATCCTTTGTCCATATTGTATAACCTTTCTCTGCAAACTAACACATTCCCTGATTTATGGAAACGAGCTGTAATTACTCCCGTGTTGAAGCGTGGTGATACAGACGTTATTACAAATTACAGGCCAATCGCGTTACTGTCTAATTTTGCTAAAATTTTTGAGCAAATTATTTATAGTGTAGTATCATTTCATGTCAAACCTTATATTTCTCCATTTCAACATGGTTTTATGTCTGGTCGCTCGACAATGACAAACCTAGCAGTAATTACACAACACATTAGCGAGGCTCTGGACAAACGCGAGCAAATTGATGTAGTATATACAGACTTTGCTCGTGCTTTCGACACCATAAATCATAATATCTTACTGAGTAAGCTGGACAATTTTGGACTTTCTAATAACTTTATCATTTTCTTTTCTTCATATCTTATAAATCGAACAAACTACGTCTATTTTAATGGCTTCAATTCTTATGAATTTTATTCCCCTTCAGGTGTTCCGCAAGGGTCTAATCTAGGTCCATTATTATTTAATTTGTATATTAATGACCTAATTGAATCCATAAATTGTCCAGTTTTAGCTTACGCAGATGATATTAAAATATATAATGTCATCAACAATCTAAACGACTGTGTTACTTTACAGAGAAATTTGGATATAATAAGTGGTTGGTGTAACAATAACGGCGTGTCTCTTAACGTTAGTAAGTGTGTCACTATTTCATATACGAAAAAATCCAATCCCATTAATCATCAATATTGGGTAGATGGTGCCTCCATAAAACGAGACCAAATTTTCAAAGATCTTGGTATTACGTTTGATCACAGGTTGTCATTCACTAATCATATTTACAACGTCACCTCATCAGCTTTCAAGATGCTTGGCTTTGTAATTAGGACTTGCAAGTATTTTAATGATACTGATTTGATCAGGGTATTATACTGTGCCTTAGTTAGAAGCCGCTTAGAGTACGGTTCCATAATTTTTTATCCATATTACACAAATCAATCCATCTTGCTAGAACGTGTACAAAAACGTTTTCTAAAATATTTAAATTTTAAGTTAACTGGTATATATCCTGATTATCTCACTGACTACAGCACTTTATTATCTATACACAGTATGATATCATTGGCTGATCGTCGTAAGTTAGCTAGTAGTACATTCATGTTCAAATTAGTTCATAATATAATAGATGTTCCTCAATTACTCTCTATGATACCTTTTAATACGCCACGTATAGTTTCGCGGCAAAGTAGTTCGTTTCTATTACCAAGAGTTAATACCAATATACTACTAAAAGCGCCAATATATCACATGTCTATTAATGCTAATTCGCGTTTTACTGATATATTTTGTAATATTGTAAATCTTTAATTATACCAACTTTTGTATATTTTACACCATTTTATATATAATTTTGTTAACTTTATGTATTGTATGATTTTGTCCGATTTGTGGTTTTTCCGTGGACAATAAAGTATATTATTATTATTATTATTATAATGTCTTATTAAAAAATGTGATGTAGATATTTTTTACAATGCCTGTAGCATTCCGTATTATTTATTCCCTTTCTGTACACGTAGCAAATAATGTTTTTGTAACGTACAATTGACTATCGGAACCATTCTAGTAATTTAAATGATTTTTGAAATTTTTTCTACGTTTTATTATCATGTAATTATTGAAAATGACTATTAATAATTTATTTGACATTCAAGAATGAGAAGATTGTATCCCGTGATTAAACTACATGTGAAAATTGTTTTCTTTTATGAAAAATTGTCAAAAGTTTAAGTAAAACTAATAAAATTTTAAAAAAACTTACGGAAATCGCAAAACTTCGATTTTTGCCCTATGTTTGGAGCACTGGGAGTTGAAGAAAGGTGTTTGCCTATGCAAGTAAGTATGACTGGCTTATAGAGTGACTCAATACGCGTTGATACATGTCATTCCGAAGTTGATTTGAGCATATCTAGATTTGTTGGAGATTAAAATGTAAAAAAAGTGCAAAAATGGACATTTTTTAGGCTCGTGCGCTAGGTCAGTTCAGCTCAGAAAAATGTTTCTTGGGTGAAAACCTTCTTAGGACATGATAATCTTAAGTTCTAGGGGGGGCCATCGACGATTTAAAAAAATACCCTTTTTTCGACCCACCCTAATATATATATATATACAGGGTGGGCCACGAATAACGCCCATTAAAAGTTTTCGGGATTCCTGACTGAGGAAAAATTTGAAAAAATTCTACATTGCACGGTTGAATGCGATCACCTCATGGAAAATATTTCGACTTTCTATCACTTCCGGTTGTACCGGAAATGGCTACCAACTTTGTTATTTTAAATAGAACATCCTATATATTAATTTTTTTTTAGATTCCCCGTTCAATTGTCTACCCTCTCATATGAATTTATATCCACTTAACTCTTACAGTTTTTGAGTTAAAAATTTATTTGTCAAATATTGACCTCAAATAGACGTTTTGAAAATTGCCTATAACTTCTAGTAAGAACAAGATAGACAGACGAGCGGCATCTTGAATTGTTACTTATAGATCTACAATCTATAATTAAAAAAATTGACATCTGTCAATTTTGACAATAGGTATTTCAAAAATGTCAATATTTCAGTGCCCACTTAAAAACATCATAATTCAATGTTTTCAAATGGAATGACCAATATTTTATCTGCTATGGTGATTGGCAAGACAATTTGCAAAATAAAAGTATTATGTCTCCCTATATCTAGAGCAAATAGTTTTTGAGTTATTTCGAAATTTCTTTCCTCTCAGAATGCTTGCACAATTGAATAATTCCTGTACTATTCAAAATTGACAGATGTCAATTTTTTTAATTCTAGAGGGATCTATGAGTAACAATTCAAGATGCCGCTCGTCTGTCTATCTTGTCCCTACTAAAAGTTATAGGCATTTTTCAAAACGTCAATTTGAGGTCAATATTTCACAAATAAATTTTTAACTCAAAAACTGTAAGAGTTAAGTGGACATAAATTCATATGAGAGGGTAGACAATTGAACGGGGAATCTAAAAAAAAAATAATATATAGGATGTTCCATTTAAAATAATAAAGTTAGTAGCCATTTCCGGTACAACCGGAAGTGATAGAAAGTCGAAATATTTTCCATGAGGTGGTCGCATTCAACCGTGCAATGTAGAATTTTTTCAAATTTTTCCTCTGTCGGGAATCCCGAAAACTTTTAATGGGCGTTATTCGTGGCCCACCCTGTATATATATATATATATATATATATATATATATATATATATTTTGTAATAAATGTTAATCCGTATTAAATATAAATATATTTCAAGCCCTGATTAAGCACGAAGTAACAGAAAAAAATAACAAAAATCAGCATAGGTATTTAAATGGGTTTAAGTTTCATGAAATTAGTAAAAACGTTATTAAATCCTGTACAAATTAGTTTGTTAGTTTTAGTTATTTTAACAAAATAATAATAATAATGAATACATTATTTAGAAAATGTACAACAAATATAATTAAATATTTTAAATCATTTAAACTATTGCCGAATAAATAAAAAAAATCGCGGAAAACAAATTATACAAATTAGTATATACTGGTGAAACAGTTAAAACAATCATGAATTATTAATGAAATTGGGTAAAATGATTTATTAGGTTTTTATTGAAGTTCTTTCGTTAAACTAACGGGTGTATTCCACTCCCAGACTAAGCATGAAGTAAAATTTCGAGTTTAGAAAAGCCCCGCGTAGAAAATTTGTCTCGGGTCGCGCAGCGACCCGAGACAAATTTTCACGGGGCTTTTCTAAACTCGAAATTTTACTTCATGCGCCACGCGTACTAAACACTGATTTCAAGTGAAGTTTAAAACGCACTGAAATCAATCCAATTTTGATATATTTTTTTAAATAAGATGTTTTCTTTCCTATCCATGCCGTAAACCTTCAGATATTTGTTGTTTTTTTTTGTAAAAAAAAACTTCAATTCCCTGTAGTCCTTCGGTCTCGGAAGACCATGATTGGTCCTTCGAGCTGTAGCCTTCGTAAAATGGTATTAAACTTAGTAATCTAAAGCGATCCTTCAATTTAAAACATCTAAGAACGAGTGTTGTCCTCTCCCAGGCTAAGCATGAAGTAAAATTTCGAGTTTAGAAAAGCCCCGGGTAGAAAATTTGTCGGGGGTCGCACAGCGACCCGAGACAAATTTTCACGGGGCTTTTCTAAACTCGAAATTGTACTTTATGCACCACGCGTACTAAACACTGATTTCAAGTGAAGTTTAAAACGCACTGAAAACCAATCCAATTTTGTTTTTCTTTTCAAATTAGATTTTTTCTTTCCTGTCCATGCTGTAAACCTTCAGATATTTGTTGTTTTTTGGAAAAACCATGATTGGTCCTTCGTAAAATGGTAATAAACTTAGTAATCTAAAGCGATCCTTCAATTTGAAACTTCTAAGAACGAGTGTCGTCCACTCCTAGGCTAAGCATGAAGTAAAATTTCGAGTTTAGAAAAGCCCCGCGTAGAAAATTTTCACGGTGCTTTTCTAAACTCGAAATTTTACTTCATGCACCACGTGTATAAAGCACTGAAGTTCAATAACACATATATCATCATTAATTAAAATAATTATTTAATCAGATATTTAGTCGGTAAATAATTAGGTTTTGAACATATTTGTTAATAGAAACTGATGGGATAAAATCTTACTGGTTTCAAATAATAGATGAAATTTATTTTTAGAGGATTTGTATCCGTGATTCAAAAATGAGGATCGAACTATTGATTCGAATTATATTTTTCACTTACGAATCCTTTATTCGAGTATTCGTGATTCGAATTATGTAAGGTGAATCGGATTCGTGATTCGAATCCTGTTTTTGACGATTCATCCCAGCTGTGGTACTAGCGAAGTATCTATTTTTTTCTCCAATCTTGCACAAGACGAACATTAATGCCTGCCTAGAGCATTCACCAATCTCGCATTTAGCAGCTCACTAAAAGTAATTGTATTCAAAAATTGGTCAAGAGAGCGACGGCCGAAGCGAAAGGGCGTCATCGCAGCCATACATCATTAAGGTTTCTTTTAACGAGTGTCTATAAACTGTTGGCATCTCGGTTGCTTTGAAAACCAAATTACATATCTTAGTAATTAGTGAATCTCGGAAACGTCAAATAAATTTAATTATATGAAACGATTAAAGCTGATTGATCCATCTTTATACAACCATGTTCAATTGTTTTTGTCTACAGGGCTTGGGAGTATATTGTATTAATTATATCGAGTATGTATGTTTGTGTATTGATTGTTATTATATATTATAAGTGTGTAAAATTATAATTGAAATTATGTAAAAATGTTTATTCCGTAAATAAAGTATTATTATTATTATATGTCATTGGGTAGTGTCACAGCACGACGTATGTTTCTGAAGTCAGAACCTACTGGGATGCCGACAGTGTATAGACACTCGTTAGTTTCAATTGAAGTTTTCAGTGTTTTAGTTAAAATTAGTGGGCTATTTTTGATTCATTTAAACTTACTGAGTATTTTTTAAATTTTCTTAAGTCATTTAGTCTCTTTAAGTTTTAATTTTGAAGTCATCAGTGTTTTTAGTGAAATATGTCTCGGATTTTTTTTCCTTCATTTAAACTTACCGACTCTCTCGACCAAAAATTTGGCAGTCAAGTAACCGTTCTTCGAATATTTTCCCCAAACGACCCTGATGACGTTATATCCTCCTTTCTTTATGTACTCTGCAAACATCACGGGGTAATATTTAGTGGCGTTGCCTTCGATCCAACCGTGGATCAAAATCACGGTCGTCTTTTCAGCATCCAGGACATTCGAGTTGGTTTCATCGAGATTAAATTCTGCAGCATCAGCAGATGAGGCGTACACGAGATTGATGTTGTTCTTGTCATCTTCATCAGTTAAAAAGACTATACGAAAAATAACAATCAAAGTGGAACATCAGTAACAGGTTAAGTTATTTTGTATATTAATAAATAAAGAAATTTAGTATTATCATTATCGTAAAAGTTTTTAAAGGTGCTATCACAAAAAATTATACTCAGTCATCACATTCGATAGTGTAGAGGTTAAAGCGTCCGCGCTGTAACCCCTAGAACCCCAGTTGGGACTGAAGTTCTAATCTCATTCTGGATTTGTATATTATTATTTTTTTAATTATTATTTTTCATTATTTCTTACATAAAAAACAACCAGAGTGTCGGAAAATGTAGTGAGTTAACTCCAAATTTTTAGATCAATTTTTGATCAATGAAAACATATTATAAGTACATTTTGCAAACCTTTAAAAAATGCTCTCATTAATTTATAACTTCTGAACAAATTTCTCACTTAACATTTGGCGAAACATGTTTAAACAATTAGGTAAAAATTAAACACGCAGATTCTTATATTTTACTCACTTGCAGCAGAAATTGTGGTTAGAAAGCCGATCAAACAAAAAAACTTGAACATTTTCGCAACGAATGACCTACAAAAAAATATCATTGCTTTTTATACAAAAAATCCTTATCAACACTATGCTAACAATTCAAATAATCCATTTTTGGTGGACGATAAAGAGTGTTTGCTTTATGATTTTTTCGAAGGAATTTACCCACCGCTGTCTGTAATTAATTTTGACTGCCCGCGTTATAATGTTTCAAAAAACAAACAGTTTTCGCGATTTTAATTACTGACTTAATTTTCTCTACTATGTATTTTTATGTTATAAACAGTGGCATTTTCGAATGATTAAAAAGATAACTACAAGCATAGAATGTTCGGTATAGTTTTATGGAATGGTAATTGTTTAAAAAAAATGGACGCAATTTCGCTCATTGAAAAAAAATGCGTAAACATTCTTTAAAAACATTGTATTTGTCGGCAAAATTAAATAAAATGTTATTATTTAGGGTAATCTAATTTTATTGAATTGAATTTCATTAACTGAGTCATACGTTTTTGAATAGGACTCATTAAAAAACGTAAGACTCAGTTAATGAAATTCAATTCAATAAAATTAGATTATTCTAAATAACAGAGCTAGGCAGGATTCGAATCATTTAGGATTCGAATCCTTTTAGAGGATTTAAAAGAGGCATTCGAATACTTTAGTTCAACTGGATTCATGATCCGGATTCGTTACATTTTTTAAAAGAATTCGTATTCGAATCCAAATGTGGGTGATTCGAATCCATATAAAAGGATCCTTATGAAAGGATTTAAATATTTATAAAAGGATTCGAATATTTATAAAAGGATTCGAATACTTACAAAAGGATTTGAAACGTCAAAAATAATTCGAATTAATTGTAAGGATTAACATGAAAAATGTCTTTTGTGTGTTTTTAAATTTCTCGTTAAATCACTGTTTTATACGCGTGGCGCATGAAGTAAAATTTCGAGTTTAGAAAAGCCCCGTGAAAATTTGTCTCGGGTCGCTGCGCGACCCTCGACAAATTTTCACGGGGCTTTTCTAAACTCGAAATTTTACTTCATGCTTAGTCTGGGAGTGGAAAACACTCGTTTATAGCTTCAAATTGAACTCTATTATAAAATCGACAAATGCCTGAAAGTTACGCAGATACAAAAATTACTGAATATCATTAAAACCGGGAAAGTTAGAAAAAAGTCAGTGAAAAGTCATGAAATTATATTCAAATTGACCAAAACACCAACAAAAAAGAGATATGACATTAATAAATTTCTCAAAATCAGCAGGCAAATTACAAAACATAAAAATTTATAAAATTAACCTAATTTACTCGAGACAAATTTTCTGGGCTTTTTTAAACTCGTAATTTTACTTCATGCGCCACGCGTATAAAACACTGAAATATTGTGAAGTTAGAAATACACTGATATATATTTTTTTGAAATTAGTAATAATAGAAATATTTAAATAAATATTTACATTACAAATAATAAAATATATTAAATTACCTTATTTACTAATTTAATTAACAAAAAATTATTAATGTTGCGTGTATGCATCAATGGCGTCTAATGGGTTAATACACACAGTAAGTGATACTAACTTCTATACAGGGTCCTGCATCTCACCTCCCGTCTTCTGTAGCTGAGTTACTAATTAAGTTAGGCTTTTGATATTTGGCAGACTTTACCTGTATCTTAGGGCGTATTTCAGGAAAATATTTTTGATTATACAGGGTGTCCCAAAAAAGTTGGACGTCATTATGATATATATTTTTAGACTACATGTTATATATTTTGTTCGTTATTTGGGTGCCTTCTATGGATACCTACATACCCCTAAAATTTTATAGAAATTGGTTTAGTAATTTTACCAAAAAAAAATAAAAACTAAATAAAATCAGTTTTGCACCATTGGTTAAAAAATTAATAAAATATAAAAATAGTGCCTCGGTAATAAAATTATACAATGTACTTATTAAATAAGGTCTGACAGTCCCGTTAACCAAGTTTTATTCATATAAATTATACAGAGTGTCTAAAATTTTGTGTCAAACTTTTCAAACTTTAAAGCACTTTTTTTTCTTATTTTAAATTAGACCCCCTGTATATTTTTATGTCATTCCATGCGGAATTATAGAACAAACATTTTTCCTAATTACAACCCTATCGCAATTCCTAAAAGTTATTTGCAGAAAACTCGTTTTATCAACAAATCCAATAGCCATTTTAATAATAAAAATCGAAGGTGGCTTTGAAAAACAATTTATTGTTTAACAAAGTGACAAATGCCTATTTTGACTTTAGTAATGTAAAAGTTAAAAGCATTATGAGTTAAGCTCTTTATATCCAAGAATTTGTTGTCATGAAGTACAACCGAGACGATCTCGTAGATATGATTTTCATATTAGGAGAATGCGAAAAGAACTGTTTTTTGGCAAGTCGAGTTTACGCACAGCGGTATCCGGAAAGACGACATCCAAACAGGAGCCTGGAAAACTTATTGGAGAGATTTATACATACGGGTAATGTAAACTATACAAAACCAGTTAGAAATAGGCCGGTTCGAACTGAAGAAAATCAATTGGCTGTGCTATTATCAATTACGGAAAATCATTCCGTTAGTCAACAAGCAGTCGCTGCTGCCGTGGATGTAAGCGAAAGAACCGTTCAACGAATTTTAAAGGACCACCGTTTCCATGCCTATCATATCCAGTTCCATCAAGAACTCTTTGAACAAGATTTTAAACAACGTGTCGAATTTTGCAACGGCGCAAACTAAAATTAGGGTACATGTTGACTTTTTTGATAAGGTTTTGTTTTCTGATGAGGCCACCTTTCACAAAAATGGATTTGTGAATCGTCATAACTTCCATTATTATTGCGACCACAATCCAAGAGTTTTTAGGCATGTTGATCAACAACACAGATGGGCAATTAATGTGTGGGGGGGGAATTATTGGTGAACATATTATTGGCCCTCACTTTTTTAACGGACATTTGAATGGACCAACGTATCTGGATTTTTTGCAATATCAATTGCCAGATTTATGTCAACATTTACCAATGGCTGTGAGGGATGCAATGTGGCTGCAACAGGATGGAGCCCAAGCACATTATTCATTACAAGTCAGGGATCATCTCAACACAACCTTCCCGAATCGGTGGATTGGAAGAGGAGGGCCAAGTAAATGGCCGGCCCGATCACCCGACAACTAAATTAGACTTCTTTTTGTGGGGCTACGTTAAGGAAATCGTTTATCAAGAACTTCCAACCACACCAGAAAACATGCAGCAAAGAATCATAAATGCATTTCACAACATTACACCCGACCTATTACGAAGGGTTGCAAGGTCATTTCACACTCGCCTTCAATTGTGCCTCCAAGAGAACGGAAGACATATCGAACATAAGTTCTAGTAGGTGATTAATTTTAGAAATGCGTATTTTTGTTATGTTTTTTATGAAATGTTATTACTAAAACTATTTTTTATACAAAACTTAATACCACGCGATCGTAAAAAAACATGATTCAGAGCAGGCCTTGACTAGAACAACATGGTTGGCAAGACACATTTCAGAATACTGTTTTGTGTTTACATTTATTTGAAGTTTCCTGTTTTTTTTTTTTAATTGAAATCAGTGTTGCTAATCGTTTTGTAGTAGTCAATGCCTGCGCTGAATCATTTTTTTTCGATCTCATTCTACTTTCACGATGTGTAATATGTTTAGACGAAAATCTGTGAATCCTTTAAGACTTTCGAGATGCAATTTAATTACAAAACATGTTATGTCAATAAATTGTTTTTCAAAGCCACCCTCGATTTTTATTAATTACTAGCATTTAGCCCGATTTACCAAACGGGGAGCCGACGGCCGAATCAAGGAAATGTAGAAATGTAAAGAGAATTGCATAATTAAAAAAAAAAAAAATGATGTTGAAGAAAAATATATGTATAATAGTAGCAAGGGGAAAGGGAGGGGGAGAGGCGTTGGTGCATGAACCGAATGGTGGTGACTGCAAGGTAAATCGTTGTTTTGTAGTGGTTATGGAGTGGATGGATGTAAAGGTCCGTAAAAAGGTTGGAAGAGATGGTCGCTTCGCTCCAGCCGCTCGCTTCGCTCGCTTGCCTTGCTCGCTTCGCTCGCACATAGAGAGCGTAGTTGCTCCTTTATCCCCGCGAAAACAAATTTTCTCTATCGCAATTTTTCGACCGAAAATGTGCTGACAGCCCGTGAAAAAAAATGTAGATTTTTGATTTTGTATTTTTCTCAGTCGCGGATAATCAGTCGAAATCCAAATCTGGAATCCAAATTTCACTATCACAATTTTTCGCGAAAAAACATCTAAATGAAAATTTCAATTTTTTTTTGTTTTAATCGTTTTGTGTCGTCTTGTTTCATCTTGTCGTCGGTTGCGGATAATTATTCGAAATCGAAATGTGAAAACCAAATTCCTTTATCGCAATTTTTCGACCGAAAATGTGCTGACAGCCCGTGAAGGCGGCCAATAAAAAAAAAAAACATGTCCCAACACAGCTAAATTTAATCGTAGCGATCTGCGTTTAAACAAAACATTTTGGAGAAAAAATAAAATCCATCGATTAAATGCGAGATTTAGACAGCCTGTATATATTTTTATGAAATTTCAATTGCAAAAAAAAAGTGCTTTTCCTCGATAGAAAAAATTCTCGATAGATAGGTCGTGTTTCTAATGGACTTCTGAACACGATAGACGCAAAGTTTTGAAAATCTATTTTTTTTTGCAAAATCGATTAAATGCGATATTTTTTTAATCGGGCGATTTGAGCGCTCGGAAGTGTCGCGTTGGAAAGGCCAGGTCAAATCCCATCGAAATTGTGGTATGCGCGACCTGAAAAAGTTCCGTGTGAAGCAAGACCAGCGCGTAAAGTATTGAGGTTAGGAAATCTTCCGTCAGGCGTAAAATTAAAAAAATGATTTAAAATAGAAAACGCTGTCGGATTTGAACGCCGCTTAGCCTAAGACACGCGGAATTTTTTGTTTTCGGTCCCGTGAAAATTTGAACTTTCTAAAATGAATTCTTCGATTTTTCCACTCCCGCGTACAGTCGTCTCCCATAAGAGAAACGTAAAAGTCGCAGCCTTCTCGGATCCCCGCCGCTTTAACGTTTTTATTAAGGGAGAAAATGGCTACTGGATTAGTTGATAAAACGAGTTTTCTGCAAATAACTTTTTATGTGTTAGGAATTGTGATAGGGTTGTAACTAGGAAAAATGTTTGTTTTTTAATTCCGCATGGAATAACATAAAAATATACAGGGGTTCCAATTTAAAATAAGAAAAATGCAGTGCATTAAAGTTTAAAAAGTTTGACACTAAATTTTGCACAATCTGTATAATTCATATCCACCAAACCTTGTTATCGGGACCATTAGACTTTTTTTTATAAGTACCTTCTATAATTTACGAGATACTATTTTTAATTGTTATTAATTTTTTAAATTAATAGTGCAAAGCCGATTTTTTTAGTTTTTATTTTTTTGGCTAATATCACTAAACCGATTTCTATAAAAATTTAGGGGTATGAAGGTAACCATAAAAGGCACTCAAATTATTAACAAAATGTACACCATTTAATTTAAAAATATATATCATCATGACGTCACACTTTTTTGGGACACCCTGTATAATCAAAAATATTTTCCTGAAATACGCCCTAGGATACAGGCAAAGTCTGCCAAATGTCATAATCCTAACTAAATGAATAACTGAGCTATAGAAGACGGGAGGTGAGATTATCTCAAGAGATTAACTCAATTCGTTTATTTAAATCACCAGATTATTATTATACTGGTAGAATATGTGAGTGAGTTATAGGTATGCGAGTATACGTCTAACAAACATGGGTTTATAATGACTCGAAATCTAGTAAGTTGAACTAAACTGTACTAAAGTGACTAAAGGACTAATTAGTAAAATAAATGAACTAATAAAAGAGTCATAAAGACTATTATATTTACTATACTGAGTCAATAAATCATATTAATTAAATATAATTTTTTGTATTGATATTATAATCAAAAGTATAAATGAAATTGCCAATTCTTGGTTGCAGAATACTTCAAACATTAAAAGTGCGATTCTTTTAATCAAAGTTTTGCACAAATTGAGTAACAATATATAAATAATTATAAATACAGGGTGGGCCATCTAATGGTTTCTTTTTAAATCATAGGTTATTTTGACACTGACATCTTTTTCCCG
Source organism: Philonthus cognatus (assembly GCA_932526585.2). Lineage (NCBI taxonomy): Eukaryota > Metazoa > Arthropoda > Insecta > Coleoptera > Staphylinidae > Philonthus > Philonthus cognatus. Next base: position 141,375,458 of record OW052242.1, read on the forward strand.
CTCGAAATCTTGACAGAAAGTCGGTATCATTCCTCCGCGGTACGAAATGAGTTGCTTTACGCTTGAACAACGTTGGGAAATATTGCAAAGTTATTTCCAAAGTGAGTGCTGTGTAGCCCAAACAGTGCATTTGTTGAAAAGAAGTTTTGGCCGGAATGAATCACCCACCGCGCCTGCTGTACGCAAGTTTGTGCAAAAAGTTCGTGAGACTGGCATGCTAGTGGACAACACTCATAGTCCTCGTACGGTGCGCACAGACGAGAATGTGGCTGCTGTAACCGAGATCCACGAACATCAACTCGCTGTCGATCTCATCAACTCAACATTGCACGCACTAGCCTGAGAAGAATTCTGCACAAAGATCTCGGATTATTCGCTTACAAGGCCCAATTGACTCAGCAATTGAAGGCTTATGACCATCCGCTTCGTTATCGCTTCGCAGTTTGGGCCTTAGAGCAGCTTGAATTTGACAACGATTTTGGGCGAAAAATCATCTTTTCTGACGAGGCTCATTTTCATTTTGGCGGCTACGTTAACAAACAAAATTGCCGCATCTGGGGCTCGGAAAACCCGCACGTTATTGTCGAGAAGCCAATGCATCCCCGGAGAGTGACAGTTTGGTGCGGATTGTGGAGTGGTGGCATCATTGGACCATTTTTCTTTGAAAATGAGGCTGGAAACAACGTTTCGGTCAATGGTGAGCGTTACAGAGCCATGTTATCCGATCTGAAATTGAAGACATTGATTTGGACGACCTCTGGTTCATGCAGGATGGCGCGCCATGCCACACAGCCCATGCCACAATCGATCATTTGCGCACCAAATTACCAAATCGTGTTATCAGCCGTCTTGGCGATGTCAATTGGCCGCCTCGAAGCTGCGATTTAATCCCTTTGGATTTTTTTTTGTGGGGAACCGTGAAGGACCGATGTTATATCAACGATCCAGAAACGATTCAAGCACTTCAGGCCAATATCATCCTAGCAATCCGTGAGCTACAGCTCGAATCCATCAACAAGGTCTTGGAAAATTGGAGTGACAGAATGCGCTGCTGCGAAGCCAGCCGAGGCAGCCACTTGAACGAAGTTGTGTTCTATAACTAATGGGAATGTTTGCTCTTACTAATAAAGCCATAATACATGGAAAAAAAATAATTTTGTTCCTTTTATTGCATTTTTAAAAAGAAACCACTAGATGGCCCACCCGTTAGATGCATAAAACAGTTTAGAAAATTTGGTTTTTGACTCAGTGAGCCATATTTACTCTTTGTGACTCATGCTGACTATTTGAATTGAACGAAGTAATTAAGATTTACGCTAATCATACAAGGATTTATTTTTTAAATGTACGAGATATCCCGATTTGTATATTGTTAACTCTCAACCATTCGTTATTTTTTAAAAGCGTTTAATTGTAAGTTTTGATCGAGTGTTTCCAATCCCAGATTAAGCATGAAGTAAAATTTCGAGTTTAGAAAAGCCTGAAAATTTGGTTTGGACGCGTAGCGCGTAGCGCTACGCGGCCAAACCAAATTTTCAGGCTTTTCTAAACTCGAAATTTTACTTCATGCGCCATGCGTATAAAACACTGATTTATTATAAGTTCAAAACAGCTAAATCATGTTTTATTATTACCAAAAGTACAGTTAAAGATGTGAAATAAATAAAGAATAAAATCGCAGTTCAATTCGTAAAAAAAATAATTAATGAGAAACAGTGTTATAACCTGCATGCGAGAAAATCTCTAGTTTTTTTAAATTTTTTAAATGTACGAGATATTCCGATTGGTATTTTGTAAACTCTCAACCATTCGTTATTTCTTAAAAGCGTTTAATTGTAAGTTTTGATCGAGTGTTTCCAATCCCAGATTAAGCATGAAGTAAAATTTCGAGTTTAGAGAAGCCTGAAAATTTGGTTTGGACGCGTAGCGCGTAGCGCTACGCGGCCAAACCAAATTTTCAGGCTTTTCTAAACTCGAAATTTTACTTTATGCGCCATGCGTATAAAACACTGATTTATTATAAGTTCAAAACAGCTAAATCATGTTTTATTATTACCAAAAGTACAGTTAAAGATGTGAAATAAATAAAGAATAAAATCGCAGTTCAATTCGTAAAAAAAAATAATTAATGAGAAACAGTGTTATAACCTGCATGCGAGAAAGTCTCTAGTTTTTTAAAATTTTATTAGGAAACTGTAATAAAGATTTCAGAATGTTTCTTGAAAAAAATTGTAAAAAATTAAGAAAAAATAAAGGCGATTTTCTTTTAAAAAAAGCCCATCCCTTATTGAATGTTAGAGCAGTATAAAACCAATATCGATATCAATATCGTAGATGGTGATTATCGCCGATTCGGCGGCGTCGTCTGTTGAATAGGGATGGTGGAGATAAGGCGCCGCGACGCCGGAATGTGAAGATATAAAGTGTCGGCATCTGGCTGAATGGAACAATGATAGAGATATTCGCCCTCTTTATAAGGATCGATCTCACCCTCTCTGTCTCTGTGTGTGTGCGTTTCTGTCTGTGTGTGTGAGAAAGCCGAATGGAATTGTGTGTGCCATAAGGTATTGAGATCCCGACGCCCGCGATAATAGATTTGTAACGTCCCCACGCCCTCTCCACGAATTATTCCCGGCTCTCCTCTCTCTCGGCCCGCTTTTTTTCCCTATCCCGGCCTCCCTTTTTCCGGGATGGATATTGATCCCGCGGGACAAGCAAGCAAGCAAACCGGGGAATGAAAATCCTGCATATTTTTTTTATTTTCTTATTCTTTCACTCCTTTACCTCCGCAGCAGCGGCTGCGTTAATTTTCAGGAAAAACGACCACTGCGCTGATTTTTACCCGGAAAATCGCAGAATTTATCGAAACTGTGATATAAAATATTTAAACATTTACTGAAACACGAAACAGTCTGATTTGCGCTCATGAAGCTAACAAAAAACAGTTTGGATGAAATTCTAATTTTGAAATCATATTCTTTGAAAATTGTAGAGAATTACATAATATAAAGTATGCGATTGAATAAACAAGACTCAACACTTTTTATTTTTCTGCTTTTGAACTCGAACTAAATAGGACTCAGTCAAGTATGACTCAATTTAGAAAGACTCAGTCAAGTATAACTCAGTTTTAGTATGACTCAATTTAGTAAGGTTTTGTTTAGTTTAGTATGACTTATTTTAAGTCATTCTGTTTAGTGTAGTATGACTTAGTCAAGTATAACCTTATTTTACTCATACTCAGTCAAGTATAACTCAGTTTAATGGCTAATTTTAGTATGACTCAATTTAGTACGGTTTTTTATTAGTTTAGTATGACTTAGTTTAAGTCATTCTGTTTAGTGTAATATGACTCAGTCAAGTATAACTCCGTTTTACTCATTCAGTTTAGCATGACTAACTCAAGTATAACTAACTCTAGTATATTTTCTTTTTCACCTTGACTTGTTCTGGTAAATTTAAAAAAAATAGGGCCAAAGTAAAGCTACAACCATTTGAAGTGTGACTCAATCAAGAACAAATCACTTCATGCAGTTTACTGGAGTTTCATTGAATTATGTTAAACTAATAAACCAATGCTCAGATAAGTGCATGTTTTCATATTACCATATACAGGGTGCCCGTATTTCAACAGAATGTATGGGGATCTTGGTGGTTTGAAGAGATAGAGAGTCGGTTAAAATGGGGCAACATTCCCTATTATAGGACCTAATAATAATCTAAAAACAAATTTGAAATATCTTCTTTTGTTTTTAAGATATTGTCAATAAACGGATTTTTTAAAATTTCGTTTTTATTTTTTTATTCAAATACCATTGAATTCAAACATTTGCAAGTTTGACATTATACAGGCACTTTTATACGAGAAATCTAGTTACATATTTTGATTTTAAGATAACTATAACATTTATCCTGGCACCATCGCCAAGTTTTAATAATAATAATAATAATAATAATTGCTTTATTGTAACAACAAATACAAAACAAAATACATATTCAATTACATAACATTAGTATATATAAATATATATATATATATATGTATACGTTACAAGAGGAATAGGCCTTAGCTCGGTGTTCACCAGCTAGTCTGCCGACTATTCCTAAAAAAATACTTATAAAATAATACGTATAATAAAAAAATAGATAATTTATATATTAAGCAATACATAATTTTAATTGTTTAAATACTCTATATAATTCATTTTAAACCTTGATAATGAGTAACTGGAGTCGATAGGAACCTTATTCAAAACATGGGCTATTCTGTACCGAAAAGACCTTTTAAACATTTGTGTTTTGTGCCTCGGAATTGACAAAGAATCTTTCCTACGTAGGCTAATGCTGTGGACATCCGTTCGTTTGTTTTTCTTATGGGCGCAATTTTTTGGAAGAATATTTTTTTGTGAATTCAATGATGTATCATACTTATAGTTTATTGTACATTTTATATGAAAAATTTTAACCTTTTCTTTTTTATAAAAAGTGCCTTGGAAACAGTTGAGTAACTCATTCATTTGACAACTCATAGTACCCATAATTTGCTTACATATCATACCTGAAGACGGGCATCCGACGATACAGATTTTAACAGTTGTGATGTATTTTAAACAAACGAGTGTCTTCCACTCCCAGACTAAGCATGAAGTAAAATTTCGAGTTTAGAAAAGCCCCGCGTAGAAAATTTGTCGAGGGTCGCGCAGCGACCCGAGACAAATTTTCACGGGGCTTTTCTAAACTCGAAATTTTACTTCATGCGCCACGCGTATAAACCACTGATTTACAGTAAAGTTAAAAATATATAATGCTTAAATGTAATGGTGAATATTTATTGAGATGTATTTACTGAGTCGTATCCGCTTAATACAGAAACTCAATAATTAAACAAGCAAAAATCAAACAAAGTCGAGTTTTTAAAACTAATTGTATGAAAAGTCGAAACAAATATTGCATTCGTTCAAAGTAGAAGTAGATTGTAAAATTGAAAGTTAATCATGAATTTGGTTTCAGCAATATTGTCACAAATTCTAGGAAATTATTGATTGAAACTAAAAAATTTTAGAAAATATTTTTTTTAAAATCGACTAAAAAAACTTATCTACGAAACTCTAAGATTTTAATAAGATTCGCAAAAAATATTGCGTACGTTAAAAAAATAAGAATATTGTAAAACCTTATATAAATCATAAATATATTTTGAGCAATATTGTCTCAAATCTTAAGGAGTTATTGAAAAATATGAGAAAATAATTTAAAAATTCGCCAAAAAAAAATGATCTGAGAAACTCAAAGATATTAATAAAATTCGAAAATAATTTTGCATGCGTTTAAAATACATGAAAATTGTAAAATTTAAAGTTAATCATGAAATTGTTGTTTTAGTAATATTGTCTCAAATTGTAGGAAATTATTTATTACAACAAAAAGATGAGAAAATAATTAAAAAAAAAAATACTTAAAAACTGTAAGCTTTGACTTTTAATACAAGCAGATGCATATATTTTTTCTTTGTAACAATTCTTAAAAAAATTCAATTTAACTTCATTTAAAAAACAATGAGGTTAAATTGAATTTTTTAATATTGTAATATTGTCTCAAATTGTAAGGAATTATTTATTACAACTGAAAAATATGAAAGAATAATTTAAAAAAAAACTACTTACAAACTCTCTCAAGTCTAAGGTTTAAATAAATTGACCTTTAATACAAATAGATGCATATATTTTTTCTTTGTAACAATTCTTTAAAAAAAATCAATTTAACCTCATATTTCGTATTTTAAAATGTTTCCATTCAATTTATTTTAATTCGTACGTCCAAAGTACAACAATAAAAAGGCAAATACAGGGGTTTTTTCTTTTAAGTATACGTATTTTAAATTCAGCCTATTTTCTGCAAATCTTTAGATATTCCTTGTCTTTTTTTTAAGTTCAATTTGAAACTTTAAACGAGTGTTTTCCACTCCCAGACTAAGCATGAAGTACATTTTTTGGGCTTTTCTACACTCGAAAGTTTACTCCATGCGCCACGCGTATGAAACACACATTTCGAGTGAAATTCGAATATACATAAATTAAATAATATTCTAATGTATAGTTGAGATTGTTAGTTGTTGAAACTCCATAGTATCACTTTATAAAACATTTAATTTGTTTAGGTTTCAAAATTATATTTATTGTACTACAACAATTGTTTCACCACACTGTGGCTTTATCCATTCATCTACCTGATGAAGCCACAGTGTGGTGAAACAATTGTTGTAGTACAATAAATATAATTTTTAAACCTAAACAAATTAAGCGTTATATTAATGTTATAATATTTTAGTGTTTTATACGCGTGGCGCATGAAGTAAAATTTCGAGTTTAGAAAAGCCCATAATTATGCTGCACGTTTTTAATATTGGAGCTTTCTGCATGGGTATATATATATATATATATATATATATATATATATATATATATATATATATATATATATATATATATATATATATATATATTTTTGTGTAGGTTTAGTTTTGAGGTGCTGTCATGCAGTGTTTTATGTATCTCTCCGGTTGCTCCAAGTATTATTATTATTATTAAACTGGTCGTTATTATCTTTTTGAGTTTCAGTCAGTTGAGGCAATTAAATTTTGTTTGACATTTCTACAGATTTATCAATTTGATTGACAATTTGAAAAATCAAAGTGAGTCCAGTTCACATAGCCAAATATACTGCCTTTAAAAAAAATCAGAACACCAAGTATTTATTGCACGATTTTAATAAAATTTACACAATTTGATCATGTAAACGAACTGTATCGATGATCAAGTTGAAAAACAAAAAAACAAATGAATAAAAATGAATAATGTGTTGGGCCTCCACGATTTCGCAAACACTCATTAACACGTCGAGGCATGTTAGAAAACCGATGAGAAGTTAGCCATAAATTTTTCAGCCATAAATGGTGGTAACCCTATTAAATTTATAAATTGCAAAAACCGATATTTTACTCATACATAGCGCTAACCATTGAATTGCATTGTGTAATAGGAGTACATATTAACTATTTAAGACATTTCATTAGCACTTTTGATGTAAAAAGTGAAACTTGTATTGATATTTGATCAAGCGATCTCAGGCTATTATAAAACGAAAAATCTCTGTCTTAGGCCTACATTTGGGGGTTGTTACTGAATTGTCCTATACTTAGGAAGAGTTGAAAAGCAATTTTAAGCAATAACATTTTAGTGGCTTAATACTGAAAAAATATGATTATATTATAACATAGTTGAGCGATGTCGATTACATTATTTTCAAAGTGAAAAATAAATGTATTAGGCCTACCTTTGGGGGTGGTGGCTGATTTGCCCTTTATTTAGGAAGGGTTGAACAGCAATTTTAAGCAATAAAATTTTAGTGGCATCCTAAGACTGAAAAATTACGTTTATTTTATGAAATAGTGAAACGATGCCGATTTCATTATTTTCAAAGTGAAAAATGAATGTAATAGGCCTACCTTTGGGGGTGGTGGCTGATTTTCCCTGTATTTAGAAAAGGTTGAAGAGCAATTTTGAGCAAAAAAATTTTAGTGGCATCCTAAAACCAAAGAATTACGTTTATTTTATGAAATAGTGAAACGATGCCGATTGCATAAATTTCAAAGGGAAAAATGAATGTAATAGGCCTACCTTTGGGGGTGGTAGCTGATTTACCCTGTATTTGGGAAGGGTTGAAGAGCAATTTTAAGCAATAAAATTTCAGTGGCATCCTAAGACTGAAAAATTACGCTTATTTTATGAAATAGTGGCACGAAACCGATTACAATATTTTCAAAGTGAAAAATGAATGTAATAGGCCTACCTTTGGGGGTGGTAGCTGATTTGCCCTGTATTTAGGAAGGGCTGAAGAGCAATTTTAAGCAATAAAATTTTAGTGGCATCCTAAGACTGAAAAATTACGCTTATTTTATGAATTAGTGAAACGAAGCCGATCACATTATTTTCAAAGTGAAAAATGAATGTAATAGGCCTACCTTTGGGGGTGGTGGCTGATTTTCCCTGTATTTGGTTAAGGTTGAAGAGCAATTTTGAGCAAAAAAATTTTAGTGGCATCTTAAAACCGAAGAATTACGTTTATTTTATGAAATAGTGAAACGATGCCGATTGCATAAATTTCGAATGGAAAAATGAATGTAATAGGCCTACCTTTGGGGGTGGTGACTGATTTACCTTGTGTTTGGGAAGGGTTCAAGAGCAATTTTAAGCAATAAAATTTTAGTGGCATCCTAAGACTGAAAAATTACGCTTATTTTATAAAATAGTGAAACGAAGCCGATTACAATATTTTCAAAGTGAAAAATAAATGTAATAGACCTACCTTTGGGGGTGGTAACTGAATTTCCCTGTATTTAGGAAGGGTTGAAGAGCAATTTTAAGCAATAAAATTTTAGTGGCATCCTACGACTGAAAATTTAGGCTTATTTTATGAAATAGGGAAACGAAACCGATTACATTATTTTCAAAGTAAAAAATTAACGTAATAGGCCTACCTTCGGGTGTGGTAGCTGCTTTGCCCTGTATTAAGGAAGGGTTGAAGAGCAATTTTAAGCAATAAAATTTTAGTGGCATCCTAAGACTGAAAAATTACGCTTATTTTATGAAATAGTGAAACGAAACCGATTACATTATTTTCAAAGTGAAAAATGAATGTAATAGGCCTACCTTTGTGGGTGGTAGCTGATTTGCCCTGTATTTAGGAAGGGTCGAAGAGCAATTTTAAGCAATAAAATTTTAGTGGCATCCTAAGACTGAAAATTTAGGCTTATTTTATAACATGTTTGAGCAATGCCCATTATATAATTTGTAAAGTGAAAAATATGTTATGAGCTTACCTTTGGTGGTAGTTACCCCATATTTAGGACTGGTTGAAGAGTAAATTTAAGCAATTATATTGTAGTGGCATCTTATGACTGAAATATTAACCTTGTTTTACGACACATATTAGCGATTTCCATTAGGTTTTTTTGAAAGTGAAAAATAGATGAGAATAGTTACTAAATCGCCCCAGACTTAGGAACGGTTTGAGAGTAACGTTAAGTAATAACACTGTAGTGGCATCTTAGACCGTAAACAGACGCTTGATTTATACTTAAGTCGCAAATGTACACATAAGCCATTAAATAGTAGTAGCAGCTTGAAGGTTAATAGATAATATTTGCTACTTTTATGTTAATTCCATTGAATTTTATCATTTTTCTAATGTGTAAAATCTGATACATAATTATCATGTAATAACAGTCTTCTTTTTATCTTTGTTATACCTAGCATATTTCGCAAATATACTCGCAATTATCTTATTGATCATCAGCCAAGCATGTACACTGTCTATGATATAAATGCAAACACTTTTGACACTGAGTTTCATTAGTTACTTGGCTGCATTTTATTGCTTAAAACTGCTCTTCAACCCTTCCTAAACACAGAGCAAATCAGCCACCACCCCCAAAGGTAGGCCTATTACATTCATTTTTCACTTTGAAAATATTGTAATCGGTTTCGTTTCACTATTTCATAAAATTAGCGTAAATTTTCAGTCTTAGGATGCCACTAAAATTTTATTGCTTAAAATTGCTCTTCAACCCTTCTTAAATACAGGGCAAAGCAGCTACCACCCCGAAGGTGAGCCTATTACGTTCATTTGTCACTTTGAAAATAATGTAATCGGTTTCGTTTCCCTATTTCATAAAATAAGCCTAAATTTTCAGTCTTAGGATGCCACTAAAATTTTATTGCTTAAAATTGCTCTTCAACCCTTCCCAAATACAGGGCAAATCAGCCACCACCCCCAAAGGTAGGCCTATTACCTTCATTTTTCACTTTGAAAATAATGTGATCGGCTTCGTTTCACTAATTCATAAAATAAGCGTAATTTTTCAGTCTTAGGATGCCACTAAAATTTTATTGCATAAGATTGCTCTTCAACCCTTTCTGAATACAGGCCAAATCAGCTACCACCCCCAAAAGTAGGCCTATTACATTCATTTTTCACTTTGAAAATAATGTGATCGGCTTCGTTTCACTATTTCATAAAATAAACGTAATTCTTCGGTTTTAGGATGCCACTAAAATTTTTTTGCTTAAAATTGCTCTTCAACCTTTTCTAAATACAGGGAAAATCAGCCATCACCCCCAAAGGTAGGCCTATTACATTCATTTTTCACTTTGAAAATAATGTAATCGGCTTCGTTTCACTATTTCATAAAATAAGCGTAAATTTTCAGTTTTAGGATGCCACTAAAATTTTATTGCTTAAAATTGCTCTTCAACCCTTCTTAAATACATGGCAAAGCAGCTACCACCCACAAAGGTAGGCCTATTACATTCATTTTTCACTTTGAAAATAATGTAATCGGTTTCGTTTCACTATTTCATAAAATAAGCGTAAATTTTCAGTCTTAGGATGCCACTAAAATTTTATTGATTAAAATTGCTCTTCGACCCTTCCTTAATACAGGGCAAAGCAGCTACCACCCCCAAAGGTAGGCCTATTACATTCATTTTTCACTTTGAAAATAATGTAATCGGTTTCGTTTCACTATTTCATAAAATAAGCGTAACTTTTCAGTCTTAGGATGCCACTAAAATTTTATTACTTAAAATTGCTCTTCAACCCTTCCTTAATACAGGGCAAAGCAGCTACCACACCCGAAGGTAGGCCTATTACGTTCATTTTTTACTTTGAAAATAATGTAATCGGTTTCGTTTCCCTATTTCATAAAATAAACCTAAATTTTCAGTCGTAGGATGCCACTAAAATTTTATTGCTTAAAATTGCTCTTCAACCTTTCCTAAATACAGGGAAAATCAGCTACCACCCCCAAAGGTAGGCCTATTACATTTATTTTTCACTTTGAAAATATTGTAATCGCTTTCGTTTCACTATTTCATAAAATAAGCGTAATTTTTCAGTCTTAGGAAGCCACTAAAATTTTATTGCTTAAAATTGCTCTTCAACCCTTCCCAAACACAAGGTAAATCAGTCACCACCCCCAAAGGTAGGCCTATTACATTCATTTTTCCCTTTGAAATTTATGCAATCGGCATCGTTTCACTATTTCATAAAATAAACGTAATTCTTCGGTTTTAATATGCCACTAAAATTTTTTTGCTTAAAATTGCTCTTCAACCTTACCTAAATACAGGGCAAATCAGCTACCACCCCCAATGGTAGGCCTATTACATTCATTTTTCACTTTGAAAATATTGTAATCGGTTTCGTTTCACTATTTCATAAAATAAGCGTAATTTTTCAGTCTTAGGATGCCACTAAAATTTTATTGCTTAAAATTGCTCTTCAACCCTTCCCTAATACAGGGTAAATCAGCTACCACCCCTAAAGGTAGGCCTATTACATTCATTTTTCACTTTGAAATTTATGCAATCGGCATCGTTTCACTATTTCATAAAATAAACGTAATTCTTCGGTTTTAGGATGCCACTAAAACTTTTTTGCTCAAAATTGCTCTTCAACCTTTTCTAAAAACAGGGAAAATCAGCCACCACCCCCAAAGGTAGGCCTATTACATTCATTTTTCACTTTGAAAATAATGAAATCGGCATCGTTTCACTATTTCATAAAATAAACGTAATTTTTCAGTCTTAGGATGCCACTAAAATTTTATTGCTTAAAATTGCTCTTCAGCCCTTCCTAAATACAGGGCAAATCAGCTACCACCCCCAAAGGTAGGCCTATTACATTCATTTATAACTTTGAAAATAATGTAATCGGTTTTGTTTCCCTATTTCATAAAATAAGCCTAAATTTTCAGTCTTAGGATGCCATTAAAATTTTATTGCTTAAAATTGCTCTTCAACCCTTCCTAAATACAGGGCAAATCAGCTACCACCCCCAGTGGTAGGCCTATTACATTCATTTTTCACTTTGAAAATATTGTAATCGGTTTCGTTTCACTATTTCATAAAATAAGCGTAATTTTTCAGTCTTGGGATGCCACTAAAATTTTATTGCTTAAAATTGATCTTCAACCCTTCCCAAATACAGGGTAAATCAGCTACCACCCCCAAAGGTAGGCCTATTACATTCATTTTTCCCTTTGAAATTTATGCAATCGGCATCGTTTCACTATTTCATAAAATAAACGTAATTCTTCGGTTTTAGGATGCCACTAAAATTTTTTTGCTCAAAATTGCTCTTCAACCTTTTCTAAATACAGGGAAAATCAGCCACCACCCCCAAAGGTAGGCCTATTACATTCATTTTTCACTTTGAAAATAATGAAATCGGCATCGTTTCACTATTTCATAAAATAAACGTAATTTTTCAGTCTTAGGATGCCACTAAAATTTTATTGCTTAAAATTGCTGTTCAACCCTTCCTAAATAAAGGGCAAATCAGCCACCACCCCCAAAGGTAGACCTAATACATTTATTTTTCACTTTGAAAACAATGTAATCGGCATCGCTCAACTATGTTATAATATAATCATATTTTTTCAGTATTAAGCCACTAAAATGTTATTGCTTAAAATTGCTTTTCAACTCTTCCTAAGTATAGGACAATTCAGTAACAACCCCCAAAGGTAGGCCTAAGACAGAGATTTTTCGTTTTATAATAGCCTGAGATCGCTTGATCAAATATCAATACAAGTTTCACTTTTTACATCAAAAGTGCTAATGAAATGTCTTAAATAGTTAATATGTACTCCTATTACACAATGCAATTCAATGGTTAGCGCTATGTGTGAGTAAAATATCGGTTTTTGCAATTTATAAATTTAATAGGGTTACCACCATTTATGGCTGAAAAATTTATGGCTAACTTCTCATCGGTTGCTAGAAATCAGGCTGTCAATATCGACTTGGGGTATTTCATTCCAAACTTCGATAATTTGACCTCTAAGTTCCATTACAGTGTTAGCGGGGCGCTGTAAGTTACTTATTCTAACACCTATCATATCCCAAACATGTTCTATTGGCGATAGATCTGGAGAACGAGATGGCCAAGGTAACAAATTGATTTCGGCACTATCAAAAAACTGTCTTGTAATGGCCGCTGTGTGAGGTCGAGCATTATCTTGCTGAAAAATGGGGTTCTGCAAGCCATTTACATAGGGCACTAACACTGGCCGTAAAATGTTGTCATTATACCGAATCGCGTTAAGACTTGCTTCTAAAAAAACTAGAGGAGACCGACTACCATATGCTATCGCCCACCAAACCATAACTCCCTGTGTAAAAGCCGTATGTCTTTCAACAGCAAATTGTAAAATTCTGCGTTCACCGCGTCGACGTCTCACTCTTCTGCGACCATCATGAGCCCATAAACAGAACCGAGACTCATCGCTGAAGATAATGTTATTCCATTCATGGGTCCAATGTGATCTTTCCCTGAACTAATCAAGGCTTGCTCTGCGATGCTGCGGAGTAAGAGGTAGACAAAATTGTGGACGGTAGGATCTTATACCAAAACTGCGGATTCTTCTGTAAACAGTAGCCATGGATCCTCTTTGGCCATTTAGAGCCAACCAGTCATTTCTCAATGCCCGCGACGTTGTAAATCTGTACCTTAAAGTTGTAAGACGAAGAGCTCGATCTTCACGCTCAGTGGTGCTTCTTGGACGTCCTGATCCAAGTCAACGTCGATTCTCTCCAGCTTCGGACCATCTAGACCAGCAGCGTACGATCACCGATACACTACGGCCTACTCTTTCAGCAATAGCACGAACCGAAAAACCCGCTTCTCGCATTCTAATAATGCGACCCCTTTCAAATTCACTTAGATGATGATATTGTGCACGCCGACGAACACGGGGCATCTTTTTATGTTTTACAAACTGAAACGTCAAACTACTCAGAGGCTACTTGGATATTAGAAGCAATTACATTAAAAAATCAGCAGCTCTTCATAATGGTGAAATCAAGGAAAAAATCCATTAAATAGTAACTAAAACAATTGATTTTTTGATCATCGATGCAGTTCATTTACATGATCAAATTCTGTAAATTTCATTAAAATCGTCCAATAAATACTTTGTGTTCTGATTTTTTTGAAAGGCAGTATATTTTGCTGTACTAGTTTTTCTTTCTCTCACAACTGTACAAACATTTTCCTTTTTTTTTGTATTTTCATTTCAGGGGTTTATATTTGTATTCTAATTTTATCAATGCTTACCTTTCTCCATCTTTCGCATTTTACTGAAATATATATTTTGTAATTATTCCCTCCAGTTTATTTTTTGAAAAATGATACTTCAAACAGATGATAAATAAAAAAATCACAAACCCCACTTCACGCTTTAGTTTTTTTGTTGTTTGCTTTCTGGTTAATCGTTCCCAAAGAAAAACGCAAACAATTCCGCTCGATCGCACACGATTAGGCCTCTGGGGGTCGTTTGCGGCACCCTATGAAAACATTTATATAAAATCGACACAATGCGCCGAAAAAGGGCAATGTTGACACGCAATAAGGCCCTAATCCCTTCATATTACAGACCACCCTGTACACAACAAACCATAAATCAGTTTTGACAAAAAAATAAATGATAATAAGGAGTTTAAAGGGACGTGAAAGTGTGAAGAAAAAGGGTGAATTAGTACTTGAAAAAATACGTTTCTTTTGTAGGTTTTCAAAGAAAGATATTTAATATCAGAAATATTGAAAAAAAGTACAATACAATTTTGCCTGTTGGTGTTTCGACATCTTATATTGGAGATAATTTAAAAAAATTACATTTTTACATTCAACAAGCACAATAATAATTTCTTGAATTAATTTCTCATCTGGCACTTAGTGAAACATATTAGAATATGCAAAGTTATTTAAATAAAAAACACTTGGTATTGTTTCACAAATTAAAACTTTATTCCGACTAGTTTCGGTTTGTTAGACCATTTTCAAAGGAATTCTTTTGAAAATGGTCTAACAAACCGAAACTAGTCGGAATGAAGTTTTAATTTGTGAAACAATACCAAGTGTTTTTTGTTTAAATAACTTTGCAAAAGCACAATAATAATTCTCGTCCACCTTTTTGATATGAAAAAGGTGGACGAGAATTAGTTATTTGCTTGAAAATTAGTATTCTGCTTGTTACGAATTTACGAATTTTAATCAAACATTTTTCTGAACTTTGAATAGTAGAATAAATTAAACATTAAAATATGAGCAAAAGTTCAATATGGTATCATTATATTGAACTTTTGCTCATATTTTAATGTTTAATTTAGTGGCTCATAAATGAGCCGTGCCGTGACCAACGTCTTAAGTTTTTATATCTTGTGACAGATACATCAAAAATACTTATAAATATCAGATATTAGAAACTGAGGTTAGTTGTCACTTTGTCAAGTTAGATTAATTGCCGATCAGTGGGCGAAATCTCGACTTATTGTGACTGTCACTATAGTTAAATAATGATACCTTGTAGCGACGGCTCGCAGCCTAACTTCAGGGTCGGCCACAGCGCCAAGGAACACAAAATTTGAGGTTGGGATCGCGCTTTATAAATACAAGGAATTGCACAACAAAGTCACCTTTCAATAACGGTGCATATTACCTTAGCTCTGGCCTACCCTGAAGTTAGGCTGGGAGCCGCCGCTGATACCTAGTGTCTCATAAATGAGCCGTGTTGTGATGAACGTGTTAAATTTCAAATCTACTCGTATAGAATTTTAAAAAATGAGTAAATTTGAAATTTACATTTTTTTAAACTATCGGAATATGAGAACGTGTTTCGGTGTTTCAGGCATTTCTGGCGTTTCAAAAAATGTATAGTGTTTCAAAGTTATAAAGAGGTTGAGAAACACGACTTTTTGTTACTTTGAAACACTTTCGATTACAATTACAGTGTGCATGCAACGTTTTCAATTTAACAAAAGCAAGAATTTTCTAATCTTGTAATTTTTTATAATATTTCGTGAATATTGCGGAAAAATATATAGGTGATCTAAATGTAAGAGCTGCAACTGAAAACTTTTGCTGATTCAGAGAGCACACAGTGTAAATATTTACCGACATGTGTTTCGCGATTGAACTCGACTTTCCTAGACTAGGCGAAGAGTGTGCAAATATTTGGCAGATGGGATTGAGAGGACGGAACGTGTGGCGTTTTTCTCATGTTGGTTTAATAGCTTATTAAGTGCTCTCGTTGCTCTGCACCGAGTAACAAAACACACACGTTACAAATGGCATGATCCTTTTTAAGACACTGTTTACTTTACAATATCTACAGATATCTTTCACAAATTTTACTCATATTTAACCCAGTGGCAGCCGGTGCCCAGCTTCGTTTGAAAGAAAATTGCCAAGGTAATGTATCTGGGAATTAAAAGATGCGCTCGCTGTGCTGCTAAACGCATGTATTAATGGCGAAATTCCGTGACGTAGGAGCATTGATAAACAAAATGGCTTTATGTGAAACAAAAATGCCAAGGTAATGCATCTCGCATGTATTAATGACGCAATTCCGTGACGTAGGAGCATTGATAAACAAAATGGCTTCATGTGAAGCGTCAACCTCATTTTTGGTGTATTATATTTTACCCTTACATGAAGTTGGGCCGCGAGCCGCCAGTGATTTAACCTATTTACATACAATGTAATAAGAAGCGGTGCGACCAAATTAAATATTCAGTCTGTTCTAAACTCAAAATTTTATCGTTAACTTGTTTCTCATTGATCACTTGGTAAAACATTTCTATTAATATATAGGTATTTGATTGAAATTCACTTGGTTTGTTTTACTAATAAATTGTTTTATTTTCAACTAGTTTCGGCTTAATGCTATTTTGTATATATAATCAATTTTGCTCTTTTGTACACCATTCTTGAAAATGGCATTAAGCCGAAACTAGTTGAAAATAAAACAATTTATTAGTAAAACAAACCAAGTGAATTTCAATCAAATACCTATATATCAAAATTTTACTTCATACTTAATCTGGAATTGGAAACACTCGTAAGAGGCTTCAAATTTAAAGTTTTTAATAAAGCCACGAATGTGAATCAATGAATGATTTAAAAAAATATATATTGAAGCATTTTCATTTCTTTTTTTGCAAATCACGTCCGCTCTTTCGCTTTTACCACGCTTTAAAAAAAATCCATTTATCGACTGTATAAAGTGAGGGGGTAAGTAACAGTTAACGATCTGTTATTCTGTGTGTGTGTGTGTGTGTGTATGTGTTAATATTGTAAACTGGAAATAACAATAACTGTCGGTGTAAATAATGGAAATAATGGAAATATCGGCGCATATGCGTGCAGATTGAGCACAGTGTAATTGATGTGGATTTAACAAGCGTATCATGGCACGATGGAATCTTTACAAATCGCCGATATTATTTCGACTGAATGGAACTAGATGAATCATTATGCAATAAAACGGAATCTGGAAATCGGCGCACAATGGAATATGTATCCATTGACTTCATTGACGTGCCTTCCCGTTACTTTTTAATTGATTGATCATCATCGGCATCGGGGAAAAACGTCCAGAATGTTTCAACTCGCAGAAAAAGCTGAATTCATAAAGTTGGAATTATATTTTTGTTGTTTATTTTACTTGCCTCTAATGGAATAATATCCTCTAATATTGTTTTACAATTAATTTTTCAATTTTAAGCCGATCTGTAAAATATCTACAAAATAAAATTCTAGTTACTCAATTACCTGTAACCCAAGGACGGTCGAGTATAAGGTAAGAAGGATCGACAGAATCGAACATTTTGGAGCAGGGGTAGAAATCGCTTACGTCACCAATGCGCGCTGAATTTAAATGTAGTTACTTCGTGATTTTGATAATTACATGTAATTACAGTAACTGAATATTAATTCTTACTATTAATTTATATTAATAATATAAAAATGATCACAGATAAAACACATAATTCTCTTTAACTATAAGAAGCGTAAGCTGATTTTCTCGAATTCAAATAGTTTTGAATTTGAATTTATCTTGTTTAGACGTAATTCGATTTGGAAATAGAATTAGCAACATAATGTATTTCTACATTTATTTCTTCGTAATATTGCAATCCACGTGTACTTTGTGCATATTTGTATTATGATATAAATTTCTAATGTATAAGTATTAACAACTACAATTACAAAAACGGGCTGGCTTAACCTCAAATTTTATAAGTTAGCATTGAAGTGACAAAATAGTTGTTCATACAGAACGGATTATAATAAAGCTGAGAACTCTAATATTTAAATATAAATTTTGATAACGTTTAATTATTAATCATGATTTAATAAAGAAAACACTTGGTTAAATTTCACTAATATTTTGGTTTTTTTTCCAACTAGTTTCGACTTTGAGTCATTCTCAAGAGTACAGGAAATTACATTTGGATTAGTTTGGAAACGAAAAAATGGTACAAAAAACGGGATAACCTCTCAGAAATCATCAAATTAATCCATATAAGACTCACCATGAACTACACCCAGTGGAATTTAACATCATAGACTCGGAAGCTAGGGAAGAAGCCAACAGAGTAGGACAAAAACAATTTAAGAAACAAACAGAAAAACTTTACAAACTAAGAACATCAAAAGAAGAAACCTGCTTAAAAAAGTGGGCATTAAACACTGGTGAGCATGAACATGTTAAATTCTACCCTAAATTAAAAAACCTGACAAATATTAAATTAGATAAAGTAGAAACAACTCTATTGGAGAAAGGTTTAAAATACAGTCCTAACATTAAATCTAACGTAATAATAGAATCAGCAGGAATTGACGCAGAAATGATTTGTAACAAAATCAATTCAGTCCAAGATAAAGCATTAACAAAAAATAAAATCGCAAAAATAAACACTCAATATAAAAACAACCCGACACACAACAAAAAACATTCAGAACAAAAAACAATAAATAGTATAAAAAATAAATTAAAAAATAACAATTTGATACTCACAAAAGCAGATAAAGGGAATACAATAATCATACTTCATAAATAAGATTACATACAAAAAACAAATGAATTATTAAAATCAGAAACATTTAAAATTTTGAAGAGCGATCCTACATACAAATACCAAAATCAGCTGAAAGAAAAGTTAAAATCATGTAAGAATTTAATTACAGAAAAACAGATATTTAAATTAACAAAAATGAACCCAAAAGCTCCGATTTTATATGGATTACCCAAATTGCATAAAGAAGGTAACCCAATGAGGCCTGTAGTCTCATATCTATATGCACCCATATATAATTTATGTAAATATCTCAATCATTCTCTACCAAATTTCATAAATTTTAAGTCAACGTACGCAATAATAAATTCTATAGAATTAGTTAAAAATCTGGAAACATTAGTTACCCCTCCAAATGCAAAGCTTATATCATTCGATATAAAAAGCTTGTTTACGTCTATTCCAATAAATGAACTCAAAATAATTTTGAATAAGTTAATTACTGATAGTGATCAACCAACACACACACAAAGATGAAATGATGCAATTATTTAATATATGTATCGATCAAAATTATTTTGAGTTCAATAGTAAAATATACAAACAAAGTGACGGTCTCCCAATGGGTTCGCCTTTGTCACCGTTACTATCAGAAATATTTATGGCACACTTTGAAAAAGATTAATTCCAACAAAAAATAGCCAAGAATATATTTTACTGGAGAAGATGCGTAGACGATGTGTTTTGTATTTGGACGGGCACTAACAGACAACTAGAAATATTTAAAAACGAGCTAAATAATATTAATAAACATATACAATTTACCGAAGAAATAGAGATAAACAACAGCTTAAACTTTTTAGACATAACAATTACAAGAACACATAATAAGTTAGAATTTAAAATTTTTAGAAAAGATACATTTTCAGACGCCATTATCCCAGAAACATCAAACACACACCACAAAATTAAATATAGCACATTTCATTCATTAATTCATAGATTAATACATATACCTCAAAGCGAACAAAACTTTTTACAAGAAACAAAAATAATAAAAACAATAGCAGTAAATAATGGATATAGTAAGCAATTAATTGATAATATGATAGCAAATAAAAAATCAAAACAGTACCAAAAATATTTTTATATCCGAGACAAGAAAGAAAACACAAGTTGGTGTGACTGGGGGACATTTTTCCCCACCCGTTTTTCCCCACCTACATTTTCCCTACCATTTTTTCCCCACCTACATTTTCCCTACCATTTTTTCCCCACTACTTATTTTCCCCATCGTTTATTTCCCCATCATAATTTTCCCTAGTAAATAATAATTTCCCTGCTATGAGAATACATTTATTACAAAAGATGTAAAAGGTACAAATACATGTGTAAAATTGTAAAAATGTGTAAAACTAACAAAAATGAATGTTGTAGCCAATGGATTCCAAATATGTTAAAACGTCATCATCAGTATCATCAGTATCGTAATTTGCAGCAAGTTTTTAAATTCGATCTTCTTTCAATTGTTGAGTTTTGGGTTTTAATTTTTTAACAACGCGTCCTAGTCGAAGTTCTCTCTGCATAGCTTCAGTGTCTCCTTGCTCCTTCTGAATCTCCTTGATGAAATTGAACAAACTGGGATGCTTCTTTCCAACCACCACACGAAATCGGTTGTGCCACCCCTCTGATAGGTTATTCGTACGGGCAAGATTCTGGATAACCGATTCATGGACGCTCCAAAGAGACGGTGGGTATCTGAGTTTCACGGCTTTGCGTCGCCCACCTGCTTTTTGCCGCATACATAATACACCTAATTAGATACAGTAATTAGAATTAAAGTGAAATAGTGAGACTAACTTGACTAATGAGACTAACTTCGAAGTACTCTGCAATTGGTGCAAAATTTGGTGGAATATGTCGTTTGAGGATGTCAAAGCAGTGTTCTACGTCTTCGACAGGTACATATGCGAGTGCCGTCATCATTTGTACATTTTTTTTAAATGTTCTGTCTTCGGTGTTTGTGTATTCGGTAACTAAACCCTCACTTTGAACTTTACGATACACTGATTGCTTTAAGTGGAAAAAGCATCCTTTTACAGTTGCGTTAAAAGTGGCGCATGCATTAATTATTGACAATTCGAAGTCCGACATGATGTATTGAGGTTGCATGGCAAGACCAAGTTCCCGGCCTTTCGATAAAACCACGTCGAAGACTGTTGCGTACGCTGTTTCATTTTTGCTCTCTAGCAGCGCGTAGATGAAGGGTAAAACTATTTCTTGTTCTAAGCCAGTGTTAGATACTTGAACTACGGAACCCATTATAGCAAATAATTGAACAAAAATTGAGGGTGCCGTTTCGAAAGTTCCGTCTAAAAACCAAGTGCGACATTTATCGAGTGCGTGTAAATTTTGTTGAGTGCTGAAAATCACAATTCGTTCCGAATCTTCAACTTCTTCATCCGAGTCCGCCTCCTCATAGGAGTCGTAAAGCAGAAATGCCTCGCCTATAGTTGGAAAAAGGAATTAGTGACGAATTACTGGAAATCAGATCAGTGAAAAATTACCACTCAAAGCAGTTTTGTAAATCGAAGGAATTTCGCCCAAATCGGAAAGATTGACTGGATTGGTAGGAAGATTTTTGTTTCGTTGTCTCGTGATGATTTTCTTCAAGTTGCTTCTTTCGGGGAGCTCTGCCAGAACTTCTGAAGGCACTTCGCTCAAAGCTCGCATAATCTGCACTGGAGGAGCTTCGGGATGTTCGAGAGCCTTTCTTTTCATTGCATTGATGCATTTCAGCGCGCTAACCTCTTCCGCATTTGGAATACATTTGTGAACAGACTCAAGCGGTCCCCCACGGACAATTTCGACAATTTGGCCGCGTGCAGTTGTGGTTGCCGAGGCATAACAACGAGGTTTCTGCTTGCACTTCCACCTGACATTTCCTCCTGATGTTTCCGTATGCTTATAATAGAGGTAACCGTCGACGTGCAATAGAAATCCAGTTTTATTAGGAATCAATTCAATTACGGACATATTGATAGCACAACTGATTTTGATGACACAACTGACACAACTGACGTTTGACATTAAATTTGTTTGACATGAAGGTAGACGTGACATGAAGAAAAGAAGTTCGAAAAAAGTTCGAACAATCGAATGTTTGAAATGAGTGGGGAAAAAATAATTCCGATTTTAAATAGGTGGGGAAAAAAAGACATGGGGAAAAACAGGTGGGGAAAAATGTCCCCCCCCCGTTGGTGTAAGTTAGAATTTGTTAGCGACTTTTCTCCAAAAGTTAAAATATGTATTAAAGGGCAAGAATTTAACATAATCATGACTAACCCAATAAATTTAGGCAAACTCCTAGTGAATAGTAAACAAAAAACTGATAAATTTAAAAAGTGTGGAGTGTATGAAATCCAGTGCGACGATTGTGACTCAATATACATTGGCCAAACCGGGAGGAATTTCAAAAAACGACTGGAAGAACACAAAGCTTCAATCATAAATAAAAAATATTGTACTGGGTTAGCTAAACACTGCATTGACAATAATCACTTTTTTAATAACCAAACGCTAAAGATTTTATACACAGGCAATAAAGGTCGTCATCTCAACTATCGCGAAGGACTGGGAATCCAGAAAGCAATAAAACAGGGAAAACCAATTGTTAATGACATCGAAGATCTGTGGAGCTCACCCATCATGACAGCCCTTATTGCTTAACCATAAAATTTAAATTAACCTCTCTTGTATATAATGTTCGTAAAAATGTAATTTCCTGTACTCCTTGAGAATGACTCAAAGTCGAAACTAGTTAGAATAAAAAAACAAAATATTAGTGAAATTTAACCAAGTGTTTTCTTTATTAAATCATAGTTAAATATGTTTCACCACGTGAAAGATGAGAAACTTGTTCAAGATAAATTAATGAAACACTTGTATCTTTTCTTCACTTATTTATTTGGAGTACCAAATGCACATTTCGATCACGATGTGATCATTATCAATGGTTGACAAATACAAACTTAAAAGCTAAAATGCGCTTAATATATACCTGCGGATTAGGAGGAGTAATTACGTAATGAGCGCGGGGGTTATGGAGTTAAGGGAAAACCGACAATTAGGCCGACATCTTAAATCTATTTTAAGTGTAATTGGAACAAATAATATAAAATAGAAAAACAGAAAAATAAGAAAAATACACAAGTTACAATATACATAAAAACATGAGAACATATAACAAGAAAAATACAAAAATTATTACAACGGAACGAGTTTAAGTAATGGGTTGTCTAGTGGGCTCAAATCAAAATTTAGCAGATCAGCGTTATGTTTTTTCATGTAAAAAGCTTCGTACAGGTTTAAGTGATGATTTGTGGAGAATTTTAATAGTTTGGTGTTGTTGAGGGAGAATTTATGACCTGTTTCAATAGAGTGATGGGCAACTGCAGATTTTGTAGGGTTGTTGTATTTGATATGTGATGTATGTTCTTTGTATCTCGTAATGACATTTCTTTTAGTTTGGCCTACATAAATTTTACTGCAGTTACAACATTTGATGGAGTAGATTCCCTGTTTTTCCAAGTCGTCTACTGCATCAAAGGTGTTACCCAATAGTGACTTTAAATTTGTGTTGACGTAGTAAGCAGCTGTAATTTTGAATTTTTTAAATAGTTTATCAAATCGGGTTTCTGAATCAGGTACATAAATTATCCTAGCGTATGTGGTCTCTTTGCTGTTTAATTTAGTTAACCGGGTAGAACAGGTAATTTTTTGTTCAAATAAATGTCTATTAATTAATTTATTGATGGTGTTAATGTCGTACTTTAAGTTGATTGCAATTGAACGTATGAAGTCGAGTTCCTTTTTTCGGTTTGAAGGAGAGAGGGGTAGTTTAATTGCTCTGAAAATCATGCTATTAAACGCTGCCATTTTATATTTTGTAGGTGTACATGACTCTGAATGTATATAATTATATGTATGTGTGGTTTTTCTGTAGATATCGAACTCTAGTTTACTATTATTTTTTGTAATTAAAATGTCTAAGAAAGGGAGAGAATTATTAACTTCTGATTCGTATGTA
Source organism: Philonthus cognatus (assembly GCA_932526585.2). Classification (NCBI taxonomy): domain Eukaryota; kingdom Metazoa; phylum Arthropoda; class Insecta; order Coleoptera; family Staphylinidae; genus Philonthus; species Philonthus cognatus. The sequence continues at coordinate 141,399,467 of OW052242.1, forward strand.
AAATTAATACTAATATATAAACTATTTAAAGAATTAATAAAGGTATCTATGTCGAAGTTGTTAGGTACGATTGAGAAAATGTCATCGACATAGCGGAACCAGAAGTCGGGAAAATTATTTATTGTTCTTTTAGCATGATTTTCAAAGAAATTAAGGAAAATGTTCGCAAGGAAGGGGGATAACGGATTGCCCATTGCGGTGCCAAAAGTTTGTTTGTAGAATTTGTTATTAAATTCGAATGTATTACATTCCATAACGAGTTTCGTTAGTGAAAGGTATTGTTTAGTTTGTTCATCTGGAATATTGTTTTTTATTAGTAATTTTTCAAGAATATTTAATGTATCTGTTATGGGAATGCTTGGAAAAAGGGACTCGACGTCAAATGAAATTAGTTTATGATTAGGAGGAACATTTATCTGTTTTAATCTGTCGGTTAGCTCGATTGAGTTTTTTATTGAAAAGTTGTAATCAAGTTGTAAGGTTTCAAATTGTCTAACTAGCCATTTAGCTACCTTGTAAGTCGGGGAATTAACATTTGACACTATCGGTCGATATTTATTCCCCGGCTTATGTACTTTCGGTAGGCAGTATAGGCGTGGAAGTTTGGGATTACTTACTTTCAATTTGTAAATCTGTTTTTTATCAATTATACCTGTTGATTCCTTTAATGCCGTGCTAATTTTTCGGATATATGAATTTATTGGGTTTTTTGTTGTAACTGTATATGGGCCTGTATTAAGTAACTCGTTGACACTCGCGGAATAATCATCTTTTTTCACAATAACCACACTATTGCCTTTGTCTGCTTTTAAATAAAAGCAATCCTTTTTCTTGAGTTCTTTTATGATGTTGGAATTGGTAGATGTTTTGTAGTTCGTTTTCTGCTTCCTGTTTTCTCGTATTTTCTGTACAGTTTTCTGGGCCTCGGTGGTAAAACATGCTGCTTCTGATGGTGGGAGCTTGCTGGCTGCGGTGTCCAAGTCGTTGAGGATATCTTCTAATGGAATTTGTTTTGGCGAGAAAACGTGTTTTAGACCTTTCTGTAGAACTTCTTCTTCGTTATTTGAAAAGGTGATATCCGTTTTGTTTATCACGAGTTTTTGTGCTAGTAAAGATGTGGGTAGGCTTCTTCCTTGTGGTTTTTGGGATAACAGGTGTTTTAACTTTCTATGCAAAGTTCTGGATTTATTAACGATTTTCTTGTGATCTTCAAGATAATTATTAATCAATGTAATCAATTAAACTATAACGATATTTAGTTTTACTAGTAGTTTGACATACTTTTTAACACTAAATAATACAAATAGTTTACTTGTATAAATATTTGTTTATTTTGTCAATTCTAATTCACAGCCTTAATTTAAAAAGCACTACCAACTCTAACTTACTCCAATTTAATAATTCCAGGAGTAAAAATAATAGCAATTTAATAAAATAAAACACTTTAGCTTTGTTCGTATAATATACTATTTTTTAGTTATGACTCTAGTTACTATTTTTCTTTTAGGTAAACATGCATAAATTGTACATTTTTTGACATTCGTTGTTTTTTAAAAGAGTTCAGTTTGAAGCTATAAACGAGTGTTTTCCACTCCCAGACTAAGCATGAAGTAACATTTCGAGTTTAGAAAAGCCCCGTGAAAATTTGTCGAGGGTCGCGCAGCGACCCGAGACAAATTTTCTGGGCTTTTCTAAACTCGAAATTTTACTTCATGCGCCACGCGTACAAAACAAAAATATTCTGAAATTATGTATATTTGAACATCACTTGAAATCAGTGTTTTATACGCGTGGCGCATGAAGTAAAATTTCGAGTTTAGAAAAGCCCAGAAAATTTGTCTCGGGTCGCTGCGCGACCCGAGACAAATTTTCACGGGGCTTTTCTAAACTCGAAATTTTACTTCATGCTTATTCTGGGAGTGGAAAACACTCGTTTAAAGTTTCAAATTAAATTTAAAAAAAAAACAACGGATGTCGGAAAATGTACAGCTTATGCATATGTTTACCTAAATAAAAAATGTATACGTTGTTTTTTAGAAGAGTTCAGTTTGAAGCTATAAACGAGTGTTTTCCACTCCCAGGCTAAGCATGAAGTAAAATTTCGAGTTTAGAAAAGCCCCGTGAAAATTTGTCGAGGGTCGCGCAGCGACCCGAGACAAATTTTCTGGGCTTTTCTAAACTCGAAATTTTACTTCATGCGCCACGCGTATAAAACAAAAATATTATAAAGTTATGTATATTTGAACCTCACTTGAATTCAGTGTTTTATACGCGTGGCGCATGAATTAAAATTTCGAGTTTAGAAAAGCCCAGAAAATTTGTCTCGGGTCGCTGCGCGACCCGAGACAAATTTTCACGGGGCTTTTCTAAACTCGAAATTTTACTTCATGCTTACTCTGGGAGTGAAAAACACTCGTTTAAAGTTTCAAATTAAGTTTTTTTAAAAAAACAACGGATGTCGGAAAATTTACAGCTTATACATATGTTTACCTAAATAAAAAATGTATACGTTGTTTTTTTAGAAGAGTATAATTTGAAGCATAAACGAGTGTTTTCCACTCCCAGGCTAAGCATGAAGTAAAATTTCGAGTTTAGAAAAGCCCTGTGAAAATTTGTCGAGGGTCGCGCAGCGACCCGAGACAAATTTTATGGGCTTTTCTAAACTCGAAATTTTACTTCATGCGCCACGCGTATAAAACAAAAATATTGTGAAGTTATGTATATTTGAACCTCACTTAAAATCAGTGTTTTATACGCGTAGCGCATGAAGTAAAATTTCGAGTTTAGAAAAGCCCAGAAAATTTGTCTCGGGTCGCTGCGCGACCTTCGACAAATTTTCACGGGGCTTTTCTAAACTCGAAATTTTACTTCATGCTTAGTCTGGGAGTGGAAAAAACTCGTTTAAAGTTTCAAATTAAGTTTAAAAAAAAAAACAACGGATGTCGGAAAATTTACAGGTTATACATATCTGTGGCTGACCGCAAAAACCTCATAACTCGTATTTTCTTGATTTCGAGATATTTGAGTTTAAAGTTTTGAAAGCTACTTTTGCTTATTGATTAAATAACATCAATTGAGCGATCAATACGTGTCCAGTGGATGACAATAAACGTAGAAATTATGTGCTGAAGGTATTTTGTCTGCAGGAAGGCCCGTGATCCAAGAAAAAATGAGTTATGTGGTTTTTACGGGAAACGCACTTAAGTGATTCTTACGGTCATGATTATAAATTATTAATATTTCTAGAATAAACTGTTTTACAGTAAGTAAATTAACCAATTAAATAATTTAATTAATCATCAACACATTATTAATTACTACTTTTAAACAGATGCATTGTTTCCGCCTTGTATGCATCAATTGTACCTATGAAGCTAACCTTACATAAGTAGGCGTGAAAAAGGCGTGAAAAATACAACCAAATGACCTTAAAAATATTGAAATGGCAGTTTGAGCTATCCTCCAGGTCGATTAACGCTATTTGTTTGCTTTGTTTGTTTTTTCAAAACTAAGCATTTGCATTTTTGTAAGCATTTGCTTTTTCAAACATTTGAATTTCGTGGGTAACACGGGCGACATCTAGCGGATTCATCAGCAACTGCTGAGTTCTTTGAACTGACATGTAAACACTGCGACCGCGGAAACTGTTTTGGTGAAAAAGTGGCGATAAATATGCATCGGCAGCTAAGCAGTGCGCAGATTTTGGGCAAATAGTGCAATGAACTGAAAAATGGAGTTAATTAAAGAATACTGCTCGTTCAGTTCATCGACAACTGGATCATTTGGATTTGCGGTGCAAGGTAATTATGAAGATTTGGTTTGATTTACGATATTTTATATTTTTTTTTTAATCAAGTGGTTGTTACAAAAATTGGTCGAGTTAAGTGGTTTTTACGGGAAATGGTTGAGTTATGTGGTTTTTACGGGAAATGCCCACTTTGTTGCTTTTTTCTCTTGGCGATTTCTCGTCAAATAACGAGCAAACATGTGAAATAGGTATTATAAATGAAACTAGGGACCAACACAATACCGAAAATGCAAAATTTTTGTCGAAATTGAGTTTTTCGACAAAAATTCGAGTTATGAGGTTTTTGCGGTCAGCCACAGATATGTTTACCTAAATAAAAAATGTATACGTTGTTTTTTTAGAAGAGTTCAATTTGAAGCTATAAACGAGTGTTATCCACTCCCAGGCTAAGCATGAAGTAAAATTTCGAGTTTAGAAAAGCCCTGTGAAAATTTGTCGAGGGTCGCGCAGCGACCCGAGACAAATTTTCTGGGCTTTTCTAAACTCAAAATTTTACTTCATGCGCCACGCGTACCAAACAAAAATATTGTGAAATTATGTATATTTGAACCTCACTTGAAATCAGTGATTTATACGCGTGGCGCATGAAGTAAAATTTCGAGTTTAGAAAAGTCCAGAAAATTTGTCTCGGGTTGCTGCGCGACCCTCGACAAATTTTCTGGACTTTTCTAAACTCGAAATTTTACTTCATGCTTAGTCTGGGAGTGGGAAACACTCGTTTAAAGTTTCAAATTAAGTTTTTTTAAAATAACAACGGATGTCGGAAAATTTACAGCTTATGCATGTTTACCTAAATAAAAAATGTATACGTTGTTTTTTTAGAAGAGTTCAATTTGAAGCTATAAACGAGTGTTTTCCACTCCCAGGCTAAGCATGAAGTAAAATTTCGAGTTTAGAAAAGCCCTGTGAAAATTTGTCGAGGGTCGCGCAGCGACCCGAGACAAATTTTCTGGGCTTCTTTTCTAAACTCGAAATTTTACTTCATGCGCCACGCGTATAAAACAAAAATATTGTGAAGTTATGTATATTTAAACCTCACTTGAAATCACTATTTTATACGCGTGGCGCATGAAGTAAAATTTCGAGTTTAGAAAAGCCCAGAAAATTTGTCTCGGGTCGCTGCGCGACCCTCGACAAATTTTCACGGGGCTTTTCTAAACTCGAAATTTTACTTCATGCTTAGTCTGGGAGTGGAAAACACTTGTTTAAAGGTTCAAATTGAACTTTAAAAAAAACAGGGGATTTCTCAAGATTTACAGAGAATAGGCGGAATTTGGAATACGTATACTCCCTGTATAATGTAAATACATATTTAAGGAAGGTGCAAAAAATATTACAAACATGTTAGCAATTTTATTTATTTTCAATTTATTAAACACTAAATATTAATAAATCTATCTATGAAAGTACAGTGAAACCGGAAAGAGAGGTTATGATAGACTCAAAACCGTAACCAAATACAACGGGAATTGCAGGGGTGTCGGTGTGTTTGTGTCATGGGGCGGATTTGTGAAGCGAATTGGTGGAAAAACTAAATAACCATATAAGAAAACGCCTAATACAAACTGCAACCACATTAGATCAAATCTCCAAGACACATAAGAATAAAACATTTATTAAAATAATCCACGTTTCACAAGTCAACCAGAAACTTAATAACATCTTCAAAAAAATTAATCTCACCCCAGCTTATTACTCAAATACAAAACTTATCAGATTATTAGGCAACACTTTTGAAAAACAAGACAAATTATCCTTATCGGGAATTTATTCAATCAGTTGTAGTAATTGTAGCAAAATATATGTAGGACAAACTAAAAGAAACATGAATACTAGATTCAAACAACATTCATACATGACATCGCTGACCACGATTTAATTTTTTGTAGGCTTCTGTTTAATAAAGTCAAATCAGAAAAAATTGTTACTTATCGAAAACTACAAGACATAAATCATAGTATATTTAAAAATGATTTAGAGTCTTCAGGTATCGAAAATTTAATATATCTCAACAATATTGACGATAAAGTATCCCTGTTGAATGAAAAACTCATTATACTATTTAACACTCACGCGCCCTTAATAACATCTCGGGTAACTAGGAAGCCTGCTCCCTGGTTAACTAGTACAATTAAACTTATGATGTCTAAACGCGATAATGCTCTTAAGAAATTTAAATCAACTAAACTGTCCAGCGATTTTAACAATTACAAACAGTGGCGTAACTATGTAAATTCTGCAATTGTCCGCGAAAAAAAAGCTTACCTCCAATATATAATAAATAACAAACCTAAATTAACATGGAAATACTTTAAAAGCTATGGCATTGTTAAACAGAAAAGTTATGATATTCCTGACCACCTAAAAGACCCTAACTATGCCAATCTATATCTTACTAATTCAATAAAATCAACAGCTGATAATGATCTACTTAATTATTACAATAATTCTACTTGCCCTGGAACCAAAGATCAATTTGTTTTCACAATAGTAAGCCCAGATCTAATTAACAAAATATTGTCTGACATCACATCTAACGCTATTGGTTCGGATTGTCTATCCATACACATGCTGAAGATCTGTTGTCCTTATATACTTCCATACATTACCCACACTGTTAACTGCTGTTTAGAACAATCAGTCTTTCCCTATGCTTGGAAAATAGCCACCGTTAACTTTATTTCGAAAATACATAATCCATGTGAGATTGGTGATCTCAGACCTATCAGCATACTTCCCGTACTTTCTAAAGTCCTCGAACAAGTCATGAAACAACAACTTTCCAGCTTCATTGAAACTAACAATATACTTCCAGCAAATCAATCAGGATTTAGAACCAACTATAGCTGCGCCACATCACTGTTAAATGTCACTGATGATATAATCTCTGCTACAGACACTGGCAAGTTAACTTGTCTAATTTTAGTAGATTATAGTAAAGCGTTTGACACTATTAACCACAAATTATTACTTGCCATACTAAAATATATAGGGCTCAGTGCAGATGCACTAGTTTTGTTAGAGGACTTTCTGTGCAACAGGAAACAACTTGTCAAAATTGATGAATTGAGATCTGACTATGCCACTCCTGTAGCTGGTGTACCGCAGGGCTCAATTTTGGGACCAACTTTGTTTTCGATATATACATCATCTTTGTCAAAAAGCCTCGAACATTGTACTTGTAATCTGTATGCTGACGATACTCAGTTATTATATTCTTTCAAATTAGAAGACATTGAAACCGCCAGCAATAATATAAATAAAGACCTGTCAAATCTGATGTATATATCGAGCAAACACTCCCTTAAAATAAACCCTAAGAAAACTACCGCAATAGTGTTTGGTCCTAAAAACAAACGCGAGGTCGCTAAATCCCTACTTAAAATAAAATTAGATGGATCTGATATATCCTTCACGAACTCCATACGGAATCTAGGTCTAATTATTGACGAGGAATTACGCTTCAAGTCACACATTAGTAAATGCATCTCTAGAGCCTACGCTAATCTCAGAATGATTTATGCAAACAAAAATATTTTAAGTATTCACACAAAAAAAATATTATGTGATACCTTGGTGTTAAGTCACTTTAACTTTTCTGACACAGTGTATAATACATGCCTAGATAAAGTAACTTCTGATCGAATACAGAAGATACAAAATTCATGCATTCGTTTAATTTTTGGAATCCGAAAGTTTGATCATATCTCAGAAAAATTTAACGAGATAAATTGAATAAAGATGGCTGATAGGAGAGCAGTACATTCAGCAGTTTTTTATTTTAAAATAATAAATTTACGCACTCCACCTTACCTATACAGTAGAATTGTATTCCGCACCGATGTCCATAACATCAATGTTAGATTTCGGGGTTTAATATCACCTCCACAACATAAAACCGCATTTTTTAAAAGGTCATTTTCATACAACATTTACTAAACGTTTAATAAAATTCCGGAACACCTGAAATCTCTCAGCTTAAATAATTTTAAAACAAATGTGCGTATCCTAATCTTACGTGGTGAACTCTGAAGTTACTAAAGTTGCAAGTCTCAAATTTTATTTTGTCTAATAATAAATAGTCGCTAAACATAGAATTAATTATTAAGTTTGGAAGTAGTAGGTTAAGTGGAAGAGCAGTAACAGGCTTAAGCCTGCCTGAACTTCGCCTACACGAAATGTATAAAAGATAACTGTAAACATTGTATTTCTTTAAATTAAATAAAGACATTATAATAATAATAATACCACATCAAAAATCTAAACCTTTATAAATCAGCCTTTGGCCACCACATTGTAGAAACAGGACACAAGTTTAACAAAAATAATGTCAATTTATTAAAACAGTCATCATCTTACAATTTAAACATGACAGAAGCGATTGAAATGAAAAAGAACCTTTATAATCTGCTAAATTTCGATATGAGTCCGTTGAGTAATCCCCTGCTTGACTTAATCCAATACAGGTGTTAACGCTAATAAAACTGTGGCATTCCCGACAAGCGGCTAGTTTTAAGAAATAGTAATAATAATAACTTTTAGGTTTGTCCACTGGTCCGTTTCGCAGATCCGTTTTGTGATATAGATGCACCGGCACCTTTGTAGTTTTTGTTACTTGACTGTTAATGGTGTGCGCTTGGTGTCCGAAATGTACATATAGTACATTAATAAAAACAGAATACATTCATAAAAACATTAATAAAAACAACGTCATTGTTCTCTCTTTCTCAGGAACTAGGGCCTGCGGGAAACGGGGTAGCGGAAAACATGGAAAGATCCAATTCTGTCATACCTTGTAACACATATGTGTTCATATGTTTTACGCCAATCGACGTACCTTGCCTTTAACGAACGATATTTTAAGAACGCTCAAGGGGTATCTTTTTCTTTATTTTTTCTGAACCCTCCATTTTTGTTGTTAACGCACACGTGATTATTGGAGTGTGCAAATTTGTATTTGCACCCTAAATTCGGAAATAACAAAACCGGCATAAATCAATACGATGATATATTACATCGATACGTAACAACGTAAACACTTGTGATGGGCAATAACTCACGGCGCTGGCCGTTTTTGTCGTTCGGCCATAAATTTTAAAGTTGGAAAAATCGCGCCGCTCACCCCTTTTTCGCTATAGTAATAGTGCACCCATCTCCACCCGTTCCGATACAAATATCAATTCCGAGCCAATAATCATTGATTTACGGACTGGCGAAGTGTTTTATTCCGCAGTAAGTGTCACATAAATTCCGGGCGCAACACCGGAACTATTGCACGATGCAACCTGCGATATTTATTGCCTGACTTAATGCAAGCAAAAAAATATATATATTACTTATTTATTAATGCGTGTGTTATGTTTTACGAGTGATTTATTTCAATTAAAGGTTTGAATTTGGAAATTTTATGTATTAAATAATTTTAATGGAAATATTAATAGAAATTAAAGTTTAAAACATTCACAGCATGAAATTTCCTTGAGAAATATCCATGAACATCATGTGAATGATAAGAGGAAGTCGACCGCTCTCTAAACGTATAAAACTAAGCATAATGCCGTCTTAATTACATCCTTGTTTAGGGATGAAATATTTTGAAAAAATAGGTATACTTCAAGGAAAGTACAATCTTTAAGCCCGTCTCAATAAAATATTTTATACTTTTACCGTTATTTCATAAAATAATATCAAACATTGGTAAACTAGCGAAATCGCGTTCCTAATTTTATTTTTGTCTGCAGTATCTATAAATAATATTGAAAAACTAAATCAGTCACATTGTAGATACTTTCTTTGCAAAGATATGTGATTTTTTTCATTTATTTATTTGGTTAAATATAGTCATTAGGATGTCGGGCGTAAAACAGTTTTTCAAATTTTCTGAAACTTCAATATCGCGCGACATCCCAGTGAATTTATTGTACGATAGAAATAATTGGAAAACATTAAAATTGTTCGAAAAGAATTCTTCTACAATGTGACTGATTTAGTTTCCCAATATTTTTTATAAATGTTGCCTGGAAAAATTATATTGTAAGGTCCATTCTCTTCCTCCGAGTATTCAGCGAAGCGAGGCCTACGTATGCACTGGATTGCTGGGGTGTAAGGTATATTCCCGAAGTACTGAGTTTAAATGCCAGAACTTTAGTAAATTTGTTTTGTACCGATTCTAATCTATCTATATGGGTTTTGTATACAGGTGACCATATAAGGCAGCAGTATTCAAGATGTGATCTTACCAACGAGTTGTATAAAATAACTAAGGCACGTATGTTGCTAAAATCACTCGTACTCCGCTTAACGAACCCTAGCATTTTATTGGCCTTATTTATAGTGTGGTCAATATGTAAGTTATATGCCAGCTTAGGATCTAATAAAAACATCAAATTCGTGAACAAAGTTACGCTTAATTGTTTGAGCAAACCTTTTTTTTGCTGATTATTAAAACACGAACTTGGACTTAAAATTTAAGCCTTGATTTAAGTCTGAAATCAATCGAGCGTTACGTCACTTCAAAGCCACATTCTTCGGCTGTCGTTCGCCTTTTGTTTTGAGAAACTATTAAGTTCGTGGAAAGTGTTGCGCTTAATTATTTGAGCGACTATTTTTTGAGAATTTATCAATCATTAAATCACGGATTTTGACTTAAAACATAATTAATATTTTTGGAATATCCAGTAAAGATATTAAAATTTCAATTATAATCAATCGAAGTTTATTCGTTTCTGTGTAGATTCTTAGAATTTAATGTTAAATTTTTACAAATGTTTAAATAAAAAACATTCACCTAAAATCGTTGATTTTATTGCATAATGTTAACTTTGGCTGAATATTTTTGAAAAACGTGTCAAGATAATTTAATTTTCTTTCTATAAGATGCAAGTGCAATCAATTCTAAGTAAATTCTGTTAATTACATGTTAAAAAAAACATTCTCTCAAAATTGTTAATTTGATTGCATAATTTTAAATTTGACTGAATATTTTAAGAAAATGTTATAAGATAATATAGTTTCTTTCTATAAGATGTAAGTACAATTAATTCTAAGTAAATTCTGTCAATTAAATGTTGAGAAAACATTCTCTCAAAGTTCTTAATATTATTGCATAATTTTAACTTTGACTGAATATTTTATGAAAATGTAGTGAGATAAAATATTTTCTTTCTATAAGATGTAAGTGCAATTAATTCTAAAAAAATCTGTGAATTTGACGTTGATGGTGTAAAATTTTAAGTTTTTACAGTTATTTCAAAGAAAACATTCTCAAAAAATTGTCAATTTTATTGCATAATTTCAATTTTGGCAGAATGTTTTAAGAAAACGTGGCTAGATAATTTAATTATATGTTTATAATATATAAGTGCAATCAATTATAAGTCAATTCTGTGAATTTCACGTTGATGGTATGAAATTTTAATTTTTTTGCAATTTTTGCAAAGAAAACATCTCTCCAAAATTGTTAATTTTATTGCTTAATTTCAACTTTGGCTTAATATTATCGGAAAATACGTCAAGATAATTATTTTGTTTTTCTATAAGATGTAAGTCCAATCTATTCTAAATAGATTGTGTGAATTTCACGTTCATGGTATAAAATTTTAATTTTTTTGAATTTTTTTAAAGAAAACGTTCTCCTAAAAATTGTAAATTTGATCGCATAATTTCAACTTTGGCTTGATATTTTGGTAAATCCAGTGGAGATATTTAAATCTCCATTACTGTCAATCAAAGTTTATTCATTTTTGTGTACGTTTTATGAATTTTAGGTTGATTTGATAATCCGTTGAATTTTTACAATTCTCTCAAAATAAACATTGTCCTAAAATCGTTAAATTGAGGTTGAGGCATTCGGTATTTTTGTAATAGTTAAAATTGAAGCTTTAAACGAGTGTTTTCCACTCCCAGACTAAGCGTGAAGTAAAATTTCGAGTTTAGAAAAGCCTGCAAATTTGGTTTGGTCGCTCTGCGAAGCGGAGCGGCCAAACTAAATTTTCAGGTTTTTCTAAACTCTACATTTTACTTCATGCGGCCCGCGTGTAAAACACTGAAATAATCTAAAGTTTAAATACACTTTTTCAGCAGCATAGTGGTTTGGAAGTATATTTTAAACTTCGTTTTTTTTTCAGTGTTTTATACGCGTGGCGTATGAAGTAATATTTCGAGTTTAGAAAAGCCTGAAAATTTGGTTTGGTCGCTCAGGCTTTTCTAAACTCGAAATTTTACTTCATGCCTAATCAGGGAGTGGAAAACACTCGTTAGAAGCTTCAAATTAAAAGAAATTAAAAGAAAAGAAAGAAATTAAAAGAAAAGAAAGAAATTAAAAGAAAATAAAGAAATTAAAAGAAAAGAAAGAAATTAAAAGAAAAGAAAGAAATTAAAAGAAAAGAAAGAAATTAAAAGAAAAGAAAGAGATTAAAATAAAAGAAAGAAATTAAAAGAAAAGAAAGAAATTAAAAGAAAAGAAAGAAGTTAAAAGAAAAGAAAGAAATTAAAATAAAAATTGCATAACTGTAACTTTGGCTTAATATTTTGGAAAATTGCGCTGTCATAATTCAATTTTCTGTAATTTTATGTCAATTGTATAAAACTTGATTTTTTAACGCACACGAATTTGTGTTTTTTCTAAATTTGAACAACAATCTTATTTTACGTGTTTAACTTTACAATTTTGATGTTTTTGTAATATTTTTGTCTATTATATTTTTTTTACATTATGTTTTTTGGTGACAGTATTGATATATTTAACAATTATGACGTTTTTGGATATGTTTCGACAATTATATTAAAATACTCGACTTTAATTTCCCTAAATATTGCCTTAACATTCTACTTTTTTGCCTTTTAACTGAAAATTACTCGAAAATTGCCGATGGTATATCTTTTGTTTTTCGCATATTCTCAAAGAACAGTGTCTTTTTAACATTCACACGAAATTTCATGAACATTTCTTAAAAACTTTCCATGTTTTCCACGTTTAAAAATTTTCGAGTTTTTTTCAATTAAAAGTCAAAAACGTAGAACTTTATAGAAATATTTATGTAAATTAAAGTTTCAAACAATAAAAATTTTAATTTACAATAAATATTTCTATAAAGTTCTACGTTTTTGACTTTTAATTGAAAAAAACTCGAAAATTTATAAACGTAAACAAAAAAAAAGGCTGATTTTTCCATAATTTAGAACCAATATTAAACTTTTATCGAAAAATCTTATTACATTTTATTTGCGGTTTAGAATTATTTTGAAAATCACAGACTGCTCCACTGGCATAATTATTGAAATATTCAAATTTATAAATCCGATTTTAATAACCAATATTCAATTTTATCCCTCAATAACCACAAAAAACCTCCTTGATTAAAAAATCAAGACATCCGCCTTTAAATAAAATATCGATTAACGTCCCCCTCTTTCCATTCCCTCAACCCTCATCCGCGCATCAATTCATGCAAATCAACCCCCTCTGATTTAAATATTTATATTAAAAATATTTTAACGAGGCCAAAACACGATTAGCAACGGGTCTTCTTCTACCCCCCCTCACCCTGTAAACACAAAAGGAAACAATAACAAAGGTGTTGTCGCACATTAGTTTAAATAGAGCGGCGAGGAAGGGGTTGTTTTATTCATTCATGGGTTGGGCGCAAAAGCAAAAGGCGGATTTGTGCCGATGGATTACCCCCCGCGCAGGGGATGGTGGTTTCAATTGGAGGGCGGCGGATTTGATGTGCGTGGGCGAATTGTTCTGATAGGTCGCACTAATGGGGTGGGTTTTTTTTTATGTCTTTCTTGCGGTCGGAACGCGATCGGTTTTTAATGCGTAAGGTAAACACCGGGATTGTGTTTGCGTTTAAGATTATAGGGGGTTGGATTTACAAAAAAAATTATTAAGGATTTAGGGGTTCGGATATTTATTTTAGTTTAGATATCATATGATCTAGAAAAGTTTTATCCTCTAGAAGGCTATGACATCGTTTCTAAAAAATATCATTTGTTCAATAAAACAAAAACCTCCAGAGTGCCATGACTTCATCTTTTTCCAAATTTACATGTAAAACGTCAGACATAATAATTGAATCGTTTAGTTGGAAAAGGAAAGAGGTCCAATTAAAATCATATGGACATGTACTCTTTTCCAACTAAACGATTCAATTATAATGTATTTTTTCAGAGTCGCCAACTTAGAACATTTTCCATGGCACTCTAGAGATTTTTTTAAATTAATAAATAACTTATTACTAATTTACAAAATACAACACAACTTAATAAAATCAAGCATTAAAATCAAACCAAACAAGCAAATACACACTTATACAACCAGAAGGAAATCAGACCTCCGAACAGACAAATTCAGAACAAAAAAATACTCACAGCACTTAACGACTGACACGATACGCATATTTAACAAACTACCAACACACATAAAATCATTAAAATTTATTCCCTTCAAACTAAAAATAAAAAATCTACTTGTAAACAATAAATTAAACTAAAGGAATAACACGAAAATAAAATAACAAATATCCTTCAATACCGTTAGCCCGCGATCGGGTATCAAGCTAACATCACGAGGCGAGGACAGAAGGAATGAAACCAAAGGAATCAACTGCAATGAAGCTGGACGAAATCACCACTTATTATAAAATAAATGTGTATATATATATATATGTCATTGTAATTGTTTAAAATAAACCAATTTAAAAAAAAATCGTATGTTGAATTAAAAATAATCCTAGAGTGCCATGGAAAATATTCTAGGTTGGCGACTCTGAAAATATATTTTCCATGGCACTCTAGAGATTTTCTTTTAATTGAAATCGTATGTTGTATTAAAAATGATCTCTCGAGTGCCATGGAAAATATTCTAGGTTGGCGACTCTGAAAATATATTTTCCATTTCACTCTAGAGATTTTTTTTTAATTGAAATCGTATGTTGAATTAATAATAATATCCAGAGTGCCATAGAAAATATGCTAGGTTGGCGACTCTGAAAATTTATTTTCCATTTCACTCTAGAGATTTTTTTAATTGAAATGTCTAAAATACATCCCATATAAGTTAAAAATAAAAAACAAACTACTAAACAACGATATCAACTAAACAGAATACACAAATACATTAACACACAGACATCCTTTAATACCGCTAGCCCGAGATCGGATCTCTCATCCTGGAATCACGAGGCGAGGAAAAAAGGAAGGAACCTCATCAACTACAATTACAAATTATATACCTACATGCATACTATATAAAAAAAAAAACATGTAATTTTATATGTAATTGTTTTTGAAATAAAATTCTAAATTCTCTCAAAATCGTATGTTGAATTATTAATTATCTCTAGAGTGCCATGGAAAATATTCTAGGTTGGCGCCTCTGAAAATATATTTTCCATTTCACTCTAGAGATTTTTTTAAATTTAAATCGTATGTTGATTTAATAATAATCTCCAGAGTGCCTTGGAGAATATTCTAGGTTGGCGCCTCTGAAAATATATTTTCCATTTCACTCTAGAGACTTTTTTTAATTGAAATCGTATGTTAAATTAATAATAATCTCTAGAGTGCCATGGAAAATATTCTATGTTGGCGACTCTGAAAATATACATTATAATTATTATGTCTGACGTTTTATATGTCAATTCCTAAAGTGTGTAGCCAACTTAAATTTGCAAAAACAATATGTTGGTAACAAATTATGAAAACAATACTGTCAATATTTTGTACACAAAATACATACTGGGAATTTTTCTTTTAAGTATACATATGCATACGCTTTTTTCAAAAGATTTAGCTTTAAACGAGTGTTTTCCACTCCCGGACTAAGCATGAAGTAAAATTTCGAGTTTAGAAAAGCCTGAAAATTTGGTTTGGTTGCGTAGCGCGAAGCGCGGAGCAACCAAACCAAATTTTCAGGCTTTTCTAAACTCGAAATTTTACTTCATGCGCCACGCGTATTAAACAATAAATCTATTTAAATATTGTTAGCAAAAGAACTTCATTTGAAATCAGTGGCTAGTGCGCGTGGCGCATGAAGTAAAATTTCGAGTTTAGAAAAGCCTGAAAATTTGGTTTGGCCGCTCCGCGCTTCGCGCTACGCGACCAAACCAAATTTTCAGGCTTTTCTAAACTCGAAATTTTACTTCATGCTTAGCCTGGGAGTGGGAAACACTCGTTTAAAGCTAAATCTTTTGAAAAAATCGTATGCATATGTATACTTAAAAGAAAAATTCCCAGTATGTATTTTGTGTACAAAATATTGACAGCATTATTTTTAATAATTTGTTACCAACATAATTTTCTTTTCAAAATTTAAGTTGGCTACACACTTCAGGAATTGACATATAAAACGTCAGATATAACAATTATAATGTATATTTTCAGAGTTGCCAACCTAGAATATTTTCTATGGCACTCTAGAGATTTTTTTTAATTGAACATACGTGATGGGTTCTGAAATTGCGAAATTACAAATTAATTCGGGATTACTGACGTCGAAATATGGTTGTATCTTATACCTCACATGTTGCAATTATATCTATATTTAATTTTTTGTAGGTTAAGTGGAAGATCAGTAACAGGTTGAGCTGACTGAATTTCGCCTACACTTATAAGATTTTTTTTCAGTATATTTTTCTCTATGATAAATAAAGACATTTATTATTATTATTATTACATTATGTTGGTAACAAATTATTGAAAACAATACTGTCAATATTTTTCTTTTTAAGTATACATATGCATACGCTTTTTTTCAAAAGATTTAGCTTTAAACGAGTGTTTTCCACTCCCAGGCTAAGCATGAAGTAAAATTTCGAGTTTAGAAAAGCCTGAAAATTTGGTTTGGTTGCGTAGCGCGAAGCGCGGAGCAACCAAACCAAATTTTCAGGCTTTTCTAAACTCGAAATTTTACTTCATGCGCCACGCGTATTAAACAATAAATCTATTTAAATATTGTTAGCAAAAGAACTTAATTTAAAATCAGTGGCTAGTGCGCGTGGCGCATGAAGTAAAATTTCGAGTTTAGAAAAGCCTGAAAATTTGGTTTTGCCGCTCCGCGCTTCGCGCTACGCGACCAAACCAAATTTTCAGGCTTTTCTAAACTCGAAATTTTACTTCATGCTTAGTCTGGGAGTGGAAAACACTCGTTTAAAGCTAAATCTTTTGAAAAAAGCGTATGCATATGTATACTAAAAAGAAAAATTCCATGTATGTATTTTGTATACAAAATATTGACAGCATTATTTTTAATAATTTGTTACATATGCATACGGTTTTTTTCAAAAGATTTAGCTTTAAACGAGTTTTTTCCACTCCCTGGCTAAGCATGAAGTAAAATTTCGAGTTTAGAAAAGCCTGAAAATTTGGTTTGGTCGCGTAGCGCGAAGCGCGGAGCGAACAAACCAAATTTTCAGGCTTTTCTAAACTCGAAATTTTACTTCATGCGCCACGCGTATTAAACAATGAATCTATTTAAATATTATTAATAAATAACTTCATTTAAAATCAGTGGCTAGTACGCCTGGCGCATGAAGTAAAATTTCGAGTTTAGAACGAGTGGTTTCCACTCCCGGGCTAAGCATGAAGTAAAATTTCGAGTTTAGAAAAGCCTGAAAATTTGGTTTGGTTGCGTAGCGCGAAGCGCGGAGCGACCAAACCAAATTTTCAGGCTTTTCTTAACTCGAAATTTTACTTCATGCGCCACGCGTATTAAACACTGAATCTATTTAAATATTGTTAACAAAAAAACTGGATTTAAAATCAATGGCTAATGCGCGTGGCGCATGAAGTAAAATTTTGAGTTTAGAAAAGCCTGAAAATTTGGTTTGGCCGCTCCGCGCTTCGCGCTACGCGACCAAACCAAATTTTCAGGCTTTTCTAAACTCGAAATTTTACTTCATGCTTAGTCTGGGAGTGGAAAACACTCGTTTAAAGCTAAATCTTTTGAAAAATTCCCTGTATATATTTTGTATACAAAATATTGACAGTATTGTTTTCAATAATTTGTTACCAACATAATTTTTTTTCCAAATTTAAGTTGGCATTTTAAAATGCTTATTTCAATGTAACGAAAAAAGAAATAACTTTATTGAATGCCGTTGTAAATGATTAAAGTTTTCGATCAATTAATTGTAATACCCATTAAGTTATTGTATAGACAATATATTTCCACATTAGTATTCGTACGTATGTGTGCAACTGACGTTGTTTTATAAATTCAAACTCGCATACGTTCCCGATTACCTCATGCGCCATTGCTCTCAGGCGTCGAAAACCCGAAATCCTAAATCTGAATTTTTTCAACCCTCCTGAACGCACACACACACACACTCACATCCAGCCACGAACACACAAACATTTCGAAATACATAATTTGATAAAGCTGGAAGCCTTTATGTGTGTGTGTGTGTGTTGAGATCGTAACATTTGCATAGGGAAATCAATTAATTACCGATTTTCCGGATGGTTAATTTCATACTCCGGTTTCTCCGGGTTCTCTGACGTATACGTAACCCTTTAGTCTTTTGTTGGAAATTACCCAATTTTCCATTCCATTTCACACACTCTCTTTGTGTATGTGTGTGTGTGTGTGTTAGGCACTCGCATACATACGTTCTCTCTTATGTGCTTATATACGGTTTAGAGCACGGCTCACTTCATCCCTGTTACAACCCCGCCATTAGGGGTATTATTAAAATAATATTACATGAATATATGGGGACTGTTTTAATGTCTCTTCTTTAACAGCCAGCTGTATTATCATGGAAATTTCGTTTATGGTTGCCTATTTTTTATTAGTGTGTTATTTATTGTAAAACGGAGGGTTTGTTTACCTGTTTTTATTGTTTATTGTTTATTTACGAATATCCATTTAAAATAAATACATAATGCTTAGTCTAAAATAAGTTAAAAGTAATAATTAAGTTAAAATATATAAAATCGCAAACAATATACACAACAGATTAAAATCAAATCAATTTATTGCTGGTTCGCTTAATTTGATTTAATTGATATAAGTTGACTAGTTAGCTTTGCATTAACCCATTAAGCGCCATTGGTGCATACACGCAACAAATATTTTTTTTGTTAATTAAATTACTAAATGAGTTAATTTTATATATTATATTATTTGACCTGACTTGAAAATGTATGAAGAGAAATTTGAATATTTTGTTATTTAATTTCTTCGATTATTACTCATTAAAAAAATACATCAGTGTATTTCTAACTTCACAATATTTCAGTGTTTTATACGCGTGGCGCATGAAGTAAAATTTCGAGTTTAGAAAAGCCCCGTGAAAATTTGTCTCGGGTCGCTGCGCAACCCTCGACAAATTTTCTACGCGGGGCTTTTCTAAACTCGAAATTTTACTTCATGCTTAGTCTGGGAGTGGAAACAGTCGTTGTAAACTTTATATCGCACATTTTTATAAAAAATCGATTAATGCCTGAAAATTTACAGTGTATACATTTTGCATATTTAATAGAAAAATTCTACACACTGTGAATTTTTGTTTTAAATATGCAAAATGTATACACTGTAAATTTTTAGTCATTAATCGATTTTTTATAAAAGTGTGCAATATGAAGTTCAGAACGAGTGTTTTCACTCCCAGACTAAGCATGAAGTAAAATTTCGAGTTTAGAAAAGTCCCACGTAGAAAATTTGTCGAGGGTCGCGCAGCGACCCGAGGCAAATTTTCACGAGGCTTTTCTAAACTCGAAATTTTACTTCATGCGCCACACGTATAAAACACTGAAATATTGTGAAGTTAGAAAAACACTGATGTATTTTTTTAATGAGTAATAATCGAGAAAACTAATAATAAGTTATTCATAGAAATTATAAAGAGAAGTGCAAATTTTTACCAAAAATCAACTTTTAGAGTTAACTCTATAATTGCTCGGCCGTTAATGAGTTAATATGATCTGAAATGTTGATTACAAGTATTTACATGCATACAAACATGTTCTAAACTGCCTCTTCAAAACTTTTAAACATTGCGACCCACATTTTAGAAACCCGCTTCATAGCAGCCCACTTCTATGCTGGCTTAGATGACTTACTAAAATTAGGTATATACAGAGAGTTTTAAATAAAATCGAACATTACAGTACACGTTGAACGTTAATTTTCGTATGTTCTATTCGTACTGAAATGAGTGTAAGTATTGAACACAATTTGACAGGTTTCATTTTGAGGTTAAGTGCAAATTGGATTGCCTATAGGACTATTAGAAATGACAGGTAATTAAATGCGATTCAGTGCAAATCCTACAATGTTCGGCATTACATAAAACTCATTGTATATACCCAAGTATACTGTACCTTTTTAGATATTCGATTCGCGGAGCGACCAAAACAATTATTCAGGCTATTCTAAACTCGAAATTTTATCTTATGTTTAAGCTGGAAGTGGACAACACTCATTTGTAACTTCAACTTGAACCTCTTTCAAAAACAACGAGTATCTGAAGATTTAAAAGAAATATTCCCTGTACTCGTATGTACACAGATAAAAAAACCTCATTGTTCTGGTTCTGGTTCTGGTTCTTTAGGGAGTGCGCATTTCTGCAACTCACTTAGGCCTCATTAGGCCTATTGTGCTTCCTCCCATCGATTACCCAGCCTCAGCTCAGCCAGCCTACCTGGTTTAGGTAGTATAGCAAAGCCGAGGTGAGTAGATTCCTTATGTAGGCCATTGTAGGCCATTTTTCACCCTTTAAGGAGCCTCCAATTGACGAGAGTGCCGGGAAATCGCCGAGAATATGTCTTCTCATGTTACACCCTCTAAAGGATGGAGAGTCTAGCAAAGCCGAGGTGGGTAGATCCCTTATATAGGCCATCTTTCACCCAGTAAGGATCCTCTAGTTGACGAGAGTTCCAGGCAATAGCTAAGAATGTGTCCAGCAGTCTCGTCTTCCATGTTACACCCTCTGCAGGATAGAGAGTCATCTATCCCCATCCTGTATAGGTTCCCCCTGGTCAGCTGCAGGTACTTTTTCGCTGATCTCTCGTTGGGATACAATCGTGTTTCCTTATAGAGCTTGCAGCCCTCGATGTTATACCAACGCTTCCTGAATGTCTCTAGTGCGTTTGTTTGTACCATACACAGGGACAAAGGCGCAAGGCGCACTAGCGGCTCCGGTGAGAGAATGTCCATCCCAGCCGCTGCTCTTGCCAGTGCGTCAGCTCTCGTGTTACTTGTGCTCAAGTCGTGCCCCTTTACCCAGCAGACTTTAATGTTGTTATACATTGCTGCTTGCCTGAGTTTTCTGTGGCACTCTAATGTTGTCTCTGAAGTTGTATGTGATTTCTTCAGAGACAGTAGCATTTGCCTGCTGTCCGTTAGGATCAGTATGGCTTCATTTGACTCTTTGCGGTTTATGATGTTCTCAGCCGCAAGTGTTATACCCATCGTCTCTAATTGTGTGACGGTGGCATGCTTTCCCATCGGGACCTTTGTTTGGATTTTCAGGGTCCTGGAGAAGACTTCAATCCCTCATCTATCCATCCTTTTGGATCCATCTGTGTAGATCCTTATGACCGACTCTCTCATATGTTTAGTGGGTTGAATGGAAACCGTGTAGGGTGTGTTCCGAATGAGTGTCGGTCTACAGTAGTCAATGCTAGCTTCTAAAAGAGGTATGTCTTTGCAGATACTCAGATTGCAGATAAGGTGTCCTTTGACTTCCCCACAGCGGTTATTGTTCCAGATCCCACTGCCTTAAAGGCGAAGTATGGTCGCCAGGGCCTGCCTCTCCACGTGAATATTAAGTGGCGGAAGGCACAGCATGACCTCCATCGCCATCGTTGGAGTAGTGTGCATGGCGCATGTTATGCTTAGACAGACTGCCCGCTGCACTTGCGAGAGTCGCTTCCTTGTAGTTAACTGTTTACTCCTGGGCCACCAAACTAAAGCGCCGTATGTTAGCATAGGTCTTATGATGGCTGTGTATAACCATATCGTCGTGCGCGGTTTTAACCCCCAAGGTTTTCCCCACTGCCCGAAAAAAAAGAAAAGGCCCTTATGGCTTTGTCTGTTTTGGTGTCGATATGCTTCTTCCAGCTCAGTTTCCTGTCGAGAGGGATGCCCAGGTATTTCACCTTGTCTCTGTACTGCAGCATGTCGCTCTTGTATGCCATTCACAAATTCTTTCCTGCGTTTTCATAAGAAAGGAAGAAAGTGTGATAGGCCTATATGCCTTGGGAGCAGTGTATTCAGCTCTGCCAGGTTTCGGTATGGATACTACCCTAGCTTGTTTCCAGGCTTTTGGGACACAACCCAGCGCCCGACTGGATCGGAACAGCATCACTACGTGCTCAAGCAGTATTTCTCGTCCCCACCATAGCAGGGCGTGAAAGATGCCGTCCGGTCCGGGTACTTCAAAGGCGGAAAAGTTGTTAATTGCCTTTAGGGTGTTTTCTTCATTTATCACTTCATGGGCTAGTTTCCAATCTTCTGTTATTCCTGAAGTAATTCCAGTTTCTCCCCTGGCTTGCCTAGAAAGTATTGTGCAGCCAAGGAAGTTAGTCTTGAGCAACAGTTGCAGACTCTCCAGGAGGTCGTCGGTCATATCGCCGTCCTCCTTTCTCAGGACTCTCACAGACTGTTGGTGGTCTTGTGATAGAGCCTTCTTGAGTCTGCTAACCGCTTGCGTGCTTTCGATGCTTTCACAGAAAGCTCGCCATGATGCTCTTTGACATTGCCTTATAAGTTTTTTGTACTCTTTAAGACGGGCCTTGTAAAAAGCCCAGTCAGAGCTCTGTTTAGAGCGTTAAGCTCTATTATATACTTTCCTGGCCTCATCTCTGAGGTAGTCGAGATCTGGGGTCCACCATAGGGTTGCTCTTCCTGTCTCCAACCTTCTTTTAAGTGGGCAGGACAATTTGTAAGCCCTAATTATCTTTGCCTGCACTTCCTCCGCAAGGAGATCTAGGCTAGCGCAGTCCTTAGGGTACTGCGTATTTATATCCCGCAGCCCCTCACCGAGGTGCACAATGTATGCATCCTTATCCGTTTGTCTCGGATTTCGGTAGGGTTTGCCAGGACTCGTCTTTAGGCCTATCTGAAAAGTGACCCATCTGTGGTCAGACATGGACGCTTCTCGACTGACCTCCCATTTGTCTATTTTATTAGAGATACTTAGGCTAGCCATTGTGATATCGATCACCGTCTGGCTGCGAGCGTTTACGAAAGTAGATTCCGTCCCGCGGTTAAGTATCTCTATATCGTTATGTTACCGGCGTTTTACCGGAAACGCCGCAACTATGATTATTTCGGCGATTTAAATATTTTTATTCTTTCTCGCGATAACAACGGACCCCACATTGTTTTTAATCACCTTATTTTCACCTTCATAATCATTTAGTATCAAATGAATTAAGTTCGCTTACATATACGGAGTGTTCGGGTTTTTGTAAATATTATTTGTAAATATAGGATTAGTTTATTTTCATATTTTTATTAGGGTTTAGATTTTAGATTTATGACCTTACGCGGCACAAATCCCTTTTGGATCATAAAACGCAAAATTCCAAGCAGCGGCCCTAATCCGGGGAAATTTCACAATTAGGGCATTTCGTGATCACAACAAAAGCACAACAGATTTGCTCCCGAAATGCTCACAGCTAGGCACCGCCCTCCGGATTACGAAAGAGGCTGCATTTACAACCTAGCTGCTTGGAATTCGGATTAAGGGAAAATACCGAATATTTATTCATGTTTATTTTTCTTTTCTATTCGCGGATTGTTTTATTGATAGCTAAATCAATCACGTCAGACATAGTAGATACGTAAATTATTGTACATATTTTATAACGGCCGATCATTTCACTTATGTAAACATACGATAATTTCTAAACTCACTAATAACAGAAATATGAAAACTTGCACACTTCAAAGTGACAACAACCATAAGATTTAGAACCAGGATATATATGGATATATGTATGTATATATATAATAATAATAATTAGCAGCATTAATTTAATATATAAAAGCTATGATTATTAAACAAATAATTAGCAATTCGGATGCCGATTGCATCATCCGTTTACGCCAAGGCGCGTAATGATCAAGCGCAACTCACTTGCGCACGGCACCCCTAACCGCTGAACCAATCAGAGGCAGGAGCCTTAACCACCTCCAGCTCTCACATTCCTCCATGCGAGAATTACGGGAAGGGAGAAGGTGGTTAACAAAACTGTTGGTTCACGGGGGTGAAGAACAATCGTCTCGAGTCTGGTGAATAGTGCGGTAACCAGTAAGTAGTGTTGTATAAATCATTTTTGTTTACGAAGTGGTCGAACCGTTAAGAAGTAGTCGCGTCGCGTAAGGTGTAGTTTTATTTAATTGTATATATATATTTCTCTGATTGTAAATTCGTTATTTTTATTCGTTTATTTGTAATAAACAACCTTTGTTAATGTTTTTCGGAAACCTTAATCTTTCATTTAACGAACCTTTTGCATTTACCTGAAAATACGAAATATATATATACACAGTGAGTTGTTCCTGTAAATGCTGTTCCAGGACCTGATGTTTAGGGTGAGTTATTTATTATTATATTTTTCTCTTTCATTATATTTAAAGTAACTGTGTGGTACCTCTGCCTACGAGCTGCTAGGTAATCGAGGGTGATCCGATTTTGAGTATAAGGCCAATAACTTATTGAATATTATTTCTTTCAAAATCGGGGTGATTGTTTCCCAAGAGCCGACACCTTAATTTTCCCCCTTTGATAAATGGCGCCCAACGTTTAATTTTTATTTCAACTATTTATCCGTGATAAATGAGATCCATCGTACATAATTTTCTTTGATTATCTAACTGTGATAAATGTACCAACGATAATTAATTCATTTGTACTAATTATTCAATAGGTAAATTTCACATAACGTACATTAACCTTGTTCAATTTGGTTTATACATTTATCCCATTAGTGTCATTACTTATTAAATTTAATTTAATTTTTGTACTACAATTTTCTCATTTATCATTGTTTAGTTCATTGCTCACGGCCCTGAATAAAATTTGTATATTTATTACTTACAAAATTGTACTATTTGTTTCAATTAATGTGAACGATTACTTTTAAAGTTGATACATTTTTGGAACTGCTTTTCCTTTTAACTTAATATTCTTTTTAATCTCAATAATAAAATTCCTTACATTATTAATGTTATAATTGTTATTGTTGGTACACCAACACAAATTTGTAAAACTGTTGGTAATATAAATTTTATCAATTTTGGAATTATAATCGTTATACATTTAAACGTACAATTTTAGTTTCTCTCAAAGTAGTAAATATCACAACATTGGCCAAACATCCTTAATTCTCGTTGTTAAACTAATTAAAAGTTTCTTGCAGGAAGTGAAGTGTATATTTAAATGTTTATTTATATTTAATTATTCGAAGTAAACAACGAGAATTCATACACCCACAGTTACTAGATAGGTTTTACAGATTTATTACATTACGTACGTACGGTTTCATAGTGTTACGAGTTTATATATAAGTTCAATTAACTTAATTATATTTGCAAACAAATAAATAACTCAATGCACAGAGTACCCGAAATTCATTTTGTTTAAAAATTATTTGAAAACTCGACGGGGCCGAGTTATACATATTTATTTAAAGCTTTTGCTTATAATTTAATACAAAAACTCGTACATTAATGAACACGTACAATCTTCGCTCAAAAATGTCTGCGACTATGGAGGAGATTCTAAGCGACCACGACACCGTATTCGACAATACCATATCCGACAACACTACATCCGAATACGCCGCGTCAAACGGCACAGTAATGAACGCCGGAAACAGCCGTCAAGAGAGCCGCCCATCCTCAAGAGTTTCCAATGCACTAGAATTGTCATATGAAGCAATTAACAAAAGAATTGAAGAAACCGAGCGGGCTCATCAGGCTCAAATGGCGCGATTAGCCGCCGAAAAGGAGGAAATTCTGCGCCAACAGAGAGCGGAAGAAGAGCGTCCGCCCCCGTCGTGGAACGACTTCGAAGAATTGCGGAACTATTTCTTGAAAAGAGAAGAAAAGTTCACTAAGGAGGCGAAAGAAAATCGAGACCAGATAAACTTCCTCCAGGAGGAGCTGACAGAGCTTGAAGAACGCGTTCCATCACGCCTTTCAAACGCGAGTTCCGAAAACCTCCGTCGAAACCGCTTACCGACGCTACCGCGTAATCCTATTCAAGTCGAAGCCGACATCCACATAGCACCAGGACAAAGCAAGAATTCATATCCTCCCCAAACCGCGACTTTCTCCGACCCCACCACAACGAATTTATGGCCCAAACAGGTGCTTGAATTGCTTCGCGAATCAAACACCCACGCTGAAGAAGACAAGATTATGTTTAATGGCCGCAACCCCAGAAAATTCATTTCCCAGATGGAAATGGAGTTTAAAGGGCTTAACCTTAGAGATGAGGTGAAACACAGGAGAACTTTAGCAAGGATGGATACAGACGACAGGAAGAAATACGGAGAATACTTCACGGACGATGTCTCTTGGGACGAAGCGAAATCGTTATTTATTGACTCCATTGATCCAGTCTCAGCGGCGCTGGATGAAACTAAGGAAGTATTAATGAAGCCCCAAGGAAACACTTCACCGGGATTATTCGCCCTACGTAAACGAATCTTGTTCGACCGACATTTATCTTTCTGGGATGAAGAAATGAAGACCACCGTCATGTGGGAATTAGCATCGGATTCGTTGAAACAAGCGATGATTTTTATGCCAGCGAGCGTATCGGAATTTGTTGCTAAAGCTGCGAAACTTTCATCGAAAAAAAAGAACACACATGTCGAACAAAGTAGGAAAACCGATCCGCCCCCGGCAAAAACCCAGGCCCCAATAAACCACAATGCGAACCAACAGAAGGAGAACTACACCAATTCGTCAAAAAGCCGCTATTATAACCACTATAATAAACGACCGCGCTCACCAAGATTTTATCGTCAGAATTACGAAAATAAGCAATTTGAACCAAAATCAACCAGCCCAAGCAGAATGCCAAATGACGATGAACAACTTC
This sequence comes from Philonthus cognatus, assembly GCA_932526585.2. Lineage (NCBI taxonomy): Eukaryota > Metazoa > Arthropoda > Insecta > Coleoptera > Staphylinidae > Philonthus > Philonthus cognatus. The sequence goes on from OW052242.1 coordinate 141,426,344, forward strand.
CGAGAGCGGCATCACCGCAGAAAACCGCTGCCACCACGTCGAACCGCCCCCGCAAGCCATCTCTCTGTCGAATTTGTAGAATCGGAAAACATTGGTATAACGAGTGCCCCAACAGGTCGGGAAACTACCAGGAGCGGCAGGATCAGAGATAAACACGGTTCAACACTCCCCTGCCGCCTCCGTACGCCGACAACGAAACTCTTCACTGACAAGATATACGCCCTATGACACAAATTCACGAAAAACTGCGACACGCATCCGGCACCTCCACCAGAACATAAATACACATTCGTGGAAAACTAACAGGTACGCCCGGCACATCCACCAGAATTTCGGCACAAACCCGAACAGCGAAAACGATACGAATCTCGACCAAACTGGCAACCGAGTCGAGCAACACCATCAGAAAAATGCAAACTTATCGCGCGATATAAATCAGGAGGCCGGTCCATCATCATTAATAGCGCAGTGCCCATCAATTTCGAATAATACGTGCCCGCGAGATAACATACGCGAAATAGACAGTGATATAGACACTCAACCCTTATGTGCTTTTTCGTCAAATGTTACTAAACTCGTGTTATTGCCATTAATTATGCAAGATCGAACAATATCTTGCCTGCTTGACTTGGGAGCATGCCAAAATTATATTCAACCGGGAATCGCAAAATGTGTACGCGAAATACACATGAAGGCAAATTTGGCTGGAAAGGATATCACCGCAGATGTGACAGGGATAGCATCTTTTAATTTCCAACTTGGCACGCAACATTTTTCCGAGGATTTCCTTGTGTTTCCTGATCTTCGATACGAAGCAATTCTGGGAATCGGATTTTTCCTCAAGCACCACGCTGTGATTGATTGCAGTAAAGCATGCATTCATCTCGGCACCGGATTACGCCAGACAATCCGGTGGACCGAACAGCAAGATAAAATGGAATGTGTTCAAGTACCGGAATTTGATTGCGACTTTACAGGAAAAGCAGCGCATGATTTCAAAGAATTGATCGAAAGATTTGCGCGCATTTTCCAGCCCAAGGATCAATTCGCTCACCGCCCACGAACATCAGAGCACAAAATACAACTGACATCCAACAAACCAATCCGGATTCGACCGTACCGGGTAAATACACTGCGAAAACAAGAAATCGACCGACAAGTAGATGACCTCCTCGCACAAGGAATTATCGAGCCAAGCACAAGCCCATACGCGTCCCCCATTGTCTTAGTACAGAAAAAAGATGGTAATAGCCGATTCTGTATGGATTACAGAAAAGTCAATGCGGTGACAATATCGGAACCGACCCCTATGCCCGTGATACAGGAAACGCTAAGAGATCTCGGAGATGCTAGTATCTTCTCTACGTTAGATTTAAAGAGCGGGTATTGGCAAATCCCAATGGAAGAAAACTCCAAACAATTTACAGCGTTTTCAACACCGGATGGAGGGCATTATCAATTCCGCGTAATGCCCTTCGGGCTCAAAAATGCTCCAGCAACATTTCAGCGCTTGATGTCCCAGGAAGTCCTCGCTGGAATGATACATGATTTCACAATGGTGTACCTGGATGATATAATTATATTTTCCAGGACACCAGACGAGCATATCAGACACCTCGCATTAGTGTTTGAGAGATTGGATCAATTTGACCTCCGCTTAAGCGTAGATAAATGCTCGTTTGGAAGAAGTTCGCTGGAGTATTTAGGACACATCGTCGATACGGACCTGACACGACCTTTGCAAAAACACCTGACGCAAATTAAAGATCATCCCATTCCGAAAACACGCCGCCAACTAAGAAAATATCTAGGTCATTGCAACTGGGTCCGACAATACATTGTTAATTATGCTGATATTACCGCTCCATTAAACAATCTACTTGCCACAACACGCCCGTTTAAGTGGACACCCTCTGCAACAGCAGCTATGGAGATGCTGCGCGAACGCGTGCAACAACCACTTAAACTTCACCGGCCGTTACCCGATTTACCTTACACCGTGCAAACCGACGCGTCGATGATAGGAATTTCCGCCGTTCTGTTCCAGACGACCCCCGCCGGCGAAAAAAGAATAGTTTCGTTCGATTCACGTAAGTTAAACGATGCAGAGACGCGTTATCACATAAATGAACAGGAATGTCTCGCACTTGTGTTTGCCCTGCAAAAATATCGCCCACTCCTCGAAGGACAGCATTTCAGTGTCGTCACAGACAGCAAGGCACTAACATGGCTTGCGAAATTTAAGGACGTAAAATCAAAACTTACGAAGTGGGCGTTACAACTACAGAGTTTTGATTTCGAAATTATTCATTGCGCGGGAGAAGAAAATCAGCTTGCTGACCTTCTCAGCCGCGATCCGGAACATTTACCTGTAGACCCATTACCGGAATTAGAATCGTTTTTACCACCGCAGGTAAACGTGATAGAACAACCTATAGTTTTCTTTGTTCTAGAAGCGCAGACATTGGACGAAGAAATTCAAGATAAAATACAACTTCTTGCTGACCCAGACCACCCAGAATTCGCTAAATACAGCGAAACGATGGAAGTCATAGACGGACATCTCTTCCACCGCCCGATGTATGGCCGCGACCGAGCCATTTTCGTTCCTGCTACAGCAGTTCCTCGAGTCTTACACGCGATGCACGATGAGGCTATTCACCCAGGACGTGACGAAACCTTACGCAGTATTCGAAATCGCTATTATTGGCCCACTCTGCCTAGTGATATTCGAAACTACGTAAAGAATTGCCTCATCTGCATTGCCACGAAGCGTGGTAAGAATCAAAAACGCGCACCAATGAGAGCGCGTATACCCTTCGCACCGTTTGACACCGTCGCCGTAGATTTAATGGGACCATATCCTGCTAGCACCGCGAAGAAAAGATTCATACTTGTGGTAACCGACCTTTTTACGAAATGGATTGAGGCCTTTGCGATTGGTCAAGCACGTTCCGGTAACATATTAAAATTACTAGAGGAACAAGTATTCCATAGGTTCGGTTACCCAAGAGTTATAATCAGCGACAATGGACCGCAGTTTACTGCAAATCGCTGGCGAGATCAACTGCAAAGTTGGGGAGTGGAAGCATACTACACTCCCGTGTATCACCCACAGGCAAATCCGACAGAACGAAGAAACCAGGAGCTGAAGAAATGTTTGAGGATTCGTATGCAAGGCCAGCCTGGAAATAAATGGGCTCGGTACATTCCAGAAATCCTGTACGAGCTGCGTTCAAGAAGTAATGCCGCAACAGGATTCACGCCTGCCGCCGCGCTGTTAGGCTCTAACTTACCTCGCCCAGCAGAACGAGAAATCCCGCCCACCCAACCGCCACTCCAGGACGACGAGAGAGAAAGAAGATGGGAAAATATAAGAAACAGCCACCGGCGATATGTACAGCGATATGACGAACCAGATGAACAATCACAATTCACTATCGGACAGCAGGTTGTCATCCGAAACCATCCCATAAGCGACGCGAAAAATCCAGCCGGATTCGCGCCGAAGTGGCTAGGACCGTACACGGTCCGAGATCGATTCGCCGGACGCGTTTATCTCATCGAACGTGACGGTCACAACGTCAGAATACACGCGGACGACATACGGCCAGCGCCACAAGAACCTGTCCCACCAGCCCAGATTCAGGATGACATCTCTCTCCCCGGAGCCATCGCCCAAGATGCCACCGAAGAAGACGAAGTTGCCGAAGAAGCCGAGGAACGCGCCGAAGAAGAAGACGTGGCCGAGGAGGACATCGACGACCCAATTCCAGGGCCATCCACTGCAGCATGTGGTAGTTTCTAAAGTGATTAGTTTTCCAGCGACTTGAACGTTTTTCCCGGAAAATTAAAACACTTTTCCCGCAACGCAAGGCTCACTTGCGAATTCTTGCTAGTTTCCCAGGAAGTGAGAGGACATTTCTAAAGTGACAATGTAGATACTCATAGGATACTTAGTGTAAATAGTTTCATTCGTATCGACATCACACTTCCGACTTCACAGACTTTAAGAGTGTGTTAAGACTGTTTTACTACACCCTACCAGAAAAGAGTGAAACAAACTATTTTCCATTTACCGCCTCCAGAAACTATCGGAGAAGGGAAGCGACGCCGATCCCGCTTCCGTAGTGGAGAGAACATTTTCGTTTGGAAAAGAATCGAAGCAAAAGGTGCGAACGACCCGCGCCATAACACTAAATCCGCGGAATCCGCGGCTACACGACATATCCGGACACCACCACGACGCATCAGTACTGACAATGGGCAGTTATCCCATTGTGGCGCCCACACAATCAAACAGGAAACCAGGAACCATTAGGCAGAAAGCCGAAGAAATTAGCGCTATTCTTTTTCGCGCTACCCCGAATTTATCAAGCGAACCGAACACCAGTGTATGTACTTCTTCTTTCTAATATATATATTTTTTTGTCTTTCTTTTCAGATTTACTTCTTGTATGTATTGTTAACGAACTTAACTCATTTCACGGGGCCGAATTGTTACCGGCGTTTTACCGGAAACGCCGCAACTATGATTATTTCGGCGATTTAAATATTTTTATTCTTTCTCGCGATAACAACGGACCCCACATTGTTTTTAATCACCTTATTTTCACCTTCATAATCATTTAGTATCAAATGAATTAAGTTCGCTTACATATACGGAGTGTTCGGGTTTTTGTAAATATTATTTGTAAATATAGGATTAGTTTATTTTCATATTTTTATTAGGGTTTAGATTTTAGATTTATGACCTTACGCGGCACAAATCCCTTTTGGATCATAAAACGCAAAATTCCAAGCAGCGGCCCTAATCCGGGGAAATTTCACAATTAGGGCATTTCGTGATCACAACAAAAGCACAACAGATTTGCTCCCGAAATGCTCACAGCTAGGCACCGCCCTCCGGATTACGAAAGAGGCTGCATTTACAACCTAGCTGCTTGGAATTCGGATTAAGGGAAAATACCGAATATTTATTCATGTTTATTTTTCTTTTCTATTCGCGGATTGTTTTATTGATAGCTAAATCAATCACGTCAGACATAGTAGATACGTAAATTATTGTACATATTTTATAACGGCCGATCATTTCACTTATGTAAACATACGATAATTTCTAAACTCACTAATAACAGAAATATGAAAACTTGCACACTTCAAAGTGACAACAACCATAAGATTTAGAACCAGGATATATATGGATATATGTATGTATATATATAATAATAATAATTAGCAGCATTAATTTAATATATAAAAGCTATGATTATTAAACAAATAATTAGCAATTCGGATGCCGATTGCATCATCCGTTTACGCCAAGGCGCGTAATGATCAAGCGCAACTCACTTGCGCACGGCACCCCTAACCGCTGAACCAATCAGAGGCAGGAGCCTTAACCACCTCCAGCTCTCACATTCCTCCATGCGAGAATTACGGGAAGGGAGAAGGTGGTTAACAAAACTGTTGGTTCACGGGGGTGAAGAACAATCGTCTCGAGTCTGGTGAATAGTGCGGTAACCAGTAAGTAGTGTTGTATAAATCATTTTTGTTTACGAAGTGGTCGAACCGTTAAGAAGTAGTCGCGTCGCGTAAGGTGTAGTTTTATTTAATTGTATATATATATTTCTCTGATTGTAAATTCGTTATTTTTATTCGTTTATTTGTAATAAACAACCTTTGTTAATGTTTTTCGGAAACCTTAATCTTTCATTTAACGAACCTTTTGCATTTACCTGAAAATACGAAATATATATATACACAGTGAGTTGTTCCTGTAAATGCTGTTCCAGGACCTGATGTTTAGGGTGAGTTATTTATTATTATATTTTTCTCTTTCATTATATTTAAAGTAACTGTGTGGTACCTCTGCCTACGAGCTGCTAGGTAATCGAGGGTGATCCGATTTTGAGTATAAGGCCAATAACTTATTGAATATTATTTCTTTCAAAATCGGGGTGATTGTTTCCCAAGAGCCGACACCTTAATTTTCCCCCTTTGATAGTTACTTATTAAAAAGTCATGCAAGGACTTGCCTCTTTTATCTGAAGTCCTGCTCTCCCATGCGATATGGTGCGAATTTGAGTCGCAGCCCATGATAAGCGGTAGTCCCTTCTTCCTGCAGTACTCAACAAGCCCTTCCATTCCCCTTGTTGAGGGCGGAAGGGTAAGTAGACCGCCGCCAGGACTACGTCTCTCCCTTTACCCGTTGTTCTACTAACTCTTATCACGGTGGTATCGCCATCGGAAAGTTGTGACAGCAAATGGGCTGCTATTTGCCTAGGTGCGTAGATGGCAGTCCTATGTTTTGTGTTTGGCCTGTAAAATAAATTATCGGTTAACTTGCCCATACCACAGATCCTAGATCTTACGATCCAGGCTTTATGTATAAGGGCCACAGCGTCCTTAGTCGTATCAAGGCGGCGGCACAGTGTTGCCGTAGCCGCTCTTGAATGACTCAGGTCACATTGGATAAAATGAATTACCTTGTTATTACGCTGGTGGTGACTGATCGGTCCTAATCCAGTCACCTTTCGACTCAAAGAGTGTGGACTCGTCCGAGTCAGAAAGGGAGGCGTCGGTCGTTTCTGACGTTAGAGGTGACTCGATCAGCACATCCTCCAGTCCTGGCTCTTCCCTAACCGGCGAGATTTGTAGCCTGCCTGTATACCTTCCTGTATATTAAGAACTGTAAGCCACAGATTCAACGAGTGTGGACTTGTCCGAGTCAGAAAAGGAGGCGTCGGTCGTTTCTGACATTAGAGTTGACTCGATCAGCACATCCTCCAGTCTCAGCTCTTCCCTAACCGGCGAGATTTGTAGCCTCCCTGTATACCTCCCTGTATATTAAGAACTGTAAGCTACAGACGACTACAAATAAACTCACATAGAAATACCCGTATTATTAAATCATCATAATTTTCGTTTTCACTGCTTTCGCTTTTTTTCTTGCGGAAAATGGATTTTTTTCTCTTTGTGGAAAATTCATTCAATGGCGGAGGTTATCATTGGAAGGCCCGCGGGGGGCGGCGAGGGAGATTATAATATTCAATATAATATACATCAGCCGCAGAGACTACGAAAGATTAATATCAGCAAGGCAGTTGGTCGTCGGGTGGAATCGGGGGGTGAAATGGGGGTGGAATGGGGGCCTCGTGTGCCACCGGCACACTCTCACATCCTCCGCCGACGAACGACGATGACGGAAAAAGGGGGCATAAAACGTACTGAATTATTCTTTATATGCAATAAAAAAGTACTCTAATAATTATTTAATATAGAATAAAGAAAGACATTCGCGACTGTGCGATTTTTTATGAATATAAATAAGGAAAGGCGTGAGTGGTACTCCAAAAATTATTTAATATAGAATAAAGACATTTGCGATTGTACATTTTTTATGAATATAAATAAGGAAAGACGTGAGGGGTATATTTTTCTTAAATAATTGATTATTATTTAATATTAAATGTTTTTTTCTTCAAAAAGGATTCGAACCTGTTCAGCTCTTGAATTCGAGTCACGAATCGAGTCACGAATCCGTATTCGAATTTTTTCTTTGAATCCTCTAAAAGGATTCCGATCTTTACCCAGCTCTGCTTTCACTACCCCCCCCCCCCCCCAAAAAAATCTGTTAAAAAATCGTGTTTGAATTATATAATAATAATAATCGCTTTATTGTAACAACAAATAAAAAACAAAATACACATTCAATTACATAACATTAGTATATATATATATATATATATATATATATATGTATACGTTACAAGAGGAATAGGCCTTAGCTCGGTGTTCACCAGCTAGTCTGCCGACTATTCCTAAAAAAAATACTTATAAAATAATACGTATAATAAAAAAATAAATAATTCGTATGTTCAATAAAAAAAAAAAAAAACTAGAAAAGATTGTAGGTTGACAACTCTAAAATCTGACAATTTACCTATAACCGCATTTTTGCCTTTATGTCATTCCGCAATTTTTAGAGATTATTATTTTTACGTAAACAGTTGAGGTTATGTCTGACATTTTATATGTCAATTCCTAAACCGTGTAGCCAACTTAAATTAAAATAAAGACTAAATCATGGCACTGTAGAGATTTTATTTAATTAAACATTCGATACCATATGAGCGAAAAGTTTGTACCTCTAGCATACAATGACTTTTTTTGCATTTAAATGTGGGCTGGTACGCTAATAATGATCCACGTGACCTGACGCGGCCTGACAATTAAAACGCGACAATAAGGTTATGTATCTACAGGAAGTTTTTCTTTTAAGTATACATATCCCAATTTTATGTTGTAAATCTTCAGATATTCGTTACTTTTTTAAAGCAGTTTAGTTGTCCACTCCCAAACTAAGCATGAAGTTAAATTTCGAGTTTAGAAATGCCTGAAAATTTGGATTGGTCGCTCCGCGCTTCGCGCTACGCGACCAAACCAAATTTTCAGGCTTTTCTAAACTCGAAATTTTTTTCCTCAACTCCCTCATTGTCTGTCCACACTCCTCATTAAACCACGTACTCCCACCACTTCTCTCTCTCTCCCTTTCCCTTGCACATCCCACTATCATCTTCTCCATTGTATTGACCTCTTCCCATTGAATCCTCGCCAGCCTCTTCCTAATATCCTCCATCGCCTTTACCCCACACTCAAGGTATTCATTTTCTTGCTCCCTCTCCACTTTTCTATTTTTCTCCATCCACATCTCTACTGTTAACGGCAGATGGTCCGATCCCAACCAACACTTCTTCCACCTCCATACCTTTTATCTCTCTTCTTGCTATTTCCTTGACCGCAACATAGTCAATCACCGATGGGGGACGTCAATCGCTCTCCATGCTTCTTCTTCTGTGTCTTTACACTCCTTGTGGAGTTTGGCCGCTCCTCTTAGAGCACTTCTAATCCATTTATCCGTTTGGATCAGTCCCAATGTTCCTTCATTTGTTGTACAATTTTTCTCCATTTCTCCCTGTCCTTTGCTATGCTTTTCCAGTTTCTAACGCCCAGTGAGCTCAGGTCTTTTTCAACTTCTTCTTTTCATCTATTCCTTGGTCTCCCTTTTCTTCTGCTACCGCTAGATTCCCATTCTGTTATTATCCTTAGCCATCCATCATGATTTGACCTCCATATATGTCCTAACCATCTAATTCTTGCCGCTTTTATGTTATTTACTACGTCATCTCCTAAGACCTCATAAATTTCTCTATTTGTTCTTTTTCTTGGCTCATTGTTCTCCATTGCTCTCCATGCATCCGTTCAAAATCTTCCATCTCTCCTCTATTACCCACTCCTTCATCCTCCTGCCCTCCCCATTTATACATTTATCCTGCGAACTCCTCTTCACAACCGATCCGTCCTCTCCAATTCCTCTCTCCGCTTCCCCTATTCTGGCATTGAAATCCCCCTCGCCATCCACTTTCCTTCTTCTCCCGCTCTCTCGTCTATTTCTCTTCTTGTGTCCCCCAATTTTTGTTGACGTACACCACTCCCACATTAACCCGATATCCTCCATGCTGGTATTTCACCCATACCACCCCTTCGCATCCCTCCATCATCTCCCCCTTGCCTTCTTTTCCATCCTCTCTCCATCGAACGATCATTCCCTCCTTGGCCCTCCTCCTCGCACATTTTACTTCATCTTTCATCTCCCATCTAAACCCCCTCGGTAACCATCCTTTCACCTATCCCCATTCCTTCTTCACCATCCAAGTCTCTACTATCCCCACTATGTCCATCCCGATTACCCACTCCTGAAAGTCTCTCTTCCACTTGCACTCCTGTCCTTTAGACTTTGTTTTAAGTATACGTATTCTAAATTCAGCCTATTTCTGTAAATCTTTAGATATTTCTTGTTTTTTTTTAAATTCAATTTGAAGCTTTAAACGAGTGATTTCCACTCCCAGACTAAGCATGAAGTAAAATTTCGAGTTTAGAAAAGCCCCGTGAAAATTTGTCGAGGGTCGCGCAGCGACCCGAGACAAATTTTCTGGGCTTTTCTAAACTCGAAATTTTACTTCATGCGCCACGCGTATAAAACACTAAAATATTGTGAAATTTATATATGTTTGAACTTCACTTGAAATCTTTATTTTATACGCGTGGCGCATGAAGTAAAATTTCGAGTTTAAAAAAGCCCAGAAAATTTGTCTCGGGTCGCTGCGCGACCCGAGAAAAATTTTCACGGGGCTTTTCTAAACTCGAAATTTTACTTCATGCTTAGTCTGGGAGTGGAAAACATTTGTTTAAGCTTTAAGTTGAACTTAAAAAAAAACAGGGAATATCCGCAATTGTTGTATCAATTCCTTGGCATGTCATTAGTTTTATAAAATCACATTACTTTTTCTTAATTATTTTAGCTGTAAATTTTCTGACATTCATTATTTGCTTTAAAGCTTTAAACAAGTGTTTTCCACTCCCAGACTAAGCATGAAGTAAAATTTCGAGTTTAGAAAAGCCCCGTGAAAATTTGTCGAGGGTCGCGCAGCGACCCGAGACAAATTTTCTGGGCTTTTCTAAACTCGAAATTTTACTTCATGCGCCACGCGTATAAAACACTAAAATATTGTGGAATTTATGTATATTTGAACTTCACTTGAAATCTGTGTTTTATACGCGTGGCGCATAAAGTAAAATTTCGAGTTTAGAAAAGCCCAGAAAATTTGTCTCGGGTCGCTACGCGACCCTCGACAAATTTTCGCCGGGCTTTTCTAAACTCGAAATTTTACTTCATGCTTAGTCTGGGAGTGGAAAACATTTGTTTAAGCTTTAAATCGAACTTAAATAGAAACAGGGAATATCCGCAATTGTTGTATCAATTCCATGGCATGTCATTATTTTTATAAAATCACATTACTTTTTCTTAATTATTTTAGCTGTAAATGTTCTGACATTCGTTGATTGCTTTAAAGCTTTAAACAAGTGTTTTCCACTCCCAGACTAAGCATGAAGTAAAATTTCGAGTTTAGAAAAGCCCCGTGAAAATTTGTCGAGGGTCGCGCAGCGACCCGAGACAAATTTTCTGGGCTTTTCTAAACTCGAAATTTTACTTCATGCGCCACGCGTATAAAACACTAAAATATTGTGAAATTTATGTATATTCCAGCTTTACTTGAAATCTGTGTTTTACACGTGTGGCGCATGAAGTAAAATTTCGAGTTTAGAAAAGCCCAGAAAATTTGTCTCGGGTCGCTGCGCGACCCTCGACAAATTTTCACGGGGCTTTTCTAAACTCGAAATTTTACTTCATGCTTAGTCTGGGAGTGGAAAACACTCGTTTAACGCTTCAAATTGAACTCTTTTAAAAAACAACGAATGTCGGAAAATTTATAGTTTATGCATATGTTTTACTAAAAGAAAAAATCATTTTATAGTCAAAACAAAGGATAATAATCTATTAACAATTCTTTTAGAAATCGTGAAGAAATTAATATGTTTTCGCAATTCTAGCAGACATTGTTAAGAGATACTATTCTTCGCAATTCTAGTAGAAATTATTAGGATATGAATGTTATTTGTTTCTTGTGGTGCATTAGTACGATCTTAAAATAAATTTAATATGACTTTTTTGCACGAGAGTTTTTTTAGTGTTTGTACCGAGTGCGACGAGCGCTTTGGGAACAGTGTTAATGTGACCAGCGAGAAATAAAGTTGTGTTAAATTAAAGAGCTTGTTTTATTAAAGTATTGCGGTTAAGCGGAGACCATCCCATTTCTTAATGTTGATTTTCTTGCAAGCTAGCAGGTAATAACCAAGATATATTTCTTTTTTATTTCTGCAGGATTTACAATTGTTTTTAACAATTTTTGCTAGTGTTATCTAATTTTCAGTATTTTTTTTATTAGACCCAAAATAAAACTATGCATAATTTTCTTTACAGTGATTAGTAGGGGGACATTTCTTCCACTCCATTTTTTCCACTCTATTTCTTCCGCTCTATTTCTTCCACCGCACTTTTCTTCCGCCAAGACTATTCTTCCACCAAGACTTTTCTTCCATCAATATTTTTCCACAAATTTTTTTACAAAATTACATTTTTATTACAATTTTTTAAAACTTAATGTTATGACCAATAGCCCGCAAGTAGTTTACTATTTCTCCGTCTTCTTTTCTCCTTTCGTATTCGCTAACAATATTTGAAATGTTTCCCTCCCGCTTTACTCTACTCTGTTGTTCAGCTTTCTTTATTTTTCGACCGATGTCTAATTCACGAAACATTGTTTCCGTGTCACCTTGCTCCTTTAGCAATTCTACCAAAAATGCATATAAGCTAGGGTGATCTTTCCCGACAACTACTGAAAAACGATTGTGCCAGCCCATGTTACACTGGTCTGCAAAAAAAAAATTTTTTTCGAGCCCTGACACCATTCCTGCTGATTCTTGAGGGGGGGATGGAAGCTGGAATATGTAGAAAATAAGTGAAAAAAACTGCGAAAAAAACGGAAAAATCGATCATTTTTAAGGATTTTTATACAATTTAAGAGGGCAAATCCCCCCCCCCCCAAATCTATCTCCTTGCTACAAATGTTCATGTTTTGGAACTTTTCAACTCTCTAGCCCCTCAGAAGAAACGTAAAGGCTAAAATAATCCTTTTCATCCCTCCAAATTATCGAAAAGTGATAAAAATAGGTGGGGGGGCCTCCCCCGAAAACGGTGGGTGATGGGGGAAAACGGGGGTCATATTCGGATTCAGGAGGTCATTTTACATAAGAATCAGCAGGAATGGTGTCAGGGCCGATTTTCATGCCGACCAGTGTTATTGGTGCGGGACGTGGTCTACCGGACCGCATCAAACATATTCCACAGGGCCGGTAGATATCGTGCTATGGTAGCGCGTCGCCTTCCTCTCGTTGGCCTGCCTCTAACATAATTAATTTCGAAGTAGTCTGCGATCACGGAAAACTCCTCTGCAACATCATCCAAAAAAAAATCGAATGCCTCATCCACGTCTTCCAGCGGGACGAATGCAATGGCGCACATCATCTGTGCCGCTTCTTTTATCGACCGATCTTCAGGATCATTATAGGCCTGCTGGAGGCCTTCCGCTTGAATCCGGCGAAAAATCGATTGCCTCAAGTGGAAAAAGCAAGCCTTAACGTTGGTATTCGGCTGCAGTTCGGCTGCATTCAAAATCGCCAGTTCGAAGTCGGTCATGATTGTTCTTAGGGAAAGGCGGAAACCATGCCTTTCTATCTCGTTCCTCAAAACTTCGAAAACCTGATAAGATATTTATATTAGGTTAAATTATCAACTAAGTTATTCACTAGAAATTAGAAAGACAGATATAAGATATTTTTTCATAAGCTTTTTGGGTTTTGTTCTCCATTAGTGCGTAAGCAACAGGTAATGCGACTCTTTGTTCAACTCCATTCGTGACTTGGACAAGACCCGCAAGGACAGCGAACAGTTGGAAAAAAATGGACGGTACAACTTTGAAAGTTCCGTCGACAAACCACATAGCGCTCTTTTCTAAACGCCTGAAATTCTCTTTTATTGCGAATATCAATATTCTTCCGACGGATTCGTCCGCATCCGGATCATCCCGAGAATCATAGGTTAAAAATTGTTCTCCGTTTAAGGTGTGTTTGTATGTTTGGGGCAGGTCGCCCAGCTGGTCCATCGTCGTCGGATTTGTGGGCATATCTTTAAGGCGTTGCCGCTGAATCGCTTTTCTCAAATTACTCCTCTCTGGCAGTTCCGATAAAACTCCAGATGGGACCTGCTGGAGCTGTGTTCTCAAGAGCTGGGCCGGCGGAGCTTCGGGATGCTCTTCAGCGCGTCTTTTCAATCTGTTTCTTAATTTTAGCGCCTCAACGGCCTCAACATTTGGGGCATGATTATCATGCGGCGACTGGTCAGGGCCTCTGACAACTTCTACGACCTATTTTTATATTACTTATTAAAATAAAGTAAACTCCATCGATTTAATTTACCTGTCCATGAGTTAAATGAGCCATGGTGACGGCACGTGCTCTGCACTCAGGATACTCTTTGCATTTCCAATTGATCCGACCTTTTTTTTTTCACTTTTATAATAGAGGTAGCCATCTATATGAAGGATTGGATTTTTGACTTCTTGCAAAAGTTCCACAATCATTTTGAATGAAACTGAAAAATTTTGCTAACGCTGGCGAACTGACAGAATTGACTTGTTTGGTTGTTTACTTTGAGGTTGGCTATAGACGTCAAATTTTGAATGTTTGAATAAATAAAGTGGAACCAGAAATAGCGGAACTAAATTAGTGGAAAAAGAATTCGGAGGAAAATATGTACAGTGGAAAAAAGAATTGGTGGAAGAAAAGTACTGGTGGAAGTAATGGAGTGGAAAAAATGGGGTACAATCGATATTTAAATTCAACAAAACTTGTATTTATTTCTAAATCTATAATATTGTTTAGTGATTAGTGTGATTACATTTTATCCTTGTGTTTAAAAAAAATCAAATATATTAGTTTATCTAAAAAAAAATAGTTTATTATTGATAATGAGGACCTTGTGTCTCGAAATGTAGATCTAATTATACAAATAAAAAGTGAAACAGGGATTACAGTCTTTTTTAGTTTAATAGTCACTTTACGTAAACTTAAAAACATACAGTTATATTAGTTTAATGAAAAAAATATTCTTTTCCAGTAAATATCCTTAGAAATATTGAAACTTCCAAACAATATATCCCACGTCAAATTATTGTAGCATTTATATAAAAGTCGTCATATTTTCCGGGCCGTAATGACAAATAGAGTTTGTCCGTTTCGGTGAAATTGACCCGCAACTCGTGCACGAGGCCAATTCCGACGGAAGGAAATAAAAAAAAAATAAGAAAAAAAACCGCCCCTTTTCACAAGAATACGCACACATCCACGGCGAAGTTTTTTCGCAATATAACATTATATATGCATTATAATGCGGCCCAGGCCGCGCACTCGGCGCCGCCCCCGTTTCCTTCACCCCATTACTCCGCTGGCCGACCGTAAATGCCGGGCAAAGTTAAAGCATTCATATTATATATAGAGAGTTTAACGTTCAAATCGAGTTCAAATATGCCAAGAACAGAAATTGAAACGAATTTTCTGTGTGTGTGTTTGTGCGAGCGCCGAGCTGTTTCCATCCCCTGTGTGTGTGTGTGTGTGTGTGCGGGGGTGGGAAATGGGGGGTGCACTATTCGTAAGGTCGGTTTATAGTTTTACCCAATGTACACGCGTTTGTATGTGTGTTCTGGATGTATTTTTATTGAACGTTCTGTTCGATACGGGATTCGATATGCTGGCGGTTTAGCTACCCCTAAGGGGGCTTCCTTAATACATTCGTTTGTTTCTGCAACAGATTAGTTAATTATATTAACTGAAAACGTACGCTACGCCTCATTTGATATTTGAAACCGACTATAATTGAATCTTCTATTCTTCTATACGGATAAATAGTGTTTAACACAACAAGCATACAGTGAATTTTTCTTTTAGGTAAACATATGCATAAGCTGTAAATTCGTTGTTTTTTAAAAGAGTGCAATTTGAAGCTTTAAACGAGGGTTTTCCACTCCCAGACTAAGCATGAAGTAAAATTTCGAGTTTAGAAAAGCCCCGTGAAAATTTGTCGAGGGTCGCGCAGCGACCCGAGACAAATTTTCTGGGCTTTTCTAAACTCGAAATTTTACTTCATGCGCCACGCGTATACAACACTGATTTCAAGTAATGTTCAAATATACATAAATTTCACAATATTTTACTGTTTTATACGCGTGGCGCATGAAGTAAAATTTCGAGTTTAGAAAAGCCCAGTAAATTTGTCTCGGGTCGCTGCGCGACCCTCGACAAATTTTCACCGGGCTTTTCTAAACTCGAAATTTTACTTCATGCTAAGTCTGGAAGTGAAAATCACTCGTTTAAAACTTCAAATTGAACTTAAAATAAAACAAGGAATATCTAAAGATTTACAGAAAATAAACTGAATTTGGAATTCGTATACTTAAAAGCAAAACTCATATTATACAGGGAGTTTTTCTTTTAAGTATACGAATTCCAAATTCAGTTTATTTTCTGTAAATCTTTAGATATTCCTTGTTTTATTACACTAGAATTTTAAATTAATATATGAATATTATTGTCACATAAATTTTAGAAATAATTAATAAAATGTATAAGCATCGGACTCCAAGATTTTTATTTTAAAGCTAATTAAAAATTAAAGATTATGTTTTTTTTATTTTTACTAAAAATGAGAGACACAAAGATATTGAGTTTCTTGAACTTAATGAATTCTGTGTAAATTTAGTGAAGTTTATGTTGTATCTGTCCATTTCGCACACATTATTAAATATATTTTCTCGCAATTTTCTGTTTATTTCATTTTTTGTAATTTTCTTGGAAAAACATTTTTTAATTGTCCATATAACAAGTTATAGGTCGATTATTTCTACATGGAGTTTTTTTTAAGTATACATATCCTAATTACATACTATGAATTTTCAGATATTAGTTGTTTTTTGTAAAAAGTTCAATTTGAAGCTTTAATCGAGTATTTTCCACTCCCAGACTAAGCATGAAGTAAAATTTCGAGTTTAGAAAAGCCCCGCGTAGAAAATTTGTCGAGGGTCGCGCAGCGACCCGAGACAAATTTTCACGGGGCTTTCCTAAACTCGAAATTTTACTTCATGCGCCACGCGTATAACACGCTGAATTCACGTGACTTTCACTTGTTCGCAATATTTCAGTGTTTGCGTGTTTATTACGCCTGGCGCATGAAGTAACATTTTGAATTTAGAAAAGCCTAAAAATTTAGCATTTCGGACTTTTCTAAACTCGAAATTTGATTTACATTTTTTTAGAGATCTTAGGAATATAATTATGTGTAAGATATCCGAGAGCAAGAGCTAAGGTAGAAAAAAACGGAGAAGTTGTCAAAAAGTTCGGGGCGGCTAAACTACCCGCAGTTTTTAAAAACTCCCAATGTTTTACATATTCCAATTATAATTCTGGATATTTAATTAAAACACTTGGTTTTGTTTCACTAATTTATATTTTCTCCGACTAGTTTCGACCATTGGTCATCTTCGGGGAGGAATGTTTTAATTAAATATCCAGAATTATATTCAAAAATGTTTCACCACGGGTTAAGTGAGAAATTAATTAAAGATATTCCAATTATATTCTGCAAATTTTCAGATATTCGTTGTTTTTTTGTAAAGACTTCAATTTGTAGCTTTAATCGAGTGTTTTCCAATCCCAGACTAAGCATGAAGTAAAATTTCGAGTTTAGAAAAGCCCCGTGTAGAAAATTTGTCGAGGGTCGCGCAGCGACCCGAGACAAATTTTCACGGGGCTTTTCTAAACTCGAAATTTTACTTCATGCGCCACGCGTATAACACGCTGAATTCACGTGACTTTCACTTGTTCGCAATATTTCAGTGTTTGCGTGTTTATTACGCCTGGCGCATGAAGTAACATTTTGAATTTAGAAAAGCCTAAAAATTTAGCATTTCGGACTTTTCTAAACTCGTAATTTGATTTTCATTTTTTTAGAGATCTTAGGAATATAATTATATGTAAGATATCCGAGAGCAAGAGCTAAGGTAGAAAAAAACGGAGAAGTTGTCAAAAAGTTCGTGGCGGCTATACTCCCCGCAGTTTTTAAAAACGCCTAATGTTTTACATATTCCAATTATATTCTGCAAATTTTCAGATATTCGTTGTTTTTTTGTAAAGACTTCAATTTGTAGCTTTAAACGAGTGTTTTCCACTCCCAGACTAAGCATGAAGTAAATTTTCGAGTTTAGAAAAGCCCTGCGTAGAAAATTTGTCGAGGGTCGCTGCGCGAATTTGGCATTTTAAGCTTTTCTAAACTCGAAATTTGATTTTCATTTTTCTTAAAGATCTCAAAAATATAATTACTTGTAAGATATCCGAGAGCAAGAGCTAAGTTAGAAAAAACGGAAAAGCTGTTAAAAAGTTCGGGGCGGTTAAACTCCCCGCAATTTTTAAAAACTCCTAGTGTTTTACATATCCCAATTATATGCTGCACATTTTCAGATATTCGTTTTTTTTGTAAAGAGTTCAATTTGAGGCTTTTTTGCATAAAAAACAAAGAAATTATTATTTTCTTACAAATTGTTCATTTTGTAACGGTTCAATTTATCATTACGATTATTTTTTTATATAATCGGTATTACTTACATTTATAACAAATTGGTATCCACTTTTCAATTAATTAATATTATTTGCTAATATTAGTTGGCTGAGTAGAGATTTAATTACGTAGGAGATGAATTTGTATTTAACTTAATTGTTAAATTTTATACGCTCTTCTTTTGTTTTAATTTAAATAGCGCTGCGCGCGCGCGTCAAATGATTTTCCTATTGTCTGAGTTCACTCGGCGCTCGCGCCCGCGAGAAATAATCGTCTTTGGTTTTTTTAATCCCCTTCGGGGTTATTGGATTATCTTTCGCACGGACACGGAGAGGTATGCTGTGGCTGACGCGTTAGTGAATTTTATTCATCAAATTTCTGGATTTACGTGCACCACTTTGTTCTGCAATTATTTTGAAGATATTTGTATTATTCTGAAGAATTTCGGAGTTAATTGCGGAAACACTCTGAGGAGGATTTGTTTCACTTCTAACCGTTGCCGTGGAAATAATTCATTATCTATTTTTTGGAGATAAAAACCCTCTAAAAGAGGTAAGGTTTATTTTAATTAATTCATCTTTGATTATCTTTGTGCTTCTGTTGTGTTAGTCCTGTTTATTTGTTCTTATAAATAAAAATGCTTATACGAAATTTCAATATTTTAGGGTTTATTTTATTACGTTGGTTTTTTGTTTGAATTCAAAAACTCTAAAACCTGGGGGGTTAGCAGATTTTCATCCTACGCATTTCGTGGTTTCCGGTTTCTGTGGTTATTTTCCTGATTGGTTGGATGCTGAAGTTTTCTAATCGGATTGAGGAAAATACTTCACTCGGGGGTTCCGTTCGGAATTAGCGCAGAGGACTGATTACGGGACAGGATTCAAGATAAGTTTTATGCGTTTATTATTTTTTTTAACGTGATTTATTTTAATGAAAATAAAGTTAAATAAATTCAGCAGTTATTCTTTTGTAAGTTCAATAAGTTAGACAATTTAATGGTGAATCATTTTAATTTAATAAATATATGTCTGTGCTACGGTGCTGATATAAGCGCATCCATTAATAGGTTTTTTTCTTTGTTTAATTCGGCAGTGACTTAATTCAATAATTAATTAAAAGAATTTAAATTCATAATTTATGATTGAAATAAAAAACGAAGTTATAAATAATATTTTGATTTTCTTATTCTAAGTGTGAATTAATGATTACATTTATTTGTGAACCATGAATGATCATTTTTGGGGAAAAATATAGTTATTTACTGTTGGAACAAATTTAAGCGATTTAATTATTAATCAAATTACATTTCAAATTTTTATATACATATGTACATATTTACTGTTTTATTATTATTATTATTATGATATACATATATATATATATAAATATTTCATTAAATAAATATTTATTTGGGGTTTAATTCTGGTTTTGGTTTATTTGACACACCTTTGATTATTGTTATGTTTGTTTGAATTACTTGATGATAATTGGTGCAACATCAGTAAAATAATTTGTAACCGGTTATTTTATGTATTTAGGAGCCAGGGTGTAAATGGTTACTGGCGCCCTTAATAAGTACTTTATCTTAGAATATACCTACGACCAAACTCTTCGACAGTGAGTTAGCTTGGTTCCTATATATGCCAACTTATTGTGGACCATTTATTTGTGAACTTTTTAATTTATAATAAGCTGTGGCAATTTGTTTTTATTTCTTTATTATTTTGCGAGCTTCAAAAAATAAATAAACATGTTTAATTGCGTGAGCCTCCCCCTCCCCCATAAACCAGGATGGGCCTTTTTTAAGACGCGTGAGCCCACCCCCTCCCCCAAGACAAATTCCTGGGTGCGCGAATGGCTTCACGTATTTTTTATTTTCAGTTTTAAGATCGCAATAATATATATTATTTAATTCAATTATTGATCACACGGTAGAAAATAATTATCTCAGCAAACCCCATACATAAGTTCCTGACACACTTCAATCCCGACAATGGAGCACATTTTACGCTTAACGGAGATATTGTTTTTAATTCGTATAATCCGAGCCCGGGGGGCGGGGGTGCAATATCCAAGGGTTGCCATCGATAAATTCATGTGTGTGCGGTGTATACTTTGAAGGCGCGCCAAATCGGAAGTACGGCTTTAGCTGCGGAGGTAAAGGCGAAGAGAGGGTTGCAGTGCCTGCGGGCGGTCGACACCCTTACAAAAGCTGTCACTTGCACGCTATCAGCGTGCGCCACCCCCGCGCATCAACCCCTTACACTCACCGCCCCTGCCACCCCCTCCGCGCCCTTCTATCGGTAATGCGATTAACACGTTTTTGCAAACGCTGTAGCAGAATTGATTGATTTTTTTTTCTCGTTCCGAAGCCCGAACGTTGCTGATTTCGACTCGAATGGAGTGGAAAGGGTGGAAGCCGTTGAGCTAATGATACCGATGGGGTAATTAAGTGATCTTCTACATGAGGCGAAATTCGTTCGATCCTAATTAATATTGTGAATTTTGAAGATAATGATGATTTTAAATAAATTATCAAACACTCCAACCAAAGAAGGCTTTAATTCTCTAGTTCAAGTGTTTGATAATGGTTTTGAATCAAATTGCTAATGTCTTGAAATTTGCGCTATTTTAGGAAAATTAGGGCTTATGCAATTTTGTTAACAGATGTTTAACCATACCTCTCAAAACAATAAAAAAAACAGTATTTATGTATAAAGACGCAAGTATCAACCTTGTTTCTTTTTAATAATTTTTTTTAAAACTAATACACTTACTTTATTGTATTTTATCCGTAATATTACTAAAAGTTTGTACGACGTTTTTTCTACTCCATTTTTTCTACTCCATTTTTTCTACTCGATTGTGCGACGCAACTTCCACTCCATTTCTTCCACTGACCGTTACTTCCACTAGTTCTTATTTCCACTAACCATCACTTCCACTAGTTCTTTTTTCCACTCCATTTCTTCCACTCCATTTCTTCCACTCCAGTTCTTCCACTTACCAATACTTCCACTACACCTTTACTTCCACTAACCACCAATTCCACCATACCTTTTTTCCAATTCAAAATAATTGTACAATTTATTCAAATTACATTATATTATTCCACATTTTATACAGTATAAGAATCACAGAGAGATATTGTGGCCTACAGCTTGTAGGTACTCCAGAATCCTATTTTCTTCGTCGAATTTACTAAATTTTTTGACAATGTTTGCTATTCTTGAGACTTCGATCCAATTTTCGAATTATGGAAGAACTAGTGAAAAAAAGAACAACCGATTCTCCGTGGTGGTGGGGCGCAATCATCTCAGCATGTATGCATTCCTTTTGGAAGTATTGGTAAGTGAAAGAACTGGAGTGGAAGAAATGGAGTGGAAAAAAGAACTAGTGGAAGTGATGGTTAGTGGAAATAAGAACTAGTGGAAGTAACGGTCAGTGGAAGAAATGGAGTGGAAGTAAAGGTGTAGTGGAAGTATTGGTAAGTGGAAGAAATGGAGTGGAAGAAATGGAGTGGAAGAACTGTCCCCCTACCTTTCTACTCCGATTTTTCTACTAATTTTTTTCTACTATTGTTATTATCTACCCAAAATAATAATACTCAAACGTCAATGAAAAACTGAATTTTTATTAAAATGTAATGTAATGTCCGACGTCTTTAAGGTACAATAAAATTTCATTTTTTCGTTCTTCGTACTGAAGCACCACGTTGCTGATTCGGTCTTCTTGCTGCTGTCTCGATTAATTCCTGTCTTTTTTAATTCGTTTGCCTAAATCCAGTTTACGGATCATACACTCAGTGTCCGCTTGTTCCTTTAAAAGTTCTTTCATAAATGTGTATAAACTCGGATGATTTTTGCCCACAACAATTTGGAACCGGTTATGCCAGCCTTCAGAAGCATTGTTGGTTCGGGATAAATTTTGAAGAGTTGCATCGTACATATTCCACAGCTCTGGTGGAAATCTTGGTGATGTAGCGCGTCGTCTACCTCTCGCAGATCTTCCGCGTACAATTACTAAAATCATATCTTAGTGAAAGAGTACAATCAGTATCATACGGCAATGGGACTTCAACGCCACTCCCCGTTGAAATGGGGGTCCCTCAGGGCTCCATTTTAGGACCAATTTTATTTAATATCTTCATAAACGATATTGTGAGTTGTAGGCATAATATGCGGTCAAGTGGTATGGTCGTGTATGCTGATGATATGACCGCTATTATCAGTGGTCAAAGAGTCGATCAAGTCATAGTTGAAACGCAATACACTTACTTGCAAATAAAGACATGGTGCCAAAAAACAAACTAACTCTAAATTCAGATAAGACATGCTGTGTCTTATTTAGAAACGGGAGATCCAATTTGGAGGTACCAACAAATTTCCTATTGGATGGCCAAGATACACTAATATCAACTATGATGAACTTATTAGGACTTACTATCGACTTCAAACTAAGCTGGGAACAGCATATTGAAACTTTAGCAGTGAAACTTAGTAGAATATGCTTTCTAATTAAATCGATAAATAAATAGTGCTCAAAACACATTACATTGACCGCATATTATGCCTATTTTCATTCCCATATGCGCTATGGGATAATGCAATATGGACACTGTAAAAAACTGTTATTTCAACGTCTGTTCGTGATTCAAAAACGTGTCGTCAGAGCACTAAGTTCTATAAAGCCTATGGACTCTTGTCGCCAAGGTTTCAAAGATTGCGGTATTTTAACATTAGCTTCAACGTATATATATGAAGTAGCCTTATTTGTTCGACAAAACACTCATCTATTTCCTTCAGCGCAACACAACTACCCTACCAGATATAAAAATCACCTTCAACCACCCTATTTAAAAAGGGGATCATTTATAACGGTTCCAAAATCTATAACTGTTTGCCTCATGAAATTAAAGACAGTGCATCTCTTATAATTTTCAAACGAAAACTTAAAAAATTATTGCTTGAAAAAAGTTTATATACAATTGAAGAATTTTTTGTTTAAAGAAATTGTCTATGTCTAATTATTGTTTATATTCAAATAGGTACATTTTAGTTTACACCCTTCAGCTGGATTATGACGTTTTCCTTTTGAATGCATGTATTGTTTAGTGATGAACAACTGTATGTAATTTACAAATGGAAATAAATTATATTATTATTATTATTATTATACATAGTTCTCCTGCCAGAATCAGAAAGGTGTAAAAAACTGAAGTTGTATATTAATTATACATTAATTACCGCGTAATAATCTATGATCGGTTTGAAATCTTCCGCAGCTTGTCGCTCAAAAGCAGCGAAGGTTCGAACGACATCTTCGATTGGCACAAATGCGGTTGCGCACATCATTTGGGCAGCTATCTTAATTTTTCGCTCATCATTTCGGTCACTATAAGCTTGTTCTTGAATGCGTCGAAACACTGCTTGACGTAGGTGGAAGAAACAAGCCTTGACAGTAGTGTTGCCGATGGATTTAGCTGCATTAATAATGGCCATTTCGAAATCTGTCATAACGACAACCGGCACAGTACGAGGAATCCCAGATGTTTGACATGCAGCGTTAACCACTGCAAATACTTTTTCGTATGCCACCTCTTTTTTACCGTCCATTAAGGCGTATACTAGCGGTAATGCCACAATGTGGGTTACTCCACGGCGAATTTGTTGGAAAGAGGCTAAGATGGCGAAAAGTTGGAAAAAAATATGAGGCACGACCTGAAAATAAAATTAACCGGAATCAACCGAATAAACCGAAATCAAATCAAATCAAATCAAAATTTAAATCAAATCAATCAAGCTACCTTGAAGGTCCCATCGACGTACCAATTGGAACTTCTCATGAGGCGCCTCAAATTTTCTTTTGTCGCAAAAATGATTAGTCGCCCGAGACCGATTCTATTTCATCCGTATCCCAAGAATCGTACAGCAAAAATTTTTCGCCACCTGCCGTATCCCGATACCTTTGTGGAATTTCTTCCAAATCATTATGTCAGTGGGGTTGGTCGGCATGTTTTGGAGTCTTTGGCGTTGGATAGCTCTGGTTAAGTTAGGTCGATCAGGAAGCAAGTCTAATATTTCGGAAGGCACATCATGCAATTCGCTCCGGAGCAGTTGCACAGGTGGAGCTTCCGGGTGATCTTCCGCTTTGCGTTTCAGGCGATTCTGAAGGTAAAAACCCCGTGAACACCATACCACCAACCTGATTCATTAATTCAACCTTTATTTTCTCGGCTTCCACTTCTTCCATGTTGGGTGCATGTCCCTTGTGAGGCGATTCATCCGGACCCCTCAAGAGTTCAACGGCTTGACCGTGGGTTAAATAAGAACGGGTCACCGCTCGAGCGCTGCACTCCGGATATTGGCGGCACTTCCAATTTACTCGCCCGTTTTTTTCATTGTTTTTGGAATAAAAATATCCCCCAATGTGCAACAACGTACTTCGAGATGTTTTAATCAGTTCCACGTCCATAATTTTAAAAGAAGTTGAAAGAATATTATCAAAGTTACAAATGTGTCAAATTATGAATGAACGTGAAGTTGTCATGAAGATGTCAGTGTTCTAATGTTTTTCGAATGTTCGAAAATTCAATAAATTAATATTGGTAGAAAAAGAAATTAGTAGAATTTTTTATGCAGTAGGAAAAAGAATAAGGTAGAAATAATTATTAGTAGAAAAAAAGGAGTAGAAAAATTGACGCCCTACGTTACTAAAAATATAGTAATAATTGGTAATTTAAAGTTAGGCATAAAACTTCCTATATACCAACGGGGTCGGTATCGACCGGGGCTCGATGTTGGCAAAGGGTCGATTGGGGGTCGATGATGGTCAGGGGGTCGATTCAGGATCAATGATAGTCAATGAGTCAACAAATAGATATAACAACATGAAAACCAACGTAATTGAAACTAATGAATGCTAAAATATGATTATTATTAATAAATACAGGGTGGACCAAAAGTTCGTTTACATTTCAAATGATGATTTAAACTTTCTATTTATTATTAAAGTACACAAATAGGGATTTTGACACTGCTGCAACCTGGAGCGGAAATTTTCAATGACGGCCTCAGAAGTGTTTCGTGAAATGTTTTGCATTTTCTCTCGAATATTTTCCTTTAATTCCTCTAGGGACACTGGGCTGCTATTGAAAACTTTACTTTTAAGGTATCCCCAAAGAAAGAAGTCCAGTGAGGATAAGTCCGGACTACGAGGTGGCCAATTAATGGAATCTTTTTTGGATATCACTTTTTGTCCAAAAATATTGCGAACAGCACTTAATGACTCGTTGGAAGTGTGGCATGTTGCCCCATCTTGCTGAAACCACGATCGTTGATTAAAACCATCGTAATCCTGTAGCGCTGGTGAAAAAATGTTTTGTAGCAGGGCAATCGATGAAAAGTGAAAGAAAAGATGGCCGCTGACGCGGACAGTAACCAAAAAGCTACGTGTGCGATTTGTGGAAAGAAAGTTAAAAAATACGTGTCTTGTGCTAAATGTAGTGCTGATTATCACCCGAAGTGCCTACTAAATAAAACCTGTGTAATAGTCGACGAATCAGGCCATATCATATGCTGCTCGGACTTAACCTTAAAGTGTACGTGTGCCTGTGATATTACACATCCGGGTGACCGCCGGGCCTCCAAAATGTCCTGCGCAAGTGACTCCGATGAAGATGAAGAAGACGCTTTTACTCAACACACTGATTTAACAGACCCCCTTACTAATACAATCAGGGATTTAGGGTTTAATTTGTCTTGATATATTATCAAAAAACAAAAATAACAACAGTTGTAATAAATTTATTTTAAAACGTATGTATAATACAGATTCCAGAATTAAATTTTACAACAACATTGCCGATGTCAATTTCTCAAATATATATGTAAGTGACGGTCTCGCCGCTGATGGAAAATGCACCCATTTTATAAATACATTTTTGAATGAATTTAATAACGCTTTTCCACTCAAAAAAACAAAACTAAGGAACATCAATAAATCATGGATAACCCAAGAAGTTATAAAAAGTGCCAAAAAATTAAAAGACCTTCACTGGGCCTGTAAATTAATTAACAATGAACAATCGCAAAGTGCCTATCAAACAGCAAAATCAAACCATAAAAAAATAATAAAACATGCCAAAACTGAATATTTCACTTCGTTACTAATAAACTCCCAAAACCCAAATAAAACGGTATTGGATATCATAAAATCGCATGATAACAATAATAATAACAATAAAAACAAAAAACCTATCGTGCTAATTGACAATTCAGCAACAATAACCGATCCCCAAAAATTATGTGATATGTTCAGTAAGCATTTTAAGGAAATATCAAACCCACATAAAAGGGATGTAGCTACTGATAGTATGAGAGAGGAAAGATACACATCTGCATCGTTTTTTCTCCACCCAGTGGTCGAACAGGAAGTTCTTAGCATCATAAATGAACTACCCATAAATAAATCCCCCGACATTGATAATGTTCCTGGTTTTATAATCAAAGATGTGGCAATTCAAATAATAACACCGCTCACTCACATAATCAATGAATCGTTTGAACAGGGCATTTTTCCAACACGACTCAAATTCGGCAATGTTTGCCCCGTTTATAAAAAGAAAGATAGAAGTAATATTAATAATTATAGACCAATCTCGCTCCTGTCGCTCCTAACACGACTGGTGTCATACTTCACAAAATACAATCTGCTCCACAACACCCAATCAGGTTTCCTCAAAAACAAGTCTACGGTCGACACGTTATTCGATTCACTAACAGCAGTGCATAGCGCCCTCGACAGGGGTGATGTGACACTTGGCATTTATTTCGATCTGTCTAGAGCGTTCGATCTCGTCGACCATGATCTGTTGTTGAAGAAATTGCATGCCTATGGTATATTTGGTAACGCACACAGTCTTATAAAGTCTTTTTTAAATAACCGCACGCAACGAGTCACTATTCGATCGGGTTCGGATGATATAGCCAATCACGAATACCTGTCCAGAATCGAAGAAATCACAGAAGGCACTCCCCAGTGCTCGATTCTAGCCCCTTTTATCTTTATAGTATTTATGAATAACCTGGACGCAGCTTTCTCAAGCATGCCATGCGTTGGGGTTTGCAAATACGCCGACGACACTTCGCTGTTAGTCACCGGTAATACCCCGGATATTGCATACACCAACGCCTGCCTAGCTGTCGAGGTATTTCAAGAGTGGTGCCTAAATAACAACCTACTT
This sequence comes from Philonthus cognatus, assembly GCA_932526585.2. Lineage (NCBI taxonomy): Eukaryota > Metazoa > Arthropoda > Insecta > Coleoptera > Staphylinidae > Philonthus > Philonthus cognatus. Next base: position 141,453,715 of record OW052242.1, read on the forward strand.
TTGAATCCCGACAAATCAGGATTCATTCAGTTTAGAAATCCTAGAAGCCGCTCTCTGGGTCAAGTTCCTAATCTTACAGCGCATAACACTAATATCAGAGGGCTAGAAAGAGAAAGTTTCCTGGGCATAGTTATAACACCAACCTTATCCTGGCAAGAGCAAATCGAAAAAATAAGCTCAAAACTATGATCCGCCAGCTATGCTGTGCTGTCAATGAGGGTTGCGGTCAATAAAAACGCTCTCTTGAAATTCTATCATGCATACGTCTGTAGCCACCTAACGTATGGCATAATCATATGGGGTGTCTCGCCTCACGCTATTAGACTGTTTAGACTCCAAAAACAAATTATCCGGAGAATTACATTCTCAAAAGGTAGAGCAAGCTGTAAACCTCTATTCAAGGCACTGAATCTACTTACATTTTATTCATTATACATATATAATTGCTGCTTATATGTCTTTCTACACAAGAATAAATTTGCAACCAATCAAACATACAACAGGAGCTCTGCTACTCGTTATCAAAGTGATATTGCGGTACCCACGCATCGCACCACACTATACAATCAAAGTCCCTATTACATGTGCCTGACCCTTTACAACCACCTGCCTTGCAATATATAAATGCTGACACATTTCAACAAATTTAAACATTTGCTCAAAGATATGCTAATAGAAAAGGCATACTACTCAGTCAGCGAGTATCTCCAAGACAGAAACTTAAACCAGTAGAAAATTAACCAGTAACATTCTTCCTCTAATCACAAGACATCTGCAGGCATTTCTCTGCCAACACTGTTTAGTACTACCTTGTTTTACTGTTATCTGTAGCTTTGTTTATATATTTATTTATTTTAATTGATGATTTACCACTACTATTCGATGACCATTGTAATACATATTGTATATATGTCCTTTTACAATATATATATATACCGCTCTGTATTCATAGTAACAGCATTTCTTCGGCGTTCTTCAAAAAAATATGGACCAATAATGCCTCTTGTTGACAAAGCTGCCCATACAGTAACCTTGGGTGAATGCAGATGTTTTTGATGCTTCAATTTAGGATTAGTGTCACTCCAATACCTGTTGATTATTCACATGCCCATTTAGATGGAAGTGTGCCTCGTCTGAGAAAAAAATGTTGGTAAAGCTGGTGAACCTCTCTAACATTTCGTTTGCAAATTGGAGCCTGTGAGCGTGATCTTGAGGCTTTAATTCCTGTACCATTTGGATTTTGTACGGATGTAAATGTAAATCTTTGTGAAGAATACGAATCAAAGATGTTCTGGGCACACGTAAGGCGTTAGACCGCTTCCGAGTAGAGAGTCCATGATTTTCACGCTCTTACACGCTCGACGTTTTCGGGATCTCTTGATGTTCTCGGCCGGATCGTGGTTGATTCATTGTTGAACCTGTCTCCTCGAACTTCTGTACCCATTTTCGAATCGATGGAGCTTCATTTTTACGCCGTATGTTGTAATGAGCGCAAAATTTTCGTTGCGCTAGAGTAAAAGAATCGTTGTTGCGGTAGTACTCGCGTACACAGAACGCACGTTGTTTATCGCTGAACGACGCCATGGTACTGAATTCCCATTGGCTGCTCTTGCGCTTCGTAACCCCTACACCCCACTCCGCCGTCGCTGCTCGTCGCAGCTACCGATTCAAATTTAAACGGACTTTTGGTCCACCCTGTATAATCGAGCGTTATGGGTAATTTTAAATTCAAAGATTGTGTAGATTACGAATGATATTAGGTAATTTAGAACCTAATATTTCTTCAATATTATCTAAGCAATCTTCTCATTAACAAATTTACTTTTTGTTGTGTCTAGTGTCGTTCTTGTTCAAATGTCGGCTGGCGCCGACTAGTGTCAACTGTCATTGTTACTTGAAATATCGGCTAGCGCCGACTTAGGCCGGTCGTCCACTGGAAGCGACAACACGCGGCTACTCGCTCACGCGATCCTAGCGGCAACATGCGTATACGCGCGACAGATCCCGACGTGTGTAAATCCAATGAATCTCGTCCACTGCAAGCGTGCGCGGACATGCGGATTCTCGCGCCGAGCGTGTAGCTGCGTCAAGTCCCAAGTAAAATGGATCAGTCGGTCGTAGCCGCGTCTAGTCGTGCGCCTTTACGCTTCCATTTTACGGCTGTAATTTCGTTATTTACACAGCTATTTATTTCATATTTTCAATATAAGCAAATAAAGGATTAGTCGACTCATCCATTGAGTTGATTTTTCTATAATAGCATGAATTTCATTAAAATAAAATGAAAGAAAATAGCATTGCTTGTGATTCTTTTTAGTGTACTATTTATATTATTTATGAACATTTAAATCAAGAGAAAGGTTTTGTTAGAAATAAAAACATGCTCTGTGCGAAATTTTACAGCAGCCCTCTGTAAAGTGCTGCCGTCTCTTGCATTTTTCTTAATACTCATGTTTTCTGTAAAATTACAGAAATTTTGATGTCATATTGTTACTATCCATTCAACACACGTTCTTAGGCTTCGTTTGATTGTGTCGGTTGTGCTGTTATTTGAACATTTTGTGCGTTTGTATTTTTTTGGAATGATTATATTTTTGTAATTTCTTGCAATGTTCAACTAATACCGATGGGCCGGAGAGTTCCGGGTCGCGTGTAGGCTGGATATTGGTATTTGCTTGATGGTGTTTGGTGAATTTCGGGCGGGCGACGCTCAGGATTTTGTCAGGCCCGTCGGACCGATCGGTCGGCGGGTGCGGCGTTTTGTATCGCTCATGATCGTTTCAATTTCAAATGTAAATATTTTATTGTTGTATTGTGGTAGGTCGGGAGAATTATATTCAGCATATTTTTTCATTCATCGTAATTAGGCAGATTTTAAAATTATATATATATATATATATATATATATATATATATATATATATATATATATATTCAAATAAGCGTAAACACTAAGAAAAAAATACTTTCTCTCGAAACAGTATATTTTTCTTAGCTTTTGTAAGGATCGTTATATAATTTTTTAGTTATTTAGTAATATACAGTTCTATTTGGCATTTTCTAGAAGATAAAAATCCTCTGCATCCATTAAAAATATATTTTAAATTCACAACTTCGGAGGTGATCTGGGTTCGACCCAGCGGAGGCGAGTAATTTTTCTAACGAAAAATACTCGTCTCCGGTTCCATGGATGTGTGTGAATGTGTCGTGACGTCCAAATTAGTCGAAATATATGTTAATATAGTTATTATAAATCAACGTTAGTGGCTGAATGGTAAAACCTATGCCAAACAAACAAACAAAAAAAAAATCACAACTTCGACGGTTCTAACAAACTGAGCAGCGCGAAGTCACATGCAGTGTACGACCCCTGTCGCGTGTAGCCGCTACTATTGCAGCCGCCCGTTGCCGCTCGTATCGCGTGAGCACGTAGCCGCGTGTTGTCGCTTCCAGTGGACGACCGGCCTTATGTTCAGTGTCATTGTTGTTAAAATGTCGGCTAGCTCCGACTAATATCTGCTATCTTGATGAACTTATGTCTCAGTCAATAAATGTCAAAAATGACATATCAAATGTCAAAAATATTGAAAATTGTCGAAAATTTCGAAAGGTAAAGATTTTTTTTTATCTTTATTATTAAAATTTTATTAAATCTAATTTGTTTTGTTTTATTTGCCCCAACTATACACACATTCTCAGGTTTTATTATATTATTATTACAGTTTACTAATTATTATTTATCTCGTATGTTTGCTTGATCTGTGGAAAGATGTTTCTAACACACTAATAAAGATTAAAAAAAATCTTTACCTTTCGAAATTTTCGACAATTTTCAATATTTTTGACATTTGATATGTCATTTTTGACATTTATTGACTGAGACATAAGTTCATAATACTATGCTATCGTTTCAATTATGATTTAGAGTAGGCCGCATTTTTTATGCGGTTGCCCAGAATGCTAATTGAATGATGGAATAAAGGCGAGGTTATAATAAACCATGTGTTAGCATTCAGTAGTGCCAATCTGATTTGAAATTCAAAGCCTACTCTAAATCGTGTTTTAAATGATCGTACGGTAATAAAAAACGTCAAAAATCTTTAAAAAAATGCGAAGTGTTCACAAGTTTCAATAATTTCAATTTTATTTGATGCTCATATTATCTTATATTTTATGAAATAAGAAGAATACCTTAAACTTTAGAATAAATCAGTGTTTTTATACGCGTGGCGCATGAAGTAAAATTTCGAGTTGAGAAAAGCCAGAATTTGGATTTGGACGCTGCGCGTCCAAATCCAAATTCTTTGGGCTTTTCTCAACTCGAAATTTTACTTCATGCTTAGTCTGGGAGTGGAAAACACTCGTTCGACAATTGTCAATAGCTTATTTTGTGTTTTTCTGTTTTACACAAAAAATGCGATATTAAGAAAAGTCGTGAAATGGTAAATATGAAGAATAGCTCTGAAATTGGTTAGCAATGAAAAAACAAACTATGATTTTTTATATTAAAAGTTGAAATCATCTATTTTTATAAAAATTGATAAAAATCTTGTAAATTCACAAAAAGCGTCAACATTTTAGAAATCTGTATTAGTGTGTTAGAAACATCTTTACACAGGTCAAATAAACATACGAGATAAATAATAATTAGTAAACTGTAATAATAATATAATAAAACCTGAGAATGTGTGTATAGTTGGGGCAAATAAAACAAAACAAATTGGATTTAATAAAATTTGTCAATAAATAATACTATGCTATCGTTTCAATTATGATTTAGAGTAGGCCGCATTTTTTGTGCGGTTGCCCAGAATGCTAATTGAATGATGGAATAAAGGTGAGGTTATAATAAACTATGTGTTAGCATTCAGTAGTGCCAATCTGATTTGAAATTCAAAGCCTACTCTAAATCGTGTTTTAAAATTTAAAAAAAAGGCGTACGGTAATAAAAAAGTCAAAAATCTTAAATAAAATGCGAAGTGTTCACAAGTTTCAATAATTTCAATTTTATTTGATGCTCATATTATCTTATATTTTATGAAATAAGAAGAATACCTTAAACTTTAGAATAAATCAGTGTTTTTATACGCGTGGCGCATGAAGTAAAATTTCGAGTTGAGAAAAGCCAGAATTTGGATTTGGACGCTGCGCGTCCAAATCCAAATTCTTTGGGCTTTTCTCAACTCGAAATTTTACTTCATGCTTAGTCTGGGAGTGGAAAACACTCGTTCGACAATTGTCAATAGCTTATTTTGTGTTTTTCTGTTTTACACAAAAAATGCAATATTAAGAAAAGTCGTGAAATGGTAAATATGAAGAATAGCTATGAAATTTGTTAGCAACGAAAAAACAAACTATAATTTTTTCTATTAAAAGTTGAAATCATCTATTTTTATAAAAATTGATAAAAATCTTGTAAATTCACAAAAAGCGTCAACATTTTAGAAATCGAAATCTTGAAAATTTATGTAATAATTTTAAAATCAACAAAAATCTATGAAAATTGTCAATCGTCAATTAAATCTACTTAGATTCTATTTAATAGAGTTGAGAAACGTCTACAAAAATATTAATAAGTAAAACAAGAAACGTATATTCAATATATATTTTTTAAGCGGTAGACTCGTTTATATCTAGAACATATTTTTTTTCGCAATTTCCCTGAGGCCAGCGATCCTCGCCCCCCTGGTCAGTTTTGCACCCTTGTCAAAATATCAAAAGTGAAAAATCACACCGTCATAAACACTTGCGTCGCGCTCTCTCTCCCTCTTCCTTCACCCCTCTCACTCGATTTCATCCCTCTGCGGAAGCTGGTTTTATCACGATATTCCTTGCTCTAAGGGTTGAATTAAAATCAATCCCGCGAACGTTCGTCGAATGCTCGATAAATACATGTTATTTTTTTCTTGTTGATAAATCACTGCTGTTTAAATTGAGGCTGGCCAACTAAATTGCTCCAAGGGACGAAATCAACACTTAAAAAAAACAATTAAAATGAATTTTAGCAACCTGAACTTTTAAAAATGTTAAAAATCCTGAAACATGGCTGCACTTCAGGTTCCTTTTTATATTTTATTTTTTATTCAGAAGATTAAAAGACTTTTCAAGATTTTTGACATTTTTAAAAGTTCAGGATGCTAAAATCCATTTTAATTGTTTTTTTTTTACACAGGGAATTCCCATTTCATTATTCCATTAAGCGCTTCCTATCTTTGGATTTAAATAAAACAAAGTGTCTGTGAGATATTATCGAAATTGTTTATTTGTTTCAAAGGCCTATCGATGCAATTTTGTATTGGATATAACATCCTGCAAATGTCCGCTTTGCAGGATGTCCGCCGCGGCTTCGCTAGGTGGCGTGCATACGAAATGTCCAGTTTTCCATGACTCGTGCGCATAAATCAGGCTGAATTTGACCGATGGCATGAGTTATGTTGACTTTGAGGTCCGCTGTGGTTTGTGGCTTATTCGCATAGACATGCGACTTAAGAAAACCCCACAAGAAAAAATCTAACGGGGTCAAATCGCACGATCTCGGTGGCCAGTTCGCATCACCTCCACGTGAGATGACCATGCCCTCAAATCGCTCGTGCAGAATGTCCAATGTGGCATGAGCTACGTAGCACATAGCGCCGTCCTGTTGAAACCAAATGTCGTTGGTGTTTATATTACCCAATTCAGGCCAAAAGAAGTTGGTAATCATCGACCTATAGCGCTCGCTGTTGACGGTGATGGACTGGCCAACGTCGTTCTCAAAGTAATATGGACCGATGACGCCGCGAGCCCAAAATCCACACCAAAAAGTGACTTTTTCTTGGATCTTATGTAGATTGGTATCGTCCCAAATCATGACAAGGTCAAACTAACGTCATTTATAGCAATAGCTCACTTATTCAAAGTAATTAATTAGTAAAATTCACATTTTTAAAACAATTTTAATAAAATAACTAAAAGAGCTACGACATAAAGTGAATATGCATTCAATGCTAATTTTTCGATTATTTACACGTTTTCTTAGCGAGATTTTTTTTTATATCAACTAAATGGATATATCGACTAAAATGTTTGATTTCAAAATTTTTGCGAAAACAATACTTTCCCTTTGTCTTGCATATGGGGGAAAGTAAAAAACCCCTTGCTGTTTCTAATAATAACAATAAAACATGCCATATACTAATCCTCATTCCACATAAATAAAATCACAATCGTAAACTATTTATCATCACCACCCTTAACACCCCATATTCAAAACGTATTTTATAACCCCGTCCTTTTCAACCCCAATTCGTTCCAAGACGCACCATGACCAATCCCTGTTTCCAAAACAATATTGTCTTCCGCAATCGGCTTTCGGTTTAGTGGGGTGAGAGATTTATTTAATAATTTTTAATAGAGAAATTCGCGATGGCCAGCGTACGCACAAAAGGGGTGGAAAATTAATAAATAACGCAAAAGGGCAATGGAGGGCACGTGCGGCCTGCGCACATGTCCCCGCTCGTTGTCACCCCCTTTAACCCTTATTATTATCATCGGTTATTATCTTTTAATTTCTTATTAGACACGGAAGAGCAACATCCTATTGTTATCGCACCCTGCTGGCTTTTAGTATGTTATTCGCTTGAAAATAAAAACCACCAAGTGAATCTAGAATTGCTCCCACTTGGTGAGTTTTAGCGTTAAGCCCGTGAGTTATAAGGGATGAAATTGAGGCGGTTTTTTTTTATTGAATGTACGATTAGCGTAAGAATTTTATTTATTGTTTGTCGGTTATAATTATTTTATGCTTATTTATTGATCAGATTATTGCATAGAAAAATTACATATCAGGAATTCATTGCTTTTTTATAGAACTTTCAATTTGAAGTTTCTAATGAGTATTTGCCAGGGTTGATGTTTTTTATTTTAATTTAAACAAATATTTTTTTGGGGACCTCAGTGAGGTAGTGGGTTTTTAGTATAAAATGACCTGGGTCCATGGATGTGTGTAAATGGCGTCTAAATAAATAGTAAATTACAAAATACAAGGGTGAAATGGTGGAATGGTTAAAAACCAATACCCAATAAATGTAATAATTTTTTTTTTCATAAATTGTTTTTTTTTGTAGTTTAATGAATCCATTAAGCGCCATTGATGTCTTTATACTTAATACTAACATTTCAACTTTGAAGTATTATAACCTAATTTTTCTAATGTCAATGCTATTGCTCCTTATTTCAGAAGTAGAATTAATCTAGTGTGCAATCAAAACACGAACTTTCATAATCCTGCTAAATCCCTACAACTCGTATATTATATTCGTACATCCGAAATCATAATTAATCCGATCCAATATAAAGCAATCTGTTCGCATTAATAAAGAAATATAAAGTGTCCGTGGGTGTCATCTGTTGTCGGCCCTCAATAAAAGGGACTTTTTGCAACAGCCCGTGCCTTCCCCCCTTCCCCCTCAGCCTTCCGCGCGCCACTTTCCTCTATATAATCTTATATTAATAATTCAATGTTCCCTCTATTACTCTAATAAAGTAATATGTCATAAAGAAACCGGAACGGGAACCATCTGTTGGCGATTTAATATCATGCCGGGCTAACCCCCCCATCCCCTACCCAAACCCTCGTTCTCGGAGAGCGTCGCGACGCTCCCGAATAATCACTGAAGGCAAGACTATTTCAATTATCGGAGATGAGAATTTTTTTTTTTTGGGAAAAAAGTTTTGGGATTGAGTTGGGAATGTTTAATTGAAAGTCCCGCGTTGCGATTTAAAAGAATTTTTGATCGATGATAATTCACTTCTTTTATTTTATATTTGCCTACCATCATCCTATTCTAAAATAATCTACCTAATTGTAGTCTATTCTAATCTTTCATTACCAATTCTAATATAAGATAATCTAACTTATCAAAATCTAACTAATACTATCCCGGTTTATAACGGCCTATTCAAATCTATACTATACTATCGTAGACTATCTTAGCCTATACCCTGATCTCACTAATGTTAGCCTATCTTAGTCTATACTAGCTTATTATAGACTATTCTAGCCTATCCTATTATAACAATCCAAGATATCCTAATTTTGCTAATCCTAACCTATCCTAACTTATCCTGATTTCACAAATTGTAGCCTATCTTACTCTATACTAGTCTGTGCTATTACAATCAAACATAACTAACCTTGCTTATCCTAGCCTATCCAATGATAATGTAAGTTATCCTGATCTCATTAATTCTAGCCTATCTTAGTCTATACTAGCCTAATATAGTCTATTCTAGTCTATCCTATTCTAAATCTAACGTAATCTTGCTATTCCTAACCTATCCTATCACATAATCGAACCTTATCTCACTCATTTCAGCCAATTTTAGTCTATACTACCCTATCACAGCCGATTCTAGTCCATCCTAATATAACAATCTAACGTGACCTGATCTTGCTAATCCTAGCCTATTCTATCAAATCATAATTTTTTTTATCCCACTAATTCTAGCCTATCTTAATCCATACTAGATTATCTTAGTCTAGACAGCCTATCTTAGTTCATACTAGACTATCTTAGTCTAGTCTTTCTAGCCTATCTTAGTCTATACTAGCCTATTATAGTCTATTCTAGCCTATCCTATTCTAAATCTAACGTAATCTTGCTACTCCTAACCTATCCTATGAGATAATCGAACTTATCCTAATATCACTAATTCCAGCCAATTTTAGTCTACACTATCCTATCATAGCCTATTCTAACCCATTTTAATATAACAATCTAACGTTACCTGATCTTGTTAATCCTAGCCTATTCTATCAAATAATAATCAGTTTTTTATCCCACTAATTCTAGCCTATCTTAATTCATACTAGATTATCTTAGTCTAGACAGCCTATCTTAGTTCATACTAGATAATCTTGGTCTAGACTAGCCTGTCATAGCCTATTATATTCTAATTTATGCTATTCTAAAAGTCAAACGTATCGTATTCCTGCTAATTCTTGCCTGTCCTGTCATATTATAATCTAACTTAATTCGGAACTGACTAATTCTAGCCTATCTTAGTCTATACTCGCCTATTATAGCCTATATCCTAATCTTACTACTTCTAGCCTATTCTAGTCTACACTAACCTGCCGTAGACAGCATAGAAAATCCTATCCTATTAGAGCATAGCCTACCCTATCCTTTTACAGCATGGCCTATTCTATCCTATTAGAGCATAAACTATCCTAAAGTATTAGAGCATAGCCTATCCTATCCTTTTACAGCATGGCCTATCCTATTCTATTAGAGCATAAACTATCCTAAAGTATTAGAGCATAGCCTATCCTATCCTCCTAGTATCCAACTTATCCTAATCTGACAAGTTGTAGCCTATCATAGCATATTCTAACACAATTCAACGTCTCCTAATCTTGCCAATCGTAGGCTATTCTAACCTATCTTTGTTTATTCTGGACTATCGCCCTATTTTATTATCTTAATATAACTATTTCTAACCTATTCTAGTCTATACGAGTCCGTCGTAGCCTATTCTACTCTATACGATAGACTATAATATGCTATTCTAACATAATCTTGCTAATCCCAGCGTATACTTAGGCAACGCAGTCTATCCTACATAATCTAACTTATCCTAATCTAGCCTATCTTAATCTATACTAGCCCAGAGCTAGCCTATTCTAACCTATCTTACTCTGTAATAACCTATTCTAGCCTATCATATTCTAGTATAATCTAACTTATCTATCCTTGTGGATCCTAGCTTATCCTACCCTATATTTGTCTATCGTAGCCTATTCTAGCTTATCCTAATGTATCTAATCCTTGCCTATGCTAGCCTATGGCAGTCAATTCTATTTTAGATTATCCCAGTCTACTCTTAGCTTATTATAATTTGTTCTGGTGTAAAGTAGCCTAGTCTAGTGTAAAATAACTTATCATACTCTATCGTAGGTCATCTTAACCTATTCTAGCCAACCTACTGCCTGTCGGCCTATTGTTGTGTATTGTATGTATTCTAGCCTATCGTAACCTACTTTAGTGTATTGTGGATTCTAGCTTATCCTACCCTATATTTATCGTAGCCTATTCTAGCTTATCCTAATATATCTAATCCTTGCCAATGCTAGCCTATAGTAGTCAATTCTATATTAGATTACCCCAGTGTACTCTTAGCTTATCGTAACTTGTCCTGGTGTAAACTAGCCTAGTCTAGTGTAAAATAGCTTATCAAACTCTATCCTAGGCCATCTTAACCTGTTCTAGCCTATCCTACTGCTTGTCCTGCCTATTGTTGTGTATTCTATGTATTCTAGCCTATGTATTCTAACCTACTTTAGTGTGTTGTAGCCTATCCTACTAGCCTATATCGTAGTCTACCCTGTCCTAGTCAACAATAGTCTATCCTAGTGCAGTCTGCCATTTCCTAGTCCATAATTACCTATCGTAGCTTATCCTTGGCCATCTTAGTCTCTTTTAGTCTATCCTAGAAGTCAATTCTAGCTTATCGTAGCTTATTCTAGTGTATTCTAGTGCCTATCCTAGGCTATATTAGCCTATTTTTGTCTACTAGCTAGGCCATACTAGCATATCATATCCTATACCAGTCTACCGTACTAGCCTATCTTAGCCTATTATGAATTCTATGTATTCTAGCCTAAGGTAATCTACTTTAGTGTATTGTAGCCTATCCTAACTAGTCTATACCGTAGCCTATCCTAGTGAAGTCGACCCTGTCTAAGTCGATAATTACCTATCTTAGCCTATTGTTGTGTATTCTATGTATTCTAGCCTATTGTAACCTATTTTAGTGTGTTCTTTCCTATCCTGGGGTAGTCTGCCATTTGCTAGTTCATAATTACCTATCTTAGCTTATCCTTGGTCATCTTAGTCTATTCTAATCTCTCCTAGAAGTCAATTCTAACTAATCGTAGCTTATTCTAGTGTATTCTAGTGCCTATCCTAGGCTCTTATCCTATTTTTGTCAACTAACTAGTCTACCGTACTAAGCCTACTATGAATTCTATGTATTCTATCCTAACGTAACCTACTTTAGTGCATTCTAGCCTTCCCTACTAGTCTATACTGTAGCTTATCCTAGTGTAGTCTACCCTATCCTAGTCCATAATTGCTTATCGTACCTTATCCTAGGGCATCTAGACTAAAACTCTCCTATTAGTTTATACCAGCTTTTCGTAGCCCATTCTAGTGTATTTTAGTGCCAATCTTAGCCTACTTTTGTCTATTAACTAGTTTATACTAGCATATCGTATCCTATTCTAGCCTATCTTAGCCTATTGTGTATTCTATGTATTCTAGCCTATCGTAACCTACTTTAGTGTGAACTAGCCTATCCTACTAGTATATACCATAGCCTATCCTAGTGTATCTATTGTACCCTCTCCTAGTAGTCTATACTAGCTTAACGTAACCTATTCTAGTGTATTGTAGTGCCAATCTTATGCTATCTTAGAATATTTTTAGCTACCAACTAGTCATTACTAACATACTGTAACCTATTCTAGTATACAATAGTCAAATCTAGCCTATTCTAGTCCACAATAACCAATTCTAGCCCATCCTAGTCTAAAGTAGCATTTCGTTGTCTATTCTAACCAAACTTATTCTAGCATATTCCTACTTATCCTAAGTCTATAGTAGCATACCAATGCTATTGGTCTATACAAGCCTATTGAATACTGTTATAGCCAATTATAGCGTATTGTAGCGTATCTTAACCTAATCTACCCGAGCGTATTGCCTAATATCCTACTGTATCCTGTTGCTATCTTACCTTATCCTAGCCTTTCCTAGTCTATTATAATTTAACGGCTTCTAACCCAACTTGTACTAATCCAAGTAGTGAGTGCTGAACGTGAATTTCTAAAATTTCATAGCAAGCACACCAAAAATTGAAATGTTCCCGATTTAAAGTGGGAATCTATTATTTTACAGGCGCAAACATTTTTCCAGAGCACGGTTATATATCGTGCGATCATTCAATTATAAATTAGAATTGGCTTCATTTTTTGTACGGTTGCTCAAAATGCTAATTGAATTATCTAATAAATTTAAGTGTATAGTAAACTATGTGTTAATAGTCAGTAGTGCCAATCTAATTTTAAATTCAAAGCCTACTCTAATTAATATTTAAAATGTTCGCACGGTATTTCCCAAAGCACTGTTGTCAGTAAACATGTAAATTATATCACTTTTATACTTATACATTTTCTTTATTTACAATAGTTATTAATTTTATTCTCCGCACTTTCATCCTCTGGCATACGGCGGATCGCTGGTAGTGTCAAAGTGGTAAGTCCCTTCGGCATCGTAAGGAATGTCATTTCCCAAAATCAGTTCGCGCCCGGTTTCTTGATTCCTCCCGACGAAATCCCTAGTTTTCATTGAATACGTGTAGTAACGCAGGGCCATTTTGTGGCTGCACAAAAACGGCGGAACTGAAACAAACAAAAAAAATAGCAACGAAAATATGTATAAAAACGAATTAAAATTAATATCGACTTTATATTCTGCAAACTATTAGCAAACTCAATTTTTCTTAATGCTTCCTGAATTAGTTATCCTCTATTATTTAGACGTATTTATTTATCATAATTTACAATGTTTGTTGCATAGCAACCCTACTTTTGTTTTTAATTTACAATTTTGTATTACATTTTTATAGAAAATTACTTAACCTACCTTAGACTAATTAAAAAAAAACTCTAAAGTAACTTAAATCTAAGGAAAGGCAATAAAGTTTGTTTACAAACAATTAATAGTATATTACGCAACGAGAGTGGTATGCAGCATATTACATATGAGCGGACATGTTGCGCACGAGCCGCGCAGCGGCGAGTGCAGTATTCCGCGAGTTTGTAATTGCCATACCACTCGAGAAACGTACGATACTTTACCTACGCCCTAACAAAATAAACAATGAGCATGAAAGAACAACTTATTTATTGTAATAATTTTTAATAGTACCATGACAATGATGAAAACTAAATTACTACTTGATCAATATACATGGAATAAAGCTGTACATTTTCCGACATTCATTGTTTTTTAAAAGAGTTCAATTTGAAGCTTTAAACGAGTGTTTTCCACTCCCAGACTAAGCATGAAGTAAAATTTCGAGTTTAGAAAAGCCCCGTGAAAATTTGTCGAGGGTCGCGCAGCGACCCGAGACAAATTTTCACGGGGCTTTTCTAAACTCGAAATTTTACTTCATGCGCCACGCGTATAAAACACTGATTTCAAGTGAGGTTCAAATATACATAGAGTTCACAATATTTTAGTGTTTTATACCCCAGAAAATTTGTCTCGGGTCGCTGCGCGACCCGAGACAAATTTTCACGGGGCTTTTCTAAACTCGAAATTTTACTTCATGCTTAGTCTGGGAGTGGAAAACACTCGATTAAAGCTTCAAATTGAACTCTTAAAAAAAACAACGAATAACTAAAGTCTTAAAGAAAATAAGCGCAGCGACCCGAGACAAATTTTCTGGGCCTTTCTAAACTCGAAATTTTACTTCATGCGTCACGCGTATAAAACACTGATTTCAAGTGAGGTTCAAATATACATAGAGTTCACAATATTTTAGTGTTTTATACGCGTGGCGCATGAAGTAAAATTTCGAGTTTAGAAAAGCCCAGAAAATTTGTCTCGGGTCGCTGCGCGACCCGAGACAAATTTTCACGGGGCTTTTCTAAACTCGAAATTTTACTTCATGCTTAGTCTGGGAGTGGAAAACACTCGTTTAAAGCTTCAAATTGAACTCTTAAAAGAAAACAACGAATAACTAAATATTTAAAGAAAATAAGCTGAATTTGGAATACATATACTTTAAAGAAAAACTCCCTGTATATCAAAGAAATGTCATTTGGTTGTACGGTAAGCAATCAGCTGTTCAGCTGTCAGCACGTAATGTACTTGTCAAAGCTATTACGTGCATATGTACGTAATGTCAATCATACTTGTCAAGATAACAGTGTGGCATGATGCGGTTACTAGATAGGGCGTAGGTAAACATATTCACAGATTATTCAACTTATTTACAATTGTGTTTTCGAAATATTTGGTAATGAGAGTTAGTTGAACTTCGGGATTATCAGACATGCTCGCATTAAATTAGTTATCCTCTGGTATTTGAAGATCTTGATTTAAACCTATGTGTAATCACTCTTTACAAAAACTCCACGTAGCGCCTTCTATTGCCGAATATCCGAAGATTGTTTACTTTTCTTCTTCTTTTCAGCAATAGATAGCGATAAGCAGCTTTTCCAGGAAGGATGATTATACATAGGCTATTTAGACGTATTTATTTGTCATAATTTACAAAGTTCGTTGCATGGAAACCTTACTCTTGTCTTAGGTTTACAATTTTGAGTAACATTTTTATAGAAAATTACTTAACCTACCTTAAACTAATTCAAACAAAACTTAAAACTAACTTAAATCTGAAAAAAGGGCAATGAAGTGTATTTACAAACAATTAAACATATTTACAGATTTTTCAAATATACATAGGCTGAAATAATGGGACCACTATTTCAACCTATGTATAATTATCCTTTCTAAAAAAAGCCGCTCATCGCCATCTATTGCTGAATTTAAGAAAAAGGCTACCATTTTCGGGTATTTGGCAATAGATGGTGCTATCCGGAGTTTTCGCGAAAAGTGATAACACAGGTTTAAACAATTGCAATAATGTGGGAATACAATTATTACTTACATTCATGCAAGAAACATCCCGGTTGAATCATGCCGTTGTTAGCGATGAAATTAACAGCTCCCAGGCCGAATCTCGTGCCGAAGACGAGTTTGTTGCTCATCACGGTCACGACCAGTCTCGCGTCGGCCTTGTCCAGTCTCCTCTTGGCCGGCACCGGTTCCAAAGCGCCGAACAGAGGCCCGGCCGGATCCAAGCCCATTATTTTATCCACCAGATGCGTGGCGTTTTTCACAGCTTTCCCAACGAGCCCGGCAATGTGCGCGCCCAGAGAAAATCCGACGATCGTGATTTTCGCCGGGTTAAGCCCGTTGAGGAGTATGTACTTCGCTACAACATTTACTAAAAAAAAAAAAAATATAAATTTAGTTAGACTGCCGACTGAGTGGCGATATCTGTGGGTCCGACGATGAACTAACATTTTAAGAATTTTCTCATTCAATAAAAAAAAAACAGAGCAGTGGTTTTCAGTACCTACGATAGGGATATTGTTAGTTGATTTGAAATAATTCATTCCTTTCGCTAAAGCAGCCCAATCGACGCCGACTACGTTGACGCCGGTTCCTATTAACGCTTTTGTCAAATCTATGTATGCTTCTGTATTGGATCTTTCGTTGAATCCGTGAACTACAATATACAATTTCTCGCTTGGGTCGATTAATGAGGTGTCTGTTCTGTTGATCGGGACCATGAAATAGTCCGGCGATTTCGAAAAGTATAGTTTCACCGAAGAGTCATCGGTGTTACTGCCTCCTAAAAACATATTCGCACATTAACATAAACATATTCGCAAGTAGAATAATATGGCTCGCTGATGCTCGCAAAATGATATGGCTAGCTAATGCTCGCAGGTTGATATGGCTCGCTAATGCTCACAAAATGTAATGGCTTGCTAATGCTTGCAACATTAAACAGCATACTAATGCTCACAGAATGATATAGCTCGCTGATGCTCGCAAAATGATATGGCTGGCTAATGCTCGCAGAATGTTGTAGCTAGCTTATGCTCGCAGGTTGATATGGCTTGCTATTGCTCATAGAAGATAATGTCTCGCTACTGCGTGCAACATTAAACAGCACATTAATGCTCTCAGAATGATATGGCTCGCTAAGGCTCGCAAAATGATATGGCTCGCTAACGCTCGCAGAATGTTTTGGCTAGCTAATGCTCGCAGGTTGATATGGCTTTCTATTGCTCACAGAATGTAATGGCTCGCTAATGCTTCCAACAATAAACAGCAAACAAATGCTCGCAGAATGATATGGCTTGCTGATGCTCGCAAAATGATATGGCTTGCTAATGCTCGCAGAATGTTGTGACTAGCTAATGCTCGCAGGTTGATATGGCTTGCTATTGATCACTGAATGTAATGACTCGCTAATGCTTGCAACATTAAACAGCACACAATTGCTCGCAGAATGATATGGCTTGCTGATGCTCGCAAAATTATGTGGCTCGCTATTGCTCGCAGAATCTTGTGGCTAGCTCATGCTCGCAGGTTGATATGGCTTGCTATTGCTCATAGAATGTAATGGCTCCCTAATGCTTGCAACATTAAACAGCTCACTAATGCTCTCAGAGTGATATGGCTCGCTGATGCTCCCAAAATGGTATGGCTCGCTAATGCTCGCGGAATGTTGTGGCTAGCTAATGCTCACAAGTTGATATAGCTGGGCGGAGGGTCACTTCGTCCACTCCGCTTCGTCCATTCCGTTTCGTCCACTCCGTTTCGTCCACCGGTCTTCTCGTCCACTAACTATTACTTCCACCGGCCTTTTCTTCCACTTACCTTAAACTCCACCAATTGTCAGTACACTCCAAATAATTACAAGTTTTCTGATAAACATTTATTACAAAGGTGTAAATATTACAAATGTGTATATTCAAAGATTGATATTGTAGCCGATGGTTTGTAAATATTCTAAAATCCGGTCTTCCTCATCATATGTTGCAAACTCCCTAACTATATTTTTTATTTGTTGTACGCTTTTCACTTTCGATTTCAAACGCGGTCTCTTTATTCGCTGCCCCAAATCGAGTTGTCGAATCATGGCCTCCGTATCAGCTTGCTCCTTCTTCAGCTCCAGAATAAACGCGTAGAGGCTTGGATGGCTGCGTCCAACACTTCGACACTTCCAATTTCTCCGGCCATTTTTCTCCGAGTGATGAGAATTCAAAAACCCGTCAATATGTAAAAAGTAACCCCGCAGTGATTTCACAAGCTCAGCCATAATTTTGAAGGCAGGGAGTTAAGGTGAAATGTCAATTTGAAATGTCAATTTGGTTATAGGGGGACCCTCGTGGGTCAGTGAGTAGAGCTCCTGCTCTTGGGCCAGAGGGTCGTGGGTTCGAATCCCACCGGGGGGTGCCAGTTTCTTATGGGGAAATTGGCACCCTCTGGAGCCATGGATGTGAGTGAATGTGCTGTGTCGTCCATAATTAGTTGCATAAGCGTGTAAAGAATTAAATACTTAAAAATGGAATTAATAAAATAAAAATTGATGTTGGCCAATAGTCTACGTTATTAAGGCCAGGCAAAAGCCAAAAAAAAAAATTGGTTATGGTTAACGTGAAATGTCAATTATATTCAAATTTATAAATGGAATGGATGATAGAACTAGTGGATTTGAAGGGCGGTGGACGAAGGAACTAGTGGATTTGAAGGGCGGTGGTCGAAGGAACTAGTGGACGTAGCGGCCAGTGGACGAAACGCAGTGGACGAAACGACACAATCGATATAGCTTGCTAATGCTCGCAGAATGTAATGGTTCGCTAATGCTTGCAACATTAAACATTATACTAATGCTCGCAGAATGCCTTCCTAATGTTCGCAAAATAATATGGCTCGGTGTAATGCTAGCAGAATGTTGTGGCTAGCTAGTGCTCGCAAGAATGTAATGTAATGGCTCGCCAATGCTTGCATCATTAAACAGCACACTAATGCTCACAGAATGATATGGATCGCTGATGCTCACAAAATGATATGGCTCGCTAATGCTCGCAGAGTGTTGTGTGTGGCTAGCTACTGCTCGCAGGTTGATATAGCTCGCTAATGCTCACAGAATGATATGGATCGCTGATGCTCACAAAATGATATGGCTCGCTAATGCTCGCAGAGTGTTGTGTGTGGCTAGCTACTGCTCGCAGGTTGATATAGCTCGCTAATGCTCACAGAATGTAATGGCTTGCTAATGCTTGCAACATTAAAGAACACACTAATGCTCGCAAAATGATATGGCTCGCTGATGCTCGCAAAATGATATGGCTCGCTAATGCCCGCAGAATGTTGTTGCTAGCTAATGCTCGCAGATTGATATGGCTCGCTATAGCTCACAGAATGTAATGGGTCGCTAATGCTGGCAATATTAAACAGCACACTAATGCTTGCAGAATGATATGACTCGGTAATGTTCACAAGTTAATATGGCTCTCTGATGCTCGCTAATATAGCAATAAAGATTATATAGCGCTCGCTCTTGCTAACAGCCCTTTTTATAAGGTCCAATTATCGCTAACGCTTACAATATACTTATAAAGACTAGATTGCGCTCGCTCATGCTCACATTATAACAAAAAGATTGAATAGCGCTCGATAAAGCTTAGTACTCTTGTCATAAAATGCCTGTAGTGCTCGCTAACGCTCACAATATACGCATAAAACTAGATACCGCTGAGCGCTGAGCTTTAGCGAGCGCTATTTAGTTATTTTGCAATATTGTAAGCATTAGTCTCTTTTCAATTGAGCTGTGAGCTCGAGGCTCAATTCAAAAGAGACTCATGGTCACAATATTTCAAAATAACTAAATAGCGCTCGCTAAAGCTCACCGCTCTAGTGTTAAGATTCCGGTTTTGCTCGCTAACGCTCACAGTATATCTACCGTGCGATCGTTTAAATTATTATTTAGAGTAGGCGGCATTTTTGTTGTGCGTTGCCCAGAATGTTAATTAAATAACGGAATAAATTTGAGGTTATGGTAAACGTAAGTGTTAACGGTCAGTAGTGCCAATCTAATTTAAAATTCAAAGCCTACTCTAAATCATCTTTTAAATGATCGCACGGTATTTTTGAAGGCGTTACATTAGAAGAAATAATCGGATCGCCCAGATGCAAAAACAGCCATACGTGTTTTGACAAACTTGTGGCAAAATGACAAAGACTGATTTTGCGGCGCCTTTTAAATAAATAAAAATAGGGTCTAATAGCCATTGTATCGAATGGGGATAAGAAAAATTAATTAAAACTAAGTAAATAGTTGGTAGGTTCAGCAACTGAAAAAATATGTTAGCTTTTGTAACCGAGAAATGTAGCGGGCATGTATTCTACAGGGTTTTTCAAATGTAATTTGATAGGGTTCAGGATGGGTTTTTAAAGTCAATTTATTTTTATAATTGTAGCCTGAGACGAGTAGAATCCAAGGATACCAAAATCTTAAAATCAAAAAAACGTGTATGGCTGGTTTTGCATCTGGGCGACTCGTTTATAAAATGTATTAATGTAAGATCAAAAATTAAATTAAGTATATTTAGAGCTTCACTTTAAATCAGTGTTTTGTACGCGTGGCGCATGAAGTAAAATTTCGAGTTTAGAAAAGCCTGAAAATTTGGATTTGCCGGGGCGCGACTCGCTTCGCTCGCGCGCCCCGGCAAATCCAAATTTTCAGGCTTTTCTAAACTCGAAATTTTACTTCATGCTTAGTCTGGGAGTGGAAGACACTCGTTGGTAGCTTTAAATAGAACGCTTTTATAAAAGCAGCGAATATATTAAGTTTAAAATAAAATGATTTACTGGCACGAATTATTCAAATAAATAAAATATTGAATAGTAGAAAAAATCAAATTATGTGAATATGTTTAATTTAGAATAAAATGATTTACTGGCACTAAATATTCAAAAAAATAAAATATTGAATAGTAGAAAAAATAAAATATTGAATAGTAGAAAAAATCAAATTATTAAAATCGGAAATATCGACTTCTGTTAATCAGTTTTACTCTCTCTAAAAATAGAATGCGAGGATATAAATCACCAGAAACAATTTCGTTTTTACGTAGCGTTTAATTACCTTCAAAATCTAATTTTCAACATTCAAATATGCAACAATTATAAATGAATATATTTGTTTTGTCTGGTGTTTACAAAAACGTATTAAAAATGTTGTATTACGATAACGTATATACATATGTTAATCCTTTTGGTTGCGCATAATTTTCAAAATAACATGTCTACCACAATAAAACTCAGTGCTGAATTATACAAAAAAATTGGAATTATCAAACTAGACAATGGACAACATTAGCAATCAAGACATTTCCTACACAATAACTGATAAGGACAAATCTCTATAATTCCAGGCGGAAAGACCAACGGTCGATAGCCAATTGGCAGATTATTTAATTTTTATGTTATTTAATTGTATTATATTTTTATTTGAAATAAAACAACGCAGTTGGGAGGGTTTCACTTTTATCGTTGAACACTGCAGTGTTCAACAATAAAAGTGAAACCCTCCCAACTGCGTTGTTTTATTTCAAATAGTATTATGGAGTTTCATCATGTATCCGCCTCATCAATTAAATATTATATTTTTGTATTGGAATTTGTTTTTTTGAGTTACGTGAAGATATAAATTAAACTTGAATGAAAACACTAATACTTTCTTCACAATAAGTTTTTATTTTGCTAGATGTACATTTCGAATACTAAGTACTGATTATCAATAGCTTACTGTATATTTTTGTATTATTACTGTTACCAAATTTGCCAATAAAGATTTATATATATATATAAAAAAAACTCACCAAACGAATTTATGATCATTTTTATTAAACCCACTTTAGATTGAATAAAATAAATTAATCAATTTGTCTTATGATTCTTCAAACATATCTTGAATTATTATTTCATAAATAAACAAAAAAACATAAAAGAACTCACCAAACACATTAATTAAAGCTGAGTAAAACACCTGCTCAGCAACTCCAAGAAACATCATTTTCGAAAGATACCACAAATTATAAAAAAATCTTCTTATGCTCTTTATTGATTTTTGTGTGTTGTGTCTTTCATAAATGCACAAATTTTCCAACGGAAAATTCATGAATATTCACTCTGCTCGTTGATAAACGTTTTTACAACTGTATATAACTATAAAATACATACTTATGTGTATATGTATATACGTATGTAATTGAGAAGTGTTTTTATCATTATTATTTATATTTCTCGAACTATTATCGCTCAGAATACGATGTTTATTATTTTAAATGTATAAAGTGAAATATTTTATTATAAATAAATAAATAAATATGTTAATTAAAATTTAATTAAAGTGAAATATTTTATTATAACTAAATAAATAAATACGTTAATTAAAATTTAATAAACATAATAAAGATATTTTATTATATTGTACAATATTTTGATTAAATTATTGATTGCATTTATAGAGTAACTGTATGTTTTTGAGTTTATGTGAAGTGATTATTACACATAGAGGGTAATATTTTTATTAGATTGTCGATTTTAAAGATACAACTTTTGATCTGATTTTTTTTTTAAATTACTTACGTTGGTTGTTTTTCAAAAGCGATCAATTTGAAGATTCTTACGAATGTTTCCACTCCCAGACTAAACCTGAAGTCAAATTTCGAGTTTGGAAAAGCCTGAATTCCGCGTCCAAATCCAAATTCAGGCTTTTCCTAATCTCGAAATTTTACTTGATGCGCCACGCGTATAAAACACTGACTTATTGCGAAGTTGAAAATATTCTTCTAGAGCAGCTAAATCAGTATATTTTGAACTTCACATCGTAAATATACTTCCAAAGCAGCTAAGCAAAGCAAAGCAGTCCAAATCCAAAATTTCAGGCTTTTCTAAACTCGAAATTTTACTTCATGCTTAACTTGGGAGTGGAAACACTGGTTTAAATCTTCAAATTGGTGCATTTGAAAAACTAAGAACGCAAGTAATTTTTTTAAATATCTGTGATTGAAAATTGTACAATGCTTGATTTTTTTTACACGTATTTTACTATTACAAAATTTGATATAGTAAATATCAATTTCTCAATTTATTTAACATTAATAAAACCCAACACCAGTGTTATATAATTATAGTTATTTTTATATATTAAAAACGTAAGTAATTTTTTGATAATATCTGTGATCGAAAATTGTACAATGCTTGATTTTTTTACACGTATTTTACTATTACACCAAATAAATTACAGGTAGCAGAAAGATCGGCCCTGAGACTGTTGACAGAACCAGACATCCCAACAACCCCCTCCACAACCCCTCCAACAACCATCTTTATCAAAAAACACAAGTTATTCCTATAGATACTCGAGTTATCCATCTAGCCTATAAATTTGCATCCAGACCCACTAATCATGATCCTATAAACCACCTTTACCTACACAGAAAATACAAAACAATTCCCAAGTTTAAATTTCCCCAATTTAAGCCTCAAATTGAACTAAAAAAAAAATGTTCTTAAAATGTCAATATCTAAGTGCCCTCTTCAATATCTTGTAATTCAATTTTTTTAAATGAAATGACCCAATTTTTATCACATGGTACAATTGGGGGAAAAATTTCCTACAAAAAGGTATAATAAAACTATACTCCTAAAGCTAGTAATTTTCGAATTATTTCAAAATTCGTTTTTCGTCGCATTTATGCAGGGAATAATGCGCGCATTAGTCGCAATTGAATTTTAGTAGGCAAGTAGTATGCTTTTGTTTTGTCGCGATTGTATTGCGAAATGTCAAATAATAGAAAGAATTAGTACAAAGTTTTACAGAACTCAACAAAATGAATAATTACACAAATCAACAAATTATCAATTTATTCTTTATACATGGCAACTGCCAATCGAACAAAATTTGATTCCAATCTTCTAAATCTTGTTTTATTTATCGGCGGCAAATGTGGATAAGTTTCATTCAATATTCTACATGTTTGAGTACCAATTCTATCGCAGTTGCCATGTATAAAGAATAAATTGATAATTTGTTGATGGGTGTATTTATTAATTTTGTTGATTTCTGTATAACTTTGTACAAATTGTTTTTATTATTTGACATTTCGCATTACATAAGCGACAAAACAAAAGCATTACTACATGTCTACTAAAATTTTGTTGCGACTTATGCGCGCATTATTCCCTGCATAAATGCGACGAAAAACGAATCTTCGAAATAATTCGAAAACCACTTGCTTTAGGAGTATAGTTGTTAATACTTTTTTATAGGAAATCTTCACCCCAATCGTACCACATGATATAAAATGGGTCATTCCATTTAAAAAAATTGAATTACGAGATATTGAAGAGGACACTTCGATATTGACATTTTAAGAAATCTTATAGTTAAAATTGACAGTTTCCAATTAATACACTCATAAAGGCATCCTCTAGGTACAAGTAGAGATATAAATCATATTTTTATCTTACACTTAAGAGAAGTTACAGAAAGATTTCAAGATGCCTTTTAGAGGTCAAAATTTTAGAAACCTTTTTTTTGCTTGAAAACTATAAGAAATAAGTGTACATATGTTCGAATAAAATATGTTGCAATTTAAACGAGGAATCTAAAAAATTACTAATATATAGGGTGTTTCATTTAAAATAACAAATTTGGTGCTACTTCCGGTGGAACCGGAAGTGATTTAAAGTTGAAAATATTTCACATGAGGAGAACTTATTCAACCGTATGACAAGGATTTTTTTCAAATATTTAGTGCAACGGCAACCCCATAAACTTTTAACGAACGGTTTAGCGTATATATATTATTTACCATAGGTCACTTAAAAAAGTACCATTTAAGAATTTGAGCAAATTAAACGAAAACTTTTTTAGTTGTTGAAGAAACAAAAACTGCATTGTTAACAAACACAATATATCACGTGCGTAAAAAAAACACTTTATTTTCTACATTATCAAAACTTTAAATGTTGCTTTTCGAATTCGCAGCATGTAAAAAATTCAATCATGTGTCTTTAAATACGTATTAATTCCTGGAAAAAATACAAAAATAATCATATATCAAATTGTATTTATGATCAGTTGTTTGTTTTTTGCAATTGTTTTGCTAAGGCTGCCAAGGGCGTGTATTTATTATTTACATTAAAATCCAATCATTTCAAAGTTTTATTACGAATAGAAATATATATACAAATATCTTTATTTAGGGATTATATACATTATTCTATTATATTATATTAAGATCTTGTATTTCAAATTGTTTTATAATAGGCTATCTAACCGAAGTCTTTCTGCCATTGTTATATGTAATGTGTTTAGTTAAAGTATGTTACGAATAGATGGTATGGAATGAATAATATGATTAAATAATCGTTTAGTTAGTGGGTGTTTCTGAAATGAAGTCAGCGATGGTGGAATGGGGAAATTTAAATTTGGGGTTTGTGTTAGGGTTCCTGTGTACTTAAAGGTGGTTTATAGGATCATGATTAGTAGGTCTGGATGCAAATATATGAGCTAGATGGATAATTCGAGTTTTTATAGGGATAACTTGTGTTTTCTGGTAATGAAGGTTGTTGAAGGGGTTGTGGAGGGGGTTGTTGGGATGTCTGATTTTTGTCAACACTCTCAGGGCCAATATTTCTGCTACCTGTAAATCTGCTATCGGCAGATTATTTTATATATTGTCATAGCAGATTAAACTGTGATTCCATCGTTTCTGTATGTGAGGCATCTAAAATGCCGAGCCTTCTTCTTGACCGCCTCTTTGATATTTTGGGTGTGGGCTTTAAAGGTAATTTTGGTATCATACAGAATTTCAAGGTATTTACATGTAGATGAGGGGGATATTAGGATTTGATGTATGGAAATAGTCAAAAGACAGTTATGAAATTTATGATAGGGAATGGGCAGCTTAGTTTTTTTGGATATTGATGGATATCCTCCATTTGTTGAAAAAATCTGTAATTTTATTGATCAAGACCTGAAGAGTGTTGACGGCTTTAGAGTACCATCTGCATATTGTAAAATATAGGAGGGATTACGATGAGTTGGGTTAGGATTATATATATCGTGGACAAATATGTTGTAGAGCAAGTATCTCCCTTGCTCTACAACCTTGAGGGACACCTTGAAGTGGGGAGAAAGAGTATTAGAAGGAGGTTCTTATTTTAACTTTAGCGGAACGGTTGTGTAGGAAATTGGGATGTTAAGGTAGGCGCATTTATATAATAGACCCTGATGCCATACTGTGTCGAATGCTTATTTGATGTCAAGGAACAGGATCGCGGATTTATGACCCTGAAGGTGTTGTATGTAGGTTTGAGGTGTGAATAGCTAAGGGAAGAGTGGTAGAACGGTTTTGCATAAATCCGAATTGATATGGAGGAATGTAGTTGGAGATATGAGTAAGGAGTTTATTTTTTAGGATATCTTCATACAACTTGCCCAAGACTGGAAGCAAGGTAATAGGTCGATAGAGCTAGGTTTGATCTGTTGCTGTCAGGTTATTATACCCTGCAGGTTATTTTACCCTGCTTCCATTCCTGGTAAAAGTGTTGTAAGGAGTATAGGTTGTTAAAAACCTTGAGGATATGCTAGTGTATGTTGTATGGAAGGGATTTAAGAATCATTCTAGGGATATTATCATAACCTGGTGCTGTGTTTTTACCTTTATGTAAGTTTTCGAAATACTCGTTCTCGTCGTTATTATCATCTGGCGTATAGGAGGTGTAGGAATTAAGAAGTGATTGGTACCAATTTTCAACTGTTCCGAAAAAGTCATTGTCATATGTGTTGTCGCCTGTATCTGTGTAATTGTCCTTAAAATAGTCAGCAAAAATGTCGTTCGTTGTCTGGTCATTGTGTTGTTCGTCATAGGGCGAACAAAAATATAATATTTATTTTTTACTTTTTCGACTTGGGTTTTCGCAATTCAATTACAAGAAAATAATTACGAATCACTAATTTTAAAATAAAAATAGGATTATTTAATAGTCGCATTCTTTCAATTTAAAGAAATGATTTATAAAATGGGACGGGAGGGGATGAGGAGCATGTGAGGTGGGTGCAGGGGAAGGCTAGAAAGGCGTGGGGGATAGCGTGAGAAAAGTGGGGGAAGTGGATGGGGAACAATGTAAGAGTGGCGTGTAAAGTATGGGATGCGTGTGTGAGGTCAGTGTTAATGTATGGGGTGGAAGTGTGGGGGACGAGAGGGTATGAGTGTACGGAGAGGGAGCAGTTGTGGTTCTTAAAGCGTATGTTGGGAGTGGAAAGGTCGACACCCGGATACATAGTGCTTCAGGAAACGAATAGAGAGAAACTAGAGTGTGAGGAAATGGTTAGAATGGCTACGTATGAGATTAAGTTATGGGATCTGGAGGAAGAGAGATTGGTGAAGGCGGTGTGGGTGGCGTGCGGGAATGGGAGAGAGGGTAGATGGAGGAGCGAGAGAAGGAGAATGTATGAGAGGGTGGGTTTGTCGGAGACGAAGGTGATGGAATGGCTGGGGAATGGGGATGCGTGGATGAAAGAAAAGGAGAACGAGGTGGAAGCACAGGAAAGACAGGGGTGTATAGAGAGGAGTGAATACAACGATAGGTACGGGAGGTGGCAGGTGCATAGGAGAATGCCGAGGTATTTGTTGAAATGGGGATGGAGTAGGGAGGAAAGGGTGGTGCTGGTGAGGGTGAGGTGTGGGTCAGGGGAGAGAGGAAGGAAGGTGTGGATGGGGGAAGAGTATGGGCAGTGTGTAATGTGTGAACGAGGGAGGGATGCGTGGAGTCATTTGGCGGTGGAGTGCGAGGGGGCGAAGGAGGAATGGGCGGGAATAAGAAGGAATAAAAGAGTGACGGAATGGATGAGAGAGGATAGGGCCGGAGTAAGGACGCTGGAGAAATTGGGGGAAGAGAGGGAAAGCAGGAGAAAGAGAGGGGGTAGCGATTAGTATAGATGTAATGTAGTATTATACCAATAACGGTCTTTTTATATTTGCTAGAGCAATGGAATTTTGATAGTTATTCCTGACGATGATGACTGCGACGTCATCGAAACGTCGAATTAAAAATAAAATGGACCAGAGCCAAGAAAATACGCGGGACCAAACCCGAAGAAACAATGATACATATATATATATATATATATATATATATATATATATATATATATATATAATGGTATTTTTATGCACCACTTTGCATTTTATTTTTATGTAAATACAACATAAGAAAAATATGAACATTTGATTATGAACAAAATACATTTATTTTTTGACTTAGATTTTTGCAATTTAGTCACGACTGCAAAAGAAAATAATATCCACGTATTACAACTTACTAATTTTAAATAAAACAATATTTAAGAGTCGCATTCTTTTAGTAAAAAAAATATTTATAAATTGATATGTTAATGCACCAGTTTGTATTTTTTTTGTGTTTAAATACTCATAACAATAATAATCGACATATTTATTTTACTACAAAGATAATTACTTGATAACTTAAATGGTTACTTGAAAAATTCCAAGAACAGAAAGATAATGTGTAATTTGTATATTATGCTGCCATCAACAAAAACAATTGCGGCCTTATCAAAATTGCCAACTGTAGCAAGAATATTCACTAGAATTTTACTGAAAATATTTTTATAGCCAACATTTAAACAAAGTCTGTTTAAAATGAATAAAAACAAATACTCAAACCTTAGATGTTATTAGGAATCATCAAAGAAATAAAGCTTAATAGGTTTAGATTTTATCGTGGCAATAGAATTACAGACAGACATTTTTCAAAAATGGTTTTAATCAACTCGTTAAATTATTGAGACTACAATTTAAATCTTTAAAAAACTTGTTAAAGTTAATCAATATATTTGACATTTTTTTACTTTTCCCCGTGTATTTTTCGCGAAAATTTTAAAATCAAAAATGCTACTGTATATATCCACAATACCAAGTGTTTTTAATTTAAATAACTTTATATATTCTAATATGTATCTCCAAGTGCCAGATGAGAAATTAATTCAAGAAATAATTCAAGAAAAAAAGATTTTGAAGTCCCCAAAGTATTCCAAATTCAGCCTATTTTCTGTAAATCTTAAGATATTCCTTGTTTGTATTTTTAAGTTCAATTTGAAGATTTAAGCGAGTGTTTTCCACTCCCAGACTAAGCATGAAGTAAAATTTCGAGTTTAGAAAAGCCCCGTGAAAATTTGTCGAGGGTCGCGCAGCGACCCGAGACAAATTTTCTGGGCTTTTCTAAACTCGAAATTTTACTACATGCGCCACGCGTGTAAAACACTAAAATATTTCGACATTTATGTATATTCGAACTTCACTTAAAATCCGTGTTTTATATGCGTGGCGCATGAAGTAAAATTTCGAGTTTAGAAAAGCCCAGAAAATTTGTCTCGGGTCGCTGCGCGACCCTCGACAAATTTTCACGGGGCTTTTCTAAACTCGAAATTTTACTTCATGCTTAGTCTGGGAGTGGAAAACACTCGTTTAAGGCTTCAAACTGAATTTAAGAAAAACTTATGCATATTTAAGAAAAAATTCCCTGCATATCCTTTACTCAACTGTGCGTAATATATTATTACACAATTTTTGTTTAATCTTCAAACGAGTGTCTTCCACTCCCAGACTAAGCATGAAGTAAAATTTCGAGTTTAGAAAAGCCCCGTGAAAATTTGTCGAGGGTCGCGCAGCGACCCGAGACAAATTTTCTGGGCTTTTCATGAAGTAAAATTTCGAGTTTAGAAAAGCCCCGTGAAAATTTGTCGAGGGTCGCGCAGCGACCCGAGACAAATTTTCTGGGCTTTTCTAAACTCGAAATTTTACTTCATGCGCCACGCGTATAAAACACTAAAATATTGCGACATTTATGTATATTCGAACTTTACTTGAAATCTGTGTTTCATACGCGTGGCGCATGAAGTAAAATTTCGAGTTTAGAAAAGCCCCGTGAAAATTTGTCTCGGGTCGCTGCGCGACCCTCGACAAATTTTCACGGGGCTTTTCTAAACTCGAAATTTTACTTCATGCTTAGTCTGGGAGTGGAAAACACTCGTTTAAGGCTTCAAACTGAATTTAAAAAAAACTTATGCATATTTAAGAAAAAATTCCCTGTATATCCTCTACTCAACTGTGCGTAAAATGTTATTACATAATTTTTGTTTAATCTTCAAACGAGTGTCTTCCACTCCCAGACTAAGCATGAAGTAAAATTTCGAGTTTAGAAAAGCCCCGTGAAAATTGGTCGAGGGTCGCGCAGCGACCCGAGACAAATTTTCTGGGCTTTTCTAAACTCGAAATTTTACTTCATGCGCCACGCGTATAAAACACTATAATATTGCGACATTTATGTATATTCGAACTTCACTTGAAATCTGTGTTTTATACGCGTGGCGCATGAAGTAAAATTTCGAGTTTAGAAAAGCCCCGTGAAAATTTGTCGAGGGTCGCTGCGCGACCCTCGACAAATTTTCACGGCGCTTTTCTAAACTCGAAATTTTACTTGATGCTTAGTCTGGGAGTGGAAAACACTCGTTTAAAGCTTCAAATTGAACTATTTTAAAAAACAACAACCGTCACTTTGAAGCTTTAAACGAGTGTTTTCCAGTCCCAGACTAAGCATGAAGTAAAATTTCGAGTTTAGAAAAGCCCAGAAAATTTGTCTCGGGTCGCTGCGCGACCCTCGACAAATTTTCAACGGGCTTTTCTAAACTCGAAATTTTACTTCATGCTTAGTCTGGGACTGGAAAAGACTCGTTTATAGCTTCAAATTGAATAAATATCCATAATATATACGCAGTTTATACATATCGATATATATCATAATAAATATCTTATGATACATATCGTCCAAACCCTGGTTGGTCACAATTTACAGCGTACAATGCTGTAAATGTTCAAATATTCGTCGTTGTTTTAAAAGAGTTCAATTTGAAGCCTTAAACGAATGTTTTCCACTCCCAGACTAAGCATGAAGTAAAATTTCGAGTTTAGAAAAGCCCGTTGAAAATTTGTCGAGGGTCGCGCAGCGACCCGAGACAAATTTTCTGGGCTTTTCTAAACTCGAAATTTTACTTCATGCGCCACGCGTATAAAAATTTGGTTTGATTCGCTTCAAACCAAGTTTTCAGGCTTTTCTAAACTCGAAATTTTACTTCATGCTTACTCGAGGAATGGAATCACTCGTTTAAACTTCAAATTAATATTTAAAAAAAACTACGAATGTCTAATAATGTACAGCGTTTGCATCGGGATGTGTATACTTATAAAGAAAGTGCTGTATGAAGTGAAGTATTTACTGCAAAAAAAACACGTGCTTTAAAAATATGGAATATTAATTAATGTACGCATACATTTTTAACATTAATGGTAAAATTCCAGCATTCAAGCTATAGCTGAATAGCATTTGAATTATTCAGGATTAGACAAAAGTATTCGAATACTTTAAACAAACATGATTCGTGATCCGGATTTTGTAAATAGATTCATATTCGAATCCGAAGGTAAAGTAACACGATTCCAATACTTTCGAAGGGATTCGATCCCTTCAGAAGGATTCGAATACTTTGTTAAAATTCGAATCCTTTTGAGGGAATCGAATCCCTTCGAAAGTATTTGAATCCTGTTACTTTACCTTTGGATTCGAATACGAATCCTTTTACAAAATCTCATTAAGGATTCGAATCTATAAAAAGGATGGCAACACTATTCAATAACAGTCAATCAACTAAGAACTAAAAACATCTTTGGAGGAATCGAATCCTTTCGAAAGTATTTGAATCCTGTTACTTTACCTACGGATTCAAATACGAATCCTTTTACAGAATCTCACTAAGGATTCGAATCTATAAAAAGGATGGCAGTACTATTCATTTCATTTATTTACGGAATCTCCTTTTACATAAATTTATAATATTAGTATATTTATGTATACAGAGTGGAGAACAGAAAAATAACAATTGTATTAGACATGTTCATGTTACTCTTACTTTACGCGAGTTAAAATGATAATAATAAAAAAAATACTAAAGAGTGAATACATTATTTAGAGATAAAATCAACAAATCGGTACAAAGACAATTACATAAACAACTAATAAATTGTACAAATAACATATTGAAATTAATATCAGTAATTGATGAGCAAAATATCACAGTAAAGACTAGATTGTATAATATAATATCGAATTTAATAACATTCAATCAACTAAGAACTAAAAACATCTTTGAAGGATTAAATCGTTTCGAAAGTATTTGAATCCTGTTACTTTACCTTCGGATTCAAATACGAATCCTTTTACAAAATCTTACTACTAAGGATTCGAATCTATAAAAAGGATGGCAACACACTATTCAATAACAGTCAATCAACTAAGAACTAAAAACATCGTTGAAGGAATCGAATCCCTTCGAAAGTATTCGAATCCCGCTACTTTACCTTTGGATTCGAATACGAATCCTTTAACAAAGTCTCACTAAGGATTTGAATCTATAAAAAGGATGGCAACTCTATCCAATAACAGTCAATCAACTAAGAACTAAAAACATCTTTAAAGGAATCGAATCCCTTGGAAAGTATTCGAATCCTGTTACTTTACCTTTGGATTCGAATATGAATCCTTTTACAAAATCTCATTAAGGATTCGAATCTGTAAAAAAGATGGCAACACTATTCAATAACATTCAATCAACTAAGAACTAAAAACATCTTTGAAGGAATCGAATCCTTTCGAAAGTATTTGAATCCTGTTACTTTACCTTCGGATTCAAATACGAATCCTTTTACAAAATCTTACTAAGGATTCGAATCTATAAAAAGGATGGCAACACTATTCAATAACAGTCAATCAACTAAGAATTAAAAACATCTTTGAAGGAATCGAATCCTTTCGAAAGTATTCGAATCCCGTTACTTTACCTTTGGATTCGAATACTAATCCTTTTACAAAGTCTCACTAAGTATTTGAATCTATAAAAAGGATGGCAACTCTATCCAATAACAGTCAATCAACTAAGAACTAAAAACATCTTTGAAGGAATCGAATCCCTTCGAAAGTATTCGAATCCCGTTACTTTACCTTTGGATTCGAATTCGAATTCGAATCCTTTTACAAAGTGTCACTAAGGATTCGAATCTATAAAGAGGATGGCTACACAATTCAGTAACAGTCAATCAACTAAGAATTAAAAACATCTTTGAAAGCATCGAATCCCTTCGAAAGTATATGAATCCTGTTACTTTACCTTTGGATTCGAATACGAATCCTTTTACAAAATCTCACTAAGGATTAGAATCTATAAAAAGGAAGGCAACTCCATTCAATTACAGTCACTCAACTAAAAACTAAAAACATCTTTCATTAAAAAAACTTACCGAATAAAAACAGTAAAACTAAGTAAAGCACCTTTTCTCAATATCCAATAAGCATACTTCTTAAACTAAGAGTTAAAAACCTTTTTCATAAAAAAACTCACCAAATAAGAACAATAAGACTAAGTAAAGCACCTCTTCTAAATATCCAATAAGCATCCTGCACAAATTAAAACGAAATGTTTTTTGTAATGTCTGTCATAAACGCACTCATTTTTATATGAACAAGCCATGAATATTCACACTGTTATATTAAACATGTTAACAACTGTTTACAAAAAATAAATACTTGTGCACATAAGTATGTACAGAATGTTATCGTTCAAAAATTTGTATTAATTATGTACAGAATGTTTTATTTTTTGCAATTTCTGTGCATAGTTTTCGATAGGTGAAACGATTTTCGGCTATAATTAGAATAACATTAAAGTTCGTCTGCTTAACAAGTAGATCGTTTATCTACGACTTCACCAAACAACCTTCAATTATCCATCGATTCAAAGGCATGAAGAATTACTTTTCAGCACTAGTGCTGTAAAATGACTAAAGTATTCAAAAACAACATATTGCGCATTATTGGGTTCAGAAAAATAATGTCTGACGACGAAACAAGTGTTCTCCACTCTCAGGCTAAACATGAAGTAAAATTTCGAGTTTAGAAAAGCCCCGCGTTGAAAATTTGGCTCGGGTCGCGCAGCGACCCGAGACAAATTTTCACGGGGCTTTTCTAAACTCGAAATTTTACTTCATGCGCCACGCGTATAAAACACTGATTTCAAGTAAAGTTGAAAATCTACTAATTACACGAATCTAACCCAACATTGCAAACCGCAACCTAACCTAACACTACAAACTGTCAACTAATCTAACACTACAAACTGTCATCTAACATACAACTACAAACTGTCACCTAACCCAACACTACAGACTTTTAGTTTAAAGTTTAAAATCTAATTATATGGATCTAGCCCAACAACACAAACCATAACCTAACCTAACACTATAAACTGTCATCTAATTACGCACTATAAATTTTCACTTAACCTAACACTACAAACTGTCACCTAACCTAACACTACGGACTTTCAGCTCAACGTTCAAAATCTAATTATACAGACGTAACCCAGCAACACTAACCGTAACCTACTGTAACACTACAAACAGTCACCTAACCTAACACTACATACCGTCACCTAACCTAACACTTATGACGAAATAAGTAACTGATTGTTGCGTAATGAGTGTCTTCCACTCCCAGACTAAGCATGAAGTAAAATTTCGAGTTTAGAAAAGCCCCGCGTAGAAAATTTGTCGAGGGTCGCGCAGCGACCCGAGACAAATTTTCGCGGGGCTTTTCTAAACTCGAAATTTTACTTCATGCGTCACGCGTATAAAACATTGATTTCGTCTGAAGTTTAAAATATACTGGTTAGGTTAGTTTATGATTTATGCAAGATCCCTAAAAAAATATCCTTTCCTTAAGATACCCCACTTTTGACGAGACGATCACGATACGAGCACGCCACGACCAGGAGATGTTCATAACACGAGTGTGTTGAACGCCCCGTGCTCGTCTCGTATCGTGCACGTCCTGCGCTTGTGTCGTGCTCATCTCGTATCGTGCACGTCTTGTGCTCCCGTCGTGCACGTCTCGTATCGTGCCCATCTTGTACTCGTGTCGTGTTCATCTCGTGTCGTGCACGTCTCGCGCTCGTGTCGTACTTGTCTCGTAATTGTTTAAAAGATGTGAAGTGGTCTATAAGATATCATGAGTATCATGTTCAGCATTAGGACAATGTTTAAAATGTTTCCATGTTCAGTGGGTGGTTACCAGTTACTTAGATAGTTTATAAAATCATCCAATTCGAAGCTTCAAACGAGTGTCGTCCACTACCAGACTAAGCATGAAGTAAATTTTCGAGATTAGAAATGCCCCGCGTAGAAAATTTTCACGGGGCTTTTCTAAACTCGAAATTTTACTTCATACGCCACGGGCATAAAACATTGGTTCAAACAGAGGTCCGAACTTTTAAAATTTGTGTTTGAATATTTTTTCCAAGGCACACTAATTTTATTTTTAAAAGATATAATTTTAAATAGAAGATTTATTTCAATTTATTTTCGACGAAAGTATTTTTGAAAAACAACATTTTAGGCATTATTGGATTCAGAAAAATAATGTCTAATGTAATAAAAACAAACAATTACAGGCAGCTGCTTAAATAAATTAAGTTGGTTA
The DNA here is from genome assembly GCA_932526585.2 of Philonthus cognatus. Classification (NCBI taxonomy): domain Eukaryota; kingdom Metazoa; phylum Arthropoda; class Insecta; order Coleoptera; family Staphylinidae; genus Philonthus; species Philonthus cognatus. Next base: position 141,489,036 of record OW052242.1, read on the forward strand.
TTATTTGGCAATGTAGTTATTATTGAAAAAAATCGATATTAATGTCATTACTTAGTATTTAAACGACCATTGCCTTTGGTTTTTAGTTCAATAAAATCGGTAAATCAATAACAGAGTTATCCCGTTGGGTGTTTTTTAATCGAACACCCGGTATGTGTATTTTATAAATATATCATGTTGTAAAATAAAATAAAAGAGAGAAAAGTAACTTGGAAGGAAGAGAGTTATCTAAATTGTACATATTATAAACAATATAAAATTACATCGAAAAATCAAAGTAATCGTTCTTTAGGTAATTAGTGTGTTAAGTCGACCTTTCACACATAAGTTGCAATAGTTCCATAAAATCAGTCAATAAATAACAGAGCTATCACGTTGGGCGTTATTCTATCATACACCCGGTATGTTTACATTTTTGTCTTCCTATATTTTATTTGTTCTTTAATTTACACATTTACACAGGGAGATGTATTATTTTTCTTCTAATTTATTTATTTATACATGGAGACCATTCTTCCATACGGAGGGCTCGAACTGGTATTGAAAAAATAATTCCCAACGACATGTGCAAGATTCGTGGCAGGTGAGAATGTTACGTATGTGTCCGGCTTGCAGTTCTTCTTGTAGCTCTCGCATTCCATTCCGGCAAAGTGGTCAAAACGTATCGACTCTTTATAGTAGAGAAGAGCTCTTCTGTGAGAGCATAGATTATCTAAAAAAAAATGGATCAATTTTGGCTGAATCATCAAAATGTTGATACATTTAATCACCTTTACATCCAGGTTGATGCCTTCCACCGTTAGCGTAGAAATTTAACTTTCCCAAATGTTTTTCGTCCAAACCGCAACCACCAGCGTTCGTATGCAAAACATTAACCATCTCAGCATCGTTTTTATCCAATCTGACGTCCTTGTTCATCTCGGTCAGTTTTTCGAAACACTTCCTCGCGGGATCCAGAGCTGTGATTTTGTATGGTTTGTCCTCGAACCACAACGGAAACTGTTTTGCAGCAGCAGCAGCCACGTGAGCACCAGCTGAGTAACCGACCAAGTGGACTCTGTTAGGTGGTATGGCGTGTTTTCGAATAAAAGCTTGTAAATCAGTACCTAAAGAAAATATAATCAATAATAAGTTGTAGAAATTATCAATAATATACTACATAGAAAGAAAGTAAATGTTAGTACAAATTGGAGAAGATACAAAAAATCAATTGAAAACTGTTAACGATGGAGGCTTCTACTTGGTTATACATCATAATTCACAAATGAAACACGATTTTATTATTGTTTGTACAACTGAGTCTCAGTTATACAATAGTAGATTGTTTGACAAGTTTTGAAAGCTTCGTATTGCATGCGAATACCAAATTGCATTTACAACCCCGCAAGGCAGCAATGCAGCTTTAGAACGGTGTTTAATACTTGCTTTTCCTACGACCAAACTGCGGCGGCGCACAGTATAACCGTTGCACTGAAAATTGGACAAAAATACTAATAAATAAAGTTGATTAATTTTCAGTATAATTTGCAAATATTGCCAAATTTATATATATTCGAACTTCACTTGAAATCTGTGTTTTATACGCGTGGCGCATGAAGTAAAATTTCGAGTTTAGAAAAGCCCAGAAAATTTGTCTCGGGTCGCTGCGCGACCCTCGACAAATTTTCACGGGGCTTTTCTAAACTCGAAATTTTACTTCATGCTTAGTCTGGGAGTGGGAAACACTCGTTTATAGCTTCAAATTGAACTCTTCTAAAAAAACAACGTGAACATTTTCTTTTAGGTAAACAAATGCATAAACTGTAATTTTCCCGACATCTGTTGTTTTTCATAAGAGGTTAATTAGAAACTTCTAACGAGTGTTTTCCACTCCCAGACTAAGCACGAAGTAAAATTTCGAGTTTAGAAAAGCCCCGTGAAAATTTGTCGAAGGTCGCGCAGCGACCCGAGACAAATTTTCTGAGCTTTTCTAAACTCGAAATTTTACTTCATGCGCCACGCGTATACAACACTTAAAATATTGTGAAATTTATTCAATTTTCCAAACTAACATTACGTCAATATACAAATATACAATTGACACCTTTCAATGCACAGGCATAGCCACGAAATGTCCGTTTTCGATAGCGGTCGTAGAAAAACAAAATTAAAATAGTGTTTCATTTGTTAATTTTAACTGTTTTTGTAAGATGATTTTTTTTGTGTTATTATTATTATCTTTATCTTGCCTGCTTTTCTGATTCTTTCGATTAAGGTCTTGCATTTGTCGAAAGAGAAAAGATCGTCGCCTTCGACTTTTGTCCAGTCAAATAATAGAAAGCTGAAACCGTGGCGCTCTCCTTCGTATTCGTCGATCATTTGTTCATAAATTAGAGCTTTGCTGTCGTCGTCTTCCCCATGGATCAAGAAAACGTGGGCGATTGTGTTGATTTTCAATTCGTCATCGTTATATTTTTGTATCATAAGGTGTCGTTTGATTCCATGTGCATAGAGATAACACTTAGATTTAATGTTTTCACTGCTAAAATCTATAAAATGTTTACGTAAAAATTCATCTTTCTTAAATGAAGGGAATATTAAGAAAGCAAATGCTGAAATATTGTATGAGTTAAAAAAACTGTGTTCTTTAAATAAAGATAAAGACCCGTGGGGGACAGACACCCCTATCGGGCGCGTCCTCAGGTGGCGGATAGAGGAATGGCCTATATGGAATGAACGTATGTGACCATAAGGTTAGTGGGTGTCATAAGCATGCTCGTTGAAAATAAGACCTCAACCGGTAGCATGCAAAAGCACTCGCCGTGGACCAAACTTCTCGGCCCAGCTGTCGTATCGTGGCTAAGGGTATGCACCGAGAACTACGATGTCGGTGAAACACTCCTAAACAGGGTGGATTATTGACTCCCAAGCTGACGTGGTCATGTCTCGCGGGCGGGAAGAGCGGGGATCTTGGCTTCACTACCCGGATCAACAGGAAACAACCTCACTAAAAATGCTAAATCCTACAGTGGGTGGACCAGGATAAAGGGACGCGTGGCTGAATAGAAGATCAGTCTAAACTGGTTCCGACTTTGAGGAACCGGGCGACACCTCGTCGAAGATAGCCTGCATGCTAGTGGGGCTCCTGGCATGGCGCCCAACAAATCCCCTTTACTTGTGGGAACAATATGGACACAGAAGTAAACAAACTTGAAGTGGAGGGAGTGTCGAGAGGTACAGACCCCACTGCAGAGCACATGGAGGCGACCCAAGAGCCGTCAGACATAAACCCAACCACCGCAGGGGATCATAGCGACCAACATATCCCCATTACTCGTGGGAACGATATGAACACAGAAGGAAACCAACTCGAAGAGAAGGGAGTGCCGAGAGGTACAGACCCAAATACAGACCCAAGAGCCGTCAGACATGAACCCAACCACCGCAGGGGATCATGGCGATCAACACATCCCCATTACTCGTCGGAATAATATGGACACAGAAGTAAACAAACTTGAAGTAGAGGGACTGCCGAGAGGTACAGACCCCACTGCAGAGCACATGGAGGCGACCCAAGAGCCGTCAGACATGAACCCAACCACCGCAGGGGATCATGGCGATCAACACATCCCCATTACTCGTCGGAATAATATGGACACAACAGAAGTAAACAAACTTGAAGTAGAGGGACTGCCGAGAGGTACAGACCCCACTGCAGAGCACATGGAGGCGACCCAAGAGCCGTCAAACATGAACCCAACCACCGCAGGGGATCATGGTGACTAACACATCCCCAGTACTCCTGGGAACAATATGGACACAGAAGTAAACAAACTCGAAGTGGAAGGAGTGCCGAGAGGTACAGACCCCACTGCAGAGAACATGGAGACGACCGAAGAGCCGTCAGACATGAACCCAACCACCGCAAGGGATCATAGCGACCAACACATCCCCATTACTCGTGGGTACAATATAGACACAGAAGTAAACAAACTCAAAGTGGAGGGAGTGCCGAGAGGTACAGACCCCACTGCAGAGCACATGGAGGCTACCCAAGAGCCGTCAAACATGAACCCAATCACCGCAGGTGATCATGGCGATCAACATATCCCCATTACTCGTCGTAATAATATAGACACAGAAGTAAACCAACTCGAAGTGGAGTTAGTGCCGAGAGGTACAGACCCCACTGCAGAGCACATGGAGGCGACCCAAGGGCCGTCAGACATGAACCCAACTACCGCAGGGGATCCAAAAGACCTGCGTGGTACCATCAGACTCTCTGGCGCTCAGAAGAAAAAGCAGAAAAGAGAGGAAAAAATGAAAGCCGGTACGTGGATAGTCCAGAAACCTGCACGGCTTGCAAAACAGTAGCAAAGAAAGGTGAGGGTGGAAAAGGAGAGTGGGAATAAAAGGCCGCGCTCAGACTCTTCTACTCCTGCCTCTCATAAAATCGCACCCAAGAGGGCTAGGAGACCAGCCGGTCAGACTGGTTCTTACAGCGATGCGGTGAAAGGATTCGGCATGACGGTGATTCAAATACGCAATCCTGATGTACTACTGGATCAGGCCACAGTTCATATATATCCAGTTAGTCACTGTATAAAGTTTGGTATCAGCATTTGGAGGCTGCATCCACAAGTGAGACCAGTGATTGGCGTATATAGTCGTCTATCTTACTCGTCCCCCCAATCTTGACCATAGTCTCTCCTGTTCTACTCGATTTACAGTTCTCCCATAAGTAAGATCAAATAACGGCTGCGGTCTATAGCACTCCCTCGGAGAGTGCAGTTCCACCGTAGTTTAATGGCGCTTAGTTCTCTGCAGGAGTCTTCAGGATAAACTGCGAGAATGAGCAAACTAAGAAATGGCTAGCCGCAGTGGTGGCGAGCCTTAGAGACATCTGGGCAGGGGCGGATCTGACAGTTGTCGAGTCCAAGGACCTTCCCAGAAAGCCAAAGCTAATGGTCTGGATACCAGACCAACCAGAAGCGAAGATAGTCAAAACAAGAATCGGAGTGCAGAGCCCTGGACTACAAGTGGGAGATTGGCATGTTGTTGGCCAAAAAAGAGAAGGAAGTACTCCTGGCCTTCTCTGTTAGCGAGGGTGATTACCAGTACCTGATAGGTAAACAGATTAAGGCTCACTACAGACCGGACTGTAACCTTCAGGAGAAGGTCCAGCATAGCACCTTAACAGAAGGCGTCTGGAGCAGATCTGAGTCTTCGGACGATGGATGTTTGAGGAGGACGATTCTCCAAGTCGGAGCTGTAGACCTTCTTGAGGTAACCTATCTTGGATAGGGCTAACTTACACGTGGCGGGGTTGACTCAGCCCTGGTGCTTTTCACTGCTAAATGAGGAGTCGGGGGTGGGCCTTGAAAATCCCAGGGGTACCTACTTGCCCCTCCGATCTACACGTGGATTGACCTCCGGCAGGCGGTGTTCGCAGATATGGCGGTAATCCACCGGTCCTTAGACGGACGCTTGAAAGATATACACCAAAAGGTAAAAATCTGAGCACACCAAGTCTATAACCTTCAGGACGATCACTTCAGGTAAGCTAAGTGAAGGTAATACAGGCGAAGCTGCAACACAGTAGAGCAGGCTCGGCTGCTCTCTGTAAGGCAATGGAGGACTGTGATATTGCCCTCATTCAAGAACCCTGGGTGTGCAGGGGGAAAGCTATGGGACTTGGTGGAATTGGGGGGGAACTTATATATAGTAGAACCACCGAGAGACCAAGGTCATGCATTTTAGTCAAAAGACACATAAGGGGACTGCCTCTAACTTTTTTCTATTCACAAGACGTGGTGGCAGTTAGGCTATCCAATAGTGTTGGTGGGCTGAGGGAGCTTGTGCTCGGATCAGTCTACCTCCCTATTCTAGACTACTGCCCCAGCGTAGAATTGGAGGGACTGATTGCAGGCTACGGGGCACAAGGAACGTAGCTTGTCGTTGGTTGCGACTCCAATGCTCACCGCTCAGTCTGGGCTAGCTCGGACATCAACTGCATAGGTGAGTAACTTTACAATTTCTTATGGCAACCAAGTTAGATAGATACTTTGAATATTGGAACAGATGCCAATATTCAATGTATCTAACTTGGTTGCCATAACAAACTGTAAAAGTTGATATCTGAGTTGATGTCCGAGTAGATGTCCGAGCTACCCCAGAGTGGTGGGCATTGGAGTCGCAACCAACGACAAGCTGCCTTCCTTGTGCCCCCAACCGACCATTGTTACAAGTGTTAGTAAGGCGTTAATAGACATAACGATAGGTACGACATATGTCAGTAATTTCGTCAAGAATTGGCGTGTGTCAGATGAGGTGAGTTGCTCGGATCACAGACACATAACATTCGATATTACAGGGCTACACCGGGTAACTGAAGTATACCGCAATCCCCGCGGAACAAACTGGAAAGCCTTTAAATCAAAGCTAAACCACAATCTGACGGGTAAACTGAAATAGCTATGATCTCAGCATATAAATAAAGTCATTATTACAATTACATGGTAAGAATCGTAAGAAATTGATTATAAACTCAAAATTAAAATAAAATATAAATTATTAATGTATGTATGTACATGGAAATATCTTAATAAAATCATGTTTAACTCACCCAATAATGAAAATAAGATAAATAAATACAGAAAACGAAACATTTGTAATACGATCAATTTGTTATTCGTTTTGTTTAGCCAATGTTTGGTAGAGTAAAATATGTGTTGAAATAATTAACACAGTAATCAACGAAATTAAATACAAACGTGACCATTTTTAATTGATAATCTTTTTAATCATTTTTGTGCGTGATGCATATTTTTTTGTTTTTGCCAAAACCATTTGAAAATAATTAACAGAATGTTTACATGTAAAATGAAATGAAAGTGAATTTTTTAAATAAGTTATACAGGGATTTTTTTCTTTTAAGTATACTTTACATTTCCATATAAACATTTGTAAAATTAATTAACATGAGATCAAACTTACACAATATATTTTTAACTTATTTTGTTTATACATTAATTTTGGTTATACTTAGTAACGTAATGAGTATGATGTGTTACTATATACAACTAATTGTGTTAATTACAATTGTAAAAAAGGTGAATTCCGTAAATAAAGAATAATAATAATAATAACTTTACTGTAAATCAGTGTTTTATACGCGTGGCGCATGAAGTAAAATTTCGATTTTGAAAAAGCCCCGTAAAAATTTTCTTCGCGGGCTTTTCTAAACTCGAAGTTTTACTTCATACTTAGTGTGGGAGTGGAAGACACTAGTTAGAGGTTTCAAATTGAATGTTTTTAATAAAACAACGAATGTGAAAATGTCAGCCGACATTTGGACTATAATGACAGTTCTGATCCCATGTTGATTTTTAAAGTATGTCAATGATTTTTAAATACATCCATTTTACTCACTATGTCCGTTTTAAATTATATTATTATTATATAACATATTTTGTCTGCTGAATTTTATTGCACAGAACTATACATACATCAAAATATTTGGGTTTTCTCCAGAACGGAATACTAAGATTTTTGAGAGTTTGCCAGCGGAACTGCAAGTAAGCGTGTGTGGGACGTACAAATGTTAAGATAACGTTCTTTCGGGGACTTACCATTTAGCCGCAAATCGTATTTTAAGTTCCAATTTTGAGGTTATGTACGTTGGTATTTTCTGGTGAATAAGCATATTACAAGTCTAAATTGTACACATAATGAAATTATCTCCAAAATTATGACGTAATGAATCCATATTGTAGTGTTATCTTTATTTATACAGCCAAAATCACAATATTAATTTTACAACACTAAATCTGACGTCTACTGACGTTTATTTGAAATAATGGATATATAAATTGGATATATTAGAAAATTACAAATATTTTAATTTAAAATATAAAAAAGTAGATGGCGCTACCTTTACGCGGAAATGAAAATGTTATGATATTGTACCATTACTTTTTAGTAAATTGATCTCGTAACAATATCACATATACTGTAATTATAAAATCATCATGTACTCAGTTATGTATAAAATATAGTAAACACTTAACTTTTGATTTTCAATAAATTCACATTTGCCGTTTACGAAAATCAACTCGGGTTGCAGCAGTGGAGTAACAACAAAATTGTTGGCTATCAACGCAACTAGAAATTATGGTTATAGAAGTTAGAGACAAATTAGAATATTTCAATTACAAAATTAATTTTTTACGTTATAATCCCAGTCATTGGAAAAACATTTTAGTAAGCGTTTTTAAAATTTTAATACACTTTGCGATATCAATTTTTTTATACCAAAAGCTAAAATACTAATTATCTAAACATGAATAATGATCAATCTAGAATTATATATCCATTAGTTTAAATAAACGTCAGTAGACGTCAGATTTAGTGTGAAATAATTAGTGTGATTTTGGCTGTATAAATGAAGATAATACTACAATTCGGATTAATTACATCATAATTTTGGAGATAATTTCATTATGTGTACAATGTATACCTGTAATATGCATATTCACCCGAAAATACCAACGTATATTACCTCAAAATCGAAACTTAAAATACGATTTGCGGCTAAACATTTATGTGTCCCACACATGTCTACACCCGGCTCAATTTAAAACAATTCCAAAATTGGAGTATTTCGATCTGGAGAGTAATCAAATATTTAAACACAAAATAGATTATTAAAACTTAGATACTCATATATTTTAGTAAAATTTAAAAATATGTAAAATTAATTTAAAAAGAAAATTTGGATTTTTGAATCCAAATTTTCAGGCTAAACTTTCTAAACTCGAAATTTTACTTCATGCTTGATCTGGGCGTGGAAAACACTTGTGTACTATAAATACTTATTATTTTGACAGGCTTCTATCGAAGCCTCTTTAGCTCAGTGGCAGAGCACTGGTCTTGTAAACCAGGGGTCGTGAGTTCAATCCTCACAGGAGGCAAGTGGGGAAGTGTCTGTCCAATTAATTCTTTTTTAATGTTTTGAAACTTTCTATGAAAGATTTTCATTTACTTTATTAAATCTATTTATTTTGTTTTCAAATATTTAACAATTTTTTTTTTTTTACGAACGAAAAATACTTTTATTTTTTTATTGTACCTAAATAATTTTTTATACTCAATAAATGGCATAAAATAAACCTAACAGATTAATAAATTAAAATCAGCAAAATTATATTTGTTTAAATATTAAAGGTATTGTTTTCTAAAATGAATCTAACAAAAATATATTCGTTTTTTTATAAAATTGTTAATTATTTTGCTGAAAGAATGAAGAAATGGTAAGTAAAGTTTTATTATAAATAAACCAATCACTAAAAACAATGTAAATATATTCAAAAGATCAAATAAAAAAATAAATAAATTAGGCGAACAATTTTTTTTGCTTATTATAAAAAAATCGTTTTACAAAAATGAAAACTATGTAAATTTATTATAACACGTTAATCGCCGCGCGGCATTCTCTTGTGCCGCAGTTAAATTTGCGTTTAGGTTCTGCGGGGACTAAGGTGTTAAAATATCAAAAATAAGACGAAAAAAAGAAAAGATAAAAATTTGCCTCCTGTGAGGTTTGAACTCACGACCCCTGGTTTACGAGACCAGTGCTCTACCACTGAGCTAAAGAGGCTACATGCCAACACAAATTTTGTGTACACTTTTATAGTGCACGTGTGGAAATATTTTAAATTTATAAATTCCAGTGACGTAGCATAGAAAAGGGCTCGATGTAAGAATTATTTCAAAAGTTCCAACAACTTCGCGCAAAACGCCAAGCAAATCTAAATTTTCAAGGTAAACTTTCTAAACTCGAAATTTTTCTTTATACGCGACGCGAATAAAACACTGATTTATTGTTACGTTTAAAACAACTATTTTTATTTTTTGAAAAACGTTTTTAAGTTGCAGATAAAATTTATTTAATATTTTAAAGGGCCGCACAGCTAAATAATTACATTTAATGTTTAATACAGAAACATAATTTTGACATAATTTTTTTAGGTTGTAAATATAGATTTAAAAGTGTAATAATATTTTATTTATGCTAGAATAAATTTACAATTGTCAGAAACATGTTTTATCCTTTTCCATAAGGTTTCATCTTGTTAGTCTCGAAATAATAAATCCCTTCGGCCTTGCAAGGAATATCCTCATTGAAAACCAACTTTTTTTGTTGGCATTTTTTCGTCAGAAAAGTGCACCTCGATCTTCCGACGAAATTCTTCGAAGACAAAGACTCGATCATGTAAGACATGCTCCTTTGATGACTGCAAAAGATTGCTACAAAAATAACAAACATTAATATAACCCCTAATAGTAGTAAAACGTTGATTAAAACACTTGTATGGTTTCATAAATTTTTGTTTTAAATAAAAATCAGTGAAACAAGCCAAGCAAATGTTTTAATCAAAGTTCTACAATTAATTAAATATGTTTCGAATATATTTGAAAGTTAACATTTCATATCAAATGATGTTATAGTTGATCGATGAGGCTGATTATTGTTAAAAATGTCTTCGCCCAAAGAAGCCACAGTGCACAGTGGGCCGAAATCCGAAAAACGCGGACAAAAATGAGAAAAGTAAACTTCGGAATTTTGAATATAGTACCCGACAATACCGTAGAGGTGGCTCCACTGTATCTCGGCCCAAACCGGCAGTCGGTTATACGGTCCGGATTACGAGATAATCGCAGGTAAACACTCTCAGCTGAGCACCGGTCCCGCGCGCACGTGCTCTTTAAATGTTATTAACTAACGGTGAAACGTGTTTTTTGTAAAACTAAAGTGATGGAAGGTGAAAATGAAGGTAAGCGAACATTATCCATAATCGTAAATTGTATAAATATTTTTTTAAGTAGTGTAAACATTGAAGTGAAATATACCATTTTTAATTTTCCGTGTTTAAACAAAATAGTTATGAGTTTGATCGGGTTTGATGGTTTCAGTTATTTGGCAATAAAATATGAAGTATATAGATCACTTTTATCAAAAAAGTTCTTGCCCGAAATTGCCCCTTTGTTTTTAACTTCGATTTCCGTTTTTGGTCTTAGTTTATAGAAAAACGGTATATTTTCATTTAACTCGATTACAAATTTTATTAATCTATATTGGGCTCGACATTAATTTAAAATTTGTATATTTAATTTAATTACATATTTATAATTATTTCTTATTTTTCTGACAGGAAAATCCAATCCCGTTAGTGTTACCCGGCGGGAAATTTTTGATGCCATTAGACCGCACGCAACATCGGAGTATGCCGAAAAAGTGAAAGATCTGGAAGTTTTCATAACTAAGAAAATCGGGAGACCATTTCAGTGTCATGAAATTGACAAGGTGGCACTGAAAAACCTGTTCCAAACCTTCAAAACGAAATGGTTTGATTGCAACCGAATGGTCTCACGGTTTGAGGAGAAGAATAAAGAGTGGCTCACACAAATAGTACAACTGAAGGTAATAATAATAAATAAAATTCGATTTTAAAATTTAAATAAATTTATGTGGTCCCAAAGACACTTTCAGAAATAAAATAACGATTTTCATTGATTTATTTTAGAGTACTGCCGTCCCGGGGATGATTTGGAAGCACGCAAGAGAAAACCTGATGGACCTTCTACAAGTGCAACTCCCAGGGGTCGCCCTAGCGGAGATTTCGAAAAGTTGAGTGATCGAGCAAAACGGCGGAGGTCAGGCGAATTACTCAAGGGGTACAACACTGCGGAATTGGCCTTTGCAACGGGTATGAGCCTTCGTTTATCTGGATCCGCCGCTGCTGCCACTATAGTCAAGGACATCACTTCGACTCCATCTACTGCTGCTGCGTATAAGAAAGCTTCCGATCAACCTCAGAGCACAGAAATCTCCGCCGACCTAGCTCTATCCGACTTGATAGAAGGGAAAATGACGAAAAAAACGTATCAGCTCATTCGGAATAGAGATGTGAAGAACCACGTTAAATTTTACCCTTCATATCGTAAGGCTTCTGAAGCAACAACTCGTTGTTATCCGGCGGGTATCAAGGTCACGGAGACTTTAGCGGAAGTTCCCTTACAATCGTTATTGCACCACATAACCGCACGAATTCTTTCTGTACAGTATGACGTAATTTCTGCATTATCTCATGATAAAGTCCGTAATCTAGAATTGACTGCAAAATATGGATTTTACGGTTCGTCTGGACAAAAGCAATACAAACAGAAGTTTGGAGACGAGGATGCGTCAGACGCGAGTGTTTTACTGACCTCACTTGTGCCATTAATAATAACCAGCAGTGACGATAAAAATTTGTTGCTTTGGCAAAATCCTCGACCGTCTTCTCCAAGATTTTGCTCTCCAATTAAATTGCAATATATACGCGAAAACGTTACTTCGACTTTCAACGAAGATAGCTATGTTAAAGATCAAATAACTACACTGTCCCCGTATGTGACTTGTGTCGCCGGAAAAGAAATTACTGTTAATTTTATGCTTATTTAAACGATGATTGACGGTAAAGTCAGGAATACGATAACGATGACGAAATCCAACATGCGATGTTATTTATGCGGAGCTACGTCTAAGAAGTTCAACGATCTTGACGCAGTGTGTTTGTTACCAGTCAATGAAAACCATTTGCAATACGGTTTAGCTACGTTACATGCCTGGATCCACTTTTTGGAGTACTTCTTACACTCGGGGTATAAACTGGAGACGAAGAAATGGCAAGCGCGATCATTAGAAGACAAAGAACTGGTGAATCTGCGAAAACAGAACATCCAAAAGGGTTTCAAATCGCGATTGGGGCTAAATGTTGATACTCCAAAAGTGGGTGGATTCGGCAACAGTAACGATGGCAACACCGCTAGGCGTTTTTTTGCCAACTCGTCTGATTCGGCCCAAATTTCGGGTTTGGACGTTGAGCTGCTACATCGTGCTCACATCATAATGCAAGTCTTGTCTTCCGGTTACGCTGTGAATGTAGATCTCTTCAAGACATATTGCCTCAAAACTGCGAAAAAGTTAGTAGGAAGTTTTCCGTGGTACTGCATGCCAACGTCCATTCACGAATTGTTGATTCATGGTGCTCTCATCATTGAATAGGCACCATTGCCGATAGGTCAACTGTCCGAGGAAGCGCAAGAGTCGCGAAACAAGGGCGTAAAGAAATACAGGGAAAATTAGTCGTGAAAAAACTCCAGGGATAGCACTATAAGAGACGTGTTTCAGTGGCTACTTGTGTCTTCCGATCCAGTTATCTCGAGTTTGCGAACGATACTTCCGAAAAAAGGCGAAAACCTTTCATACAAGGCCGTACAGTTATTAAATTCATATGTACCCGGCGGTTCGGAGACTTCTGATTCGGACGTCAGCTCCATTGACTAGCAATTAACTTATTAAGACGTAACATGTAAACTGTACAAAAATAAATGGAACATATAACAAATAAAGAGTGTTTTTTATGATCAAATTCATGATCAGTGCACATAAAAACCCTTTTTAACCACTTTATGTTCCAGTTATAGTAATTTTTTGATTTTTGTCCGCCATTTTGGATCCGCCATATTGAATTTTCAAAAAATATTATCAAATTCATAATCAGCGACCTCGAAAACCCTTATACACCCCTTTCTGTTCCAATTATAGTGATATAAATGGACTAGGGAAAGAATTAAATGTTACGTTCCAATATGAGGAAGCAGATTAGGAATGAAGGTAGCGGGTAAAAATAGGCCGATTCTACTTAAATGTAAGAACAATGAGGAGAAAAAGAAATTAATGGCCAAAAAGAGCGCATTGAAAACAGGGAAAAGCACTATATACTTGGATGACGACTTGTCGAAAGAAGAGAGGGACATTCAAATAAAAATAAAAGCGAGAGCGAGAGAAGAAAGAATAAAAGGGAAGGTTGTACAGGTGTTCTATCAAAAAATGCGAATAGGAGATGAATGGTTAGTCTGGGATAAGATAAAGGGAACGTTAATAACACAGGAAAAGGAGGCAAAAAACCCGTGGAAGAAGTAAATAAGACGGGGTATTACGGGGAAGGGGGGAGGAAAAGAGGTAGGGAGGGGACTACAATATCATTTTGGAACATTGCGGGTTTGAAGAAAAAAATAGAGGATAATACGTGGAATAGGGAGTTACAAAGTTGGGTGAGGGATAAGGATTTCGTGGGGATAATAGAAACGTGAGTGGAGAGTCAAGATTGGGAAAAAATAAAAGATAGAATGCCAAGCGAGTTTCTATGGAAGTGTGCGGGAGCGAGGCGTGATAAGGCAAAAGGTAGAGCTAAGGGTGGAATTATTACCGGTGTCAGAAGAGGATTGGAAGAGGGAGTCGGGCCAGGTGTAATGGACCCACAGGATGGGGTAGTAAGCAGCACATTCAGTAAGACTAGGGGGTATATATCACAACTACAGCAGAACGCGGATGAGGCAGGGAATATAATTGTGGGTGGGGATTTTAATGTAAGAACGGAAAGTTTACAGACGAAGAGCATAGACGATGATGGTGAAGCGGTGAGAGTAAGAAAGTCCAAGGACGTGACTGTAACGAAAGAAGGAGAAGAATGGATGGAATGGGCGGATGGGGAGGGATTGGAAATATTAAATGGCTGTACACCAGGCGATTGGGACGGAGAGGTGACCTACATCGGGCCACGAGGAAAATCCGTAATTGACTACATCCTAGTAGGGGAAAATGTGAGAAGAGAAGTGACAACGTTTGTAGTAGAAGATTGTAGTGGGTCGGATCACTTCCCAGTAACGGTAAAGATTGGAGGAGGCGGGAAGGAAATGCAAACAATAACTAAGGAAAGATGGTGCTGGTCAGAGGAGGCGAAAATAAATTATATGAAAAGAATTGGGAAGGTAGACTTCGAAGGGGTAAGATCAATGAAGGAACTAAAGGAGGGTATCAGGACTGCGATGACGAGACGAAAGAAGTGTATTGGTAAATTGGGCACAAGAGGGTGGTTCGATGACCGGTGCAAAGGCGCAAGGAAGGGGTTAAGATTTGCAACTAATAAGTGGAGGACAGGGAGGGTGGACAATGGACGAAATGAAGCAAGCCAAGCTCAACTACGAGAATG
Source organism: Philonthus cognatus (assembly GCA_932526585.2). NCBI lineage: Eukaryota > Metazoa > Arthropoda > Insecta > Coleoptera > Staphylinidae > Philonthus > Philonthus cognatus. The sequence goes on from OW052242.1 coordinate 141,504,113, forward strand.
TGTGCAGGAGTGGAAAAGTGGAATGGATGAAAGAAGAATTAAAGGAAGTGGAAGGAATTACGAGGGAGAAGCAGTTGTGGTCGTTCGTAAAGAAAAATAGCCCAAGGGTTGTAAAACGGGGAGGAGAGATAAAGATGGAACAATGGAAGAACTACTTCGAGGGACTGTTGAGGGGAGGGGATGAGAATGAAGGAGGGAGGAATGAAAGAAGCAGATGTGACAGAGCAGGAGACTTTAAAGAGGAGGAACTGGAAAGAGTTCTCCAAGGAATAAGGGGAGGTAAAGCGGCGGGGCCGGACGGGATCCAGGGGGAGGCTTGGAAATGATGCAGTGTAGAGGGGAAGGGGGCTATACTGAAGATATTAAATAGTATATGGCGGGGCGACGAACAGTTCCCAGAGGAATGGAGGGAGGGGATAATTGTACCAGTACATAAAGCGGGGGATGAGAGGGACCCAAATAACTATAGGGGCATTACCTTGATTGACACGCTGTATAAGGTGATGATGGCAATGGTCAAGGAAAGATTAGAGGAGGAAGTGGAAGAAAAGGGATTGCCACCAGAAATACAAGCTGGGTTCAGAAAGGGAAGGGCAACAGTTGACCACATAGCTACTCTGAACTGGATAATTGAGAGAGAGATGGCGAGGAAGGAAAAAGTGTACTTGTTATTCGTGCATTTAAAAGCGGCGTATGATTCGGTGGAGAGAAAGCTGTTAGTAGAGTGTTTGAAAGGTAAGGGTGTATCAAGGCAAATTGTAGACTGGGTGAGTGAGGTCTACAGGGACGTGGTGCAGGGTAAGAGTGGGTGAGTGTGAGTCAGAGAGGATCAAGGTAGTGCGTGGATTGAGACAAGGATGCCCTTTGAGCCCACTACTATTCAACCTGTTTGTAGCGGATATGGAGAAGGTGTTGGAGAGGGGGCAGGCAGGGGGGATAGTGGTGGGAAAAATGAAAATATGGACCCTGGCGTATGCGGACGATGTTGTAGTTATTGCTAGAACGATGAGTGAACTGAATGAGATGAAAGGGAGACTTGAGAAGTATTTTAATAAAAGGGAGCTGATTATGAGTGTGATGAAAACTAAATGGATGGTATGCAAAAATGCGGGTGGAAGAAGAAAGGAAGAGGAATTGAAATGGATGGGAGAGAGGCTGGAAAGGGTGAGAGAGTTTAAATATTTAGGGTTCACATTCTCGGAAAATGGAGGCTGGAAGAAACATATAGACTATGTGTGTAAGAAAGCGAGAATGGCAATGGGAAGAATGCGGAAGGTATGGGAGGAAAGGTTAGGGGTAAATGTATGAATGAAACTGGTATGGTGGGATGCGTGTATAAGGGCAATAATAATGTATGCGTCAGAAGTATGGGGAGTAACTGGGCAGGAAAAAGTAGAAAGGGTACACCTGCAGTACTTAAAAAGCATTATAGGAGTAGAGGTTACAACACCAAGTTATATAGTGCTGCAGGAGTGCCAAAGAATGACAGTGGAATGGGAGACAGCAAGGAGAGTAGTAAAGTTTGAGAGAAAGATAAGAACGTTAGAGGAAGAAAGGTTGGTAAAAGAAGCATGGGGTGTGAGTTATAGGGAATGGCAGAGGAATGCGAGCAGGGCAAGGTGGATGACTGAAAGGGAGAGGCTGTATCATAAAGTAGGGTGGTCGTGGCTAGTAGTGGAGCAGAAAATAGCGTCGGGGGAGAAGCTAGAGATAGAGTATGGGAAGAGAGCTGGCGATGTCGAGAGGCAAGTACGACAAGATCGGATAGATCGGAGTAGCTCTAACCCACATTACAGAGAATTGCAGGTGATGGTTGGGCCCCCGCGTTATTTCCAACGACTGAACAAGGAAGAGGCTCGGCTACTGGCACGATTTAGATGTGGGAACGAGGAAAGAGGAATGAAATGGTGGATGGGAGAAGAATATATGAAGTGTGTGTTTTGCGGGATAGAGAAGGATGAATGGGAGCACTGGACGAGAGAATGTACGGGTTTGCAAGTAACGGAAGGGATTAAAGGTATGAGTCGAAATAAAAGTATGTGTGAGAGCGGAGAGGGTATGGGCGCGATAATGGAAGTGATAAATTAAAGGCCAGGGAGGAGTAGCTAGGGAAAGGAGGACGTAGGAAGAGGAGGATTAAGCTTTAGTTAATAAGTTTAGTTTATAAGTTAAGAGTGAATTGTTAATTTATTGCTTTTTAAATAATTAGATTTGGAAGTGCTAGGGTTATATGCCAAATAAAGGTTATTTATATATATATAGTCATTTTTTGGATTTTTGTCCGCCATTTTGGATCCGCCATTTTGAATTTTCAAAAAATAATATCAAATTCGTAATCAGCGACTTCGAAAACCCCTTTATACCACTCTCTGTTCCAATTATAGTAATTAGCTAATCAATTGCAATTAATGCCTCAACTTGTACATACAGGGAGTTTTCTTTTTCAAGTATACATGTCCCAATTTCTGCGTATATGCCGTAAATCTTTAGATAATCGTCGTTTTTTAAAAAGGAGTTTAATTTGAAACTTAAAATGAGTGTTTTCCACTCCCAGACTAAGCATGAAGTAAAATTTCGAGTTTAGAAAAGCCTGAAAATTTGGTTTGGACGCGTAGCGCGAAGCGCGGAGCGGCCAAACCAAATTTTCAGGCTTTTCTAAACTCGAAATTTTACTTCATGCGCCACCGGTACAAAACACTGACATATTACGAAGTTTAAAACACACCGCTGAACTTTACATTGAATCAGTGTTTTGTGCCGGTGGCGCATGAAGCAAAATTTCGAGTTTAGAAAAGCCTGAAAATTTGGTTTGGCCGCTCCGCGCTTCGCGCTACGCGACCAAACCAAATTTTCAGGCTTTTCTAAACTCGAAATTTTGCTTCATGCTTAACCTGGGAGTGGAAAACACTCGTTTAAAGCTTACAATTGTATTCTTTTAATAAACCGAGCGTGGTAAAATGTACAAAGTCAGCATATGTATACTTAAAAGAAAAATTCTCGTTGTGAATATGTTTGGTGTTACATAAAACTCTCTGTATGCATACGTCGTACATTTTTCGACGCTCGGTTTATTAAAAGAATTTAATTTTAAGCTTTAAACGAGTGTTTTCCACTCCCAGGCTAAGCATGAAGTAAAATTTCGAGTTTAGAAAAGCCTGAAAATTTGGTTTGGTCGCGTAGCGCGAAGCGCGGAGCGGCCAAACCAAATGTTCAGGCCTTTCTAAACTCGAAATTTTACTTCATGCGCCACCGGTACACAACACTGATTCAATGTAAAGTTTAGCGGTGCGTTTTAAAATTCGTAATATGTCAGTGTTTTGTACCGGTGGCGCATGAAGTAAAATTTCGAGTTTAGAAAAGCCTGAAAATTTGGTTTGCCCGCTCCGCGCTTCGCGCTACGCGACCAAACCAAATTTTCAGGCTTTTCTAAACTCGAAATTTTACTTCATGCTTAGCCTGGGAGTGGAAAACACTCGTTTAAAGCTTCAAATTAAACTCTTTTAATAAACCGAGCGTCGGAAAATATGCGACGTATGCATATGTATACTTAAAAGAAAAATGTTAGGTGTTACATAAAACTCTCTGTATAGATTTAACATGTAAAATCACATTTATGAATTTTTCTGCTTCCAGTATCATTTAAGAGGAGAAGTACAGGGGTAAAGAAAAAATTATAAAAAAAAAACCATTCATTTTGGTCGATATTTGGTTAAAATCCGATGCCGTTTACTATTTTTAACCAATTTTTGAAATGTACGAAAATTAAATAAATAAGCCTCAAGCCAGGTATAAAAAATGTTACAGGTATTTACAGCACTTGATTACGGCTATTTAGTGGTCTAATACTTGACTTTTATGCCTAAAATCATCAACGCCACAGTCGTAGCTTTCATTTAATGCTCCTTCCACGATTCTAGCGCCTCCATATCAAAAATAATGAATGAAGACGGGTGTTCATGAGGCTATTTATTTTAAATATTCGAGATTTTTGAATTTGGATAAAAAATAGTAAATGACGTAGGATTTTAATCAAATAGCGACCTAAATCCGTAGGGTTCTTTTATTAATTTTTGTTTACTCTTGTATTTTTCCTCTAAAATGACCCGGGAAGCGGGAAAATGCATAAATGTGGTTTTATATGTTAATTCCCTATGTATAACTGTATGTTTTTGAATTTACGTGAAGTGATTATTACACTAATAAAGACTGTTATTCCTTACTCCAAAAAGTAAAGTAAGGAATAACAACAGTCCCTATGTATACCTGATCGAGTCAACACCCGGTAGTGATATATAATACAAGTCAAATGATGTTATTTTATTTCTTGAAAGAAAAAGAAAAATCTAGTGTTTAGTTTCATACGTTTTGTATTTGGATCATCGTCGAAAGGACATCCGGGCTGAAAAAGGCCGTTGTTCGCGTAAAACGTCACTTTCCCGATGGGTCTGGAAATGCCGAACATGACGCTAGTGTTCAGAATCACCACCAGGTCGGCGTCGTTTTCGTCCAAACGTTCCATCTTGTTGTCGAAAAGCGGCAGTTTGTAAAAGCCCCATCCTGCTGGGTCCAATCCCGTTATGCGTTTCACTTTCATAATTGAGTGTTTTTGAAAATACTTCCCGGCAAATCCGGCGACGTGAGCCCCTAAAGAATGGCCTACTATGTGGATATTTGCTGGATTTAAGCCGTAACCTATGAGCTCTAATAAAAGTTGCCCAAGATGATTACCTACAAATATAAAAAAAGTAATAATTAAACAATTCGAGATGGTGATGTTTAAGTTTTTAATTAAACATAACTTGAAGCTTGAAAAACGTCGCAAGCACCATCTATCACACAAAAGACCCTCAGTTTACAGTGCCTTGATTAAGGGGTGATACCTACTTGCGAGGCTGAATAAATGCGGAATTTCGGGATTTTATTTCTCGAAAACGAAACAAGATAGGAAACTGCAATTATACCAGTTTTTTGGTTGTACATTGGTCTTTAATTACGAATTTTTTCCACCTCTTTGGACCACCTGGGGGCCCGTGGCGCAGCTCCCTGCAGAAGATCTTTTTCAAAATGCGTTTGGCGGTGACCGCGCTTGCATGTGTAAAAATCGACTGGGGGACATTTTTCCCCACCCGTTTTTCCCCACCTATATTTTCCCTACCATTTTTTCCCCACCTACATTTTCCCTACCATTTTTTCCCCACTACTTATTTTCCCCATCGTTTATTTCTCCATCATAATTTTCCCCAGTAAATAATAATTTCCCTGCTATGAGAATACATTTATTACAAAAGATGTAAAAGGTACAAATACATGTGTAAAATTGTAAAATTTTAACAACGCGTCCTAGTCGAAGTTCTCTCTGCATAGCTTCAGTGTCTCCTTGCTCCTTCTGAATCTCCTTGATGAAATTGAACAAACTGGGATGCTTCTTTCCAACCACCACACGAAATCGGTTGTGCCACCCCTCTGATAGGTTATTCGTACGGGCAAGATTCTGGATAACCGATTCATGGACGCTCCAAAGAGACGGTGGGTATCTGGGTTTCACGGCTTTGCGTCGCCCAACTGCTTTTTTTCCGCGTACATAATACACCTAATTAGATACAGTAATTAGAATTAAAGTGAAATAGTGAGACTAACTTGACTAATGAGACTAACTTCGAAGTACTCTGCAATTGGTGCAAAATTTGGTGGAATATGTCGTTTGAAGATGTCAAAGCAGTGTTCTACGTCTTCGACAGGTACATATGCGAGTGCCGTCATCATTTGTACATTTTTTTTAAATGTTCTGTCTTCGGTGTTTGTGTATTCGGTAACTAAACCCTCACTTTGAACTTTACGATACACTGATTGCTTTAAGTGGAAAAAGCATCCTTTTACAGTTGCGTTAAAAGTGGCGCATGCATTAATTATTGACAATTCGAAGTCCGACATGATGTATTGAGGTTGCATGGCAAGACCAAGTTCCCGGCCTTTCGATAAAACCACGTCGAAGACTGTTGCGTACGCTGTTTCATTTTTGCTCTCTAGCAGCGCGTAGATGAAGGGTAAAGCTATTTCTTGTTCTAAGCCAGTGTTAGATACTTGAACTACGGAACCCATTATAACAAATAATTGAACAAAAATTGAGGGTGCCGTTTCGAAAGTTCCGTCTAAAAACCAAGTGCGACATTTATCGAGTGCGTGTAAATTTTGTTGAGTGCTGAAAATCACAATTCGTTCCGAATCTTCAACTTCTTCATCCGAGTCCGCCTCCTCATAGGAGTCGTAAAGCAGAAATGCCTCGCCTATAGTTGGAAAAAGGAATTAGTGACGAATTACTGGAAATCAGATCAGTGAAAAATTACCACTCAAAGTAGTTTTGTAAATCGAAGGAATTTCGCCCAAATCGGAAAGATTGACTGGATTGGTAGGAAGATTTTTGTTTCGTTGTCTCGTGATGATTTTCTTCAAGTTGCTTCTTTCGGGGAGCTCTGCCAGAACTTCTGAAGGCACTTCGCTCAAAGCTCGCATAATCTGCACTGGAGGAGCTTCGGGATGTTCGAGAGCCTTTCTTTTCATTGCATTGATGCATTTCAGCGCGCTAACCTCTTCCGCATTTGGAATACATTTGTGAACAGACTCAAGCGGTCCCCCACGGACAATTTCGACAGTTTGGCCGCGTGCAGTTGTGGTTGCCGAGGCATAACAACGAGGTTTCTGCTTGCACTTCCACCTGACATTTCCTCCTGATGTTTCCGTATGCTTATAATAGAGGTAACCGTCGACGTGCAATAGAAATCCAGTTTTATTAGGAATCAATTCAATTACGGACATATTGATAGCACAACTGATTTTGATGACACAACTGACACAACTGACGTTTGACATTAAATTTGTTTGACATGAAGGTAGACGTGACATGAAGAAAAGAAGTTCGAAAAAAGTTCGAACAATCGAATGTTTGAAATGAGTGGGGAAAAAATAATTCCGATTTTAAATAGGTGGGGAAAAAAGACATGGGGAAAAACAGGTGGGGAAAAATGTCCCCCCCCCCCGTAAAATCATCTGAAATTAAAATTTTCAATGGCGCTGCATTGAGAATGAGTAAAAGCGGTCATCGTTGGTTTTTGAAAAAAAAAATATTTTTGAGAAAATGGCGGCCTCCTGAATGAAAAAGTCATTTTTTCGAGGCAAAAAAGTGTCTTTGATCGGCTGTAAAAAATCGAAAATAAATAATAGGCAAAATCCGAACGATCAACGACTAGAAAAAAAGGTTTCTGATAGGAGACGCAAAGGCTCGTTCAAATTAAATGAATACCCGTTGAGTTATCGCGGTCACCGCCTTTGAAAAAGTGGTTTCGAGATAATCGCGTTTGAGATGTGTTTTCGGCGTTATAAGTGATTAATTGTTGGCACTTACACGGCCTCAGTTTTTGAGGTTATGTCACTAAATGTAAACACGGTCATGCGCATCCCAGTGCGCATGGGAAGAATGCCGATGCCTCTTTTCTATTTGGGCAGCAGTACGCACGCTTTGTTCCGCGCACAGCTGGCGCGCGCTACCTGCTCCGGCAGGGGTGTCGACTACCTTTACATAATCTCGCATAACTTCGACAATTTGTTTCCAATCGACATGAAACTTTGGGAAAATATTCTTCAATGTGTACACTTTCGAATTCCGCAATAAACAAAAAATCGATTTTTTGAACCATTGCAGGTAGGTATCACCCCTTAAACACAGTGGCGACAACTTTGGTATTCTTTTTGATTGGTTGTTACTAACTCTGACCCAAAATGGCGGACAAACAGCGGCGTAGCTATGAGGTCTAAAGTAAGTCACAGCCAAGGCCGTAGCCAGGGGGGAGGGAATATGGGAATATGAGGGTTCGAACCCCCTCCCCCCCAAATTTTCAAAATGTTCAATTTTTCTATGTAAAGCAAAAACAATATTTTTACCATTAAACAATCGATACTGGCGTAATGTCACCTGCAACAAAAGCCGGCCATCGTTCAATTTGAAACTACTAACAAGTGTTTTCCACTCCTCTTAAGAATGGTTAGGTTAGATGTCATTTTATCTAGTTAGGTTAGATTTTGTTAGAATTCATTTTGTTAGGTTGGGTTAGATTAGGTTTGATGTCACTTTGTGGACTTGGGTTAGACATTTCTAATCATAGATCAGATTCAAGCGGTTTTTTTTTTAAATTAACAATTTTTTTTTAATTCAAATTCCCCAGTATTATTCTAACGAGTATTTTCCACATTAAGCATGAAGTAAAATTTCGAGTTTAGTAAGGCCCGCGAAAGTTTACAAATTGATGAAAATATTCAAATATTGAAAATCGAATGAAAATTTTAAAAATTGTCAAAAATCTCGATACGTTGAAAATCTCATAATTTTTTTTTATAAATTAACGAAAATCTTGAAATATCGAAAATCTGATAAAAATCTCGAAACCTTGAATAAATGCTTAAACTTTTAAAAATCAAAAATCTGATAAAAATTTTATAAATTGAAAAAAAAATCAAAATATCGAGAATCTCGAAATATTGAAATTCTAATAAAAATTTTAATAATCGTCAAAAATCTCGATATGTTGAAAATCTGATGAAAATTTTATAAATTGACGAAAATCTCTAAATATCGAAAATCTGATTAAAATCTGGAAATATTGAAAATCTGATATAAATTATAATAATCGTCAAAAACCTCGATATATTGAAAATCTGATAAATTTTTCATAAATTAACGAAGATCTTGAAATATCGAAAATCTGATGAAAATTACGGAATGTTGAAAATCTGCTGAAAATTCTAAAATATCATGAAAATTTAATAAATTGACGAAAATATCGAAATATCGAAAATCAGATGAAAATCTCAAAATATTGAAAATCTGATAAACAGTTTATTAATCGGCAAAAACCTCGATATGTTGAAAAACTGATAAATTTTTCATAAATTAACAAAAATCTTGAAATATCGAAAATCTTATGAAAATCACGGAATGTTGAAAATCTGCTGAAAATTCTAAAATATCATGAAAATTTTATAAATTGACGAAAATATCGAAATATCGAAAATCAGATGAAAATCTCAAAATATTTAAAATCTGATAAACATTTCATTAATCGGCAAAAACCTCGATATGTTGAAAATCTGATAAATTTTTCATAAATTAACAAAAATCTTGAAATATCGAAAATCTGATGAAAATTACGGAATGTTGAAAATCTGTTGAAAATTCTAAAATCCCATGAAAATTTTATAAATTGAAAATATCGAAATATCGAAAATCAGATGAAAATCTCAAAATATTGAAAATCTGATAAACATTTTATTAATCGGCAAAAACCTCGATATGTTGAAAAACTGATAAATTTTTCATAAATTAATAAAAATCTTGAAATATCGAAAATCTGATGAAAATCACGGAATGTTGAAAATCGGCTGAAAATTTTATAAATTGACGAAAATATCGAAATATCGAAAATCAGATGAAAATCTCAAAATATTGAAAATCTGATAAACATTTTATTAATCGGCAAAAACCTCGATATGTTGAAAAACTGATCAATTTTTCATAAATTAACGAAAATCTTGAAATATCGAAAATCTGATGAAAATCACGAAATATTAAAAATCTCGAAATATTGAAAATCTCATGAACATTTTATAAATTGATGAAAATATCGACATATCGAAAATCTGATAAAAATCTTGAAATATTGAAAACCTGATAAAAATTTTAATAATCGTCAAAAACCTCAATATGTTAAAAATCTGATACATTTTTCATAAATTAACGAAAATTTTGAAATATCGAAAATCTGATTAAAATCTCGAAATATTGAAAATTTTATGAAACTTTTAATAATCGTCGAAAATCTAGAAATATTGAAAATATGAAAATTTAAAGCACGTGGCATTTTATTAACCATTATTCAATCGACATTGACACGTGTGACATTCGATATTGACATTTATCATTTTCGAACGAGTGTCTTCCACTCCCAGACTAAGCATGAAGTAAAATTTCGAGTTTAGAAAAGCCCGCGTGAAAATTTTCTTAGGGCTTTTCTAAACTCGAAATTTTACTTCATGCGCCACGCGTACTAAACACTAAAATATTGTCAAGTTTAAAATACACTCGCTTCGATTTTATGTTTTTGTCGTTATAAAACACGTCAATATTGAAATATTTAGATATATCGACATTAAATAACTCAAATTAGGACATTCCCGATGTACCGAGATTAAACACGTCAAATTTGACACTCTTCGATGTGCCGACATCGAACAACTAAAATTTGACATTTTCGATGAATCTATATAAACCGTATCGATATCAACATTTTCGATGTGTCGACATTAAACACGTCAAATTTGCCAGTTTTCGGCTTTTGACAAATGATGAAAGTTTTAAAAGAACATTAATAGAATATTATTTGAAATAAAACAACGCAGTTGGGAGGGTTTCACTTTTATTGTTGAACACTGCAACATGTTTCACCACACAGTGGCTTCATCAGGCAGATGAAATAATAATCATTATTTCATCTGCCTGATGAAGCCACTGTGTGGTGAAACATGTTGCAGTGTTCAACAATAAAAGTGAAACCCTCCCAACTGCGTTGTTTTATTTCAAATAGTATTATGGAGTTTCATCATGTATCCGCCTCATCAATTAAATATTAATAGAATACAAAAAACCTAAAACTAAGCCGTTAAATCTAAAACCGGGGGTTCAACCCTCCAAATATAAAATTTTTGTATGTAAAAGCAAAAAACAATATTTTTAATATTAACCCCGCGCCCCCATCTGAAATTTTTATAATTATAACCCCCTCCGATTTTTTTTTCTACAACCTTTAGACAGAATGGTCGCAGCAATTCTGTCTAAAGGTTGTGCTTTATTTCACTTACCCTAAAACGCACGTATCTCAAAAATTCGCAAAGGTAAATAGAATCAACCTAAACACATTAATTTGAGCCCCGGGCGGCTGAAACCCACGCTACTCCACTGTGGCAATAGCTAATAAATTAGCAAAAGGAATTGATATTATTTCAAAATTTGCAGATAAGTTAAGTAAAGGAGATTTTAAGTGCTTAAACCAAAAAATAACACTTGCATCTGTAAGTATTTCGTTTTTTCTTCTTTTAATGATTTAATACTGTGTGTGTGTGAGAAGGTGGCAACAAATTTTAATAAACTACTCACCTACGATCCTTGTGTTTGCCAGCGAGTTCAAATAAGAGGCAGCAGCTAACGAATCCCAATCGACAAGTATCACATTTTTGCCAATTTTGTTATAGGCCTTCGTCAATTCGACGTAATGTCCGTTAGTGGTATTTTCAATCCAACCGTGAATTATAAAAACCAAAGGGACTGAAAAGTCAAGTAGAATTTCTTCTGAAAAAAGCGAGGTCCTGGCAAATTTACCATCTGCCGAATTCAAAAAATAACGTGCTGGTACAGTACTAAAAGCTGAAACGAAATAAAGCACACGGTTTGAGTTTTATAATCGTCTCAAAAGTGTAAAAAATGCTGTAAACTGCAAGTTTGTATTTTTTAAATGTTTAATACCGTGCGATCTTTTAAAACATGATTTGGAGCAAGGTACGTCGATGGGCATAACACATATGGACCAAGGATGTTATATCTATGGATCGCTAACTTTCGCTAAAAAAATGAAGCCAGTGGTGGGGGAAAGGCGCCGTTTGCCGGGTAGGAATTTCAAATGTTTGTTGAATTTACTGTCAACTCGACAGATTGAAACGCAGCCTTTTAGTGGTTATTTTCTGAATTGTGTCACTTTCTGTACTTATTCTTATATTATAACTATAATAGACAATATAGTAGTTTCGTGTAGTGTCAAAGACTGTAATAATCTTCATTCTAAAGAAAATTCAAGACAATTTTTCCAGTAAGTATTATCGTAATTGTTTTACCATTACTAGAATTCCAAAAAAATAGGCCTTTGTACCATGTATTTAAGACAAACGCTTATTATATAAAATATAACACAAATATGCAATTGTATATTTGAGGAGCTCGCGCGCAAAACCCGATAAATCCACGCGCGGGCGATTTTCACGCTTTGACGGTTACTTATAATTTTAGGTGAGTTCTAGAGATTTCTCCAGAACGAAATACTATGATTTTTGAGAGTTTGTTAGCGGAACTGGGAGTAAGCGTGTGTGGGACGCACAAATGTTAAGATGAAGTTCTTTCGGAGACTTAGCGTTTAGCCGCAAATAGTATTTTAAGTTCCAATTTTGAGGTTATTTCGGTTGGTATTTTGAGGTAAATACGCACATAAAAGATATACATTGTAACATTATTGCGTCCAAACCGTGATCGAAGTTTTCTTTGCGTAATCGTTACTGATCGCCGGTTTTCATGATCAACGTGCACAATATTTACCCGTTGCTGCAAGGACAGCCAAGTACACGGTTAGAAGGATCGACAGAATCGAAGATTTTGGAGTGAGGTTAGAGATCGCCTGCGTAAATCAATTCAATTTGCAGCTTTGAACGAGTATTGTCCACTCCCAGACTAAGCATGAAGTAAAATTTCGAGTTTAGAAAAGCCCCGTGAAAATTTGTCGAGGGTCGCGCAGCGACCCGAGACAAATTTTCTGGGCTTTTCTAAACTCGAAATTTTACTTCATGCGCCACGCTTATAAAACACAGATTTTAAGCGAAGTTCGAATATTCACAATATTTTAGTGATTTATACGCGTGGCGCATGAAGTAAAATTTCGAGTTTAGAAAAGCCCAGAAAATTTGTCTCGGGTCGCTGCGCGACCCTCGACAAATTTTCACGGGGCTTTTCTAAACTCGAAATTTTACTTCATGCTTAGTCTGGGAGTGGAAATCACTTGTTTAAAGCTTTAAAATGAATTTTAGAAAAAAACAGGGAATGTCTCAAGATTTACAGAAAATAGACTGAATTTGGAATACGTATATTTTAAAGAAAAACTCGCTGTATAATGTAAATACTTATTTGAGGCGCGCAATGTAAATCCTAAAGCCCAATTTTGATCACCTTTTATATAGAACAATGTTTTTTTAGAAAATTACAATTTGTTTTATATTTTACATTTTTATTTAATTGTTATATGAAAATAATTTGTTAGTCTGGCTGGGCTATCGACGAACGGGTTTTCTTCCCCCAAAGTGTTCTATTTTTATAAAAAAAAATTTTTAAAAATTGTCAATATTTGCCCACTGACTTTCTCGTATACAGGTTATAACTGAAAAATATGGCGGAAAGAAACTGTATGCTTGAATGAAACGCGAGCCACACACATTGTATACACGATTCCATTTGTTTCTGGATCTCGCCTAGCTATGGAAAAGTGACAGTTTAAGTATTGTAAATGGGGCTGGTTGTGTTTTAAATCAGGGTTTTTAAATGTCACTGTCAGATGTTCAATTTTAAGGTTATAATTTCTGACTATTGTGATCTTACACTGTTGCCTGTTTTACAAATTTTCAGATATAAAAGGATAATAATATGCAGTTTTAAGATTAACAAAATTTACTACTTGGTTTTTGTACATACAAACACAGCAATAATATTGTATATAACAAATATAATGAATTCGGCTCTGCAAACTTATTTCGTCATCCATTTGTATTTCTCGCTTGGGTCTTCCCGTTAACACATTTTGATCAACTCCATCCATCCACCTTAATTTTGGTCATTCTCTCTTCTGTTGGCCCTCAGTATTTTTTTGTAGAATTGCAAATTTATTCCCACCCTCTTGTGATACTGATAATTTTCATGTCAAACAATTTTTAAGCCCTCATTCCACTTTTATTATTTAGTCAAGAGAACCTGCATCTGAATCTTCTGATGTTTGTTCTGAGCCAGATTCCCCAAGCGAAATAATAAAAGGAGGAATGGTTTCAAAAGAAAGGTTCCCCATGTGTTTTGTCCAGTCATCCGAAATAAGTTTTTCACAATGATCACAGAAATTTTGCCACATATCGGATGTACATTTTGAGAGAGACTCAAGCCATAAATTCTGAACACGATCCTTAGATGGTTGCTTAGAATTTATGTGCTTATTGTAGTAAGTCTTACAAAACCCCCATGCCATTTCAATTGGATTGTATTGACAATGGTATGGCGGTAATCTAAGAATTTCGTGCCCGTTCTTTCTCAAAATGTCATCAACTACGTAAATTTTGTCATTTGATCGAAAAGGTATAAATAAAGCCCATAGTTCCTTTTTGGTTAATTTTGGATTGAATTTTACATTGTGTTTAACCAACCACTCCTGCATTTCGCATTTCTTACAAGAAAATGAAGGAGTTTTGTCTAATTGCACAGAATGGTATGCAGCATTATCCATAATAACTACACATTTCCCTGAAAGCTTAGCCAAAGCAGGAATAAGTTGATTAACCACCCAATTTTGAAATGTATTACCATCCATTGTGGCATGGTAATCTCGGTCATTGTTTTTCGAATGTAATAAAAAATCGCACCCATCCAAAAACCCACCCCTATACCCAGCATGTAGAATGGTGAAGCGTTTGCCTTCATTTTTGAATTTAGTTGGATTACTTTTAATATCCGTTTCATGTACCCAGCGTCGAACCACGGATCCATTCTGATATATCCATGTTTCATCCAGGTATACGAATTGGATATCTTCACTGGAATTTTGATACTGTAAAATAATTTTAGCTGCAACAACATGTTTTTGTTCACAGAGAATTTTGCGCCCATTAATTAATTTTAATTTATACCCCATACTTTTAACAACCCTATAAAGTGTTGTTCTACTCCTATGGAACTCATAATTTTCTTTCATATCATTCAAAAGATCTCTCAAAGTAAAATACTGATTTCTAGAGTTATATTGGGAAATTAGTTGTTGCAGATCTTTTCTAGCTAGGTGATTCCAAAAATGGCTGTTTTTAGATCGTTTGCCAGAAGTAGTAGATTTCAATTCGTCAGGTCTTTGTCGTAAAATTAATTGTAATGAAGATCTCCCTACCTGAAACGTAATTATCTTTAATTAAATATATATGATAATTAAAATTCTAGACATACCCCAAAAATATCTATTAAAATCGTAATAATATTGTGATGCTGTAGATTTGGATTACTTTGCCTAAAATGTTTGTAGGATTTCAGAATTTGTAACCTTTTTGATTCAGAGATAATCTTTGGCATGTTAATATTTAATATGTGCCTGAAATTATTTTTCACTTGGACATTGACACAGCATTGCAACACTAGATTAATTTGATTTAATAATAAAATGCTCGAAGAAGCGACCGCGTGGCGAAATAATTGTTTCAAGATTAACAATAAACCTAAAAAGAGGATTGCTTATGATATCATAAATTATTGCAACACTGTTAAAATAAGGAATCAGGAGTGCCAATCAATAAAAAATGTAAATGTTGATACTGCAACATAACAACACGAAAGCATGGCTAGGCGAGATCCAGAAACAAATGGAATCGTGTATATCAATTGTTTACAACAATGTTTATAGGCAGCCCAATATGGTTTATGTTGATTGAGTAGAAAATGTCGCGACGTCACTGGCAAACTATTAATGCCTATTTTCTAATTCAGGACAACATTAAATCAAAATAAAACACATTAACTTACTTTGTATAATAAACTATTTTTTATTTGTGGCAGTCACAAACAACAAATAGTGTGTTATACAAAGTAAACGTGTTTTATGTTGATTGAATTAACGTTAATTTTCTGTTTGTTTTTAATTTATATTTTTTGCCATTGAAAGTGTAACTCTAAAGCAGTGGTCTCCAAACTACGGCCCGCCGGCCAAATCCGGCCCGCGACTTGCATGAATCCGGCCCGCGATTGTTTGTATTTTTTTTTTGTAAATGTCATATTTTGAAATATTGTAACAATTGTTCCTTACATTTTTCATAATTTTATAAAATTAATCGGATCTTGGCCGACAAATACAATTCTACATAATAGAATTGTATTTGTGGCCCGCGAAGAAGATAGTTTGGAGACTGTCGCGTTTCATAATCGCGATTCCCAGAGCAGGTTAGAAAAGGGATCCTGACCAGCATCCGTCACCACAGGGCATTTATTTTGTTCCCTAATCCACAGCGACCGTGAAAGGCATTCTGGAGAAAGATTTATTGGTGGGTCATTAAGGCCAACGGAATTTATGTATATATATCTATTGTAAATATCTTGCTATGGTACACAGATCTCTAATTTGCTGTAGCAGAGATTTTCTGAAATTTGGGCCTTGTTGCCAATACACCCTTTATCTTCCGTCTCCTAGCCTTATCCCTATCTAGCAGTGTCCTCCCACTAAATACTTTGACCAATAGGAGAATGCACTCAAACCCTCGATCTGTGGGGGTAAGTTATTAAATAGCTTGTAAATATGTATATTTGTGTGATTTGACTCTCGAGAAGTAAAAGGAAAAACAACAAAACGTAAATCGTGTTTAATTTTTACTCAAAACCCAACGTAACGAAAAAGTGCAACGAAACAGAGACCCAGGCTCTAAAGCATAGCTTTACTGAAGAGAGATCAATCTCGAAACACGTCTATCGATGGCTTAAGACTTTTTCTCTAAGAAAGCCCAAGATTCTTTCAATTAATATTCATTCCCTGTAAATTAATTTTTCAAAATTTTCAATTTCCTCTTTGTTAATTTAGGTTAGTGAGAGAATAATTTGACCTGATGTTACATTTTGCATATAAATTATGCATAAAAGCAGTAAATCTGTTTGTGTAACTTAAATATTATTGTATAATAATAAATAAATAAAAAAAAATAAAATAAAAATAAATAATTTATTATTCGTCAGGTATTACCTTGGAAAGTAGTTGTTTCAATGAATATTTGGTAAAGTTTTAAATAAACTAAATTTTTGCAATAAGTCGATATTGATTATTTTATTATATTATGGAATTACATGTTTAACAAAGGAAATGCCTCCACCATTAATACTTAACTTACACACATGATGAAATTATTTCCAAAATGATGACGTAATTAATCAAAACTGTAGTATTATCTTCTTTTGTACAGCCAAAATCACGATATTAATTTTACACTAAATGTGACGTCTACTGACGTTTATTTAAAATAATGTATATATAAATTGGATCCATTAGAAAATTAGAAGTATTTTAATTTATAATATAAACAAATAGATGGCGCCACCTTTACGTGGAAACCAGAATATTGTGATAGCAAATCATGCTGTAATGTTCATTAATTCACACAAAAAATAATACATTCATATTTAATTCAATCATTTATAATGAATAAAATGTACTGATGTAAGCAAGTTGTAATCTTATTTACCGACTTAATGTTAGCAACTTACTGCCTACTTTATGGACCGAAAGAGGTAAGTTTGAAATGTTTTTGTTTCAATATTATATTTTTGTGTTATTATCACTCAATAAATTCACATTTGCCGTTTACGACAATCAACTCGGGTTGCAGCAGTGGTGTAGCAACAAAATTGTTGGCCATCAACGCAACTAGAAATTACGGTTATTCAAGTTAGAGACAAATTAGAACATTTTATTTACAAATAATTTTTTACGTTATAATCGCAGCCATTGGGAGACAATTTTAGTAAGCGGAAATTTTTTAAAATGTTAGTACACCTTGCGGTATCTATTTTTTTTTATACCAAAAGTTAAAACACTCATAATCTAAAGGTGGATAATAATCAACCTAGAATTATATATCCATTAGTTTAAATATATGTCAGTAGACGTCATATTTAGTGTGAAACTAATATCGTGATTTTGGCTATATAAATAAAGATAATACTACAATTTGGATTCATTACGTCATAATTTTGGAGATAATTTCATCAGGTGAACAATTTATACCTGTAATGTGCTTATTTACGCAAAAATACCAACGTAAATAACCTTAAAATTGGAACTTAAAATATGATTTGCGGCTAAACGGTAAGTCTCCGAAAGATCTTTATCTTAACATCTGTGCGTTCCACGCAGGTTTACGCCCGGCTCAATTTAAAAAAACTTAAAAATCGAAGTATTTTGATCTGGAGATAACCCGAATTCTACACAAATTCATTAACAGTTGTAAGCAATTCCTCCTAAATATCCTTTAAAATTCAAATCAAAATGTCAATTTCATATGTATATTGATTGACTCGTTTTTTGTGTATTTGTGATAAATTTACTTCTTTGGATTTATCGGGTTTTGCGCCCGAGCTCCATACTTGTGTTGTCTTTTTAGGGTAATGTGATAATTCTTAATAATTTTTTTGTGTTTTGAAGTAGAACTAAACAACTGATTAAGTTGTGTGTTGCAAGTTGGCACTTTGTGAAATTTACTAAATATTAAATTAATTTTAACTTAACTGGTAAATACAGTTATGAATAACGTTATTGTAGTTTTACATTTAAAAATAAAGAGATTTTACCACTATCCCTTAATGCTGTTGGAAGGAAACATTTACACCTTCAAAATCATCAAGAATTTGCAGTGACCATTTCTTGGATCATAATCATTTGGTGAGACCAGGAACTTATGTGAAACATTTAAAACCTAAGGCACTACCGTCCATATTTCCAGGAAGAATTGAAAGAAATGAGCCCCGTAATTTGGCTTTAATTTTAAGGGGATTATTGCAGTGTAACACGCCGATCGTGTTGGAAAGACCCACATAGTTTAGAGTAGCTCATCCGATGCCAAATTTACAGCACAAGTGGGGAGAATACAGTCAGAGAGAAAAGCGGCAGTTCGCTGTGCATTTGTGCATTGCTCCTTGGCATGAACGGATGGGGTCTCGCGTCGCGTGGAATAGACGAAAACAAAGCGTATAAAAAAGACGGATCGAACGAAAGTGTCGATTCGTATTATTTAAACACGCTGATAATACATACAAGCTATGTATTGTTTTCAATTCGTTAGAAAGCGTTATCGGATCCTGTGTTATTTTTCGGTATTTACAAAACTGATGATTCTTATTCTTGTCATTATAACACATTATTTTTACTTTTAAGACTCCAGTTTCGACAGCCGAACAAACTATGTGTTTTATTTTATTAAATTATAGATAATTTCTTAAAAATATAATAATAAAATAATTCATGTTCATAAGCTCATTGTGAATATTTATATGCCGCACATATATGAAAATAAACATAGGATTTTCAATCATATTTTTTAAATGGGAATATTATCTTCCCTAACTGCTATTGCCATGAAAATAATGTGTATTAATTTGGCCTCTGCCCAATTGGGTAAATACCCCCAATTTTGGGGAGAATTTCAATTTATATTCGGTCAAATATTCTAGTTTTTATGAATGCAACAAATAAATAATAGATTGAAAAAAATTAAACGGAAAGCTGCCCTGTTTTTTTTATGTTTAGTACAGGATTTACAAAATGATGATGTGTATAAATAGGCTCAGTCAACTTAGCCCCCCGAAGTTCGACTTTTTTGAAAAAAGCGATTGCGCTAGACCGGCCTTAGCTAGCGCCACAAAAATTAGAGCTAGCGCCATTTAGACAAGAAAACTACGGGGATTTGAACTTTCGGGGGGCTAGGTTGATGCTAGCCCCCCGAGTTTGGATTTTTTAAGTTTTTTTACACTATTCGGATTCCTCAGAGCTAGCGCTACCAATTTAAAAGCCAACGCCACTCCCACAGCCCCAAAAAATGATAAAACATTTTTAACCCTGGCCCCCTAAAATGAGATGTTTTTAATCAAATTGGGTGGAAAATATAACTTAGAGCTAGCGCCAACAGAATATGACAAAAATATTCTCTCAAAAATATCAGGTAAAAAAAAGTTCACGTCCAAATTTTGATGCAAGAGCTTTCAGATCCTGTATGCGTATTACCATTTACTTCCTGAATTTTAATACAAAATGATGTTTGGCATATAATATACCGCTTTCAACAAATAGTTCGGCGTTGTAATTACTTTATTTATGTTCATAGACACTGGCTATTAGAAACATGATGCCTAGTAGACAGTAGCGTAACTGACAATTGTGTTTTCACTCCTAGCTAATTTAAATCGTTATTACGCAAGAACTTACCGTACGATTTAAGAAACTCTTTTGGCATTGTAATTACTATACTAATATTTATAAACACTGGCAACGAGATAGCTTGCACTAGTAAGACAGTGGCGTAACTGACGATTGTTTTTGATAATTGAAATCGTTATAACTCGGAAACTAACCGTACGATTTCAAATTTTTTTTTGGCATTGTAATTGCTATACTGAAGTCTATAAACACTAACAACGACATAGCTAGTGATATTAAAGGATAAATTAAAATCACTTGCTTTGTTTCACTATTTGTTTCTATTTACTCGACTAGTTTCGCTTTTTACGGCATTATCAAAGTTCACTCTTGATTCACTCTTGATAATGCCGTAAAAAGCGAAACTAGTCAAGTAAATAGAAACAAATAGTGAAACAAACCAAGTGTTTTTAATTTATCCTT
Source organism: Philonthus cognatus (assembly GCA_932526585.2). Classification (NCBI taxonomy): domain Eukaryota; kingdom Metazoa; phylum Arthropoda; class Insecta; order Coleoptera; family Staphylinidae; genus Philonthus; species Philonthus cognatus. Next base: position 141,524,584 of record OW052242.1, read on the forward strand.
TATTATTATTTCAAAATGTTTCACCAAGTGATAAATGAGAAAGTTATTCAAGAGATAGCTAGTGCTAGCAAGACAGTGGCGTACCTCACGGTTGTTTTTTTTATGATAACTTAAATCATTATTACTCGGTGGAAAACACTCGTTGGGAGTTTCAAACTGAACGCTTTTCAAAAACAATGAATGCCTGAAAATTCACCTAGTACACATCGGGTTATGTATGTACCTAATCAAAACATGGGTATCTTTTCGATGCTACAAAATTGTGATTAAGCTCCTTTCGTTGCTATTCAATTGACTTTATTTTCATTCTAACACAATCTATCTCAATATCCTGATTCTACGATATACAGGGAGTTTTTCTTTAAAGTAGACGTATTCCAGATTCACTTTATTATGTTTAAATCTTTAGATATATGTTGTTTTTACAGGAATTCAATTTGAAGCTTTAAGCGAGTGTTTTCCACTCCCAGACTAAGCATGAAGTAAAATTTCGAGTTTAGAAAAGCCCCGTGAAAATTTGTCGAGGGTCGCGCAGCGACCCGAGACAAATTTTCTGGGCTTTTCTAAACTCGAAATTTTACTTCATGCGCCACGCGTATAGAACACTAAAATTTTGTGAAATTTGTGTATATTTGAACCTTACTTGAAATCAGCGTTTTATACGCGTGGCGCATGAAGTAAAATTTCGAGTTTAGAAAAGCCCAGAAAATTTGTCTCGGGTCGCTGCGCGACCCTCGACAAATTTTCACGGGGCTTTTCTAAACTCGAAATTTTACTTCATGCTTAGTCTGGGAGTGGAGAACACTCGTTTAAAGCCTTGAATTGAACTTTTGCACCCAATTTGATTAAAAAAATCTCATTTCGGGGGGCTAGGGTTTAAAATGTTGTATAATCTTTTGGGGTTGTGGGGGTGGCGCTAGCTTTTAAATTGGTAGCGCTAGCTCTGAGGAATCCGAATACTGTAAGAAAACTTGAAACATCCAGCATCAACCTAGCCCCCCGAAAGTTCAAACCCCCGTAACTTTCTTGTCTAAACGGCGCTAGCTCTAATTTTTGTGGCGCTAGCTAAGGCCCGTCTAGCGCAACAGTTATTTTTTAAAAAGTCGAACTTCGGGGGGCTAAGTTGACTGAGCCGTATAAATAGAGGATTGCAATAACATTCAATTTCAATTCATTTATTCCTTATTTACTTACTATCAAAATATGACTCATTATAAATCAGCCAAATTTGAAAAAAATATATTGGGCTCGGTGCAATGTTGAGCAAGAAGCTTATTATTTGAAATGCATTATAATAACTACCTTATTATTATTATAGTTCTATTTTTTCTAAAATAATTAACAATGAATATGCACGCAGTTAAACCCTACATTTTTTTAAACATTCGTCAAACAAATATTACCTGTGCTCAGTAAAAAATAGTTGATTTGTAACATTAATCTACGACAACGTCATATTGGTGTTATTCTTACTATTCTTATAGTTTTGATATCATTGATTCGTTGATGAAGTCGCAGTTGGTTCAAATAGGTCCGATTGCTAGAAACTTTACAATTTACTTTAATAGTTTTATTGCGAGAAGTTTAATGGCATTTAACAACTGCTTTAATAACGAAAGATTTAAGACGAAATAATGATTTGAACTAGACTGATTGTTATTCGATTGCTGCTGGCTTATTAATCAGCTTAAAAAACTTTAAAAATAATTTAATAATATCGACACTGTCAAATAATAAGGAAAGCCAATATTAAAGGTATATTACACATCTTTATTTAAATTAGTGAAACATTTCGTGTTTTCTATATTAGTGAACATGCAGTATAAAAAAATACTTATTCCATTAATAGTCAGAAAGCATGAAAATAAAACACTAGTACAATAAAATATCGATTATAATTGCGAAATATTAATTTTACGAGAATAAATGCTAACGACGCGAGCCGTTTTTGTTAACTATGATTGAAAAAAGAAAAGAAAAACAAACGCGAAGCCGCACAGCGTTCACCGGCCCAGAGATAAACGCTGGCCGCATGCTGCTCGCCCCTCCAATAATTGTGCAGATGAGTGTACAACGCGTTCAACTAAGAGAAGATCCGCAAGGCGGCGGTATTTTACGGTCTTATTTTTCAAGATTTTTATTTTAACCTGACTCGGGCATGAGCTATCGCATCCTTATGAAATGTTCACATTATATTCCTTATAGTAAAAACTAGTAAGATATGGGAATATTTTTTTTAATTTTGAAAAATTTAACATTATTTTTTTCATACCTCTGAAAGCAAATTGTTTAAAAAAAAAGTACTTCGATATTTTACTAGATAATTGGGCTTAATATACGCTGTCAAAATTTCAACTTTCTAGGACCTTTAGTTTTTAAATAAACCTAACATTAAATTTCAGACCACTGTTATATTCCCCTTAAGCATTGTAGAGTATTTAAAAGTTCGATTACATACTTATTTACTCCAAAAATGTTTTAAATCCTGTTAGTAGAAGGCATTTTATTTACGAAATCATTAAATTCATTAAGTGTTTAAACCTAAATACAAATTATAATTTTATGTTAATTATGTCTATGATTTATCCATTCATTTTAAATTTCGCAACTAAAATTCCTACCTGACAAATGGCGGACTTCAAAAAGCGGTTATGATATAAGTTGGCTATCCATAGATATAACATCTTTAATATGAACATATATGTGTTGCAAGGTATGACAGAATTGAATCTTTCTATGTTTTCTCCAACCCCTTTCCCTGCAGGCAATAGTTCCTAAGAACTATAACAACAATGACGTTGTATTTGGTTACGGTTTTGAGTCTATCATAACCTCTCTTTCCGGTTTCGCTGTAGTTTCATAGATAGATTTTTTAATATTTAGTGTTTAAGATAAGTGTCATTAAAATAAGACTTTGTGTTGGTGTTAAGTGTAATTAAAATAATATTTTGTGTTACAGTAATTAAACCAAAAAATGCGTTGACGTTGATTGAGTTATAATAAAAATATATTTGAAACAATGATTATTTATAAGAATTAATTGAGTCGTCTATTTCCAAAACCCCTAAATCCATGTGAAAACCCTGGATTTAGGCGTTTTTGCAAATAGGCGATTCAATTATTTAAATTACTAATATTAACTTTTAAAAATAACAATGATTTTAAGAGCAAAATTCCTTAGATAAAATAAAATGCAACGAGGAGAAAATTTAATAAATTGTAAATAAATAAAATTATTAACATGTTTTAAATATTAATTTCCCCTTTTCGCACCATCCTTAAATATGTAGTTACATTATACAGACAGTTTTTCTTTAAAGTATACGTGCTCCAAATTGAGCCTGTTTTCTGTAAATCTTGAGATATTTCCTGTTTTTTTTTTTAAGTTCAATTTCAAGCTTTAAACAAGTGCTTTCCACTCCCAGACTAAGCATGAAGTAAAATTTCGAGTTTAGAAAAGCCCCGCGTAGAAAATTTGTCGAGGGTCGCGCAGCGACCCGAGACAAATTTTCGCGGGGCTTTTCTAAACTCGAAATTTTACTTCATGCGCCACGCGTATAAAACACTAAAATATTGTGAAATTTATGTATATTTGAACTTTTCTCGAAATCTGTATTTTATACGCGTGGCGCATGAAGTAAAATTTCGAGTTTAGAAAAGCCCAGAAAATTTGTCGAGGGTCGCTGCGCGACCCTCGACAAATTTTCACAGGGCTTTTCTAAACTCGAAATTTTACTTCATGCTTAGCCTGGGAGTGTAAACACTCGTTTTAAGTAAAAATTTAAATGAGAGGAAAAGAACGGTCCAAAGTTTGACACACTAAATAAATTTTACGTGTCCCAACATTTTGCTTCCACCGATAGTACGATCCGGTCGTACCAAATCTGTCATTTAGATAAGAATTTAACATGTGAATTTGACAGTTAGGGAGCAAATTTGACAGAATACCGGCCCTGATTTACTATATTCCGGTTGTTCTTGAAGGCACGCTTTTAGACTGGATTATAAATAGGTGCCAAAAAGTAGGTCCAGGATCGAAAAACTCTTCGCGTGTGCCGCTGCACAATGTGCCAAATCGGAGCGCGAGCGCCAGGGGGGGATTTTGAGGAAAAAAATTAAATTAAAAATTTCGAGAAAAAAACATATCCACTCCATTGTAGATACATGTAACCCTTCTAATCTTGCATGTTTATATTTTTCAACCCCCTATATTATTAACAATTACCGCTTAAAGTTGAGCGATTTAGAAAACATCAATTTTACGGCATTTCACTCGCAAGTTTAAATAATTTATTACATGGATAGTAGGCGTACTATCAATATAACATTATACACTATTGTTTATAACATAATACTGTATATTATGGTTGAAAAATCAAGTCTCTAAATATTTTAGAACAAAAGTTAAAAAAAAATTGAATATGAAATATATTTTAAATATAAATTTTAACTTTAGAAAGTGTTATAAAAAAAATGTCAACTCGATGAGGTCTGGGACTATCACTAAAAATTAGTTCTATGTTTTCTCTAACTACCCTCAAAATTTCGTATCTCCACCGGTGCGTTTTTGGGGTTTTTTTAATTTTTTTATTTGACGCCACCAATTAAAATTGGGTCGGGCGAGGCCCGTGTGCGGTGAGTATCGTGGAGTCGAGCGCGCGCTATTCTCGAACAGCCCGCAACATGATTTTTACGTTGGCCCCGAACAAAAAATAATAGAAACGCACTTAAAACGCACATGTAAAAATTAAAAAAAAAAATAGGGCAGTTACAGAAAATATTAACAAATGTTTATATGATAGTCACAGTTCTTCCAGTTTGCAATCTTCTAAAAAAAAAATAATATAATAATAATTCAAGGCAGAAAAATTATATACAATTGTTATAATCATTACATAGGTTGTGACTTTCACCAAAAAATGTGGTATGTTTTTAAATGCCCTAAAAACTTCGTATCTCTACATGTGCGTTTTGTGTCAGGTTTTTGCGAATGACCGAGTCGATTTTTATCGGTTGCGCCTAATAAAAAATAAAGCACCTCAAAAAAACGTACAAATGTGAAAAGTATCTTCTGTAGTTTAAAAATAATTTAATCTGTTGTTTAAAATATGAATTTTTAATCAGAATATACATTACATTTTTCTGATTTTGCACAACGAAGTTATGTATTTTATACTGTTTTATTTACTTACTTTTTTAAAATGAAAATTTGTCAGTATCCTCATCAGTCTGTTCGTCTTCACTGTCACTTGTGTCCGTTTCACAAATAACTAATTTTTTAGCGTCTGCAGGTAGTTGTTTTTTATGAATTTTTACATCGCTTCTCAAAGAAGAAATTATTGGATCAGAACATACAAGAAGCATATTAAATAAACCTCGAATTGTATTAAGCCTAGAGTTTTTCCTAGCATGGTTTTCTCTAACTCTCTTATATATTTTATTGGTTGCTTCCTGTGCCTCTTCCGAAAGTTCTCCGATTGGTAAAAGACATTGTCCAATTATTTTGCTCCCGTGAATTAAAATTTTATGGACACTATGAGGCATTCTATACCATCCATATAACGAGGTGTAAAGTCGGCCCGGGCCGTATCTTCTGCATATTTATCAAACATCAATACATTTATTTTACGAGAACTCGACATTGTATAAAATCTGTTCAATAATTCTTCATTCAATTCAGTGATGACAGCTACTTTCTCATAATTTCGAAAAAATATTCGAGCAACGTTGCCAGTATTTGAAGTACCTCCTCCTTGCACAACAATATCAACCCTTATCCCTAACTCTTTACGTAATAGTTTTTGTATTCTAGTTTTCCGACTAAATATATTATTTTTCTCTTCTATCGTACATCCGTGAGTAGTTGTTTTCTTCAAATCTAATTTATAAGAGATATGAAGAACACATTTCATGAACTTAATCCATGCATGGAGGGAAGAAATACCATAATTTAAATTATCTTCGATAATAGGAATATTTGTAATTCTTTCAATATCATTCATCTCCTTCGGAGAACATTTGCATATAAAATAATTTGAGCTCGGAGTATTTGTTAAGGTATTTATAACTTTGCCGTCGATCATTGTAAACAACAAATTAAATTTTACCTCTACATGGTTACCATTAATATAAATTTGTTGTTTTTCCAATAAATTTACCTCTTGCCTCATACTCTTAACTTCATCTAGAATAAGCTGTTTTGTTTCTTTAGCATAAATAAATTTTATTGGTCTACATAATTTAATAAATGAATGTTTTTCGTTTTTCCAAATAACACTTTCATCAGAAAATAATCTAAGTGGAACCAGTGAAAACACAAAGACACTCTTCTCTGTAATTTCTTCTTCATCTGTACTGCTATCATCAGATGGCTTTTGCATATAAGTAGAGTGCCCTGAGCTGCCATCGCAACCATGTTTACACAACAAAATTAATTTACTAAATGATGTATCTTGAGGAAATTTAATTGTTGATATTAATCTACATAAAGTATGCTCAAGAAGGCTCTGCAAAGGTACTGATGCTCCATTTTGAGAAATAGAAATATTAGCTGGGTAACACATTGTCTTCATTATTTTAATTTTATTGTAAGATGGTAAAAGGTCTTTTGCTCCATGAGAACGTAGTTTTTTTCTTAAATTTTTATAACTTGCTGCCGTCATTTTTGAATCAATAAAAATTGATAGAGCTTCTTCATCTGTAAATTTTTTTACAGTTTCAACTTCATTTGTTTTTAAATAAGTTAAGACTTTTTTTATTTTTTCCTGTGAATCCGAGGAAGCACTTTCCACTTATTTGGCCGCTGGTATATTTCCTTTATCGCGTAAAATTTTTTTTGCTGCTGAAAATATTTGTTCTGGTGTATTTTCGGTGATCAATAAATTAGTTTGTCTTCTTTTAGATGTATTACTTTGTATTGTGAACTGTGTACCTGATGTACTTGGTATTGGTGAAATATTTTCTATATTTTCAAAGAGGTTTGTATTTTCAATTAAGGCAGAACCCTCGTTGTATTTAAAAGGCAGCAGTAACCAATTTCTATTTTTTTTAATGAAATTGATATGAGATCTTGAGCACATTTTCCACTTTCTATTAAGAGTACTGCAGAAATCCTTAACTTTTTTAAGAATGTCATCATTTTCACTATTGTTTTTCGTCGAAACATTTTCAATATATTTTATTAAATAATCAATGGTATTGCTTGACTGAATAAGGTTTTTAGGTTTTAGTTCGTACCATACCTTATATAAATCACCGTTTGTAATTTTAATTTTCTCCATTATCACTCAGCGTTTTGGATTAATTAAATTACACTAACACTAAACACTAGTTTAATTAAAGTAAACTATTAAACACTAAACTAAACTATTTTATACACAAAAAAACACTAAATCAAAGAATGAGTCAACAAATTAAATAACACTTAACACTAACTTAATTAATAACTACTTTATAATGTTCAATCGTTCGCTTAGGGATCAGAAAAATATGTGAACTGTTGGAGACTTCGTTCAACACTAAACGCATATTTTGCTTTCAAGAAAATTAAGAAAAATCCATTTCAGATACTTAAACCGTAAAAACTGTGTGACAAGAATGCCATTTGTTACGGTAAATGACAGCTCCAATCGGACCCCTAATAAAAATGTAAACACATATATCAATAAGAAAAAAAACCCATAAAACTATTTTTGTAAATGTGATTTAAATGGTGCAAAAAATACTCAGAGAAGAAATAATTTCACTATGATATATACCTGTATATTAGAAAAATTGTAGATTGTGAGGATTATGACTATTATATAAACATTTGTCAATATTTTCTGTAACAGCCCTATTTTTTTTGAATTTTTACATGTGCGTTTTACGTGCGTTTTTATTATTTTTTTGTTCGGGGCCAACGTAGAAATCATGTTGCGTGCTGCTCGAGAATAGCGCGCTCGACTCCGCGATGCTCACCGCACACGGGCCTCGCCCGACCCAATTTTAATTGGTGGCGTCGAATAAAAAAATTAAAAAGATCCCAAAAACGCACCGGTGGAGATACGAAATTTTGAGGGTAGTTAGAGAAAACATAGAACTAATTTTTAGTGATAGTCACAGACCTCATCGAGTTGGCATTTTTTTTATAACACTTTCTAAAGTAAAAATTTATATTTAAAATATATTTCATATTCAAATTTTTTTAACTTTTTTTCTAATATATTTAGAGACTTGATCTTTCAACCATAATATACAGTATTATGTTATAAACAACAGTGTATAATGTTATATTTATAGTACGCCTACTATCCATGTAATAAATCATTTAAACTTGCTAGTGAAATGCCGTAAAATTGATGTTTTCTAAATTGCTCAACTTTAAGCGTTAATTGTTAATAATATAGGGGGTTAAAAAATATAAACATGCAAGATTATAAGGGTTTCATGTATCTACAATGGAGTGGATATGTTTTTTTCTCGAAATTTTTAATTTAATTTTTTTCCTCCAAATCCCCCCCTGGCGCTCGCGCTCGGATTTGGCACATTGTGCGCTGTTGCGAAACTCGTACTCCAGCAACCAAAAATACAAACGAGTTGGAATAAGTGAATAATAGAACTTTGTACAAAGACGCTTTCCCCAGAGGTGTACATCCTTTATTATTATTTGTCATTAAACATTTTTTTTCTTGTCATAAGCTGAAAGTCCTTAGTCGGTGCTGCCATATGTAAAAAATGTCTTCAATATGAAGAAATTTTCTTGTCATGAGCTGAAAGTCTATTTTGTTGTTCGATTTATATTTTGTATAAATATGATATTGATCGATTTTAAAATATTGGATATTATTTTTTTTAATAAAAAAATACCCATCATTTTAAAATAATATCAGCCTTATTAATAGATTTGCCATCGATTTAGGCGTTTTTGCAAATAGGCGATTCAATTATTTAAATTACTAATATTAACTTTTAAAAATAACAATGATTTTAAGAGCAAAATTCCTTAGATAAAATAAAATGCAACGAGGAGAAAATTTAATAAATTGTAAATAAATAAAATTATTAACATGTTTTAAATATTAATTTCCCCTTTTCGCACCATCCTTAAATATGTAGTTACATTATACAGACAGTTTTTCTTTAAAGTATACGTGCTCCAAATTGAGCCTGTTTTCTGTAAATCTTGAGATATTTCCTATTTTTTTTTTAAGTTCAATTTCAAGCTTTAAACAAGTGCTTTCCACTCCCAGACTAAGCATGAAGTAAAATTTCGAGTTTAGAAAAGCCCCGTGGGCTTTTCTAAACTCGAAATTTTACTTCATGCGCCACGCGTATAAAACACAGATTTTAAGTAAAATTCGAATATACATAAATTTCACAATATTTTAGTGTTTTATACTCGTTTAAAGCTTCAAATTAAACTCTTTTAAAAATCAACGAATATTTTACTTAAAAGTTTTACCTAAAAGAAAAATTTCCTGTATAATAGAAACAATAGTCATAACTAAAAAATAGTATGTTATACAAACAAAGTTTTTTATTTTATTAAATTGCTAATATTTTTACTCCTGGAATTAATAAATTAGAGTAAGTGAGAGTTGGCAGTGCCTTAACGTTTATTATAAATTAAGGCTGTGAATTAGAATTTCCAAAACAGTCAAATATTTATATAAGTAAACTATTTGAATTATTTAGTGTTAAAACGTATGTCAAACTTCTAGGAACACTAAATATCCTTATATTAATTGATTACATTGATTAATAAGTAAACGTTATCAAAATTTATATTTAAATATTAGAGTTCTCAGCTTTATTACAATCCGTTTTGTATGAACAACTATTTTGTCACTTCAATGCTAACTTATAAAATGTAAGGTTAAGCCAGCCCGATTTTGTAATTTTAGTTGCTAATGCTTATACAGCTTAGACATCATAATACAATAAAAATAAATGAGTCGTCTATTTCTAAAAAACCCCAAATCCATTTTTTTTTTCAAATGGATTTGGGGGTTTTTAGGAAATAGGCGACTCAAATACGCATAAAGTACACATGGATAGCAGTATTACGAAGAATCAAATGTGGATATACATTATGTTGCTAATGCTATTTCTAAATCGAATTATGTCTTTTATCTGAGATCGTTTCTATATTATTATATATTTTAATAGTAAGAATAAATATTAATTCGCTGTAATTACTTGTAATTATCTAAATCATGAAGTAACCACATTTAAATTCACCGCGCATTTGTGACGTAAGCGATTTCTACCCCCACTCCAAAATCTTCGATTCTGTCGATCCTTCTTACCGTATACTCGACCGTCCTTGGATTAAGAGTAGGCTTTGAATTTTAAATCAGATTGGCACCACTGACTGTTAACACATAGTTTACCATAACCTCAAATTTATTCCATCATTCAATTAGCACTCTGGGCAACCGCACAAAAAATCATAATTTAAAAGATCGCACGGTATTAGATTTATATTACTTACCGCATTGAATAATACACAAACAAATCAAAATGCGTAGAATCATTCCACCCAAAATCAGCTGTTCTTGACGTGTGTAATTGTACTGTTTTTCACTTACAATAATTGCCTTTCCCTTAAAACAGAATCAAGTTTTTACTAAAAACCCACTGAGCAAACGCAATTAAGTAATGTTTGATCAACATTAAAACAACGTTTAATGTTACTACAATATTGATATAACGTTAGTATAAATGAAATTGCCAATTCTTGGTTGCAGAATACTTCAAACATTAAAAGTGCGAGTCTTTTCGCAATCTACAACAAGTTAGTCTTACAAAGACTACATCAAACACTCATTGAAACAACTACTTCCCGGGCTAATACCCCGACGGACATTGAATTATACAACAAGTGTTTGCTGTTACATACAGCAATCTACTGTAAATGTAACAATTTGGGTCAAATTATTCAGGCCATCTATAGACGCGTTTTGAGATTTATCTCTCATCAGTATAGCTTTGCCATTCCCTCTAAACAATTTGACACCTTAGACTGGCGGTCACATTACCGTTCAAACATATTTCTGCAACCAAGAATTGGCAATTTCATTTATACTTATGTTTGAACGGTAACGTGACCGCCAGTCTAAAGTGTCAAATTGTTTAGAGGGAATGGCAAAGCTATACTGATGAGAGATAAATCTCGAAACGCGTCTATAGATGGCCTCAATAATTTGACCCAAATTGTTACATTTACAGTAGATTGCTGTATGTAACAGCAAACACTTGTTGTATAATTCAATGTCCGTCGGGGTATTAGCCCGGGAAGTAGTGTTTTGATGTAGTCTTTGTAAGACTAACTTGTTGTAGATTGCGAAAAGACTCGCACTTTTAATGTTTGATATAACGTTATTTGTTTGTTTTTTGCTGAGTGGGAATGTTCCCTTCGGGTAAGACATACCTGTTTTCGGGAGATGTGGATTTTCGATGTTATTAATAGAGATATGAATTCAACACAATAAATCTTTACACCCGCACGTTTCTCTATAAAAACCCAAAACGGAATTATCCGTGAAATTCTCATTCTCACGCCATTGAAATTAAACAATCAATCCCCGCAATAGAGGGGACTTGTCACTTTACTTAACTTGAATATGAATTATGTAATGAATTTCCAGTAATAAATTAAAAAATAATAATAACATAGGTAATAAAAGAGTAATATCTGTGACAATTAAATAATATACCATGAAATTTGCATTGTGCATAATCAAAATAAAAATATTAATTTTGAGATAAAAACATAAAGAAAAAAAAAATAAAATATACGCTATAACTCGAAAACTATTTGAACTACAAAAAGTATAATATATGGATTTTAAGTATTTCGACGAAATCTACAACTTTTATTTGAAACATTTTTCAATATTCCTACTATTTCAGAAAATATCAATATAAATAAAAATAATGCTAAGAATAAAGTACTACTTCTGGTTCCCAGATTTTGACCAATAGCTTTTTAGTTCCTAGAATTGTAATAAAAACCTTAAGTTTATTGTGTCATTTTAATATCTCAATTGGTTTACTTTATACGGCACAATTAAACAAAATATACAAACATTGACAAATTCAACAATATCAATTATGTATAATTTTCACCAATAGACATACTTCAAACTTCAATACACTTTAAACACGAATTAACCCATCTCTTAACCAATTCGTCGTAAATGTTGCAAAAATATTGAGTAAAGTAGAACAATCGTTTTGTTCCGTATTTTTATTTTTAGTTATCTGACACTTGTTTTCATCCGTAACGACCATTTTTAAAGTTAAAGAAAACGTTTTGACTTTAACAATAATCTTAACGGATCGAAGCACGTGCCAGACAACTGAAAATAAAAATATGGAACAAAACAAGTGTTTTACTGTGCCCAATTTGGAACTTTGGTTTCCGTCAAGAAAGTAGCAGAACTTCTATACTTGATACTTTAATACAGTGGTCTCCAAACTACGGCCCGCGGGCCAAATCCGGCCCGCGACTTGCATGAATCCGGCCCGCGATTGTTTGTGATTTTTTTTGTAAATGTCATATTTTGAAATATTGTAACAATTGTTCTTTAAATTTTTTATAATTTTATAAAATTAATCGGATCTTGGCCGACTTTATTATGTAAAATTGTATTTGTGGCCCGCGAAGAAGATAGTTTGGAGACCCAGGCTTTAATATAACAATAATATTAAACTATTTATGATTTTCAACTTTTTATTAAATTCACTACAATTGTTTCGCTACACTGTAGCTTCTTCCATACTTAAATATATGTTGCCAACATTTTGAATCAAGCGCGAGTCTTCGCCGAATGACCAATGAAGCAGTTTTTGTAGATGTAGTTATTTGAATCACGTGAAGATTTAGGTCACTTAATTAAAACAACGAAAAATATAAAACGCAACCAACTCTTAAATATCACGATTAGCCCGTTGATTGCGTCGCATGTTTATTATAAATTAAGAATGAAGAAGGCTAATATAGGGATTGCATTTTATGCGAAATTATGAACAAACAGCAGCAAACTATTGCAGGGGGTTAAAGGTGCTTGTAAGGTGCAGCAAGAAAAATGCCAGAAGATTTTGTTAAAAAACGGACACGTTTTGAATAAAAAACCCGATGTGGTTAAAACCGAGGTTAACAACCAAGTTGGCCAAAGCAAACCGAAGCTGAAGGATTATTTGGATTCGATGAAAGATAAGAAGAACGCGGACGCGCATTCAGTTTATCCAAAAGCCAATGAGTTTCCACCAAATGACTTGGAAAGGAAAAATTAACAAGACTACATTCCTTCACAATCCAGATACACGACTAACTACAACTCTTTAACCGACTCGAGTAATTATGGGAGTTATGGTTACACCCAGGTAAATTATTCTGATAAAAGTATGGATCAAGCGCTTGCTGTTAGGATGAATTCTATGAAGATTCCACCTGGGGGTTATCAGTATGAAGCAGTTGCCTCAGAGGCGTATAATTTTCCTGTGAATTTACCGCACACTACAGTTATTCCTTTGCCCCGACAAATTGACACACGGCTGTTTTACCGATGCAAAACATCGTTTATTATTCAAATCCCCCATTTAGTTATCAAACCGTTTCAAGCACGAATTATCCGTATTCACTAGTACCGAACAATACGGGAGTAGTATTGGGTATAAGGCTAGTGTTGGAGAAGGGCCTAGCGCGTATAGTGCAAGCGTTGGACAAGGGGGTAGCGTAAGTAGTGGGGGGTATAATCCCAAACGTTGGACAAGGGGTAACTGCAAATAGTGCAAGCGTTGGGCAAGGGACTAGCGCAAGTGGTGCAGGGTATAATTCGAGCGTTGGGCAAAGATCTACCGTAAATAACGGTGTGTACAGCACTAGCATTGGACAAGGGGCTACGTCGAGTAGCGGTGGTTATAATCTAAGTATGGGACCACTGTCTAGCGCTGTTATCGGGAATTATTTTAATCTCCGGCAACAAGAATTATAAATATTATTTACAATTCTTCTCTTATTTAAAATGAGTTCGCACCCAGCAATTAACTAATTGCCCGGTCCAAAGGATTATCTCCCGCGGTTCGGACAGTGCTCGGGCTAATATCTACCTGAGCAGGCGTAGCGCATTACCCCTCGGTTTTTTTTTCAAATTCGGAATTAAAGGAGAGGACTAATGACCACCGTTGCAATTTGAAAGAAGAGATATTCACTATTTGTTTTGAGTTATCTGAAGTAATAAATCACTAATAAAACACGATTTAATTTCCTTCCTTCGCTTATTTATTTTTATTGTTAGATGTACATTTCGAGTACCATGTACTCATTTTCAATAACTGAATTCAGTTATTAAAAATGAGTACATGGTACTCGAAATGTACATCTAACAATAAAAATAAATAAGTGAAGGAAGGAAATTAAATCGTGTTTTATTAGTGAAAGAAGAGAGATTATAAATTTCTATACTTCTTTCAAATTGCAGCTTAACGGTTGTTTGGATTTATGAGTTCGCTGAAAGCAATTATCTTGTCTGCGATAATTGCTTTCTAGCGAATTCTTTGCCAACGGTCACGTAGTCCTCAAAAACCTCCCTTCTCCACGCCAATTTTCGGGGTATAAATACCGGGGGACGGCATCCAGAAAGGCAGTCCACTCTTGTGCTGTACAGGGGACAGCATGTGGATTCAAGAGGAACTTCCGTTCCTCGACTCTTCTGTCTGAGCCAGGAAGCTCTGACTGACGCCGACGCCAGACGTCCTAGCCGTCGTGTTACCGGCACTTTTTAACAAGTTCCGTCAACTGCTATTTTGTATATGTATTCATCATTCCCAAATGAGTAAAGTTCGCGCCATACATTAGTTTAGTTTTACCAACTAGCGCCCTCGCATATCTGACAGCTCAACTTCACCCTCTCGTGGTGGAAGTTCCTCTCAGCTATCCAGTTTCAGGGTTGTCCAAAATATATACGGATTTCCCGGTTATCCCCGAGTTCGCCACATCTGCGATGGGACGCCGCTACCTGCGACCGGCCCGATCGCGCGAGCGAAATTTACGTGCGAAGCACAAAAGAATCGGGCATGACGTCAGAGGTTATAAAACCGCCGAATGCAAGGGATAGGAACATCCCCTACGTAGTTAGCGTATGTAGAATACATACGCGAACGTCACAACCCTCATCGGATAACTGAGAGGAAGACCATTCCAATGACACTAAACACGAGGGGGTTATTTCAATTTTGTACGCTATAGAAGACGAGCTGTCAGGAGGATTAATTGTTATTAATTAAGATTCAGGCAAGGTTTAGTGTATCCCATATGTATAGGAACTAGAGCAAAAGTTGCGCATTGCAAGTTACTATTTTTTGACCTAAGTCACATTCTCGTTCGACTTATGCTTTCGGAGTTATTAAATTAAAACTCATGAAACCACCATTTTAGCCTCCGATCAACATGTGTGACATATGTACGGATGCATAATTTCATCTCACACATGTTGATCTACTTTATATTTCAATATTTTTATACTAAATATTTATTCTCATTATATTTCTGTGGCGAGAAATGGTGGGTACCTGAGAGGGTTTTCGATATAAAAGAGCTACCACTGGACCACAGAATTCACTCTGTATCCAGCATCCGAAAGTGTAAGTCGTCTGTAATTCTGTGTAAGTTGTTATTTATTTTTTTATTCTTGTCTTGTTATTTGTTTGTTAATTTATTATTCGTGTTTTTAATATATTTGTTAAAGTTAAGAGCCATTTTTATTTCAAATCGTATTTTTTTTTTTATATAAAATAGAATACGTGCTTCAGTCGAATTTTCTTAATTAAGAATTGAGCTTGCTAGTCGGTAGTTACTTGGTGGTGAAATAGTTGCTATTTTTTTAATAACTATTTTAAAGTCGAAGTACCCACCCCGTAAAAGTCGTTCCTGACGCCAGAAGGAGAATCCAACAACAGGACACAACCGACGCCGACGTTAGCCGTTCCTGTTCTTGGACCAGGACGCCGAGAACCCGATTGCTAGCGCAGTCGCCTCGACGCCACAAGGACGCTCCAGTGTAGCGTTCGTTGCTTCCGCCGGATCCAGGCCAGGCCAGCAACCCACCGACGCCAGGAAACTTTGCCCGACGCCAACGCTAGCCGTTCCGCCGTCGTTCCTGACGTCCCGCACTACGAGCGTAGTGTTTGTTGCTGCCTCCGGATCCAGCCAGACGCACCACCCCACAGACGCCGTCTCACACCGAGACGCCGTCTTGCTACTTGGACGCCGCCTCCCTCCAGAAGCCACCACTAGCCAGACGCCACCGCCGGGCTAGTAGAAATTCCCGATCGCGACGCCGACGCCACACCAAGTCTGCCCTGTACTCGTGCACTGTTTCTCTTGTCCTTATTCTATTTATTGTTTTAATGTTTTATTTGTTATATTTTGTTTAAAATAAATAATTTAAAACAGCATATGTGTTTCAAAAGTTAGTTGCTCATCTTTAACTCAATCAACCTGAGCTAGTTGGTAAACAGCGTGGGGTACCTTCCCTCCCGTTGACAGCGCAACCGGTTACAATACAAGCGTAGGCCAAACCCCCAGGGGTATAATGCAAGCGTTGGACAAGCGAGCGCCGCGTATTAGTCAAGCATTGGACAGGACCAAGCTTACGCGTTCAATGTTCCAGAGGGCCAAACTTACGCGAACACGATCACAACGTACAGTCAACCCACCACTTCAACCTACAACCAATCAAATCAAGGGAATTACGGTCAAACGGATTATTACGACCAATCAGGCTTTCAGAATTATCCCTACTCGTATTATGACGCGTATAACAAACAAGCGACTAGTGATTATGGGGAGAGTTCACTGGCCAACAGGGCGCAGTATATTCCGAAGGTGTCACATTCTCAGCCAAGCGTGTCTTACACCCAACCTAACCTGTACAGTCAGACAAATACGACGTATGCTGAACCCAAAGCAAACCAAGCAGGAAAATTGATGAAAATCCTGAAACTTTAAAATTGAGAAAATCATCAAAAGTATGTGAACTTGACAAGAGTCGACATATGGACTATAATGATAGTTGACATAGGTCAGCGGTAGACGCCATTTGAACTATAATTATCGTTATGTACGTGTATATATATATATATATATATATAAATATATTTTTAGATTAGTCTTTATATGTATATAATTTAGTTTAATTTTTCATATGTTATAATAGTTATATTTTAAAATTTTCCCTGTAATTGAATTATTTCTGTTGGGAATAAATAAATAAATAAATAATAACAGTTGACATAGGTCAGCGGTAGCCGCATTTGAACTATAATAACAGTTGACATAAGTCGGCTCCGGCCGGCATTTAGTCAATCGTGTTAACTTGACATAAGTCGGCGTCAGCCGACATTTGGACTATAATGAGAGTTAACATAAGTCGGCGCCAGCCGACATTTGGACTATAATGAGAGTTAACATAAGTCGGCGCCAGCCGACATTTGGACTATAATAATAGTTGACATAAGTCGGATTTAAACTATAATGACAGCTGACATTAGTCGGCGCAAGCCGACATTTAACCAATCGTGCCAACTTGACACGAGTTTGAATTGTACTATAATGAGATCGCTATGTCATTGTTTTTCTTTGTAACAGTTACGATACACATGTTGATAGTAGTGACATATTTTAAAGTAACGAGTGTCTTCCACTCCCAGACTAAGCATGAAGTAAAATTTCGAGTTTAGAAAAGCCCCGCGTAGAAAATTTGTCGAGGGTCGCGCAGCGACCCGAGACAAATTTTCACGGGGCTTTTCTAAACTCGAAATTTTACTTCATGCGCCACGCGTATAAAACACTGATTTAAAGTGAAATTAAAAACGCACTGAAAACCAACCCAACTTCGATATTATTCAAAATTGGATGTGTCTTTTCTATCCATGCTGTAAACCTTCAGATATTCGTTATTTTCTTGTAAAAGAACTTCGATTCCATGTAGTCCTTCGGTCTCCGAAGACCATGATTGGTCCTTCGAGCTGTAGCCTTTGTAAAATTGTAATAAACTTAGTAATCTAGAGTGATCCTTCAATTTGAAACTTCTAAGAACCAGTGTTGTCCACTCCCAGACTAAGCATGAAGTAAAATTTCGAGTTTAGAAAAGCCCCGCGTAGAAAATTTGTCGAGGGTCGCGCAGCGACCCGAGACAAATTTTCACGGGGCTTTTCTAAACTCGAAATTTTACTTCATGCGCCACGCGTATAAACCACTGATTTACAGTAAAGTTAAAAATATATAACGCTTAGATGTGATGGTGATCAATATTTAGCGAAATGTAGCAAAAAAATAACATTTAATTAATAACAAATAAAGTGGTATATTTATTTAATAAATGAATAAGAAAGCTTACTACTTATGTATATGCTGTTATCTAATTATTTTTTAAACTTACCCAAAGTGTAAGAAAATGAACTGGTTTCACCTAAATAAGATACATTTCACAATCAATAAATGATTCGCAGAAATAGTTTTCTTACTAAACGTGTGATGAGTATACATACGTATCGTTTTTTTTTTTTAATTTCAAGTTTGAATGAATCATTTATAATGATTTAATTACGCCTAGTTTACATAATTAGATAGCCTCGATTTTTTTGCATTTGCATTTGACTTACGATTATAAATTACGATTGCATTTAACCCTTGCGGCCCTGACCACCACTAAAATTTGGTAAACATACTGGGCATGTTTCTTTTAAATATACGTACATGTATGCATGAGATGTAACTTTTCTGATAATCGTTTGTTTTTTTAAATAGTTTAATTTGAAGTCTTAAACGAGTGTTTTCCACTCCCAGATTAAGCATGAAGTAAAATTTCGAGTTTAGAAAAGCCTGAAAATTTGGTTTGGTCGCGTAGCGCGAAGCGCGGAGCGGCCAAACCAAATTTTCAGGCTTTTCTAAACTCGAAATTTTACTTCATGCGCCACGCGTATAAAACACTGATTTTAGGTCAAGTTCAAAATATTCTACTAAAGCAGTATGCTAAAAACGTGTATTCTGAACATTACATCACATCAGTGTTTAGTACGCGTGGCGCATGAAGTAAAATTTCGAGTTTAGAAAAGCCTGAAAATTTGGTTTGGCCGCTCCGCGCTTCGCGCTACGCGACCAAACCAAATTTTCAGGCTTTTCTAAACTCGAAATTTTACTTCATGCTCAATCTGGGAGTGGAAAACACTCGTTTAAGACTTCAAATTAAACTATTTTAAAAAAGAAACGATTATCGGAAAAGTTACATCTCATGCATCGATGTATGTATATTTAAAAGAAACAAACCAATTTTTTTTTTCGAAATTTTACTTCATGCTTAATCTGGGATTGGGAAACACTCTTTTAAGGCTTCAAATTAAACCAAATTTTTAGGCTTTTCTTAACTCAACATTTTACTTCATGCTTAACCTGGGAGTGGAAAATACTCGTTGGAAAGGTTAATTTGAAATATTTGTAAAAACAACGAATACCTGAAGATTTACAGCGTATACAGTATATTGAGATATGTGTACTTAAAGGAAAAACGCTCTGTATATCTGAGATAGTAATAAATAACATGCAGTATACAAAACAAAACATTTTGCCTAGAAAAATCCCTGGGCTGAAAGGGTTAAGATAGATACAGGGATTTTGTCTTTTAAGTTTACTTTTACATATTCCAAAACAACATGCAGTATACAAAACAAAACAATTTGCCCAGAAAAATCCCTGGGCTGAAAGGGTTAAGATAGATACAGGGATTTTGTCTTTTAAGTTTACTTTTACATATTCCAAAACAACATGCAGTATACAAAACAAAACAATTTGCCCAGAAAATTCCCTGGGCTGAAAGGGTTAAGATAGATACAGGGTTTTTGTCTTTTAAGTTTACTTTTACATATTCCAAAACAACATGCAGTATACAAAACAAAACATTTTGCCCAGAAAAATCCCTGGGCTGAAAGGGTTAAGATAGATACAGGGATTTTTTTCTTTTAAGTTTACTTTTACATATTCCAAAACAACATGCAGTATACAAAACAAAACATTTTGCCCAGAAAAATCCCTGGGCTGAAAGAGTTGAGATAGATACAGGGATTTTTTTCTTGTAAGTTTACTCTTACATATTCCAAAACAAATTACTTCAGATGTTTGAACTAATTGTTTAACTGGTAAAATTTTGTATGTGAAAGCAGCTCTGTAAGAGCACAAATTACAATATTTTGACCATTTTTGCCATTTTTACTTTCCCCCGTATGTAATACAAAGGGAAAGTATTGTTTTCGTGAAAATATTCGAATCAAAAATGTTAGCGGAAATATCCGTTTTGGGGTCCCCTGAGTCGAATAAGACCATTTTTGAAAAATGTCTGTCTGTCTGTCTGTCTGTGTGTCTGTGTGTGTCTGTGTGCGCTGTAACGCAAAAACCGCTAAAGATATCGAGATGAAACTTGAAACTTAAGCTTTTCGTTACAATCGGAAGAACTGAAAAGCTTTTGGTGAAAATCGGAAAACTGGAAGTGGTACTTTACTCCTAGCGTTTTTCAGTTTTTTCAGATTTTTTCAATAAATGTTCATCAAACAAAAAATTCTTTCAAATAAAAGTTGTAGATAATAACAAAATGAAGATATATTGTTTATTTACTTTTTGTCTTAGCACTCTTAGTTTTTGAGATATTTTAAAAGTTGTTTGTTTTATCTAGTTATTGATGTGTGACAGTGTATGTGTCGATATAATTGAAAAATGTTTCAAATAAAAGTTGTAGGAAATAAAAAACTAAAGATTTTTCGTAGACTCACTTTTTGTCATAGCACTCTTAGTTTTTAAGATATTTAATAAATAGTGTTTTTTATCTAGTCATTGATTTGTGTCAGTGTGTGTGTTGATACAATTGGAAAATGTTTCAAATAAAAGTTATAGGTAATAAAATATTAAAGATTTTTTGTATCTTCACTTTTTGTCATAGCACTCTTAGTTTTTGAGATATTCAATAAATAGTGTTTTTTATCTAGTCATTGGTTTGTGTCAGTATGTGTTGATCCAATTGAAAAATGTTTCAAATAAAAGTTGTAGTTATCAAAAAGTTGAAGACATTTTGAAAATAATAATGCTACAAATATTTTAAAAGTGATTTAATACGCAATTTACAGGAGAAAGTACTATGATGGACACATCACCATTTTTTTGTTCTAATGCGGAAAATAATAAAGTTTGAGGATAAGTATTTAAATTGAAACTCTATTTGTTTTTCTTATTATAATATCAAAAATTGAAAACAATTAATTATTGAATTTCCACCCTTTTTAATTTAAAATTAATCATCACAATTTACAACCCTCCACCCCGAAATTTTTTCCTCGGCGCGCAATTCTTTTAATTTTTTCCGCTCCTTTTTCGACGACGAGGGCGAGTTTAAACACCCCCAGAAGGGGGGTGGTTGGACGGGGACGGTGAAAAATGATTTAAAAATTTAATTATACCGACATCAACTGCGGAAAAATCGTAAAAGTGGAAATGCGCCTTTCAAATTCAATTAACTTAAAAATATCCGGCTCTCTCTCTCTTTTGCTCCGTCTTCCCCTGACAGCTTTACTGCAGGCATATTATAACATGGCGACGATTTAATAACCGTTTAACGCCGGATTATATCGCAGTAATTTAAATGGCGCGCCCACCCTAAGCGCTTGGTTAACTGGAGCCCTGTAAGGGAAAAGGGCGACATCGCTAATGGGAATCGTTTTACACGGAACTTGACGTTTTAATTACACACGCTCGCATTTTTCTACTTGCTGGTGTTTGAACGAGTAAAAAAAATATAGCAGTTTGTTATAAAATATGATTACAAGTGAATAGGGTCGGAAAGTTATGACGTCAAAAATGAGTGGAAAATTCAAACGTTAGTCATACTTCGAAAACACTCATAATATTGGCAGTATTGACAACGTACATAAGTGCGAGAATACAACTCATAGCCTACTACAACGAATTTTCAACCAATGAGATGCAAGGAAAGCGGTAGGTACATGTCTATCACCGCGATGATAAAAAACAAAAGAAGCGGTGGGTGATAAGTTATCCTGTCATTCGAAACGTCAAAATAGGTAAAGTTTTGTGCAGTGATATTAATAGAGAAGTGAAAAGTGCCACGCCAAAAACACCGTCATAAACAAAGAATCACAGTGGCGGCAGTGTACGAACTTTTGTGCGGTTAAAAAATTCACAATCAATAGGGAAACAACAATATCACAGCTGTCGATAATGTTAAGGGACTCACATTATTTTATTCGTTATATTCTCTCACTAAATATAACTCGTGATATGATTAATTATCGATGATATTTTGTCGTTGAAACCGAAGCAGCACATTCAACTCGCACTTCGGGCTCGTTGAATCTGCAGCTCGGTTTCAACTCCAAAATATCATCGATAATAATCATACCACTCGTTATATTACGGCTGAGAATACAACTCACAGCCTACTAGAACGAATTTTCAACCAATGAGATGCAATGAAAGCTGTAGGTACATGTCTATCACCGCAACGATAAAAAAACAAAAGAAGCGGTGATAAGTTATCCTGTCATTCGAAACGTCAAAATGAACGAAAATCGCTGCGGTAAAGTTTTGTGCAGTGATATTAATAGAGAAGTGAAAAGTGCCACGCCAAAAGCACCGTCATAAACAAAGAATCGCAGTGGCGGCAGTTTACGAACTTTTGTGCGTTTTAAAAAAATTCACAATCAATAGGGAAACAACAATATCACACCTGTGGATAATGTTAAGGAACTCGCATTATTTTATTCGTTATATTCTCCCACTAAATATAACTCGTGATATGATTAATTATCGATGATATTTTGTCGTTGAAACCGAAGCAGCACATTCAACTCGTGCTGCTCACTCGTTGAATCTGCATCTCGGTTTCAACTCCAAAATATCATCGAGAATAATCATACCACTCGTTATATTACGGCTGAGAATAAAATAGGTTAAGTTTGGAGGCTTACTGTACCGTAGCTTTACATATTTTTGTATTAAGTTGCTCTGATTTGCTAAATATAATACATTATCTAATTTCTGGAACGAACACATTTGCTGCAAATGACGAAATATGTTTTAAATTGAAAATGAAAAATATACGGTACTTCGACGGATTTCGGGTACAGCTGTCTAGCAGGAGCACCGCGAACGTACGTCGTGCAATGCATCAACACTTCCGATCAGCTGTAATATTCAAGGATCAATCTATTTAATTGGGATTTTTTCTTACATAAAAATAATGTTTTAATTTCAACTCACAAACAAAACAAGGTGCTTAAACGTAAATAACTGAACCTAACCACACACATGAGGTAAACAACACAAGAATGAGATAAGCATTGGTGCACTGTACGACATACGTTGGGATTTTAAGTAAAGTTGGCTAGCCTAAGAACGGAGGTCAACTGTACCCGAAATCCGCCAATGTACCGCATATTTTTCATTTACAATTTAAAACATATTTCCGTCATTTACAGCAAATGTGTTCATTCCAGGAATTAGATAATGCATTATATTTACGAGTGGTGGCATGAGTCAGGCAGGCTCGTCCAAAAGGACAAGGTCCCTAGACGAGGCTCCTCCCGGGGTCAAGAAAGCGAGGATAGCCCCTCTCCAAAACCTACCGCACGACCCCCAAACCGCTCATACAGTGACATCCTTAAGGATCATCTGGTGTGGGCGGTCATTGATGGGAACCATATTACCGGCTAATTGGAGGCTGGTGGAAGCTGCTTAAAGCATACCTGGACATTCTCCGAAAGAATATGGGTCCTGTTCCCAGGTGCAGAGACGCAGGTTGGCACCAGGTACATATCAAGCTGGTAGCTTGCGCCGATCAAAGTTCGGCCGAGCTATACAAGCAAGGCAACGGGGAACTGGGGGAAGTATAGCCTGGGGCTAGAGTTTAGGCTTTATCAAGGGACCATGTCCCGAACAGATCGAGATCTATCACCTGGATCCCAGCGAAACCCTCTGAGCCGTCCACAATCCTGGAGATAGTCCAAGTCAATAACCCCACCCAGGACTGGAGCGTAACCAAAATTAGTGAAGGGCAGAACGAGGCAGTGAATCGTTGTACTCAACAAAGAATTCCTTGCCTCACTAACGGAATGCAAAGGAGTGATAAGCTACGGTTTCGGCTCCATCACCCTAAACATAGATAAAGAAGACCAAAAGACCTCCAGTCCTAAAGAGGAAGAGGTCTCGACATAGTCGATGGAGACTACACGGGCTCTAACATCGGACAGTGACTCGCAGTCTGATCTTGAAGCTTGGAGGGCCCTCCGCCCCCTGGGCTCTTCTTCGACACCGACGATGACAACGATAGTCAAAGTGTCGGAATAACATCCGGTTCGGGATGGCGGGGAAAGTGCAAATTAATCTCCACCACTTCGAGGCAGCCTCGGCTGCTTTGCTCCTCCGCCTTGCGCAAAGTGGAAAAGACATCGCCCTCATACAGGAACCCTGGGTCTGGTAAACAGGATCTGTGGGTTGGGCTACAAGGACTACAGGCTATTCCACGTGCAGAAGTCAGATAAGCTACGATCCTGCATACTTATAAATAAAAAGTATAGTGCTTTTGTTCTGCCTAGTTTCAGTAACAGTGACACTATCGCTGTCTCACTGGGGTTCCAGAATTGCACCCTCTGTCTAGTTTCCTCCTTTTTCGCCCACGATGCAGACATTCCTCCTAGGGGTCTGTATGGGCTTCTTGACGTAGCCAACCGTGAAGGGGTAGGCGTCATCATTAGGGCCGATGCGAATGCCCCTCATGACATCTGGGGAAGCTAGGATACCAACACTATAAGTTACTCTTATTATTTATTCTCACTTCTAACCTCTCTATATGTAACATGTGGAACTCCCCTACCTTCATAACCTCACGTTACCTTCAGAAGGCTCGTTTAATATCATCAGAAATCGGAAGGTATCGGAAGTGGACTCCCCTTCTCTGATATATCAAATTCTAACTCGATATTCAAATGCAAATATGCTCCGAATTTGTAAACAAGAGGAGGACTAACTGGGTGAATTAGATGGTGAAGCAATTCTCCTCTGGCTGCAACAAGTCAATTGAAGCAGAGTCTCCGAGCGCGCTCAAAAAAGATAAGGGCAAATCACGGTGGACCCCAGAAGTTATCTTCCTAACGAAATAGTGCAGAACAACGTCAAAACCGCCAATGAGTGGGCAGCCTATAAAGATAGTCTCAGAAATTTTAAGAAAGGAATTAGGAAAGCGAAGCGATCGGTATGGACTAACTTCTGTAACCAGATCGAAGAAACCTCAAAAACATGCCGACTACACATAATACTTTCGAAGGAGCCAGCAGTTCAAGGCTTTGTCATAAAAGAAGACGGCAGTTGGACGAGCTCATGTAAAGCAACGCTCGAAGTACTGTTCGACTCCCACTTACCGGGGGAAGAGCGAGGAGCGCAAGCTACCATAGCAGTTCCAAATTCTTAATGTTCAGTCCAAAAGATAGTAAGCAGAGAAATGCTATTATGGAGCATAAAAAGCTTCAAGCCTTTTAAATCAGCCGAGGCCTGATGGAATCAGCCCTCTCGAAGTACAGAAGGTTCCGGACATTGTCATACCCTGGTTAGAAACGATGTTCGATGCTTGTCTTAATATTTCCTATATCCCTTAAATGTGAAAAGAGGTGGAGATTATCTTTATCTCTAAAAGCGGGAAGATCTCCCACACAAAACCTAAAGATTACAGGCCTATAAGTCTGTCCTAATTTTTGCTTAAAACGCTTGAAAGACTAGTTGACATTCACATAAAAGGGAGCTTAGAAAGATCCGTTAAAACGGCTCTAATCTCCTTGGTTAGTCAAATCGAAGGATCAATGAGACACAAGGAGTTTACACTAGTGGCCTTTCTCGCCATAGAGGAAGCCTTTAGCAATGTGTACCCTGAAGCCATTGAGTCTTCATAGAGAAGTTGCTCCGAGATAGGAACATTAGCTCCAAACTGGGCAACTCTTGTATAAAGAGGTATGTTAGCATAATTTGTTGATGATCAACTTTTTATTATAAAAGAAGTAGAATAATTTTAGTATTAGTATTATTTCAAATGAAAATATGAGACCGGGGCAACCAATATTTTCAAGGCCCTTTAAAATTTCATTCGAAATTTTTTCTTTTAAGTATTCATATCCCCATAAATACGCTGTATTTATTCAGGCATTATTTATTTATAAACCATAAATAAATCATACCATAGCATTTTTGATCGATTTCATTCATTTGGTTATAGCCATTCTGTTATGTAATTTAGAGAAATATATTTATAATATAAGATGTTCAGTTAAAAACACGATCGAATTCGCTACGAAATTTTCAAAACATTGTGAAGTAGTTCGTACGTGAATTTGTCAGTCGCTCCTGTTAATGTTAATCTAACCCAGTTTTACATAACTGTTTTATTTTATTCGCTATTTTAATGCGCACTCACACAAAAGAAGAAATAACACAACAACTATGAGAACAAGGCAAACGAATGAGATACTGATTAACACAATCTGACATTTATGTCAGGTATGACAAAATGTAAATTAAGCTGCGACTTGACTTTTTCGTTCCATTTTCTTTTTTTTATCGCATGTTGAAAGGTCCGCGAGAATATTTCGCACCCAGGCCCGCGGTGATGTCGATACGTCACTGATATCACCCTTAGAACCGTATTAACCGTTGCTCGATAAGATGATGCGACTTTACAATGGCTACGAAATTTGACAGATATTTTTTATCTCAATTATAGTTCGTTTGTTAAGTCAATTTTAACTCTATTGTAAACGTATACTATTTATGGTTTCCATTTTCGATTCTTAAACGTTACCACTATTTTTTTTTTTTAGGATAACATTATGTTTAATTTTGCTGTTAATTTATGTTAGTTTGATTAAGTTAAGTATCGCATAGTCCAAAATTATCTGTTAAATTACCCTGTAATTGGATGTAAATCTGTTGGCATAATAATAATAAATAAATAAATTAAAGCTGTATGCTAACATCTATTAATAACGCTGTATGTGTTTTATTTAACAGTTTATTCGACAAATTTAAAAGTTCTGCCAACTATATAAATAATTATTTAATTGATGAGGCGGATACATGATGAAACTCCATAATACTATTTGAAATAAAACAACACAGTTGGGAGGGTTTCACTTTAATTGTTGAACACTGCAACATGTTTCACCACACAGTGGCTTCATCAGGCAGATGAAATAATAATTTCATCTGCCTGATGAAGCCACTGTGTGGTGAAACATGTTGCAGTGTTCAACAATTAAAGTGAAACCCTCCCAACTGTGTTGTTTTATTTCATATAAATAATTCTTGACCAAACTGTATTAATATTACTTATAAATAATACATTCTTCTTTCCCAAAAATATACATTTTTTTATTATTTTACATAAACCCACATTATTTTATACCCCCTTAATGCCATTGTATTCAACATTTTTTTATGTTTCTTTCATCCTGGTATTTTTTTTTTATTCAATATCGTTATTCTTACTTGTTATTGATGCGTTATTTTTTTCGTAATAATGGGGCATAAAATGCGGTATTAATGAAAATTAGGTGCTTTATCAAAAACCGGACACGCCCGCCGACACCGGTTTTGTGATTTCGGGGTAAACTCCCTGTTGAAAGTGCATCATAATGGGGGTTAGTGAAAACGAGCACGTGTAAGGGGTGACGGTACACCGTTCGGTTGTACGACCCACCCCCTATTATCACACAAATAAAACAACAATAAAATGAAATAATACAAAAAAAACGCTACGTTAAAAAAGAGATGTGATTTAAAATTGATTTTTTCGTATTAGTCGTACATATTACAATGGCCGATTTATCTAGTCGAAGAGAATAAACAAGTCATACCTCAAAAATAACAAAAATTATAACAACATACCAAATCTTCAAAAATCGCCAGTAAAATATTTGCAGCAGCACCGTTCACGGAATGTTGGCTCCTCGATTATTCGTGAAAATTGCATACATTTCTTTTTATGCAGATTTAGATTTGGCTGGAACCATTCACGGGCTTTCGCCGCTTGCTTTAGCACATAAGACATTTTAAATTATGACATGATTAAAAAGTCAGACCAGTCTACTATGATAATTACAAACATGGCCCTTAGCAACGTTATTAATACATTCACAAAATAAATCCAATATTTTCCTATTTACAGAATCAGAAAAAAAATATTGATTACATCACGGGAAATATGAATATATTTCCTTTGGTTGGCTATACATCCCTCCGGCTTCGCCGTCGAGGGGTAACTAGCCAACCTCGGTAAATAATCTCTTCATATTTCCCTAGATGTAATTATAATTATTCATTAGCATATTTTCATTGGCACTTTCATAGGCTTTCAATAAAAAAACCTGACTTTACCGGTATACATTTGGCAGAGCTGGGCAGGATTCGAATCATTCAGGATTCGAATCCTGGATTCGAATCCTTTTAGAGGATTCAAAAGAGGCATTCGAATACTTTAGTTCAACTGGATTCGTGATCCGGATTCGTTAAAGTTTTTAAGATTATTCGTATTCGAATCCAAATGTGGGTGATTCGAATCCTTATAAAAGGATTCGAATATTTATAAAAGGATTCGAATATTTACAAAAGGTTTTAAATCGTCAAAAATAATTCTAATTAATTGTGAGGATTAACTTGAAAAATGTCTTTTGTGTGTTTTTAAATTTCTCGTTAAATCACTGTTTTATACTCGTGGCGCATAAAGTAAAATTTCGAGTTTAGAAAAGCCCAGAAAATTTGTCTCGGGTCGCTGCGCGACCCTCGACAAATTTTCACGGGGCTTTTCTAAACTCGAAATTTTACTTCATGCTTAGTCTGGGAGTGGAAACGCTCGTTCGAAACTTCAAACTGAATGTTTTGATAAGAACATTAAATGACTGAAAATAATTCTAAAGATAATAATGTAGTTTTCAGAATTTTGTTTAATATTATTTGAAGTAAAACTGACATGGTAGACACAATCTGAAATTTTAAATTTTTCCGACATTTCCCTGATTCAAGATTTTTTTCCCTGGCCTTTTAATATAACTTTCTTCTGTGGGAAACCCCCATTTTGTTAGATTGTTTTCATTGTTTTTGTCTATATTTATGGTAATTTTATAAATTTTTACGTGTTTTGTAATTTGCCTGCTGATTTTGACAAATTAATAATATTATATGGCTTTTTTGTTAGTTTTGGTCAATTTGAATAGAATTCCATGACTTTTCTTAGACTTTCCCGGTATTAATGATATTCAGTAATTTTTTATTTACGTAATTTTCAGACATTCGTCGTTTTAAACGAGTGTTTTCCACTCCCAGACTAAGCATGAAGTAAAATTTCGAGTTTAGAAAAGCCCCGTGAAAATTTGTCGAGGGTCGCGCAGCGACCCGAGACAAATTTTCGGGCTTTTCTAAACTCGAAATTTTACTTCATGCGCTACGCGTACAAAACACTGATTTAAAGTAAAGTTCAGAAACACACAAATACATCTTTAATCAGAGTAACAGGGAATCAGATATTTAGTCTGTTATCAACGAGGTTCAGTGTTAATAATAAATAATTAGGTTTTGAATATTTTTGTTAAAAAAACTGGTAACGATATTTATATATTAATTTTTGCAAAAAATAATAAAATCAAATTTATTCTTAAAGGATTTGTATTCATGATTCGAAAAAACAGGATTCGAATCTTTGATTCGAATCATATTTATCTCTTACGAATCCTTTATTCGAGTATTCGTGATTCGAATCATATTAGGTGATTCGGATTCGTGATTCGAATCCTTTTTACGAGGATTCGTTCCAGCTCTGACATTTGGTTATGTTTGGCATTATCCAATATTCGATTTGTCCCAATATTTTATGTCCACCGATATTATAACATTTTGGGTTTTACAAATCATTATTTTTGTATAGTATTAAAACTTTTTACTAAAGTCAAGTTGAATTCTTTACAACTATGACAAGAAAAATAGAAAAACCTGTCGAAAACATTCACCTATAATAATACTAATTACTTCCTTTATCGCACTAAGAAGTTTTACATCTAAACGGGAGTTGTTAAATTTCTTAGGGGGATGTAATTAGTATTATTAAGGGTGGGTGTGTTCCACTGCAATAGACGTTTATATATCACCATCCCCCAACAATGAATAAAACCTAGGGATATTATTATAATAACAAAAAAATAAAAAAAACATCTCGAAAATATTAAACTCTCCCAACAATAAAATTTTAAATAAGCAAACCGAAACCGTCCGCATCTCGAGCACAACGAAAATCTCAGCGGCTTATGGAGATGAAGTCGAGTGGTATTAAAGAAAAGAAATTAATCTCTGGATATAAAATTAAGAATAATTAAACCGTGGCGAGGCGAGGGGGGGCGCTCTGCAATTTTTGACTTGTCAAATACAATGGGGGATTTTAAATTAGACTCGGGGAAAAATATATAAATACGAGATGGGGGTGAAAGCCGGGGAGAAGAAAAAAAAATGGAATAAGGAAGAGGAAAAGGAAACGGGAAAGCCCGGCCGGACGAGCGTGTAATTAATTATTAGATTAATGGAACAATCGGCCCCCCTCCTCCTTCTCCTGTTTAAATTAAATCCCGAGGAGTCGCCTCTGGAAAGAATAAAATTTAAATGAAGGCTTTCATAAAAACACCCACCTTACACAGCTAAACCGACTGTTCTTTAGAAAATATCCAACCCGTTTTTATTTTAAACTTGATTTTGCAGAAGGGTTTTGTTTTGCTTAAACATTACATATCAATAGTAATTTATGCTAAAACAATGTGCTCGGAATTAATTCATTTATTTTAATTCTTTTTTGATACAGTTTGTATATTTATCTAATTTCGGAAATTTAAAATTATTTATTTTGTCGTGTCGTAAATTCAATCTTAAGTAAAATTAATTTAATTATCGCGCCATATATAGCTAATTGCGGATTTTGTTGGCAAGCCTTGTTATTTTTCGTTGGGATACTTTTCGGCACTTCTGCGCGAGACGTCCAACGAGATTGTTATTGTATTTTTAAGATTGTGTGTTAAATGAAGAACAATTGCGTGCCTTTTCAACCCCTAAATACAGTCCACTTCAGTCTGGCCAGACCGCAAGGCAAAGAGGATTTTACATCGGTAAGTGTCCCTTTTATTTATTAAGATTTGCCGACTTCGTCGTTACTTTCATGCACACAATGAATTAATATTTATTGTTACCAGAGCTGGGCAGGATTCGAATTATTCAGGATACGATTCCCGGATTCCAATAAAACTATTTAGTTTTAGAGTGAATACTAAATGGGTTTTCTCCAGAACGGAATACTAAGATTTTTGAGAGTTTGCCAACGGAACTGGAAGTAAGCGTGTGTCGGACGCGTAAATGTTGAGATAAAGTTCTTTCGGAGACTTAACGTTTAGCCGCAAATTGTATTTTAAGTTCCAATTTTGAGGTTATATAGGTTGGTATATTTGGGTAAATAAGCACATTACAGGAATAAATTGTACACATGATGAAATTATTTCCAAAATTATGACGTAAATAATCAAAATTGTAGTATTATCTTTATTTATACAGCCAAAATCACGATATTTATTTTACACTAAATATGACGTGTACTGACGTTTATTTGAAATAATGGATATATAAATTAGATCCATTTGAAAATTACAAATATTTTAATTTATGATATAAACAAGTAGATGGCGCTACCTTTACGCGGAAACGAGAATATTATGATATTGTACCATTACTTTTTAGTAAATTGATCTCGTAACAATATCACATATACTGTAATTATAAAATCACCATTTACTCAGTTATCTATAAAATTATAGTAAACACTTAACTTTTGATTTTCAATAAATTCACATTTGCCGTTTACGAAAATCAACTCGGGTTGCAGCAGTGGAATAACAGCAAAATTGTTAGCCATCAACGCAACTAGAAATTATGATTATAGAAGTTAGAGACAAATTAGAATATTTCAATTACAAAATTAATTTTTTACGTTATAATCCCAGTCACTGGAAAAACATTTTAGTAAGCGGATCTTTTTTAAAATTTTAATACACTTTGCGCCATCTATTTTTTATACTAAAAGCTGAAATACTCATAATCTAAACATGAATAATAATCAATCCAGAATTATATATCCATTAGTTTATATAAACATCAGTAGACGTCAGATTTTATGTGAAATTAATATTGTGATTTTGGCTGTATAAATGAAGATAATACTACAATTTGGATTAATTACGTCATAATTTTGAAGATAATTTCATTATGTGTACAGTTTATACCTGTAATATGCTTATTCACCCGAAAATACCAACGTATATAACCTCAAAATCGGAACTTAAAATACGATTTGCGGCTAAATGGTAAGTCTCCGAATGAACTTTATCCTAACAATTTGTGTGTTCCACACATGTCTACACCCGGCTCAATTTGAAACAATTCAAAAATCGGAGTATTTCGATCTGGAGAGTAACCTACTAAATTACTAAAACAATAATTTAATTTTAGATAAGCTACATAAAGACAACAATAATAAAAACTAGAAAAAGGTATTAAAGTGATCTTGTACATTCTTCATTGCAGTGTATTTCATTAATGTAACAATTTAATGACCATAAACAACATAAAATATCGGGAATATTGGCCCAAATCACTATTCTATATTTTTTGTACAAAAATATAAGCTTCATTTCATATGAAAATGAAGATAAAACCTCGAGAGAAGTGGAAATTGAGAGCAACCCCATGTAATAATTGCATAATTAGCACTTAACTGGCGCAGCAACGACAAACCCCCATATCCCCCCTTGGCTACGGCCTTGAGTATACTCTTTCTTTCAATAATTAGATGTAGTCTCAACTAGATAGAATTTGGTATTTTGTGAAATTATAAAAAACGTAGACCTTATACTGTGGTTTTGTAAAGATATACTTATATATATACATTTTATATAAGTATCAAGTTCTTACCTTTCACAAACCAACTTCAAATTGCCTATACATTTTTTGCGAATATAGTTCTCTTCTTTTGGAATTAAGTTAAGATTGCAATTGTTTTATAAGTTCCACTTTATTTTCACATAATTTGCATAGTCTCCACAAATTTATTTTATCCATGTTTTAAGTTGTGAAAAATACAATGATTATACTTGTAGAATACAATGCATTTGTTTTATTCCTTTCATTGCTTGATTTTTATAATTTGTTTTTAAAATATCGTTGCTGCCACCTGGTTTACAGAAATTGAACTTTGAAGTTGAATCGTAAACGCATTCTGTTTGCATAATTATGCTATATCTATGAATCAGCAATGGAAGTAAATGTCAACATAACCTGTCAAAAATTGTAATCTTTAAGTGGAAGTATTAAGCAAACCGTAAGTTTATCAAAACACATTTAAACCATTTAGTTTCGTGAAGCGAATACATATTACTACTACATTTCATTTGTTTCCGGCTGAAAACACCATTTAAAAAGAACTGATTTTCAGCATTTCGGGGCCCCAAAATGGGGCTAAACGTGGTTTCCGCGGATTATTTTTGGGGTATTCGACCATTCCCTACATGCATCTACAACAATTAGCAAAAAAAAAATATTTTCGTGAATCTCCCGTAAACTATATATCGGCCGTCAAAAAATTCGCGAAATTTTCTGTCGGACACATGAAAATAATTAAATAAAAAAATCCGAAAGCAAATTGGTTTAGGCGCTTGAATTTTGGAAGATTTTCATAATAATTATTTATAATGATTAATTATTAACGTGATACAAGACTGAAGCAGTGTATTTTAAACTTCACTTTAAATCAGTGTTGCATATGCGTGGCGCATGAAGTAAAATTTCGAGTTTAGAATAGCCTGAAAATTTGGTTTGGCGACCAAACCAAATTTTAAGGCATTTCAAAACTCGAAATTTTACTTCATGCTTAATCTGGGAGTGGAAACACTTGTTAGTAGCTCTAAATTAAACTCCTTAAGAAAAATATACTCAAAAAAAAATCCCTGCCTAATTTCCTAATTAACTGATCATCAAGAGTAGTCAATTTCTCAATTTTGCCCTTTCTACATATAATACACTCTTTAGGCTGAACTTCTCAATTAATTTTATTCTTTGGCAAAGTAGTCTATTCAGCATTAAATAGGCTTTAATTCTATTTACAAGAAGTTTTCAAAAGCTGAAAACTGTGCTTTATACGAACGGTCATAGTTATGTTTTCAGATATTTGTTGATTTTCGATGCTTTTAAAAGTCGACAATATTGTTGATATATTGTTTAATTGTAAAATAAAGTTGCTTACAGTGATTTTTATATTAAGAACATTAAGGATTTCTTTAAATTTTTGAAAAGTCGATAATATTGTTTGAATAATGTTTGCATTGTAAAAGAAGTTACTTATAGTATTTTTTATATTACTAAGGACATTTAGGATTTTTTTGAAATTTTTTAATGATTTTTTTTTTTTAAACTCGATTTTATTCCATACGAATTTTCGGACAAAAATTATTTCAAAAATTTACAGACATTCCTATAAAAATTTAAAACAGTTTTAGCTATGTATTTTTCCTTGAAAACAAAAAATGATTCCTTCCTCAGCTGGAATAATTTGTTCCTGAAAAAGTTGATTTTAAACAAATATTTTAATATGAATATTTGAATCACAAACGCCCGGTTTTATCAACACATTTTAAAGGGCAGTTAAGCTTACATGATATTTAAGAGTGAATATGCAGTATTACTAACCAGTTTAAATGTCGTTTAGCGGATAAATACCCGTTAGCGTTAAATGTCGAAATTTTTCCCTGTTTGAGTGGCGATTTAACTTGACGTTTCTAATTTTGAGGTTAAATTACAGTGATTTCCGTTCGGTTGTCGTTATAAATAACCGTTAGCGTTAATAATCATAAATTCAAGTTCGTCAAATTTCACCAGCGACTTTTCGGATGAAGAAATATTCAATTACGGACAAAAAGATTCATATGAGTATGTATCATATGTTCAATAAAATAAAACCTCTAGAGTGCCATGGAATAATTTGTAGGTTGGCAATTTGAAGCTATAAATGAGGGTTTTCCACTCCCAGACTAAGCATGAAGTAAAATTTCGAGTTTAGAAAAGCCCCGTGAAAATTTGTCGAGGGTCGCGCAGCGACCCGAGACAAATTTTCTGGGCTTTTCTAAACTCGAAATTTTACTTCATGCGCCACGCGTAGAAAACAAAAATATTGTGAATTAATCTATATTTAGACCTCACTTGAAATCAGTGTTTTATACGCGTGGCGCATGAAGTAAAATTTCGAGTTTAGAAAAGCCCAGAAAATTTGTCTCGGGTCGCTGCGCGACCCTCGACAAATTTTCACGGGGCTTTTCTAAACTCGAAATTTTACTTCATGCTTAGTCTGCGAGTGGACAACACTCGTTTAAAGCTTAACATTGAACTCTTTTATAAAACAACGGATGTTGGAAAATTTACAGCTTATCATATGTTTACCTAAAAGAAAATGTTCACGTTGTTTGTTTTAGAAGAGTTCAATCCGAAGCTATAAACGAGTGTTTTCCACTCCCAGACTAAGCATGAAGTAAAATTTCGAGTTTAGAAAAGCCCCGTTAAAATTTGTCGTGGGTCGCGCAGCGACCCGAGACGAATTTTCTGGGCTTTTCTAAGCTCGAAATTTTACTTCATGCGCCACGCGTACAAAACAAAAATATTGTGAATTAATCTATATTTGAACCTCACTTGAAATCAGTGTTTTATACGCGTGGCGCATGAAGTAAAATTTCGAGTTTAGAAAAGCCTAGAAAATTTGTCTCGGGTCGCTGCGCGACCCTCGACAAATTTTCACGGGGCTTTTCTAAACTCGAAATTTTACTTCATGCTTAGTCTGCGAGTGGACAACACTCGTTTAAAGCTTAACATTGAACTCTTTTAAAAAACAACGGATGTTGGAAAATTTACAGCTTATGCATATGTTTACCTAAAAGAAAATGTTCACGTTGTTTGTTTTAGAAGAGTTCAATCCGAAGCTATAAACGAGTGTTTTCCACTCCCAGACTAAGCATGAAGTAAAATTTCGAGTTTAGAAAAGCCCCGTGAAAATTTGTCGAGGGTCGCGCAGCGACCCGAGACAAATTTTCTGGGCTTTTCTAAACTCGAAATTTTACTTCATGCGCCACGCGTACAAAACAAAAATATTGTGAATTAATCTATATTTGAACCTCACTTGAAATCAGTGTTTTATACGCGTGGCGCATGAAGTAAAATTTCGAGTTTAGATTAGCCCAGAAAATTTGTCTCGGGTCGCTGCGCGACCCTCGACAAATTTTCACGTGGCTTTTCTAAACTCGAAATTTTACTTCATGCTTAGTACGGGAGTGGACAACACTCGTTTAAAGCTTCGAATTGAACTCTTTTAAAAAACAACGGATGTCGGAAAATTTACAGCTTATCCATATGTTTACCTGAAAGAAAAAGTTCACGTTGTTTTTTTAGAAGAGTTCAATTTGAAGCTATAAACGAGTGTTTTCCACTCCCAGACTAAGCATGAAGTAAAATTTCGAGTTTAGAAAAGCCCTGTGAAAAATTGTCGAGGGTCGCGCAGCGACCCGAGACAAATTTTCTGGGCTTTTCTAAACTCGAAATTTTACTTCATGCGCCACCCGTATAAAACACCGATTTCAAGTGAGGTTCAAATATACATAAATTCACAATATTTTCGTTTTGTACGCGTGGCGCATGAAGTAAAATTTCGAGTTTAGAAAAGCCCAGAAAATTTTCACGGGGCTTTTCTAAACTCGAAATTTTACTTCATGCTTCATGAATTCATCTGGAAGTGGACAACACTTGTTAAATTCGTAATACGAATCATATTAGGTGATTCGGATTCGTAACTCGAATCCTGTTTTTTGGGGATTCATCCCAGCATTCATCCCA
This sequence comes from Philonthus cognatus, assembly GCA_932526585.2. Classification (NCBI taxonomy): domain Eukaryota; kingdom Metazoa; phylum Arthropoda; class Insecta; order Coleoptera; family Staphylinidae; genus Philonthus; species Philonthus cognatus. The sequence continues at coordinate 141,561,623 of OW052242.1, forward strand.
ATTCTGTTTACTATTTTCGAAGAACCACATAAGAAATTACTGTGCGGTTAGCTAATCAGAGCTGGGATGAATCCTCACTCTGATTACCTAACTGCGCAGTAATTTTCTATGTGGTTTTTCGAAAATAGTAAACAGAATTTTAATTGAATTGCTCTGACGCTAAAAAAAATCGATAAAATATAATTGTAATTTTATTCTGTTTAGTTTTTGTTAAACATTCATTCGTTGTTAGTTTTTCAATTATTTGATTTTGTGTTCATTAGTGAGTGATTAGTGAATCTTCAGTAGGTAATGTATAAAGAGCCGGTTAATGAAACTCGTGAAAATTTGTGTGTGTGTGTGAGGGTTTGTGGTTTTAGGGGATGGAAATTAATTTGCTACACGGAGGGTGTTTTCTGTGCACAGCATGCCAATCAATGGGTGGGTCCACGCTGTGGCTATTAAATTTACCCCGGGGTTGCTGCACACACATACACACAAACCATTACTCTCTTGCGGCCAATCAGGAAGGGAAAATCCACAAACGGCATCACACTTTTTCACAATCGCATCAAAGAATTAAATATGCAAAATATACAATTAAAATAAAAAATCAATTAACTTTTTTCTATTAATTTTAAATAATTATAAAATTAATTATTTTGCTGTAAGAATGTTTTTCCTTCTAGTTTAACTAAGACGTTTCAAGTAAACAAGAAATTAATAGTTCAGGCCTCACAAAAAAAACTGTAATTAGCGAAAAATTAATTGTTTAAATCCAATTATTTTATGAATCTTTAACTGACGTTGATTAATTACTAATGTACCTACTCATAATCAAAATTTAAAACTACTCATTGTGGTTTATAACCAGGGGCGTACTGGCCCTCCGGTACATGTCCCGGTGCGCCCTCATTTCATGCGCCCTCCTAGCGTAAAATATTTGCGTAACATTATGAAGAAGTTATTAAACTTATTAGAACTCACCGAAAATGTTACAAAATTAAAAGCAAATTATGTGATATATTTTGATATTCGAATATTAAAATATTTGGATTATCGAATATTCAATAATGTGAAAAATTTAGTGATTATAATATTCATAATATATAAAATTACGAAAAACTATGATGAATTAATTTCTCACTTAACCCGTGGTGAAACATATTTAATTGATACGCTTTGATTAAAACACTTGGTTTGTTTCACTGATTTAAATCAGTGAAACAAACCAAGTGTTTTAATCAAAGCGTATTACGAAAAACTATTCTATTAACTACGAAAAACTATTATTATTAATTATTGTCTTATTAATTATTATTAATCTTAATATTAAATTAAGACATTGTTTGCACTTTTACGAATAGTTTTTCGTAATTTTATATATTATGTTTAAAGTGTGCAAACTATAAAAAGCGTAAGCATATTTTCTCAAATTCAAATAGTTTTGAATTTGAATTTATCTTATTTGAAAATATTGATATTTGAATATTCGACTATTTGAATTATTAGTATTCGAATCCCAACCTTACTTTAAACAATTAGGTAGAAAATTAAACACTATGGTTTGCTTCTTTGAAAATTATGTAAAAATCGAAACTAATCGGAATAAAAATTGTTGTTTTTTTTTACATTATTAGAAAACAAGCCACGGTGATTTTTTTTTTCTATTTTTATAGTGTCCCATAAACATTTTTTAATTATTTACTTATTTGTAAAATATTTTTTAATCATTAGTTTACCTCTTTTTTTTTTTTTTTTTGGTTTGGCATAGGTATTACCATTCAGCCACTAACGTTGATTTATAATAACATATATTTCGACTAATTTGAACGTCACAACACATTCACACACATCCATGGAACCGGAGACGAGTATTTTTCGTTAGAAAAATTACTCGCCTCCGCTGGGAATCGAACCCAGATCACCTCCGTGTCCGATTGGCGAAACCAGCGGCTCAACCGCTCGGCCACGGCGATGGGAATGGACATACATTCAAAAAATCGTCAACATAAAAACACAATCAAATATCAATATAGTTAAACTATAAATATTTATTAAATCTGTGCTTATTATATACAATGTACAATAATATAACCTCTTTACAAATATTACTTAACACTAGAATTATTTAATTTAATATGTATAATATATAAAAATCCTTTCTTATTTACTCTTCTTCTTTTTTTCAATATCATCATCATCATAAGACAAAAATTAAAGACGCACGGGGCTCACATCTCTTCAAAAGAAACAAAATAAAATAAAAACAGAAAAAAAAAATGTTGAGAAATAATAAAACAACGGAAGAAAACAAAACAACAGAGAGATGTGAGCCCTTCACAGCGAATAAAAGATAAAAATTTAGAATTACAGGATGAGTGTAAATAAGTTCACAAAAAATATCAAAATATTTTCAAATTGAATTGAACGCAATTTTCTGGAATTCAATAAATAGTAAATGTCACTAAGTGCTTAAAATCAAGAACAACAATGTTCAATAAAAAAAAAACCTCTAGAGTGCTGTGGAACATATTGTAGGTTGGCAACTCTGAAATTATTATGTCTGGCGGTTTATATGTCAATTTTTAAAGCGTGTAGCCAACTCAAATAAAAAAAAGATAAAATCATGGCACACTACAGATTTGTTTTTATTTATAAAAAAAAAACTCTCAAGAGTGCCATGGAAAATATTGTAGGTAGGCAACTCTGAAATTATATATTATAATTATTAATTAGTACAAAATGTAACATTTCAAGGCCGAAAGGCAGTAAATAAACTAAATATACAGTAGAACCTCGCTATACCGGGCCTCGAGATACCGTGATTCGGATATATCGGGGTCATTTTTCAGGTTTCTTTTTTTTTTAAAGATGTTAATTTTAACAATTGACTGCGTACCGCCCTGATTAGGTAAAACGTTCCGGCGTCATTATTGTATTATATAGCATGGCTTGTTATGTAGGTGGCTACTGCACATATGTATATATATATATATATATATATATATATATATATATATATATATATATATATATATATATATATGTGCAGTAGCCACCTACATAACAAGCCATGCTATATAATACAATAATGACGATAATGATATATATATATATATATATATATATATAGTATATATATATATATATATATATATATATATATATAGTATATATATATATATATATATATATATATATATATATATATATATATATATATAGTATATATATATATATATATATATATAGTATATATATATATATATATATATATATATATATAGTATATATATATATATACTATATATATACAGGGTGTCCCATTAGTGCGGTCACGGAAGATATCTCAGCTCTCGTTAAAGATAGAAAAAAAATGTTTTCACCAAATTTGCTTGATTTTAAGAGCTGCATAACCTAAAATTATTTTCAAATATACAGGGTGTCCCATTATTCCATACTTAATACCAACTTTGTTATTTTAAATGGAACACCCTATATATTATTTTTTTATTTGATCCGCCTTTAAATAACCTACACAAAGATATATCATTATTGGCACTTTAGGTTATTTGTTACTTCAGAAAAAAATATTTTTTGAAAATTTTGGCAGTTTTAGTACTTTACTTAAAAATTCACTGTGTCCTTATTTTTTAAGATATCAGTCTGTAATTTTACACACATATGCAGTAAAGAACACATTATAATATTACTTATAAAACCTAATAAAAAACTACCTTCTAATATTTAATATTTAAAATGTACATAACTTCATTTTCTTAAATAGGACACCCTATATTTCTTTACTTTATCAGATCCGAAATGAAAAATGCTTTATTTTTTGTATACCCTATATTTGACAGAAAAATGTTAATATCTCCAAAACTAATGAAAATAGATAAAGGGTATGATATACAAGAAATAAAGCATTTTTTATTGCGGATTTGATAAAATAAAAAATATAGGATGTCCCATTTAAAAAAATGAAGTAATGTACATTTTAAATATTAAATATTCGAGGGTAGTTTTTTACTAGGTTTTATAAGTAATATTAAAATGTGTTATAGTCAATGGATAGAGCATTCTTTACTGCATATGTGTGTAAAATTTCAGACTGGTATCTTAAAAAATACGAACACAGTGAATTTTTAAGTAAGTACTAAAACTGCCAAAATATTCAAAAAATATTTTTTTTTTTAAGTAACGAATTACCTAAAGTGCCGAAAATGATATATCTTTGTGTAGGTTATTTAAAGGCGGATCAAATAAAAAAATAATATATAGGGTGTTCCATTTAAAATAACAAAGTTGGTATTAAGTATGGAATAATGGGACACCCTGTATATTTGAAAATAATTTTAGGTTATGCAGCTCTTAAAATCAAGCAAATTTCGTGAAAACATTTTTTTTCTATCTTTAACGAGAGCTGAGATATCTTCCGAGACCGCACTAATGGGACACCCTGTATATATATATATATATATATATATATATATATATATATATATATATATATATATATATGCGCGTGTGTGTATGTGACTATTATACAAATTACATATATTCGGATATACCGTGTTTTGCTTATATCGTGCTAGGTATAGCCAAAAGCCATCCCGGTATAACGAGGTTCTACTGTATATACAGAGAGTTTTATGTAACACCGAACATACGTCGTACATTTTCCGATGCTCGGTTTATTAAAAGAATTTAATTTGAAGCTTTAAGCGAGTGTTTTCCACTCCCAGACTAAGCATGAAGTAAAATTTCGAGTTTAGAAAAGCCTGAAAATTTGGTTTGGTCGCGTAGCGCGAAGCGCGGAGCGGCCAAACCAAATTTTCAGGCTTTTCTAAACTCGAAATTTTACTTCATGCGCCACCGGCACACAACACTGATTTAATGAAAAGTTTGGCAGTGTGTTTTAAACTTCGTAATATGTCAGTGTTTTGTATCGGTGGCGCATGAAGTAAAATTTCGAGTTTAGAAAAGCCTGAAAATTTGGTTTGGCCACTCCGCGCTTCGCGCTACGCGACCAAACCAAATTTTCAGGCTTTTCTAAACTCGAAATTTTACTTCATGCTTAGTCTGGGAGTGGAAAACACTCGTTTAAAGCTTCAAATAAATTCTTTTAATAAACCGAGCATTGGACAATGTACGGCGTATGTTCGGTGTTACATAAAACTCTCTGTATATATATTATAATTATTATGTCTGATGGTTTATATGTCAATTTCTGAAGCACTTAAATTAAAAAAAAAAGATTAAATCATGGCACTCTAGAGATTTGTTTTAATTGAACATACTTTATTTCTACTTGAATTGAATCCCTGAAAGATGGATTGAATTTAAGTAGAAATATTTCTGATTGAATTGAATCCAACTTTCAGGGATTGAATTCATCTAGGAATATTTCTACTTGAACTGAATCCAACTTTCAGGGATTGAAATCAAGTAAATATATTTCTACTTGAATTGAATCCCTGAACGTTGGATTGAATTCAGGTAGAAATATTTCAACTTAAATTGAATCCAACTTTCAGGGATAAATTCAAGTAGAAATATTTCTACTTGAATTGAATTAAACTTTCACGGATTGAAATCAAGTAAATATATTTTTTTTTACATGAATTAAATTAAACTTTCAGGAATTGAATTCAAGTAGAAATATTTCTACTTGAATTCAATCCAACGTTCAGGGATTCAATTCAAGTAGAAATATTTTCAATTAAGTGCTCTTGACTCCAAAAAGCACTTAAACTGTTTACATTTTATTCTCACTGCACTGGGTTGTTTTTTTTTCTCCTTATATTGGTATGTTGTATTTTTGATAGTAATGATGTTAACCTATAATTTCAATAAAACATTGCCAAACCTTGTGGAAAAATGCTAAAAGTAATAATTTTACGTGTGAATGAGGGATATTATAAAACGCAACATTGCAATTCACATAACCCAAAAAAATGCAATGACATAACCATATTTTTAATTTTTTTTACTAACAACAAAAATATTACCCAAACAAAGCCTATTACGGTGAGAATAAAATGTATACATAGTATACTAATATTCACTATTTGAGTCGCCTGTTTGCAAAGACCCATAAGCCCATTTTTAAAAAATGGATTTAGGGGTTTTTTGAAATAGGCGACTTATTTGTTTTAAGTTATGTGAAGTAATAAATCAATAATAGTAAAACACAGAAAGGAAATCAAACTATGTTTAATTAGCACTTACTGAGTTTTACTTTTAAAACAACCATATATATAATTGATTGATAAGGCTGATAAATGTTGAAAGTTCATCTTCACTTTTATATAAATAAAATAAAATAATTTAAAACTTTCAAATATATATTGTAAACTCGCTACAATTGTTTCGCCACACTGTGGCTTCTTCAGGGGAAGATTTCTTCGCCTGAAGAAGCCACAGTGTGGCGAAACAATTGTAGCGAGTTTACAATATATATTTGAAAGTTTTAAATTATTTTATTTTATTTATATAAAAGTAACCATATATATGCTGTAATTTGGTCGTCGGGTTAAAGGATAAACTCATTAAGTGCTATTATTTAATTTATAAATCCACTTAATTTTTTTCTAAATTTTATTCAAATTAGTTAATTAATTTAATTAAGTGCTATTATTAATTTATAAATCCACTTAATTTTTTTTTAAATTTTATTCATGTTATTTAAATAAAAGCAAATAAAAAACGAATCGCACTCTTCCTGCAATTTTAGAAAAACGCATTTTCTTATCAATTTTTTTTTGTACTGGTTTAAAACGAAAACAAAAATAATACAAATCTGCACCGCTTTTGACTTTTACCCCAATTATTTTTAATAATTAAAAAATATACAAAACGGGGAAAGTTTATTATTACTATTATTTTTTGTTTCTGAGTGTATGCCTACAAATACAAGTCTACAAAACGAAAATCAGGAAAAATTATTTAAATAATTGAGCCTCTCAAGTAACTGTAATTTGTGTACTATATTGACTAGTATGTAAACATTTTTTTGTAGCAGCACTAATAAAGAATAAAAAATAAGGTAGGGCTAATAAAGAATTAAAAAATAATCCAGCACTAATAAAGAATAAAAAATGTTAACATAATATATAAAATAACAAACTTCTGTGTGTATGTATATAATCAGTAAATCGCGAAAGAGTTCAACATTCCGCTCCCCGAGCGACGGATGGAACGCCAGAACGGTTTTAACGAACACTATTTCTTTCAACAATGTTAACAAAAAAATAAAAGTTGTGATTGTTGTAGCGCATATGTTGGATTATTGAAAATTTTATTTTTATTAGTTTATTAAGGAGCGTTCAATTTTGAGTTTCGAGCGAGTGTTTTCCACTCCCAGGTTAAGCATGAAGTAAAATTTCGAGTTTAGAAAAGCCTGAAAATTTGGTTTGGTCGCGTAGCGCGAAGCGCGGAGCGGCCAAACCAAATTTTTAGGCTTTTTTAAACTCGAAATTTTACTTCATGCGCCACGCGTACTAGACACTGATTTCAAGCGAAGTTTACTCGTTCACAATACTTCAGTGCTTTCAGTGGTTAATACGCGTGGCGCATGGAGTAAAATTTCGAGTTTAGAAAAGCTTGAAAATTTGGATTTGCCGGGGCGCGACTCGCTTCGCTCGCGCGCCCCGGCAAATCCAAATTTTCAGGCTTTTCTAAACTCGAAATTTTACTTCATGCTTAGTCTGGGAGTGGACGACACCCGTTAGAGTTATACTTAAATAAAAACATTCATTCTGTTTCTAAAATCTAACAAAAGTAGATTAGGTTGGATATCTTTTGATCAATTTATACAACGTGGATAACCTAACCCAATTTTATTAGATTTTGGAAACAGAATTAATGTTTTCATTTAAGTACAATTCTAACGAGTGTCGTCCACTCCCAGACTAAGCATGAAGTAAAATTTCGAGTTTAGAAAAGCCTGAAAATTTGGTTTGGACGCGTAGCGCGAAGCGCGGAGCGGCCAAACCAAATTTTCAGGCTTTTCTAAACTCGAAATTTTACTTCATGCGCTACGCGTACAAGACACTGATTTCAAGCGAAGTTTACTCGTTCACAATATTTCAGTGCCTTCATTGTTTAACACGCGTGGCGCATGAAGTAAAATTTCGAGTTTAGAAAAGCCTGAAAATTTGGTTTGGCCGCTCCGCGCTACGCGCCCAAACCAAATTTTCAGGCTTTTCTAAACTCGAAATTTTACTTCATGCTTAGTCTGGGAGTGGAAAACACTCGTTTAAAGCTTTAAATTCTACTTATAAAAACAAGTGAATTTTTCTTTTAGGTAAACATATACATAAGCTGTAAATTTTCCCACATTCGTTGTTTTTTTTAAAAGAGTTCAATTTGCAGCTTTAAACTAGTTATTTCCACTCCCAGACTAAGTATGAAGTAAAATTTCGAGTTTAGAAAAGCCCCGTGAAAATTTGTCGAGGGTCGCGCAGCGACCCTCGACAAATTTTCTGGGCTTTTCTAAACTCGAAATTTTACTTCATGCGCCACGCGTATAAAACACTAAAATATTGTGAAATTTATGTATATTTGAACTTTTCTCGAAATCTGTATTTTATACGCGTGGCGCATGAAGTAAAATTTCGAGTTTAGAAAAGCCCAGAAAATTTGTCTCGGGTCGCTGCGCGACCCTCGACAAATTTTCACAGGGCTTTTCTAAACTCGAAATTTTACTTCATGCTTAGCCTGGGAGTGTAAACACTCGTTTTAAGTAAAAATTTAAATGAGAGGAAAAGAACGGTCCAAAGTTTGACACACTAAATAAATTTTACGTGTCCCAACATTTTGCTTCCACCGATAGTACGATCCGGTCGTACCAAATCTGTCATTTAGATAAGAATTTAACATGTGAATTTGACAGTTAGCGAGCAAATTTGACAGAATACCGGCCCTGATTTACTATATTCCGGTTGTTCTTGAAGGCACGCTTTTAGACTGGATTATAAATAGGTGCCAAAAAGTAGGTCCAGGATCGAAAAACTCTTCGCGTGTGCCGCTGTTGCGAAACTCGTACTCCAGCAACCAAAAATACAAACGAGTTGGAAGAAGTGAATAATAGAACTTTGTACAAAGACGCTTTCCCCAAAGGTGTACATCCTTTATTATTATTTGTCATTAACCATTTTTTTTCTTGTCATAAGCTGAAAGTCCTTAGTCAGTGCTGCCATATGTAAAAAATGTCTTCAATATGAAGAAATTTTCTTGTCATGAGCTGAAAGTCTATTTTGTTGTTCGATTTATATTTTGTATAAATATGATATTGATCGATTTTAAAATATTGGATATTATTTTTTTTAATAAAAAAAATACCTATCATTTTAAAATATTATCAGCCTTATTAATAGATTTGCCATCAATATCATCATACTGTGATGCTAGTTAATCTCTACTAGACGCATACAAACACGATACTAACATTTCGTATTAATAGAACAAAACCTACATGCTATTAGTTAGTTTTGAACTAGTGATAAAATGAACGTGGCAACATTGCGTTTTCATGTGTTTTAACTTTATTGTAATCAAGAAATTTAGATATTAATAAGGCTGTATGTAATGAAGTGTGAAGTTAAAATAATTCTTAACATTTGAGAGGCTCAATTATTTCTTTGTTGCTCCATTCAGGATTTTTATATTCGGACAATATTTTAAGTATTTATTCAATTTGTATTTCATCGTGTTTATTGTATTTAATTAAAAGTGGGCGTGTTTTGTATTAAATTATTTATATTTATTTTATACATGTGTATTTGTGTGTGTGTGTGTGAGAGAGAGAGAGAAAGTGTATACAGAGCGGGAAGAGAAAGGGGGTGGAGAGGGGGGGGAGGGGGTAAAGGGAAGGCACATCTCTAGCTGCGAAATTGTCCCTCAAAACGCGCACGAAAAAAAAAGATCTCGCCGCGATCTTCTTTCTTCTTGTTATTATTTTTTTTTAATCCAGGCACTTTACACGATATTTATATATTAGAAATATGTATAAATATTTATATATGTATATCAATAAAAAATTATTTACAATAATATCTGATAAAATCTAAATCATCCCCGGATGGTGGTGTACGAGAAAATAAAATATTTACAAAAAAGATAATTAAATGAAAATTATTTTAAGATATCCTTGATTTTGTAAGAATTAGAGTAGGGAGTTTGTGTTGGTAGCACTGTCCAACACGCTCCAATATCTGCGTTAAGGAGTCAGTGTTGCCATATGTAAAGAAATGTCTTCAATATGAAGAATTTTAGCCATTATTTACCAATGAAAAAAGTAGATAATATTAAAAATACTAAATTTTGTTTTACCACCTTGATTAAAATGGTAAAACAAAGCTGTGTTTTTGATATTATTTTTTAATAAAGATGTATCATCGGTGGAAACAAAATGTTGGGACACATACATTTTCTTTAGTGTGTATCAAACTTTGGACTTGTCAATTAATTGTCATTTGTTGTGTCAAAAATAAAAATCTCTTCCTCTTTCAATAATTCCTTCCATTTACAGTCGGCACAACCCAAATCTGAACGCTAAAATTTAATGGTGTAATTTACACTTTGCATCATAGTCGTTCGTCGCAAATAAATTTGACAGCTCTCAAAAATGATTGTCATATATATTTGACAATAATTTTTCCCCCCTCTCTTTGTAATACCACTGGCCAAAGCCAGAATTTCAAGAATGAATTTTAGTAACAAATACTATGACAACCAAAGAGCGTTCACATTTGGGTTGCGTTGACTGTACATATTTTCATTGTCACTCCATATTATATACTATACATTTGGTGATGTTTGACATTATTCAACTTTCAATTTGTCCCAACATTTTATGGCCACCACAAAGTGAATGCCAATCAAATCAAAAATTGAAAAAAAGATTATTTTTACATTTTAAAGAATTTTCAATTATTGCTAAAATTTGTAAAGTGTTTTTAAAACTTCACACTGAATCAGTGTTTATTTAATACGCCTGGCGCATAAAGTATTTCGAGTTCAGAAAAGCCTGAAAATTTGCGGAGCAACCAATCCAAATTTTGCAATCTTGGACTTTTTTTAACGAAACTCATAAAATTATGAAAATAACTACAGTTTATGTTTGTTTTCCATTTTCTTTAAGAAATCAGTGTTGTCATTAAAGGTTTTAATAGTTTTTTAACAAGCGTTTCCAATCCCAGATTAAGCATGAAGTAAATATTTCGAGTTTAGAAAAGCCTGAAAATTTGGATTGGTCGCGAAGCGAAGCGGAGCGACCAATCCAAATTAGGCTTTTCTAAACTCGAAATATTTACTTCATGCGCCACGCACATAAAACACTGATCTAATTTGAAGTTAAAAAACATAAGTTGCTGTTAACCCATCGCAAGATTAAAATAAAATAAGGATACATGTTTTGATTAATGCTGGGATTTAAATTGAAGTGTTAGAATTTTCATTCATAAACTTAAACTCAAATATTCGATTATTCAAATTTGAATTATTCACATATTTGAAGTAATCGAATATTATTTGAAATATTTCGACTACTCAAATATTTGACAAATTCTAATACTCAAATATTTGAAAAATTCCAATACTCAAATGATTGAAAAATAAGAGTACTCAAATATTTGAAAAATTCGAATACTCAAATATTTGAAAAATTCAGATACTCAAATATTTGAAAAATTCCAATACTCAACTGATTGAAAAATTCGAGTACTCAAATATTTAAAAAATTCCAATACTCAAATATTTGAAAAATTCGAATACTTAAATATTTCAATCAATTCTCAAATTCATCAATAATTCCAATCTTTAAATATGTTTTTGAATGAATATTCGTTACCTCAGTTTAAAAAATGCCCAGCCTTAGTTTTAAAATAATTGTAAAACAAAACAATGAGATAAAAATTCAGCTGATTTAAAAGATAAAAACACCACCATCTAAAAATTCGAAAGTTTCGCCGCATGCACGCACCTCTAAACTAATCTTTTTTAAAATAAAAACAAATCAAACAAGTTAAAACAAATTAAATAACAATTAATATCACTCGAGTGACAGACCATCCGTGTTGTTGTTACTCGGACTGTTCTCTTTCACCGATTCCACTTTGCCTCTCTCCGTAGCTGCCTCCGACGGTTGCAACGGCGCTTTTTTCTCGGCGCCCTGCTTGATTTTGTTCTGCGACAGCTTCTCCAGGGCGTTCTGCAGGCTCTTCTCGCCCTTGGAAGACTCCCTCAGCTTGCCAGCCGGCTTCGTTATCGTCATTGACAACAACTGTATCTTACCACTCGAACTCGAATTTGAATTTGTCGAACCGCTCTCGAGCTTCGAGTTCGAGGTTAGGTTTTTATCCCCAGATTGTGTAGAAGAGGAGGAGGAGGAGGAGGAAGAAGTTTGTTGACAAACAGTATTCGAAGACCGTGTATCCGTGTTTGTGTTCGAATTTGAGGTTATGTTTGCATTTGAATTCGTGGGATTTATGTTTGAATTCGAGCAGAGCGTGTTCATACTAGGGGATTGCGTCGCACTAGAACTTAAAGAGGTTATGTTTGTATTTGTGGAGGTTATGTTTACATTTGTGGAGGTTATGTTTGCATTTGTGGAGATCACGTTTGGGTGTCCCAAGGTCATTGAGGTTATGTTCGTATTTACACTCGAACTCGTGTTTATATGTCCTGCATTTGCATTTAAAGGTAAGATCGAACTCGAGCTTAAATTTACATTCGAAGAGAAATTCGTGTTTGTACTTGAGCTAAAATTTCCACTTGAGTTCGTGATAGCATTTAAATTCCCGGTGCTGGTATTTACATTACCCAAGTTCGCGTTTGTGTATGGATTTGAATTTCCCGCCAAACCCGCGTTCGCAAATGGGCTTGCATTTGAGGTTAAGTTTGCGTGTGGGCTTGCATTCCCCGCCAAACTCTCATTTGAGGTTAGGTTCGCGTTCGTGTGTGGACTTCCATTGCCCGTCGAACGCACATTTGAACGTGTGTGTGAATTCGCGCCTCCCGTTAAATTTGTATTTGAGTTCACGTTTGGACTCATCGAGCTAAAATTTAAATTAGCACTCACATTTGAACTCGTATTCGTCGACGAGTTTGAACTCGAAGCACTCTGGTTCGAGTTTAACTTCAAACCCGAATTGTGATTCGTGCTTGAGCTCGAATTTGTGTTTAGTTTCGCACTAGAACAGGCAGATGTCGATAAACACGAATTTCCACCGCTCGAACTAGCGCACGTGTTGACATTTGAGGTTAAATTTGAATTTCCACTAGTGTTCGAATTTCCGCTAATGACACTTGAGGTTATGTTCGCATTTAAGCTCGGCGTATTCGATCTCGCATTCGTGTTCGTTTTTGAATTTGCGCTCCTCTGATTCGCACTGACGTTCAAATTTGAGGTTATGCTGTCCAAACTTTTGTGATTCACGCCGGTGCTCGAACCCCTCTGAATCGCGCTTAAATTTGAGATGGCACCGTCCAAACTTTTCTGATTAAGATTCGAGGTTATGTTTTGATTAAAGTTCGATGTCATCTTCTCCAAACCCCTCTGCTGATTCACGCTTGCATTTAAGTTTGAGGTTATGTTCTCCAAACTCTTCTGATTCAAATTCGACGTCACCTTCTCCAAACCCCTCTGGTTGACACTTGCGTTTAAGTTTGAGGTTACGTTCTCCAAGCCCCTTTGATTCACACTGGCGGTTATGTTCTCCAAATGTCTCTGGCTAATACTCGCGTTTAAATTAGCCGTTATGTTTTCCAAGTTTCTCTGGTTGACACTAGCGTTTAAGTTTGAGGTTATGTTCTCCATACTTCTCTGGCTGTTTAAGTTCTCCAAAGTTTTCTGATTCTGTTTCGGAGAGGACGATAATTTCTGCACGGCAGCCGCCTGTAGTTCGTAATTCTTCCTGTTCAGATCTATGTGCGGAATGCCGGTGGGAAACCTAGGCCCGTATATCAAAGAATAAGCTGCCATTACTCTGGGATCATAGGCCGGGTAACCCGGGGGGCCGGCATGGTGGTGGAAAAGAAACTGGTTCGGGTTAATCGTGGGTGATGTGTGCGGTATGTACGGGTTGGGCGGTGTGTAGTTAAGGTTGAGTTTATCCCGCTTAACGGGTGGGCTTGTGTTTTTCATCGTCGTCGGTGATTGAGGTGATTTCCGTTCCCCGCTCTTAGGTGAGCTTTGCAGTTTCAGGGGGTTGAAAATTGAAACGCTGCTTGTGTTGATTTTTAAATCACTCTGTGTGCTTAAGCTCGAGATTTCTGGAGCTTTTTCTGAGACCGGTTTTAAGGTTTTTGGATCGATTTTAACAATCGAGTGCTTCTTGATCTCCTGTTTTTTCTCCTTTTCTGGGCTGATGTGGACTTGGTACATCGGTTTAACTCCGGAAGCTGGGCAGCCTAAATACCTAGGTAAATTATTCCTTCCTTTAAAAAATTTCGCTGGACGAACATTCTTAACCTCGCCAGGTTTATTCGGCTCTACTTTCGGCGTAGCCCTGGAAATTTGAGGATTCCAAGTTTTCGGCGGGTCTCTGAGAGTTTTATACCCAACAGGTGGACTCGATTTCGACTTCTGCTGAGATTTTGAGGTTACCATCATCCCATCCATAACTTTATTCTGTTGCAATTTTGAGGTAGCCAACATATTATCCTTATTCTGTTGACACTTTGATGTTGACATAATCCCTTCCATAACCTTATTCTGTTGAGATTTTGTTGAACCATCCGTAACCTTATTCTGTTGTTGCAATTTTGAGGTTATTAAACCCTGAGCCGAGTTAATAGGCTGTTGATTATCCTTAGTAACCGCACTGGTACTCGGCTGAATTTTTGGAACGTTAATGATCGGGCTGTATGTCGTCTTCGGAGGGACGTAACAAGGGGGCCCAGGAGCCCACTTCTGCGGGTTGTTCAACAAAGTCGCACCCCGATTAATCCTATCGCCCTCCGGCATCTTATTTAGCAGCGTCGCACTTCTGTTCGCTTTCCCCTCAATCGAATCCCCGCTTGTTCTTCTAACTTCACTTTTGGTACCCATGCTTAAAGTCTGCGAGTGGATTTTCAACGGGTGGTTGTTTGATAGGTTATGTAACCCCAGTGAATGATTGAGCACCGTAGGTTTTGGTAATTTTTGTGGAGGCTCACCCTCTCTAACCTCACTTTTTCCCTCCAACTTTCGTTTGTTGTCAATTTTAGTTGTTGCTTGCGACTGAGAGTCGTCTGTTTTGATAAGTTCGATGCTCGTCGCAGGGTTATTTATTAACTTCAAACCTGGTGGTTCCTTTTTAATCAATTTTTCCTCCTCGCTCTGTAAAGTTGGTCCTTTGCTTTTCCCCAATTTATCACTTTCAGTTTTTGATTGAGTTTTATTATCATCTTTTTTCGTTACCGACTGCCCAAAATTACAATCAGCTGTTTTGTTGTTTTCCAGCTGTCTTTTGTTTTTATCATTTAACAACTGTCGTTTGTTATTCTCACCCTCTATTTCCATCTCTCGTTTGTTTTTTTCATTACCCGACTCCCGTTGATTTTTATCCATTTCCGATTGTCTTTTGTTATTCTTATCATCTACCGCCTCCTTTTCCGCCTGCCTTTTGTTACTGTTCGCTGCTGCTCTTTCCGATTGTCTTCTGATGTTAACACCGCCCTCAGTTTCAGACTGTCGCTTGTTTCTATCACTCTCCGTCGCCTTCAACCGCCTTTTGTTCTCCTCGCCGTTTTTTTGAGATTGTCTTTTATTCTCACCGGAGACCCCGCTTTTACTTTTATCAATTTTTTTAACCTCATCACTGTGTTTAACCCCACTTTTCTCAACATTGTCATTCATAACCTCTCTGTCGTCAAAGCTCATGCGCTCACTTTTATCAATGCTCTTGTGTTCACTTTTATCAATACTCGTGTGCTCACTTTTATCAATACTCGTGCGCTCACTTTTATCAATACTCGTGCTCTTACCTTTATGAATGTTCATAACCTCACCTTTATCAACGTTGCCGATGCCCACACACTCACTTTTATTTACATCATCAATGTACATGACCTTGTTTTTGTCGAGATTAGCGATATGAGTACACTCACTTTTATTTACATTGTCAATGTTCATAACTTCCCTTTCCCCTTCGTCTATATTCATAACCTCACTTTTGTTGACTTTGTCAATGTTCATAACTTCCTTATCGTCAATGTTTTTAACCTCACTTTTGTTGACTTTGTCCATGTTCATAACCTCACTTTTGTTGACTCTGTCCATGTTCATAAACTCACTTTTGTTGACTTGATCAATGTACATAACCTCACTTTTGTTGACTTGATCAGTGTACATAACCTCACTTCTGTTGGCATCATTGATGTTCATAACCTCACTATTGTTGTAAGTCTCAGTTTTCATAACCTCAACACCTACCTTTCTATTGGTCATACTATTTTCGTCCTCCTCCTTCTCGTTTTTTCCCGTTTTATTCTTCCCTTCGTTTATTTTTTTCTTTAAATTCGTTCCAATATCCTGCTCGTCATCGATGACTAGTCGTGTCACACCGTCCGCCACCTCGCCATCGAGCTGTTTGTCCAGCATGTCGAGGCAGTCCTGGATTCCGGTGACACTCATCTCGCCGTTCTCGCTTATCCTCAGCTGCACTTCTTTCCAGTCGTTTATGTTGTTGTTGTTGTTTGTCACAGTTGCCGACCCCGACGAGCACTCGTCCAACTTGATACGTTTGGCGGCGGCGTTTTCGTATATCCTGTATGTCAGCTCCATCGGGCCCTTCTGTGAATACAAAAGACAGTTAATATTTATATGAGGTTATGTTTGAAATTGAATGTGCACTTGATTTGTTCAAATTTACATTTTGGGTGGTGTTATCGAGTGTACAAAAAAAAAAAAACAGTTGTTACTAAGGCTGGTCATTTTTAAAATTGTAGTGTTTGGATATTCATTCTAAAACATATTCAAATATTCAAGTATTCTAAATATTTTAATATTCCAGTATTCAAAATACTTGAATATTTATTATTTTTACATAGATATTTAAGTATGGTTTTAGACTGATTTTATTAAAGTAGTAAAAAGATTATATATTAAGTATTATTATGTGATAAATTTATTATACATACACAATTTATAGATTAAGGATGATCAAATGTTTATTTTATATATATATATATATAGATATACATATATTTTTCTATGTTATTATATAGCAAAGATGCTAAATAAAGATTATTATATATATAAATATCCGAATACTTCAATTTAAAAAATTCCCAGCATTAATCAAAACATGTATCCTTATTTTATTTTAATCTTGTGATAGATAACCGAGTATATTATTTTACTTCATATTACACAGCAGCAGCTTCGCTAAGCAGCCAAACCAAATTTTCAGTCTATTCTAAACTCGAAATATTTACTTCATGCTTAATCAAGGATTGGAAAACCCTTGTTAAAAAAAACTATTAAAAATGACAACAGTGAATTCTTAAAAAAATGAACATCAAGATAATTGACTAAACTCATATAGATTATGAAAATAACTATGGTATGTGTTTGTTTTCCATTTTTTTAAGGTCATTAAAGGTTTTAATGGCTGTCGAACAAGTGTTTACCACTCCCAGATTAAACAAGAAGTAAAATTTCGAATTTAGAAAAGCCTGAAAATTTGGTTTGGCTGCGTAGCGAAGCGGAGCAGCCAAACCAAATTTTCAGGCTTTTCTAAACTCGAAATTTTACTTCATGCGCCTCGTGTATACAACACTGATTTCAAGTCAAGTTTAAAACATACTGTTAAGCCTAGGTATTTCAAATTAAAGTATTCAATTATTCATTCAAAAACATATTAAAATCGTAGTTTGTTATTGATAATGAGCACCTTGTGTCTCGAAATGTACATTTAACGATACAAATTAAAAGTGAAGTGAGGAATAACAGTATTTTTATGTCATAATCACTTCACGTAAACTGAAAAACATAGAGTTAACATATTACAATATTTTAAATGTGGGATATATTTCTTTAAAAACATATTTTAATAATTGAATTATTAAAATATTAAAATAAATACCTGACTTTAATAAATTGTTTTTGTTTTTTCGATTAATACTTACTCTTCGCCACAGGTAAATGTAAGCGACGTCCATCAAGGTCAAGTAGGAGTTGAGGCAGTCCTGGTTGTGCAGCACGTCCACCCTGTGGTTGTCCGTTAGATCGTACTTAGCCCGGATCAACTTCTGCAAATGGGACACCGACACTGCCGCCGGGCATCTCAAGTACCTAAAAATACCAGATTGGGTTAGGGAACTGTTTTCATTCTCCAGAAATCATTTAAACATGTAAACGAGAACCATGGTCATTACTGTATAAGGTTGGCTCAGTTTAAACCGAGTCGACCTTGTATTTTCCACTACCTTGATGTTGACGTCACGTGAGGATTTCCACACGTGATGCCATCAACCAAGGTCAGTACTGTATAAGGTTGGCTCAGTTTAAACCGAGTCGACCTTGTATTTTTAACTACCTTGATTTTGACGTCACGCGAGGATTTCCACGCGGGACGTCATCAACCAATGTCATTACTGTATAAGTTTGGCTCAGTTTAAACCGAGTCGACCTTGTATTTTTAACTGCCTTGATTTTGACGTCACGTGCGGACTTCCCCGCGTGACGTCAGCAAACCAGGTAATTAAACATACAAGGTTGGCTCAGTCTAGATTGAGACAACCTTGTTGGTTTAACTACCTTGATTTTTGATGTCACGCGAGGTATTCCACGCGTGACGTTATAAATGAAGGTGATTTGCATATCAATTAAACTATTAGCAACAGAAAATGCTAATTGGGTACACTTTCCTAATTTTTTTGAAGATTTATGCTTTAAATAAATGAAATAAACTTTTGGCAGCAGAAAGCACTAATCGGACTGGTCGCGAGATATTATGAAATAGAACCCAAATACAAAATTTGATGAAAGTTCCAAGAGCCGTTTTTGCTAAAATCGTGCGACAGACCAACCAACCATCATTGAGATAACACTTGATTGGGATTCCAGGGACCCTAAAACGGATATTTCCGTAAAAAAATGGGGGGTTCATTTTTGGCAGATTACAATACCTCCCCTTAAATAGTAGTGCGATCGGTAAAAACACTGCGGTGAGAGTAAAATGTGAACAGAGTTTACATGAAAGATTGTCTCCATGTTTGGATGAATATTACAGTTTTCTGTATTCCTCCCTAACACACACACACACACACACACACACACACACACACACACACACACACACACACACACACACACACACACAACAGACGCCGTATTCCTGAAATTGATCGCACAATCGGTCACCTGCCAACTATCAAATTCACATGTTGAATCATACGACCAATCTCGGGAACACGAGCCCAGAGATATATATGGCTGAGTTAGTGATAGTTATTAGGAAACCCAAGAGATGGCACTACAAAACTGGGAATGATCATCAAATAAGATAAAAAATATATTAAGAATATGAATACGTGTTCAGTACTTATTCGTTCATCGGATAACTTTATACACGTTTCAGGCTTCAACACCATCATCAGTATAGTCCCGAACCAGTGCTTGAAGAATACTGAACATTTTTGACTATTTATTATGGCCTGCACAGGCTAATGGCATAATAGATGGCGTTTACACTTTCGAACATATGTAAAAAATATACTGTTATTCAATTACCGGTCGAAGTGAAATATGTTGCAGTGTTCAACAATAAAGTGAAACCCTCCCAAAGCAGCTATTTTATTTAAAATTTTAATGAAATTGTTTGCTGGCTCTATAAAAAAGCGTACCAGTGGGGGTGGCCTCTCCAGTTCGGGAGGAAGTAAAGGACTAACCAGATAACAATGGACATGGACTGTTTTGGAACTTACACAACGATAACGATTTAATCGAATTCGAAAATGATGTGTGTATTTCGAACTGCAGACAATCTCCAATCAACATCACGAAAGATCTGACCCCCGCTGGTACGCTTTTTTTATAGAGCTACCAAACAGAAATGAAACATATTTTTTTTAAATTTCATACCTCGGAGTGCCTGAGCTGCCATGATAGTTGAAGGAAAGACAGATGGTTTCGTCGGGTGATAGCAGGTGTTGATATGACGCCTCGCCCCTCTGCTCCAGTCCGGATGGCCTCGCCTCCGGATTATCGGCGTAGTACTGTCTGCGCCTTTGCATTTCATCTGATTGTTGTAAAACAAAACACAATAAGTTTCCTTATAAATAACACATTCAATAAACAATTAAATTGACAAACACTTAAATTGACAAATAATAACATTAGGAGTGTTAATCCATTGATAATGGTCACCTTATGTCCGAAATGTGCATATGATAATTCAAATAAAAGTGTGAAAAAACAATATAAGTGCTTTACACGTCAATTCAATTTGATTTTCATGTTACTCAATCAATCAATTTAATAAGCAATTACGTTACAAATACAATGTTATCATGCACTATTGTTATAATTACAATGTTATATAGTGAAAGATGCAAGATAAAGATTATTATTATTATAATTGCACTGTGTTTACATATTAACAAAAGGAAACTCATGAAAAACTATCTGGTATAAAAGTATTGGTACTTTAAAAGAGTCTATATACTCTGGTAGCTAAAATCTGTGCTCAATTAAAGGAATACCAGCTCTGTTTATATGAAACCGGAATTTGTTTTAAGAAAATACACATTTATTTTATGAAAAATGTATAATTTAAACTTCACTTGAAATCAGTGTTTTATACGGGTGATGCATGAAGTAAAATTTTGAGTTTAGGAGAGCCTGAAAATTGTTCTAAGCTCGAAATTTTACTTCATACGCCACTGGTATAAAACACTGGTTTCAAGCCAACTTCAAAATGTACCATTTAGACCAGTGTGTTAAAGGTTTCAAATAGTTGAGCATTCAAATATCAATATTTCGATCGCTAAATTATTCATATACAGTAATCCGAACTCCAATAATCCGGATTCTCCAGTCATCCAGACAAAATTGAAATATTACTTATTCACATTTTGCGTTCTAAAATCCGGATTTCATTAATCCTGTTTATAGCAGCTTTACTGTATTTCAATATTCGAATATTCAAATATAATTATTTTGATAGTTAAATTATTGATGTACGAGGGGTGATCAAATGGTAAGGTTACAAAATGTGCACGTTTCATTGCAGGCTTTGTAACCTTACTTTTTCATCAACCGTCATATTTTAATATTTGAACATTTAAATAACCCAGGAAGACAATGAAGAATATAATTGAGGAAATAGGAGAGAGACATGGGAAAAGTCCAGTAGAGCTGGGAAAAATAGCGGAGAATCGGAAGTTATGGAGGAGATGGCTCGATATCGAGTACCCGACGCCTTAAGAGACAACAAGGGATAACAGAAGAAGTAGAACATTTAAATAAGTTTTTGAATTATTAGAATAATTCAAATAGTATATTTTAAACTTTACTTGAAATCAGTGTTCTGCATGTGGCGCATGAAGTAAAATTTCGAGTTTAGAAAAGCCTGATTTGGCTTGGCCGCTCCGCTTCGCTACGCGCCCAAGCCAAATTTCCAGGCTTTTCTAAACTCGAAATTTTACTTCATGCTTAGTCTGGGAGTAGACAACACTCGTTTAAAACTTCAATTTGAACTCTTAAAAAACAACAAATATCTGAGGCTTTACACTATTTTAAAAAACAAAATTAAATTTAAGACATGATTACGCAACTTGCACTATCTAGTAGTCATACAAACTAAAAGTTTGATGAAAACTATTAATGGATTCGATAGCTAACGCCATCTACTGCTTCATAGTGCCAATGACGATGCCACTATGAAGCAGTAGATGGCGTTAGCTACCGAATCCATTAATAGTTTTCACATATTGGCTTGATAATAGTCAGAAATGTTCAGTATTCCTCAGCACTTAGTCAGGACGACACTGAAGAGGACCTTGAAGCCCCGCGTCTGTGTGTATCTGGTGCCGGAATACTGAACTCAAATTTAATTTTGATATTTGTTTTCTGGTTTCACAAACAGAGTATAGCTCCGTGGATGAAACAGTGACCTGTATATGCTATTGGCATCCAGCGATGACTTCTTAAAACATTAGTTTACAGTTATAGAGTGCAAACACTTCATTACAGGTTCCGTAGTTTAGTAATTACGCGGCAAAGTCTCGTTTACGTCATATCAGAATATATCCGACATTGAACCACAAGCGGTAATACATTTTGACGGATATATTCCAACACAGGACCAGTAAGGGTTAATATACACCAAAATCTATTAATTAACAGAATATACGTGAAATATTGTACATTAAATAAATAAATAAAAGTACTTACTTTGAAAGAGCTTAGGTACCAATTTGTAGACAATGTCTTGTAACGTCTTGTCGGGCCTGATGTTGAGCAGGGGCTTCGTCTTGTGCACCTGCACATCGCACACCGGACAGTACTTGTTCGTTTCTAAGTACGTCACGATACAACTTCGACAAACTAAAAAACCGATAAGGAATAATTAAATTGTCATTCATCGTAAATCAAAAACATCTCCGAGAAAGACATTATCTCCCCTTAGCTTCAACGAAGAAGACCATAAAGAAATAATGGTGTTGAGATAATCCCCCGATTCTGTACGCGAAATATTAAATTTAACAAATACGTTATTAATTAGCCTCACAATCTAGGTATGCATATTAAGTACTAAACACGCTTAACCTGTTATGTTCAGGAATAACATGAACGTTAAATTTAACATTTCGTGTATGGAATAGGCCTGAATGTCTCTCTCTTATTCTTATTTTTGAACCTATTGAAATAATCACTTGATTAAATAGATTCAGGCAAAAAAGGTAGATAATATCCATCAATATTTATTAATATGCAAATTACCAAAGGAAGAAAAATATCTCTAGTGATTCATCACTCCTAACAATGACTATGACAAAAAATTTACATAGGAATGTGCCATTTCACAAATAAATTATCCTCATGATAGTCATACAGCAATTTTTAATTTTTTTTGTTAGGCAAAGAACGTTATTATAAATTGCAACTATTACCAATAAATTTAAGTGTATTCAATCATGAAGAATTAACATAGAACGTCAGTACAATTTGCAATTATAACCAATAAATATAAGTGTATTTGTTTATGAAGTGTATTCGAATAAACATAATTTGCAATTAGTATCAATAAATTTAGGTGTATTTGAATAACCATAGAACGTCATTACAATTTGCAATTATAACCAATAAATTTAACTGTATTAATTTATGAAGTGTATTCAAATAAACATAATTTGCGATTATTAACAAAACCACTGAAGTGTTAGTAAACAAAAAAGTGTATTCATTTACTGCCTGTATTCGAATGAACATAATTTGCAATTAATAGAGAGTTTTAGTCTATCGTTTTATGAAATTCGTTAACACTAACATCTATGCTAAACTTGCTTGTTGCCTGGTAAAGCAATTGGTTACCGAGCAACAAGCAGGTTTAGCGTAAACATTAGCATTATCATTCATAAAACAATAAACTAAAACTCTCTATTAACAAATCTCATATTAATGCATCTAATGAAGTACTGATGCATCCGGTAAATCTTGCTCAGCTTTATTTACATAAAGGGATTTTTTTTTCAAGTATACCTATCCCGATTAAATTATCTAGTATTCGTTAATTTTAGAAAAGCGTGCAGTTTAAAACTTCTAACGAGTGTTTCCACTCCTTGGTTAAGCATAAAGTAAAATTTAAAAAACTTACACGAATGCAGACATTCGATGATCGTCGTAGCATCGATGAAATACCCTTTGCACAGCGTGCACGTCAGGTGCTCGTTCAGGTCGGTTATTGGCAACCTCCTGGTGGTCCGGCGCATCGTACCGGCGGTATCGCCCGTGCATCGGCGGTTCACATCATGCGCGCTCTTCAGAATCATCTAATCCCACCGCACCAACCTCAGTGTGCCCATATTGGTAAACAGCATGACCTACAAAAAAATATATTAATACCACAGACACACACACACACACACGCACACTCACTCCACACACATGCAAAAAATGAACCCATGAAAACGCACTTCGAAAATTAAAAACGAATTGCGCACTTGCGAGGGAAGCAATTAACCAAAAATATACACAATCAACCTTGTTATTGTTTACCTGAAAAATGTCCGTTTGACAGTTGCGTGTTGTGTCGCGCTGAAAAAAAATGAACAACGCGCTCTGACAGACGATTCGCGTAGCGGGGCGAAGTTGCCGCGCTCACTCCGGCTAATTAACAACATCGGTGTTTTGATCGCGATCAAAACAACGCGAATTTCCAATTAATTAACCCTAATCTGCATCCTCCATCGAAGTCCCTCCACAACGCACAAAAACCCAACTTCAAATCATCCAAACCCCAATCATAAAAACCACTGCGTAATTATTTCCCAGTCCGAATATTAATCCTTTCGCAAAAGAAAAGCTTTGTCCCCAATAAAATCCTCTCTCTCCTACTCTTCTACGGGGGTAAGATTAGGTTATGGTCAAAATGGCGTGCGTCCTCCACTGCTGGCTTTTCTTTCACTTTTCCCAGCGGATGGAACCGTTCCACACAAATCTTTTTCAACGCACTTGTTCTCAGTAATGTTTTACGTGTGCTTAACTGTTGGTTTTTATAAATAACAGTGTTATTACGCGGAATTTTTGCGATAAACGTGCCAGAAATTCGTACGCGGGTTATGAACCACAATTTACAGCAATGTTTTGATGGCGCACTATGGACATCTACCTGGATATCGAGGAAGGTATTCCTGAAAGCCGAGTTACGTACCATTATTTACAGGGTAAACGAGTGCAAGTTAAGTTGCATACAATAAAAACCATGAAAATATTTCCTAAATTATTTATTGAATGTTATTATCGGGCCCGTTTTTGTAAGATAAATATTTAAAATATCATAATTGTTATCTAACAGTAACATATTACAAGTGGGCTTCATATACATAACAAATATCAAATCCACGCATTTTATATCAACTCCACCTTCTGAGTTGATACAAAATGGGTTTTACAGAATTGTCCCGAATCAAGCAAGTATATTTATTTATTTATGAATAAATTTATTAAACGCTTGCCGATAAAGTTTTGTGAAAGCCAAGTTACGAACCTTTTTTGTTACAGATGAACCGAGTGTATGTTAAGTTGCCTATAATAAGAACTTAATTATTCCTAATTGTTATTTATATTATTTTAAGTCAAAATCATAAGGAAGCATTAAATTAAGATTCTTCTCTTAACGAAGGAATTGTCATTATTTATAAAACAAATACTGCATTATTTTTATAAGCAGTTGTTGCGAAAGTTGAGCAGAGCAGCAGTGTATGTTAAGTTGCCTATAATATAAACTTGAATTATTTATTTATAAATATTGATTTGAATTATATAAAATTTATTCATTTAAAAACAACACATTCATTGTTTATTATGGTGGTTCTTGATTGTTTTGAAAATATAGTAATGACCTTTTTTTAGAGAGTGAAAATATTGTACACTTGGTTGCCTATAAAACTTGAAATAATTTTCATAAATTATTTATTATTAAACTATTTTACTATAAATATGTATATTCAGTATTTATACTTTCAAAATGTAATTTATTTTTTTCATATTTATATGTTTTCTGTAATATAAGTGTTGCAAAAAACAACTTCGATTATGCTACATTTCTCTACAAATAACTGATCTACGAGTGTCAAAAACAATAAACATTGTTTAAGGTTATGACCCTGTGTAATTTAAATCCAATAAAATTTTGCAGATTATTACAAACATTTACACTTTTTTAATTGGTACACAATCGAAAAAAGGTAAGTAATAGCTTTTTCTACTTTCGTGAACATAAATTATTTATGTAAAATCAAATGTTTTGTAACAGTCTATAAATCGTTGAATCAAGAATTCTTGAACATTATGTTGTTTTTTCAAAGGCTGTTTCCCTTTTCTAAAGCTTTGAATTTCCATCTCTCAAAATGAAACTAAAGGAGGGCACAACGAAAAGCCTCTCACTGGCTAATAACACAACGGCAGTTAACGATGAGGTTTACAAGAAGTTAATCGAGTGCACGTTTCTTCAATTAGTGGGAACGAAAGCTCCGAGTAAGTAAATATTTTATTAAAACATAAAAAAAATGATTTTTATTTCCTTCAACACTGCTTCAATTCTCTACAGATATAATTTTATTAAGTTTTTTTTCCTTAACACTCTTTGCTTTAATTCCCTATAGATTTTAGTTTTCTTTGTCTATATTTAGATTTATCATTGATAACAAACTCGAATAAACCGGATGTTATGAAAGAGCTCTTCGCAACGTTTTTAACGGCGGCTTCTGAATTTGCGAGGAATAATTTCGAAGAAGATTCAGTTTCGAGTTATTTGTTGAAGGAATGCGGGTATAATTCAACCAGGGCACAATTATTCGCAAGTGAGTATGCGAAGAATAAAATCCGATTGCAAATTAAATTGGGGAACATCGGAACGCATTTACCGCACATCGTTGATATTGAATGGAAAATTGATTATATTGTTAAGGTAAGGAAATTACAATAGTTTTTTATTCCACAATTGGCTTATCAGGCAAGTAAAATAGAAATAATTTTGAATGTTTATTTCTAAATTCGGACCACCGATCACGTAGTGTCGTCACGTGAACGTAGGAAAGCAGGAAGCCAATAAAAATATCCGTTGATCAATGTACAAATTTCACCGACCAATGGCAGCCACCAGGCTGCAATCAGCTGATTTATGACACTACATGTTCGGCGGGTCAAGTTTAGTAATAAACATTTCTCCAAAACTGTTTGTAAATACAAAATATGAAAAAAAAACAAAAACACGGACCAGTTATTCAACTGTGGCTTAAATTAAAATAAGTTTATCTGTGATTTTTTAACGAATTTTAATACCAATAATGAAGACTTGTTTGTTTTTACACGATTATGGAAATATTTTAGGCGAGCACCTTAGACTTGTCTGAGGGTCCGATTTTCCGTGTTGCTCTAATAACAGAAAAGTACGACGAGACTAACGAGTGCAAAAAAATGGAAACCGTCCGATTTTCTTGCACTTCGGAAGAGCTTCAGGATTTAGTTTATAAATTACGAGACGCTGCCAGACATTGTCATAAAATAGCCGGTGAATAAATAATTGTAATAATTAGATCATAAAATTTGTATGGCTTTAATTAATAATTTTATATTTAAATATGTATATCAGAAAAAAAAATAAAAGGCAATTACATAAAAGAAAACTATATTTCCAATTGATAAATAAATAGAAAAAAATAGAAATTTCTGTTCGTTCAATAAATAACAAAGTTATAGGACATCTAACATTTACTTTGTACATAATTTTTTTCCTTTACCATGAGTATCTTTGAATTAATTACCCATTTCATTTCCCAAATACTTCGACGGTTTTTTATGTTTCCTATTCCTCGGTTTTTTCGCAACAACTGCATTTTCAGTAACTTCGTCTCTTGAAGTTTTTTCAGTTTCAGTCGTTTCAATCCTGTTATCTCCTAAAGATTTTTCCACTTCGGAGAATTCCACGCTCGAATCCATTTCGACGGAATGTTCCGTTTGTGCTTGAACGGTCGCTCGGAATTCAATTTTTCCTGTGGAGTCCGTTTGCTCTTCGAGAACGGTCGGTGTGAATAGATCCGCCTCTTCCGGCTCCAACTGGCGCATGTGGTTTTTGTACTTCTTTTTATGGATGTTGTGGATGTTGCGCAAGTGTTTCAAGACGGTCGAGCGGAGCGAATAAATGTTTTTACAGATCATACACTGAAAATTCGTGAAAAAAAAAGTTACCTTATGTTTTTAACAGCAGTTAAGTTACTTACGTCGTACCTGTCTTCAGACCTCAAATTTTTTACAACAGCTAATCTATCCTAAGTTAGGTTTGTTGTCACTTGTAATAATGATTCGTGTGACAAGTGACAACAAACCTAACTTCGGATAGATTAGCTCTTATCAAAAATTTGAGGCCTGAAGACAGGTACGACGTAAGTTGATAAATCAACTCAGAAAAATTGCACTTGAATTTAAGAACTTCTTACAAAACACTGTTGAAATTGTGTGGATTTTTTTAAAGAGAATTAAAAATATTACGTACTTGGTAACAGTTGAAGTTAGTCTTCGTCTTATTGACAGCCTGGTTCGACTTCTGGGGATCGTGCACAACTTTAATGTGCGTCCGTAAATATTTCTCGGAGCTAAAGCCACGTCCGCATTCGCAGATAATTTGCGTCTGCTGATTGTGGGTTACGTTGTGTTTTCTCAAATCGTACTGACTGGTGAAACCTCTCTGACAAATCTCGCATACAAATAAACCTACATAAAACAAATATAAAACTTGATAAAAATCGATTGTAGACTTTGCTGTTTCATCAAACGATCGAAGAAGTCGGCAATTTAGATAACTTAAAAAACTTTCAAACTTAATAGGACCCTTTACACGGACACTCTTTCGTCGACAATTGAACGGCGTTCTTGCCTGGTTTCTGCGTCGAGGAAAGTGTAACGTGCCGGCTAAAAGATGTACTTTTTCAACCCCACTTTTGCATCGAGGATTAAACGTCGTTCAGGAGTGGCGTTCAATTCTCGAGCAAAGAGTGGAACGAAATTAAGCGCCCCAGTTTTGCGTCGACACGAGTTATTATTTTGCTTTTATACATTTTTTGTATTATTGTAAAAAGGAGAAATCCGTAAATAAATAAATAAAAACGAGGGGTCATCAAAAAGTAAGTAAGGCTTTGTAACCTTACTTTTTGATCACCCCTCGTAGATTGCAGAATTTGCTTATTCATCCAACAAGTAAGTAAGGCTTTGTAACCTTACTTTTTGATTACCCCTCGTAGATTGCAGACTTTGCTAATTCATCCAACAATGAAAGTCAGCAATTTTGTAGATAACTTTTGTAAATTACCTTCACCTGTGTGTCTTTTCATGTGATACTTCAACTTCTGCTGCTTGCTGAACTTTTTCCCGCAGATTTCGCAGAAGCACTCTTGATCCCTCGTGTGCACAGTGATGTGCGAGTTGCAGGCGCCCTTGTCGCTGAACTTTTTCGGACAGTGTGGGCAACTGTAGGGTTTTTCCCCCGTGTGCAGCCGTATGTGTCGCCTCAAGTTCGATTTTTGGGTGAACACTTTCGGGCAGTAAGTGCACTGGTGTTTCGGCCCGATGTGGATGAGGAGATGCTCTTGGAACGAATCTCTTCTCTACAAAATGAAATGATTAAAAATCAGAATTTGATAAAAAACATACAGATTGTCTGAAAGTAATAGAGACTTACTGCCGTGCGATCGCTTAAATGATGATTTAGAGTAGGGTACAACACTTGCGGCCGACATCATTTTAAGTCGTAAAGTGTTAAAAGAAAGCCATACTGATCCTAACAGACAGCAGGCAAGCCTTAATGACATAAAAAACTAATGAGGTTTAAGTACAGTGCAGCAATGCGCACTCCTCTTTATACCAGACACCAGTAGGTGCCATTTTTTGTTGTGCGGTTGCCTAGGATGATAATTGAATGGTGGAATAAATTTGAGGTTATGGTTAACAGTCAGTAGTGCTAATCCAATTTAAAATTCAAAGCTTACTCTAAATTATGTTTTAAATGATCGCACAGTAAGAAAGAAATAATTCTCTACGTATAGCACGGCAAATTAAAGTACGGCAGACGGGCAGTCAAGCAGCTAAAAACAAACATGAGCGAGAGCGAGACCAAACTCGCCACTTTTTCTTTTCCAGCCACAATTTTACCACTGGGTATCGGCAAGTAATGTTTGCCGTACGATAAATTTTTAAAAAGAGAAAATAACTAACAAAACCGTTCGGAATATTTCATAACTAAGTATTTTTAAACTTACAAAGAATTCTTTCCCGCAATAATTGCATATGCTTGAGAAATCGTTGTGCAGTTTTGAGTGAACGTGAAGACCTGACTTGCTGTAAAAAGTTTTTTGACAATCCGCGCACTCATAGAGTATATCACCTGGATGAACCATTGTGTAATGATGCTTTCTACAAAATTAAATTGGGTAACAAAAACAAATGAAAAATTACATACGGTTAAGAAATGAATTAACACATTCACTGCCAGAGCGAAAATATATACGAGCAGACACCAGCAAGGCCGTAGCCGGGGGGGGGGGGGGGGGGGGGTTGAACGAAATTTTCAAAATGTCAAATTTTTGTATGTATAATACAGAGAGTTTTATGTAATACCGAACATTATCAATGTTCATATATTCTATTTATCAAACTAAAACATGATTTGACACCTTTGATTTTTTAGGTTATGTGCAAATTGGGTTGTCTATATGACCATTACAAATTGTAGCCAATCAATCGCAATTAACGCCTCGACTTATAAATACAGGGGGTTCTTCTTTCAAGTATACATGTCCCAATTATATGCCGTAAATTTTTAAATAATAGTTGTATTTTTAAAAGAGTTCGATCGAAATTAAGCGCCCCAGTTTTGCGTCGAGGCGAGTTATTATTTTGTTTTTATACATTTTTTGTATTGTTGTAAAAAGGAGAAATCCATAAATAAATAAATAAAAACGAGGGATCATCAAAAAGTAAGTAAGGCTTTGTAACTTAAAATGAGTGTATTCCACTCCCAGACTAAGCATGAAGTAAAATTTCGAGTTTAGAAAAGCCTGAAAATTTGGTTTGGTTGCGTAGCGCGAAGCGCGGAGCGACCAAACCAAATTTTCAGGCTTTTCTAAACTCGAAATTTTACTTCATGGGCCACCGGTACAAAACACTAACATATTACGAAGTTTAAAATACAACGCTAAACTTTACATTGAATCAGTGTTTTGTACCGGTGGCGCATGAAGTAAAATTTCGAGTTTAGAAAAGCCTGAAAATTTGGTTTGGCCGCTCCGCGCTTCGCGCTACGCGACCAAACCAAATTTTCAGGCTTTTCTAAACTCGAAATTTTACTTCATGCTTAGCCTGGGAGTGGAAAACACTCGCTTAAAGCTTCAAATTGAATTCTTTTAATAAACCGAGCGACGCAAAATGTAGAACGTATGCATATGGATACTAAAAAGAAAAATTCTCGTTATAAAAATGTTCGGTGTTGCATAGAACTCTCTGTATATCCCCCCCACATTTTTTTCTAGCTACGTCAGTGGACTCCAATGTCCCCCCTGGCAGGGAATGTGTTAAAAATCATTACCTTAAATCGAGAGTCATAAATTTATCTCCGCAAATCACACACTTGTACCCTTTGGAATGGTTTTTCGTGTGCAACAAATAAGATTTTCTATTCGAGAACACTCTGGAACATATTTCACAATTGTGCTTGGTGACTTCGTATCTTTTCCGTTTGTGGACGTAGTAGAAGTGCTGTTTGACGTACTTTTTCACCGCGAACCATTTTTTGCAATTCTTCGCAGGGCAGAAGACTACGGTGAGTTTCGGGTGGGTTTCCTTGAAGTGCGCACGGATTGTTTGTATGCAGGGAAAGGCGGAGAGGCACTCGGTGCATTCAAAGACTATGTCTCCGAACTGTTGGCACTCCGTTTTGATTGGGACCAAGTGTTTTTTGATAGTATCCTAAAAAAAAAACAATAATCACACAATTAGTAAGTGTCACTGTTATATAACTTAATATAATAGCAGACTATTTATTTAAGATCAATTCTGTTATACTGTTATATAACCTTGCTTGAATTAATATTATTTTACATAACCTCAAGCCACCATTAAGATACTGAATATAACCTTGCTTTAATTAATTTTATTTTACATAACCTCAAGCCACCATTAAGATACCGAATAGTCCATACTGCACCTCGAAGGTGGTCAGAGACTGTAAAAATAGGCTTGCAAATAACTGTGATGTGGGACTCATGTGGGTACCTAGTCACAGTGATGTCAGGGGAAATTCAATTGCCGACGACCTTGCAAGGAAGGGGGCAAGAATGAAGGACCTGTCTACTGAACTCTCCACCCACATTCCTCTTGTAGAATGCAAGAGGCTACTTAAGGACCAGATGATAGCATCGGTCAACCATAGGTGCACTTAGCACTTAGCAGAATCGACATAAAGAAGGCAGTAGGCATCCTCACGGGCCACTGCCTCCTAGGCAGACATGCACAAAAGATGGGTCTTGAGCACAACGACTTTTGCAGAGGATGCCTGGATGTGGAGGAGGAAGAGACAGTACTCCACTATCTGGGAATATGCCCAGCCTACATCGGACCAGAACCCGCTCTGGGGATACCCAGATCAACAGCCAGAGACCGTAACAACGGATGGATGAGACATGAGGCACAGGATTTCTGGCAAAACCGCCCTGGGATGAGACATTTCAGAGCGGTAACAAGTGGACCATCTGCGGCCAGGACGGCCTCATGGTTGAAGCTGAGCAGATCAGATGTTCACCTTAATAAACTAGAACTAAGCGACACCACTGAGTGCCGCCTATGCCTAGAGGATGATGAAACAGCAGAGCACGTCATATGTGCCTGTCCAGCTGGCGACCAGATCAGGACCACGGTGTTTGGCACACCGAAGCTAAACCTGAAGGACCTGGAAAAAACTTCAACTGACAAGATCCTTGACTTCATCAAGAAGATGGACTTGGAAGGTGAGCTGTAAGGTCGGATGTTCGACCTTAATTGTGAGCCACAATAGATTCTTGCGGTCGCAGTGGAGGGTAGCATAACTACCCACTCACTTTCAATAGAATAGAATGCCCTGCTCTCGAAGGGAAAAGGATCATGTACCTTGGTATGCACTACGCGAATGGACTAACAGACCTCACACCTCTAGATGTGAGAAATCTGATCGGGTTCATTAGGTGCTCGGATTGGTTTATATAGGTAAGGATGGAAGGGAGATCTGACTCCTTTTCACCCACATGGTATCACAAGGGGCCCTTTGAGCCTAAGTGAGCGGTCTAACTGCTGCCATTGGAACCTAACCTAACCTAACCTAAAAGTTGAAACCACCAGATTTGGTGACACAAAATCACTGATTTGACAACCCTGCACACCACTAAATTATTGAAATGTCAAATTTGATTGGTCATATTAAAAAAAAAAAGATTATATGTTTAGTTGCTATAATTTTCTACTTGCTATAAACACTGGTAAATACATACAGAGAGTTTTATGTAACACCGAACATATTCATAAAGAGAATTTTTGTTTTAAGTATACACAATGCATACGTCGTACATTTTCCAACGCTCGGTTTATTTAAAGAATTTAATTTGAAGCTAACCCGACACCATATGGTAAAAGGGAATACTGATTATATATATATATATATATAATTTGAAGCTTTAAGGGTAGTCCTCTAAATAATTTTTTTTTCGCTTAAAATGATCTTTGGGATGTATATTTTATTATATGCTTTATCCCATCTTCGTCGGAAACTTCGTTCGTCAGTTATGAGGCGATATGCAAAGATGTGCACTGGCGCCCTAAGCGCGCTTCCGAGCGCGCTCGAAGGGTACCTCAGTTACCGACAGAACTGGAGGGATTTGTAGTTCAGGATGCTGTCACTAGCATCGGAGGTGGCGCTAGGATCGTATACAGTTGATTGAAATGTTCCCTTCGCATTTTGAACAGTCTATGGTGGTTATTCACAACAAAACACGCTTACGTGCGCGCCTGCGTCGTTTGGTGTTGTAATCGTGATTGTTTGTCGTGCGTTCCGTGAAAATGCCTTTCAAACGGCTCAGGAATCGCGAAAAAGGTGCAAGAGACAATAGCTCCCGTGCGTCAAGATCTTCCGCGGGAAATCGCCATCCACAGAATCGGTATTTGATGGAAGGCGACGTAGACGGTGTTTCGACGTCGGCGAAAAAACTTCGATTGACGGGGAAGAGTCATGTCAACGTGGATCCAAGTTTCGGTTATCGGCTGATCGAATTCATGACTGTTTTCACTGCCCTTATGTTATATACCTAAAAGATCTTTTGTAACTATCCCTGATCTACTTGAGTCCCTCAATGTCTAGACTTCTTATGAAGTCTACTATAACTTGAGGGTTAATGTGTACCAGTTCCTCGGTGTTTAAAGTGGCCGATGACAGGTAGTTCCCTCTTTGAAGGGACAAGGCAGGGCATTGACAAAGTAGGTGCTCTGCTGTTTCTTGTGCCTCGTTGCAGAACCTGCAGTTGGCATCAGTTGTCTGACCCATCTTGGTGAGGTGGTACTTCAGAGGACAGTGTCCAGTTAGAAGGCCGGTTATGAGCCTTAGGTTGCCCTTGCTTAACCTAAGAAACTGTCCGGCTCTTACGGCAGAGAAGGCGATGAACCTTTTCGCCTGCCGCAGACCAGGTGTGTTTCTCAGGTGAGCACTTTTGGCAGCATCTTCCCATTCCCGGATCATCCCCTTGATGCGGACTTTAGTTATTCCACTGTAAGGTTCTGGTCCGACAAATGGAGTCTTGGACCTTTCCTTGGCAAGGTTGTCGGCAATTTCATTGCCTTTGATCCCTGCGTGTTCACTGCCCTTGCTGCCCTGGTTGTTTGTAAAAAGTGGGGTTCAAGTGTACAATTCAAGGAAACATTAATGCGCGGTCTTGGCTTCAAAATTTCCGTTTGTTGCCAGACTTGTGAGCCCCAGTACATAGATTCCAGCCCGAAAATCGGCGGGTACGCATTCGAAATCAACCGCCGCATAATTTTCTGCATACGACTTCTGGGAATAGGATACAACGGCCTATTGAAGTTTTGCGCATTTATGTGTCTGCCTAGTCCGGTTGTAAAATCGGCGTACTACAAGATCGTCGACGCTATGGTCATCGCCTCAACAGCTGTACGAGATTCGTCCATGAAGAAGGCAGCTACGCAGGAAAAGGATTTGTCCCAAGGAGAACAAGGATTCAGCAGGACGTGGAAAAAGAGAGGGTTTTCGTCTCTGTTGGGCGTAACTTCTCTTATCGGCTGGAAGACGGGGAAAATAGTGGACCTGGAAGTAAAATCGAAACTGTGTAAGGCAGTGATGGGGAAAACACGGCCCGCGGGCCAAGTCCGGCCCGCGGAAAGGTTCAATCCGGCCCGTTTAAGAGTGCCGTGGTGAGAATGTTTGAACGCGTTCTTACTTCGTAATGTGACGACCCGCATAAAAACTACCTACCTACGATTAAGCATTATTCTTTGGCCCGCTACGATTTTCTGGTTATTACAAATGGCCCGTCTTAAAAAAAGTTTCCCCACCACTGGTGTAAGGCGTGCGAACTGTGGAAAGGCAAGGAAGAAACGGCGAAATTTGATGAATAGTACAGAACACATGAAAGCACTTGTCAACGTAATCACGAAGGTTCGTCAGGCAAAATGGAGGTGGACGCTGTCGTCGAAATGTTCCAGCGTTCGGTCGATTTGCACGGAGTAAAATACGGCCAATACATCGGTGACGGCGACAGCAAAACGTTCAAGGGGATTATTGAGGTTGATCCGTACGAAGACTTCATTGTTAAGAAGAAAGAGTGCATCGACCAAGCGGATGGGCAGCCGACTTCGACAGCTGGTAAAGAAAACAAAAGGACTCAGCGGTAAGGGAAAACTTACTGGTAAATTGATTGACGAATTATCCATTTATTACGGATTGGCCATTCGGAGGAATTCGCAGTCAGTGGAAGATATGAGGAAAGAAATATGGGCAACCCTTTATCACAAAACATCGACGGATGCGGCTCCACAACACACCAATTGTCCAGAAGGCGCAGATTCCTGGTGTACGTGGCAGAAGGCTAAAGCCGATGGTCAGCTTGACTACACGCACAAACCACCAATGAAGACAGAAGTTTTCGATGCCATTCGTCCTGCATATGAAGACTTGAGCCGTGACGACTTGCTGCAGTGATGCCTGGGAGGATACACTCAGAATGCCAACGAAAGCTTCAACGCTTGCATCTGGTCGATTTCTCCAAAAACCATCCACAGCGGGAAAAATATCGTCGATATTGCGGCCAGTGTAGCGGCTCGTACTTTCAACGACGGTCTATCAAGCATTATGGACATCATGATCCAACTCCAACTCGAGATAGGTCCCAGCTGCTACAACTTCTGCACGAAAGCGGACAAAGAGCGGATCGAGCGCGCAGAGCTGCGGATGTCAGATGCTGCCAAAGACGCTCGCCGGTCGTCCATGGCAGCAAAAAAGATTGACAATGCCCTCCAAAATAACCTGGAAGGGATGCTGTATGGGCCAGGAATTGCTGACTAGAGGTATGCTGAACGAAACTGCAAAAAATGTAACCCGAAACTTCAAACGCGTTTTTCTCGAAACAGTGTTTTTAAAATCGGTGGCCGGCATAACTTTTTATTGACATACACGATTTTGATCGGACTTTGCGTTTAGCATTCGCAATTGAATTTTCTAGTCCCCTACGTAGCCGTTTTTCGCTCCGTTGAAAAGTGTGTGCTCGGTGCACGTTTTTATACCGATTTTTAGGGTGATAAATCAAACTTTTTTTTAACACGTCGCCATTTTGTTCTATTTTGATTTTTTTCAATTCTCCTACGTAGGGGACTAGATTTACTAATTGACAATAACTTAAAAACATTGATGTTGTTGCAGGACCAATCGGAGGACCCCCAGGCCGGCCACCGAAAATGGGCGTTTCGAAAACAAGGGGTGCTTTCACCTGTTGCAGCGGTCACGGGAAGCGGCTGATGGCGTTACAAAAAATGGTGCCTGGAAGATTTTTGTATTATTAATAAACGGATATACTCAAAGTTGTCATTTCCGTTTGTTTTAGTGTGAAAAAAAAATCCGAAAAACACCTATTTTTCAGCCATATTTAGAGGACTAAGGGGGTAGTCGACGAGTGTTTTCCACTCCCAGGCTAAGCATGAAGTAAAATTTCGAGTTTAGAAAAGCCTGAAAATTTGGTTTGGTCGCGTAGCGCGAAGCGCGGAGCGGCCAAACCAAATTTTCAGGCTTTTCTAAACTCGAAATTTTACTTCATGCGCCACCGGCACAAAACACTGATTTAATGTAAAGTTCAGCAGTGTGTTTTGAACTTCGTAATATGTCAGTGTTTTGTACCGGTGGCGCATGAAGTAAAATTTCGAGTTTAGAAAAGCCTGAAAATTTGGTTTGGCCGCTCCGCGCTTCGCGCTACGCGACCAAACCAAATTTTCAGGCTTTTCTAAACTCGAAATTTTACTTCATGCTTAGCCTGGGAGTGGAAAACACTCGTTTAAAGCTTTAAATTAAATTCTTTTAATAAACCGATCGTCGGAAAATGTACGCGTATGCATATGTATACTTAAAAGAAAAATTCTCTTTATGAAAATGTTCGGTTTTACATAAAACTCTGTATAACATAACCTAAAATTGTAAATAATTAATAAGCAACTTTTTCATGCATCAGAAATATAAAAACCTTACCACATTGCTAAAATAATTACAGCAATTATAACACTGCAAAAAATCCTTCCTGTTCTCCTCGAAATGCTCACTTATTTCATGCCTCAGGACCTGATCTTCCTTCCAAAACGGCATTTTGCAAAACCTGCACTTCAAACCGCACTCCTCGACACTGAAATCCCCCAAAGATTCGGCGTGTTTCTCCAAAACGTGCTCCCTGGCATCCTCCATGTTCACCCCGAAGTAACACTTTATACAATCGAAAACCTCCGAATTAACACCGGACTCCTTCTCGATTAAATGAGCCAGGTGATATTCCATTTTGAAACCCTTATCGTTCACGCTGCAACTGGCGCACTGTAAAATCCGCTCGCTCATCAAAAACCCGTGAATTTCGAAAAGGTGAAGGATGTAATTCCGATAAGAAGATTGGTTCGCTTCGCAAAGTTCGCAAGGAAAGTTCGCTCTTGGGTTTTTCAAGAGTCCCACTTCAAAGTGGCACCTGACGGATTTCGCGCTGAAATCCGTTTTCAGTTCGTTCTCATCGTAAACGTCGTCACAGTTGGATTCGGCCGATTCGATCTCAAAAGCGGTTTCTTTACACTCGTTTTCGGAAGAGGTCGCCGTTTTTTGCAAGTGCGGTTTCTCCCCGATGAGCTCCAAAATTTTCGAAAAGCTCAGCGAATGCCGGTTTTTGTAGTGGGATACCAACTCTCTGATGTTATCGACCGCTTCGTTCATTTTCGAACCGCACAAACCGCACTTCAGGGTGTCATCCCCGAAACCGTTGACCAGCAATTGTTTCGAGAATGGATTTTCATGTTTTGAATTAGGGTTGTTCAAAGTTGATGATTTTGAGTCGAACTTTTCTGAGTTGGTCAAAGTTGATGAATTAAGGTTGTTTAAAGTTGTTGATTTGATGTTCTTAGGTGTTTTTAAGTTAGATTTATCTGAGTTGGTCAAAGTTAATGCAGCGTTTGAGCTGTCTAAAGCTAAGGTCAAAGTTGATAAATTAGGGTTGTTTAAAGTTGAAGATGTTGAGTTTAACTTTTTTGAGTTGATCACAGTTGATGAATTAGAGTTGTTAAAATTTGATGATTTAATGTTCTTAGGTGTTTTTGAGTTAGACTTATCTGAGGTGGTCAAAGTTAATGCAGTGTTTGAGCTGTCTAAAGCTGAGGTCAAAGTTGATGAATTAGGGTTGTTCAAAGTTGATAATTTTGAGGCAAACTTTTCTGAGTTGGTCAAAGTTGAAAAATTAGGGTTGTTTAAAATTGATGATTTGATGTTCTTAGGTGTTTTTGAGTTAGATTTATCTGAGTTAGTCAAAGTTAATGCAGTGTTTGAGCTGTCTAAAGCTGATGGCTCTGAGTTGCTTTTTTTTAAATTTGAATTTTGTTCCGCATCTTTAGAGTTCAAATCAATTTTTTTAGAATTCCCCTTAGGTTTTGATAAGAGTTGTCTAAGCTTCGAATTCTGCCCGAAAAACTCATTATCGGGATCTTCAAGCGTGTTGGAGTTTTTACATTTTGAATTTTGTTCCGCATCAACTGAGCCTGAACCAAAATCTTCAGGAATCCCGTTAGTTTTCGAAAAGAGTTTCCTGAGCCTCGAATTCTGATCGGAAAACTCGTTCTCGTGATCCCCGAATTTCGATTCAACCTGAAAGTTAGAATCGGACATTTTTACATCAAAAAACTCTACCTCGAAATCTCCGGATTTTGAATTGTTACCATCCTGAAAGTTCACGTTAGAAAATTTCCGCATCGAATTGTTATCAACCTGAGAGTTAGAGTTGGACATTTTCACGTCGAATAACTCTACCTTGAGATCTCCAGATTTTGAATTAATAGCATCCTGAAAGTTCGCGTTAGAAATATTCGTATTAGATTTTGAATTGATATCCTGAAAATTCGCGTTAGAAATTTTCGTGTTTGATTTTGAATTGATATCCTGAAAGTTCGCGTCGAAAAACTTTAACTCGAGATCTCCGGATTTTGAATTGTTATCCTCCTGAAAGTTCGCGTCGACAAACTCTACCTTCAGACCTCCGGATTTTGAATTAATATCATCCTGAAAGTTCGCGGTAGAAATTTTCGTGTCAGATTTTGAAGTGATATCATCCTGAAAGTTCGCGTCGAAAAACTTTAGCTCAAGATCTCCGGATTTTGAATTGTTATCCTCCTGAAAGTTCGTGTTAGAAATATTCGCATCGAAAAACTCTACCTTGAGACCTCCGGATTTTGAATTAATATCATCCTGAAAGTTCGCGTTAGACATTTTCGTGTTAGATTTTGAATTGATATCCTGAAAGTTCGTGTTAGAAATTTTCGCGTCGATGAACGTTACCTCGAGATCTCCGGATTTTGAACTGTTATCCTCCTCAAAGTTCACGTTAGAAATGTTCGTGTCAGATTTTGAATTGATATCATCCTGAAAGTTCGCGTTAGAAATTTTCACGTCGAAAAACTCTACCTCAAGGTCTTCGGATTTCGAATTGAAATCAATCTGAAAGTCCGAGTTGGAATTCTTCGTATCACCTTTTTGATTTCGATCAACGCGTTCTGCGTCCATTTTTCTAACAGACTCTCTAAACTGCAGATCGCTGTTTGAGTCGTTTTCAGAATTTTCAAGAAATTCCATAAATTTCGAATTGTAGTTGGTTTTACGCAAGCGTTTCTCTACTTTACTTTTCAAGCTCGACAACGGCTCATCGGAATCTTCAGAGTCTGAATTTTCATCGATTTTCTTATTTTCGGAATTCTGTTTCGCTTTCAAACCTTCGCAATCAGAGCTCGAATTTTCATCGTAAGAATGTTTAGACTTTGAATTTTGTTTGGCTTTTGGGTTCGTACAATCGGAAGTGGAAATATCGTTACGATTATTTTTTGATTCTGAATTTGGATAAATTTTAAAGCGCTTCACGACATTTCTCTTCCTCGATTTTGATATCCTTCCATTACTTATAAATATCTCGTATTCTGAGTTAAATTTGTTCGCATTCTGACTCGACTTTGGACCATTCAAGTCAATTTTTTGTTCTTCGAAATGTTCAGAATTTGACGTTTTATTAAAATGTTGAGAATTTGACGTGCAACTTGCTTTATCGAAATGTTCGGAATTTGACGTGCGACTCGTTGTATTGAAATGTTCAGAATTTAACGTGCAACTCGCTTTATTGAAATGCTCAGAATTTGACGTGCGACTCGATGTATTGAAATGTTCAGAATTTAACGTGCAACTCGCTTTATTGAAATGCCCAGAATTTGACGTGCGACTCGATGTATTGAAATTTTCAGAATTTGACGTGCGACCCGCTTTATTGAAATCCTCAGAATTTGACGTGCGACTCGTTGTATTGGAATGCTCAGAATATAACGTGCGACTCGTTGTATTGGAATGTTCAGAATTTGACGTGAGACTCGCTTTATTGAAATGCTCAGAATTAAACGTGCGACTCATTGTATCGAAATGTTCAGAATTTGACGTGCGACTCGTTCTGTTGAAATCATCGTTTTGCAAGTTTTGATTTTGTTGATGAACATCTTCGGATTTGGATTTTTCGCAATTTACGGAACCCTCAGGATTATAATTGTGATGATTCCTCATGTGCTCAACTTTGTCTTCGAAACCCTCTTCGCAAAAATCACACATAAACAGCCTGTGCTTGCCCTCGTAATGCTCCCTCAACTGGTTCAAATTTCTCGCCTTGAAACCTGCGCAGCTTCTACAACTAATCTCATGGTGTTTCTTCAGGTGTTCCTCCAAAACCTCCCGCTCCCCCAAAACCTTTTCGCACAAGTGGCAACAAGCTTTCCCCTCGCAGAAAACTTTGTGGAAACTCTCCGGTATGTCTTTGGTGTAAAGCCCCATGCACACGCTGCAGCAATCCTTTTTCCAGGGCAGCTTTTTCGAACTCTCCTTCGAGTTATCCTCTTCCTCGTCCCCCATTAGAGTCAGCTTGATCGCGACGTTGTGTTTCAAAAAACAGCTCGCCAGATAATAAACGTTCAATTTGTGGTGGAACGCAAAATGACCGAACAACTCGCGATACCTGTTCTTCCCGCAGAGCTTGCAGAAAAACGTCGACCCCTTCACTCGATCGACAACATCCTGCCAATTCGCCCTCTCCAAAAAACTCTCTAAAATTCCGTGTTTCTCAATCAGGTGCTTCTCGTAGTAAACTTTCGGCAACAGCAAAACATCACAGTATCTGCAAACGATTGCGTCATGCGCGGAAGCGTAGTGCGCATCCAATTCCCCCTCCCTGACCTTCTTCTGGCAGACCTCGCAAATTTTCACCTTGTGCACCCTCTCGTCGTGCTCAACTTTCTCGTTCTCGCTCTCGATCAGAACATCGCAGAGTTTACAATACAAAACTTTGTGCTCGAGTAAAAAGTGCATTTTCAATTTGCAAGCCGAGAAAAAGCTGCTATCGCAGTAAAAGCAGGTGAAGCGCGGCGATTTCGTTAGGTTTTCGTTGAGTTTGTTTTTGAGGACGATTTCGTCTTTTGGGAGGCGATCGACGCGGTGGATTAAAGTCACGTCGTTGAAGCTGCTCTTCTCGTCTTCCACCATTTGTAACAAGTTGGGGCGCTTCGCCGGGATTTTTGTTTCCGTTGTTGAAGCGCGTTTTTGTTTCTCCTTTTTCCTCGTCATGATCGAGATTTTGGTGCGCTGGATTCGCGGTTCTGGATTATCTTCGTTTTCTTCCATTTCTAAGAAGAAACAGCCTTATTAATATCATATGTTCAATAAAAAAAACCTCTAGAGTGCCATGCAAGGACGGTCGAGTATACAGTAGAGAACTGCACGAGTACGTATGGAATCGGCAATTACAGATACAAATACTCATCGTTGCGATGCAACGATGAGTATAAACATACTCGTAATCGTACTCATGATTACACGATTATAATCGTTAATTTATGCAGAATCGTATGAGTAATCAGTTATACAGGTACATTTTCTCAATGATTTTAAATAGTTATTAATATCTTTAGATATAACTATTATATAATTGAATCGTACGATGGAAAAGAAAATACTTAACCACAATTAAGATGTACAAAATGGATATTTGATTTTATTTAAAGAGTAATTATAAAATTATTTAAAATTTATCTAGTGATATTTTTGGTAACTTTTTATAGTGTAAATTGGGCTTTGGCACTTACTCCTTCTAGTTTTTAAACAGACTATAGTATACAGTAAGAAGGATCGACAGAATCGAAGATTTTAGAGTGGGGGTAGAGATCGCTTACGTCACAAATGCGCGCTGAATTTAAATGTGGTTACTTCATGGTAAACTTTAGGTAAACATGCATAAGCTGTACATTTTCTGACATTCGTTGATTTTTAAAAGAGTTCAATTTGAAGCTTTAAACGAGTGTTGTCCACTCCCAGACTAAGCATGAAGTAAAATTTCGAGTTTAGAAAAGCCCCGTGAAAATTTGTCGAGGGTCGCGCAGCGACCCGAGACAAATTTTCTGGGCTTTTCTAAACTCGAAATTTTACTTCATGCGCCACGCTTATAAAACACAGATTTTATTCGAAGTTCGAATATACACAAATTTCACAATATTTTAGTGATTTATACGCGTGGCGCATGAAGTAAAATTTCGAGTTTAGAAAAGCCCAGAAAATTTGTCTCGGGTCGCTACGCGACCCTCGACAAATTTTCACGGGGCTTTTCTAAACTCGAAATTTTACTTCATGCTTAGTCTGGGAGTGGAAATCACTTGTTTAAAGTTTTAAAATAAACTTAAAGAAAACGCCCATCGACGTACCTCGAGTGCCATAATTTATTTTTTTTTAATTTTAACTTGGCTACACATCTTAGGAATCGACATATAAAACGTCATACATAATAATTATAATTATTAATCGATACAACTTAAGAATTTCATAAGTTCGTCTTTTTTAATTAATTAAATGCTGCTCTATAGATTAATACCTTAAAAAAGGTATTTCATCTCTGAGCTGAGAAAATAATTATCAAAGATGCACCAAAATACATTAATGGCATATGGTTACGCACGTATGCGCGCAAACAACATGAACGTTTTATAGCTAAAAAACTTACCATCTAGTTGCAAAAAGTAACAATTTTTCAAATACTAACGTTTCCATCGACCTTAAAAAAACAGCAGCTTTTTTTATTGAAATATTTCGAATGTAAAACTCCAACCGGATATATGATTTGAATTTTTGCGCATGCGCAGAACGCACTTTAATGAGCTGGCAACGTTGCTTCGCGCGGAAATTCAAATTTTGACATGTGTTGCTCCCACGGTAGGAACGTACCTTGACGCGGTGTGGGAGCAAGGAAGGGTGAGGGCCAATAAACAGAGAACGGAGTCACGGGTCTCTTTCTCAGAGACCCGGATACCTGTGAGGCGTTACCCTTACGCTAAAAGTTCTGAGGCTAAAACAACCTCCTTGCTGTTACAGCCTCCTTCGTAGAATCACTTCACCTCTATACTGCCACCCTTGGCCAACTCTCTAGCTTTTCTGAGTCCCCTGCAGTTCTTCGAACTAATCGGAACTCAAGGGGGATTCTAACCATCTTTCTATCCCTCTTCAAACCAAAGAAAAAAAACACAATGGACAATAAAAACGAGGAAACTGGTCTCCAGGTGGGTACGCAAAAATCCCACCCCGCGCAAGCCGACTGCCCCATCGGATCTGGAGGGGGCAACTGTCCATCCGTGTCCTACCTTAAAGGCAAACGCGCAAGCCCACTGCCCCATCGGATCTGGAGGGGGCAACTGTCCATCCGTGTCCGGCCTTAAAGGCAAACGCGCTCAGTCCGGCAAGGACTACAAAAGGTCGGGAAAGGCTACGGCTAAGGCTGGCACGAACCGACTTATCTACAAAATCCAGGTACGGCTCCTAAGTGCCGAGACGCAGGTTGGC
Organism: Philonthus cognatus; assembly: GCA_932526585.2. Classification (NCBI taxonomy): domain Eukaryota; kingdom Metazoa; phylum Arthropoda; class Insecta; order Coleoptera; family Staphylinidae; genus Philonthus; species Philonthus cognatus. Next base: position 141,605,977 of record OW052242.1, read on the forward strand.
ACCAGGGCTACGTCAAATTGGTGGCCTGTGCAGATCAGAGATCCGCTAATCTGTTCAGGTTGGCCATAGGGAAGGTGGGTGAAGTCTGGCCAGGTGCTAGGATCGAGGCTGTCACCAGGGACAAGATCCCAAACAGACCTCGATGTAAGGCCTGGATCCCGATCGAGCCCGCGGACCCGCCGACGATAGAGCAATTCATCCGCATGAGCAACCCAGAGTTGCCTACGGATGACTGGATAGTGGTCAGCGTAGGGGAGCCGAAGGGCAACACCAGACCGGTGATAATCACCGTCAATGAGGAGTCCGTCGACCTTCTCGAGACCTGTGGGGGGGGGGGGTGATAAGCTACGGCTTTGGGTCGATCACCCTCAAAATTTATAAGAAAGACCGGGAGACCGTCAAAACCAATAAGGAGACGGCCCCTGAAGAGCCGATGGAGCCGGGTCCCCATTCCGACATGGAAAGCGAACCGGTTCTTCAGGCTTTGAGCCTGCTGCGCACGCACTCGAAGAAGACGGGCGAGAGTGAGAGAGACGGAGATCTTACTCTCTCTCCCAGCTCCAAAGACGACGACCTGAACATCACGGTCGTCGGCAGAAATGGCGAAGGTGATCCAGGACAATCTGCATCACTGCAAGGCAGCCTCGGCTGCGCTAATCCTCGCCCTAACAAGGGAGAGGTATGATGTCGCCCTGGTCCAAGAACCATGGATCGTTGATCGGGTTTGCGGACTAACCCCACTGACTTCAATGTCTATTACAAACAGGGAGGAGGTAAACCAAGATCATGTATCTTAATTAAAAAAAAAAAAACCCTGCTTTCCTGCTTCCCTGTTTCAGCAAAATTGACACATCAGTCGTCTCCATGGAGAGTGGCTTTCACCAACTTTGGGTGGCCTCCTCCAACATGGCCCATGACAGGGAAATACCCCTAGAAGACCTAGTAAATGCGGTGGGAGAGGTAAACCAGAAGAGGGTTGACATCGACGCTGATGCGAATGCCCATATGGAGGAGCTCCGACACGAACAACAGAGGCGAGTCACTACTTGATTTTATTCTGGCAACTAACCTTTCCATATGTAATATTGGTTCCGAACCCACATTCATTACTTCCAACAGGCGCGAGGTTCTAGACATAACATTGGCCTCGGACCTGGCGCACAGCAAAGTTAAAAATTGGAAGGTCAGTGGCGAACACTCGTTCTCCGATCATAGGTATATAGAGTTTCTTTTTTTTTTCTTTAATTAACTTTACATATAGAGTTTCTGGTGAATATGAACATTCCAGCAAACCCTATAATTACCAACAAAAGACTTACGGACTGGGACTCTTATAGCACCGTCCTTATTAGGGCTCTGCCTAGCGATACACCACGTAGACCCAACACTGAGGGGGAGTTGGATCGCCTGGTAACTACCCTCATAGAGGCCTGTAACAAGGCAATGGGGGGCTGCTTGTCCTGGTAAATGGTACCGAGGCAAAGGGAAGACTCCATGGTGGAACCAGGAGATTTCCTCCTTAAGGAAGGAATGTGTGGCGTACCCTCGAGGAATGTACAGGCGAGAGCGTGGCAAACAAGGAGCTCCAGGCATCAGTGAGGCGGATGAAAAATCCAAGGCAACCAAAAAAAAAATATTTTTAGACATATAGAGAATTTTGCATGTAAAACGTTAGTTTACATTCTTTGCATTAGAACAGTGGTCTCCAAACTACGGCCCGCGGGCCAAATCCGGCCCGCGACGCATGAATCCGGCCCGCGATTGTTTGCAATTTTTTTTGTAAATGTCATATTATGAAATATTGTAACAATTGTTCCTTACATTTTTCATAATTTTATAAAATTAATCGGATCTTGGCCGACTTTATTATGTAGAATTGTATTTGTGGCCCGCGAAGAAGATAGTTTGGAGACCCAGGCATTAGAATAAAGAAATAATCTCTATTTTGACAATTTCCTGAGTAATTAATAACAAACCTCACGCATCAGTACATGAGTAGAAGTTTGTTAAAACAAACCAAAACTCAACAAATGCAATAGGCTGTTCAACAGGGCAAAACAAACCAGCGAATGGTCTCTGTATAAGGACAGCCTAAGAGCTTTTAAGAAGGCTGTTAGACAGGCAAAGAGAGCTTCTTGGAGAACCTTTTGTAACAGAATTGAGGAAACCTCCGAGGCCAGTCGGCTCAGAAAGATACTATCAGGAAACCCAGCTATCCCGGGTTTTCTCATGAAGCAGGGTGGTGACTGGACCACTTCACGCGAAGGAACCCTAATGGCGCTGATGGATACCCACTTTCTCTCCGACTCTAGCGGGAAAGGGGGTCGCCCGGCACCCAGGAGGAGCTGTGCCATACATGATATCTTGAGTGATCACAAACTGGCTTGGAGTGTGAAAAGCTTCAAGCCTTTTAAATTTGCAGGCCCTCATGGGATCATTCCAGCTGAATTACAGATAGCCTCAGATATTATAAACCCCTGCTCTGGGAGTGGAAACATTTGTTTGAAGTAAATTTCAATGAAATGATTCAGCGGAAGAAACATTTTCACAAATATAAATAACGTAACATAACATCTAAATAGTTAAAATTTAATTAAATCGAAGTTGGTACACATGAAAATGCAATGTTGTCACGTTCATTCTAACAAATTTTACTTCATGCGCCACGCGTATAAAACACTGGATTATTGTTAAATTCAAAATATTCTCCTTTAGCAGTATATTTTAAATCCTGCTTTAGCAGTATATTTTAGATCCTGCTTAACAATACATTTTTAATTTTAATCCCCTTAATTGTCCAATTTGTTCGTCGAAGTTTAGTAACACGCAACTAATGCACAGGAATTTGTTTTCCTTCTAAACTTGAAGTAAGAAATAACATCAACTCTATTTATTTTACGTCATAAATTTGACAACAAATGAAATTGCAGTTCCTGATTGATCGTCTAACGAGGGTTTCCACTCCCAGACTAAGCATGAAGTAAAATTTCGAGTTTAGAAAAGCCTAAAAATTTGGATTTGCTGGGGCGCGCGAGCGAAGCGAGTCGCGCCCCAGCAAATCCAAATTTTCAGGCTTTTCTAAACTCGAAATTTTACTTCATGCGCCACGCGTGTAAATCACTAACTTCAAGTGAAATCTTCAACTAATTGGTTAGAGTAAAATAAATTTAGTATGTCAATTATAAATTGTTCAATTTGTTGATTGCAGCACCATCTATCAAAATAACAAAACATGTGTTTAGATAAAACTTACTTTTCCAATTTGGAAGAAGAAACATTAGTTTAAAGTAAATTTCAGCGGAAGAAACATTTTTACTAACCTAACCAATGTAACATAACCTTTAAATAGTTAAAATGTAATTAAATCGAAGTTGGTACACATGAAAATGCGATGTTGCCAAGTTAATTTTAACAAATGTTACTTCATGCACCACGCGTATAAACCACTGGATTATTGTGAAATTCATAATATTCTCCTTTAGCAGTATATTTTAAATCCTGCTTTAGCGGTATATTTAAGATCCTGCTTTACAATACATTTTTAATTTGAATCCCCCCAATTTTCCATTTTGTTCGTCGAAGTTTAGTAACCCACAAATAATGCACAGAAATTTGTTTGCGTTCTAAATTTGAAGTAAGAAATAACATTAACTCTATTTATGTTACGTCATAAATTTGACAATAAAGAAAATTGCAAACTAAGTTCCTGATTGATCGTCTAACAAGGGTTTCCACTCCCAGACTAAGCATGAAGTAAAATTTCGAGTTTAGAAAAGCCTGAAAATTTGGATTTGCTGGGGCGCGCGAGCGAAGCGAGTCGCGCCCCAGCAAATCCAAATTTTCAGGCTTTTCTAAACTCGAAATTTTACTTCATGCGCCACGCGTACAAATCACTAACTTTAAGTGAAATCTTCAACTAATTGGTTAGAGCAAAATAAATTTAGTATGTCAGTTATAAATTGTTCAATTTTGTTGATTACAGCGATAGATGGCGCTGTAATCAACAAAATTGAACAATTTATAATTGACATACTAAATTTATTTTGCTCTAACCAATTAGTTGAAGATTTCACTTGGAGTTAGTGATTTATACGCGTGGCGCCTGAAGTAAAATTTCGAGTTTAGAAAAGCCTGAAAATTTGGATTTGCTGGGGCGCGACTCGCTTCGCTCGCGCGCCCCAGCAAATCCAAATTTTCAGGCTTTTCTAAACTCGAAATTTTACTTCATGCTTAGTCTGGGAGTGGAAACCCTCGTTTAACAAAAAATGTTTTTAGATAAAACTTACTTTTCCACCCTCTATCTAAATCAATAGAAAAAAATAGGGATTCGCGTTTATGATTTCATTTTTTTTTTTTTCGAATAAAACCTACATTATTTTTGGTGTACAATCCGAATCTTCAATGAAAAATAGGGGTTCCTAATTAAGATTGCAACCCTCACCCCCTGGGAGGTGGGGGTTAAGGAAATTTCATAGGATCAGATGGCCCCCTCGAAACCATTAAACTTTTGTTCGAAACATTTTTTTATACGATGCATATTTGTCCAGATATTCCAGTGGATAAATTAAAATGGGCCACCCTGTATATTTGAAAGTGTTTAAATTGTTTTATTTATTTATATAAAACAAAAACAAATATATATTGTTATACAATATATATTTGAATTTATATAATTATGTAAAAGCAAAAACTATAAGATATGCATAGAAAACTTACAATTTTGTCGATACACCACTTAATAACAAATATGCATTTTGCATATAATCCGAGCCTTACTCATGACTATTCAAAAAAAAAATTAATCATAAATAATGATAATAATTTTACTCTAATTTTCATCATAATTATAGTAAACTCATGATTATTCAAAACAAAAATTAATCATAAATAATGAATGAAAAATAAAACAGATAAGAAAAACCAAACACCTTGTTTACATGCGCGAGAGAGTCGAACGTACACAACCCGCGTAACGAAGAGAGATGGAGATAGTAAACAAAACTACACCAACCAACCGGTAAATATTGCGAATTCACCCACAGGAAATGCCAAATGATTGTCACCACACTCTCGTACGCTAATTTAATTTAATAAAAAAACGAATGTAAATCACTTCATGGTCAATTAACGAGGTCATGAGTTTCGATCGGAAGGTTCTGGGTTCGACGCCATCTTTCACACATCAACAAATATCACGATAGTATGCACGATATGCGGTTATTTTCGCGATTGGGCGTTGGTTTATTCCAGGAGTGTTCGGTGCGGATTGGATTTTTGCACTGTGGGGAATTTGCGTGGGGTTTTCGTTAAAAACTCACCGTTTTTTGCTAGTCGAGGATGGCTTTATTGAACGTCGTCTCGGGTTCGTAACTCCACCTAAGTTCCCGACAGCGGAGCGTTTGAGTGTTAGTGACAACGTACGTGCCGCGGTTAGTGCGTGGGTTGGAAAAAGATGGGGATACGTGTGGGTTGTTGGTGTCTTATTTTTGCGGGCGTCATGTCACTATGTCTGCGTTTTTAATTACGTTGGTGATTTGTTGTAAATGATAGACTTGTAATAATTTTACATTTAGAATGAATCTATGAAAAAATGTATGAATGAAAAATGTGAAATGGAAGTGTTTTCAATCATTATCTGAGATTTGCCTTGTAACTGTGTCTAATGACATAAATTTATTATATTATCAGTGTTTGTTCTACGTTTATCATTAAATTAATTGCTTGAATCTAATTTAATAGCAAAGATATTTCGCTTGTGGAGTACTTGCTATTACTTAACGTTGGCCACATCCTTTAAATTTATTCGCGTACATTTTTATATATATAAATCTATATTTATTCTTAAAGATGGCATTACTTAATATTATCGTACAGAATTTCGCTTATACGGCACTTTCTAATTTTTCTAGCGTTGGTGAAACTGCTTTAATTAAACAAGATAAATTCAAATTCAAAACTCTTTGAATTCGAGAAAATAAGCTTACGCTTCTTATAGTTTGCACACTTTAAACATAATATATAAAATTACGAAAAAACTATTCGTGAAAATGCAAACAGTGTCTTAATTAATAAGACAATTTAAGACGATAAATATCCATTGAAACAACTACTTCCCGTGCAAATACACCTCCGGATATTGAATTATACAATGAAATATTTAAAATCTTATTTAATTTGATTTGTTACAACGCTCTATTAAAGTATATGTAACGTTTAGGCCAAATTCTCTTCAAACCAACTAACAATACAATTTAAAATGAAAGGAGAGATAGCAACAAATTAGAAGTGAAAGGACTTGGATTAAAACTAATGTCTTAGACCATCTATTGGTTTGGTCTAGTTAGTTTGAAGAGAATTTGACCTAAACGTTACATATACTTTAATAAAGCGTTGTAACAAATCAAATTAAATAAGATTTTAAATATTTCATTGTATAATTCAATATCCGGAGGTGTATTTGCACGGGAAGTAGTTGTTTCAATGGATATTTATCGTCTTAAATTGTCTTATTAATTAAGACACTGTTTGCATTTTCACGAATAGTTTTTTCGTAATTTTATATATTACTGCTTTAATTATTCTAAAGTTGGCCCGACTGTTAACATTTAATTAGTTTGGAGAACAAACACTGCATGTAAATAGCGCTGTTTTTAATTAAGGAAATTCAAAACAAAAAAACTAATTTTGGTTTTTATTATGTTAAATTCAGGATTGTTAAATTCCGTATTTTATTATTCATTCTAATTAAAACGGTTTTTACAAAACGTGTTGTTTTATTCAAACAGCGTTTAAAAAATGTTAACAATTAAAAACATGTTTATAACATGCATAAAACATGTTTAAAACAAGTTTTGAATAAATCACATGTATGCAAGGCTGTAGCCAGGGAGGGGTGATATGAGGGTTCAAACCCCTCCAAAAATTTCAAAATGCTAAATTATGTATGTAAAAGCTTCCATGAAGGAGCAAAAACCAGCGACGGCTCGCAGCCTAACTTCAGGGTAGGCCAGAGACCCAAGGTAATATGTATCCGTTATTGAAAGGTGATGTTGTGCAATTCCTTGTGTTTATAAAGCACGATCCCAACCTCAAATTTTGTGTTCCTTGGCACTGTGGCCGACCTTGAAGTTAGGTTGCGAGCCGTCGCTGGCAAAAACAATATTTTTACCAGTAAGTCCCCCCCTCGAAATGTTTATAAACCCCTCCGATTTTTTGTTTAACTGCGTCCTTGCATTTATGCACACACAATTATGATAAAATGGTATGTTTAATAACGTAATTCAAAATATTACATCTAGCTAAAATTTAAAGTTAAAAACATGCTGTAAACAAATTTAACATTTAAAACAAAACCATTTAAAACATGACGGCAGCGGCGGCTTGCAGCCTAACTTCAGGGTAGGCCAGAGACCCAAGGTAGTATGTATCCGTTATTGAAAGGTGACTTTGTTGTGCAACTCCTTGTATTTATAAAGCGCGATCCCAACCTCAAATTTTGTGTGCCTTGGCGCTGTGACCTACCCTGTAGTTAGGATGCGAACCGTCACTTCATGACGGTTGGTTTTAAACATGTTAAAAACACTGTTTTAAAGAAAATGTTTTACACAAAACAACCCCGAATAAATTTCATTAATTACACGGAGTAATTGTATATTTACAGTTTATTTAACATTTTGTAATTTTTTGTCTTGTTATTGTAATTCATTATTTTTATTATTTAGCGGTTTATTTAAGAAATAATTGTTTGATTTGTTTTTTTAAATATGAGTTTCGCTTATAAAGCACTCACAATTATCTTGTGTTGGCAACACTGTTTTAATTATCTAATAGTTGGCAGCGCTGTAGTTTTTGCTTAGTTCGAAGAACAAACACCGCGTTTATTTAATATTTTGTAACAATTTAAAATACTTATTTGGTCTTATAAATCATAAAGTATGTGCCTTTAGATAATTGTTCGTTCACAAATACAGCGTCTTGTTATTGTATTTAAATATCTTTATTAATTAGCGGTTTATTTAAGAAATAATTATATGATTTGTTTTTTTGAATATAAATGAGTTTCGCTTATAAAGCACCCACAATTATTTTGTGCTGGCAACACTGTTTTAATTATTCAATAGTTGGCAGCCCAGCAGTTTCTGCTTAGTTCGGAGAACAAACACCGTGTTTATTTAATATTTTATAACAATTGAAAATACTTATTTGTTCTCATAAATCATAAAGTATGTGCCTTTAGATAATTGTTCGTTCACAAATACAGCGCCTTGTTATTGTATTTAATTATCTTTGTTAATTAGCGGATTATTTAAGAAATATTTGTTTAATTTATTTTTTTAAATATAAAAAAGTTTCGCGGCTCTGTTTGAATTATTCAATAGTTGGCAGCGCTGTAGTTTCTGCTTAGTTTGGAGAACAAACAACGCGTTTATTTAATATTTTGTAATAATTTAAAATACTTATTTGTTCTTATAATCATAAAGTATATGCCTTTAGATAATTGTTCGTTTATAAATACAGCGTCTTGTTATTTTATTTAAATATCTTTATTAATTAGCGGTTTATTTAAGAAATAATTATATGATTTGTTCTTTTAAATATAAATGAGTTTCGCTTATAAGGCACTCACAATTATCTTGTGCTGGCAACACTGTTTTAATTATTCAATAGTTGGCAGCGCAGCAGTTTCTGCTTAGTTCGGAGAACAAACACCGTGTTTATTTAATATTTTATAACAATTGAAAATACTTATTTGTTCTTATAAATCATAAAGTATGTGCCTTTAGATAATTGTTCGTTCACAAATACAGCGTCTTGTTATTGTATTTAAATATCTTTATCAATTAGCGGTTTATTTAAGAAATAATTGTTTGATTTGTTTATTAAATATAAATGAGTTTCGCTTATAAAGCACTCAGAATTATGTTGTGTTGGCTACTTTGTTTTACTCAATTAAACACAGTTATATTCCTTTCTTCACTTTTATTTTTCTTTTTTGCTAGATGTACATTTCGGGTACTAAGTACCCATTATCAATAGCTATTGATAATGGGTACTTAGTACCCGAAATGTACATCTAGCAAAATAGAAAAATAAAAGTGAAGAAAGGAATATAACTGTGTTTAATTAAGTGACTTAACACCTTCACGTAACTCATACAACTACATTAACTTTGTTTTAATTATTCAATAGTTGGCAGCGCTGTAGTTTCTGCTTAGTTCAGAGAACAAACACCGCGTTTATTTAATATTTTGTAACAATTTAAAATATTTATTTGTTCTTATAAATCATAAAGTATGTGTCTTCAGATAATTGTTCATTTACAAATACAGCGTCTTGTTATTGTATTTAAATATCTTTGTTAATTAGCATTTTATTTAAGAAATAATTGTTTAATTGATTAAAAAAAAAAAAGTTTCGCTTATAAAGCACTTACAATTATCTTGTGTTGGCAGCGCTGTAGTTTCTGCTTGGTTCGGATAACAATCAACGCGTTGATTTAATATTTTGTAATAATTTAAATTACTTATTTGTTCTTATAATCATAAAGTATGTGCCTTTAGATAATTGTTTGTTTATAAATACAGCGTCTTGTTATTTTATTTAAATATCTTAATTAATTAGCGGTTTATTTAAGAAATAATTGTTAGATTTGTTTTTTTAAATATAAATGAGTTTCGCTTATAAAGCACTCACAATTATCTTGTGTTGGCAACACTGTTTTATTATTCAATAGTTGGCAGTGCTGTAGTTTCTGCTTAGTTCGGAGAACAAACACGGTGTTTTAAGAGCGCTGTTTAAAAGTCACACGATTTATAAAGTATGGTAAATATTTTGGCTTCAGTTGTTTAAAGTTTTAATTGAATAGTGATACAAAATAGTTGAAATAAACAGCATTGTTCGTTAATTTGGCTTTGTGAAAATAATATGTTAAAATATGTAGGTATGTATTGGTGAAAGAAATGTATAAAATTTGGTTTTTGTAAATTTTTTATTAAATTAATTAAGGCCCGGTTGCACTAGAAACGTTAAACTCGAGTTCAAGGTAACAGTTCCTGTTGTTCTAGCGTCACTTTGAACTCGAGTTTAAGACAGTGTCTGATAATTACGATTATTTTTAGTTATGTTATGGGGTCGGTGGGTCGTATGGCCTCTGGGCCTTTCGAAGTTACCTTGACCTAAAAGATTTTTATTATTAGTTGATATTCCCTTCGATTTCATACGTGAAATGTTAAATTTAACATATATGTTATTACCCTCACAATCTAAATATACAAATCAAGTACTAAATGCACTTAGACTGTGATATTGGAATAACATGTACAGTTGCGAGAGAAAAAAACTAGTACAGCGGGGAGCATTAGCCGCTTCTAAAATATCGTATTTTCTTTCTTGTAAAACAAATTTGTCATGTTAACAAAAAATGTTTTCTTGGCCAACAAGACGGTGCTTTTGTTGGCATGGACTTCATTAGCAATGTCTCTAATGCTAATACCGTCTCCAAATGGGTCGTTATTATTGCTTTATGCTTTCAATCAGTTGAGGCATGTTGACGTTAATTAAATTTCGTTTGACATTTCCGCAGAGTTGTCAATTTAATTGACAATTTTAAAAATCAAAGTGAGTCCAGTTGACATAGTCAAATATTTTGCTGTACTAGTTTTTTTCTCTCGCAACTGTGCGTTAAATTTAACATTTCACGTATGAAATCGGGAGGATTAACTCTTTCGCTACACAGTTTGAATTTTAAATGCATGCCCCGTGTGTGGTGCTCAAAAACACAACGCGTATCCGTACATATTTCGTACCACAGGCTCATACCAGCATGTACCATGTGTAATCATTTCATAGGCTTGTATCACATTTTCTTTGAGAAAAATGCAAAAAACAAAACAAACAAAAGTTAACCATGGATTTTTTTTTAATTATACTGTATAGACTGCTTATTGAAAAGGTACACAAACTTCATGCGCTCTCCGCTCACGATTTCTAGGCTTTTGAAAATATACAGCACATGAAGCACATAAAAATTAAACGTATGGATACGCTCCTCGTAGCGACACGGTTAATAATGAAATAATAAATGCTGTGCTAATAATAAAAAGAAGGGAGGGGGAAGTTCGAAGTGGCCCAGGAAACTCCAATTATGGTAACCAATCAATAACAAAATTGTGTCAACTCGTTTCATGTTAGATAATAAAAAGAAAAAGTTTTAGGGCCAGTTCCACCAAACACGTTGAACTCAACGTTCTGTCAGTCGATGTTACCAATTGTTCTATGAAATTAAAAAAAAAAAATTATCGAATAATAAGCACAGCATTTCTTTGTACGTATGTTTACTGTGCTTATTATTCGATTTTTTTTTTCTTAACTTCAGAGACCACAATTGGTAACATCGACTGACAGAACGTTGAGTTCAACTAGTTCAACGTGTTTGGTGCAGCTGGCCCTAAAACAGGGAATTTTTCTTTTAAGTTAACATATCCAGATTTGTACATTCGATGTTTTTGAAAAGTGTTCAGTTTGAAGCTTCTAGAAATGTTTTTTTTAAGTATACGCATTCGCTGTAAATTTTCCGATATTCGTTGTATTTTAAAATATTTCAATTTGAATCTTTAAACGAGTGTTTTCCACTCCCAGACTAAGCATGAAGTAAAATTTCGAGTTTAGAAAAGCCTGAAAATTTGGATTTGCCGGGCGGAGCGAAGCGAGCCCGGCAAATCCAAATTTTCAGGCTTTTCTAAACTCGAAATTTTACTTCATGCGCGACGAGTATAAAACACTGAAATATTGTAAAGTTTATAATATGCTACTTAAACAGTATGCTAAAGACGTATATTCTGAACTTTACTTGAAACTAGTGTTTTATACGCGTGGCGCATGAAGTAAAATTTCGAGTTTAGAAAAGCCTGAAAATTTGGATTTGCCGGGCTCGCTTCGCTCCGCCCGGCAAATCCAAATTTTCAGGCTTCTCTAAACTCGAAATTTTACTTCATGCTTAGTCTGGGAGTGGAAAACACTCGTTTAAAGATTCAAATTGAAATATTTTAAAATACAACGAATATCGGAAAATTTACAGCGAATGCGTATACTTAAAACAAACAATTCTTTCCTGTTTACAAATGTATCTACATAGTAGATACATTTGTAAACAGGAAAGAAATGTTTGTTTTAAGTATACGCATTCGCTGTAAATTTTCCGATATTCGTTGTATTTGTAGAAAGGATAGAAACGTTTCTATTCAGTATACGCATTTGCTGTAAATTTTCCGATATTTGTTGTATTTTAAAATATTTCAATTTGAATCTTTAAACGAGTGTTTTCCACTCCCAGATTAAGCATGAAGTAAAATTTCGAGTTTAGAAAAGCCTGAAAATTTGGATTTGCCGGGCGGAGCGAAGCGAGCCCGGCAAATCCAAATTTTCAGGCTTTTCTAAACTCGAAATTTTACTTCATGCGCCACGCGTATAAAACATTGATTTCAAGTAAATTTCAGAATATACGTTTTTAGCATACTGTTTAAGTAGCATATTATAAACTTTACAATATTTCAGTGTTTTATACACGTGGCGCATGAAGTAAAATTTCGAGTTTAGAAAAGCCTGAAAATTTGGTTTGGTCGCTCCGCTTCGCTACGCGACCAAACCAAATTTTCAGGCTTTTCTAAACTCGAAATTTTACATCATGCTTAATCTGGGAGTGGAAAACACTCGTTTAAAGATTCAAATTGAAATATTTTAAAATACAACAAATATCGGAAAATTTACAGCAAATGCGTATACTGAATAGAAACGTTTCTATCCTTTCTACAAATACAACGAATATCGGAAAATTTACAGCGAATGCGTATACTTAAAACAAACATTTGTTTCCTGTTTACAAATGTATCTACATCATTTGTAAACAGGATAGAAACGTTTCTATTCAGTTTACGCATTTGCTGTAAATTTTCCGATATTTGTTGTATTTTAAAATATTTTAATTTGATCATTCTCAGATTAAGCATGAAGTAAAATTTCGAGTTTATAAACAAGATAGAAATGTTTATATTATTATTAATAATTATAACTTTATTTGTGTTTCTAAATGGTGATTAAAAATAAATCCCATCATCGCTGTTTTATCTTTATTAAAGTCCGAATTTAAGAACTTAAGGGAATTTAAATATACTCACATATATTTAAGAATTAAATAAAATAAAAATAAACTTTAAAAACAAGTAATATTTATACGAAAACAACAATCACAATTTTACTTACTAAATAAACAAACTGGAAAAAAAACTGAATGCATGTATTGTACAAATTTATTTTCAACGAAAAACGCACACTCACTTTTCGATACTCAAAAAATTGTTCACATTATTTTTGCGTTGATCCACGTAAAACTCTCGGTTGTGGACAAATTCACCGTTACAAAAAAAAGTCATCGTCTAATTGGGGATTAAACCGATATCAAAACAAATTCTTCTGTTATCCCTAGGTACTCCTTAGGGCATCAGATCAAATCAAATTCTTCTGTGATCCATAGTTACCCCTTAGGGCAGTGATGGGGAAACTTTTTTTAAGACGGGCCATTTGTAATAACCAGACAATCGTAGCGGGCCAAAGAATAATGCTTAATCGTAGGTAGGTAGTTTTTATGCGGGTCGTCACATTACGAAGTAAGAACGCGTTCAAACATTCTCACGACGGCACTCTTAAACGGGCCGGATTGAACCTTTCCGCGGGCCGGACTTGGTCCGCGGGCCGTAGTTTCCCCATCACTGCCTTAGGGTGTCGGGTCAAATCAAACTCTTCTGTTATCCCTAGTTACCCCTTAGGGTGTCGGGTCAAAACAAATTCTTCTGTTATCCCTAGTTGCCCCTTAGGGCGCGGGTCAAAACAAATTTTAAATAAATAAAAACACAAAATACATACTAAATATGGCGTCTTTCTTTTATTCAATACAAATTTGACTAACCTCAAAAAACACCAAACGTTTCGTATAAAATAGGAATGAGGATACTATTAATTTTATGTAATAAATACTTAAGGGATAGGTTTTTCTGACTATTTAATTTCTCCCTATATTATCTTAAGGACTGTACGATCGGCAAGAAAAAAGTTATCCAGAATTTATGGAAAATGATTGAAGGAATTCAGCGTTATGTTATTCAAGCTAAAACAATAATAAGCGTTTATTGTCTAATAGGAAACGTTTCCTAATTACAGTTATATCGTATGTTCAATAAAAAAAAAAAAAACCTCTAGAGTGAAATGAAAAATATTGTAGGTTGGCAACTCTGAAATTATATATTATGATTATTATAACTGACGTTTTTTATTGATTTATTTATTTATTTATACATTTTTATTTTATATGTCAAATTTAGAATCCCAGGTTATGCATGAAGTAAAATTTCGAGTTTAGAGAAGCCTGAAAATTTGAAAAAAAATGAAGTCATGGCACTCTAGACGTTTTTTTTAATTGAACATACGATATCATTTTTTAATATCTTTAATGTCAGTGTCATAAACGAGACAACATGAAAATTTTCAGCACTTAAAAAAATTAATTTTGACTGAGTTAAACTATGGATTTATTTTGAAAGTGGTGTATAGTATTGCAAACATTACTTGCCAATGCGAAGTGGTAAAATTGTGTTGGTAAAAGAAATGGGCACACTTGATAGATTCGTTTCGAGTTCGGTCTTGCTCTCGCTCACATTTATTTTTCGCTCCTTCTGTCCAACTTAAATTTAAATCTTTGATTTGGTTGGCGTTCACTTTGTGGTACATCTTTATAAAATAATATTAAAACACTTAACTTTGTTTTACCACTTTGATTAACTTTTTACAGTGACTATAGTTTCGACTACAAGCTAGTCATTATCAAACTGAGTGACTCAGTTTGATAATGACTAGCTTGTAGTCGAAACTATAGTCACTGTAAAAAGTTAATTAAAGTGGTAAAACAAAGTTAAGTGTTTTAATACAACTTAAATTTGTTATGCTATAAGTCCATTTAAGAAAATACCTATTTTTTTAGTTTATACTAAATTATTCACAAATTATTTCTTTTCTAAACTCGAAATTTTACTTCATGTGCCACGCCACGCGCCTAAAACACCGATTTCAAGTTAAGTTCAAATTATACTGATCAGGTATGTAGATTTATAACATTATCAAATAAATTCTAAAAAACCCTATTTTGTTGTGGCAATGAAGGTTATGTTATTACGACCAAATCTTTATTTTTTTCTAAAGTCGAAATTTTACTTTATGGTTAATCTAGCAGGAGTAATACGTTTTCACTAAACAAACAAAATCAGTATAACATAACCTAAAAATTACTTCATCACAATGAAGTTAGCAACATAACTGTTTTATTAATCCGAAAGTTTTAATACCATAGTTAGAACTGTGTTAAAGCTATGTTAACGTTTATTAATAAGGCTGTAAATGTTAAATATCTTATAAACCCGGCATTACATAATAGACAAAAACGACAAAATAGCTGTCACTTTGAGAAAGTTGATGTCCTGTGTCATTCATCAAAATGTTCAACATTTGACATGTTTGGATTCTTTTGTGATGAATGTTGGAGTTTGTTATTGATAATGAGCACTTTGTGTCTCAAAATATACAGGGTGGTCTAATTTCGATGTTGCTTATGGGCATCTCGATAAATATAAGAGTTACAAAAATCCAATGGCACGTTTATTAATAAGGCTGTAAATGTTAAACGTCTTATAAACCCGGCATTACATAATAGACAAAAACGACAAAATAGCTGTCACTTTGAGAAAGTTGATGTCCTGTGTCATTCATCAAAATGTTCAACATTCAACATGTTTGGATTCTTTTGTGATGAATGTTGGAGTTTGTTATTGATAATGAGCACTTTGTGTCTCGAAATGTACAGGGTGGTCTAATTTCGATGTTGCTTATGGGCATCTCGGTAAATATAAGAGTTACAAAAATCCAATGGCGCAGTCGCGATCTCTTATTTTTAAACTAGCATAATGCCGAAAACAAAAATGCACCATCTTGTTTTTTTCAGAAGTTATAGGGCAAAATCGGGTTTTCTTGATTTTTAACTTTAATTAATATCTTGCGTAATTTGTAAGGTAGACAAAAACTATAAATACCTTCTTAAGGCACTTTTTTAGTAGGATCCAGTGGCGTAAGTATTTTTTTATTTTATGCACACATTTTCGAGTTATGACAAAATAATTTTTTTTTAAATGTAAATCATAGTTGGCTTTAATATAGTTACTAATTGTTTGATTTGAGTTATGTGGAGTATTTAATCACAATGAAAAAACTGTTTTTATTCCTTACTTCACAAGTGAAGTAAGGAATAAAAACAGTTTTTTCATTTTAATATAGTTGATAATAGTGTTTTTCACTCATTTTAAAAATATAGAAACTAGCTTAAAATCTGCCAAATAATATAATATAGAAGAAAATAGCCATTTTTGATCATTTGCATGCTCAGTTTTAATTATGATAAACATTATAAATAATAATAATTCTCTTTTGAGTAATAAATATATTATTAGACAGAACATAATTTCATTTTCCAATCTTGTTGGAAAAACAGAATTCTTTGCTGTTGCAGTGGAATAATTAATTAAAATTGAGCATACAAATGATTAAAAATGGCTATTGTCTTCCGTATTGTATTATTTAGCAGATTAAAAGCTGGTTTCTATTCTATAGTAAGATTGTTTTTAAGATAAATTCACAAAAGTATATATTTTTGAAATCAGTGAAAAACACTATTTTCAACTGTGTCAAAGCCAACTATGATTTACATATAAAAAAATAATAATTTGGCTATAATTCGAAAATGTGTGCATGAAATAAAAAAAATGCCTACGCCACTGGATTCTACTTAAAAAGTGTCTTAAGAAGATATTTATAGTTTTTGTTTATGTTACAAATTACGCAAGATATTAATTAAAGTTAAAAATCAAGAAAACTGGATTTCGCCCCATAACTTCTGAAAAAAACAAGATGTTGCATTTTTGTTTTCGGCATTATCTTAGTCTCAAAAAAAGAGATCCGATTGCGCCATCGGTTTTTTTCTAACTCTTATATTTACCGAGATGCCCATAAGCAACATCGAAATTAGATCACCCTGTACATCTAACGATAAAAATAAAAAGTGAAGCAAGGAATAACAGTCTTTATTAGTGTAATGTTGGTATCTAATGAACAGTACTCCGGCCATTTTAAAAACCAACCTGCCAACCCGCCAAGGCAATTTTCGAAAAATTACTTTGGCATTTCAACAGGTCCTAAAAAGCTTAGATGATAGTAATCGCCGACGCCAATCGGTCTATTTTGTACGATTGCAAAAATCCCAAACAAATTCACAATTGACAGTCTGGTCATTAGAAAATTCTGCAACAGTTAGCAGTAAACTTCCAACTGTTGTCCCATTGGAGCCGTTCCCTAACAGTTGACAAAGGACCAATTACCATTATGTCGGACAGCCAGGCAGCCCTAAAAGCGCTAGCCTCGCCGATAGTTCAGTCCAGACTGGTTATAGACTGCATAAACAGGCTGGACGCACTGGCGACAACAACAAAAACACAGCTAGTATGGATACCCAAGGACCCAGGAATTATTGGACACTTGGGGGCCGACTTGCTGGCCAAACAAGGGGCAACAGGTGAATTTATAGGACCTGAACCCACTTTCGGAATACCACATGAAACCGGAAAGGAAATAATCCGACGCAAGTTAGCAGAGGAGCATACAAAGGCATGGCACAACCAAATGGGAATGAGGCACACGAGACTCTTCCTAGATGGCCCGGTACCTGATAGCGCATTAGCGCTGTCAGGACTGAGCAGAATGAAACTAAGGAAAATCACAGGACTAGTTACTGGGCACTGTGACCTGAATAAGCACAAACATAGGATGGGTCTTGAGAAAAGCCCCCTATGCCGTGGGTGCTTGGAAGAAGAGGAAACTCCCCAACACCTACTGTGCACATGCGAAGCCTATAAACGGCAACGCACGGAGCAACTCGGGAAGCCCGTGCTTCCTGAAGAACAGCTCAAGAACATCCCCTGGCCCAAACTCCTGGACTTCTTAGAAGACACAGGAATATACAGGGAGTAAAATAACCAGAGGAGCACAAAAGGACCACGTGCAGGGACGCTAAGCGATACCACCTCATGTGGGAAAAAAAAAAAAAACAGTTGACAGTAAACTAGCAACTGTCGTCTCTGATGAACGGCTCCAATGGGCTCATTCATCCAAGACAACAGTTGGGAGCTGTCTGATGAACGGGCCAAACTGTCAACTGTTAGGGAATTCTCTGATGACTGGACTGTTAATTGTGAACGTGTTTGGAAGTTTTGCAATAGGCCCGTTCATCAGAGACAACAGTTGGGAGTTTACTGCCAACTGTTAGGGAATTCTCTAATGACTGGATTGTTAATCGTGAACGTGTTTTTGCGAGGTACAAAATAGACCGACCGGAGTACTGTTCATTAGATACCAACATAAATCACAAACAAATCCAAACATGTTGAATGTTGAACATTTTTATGAATAGGCCCAATCATACAAAATAGACTGATTGGTGTTGACAGGTTAAAGTTTTCAAAATGGCCGAGTACCGTTCATCAGATACCAACATGCATCACAAACAAATCTAAATATGTTGAATGTTAAACATTTTGATAAACCAATATTCTATGTGAAATATAATCTCAATGTTTTGAACTTTCAATTTCATGTGTTTTTAAAAACAAACTGAATGGAGTTTATATTCTTTTTATATAAGGTTGATAGAATAAAACACTTGGTTTTTGTTTCACAAATTCAATATTTTATTTCCACGACTAGTTTCGGTCAGACAACCATTATCAATGTAGTTATAGTAATCCTTGTAAACCACATTGATAATGGTCGTCTGACCGAAACTAGTCGTGGAAATAAAATATTGAATTTGTGAAACAAAAACCAAGTGTTTTATTCTATCAACCTTATATAAAAAGTGTAAAGATGTTTCACCAAGTGTTAGATGAGTCAACAATCAAAAGGAGTTTATATTGTTTTTGACTGGATAACTTTTCCTTCAACCATACCGTTCTTTTTTTAATTTTTGGCAAAATTCCACTTGTTGGGGGGCTTCCAATTCAAATGAATGAATTGAAGTACCAATTACTTTAATTTAGTACCAATTATTTTCGTTCAGTCTATCAAATGTTATTGCTAGTAAAAACAAAGTCCGACGAAATTCACCCCGCTCGATTTTTTTATTATTTTTAATTAGAGAAAGAAAAATAATATTCCAATTGGAACAATGGTTTTCTGTGTGTTTGTAACTCGTTTCTTTTTTATTATACCCGCAAATAGAAAAATATACAGTAATGGAGAAATGTATGTCGAAAAATATAACACTGGATATTTTTTATTTTCTGTTTGGCGAAGACTAGTGATGGGCAAGATCAAGTATCTCGAAGATCGATTAAGCAATGATCATTAAGGCTATAGCCAGGGGGGGGGATATGGGTGTTCAACCCCCCCCCCCCCCCCCCCCCCCAACATTTTCAAAATGTTAAATTTTTGTATGTAAAAACGGTTCCGCAAGAGCAAAAAGAATATTTTTACCATTAAACCCCCTCCTCCGAATTTATTTTTTGGCAACGGCCTTGATGATCATCGATCAGTTGTAGCCGATTGATCGTGATGGGAGTAATCGATTAGTGATAGAAATAATCGATTAGTGATGGGAATAATTGATATATTTTAATAATAATTTTAAATTAGCGATGGAATTAATCGAGATGTTTTATACTCTTATAATCGATGGATAAATAAAGCACTTTATTTATCAATGAAATTTGTCTTCACGTAGCTCACTGAATCAATTCCATTTTGCTCAATTTTATAATCGGCAAATCCAAATTTACAGGCTTTTCTAAACTTGAAATATTTACTTCATGCTTAATCAAGGATTGGAAAACCCTCGTTAGAAAATTAATAAAACCTTTAATACAACAGTGAATTCATAAAAAAATTAAAAACAAGATAGCTAACTAACAAAGCTCATAAAGATTATACAAATAACTACAGATTGTTTGATTCCCACTTTCTTGAAGAAAACGGTAATGTTATTTAGGGTTCCAATAGCTGCCGAACAAGTGTTTTCCAATCCCAGATTAAGCATGAAGTAAAATTTCGAGTTTAGAAAAGCCTGAAAATTTGGTTTGGTCGCGTAGCGAAGCGGAGCGACCAAACCAAATTTTCAGGCTTTTCTAAACTCGAAATTTTACTTCATGCGCCACCCGTATAAAACACTGATTTCAAGTTTAGTTTAAAATATACTATTAATCTTTTCGAATTTAAGTATTCACTGATTCATTCAAAAACATATTTTAAGTATTTGAATTATTCGTATATCAGCTTACCTGTAATATGTATGGAAGAATTGAGCAATCTGTTGATATTTTTAATTGTAGTCTTACAGAATTTACAAGCCAAATAGGTACATTGTTGTAGGAGTGTACAAGTTACATCAATATTAATATTGTTATTGCGATTTATTGTTATTATTTCATTTGTGTTGTATTCTGTTTTAGTTTTTAATTTAATTTAATTCTTTTTTTTTATATTATTTGTTCATAATTAATTATTATTACATCTAAGTTAAAACTGCGCACTGTTAGTAGAATGTTTTTTTTATACCTTTTCCCTGTAATTTGATGTATTATCTGTTGGGAAATAAATAAATAAATAAATAAGGTGGTATTACAGGTAAGCTGATACACGAATAATTCTAAGTCCAAGTTTTGGCTATTTTGCTTTTTTACGGAAATAATTGTATTAAATTACAAAAAAAAATGAACACTAAAATATTTTATTTGTTATAACTGAAATAACATTGAAGTGATATTGCATACAAAAAATTCTAAAAACAGGCTTCAAAAATAGTGGTGGCACCAGGTTATTTGTCTCTCCTGAAAAGTTTTGTTTCTAATCAAGGCCGTAGCCAGAGAAAAAATTCAGAGGGGCTTGTACAAGTTAATTTAATGGTAAAATATTAAAATTGAATTTGTGTTTAGTATTCCGGCACCAGATACCCACATACGTGTTTCTGACTTCAAGGTCCTCGTCAGTGTGGTCCCGATCCAGTGCTAAGGAATACTGAATATTTCTGACTATATCAAGCTAATATGTGAAAACTATTAATGGGTTCGATAGCTAACGCCATCTGATCTTCAATGAAACGAATGCACGATTGTGCATTCGTGTCATTGACGATGCCACTATGGAGCATTAGATGGCGTTAGCTATTGAATCTATTAATGGTAAAAATATTGTTTCTACTCTTACAAGACCGCTTTTACATATAAAAATGTAACATTTGAAAATTTTGGGAGGGCTACGGCCTTGTTTCTCATACTTAGAAGGATTTACAGGTAAGCCGACGATATTTTATATATTTGCATTATTCGTATATTTTAAATATTCTAATATTAAAATATTTGAAAATTCGAATAATCAGCTATTTCAATTATTCGTATTCGAATCCCAGCCTTCGTAATTTTTGAAGTGTTAAGTTGTAAATCAAAGCAATCTTGTTTTAATAACCATCACTCTGGATAAAATGTCAATTAGAAGTTTGGTATATCCTAAAGTCGAAAGCTGTATTTTTTTCCGTTTGATAATTTCAAACAGAATTAAAAAAAATCCGTGTATATATTTACTTCCGCTTGCCCATTACTGCAAACTCTCTTTAGTTCAATTATTTTTTGGTTACCCGGAAGATTGAGCAATCCGCCACTTTCTAAAAATTCACCTACTTAACCCTCTATCATCGAAACACGTAAATAATCCACGAAAACAGAAAATAAAAATCCAAAGAATCAAATAAAAAACACAATTCCCACTAATCCTTACTCGCTTTACTGCCCTTTTTTTTACTGAGCCTCTTGTGATAGCTCTGCGCAAACGAATTGACTATCGATATGACGAAATACAATATCATGGCGAACACGAATTTTTCGAAGACCGCACTCAGGATGTTTCCGCTGTTTTCCGTCGGGGTTTTCGCCCCGCCGGAGTGCAGCCGGTTCTTCTGGCCGTCCAGGAAGGCCCTGAACGGTGTTTCTAGTCTGGAACCGACGACCGGTATCACCGTCAGCCAGGAGAGGGCGGTGTTTATCAGGGTCTCGTTGAAGGCGATGATCACGAACATCTTCTGGATGTGCATCTTGATGATGGCCTTGCCGATCAGGGTGGCCCCGAAGAACGTCCAGAAGGGGACGAGGAAGTGGCCGCAGGTTATGCCCGCTAGGTCAAACAACGGGTTTGGAATCTGCAGAAAAAAAAAACGTTAACGATTGAATAATATGAGGTGTGTAAATTAAGTCATGAGACTGGCAATGTAGCATTCGATCTGGCAACAGTTGGAACGTAGGACTTGGAGGGACGGTAACATAGCTGGGCAGGATTCGAATCATTCAGGATTCGAATCCTGGATTCGGATCCTTTTAGAGGAGTCAAACAACGGGTTTGGAATCTACAGAAAAAAACGTTAACGATTGAATAATATGAGGTGTGTAAATTAAGTCGTGAGACTGGCAACGTAGCATTCGATCTGGCAACAGTTGGAATGTAGGACTTGGAGGGACGGTAACATAGCTGGGCAGGATTCGAATCCTGAATTCGGATCCTTTTAGAGGAGTCAAAAGAGGCAATCGAATACTTTAGTCAAACTGGATTCGTGATTCGGATTCGTTACATTTTTATAAGAGGATTCGTATTCGAATCCAAATGCGGGTGATTCGAATCCTCATAAAAGGATTCGAATACTTACAAAGGATTCGAATACTTACAAAAGGATTTGAATCATCAAAAAGAATACGAATTAATTGTGAGGATTAACAAGAAAAATGTCTTTTGTGTCTTTTTAAATTTCTCGTTAAACCACTGTTTTATACGCGTGGCGCATGAAGTAAAATTTCGAGTTTAGAAAAGCCCAGAAAATTTGTCTCGGGTCGCTGCGCGACCCTCGACAAATTTTCACGGGGCTTTTCTAAACTCGAAATTTTACTTCAAGCTTAGTCTGGGAGTGGAAAACACTCCTTTGAAGCTTCAAATTGAACTCTTTAAAGAAACACTCGTTAAAAGTTTTAAATTAAGCTCTTTTGAAAAACAACCGATGTCTGAAAATGTACAGCTTATGCATATATTTACCTAAAAGAAAAATGTTCACGTTGTTTTTTTTTTAGAAGAGTTCAATTTGAAGCTATAAACGAGTGTTTTCCACTCCCAGACTAAGCATGAAGTAAAATTTCGAGTTTAGAAAAGCCCCGTGAAAATTTGTCGAGGGTCGCGCAGCGACCCGAGACAAATTTTCTGGGCTTTTCTAAACTCGAAATTTTACTTCATGCGCCACAGGTACAAAACAAAAATATTGTAAATTTATGTATATTTGAACCTCACTTGAAATCAGTGATTTATACGCGTGGCGCATGAAGTAAAATTTCGAGTTTAGAAAAGCCCAGAAAATTTGTCTCGGGTCGCTGCGCGACCCTCGACAAATTTTCACGGGGCTTTTCTAAACTCGAAATTTTACTTCATGCTTAGTCTGGGAGTGGAAAACGCTCCTTTGAAGCTTCAAATTGAACTCTTTAAAAAAAGCGTGTGCACACTCGTTAAAAGTTTTAAATTAAGCTCTTTTGAAAAACAACCGATGTCTGAAAATTTACAGCTTATGCATATGTTTACCTAAAAGAAAAATGTTCACGTTGTTTTTTTTAGAAGAGTTCAATTTGAAGCTATAAACGAGTGTTTTTCACTCCCAGACTAAGCATGAAGTAAAATTTCGAGTTTAGAAAAGCCCCGTAAAAATTTGTCGAGGGTCGCGCAGCGACCCGAGACAAATTTTCTGGGCTTTTCTAAACTCGAAATTTTACTTCATGCGCCACAGGTACAAAACAAAAATATTGTAAATTTATGTATATTTGAACCTCACTTGAAATCAGTGATTGATACGCGTGGCGCATGAAGTAAAATTTCGAGTTTAGAAAAGCCCAGAAAATTTGTCTCGGGTCGCTGCGCGACCCTCGACAAATTTTCACGGGGCTTTTCTAAACTCGAAATTTTACTTCATACTTAGTCTGGGAGTGGAAATGCTCGTTCGAAACTTCAAACTAAATGCTTTGATAAGAGCATTAAATAACTGAAAATGTTTTTAAAGATAATAATCTAGTTTTTAAAATTTGGTTTAATATTATTTGAAGTAAAACTGACATGGTAGCCACAATCTAAAATGTTTTTCCTGGCCTTTTAATATAACATTCTTCTGTGGGAAACCCCTATTTTGTTAAACTGTTTTCATTGTTTTTGTCAATATTTAAGTTGGTTTTATAAATGTTTACGTGTTTTATAATTTTTATGATGCCTGTTGATTTCGAAAAATTTAATAATATCATATGGCTTTTTTGTTAGTGTTTTGGTCAATTTGAATAAAATTCCATGAATTTTCTCTAACTTTCCCGGTTTTAATGATATTCACTGAATTTTTTTATAAACGTTATTTTCAGGCATTCGTCGATTTTATAATAGAGTTCAATTTGAAGCTTTAAACGAGTGTTTTCCACTCCCAGACTAAGCATGAAGTAAAATTTCGAGTTTAGAAAAGCCCCGTGAAAATTTGTCGAGGGTCGCGCAGCGACCCGAGACAAATTTTCGGGCTTTTCTAAACTCGAAATTTTACTTCATGCGCCACGCGTACAAAACGTTGATTTAAAGTGAAGTTTACAAACACATTAATACATCTGTAATCAGAGTAACAGGGAATCAGATATTTAGTCTGTTATCAACGATGTTCAGTGTTAATAATAAATAATTAGGTTTTGAATATTTTTGCTAAAACAACTGGTAACGATAGTTATATTATAATGGTTGCAACAAAATTATAAAATCAAATTTCTTCTTAAAGGATTTGTATTCGTGATTCGAAAAAACAGGATTCGAATCTTTGATTCGAATCATATTTATCTCTTACGAATCCTTTATTCGAGTATTCGTGATTCGAATCATAATATTACGTGATTCGGATTCGTAATTCGAATCCTATTTACGAGGATTCGTCCCAGCTCTGGACGGTAAGTAAACGCCTTCTGTATGAGTTTTGGCGTTGCCGGCGTGCGAGCGAAGTGCCCTTGAAAAGGCCCAACATTTTCTTAAAACAACCTAATTGATTGATTAAGTTATTGATTAGCTAATTATATAATTGATTGACTACTGGGAAAACAAACCTGACTTTTGACTGGTAAATACTTACACTGGCACAGGCGAGAATGCCGAAGAACCCGACCTTCTGGACGATGTGCTCGACAAACAGCTTCCCCCTCTCCATCAGCGTCAGCTCTTCCCGTTTCTTCTTCTGCAGTTCCTCGAACTCGGCCAAATCGTCGTCATCGTCGTCGGGATCAATTCTGCGATTTACAAGAAAAAAAAAGAGAGGGAGTAAACAAAATAACCATCACACTCGTCGATTGTCCAACAAAATTACCCCGAAAGTCTGGCGGCCTTAGCCATGAAGTACGGCGGGAGTTCGCCTAGGGCGGTGCCGGCGCCCCAGCACATCGCCTCTAATCGCACTTTGGACATTATTGCAAGTATCGAAACGACGGCCGATTTCGTGGTGTCGCTCGTTGTTGGACAAATGATGCTAGAAAAGAAAAAAAGCAGTTAATATAACGGTTTCACACGCCGCACACTGGGCCAGATTACAAATTTACGACGACAAAAATAAAATTTTCAAATGTTTCAAAATTAACTAAAACAACTTAATATGTATTCTATGATTATCGAGTCACAATACTACAAATAAACAATTGTGAAAAAACAATGCTATTCGTTGCGGGTACCTGTCAAACATCTCTCTTTCCACTCGGTTGACAGAAGTCGATGCAACGCTCAATATTTGACCTCCTAACTGTTTCGCGTATGTGCTCAAAAGTTAAGACATTTTTAGGATGCAGAATTTTGCACCAAGTATGTATTTACATGTACAATATCTTATTTGTAAAAAGTTTTAAACAATTAGGTTGTAAAATAAGTTTTGTTCAGGACTAACGTAAATGAAAAGAATCGCATAATAAAATGCTACACATTGATGTTTAAAAAAAGTTCCGCATAGTTCCGTCAAATTGTATATTTTGTAAGACACAACAAACATTGATGATTCGAGGGAAGCAATAAACCCATCCCCATATTTCCCCCCTTGTTAAAATTTAACCTTTTTTCAGGTACTCATGATGACTATAATTTTCAAGAAAGAAAATTAAATAGGAATGAACTATTTTTAGTAGTAAGAGATGAACATTTCTATCAGTTTTCGTCATTCAAGTGTAATGAACGATTAGTGCAATACGTGTTGGACAAGTTTGGTGTAAATGACCCAACTGACATTTTATTAAAACAAATAAAAGATGTCATAAAAGTGTTTGTGACCAAACTTTTGTCCAAATGGCGTAAATGTAAGTCTATGTACGAACGTTTCAACAATAACAACGTAAATTGGCTCAGTGTTGAGTTGAAAATCCCAGGCATACATTCACCTACAATGGCACAACCCATTGTTTCGAAGATGAGCCGAGGCAGGCCAAGAAAAATGTTTGAACTCAGTTCTGATCGCAGCAAACAGAGAAAACTTAAGCCTCTTGTTTCAAATCTAAGTTTAGAAAATCTATGTTCGGCTACAAAATCAAGTTTAGTGAAATCGGGCAAAAGAAGTGCGGCGAAGGTAATGGGACTTGCATTAAGTGCAACTCCTAAACGTTTGAAAATGATGAAAAAGGCTCACGATTCATCGTCTTCTAAGGATGTAAGGCCATACAGTGCTGAAGAAGTATTAGGTCTCATAGTTGATCTTCATCTGACAAAAGAAGACTATAAAACGATGCGGCTAGGAGCAAAATCTAGAGGGGCTGATATATATCCATCATATCACGTGGTATCAGAAGCAAAACAAAAATATTACCTATTGAATGTCAGAGTATCTGAGAACGAAGCTGTGGTGCCGTTACAGGATCTTTTAGACCATACTGTGCAAAGACTTGCACAAGTTCAGTCGCAAGTTATTATTACTATGAATCTGATTCCGTAAAAAACGAGGGTTCCCTTTTAAAATTCTGAAGTTGCCCCTAGCCTCCATAACAGGGGGGGACTTGGAGGGATTGATATTTGGAGGGTTAGTTAGTTCAACTGCAACGATTAACTTTTTATTTAAACCTTTTTTTCATACGACGCATAGATTTTGACTTATGGATCAAGCAACACTTTATGTGAAACACCCTGTATATCTAATATAGATTAATTTTAACATTAAGATCATCAGGATGGCATCCTAAGGTAATATGTGAGGTAAAAAGATGTTTTTGAACAGCATTTTATTTTTGTCGTCGTAAATTTGTAATTCGGCCCAGTGTGCGCCGGGGGTTGGCGCATTCGATTACGAAACCGCACCGACGTATGCTAAGTCAATAAGTCAAGCAACATTGGCTCGGGTCTGCAGTTGGATAGGTGACCGGTAGCATTGGTCATTGGGAAACAATTAATGACGCTTTAGAGCAGGGGTTCTTAACCTTTTTCAGGCCACACCCCCCCCCATAACTTCACGCCCCCCTTCTTGATTGTTTTTTTTTTTAGTAAGATTGAAACACCACTACTTCACTTCGCCTACTCTTTAGGAAATCTGTCGCGCCCTTTTCGTTTGACTGTATGTTATGAGGTTCTCCCATCTTTCCCTGTGTTTCGCAGTGTTAAACTCTAGCGTGTGAATGGCCAAAGACCAAGGGGATAGTCCTATCTTCGCGTAGGAGTATTCGTTGGTCAACTAGGGGAGTATTCGTTGGACAACTTTAAGTCAAAAATACCTGGCAGCGCACACAGTGGGGTAGGCTAGCGGGCTTGCCATGAATTGCAGAACACTCCATATGAAACAACAGTGTCCAACCAACATCTTCATCTTCTCCGTATTTAAAGGCTCTGACTGCAAGACCTGTGTCTAACATCAAAAATATCTCAACCCACCCTGGGAGCCTGAGCTCCGTACAAATCAACAGTGTCTAATATTTTATTCTTTTTTAAAATTGAATGGCTGTGGCTTTAAGGCCCGCCGCATATTGAACCCAGCCCAGCACACCACAGCCCAGGCCCATGCTCAACCCAGCCGAACCAGCGCTCGCGTGTGAAATGGAGGCACCGCATATTGAACCCAACCCAGTATGGACCCAGCCCTGCACCTAACTCCATGACTTCCCTTCAAATGCTTTTAGATTTAGAATCCGAGTCCGAAACTGAGGACGCAGTTCTTTTGTATGCATTATCTAGAGTCAAAAAAAGCGCCTAAGTGCGCCAGGTACTCGAGGAGAGTTTTTGTTAAGTGGGGAAGTTCCAGACAATGTATTTCGAGTCTCGAGACCCACGAAATCTATGCGACTCTCGCAAATCTTCACACACGTAGTTGACGTGAACGCCGTGAACTGGGTTCAATATGCGCCATCTTATGTTTTACTATGATTCACAGAATTAAACTACGCGTGGGCCTGGGCTGTGCTGTGTCCCATGAAGCTCGTGGGGTTGAACCTGAGCTACAGAACTGTTACCGGGGATTATGTTAATATCCGGCAACAAGAATTGTAAATAATATTTACAATTCTTCCTTTATTTAAAATGAGTTTGCACCCAGCAATTAACTAATTGCCCGGTCCAAAGGATTATCTCCCGCTGTTCGGACCGTGCTCGGGCCACCATCTACCTGGGCAGGTGTGACGGATTGCCCCTCGGGTTTTTTCGAAATCGGCAACTAAGGGCGAGGACTAATGACCACCGTTGCAATTTGAAAGAAGAAAGATTATAAATTTCTATACTTCTTTTAAATTGCAGCTTAACGGTTGTTTAGATTTACGAGTTCGCTGTAAGTAATTATCTTGTATGCGATAATTGCTTTCTAGCGAATTCTTTGCCAACGGTCACGTAGTCCACAAACCCTCCCTTTTCCACGCCAATTTTCGGGGTATAAATACTGGGGGACGGCATCCAGAAAGGCAGTCCACTCTTGTGCTGTACAGGGGACAGCATGTGGATTCAAGAGGAACTTCCGTTCCTTAATTCTCCTGTCTGAGCCAGGAAGCTCCGACCGACGCCAGACGTCCTAGCCGTCGTTCCTGCCGTCAGAGGAAGATTCCAACATCAGGAAACAACCGACGCCGACGTTAGCCGAGAACCCGATTGCCAGCGCAGTCGCCTCGACGCCACAACGACGTTCCGGTGTAGCGTTCGTTGCTTCCGCCGGATCCAGGCCAGGCCAGCAACCCACCGACGCCAGGAAACTTTGCCCGACGCCAACGCTAGCCGTTCCGCCGTCGTTCCTAACGTCCCGCACTACGAGCGTAGTGTTTGTTGCTGCCTCCGGATCCAGCCAGACGCACCACCCCACCGACGCCGTCTCACACCGAGACGCCGCCTTGCTACTTGGACGCCGCCTCCCTCCAGAAGCCACCGCTGGGATAGTAGAAATTCCCGATCGCGACGCCGACACCACATCAAGTCTGCCCTGTAACTCGTGCACTGTTTCTCTTGTTCTTATTCTATTTGTTGATTTAATGTTTTATTTTGGTTTAAAATAAATAATTTATTTGTGTGTTTCAAAAGTTAGTTGCTCATCTCTCTTTAACTCAACCAACCTGAGCTAGTTGGTAATCAGCGTGGGGTACCTTCCCTCCCGTTGACAGAACAAAATAGCAGTGTCCAACATCAACTTTTTTGCGAATTTAAAGGCTTTGGCTTCAAGACCGGTGTCCAACATCGGAAACCCTTCAGCCCACGGGGTTTTAAAGAAGCTTCTCATATTTGCAGTACTTTTAATATTCAACAATACATTTATACTCATAGAATTAAAAATAAAAATTAAAGTACTTACTCATCTGGGTAAGGTGGTTCCGGAAAGTCCAACGATCCGCACTCGTACGCCGCCAGCGTGACCTTGGCTATGTGCGGCCCCAAATACAGTATGAACGTGTGCAGACCGGTGCCCAGCCCCACAGACGAGAGGATCCCCAACCCCGTCCAGTATGCACACCACAACAATTTCGCGTAAACCTGCGTGACGTAATTCTGGTGCGGCCCGGCGACGTTCACCAGCAGCGCACTGCCTGACACGAACGCCAACAGGAATACTACTAAACTCCTATTTTGTAATAACCTAAATAACAAAGACAATTTTTAATTGATGAGGCGGATACATGACGAAACTCCATAATACTATTTGAAATAAAACAACACAGTTGGGAGGGTTTCACTTTTATTGTTGAACACTGCAACATGTTTCACCACACAGTGGCTTCATCAGGCAGATGAAATTATTATTTCATCTGCCTGATGAAGCCACTGTGTGGTGAAACATGTTGCAGTGTTCAACAATAAAAGTGAAACCCTCCCAACTGTGTTGTTTTATTTCAAATAACAAAGAAAATATTGTAAAATGTGTTGATCTAGTGGAAATATCAGATGTTTCACTTACCTTTTGCCGTATGTAATGATTAAAATAAATAATTCTTTGGTAAAATACTCTACGGTGGTGATGGGCCTCTTCCATAGCACCAGCGACTCCCGCTCCTCCCTCTCCTTCTGCTTGATGGCGCGCTTCTGCTGCAGCTGCTTGCCTTCCTGCTGCAGCTGATCAGCGGCCGACGCGCTACCGTTGGACGTCACGCTGGTCAGCGCCGCATTTCTCTTGCTCGACATCTTGTGCCCCAAACGCTGCAGCTGTAATTAAAGAAATACATGCATTCTTCACATGAACACTATTTCAAGAGTCTAGACGACTCCATAAACACAGAAACGAGTCCTTTGATCGACAGCGAATAGAGCGTTCCTACGGCTTAAAATTATATAGCGTTGCTACCTAGTATAACATAGAATACCAATATTTTAAGCCAACGATTTGTGAGTGTTTAAGAACTAACTTTAAACGAAGCAATAATTGCGTAAATAGTTTGTATTTATTTAATATTCTTTATTGCTATTAAAATACAATATAAAATTAACAGATAAGTAGTTAAAATAGAAAATTACGTCAAATAATATACAGATAGTTTTTCTTTTAAGTATACATATCTCAATATAGGCTGTAATTTTTCAGATATTTGATGTTTTTCAGATATTTTTAATTGAACTTTCAAACGAGTGTTTTCCACTCCCAGATTAAGCATGAAGTAAAATTTCGAGTTTAGAAAAGCCTGAAAATTTGGTTTGGTCGCGTAGCGCGAAGCGCGGAGCGGCCAAACCAAATTTTCAGGCTTTTCTAAACTCGAAATTTTACTTCATGCGCCACGCGTATTAAACACTGATTTCAAGGGAAGTTTACTCGTTCACAATGTTTCATTGCTTTCAGTGTTTAACACGCGTGACGCATGAAGTAAAATTTGATCTAACCTAACAAACTATCACATATAACCAACCGAATAACAAACTGTGAAGGTTAGGTTATAATAATAATAATGTTTATTTCCAGTGCAAGTGATTACATATACAAATAATTTATATATACAACAAAGACATGGAAATACGTCAAAATAAGAGAAAACTTAAATTAAATGTTACATGTGTTGTTTAGATACACGTCCACATTATATGGCTCCAACGTGCATAGTAACTCATACGACATTCTTTTGAGATTGTTATAATTATTTTATTTTTTTATGTATTCTGGTAGATGGTTATAAAATTTGATACAGTTGTATAGGGGACCTCTTTCTAACATTGTTAGTCGGTGTAATGGGTACACATATGCATCACCGTGCCTTGTATTGTGACGACTGTTTAGCGTATATTTTGAAAATAAATGTTTATTTTATGCATTCATATATGTAAATAGCAGGTGTAGTCAGTATTCCAATATTTTTGAAAATACCTTTAGAGCTGTCACGCTGTCTCATTTTACAAATTGTTCGTATGGCACGCTTTTGAGCTTTAAAGATAATATCATTATGAATACTGCTACCCCAAAATATGATTCCATATTTTAAATGTGAGTAAAAGCTCGCAAAATAAAATGTTTTAGATATCGCCTTGTTCGTGTTTTTTGTTAGTATTTTTAATCCGTAACAACTTTTGTAAAGTTTAGAGGCAAGATTATTAATATGCTTTTTATAGCTGAGAGTTTCATCGATCGTGATTCCAAGAAATTTCGCCGTGTTTGTGAATTCAAAGGGTGTGTTGTTTAGTATGATGTTGTAAGGAGTTGTTATAGATTGATTTGTTTTAAAATGAATTACGCTTGTCTTTTCTGTATTAAGAATTAATTTATTGTTGACAAACCACTCATTAAGTTTCTCCATAACAGAATTGCCTATATCAGTCAATTGGTGATATGTTTTTCAAAGTAGCAGAAGGTTGCAGTCGTCTGCATAACAGGTGAGGTTACAGTTATCGTTGGTAATGTGGGATATGTCGTTTAAGTATATAATAAATAGCAGTGGACCCAGAATACTCCCCTGCGGGACACCTATGTCAGTCTCCAACATATCAGAAATGGTTTCATGGCTACTACTACTTATTTTTACCGTTTGTGAGCGATTTTCTAGATATGATTTGAACCACTCCCCCACAATACCCCGTACTCCATAGTGGTCTAATGGTCTATGGTGTCGAAGGCTTTAGACAGATCCAATAGCACACCACACACACATTCCTTTTTATCCAAGGCAAATAGAATGGAGTTGAGGTATTGAAAAAGAGCAGTATCAATACTTCTACCAGGAGTATACCCATGCTGATTATTTGTGAACAAGTTATTCTTTTGAAAAAATGCTGTGAGACGTTTTGCCATAATTGATTCTAGTATTTTAGAAAATGTGCTTAGTATTGATATGGGCCTATAGTTGTTGTAGTCATCGGCGTTGCCCTTTATATATATGTTACAATGGACTGTTTTAATTTATCAGGATAGGTACCTGAAGAAAAAGAGCTATTAAAAATATTAATAAGTGGCTCAGCAATAATATGGATCGAATGTTTTATTAAAGATATTGGAGTGCCATCGTGACCGAACGATTTTTTATTTTTCATATTAGCGATTATGTTTATTAATTCTGTGCTGGTGATTGGTTCTAGGAACATTGTGATATTATGTATAGGTATATTACATACATAGGTTGCGTTTTGTACTGGCAATTTACTCTTTAATATATTTAATGAGGTTTCTTTGAAATAATAATTAAAGTCGTTTGCCAGTTGTCTTTCAGTATTAGTTTTTGGTAATACTCTTGGTTTTTTATTGTTAGTACCGACTACATCGCGAATGATAGACCACGCAGCTTTTGATTTATTTTGTGAGCTAGATAGCTTATTTTCGTAGTGTGCACAACGTTCCTTGTGTAGTAGTTCTTTATACTTTGCGATTTCTTTTTTTAGTAATGATTTATACTCGGGCATGCGTTGGGAAGCAATTTCATAAGCATGCATTTGATTTTTACAATTAATAATTTCTATCGAGTTATATTTGAGTGTTTTCTTTATATTCTTAATTTTCTTGAAGGGAAGTGTTTATTTGTGTATACAAATTTTGAAGATAGGTTACATTAGGTAAAAAAACTGTGAAGTTAGCAAGGCTTCACAATTTGTCATCTAACCTAATTTCACAATTTCTCATATAACCTAACCTAACTTTACAATTTGTTATTGGGTTGGTTATATGATAGTTTGTTAGGTTAGATGACAAATTATTAAGTTAGCAGGGCTTCACAATTTGCCACCTAACTTTACAATTTGTCATATCACCTAACCTAACTTTGCAATTTATTGTTAAGTTGGTTATATGCTAGTTTGTTAGGTTAGATGACGAATTGTGAGGTTGGGTTAGATTGTGAAGTTAAATTAGGTTTCATAACTTTTTTTGGTATGCCCCAAGTAATCACCTCAAAAATTATTATGACCTTATGTACATCATTCTTATTACTCAACAAGCAAACTCCTATATGAAGAACTGATAACCTGCAGAAGAAAAGATTAAGTAATTGTTAAAAAATAATAATGAGAATTGAATTTAAATTATGTTCTCCATCTAATCAAGGAGTTAAGTTAGCTAGGAGGGCCATGTCCCACAAGTTCAACAGCATACCTATACTACATACATGCAGTTATATATTAAATAATAGATTAAAAAAACGGGTTAGGTTGACAAACTTCTAGTTAGGTGAAGTTAGATAACTGACTGTAGTGATATATTAGGTTAGATAACAACGGAAATAGGTTAGATGAAAGGTTGCGAAGTTAGCTTAACTCATTCACATACAATAACTTATAAGAGACATACATTATTTTAATATGTCCATTTGTAGGTTTTATATTATAGCCTTCAATTTGATGTTTCTAACGAGTGTCCTCCACTCCCAGATTAAGCATGAAGTAAAATTTCGAGTTTAGAAAAGCCTGAAAATTTGGTTTGGTCGCGTAGCGCGAAGCGCGGAGCGACCAAACCAAATTTTCAGGCTTTTCTAAACTCGAAATTTTACTTCATGCGCCACGCGTACAAGACACTGATTTCAATCGAAGTTTACTCGTTCACAATATTTCAGTGCTTTCAGTGTTTAATACGCGTGGCGCATGAAGTAAAATTTCGAGTTTAGAAAAACCTGAAAATTTGATTTGGTCGCGTAGCGCAACGCGCTACACGACCAAATCAAATTTTCAGGCTTTTCTAAACTCGAAATTTTACTTCATGCTTAATCTGGGAGTGGAAAATACTCGTTTAAGACTTCAAATTAAACTATTTTAAAAAACAGACGATTATCGGAAAAGTTACAGCTCATGCATACATATACAGAGAGTTTTATGTAACACCGAACATTTTATAAACAGAGTTTTTCTATTAAGTATACATATGCATACGTCGTACATTTTCCGACGCTCAGATTATTAAAACAATTTAATTTGAAGCTTTAAACGAGTGTTTTCCACTCCCAGGCTAAGCATGAAGTAAAATTTCGAGTTTAGAAAAGCCTGAAAATTTGGTTTGGTCGCGTAGCGCGAAGCGCGGAGCGGCCAAACCAAATTTTCAGGCTTTTCTAAACTCGAAATTTTACTTCATGCGCCACGCGTACAAGACACTGATTTCAATCGAAGTTTACTCGTTCACAATATTTCAGTGCTTTCAGTGTTTAATACGCGTGGCGCATGAAGTAAAATTTCGAGTTTAGAAAAACCTGAAAATTTGATTTGGTCGCGTAGCGCAACGCGCTACACGACCAAATCAAATTTTCAGGCTTTTCTAAACTCGAAATTTTACTTCATGCTTAATCTGGGAGTGGAAAATACTCGTTTAAGACTTCAAATTAAACTATTTTAAAAAACAGACGATTATCGGAAAAGTTACAGCTCATGCATACATATACAGAGAGTTTTATGTAACACCGAACATTTTATAAACAGAGTTTTTCTATTAAGTATACATATGCATACGTCGTACATTTTCCGACGCTCAGATTATTAAAACAATTTAATTTGAAGCTTTAAACGAGTGTTTTCCACTCCCAGGCTAAGCATGAAGTAAAATTTCGAGTTTAGAAAAGCCTGAAAATTTGGTTTGGTCGCGTAGCGCGAAGCGCGGAGCGGCCAAACCAAATTTTCAGGCTTTTCTAAACTCGAAATTTTACTTCATGCGCCACCGGTACAAAACACTGACGTATTACAAAGTTTAAAACACAGCGCTAAACCTTACATTAAATTAGTGTTGTGTACTGGTGGCGCATGAAGTAAAATTTCGAGTTTAGAAAAGCCAGAAAATTTGGTTTGGCCGCTCCGCGCTTCGCGCTACGTGACCAAACCAAATTTTCTGGCTTTTCTAAACTCGAAATTTTACTTCATGCTTAGCCTGGGAGTGGAAAACACTCGTTTAAAGCTTCAAATTAAATTCTTTTAATAAACCGAGCATCGGAAAATGTACGACGCATGCATTATGTATACTTAAAACAAAAATTCTCTTTATGAATATGTTCGGTGTTACATAAAACTCTCTGTATGTAAAATTCTCTTTATGAATATGTTCGGTGTTACATAAAACTCTCTGTATGTAAAATTCTCTTTATGAATATGTTCGGTGTTACATAAAACTCTCTGTATATGTTCAATTAAAAAAAAAACCTCTAGAGTGCCATGATTTAATCTTTTTTTAAATTTAAGTTGGCTACGCGTTTTAGGAATTGACATATAAATCGTCAGACATAATTCTAATATATAATTTCAGAGTTGCCAACCTAAAATATTTTCCATGGCACTGTAGAGGTTTTTTTTTTATTGAACATACGATATATTCAAAAGAAAATCCTAGCATGTGGGTAAAAACTACAAAAGGTTGAAAGACAATATTTTTCTTCTTAGGTTATTTACAAAGTTTTCCAATAAATTCGTTTTACGTCTATTTTGGGAAATTAGGACATTAAAAAAAAACGCTTGAATTAAAAAGCAACGTTGGACAGTTTTTTCCGAATTGCAAACGTCTTTGTAATTAGAATTCATATTAAGATATTCAATTAGACATAACGTAATCCTTGCAAAAGACAGATCGATGTCTTAGATTTTTTTGCCAAATTTGTTCCAACCGTTCCCGTTTTTTAAATGAGAAAATGAAACGCAACAATACTCATTGACCAATCAATGGGCGCATTCATCAGATAAAACTGTTGGGAGTTTGATGGCAACAGTTGGGAAATTTTTTGATAAGCGCATTGTCAACAGCAAACACGTTCGTCATTTTTGCAAGCGTACAAAATAGAATGGCCAGAGTAGCGTTCACTGCATACCAACGTAAAGCGTAAACAAATCCAAACGTATTGAAAGTATATTTTCCTGATGAATGCGCCCAGTGTTCAACGTTCAACATGGTTTTGTATTTGCACGGGAAGTAGTTGTTTCAATGGATATTTCTGTGGTTTTGAGGAAAAACCAGTTAAGTCACTTTTTTGGTCAAATTGAGTTATGTACGGACTTAAATACATATTCATCTACATTTTTATTTTCTGACATTGATACAATGCTATCTGACATAGCTTTCGCGTAATTTTGACAAAACCTAACCAGGGAAGTTGTGTTTTTGAGGAAAAACCAGTAATGTGATACCTATTGCGGGGAAAACCAGTTATGTTCGTTCCATTTAAATGCACGTTAAATTAATAACAAACATTTTTACAAGTTAAACATGAATTTAATTCCTTTTTGTAAAATATAAATGATATGAGATAGACATTTGGAGCTATTTTAAGGTACTTAAGAAGTTGACTTGTAAAACTTTAAACGCAAATAACTCGAAATCATGAAAAAGTGACTTAACTGGTTTTTCCTCAAAACCACAGATTTATCGTCTTAAATTGTCTTATTATTTAAGACACTGTTTGCATTTTCACGAATAGTTTTTTCGTAATTTTATATATTATGGTTTGATTTGTTTGTGATGTATGTTGGTATCTAACGAACGGTAGTCCGGCCGGGCTATTTTGTACTTCACGATTAACACTCCGGTCATCAGAGAATTCCCTAACAGTTGGCAGTAAACTCCCAACTGTTGTTTCTGATGGACGGGCTCAATGTATCCAGAAACCTTATTATTACAAGTTGTAAATCAAACGTAAAATCAAGTTAACTACAAAAATACGATACTGTCCAACAGTTGTCCAACGTTGCATCAAATCTACACCACAAAAGCAAAATTACATCGCAATTTTAATTAATATTTCCCGTTTTAAATTAACGTTCAATTATTTATAATTGCATAAAAAGCAACTATTGTGACACAATGCTGTGGACAAAAATACATGCAATATTTTTCCCGGCGTCAACAGAACATGAGAAAAACGCAATCAATGTATAACACAGGAAAATACGTGTAAAACATTTGAATTTCAAAACATTGGATAAGCAACAGCACAAAAAAAAACGACGACCTTCGCACCACGATTTAAAACAAATGATCAAAACGTTGAGCAATTTTATTTTTGAATTACATTCATTTGTCGATTGCAATAGACATTTTCAATGTCGTAAACATCAATATCGGATTCATTGCATATCGATTTACCATGATTTTTGAAATTCTGAAAATGGAATCAGAGTAAAGGTGTATGGGAAGCACGAATCTAACGTTTGTTGGTTAAGGCGACTTACCGCTTGGCCGCAAATCGAATTTTAAGTTCCACTTTTGAGGTTATATATGGTCGTATTTTTGGCTAAATAAGCCCATACATATACAAATTACACACGTGATGAAATTATCTCCAAAATGAGGACGTAATTCATTCAATTTGTAGTGTTATCTTTATTAATTCAGCCAATATCACGATATTAGTTTTACGCTAGAATTGACGTCTACTGACGTTTATTTAAAATAATGGATATATGAATCGAGATTGATTATTAAATCATAGGTATTTTAATTTACGATATAAAAAATAGATGGCACCTTCGTACTATAACTAGGATAATTACTGCAATAATAAAATATTAGCAAATAATATAACAATATACAGGGTGTCCCATTTTAATCCGCCAGTAGCGATAATTCTGAACCAATGCATTGAAGCACAAAGTGTTCCGAATAAAAAGTTAACATTAAACATTAAAAAAGTTAACGGTTATGAGGGTGACATCCGATGCCGTCGACTTTGCCCCCCCCACCGGGGAGGGGGGGAAGTGGGGGCAACTTTAAAATTATAAATGGAAACCCCTATTTTTTATTGCAGATTCGGATAGAACGTTAAAAAGTAGGTAAATTTTATCCGGGTTGTTTTCCAAAATTGTTGATAGATAGCGTTGCAAACGTGAAAATGTGTTTTTTAATCAATTAAATAGCAAAATTTATCACATAATTAATTGTTATTATTACTTATTACAAGTTAGTTTTTCTCTCACCCCGCCCCAAAGACCCCCCCCCCCCCCTCCTACAAAGATGATAAGTACTTGAAAATAGCGATTGAGTACTTCTTTTTCAAATTGAATAATGGTAATCCAAGTCAAAACATGATGTCAATTTATTGTCATACAGTGTTTGACCTTGCCCTCTTTCAGAACCCCAACTTTCAAATATTAAATGGAAACCCCTGTTTTGTATTGCAGATTCGAATAGTGTTAAAGAGTAGGTCAATTTGATTCGGGGTGTTTTTAAAATTTGTTGATAGATAGCGTTGCAAATGTCAAAATCTGTTTGTGAGTCAATTAAATTGCAAAAATCATCAGATAATTGATTATTGTTATTACTTAAGACTTATTCACAACATGACAAGTTTGTTCCCCTTTTTGTCTGCCCGCCCCGCACAGATAAAATACTACCCCCTCCCCACAAAGGTAAAAATGTCTGAAAAAACTGGTTACTCTTATTTTAAAATGAAGTTTATCTTCACTAGCAAACCGAGAAAATAATTAAAAGCATTTTTCTATCACACAGTAATCGAATTTCTTATTGAAAACACTAGTATTTTTGAAAACGTCAACAGTATCCTCATGGCAAGGGGGGCAAGGTCAAACACTGTATGGCAATAAATTGAATATCTTGTGGTGGAGGTGGTTACTTTGTGATACATTGTAAATATTTAAATAATTAACACTGATTACTTTTTTGTATTCACTTTTTATTTTGTACTGTGACTAGTTTCGACTCAACAGCGAGTCATTCTCAAACTAACTAACTAACAATAAATTGACATGATGTTTTGACTTGGATTGCCATTATTTAATTTGAAAAAGAAGTACTCAATCGCTATTTTCAAGTACTTATCATCTTTGTAGGAGGGGGGGGTCTTCGGGGCGGGTCGAGAGAAAAACAAACTTGTAATGTTGTGAGTGAGTCTTAAGTAATAATAACAATTAATTATATGATGAATTTTGCTATTTAATTGATAAAAAACACATTTTCACGTTTGCAGCGCCATCTATCAATAATTTTGGAAAACAACCCGAATAAAATTTACCTACTTTGTAACGCTCTATCCGAATCTGCAATAAAAAATAGGGGTTTCCATTTAAGATTTTAAAGTTGCCCTCTGTTCCTGCCCCCCTGGGGGGCAAAGTCGACGGCACCAGATGTCCCCCTCATAACCGTAAACTTTTTATTCAGAATACTTTTTGCTTCAATGCACTGGGTCAGAATTATCGCTACTGGCGGATTAAAATGGGACACCCTGTATAATAACACCTACAAATATTACTTTTATATTTAATTCACTGTTTTTACTAAAATTTGGTTTGGTTAGTAGATACACAGCTAAATTTAAATACAATTAAAATAATTTACATAACCAAGCAAAATGATCTGATTCAAGGCTTAGTATAGCTACACATGTTTCAATAAAATAATAAGATGCAGATAAACGTTTTATTATGCTTAGGCGATTTTACATGTTTTTAAGTTAGGTTAGTAGAAAGGTTTGCAATAGAATAAATTGCGGAAGTCTTTTTGAGCAAGTTAAATATTTCACATACTTCTAGGTTAGGTTAGGTTAGGAGAAAGGTTTACAATAGAATAAATTGCGTGTGTCTTTTTGCAGACGATGACTATTCCACACACTTCTAGATTAGGTTGGGAGAAAGGTGTTCAATAGAATAAACTGCGTAAGTCTCTTTGCGCACGGTGACTATTCCACATACTTGTAGGTTAGGTTAGGTTAGGAGAAAAGTTTGCAATAGAATAAATTGCGTAAGTCTCTTTGTGTGTACGGAATAGCCCCTGAATATTTAAATATTAACTTTATTATTTCACATCATTTTGGGAATGATGTCGATGACAATTTTTGTAAACAGTTAATATTTATTAAAAAAGAGGGAATGGCAAAGCTATACTGATGAGAGATAAATCTCGAAACGCGTCTATAGATGGCCTGAATAATTTGACCCAAATTGTTACATTTGCAGTAGGTTACTGTATGTAACAGCAAACACTTGTTGTATAATTCAATGTCCGTCGGGGTTTTAGCCCGGGAAGTAGTTGTTTCAATGAGTGTTTGATATAGTCTTTGTAAGACTAACTTGTTGTAGATTGCGAAAAGAATCTCGGCACTTTTAATGTTTGAAGTATTCTGCAACAAAGAATTGGCTATTTCATTTATACTTATGTTTGAATGGTAACGTGACCGCCAGTCTAAGTTGTCAAATTGTTTAGAGGGAATGGCAAAGCTATACTGATGAGAGATAAATCTCGAAACGCGTCTATAGATGGCCTGAATAATTTGACCCAAATTGTTACATTTGCAGTAGGTTACTGTATGTAACAGCAAACACTTGTTGTATAATTCAATGTCCGTCGGGGTATTAGCCCGGGAAGTTGTTTCAATGAGTGTTTGATATAGTCTTTGTAAGACTAACTTGTTATAGATTGCGAAAAGAATCGCACTTTTAATGTTTGAAGTATTCTGCAACGAAGAATTGGCAATTTCATTTATACTAATATTTATTACATTTTAATACATCTAGCGCCATCTATTTTTTTATATCGTAAATTAAAATACCTATGATTTACTAATCAATCTTTATTTACATATCCATTATTTAAAATAAACGTCAGTAGACGTTAATTTTAGTGTAAAATTAATATCGTGATATTGACTGAATTAATGAAGATAACACTACAAATTGAATAATTTACGTCATTATTTTATCATGTGTGTGATAGGTATCCCTAATGTGCTTACTTAGCCGAAA
Source organism: Philonthus cognatus (assembly GCA_932526585.2). NCBI lineage: Eukaryota > Metazoa > Arthropoda > Insecta > Coleoptera > Staphylinidae > Philonthus > Philonthus cognatus. The sequence continues at coordinate 141,647,689 of OW052242.1, forward strand.
ATACGACCATATTTAACCTCAAAAGTGGAACTTAAAATTTAATTTAGGCCAAACGGTAAGTCGCCTTGACCAACGAACTTTAGATTCGTGCGTCCCATACACGTTTACCTCGATTTCGTTTTCAGAATCTCAAAAATCAAGGTAAACCGAAATACAACAACCCCTCAATATCATATGAATTGATTGATTTTTGACATATATTACTAAATTTTAATCGATGAACTATTGGTCGATTTAACTGTCGATCGCGAAACCCGGTATTAGCCTTAGTAAGTAGATTGTGAAAAGAATGGCACTTTTCATATTTCCTCAATCAACCAGTGGAGGTTTCATTCGTTAATAAAAAATAATTTAAGAACTCACAAAAGTTTGGATGCTGAAGAGCGTCGTCAGTGACTCGAACATCCCGACGCGTGAAATCAAACTGCGAAGCAAAACCGATCGAGTGAAAGGGGAGCGAGTGAAAGAGAAGAAATTAAAATCTGGGATCGGATGGAAAAAAGCCCGTCGTCGTCGGCTTTCTATGCCGAGAAACGCGGCCGAGAAATCACTGGGAATGAATCGTCTTTTTCTCGGGAAAACCTCTCACGATCCTCGTGACAGTGACAAAACAGGGCCAAATGTCAACAAAAACAAAAACATGTGACATTAATACACCATTGTTTCCCAGACACCGCAAATATGCTCGGACTAATAACCTACGTGTGCGTGTATTTAGTGATTTTTACCTTTAAACTCACGGTACCAGAAAACGGCTTATTTAGATTTTTCTGCAGACATGTTTTTAATGTTAATTTACCAATATCGATATTACTATAATAATAACGAAGGTCTGTACACTGTCGGTATCCCAGTAGGTTCTGACTTCAGAAACATACGTCGTAATTAGACATACAGAGAGTTTTATGTAACACCGAACATTTTTATAAAAATAATTTTTCTTTTAAATATACATATGTATACGTCGTACATTTTCCGACGTTCGGTTTATGTAAAGAATTTAATTTGAAGCTTTAAACGAGTGTTTTCCACTCCCAGGCTAAGCATGAAGTAAAATTTCGAGTTTAGAAAAGCCTGAAAATTTGGTTTGGTCGCGTAGCGCGAAGCGCGGAGCGGCCAAACCAAATTTTCAGGCTTTTCTAAACTCGAAATTTTACTTCATGCGCCACCGGTACAAAACACTGACATATTACGAAGTTTAAAACACACCGCTAAACTTTACATTAAGTATACATATGCATACGTCGTACATTTTCCGACGCTCGGTTTGTCAAAAGAATTTAGTTGGAAGCTTTAAACGAGTGTCTTCCACTTCCAGGCTAAGCATGAAGTAAAATTTCGAGTTTAGAAAAGCCTGAAAATTTGGTTTGGTCGCGTAGCGCGAAGCGCGGAGCGGCCAAACCAAATTTTCAGGCTTTTCTAAACTCGAAATTTTACTTCATGCGCCACCGGTACACAACACTGATTCAATGTAAAGTTTAGCGGTGTGTTTTGAACTTCGTAATATGTCAGTGTTTTGTACCGGTGGCGCATGAAGTAAAATTTCGAGTTTAGAAAAGCCTGAAAATTTGGTTTGGCCGCTCCGCGCTTCGCGCTACGCGACCAAACCAAATTTTCAGGCTTTTCTAAACTCGAAATTTTACTTCATGCTTAGCCTGGGAGTGGAAGACACTCGTTTAAAGCTTCAAACTAAATACTTTTGACAAACCGAGCGTCGGAAAATGTACGACGCGTGCATATGTATACTTAATGTAAAGTTTAGCGGTGTGTTTTAAACTTCGTAATATGTCAGTGTTTTGTACCGGTGGCGCATGAAGTAAAATTTCGAGTTTAGAAAAGCCTGAAAATTTGGTTTGGCCGCTCCGCGCTTCGCGCTACGCGACCAAACCAAATTTTCAGGCTTTTCTAAACTCGAAATTTTACTTCATGCTTAGCCTGGGAGTGGAAGACACTCGTTTAAAGCTTCAAACTAAATTCTTTTGCATATGCATATGCATACTTAAAAGAAAAATGTTCTTTATGAAAATGTTCGGTGTTACATAAAACTCTCTGTATAATTAAATTTATTTGACGTTTCCGAGAATCACCGAATCGTATGACTTAATCTAAGATAGAATACACTCATTAGAATACATTTTTAAACGTAAGTATTCCTGTTCCTCTAACAAAAAAATGAATTCATCAACTTAAATATTTATAACAATATTCTTGCCAAAAAACGGATCTATTATTGAAGCGGAATTTGGCAGAGCAATCCAAAATTATCTAAGTAAACACACTCGATTACACATTCGAATAAAATCCTGCTTCTTACGTTAAATTTGTTGATTCAAGAATTTACAAATAGTTAAAATACAAGATTATTAATGGCTTTAAGGATAACTATTGAAAATTATTGCAAAAAACCAAAACATATTTGAGTCGCCTATTTCCAAAAACCCCTAAATCCATTTGAAAACAATGGATTTATGGGTTTTTTAAATAGGCGACTCATTTATAGGAACACATTTGAGCTCACCAAAAGTCATAAGATGTGACTTGTTTAACTTATCAAAAATATCTTCGCATTTCTTCGAATTTCTCGCCTGTCAATAGAATAATCATATTTCTTGTAAAGTAAAGTAAAAAATTGAGAAACAAACCAAGTGTAATTTAATTTAAACCTTCATTATCAATAGAATAATCATTAACTGAAAATCGAATATATGAAACGTAACAATTTAATATGTTTAAATTAAAATATTCACGTTAAATAAAAAATTAGTTGAAAACAATTATTTATTTCTGGAATTTTTCAATCACAATAAATTGTACTGCTTTAAATTATAAATTGAAGGGACATTTTTAATATTATTTCTTCAAAAAACACTGGATTTAAACTTTGTTTAAAAAATTTATAAAAACACTTGGTTATCGTTTCACTATTTGTTTTTATTTTTTGAAAAACTGACTAGTTTCGGTCAGACGACCATTTTCAAAGTTATTACAAGAATGATGTTACAAGGAGCGGTGTGCGTTTTATACCTAAAGGGGATTAAATCATTACCTAGTTGTTGGGGCGTAAAGAGACAAACATATCCAGAAGCGGGGTGTTAAACGCTTCTAAGTTGTCATTAGTAACGAGCGATCCTTTTTCTATTGAATTCTTCATGTAAAAAGTTTCCCAATAATTAAGCTTTTTACATTTGTTGATTATTTTCAAAGGTTTGAATTTAGAAGGATCGAAAAAGTGGCCCTCATCTAAGCAATGTTTTGCGAAGCTCGTCTTTGGCTGATTATCTAATATGGATTTTTTATAATAATAATAATAACTTTATTGTCCAACAGGATAAACCCAATTACAGAACAAAAATTTGAATAAATAAGAAGAGGAAAGATACATGTAAGTTCGTGAACAGTGAATACATATTACAGTATAGTATGATTTATTGAATAAAAATATCGTTGAATAATTTTTCGGAGCACTGGCACAACACAGTCACTGGTGAACGCTGCAACACATTAGAGCGCGCCGTTGGTAAGCGGAATGTTGATGAAAACCGTGTAGACTTCACAGGGACATTAAAGGGAACCCTTGCGAGAATTTCAGGACAGTCGATTTTCCCATCTACGAGTTTCTTCATAAACGTGGCACATCTCAAAGTTCTTCTGTCGGCGAGGGATTCGAATTGGTGACGCTGAAGAAGATCATCGTTCGAAATTCCAATCGGAGGATAAGAGTGGTCAAGTTTAAAAGAGAGAAATTTTAAAAACCGACGGTGAAGACGATCCAACACAAGAAAGTGACTAGCATAAATAGGAAACCAGATTAAACTGTTATATTCCAACTTACTCAATACGAAGGCGGAATATAGAGATTTAATAGCATCAACATTGGAAAAGTCGCGGCTAATACGTAGAATAAATCCCATGGCCTTAGACGCATTTGTTCGGACTGAGTCAATATGAGGTTTAAAAGAGAGCTGGCTATCAAATGTAACTCCTAGATCCTTGAAAGTGCTACATCTGGACAGAGACATTCCATCAATTTGATAATTTGATTCAATTGAAGTATGGGTGCGAGAATAGCTTAACACACAACATTTGCTGACATTAAGTGTTAAATTGACTCTTTTACACCAATCAGCAATAATGTTTAAATTTGATTGTAGAATGTCTACGTCCTGTACGGATTTTATGTTAAGATATATTTTGAGATCGTCAGCATATGCCAAAACAGGACACGTAAACATGCCTAATAGATCATTAATAAAAATGTTAAATAGGAGGGGTCCTAGGCAAGAGCCCTGCGGAACACCAGTGGTAGGAGAAAATTCGTAGGATTTAAAACCATTGTAAAGTACATAACAGGAACGATTAAGTAGGTAAGACCGAAGAAGTTTGGTGACCGCAGGGACCGCACCCAACAGGCTAAGACGATGAATTAGAAGCTCATGGTCAATTGAGTCAAAGGCGCGTGAAAAGTCAGTGTAGATAACGTCAACTTGACCACGAGCATCCAGGGCATCAGCCAAGTATTGGGAGACTGTCGCCAGATTTGTTGTTGTAGATCTAGCCGGCATAAATCCGTGTTGATATTGTGATATAAAGGAGCCTACACCTTTAAATATGTCATTGTGCAGCACAATCTCAAAGATTTTTGCAAAGTTAGAAAGGATCGATATAGGACGATAGTTACGAAGATGGGATTTGTCGCCATTCTTGAAAACGGGACATAGTCTAGCACGTTTCCACATGTTGGGGAACTGGCATGAAGCTATTGAGAAATTTAAAATCGTACACAATGGACTGGCGAAGGTGAATCTACAATCGCGAATTAAAAAACTGGGTATTTTATCATCACCAGTGGTAAATTTATTTGGAAAACGTGACATTATATTAATAAGTTGAGATTCGTCTACCTTATTAATCAGAATTGGCGGATACACAGTTGACTCGTTGCACAGTATGGGATTTGAAATAGGATTGAAATGACTATTAAATATATCAGCAAATCCATTAACTATGTCATTGGGATTAGTAAATTCTTCGATGTCATTGTGTACCTCACTAGGGATTCGAGTAGTTCCACGTTTGGTAGAGACGAACTTCCATAAATCAGAAGGATTTTGTTTTAGGTTGGTTTCGGTAGTGTGTATGAATATGGTATACGCTTTAGATATTTGTTGTTTAATTAGATTTCGCAATCTTTTATGTTTTATGTTCCTTTAGACGGGTGTTGAAATTTCTGCCAGTTTGGCCAATATATATTGCTTCGCAGTCGTTACATTGTATTTGATAGACGCCACTCCTTCGATCCTTTTCGGTTTTGTCTTTATTATTCATCAATAGTTTGCCTAAATTGATTTTATTAACGCAAATTGTATTTATATCTAGGTTGTTTAAAATGTTAACAATAGAGCTGGATTTTTGATTTACATAATTAAGGGCGACATAAGATTTGGGTTTTGATTGATCTATACCTGCATAGATTAATTTCAACAAAGAACGTTTTCGTTTTTTATTTACATTGTATCAATTACATTTTCTTTATAACCATTATTACTGGCAATGGTTTTTATCGTTTCCAATTCTTTGTTAAAATCAATCTGAGACAGGGGTATGTTAAATAATCTATTGACTAAGCTATGGAAAACTCATTTTAATTTGAAAAGACTGGTTTGAATCATTAGGTATTATAGCGTCGCTGTATGTTGCTTTCCTATATATGTTATATAAAAGTCCACCTTCATGGTGAGTTATTGTTAAGTTTAGGAAATTCAGTTTGTTTTCTTTTTCGGTTTCTAAAGCAAATTGTATTGACTTGATGAGGGCCACTTTTTTGATCCTTCTAAATTCAAACCTTTGAAAATAATCTACAAATGTAAAAGCTTAATTATTGGGAAACTTTTTACATTAAGAATTCAATAGAAAAAGGATCGCTCGTTACTAATAACAACTTAGAAACGTTTAACACCCCGCTGCTGGATATGTTTGTCTCTTTACGTCCCAACAACTAGGTAATGATTTAATCCCCTTTAGGTATAAAACGCACACCGCTCCTCCTGTAACATCATTCTTGTAATAACTTTGGAAATGGTCGTCTGACCGAAACTAGTTAGTTTTTCAAAAAATAAAAACAAATAGTGAAACAATAACCAAGTGTTTTTATAAATTTTTTAAACAAAGTTTTAATCCAGTGTTTTAAAAAGTGTTTCACCAAGTGATGGATGAGTCTACAATTAAAAGTTTATTTCTTCAAATAATATTAAAAATCGCCCTACAATTTGTAATTTAAAGTAAACCAAATAATAGCGCTTTTAAAATTGCACATTTTGAGATGTGCTTTTTAAATTGCAAATTGTATCTACAAACAATAAAAAGTCAGGTTAATGCCGCTCAAACGGTTCCATCTCAGAGGTAACAAGCGACTTTGTTGAGTTACGCGGCATTTTGAAAAAATCGCAGTCACGTCGACTTTTGTTTCGAGGGGGACAACTTTTGGGGACATTTCCACCTTCATAACCTCAACCCCCTGATTTTAAGGAAGAGTGGGTCGAGTGATTTCACATTGAAAAGCTCTTTCGATTCTGAATGTCATTTGTTGTCTTTATTTTCGTTTTGTCATTTTTTTTCGTTTTCATTGATTCCTGAGGGAACGGCAACACTTCGAAATAGCATTTGAGGTAACAAATTTTGTGCATTTATCTCAAATACATGATTTTTAAATTTGTTTTGACATGTGAATTTTGACATTTGTCTCTTGGCGAAAGTCATGTATCTTTTATGTTAATAAACCGCCCATCAATTTTGTAATGAGTCGACCCTAGGTATTGTACAAATTTATAATTGGTGAATGGCGTGGGGCAAGTGGGGGAAGTGGATGGGGAACAATATGACGGTTGCGTGTAAAATATGGGATGCGTGTGTGAGATCGGTGCTAATGTATGGAGTGGAAGTGTGGGGGACGAAAGGGTACGAGCTGATAGAGAGGGAGCAGATGTGGTTCCTGAAGCGCATGTTGGGGGTGGAGACACGCCCAGCTACATAGTGCTTCAGGAGACGAACAGAGAGAGGCTAGAGTGGGAGGCAATGGTGAGGGTGGTGAGGTACGAGATGAGATTGTGGGAAATGGAGGAAGAGAGATTGGTGAAGGATGTATGGGTGACGAGTGTGTGTGGGGGTGAGGGTAGATGGAGGGGGGAGAGAAGGAAAATGTATGAGAGATTAGGGCTGTCGGAGGCGAAGGTAATGGAATGGCTAGGAAATGGGGTGAAGATGGATGAGTGGGTGAGGGGGAAAGGGAAGGAGGTGGAAGGGCAGGAAAGGCAAGGGTGTATTGACAGAAGTCAGTATAATGATATGTATGGGAGGTGGCAGGTGTATGGGAGGGTGCCGAAGTATTTGATAGAGAAGGGATGGGGTAGAGAGGATAGGGTGATTGTGGCAAGGGCGAGGTGTGGATCGGAGGAGAGAGGAAGGAAAGTATGGATGGGGGAAGAATATGGAAGGTGTGTGTTGTGTGGACAGGGGAAGGATACGTGGGGACACTTGGCGGAGGAATGTAAGGGGGTGAAAGAGGAGTGGCTGGGAGCGAAAGGGAATAGAAGGGTAGTGGAGTGGATGAGAGAGGATGGGATCGGGGTAAGGACGTTGGAAAAGCTGGGGAGGGAGAGGGAAAAGAGAAGGGAGGGTAAGAGGGATACGGAAATGGATAAATAACGAATGAATTGTAAATAGTCTGTAAGATATTAAGATATGCCAATAAAGGTCTTTTTTTTTTTTATAATTTGTATTATTGTTTACGTTGTGTTGTGTATGTAGTAACCCTTTAATTTATTTACCAGGTTCGTTGTTTGTGTAAATATGCATTATCGTAAATACTATGTCTTTCTTTCCTTTTAATGTGACTAGAAGGATGTGTGGACAATAAATAAAACAGGATATGAGCTTAACGTGTGCAAAGTTTATTGACCTTTCATGACATTTCTAATGAATTGGTATGTCTTATATAATTTATATTCACAAACTATGTTATCCAACGTTTATGCTTAGAAGTTATGTGCATTCAGTTAAACTCAAAAATTGTATCACTCTACTTGTGGGAACAAAATTAACCAACCCCTGCATTTGCATTACGAGATGGAAAACCCACAAAAACCATCTCGGAGTTAGCATCACACACTCGACACACTTGCGATTAGCCCTACACATCAATCGCCATTTATTTTCGATTAATGAGCGGAACGACCTTTCACCTCGTTCCACTCATTATCGAATTTTTTTTTGTGGTTAGTTAGTAGGACACTTAGCGCAATACTAACTCGAATTGGCCTAACACATCAATCGACTGGGTCGATTAGTTAGTAGGACATGCTTCGTTTCCTCGCTCAATTCGGCCTTACACATCAACCACCATACATCCCTCATTCGTGTGGTTAGTTAGTAGGACACTTAGTGCAATACTAACTCGGATTGGCCTAACACATCAATCGACTGTTTCGATTAGTTAGTAGGACATACCTCGTTTTCTCGCTCAATTCGGCCTTACACATTAACCACCATACATCCCTCATTCTCCCCCCCCCCCCATCTTCCCCCTTTCTCAGTTTCAATTATTTCGCTGGTTTTGTTTGTTTGATTTCAACTTAAGTCAGTTTGATGTAGAATTAATTTTACTCTTACGTGATAGTCTCTCCAACGTTGTTATCCCTAACGCCATTCTCCATTCTCTAACTCCATTCTCAATACTTATCTCTTTTCATCAACATTACTTCACTAACCCACATCCCACTGAAACTTCCCATTCTCAACTGTCCCCATTTACATTCAAATACTGACTGTCCTAGTCCCTGTCCCAAAACTAACTGATTTTTAGAATCGTTTCTTTGCTGCTCTCAAAGTTCTCCCCTCCCCTGATTTTGATGCGTAGACTTTATCTATTACCATATATGGTCCCAAAACCCATCCCTATTTGACGTCAACGTAATTTCCCTGACTTCGCACACTTGTTGTGTTTGCGTTCGTTAAACCCTGAACTCAATCTTTCTGTATGTCTTAACATTTCTCCACGCGCCGGTACTTGTTTATTATTTTAAGGCGATGCTGCATTTATTATTTCTTTCACATAAAAAATTTTGATCGACTAATGTTATTCTCGTATTTACTGGATGTTGATTTTTCTTTATTATTTTCTTGGGTGATTTTTGTATTAATATTTTAATTTAATTTCGTCAAAAATAATATTTGCACATGACCCCTACTGACCTATTACAATTTTAAATTTCTTGCTGGATTGTTAACTTTTTTTGTAGCGTTAAACAGGTGAAATTGCAATTTTTAAATGTTCAGGAATCAATGAAATCGAAAACAAATGATACAACACGTTATGTTCAGAATCAAAAGAGCTTTTCAACAATGTATCACTCGGCCTTCTTTCCCTATTTAAAATCGGGAGATGGGAAGTTGGGTTACGTCATAGTTCATATATATCTAGTTAGCCAGTCTCTGTATAAAATTTGGTAACAGCGTTTGGATGCTGCATCCAGAATCGGGACCGGTGATTGGTGTATATAGTCGCCTGTCTTACTCGTACCCCACATCCTGACCATAGTCTCTCCTTTTCTACTCAATTTCAAGTTCTCCCACAAGCATGGGCTCCCCTTGGTTACTTTAGGGGGTTAAGATTATGAAGATGGAAATGTTATCAAAAGCAGTTCCTCTCGAAACAAAAATTGGCGTGTCTCGGTGATTTTTTCTAAAATACCGCGTAACTCAACAAAATCGCTTGTTACCTCTGAGATGGACCACCCTGTATAAAAATTATGATAATGTTATTTAAAAGTAACGCAAAAGCAAGTTGCGCGATAAAAGTGTAAGAGTATATTTGCTCCATAATCGAGCCGGGCTGATTGTGTAAGCGAAATGTTAAACTTAACGTAGATGTTGTTTTTCAACTTTCTAAGCAGATTTGTTATGTATACTTAGAATGTAATGTTAAAGAACAACATATACACTGATTTTACCATTTCAGAATGATCGCCTTATCTGAAAAATAAACATCAGAGAAAAAGCAAAAGACTAAAGGCAAATTTACAAAACAAAAACAAAGAACTCCAATTAAAGCCTCATTCACACGATGCACATTAACACACACACAAAATGGATATCAGTTGTCAAAATTACATGCCTAGGTTAGCCAACAGCCAACAGATGTCAACATTAACATTTTCTAATGTGTAATGTCAATAATAAATATAGACAGTTCGTTGCATGAGTACTTATTTGTGCCATGCAACCAAAACCTAGGGTTGTATGGCACAAATAAGTACTGATGCGACGAGTTGTTTGGAGTTCTGTTAAGAGAATAGGACAGTTTTTATTATTTTAATTGTCAACAAAAAACTGTTGAAGGACTGATTTTAATGCCGGATTTATAAGACGTTTTGCACTTAGTGATTATCGTTTAGTGTGTAACGTTTAAAGACACTCAGTTTGATAATGACTAGCTTGTAGTCGAAACTATAGTCACTGTAAAAAGTTAAATAAAGTGGTAAAACAAAGTTAAGTGTTTTAATATTAGTTTAAAGACATTATTGATACGGGCAGCAAGGTTTAAGACTTTTACGTCATGTATTCGAAATGGTGACATTGCGAACTATGTCCTCACAAAATTTGTGGAAATTCTGTTTTTGAAGTTATTCTTATAATTAACACAGAAGAAAATGAAAATAATTGTTTATTATTTCCAATTCCTCATTTTTACCGTTAAGAATTCGGACAAATTATTAAAATTACTTAACTAGCATGTTGTAACTGACTAAAAAAAAAATTCAACACTATGCTTGAATAATAGATAATAAATTCGAAGAGTGTCGGAGCAAGAAACGTGTGCAGATTCATTTATGTTTACGGCAGCAGCGGCTTGCAGCCTAACTTCAGGGTAGGCCAGAGACCCAAGGTAATATGTATCCGTTATTGAAAGGTGATTTTGTTGTGCAATTCCTTGTATTTATGAAGTGCGATCCCAACCTCAAATTTTGTGTGCTTTGTCGCTGTGGCTTGTGAAGTTAGGCTGCGAGCTGCCGCAGATTTAAGGGTATTTAAGGAAAGTAGAAAATAGAGAACTTTTACGCCATATCCCACTCGACACGTGCGAAGGGACGCGCAGCACGGGCGAGGCGAAAAGCGCACGTTTAGACTTGCAGAGAGCTGAGGGGATCCTCTTAGCTTACCGCTGAGGCTGTGCTTAGTAAGATCCCCTCAATCAAGCCTTAGCGGGAAGCTAAGGGTTCCTATCAGCTCCCCACAAGTCTACACATGCGATTTTAGCCTGCCTGCGTCGCTGCCTGTCCAGTGGGAATCAGGCCTTAAACAATAAACATTAATTTTTAAAATCCTTAAATGTCGTAAGGAAGCGTATGTTCAACTTCGCTTAAACGCTAAATCTTAAACAAGCTAAAATGTTAAACGTATTATAAACCCAGCATAAATACTAAAATTAATCTTTACTTATGTCAAAGTCTGAATCGACAATGTTTCACGTGTCAGTAACAACAAAATACAAGCATGTTTATATTTCTCATTGGCTGTTTAGATTTAACAAAAATAAAACAGAGATATGCTTTTATCAATTGTCAAAACTGACTGTCCGCGCAAACAGTCTGGTGTTTTTTAATCTCACAGGTAAATAATTTTTAACCTAAATAGTTGGCAACATTGAACCTAACCTATCAGGATCAACAAAGCAGGAGGACAATGATAAATAAAAACAAAACAGCATGCAAAAAGCAAAACAAAGTCAAAAACAACAATAACAAAGCGTGCGCTTATTCCAAGCAGAATTAACTACAACACGACTATTTTGGTCTAATTCTCTCTTTTTTTGGTTAATTTACAGGGCGTACCAATTCGACTTTGGTGCCGGTGGTCTTTTGCCCCCTGCGCCGGCACTCGGCCTGCAGCTGCTGCTTGGTGAACGTGGACAGGTCGTCGGGCGAGGGCCTCGACGGGGCGCTCCCACCACCACCGCCGCCGCCGGCTGGCCCGTTCGCCGCTCCGCCACCTGTTGGACGGCTCGTTAGGTTAGTTAGCGACACAGGGTGTTGTTGTTTTTGTTGTTGCTGGTTGTTCTGTGAAGTCCTCGAGCGAGATTTTTTCCCAGCCATTCTTAAATTTACACACAAACGTTTCGGTTAGTAAGAAAGGGGGGCACTCCTCGTGGGGGCGGGGTTCGGGTAGTTAGTGTGTTAGCTGAGGATAGAAAAGTGGGGGGGGATGCTACGTGAGGGCGGTGACGATGTTCGGCCAAATTCCATACACCACCGGCAGCACTGCACGTGAATGTAGACAAAAAATAAAAGTAATACAAAAAGCACGGTAATTGAAAAGCATTATGTTTATCTTGAAATAAATTGTTACTACCGTTTGATCATTTAAATTATGCTTTAGAGTAGGCAGCAGTTTTTTTGTGCAGTTGCCCAGAATGCTAATTGAATGATGGAATAAATTTGAGGTTATGGTAAACTATGCATTAATGGTCAGTAGTGCCAATTTAATTTAATATTCAAACCCTATTCTAGTACCTTTATGCATTGGTCTTCATTAAGTTAACTATAACTATTAATGGTCAGTAGTGCCAATCTAATTTAAAGTTCAAACCCTACTCTACCTTTATGCATTGGTCTTCATTAAGTTAACTATAACTATTAACGGTCAGTAGTGCCAATCTAATTTAAAGTTCAAACCCTACTCTAGTACCTTTATGCACTGGTCTCCATTAACCCATTAAGCGCCATTGATGCGTACACGCAACATTATTAATTTTTTGTTTAGTAAATTACTAAATAAGTTAATTTGATATATTATATTGTTTGACCTGACTTTAAAATGTATAAAGAAAAAGGTAAATATTTTGTTATTTAATTATTTCGATTATTACTCGTTTAAAAAAAATAATGTCAGTGTATTTCTAACTTCATAATATTTCAGTGTTTTATACTCGTGGCGCATGAAGTAAAATTTCGAGTTTAGAAAAGCCTGAAAATTTGGTTTGGCCGCTCCGCGCTTCGCGCTACGCGACCAAACCAAATTTTCAGGCTTTTCTAAACTCGAAATTTTACTTCATGCTTAGTCTGGGAGTGGAAACTCATTCTAAACTTCATATTGCACGTTTTTATATAAAATCGACGAATGACTGAAAATGTACAGCGTATAAATTATGTATATTTAAGAAGAAAAATTCACAGTATGTAGTCATTCATAGAAATCATAAAAAAGAAGTGCAGAATTTTACCTAAAATCAACTTTTAGAGTTGCCTCTATAATTGCTTGGCCGTTAATGGGTTAAGTTAACTATAACATAACCTATGTGAAAAATTGATTTATGTGACAGATAGTGCCTTTAACATAAATGGCGTTGCTAGGTATTTTGTCATTTAACTAAAACATAAATTAACGAGGACATTAGTTAGAACTGTGCAAATCATAAATCATTTATAAAATTATTTTTATATATTTAGTAATAAATTGACTCCGTTAATTAAATACACACACCGGCAAAATTAAAGGAACGGATACAACATTTAATTTTATTCATTAAATTTCTTTTTTTACTGGCTAGATCTAGACGGCGTCGCATTTCCTACTACCATATGTCATTTTTTAAAACATTAGTTAAAACTTGAGACTTGTAATTACATGTTGACATCTCTTTAAGTTGTATAGTATTGTGTTAATTGTTGCCTTACATTTGAAACGCGTGTTTTCTTTGGACAAAAGTTCGTATTTTTTAATAAGTTATCGTTCGAATTTGTTTTTTTTTATTTACAATCGTCAATTTGGTTATCAACCAGTTGATAATGGGTGATTTAGCACCGACTGATATCGCTAGGGCAATAGAAATGATCGAAAATGGTCGGACCTTCCGAGAGGTTGCCCAAATGTTTGGAAAATCAAAATCAACGATCCATCGCAGTGTTACCCGTTGGAGACAGACTGGTTTGTATGTCAGAAGACGAGGTCAGGGTAGAAAACGCTCAACCACTGCCATAGATGATCGATTTATAGCGTTGCAAACACTGCGAAACAGACGTCAAACTGCAGTTCAAACAAGAAACGTACTGGAAGAAGTTCGTGGAACCAATATAAGTGAACGTTCAGTAAGAAGAAGACTTAAAGAAGTTGGTTTGAAGTCGTATGTGCCAATAAAAGCCCCAAAACTTCAGAGAGGACATCGAGTAGCGCGACTAGACTTCGCTCGAGAATTGGAATAATGACCAATGGGGTCATGTTTTGTTTACGAATGAGAGCCGTTTCTGCGTTAATTCGATTGACGGTAGGGAAAGATTGTATCGACGTCAAGGAGAGCAAAATGCACCATTTAATTTTACTCCTGCTGTCTCTTTTGGTGGAGGCTCAGTTATGGTATGGGGCGGCGTATGTTTAGGGGCACGCACAGAGTTGGTGGTGATTCAGGACGGCACTTTAAATGCGGATAGGTACATTAGGGATATCCTGCAAGACCATGTGATACCTTTCGCTCCACATATTGGGGAAAATTTTGTCTTAATGCAAGACAATGCTCGTCCGCACGTCGCTCGCAGTGTAATTGCCTATTTAAACCAAATGGGTATAACAAAAATAAATTGGCCAGCATGTTCTCCGGACCTGAATCCGATTGAACATGTCTGGGACATACTAGGTAGACGACTTAGGTCAAGAATTCCTGCTGTCCAAAACACAGAAGAAGTGAAAGCTGCTTTAATTGAAGAATAGGATAAATTGCCTCAAGAAATGATCGACGGCGTCATCAGAAGTATGGGAAGGCGGATGACTGCAGTCATAAGGGCTCGTGGAGCCAATACACGATATTAAAAAAATAATATGTTTAATTTCTCTTATTTATTACATGTTTCAACAAAGTCAAAGTGTATAATTCTTCTAGAGCAAAAACGCTACTTTTTGGTTTATTTTTTTAAGAGGTTTCACAATGGCACATAGCTTTGCAAAAGGAACTGCTATTAGTTAGTTTACCTTGGTTATACGACATGCCGCTGAAATTGCCCAAGAAATGATCGACGGCGTCATCAGAAGTATGGGAAGGCAGATGACTGCAGTCATAAGGGCTCGTGGAGGCAATACACGATATTAAAAAAATAATATGTTTAATTTCTCTTATTTATTACATGTTTAAACAAAGTCAAAGTGTATAATTCTTCTAGAGCAAAAACGCTACTTTTTGGTTTATATTTTAAGAGGTTTCACAATGGCACATAGCGTTGCAAAAGGAACTGCTATTAGTTAGTTTACCTTGGTTGTACGACATGCCGCTGAAATTGCCCAAAAAAAAGTTGCACGGAGAAAAAAATATCGAATTTATCTGCGTTCCTTTAATTTTGCCGGTGTGTGTATATAGAATGAAATTTTATTCAATCACTAAAAGAAGGTCTTACGTAAAAGTCATTAAGTACATGAAACGTTATGCAACAAAATTGAAATTTACTTCTAGCAAGTGTTTCCACTCCCAGACTAAGCATGAAGTAAAATTTCGAGTTTAGAAAAGCCTGAAAATTTGGTTAGGTCGCGGAGCGAAGCGGAGCGACCTAACCAAATTTTCAGGCTTTTCTAAACTCGAAATTTTACTTCATGCGCCCTGTGTATAAAACACTGATTTCATCTAAAGTTCAAAATACACTGATTAGATTGTAGATGTTCGAGTACATTTATCAATCAAAGGATTATAATTAATTAAATTCTAAATCGTGCCTTAATCTAGGGGTACCTCACTAATAAATTATTAGTTGTAAATTAACAACAGTGTTTCATTACTACGAAAATATTAATATTATTTGTAGAATGTTAAAAATGTATGTTAAAATGTATTAATAAGGCTGTTAATAGTCAATATCTTATCTTATTAGATTAAGTTTCCATTAAAACATTTTTAAAAGTACTATCCAGGATAAACCGCTCTATTAATAGACTTTACTAAAACCAAATTATATTTACTGCTTACTAGAGTCTTAAAACTCTTTGCTAAAACGTACTCCTTTCAATTAGTTATAAGTGATGGAATTTTATATAAAAACATTGTTAAAAGCATACAATTAACATTCCAAATCCCTGTTCGAGTTCCCAATACCCACACAATTACATTTACGCTCTATTAAACACAAATAATCCTCAAATGACTTGCACTAATTAAATTAAAAAAAACCATGAACTAAATACCACCAAAGAAATCAAGATCAACCGAACCCCTTTTTCCCATGATTTAATAAAGAAAACACTTGGTTAAATTTCACAAATATTATTAGTGATATTTAACCAAGTGTTTTCTTTATTAAATCATAGTTAAATATGTTTCACCACGTGAAAGATGAGAAACTTGTTCAAGACCCTTTTTCCCTTTAACCCACTTTTTTAAAATAATGCTTTTCAATTCCGGTAAAAACCCTTTCCTGTAATTATAAACAAAATAATAAAAAAAGTGTGGTGAAAGAATAAAATCATCTCTCCAAAATCTGCCACATAACCTAGATGCGGGTGTCAAGCGGAAACAAGGGGGCCGAATGCACCCGATGAAAGCACACTCGAGCGCAAACCAGCGTGTTTTTCCGGTGGGGATTGTACTCACCCGCTGAATGAATTTCCCGGTTGGTTGTTATTTTTTCGTTAATTATCACAAACTGCACATCACTGGATTTGCGATCACTGGTTTTTATTTTCGTTTGACGGATTGAAAAATACGCTCCAGTCCAATTGGAGATCATGCGATGACTGGTTCAGTGTCGCCAAACTTAAAAATTAAAGAATACTCGACAGCGAAAATTCAATGCTTAAAAGAATTAAATTAAATAAAATACAATTAATTTATTGTTAGATTATAAAACTAAAAGCAAATAAGAACCGGTATATTAATTGTAATCAACAATGCGATTCACAATATATTAATTGACAACAAACAGTTTTGTTTTTTTTACACAATAAAACACTTTTAACTTTGTTTGTGTTATACAAACAACGTTAAAAGTGTTTTATTGTGTTAAATTAACATGTATAACGAAGTAGAAGCCTCCACAATTCAAAATAAGTTTTGTTTTTGTATATTATCTTAGGAGAATGTTGTCAACACTTGTGGCACTAAATTTAAAACAAATATCAAATTGCATCCATGAAATAACTAAATAATTTAGTTAAAAGCGTTTATGATGAAGGATTCTTCAATTTATATTAATAATCTCAATTCGCAACGTTTCTATTTGTAACACACGGTCTTCCTTATACATATTATTTTAGATGAATGTTGGTAGCACTTTTGTGGTACTTAAAATTTTAATATACCCCCCGATTCCGTACGCGAAATGTTAAATTTTACGTATACGTTTATACCCTCATAATCTAAATATACAAATCAAGTACAAAACACGCTTAGACTGTGATGTTAACATGTACAATTGCGAGAGAATTTTGTGAATTTGACAGTTGGCGGGCGACCGATTGCTCGATCAATGGGCCCGTTCATCAAAATGTTCAGCATTCAACATGTTTGGATTTGTTTGTGATGTATGCTGGTATCTAATGAACGGTCCTCCGATCGGTCTATTTTCTACAATTGCAAAAATCTCAAACACGTTGTAACGGTTCAATGATATATATATATATTTATATATAGGTTAACCAACCACCACCTAACCTCGGGTAAGTCCAGGTTTCGTGGAATCAACAGAGTTACGGTTCAAGCACAATAAATTTGTAACACTATTTCAAAACTTTATATTTATTGAAAGTACAATTTAAAATACAATTCCCGCCTTCTTGCCTTAACGACGCAACCCAACGTACACGCGTCCGTACGTCCCTCGCGTCGATACAAGATGGCTCTGTGAAAACAAATTAATCACACAATTAATTAAGACAGTTCAAAAACAAATACAACCAAAAAGGGGGGCAACATGTTCAGCGAGAAGTACACGGGGATCACTTATGCATAGCAGAACCCCATCTACTCCTGACACACACACAGGAAAGAGAACGCTTATACGTAGCAGGACTCTTCCAATTCACGTGATTGAATTCAACGAGCGAGAGGACCAGACCCAGTCGACTCCATATGATTCTGTAAGTTCACATATATAGTTGACCGACCCACTCGATGGGAGGGCGCATATGTCGGAATTTCAAATTTCCCGCAATTTCTAACGTGGGCTCGTTTTCAATCAACAGCTGTCAGATCTGAAGGCACAAAAATGCCGATGAGACGAAATCGTCTCGAGATGAGCGTTAATAAATAGAAATAATTACAACCGTAAGTATATATATTTTTAAATTTTAACCTATTGTATATTATTTTAAATAAGTCTACAGTCAAACAAATTTAAAACCAGGGTGTTACTACATAATATAGGTGTTTAATTGAATTCACTTGGTTTGTTTTACTAGAAATATTTTATTTCAACTAGTTTCCGCTTAATGCCATTTTCAAGAATGATTTTTCTTGAAAATGGCATTAAGCCGAAACTAGTTGAAATAAAATATTTTTAGTAAAACAAACCAAGTGAATTCAATTAAACACCTATATTTAGTAGAAATGTTTTACCAAGTGAATAATGAGAAAAGTTAAAAATATTTTACTACATTATTTCTCTTTATTTCTTCCTAGCACGTGGATGATCTTCAAGTATACGAAAAACCCATAGTCGTGGACATTTTCATCATACTGAACTAGCAGCATTTTTTCATGGAGTATATCCCCGTTGTTGTTGGATTAAGCAATTCTGAATCTTTGGGGATAGGCGTTAACATAAATAATTCAAACCGTAAGTTTATATATTTCAAGTTTTTAAGCTATTGTGTATTCATTTAATGAAGTCAAACATATTTAAAACCAAGGTGTCTACATTATTTCTCTTTATTTCTTTCTAGCATTCGTGAATGATCTTCAAGTACTAAGCTTAAAACAGCCAAGGATGTGGAGATTTTCTTCACACCGGGCTAGGAGCACACTTCCATGAAGAATGTTTCCGTTGCTGTTGGATCAAGTAATTCTGAAATTCCATCTAGATTTCTCGATTTACGAAATAAGTTTCACTATATACCAAATACTTTTCCCTTTTATATTTTTGCTGAAAATGTTTGCACTTTCTTCTGGAAATATTTTATTTGTATAAATATACATACAGGGAGTTTTACTGTGAATCTTTAGATATTCCTTGTTTTTTTTAAATTCAATCTGAAGCTTTAAATGAGTGTTTTCCACTCCCAGACTAAGCATGAAGTAAAATTTCGAGTTTAGAAAAGCCCTGTGAAAATTTGTCGAGGGTCGCGCCGCGACCCGAGACAAATTTTCTGGGCTTTTCTAAACTCGAAATTTTACTTCATGCGCCACCCGTATAAAACACAGATTTCAAGTGAGTTTCAAATATACATAAATTTCACAGTATTTTAGTGTTTTATACGCGTGGCGCATGAAGTAAAATTTCGAGTTTAGAAAAGCCCAGAAAATTTGTCTCGGGTCGCTGCGCGACCCTCGACAAATTTTCACGGGGCTTTTCTAAACTCGAAATTTTACTTCATGCTTAGTCTGGGAGTGGAAAACACTCGTTTAAAGTTTTAAATTGCACTTTTTTGAAAAACAACGAATGTCAGAAAATTTGCAGCTTGTGCATGTTTATCTTAGAGAAAAATTCACTGTATGTAACACTACTTACGCCAGCATTCACTCTCCGGATAATGAGTCCTCTTATTTTATTTCTAAGATGCATTTTTGACGAACTGCAGCCATTTTGTTGAGAAGTGAACTGTAATTAACAAACTGTGATAACGTTTTGACATATAGCAAAATATATTTGTAATACATTTTAAAATAAACATCTAACATGTTTATTATGTCTTATACCGTGCTATGTTCCCCGCACCGCAACCATTCAATGTTATAACCCCCTGCACCGCGCACCCGCTTAACAAGAAGCCCGCCTGTTCCCCGCGGCTGTGACGTCATTTGAGATTGCAGCGCCGCCCCATCGAGTGGGTCGGTCAACTAAAATCATGATACATGGAGCCCCCTAGGAGTTATCAATCTAATTTAATCTATGGAGAGGACACTTATAGCAGAACCTCCTCGCGAATTCAACACGACGGACAGTTTAACGAGCAGGGATCACTTATACGTAGCAGAACCCTGTCGTGAAATTTTGATTACAAAACGCTTATGCGTAGCAGAATTGTAACCAGGAGCCTACCCCTGGGAGATCACTTATGCATAGCAGAAGTCCCAGTGCAGACTGCCTTTAAGGGGGGTGTTTTGATGCATCTTATATACCCTTTTGAAACCATAAAGGGGTAAACTAGAGAACAGCTAACCAGTACCAACCTACAATTAGTTCTCTTTTTGTCCGTCATTGCTTTCAATCTAATCGTAGATATGCATTTTAAAGAGGTGAATCATTGATATGGATTTTTACTCTTAGAATACGAATCTTTTATCGATTGCCAACCAAAAATCTACATATTTTTGCATAGTGGCATTCGATATAAGGAAAGTTCGTTACAACGTACACCGGTCATCAGAGAATTCCCCAACAGTTGGCAGTAAACTCTCAACTGTTGTCTTTGATGAACAGGCCCAATTTCAGAAATACTGGTCTTGATCGTCCTTGCTTTACACATAAAGTAAACTTGACAGATCCCTTCTTTGCTTGATTTTATGAATTGTTAGAGTGTGCTGCCCTCTCTATTTGAATACCGGTTTTACAAGAGCGCTGTAAGCCTCAAGCGGACAGACTCCGAACTAAGCAAACGTTTCAAGGTCACCAACACCGCTCGTGTTTTGTTTTCTTTTTCCTCCTCGTCGGGGGGTGGGGGGTTGAATCGTGCACGGGCATCTGCCGTGCCCCACCAGGGGTTGGTACACCTGGGGGGCGTCCTCTGGCGGCGGAAAGCCGCTCCGTCGAAGATCCCGAGTTCAAAATGGTGGATTGTTTGTGTGAAATTTTGGCCATATTTTGCGAAAATTCGCGAACTCATTAAATAAAACCGCGCTCGACGGAGACTAAAGTGCCGGCGGCGAGGCGTCGGTGTACGGGGGTCGTTCTGGCGGCACGCGGTGTGCCCCATCCGGCGGCGGTCCACGGGGATGATGCACCCTAGGCGGCGATCCTCTTTTGTTTTTTCCGGTCGCCCGAAAGCGTCGCCCCCTCACGTTCGAATTATGTGAGAAATTATGGAGAATAAACTTTGCAGGATATGCGGGAAGATCACGGACGCCTTCCTACACATTTTCAGGACCGAGGGGCTCACTAATAAAATTGAGACATGTTTACCTATAATTGTAAGTATTCAACCCCCTTAAATTAAAAAAAGTGAGTACATGAGAGAAACAAAACAAAAATGACAACAAAACATAAGCATGCTTGATGTGCTAAACAAAACAATAAAACAACATAATAAAACAATCAATCAAATGACAACAAAACAATAATGTGCTCGAAGTGTCAAAATTTATACGATGAGAAAATTGCTGGTAAAATTAAACCTGAATAAATTATAAATAAATATGTGAGCCATTAAACTTCATTTTTCTTTTAAATATACATATCTCGATGTGTACTCTGTAAATTTTCAAGCTTCTAGTTCGCATTCAGTTCGAAGCTTCTAACGGTGTTTCCACTCCAAGGTTAAGCATGAAGTAAAATTTCGAGTTTAGAAAAGCCTCAAAATTTGGATTTGCCGGGCGGAGCGAAGCGAGCCCGGCAAATCCAAATAAAATTGAGACATGTTTACCTATAATTGTAAGTATTCAACCCCCTTAAATTAAGAAAAGTGAGAGAAACAAAACAAAAATTCAACAAAACATAAGCATGCTTGATGTGCTAAACAAAACAATAAAACAACATAATAAAGCAATCAATCAAACGACAACAAAACAATAATGTGCTTGAAGTGTCAAAATTTATACGATGAGAAAATTGCTGGTAAAATTAAACCCGAATAAATGATAAATAAATATGTGAGCCATTAAACTTCATTTTTCTTTTAAATATACGTATCTCAATGTGTACTCTGTAAATTTTCAAGCTTCTAGTTCGCATTCAGTTCGAAGCTTCTAACGGTGTTTCCACTCCCAGGTTAAGCATGAAGTAAAATTTCGAGTTTAGAAAAGCCTGAAAATTTGGATTTGCCGGGCGGAGCGAAGCGAGCCTGGCAAATCCAAATTTTCGGGCTTTTCTAAACTCGAAATTTTACTTCATGCGCCACCGGTATAAAACACCGATTTCAAGTGAAGTTAAAAACATACTTCTAAATCAGAGTGCTAAAGTACCGTCACGAGAGAAAAATACTAATACAGCAAAATAGTGGCTATGTAAACTGGACTCACTTTGATTTTTCAAATTGACAAATCTGCAAAAATGTCAAACGAAATGTAATTAACGTTGACGTGCCTAAACTGACTTAAACGCCAAAAGCGAATCTGCAAAAATGTCAAACGAAATGTAATTAACGTTGACGTGCCTAAACTGACTTAAACGCCAAAAGCGAATCTGCAAAAATGTCAAACGAAATGTAATTAACGTTGACGTGCCTAAACTGACTTAAACGCCAAAAGCGATAATAATGACCCGTTTAGAGAGGGTATTAGCATTAGAGACATTGCTAATGAAGTGCATGTTAACAAAAGCATAATCTTGTTGGTCAAGAAAACAAATTGTTAACCTGTAAATGACAAGTTTGTTTTACGAGAAAAAAAATACGGTGTTTTAAAAGTGGCTTAAGCTCTTTGCTGTACTAGTTTCTCTCTCTCGCAACTGTATATTTTGAACTTTGAACTGGAAATTAGTGTAGAGTACGGGTGGCGCATGAAGTAAAATTTCGAGTTTAGAAAAGCCTGAAAATTTGGATTTGGGCGCTCGCTTCGCTCCGCGCCCAAATCCAAATTTTCAGGCTTTTCTAAACTCGAAATTTTACTTCATGCTTAATCTGGGAGTGGAAACACTCTTTTCTACAATATTAATAACCTCAATATACGCTCGCCCTCTTGATTAGAAAAAAAGAATGACATTTTCTTTTAGATACTTAATAGAGCACCCTGTATAAATAGAAATATGTCCATCTTGTAGATCTCCTCAAAATAGCCGAAATTCATGTGTTATATTTTTCTGTAGTTCGAATAGTTTTCGAGTTATTGTGTTTTTTTGTAAAAATCGCATCGCTCCGTACCCAAATCCAAATTTTTAGGTTTTTCTAAACTCGAAATTTTACTTCATGCTTAATTTAGGAGTGGAGACACTATTTTCTACAATATTAATAACATGAATAAACGCTCGCCCTCTTGATTAAAAAGAAAAACAATTGAAATTTTCTTTTAGATACTTAATGGAGCGCCCTCTATTAATAAAAGTATGTCCACCTTGTAGATCTCCTCAAAATAGCCGAAATTCATGTGTTATATTTTTCTGTAGTTCGAATAGTTTTCGAGTTACTGTGTTTTTTTGTAAAAATCGCATCACCCCGTACCCAAATCCAAATTTTTAGGTTTTTCTAAACTCGAAATTTTACTTCATGCTTAATTTAGGAGTGGAGACACTATTTTCTACAATATTAATAACATGAATAAACGCTCGCCCTCTTGATTAAAAAGAAAAACAATTGAAATTTTCTTTTAGATACTTAATGGAGCGCCCTCTATTAATAAAAGTATGTCCACCTTGTAGATCTCCTCAAAATAGCCGAAATTCATGTGTTATATTTTTCTGTAGTTCGAATAGTTTTCGAGTTACTGTGTTTTTTTGTAAAAATCGCATCACCCCGTACCCAAATCCAAATTTTTAGGTTTTTCTAAACTCGAAATTTTACTTCATGCTTAATTTAGGAGTGGAGACACTATTTTCTACAATATTAATAACCTGAATAAACGCTCGCCCTCTTGATTAAAAAGAAAAACAATTGAAATTTTCTTTTAGATACTTAATGGAGCGCCCTCTATTAATAAAAGTATGTCCATCTTGTAGATCTCCTCAAAATAGCCGAAATTCATGTGTTATACTTTTCTGTAGCTTGAATCGTTTTTGAGTTATTGCGATTGTTTTGTATTTTGCGAAAATTGCGAATAACTCAATTACTATTGGGAGTAGAGAAAAATGGTTTCAATGAAAGTTGTAGGTAATTGAGTTTTCAATAATTTTTGTACCCCCAAATTTTCTCGTAGCTGTCTTAGTTTTCTAGAAAATTATATCCAATACATAATAATTAATAAGATACTTAATGGAGCGCCCTCTATTAATAAAAGTATGTTCATCTTGTAGATCTCCTCAAAATAGCCGAAATTCATGTGTTATACTTTTCTGTAGCTTGAATCGTTTTTGAGTTATTGCGATTGTTTTGTATTTTGCGAAAATTGCGAATAACTCGATTACTATTGGGAGTAGAGAAAATTGCGAATAACTCAATTACTATTGGGAGTAGAGAAAAATGGTTTCAATGAAAGTTGTAGATAATTGAGTTTTCAATAATTTTTGTACCCCCAAATTTTCTCGTAGCTGTCTTAGTTTTCTAGAAAATTATATCCAATACATAATAATTAATAAGATACTTAATGGAGCGCCCTCTATTAATAAAAGTATCTCCATCTTGTAGATCTCCTCAAAATAGCCGAAATGCATGTGTTATTCTTTTCTGTAGCTCGAATCGTTTTTGAGTTATTGCGATTGTTTTCTATTTTGCGAAAATTGCGAATAACTCAATTACTTTTGGGAGTAGAGAAAAATGGTTTCAATGAAAGTTGTAGATAATTGAGTTTTCAATAATTTTTGTACCCCAAATTTTCTCGTCGCTGTCTTAGTTTTCTAGAAAATTATATCCAATACATAATAATTAATAAGATACTTAATGGAGCGCCCTCTATTAATAAAAGTATGTCCATCTTGTAGATCTCCTCAAAATAGCCGAAATTCATGTGTTATACTTTTCTGTAGCTCGAATCGTTTTTGAGTTATTGCGATTGTTTTCTATTTTGCGAAAATTGCGAATAACTCAATTATTATTGGGAGTAGAGAAAAATGGTTTCAATGAAAGTTGTAGATAATTGAGTTTTCAATCATTTTTGTACCCCCAAATTTTCTCGTAGCTGTCTTAGTTTTCTAGAAAATTATATCCAATACATAATAATTAATAAGATACTTAATGGAGCGCCCTCTATTAATAAAAATATGTCCATCTTGTAGATCTCCTCAAAATAGCCGAAATTCATGTGTTATACTTTTCTGTAGCTCGAATCGTTTTTGAGTTATTGCGATTGTTTTGTATTTTGCGAAAATTGCGAATAACTCAATTATTATTGGGAGTAGAGAAAAATGGTTTCAATGAAAGTTGTAGATAATTGAGTTTTCAATAAGTTTTGTACCCCCAAATTTTCTCGTAGCTGTCTTAGTTTTCTAGAAAATTATATCCAATACATAATAATTAATAAGATACTTAATGGAGCGCCCTCTATTAATAAAAGTATGTCCATCTTGTAGATCTCCTCAAAATTGCTGAAATTCATGTGTTATACTTTTCTGTAGCTCGAATCGTTTTTGAGTTATTGCGATTGTTTTGTATTTTGCAAAAATTGCGAATAACCCAATTACTATTGGGAGTAGAGAAAAATGGTTTCAATGAAAGTTGTAGATAATTGAGTTTTCAATAATTTTTGTACCCCCAAATTTTTACGTAGCTGTCTTAGTTTTCTAGAAAATTATATCCAATACATAATAATTAATAAGATAGTTAATGGAGCGCCCTCTATTAATAAAAAAAAAAACTATTTTGTTTTAGGTATCACCTCATTGTCTATTGCCGGACACGATATGCACCGGCTGTTACGACACGGTCAACAACTTTTACACGTTCATAAAAAACTGCCTCCAGAGCATAATAATCCTGGAGGCGCAGCTCGACATCACCGACTCCTGCTTGAAATCGAAGCGTAGGCACGAGAAAACCACCTGCACCGATTCCCCACCCTCTGCGAACCCCATCGATCAGCCCCCCGTTTGTCCGCATGACGATGACAAATTCAACCTACGGGAGACGAAGAAGAAAATCTCGGACTTCGCCTTGCACCTCTCGAAAATCGAAGAGGAGCTATCGCAGAACAAGCTGAACTTCCCGTCTCTGAAGTTGAGCCGGAGGAAAATCGTCAGTTACGATAGCAGTTCCGAGGACGAGCGCGAGCTCCCGACGAATATAAAGTCGAAGTTGTATTTCGACGATAGGGAAAACGATCTGATTAATGAAATAGCGGAGAGGAAGTCGTTGAAGAGGAAGGGCGAGGCGATTATGAGCAGCACGACGAAGATTTTTAAAATCGACGGGAGCCGCAGGAAAAAGCGGCCCCCTGTTAAAGTGCAGTATCAGGCTAAGGTTTTAGAGGAGTCGACGTGGAATTTCAACACGCTCGAACAGATTTACGATGAGATGCAGGAGCGGCAGAAGGAAATCGGAAGTGATGGGGAAAATAATATGCCTGATAATAATACTCTTAATGTAAGTTTCTTAACACTATTTAAATATTTATAAGTATATTTAATTAATAATACCATGCGATCATTTAATCAGTCGCAGCCTAACTTCAGGGTAAGCCACAGTGCCAAGGAACACAAAATGTGGGGTTGCGATCGCACTTTATAAATACAAGGAATTGCACAACAAAGTCTCCTTTGAATAACGGATACATATTAATACAGAGTATTTTATTTATTACCGAATATTTTACGATTTGCACTGAATTGCATTGGATTACCTAACATTTCTAATAGTAGTATAGGCAATCCAATTTACACTTAACCTCAAAATTTAGAGTTTCAAATTGTGTTCAATGCTTAGACTCGCTTCAGTACGAATCGAACATACGAAAACCAACATTCAACGTGTGTTGTAATGTCCGATTTTACATAAAACTCTCTGTATATATACTGTTAAATGCAGCGGCAGCTCACAGCCTACTTCAGGGTAGGCCAGAGACCCTGAAGTAGGCTGTGAGCTGCCGCTGCATTTAACAGTATATATACAGAGAGTTTTATGTAAAACCGAACATTACAACACACGTTGAATGTTGGTTTTCGTACGTTCGATTCGTACTGAAGCGAGTCTAAGCATTGAACACAATTTGAAACTAAATTTTGAGGTTAAGTGTAAATTGGATTGCCTATACTACTATTAGAAATGACAGGTAATCCAATGCAATTCAGTGCAAATCGTAAAATATTCGGTAATAAATAAAATACTCTGTATATAATCTTTATTTGGCATACAAGTTATACACTCTCATACAATATAATAATAAAGAATATTTATTTAGCACTTTCGCTATACATGAAAAAATACTGTAACAAATTTAATTAAAAATATATCTGCTATAAACCATAAACAATAAAAAAAAGTTAACATTTAACAGTATATTTTGTATATTTAAAACTTTACAGTATTTCAGTGTTGTATACCGGTGGCGCATGAAGTAAAATTTCGAGTTTAGAAAAGCCTGAAAATTTGGATTTGCCGGGCTCGCTTCGCTCCGCCCGGCAAATCCAAATTTTCAGGCTTTTCTAAACTCGAAATTTTACTTCATGCTTAGCCTGGGAGTGGAATCACACGTTAGAAACTTCAAATTGAACATTTTTAAAAATAATTAATGCAGTTAATTACAGTGTATGCATCGGGATTTGTACACTTAAAACAAAAATTGACAATGAGTGATGAGGAAAAAAATTGGTTCATAAGTCTACAAAAATCGTATTTTTTTAATTAATACCCTGTGATGCTTTCAAATATAAATTAGAGTAGGCTTTGAATTTTAAAATAGATTGGCACTACTGACTGTTAACATAGTTTGCTATAACCTGAAATTTATTCCATCATTCAATTAGCATTCTGGGCAACCGCACAAAAAACATGCCGCCTACTCTAATTTATAATTTAAATATTCGCATGGTACAAAATGGTTGAAAACTGGGAAATTATACGGCCCATAGATATTGCAGCCAGATTATCGAAATTAGGCGCCTAGATGTGCAGAACGAGCGGCGTATATACTTTATCGCTAAGCTATTAGGATGCTTTTGCCTCTGTTTGGGATATCACCACGCAGGTGACTAATTTCGGTAGTGCGGCATTAAAATTTTGAGCCACATGGACTAATTTTCGAGGCAGAAAAAAGTCCAGTACGTATTTTGTGATTTTATTATTTTTGCGTAGGTTGTCGAAAAGGAAATTATCAATAGTTTCCCGCAAGTCTGTTTGTTGTGCGATTCTCAATTCACGGGGCCCTCCCTGTTGGCGGCTCACGTGTACGAGACACACGGAATCGATATGGCACAGGTTGCTTCGACTGAGCCGGTTCCCGAGAAGAGGAAAAAGATTCCCAATTTGGTGAAGATTACAGATCTGAAGCAGAAACGGGACTCGCAAGGTATGTAAAAATTATGAAATACTTTACCTACTTAATATTTATAAAAAAAAATAAATAAATTTAACATAACCTAAGTTTTCTACATGTTATAATCTAACTTTTGTACATGTTTAATATAACCTAACTTTTGTACATGTTTAATATAACCTAACTTTTGTACATGTTTAATATAACCTAACTTTTGTACATATTACCTAATTTTTGTACATGGTTACAACAGAGATATCTAAGACAGCTGTTTTTTTTAACAATCTCTATCAGGTTAGATGACAGTCAATCTTGGCTGTAGGCAGAGGGGAGATTGAACTGGGGGCTCAACAGTTCAATCTCCCCGACATTTTCAAAATGGTATAATAATAATAATAATAATTTATTTTCATGTTGATACATAAGGTTTACATACGTCAGTGAATGGAACATAAATGCGGCTATTTCAAACTAACCGCTTGATAAGTAAAATTTAAATTAATAACTAGTAAAATAAATCAATATGTATATCATGCATTAGATAAATATAAGACATATAAAACCTAACATGAACTAACAGAAAATATATACGCAGTACACTTTGAGGAACACATTAAAATTCAGTTAATATTAAAAACATTAAAACACTATAAATCGTAAGATTGTAATGACCATAAATAACTGTTTTACAGATTAAAATCATGATTACAATATTCTTGCCAGTTATAGAAGGCGCCGTTTAATAATACATTTTTAACACATATTTTAAATTTATTTAGAGGGAGTTTGGAAATATGATCTGGCAACACATTAAAAAACTTGATGGAATAATAATTTGGCCCAAATCTAGAACGTTGAAGTCTTAAGGGATTGGGGCATAACTTGTCCCTAATTCTCATGTTATGCCCATGATGTAACCTGTGGCAGGGATATTTTGCAATATGCTTTTTTACATACAATAGACATTTATAAATATATAAGCAAGGAAGCGTTAATATTTTCAAGCTTACGAATATATCTCGACAATCATCCCTATAACCTGATCATGATATAATTCGTATAGCTTTCCGTTGTAAGCCAAACAAACGCTGAACTGAAGTTGAATGACCCCAAGCCAAAATCCCATACGAGAGGTGTGAGTGAAATAATGAAAAATAAGCTGTTCTAGTAACTGATATTGAAACATTATCTCTTAAATTTCTTAAAAGAAAAATTGACTTGTTAAGTTTCTTACTTATTTCATTTCCATTGTGGTCCCAACCTATTTTATCATCAATGTGTAAATTTGACAGATTTTTGCATAGCGGTAATTTCGTGTTTTTTTAATGTAAATAAAAGCCTTACTGTTTTATCATCGTTAAGACAGAGGTTGTTGGCAGTGAACCACAATGATGCTTTTGATTCTGCTGCTTCGCTCATTGCCAATGACACATTGATATCTTTTGTATGTAACAATATTTTTACCATTAAAACCCCACTGAATTGAGGACTGAGGTTAGGTTAGATGAAAGTCAGTGAGGTTAGGGTTGGATGAGAGTCAGTGATATTAGGTTAGAAAACAATTACTATTAGGTTAGATGACAGCCAATGAAGTTAGGTTAGAAAACAAAGACAGTATCAGCTTAGGTTTATATGGCAACAGCCGAGGCTGTTCACTTAGGCCCATAGGGCGCGTTGTGCTATCACAACGCGCCCTATGGGCCTAAGTGAACAGCCTCGGCTGTTGCCATATAAACCTAAGCTGATACTGTCTTTGTTTTCTAACCTAACTTCATTGGCTGTCAGCTTAGATGACAGTCAATAAAGTTAGGTTAGGATTAAAACTATTGTTTTATAATTTGCTTGGAGTCGGAGCAAAAGTCAGATTCGGATTTTCGAAAAATTGAAAAGCCCCAGTCGAATATTTCATGTACCAATTAATATTTGCTTATATTTACAAATTGAATACAATTATTTTAAAAATTGTTTCTTTTTGTCTTGTAGAAACGAAAACGATATCAGAAAATGGCGAAGACCCCCCGACACTGGAACCAACTTACGTCTGCCCCTTATGCCCGGCGTCCCTCACAAACAAAACCGACTTGTTCGTGCACTTGCGCCAGAAACACCCCACGAAATCCCACCTGCTGTGCGGCCTGTGCCTCCATATGGCCTCCTCCTATTTAAACCTAACCGACCACATGGAGGCCTGCATAAAAGCCCACCCGATTTCCAACCCGTTCGTTTGCAAAGTGTGCAAATACAGCGACGATAATCAGAAAACGGTCGAAAACCACATAACCGTGCACGATTTTCTCATTAATTTTTGCAAGAAAGAGGGGAAGATTTTCGATCCGGCCGATTACATAGAGATGAATCTGAGTTGCGAGGCGACGAAAACGTACACGTGCAACGAGTGCAGCGGGGCGACGTTCGTTTTCTTCAAAGAGTTTTCGACGCACAGAAGGTCGTTGCATTCCATTTTTCACTGTGATCTTTGTAATAAATTCTACGGGAGGAATTCGCATTTATGGAAGCACGTGAACCGCCTGCACAAAGGCCACCCGTCGATAACGTGCCAGTTCTGCTACAAGACGAGTGCATCGAAATACCACTTGTCTCAGCATTTCAACAAAATCCACACGATTAAATCGCAGAAATTGAAAAACGGCGATTTGGTCGAAGAGGAGGATTTCATGAGTAAGAAGTTCGAGGCGTTCGATTTCCAGAGCGTCCGGCAGAGCTTCATGCGGCAGGAGCTAAACACGTCGAGCGGGAAGAAAGTCGAGGAGGAGAGCAGTCTGAGCTCGAGCGTCGAGGTACCGAAAGAAATCGATACGAGCAGCAATTTGTACACCAACATAATCACTAATTACACTCCGCCGGCGAATAACGGGGAGTTCAAATGCCCGAAGTGCTCGAAAGGCTTCCACAAGAAAACCTTGCTGAAAAAACACAAAAAAAACTGCAGGCCTCGTTTACAAAAAGATCTGCTAACGCGCTGCAAATCCTGCTCGAGGATTTTCAAAGACCGGCAGAGCCTAGCGAAGCACCTCGTCAATTATCACAGCGAATACGCCTGCGAATTGTGCGAGGAAAAAGTTCAAAGCAAGTGCGAGATCGTTTCGCACATCCGTTTCAGCCACCCCGAGTCCCACTTGTTCTGCCCCGATTGCAAGAACGTGCTGCGCAACCAGGAGGACTTGAAAACGCACACCGACGACCACTCGAACTCCTTCGTCTGCCAATTCTGCGCCGATCTACTCCCGAGCAAAATTAAGCTAAAAATGCACATCTTGAGCTTGCATCGGAAAATCTTGAGCCTCAGCTGCGGGGTTTGTTTGAAGCTGTTCGAGACGCAGCACATACTCAGGGATCACGTCAGGTTGGTGCACAAGGACGTGTTGCAGCCGTTGACTTCTTGCACGGTTTGTGGGAAGAATTACGGTTCGAAGTGGAAGACGTACGATCATATCAATAAGTCGCACGGGAGGATTTTCAGGGCTTGCAAGGCCTGTTTGGAGGTCTTCGACACGGACGCCGATTTGGAGTTGCATTACGAGCTGGTACACATCAATATACCTAAAGAGAAGCCCATAAAAAAAGAGGTAAGAATTTTCTTCAATTTTTATTTATCATTTAACTCAATATAACTGAGAATTAAATTTACCCCATCTTACTTTAATCAATTTAAGAGCAAAAGAAATCGGTATATGCATGACTGGCAGGAAAGGTACTGTAATGGACACATCACCAAAAGATGACGTTAAATCGAAAAAAAATCCTACACACTAGTACCTTTCTTTTTAAACCATTCCTCCTTTTATTATTTCGCTTGGGGAATCTGGCTCAGAACAAACATCAGAAGATTCAGATGCAGGTTCTCTTGATTAAATAATAAAAGTGGAATGAGGGCTTAAATATTGTTTGACATGAAAATTATCAGTATCACAAGAGGGTGGGAATAAATTTGCAATTCTACAAAAAAAATACTGAGGGCCAACAGAAGAGAGAATGACCAAAATTAAGGTGGATGGATGGAGTTGATCAAAATGTGTTAACGGGAAGACCCAAGCGAGAAATATGGATGACGAAATAAGTTTGCAGAGCCGAATTCATTATATTTGTTATATACAATATTATTGCTGTGTTTGTATGTACAAAAACCAAGTAGTAAATTTTGTTAATCTTAAAACTGCATATTATTATCCTTTTATATCTGAAAATTTGTAAAACAGGCAACAGTGTAAGATCACAATAGTCAGAAATTATAACCTTAAAATCGAACATCTGACAGTGACATTTAAAAACCCTGATTTAAAACACAACCAGCCCCATTTACAATACTTAAACTGTCACTTTTCCATAGCTAGGCGAGATCCAGAAACAAATGGAATATATAATACATTTAAATTCTAGTGTTAACAGTTTTATCGACTTCTGTTTTATTTTTGCTCATTTTCAACAGGTGTTGATCAAAAAGGAAGTCTACGAAAGCGAACCCGAGCGCGACGACAAAAACTCCTCGTCGGGCGAAGAGAGTGCAGCGGAGGAACCCGAAGAACCAAAACTCTCCCTACTAGAGAAAAGACTGACGAACCCCGAAATAATCGCAAAGCCCATTCTAGCACCAGAAAAAACGAAAGAAAAATCTCCGAAGAAGAAAAGCAAAAAACTGTCCAAGTCCGTTTCAGCAGCAGCGGTAGCGAACGAGCTCGAATACAATCCAGACCAAAACGGAGCCAACAGCTCGAAACGGACTGTTTATGTAAACTCTAACGATCCCTCCTTGTGCGAGATTTGTTTCAAAACGTGGCCCGCGAAGAAGCATTTATGGCAGCATTACATAAGGTGCCACAAGCAGGTCGCTGCGACGGTCTGCGGGATTTGTTTGAAGACCAATAAAAACTACGAGGTGCTCCAGGAGCATCTGCAGACGACGCATCCAACGCTTTTGCATGGAAAAGGTTTGTAATGATTCGACCCTGGGTATAATACAAATTTATCATCATCATAATCCGTCCTCTTCTACCGTACGGTGTAGTTGTGAGGTGTTTTTAACTTGTATTATATGGTAACAATTGGTAATTTAAAGTTAGACATAAAACACGCGCAAATTCCAATAAATAATTCCATGATTTTGTGAAAATTATAAGTTTTTAAGAATCTTTCAACAAACTGTCATTTTTCTCTAAAAAACAAGATAGTTACGAAAACACTTGAATATTTTTTTATTTTATTTATTTTTATTTTATTATTATTATTATTATTACATAACATGAGTACATATATTTTTAACAAATTAACATCCGTTCTATAATATATTTCTTTTATATTGAGCAGTGTTCTGCTCAACGTAATGAATATCCAGATGTAACAATAATAGTTCAAAGCACCTAAGTGAGTGAACACTTGTAGCATGCTGGCATGAAGTTCTTAGAAATTTTGTGCAATATATGATACATAATGTTGTTTTAGTTTACATAATGAGTATGGAAAAATAAATATATGATATGTGTTTATTATTCTAATATTTTTGAGAATTGAGGATAATTTTCGAAGATATAAGATTTTGAAAGTTGTGAGAATTTTTTTTTGTTATTTTGTTTGATATGTTGGGGAAGGAGAGTATAGGTTTTGGGGATTGTGTAGGTGAATGATCTGAGGCTAAAGGCTGATTTGCAATTAGGGATATAGAGTCTAGTCTTACTTCGTGTGTCATGGTTTGATCTCATGTAGTTTAAGGCATTACGATGTTTATAAGCATATGTACAGAGACTGTGGAAGTACAGGCATCTAATATTGGGTACATTCACAGAATATAATAGATGGGATGGGTAGCGTCTCTTTTGTTTAAAAATAATCTTAAGGATGTACTTTTGAATTATAGTTAGTTTTTGTAAGTGATTCTTGTACATAGAAAAATTGTCCAAAATTTTATTATCTTAAACTTTCATTCTAACAATTTTTTTGTATTCCCATTAGTTATTGAGTTATTCGCAACTTTTGGGAAAATAATATTTGCAGCCATAGTAAATATTGACTCATTGCAGGTTTCGGCTCGAACTTCATCTGTCGGATTTGCGGGCGATACCACAACGCCAGCTCGAAACTACGACTGCACATGGCCATCCACGAAAACTTCGATTGGAAACTGCTGGAGAAGATGAAGATAAAAACCGAGAACGACGATACTCAAGACGATCTCGAGGATGACATCAACTACGAGAGTTTGATCGAGCAGGTCGAGTGCAGCTCGGAGAACGAAAACGAGAACGAGAACGATTCGAGCAGTTCTTCGGAGAGCGACGAGGAGGAGGAAACGGAGAACTCGAACGAGCACGAGCTGGAGATCAAGCAGGAGGAGAGCGACGAATCGAAGAGCGAGAAAACCTCGGATGAGGATGACGACGAGGAGGATGACGAAGACGACGACGAGTCGATTTCCAACAACTCGGACAACACCAACGAGGCAGCCGTCAAAAACATGAATTTGTACGCGCAACATCCGGATGTCGTCGATTCCGCGGTCAAATCGATTTGTTACGAAGACGACGGTTGCGATCAGGACTACTCGAATTCCGATTACGAGGAGGTGCAAACGCCCAATTTGAATCCCCACGAGATTCAAAGTGCGGTGGACAGTATTCTGTGAAACAATTGAAAAGTTACCAAAAACTGCTAATTTTATTTTCAGGTGATAATCAAAGACTCGGAAGTTTTTTTTTTTTTTAAATGATTGAAGGTTTGAATGTTTTGTCGAGTAAAAATCGGAAACTTAAAAATTTTGTTCATAATCCGTTTCTAAAAGATGAATTAGAGAGAAACGTTTAGATTTACCTGTTTTTTCCCCAATTGTTATTTTTAATAAGTGCACAATGTAAACAAACTCATGCGACCACACGTTTTTTCATAATTCGGGGAAAAAAAAGTAATGTTTCATTTTTGGAACACTGGGAAAAAACAGGTTAAGGTTGGGAATTTTTGAAATTGAAGTATTCGAATACTCTAGGGCTTCGAACTGAAAACTGTAAGCTGGAAAAAAAACAAATATTTAAATTCGAATATTCAAATATTTGTAAATCTGAGTATTTAAATATTCTAATATTGAAATATTTGGATATTAAATATTCCAATAGTGATTATATATACAGTAGAACCTCGCTATACCGGGCCTCGAGATACCGTGATTCGGATATATCGGGGTCATTTTTCAGGTTTCTTTTTTTTTTAAAGATGTTAATTTTAACAATTGACTGCGTACCGCCCTGATTAGGTAAAACATTCCGGCGTCATTATTGTATTATATAGTATGTCTTGTTATGTAGGTGGCTACTGCACATATGTATATATATATATATATATATATATATATATATATATGTATATATATATATATATATATGTATATATATATATATATATATATATATATATATATATATGTATATATATATATATATATATATATGTATATATATATATATATATATATATATATATATATATATATATATATATGTATATATATATATATATATATGCATATATATATATATGCATATATATATATATATGCATATATATATATATATATGCATATATATATATATATATATATATATATATATATATATGTATATATATATATATATATATATATATATATATATATATATATATGCATATATATATATATATATATATATATATATATGCATATATATATATATATATATATGCATATATATATATATATATATATATATATATGCATATATATATATATATATATATATATGCATATATATATATATATATATATATATGCATATATATATATATATATATATGCATATATATATATATATATATATATATATATATATGCATATATATATATATATATATATATATATATATATGCATATATATATATATATATATATATATATATATATATATATATATATATATATATATATGCATATATGTATATATATATATATATATATATATATATATAGCACTCAAAATGTACATCTAACACATAAAAATAAAAGTGAAGTAAGGAATAAAAACAGTTTTTTCATTGTGATTTTGTATCCTGTGTAAGATACTTATATATGCATATATATATATATATATGCATATATATATATATATATGCATATATATATATATATATATGCATATATATATATATATATATATATATATATATATATGCATATATATATATATATGCATATATATATATATATATATGCATATATATATATATATATGCATATATATATATATATATATATATATATATATATGCATATATATATATATATATATATGCATATATATATATATATATATATGCATATATATATATATATATATATATATATATATATATATATATATATATATATATATATATATATATATATGCATATGCATATATATATATATATATATATATGCGCGTGTGTGTATGTGACTATTATACAAATTACATATATTCGGATATACCGTGTTTGCCTTATATCGTGCTAGGTATAGCCAAAAGCCATCCCGGTATAACGAGGTTCTACTGTATTCATATTTGAATATTCGACTGTGAATTATTCGTATTCGAATCCCAGTCTCGGTTTTATCATACTGTCTTTTCTGAATGATAAAATACAAATTCGAAATTTGAAACTGCTAAATAACAATCAGAAATTCAGATGGTTCTTTTTATAATTCACTATTGACATTAAAAAAGATGACATTTAAAAAAAGTTGTGGTTAAAACTTTTTCAATATCATCTTTTTTATTTTAGAAAAACAAAATTTTTATATTAACACTTTCACTGCAGAAGATACAAATGTGCGTCCAGCACCCATAAGAAAAACTTAGACGGGTCAATTTCCACAGCGAAAGTGTCAAATAATAGAGTTTTAGTTTATCGATTTACAATAGACGGCAACACTAAATTCTACGCTAAACTGACTTGTTGCACTGCGTTACCAGGTAACAAGCAAGTATATGGTTACTGTATTTCATAAAACGATAAACTAAAACTCCCTAATTTATCAGAACTCAATGGTTTATAATTTTATATCAATTTTATTTTTACAAAGTAATCATTTTCTTTATAATTTATTAATAATTTTTTCCGAGTGATAATCAGAGATTTCGAGAATATGCTGAAGAAAAGATATTTTTTAAGTGATAACCAGCGTTGCCATATAATAGTAATTTTTGTTTTTGTATTCGTATAATCGCGAGCGGTGAGTTATTCCAAAATTACGGGGTGATATTTTTTGTAATTATTATTATTATCGATTATTTTAGTGTCTATTGTATTATCTTGCATGTTTAGCAGCTTTTACGCATACACACAAACGCCGAGAAACAATAGTAGGAAAAGAAACGAAGAGAAATATCAATTATAACCTCAACACTCTCATCTAATTTAACATTAAGGCCCATGCCATACGGACGTTTTTTAAACATTCCAGTTTTGTGCTTAAAATGATGTACGATGTAGAATTGTCATTGACAGGATATGTAGAGTTCTGGTTGAATGAAATTAGCTTAAATTAAACTAATGTTATTTATTTGGAATATGTATAACAGTGGTGTGGATGTTTACACTGATTGCGTAACATATAAAGAAATTAACACGAGACGTCAAAAACACTTTTTAAAAGCATGACATTTCAGTTACAAGCAAACAATTTCTTGAAAGCAAACTCGATCATCGAACAGTTATAACTTGAATAGAACTGGCCACACGAACGACATACTTGAAATTAAACGCAAATTGCAATAAAACGTTGATTTTGGGTCTGTGTATTCGTATTCATGCTAGAATGCACATTCCCTTTTTCCAATGCACGTTGATGCATTACATAGTCTTGAATACTTTTGTTTCTATTTTTCTAGCAGGTCGAAAAATATGTGCCACTGATTTCAAGTGAAGTTCAAAATCTGTTGCTTTAGACCAGTGGTCTCCAAACTACGGCCCGCGGGCCAAATCCGGCCCGCGATTGTTTGTAATTTTTTTTGTAAATGTCATATTATGAAATATTGTAACAATTATTCCTTAAATTTTTCATAATTTTATAAAATGAATCGGATCTTGGCCGACTTTATTATGTAGAATTGTATTTGTGGCCCGCGAAGAAATCTGTTGCTTTAGACCAGTGGTCTCCAAACTACGGCCCGCGGGCTAAATCCGGCCCGCGATTGTAATTTTTTTTGTAAATGTCATATTATGAAATATTGTAACAATTGTTCCTTAAATTTTTCATAATTTTATAAAATGAATCGGATCTTGGCCGACTTTATTATGTAGAATTGTATTTGTGGCCCGCGAAGAAATCTGTTGCTTTAGACCAGTGGTCTCCAAACTACGGCCCGCGGGCCAAATCCGGCCCGCGATTGTTTGTAATTTTTTTTGTAAATGTCATATTATGAAATATTGTAACAATTATTCCTTAAATTTTTCATAATTTTATAAAATGAATCGGATCTTGGCCGACTTTATTATGTAGAATTGTATTTGTGGCCCGCGAAGAAATCTGTTGCTTTAGACCAGTGGTCTCCAAACTACGGCCCGCGGGCTAAATCCGGCCCGCGATTGTTTGTATTTTTTTTTGTAAATGTCATATTATGAAATATTGTAACAATTGTTCCTTAAATTTTTCATAATTTTATAAAATGAATCGGATCTTGGCCGACTTTATTATGTAGAATTGTATTTGTGGCCCGCGAAGAAGATAGTTTGGAGACCCAGGCTTTAGACTACTTAAGCAGTATGTTTTGATTTGACGAATAAAGCACTAATGAAATTAATTTGATCTTCACGTAACTCACAATCAATTTATTTAGTATGTTATAAACTTTACGATATTTCAGTGTTTTATACAATACAACCCAATCTTTATTTGAGGTTAGATTAGATACATTCTCGTTTCTTTTTCTCGATTGTTTCAAAGTGCACACTCAATATCATACGGTAGCGCCCGAAATGTATATTTTTTTTAGCGTGTAGGAAACTTGAAAGGACGAACGGAGACGTAATCGCGTTTGATTCGGATATTTTTTTATACACCTATATGTAATATATTAATATACATAGATATCTATATACACATATAAACTATTTTTGTATGAATTAAAAAAAAACGATAGAGTGGGAGAAAATTATAGAGAATCGAAATTTTTCGAAAAATATCGATCCATATTAGCATATTAGAATACGGCCCGAAATGCAACCCAATTCACACTGCTTTGTGTTCTTTTCGCAAAAATTTTGTATCGATTTGCAGTTCACAGCGTTGTATTGTTCTATTCGTAAAAGTTTTATATCAGTTTGCAGTTTGAATTCACTCCTATACGGAACACCTTGTGTATTGGTTCTTTTTATATTTTTTTAAGTATCTTACACAGGATACAAAATCACAATGAAAAAACTGTTTTTATTCCTTACTTCACTTTTATTTTTATGTGTTAGATGTACATTTCGAGTGCTAAGCACTCATTATCCATAACTAATAGTTATGGTTAATGAGTGCTTAGCACTCGAAATGTACATCTAACACATAAAAATAAAAGTGAAGTAAGGAATAAAAACAGTTTTTTCATTGTGATTAAATACTCCACATAACTCAAATCAAACAATTAGGATACAAAATAATTGTAAATATTTTGGTTGAATTTCTATACAGTGAATTTTATTTAACTCGTGAACATGCAGAGTGTATTCCGATGTATAGCACGGCAAATTTAAGTTGAATAGATGCGCAGAGAAGGAGCAAAAAACAAACAGACCGAACACGCTATGAACCTGTCAAGTGCGCCCCTTCCTTTTCTCGGCACAAATTTACCACTGCGCCCATTCCTTTTGACTGAAAAAGAAATGGGCGCAGTGGTAAATTTGTGGCAGGAAAAGGGAATGTACTCTTGTGCATTGACATGTAATGTTTGCCGTACTACACTTGGTGATTTTTTATCTTTAAACAGATGAACTATCTTCACATTGAATCAGTGTTTTGTACCGGTGGCGCATGAGGTAAAATTTCAAGTTTAGAAAAGCCTGAAAATGTGGATTTGCCGGGCTCGCTTCGCTCCGCCCGGCAAATCCACATTTTCAGGCTTTTCTAAACTCGAAATTTTACTTCATGCTTAGCCTGGGAGTGGAAAACACTCGTTTAAAGCTTCAAATTGAATTCTTTTAACAAACCGAGTGCCGGAATATATAGTATATCCTGAATTTGAACTGTTTTCTCTTCCCAGTGTTTTAAATTCGCTCAGTTTGTTACTTCCATTTTTTAGCATGTTACGATTTTACACTTACCTCTAATCTCACTTTCAAAAATATTTGGTATTTACTCTATTTGCTGTTCCCACTTTTCAAAAAGTTTTTAATTTACTCTTTTCTTCATTCCCACTTTTATATTTTGGAGAATGTTCAGAATTTCTACTATTTTCTAAACCCACTTTTCAGAATGTTCTCAATTTATGTATTTTTTCTATTTCCAGTTTTCTCTGTATGAAAATTAACACTGAAAATGTTCGGTGTCGCATAAAACTCTTCGTATATTGCTTATTTTATATGTAATGTAGGCAATTTAATGCACATGTTTCAATTGGCACGTTTATTCCCCGTATGTATTGCCTATTTTACATTTATTGTAGGCAATTTTTAATACACACGTTTCCATTGGCACATTGATTTCCTGTATTAATTACCTATTATAAATTTAATTTAGGCCATCATCAGATGAACTATCTTCTTTCTTGAATCAGTGTTTTGTACCGGTGGTGCATGAAGTAAAATTTCGAGTTTAGAAAAGCCTGAAAATGTGGATTTGCAAATCCACATTTTCAGGCTTTTCTAAACTCGAAATTTTACTTCATGCTTAATCTGGGAGTGGAAAACACTCATTTAAAGGTTCACATTGAATTCTTTTAACAAACCGAGTGCCGGAAGAAAAATTCTCTGTATGAAAATTAACACTGAAAATGTTTCGGTGTCGCATAAAACTCTTTGTATATTGCTTATTTTGTATGTAATGTAGGCAATTTAATACACATGTTTCAATTGCCTATTTTACATTTATTGTAGGCAATTTTTAATACACACGTTTCAATTGGCACATTGATTTCCTGTATTAATTACCTATTTTAAATTTAATTTAGGCCATCTTCTTTCTTGAATCAGTGTTTTGTACCGGTGGCGCATGAAGTAAAATTTCGAGTTTAGAAAAGCCTGAAAATGTGGATTTGCCGGGCTCGCTTCGCTCCGCCCGGCAAATCCACATTTTCAGGCTTTTCTAAACTCGAAATTTTACTTCATGCTTAATCTGGGAGGGGAAAACACTCATTTAAAGGTTCAAATTGAATTCTTTTAACAAACCTAGTGTCGGAAGAAAAATTCTCTGTACGAAAATTAACATTGAAAATGTTCGGTGTCACATAAAACTCTCTGTATATTGCTTATTTTATATGTAATGTAAGCAATTTAATACACATGTTTCAGTTGGCACGTTTATTTCCTGTATGTATTGCCTATTTTACATTTATTGTAGGTAATTTAATACACACATTTCAATTGGCACATTGATTTCCTGTATATATTGCCTATTTTAAATTTAATTTAGGCCATCTAGTACACACATTTTAATTGGCACATTGATTCCCTGTATATATTGCCTATTTTATATTTAATGTAGGCAATTTAATACACGCGTTTCAATTGGCACATTGATTCCCTGTAAATATTGCCTATTTTACATTTAATTTAGGCAATTTAGTACACACGTTTTAATTGGCACGTTGATTCCCTGTATATATTGCCTATTGTACATTTATTGTAGGCAATTTAATACACACGGTTCAATTGGCTCATTGATTCCCTGTATATATTGCCTATTTTAAATTTAATTTAGGCCATCTAGTACACACATTTGAATTGGCACATTGATTCCCTGTAAATATTGCCTATTTTACATTTAATTTAGGCAATTTAGTACACACGTTTCAATTGGCACGTTGATTCCCTGTATATATTGCCTATTGTACATTTATTGTAGGCAATTTAATACACACGGTTCAATTGGCTCATTGATTCCCTGTATATATTGCCTATTTTAAATTTAATTTAGGCCATCTAGTACACACATTTCAATTGGCACATTGATTCCCTGTAAATATTGCCTATTTTACATTTAATTTAGGCAATTTAGTACACACGTTTCAATTGGCACGTTGATTCCCTGTATATATTGCCTATTGTACATTTATTGTAGGCAATTTAATACACACGGTTCAATTGGCTCATTGATTCCCTGTATATATATTGCCTATTTTAAATTTAATTTAGGCCATCTAGTACACTAATTTCAATTGGCACATTGATTCCCTGTATATATTGCCTATTTTACATTTAATGTAGGCAATTTAACACACACTTTTCAATTGGCTCGTTGATTCCCTGTATATACTGCCTATTTTACATTTAATTTAGGCCATCTAGTACACACATTTCAATTGGCACATTGATTCCCTGTATATATTGCCTATTTTATATTTAATGTAGGCAATTTAATACACGCGTTTCAATTGGCACATTGATTCCCTGTAAATATTGCCTATTTTACATTTAATTTAGGCAATTTAGTACACACGTTTCAATTGGCTCGTTTATTCCCTGTATAAATTGCCTATTTTACATTTAATGTTGCCTACATTAATACACACTTTTCAATTGGCACGTTGGCAATCCACCGTTCTCAGAGTTGAAACAAATAACATTCTCTGTATAAATATTTACATATCTTGCTGTGGTTTAAAATTATTTTGTTTTCTTTTGTATTTCGTTATTCTAATATTTATTGTGTTGCGCTCTATACAAACACTCACACACATGACGGAAATAATGCTCACATTGTATTTTTCGTAGGTTAGATTTTTTTATATTCTACAATATTGTATGCATATCTTTTTTCAGCGTACACACACGTAAGCGTGTAAAAATGAGATGTAGTAGATTTTCTTAGGTTACGATGTTTACACACACATACACACTAAAGACTGTTTTTTTTTTACGTTGCATGACTTGACTTTGTATATTTTTTTAAGGTTCTCGTTAATTCGCTTCCGGTTTACTCATTTAAGGTTCCTGCGTATACGGGGTGTCCCCTGCCTTTTTTCTTTTCTAAACGTACACTGAAAAAAAAATATGCTAGCCTGCAAAGTAACATGTTAATATCAAATATATATGAATTAAACATTCAAACAAGTTAGACTGTTTGACAAAAACACGTTACTTGGCAGGCTCGTATATAAACATATTATTTCTTTAAATTAATTATTTTTTGCAGGGTAATTGCATTTAGATCTCTAAACAATTGACTCAGTTTAAGTTGATATCCAAATACAGTAGAACCTCGCTATACCGGGCCTCGAGATACCGTGATTCGGATATATCGGGGTCATTTTTCAGGTTTCTTTTTTTTTAAGATGTTAATTTTAACAATTGACTGCATACCGCCCTGATTAGGTAAAATGTTCCGGCGTCATTATTGTATTATATAGTATGTCTTGTTATGTAGGTGGCTACTGCACATATGTATATATATATATATATATAAATATATATGTGTATATATATATATATATATATATATGTTATAACGTAGATTTTCGCGGGTGTAACATGTATCACTGTTTCTTCGGGTTTGGTCCCGCGTATTTTCTTGGCTCTGGTCCATTTTATTTTTAATTCGACGTTTCGATGACGTCGCAGTCATCATCGTCAGGAATATTCCTGACGATGATGACTGCGACGTCATCGAAACGTCGAATTAAAAATAAAATGGACCAGAGTCAAGAAAATACGCGGGACCAAACCCGAAGAAACAGTGATACATATATATATATATATATATATATATATATATATATATATATATATATATATATATATATATATACATATATATATATATACATATATATATATATACATATATATATATATACATATATATATATATATATATATACATATACATACATATATATATATATACATATATATATATATATATATATATGTATGTATATATATATATATATATATATATATATATATATATATATATATATATATATATATATATATGTGTATGTATGTATGTATGTATATATACAGGGTGTCCGTATTTCGACAGAATGTATGGGGATCTCAGTTATTTGAAGAGATAGAGAGTCGGTTAAATTAGGGCAAAGTTGCGTATTTTAAGGCCTAACAATAATCTGAAAACAATTTTAAAATATCTTTTTTTGTTATCGAGATATCAACAAAAAAACTGATTTTTTTTGGAAAATGTTTTTTTTTTTTTTATTCAAAAACTACTGAATTTAGACATTTAAAACTTTGACAATATAGAGGCACTTTTTATTGATGAATCTAGAAGTATTTTTTTTTCTAAGATAACTATAATATTTACCCGGGGAACATATCCAACTTTTGTTTTTCTTATGGGCGCCAT
Organism: Philonthus cognatus; assembly: GCA_932526585.2. NCBI lineage: Eukaryota > Metazoa > Arthropoda > Insecta > Coleoptera > Staphylinidae > Philonthus > Philonthus cognatus. The sequence goes on from OW052242.1 coordinate 141,692,600, forward strand.
TTTGGATTTTCATATTTTTTGAAAGAATATTTTTTTCTGAACTCACTGATGTATCACACTCATAATTTATTTTAGATTTAATATATAAAATTATGATATTTTCGTTTTTGCAAAGAGTGCCTTGGAAACAATGACGTTATATCTGTTAATTAATAAAATCTTGACAGCAGTTAGTACTCAAAATTAATTAATAACTGTCAGCCTTTTGTAATAATTATAATAAGTATCAATTATCACACAAAAGTTGCACAAACCAAATTTATTATTAATAATCCGAAACGATATTTACATCTCGGTAAATATTGATCACCACCACATCTAACCGTTATATATTCTTAATTTTACTGTAAATCAGTGGTTTATACGCTTGGCGCATGAAGTAAAATTTCGAGTTTAGAAAAGCCCCGCGAAAATTTGTCTCGGGTCGCTGCGCGACCCTCGACAAATTTTCTACGCGGGGCTTTTCTAAACTCGAAATTTTACTTCATGCTTAGTCTGGGAGTGGACGACACTCGTTCTTAGAAGTTACAAATTAAAGGATCACTCTAGATTACTAAGTTTATTACTTTTACAAAGGCTACAGCTTGAAGGACCAATGATGCTTTTCGGAGAGCGAAGGACTACTAGGAATTGAAGTTTTTTTACAAAACAACAACGAACATCTGAAGGTTTACAGCATAGATAGAAAAAAAATATCGGATTTAAAAAAAATATCGAAGTTGAGTTGTTTTCAGTGCGTTTTTAATTTGACTGTAAATCAGTGTTTTATACGCGTGGCGCATGAAGTAAAATTTCGAGTTTAGAAAAGCCCCGCGAAAATTTGTCTCGGGTCGCTGCGCGACCCTCGACAAATTTTCTACCAGGGGCTTTTCTAAACTCGAAATTTTACTTCATGCTTAGTCTGGGAGTGGAAGACACTCGTTAGTTTAACTGTTAAAATCTGTATCGTCGGATGCCCGTCTTCAGCGGTGATATTTGAGTTACTCAACTTTTTCCAAGGCACTCGTTACAAAAAACAAAACATTAAAATTATACATATAAAATCTACAATAAACTATAAGTGTGGTACATCATTGAATTCAGAAAAAAATATTCTTCTAAAAAATATGAAAACCTAAAATGGCGCCCATAAGAAAAACAAAAGTTAGCTACGGTCCCTGGGTAAATATTATAATTAACTTAAAATCAAATATGTTACTAGATTTATCGTTAAAAAGTGCCTGTATAATATCAAAGTTGTAAATGTCTGGATTCAATAGTTTTTGAATAAAAAATAAAAACGAAATTTCACAAAATCCGTTTTTATGACAATATCTTAAAAACGAACGGAGATATTTCAAATTTGTTTTTGGATTATTATTGGGTCCTAAATAACGCAACTTTGCCCCGATTTAACCAACTCTCTATCTCTTCAAATAACCGAGATCCCTATACATTCTGTTGAAATACGGACACCCTGTATATATATATATATATATATATATATATATATGTATGTATGTATGTATATATATATACATATATATGTATGTGTGTATATATATATATATGTATGTATATATATGTATATATATATATATATATATATATATATATATATATGTATATATATATATATATATATATATATATATATATATACATATATATGTATGTGTATATATATATATATATATATATATATATTAGGGTGGGTCGAAAATTTTAGATTTCAGACGGGTAGTGAAAATATTATAGTTTTTATGATTCTATGTACGGGAGCGACCGTGGTTTCGATAATGGGTTTACCCCCAGCTCGCACAAATGCCTCAAAAATGGCCATTTTGGTAGTTTTTTCATATTTCACCCAATAGATCATACTGTACATGTTATATGTGCGACTTTTTGGCCACAAATTACTCATGGGTCTTCAACCTTTAGATAAAGTCCATTGGGACCATATTTTGATCGTAAACCGGTGGAGTTATTGCTCTCTAAAAATATCGATTTTTGGGGGTAAAACTGCGAGATGCTTGTTACAATGATAAATAGGTAACAATTAGCTTTTAAACCACCTCATTTACTAATTTAGACTCTAAACTGTACCGCAAGCGCCTGAAGTTGGTTTTCGACCGAAGAAAAACTTTGTTTTTGACATTAATTTTCGATTTTTTACCTCAAATTGGCGAAAAAACACGAGACTCTTATTAAAGCGATTAATAGGTGATGATTAGCTTCAAATCCACTCATTGTTTAAATTTAGATGTAGTTCACTTTCGACCAAAGGAAAACTTTGTTTTTGCCGTTTACTTTCGACTTTTTAGCTTAAATCGTCGAAAATGTGGAGATGATTATTGCTGTGATAAATTGTCTAAATGAGGATTTAAAAACCACTCTCTGTCCTAATTTAACATCTTAACTTCACCGTTAGCTCATTACACTGAATTCCGATCGAAGAAAACTTTTGTTTAAGCCTATTTTTGACTTTTTATTTTCTGATGTGCCTATGTCAGGTTTGGTTAACAAAATGTTGAATATAGTGTACTAAACTAATTCTCTACACTCATTGAGCACAATAACTTGATATCAGATTCATAGGATATAGAATTAAGGAAAATGATACATTTGCAGAGGTTTAAAAGCTAATTGTTACCTATTTATCATTGTAACAAGCATCTCACAGTTTTACCCCCAAAAATCGATATTTTCAGAGGGCAATAACTCCACCGGTTTACCATCAAAATATGGTCCCAATGGACTTTATCTAAAGGTTGAAGACCCATGAGTAATTTGTGCACAAAAAGTCGCACATATAACATGTACAGTATGATCTATTGGGTGAAATATGAAAAAACTACCAAAATGGCCATTTTTGAGGCATTTGTGCGAGCTGGGGGTAAACCCATGATCGGAACCACGGTAGCTCCCTTACATAGAATCAAAAAAACTATCATTTTTTCACTACCCGTCTCAAATCTAAAATTTTCGACCCACCCTAATATATATATATGTATATATATATATATATATATATATGTAAGTATGTATATATATATGTATGTATGTATATATATATATATATATATATATATATATATATATATATATATATATATATATATATATGCGCGTGTGTGTATGTGATTATTATACAAATTACATATACATATTCGGATATACCGTGTTTTCCTTATATCGTGCTAGGTATAGCCAAAAGCCATCCCCGTATAACGAGGTTCTACTGTATATAAAATATGTTTTAGTGATCATCAGTAAAATTCATCAAGTGTTATCAATTTATTATACACTAAATGACCTTCTTTAACCCATTAACAGCCGAGCAATTATAGAGATAACACAAAAAGTTGATTTCAGGTTAAATTCTGCACTTTATTTTTATGATATCCATGAATGACTTATTGTATTCCATACTGTGGATTTTGCTTTTAAAGATACATAATGTATACAGGGTGTCTACGCTAAACCGTTCGTTAAAAGTTTATGGGGTGCCGCTGCAATAAAAATTTGAAAAAAAATCCTTGTCATATGGTTGAATCAGTTCTCCTCGTGAAATATTTGCAACGGCAACCCCATAAACTTTTAACGAACGGTTTAGTGTAGACACCCTGTATTTCCTTAAAATTTCAGGCATTTGTCTATTTTATAACGTGCAGTATGAAGTTTAGAACGAGTGATTCCACTTCGAGACTAAGCATGAAGTAAAATTTCGAGTTTAGAAAAGCCTGAAAATTTGGTTTGGTCGCTCCGCGAAGCGGAGCGGCCAAACCAAATTTTCAGGCTTTTCTAAACTCGAAATTTTACTTCATGCGCCACGCGCACAAAACACTGAAATATTGTGAAGTTAGAAATACACTCACATTATTCTTTTTTAAATTAATAATAATTGAAATATTTAAATAACAATAACGGCAACCCCATAAAATTTTAACGAACGGTTTAGTGTAGACACCCTGTATGCTGTAAAATTTCAGGCATTTGTCTCTTTTATAACGTGCAGTATGAAGTTTAGAACGAGTGATTCCACTCCCAGACTAAGCATGAAGTAAAATTTCGAGTTTAGAAAAGCCTGAAAATTTGGTTTGGTCGCTCCGCGAAGCGGAGCGGCCAAACCAAATTTTCAGGCTTTTCTAAACTCGAAATTTTACTTCATGCGCCACGCGCACAAAACACTGAAATATTGTGAAGTTAGAAATACACTCACATTATTCTTTTTTAAATTAATAATAATTGAAATATTTAAATAACAATAACGGCAACCCCATAAAATTTTAACGAACGGTTTAGTGTAGACACCCTGTATGCTGTAAAATTTCAGGCATTTGTCTCTTTTATAACGTGCAGTATGAAGTTTAGAACGAGTGATTCCACTTCGAGACTAAGCATGAAGTAAAATTTCGAGTTTAGAAAAGCCTGAAAATTTGGTTTGGTCGCTCCGCGAAGCGGAGCGGCCAAACCAAATTTTCAGGCTTTTCTAAACTCGAAATTTTACTTCATGCGCCACGCGCACAAAACACTGAAATATTGTGAAGTTAGAAATACACTCACATTATTCTTTTTTAAATTAATAATAATTGAAATATTTAAATAACAATAACGGCAACCCCATAAAATTTTAACGAACGGTTTAGTGTAGACACCCTGTATGCTGTAAAATTTCAGGCATTTGTCTCTTTTATAACGTGCAGTATGAAGTTTAGAACGAGTGATTCCACTCCCAGACTAAGCATGAAGTAAAATTTCGAGTTTAGAAAAGCCTGAAAATTTGGTTTGGTCGCTCCGCGAAGCGGAGCGGCCAAACCAAATTTTCAGGCTTTTCTAAACTCGAAATTTTACTTCATGCGCCACGCGCACAAAACACTGAAATATTGTGAAGTTAGAAATACACTCACATTATTCTTTTTTAAATTAGTAATAATTGAAATATTTAAATAACAAAATATTTGTCTAATTCTTCATACATTTTCAAGTCGGGTTAAATAATATATATCAAATTAACTTATTTAGTTTGATTAAAAAACTCTTAGAACCTTTCTTCAATACTTTATTTTGTAACCAAATGTACATTTCGGACACGAAATGTACATTTGGTTACAAAATAAAGTATTGAAGAAAAGTTCTAAGAGTTTTTTAATCAAAGTATAATTATCTTCAAGTAACTCAATCAATCAAAAAAAAAAAAAAACTTATTTAGTAATTTAATTAACAAAGAATTGTGTATGCATCAATGGCGCTTAATGGGTTAACGGTCAGTTGTTCAATAGTGACTTAATTTAAATTACATTTTTTTATAATGTACTTTAAACTAAGTTTAATAACTCTCCCTTGGTGTTTCTTATACACTTGACCTTCATTAATTTCTTATACACTTACTGAGTTTTACCCTTGATCTGACATTATTTTCAGTGTGACACTCTGTATATGCCTACGAAGAAAAATAAAACCACACAGAAATTTATATTTAAAATGCAAAGAACTCGATTTATATATAAACAAATAAATATAAACTATATTATATATAGAAATAAGTGCGACTATATAGTTAAGTTATATTAAAAGAGACGTGCGAAAGAAAGAGAGAGAAAGAGATAGACAAGCGCAGTTTTCATAACCATTCCAATTGATAGTGGATTTAATAATATAAAACAGAAAACGCAAACAAAAAGTGAATGTACTATTAATTACATATAATAACGTTGTATATACATAAATTAACAAAGATTAAGCAAAAAGTCGATAATTTTCTATAAAAAAAGTAATAAAAATATTTAAAAATTAAAAAAAAATTGACTTGAGTTTTAATTAACCTCATTATTTCACCCCTAAAGAATAACTTAATTTCTTATACTGAATTAATTTGATGAAATTAATGATGAATTCTTCATTCAACATTATTACAGAAAAGTTAGGTATTAATTGAAGGGCTCTGTTGAATAACGTTGTATAGCACCAAGGCCGTAGCTAGAAAAACATTTCGGGGGGGGGGTTTCCTGGTAAAAATATTGTTTTTGCTCTTTCAGGGCCGCTTTTACGTACAAAAATACCACATTTAGAAAATTGAGGGTTGAGCCCCTATATCCCCCTCCCTGGCTACGGCCTTGTATAGCTCGGCAAACATAAGTTGGGCAGACATAGGCAGAGAAGGAGCGAAAAGCAAACATGAGCAAGAACAAGACCGAACGCACCACGAACCAGAGCTGGGCAGGATTCGAATCCTTTTAGAGGATTCTAAAGAGGTATTCGAATACTTTAGTTAAACATTAAAAGTGCGATTCTTTTCGCAATCTACAACAAGTTAGTCTTACAAAGACTATATCTAACACTCATTGAAACAACTACTTCCCGGGCTAATACCCCGACGGACATTGAATTATACAACAAGTGGTTGCTGTTACATACAGTAACCTACTGCAAATGTAACAATTTGGGTCAAAAATCTCGAAACGCGTCTATATATGGCCTGAATAATTTGACCCAAATTGTTACATTTGCAGTAGGTTACTGTATGTAACAGCAAACACTTGTTGTATAATTCAATGTCCGTCGGGGTATTAGCCCGGGAAGTAGTTGTTTCAATGAGTGTTTGATATAGTCTTTGTAAGACTAACTTGTTGTAGATTGCGAAAAGAATCGCACTTTTAATGTTTGAAGTATTCTGCAACCAAGAATTGGCAATTTCATTTATACTTACTTTAGTTAAACTGGATTCGTGATCTGGATTCGTTACACTTTTTTAAATGGATTCGTATTCGAATCAAAATGATGGTGATTCGAATCCTCATAAAAGGATTCGAATCCTCATAAAAGGATTCGAATCCTCGTAAAAGGATTTGAATCCCCATAAAAGGATTCGAATCCTCGTTAAAGTATTCGAATCCTCATAAAAGGATTCGAATATTTATAAAAGGATTCGAATAGTTACAAAAGGATTCGAATCGTCAAAAATAATTCGAATTAATCGTAAGGATAAACATGAAAAATTTGTTTTGTATGTTTTTAAATTTCTCGTTAAATCACCGTTTTATACGCGTGGCGCATGAAGTAAAATTTCGAGTTTAGAAAAGCCCCGTGAAAATTTGTCGAGGGTCGCGCAGCGACCCGAGACAAATTTTCTAAGCGGGGCTTTTCTAAACTCGAAATTTTACTTCATGCTTAGTCTGGGAGTGGACGACACTCGTTTGTAAGTGATAAAATCAATTAAATTAATATATTTTGATGATTTTTGCCAGATTTGAGATTTTTAATTGTTTTTCGGTAATTTCGCCAAATACACTGGCGAAAGAAATTAACGCATCACATTAATTTTTTTAATTTAAAAATAAAGTTTTGATGTTTAAAAACAAAAAAAATAACAACAAAACCAACTGAACTATAATAATGATTTTCAACACATTTTCTTTCATTAATGACAAAATAATGTCATAAATAAAATGAGGAAAAAAGTTAACATGTGATTATAAGACTTAATATCTAGTGTTTCCTCCTCTTGCTCGAATAGCTGCCTGACAGCGACGGCTCATACTGTTAATTAATGATCCGATTTCATCCTGGTTAATATCTTCCCAAATTTCCTGCAATCTTTGTCCAAGCTCTTGTTGATTGCTTGGACGCCGAGGAAGTGCTCTAAGGCGTCTGCCCATCGCGTCCCATAGGTGTTCGATCGGAATAAAATCGGGACTCGTGGCTGGCCATTGCATTGTGTTGATACCCACTAGGTCAAGATACTGTTGTACAATTCGGGCACTGTGTGGTTTTGCATTGTCATGCATAAACAGGAAATCGTTTCCTCCAAAGGGAGCAAAAGGCATTACGGATGGTTCTAAAATGTTTGCAATATAAGACGCTGCCGTGATGCTTCCTCTTGGTATGACCACCAACTCCGTACGAGCCTCTAAAGTGATACCACCCCACACCATAACAGAGCCTCCACCAAACATAACAGTCGGAACAATGTTACACTGCGCATAACGTTCACCCGGCCGTCTGTACACATGCATTCGTCTGTCACTGCCGTAAAGACAAAGTCTGGACTCGTCGCTAAACATAACATTAGCCCAATCGGCCTGTAACCAGTTTACATGTTCTTGCGCAAATGTTAACCTGGCTCTGCGATGGTCTGCGGTTAATTGTGGTCCTTTTGCCGCTGTTTTCGGAGTTAAATTAAAACCACGTAACCTTTTTCTGATGGTAACGGAACTTACATGAACATTGTGGATCTCTGCGAGCATATTTTTGTAGCCTAGGAGCCGTAATAAACCGTTCGCGTAACGTCTGCATCATTAAAAAACGGTCTTGAACAGCCCGTTCTCCCTTGTCCTGGCCTTCTTGAGTATGCCTGAGTTTCCCGATGTCTCTTCAAGACACGGGATACGGTCGATTGATTAACACCAAGACGCTGACTGATGTCAGGACGTCTATCCATATTCATTCTTCACTATTTAGCACTTAATTTTAACAATTACTTGAAAACAAACTCAAAAAGAAATTTTATATGAACCTTTCTTACAGTCAGAATAATGAAAAGTGCTTCATTTTATTTATTGAAAGAAAACCACGAGAACAAAAGACAAAACACAACATGTAAAACAGCATGCTTGATAAGATTTCTTATTGTAAAAATATGTTTGTGTTCAAAGAAAACTCGATTCCAAGATATCAAAAAAATCACAAATGATGCGTTAATTTCTTTCGCCAGTGTATTAGGTGATTCGGATTCGTGATTCGAATCCTTTTAAAGAGGATTCGTCCCAGCTCTGCCACGAACCTATTGTGCCCATTCCTTTTCCCACCACAATTTCACCACTGCGCATGAGAAATATCGGAATACCGTACTGGATTTTCTCTTTAATTTCTAGGTTTTAAATAGCAAAAACGTATTCTTTTCGATTCCTAAAGAATCATGTTTTAGTCGATTACACCGTATATTGTTGTAATCGACTAAAACATGATTTTTCAGTTATTTTGTATTTTTTTATTGAAGTAAAAGTACAATTATTTCAGTTGCTTTATTATTAATAAAAAACTTTATTTAGCTCTTTTGCTATTAAAAATTAATAATGATTATTATTTAAAAAAAAAAAATTATTGACTCTGTTTCATGCTCAATACTTGTTCTGCTACTTTCTTGATGTCAAGGGAACCCCCCCCCCCCCCCAAAATTGGAAGGACCCGGATGGAACTGGTTTGTCGCACAAATATTGGCAAGCGCCAATAGTGCGGAGTGGATCTGACTATCAGGAGGGAGGCACTACAATGGGCTTAAAACTTGACCTAAATAGACGCGGCTGCGGCTGCTCTCCCGAAAACCAATCCTTAATCCTTCTTGATGGAACCAAATGTTTAAATAGGGTAAAGTAAAACACTAGCATGTTTTGATCCGTTCCGATCATTTTCCAAGTTGTTAACTTTGAAATCGAACGTAACGAATTGAAACACATGTCAGGCAACTGAAAATAATGATATGGCACAAAATGAGTGTTTTACTTTACCCAATTTGACTCCGTTTCAATTTTTAGAATGCAATTAAAATAATTGAACCTTTGTTTAAATTTTTCATTTCCAAAGAACACAATTATTTTATCCTTTGTGAGAATAATAATTATTTTTATTCGCTCTGTTTTTAAAGAATTTTCTTAATTACAATTGAAATAACTTTAATTTTTGTTTATTTTTACTTTCCCCCGTATGTAATACAAAGGGAAAGTATTGTTTTCGTGAAAATTTTCGAATCAAAAATTTTAGCGGAAATATCCGTTTTGAGGTCCCCTGAGTCGAATAAGACCATTTTTGAAAAATGTCTGTCTGTCTGTCTGTGTGCGCTGTACCGCAAAAACCGCTAAAGATATCGAGATGAAACTTGAAACATAAGCTTTTTGTTACGATCGGAAGAACTGAAAAGCTTTTGGTGAAAATCGGAAAACCGGAAGTGGTACTTTACTCTTAGCGTTTTTCAGTTTTTTCAGATTTTTTTCAATAAATGTTCATCAAACAAAAAATTCTTTCAAATAAAAGTTGTAGATAATAACAAAATGAAAATGTATTGTTCACTTACTTTTTGTCATAGCACTCTTAGTTTTTGAGATATTTCAAAAGTTGTGTTTTATCTAGTTATTGGTGTGTGACAGTGTATGTGCCGATACAATTGAAAAATATTTCAAATAAAAGTTGTAGGAAATAAAAAACTAAAGATTTTTTGTGGACTCACTTTTTGTCATAGCACTCTTAGTTTTTGAGATATTTAATAAATAGTGTTTTTTATCTAGTCATTGATTTGTGTCAGTGTGTGTGTTGATACAATTGGAAAATGTTTCAAATAAAAGTTGTAGGTAATAAAATATTAAAGATTTTTTGTATCTTTACTTTTTGTCATAGCACTCTTAGTTTTTGAGATATTCAATAAATAGTGTTTTTTATCTAGTCATTGGTTTGTGTCAGTATGTGTTGATCCAATTGAAAAATGTTTCAAATAAAAGTTGTAGTTATCAAAAAGTTGAAGACATTTTGAAAATAATAATGCTACAAATATTTTAAAAGTGATTTAATACGCAATTTACGGGGGAAAGTACCATGATGGACACATCACCATTTTTTTTCACTTCCTTCTTATTTTCTGTTATCACTAATTTATAAATATATGTTTCAGCTTATCTATTCCAGCGCATCTCATTAATGTTTTCCAGGACGCACCGAGTTTACTATATTTTGTAATCGTTAGTGCAGTTCTGACAACAGGTGTGTTAATAAAAGTAAAATTATAAAAAAACCTGTGAAAATATGTGTTGGGTATTTGCAAAGTTTAAGAAATTATAAAATAATTATTTGTTTTCATAATACGTGTGAAATGGGGAGAAGATATGGATATCAACAAACAAGGAAGAACGGTAATCATTTTCTTTCACTTGTTAATTGCTAAACGGTATTCAGAAATATCCATTTTTTGTAATACAAAACAGAAAATGAAAAAAGCTTTTCTAGAACGAAAGATACAACACACTAAAGTATAAATTTCACAACAACAATTGACTTTGGTTAGGATTAAAGTCATTAAAAATTTTTGAATTGATTGAGTTACTTGAAGATAATTAAACTTTGATTAAAAAACACTTAGAACCATTCTTCAATACTTTATTTTGTAACCAAATGTACATTTCGGACACGAAGTGTCCATTATCAATGGTTTGATACTAATATTAGTATCAAACCATTGATAATGGACACTTCGTGTCCGAAATGTACATTTGGTTACAAAATAAAGTATTGAAGAAAGGTTCTAAGTGTTTTTTAATCAAAGTATCATTAAAAATTAATTTCCATTCTCAGTGAAAGAAAATTCTCAAATTATAAACCCACTGAGCAAACACATTTAAATAATGTTTCATCAACATTAAAACAACTTTTGCAAATTTAATTAGGGAAAATATTAGTGAATAATAAAATTAAAACAGACAATAGTCATTAAAAAAAGCGGAGTATATGAGCTGAAATGTGATGACTGCGATGCAATATATATAGGACAAACGGGCAGGTCTTTTGAAACGCGGTTAAAAGAACATAGGAAAGATATTCTAAATAATAAACAGACCACGGGGTTCGCAAAACATTGCATCGCGGCTAATCACTTTTTCAGCTCAAACGACTGTAAAATGTTGCATTCGGGTAATAAGGGATTAGTTTTGAATTATCGGGAGGGTTTAGAAATAAGTAAAACCATAAAGGCGGGAAAAAACGTGGTCAATGACAACGAGATAATTAGAGCGCTTATTACCTGAAATGCCAACATCTAGTATATATAATCAATTTTGCTCTTTTCTACACCATTCTTGAAAATGGCATTAAGCCGAAACTAGTTGAAAATAAAACAATTTATTAGTAAAACAAACCAAGTGAATTTCAATCAAATACCTATATATTAAAACAACGTTTAATGTTGCTACAATGTTGAGGTAACGTTATTTGTTTATTTTTTGCTCAGTGGGAATTGATTGATTGAGTTTCAAATTAAGGGCCAGTTGCGCCAAACATGTTGAACTGGTTTAACTCTGAATTCGAGTTCAAAGTGACATTAGAACAATAGGGACTGTCATCTTAAACTCAGATTCAGCTTGAACTCGAGCTCAACTTTTTTGGTGCTACTGGGCCCAAATTGACGAATAAAGCACTAATAATTATGATTAAAAGTACCTATTTTTCATTACGCAATTCAGAAAACGGAAATATTTCGTCTTAAACTAAACTTGCGAAACATAAAGGTAAATTTAAAGAAAAATTGATTTTGTTGAAGATTTTCAATTCTCATACACCAGAGTTTGTTGGGAGTTTAAAAACAACAAATGGTGATAACACAAAAGGAAAATAAATCTACCCTAAATTGTAAATCCAGAAACTATAATAAAACTACAGAAAACTGTAAATTGTATAAAACTATTCAGTAGGATTACAGGAAGCTATATAGTAAAATTACAGGAAACTATATAGTAAATTTACGGAAAACTGTATAGTAAAATTACAGAAAACTCTAAAAGAAAATAAATCTACCCTAAATTATAAATCCAGAAACTATAATAAAACTACAGAAAACTGTAAATTGTATAAAACTATTCAGTAGGATTACTGGAAGCTATATAGTAAATTTACAGGAAACTATATAGTAAATTTACGGAAAACTGTATAGTAAAATTACAGAAAACTCTAAAATAAAACTACAAGAAACTGTATAGTAAAATTATAGGAAACTGCTTACGCTATGAGAAAAATTACGAAGTGTCAAAATGGAAATTGAGAAAATCAAAACTATTTCTATTATTATTATTGTGTACAGCATAGATTAAATTGTATAAAACTATTCAGTAGGATTACAGGAAGCTATATAGTAAAATTACAGGAAACTATATAGTAAGTTTACGGAAAACTGTATAGTAAAATTACAGAAAACTCTAAAATTAAACTACAGGAAACTGTATAGTAAAATTATAGGAAACTGCTTACGCCATGAGGAAAATTACGAAGTGTCAAAATGGAAATTGAGAAAATCAAAACTACTTCTATTATTATTATTGTGCACAGCTTAGATTAAATTGTATAAAACTATTCAGTAGGATTACAGGAAGCTATATAGTAAAATTACAGGAAACTATATAGTAAATTTACGGAAAACTGTATAGTAAAATTACAGAAAACTCTAAAAGAAAATAAATCTACCCTAAATTATAAATCCAGAAACTATAATAAAACTACAGAAAACTGTAAATTGTATAACACTATTCAGTAGGATTACAGGAAGCTATATAGTAAAATTACAGGAAACTATATAGTAAATTTACGGAAAACTGTATAGTAAAATTAAAGAAAACTCTAAAATAAAACTACAAGAAACTGTATAGTAAAATTATAGGAAACTGCTTACGCTATGAGAAAAATTAGGAAGTGTCAAAATGGAAATTGAGAAAATCAAAACTATTTCTATTATTATTATTGTGTACAGCATAGATTAAATTGTATAAAACTATTCAGTAGGATTACAGGAAGCTATATAGTAAAATTACAGGAAACTATATAGTAAGTTTACGGAAAACTGTATAGTAAAATTACAGAAAACTCTAAAATTAAACTACAGGAAACTGTATAGTAAAATTATAGGAAACTGCTTACGCCATGAGGAAAATTACGAAGTGTCAAAATGGAAATTGAGAAAATCAAAACTACTTCTATTATTATTATTGTGCACAGCTTAGATTAAATTGTATAAAACTATTCAGTAGGATTACAGGAAGCTATATAGTAAAATTACAGGAAACTATATAGTAAATTTACGGAAAACTGTATAGTAAAATTACAGAAAACTCTAAAATGAAACTACAGGAAACTGTATAGTAAAATTATAGGAAACTGCTTACGCTATGAGGAAAATTACGAAGTGTCAAAATGGAAATTGAGAAAATCAAAACTACTTCTATTATTATTATTGTGCACAGCGTAGATTAAATAGATTGATAACTCATAGGGGGCTCCACATATCATGATTTTAGTTAACCGACCCACTCGATGAGACGGCGCTGCAATCGCAAATGACGTCATTTGGCGCGGGGAGCAGGCGGGATTCTTGCTAAGCGGGGTATGCGGTGCAGGGGGTCATAACATTGAATGGTGGGTGCGGTGCGGGGAACATCGCACGGTATTAAATTACCGTGCGATGCGAAAAATACCAAAGACCTAATGAACATGTTAAATTTATATTTAAAAAGTTATTACAAATATATTTTGCTACATGTCAAAACCTAATTACATTTCACTTTTCAACAAAATGTCTGCAGTTCGTCAAAAAATGCATCTTAGAAATGAAATAAGAGGTCTCCTTATCCGGATACGGATGTTGGCGTAAGTAGTGTTCCATACAGTGAATTTTTCTTTAAGGTAAACATATGCATAAGCTGTAAATTTTCCGACATTCGTTGTTTTTCAAGAGTTCAATATAAAGCTTTAAACGAGTGTTTTCCACTCCCAGACTAAGCATGAAGTAAAATTTCGAGTTTAGAAAAGCCCCGTGAAAATTTGTCGAGGGTCGCGCAGCGACCCGAGACAAATTTTCTGGGCTTTTCTAAACTCGAAATTTTACTTCATGCGCCACGCGTATAAAACACTAAAATATTGTAAAATTTATGTATATTCTAATTTCACTTGAAATCTGTGTTTTATACGCGTGGCGCATGAAGTAAAATTTCGAGTTTAGAAAAGCCCAGAAAATTTGTCTCGGGTCGCTGCGCGACCCTCGACAAATTTTCACGGGGCTTTTCTAAACTCGAAATTTTACTTCATGCTTAGTCTGGGAGTGGAAAACACTCATTTAAAGCTTCAAATTGAACTTTAGAAAAAACAAGGAATATCTAAAGATTTAAAGAAAATAGGTTGAATTTGAAATACGTATACTTAAAAGAAAACTCCTTGTATGTATAAATACAAATAAAATATTTCCAGAAGAAAGTTATTGTTACTGCAAAAATGTTCAGCAAAAATATTAAAGGGAAATATTTGGTATATAGTGAAACTTATTTCGTAAATCGGGAAATCTTTTGACTTATATTTGACAAGGTGAAAGATATTTGGGATATAGTGAATCTCATTTGATCAATAGTGAAATGCAATAGAAAAACCGTGTAATTAAATTTAAGACATTATTTTATGTACTGGGATCGTACTTTGTGACTAGATGAAATTTCAGAATTGCTTGATCCAACAGCAACGGGAACATTCTCCATGGAAGTATGCTCCTAGCCCGGTGTAAAGAAAATCTCCACGTCCGTGGTTATTTCATGCATAGTACTTGAAAATCATTCACAGATGCTAGGAAGAAATAAAGAGAAATAATGTAGACACACTGGTTTTAAATGTGTTTGACTGCAGATTTAATTAAAAGAATAGACAATGGCTTAAAAACTTAAAATATTACATAAACTTACGGTTTTAATTATTAATGTTAACGCCCATCCCCAAAGATTCAGAATTGCTTAATCCAACAATAACGGGGATATACTCCATGAAAAAATGCTCCTAGTTCAGTACGATGAAAATATCCACCACCATGGATATTTAGTATACTTGAAGATCATCCACATGTACTAGAAAGGAATAAAGAGAAATAATGTATTAACATCCTGGTTTTAAATTTGTTTGACTGTACACTTATTTAAAATAATACACAATAGGTTAAAATTTAAAAATATTTTACATACTTACGGTTGTAATTATTTATATTTATTAACGCTCATCTCGAGACAATTTCGTCTTATCAGCATTTTTGTGCCTTCAGATCCGACGGATCTGACAGCTGTTGAATGAAAACGAGCCCACGTTAGAAATTGCGGGAAATTTGAAATTCCGACATATACGCCCTCCCATCGAGTGGGTCGGTCAACTATATATGTGAACTTATACCGGGCTTTCATTAATTCCCGAACCCCACGTGACCAAAAATAATAGGCAACCAAATGTACAAGGTGGTATGGCTCACACAAAAATTCCCTAGATTTAAAAATATTTATTCGCCGGCGTATTTTTATGACGACTGAAAATATTATATTTAAAATGATGAATGTGCCATCAAAATAAACGCGTCTTGCTCCGTTGTAAATACCATTTTCGCAGTATTTGCTTATCCTAGCAAATTGACTCTGCAAAATAAATAGAAATAAAACTCAATGTTTCAGAATAATTAAACAATTTTTGCTTACCTGAAAATTCCGGGCGAATCTTGTAAGATCTCAAAGGTTGGTTTAACGATGCACCGCGCATAAACGTTTATGTCAAATTTGACTTTAGTAACGTTTGGTTACTTTTTTCAAAGCCTCCCAACGTACAAATACAATAATTTACGCGGCAATTTTAAATTTAGTCACGTGGGGTTCGGGAATTAATGAAAGCCCTGTAGAATCATATGGAATCGACTGGGTCTGGTGCACAGCGTCTGATAAGGTTTTAATTAGCTTGTAATTATAATTAAACTCTAATTAAGTCAAACGATAGATTAGAAAAAATGTAAATGATCGTCTCTTTAATCTGTAAAGAATAGTGTTATCAATTTATGATCAAAATTATCACGTTTCAAAGAATTGTTGATTGTAAATAAGTCAAAATCAGGCATAATTGTTGAAATTGAAAATTTTAAAACGGAATTATTATTTTTTATGTTATTTAATTAATAATAGGTTTAAATACCACGCTGAAAAACTAACTATTTTTAATTAACAAAAATTTAAACACGTTGAATTCTTCATTTAGCTGTGGCAGCGATATACTGCTCAATTTTTAAAAACCCCTCAAGAACCGCTACGCCACTGGCTTGAGCCTAACTGTTTCTCCCCTAGTGACATTCGACGGGGCGAGGTTTGCCAGCATGCTCCGCTCCTGTCAAACCAGTGTCAAGATGGCGTACGCCGAGTTGACGTCTTAAGGAAAACCCTCGTACATTTTTTTACTTATTTCCTCATATACAACACACATTTTTTTCGAAAAACCGCTCGACCGGTCGTCGCCGAAACGGGTAGAAAGAGAAGCGATGAAGCAACGCTGAACACCTCTCCCCCAGGAGCCACACACACGCTCAAACACCCACCAACTAAGTGCAACAGGTCAGGTTAGGCTAGTCGAATTATAGAGTGAAACCACAAGAACGTCGGATTTGTACGAGAAGAGAGAATACGTGAATAGAAAAGGGGTGAAATTATCGATGCACAAACGTGGGATTTCTGGGAGAAGGAAAGAACAAGTGTGGAATGTTAAGAGATGTGTAATTAGGAATTAATCGGATTCCTAAAGGAAAAGTGGTAAAGATTACTGTTAATCAGGAGTTGATTGATATTCATAAACACATTAACTAACATCAGGACTATTTGAATTCCTAAAAGATTAATTAACTTTAAAAATTAGAAACGATTTTCACAAAAGATTAAAAAACAGCAGATATATTAATCGAATTTCACAAAATTAACATTGGAAGATTTATTAAAAACGTGCTTGTTAGAATAACAGGGATTATTCAAAGAGTTATCGTCTAACTGAAGCATTTGAAATTAAAAACGTGTTTGTTAATAAATAACGAGGATTATTCAGAGTAATCGTTTAACTAAAGCATCTGGAATTTCAGAAAATTAACATCGGAGGATATATTTGAAACGTGTTTGTTAATGAATAACAGGGATTATTCAAAGAGTAATCGTTTAACTAAAGCATCTGGAATTCCACAAAATGATCATCGGAGGATTTATTTAAAACGTGTTTGTTAATGAATCACGGGATTATCAAAGAGTAATCGTTTAATTAAAGCATCTGGAATTGAATATAAAATAGTATATCGTCTAACTGAAGCATTTGAAATTAAAAACGTGTTTGTTAATAAATAACAAGGATTTTTCAAAAAGTAATCGTTTAACTAAAGCATCTGGAATTTTACAAAATTAACATCGGAGGATATATTTGAAACGTGTTTGTTAATGAATAACAGGGATTATTCAAAGAGTAATCGTTTAACTAAAGCATCTGGAATTCCACAAAATGATCATCGGAGGATTTATTTGAAACGTGTTTGTTAATGAATAATGGGATTATCAAAGAGTAATCGTTTAATTAAAGCATCTGGAATTGAATATAAAATAGAAAGGAAGATTTAAATGGATCGGCAATTTAAGAAACATTTTCAAAAGAAAGAAATGAGTAGAATATATTAAAAGTAAATGTATCAGGAATTAAGTGAATTAATGAGTAGAACGAAAGGCACCAGGAAAGCAACGCACGCTGTGATTTAATTTTTGTATATTTATACACTCGCAAACACTTAAATTATATTTATACATGTAAAAACAAAAATAAATTAAGTAAATTAATTCGTGGGCGACTTGTACTTAACCAGCTCAACGGAAAGCGGTTAAAATGGAGGCGATGCAGTACGAGCAAGCCAGAAACATGACCCTGCTGTTCTTCTTCGAGCGGCTGCTCGATAAAGGCGAGCCGCGCACCCTGCACGATTTAAGCTGCCAGTTCGGCTCGAAGGGCTTTACGAAGGAGATGCGGCAGATCGCCGGGGGATCGCAGAGCGGGCTCAAGAAGTTCCTGGCGCAGTATCCGGCCCTGTTCGCCATCGAGGGGGATTACGTTAACGTCAACACGTTTCAGAGCAACAAGGAAGGAAAGAATGCCGCTGGTGAGTGTTTTTACAGTAATTGTTCATGATTGTGTGTGTGTGAGCTTGAGTGTAGCCAAGCGTGCGATTTAAATATTTCCTTAGAAATTAAAAATGGCACATATATTACGGCCAATTAGTGTTTGAGTGTGTGTGCGTGTGTTTAAAGTTTAATATGGATGTTTATTAAATATCTGATGTTGGCATTTACTAACAATTCATTCGATAAAACTTCTTGAAAAAATATTTGATAATTTAACCCATTAAACGCCATAATAATTACGCAAATTATTGTTCTAATATTTTAAAATTACTAAATAAGTTCATAAGGTACATTGTTTTATTTGACCTGAATGTGTGAAGAAAAATGTAAATATTTTGTTATTCAAACATTTCGATTATTACTCATTTAAAAAAAAGTTTTCAGTGTGTTTCTAACTTCGCAATATGTCAGTGTTTTATACAGGTGGCGCATGAAGTAAAATTTCGAGTTTAGAAAAGCCTGAAAATTTGGATTTGCCGGGCTCGCTTCGCTCCGCCCGGCAAATCCAAATTTTCAGGCTTTTCTAAACTCGAAATTTTACTTCATGCTTAATCTGGGAGTGGAAAACGTTCGATAAAGGCAAGTCATTAAATTAAATAGCATTGATTTTCCATGTAGTTTTAAATTATGAAGATTTTTATCATTTTATATTGAGTTCATCAATCTTGACCGATTTTGTTGAAATTAAATATACAGTTAAAAGTAAAGTTACAACTTAAATATACAAATAATGCGGTTAATGAATTGACAAATCGTTAATTCTGTTTGGAGCACGAATTTAACACAAAGAGCTAGTGGTTTATACGCGTGGCGCATGAAGTAAAATTTCGAGTTTAGAAAAGCCTGAAAATTTGGATTTGCCGGGCTCGCTTCGCTCCGCCCGGCAAATCCAAATTTTCAGGCTTTTCTAAACTCGAAATTTTACTTCATGCTTAGTCTGGGAGTGGAAACACTTGTTTGAAACTTTAAATTAAATGCTTCTATAAAATCGCTTTATGCCTGAAAATTTGCACCGTATACATTATGAAGATTTAAAAGACACATTTCCAGTATGTCATATAATAATTCATTTATAGAAACCATAAAAAGAAGTGCAGAATTTTACCTAAAATCAACTTTTTGAGGTAACGGGATAATTGCTCGGCCATTAATGGGTTAACAATAATGAGTATTCAAAAACTAGCTAGCTGTGCGTGAAAGTATTTTGTTACACATGACAAAAAGTATTGAGTGTTAACTTGTTCAATTGTTTTTAATTTCTGTATCGGCATATGTTTAATTATGCATAGCCTACTCCAAACATGAAAGTTTTTTTTAATAGCCTTTAAATTATTTGCAGCTTGAAGTGCATTGATATTTACAGAATTTATTTAGAAATGCCCATTTTTTTTGACTTAGATCGATGGCCATTTGTATGATTACATGAGGTTTTCACACACAAGGATTAATGTATCGTTGTCGTCGAAATGCTATTTTTAAGTCAGTGCGATTTATGCAAACGCCGAAACGACAATATCGCTGTGTGTAAAGAGGTGCATTTAGTTTACATTGCGAGTAGAATCAGAGCGATAATTCATCGAACGATTCAATTTACCAGTCGAACATGCACAGTGACAATTGTAACGTTCAGCTATATTGAAGCCGGATCGCTGGCTTTGTGTTTAAACCAATGCATTTTGGAGACACAACGACACCCATGACGATTCCGACAACGACAAAATCGTTATGTGTGAAACCGCCCTTAAATTGTGAATAAAAATGTTTTGATTTTGATTGATCTTCATAATTAGGTTACATTTTTTATTTATAGGACAAAAAGATTACACTGTGCAAGCAGTGGAATACTTTTCGGAAAAACTAGCTCAATACGGCGAGGGCACCGAAGTCCCGATCCGGAGTCTGCTCGGCCACCGTTCGCAGGCGAGCCCCGAGGTCCGGCACGTCTCCGGCCAGCACTTTCACGAGTTCAGGGAGTTCCTGCTGAAGCACCCCGAGACCTACCTGTTGGACGACGAGAATGAAACAGTGATACTGAAGAACTTCAGCAGCGTCAAGAGCCACACGCAGGAGTTGCACTTCAACGTGAACGTGAAAATCGATCCGGACGTTACACAGAATTTATTGGATTTTTTCGCTCAGTGCATCGAAGTTAAAGGCCCCATTTTGGTCGAGCAGCTGTTCCAGTTGGTCAGCTCGACTTTACCGGAGAGCATGTGGACGAACTTGTTCAACACTCCGGCCCATCTTACGAGCTTTTTGCGGTTGTTCTCCGATAGTTTCCACATCCAGGCGAATCTGGTCACACTTTTGGCCCACCCGAAGGTGTCCCAAAAGCACATAAACAACGCCCAGTTCATCCAGAATCAGAACTCGAATGTCGTGGAAAGGGCTGCTAGTAAAAATCAGAATTCGAATGTTGCAGAGAAGGTCGCGGTGGTGGAAAAGAAGAAGGAGGACACACAGGATTTGAAGAATTTGAGGAACCTCGAGGTGAAGACTGATTTTAACGAGGGGGGCGAGGGGGGGAAGTACATCGAGAGGCCGCAGTACAGTCCGGGGAAGACGGGGAGCGTCAACGATAGGCTCAAACAGGCGAAGCTGCAGCAGCAGCAGCGGGCCGAGGAGAAGAAGAGCAAGAGCCCCGAGCCGGATTCTGGGAAAGTTTCACCGAGCAATAACAACACTGAAACGGAGAAGAGGGGCGTTAATTTTAGATTAGGTAAGTGTGGTTTTTTTTTAAATTCAATTACAAAAAAAAATTGTTAACTTAAAGCTTTAAACGAGTGTTCTCTACTCCCAGACTAAGCATGAGGTAATATTTCAAGTTTAGGAAAGCCTGAAAATTTGGATTTGCCGGGCGGAGCGAAGCAAGCCCGGCAAATCCAAATTTTCAAGCTTTTCTAAACTCGAAATTTTACTTCATGCGCCACCGGTACAAAACACTGATTCAGTGTAAAGTTTAGCGGTGTGTTTTAAACTTCGTAATAAGTCAGTGTTTTGTACCGGTGGCGCATGAAGTAAAATTTCGAGTTTAGAAAAGCCCAGAAAATTTGTCTCGGGTCGCTGCGCGACCCTCGACAAATTTTCACGGGGCTTTTCTAAACTCGAAATTTTACTTCATGCTTAGTCTGGGAGTGGAAAACACTCGTTTAAACCTTCAAATTCCTTTAAAAAAAACGAATGTCGGATAATTTACAACATATGAATACTTAAAAGAAAAATTCCCTGTATGTAATAACATATATATGAGGAAAAGTAGAATGATTATTTAAATATTAACTTATTTATCACAAAAATTAATTTGATTCCGTTTTATCATAACAATAATGGGGTGGAACAATAAGCCACCTAGGCTGCCCCTAAATGAAAAAAAAATCATAACAATATTTGGGTGTTTAATTTGTTTATTAACTTTTTTCTCATATCATAACAATATTTGGGTGTTTAATTTGTTTATTAACTTTTTTCTCATGAAAATTAATTTTGTTTGATTTTAAATAAAACAAGAAAATATAATATGTGAAATTTATTCATTTGCTTTTGATTTCGACAAAATGTGGCTGTGAAAAATATGTGTGTGACAAATTTACATGCATGTCTGGGAACGAAACAAAGCAATATTTTCTCTTTGATAAATTTCCAGAATGACCGTGTCGATTGGTCGGGCATGTAAATTGCGCAGCTTAATTTACTATACATTCTACAACATATTGAAAATCGTTTTTTTTAAACACCCGGAAGGGTAAAAATGAGATTTCAAATGATTATATTAGCCGTTTTTTTTTTAACTTCATTTCTAATTTTTTTGTTGTTGATTGAAATAAACTTCATAATTTGTGGTTTTCTGTCATAAACAATTTCTGGTTAAAATGTATAATTTATAATATTTTGAATATACTTAACCACAAATTGTTTTTTATGACTGAAAACATCAAATTATGAAGGTTATTAGAATCAATAACACAAATTGAAAAATGGAGTTAAGCCACTTTCGAAATAAACGGCTCATATGTATTTTACTTCATGCTTAACCTGGGAGTGAACAACATTTGTTTAAAGCTTTAAATCGGAAATATTGTAAAGTTAAAAATATACCACTTATGTATAAATGAAATTGCCAATTCTTGGTTGCAGAATACTTCAAACATTAAAAGTGCGATTCTTTTCGCAATCTACAACAAGTTAGTCTTACAAAGACTATATCAAACACTCATTGAAACAACTACTTCCCGGGCTAATACCCCGACGGACATTGAATTATACAACAAGTGTTTGCTGTTACATACAGTAACCTACTGCAAATGTAACAATTTGGGTCAAATTATTCAGGCCATCTATAGACACGTTTCGAGATTTATCTCTCATCAGTATAGCTTTGCCATTCCCTCTAAACAATTTGACACCTTAGACTGGCGGAATGGCAAAGCTATACTGATGAGAGATAAATCTCGAAACGCGTCTATAGATGGCCTGAATAATTTGACCCAAATTGTTACATTTGCAGTAGGTTACTGTATGTAACAGCAAACACTTGTTGTATAATTCAATGTCCGTCGGGGTATTAGCCCGGGAAGTAGTTGTTTCAATGAGTGTTTGATATAGTCTTTGTAAGACTAACTTGTTGTAGATTGCAAAAAGAATCGGACTTTTAATGTTTATACCACTTATGTTTGAAATTGTATTAATACTTTAGAAAATCGTTCAAATTTATTTAATTATTTCTCAAATCAACGAAAGCCATTCACAACAGCATATTGAACGCTTTTATAGAAACAACAAATTCCTTATGTATACTTAAAAGAAAAATATTAAGTTCGGTGGAATGAAGATAGCCTCTGAAAAAAGGTCACACTTTATCAATTCCTCACACAAAATTAAAATTTTATTCGACACTCGCTGGAGTTCGAAATGCCCGGATTAATAAATAAAATATTTGGTTTCTTTCATTCAACTTACATTTTTTGATGTCATGAAAAAAAGTAAAAAATCGTGAAATATTTGAAAAATGTCCGTAAAAAGCGCCTGAAATCCACCACATACAGTTTTTAATAAAGTTAAATCCCTCAAATTTCGTGCGATTTTCTACAAGGCGGGTGACAACAGCAATTTTGAGAATTGTTTTTCGTTTTGCGGTTTCAGGCAAGTAAGTAATTGTCAGAAAAGCTGGCTTAGTGGACATATTAAATTGTTGGATGCAAAAAGTGATGAAAATGTAGGACTGCAGTTTGTAAAATGTCTATATCAATCAATGTCTATATCAATCAACAAATAAATTTAATCTTTGAATAAGATTCATCTAAAGTTTGTGAAACTGTGCATTACAGTAGCAACAAGCTCTTGTAAATAATCCAATATGCATTGAAGAAGATTATAGGTTATGTTTCAATTTTTATTCACAATTTATTTGGAAAATCACAAAAACCGTACACTACAGTAGCAATAAACGCTTGTGTATAATCCAATATCCATCGAACAAGATTATAGGTTATATTCCAATTTTTACTCACAATTTATTTGGAAAACCACTGAAAATTAACTGCAGTCCTACATTTTCATCACTTTTTGCATCCAACAGTTTAATATGTCCACTAAGCCAGCTTTTCTGACAGTTACTTACTTGCCTGAAACCGCAAAACGAAAAACAATTCTCAAAATTCTAATGGCCGATGTGAAGTTTACGGGATGTTCTCGAAAATTGATTTTTTATATTGATACTTGTAGAATCGTGTATGGAATGGCCGAAAATGACGAAAAAAAAGTGCGGAAACCACGTTTAGCCCCATTTGGGGGCTCCGAAAGGGTGAAAATTGGTGTATTTCAACAGTGTTTTTTGGTGTGTACAAAATAAAATGTGGTGATTATATGTATTCGTTTCACAAAACTAAATGGTTTAAATGTGTTTTTATAAGGATAGGACTTACAGTTTGCTTAAAACTTTCACTTAAATATTACGATTTTTGACAGGTTATGTGTGTCAACAAAAATCAACAAAAGAAGTAATTGTCAACAACTTAACCTGCCAAAAATCGTAATCTTTAAGTAGAAGTTTTAAGCAATCCGTAAGTCCTATCTTTATAAAAACACATTTAAACAATTGAGTTTTGTGAAACGAATACATATTATCACCACATTTTATTTTTTTCCGGCTAAAAAACACATTTTAAGTAAACGGATTTCCAACCTTTCGGGGCCCCAAAATGGGGCTAAACGTTGTTTCCGCACTTTTTTTTTCGTCATTTTCGGCCATTCCATCCGCGATTCTACAAGTATCAATATAAAAAATCAATTTTCGAGAACATCCCGTAAACTTCACATTAGCCAAAAGGGAAACTATTGTTTCTGCGAAAATTGGTTTATGCCTCACACGAAAAATCAAGGTAGTAATATCCAGTATATGGTCGACTGATTTAACGAAGTCAACCTCGTATTATTTATTTTACCTTGGCCCCTGACGTCACGTGGGGTTTCCACGCGTGACGCAAACAATCAAGGTCATTAACATATAAGGTTGGCTCAATTTAAACCGAGCCGACTTTTTATTTTAAATTACCTTGATTTTCTGACGTCACGTGAGGATTTCCACGGGTGACGTCATCAATCAAGGTAATTAAAAATAAGAGGTCGGCTCGGTTTAAATTGAGACAACCTTATACAGTAATGACCTTGATTTTGACGTCACGCGAAGAATTTCCCTCGTGACGTCATCGACCAAGGGCATTACTGTACAAGGTTTTCTCAATTTAAACCTAGTCACAATGAAAAACTGTTTTTATTCCTTACTTCACTTTTATTTTTATGTGTTAGATGTACATTTCAAGTGCTAAGCACTCATTATCAATAACTAGCACTCGAAATGTACATCTAACACATAAAAATAAAAGTGAAGTAAGGAATAAAAACAGTTTTTCATTGTGATTAAATACTCCACATAACTCAAATCAAACAATTAGTGTTAAACCTAGTCGACCTCTTATTTTTATTACCTTGATGCTCTCTTCACTGGACACAGCCGTCTAAGGCATCACCTTAACAAACTAGGACTAAGCGACACCACTGAGTGCCGCCTATGCCTAGAGGATGATGAAACAGCAGAGCACGTCATATGTGCCTGTCCAGCTGGCAACCAGATCAGGACCACGGTGTTTGGCACACCGAAGCTAAACCTGAAGGACCTGGAGAAAACTTCACCTGACAAGATCCTTGACTTCATCAAGAAGATGGACTTGGAAGGTGAACTGTAAGGTCGGATGTTCGACCTTAATTGTGAGCCACAATAGATCCTTGCGGTCGCAGTGGAGGGTAGCATAACTACCCACTCACTTTCAATAGAATAGAATACCTTGATTTTGACGTCACGTGAGGACTTCCACTTGTCTCAATTAAAAACCAAGTCGACCTTTATAAACTCTATTCCGTGAATGTTGACAATCACGTCATCAACTTCAAAATTCTGAATTCCGAATTTCGATGGGCACTGTTGTCGGTAGTTGTTTCAGGAGTCGCAAGACATAAGTTTCTAGTATTTGCTACGATGATGCGCATATAATAGTATTAAATGGTAGAAAAACTGTTCGTCTTTGATACATACATAAATTGATGACATGAATGCTGTTCAGGAGTTCAATTTAATTTTAATTTAGATGAATTTTATTTTCCTCCATTGTATAGATTTTGGTGTTCACGACAAATATTCCTTCTCGGTATTCCAGCGGAGAAATATTTGTACGTGACCCAACAAAGGATGAAATTTCTTTGCCATTTGGGCTTCAGTGAAAGTGACTAACGGCTATTTTTGCTACGCCGATGCTGAAACCTTTTTTGGGCCTCCTAATTGGCATTTTTGACCGCCGAAACACCACCCTTCTGAACATGCGTCGCATCCCCCATTCACTCCCCCACTCACTAGTATATTTTTTCCTTTCAAACTTGTACATTTTTTCTTACCACTTACTCTTGTAATCTTGCAACAGAAACACCTTGTAAACTTTTAACATTTGCTGTGAATGTCATAATTTTATTTCATTCCGGTGTAAAATACAAAATTCATCTTAGAATCAAGTATTTTATTTTACACCACATCTTCAAACCCCGGTTGAATCTCGAGAACAAGGAGATTACAACAACTGGACATAACAAATGCCATGATTCTCGGAATAGACTGTAGTTTAATTATCTGAACTTTTGATGCATGGAATTCCATGTATGAAGTCATAAATGAAGGCACATTAAACTTTTAGCAACAGAATCACTAATCGGGTTGATTCAGTCTTAATCTTTTCATAGATTTATACTTATTTAATTTGAGGTTTTTTGGGAACAAAAAATCATTTTACCTTTTTACGTAATTATTTAAAACATTATGACCAACTTTATACCTAGTATACTCTAAAACTATTAAGTATTCATTTAAAAATAATGTTTACAGTTATTACCAGGTTCAAAATGTATTGCTTACTTTTACAATATTATTGTGTTCGCTTTTTCCTACAAAAAAGACGGTCTCTAAACAAACATCAAAATAAATTTCTATTCTCAAGAATTTTTAAGTACTTATTACAAGTGCCAAAATAAATTTCTACACTTGTAAAAATTGCCCAATCATTTCGTTTTTACTAATATCCGAATGTGCTGTAGAATTTCGCTGAAGTGAAAATTAAAATGTAATTGTTTTAATTAATCGCTCGAGTGATTTGTGCTGTTCATAAACTGCTTTATAATTAATTAGCAGCCATTAAGTGCGGTGAAAAGACAAGTTCTTAATTACCCATCAGAATGACAATAATTGTTTACTTTTGAAAACAGTTTTGTTATACAGGGTGATAAAAAAATAAGTACATAACCATACACCACATTATGCGTAAACAAAACGAAAAAGTGGATTGTTTACATTTGTTTGAAATTAAAACCTACCGTAATTGAAAATGTTTAATAAAAGAAAACATCTAGAGTGCCATGGGAAATATTGTAGATTACCAATACTGAAATTTGACAATAAAACTTTAACCATCTTTTTGCCATTATGTCGTTCCGCAAGTTTTAACCCGTTTTGCACCAGTTTTTGTTAAAGTATTTGAAAACATAAATGTTGGTTACAATTATTAAACTAAATTACAAGTATTATATTAAATTAAATTATTGTCAAAACATAAATTTTATTATTTCTACTATGCATACTTTAAAATGTTTCGTTGTGAGTTACGTGAAGATGATTTTAATAAAATAAAACACGTTAGTAATCCTTTTTCTTCACTGGTTTATTTAGATCGCTAAATGTACATTTCGTTCACCATGTGAACATTTTCAATAGCTGTACTAAACTAAATTTACAAAAGTGCGGCATATATATACAGATTTAAATTTAGTTTAGTACAGCTATTGAAAATGTTCACATGGTGAACGAAATGTACATTTAGCGATCTAAATAAACCAGTGAAGAAAAAGGATTACTAACGTGTTTTATTTTATGCATACTTTGTTTTATCTTTACACTAAATTTTAACGTGGTTGTGGATGTTGCGTTTGCATTTTTTATTTAAATTGTCCTTTCTGTGATTACTACTTTCTAAGTTTTATCTATACACTATTTTTATTTTTATTACAAATTGTGAGGCATATTCTAGGGGATGGGACGATTCATCGCCGGGCCAGTTCATCGCCGGGCCAGTTCATCGCCGGGCCAGTTCATCGCCGGCCGTTTCATCGCCAGGCCAGTTCATCGCCAGGCCAGTTTATCGCCAGGCCAATTGCGATAGGATATGTCAGGATAGGTTTGGATGGGTCAGGATAGGTTATGATACATTAGGATAGATTAGGATAGGTTAGGATAGGTTAGAATAGGTTAGGATAGGTTAGGATAGGTTAGGATAGGTTATGATAGGTTAGGATAGGTTAGGAAATATGACCAAAAATTAAAATTCGATCGCTCTCATTTTGTCCACTATCGTACAATAAAAATAATTCATCTCTTCCTTGTTCAGTATGGTATACCGTATAACATTGTGGAATTGTTAACTCTTTAAGCGACTCTGGATCTGCTCGTACAACACCACTCGTATTTCTTTGCCGACGAATGACTTTCCTCAATGCACAATTGTTGGGAAGTGCAGCTTGAGCTGCCTGGCTTAAATCAGTTATACATTGATTTATTACTTGTGCAGTGTTTTCTACTGTTGATTTTGCACGTCACTTTATAGCAGTAACAGTGGCAGCTACTTCCACGTTTATTGCTGAAGAATCATGCGAATGTACATTTAATTCATGTACAACATTTCCATTTTTTGTGTGTATCCTGGCGTTACAACGTCCTAAGTGGTCACACCGCCAAAATTTAACACATTGGTCAGACTTACTGTTTTTTTCAAAAATATACATATGTCCTCCGTGGATAAACTTTTCTTTCCCTCTTTTGGTCAAAATTTGTGTTTCCATACTTGCAAATGACATATGTCAAAAAATGACATCATTCTCATTCGATTTTTATTAAGTTTGAGTAACAATTACTTGGTTATAAAATCTAATATTAAATTAGTGGACGATTTCCAGAATTGGGTAATATTTGAAATTTTACCATTAGATATGATCTTTCTTTCAAAATTTATTTTATAAAAATATTGGCGATGAACTGGCCCGGCGATGAAACGGCCGGCGATGAACTGGCCCGGCGATGAAACAGCGGCGATGAATCGGCGGCGATGAAACGTCCTAGACCGCATATTCTATGATAATTACATTATAAGTTTTATCTATTCATCATATATTTACTTAGTCACACAGACACAGTTTTCAAGGTGCTGTGCTAAGTTAGCACCCCTAACATGATGCCTGATTCTACCTAGATTACATTTAATTTGATGGTTTTTTTAATTATTATATTCTTAATCTACTTGCTGATTTATTTACTGTGATGAATGTAAAACTTGTGTTATATCATGAATAAATTGAAACAAAATTTACAATATTTCAGTGTTTTATACAACTGGCGCATGAAAAAAAAGAAATGTGTTCACATACTTTTACTCTGTGTTAGAAATGTTAATCTTTTTGAGTTTATAAAATCTATTACAGAGTTCAAAGGAACTGAGAAGTCTGTTTTTCCAACATAAATTCATGTTTTTTTATAATCGCTCGGTTGTTTCAGGTAAATATCAACCGAACGATGAGCCCCTCGCACCGCCAACACCACCTCCAGCCACAACAACGCCACCCACCACCACGCCACCCACCACACAAACGTCGACCACACAAACGAACGAAAAGCAATCGAAGAACATGAACAACAACCAGAGCCTCAAACAGAGGATAAACTACCTGGTTCTAAAGACCCTGCAGGAAAACACCGGCCGTGATCAGAAGAACATGATGAACCAACATCTGGTCGACAAGGAGGCCTGGAAGAACAAGATATTCCAGAACACCCGGGTCATCTGCAACCAGAAGGAATGTCAGATCGTCATCGATGATATTATGAATAAAAAACCACCAACCAAATATGTAAGTAAACTCAATTTCCTAACAAAACTCCCCCCCATATAAATAAGTAATGCATAATAATACAATTAATTACAATATCTATGGCATGTTCTAACATAGCTGAACCAAAATATCAAGAAGTACAACCACAGTTCATATACAGAGAGTTTTATACCGGGCTTTCATTAATTCCCGAACCCCACGTGACCAAAAATAATAGGCAACCAAATGTACAAGGTGGTATGGCTCACACAAAAATTCCCTAGATTTAAAAATATTTATTCGCCGGCGTATTTTTATGACGACTGAAAATATTATATTTAAAATGATTAAAAAATAGGCTCATCTTCAAAAATTTAACTAATTTTTATTAATTTTTTTTCTTAAACACGAACAGAACATACAAAGATAACAACAAATAAAGAAACAACAAATATTAAACCTAATAACTAAAAAGATTAATAGCTTAAAATTCAAAAAAAAAATATAATAAGTGTTCTATATGTCCTCCTTCTTCTCTTACACATAAATTTATCCTACGCCGCATATTATCAAACACATGATGGAGTTCATTTTCGGTGATATTTTGTACCTCTTGCATAATTACTACTTCTAAATTTTCGAGAATATGGATCCTATTTTTGAAGATATTACTTTTTATTCGACCAAATAGATAATAATCTAAAGGTGTCAAGTCTGGACTGCGAGGAGGCCACACACCTCTACTAATTATTCTGTTTTCATAAAATTCAGCTAAATACCGAATGGTTGCATTTGCAGTATGTGCTGTGGCCCCATCTTGCAGAAAATAGCCCAATCGAAGCTCATCGTCGTGCATTTGTCCAATAGCTTCTTCTAAAATTAACCGATACCGTTCAGCAGTGATAGTTTCTCTAAAAAATATTGGGCCAATTATCCTTCTCCTAGACATAGCTATCCAAATTCCTAGCTTTTGGGGATGCAGAGGTGTTTCCTCCAATACATGGGAATTTTCTGTCGCCCATGTCCTGTAATTTTGGCTGTTCACGTACCCAGATAAATGTATCCACGCTTCATCAGAAAAAAACGTAAGATCAAGTACATCATCATTATTTAACTGTTCATTAAACCACTGGCAGTATCATACTCGCTGAATAAAGTCTGGTGGATGTAATTGATGCACTACTGAGTCTTTGTAAGGATGCATATTTAGTGATTTTGTGAGTGCTTTATGGCAGGTTCCAACAGAGAGTCCTATAAAGAAGCACATTATTAATTCACGGTTAATTTATACTGGAATTTTTGAATATAAAAACCCCAAACAATAGGATTTGTTTTACCTGATTGGGCTGCCAATTTCGGTACGGATTTCTTAGGACTTCGTTCCATCCTCACTCGAATATCTTCGACAACATCATTAGTTAAGACTGTCGGTCTACCAGTGGATTTTCCTTTGCAAATGCAATGTTTGTCTTCATATCTTTTAATAAGAACTTGCTTATGATGTTTAAAAGTATCATACGCAATTACCGCATCTGGAAATTCTTCATGAAACTGCTCAATGCAAGACTGCAGAGAATAACTCCAGTTGCCGTCAATATTACGTGAAGCACTACGAAAATGTGCCATCAAAATAAACGCGTCTTGCTCCGTTGTAAATACCATTTTCGCAGTATTTGCTTATCCTAGCAAATTGACTCTGCAAAATAAATAGAAATAAAACTCAATGTTTCAGAATAATTAAACAATTTTTGCTTACCTGAAAATTCCGGGCGAATCTTGTAAGATCTCAAAGGTTGGTTTAACGATGCACCGCGCATAAACGTTTATGTCAAATTTGACTTTAGTAACGTTTGGTTACTTTTTTCAAAGCCTCCAACGTACAAATACAATAATTTACGCGGCAATTTTAAATTTAGTCACGTGGGGTTCGGGAATTAATGAAAGCCCTGTATAACACCGAACATTTTCATAAAATACGATTTGGCACCTTTAATTTTTAGGTTATGTGTAAATTGGGTTGCCTATATAACCATTACAAATTGTAGCTAATCAATTGTAATTAAAGCCTCAACTTGTACATACAAGAAGTTTTTCTTTCAAGTACAGCGTATATGCCGTAAATCTTTAGATGATCGTCGTTTTTTTCAAAAGGAGTTCAATTTGAAACTAAAAATGAGTGTGTTCCACTCCCAGACTAAGCATGAAGTAAAATTTCGAGTTTAGAAAAGCCTGAAAATTTGGTTTGGACGCGTAGCGCGAAGCGCGGAGCGGCCAAACCAAATTTTCAGGCTTTTCTAAACTCGAAATTTTACTTCATGCGCCACCGGTACAAAACACTGACATATTACGAAGCTTAAAACACACCGCTGAACATTACATTGAATCAGTGTTTTGTACCGGTGGCGCATGAAGTAAAATTTCGAGTTTAGAAAAGCCTGAAAATTTGGTTTGGCCGCTCCGCGCTTCGCGCTACGCGACCAACCCAAATTTTCAGGCTTTTCTAAACTCGAAATTTTACTTCATGCTTAGCCTGGGAGTAGAAAACACTGGTTTAAAGCATGTATACTTAAGGCCATGATCCCGTAGGCATTTTCCGTACACAAGTGAGATTAAGTTGCATATGTTATATTGGAGATTGTAAAAATTAATTAAACGAGCCGAGAAGCGAGCCCATCCGTTCCTGCCAGTTGATGAACCCACGTCGACAAATTCAGCGATAGATAAAATTGAGTGTGCATACACGAGGCATGGCTACCCGAACGTATTCGGCATTTCTACACACAACATATTTATGCCATATACGCAGTGCTCGAGCGGCTCGAGCATCTGAAGCAAATGTTGCTTGCGTTTTGATTTGGGCAGCGCGCGGCGTGTGCCTCGAGCCTGACTCATGAAAATACAGCGGCGGTATGGGAAGCTAAATACAATTTATATTTGATAAAAATCATTTGTAGCATCGGCGACGCGCGGCGCACATATGTTTAAATACGGAGAGAAGCAAGATAATAATTATGTTTTTTTTTTTAAATTAAAAATGGTAATTTAGTTATTTTATGGAGCTGTATTATGGATGACACTATTTTATGCAATATATAACTGATTTACTAGTGTCTCAATTTAAGACGTGATTGCCCATTAATATAATATTAATTATATAGTTTATACATATTTTTTGTAAACATCTGTATAAATATTCTTAAAACAACTTTACGATGTTTTTTTACACACAACAACACGACCTCAATATCTTTAACTTATTGACTAAATTAGCATGATAATTATTTATAAATAGGCCTGCATAAAGTTATTGAATCCGTAGCGAGTTGCTTCGCATCAGCTGCGTAATCTTGTTTTTTTTGTACATACGCTCGTCCCGCGCGTCCCAACGCTATGCATCGGCATCGCATGATTTCATTTCTAAAAATGTATTGTTTGTTTGTTAAACCATTGAATTTGAAATATTCAATGGTTAAACGAACAAGCTTATAATGTCTATGAAATCTTTTATTTTCAAAATAATATGGTATTTATCAAAAGTAGTATTCTGCTCAAGTACTGCATATAAAATTAATATTGTTGGCTAGTAATGGAATCATGATTATAACAAAAATTATAGGATGCAACAGCCAACTGGATAACCATACAATGGGCCTTATAATTTACCTTTCGTTAATAATTAACGACTGTCGTTAAAAAAATCCTTATAATTTCCTATTTATTGTGTATTTAGAGGCTGTCGTCGTTTTAAAAAAAACGGGGTACGTTTTCTAATCTATTAGTTTGTTGTTGTTTCAATTATGGCCGAGTTGAATGATGATTTCGAAACTACAAACAAATCAGGTTTTTTTAAAATTATTATTTCACTCAAAGTTTCAATTTAAAACAATCATAACGTATTTTGTTAATTTTCAGATTTCATAAAATATTCCCTACTAGAAATATTTCTTGTAGCAATATTGTGTCAACATGTATATCTTGTATATACATTGAAACTGTTATTCAAACTGCATACAACATAGATACAATATTGAATGCGAAGAATGATACAATAATAATATTCAATCTAGACACAATGATGTCGAAATCCAGAATAAAATTGATTAATATTCAAACTGCGTACAATATAGATAATATATAATGCAAAAATAGACACATTATTTATAATTAATATAGACACAATATTGTTTATGCCTTGAATAACATCAATAGTTTGCGCATTTGTAACGGGAACTAGTTGATGTTTGACACTCTACACAGGCGTCAAGTCTGACAAACACTTGAGTTTTGAATGCTGGTGAAAAGTTAAAGTGTTAATTTAATGTGAAATAAGAATTTTTTTAAATACACTTGTAAATAATAAATAATTTGTATTTACTTTAGTTTGAGAATGACTACTAGATAGTCGAAACTAGTCACACAATTAAATGTAAGATTCAGTGGTTAAACAAAGTAAAAATTATTTTATTTACAAGTGTATTTAAGATGTACCACAAAGTGAACGCCTACAACACCAAACAGAATTTTTTTAAATTTACAATAAAGACTAATTTTATTCTTAATTCTGGGACCAGGTCCCCAAAACCGCGAAAACCTCGGTTCTTTCTTTCACATTTGCAGGTTAGGTTACAGTATTGTATC
Source organism: Philonthus cognatus (assembly GCA_932526585.2). Taxonomy (NCBI): domain Eukaryota; kingdom Metazoa; phylum Arthropoda; class Insecta; order Coleoptera; family Staphylinidae; genus Philonthus; species Philonthus cognatus. Next base: position 141,727,396 of record OW052242.1, read on the forward strand.
AAATTGATACTGTTGTGTAATAAACTGTGTAGTGCTGTGCAATGGACCAGACAACACAAAATAGACCTTTGCGATTATTATTATTATTAATATTTTTTACTATTATTACTTTTACCCATTATTATTATTTTACATTGTTACAATCACGTATTCTTCCTTATCATAATAATAATAATAATAATAATAATATAATCTTTATTCTAATATAAATATAAACAAACAAGATATACATGAATACTTAATATAAGAATATGCGTCACATAAGAGAAAAACATGCTTAAGCAATAGGCACATGTAAGTAATTTAGATTAAATTCTAAAAACTCATTTAGAGAGTAAGGTTCAATATCTCTTACAATAATATTTATTTTTGATTTAAATGATTTGAAACACCGCTCATTTTTCAAGTAAGTCGGCAATTTATTAAATAATTTTATGCATGTGTAATTCACGCCCTTTTCGGTGAGTGAATATCGGTGTATAGGGTAGTTAAGGTTATCCTTATGTCGTGTATTGTAGATATGAATCTGAGTTCCATCTGAAAAAAGGTGCTTTTGTTTCCATATGAACACTAGACACTCTAATATATAAATTCCTGTGACAGTTAATAAGTTATTCGATGCAAACAAAGACCTACATGATGTAGAGCTTTTGAGACCTAATAAGATCCTGAGCACACGTTTTTGAATTAAGAAAATTTTATTTATGTTAGGCGAACTACCCCAGTGTATGATTCCAAATCTGACCAAAGATTCGAAATTGGCATAATAACTTATTTTTAATATATCTAAAGATAGGTGAGGTTTTAAAGTATATAGCATAAAGCTAATTTTAGCCAATTTACCTTGTAAATACTCAATGTGAGAATACCATTTTAATTTTTCATCGATGTTAATTCCCAAAAACATAGACGATTGAGAAAGTTGAAAATTTAGATTGCCAAATGAAATGTTATTAGGCATATTGCCGATTTCATTTTTTTTTAAATAGAATACATTTAGTTTTATTTTCGTTTAGCAATAAATTGTTGTTTTTAAACCACTGTGTAATAGCAATTAGTGCTAGTTCCCCATTTCTTACCATATCATCAAAAGTATTTCCAACGATACAAAGATTGGTGTCGTCGGCATATCCGACAATCCTTAGCTTCGGAGATGACAATTGATAAAGATCGTTTATAAATATATTAAACAAAAAGGGGCCAAGTATACTCCCTTGTGGAACACCCATGACAACGTCTAGAGCACTTGACCGCAGTTTTTCACCTTTATTCATTATTTCTACTATTGGTTTTCTGTTAGATAAATAGGATTTGTACCAATTATACGCGACTCCGCGGAAACCGTAATTGTATAACTTCGATAGAAGCAAGTTATGGTCAATGCAGTCAAATGCTTTAGATAAATCTAGCATTATTCCACAAGGGACCTGGCCCCCTTCAAAAGCACAATGGATGAAATGGGTAAAATCATATAATGCGGTATTTATATTTTTATGCTTAGTAAAGCCATGTTGGTTTTTCGACATCATATTATATTTTTGTAAAAAAGATATACTTTGTTTTGCGACATAGTATTCAAACAGTTTAGAAAAAGTCGATAAAATACTTATTGGTCTATAATTTTCCATATTATCACGGCCGCCTTTCTTGTATACTGGTTTAACTACTGCTAATTTCAATATTTATGGAAAAACGCCATTAGTTAAGGATTCATTAATGAGATGACATAATGGTTCACTAATTAAATGAATGATTTTTTTCAATAGCGACATTGGAAATTCATCAGCACCGGAGCTTTTTTTATTTGGCATAGCAGAAACTATACCCTCAACTTCACTTATCGTTATGGGGCAAAAAAATATCGAATGATAATAATTAAATTCCAGCCTACTATTTTGGTCGGAATTACCTCCCAAAATGCTCTTTGCAGAATTGACCAAATAATTATTTAAATCATCAACATTTAGCTCGCAGTTACCAGACAGTTTATTTGTAGGGCCACTTAATTCTTTTATGATGGACCAAGAAGTTTTACTTTTATTTGTGGAGAATATTATTTTATTATTATAATATGCTTTTCTGTCATTTAATAGCAATTTATTGTACTCCTGTTTATAGTGCTTATAAGTATTTTTACAATTTGGGAAATAATTTACTAGGATAGCGTACAGGTCAAGTTGCTTTTTACACATTTTTGTCTCATTAGAAGTAGCAATTTTTATTTTTTTGTCTCTTTTATTATATGTCCTTAGAGGAAAACAGGTATTAAAATATTGTGAGAGTATACACATAAAATGCTTAAATTTTGAGTTAACGTCTGATTTATGATATAACCCCATCCAGGCTTCATTATGAAGATATTAAAAAAATAATGAAATATATTGGTCTGTAAAATGTCAATATTTAATTTGATATGAATCGTTATGATGTTTTAAATTTATATCTATAATCTGAGCCATGTGATCAGAGAACCCAGTCGGAATTATATCATAATGCATTACGTTCTGCGTATTATTTGTAATGACATTATCAATGCATGATTGTGAAGTTGGTGTTACTCTCGTATATTCTTTAATCAGTAATTCCAGATTGAAGGATTTGATTAGCATTTTAAAATGATTTGAAATGTGACTTTACTATTAATGTCATTTTGTTGTGCTTTATTAAAAGAACTATTTAAAGTTATTAGCCGGTATAGAATTCACCCTTAATGCATTCTATACCTGTGCGCCCACACACCTTTTCGTAGGATATTCTCTCGAGGGTTAATAATAAATACCATTAATGTCACCATAAGGGATGAGAAAATCTTACGTAAGGAATTTTTATTGCTTTCTTGGGTGGTAACCTATGTCGGTTCCCACGCCAGTTTCCATATACATACTAAATTTCTTAGATATGTAGTTAGTCTAGTAAATGAATTCCGCGCGACTGTTACGTATTATTACGCTAGTTGATTGTTCATACTAACTCCGGCAGTCAGATCCAACATAACGAATAGTTGTAATTACTTGTACTTGCATTTCGAAGTAAATAAACTAAGGTTAAGTTGAACTGTCGTTATTTTACTGTACGACAAGTAAAGTTGGTGTCAGGTGACAAACAAGATTCCCAGTTCCACAACAATACAATAATGTGTCAACTTGTATAATTTTTGTTTTTCAAGTTGTATTTCAATATTGTGTCAACCTAGTGTCGCCCCGGGCGCCAAGTTCAGGGGGGCGGCAAATTCAAGCGTAACAGCACCCCGTACGGGATTGACGTGGGGGCAAAACTGGCAACTGCACCGGGTGGCAGAATTACTTTTGTAATGTTAATGGTGACGATTTAACAAATTTGTTTGGCTGCACTATAATACCGATTTAACAGTTTCTCTTATTAGTATACTTTCCGAGATCCTCAGAGAAAACATCTAAAAACACAGCCTTGGTAATTGAAAATTCGAAGCAGATTTATTGTATTAAAAAACAGGTTATAAACAATGGTTCCTAGGGCAACGTACGGGAACGATCTACAGGCAATAATTTTCTCGGCGTATATGTTTTTATGTATGTATATATTTTTAAAGTGCCGACCTCAATATCTTTAACTTATTGACTAAATTAGCATGATAATTATTTATAAATAGGCCTGCATAAAGTTATTGAATCCGTAGCGAGTTGCTTCGCATCAGCTGCGTAATCTTGTTTTTTTTGTACATACGCTCGTCCCGCGCGTCCCAACGCTATGCATCGGCATCGCATGATTTCATTTCTGCAATAATCCGAATGACACGAATAACCCATCGTATAGAACCGCTATACGTCGTGCGATCTGTCTACCAACAGCTCACTAGCGCTGGAAAACAGGCGGTGGACGAGGTTGTTACACATTTGTGTTTAGTTGTATATCTTCTACTCCAGCTAACATTCAATCACCTATCGGAAATCGGCTGAACTAACAGCGGCTGGTACACGATGAAAACAATGGCGCCTTTTTTAAACAAACCAGATTTTTTCCATTGATACTTGGACCATATTAACGGGTATAAAAAGCTATATTTTGTAGTTTATTGAAGTAGATGTGTAAAGAGACAGATTTTCCACATCCATTGTGATATTTTTCGTGATGATTAAATATAATTTTCTATTTATAATTAAATTTTAAAAAAACATTTAATTTTTTTATTTTTTATTTTCAAAACTAAAAGTATTCTACCTTATGGGTAATTAAATTAAGTAACTATTCCTATTTTTTTTTTTTTTTTGTAAATCGTGCTACCGTTAATATGCTTTAACTGAAACACACTCGCAGGATCGCAGCCTTAAATGAAAAATTCTCATGTTCGGTGTTACATAAAACTCTCTGTATATCCAGTTAGCCAGTCTCTGTATAAAATTTGGTAACAGTGTTTATATGCTGCATCTAGAAGTAAAACTGGTGATTGGTGTATATGTATAGTCGTCTGTCTTACTCATACCCCACATCCCGACCATAGTCTCTCTTTTTCTACTTGATTTCCAGTTCTCCCATAAGCATTGGCTCTGCTTGGTACAACTTATTTTATTCAATTTGTCTACACTAATTATTCAAGGCAAAACAACAGTCCGAAGAAAAAGAATCTCTTGGCTGCACAACTTGTGGGAGTGGTTTGGTTACACACCTGCAAAACTCTTCAACCAAGGTCCGAGTAGCGGGGATGATTTCCAATCTTCAATAGGAGCGAAACTTCAAGAACAAGAAGAATGTAACTTCAAATAACATATTGAAGAGCTAGATTTGGTTATAGCTCTGTCATCTAACCATTTTGATAGTTATTCCAGAGTAAATATTGAATTTTCACAGTCGTTCAACACTACATTATGGATTTTGTTGGTTGTCCAACATATTTATTTAAATCCCCAGTATAATTCTAACGAATGTTTTCCACTCCTTGATTAAGCATGAAGTAAAATTTCGAGTTTAGAAAAGCCTGAAAGTTTGGATTGGTCGCGTAGCGAAGCGGAGCGACCAATCCAAATTCAGGCTTTTCTAAACTCGAAATTTTACTTCATGCGCCACGCGTGTAAATCATCGATTTAAAGTGGGGTTGAAGAACACAAATCATCTTTAAACAAGAATAAATAAAAAAACTCTTAAACCAATTTTATGGTGAATTAGGTATTTTGCTTCTCCAGGACTGAAAAATTAAGATTTTTTCAATTGTTCAGCAGGTCATCGCTACGAATCTGAGTTGTTCAACAACAGGTCATCATTGGGATTTTTTAATTGCCCGTCACGTTTTTCTTGCACCATGTACAGAATTTTGCTCTGCTCTTTGTTGTTTCATTGTGTGTCTTCAAGTTACCTAAAATTAAATTATTTACAATCAGAGCTTCAATTTAACTGTATTGTTTTCTATTTGAAATAAAACAACGCAGTTGGGAGGGTTTCACTTTTATTGTTGAACACTGCAACATGTTTCACCACACAGTGGCTTCATCAGGCAGATGAAATAATAATATTATTTCATCTGCCTGATGAAGCCACTGTGTGGTGAAACATGTTGCAGTGCTCAACAATAAAAGTGAAACCCTCCCAACTGCGTTGTTTTATTTCAAATAGTATTATGGAGTTTCATCATGTATCCGCCTCATCAATTAAATATGTATTGTTTTCATTATGTGTCTTTAAGTTACCTAAAATTGAATTATTTAAAATTTTCAGAACTCTAATTCAGAAGAAACTCGGTGGCCGTTCACGCCGGAAAAAGTCGTAGTGGCGTTCGACTGCGAGGGAATAAACCTAGGCACAAAGGGCCAAATCACCCTAATGCAAATCGCCACGATTCACGGCTACGCGTATATCTTCGACTTGATCTCGTGTCCGGCGATGATGTCCAGCGGTCTTAAGACGATCCTCGAGAGCCCCGACGTCATCAAAATAATCCACGACTGCCGCAACGACTCCGTCAACCTCTTCCGACAGTTCAACCTCAAGTTACGATCGGTGTTCGACACGCAGGCCGCTCACGCCGTTCTAACCTATCAGGACACCGGGAAACCCGTCTACAAAGCGAAAAGCGTCGCTTTGAACGCCCTGTGTCAAACTTACAATGCTTCCGTTAATCCAATGAAGGAACAATTAAAGAACATCTACCGCAGGGATCAGAAATACTGGTCGAGGAGGCCGCTCTCCAGGGAGATGATCCTCTACGCGTCTGCAGATGTTTTAAGTCTGGTTCACGAAAATTTGTACACTCAAATGGTGAGGACCATAAGTCCGGACAATCGGGTGTTAATGTTGGAGCTCTGCGACGAGCAGATTTACATGCACATAAATCCGGATTCTGTCAAGTTAAAGAAACGGATGAGGAAGACGGATACAGAGGTGTCGGAATTGAGGGTCAAGTTGGCTCAACCGGCGAGGAGTATCGTGTTGAGCAACAGGGAGGTTAGGCTTCTGAGGTGAGTGAGTCAATTGAGGGCTTCAATTTTCTAAATGTACAATGTCAATAATAGTTTTAATACAGTCTCTGTTTTTCTTAATACATTATTAATAAGATATTTGGAATGTTTTAACTTATATTATGGTGAATTAGCATAAATTTGTTTGTCCGACATATTTATTTTTGTGGGAAATGCCAATTTTTCTATTGTCAAATAGATCGACACCTAAGATTTTGAATTGTCCAACAGGTCATAATTACGATTTTGAATTGTCCAACAGGTCATTATTACGATTTTGAATTGTCTAACGGCTAGGTCTAATTGAATGAATTTACAATGTTAGACGGAGTGATTCAATTTTGGGGAGTGGGAATATCGATGTTTTCTTTTAAAACTTAAAGTAAAGGATAAGAAAGGTCTAGCTAGGCTCTTTTAATTGGCGAAAATCTGTTACATATTAGAAAAGCGTTCAGTTTGAAACTTCTAACAGGTGTTTCCACTCCCTGGTTAAGCATGAAGAAAAATTTCGAGTTTAGAAAAGCCTGAAAATTTGGTTTGGTCGCGTAGCGAAGCGGAGCGACCAAACCAAATTTTCAGGCTTTTCTAAACTCGAAATTTTTCTTCATGCGCCACCAGTACAAAACACTGAAATAATAAGAAGTTTAAAATATACTACTAAAGTTTTATGTTAAAGCAGTATTTAAACTTCACGTTAAAACATTGTTTTATACGCCTGGCACATGAAGTAAAGTTCCGTGTTTAGAAAAGGCAGATAATTTGGTTTGGGCTCCGCTTCGCTAAACGATCAAACCGAATTTTCAGGCTTTTCTAAACTCCAAATTTTTTGCTCAGGTTCAACTGTCTAATACTTGGAGAATCAAAATTGAATTTGTGTTCAGTATTCCGGCACCAGATACCCACTGACTTCAAGGTCCTCTTCAGTGTGGTCCCAACCCAGTGCTGAAGAATACTGAACATTTCTGACTATTTCAAGCCAATATGTGAAAACTATTAATGGATTTCGATAGCTAACGCCATCTAATGCTTCATAGTGACATCGTCAGTGACACGAATGCACAGAGTGCATATACAAGTCACTGATTCGTCCACGAATGAGCAGAACTCTGTTTGTGAAACCAGAAAACAAATATCAAAATTGAATTTGTGTTCAGTATTCCGGCACCAGATACCCACTGACGATGCCACTATAAAGCATTAGATGGCGTTAGCTATCGAAATCCATTAATACTTGGAGAACCGATGAAATTAACCTGTTTAGGATTCATTAATTGTCCAACACTTGCTTTGCTCGAGTAGTACATGTAGAAATTTGTGTTATCTCCTAATTGATTTAATTAATTATGCAACATTCTAAATAAGTATTGGATTTTTGAGATTGATTGTATTTTTATTTTTTTAGATATATCGAATTAACCGAAGAGGAAAAAGAAAAGCTCAAATCCTCGACGAAGGTAGCGAAAAAATTAGAAAAACTCGAAAGCTTGGGCCAGGACAAGGACTTCTCCTCCGACGATGAAGAGAACGACAACGACTACCCGAGCATCGAGAGCGACGCCACCTCACCTCGAAACTCCGAACCGACCAGCCTCACCGAATCGATGCAGCTCGTCGACTCCATTCTGAGCGACAACAAAATCGACAGGTTCGACAAAATCGACAAGCTGGAAGCAATTTTGAGCGCAGCGGCTCTCCTCCCGAATGAAAACGACAGCAGCTTGGATCCGACGATCAACACCAGGTGCTCGTGCAACTGTCACAAGAACAATCAGGCGGAGAACGACAGGGTGGTTTCCCCCACGAATAATTTTAAGAGCGCTGGTGAAGAGGACGCTGTTTTGAGAGAGGAGCAGCGCTGCGTCGAGACGCAGACTCTTAGCACGGGGGATATCGTCGTCACGAAGATTCACTTCGACGAGGGGAAAAAGAACAAAGCGCTCGAAGTAGACAAGAAAAAGATTGGTCAAAATAAGTGGACTTAAAATAATCAAAAGCGAGAGTCGATTTATCGAAATGAAGCAAGTGGACTTAAATTAAACGATTATTAGGCAGCAGCGTTGCGACACTTTTTGCTCAAACCGTGATGATTTTATTTCGTTTGTGTCGTTTATTTTTAATTGCGAATCGAGAGGGCGTAGGATTTTATTTACAGTGAGAGAGTATCGGCGAATAGGACGTCGAATAATCTGAAGCAATATTTGTTTTTAAAGTAATTGTATGCATAATTTCACCTCACTTTTTAACGTAGTTTTTAAACTTTTTTTTTTTGTTATAACTATATTGAAAAAAATATTAATCAAACGGAGGATACGGCTTACTCACATACACACACACACACATAGAGAAAGAAATAGTGGTTGTATAAAAATTGTTTGTTTTAATCAAGTCGGCTGTGGAATTAACAAAGAAACGATGGGTGTAGGAAAATTAATTGTTTACTTAAACATAACCTCAAATAACGAATAAACTAATCCCTGGTCAAAGTCGACTTTGAAGCGCTGTACAGGGAATTTTTCTATTAAGTATACATATAATGATATTAACGCTGTATTTATTCGCCTGATTTTCAAAAACAATAAATCAAGATTATGAAATGGGCATTAGATGGTGGTTACGCTGTCGAGCATATATAAAAATCAATAAATGCTTATTAAAAAATGTCGATGGCTGCGCCATCTAATGCTCTATAGCGGCATCGTCAATGCCTCTTCGTTGTTCTTGAAAATCGGTTATTTTGAATCCTAAAGCGAGTGTTTTCCACTCCCTGGTTAAGCATGAAGTAAAATTTCGAGTTTAGAAAAGCCTGAAAATTTGGATAGGTCGCGTAGCGAAGCGGAGCGACCTATCCAAATTTTCAGGCTTTTCTAAACTCGAAATTTTACTTCATGCGCCACCGGTATACAAAACTGACATATCGCGAAGTTCAAAACGTACTCCTAAATCTGTAGGCTAACACGGTATGTATTTTTTAACTTCAGAGCATTTCAGTGTTTTATATGGGTGGCGCATGAAGTAAAATTTCGAGTTTAGAAAAGTTTTCCCAATTTTCAGGCTTTTCTAAACTCGAAATTTTACTTCATGCGCCACCGGTATACAAAACTGACATATCGTGAAGTTCAAAACGTACTCCTAAATCTGTAGGCTAACACGGTATGTATTTTTTAACTTCAGAGCATTTCAGTGTTTTATATGGGTGGCGCATGAAGTAAAATTTCGAGTTTAGAAAAGTTTTCCAAATTTTCAGGCTTTTCTAAACTCGAAATTTTACTTCATGCGCCACCGGTATACAAAACTGACATATCGCGAAGTTCAAAACGTACTCCTAAATCTGTAGGCTAACACGGTATGTATTTTTTAACTTCAGAGCATTTCAGTGTTTTATACGGGTGGCGCATGAAGTAAAATTTCGAGTTTCGAAAAGCCTGAAAATTTGGATAGGTCGCTCCGCTTCGCGCTACGCGACCAAACCAAATTTTCAGGCTTTTCTAAACTCGAAATTTTACTTCATGCTTAATCTGGGAGTGGAAACCTTCGTTAGGAAGATTGAATTGAACTTTTTTAAAAGCAACGCATGCCTGAATACTTACAACATATTAGATATTCGAACTGAAATTTTGAGGTTGTGTATTATTCCAACTTGAATTTTTAGAGTATGAATATTTACAACATATGCATCAATACATGGCAGGCTAATGATGTGGCCCCTAGTTGGGCGCCATAATTCGCAAGCATATAAATTTAAAACTTCCCACTGAATCAGCGTTTCGTACGGGTGGGGCATAAAGTAAAATTTCGAGTTTAGAAAAGCCTGAGTTTGGATTTGGACGCTACGCGTCCAAATCCAAAACGCTCAGGCTTTCCTAAACTCGAAATTTTACTTCATGCTTAGTCTGGGAGTGGAAAACACATTTTTAGAGTATGAATATTTACAACATATGCATTGATATATGGCAGGCTATTGCTGTGGCCCCTAGTTGGGCGCCATAATTCGCAAGCATCTAAATTTAAAACTTCCCACTGAATCAGCGTTTCGTACGCGTGGCGCATGAAGTAAAATTTCGAGTTTAGAAAAGCCTGAGTTTGGATTTGGACGCTACGCGTCCAAATCCAAACTCAGGCTTTTCTAAACTCGAAATTTTACTTCATGCTTAGTCTGGGAGTGGAAAACACTTGGTAAAGGTAAATCTTTAAATTCTATTAATTATCCACGTAACGTATTTAATGAATTTTACCCCTGTAACAACGTTATCATGATATAGAAAGTTTAAATTGAACTTTTTCAAAAGCAACGCATGCCTGAATATTTACAACATATTAGATATTTGAACTGACATTTTAAGGTTGTGTATTATTCCAACTTGAATTTTTAGAGTATGAATATTTACAACATATGCATCAATACATGGCAGGCTAATGGTGTGGCCCCTAGTTGGGCGCCATAATTCGCAAGCATCTAAATTTAAAACTTCCCACTGAATCAGCGTTTCGTACGCGTGGCGCATGAAGTAAAATTTCGAGTTTAGAAAAGCCTGAGTTTGGATTTGGACGCTACGCGTCCAAATCCAAAACGCTCAGGCTTTTCTAAACCCGAAATTTTACTTCATGCTTAGTCTGGGAGTGGAAAACACTTGGTAAAGGTAAATCTTTAAATTCTATTAATTATCCACGTAACGTATTTAATGAATTTTACCCCTGTAACAACGATATCATGATATAGAAAGTTTAAATTGAACTTTTTCAAAAGCAACGCATGCCTGAATATTTACAACATATTAGAAATTTAAAGGTTGTGTATTATTTCAACTTGAATTTTTAGGTTATGAATATGTACAGCAAATGCATCAAAATATGTATATTTAAAATAACAATTCCCTGTGCGTTTCTTATGAAACGTAAAATTTGATATGGCAGCGCAAGTTTTTTTCATTTCTGATCTAGCCAGCTGTGATTTGTTGATCATTAGAATACATCTTATATCCTGTATTTTTACTCTGAGCGATTCTTTAAATTTTACATCTAGTCAGCTACGGCGGTAAAAAGCTTGTATAACCTAACCTAACTTAGTCATTATTGACAGGTGACAGTTACACCTAACATAATTATAATGGTTAGGTTAGTTAACAGCTGCATAGTTTAATTTAGATGAGAGTTACCTAACCTGATACTTAAAAAAGGGATAATTGTGGTATCACAATGGACCTGTCTAGGCCCAAGTGTGCACCTCTTCCGAGGTGCTGCCACCTTAACCTAAACCTACCTAACCTGAGCTAAGGTTAGGTTAGATAATACAATTTTCTGTTATAAGTGTGCACCTCTTCTGAGGTGCTGCCATATCAACCTAAACCTACCTAACTTCAAAAGTTAGGTAAGATGATAGAATTTTCTCTTATATATAGTCGCCATTTTTGACAGGTGACAGTTACACTTAATGTAATTGCACGGGTTGGATTAGGTTAGGCGACACTTGCAAACAAGGTTAGGTTAGATGACAGTTACACTTAATGTAATTGCGCAGGTTAGGTTAGATGACATAACTTTCTATAATCTACTTATTTTAAACTATGAGTCTGTCGTCTAACCTCACTTATGCAATTTGTAATTGAATTATAGTTACACCTAATGTAATCGCATAGATTAGGTTAGGTAACACTTGCACAGCTTAAGTTATGGTAAGTCTAACCTAACTTATGTATGTTATGTTATGGGGTCGGTGGGTCGTGTGGCCTCTGGGCCTTTCGAAGTTACCTTGACCTAAAAGATCTTTTGTAACAAACTTAACCTAACCTAACTTATGTAACATTTAATTATATGGAACTCAAAATATTATTTTTTAATGTAAAAAAAAATCGTTTTTTTTTTACTAATGAAAAAAGCCATAGTTCGCTAGATGAGTATTTTTGTTTTTTGAAATTTATTTAACCAATTGACTGATTTATATTTAACCTCCAATCATAGATTGGCGTCATTTATTGGCAAGTGAGCCATTTAACGTAATTATAAAGGATATTTTTAGCCAAATTCACCAAATTACCAAGTTACATTAGCAAACAATGTTAGGTTAGGTGACAGTATCACTTAATATAATTGTACAGGTTAGGTTAGATGACAGTTACACTTAATATAATTGTACAGGTTAAGTTAGATGACGTAACTTACTGTAATCTGCTATGTTTAACCTAACTTATGCGATTTAAAATTGAATTATAGTTACACTTAATTTAATTGTATAGGTTAGGTTAGGTAACAGTTGCACAGCTTAAGTCATGTTAAGTCTAATCTAACTTACGCAACATTTAATAATATGGAACTCAAAATGTTCCTTGAATAACTTTCTCATTTATCACTCACTGTTATAACTTAATATAATTGTACAGGTTAGGTTAGATGACAGTTACACTTAATATAATTGTACAGGTTAAGTTAGATGACGTAACTTACTGTAATCTGCTTTGTTTAACCTAACTTATGCGATTTGAAATTGAATTATAGTTACACTTAATTTAATTGTATAGGTTAGGTTAGGTAACACTTGCACAGCTTAAGTTATGTTAAGTCTAACCTAACTTACGCAAAATTTAATAATATGGAACTCAAAATGTTCCTTGAATAACTTTCTCATTTATCACTCACTGTTATAACTTAATATAATTGTACAGGTTAGGTTAGATGACAGTTACACTTAATATAATTGTACAGGTTAAGTTAAATGACGTAACTTACTGTAATCTGCTATGTTTAACCTAACTTATGCGATTTGAAATTGAATTATAGTTACACTTAATTTAATTGTATAGGTTAGGTTAGGTAACAGTTGCACAGCTTAAGTCATGTTAAGTCTCACCTAACTTACGCAAAATTTAATAATATGGAACTCAAAATGTTCCTTGAATAGCTTTCTCATTTATCACTTGGTGAAACATTTTGAAATAATAATTATTTCAAAATGTTCATTATTTGATACAAAAAATATTTTATTTTCTATTGAAAAAAAGTTACAGTTGGCCAGATGAGGTTTTTTATATTTTGAAAAACATTCTGTTCATATTTAATTAATTGACCAATATATTTAACCTCCAAATAAAGATTAACGTCATTTATCGACAAGTGAGTCATTTAACATAATTATAAAGAATAATTTTAACCAAAGGACATTTCCATAAAATGTCCGTGTGTTTCTTAGCCTCAAATATTTAATTTACGAAGATTCTACGGTCGACTTGTTTTCGGAACTGTTTAATCACACTCAATTGTTTAAATAAGTGACAAAAAAAAATTAAAAAAAAAACAATGGCCGACGTCAACAACGGTGCTTACATAGGGAATTGTTAGGTAATTTTTAGGAATCATTTTTTTTACATATAAACGATTTTATTTACAAACAAATATTTTATTGAAACTAAGGTAATCGATGAAGAATCGAAAACGGCGTTTATTAGATTGCACTTCTTTTGTTTTACACCTGATTGGGTTACTTTCACTCAAACGTTCTCCCCTTTTCGATGTTGTGATTAAGCATGCCGAAATTTATATTTTGAGGATATTTACCCGTCGTATTGAAAAAGTTTCGAGGCTCTATTTAGATTTTACGGTTAGATATCCAAACATGAATTTTGAGGTTGTGTATTATTCCAACTTGAATTTTTAGGCTATGCATCTCAACTGTCAATTTTATCATCTTATTAATGATTTGAAAGAGAAAACACTTGATTAAGTTTGTGAAATTCAACCAAATATTTTCTTATTTTTTTTGATACCATTATACAAGGTGTCCAGAAAGGGTATCGGGTATTTGTAAGTTCAATGAAACAAAAATTATTTGTATGCAATAAAAAAGTTTATTGTTTATTATTAGCATATGAATTGGAAACTTATTTGGAAAAGATGATGTTATCCAAATGATGACCGTTACGTTGCTGGCACTCTTCTAAACGGAAACGAAGATTGGCGATAACACGTTGACACATAGCTATCGATATTGCTGCCATTTCTGACCTGATGTTTTGCTTTAACTGGGTTAGATTCGTCGGATTGTTTTGATAAACCTCACTTTTAAGGTATCCCCATGCAAAATAGTCAAGCGGGCTAAGGTCGGGGCTTCTGGGAGGCCAGTTGATGTTACCCCTTCGCGAAATGACTTTATTAGGGAATAATTCGTTAACAACTTCCATTGAGTTATTTGAGGTATGGCAAGTGGCCCCATCTTGCTGGAACCACGTTCTTGAGTTGAAACCTGCAAACTCCTGCAACTCTGGGACCAAAAAATTTCGCAACATATCGCAATAACGGTCACTATTCACATTAATTGCTCGGCCTCGTTGATCTTCATGAAAATAAGGACCAATTATGCCTTTAGCAGACATAGCGGCCCAAACAACGACCTTTGGGCTATGCAGGGGTCGTTCATGCTTTCGTCTCGGATTCTCCACTGCCCAGTACCGACAATTCTGCCTATTAACATGACCATTCAGGTGAAAATTTGCTTCGTCACTGAACAGTATGTTGTTAAAGTTGTTAAATCGCTGCAGCATTTCGTTCGCAAAATTCAGTCGATTAGCATAGTCCGTGTCCTTCAATTCTTGAACCAACTGAATTTTATAGGCTTTTAGATGTAAGTCTTTCTTTAAAATCCAATGTAAAGACGATTTTTTGATGTTCAACGCTTGGCTTCGCTTTCGGATGGATAAAGACGGATTTTGACGAACCGACGCCTCAACTTCTTCAACTGTTTCTTCATCGCGAACTGAACGAAGACGACCAGAGTTTTGAATTTTAACTGTCGCACCTGTATTCTCGAAAATCCTGATCCATTTCCTAATGCTATCGTCACTTGGCGCGTGGCGTGTACGATATTCCGCACGATAGAGACGTTGAGCAGTCACCATTGAATCACCATTACGATAATACGCTCGTACGCAAAATGCGCGATGCGTCCCCGAGTACTGTTCCATCGTGACTAAAACTCCACAAAGTAGCGGACACCACGAACCCCTCCCTGCACCCTTTAGACGCCCCGTTTCGAATATGGCGCGAAAACAAATACCCGATACCTTGTACTTAAGCAATGTTGAGGTATACCAATTTTAATTTAGAGTTTATGTATCCTAACTTGACTTAGATTTTGAGGTTAAGTATACAATTCAGATTCTACGGTTAGATATCCGAACATGAATTTTGAGGTTGTGTATTATTCCAACTTGAATTTTTAGGTTATGCATCTCAACTTTCATTTTTATCATCTTAAGGTTAGGTATACTAATGATTTAAAAAAGAAAACACTTGGAGAGTTTATGTATCCCAACTTGATTTGTATTTTGAGGTTAAGTACACCAACTTAAACTTTGAGGTTATGTATTCCAACTTGACTTAGATTTTGGTGTTATGTATCACAACTTGAATTTCGAGTGAAAGTTATCAAAACAGGCTGTTGCAGCATTTTTTAAATTAATTTCTAATTTCTCAATTAATCGATTAATCCGGATTATTATTCATGCGTTGAGCATCAAATCATGATCTTCTCTTTTTTATTTATAAACATAAATGAGATAAACGTGTAAATTGTTTTTTTTTACTAATTTCTGTTTAATCGTTTTTTTTTTTGTATTGAACAGAAGCTAGCTCGGATATAGTGATACAATAATTGAGGGTTAATTTTTATGCTTGATGATATGTGAAATGTTTTTTTTTGTAACGAATATTTTTTTACATCATGTTATTTTATTTATTTTAAACTTTTGTGGAGGTCTTGTGTCTTAAGTGCGCATACTTAAGATGATTAAGGCGCTTTTAAAAAAAAAGTTATTTATGTATGTATTTTAATAGGGCAATATTTATGTATTTTGTTTATACATTTTTTCATTGCTGGTATTCGGTTGGTTTTTTTATTTAAAAGAGGATTAAAGAAAAAAACAAATATTTATGAAATATATTGAATAACTCAAAACTAATAAATTATATACAGTAATGTTTTAAATTGTCGTTTTATTTATTGCTTTACAATTTTTCTTAGTGATATAAATAAGGTTACATATTCCGAAATAGCAAACTTTGCTTAATATCACAAAATCCTAATTTATCGGGATATTAATGAAATTTAAATTTAAGAGGGCCAATTTTTGCTGGTAGTGTGTTTCTAGGGTACGAGATGGCGCAGAGATAGTAATATTTTTGAAAGCAGTTTTGACTATGTATTGGTTCATAGTGCCCGCCGAATTTGCCCGCCGAAAATTTGTCGAGGGTCGCGCCAGCGGCCCTCGACAAATTTTCACGGAGCTTTTCTAAACTCGAAATTTTACTTCATGCGCCACGCGTATAAAACGCTGATTCAGTGCGAAATTTTCAACTTTTACTCTCGCAATTTATGGCGCCCAACGTTGAATTTGGACGCTCGCGATTTATGGCGCCCAACTAGGGGCCACAGCGTTAGCCTGGCTTCACGTTGGGCGCCAAAAAAACCCTAAATCCAAGCGTTTCTAGTATTTTTAAACGAGTGTTTTTCACTCCCAGATTAGGCATGAAGTAAAATTTTGAACTTGTGTATATACAGGGACACATTTTCGCGGGGCTTTTCTGAACTCGAAATTTTACTTCATGGGCCACGCGTATAAAACATTGAAATATTGTAAAGTTTACAAAATACTAGCCTTTATTCAGTTCGGTTGGTTGACAAATTGTATTGAAAATTCTGAGCTCATTATACATACTAATTCTTTTTATAAATTCTGACAGCTTTTTGTTAATTTTTAACCACATAATTTTCATTAGTTAAGAAGATTTTATTTTCTAATCGTTAGATAATTAATTACTTATTTTAATTTTGGTAAAAACTTGCCTGCAACAATTTTAAATGTATGAATTTTTGGTATCTAGAGGGGGGCCCGGGCACCCCCCTTTAAAGTAACGAGTGTTTTCCACTCCCAGACTAAGCATGAAGTAAAATTTCGAGTTTAGAAAAGCCCCGCGTAGAAAATTTGTCGAGGGTCGCGCCAGCGACCTGAGACAAATTTTCACGGGGCTTTTCTAAACTCGAAATTTTACTTCATGCGCCATGCGTATAAAACGCTGATTCAGTGGGAAGTTTTCAACTTTTACTCTCGCAATTTATGGCGCCCAACGTTAAATTTGGACGCTCGCGATTTATGGCGCCCAACTAGGGGTCACAGCGTTAGCCTGGCTCTACGTTGGGCGCTAAAAAACCTTAAATCCAACCGTTTCTAGTATTTTTAAACGAGTAAAATAATGTTTTAAATATTTTAAACTTAGCAATCAATCAGTGTTTTTATGCGCGTGGCGCATGAAGTAAAATTTCGAGTTGAGAAAAGCCAGAATTTGGATTTGGACGCTACGCGTCCAAATCCAAATTCTTACGGCTTTTCTCAACTCGAAATTTTACTTCATGCTTAGTCTGGGAGTGGAAAACATTCGTTAAAAAAGAATTAATTGCTTTTTACAATATTGTATCTAGTTTACAAAATCTTCAGGGGTTTTTAAGTTTTTGTCCAAATTTTAAAGTCTTGTCAATTTTTGTGAATTTCCAAGATTTTAATTATTTTTAAAAACTTTGACGACTCGTAAATTTTTCAATACGTTTGTTAATTTTCAAACCTTTTTTTAATTTTCAAGATTTATAACAATTTTTTTAAATTTTGACAAAATTCTTGACTCCTTTCGTTACTTTTTAAAACTTTGACATCTTTCATGTACTTCCTAGATTTTCGATAAACTAAGAAAAAAATGCCGGTATTCATGACTTTTCTAGAATTTTGTTAATTTTCGGCCTCGCAAACTTCAAAAAGGTTTATTAATCGTTAACGATCAATATCACGTCTAAATTAATTAATCGATGCTGGAAAATTAATGAAAATCTCGATATGTTGAAAATCTAACGAAATTTAAACGAGTGTTGTCCACTCCCAGACTGAGCATGAAGTAAAATTTCGAGTTAAGAAAAGCCCCGCGTGGAAAATTTGTCTCGGGTCGCGCCGCGACCCGAGACAAATTTTCACGGGGCTTTTCTAAACTCGAAATTTTACTTCATGCGCCACGCGTATAAAACGCTGATTCAGTGGGAAGTTTTCAACTTTTACTCTCGCAATTTATGGCGCCCAACGTTAAATTTGGACGCCCGCGATTTATGGCGCCCAACTAGGGGCCACAGCGTTAGCCTGGCTCTACGTTGGGCGCCAAAAAACCTTAAATCCAACCGTTTCTAGTATTTTTAAACGAGTAAAATAATGTTTTAAATATTTTAAACTTAACAATCAATCAGTGTTTTTATGCGCGTGGCGCATGAAGTAAAATTTCGAGTTGAGAAAAGCCAGAATTTGGATTTGGACGCTACGCGTCCAAATCCAAATTCTTACGGCTTTTCTCAACTCGAAATTTTACTTCATGCTTAGTCTGGGAGTGGAAAACATTCGTTAAAAAACAATTAATGGCTTTTTACAATATTGTAATTAGTTTAGAAAATCTTCAGGGGTTTTTAAGTTTTTGTCCAATTTTTAAAATCTTTTCAATTTTTGTGAATTTCCAAGATTTTAATTATTTTCAAAACTTTGACGACTCGTAAATTTTTCAATACGTTTGTTAATTTTCAAACTTTTTTTTAATTTTCAAGATTTTTTTTTTTTGTTTGGCATATGTTCTAGCCATTCAGCCACTAACGATGATTTTATTAATTAATTTAACATATATTTAGACGTCACGACACATTCACACCACACCCAGGGACACGACGAGAAATTATTTTTTAAATAAAGTCTCCCCGTGCACGGGAATCGAACCCGAGTTTGTGGCTCGCCGAGCGATACAGCCCGACGACGTTACCGCTCGGCCACCACCTGCCCAATTTTCAAGATTTATAACAATTTTTTAAAATTTTGACAAAATTCATGCATTTTCGAAGATTATTGCTGGCTTTCAAATTCTTGACTCCTTTCGTTACTTTTTAAAACTTTGACACCTTTTATGTACTTCCTAGATTTACGATAAACTAAAAAAAAATGCCGGTATTCATGACTTTTCTAGAATTTTGTTAATTTTCGGCCTCGCAAATTTCAAAAAGGTTTATTAATCGTTAACGATCAATATAACGTCTAAATTAATTAATAGATGCTGGAAAATTAATGAAAATCTCGATATGTTGAAAATCTAACGAAATATAAACGAGTGTCGTCCACTCCCAGACTGAGCATGAAGTAAAAGTTCGAGTTTAGAAAAGCCCCGCGTGGAAAATTTGTCGAGGGTCGCGCAGCGACCCGAGACAAATTTTCACGGGGCTTTTCTAAACTCGAAATTTTACTTCATGCGCCACGCGTATAAAACGCTGATTCAGTGGGAAGTTTTCAACTTTTACTCTCGCAATTTATGGCGCCCAACGTTAAATTTGGACGCTCGCGATTTATGGCGCCCAACTAGGGGCCACAGCGTTAGCCTGGCTCTACGTTGGGCGCCAAAAAACCTTAAATCCAACCGTTTCTAGTATTTTTAAACGAGTAAAATAATGTTTTAAATATTTTAAACTTAACAATCAATCAGTGTTTTTATGCGCGTGGCGCATGAAGTAAAATTTCGAGTTGAGAAAAGCCAGAATTTGGATTTGGACGCTACGCGTCCAAATCCAAATTCTTACGGCTTTTCTCAACTCGAAATTTTACTTCATGCTTAGTCTGGGAGTGGAATACATTCGTTTAAAAAGAATTAATGGCTTTTTACAATATTGTAATTAGTTTACAAAATCTTCAGGGGTTTTTAAGTTTTTGTCCAATTTTTAAAATCTTTTCAATTTTTGTGAATTTCCAAGATTTTAATTATTTTCAAAATTTTGACGACTCGTACATTTTTCAATACGTTTGTTAATTTTCAAACTTTTTTTTGATTTCCAAAGATTTATAACAATTTTTAAAGTTTTGATGCATTTTCGAAGATTATTGCTGGTTTTCAAATTCTTGACTCCTTTCGTTACTTTTTAAAACTTTGACACCTTTCATGTACTTCCTAGATTTTCGACTAAATAATTTTTAATTTTTAAAAACTAAAAACAAAATGCCGGTATTCATGACTTTTCTAGAATTTCGTTAATTTTCAGCCTCGCAAATTTCAAAACGTTTATTAATCGTTTAGGATTAATATAACGTCTAAATTAATTAATCGATGCTGGAAAATTCATGGAAATCTTGATATGTTGAAAATTTAACGAAATTTAAACGAATATCGTCCACTCCCAGACTGAGCATGAAGTAAAATTTCGAGTTTAGAAAAGCCCCGCGTGGAAAATTTGTCGAGGGTCGCGCCAGCGACCCGAGACAAATTTTCGCGGGGCTTTTCTAAATTCGAAATTTTACTTCATGTGCCACGCGTATAAAACGCTGATTCAGTGAGAAATTTTCAACTTTTACTCTCGCAATTTATGGCGCCCAACGTTAAATTTGGACGCTCGCGATTTATGGCGCCCAACTAGGGGCCACAGCGTTTTTTCTAAATTTTTTTTTTATTAGTGCTTTAACAATTGTTTTACACACGTCAATAATACATATAATATAAAAATAGTATTAACAATATATATCATAATCGTAAATATGAATAATAATATCTATCTCAACTCGAAATTTTACTTCATGCGCCACGCGCATAAAAACACTGATTGATTGTTAAGTTTAAAATATTTAAAACATTATTTTACTCGTTTAAAAATACTAGAAACGGTTGGATTTGAGGTATTTTTGGCGCCCAACGTGAAGCCAGGCTAACACCGCCAAAAATACCTCAAATCCAACCGTTTCTAGTATTTTTAAACGAGTAAAATAATGTTTTAAATATTTTAAACTTAACAATCAATCAGTGTTTTTATGCGCGTGGCGCATGAAGTAAAATTTCGAGTTGAGAAAAGCCAGAATTTGGACGCTCGCGATTTGTGGCGCCCAACTAGGGGCCACTGCATTAACCTGGCTCCACGTTGGGCGCCAAAAAACTTTAAATCCAAGCGTTTCTAGTATTTTTAAACGAGTGTTTTTCACTCCCAGATTAAACATGTAGTAAAATTTTGAACTTGTGTATATACAGGGACAAATTTTCGCGTATAAAACGCTGATTCAGTGGGACGTTTTCAACTTTTACTGTCGCAATTTATGGCGCCCAACGTTAAATTTAGATGCTCGCGATTTATGGCGCTCAACTAGGGGCCACAGCGTTAGCCTGGCTCTACATTGGGCGCCAAAAAACCTTAAATCCAAGCGTTTCTAGTATTTTTAAACGAGTGTTTTTCACTCCCAGATTAAGCATGAAGTAAAATTTTGAACTTGTGTATGTACAGGGACAAATTTTCGCGGGGCCTTTCTAAACTCGAAATTTTACTTCATGCGCCACGGGTATAAAACATTGAAATATTGTAAAGTTTACAAATCACTAGCCTTTATTTTTTTCGGTTGGTTGACAAATTGTGTTGAAAATTCTGAGCTCATTATACATGTACATGTACATACCAATTTTTTTTATAAATTCTGACAGCTTTTTGTTAATTTTTAACCAGATAATTTCCTTAGTTAAAAACATTTTATTTTCTAATCGTTAGATAATTAATTATTTATTTTAATTTTGGTAAAAACTTGCCTGCAACAATTTTAAATGTATGATTTTTTGGTATATAGAGGGGGGCCCGGGCACCCCCCTTTAAAGTAACGAGTGTTTTCCACTCCCAGACTAAGCATGAAGTAAAATTTCGAGTTTAGAAAAGCCCCGCGTAGAAAATTTGTCGAGGGTCGCGCAGCGACCCGAGACAAATTTTCACGGGGCTTTTCTAAACTCGAAATTTTACTTCATGCGTAACGCGTATAAAACGCTGATTCAGTGGAAAGTTTTCAACTTTTACTCTCGCAATTTATGCCGCCCAACGTTAAATTTGGACGCTCGCGATTTATGGCGCCCAACTAGGGCCACAGCGTTAGCCTGGCTCCACGTTGAGTGCCAAAAAACCTTAAATCCAAGCGTTTCTAGTATTTTTAAACGAGTGTTTTCACTCCCAGATTAAACATGAAGTAAAATTTTGAACTTGTATATATACAGGGTGAACGAAAAGGTATGGCCAAACCTTCAAGAAACATTTCGCACACTGTGTGAGGTTAGAAATACATTGCAATTTTTTTTTATGAGGAATAATCAAAATATTTACAGTTTTCCTTAATATCTACAGTTTTTCTTAAGTTTTTTAAGTCAGGTCACATAATAGAATACATCAAATTAACTTATTTAGTAATTTAATTAACAAAAAATGATAATGTTGCGTGTATGCATCAATGGCGCGTAATGGTTAATATCCGTATAAAATTACATGAACACACATTGGCTAATACAAAATTTAACAAAAAAATCAACTATTGCATTTTCACAGGACATTTATTAATGATTCATCAATCATCATAAACTGCGACACGTCTTTGTAATTGTGTTGACAAACACATTTAACTTAAATTCAATCAATAAACGTGCATATATTGTTTGTGCCCTCTCATTTGTCCCAGAGCAGCAAATTGCCCTTCAATTAAATTGTTGGCGAAACAAAGATTATGTGTATGTTCTTTATTAATATTTAATTGAAATAAATACAGGGGAAGTCTACTGACTGTACACAAACATATGTGCAAATTATACTCGCAATATTGCAAAATGTTGTTTTGACGTCAATAAAGGAAGGAACATTCAGCTCAAAGCCGTAGCTAGAACAAACAAAATTGCGGGGGGGGGGGGGTATAAAGATTTAAACAGTGTTTTCCACTTTCCAGACGAAGCATGAAGTAAAATTTTGAGTTTCAAAAAGCCCCGCGTAGAAAATTTGCGCGATCCGAGACAAATTTTCACGGGGCTTTTCTAAACTCGAAATTTTACTTAATGCTCCACGCGTACGAAACGCTGATTCAGTGGGAAGTTTTAAATTTAGATGCTTGCGGTTTATGGCGCCCAACTAGGGGCCACAGCGTTAGCCTGGCCCCACGTTGGGTGCCAAAAAACCTCAAATGCAAGCGTTTTAAGTGTCTTTATACGAGTGTTCTCCTCTCCCAAGTAGCGTAGCGTCCAAATCCAAACTCAGGCTTTTCTAAACTCTAAATTTTACTTTATGCGCTGCGCGTATAAAATACTGATTTGATGCGCAGTTCAGAAAATACGTCTTTAGTAATTTGCTTTAGTTGTAAACTTTGAACTTCAGTTGAAATAAGTGTTTTATACGCGTGGCGCATGAAGTAAAATTTCGAGTTTAGAAAAGCCCGAAAATTTGTCTCGGGTCGCTGCGCGACCCTCGACAAATTTTCTACGCGGGGCTTTTCTAAACTCGAAATTTTACTTCATGCTTAGTCTGGGAGTGGAAAACACTCGTTTAAAGCTTCAAATTGAATTCTTTTAAAAAGCAACGAATGTCGGAAAATTTACAGCATACCCACTGAGAAAACCCATTTAGGTAATGTTTCATCAACATTAAAACAACGTTTAATGTTGCTATAATGTTGATATAACGTTATTTGTTTGTTTTTGGCTCATTGGGCATGTATACTAAAAAGAAAAATTCCCTGTATGTTTACCTACTTTTATTGTGAAATTGACTAATGTTTTGAAAATTAATCAAGAAATCTCAATCTCTTGAAAATTTCCCATGACATCATTCCAATTTCCAGAATGAAATAAAATTCATCTCCTGATCCTAATCAAAATCCACAAAATCTTTCAACAACATACGATATGAGTCACACTTTCTTAATGACCCCCATCAACCCTTCTTTTCAGAGGGTGGATTTTACCTCGCGACCCACATAAACCCCCTTCCCTTTTATCAACATTTTCTTAGGTGAAAAGCCTAGCATGCACGTATTCAAATGAAAAATCGATTATTTACCTGTGGTCATCTGAAGCGTGTCCATTTTTGTAGAGGGGGCTTGTGCTTTGCTCTGCGTTCCAATAGCGCACCGGTGGTCAGTATTGTTTGACCCCCCGACAGGTGAGGCACGCGATACACCACTTAAGAAGTGAGCGAGTGCGCGTGCGCACTTTTACCCAAGTTTTCGAAATTATTCCGCCATGAGCGCTTAAGTTTTTTTCTCGGCGAACTAATCATTCTTTACGTATTTGGAATTGGATTTAACTGGTGAGTATGTTGTAATTATCCCGTTTGAGGATTTTTATTTTTTTGTATGGAAAAAAATGCAGGTGTGAGCGTTCATGTGTGCGATCGTGGTGAAATCCGGAGAGGAAGCCGGAAGTCGCGTGACGCGCTCCGCTCATTTTTTCGCGAATAAGGGAATTTATTGTTCACTCCGTTTCCGGTGGGAAAATTCAATTTTTCAAATTGTTGGCGTATTTGAAAAATTTCACACTTTCTAAAAGGTGGGAAAAATCGATTTTTCGAATTATCCTCGTAGTTAAAAAATTAAAAAATAAACGTAAATTCCAATATTTGATCTGACTGAAACTATTTAAAAACACAGTAGCGAAATCATAATTTCGTCTTGGAAAGGCGTGCAATATAAATCAAAGTTATCAAAGAATTTGAGAAAATTTTAAATTAAATTTATCACTAAATGTTTTACAGCAATGCAATGCAACCATTCATATTATAAAAGGTTGCCATTGTGTAGCGGAATCACCTTATACCAGTGATGGGGAAACTACGGCCCGCGGGCCAAGTCCGGCCCGCGGAAAGGTTCAATCCGGCCCGTTTAAGAGTGCCGTGGTGAGAATGTTTGAACGCGTTCTTACTTCGTAATGTGACGACCCGCATAAAAACTACCTATTAAGCATTATTCTTTGGCCCGCTACGATTGTCTGGTTATTACAAATGGCCCGTCTTAAAAAAAGTTTCCCCACCACTGCCTTATACCATAAACTCAATAAGTCGATGACTTTATTATCTTATAACAAGTTTAAAAACACTTTAAAGGGTTTTCTGCAGCAGCCGGCTTTTTATAATTATTATGAATTTTCTGAAAATGTCGGTATACTGGAAGCACCTAGCTGAACTCACATATTGGAGTTTAACAATTTTTAAACTGTATTTTACCCTAAAGATTTGAATTTGAAACTTTAAACGAGGGTTTTCCACTCCCAGATTAAGCATGAAGTAAAATTTCGAGTTTAGAAAAGCCCCGTGAAAATTTGTCGAGGGTCGCGCAGCGACCCGAGACAAATTTTCTGGGCTTTTCTAAACTCGAAATTTTGCTTCATGCGCCACGCGTATTAAACACTGATTTCAAGTGAAGTTCACTTGTTCACAATATTTCAGTGCTTTCAGTGTTAAATACGCGTGGCGCATGAAGTAAAATTTCGAGTTTAGAAAAGCCTAATTTGGATTGGCCGCTCCGCTTCGCTACGCGGCCAATCCAAATTTTCAGGCTTTTCTAAACTCGAAATTTTACTTCATGCTTAGCCTGGGAGTGGAAAACCCTCGTTTAAAGATTCAAATTCAAATCTTTTAAAAAAACAACGAATGCCGTAATATTTATAGTGTATGCATATGTATACCTGACAGAAAAATTTCCTGTGTTTATAAATCACATTTATGCACACACAGTTGTGATATTTTATTGTAATAAAATGTTACGTTGAATAATGTAATTTGAAATATCGCAACAATTTAGCTAAAATTTAAAAACGTAAACAAAAAATCTGAATGAAGTAGTATATACCGGGTGTGGCACTTAAGACGCCTCGGACCATAGCTCCTTTACAATAAAAGCTATCGAAAAACATCTAAGAGCAAAGTAGTGCATAATTACCGTCGCTATGTTTCAAAAATATTTCTAATCATCAGTGGCGTGCCGTGCTCCAGTGGCGAACCAAACCTATGTTTTTTTTTTAAATGGAATGCTCTATTTTTTATTGCAGATTTGGAAAGTGCTCGAAGAGCACTTATTTTTTCATCTAACATGTTATACCCTTCACTTTAGCGGTTTCGCTGTTATAACCCCTTCTTTCAAAATTGCGCCCCATTTTTGAGATTGTTTTGTAGAGAAACTAATTGACGCCGGCGCCTAAATTTTGAATTGAGGTACAGGTTAAGACCTCGTATACCTTCACATAATTTTTTTTCGGGTAATTTATGGAAAATAAATAATTTTTGATTGAACTTCGCATGTTGTCATTTTTTTCGAAAATTTCAAATGGCACCCCCCTAAAAAAATACGGCGTTGTACAGCCAAAACTCTAAATTTTTCATTGGTACAAAAAAAATTACACATTGCATAACAAAATTTCGGAGAAAAAAGGAATTTCATCGCAAATGTCGGGAAACGTTTTCCGTTCCCAAGAGTGCCATGAGAAAACAAAAACACAAATACGGTCAACATAATAGTATGTACCTATTTATTCAACATGATATGAAAAATGCAGATAAAGAAAATTTAACAACTTATACTAAATGTTCGAAATGACGACCTTCCTGCTGGAGGCATAACCGCAACTTCGACTCACAGGCTCTAGACACTGCCCTAAGGACTTCTGGTGATAAACCGCGGAAAGCCGCGCGGATTCTCTCCCTCATATCCTCGACAGTAGTTGGTATCGTCCTGTAAACCTCGTCTTTGATATGGCCCCAAAGGAAGAAGTCAAGGGGAGTGAGGTCTGGTGATCTTGGCGGCCATCTCACAGGACCCCCACGACCAATCCAGGAGTCCGGAAACGTTTCATCGAGAAATTCCCGAACGACACGGCTATTATGTGCAGGAGCTCCATCGTGCTGGAAAACTATCTGTCGTAGAGCGGCTAGAGGGACATTTTCTAAGAGATCATCCAAGTCATCGCGAAGGAACCTCAAATAACTGTTGCCGTTCAGGTGCCCCTCGATGAAATAAGGATCCAAAAGGTGTTCTCCAAGTATGCCTCCCCAAACATTCAGCGACCATCTTTGCTGGTGGTTTATCATTCGCATGGCGTGTGGGTTTTCATCGGCGTAATAATGGTAGTTGTGGCGATTGACATGCCCATTTCTATGGATCAGAAAATAATACGCGCATAAGAAATGATTCCTCCTGCTCAATTTTGTTGATAGCCCACAAGCAGAAATCTTGCCTCGCATGAAATTCTTGAGGTTGCAATTCTTGGTGCAGTTGAATCTTAAATGGACGGAATTTGTACTTTTGAAGAACACGATGTACGGATCGCGTTGAAATATCGTCATACCTACTAATATCACGGATACTGGTATGAGGATCTTCAATAACTGCCTCCAGAACCTGCAGTTCATTATTTTCGGTAAAAACTGTCTTCTTTCTAACTCTCCTTGGCCGTTTCACACTTCCCGTAGTAGTAAATCTCTCCAACACTTTTTGAAACGCACGTTCATTTGGATGTGCCCTGTGCGGATATCTCGCAGCGCACACTCGTGACGCCAAGAAACAATTCTTGTTACATTCTCCAAGAATAAATATCATGTCAATCATTTCCTCTTGAGTTCGGAACATTTTTAGAACGTTTATCAAAAATGACTTATGGCTGCTACTGGCGTCTAATAATTTACTTTGACAATTACCAATCTTTTGTTTTCTCATGGCACGCTTGGGAACGGAAAACGTTTCCCGACATTTGCGATGAAATTCCTTTTTTCTCCGAAATTTTGTTATGCAATGTGTAATTTTTTTTGTACCAATGAAAAATTTAGAGTTTTGGCTGTACAACGCCGTAATTTTTTCAGGTGGGTGCCGTTTGAAATTTTCGAAAAAAATGACAACATGCGAAGTTCAATAAAAAATTATTTTTTTTCCATAAATTACCCGAAAAAAAATTATGTGAAGGTATACGAGGTCTTAACCTGTACCTCAATTCAAAATTTAGGCGCCGGCGTCAGTTAGTTTCTCTACAAAACAATCTCAAAAATGGGGCGCAATTTTGAAAGAAGGGGTTATAACAGCGAAACCGCTAAAGTGAAGGGTATAACATGTTAGATAAAAAAATAAGTACTCTTCGGGCACTTTCCAAATGTGCAATAAAAAATAGGGCATTCCATTTAAAAAAACATAAGTTTGGTACGTCACTGGAGTACGGCACGCCACTGATGATTAGAAATATTTTTGAAACATAGCGACGGTATTTATGCACCACTTTGCTCTTAGATTTTTTTCGATAGCTTTTATCGTAAAGGAGCTATGGTCCGAGGCGTCTTAAGTGCCACACCCGGTACTATAATTTAGCAAATTTTAAATAAAAAAAAAACAAATTTAACATGTTTAAAACAAAACCGTTTAAAACACGACGGCTGTTTTTAAACATGTTTAAAACACTGTTTTGAATCAAAATGTTTTAAACATATCAACCCTGGTTTTTACAACACAAATATTTATATGATTAAGAATCAAAATTACTTAGAAGAAAAATTCCCTATTTATAAATCTGTTGGAATATAGATTATTACATAAGTATGAATGAAATTGAAATACTTGGTTGATTATTATTATTAAATAGATTATTATTATTATTTTTACTACATAAACATCTATATGAATGGGCTCGTTCATCAAAGATTTACTGAACAGTTTTTAGTAAACTCCCAACTGTAGTTTACTGAAAACTGTTGGGGAATTCTCTCATCACCGGACTGTTAATCGTGAACGTGTTTGGGACTTTTGCAATCATACAAAATAGACCGATTGGTGTTGACGGCTTAAAGTTTTCAAAATGGCCGAGTACCGTTCATCAGATACCAACCTACTAAGCAAACACATTAAAGTAATGTTTCATAAACATTAAAACAATGTTTAATGTTGCTAAAATGTTGATATAACGTTATTTGTTTGTTGCTCAGTGGAAACATACATCTCTCATTACCGGACTGTTAATCGTGAACGTGTTTGGGACTTTTGCAATCATACAAAATAGACCGATTGGTGTTGACGGCTTAAAATATTCAAAATGGCCGATTACCGTTCATCAGATACCAACCCACTGAGCAAACACATTAAAGTAATGTTTCATAAACATTAAAACAACGTTTAATGTTGCTAAAATGTTGATACAACGTTATTTGTTTGTTGCTCAGTGGAAACATACATCACAAACAAATCCAAACATGTAGAATGTGGAACATTTTTTTTATTTCTTGAATTCATATCTCATCTGGCACTAGGTGAACCATATTAGTATATGTAAAGTTATCTAAATTAAAAAACACATTCCTTTGAAAATGGAAAATGTTTGAAACAAACCGAAACTAGTCGGAATAAAGTTTTAATTTGTAAAACAATACCAAGTGTTTTTTAATTTTAATAACTTTACATAGTGGAACATTCTGGTGAATTTGATTTAGCATGATTAACAATCAAAATCGATTTCTAACCGGATTCAGGTAATTTCCAATAATAATAATAAAACACACTATTTATTATTAATTGCAGTTCAATCGCCCGTTTCTCTTTCGTTTCGTGTATTTTTATTTCGGTCGTGGGTCAAGTACACCCAAACAATATACATTTTGTACATATATATAAATAAATGCGCACCGAGGTCGAAATTCCGAAACCTTGAGCCTCCCTTTCGAACCGAGAAACATTTTTGGAAAGTGCAACAACGGCAAAGTAAAAATGCAATTAGGAAATTTTTCAAAAACATGCGTTAATCAATAATAAAATTGTGAGTATGGTTTGTTTGGATTAATGAGGAATTGTAAATTAGAACATTTGTAATAATGAAGAAAGATAAGGTGAATTAAAACATGCTAATGATATTAATTAATATGAATTTAAAATTAGAAACATTACAAAATTCAGAAATGAATTGTGTAATTCAGCATATTCAGAAATGAATTGTGTAATCCCACTGAGCAAATCCATTTAAGTAATGTCTTATCAACAGTGAAACAATGTTTAATGTTGTTAAAATTTTGATATAACGTTATTTGTTTGTTTTTTGCTCAGTGGGTATGAATTTGCAAACCTCTTTGTAATAAGAAAAGCGCATTTCTTTATAGTGGTGAATATAAATTTGTATGAAGAAAGACGCTTTTCTTATTACAAAGAGGTTTGAAAATTCATACCCACTGAGCAAAAAACAAATCGTGCTTTCTTAACAAGCATTTCTTCCAACCAAATAAATTTATATATTTTCTGATTGAGGACCACCGAGCAAAGAAACGTTGCATCAATGTTACCGCCCACTGAGCAAAACATCAACAAATAACGTTATATCAACATTTTAGCAACATTAAACGTTGTATTAATGTTGATGAAACATTACTTGAATGAGTATGTTCAGTGGGCGCGCAACACGAAACGTTGCGTTTTAAGTTGCATGAATGTTGAAAAAAACGTTGAATAAACGCTTAATATCCGCCTGCAGAAACGTTGCATGCTAACGTTCAAAGAAAAATGTTGCTGCACCGTTGACAAAGCAACGCCATTGCAATACGAGCGAATACTCTTATTTGCACGCAACCTATCCGTATTGTATACAACTCGATGTGCAGCATTTAAGTCACATATGGGCAACCCCCGGCCCGCGGGCCGGATTCTGCCCGCTGTAAGATATGATCCGGCCCGCGAGACATTTTGAAAAAACCCAATTAAAAAAATATTACATTAGGTACTTATACTCACGGGAATGACAGTGAGGCGGCAAACATCAAATTCTTTCTAAATTCTGTATTGTGGAGGCTTCTACTTCGTTATACATGTTAATTACACAATGAAACACTTTTAACTTTGTTTGTATAACTCTTTGTTTGTTTGCCGCCTAACTCTTTGATAATCGCCGCCACTCGACTTGCTCGATCAAATTCTTTGAGGTTTGCCGCCTCACGGGCGACACATCAAAAGATTTATTGCTTCTCAATTATTCTGAACTAGTTTATTCCAGATTATTCGTTCATTTTGCCTATATAAGCGGGTGGATGGCCCGAACGTTAGTTCAGTTCTATTTGAGTTACCGAGGTGATAACTTGGACAAGCGATATCCTAGCGAACTGCTCGAGCCGTCAACTTGCTTTGTGACTTTGTGTGCATCTTGAGTGGTTACTAACTATAGTTTGTTATTAAGTTTATTGTACGAAAAGTAAACAAAAATGATGTCTGGTGGAAAGAAACGAAAAGTAGATACAGAGGGTCGCCATTTTCAAGAAAAATGGACTGAAGAATTCTTTTTTATCTTGCACAATGGTAAGCCTATTTGTCTGATGTGTAATGAATCCATTTCAGTAATGAAAGAATTCTATAAAGAGGCATTACTCAACTAACATGCTACGCTGCACTCACTGACAGGACAATTAAGAACAGACAAAATCCAGAAGCTTACCGCAAATTTGGAAAAACAGCAACAAATGTTTCATAAACAAAGAACACAACTTGATAATGTTGTGAAAGCTAGTTTTATAGTTAGCTCAAAATTGGCAAAGGCATTAAAACCATTTGCCGAAGGAGAATTTATCAAGGAGTGTATGTTAGAAGTTTGCGGTATTATGTGTCCTGAAAAAAAAAAATTTGAATTTGAAAAAATTAGTTTGTCAAGACGAACTGTTGTTCGACGTATAGAAATGATGGCCAATGATATAAAAACAACATTGACTGACCGTATGGCTGGTTTTGAATCATTTTCCATAGCATTAGACGAGAGCACCGGCACCGATTTGTCTGACACAGCTCAACTGGCTATATTTATTCGAGGTGTTGATAAGGAGTTCACTGTTACTGAGGAATTGCTTGCTTTACAGTCGCAAAAAGGAACCACTACAGGAGACGATATTTTTATTGAAGTTCAAAAGGTATTCACCAGTTTTGGCTTGCCATGGTCAAAATTAATTGGAGTATGCACTGATGGTGCACCTTCTATGGTCGGCTTACGTAAAGGTTACATTGGAGTTTTGAATGAAAAAGCAACAGAATTAAATGTGCAAAAGATGATTTGATAGTCCTTCATTGCATTATCCACCAACAGAACTTATGTTCTAAGTCCATTCGACTCCAGAATGTTATGAATGTGGTAGTAAAAACCATCAACTTTATTCGATCCCGAGGGCTTAACCATCGTTAGTTCATGGCGTTTTTGGATGAAATATCAGCTGAATATAACGACGTAACATATTATTGTGAAGTCAGATGGCTGAGCAAAGGAAAAATGTTGAATTGGTTTTACGAGCTTAGAAATGAGATAGCAGACTTTATGAAAATAAAAGATAAACCACTATCTGAATTAAGTGACCCAAAATGGATATGTGACTTAGCATTTCTGGTCGATCTTACAGGCTATTTGAATGATGTAAATTTGAAACTTCAAAAACAAGGACAGTTAGTAAATGATTTGTACAGCCATTTAAAAGCGTTTCAGATCAAACTACGCTTGTGGGAGTCACAGATGCTGTCTGGTAACAGTTACCATTTCAACACGCTCTCTGCGTATGAAAATATTGCTTATGCTCAATATGCTGAAGAACTCAAGTTACTGTCGGAACAATTTTCGAACAGATTTTGCGACTTAAAAAACATGGAAAACTGTTTCAGTTTGTTTGCTACTCCTACAACATATATTGTACAAAATGCTCAAATACACTTACAAATGGAGTTGATCGAGATTCAAGAAAACTCACTCCTAAAATTCAAATTTGAAGACGTAGAGTTGTGCGATTTCTACAAAAAATACCTAGAAGAAGACAATTTTCCGCAGCTTAGAAAATTCGCAAGAAAATTGATTTGTGCGTTTGGCAGTACTTATAAATGCGAAGAGTTCTTTTTATTGATGAAAGTTAATAAATCAACACATCGTACAAGACTGACTGACGATAATTTGGAAAATTCTTTACGTCTTTGTGTCAGCGGAATTAATCCAAATATCGATGGATTAGTTTCCCAAATTCAAGCTCAAGTGTCTCATTGATTTCGGTGTATTTAACTTTCGTAGTTTGTAACAATTGCAAATTTAACGATTTAATTATAATGTACCATTTTTTAAAATTTCATTTTGTTATTTTAATAAATTGTACTATTATAATATTGTCGTATTAATTCATGTCTAATATCTATCGCAAAAAATATTATCACTAGTTTAAAATGCACTAAGTACTTTTAAACGCGGCCCGCGAACTTATTTGCACGCTAAAGTTTGGCCCTCAACATATCAAAGGTTGCCCATACCTGATTTAAGTGAACGTTATAGGAATGTTTCTCTTAATACAATATTTATTTCTGGGTTTAATGGGTCAACAAATACAAATATATTGGTAACAAGAAAACAAGAAAAAAAAAACTGTCTTACAAAAAGTAATGTATAGTCTAGGGGGCAGTACCTTGGTACGTAAATACCCACTAGCCTTCCCACTGAGCACACCGCCAACAAATAATGTTATATCAACATTTTAGCAACATTAAACGTTGTATTAATGTTGATGAAACATTACTCGATTAAGTTTGTTCAGTGGGTTAAACTTTGAAAACCTTAAAATATTGTTAACAACTGAACTTCAAATAAATCATCGTCTTGTACGCGTGGCGCATGAAGTAAAATTTCGAGTTTAGAAAAGCCTGAAAATTTTAGTTGGTACAACTTGAAACACCTTTCTAATGATGTATCACAAGTAGGGTCCTGCCATTTAAAAAAAATGGGCAATGGTGGCTACAGCCTAAGGGGTTGCAGAAGATTGTTATGTGGGTCAAAATGGTTCCCCCTCCATATCCTAGAAATTCTCTAACTGTTACGGTTCCAAAGATATTCTGGCTGGCTTGTTTTTAAATTGACACCCTGTATACGACATACATATCAAGTGAGTGTGTATGGGATGATGGATGTGGCGGCCTGAGGAGCTCATAAAAAGAGCAAAACGATCGTCCTTGTCTTCTGTCCTCCTTGCACACTCACTTGATAAAAAAATAATTTTTCCAACATGACCTAATGCGCTGTAATTTCTTATTTGGTACTTATAGGCGGTTCGTTAATGTATATATTGTATATATATATATATATATATATATATATATATATATATATATATATATATATATATATATATATATATATATATATATATATATATCAATATTGCACGAAATACGTTTATACATTGTTTGTAACGTTACTCAAACTTTGCTGGTATATTTTTCATGCAATGTTTTATTTAAGTATCATGTTCAATATTCGTGCAATGTTTAAAATGTTTCCATGTTTAGTGGGGGGCTGTAACGCAAAATTTGTAAACGATTCAATTGGGGTTCGTGAATAATTCACCAACCGGGGTTGACGCCCTTAAGCCACCTGAAATATTCATAAAACGGTGGTCGTATTTAAGTCGCCATCCCCTCCAGAGCGGTGGTCGTCTTGTAAGGGTCGATAAACAAACGCGATTTAATTATTCGCACGCGACCGCATAATTATAAACTCTCTTGGCTTACAAGAAAGTCGTGAAAATAAGAAAGGAAAAAAGATAAGACTTTTTCACAGAAAGGAAAAATCAACTCGAGATTAAATCTTTAAGAAATGTACTTTAGCGTCTCAAATCTGCCTCCCCGTGTGTGCGCCCCTGCTAATAAAACTGGTTAAACATAAAATAAGGTACTAAACAGACTCTTCTAACGTTTATTAAAATAGTTTGTTGAGCATAACATAAGCTACTAACCCACTGAGCAAATCCATTTAAGTAATGTTTCATCAACATTAAAACAACGTTTAATGTTGCTACAATGTTGATATAACGTTGTTTGTTTGTTTTTTGCTCAGTGGGAAGTAGAGTAAAAAAGTCTTCTAAAGTGTGCTAAGAGAGAAACGTAACAGAAATTACATTTATAAGAGCATCTAAATCAAACCCACATAACGAATCCGCCCATTTTCTCGAATATATTTTTCCCGAATTACGTTTTTCCTGAATAATACATTTCCCGAAAACACTTTCCCGAATACTACTTTCCTGAATCAACTTTCCCGAACTAAACTATCAAAACCCAAATAGGGTTTTTCTAGTTTAGGTGAATACTTCCAGAAACTGAAGTCAGAATTTAGCTTATATTTACTGTTTAGTTGAGGCTGTTAGTTGTTAAAACTCCATAATATCACTTTAATAAAACACTTAATTTGTTTAGGTTTCAAAATTGTATTTATTGTATTTATTTCTTTCGAAAACGGAAAATCTCCAATTTTATACAATGATTACAAAATATAACTTATATCTAATACCTAAAGAGTATTTACCTAAAAATAGGTACATTATGCACATTAATGAGGAACAAAAAATATTAAGGTGATGGAGTTTTGCAAAAATACTTTCTAAATTGGTACGCAGCAAATTACGTTTAAAAGTATTTATAGAATCAGCAAATAAATCAAAATTTTCAAAACGCTGTAACAAATTTGCAAAACGCATTATCCTCGAAAGTGGACTGCTATAAGTGTAAACCGTACGATGATATTTTGTTCTAAATAGTTTATATTTTATTCAGGAACAATACCTTTCGGGAAATTGGATTCGAGAAATGGGATTCGGGATTTCTATTTTCAGGAAATATGGCGTTCGGGAAAAAGGTCATTCGGGAAAATATATTCGGGAAAGTGTACGGTAACCCCCACATAAAAATAAGTAATTTTAACCCCTCGTTAAATAAACAACTGATACTTATACTACCTATACTAAAATCCACGAAAACAAAGTCGATAGCATTTAGGAATGATTATTTCTAATTAAAAGCATTTGCTTTTATAAAACCACATGTTTTTTTTATTATTTATGTCACAGTGACATGTGATGGGGTTAGAAAGGGGTCAAGTTTGCGGTGATACATAAATAAATAAATAACCAAGTCAAGTTCGTCGCAATTACGACCCTATGAAGATACAGCACGATAACAAAGGCAATTATCATTTGTTGCTGTTGGTTTCTTTTTTTTTTTGGGACAATGGTAGCAACAAACATTTTGTTTCCTTTTTTTGTACAAGACAGGAAAGTCAAGGAGATGTCCTGAATGCATTGTATTTTTTTGTCGTTGATTTTTATCAATAAAAAAAAATAAATGTAGACTTTATCTTAGACATTTAATAAATAATTTTATAAATTACAAAGTTGACGAGTTGTTCCCACCCTGGTTCTGGTTCTTTGGAGAGTGCGCATTTCTGCACTACACTTAGGCCTACAAATTTTATTCAGAAAAATTAGCTCTTTTGAAATATCCAAAAATGTAGGTATGTTAATGGTGAAAAAATATTCGATGACGTCATTACTTCAGTTTCAAAATTTAGAAAAATATGCAATTTTGGATTAAAATGGGCCTTACTCAATCCCATTTATGAACCTCTTTTCAGATTTTTTCTATCGTTTTTCCTATTCTTATAATAGAGCTGAGACATCAAGTTTCGCTCACCCTGTACATTTTGTATGTAAAATGTTAATATTTTGTTTATTGTAAAGAATGCCTTGGAAACAGTTGAGTAACTCACTTATTTGACAACTCCTAAGACCCATAATTTGCTTACATATCACCCCTGAAGACGGGCATCCAACGATACATATTTTACCAATTGTGATGTATTTTAAACTAACGAGTGTCTTCCACTCCCAGACTAAGCATGAAGTAAAATTTCGAGTTTAGAAAAGCCCCGCGTAGAAAATTTGTCGAGGGTCGCGCAGCGACCCGAGACAAATTTTCACGGGGCTTTTCTAAACTCGAAATTTTACTTCATGCGCCACGCGTCTAAAACACTGATTTTCAATGAAGTTCGAATATACATAAATTTCACAATATTTTAGTGTTTTATACGCGTGGCGCATGAAGTAAAATTTCGAGTTTAGAAAAGCCCCGCGAAAATTTGTCTCGGGTCGCTGCGCGACCCTCGACAAATTTTCTAAGCGGGGCTTTTCTAAACTCGAAATTTTACTTCATGCTTAGTCTGGGAGTGGAAAACACTCGTTTAAACTTTCAAATTAAGCCCTTGTAAAAAACAACGGATGTCGGAAAATTTTCAGCTTATACATATGTTTACCTAATAGAAAATGTTCACGTTGTTTTTTAGAAAAGTTCAATTTGAAGCTGTAAACGAGTGTTTTCCACTCCC
Organism: Philonthus cognatus; assembly: GCA_932526585.2. Classification (NCBI taxonomy): domain Eukaryota; kingdom Metazoa; phylum Arthropoda; class Insecta; order Coleoptera; family Staphylinidae; genus Philonthus; species Philonthus cognatus. The sequence goes on from OW052242.1 coordinate 141,764,802, forward strand.
AGACAAAGCATGAAGTAAAATTTCGAGTTTAGAAAAGCCCCGCGTAGAAAATTTGTCGAGGGTCGCGCAGCGACCCTCGACAAATTTTCACGGGGCTTTTCTAAACTCGAAATTTTACTTCATGCGTCACGCGTATAAAACACTGATATAAAGTCAAGTTAAAAACGCACTGAAAACCAACCCAACTTCGATATTTTTCAAAATTGGATGTGTCTTTTCTATCCATGCTGTAAACCTTTAGATATTCGTTATTTTCTTGTAAAAAAACTTCGATTCCATGTAGTCCTTCGGTCTCCGAAGACCATGATTGGTCCTTCGAGCTGTAGCCTTTGTAAAATTGTAATAAACTTAGTAATCTAGAGTGATCCTTCAATTTGAAACTTCTAAGAACCGGTGTTGTCCACTCCCAGACTAAGCATGAAGTAAAATTTACAGTAAAGTTAAAAATATATAACGCTTAGATGTGATGATGATCAATATTTACCAAAATATGTAATAATTTTATATGTTGTAATTTTATGTACAAATGGTGTTTACCGTAAATAAATTTACTTTACTTTACTTTGAAAATGTAAACGTCAGATACGATTTAAAAAATTCTATTGACCTAAAATTGTACACGTAGACATAATTCTCGACTCTATTTTAATTTTACAAATGTCGTATTAATTATAATTACATTTTCAATAATTTCATAAATATCAAATAAATCCTATCCAAACCGGACAAAAGATAACGCCACGCGCCGGCTGAAAACAGATAGACTTCTTACTACCTGCTAATATCGAGTTGACATTGACACCCAAAAAATGCGGTTGGTGTTCATAATGGATTACCCCTTGAGTGCTCGGTCTCTTTCCCCTTACCCTCCAACATTCTAAGAAAGAGATAGAAATCGGAAGATTTTAGACCTTTTGGTCTGGTCGCCTTCTGACTAATGTAATCTCGTGAATTTTTATTAACATGAGGTCGTTTACTCCTCTCAATAAAAATTCACGACATTAAATGAATCAGAAGGGCGGCAATAAAAAAAAACCTTGGCAGATCGTGACCTTCGATAACCAACCTACGGGGGTTGATTTTAATAATTATTTGCATAAAAACATGGCGGTGAATTTATTTTCCAGAAACCGGGGGATTGTAAAAAAAGCACCAAGGCTGCATGATTTGACAGTAAAAAGGACGTTGTCTTCAGGAATGGCGTGCCTTGCGGGGTTTCTAAATTTATTCTAATTCTATGCGAATAAGTGGAGGGTTGGTTAATTATCGTTATTTCCGATTCTGAAACACACAAAGGTCGAAAACGGTTGGTTGGATTTTAAATGCGATTCAGATTAAATCAGGCCTTGAATTTGATTTAGATTTATTCATGAATTTATTTATGTCTTGTTCATTAATTAAACGCAATTGTATTGTCTATTTTGATGTAAGTATTTTAGGATGAAATCGACCGCTATCTAAATGTATAAATATAAAACTGCGTATTTTTATCTTAAACTACATTCTAATTTAGCGATAAAATGTTTTGAAAAATAGGTTTAATAAATTACATTGATTTATTTAATTAATCACGTAATGTATTTCGGAATCGTTGCTTTTTGGCAGCGTCTTCGATAAATTCATAAATTAATTTTTTGTTGTATTTTTCTAGTTAAGTTAATTTATTAATATTTTAGTCATAATTCAGCATGCATGCGATATTATTATTGTTAGTTTCTCTATTTTAATATATTTGCCTAGAAGTAATATAATAAAAATAACTCGAAAACTATTAATGGCGTACTTTTGGATTTTAATATATTTTAATGGAATTATGTTTGCTTACTGTTCACACAAAATTTCAGAAAGATCTCTCAATAAATCCCCAAGTTATAATTATTAATTAATTTTAACATTAAATTAAAATTTCTCTATCTTCACGTTTAATTGAAAAAAACTCAAAAACTATTAATGGCGTATTTTTGGGTTTTAACATATTTTGAAAGTGTCGAGTTTGCTTAATATTCTCAGAAAATGTTAAAAAGTTATCTCAACAAAACCACTACCAATTAAATTCTCGAAAATTAAATTAAAATTACTCCATCTTCACGCTTAATTGAAACTAACTCAAAAACTATTAATGGCGTATTTTTAGATTTTAACATATTTTAATAGAATTATGTTTGCTTACTGTTCACACAAAATTCCAGAAAGATATCTCAATAAATCTCCAAGTTACAATAATTAACTAATTATTAAATTAAGTCAACATTTCTCTATCTTCACGTATAATTGAAAATAACTCAAAAACTATTGATGACGTATTTTTGGGTTTTAATATATTATTAAAGTGTTATGTTTGCTTAGTATTCACACAAAATTTCATAAAGATATCTTAATTAATTCTCAAGTTACGATTATTTTATAATTGAAGATCCTGAAATTTAGATAAAATAATTCTATTTTGACGATTAATTGAAAGTAACTCAAAAACTATTAATAGGGTATTTTTGGATTTTAACATATTTTAAAAGAGTTATATTTGCTTAGTATTCACACAAAATTTCAGAAAGATATCTCAATGGGTTCTCAAATTACGATTATTTTATAATTGAATATCCTGAAATTTAGATAAAATAATTCTATTTTGACGATTAATTAAAAATAACTCAAAAACTATTAACAGGGTATTGTTGGATTTTTAAATATTTTGAAAGAGTTATATTTGATTAGTATACACACAAAATTTCAGAAAGATATCTCAATGGGTTCTCATTTTACGATTATTTTATAATTGAATATCCTAGAATTTAGATAAAATAATTTTATATTGACGATTAATTGAAAATAACTCAAAAACTATTAATGGGGTATTTTTAGATTTTTACATATTTTGAAAGAATTGTTTGCTTAGTATTCACACAAAATTTCAGAAAGATATTTTAATGGGTTCTCAAGTTACGATTATTTTATAATTGAATATCCTGAAATTTAGATAAAATAATTCTATTTTGACAATTAATTGAAAATAACTCAATAACTATCAATAGGGTATTTTTGGATTTTAACATATTTTGAAAGAGTTATATTTGCTTAGTATTCACACAAAATTTCAGAAAGATATCTCAATTAATTCTCAAGTTACGATTATTTTATAATTGAATATCCTGAAATGTAGATAAAATAATTCTATTTTGACGAATAATTGAAAATAACTCAAAAACTATTAAAAGGGTATTTTTTGATTTTAACATATTTTAAAATAGTTATATTTGCTTAGTATTCACACAAAATTTCAGAAAGATATCTCAATGGGTTCTCAAATTACGATTATTTTATAATTGAATATCCTGAAATATAGATAAAATAATTCTATTTTGACGATTAACTGAAAATAACTCAAAAACTATTAATAGGGTATTTTTGGATTTTAACATATTTTGAAAGAGTTACATTTGCTTAGTATTCACACAAAATTTCAAAAAGATATCTCAATGGGTTCTCAAGTTACGATTATGTTATAATTGAATTTCCTGAAATTTAGATAAAATAATTCTATTTTGACGATTAATTGAAAATAACTCAAAAACTATTAATAGGGTATTTTTGAATTTTAACATACTTTAAAGGAGTTGTATTTGCTTAGTATTCATACAAAATTTCAGAAAGATATCTCAATGGGTTCTCAAGTTACGATTATTTTATAATTAAATATCCTGAAATTTAGATAAAATAATTTTATTTTGGCGAATAATTGAAAATAACTCTAAAACTATTAATAGGGTATTTTTGGATTTTAACATATTTTAAAAGAGTTATATTTGCTTAGTATTCACACAAAATTTCAGAAAGATATCTCAATGGGTTCTCAAGTTACGATTATTGTATAATTGAATATCCTAAAATTTAGATAAAATAATTTTATTTTGACAATTAATTGAAAATAACTCAAAAACTATTACTGGGGTATTTTTAGATTTTTACATATTTTGAAAGAATTATTTTTGCTCAGTATTCACACAAAATTTCAGAAAGATATCTCAATGGGTTCTCAAGTTACGATTATTTTATAATTGAATATCCTGTAATTTAGATAAAATTATTCTATTTTGACGATTTATTGAAAATAACTCAAAAACTATTATTAGGGTATATTTGGATTTTAACATATTTTGAAAGAATTATGTTTGCTTAGTATTCACACAAAATTTCAGAAAGATATCTCAATGGTTTCTCAAGTTACGATTATATTATAATTGAATATCTTGAAATGTAGGTAAAATAATTCTACTTTGACGATTAATTGAAAATAACTCAAAAACTATTAATAGGGTATTTTTGGATTTTAAGTTATTTCAAAAGAGTTATATTTGATTAGTATTAACACAAAATTTCAGAAAGATATTTCAATGGGTTCTCAAGTTACGATTATTTTATAATTGAATATCCTTAAATTTAGATAAAATAATTCCATTTTGACGATTAATTGAAAATAACTTAAAAACTATAAGTAGGGTATTTTTGGATTTTAACATATTTTGAAAGAGTTATACTTGGTTAGTATTCACAGAAAATTTCAGGATGATATCTTGATAGGTTCTCAAGTTACGATAATTTTATAATTGAATATCTTGAAATTTAGATAAAATAATTCTATTTTGACGATTAATTGAAAATAGCTCAAAAACTATTAATAGGGTATTTTTGGATTTTAACATACTTTGAGAGAGTTATATTTGCTTGGTATTCACACAAAAGTTCAGAAAGATATCTCAATGGGTTCTCAAATTACGATTATTTTATAATTGAATATCCTGAAATTTAGATAAAATAATTCTGTTTTGACGATTAATTTAAAATAACTCAAAAACCATTAATAGGGTATTTTTGGATTTTAACATATTTTAAAAGAGTTATATTTGCTTAGTATTCATACAAAATTTCAGAAAGATATCTCAATGGGTTCTCAAGTTACGATTATTTTATAATTGAATATCCTGAAATTTAGATAAAATACTTCTAGATTGTCGATTAACCCATTAGGCGCCATTGATGTATATACGCAACATTATTAATTTTTTGTTAATTAAATTACTAAATAAGTTAATTTGATATATTATATTATTTGACTTGACTTGAAAATATATAAAGAAAAACGTAAATAAATTGTCATTTAAATATATCGATTATTTCCCATTCAAAAAAAATGTTTTCAGTGTATTTCTAACTTCACGATATTTTAGTGTTTTATACGCGTGGCGCATGAAGTAAAATTTCGAGTTTAGAAAAGCCCCGTGAAAATTTGTCTCGGGTCGCTGCGCGACCCTCGACAAATTTTCTACGCGGGGCTTTTCTAAACTCGAAATTTTACTTCATGCTTAGTCTGGGAGTGGAAACACTCGTTCTAAACTTCATATTGCACGTTTTTATACAAAATCGACGAATGCCTTACATTTACAGCGTATACATTATGTATATTTAAAAGAAAAATTTACAGTATGTAATACAATAAGTCATCCGTAGAAATCATTAAAAGAAGTGTAGAATCTTACCTAAAATCAACATTTAGAGCTAACTCTATAATTGCTCGGCCGTTAATGGGTTAATTGAAAATAACTCAAAAACTATTAATAAAGTATTTTTAGATTTTTACATATTTTGAAAGAATGATGTTTGCTTAGTATTCACACAAAATTTTAGAAAGATATCTCAATGGTTTCTTAAGTTACGATTATGTTATAATTAAATAATGTGGGTAAAATAATAATATACAAAATTACGAAAAAACTATTCGTGAAAATGCAAACAGTGTCTTAATTAATAAGACAATTTAAGACGATAAATATCCATTGAAACAACTACTTCCCGTGCAAATACACCTCCGGATATTGAATTATACAATGAAATATTTAAAATCTTATTTAATTAAAGTTTTGAATTTGAATTTATCTAGGTAAAATAATTCTATTTTGATGATTCATTAAAAATAACTCAAAAACTATTAATGGGGTATTTTTGAATCTTTACATATTTGGAAAGAAGGAGTTATGTTTGCTTAGTATTCACACAAAATTTCAGAAAGATATCACAATGAATCTCCAAGTTATAATTATTTTATTATTTAATGCTCCAAAATTAGGCTAAAATTACTCCATCGTCACGTTTAATTGAAAATAACTCAAAAACTATTGATGAGGTATTTTTGGATTTTAACATATTTTTAAATAATAATGCTTGCTCAGTATTTACACAAAATGTCAGAAAGATATCTCAATGAATTCTCAAGATACGAATATTTTATAATTGAATATCTTCAAATTTACGTAAAATATTTCTATTTTGACGATTAGTTGAAAATAACTCAGAAACTATTGTTAGCGTATTTCTAGATTTTAATATATTTTAAAAGAAATATATTTGCTAGGTATTTACACAAAATTTCAGAAAGATATCTCAATGGATTCTCAAGATACGAATATTTTATAATTACATATCCTCAAATTTAGGTAAAATATTTCTATTTTGACGATTAATTCAAAATAACTCAAAAACTATTAATGGGGTATTTTTGGATTTTAACATATTTTTAAATAATAATGCTTGCTCAGTATTTACACAAAATTTCAGAAAGATATCTCAATGAATTCTCAAGATACGAATATTTTATAATTGAATATCCTCAAATTTAGGTAAAATATTTCTATTTTGACGATTACCTGAAAATAACTCAGAAACTATTGATGGCATATTTCTGGATTTTAATATATTTTAAAAGAAATATGTTTGCTAGGTATTTACACAAAATTTCAGAAAGATATCTCAATGGATTCTCAAGATAAGAATATTTTATAATTAAATATCCTGAAATTTAGGTAAAATATTTCTATTTTGACGATTAATTGAAAATAACTCAAAAACTATTAATGGGGTATTTTTGGATTTTAACATATTTTTAAATAATAATGCTTGCTCAGTATTTACACAAAATTTCAGAAAGATATCTCAATGAATTCTCAAGATACGAATATTTTATAATTGAATATCCTCAAATTCAGGTCAAATATTTCTATTTTAACGATTAGTTGAAAATAACGCAGAAACTATTGATGGCGTATTTCTGGATTTTAATATATTTTAAAAGAAATATGTTTGCTAGGTATTTACACAAAATCTCAGAAAGATATCTCAATGGATTCTTAAGATACGAATATTTTATAATTAAATATCCTGAAATTTAGGTAAAATATTTAAATTTTGACTATTAATTGAAAATAACTCAAAAACTATTAATAGGGTATTTTTGGATTTTAATATATTTTAAAGAAGTATGTTTGCTAGGTAATCATACAAAATTTCAGAAAGATATCTCAATCGATTCTTAAGATACGAATATTTTATAATTGAATATTCTGAAATTTGGGTAAAATATTTCTATTTTGACGATTAATTGAAAATAACTCAAAAACTGTTGATGGCGTATTTTTTTATTTTAAAATATTTTAAAAGAAATATGTTTGCTAAGTCTTCACACAAAATTTCAGAAAGATATCTCAAAAACTATAATTATTTTAAAATGTATTTCTCTAAAATTAAATTAATACTACTCCATCTTCACGTTTAATTAAAATCAACTCAAAAACTATTGATGGGGTATTTTGGGATTTTTACATATTGTAAAAGATTTATTTTTGCTTTATATAAACACGAAGTTTCATACAATTATCCCAATGAATACTTACAAAAAATCTCTATTCAGAATTAGAACAAGACAATTTTTGTGTCACTTTTTTTTCTCAGTTATCGAAACGCATTTTTGTTTCGTGCTCGTTCCAGTTGTTCGATGTTACGTAAGGCAATTTTCTGTTGTTCCTTTATCCTCAAGCACCAACAATTATCGCGCTCTTGCGAAAAACGGACAGGAGGAGAAAACTGAAGGAGCGATTCTGGGATTTTCTCAACTGGAACTTTGCTGTACGAGCGCACCGGATAAATTTCACACAATGCGCTCAATAAAGTATTATTCTTGCCCAAAAAAACATGAAAGATACAAAAGCCATTAACAAACAAACAAATAATGACGTTTTGCAAGAAAGAAAGAAAGAAAGAAAGAAAGAAAAAACGAAAGAAAGAAAGAAAGAAAGAAAGAAAAGGAGAAAGTCAAATGAATTTATATTTTTCATCTACAGTTCTTTATGTATTTATATTAAAATGTATAATACCACACATGATTTGATAACTAAGATTAATATAACAAGCAGTAACACATATTTTTGTTCAGTAGTCTTAGTCGGTTATATTCAATGTAATTTTTTATATGATTTTTATGTTTGTTGTTATTTTTATCATATATTACAATATGTATATGTACTTATGTAATAAAATGGAGATTCCGTTAATAAATAAATAAATAAATATTCATAATAACAATTATTTTTTATACTAATTCCTGTTTGCATCCAAATGGGTTAACTTTAATCAGAACTTCTTAAAAACACAAAAATGTTATTGACAAATTCTTTACACAATTACTTATTGATGAAAAATACACCACCTGTTAAGTGAGAAATTAATGAAGCATTTCATTTTTTTTTAATTTAAAAATATAAAAATATTATAAATTTGTAAGATATGGTAATCTTACAAATTTATAATATTTTTATATTTTTAAATAAAAAAGAAAAATGAAATGCTTCATTAATTTCTCACTTAACAGGTGGTGAAACATTCTGGGTATTTAATTAAACACTTGGTTTGTTGCACTAATCTAATACTTAATAAATTAGTGAAACAAACGAAGTGTTATCCAGAATTTGATAATTTTTAATTGTTAGGTATTGTAGGCGTTCACTTTGTGGTACATCTTAAATACACTTGTAAATAAAACACTTTTTACTTTGTTTAACCACTGGAAGTTTGGATCCAGTGGTTAAACAAAGTAAAAAGTGTTTTATTTACAAGTGATAATTTTTATATGATAAGTGGTTGATTAAAGTTGATCAGTGGAAATGGGCATTCTGCAAAGTATTTAATAATAAAACTGTTCACTGTGGAGGCTTCTACTTCGTTATACATCATTATTTACACAAATAAGACAATTAACTTTGTTTGTATAACTGAGGATTTTATTGTGACTATAGTTTCGACAACTTTAACTTGTCATTATCAAACTGTTTGATAATGACAAGTTAAAGTTGTCGAAACTATAGTCACAATAAAATCCTCAGTTATACAAACAAAGTTAATTGTCTTATTTGTGTATTTAACAATAAGTACGTTTCGATTAATTTCATTTCAATTTCAATTTATTTACGGAAAATCTCCTTTATATAATACAATAATGACAGTCATTTTCTTAATAATTGTTATTTATTTGGATTTTCAGTTTAAAATTATTTGTTCTTATGAGTTATGAAATTTTGCGTTTTTTTTTTGTTGTTGTGGGATTGAATGTGTATTTCATTTGAACGGTTTTATGATGGTTGAAATTTTTCTGTCGAACGGATGTAAGAGGTAATTACCATCAGAGGAAATAAAGAGGAAAGGCCGATCGGATAAACAAAATAGATTTTTCACGGCTGGCTCGTTTTGACCTGCTCATTATGATTCTGGTTTCACCTTCGTGCCGAACAAAAAATGAGAGAGAAAATCAAATTAAAACTCTTCCAAAATTTCGAAATTACATCAAATCATTTTTATTACATAATATAATCTGTGACATCACCGCGTTATATATCTTTAGTAAATAATAAGGCAGTGATGTGACGACAGTCGCAACCCAATGCACATTAACGGTATTAGGTTGCCTATATTACTTGTTTTAAACAATTGGTTCAATATGCTTGGCTAGCTTTGAGTATACATAGAAGATATTTATACAGATAGCAGCACCTTAAAATATATATCTAAAAAAACGTCGTTTTATACATAACATAAATATTTATAGGTGAAAAAGCTTATTTTTTGGTTATTTTTGAAGATGATTATAATAATAATAATAATAATTTATTTCTCAACAAGCGTAGCCTAATTACAGAGAAATATACAGAGAGTTTTATGTAACACCGAACATTTTCATAACGAGAATATTTCTTTTAAGTATACATATGCATACGTTGTACATTTTTCGACGCTCGGTTTACTAAGAGAATTCAATTTAAAGCTTTAAACAAGTGTTTTCCACTCACAGGTTAAGCATGAAGTAAAATTTCGAGTTTAGAAAAGCCTGAAAATTTGGTTTGGTCGCGTAGCGCGAAGCGCGGAGCGGCCAAACCAAATTTTCAGGCTTTTCTAAACTCGAAATTTTACTTCATGCGCCACCGGTACACAACACTGCTTCAATGTAAAGTATAGCGGTGTGTTTTAAGCTTCGTAATATGTCGGTGTTTTGTACCGGTGGCGCATGAAGTAAAATTTCGAGTTTAGAAAAGCCTGAAAATTTGGTTTCGCCGCTACGCGACCAAAAAACTAATCTAATCTACTAATCAAATATAACTCTTTCAAAATATTTAAAAATCCAACAATACCCTATTTATAGTTTTTGAGTTATTTTTAATTAATCGTCAAAATAAAGTTTATTTTATCTAAATTTCAGGATATTCAATTATAAAATAATCGTAACTTGAGAACCCATTGAGATATCTTTCTGAAATTTTGTGTGAATACTAAGCAAACATAATTCTTTTAAAATATGTAAAAATCTATAAAAAAAACCATTAATAGTTTTTAGTTATTTTCAATTAATCGTCAAAATAAAATTATTTTATCTAAATTTCAGGATATTCAATTATAAAATAATCGTAATTTGAGAACCCATTAAGATATCTTTCTCAAATTTTGTGTGAATACTAAGCAAATATAACTCTCTCAAAATATGTTAAAATCAAAAAATACCCTATTTATAGTTTTTGAGTTATTTTCAGTTAATCGTCAAAATAGAATTATTTTATCTAAATTTCAGGATATTCAATTATAAAATATTCGTAATTCGAGAACCCATTGAGATATATTTCTGAAATTTTGTGTGAATACTAAGCAAATATAACTTTTTCAAAATATGTTAAAATCCAAAAATACCCAATCAATAGTTTTTGAGTTATTTTCAATTAATTGCCAAAATAGAATTATTTTATCTAAATTTCAGGATATTCAATTATAAAATAATCGTAATTTAAGAACCCATTAAGATATCTTTTTCAAATTTTGTGTGCATACTAAGCAAATATAACTCTCTCAAAATATGTTAAAATCAAAAAATACCCTATTAATAGTTTTTGAGTTATTTTCAGTTAATCGTCAAAATAGAATTATTTTATCTAAATTTCAGGATATTCAATTATAAAATAATCGTAATTTGAGAACCCATTGAGATATATTTCTGAAATTTTGTGTGAATACTAAGCAAATATAACTCTTTCAAAATATGTTAAAATCCAAAAATACCCAATCAATAGTTTTTGAGTTATTTTCAATTAATTGCCAAAATAGAATTATTTTATCTAAATTTCAGGATATTCAATTATAAAATAATCGTAATTTAAGAACCCATTAAGATATCTTTTTCAAATTTTGTGTGCATACTAAGCAAATATAACTCTCTCAAAATATGTTAAAATCAAAAAATACCCTATTAATAGTTTTTGAGTTATTTTCAATTAATCGTCAAAATAGAATTATTTTATCTGAATTTCAGGATATTCAATTATAAAATATTCGTAATTCGAGAGCCCATTGAGATATATTTCTGAAATTTTGTGTGAATACTAAGGAAATATAACTTTTTCAAAATATGTTAAAATCCAAAAATACCAAATCAATAGTTTTTGAGTAATTTTCAATTAATTGCCAAAATAGAATTATTTTATCTAAATTTCAGGATATTCAATTATAAAATAATCGTAATTTAAGAACCCATTAAGATATCTTTTTCAAATTTTGTGTGCATACTAAGCAAATATAACTCTCTCAAAATATGTTAAAATCAAAAAATACCCTATGAATAGTTTTTGAGTTATTTTCAATTAATCGTCAAAATAGAATTATTTTATCTAAATTTCAGGATATTCAATTATAAAATAATCGTAATTTGAGAACCCATTGAGATATCTTTTTACAATTTTGTGTGAATACTACACAAATATAACTCTCTCAAAATATGTTAAAATCAAAAAATACCCTATTAATAGTTTTTGAGTTATTTTCAATTAATCGTCAAAATAGAATTATTTTATCTAAATTTCAGTATATTCAATTATAAAATAATCGTAATTCGAGAACCCATTGAGATATCTTTCTGAAATTTTGTGTGAATACTAAGCAAGTATAATTCTCTCAAAACATGTTAAAACCCAAAAATACCCTATTAATAGTTTTTGAGATATTTTCAATAAATCGTCAAAATAAAATTATTTTATCTAAATTTCAGGATATTCAATTATAAAATAATCGTAATTTGAGAACCCATTGAGATATATTTCTGAAATTTTGTGTGAATACTAAGCAAATATAACTCTTTCAAAATATGTTAAAATCCAAAAATACCCAAATCAATAGTTTTTGAGTTATTTTCAATTAATCGTCAAAATAGAATTATTTTATCTAAATTTCAGTATATTCAATTATAAAATAATCGTAATTCGAGAACCCATTGAGATATCTTTCTAAAATTTTGTGTGAATACTCTACAGTAAATTGTTTAAAGATTTAATCTCGAGTTGAGTTTTCTTCTTCTTCAATTTAAAGCTTTAAACAAGTGTTTTCCACTCCCAGGTTAAGCATGAAGTAAAATTTCGAGTTTAGAAAAGCCTGAAAATTTGGTTTGGTCGCGTAGCGCGAAGCGCGGAGCGGCCAAACCAAATTTTCAGGCTTTTCTAAACTCGAAATTTTACTTCATGCGCCACCGGTACACAACACTGAATCAATGTAAAGTTTAGCGGTGTGTTTTAAGCTTCGTAATATGTCGGTGTTTTGTACCGGTGGCGCATGAAGTAAAATTTCGAGTTTAGAAAAGCCTGAAAATTTGGTTTGGCCGCTCAGCGCTTCGCGCTGCGCGACCAAACCAAATTTTCAGGCTTTTCTAAACTCGAAATTTTACTTCATGCTTAGTCTGGGAGTGGAACATACTCATTTTAAGTTTCAAATTAAACTCCTTTTAAAAAAACAACGATTATCTAAAGATTTACGGCATATACGCCGAAATTGGAACATGTATACTTGAAAGAAAAACAAGTTGAGGCATTAATTGCAATCGATTAGCTACAATTTGTAATGGTCATGTAGGCAACCCAATTTACACATAACCTAAAAATGAAAGGTGTCAAATTGTATTTTATGAAAATGTTCGGTGTTACATAAAACTCTCTGTATATCTTTAGTAAATAATAATGCAGTGATGTGACAACAGTGGCAACCCAATACACATTAACGGTATTAGGTTGCCTACCCACTCAGCAAATCCATTTCAGTAATGTTTCATCAACATTAAAACAACGTTTCAAGTTGCTACAATAATAATAATTTATTTCTCAAGAAGCGTAGCCTAATTACAGAGAAATATATATAAACTAAACTAAATAGATCATCTAGACAAAAACCAATTTTCAAATTACAGACCGTATCTTCGATTTATAAATACCACAGTCCTATATACCGCTGCATGAGATTGGCTAATCAAATGAACAGTCATGATATATTTGATTTATTTAGTTCATCCCATATTATGTTTAAGAATATTGTAAATAAAATTCAGTTCACGAGCAGTACACTGTCTAATTAATTGTACTTAGTAGAATGTATTTAGGTTTAAGTTTAAGTTAGTCTAATAATAATATAAATATGTAACTTAATGTTTGTTAGTGAATTCCTAATGTTAATATTTTGTAAAAAAGGTGTTATCCGTTAATAGATAAATAAATAAATAAATAAATAAATATTGGTTTACAGTGTAAGTGAGTAGGGTACAAATATAATCTTTCTTTCTTTTTAAATAATTGAAGTTATTAGTTATGAGAAAAAATGTTTTTATATCACGAAATTTAATGCTTTGTCGATATGTTTCACTTTGTATAGAACAGTTTATGTTTGATCTAAACGAATGTGTATTTTGAATTTATTAATTCAGTTGAGAATACACATTCTTTAATATCAAACATAAACTGTTCAATACAAGGTGAAAAAATAACGACAAAGCATTGAATTTCGTAATATAAGAAAATGTCTTCTTATAACTAATACCTTCAATTATTCAAAAAGAAGGGTGGCCCGATAGTTTTTTTTTTCTCCAAAAACTTAAAGTGTCTACGGCTCGTTTCAGCCAAAATACACAAGTTCTCATTTATTGCGCAACGACCGGCCTTTTCTTTTCCATTCCTCCGCTAATTTTTCCTTCTCCTTTTATTCCTAATCCCGCTGACCGACTTTTGTTGTTGTCGTCGTTCCGCACTCGTCAAGTTTTTACTTTCTCGATCACGGCACGGGACGAAATCGAGTTTTAATAAGCCGAGAGGGGAAATAAAGCAGCTGGAACGAACAGCCAGCAAAATACTCTCGAAATGGGAAATAGTGAAAAAAAAAAGAAAAACAAAACGGGAGAGTTCAATTAGGCAAGAAACAAATTGGGAGAGGTGTTTAACGAGTGGAAATTTTAAGTTTTATTACGTAAAATAAATGGTGGTGTTTAAATTAGCCATAAGATGAAATTACGCAAAACGTAAAATTGGCATCATCATGTAAATTATGATGTCTCTCTCTCTCTCTCTCTCTCATTACTTACTTAATTATTATAAGTGATTAGTTAAAGAAATATAAAATGATTACACTTTTAAATAAATCCCTGAGGATGTGTAATTTCTTAAAAAATCTAATATATACGGCCGGTATTATCAACGTTTTTCAAACAGGAATTTAGTTAAATGATGTTAAGGTTAAAGGTACATTTAAAATTACCATGTGTATTATCCCACCGACAAAAAAACAAACAAATAACGTTATATCATTATTGTAATAACATTAAACGTTGTATTAATGTTGATGAAACATTACTTCAATGTGTTTGCTCAGTGTGATGAATCTTTGTACAAGATATTTAGGTAAATGTCATTTTCAGATCAGTTGGCAATAGATTGTATATGGCGTTTTGGTAAATTTCATATCTGCTAGTAGGTAACACTGAATTATAACCTATAATTTTTGCAGTCAGTTCGTTTGTGTCCTTTTTTAAAACACTTGTTTGGTTATACAGGGATTTTTTCCCTTTTTCCCATTTTGCATAAGCTGTAAAATTTCCGACATCCGTTGTTTTTCAAAAGAGCTTAATTTGAAACTTTTACCGAGTGTTTTCCACTCCCAGACTAAGCATGAAGTAAAATTTCGAGTTTAGAAAAGCCCCGTGAAAATTTGTCTCGGGTCGCGCAGCGACCCGAGACAAATTTTCTGGGCTTTTCTAAACTCGAAATTTTACTTCATGCGCCATGCGTATAAAACACTATAATATTATCAAATTTACGTTTATTCGAACTTCACTTAAAATCTGTGTCTTATACGCGTGGCGCATGAAGTAAAATTTCGAGTTTAGAAAAGCCCAGAAAATTTGTCTCGAGTCGCTGCGCGACCCTCGACAAATTCTCTCAAACTCGAAATTTTACTTCATGCTTAGTCTGGGAGTGGAAAACACTCGTTTAACGCTTGAAATTGAACTCTTTTAAAAATCCACGAATGTCAGAAAATTTACAGCAAAAATAATTAAGAAAAAGTAATGTGATTTTATAAAAATAATGTCATACCATGGAATTGATACAACAATTGCGGATATACCCTGTTTTTCTAAACTTCAATTTAAAGCTTTAAACAAGTGTTTTCCACTCCCAGACTAAGCATGAAGTAAAATTTCGAGTTTAGAAAAGCCCTGTGTAAATTTGTCGAGGGTCGCGTAGCGACCCTCAACAAATTTTCTGGGCTTTTCTAAACTCGAAATTTTACTTCATGCGCCACGCGTATAAAACACTGATTTCAAGTGAGGTTTAAATATTCATAAATTCACAATAATTTTGTTTTATACGCGTGGCGCATGAAGTAAAATTTCGAGTTTAGAAAAGCCCCGTGAAAATTTGTCTCGGGTCGCTGCGCGACCCTCGACAAATTTTCACGGGGCTTTTCTAAACTCGGAATTTTACTTCATGCTTAGTCTGGGAGTGGAAAACACTCGTTTAAAGCTTCAAATTGAACTTTTTTAAAAATCAACGAATGTCAGAAAATGTACAGCTAAAATAATTAAGAAAAAGGAATGTGATTTTATAAAAATAATGACATACCATGGAATTGATACAACAATTGCGGATATTCCCTGTTTTTTTTTAAAGTTCAATTTAAAGCTTTAAACAAGTGTTTTTCACTCCCAGACTAAGCATGAAGTAAAATTTCGAGTTTAGAAAAGCCCTGTGAAAATTTGTCTCGGGTCGCGCCTAGACAAATTTTCTGGGCTTTTCTAAACTCGAAATTTTACTTCATGCGCCACGCGTATAAAACTCTATAATATTGTCAAATTTATGTATATTCGAACTTCACTTAAAATCTGTGTCTTATACGCGTGGCGCATGAAGTAAAATTTCGAGTTTAGAAAAGCCCAGAAAATTTGTCTCGGGTCGCTGCGCGACCCTCGACAAATTTTCACGGTGCTTTTCTAAACTCGAAATTTTACTTCATGCTTAGTCTTGGAGTGGACCTTCAAGATTTTCAACATGTCGAAATCGATATTTCTAGGTTTTTGTCGATTAATAAAATGTTCATGAAAACACGTACGCGACCAAACCAAATTTGAAGGCTTTTCTAAACTCAAAATTTTACTTCATGCTTAATCTGGAAATGGAAACACTCGTTCTAATTTTGAATTGAACTCTTTTACAAAATCGACGTATGTAATATAATAAGTCATTCATAGAAATTATAAAATGAAGTGTACAATATTACCTAAAATCTAATAAAATGTAAGAATTTTTAAATATTTGGAATATTCTTAAGAATTTTGGAGACCTGCTTAGGTCAGATACAATAAGTCTATTGTATCTGACCTAAGCAGGTCTCCAAAATTAGATTAGGATAGATACATAGACAATACTAAGATATGTTTAGAGCACAGTTCCATAGGTCAGAATATTAATCTTTATTGCGTTATTAGCTAATTTGCCTCACACTTGTCAGATTACATTGTTAACAATATATAAAATACATAAGAATAAAAAGTACTTCATTACATTTACAAAAACAGTACAGCATGACAATACTACTTATTTTATGTGACTTCAAAATCAAAAATTAAACCATAATGGCCAGAACAAATTAAGAATTTTGTGCCTAACCTGAACAAACCTTTCCGACAATTACTCGGATTAACATTTTATGAAGTTATAACTTAACTTAATTTCACTTAAGATACGATAGATATTACTTAAGTTAGGTTAGCTGACAAGTTGTGAAGTTAGGTTAGGTTGGAAGATTCTTCATGATTCGGTTGGGTTAGTTAGATGTATCATCCAACCCAACTTCACAACTTATCAACCAACCTAACCTAAGTAGCATCCATCGTATTTAACCTAAATCGTGAAGTTGGGTAAAATAACCACTTCACAACTTGTCATCTAACCTAACCTAAGTAACATCCATCGTATCTAACCTAAATCGTGAAGTTGGGTTAAATAACCACTTCACAACTTGTTAAATAACCCAACTTAGGATTTGACATTTTAATTTGATGGTTGTGTGAGTTGAGTTACTATGATCAACTGTAAAAGGAGGAGAGTTTCTACCATTTGTTAAAACTTTTACAGTCTACACGTGAGGACCATGAAGTTTTAATAAATGGAAAAACCCTTTAAAGGCGAATCATGTAGTTTTCAAATTTATTAATTAAAACATATCACCTGGCACAAATTCGGCCAACTTAATTGGTTCTCAATATTTTGAGTGGAATAATGAAAACAAAAATTCACTTAACAATTTATTCAATAATAAAATAGACAATTATACCATTCCCTTGCATAATTATCAACACAGTAAAAAAATCACAATATTTTGAGTGAAATAATGAAAAGAAAAATTCATTGTGCAATTTATTTATTAGTAAATCTTCATGTTGAAACAACGTCAAGAATATTTCCTCGATTTTTAAAATATTGACGCTTTTCGTGAGTTTCCAAGATTTTTTAAAATTGATGATTTCAATGTTTAATGAAAAAAAGTCATACATTTTTTTATGTTTGACAAATTTCATTTCTCTGATTTATAACTATCGTTTTACGGTGTTTCTTAAAATCGCTTATTTTTATTATTAAATAACTTATTTTTTTATTAATTAATATTAAGAACGTGAATGAATGCATTGTTTTTTCGGAATTTTTGATAATTTTTCTAAACTCGAATAATTATTAGTAAAATTAGTAATAAAGTAAAAAAAATTGCAATAAATGATCAATAATTACAAAAACCACAAATTTTCCGTTCATACATTCTTTTTCATTTATTTAATGACTTATTATCCCTAAACAATCTGAATAGGGTTAGATAATATCGGATAACAAGCTTACGGTCACGGTGTTTCGGTTTTTGACGTATGAAAAATTAATGTTTTTTTTCCACTAGTATCCCATTAATAATTCACTCTCGTGTCTCTGTGTGTAATAAGTGCGTTCAACTTAGGCATTGTTTGGGGAGATCTGAAAAAAAAAACACGTGGTAAATTGACAATTATGGCGTTGATCTTTGCGTCCGGTTCGTTCTGAATTCTGATTACAGCGTTTTGATAAATACGCTTCGGTGATTTTAACACACATATAGAATTTACGCACGGCATGGAATATAGTTTGAACTTTATGGACTTTTATTGCAAACGTGTTTTCTTTATTAAAATTCAAATAATCATACTCATGTGTGTAGCCTTATTTATATGCTAAATTTAGCAAATAATAAAAATATTGTGATTTTTTAAATTCATCCAAATTAAAAAAAAATAGATTTGATTGTGCTTTTTTAAATTCATCTAAATTTAAAAAAATTGATTTAATTGTATATGATGATGATTCCCATAAATTCTTTTTAATGTTAATAGTTTTGGCAGAAGCGTAGCGTAGTGGGGGCCGGGCGGCACTTTTGGAGCGGCAACATTTCACAATAAATAATAAAAATATCTTATAAGCTGAACTGAACATGTTAACTATTTCATTTCATATTTTTATACAAGAGGTGATCAGAAAGTAAGGTTACAAAGCTCGAAATGAAAGGTTACAAAATGTAGAAACTTACTTTTTTAAATTTAAGAACAACAGTAAGTACTTTAAGGTTAACCAATTAATATCTTGTCTATACAGCAAGAAGTGTGTAATGCGATAGACATTGTGTTCGCACCAAATCGCGAATGTGTTCTACATATTTTGTATTTTTTATATTGTTTTATCTTCGTGTACATTTTTAACCGATCAAAATGTTTTTTTTAAATTAAAAAGACAGGAATTTTTGTTTTGAAGTTTATTAATAATACCTAAATTAGGGGGCAGCAAATTTAGCCTCCGCCCTGAGCGGCTGAAACCCACGCTACGCGTTTTGTCCAGTATTACAATTTCACCTTCTTTGTTTCATTCAATAATTTTGCCATTCATAAAATTAAAAACGCCGAACGTTGAATAAATACATTGAACTGAGTTTATCAACAGTTTAAAATAACATTAGTATATTTAATAATTTTATTTTAATTATTTTAATCAACTCAATTGATTAATGCAAATTGCACTAAAGCGCATTGAGTACGTTTTAATATCTAACTATAAGGCTTGAACTTATAGTTAGATATTAAAACTTAATTTTAATGGTTCAATAAGCAGTAGTGAGGTTTAAGAATTGTCTAGTATTCCTTTATTTTATATCATTTTTTAAATTAAAGTATTGGAAGTTTATTATAAGATTTGACGATCGCGTTGATTTATGGTGAATGCGCCTGGCTAGACCAGACGTTTTACCAATGTCTCTTCCCTTTATTACATTAATTTTGCCCGTAAATGTGAATCGATATGGTAAACGACATCAATTATTCACGAAATAACACCATCAGAGTGATTTCATTCAACTCATCTTTTCCATTGTTAACAAATGATATCAACGAACGGGAATATTAAATTACATTTTTTTTCTTTAAGTTTCATCAATATAATTTTATTTACTAAGGATAATTTGATAGATACAATTTAATCATTAGTATTTGTTTAATGAATTTATAATTAGTAAACCATTAGCTTTGAATGAGAAAAATACCTGACGCTAAAAAATGTGTAACTTTATTCAAAAATATAGAATGTCCAATATTCTCAGGTTTAGATACAAAACATTCACTTAAACGTTGGTGAAATAACAATACAATAATACAGAATACAGAATTTCAATGCTGTGAAATTACTTAAAAGTAAGTAGTTTTAAATGCTAGATACAGAAAACCAACATATACTGACTATAATTAAAGTTCTAACACATCAAACTTCGTTACAAAAAATACATAAACTTTACAAAAATTTAAAGCTTTTTGAGCGTTTTATAGACCTTGATATAATGGTTAAAGATTATTATTATTATTGTTAAACTTTATTTACGGAATTCATCTCTTTTACAAATGTAGCACATTCAGTTATTTATACATAAGTTATCATAATCAGTTCTTCAAGTATTATCAAGTATGCCTGAAAATTTGGTTTGGTGACCAAACCAAATGTTCAGCTTTTCTAAACTCAAAATTTTACTTCATACGCCATGCCTATAAGACACTGATTTGAAGTTCACTTGTTCCAGGGAGTGGAAATTCTTGTTTAAAGCTTAAAAATTAACTCTTTAAAAAAAATGAATACCTGAAAATGTACAGTCGACGCAACCTAAATGTGAACGCTCTTTGGTTGTCATGGTATTTGTTACTGAAATCATTATTGTAATTCTGGCTTTGGCCAGTGGTATTACAAAGAGAGGCGTCATCGGCAATTTTGACAGTAATTTTTGAGAGCTGACAAATTTAATTGCGACGAACGACTATGATGCAAAGTGTAAATTACACCATTAAATTTCGGCGTTTAAATTTGGGTTGCGCCGACTGTACAGCACATAATTAAGACATGTATACTTAAAAGAAAAATTCCCTGTATGTTCGATTTGTACTGAAATGTATGATTTGACACATTTAGGTTACATTTTTGACGATAAATGTAAATTGGGTTGTCTATACAACAATTGCATTGATTCTTTTCTGTAGAAATTGCACACAGAAATTAAAATTGAAAATGTTCGGTGTTATATAAAACTCTGTGTATAATTACACTTCTTATTGTTTATTTTTTCTTGTGATTAAATCTAAGCACATACTTCTTACGTATTTATCACTGCCCCTTATCACACCCTTTACATCTTCACCGAGGGTTGGCCGAGGGTTAATATCGAATCGCGAGTCCGCATTGTCCGTGCCTTGTTCCACTTTCGAGTGGAAGAAAAGGGGAGGTTTCTCGGCACGCCATTTCCAAGATCTGCCCCTTCGATAAACCACCTCTTTTCCAATGCGGTTCGCAAAGAATTGCAGTGAATTAACCCAATTCTGCTGCAATTATTTATGCGAATTATACATCCTTGATGACCAGACCAAGGATATTTTTAGGATACAAAATACTATTGATTACTATTATTAGTTTCTTTTGTGAAATTAGTTAAAGTTTGACCTGAATTGAAATAGGTGATTTAAATAGTTGTTTTTAATGTAGTTTTTATAGAAATATTTTATGATTATGCAAATTATATTATTCTGTCTAAACAGTTTTTTTCTTTTTGCGTTAGAACCCCCCTCCCATGTAAAAATCCTGGCTACGCCACTGATTCTAATTGCCAGTTATGAGAATAATCATGATCAAATAAATATTGCATACACTTCCCGATTTTTTGTGTGAAACTTTAAATGAATCAGAAAAAAACGAACATTATTCTATACTATTTATTTATTTTTATTTTTAGAAATGGATTCTCTTGGACTATACTTTCTCGTTATCTCTTTGGTTTTGACAGTTATAAACTCACATCAGCACGATTGTTCTCGAATAGAGTACGATCGATGTGTAAAAATAGCCGATCCTCTGGTGAAAGAGCCACATCTCGTCTTCCCTGATAATCTAGACGACATAGATTTAGTCTGCAGGACGTGGAATAAGTTTGTGGATTGCTTGAAAAGATACACCGATATTTGCTTTACGGATCAGCAGAGAAGACAGTTTAATAAAGCTGTTGAAAATCCGATTGAGAGTGTCCATCAAATGTGCATGCAACCACAATACCAAAAAGGTTTGTAGAAAAGTTAATAAATTATAAGTAAATTATTTGTAATTTTAACCCACTGAGCAAAAAACAAGCAAACATTGTAGCAACATTGCAGGTTGTTTTAATGTTGATGAAACATTACTTGGATGTGTTTGCTCAGTGGGAATATAGGTGCGATCGGAAATAAATGATGGATTTAGCAGCATTTTTAGATTATTGGCTATTATAGTTGGCAATATTGACTATTAGAGTTAACAATATTGACATTTATTTGTCCACTTCTTCTTATCACTTTTTGTAGATTACTGAGTTCGTTTCTGGTTCACTTATACGCATATACTGAGTTAGTTTCTGGTTCAGTTATACGCATAATTTACTAATCATTTTGACAACCTGGCGGCAAAAAACTAGATAAATATGATTACTGGGTTCTAACAACTGTATTTCGTGTATCATTACATAGATTAATTTAGAGCATTTTTATTTTATAGTTAGCAAACATGAAGAAACATATTAACGTTAATTTGAAAATAACTTATCTTTTTTTTGCTAATATAAAGCTAAGCTATAAATACATAGTCTAACTTCATTAACAAACAGAAAATACAACACATCATGTTTTTTTATATTTGCCAACCATCAAACAAAAAGACTCTTAAACTAATCTCTGTAATGATACTTCAAATACATTTGCAGTGGCGGCCCTAGCAACATTTTTAGGTGGTGCGAGATCACATGGTGGCGCCCCCCCCCCCGCGTTTTGTTTTTCCTTTTCGACGCCTCAAATTTTTAGGTGGTGCGAGATCTCATGGTGGCTAAACCGTTTGCGTTTGGGCGGTTTATGATTCATATTGTTCACATCGCACACTTTAGGTAAACACCATAAAAATAACTTCTTGGTAACTGCGTTTACACGAAAACATAATAAAATACGCATTAAGGGACAATATTTATGTAAATGTGGAAGATCGGAGTTACGGCGAGCCAGGTAAAGCCGTAACATTGTTTCTGTTTATCTTAATGTGATTTTAATTTCATTTTTAGAACCAACTGCATCACTAGTTAGTTTCAGATCACACTATATGTTTCAGTAAAATAACAAAAATTAAAAGACTAAATTAATTGTATATTTTGTTATGTTTTAATCTATTTCTGCTAATGTGATTTTTTTTTCAGAATACTTGCAGTATGCCCCTTGTATAAAAAGCACAATCACTGAGAAAAATCACTGTGGGCCTCATTACAGCCTTTTGGTGGAGCAAGTCGCGCAAGGAGAGATAATTTCGAAAGCAACACTTTGTTGGTTTGTATTTCTTTTTTTGTGTATATTATTTTTTAGTAAATTTAAGCAATTCTCACGTATTTTACTTAAAAATAATTGTATTTTATTATTCAGTTGAAATAATTCATGAATTTTCGTTGGATTTTCTGTATTATTTATGTAAAGTTACTTTAAGGTTTGTAGAGTAGAGTATTCTGAATAGTTAAATTGTATACCATTTATCCTATTCTCATACAAAGATTATTATTAATATAATTAATAATTATCCTCAAAGAAAAACTGGAAGAAAGGTTTAAAAGGAATACGTTTGTATAGTTGAGGCTGTTAGTAGTTGAAACTCCATAATATCACTTTATTAAAACACTTAATTTGTTTAGGTTTCAAAATTATATTTATTGTACTACAATTGTTTCACCACACTGTAGCTTCATCAGGTAGATGAATCTACCTGATGAAGCCACGGTGAAACCACACTGTGGCTTCATTAGGTAGATGAATTCATCTACCTGATGAAGCCACGGTGAAACAATTGTTGTAGTACAATAAATATAGTTTTGAAAAATAAACAAATAAAGTGTCTTATTAAAGTGAGGATTAAGTTTGTTTAAAGTTTTCTGAATCATCAATGTATTGGTGAATTTAACTAAAAATGGAGATATTTTTGTTTAGAAATAACAGACTTTCAGATTCAATAAAGCCAAAGAAAATAAACGCACTGAGCAAAGCACTAAAGAATAACGTTATATCAACATTTTAGCAGCATTAACCCATTAGGCGCCATTGATGTATGTACGCAACATTATTAATTTTATGTTAATTAAATTACTAAATAAGTTAATTTGATATATTATATTATTTGACTTGACTTGAAAATGTATAAAGAATAACGTAAATATTTTGTTATTTAAATATCTCGATTATTACTCATTTAAAAAAAATGTTTTCAGTGTATTTCTAACTTCACAATATTTCAGTGTTTTATACGCGTGGCGTATGAAGTAAAATTTCGAGTTTAGAAAAGCCCCGTGAAAATTTGTCTCGGGTCGCTGCGCGACCCTCGACAAATTTGAGCGGGGCTTTTCTAAACTCGAAATTTTACTTCATGCTTAGTCTGGGAGTGGACAACACTCGTTCTTAGAAGTTTCAAATTGAAGGATTACTCTAGATTACTAAGTTTATTGCCGTTTTACAAAGGCTACAGCTCAAAGGACCAACCATGGTCTTCGCAGAACGAAGGACTACAGGGAATCGAAGTTTTTTTACAAGAAAACAACGAATATCTGAAGGTTTACAGCATGGATAGGAAAGAACACATCCAATTTTAAAAAATATCGAAGTTGGGTTGGTTTTCAGTGCGTTTTTAACTTCACTTTAAATCAGTGTTTTATACGCGTGGCGCATGAAGTAAAATTTCGAGTTTAGAAAAGCCCCGTGAAAATTTGTCTCGGGTCGCTGCGCGACCCTCGACAAATTTTCTACGCGGGGCTTTTCTAAACTCGAAATTTTACTTCATGCTTAGTCTGGGAGTGGAAATACTACATACATATTGCACATTTTTATATAAAATCGACGAATGCCTTACATTTACAGCGTATACATTATGTATATTTAAAAGAAAAATTCGCAGTATGTAATACAGTAAGTCATTCGTAGAAATAATAAAAAGAAATGTAGAATTTTACCTAAAACCAACTTTTAGAGTTAACTCTACAATTGCTCGGCCGTTAATGGGTTAAACGTTATATTAATGTTGATGTAACATTACTTGAATAAGTTTGTTTAGAGGGAATAGATTTATTGTTCTGTGTGTTTTTAGCCTAAACTTAATTTTTTCCATTTTAAGACGAAAATGGAACGAAAATCTTAGAATAAAAACAACATTGAAATTTATGGTTATAACACACAGAAAATAAATTCATGGATTTTTTATGGAACCTCAATATTTCTGAACATAATATTTTAAACGTTTGTTTGAACTTGTGACAATAAGAACTAAAAATAAAGTAATGCCCAACAATCCAAACGTTGTATTTCAAATATTTCGAATACAAAACTATTTGATTTGACGAATAAAGCACTAATAACCTTTCTTCACACTTTTATTTGAATTACCAAATGTACATTTCGGACACTAAGTGACCATTATCAATGGATTTACACTGTGAAGTGTGAAGAAAGGTTATTAGTGCTTTATTCGTCAAATCAAATAGCTTTGTACCCACTTAACAATATTCGCATGGAATCCCAATGCAGATAATTTAGCAACTAAAATATCGTGGTTAACACGATCAAATGCCTTAGCAAAATCGGAAAATACAGTATCAACTGAATGGCTAAACTCAAAGGCAATAATGATAAATGAAGTGAAGGTCAAAGGATTCGTTACTGTAGATCTTAAAGTTCATCTATAAGTATGTTTTTACACATCCAATTTAATTTTCGAGTTTATCAAGTAACTTAAGTATAACGGATTGTATTGATATACTCCGGTAATTTGTAACATCATCCCTTTTGCCAGACTTAAATAGTGGTGTAATATAGCTTCTCTTACAAAAGTCAAGAAATATATTTTGTGTGACAGAAGCATCAAATAAAATGAATAATGGCGATGTGATAGAAAAAATACAATTCCTTAAAAATAGTGAAGGGATTCCGTCAGTGCCAGTGCCATTGCTGCTTTTGTTGGTAGTTGGTAATTGGTAGTAAATTTCCTCTGTTCCAACATGGTACATGTAATACTAACGGTAATTAACATTTTAATATATCGGTTGTTTTTTTTTATTTTCCAGTCAAAAATTATAAGGTTGATAAATAAAAATAATTTATTTTTAACTTTACTCTAAGACAGCGTTATAAACGCGTGGTGCATGAAGTCAAATTTCGAGTTTAGAAAAGCCTGTAAATTTGGTTTGATCGCTCCGCTTCGCTTAGCGATCAAACCAAATTTTCAGGCTTTTCTAAACTCGAAATTTTACTTCATGCTTAACCAAGGTGTAGAAGACATTCATTAGAAGTTTCAAATTGAACGATTACCGCGAAACGGAGCGACCAAACCAAATTTTTAGGCTTTTCTAAACTTGAAATTTTACTTCATGCGTATAAACACTGAAAGATTGTTAAGTTTAAATATACTTTAAATTAGTATATTTTGAACTTCAGAATATTTCAGTGTTTTATACGCTTGGCGCCAGAGCTGGGATGAATCCTCAAAAACAGGATTCGAATCACGAATCCGAATCACCTATTATGATTCGATTCACGAATACTCGAATAAAGGATTCGTAAGTGAAAAATATGATTCGAATCAAAGATTCGAATCCTCATTTTTGAATCACGGATACAAATCCTTTAAAAACAAATTTGAATCTATTATTTGCAACCAGTATCATTTTATTCCATCACTTTCTCTTAACAAAAATGTTAATTTACCGACTAAATATCTGATTAAATAATGATTTTTATTAATGATGATATATGTGTTATTGAACTTCATTTTAAATCAGTGTTTTATACGCGTGGCGCATGAAGTAAAATTGGGAGTGGACCGTCAAGATTTTCTACATGTCGAGATTTTCGATATTTCTAGATTTTTGTCGATTTATTCAGTTTGTTATTATATTAAATGCAACTTTAATATTGAATAAATACGGTTTTTCTTACGAATACAATATTCACCAATTAAGAGCCGAGCAAATTATAAAGGTAACTCTAAAAGTTAATTTTAGGTAAAATTTTGCATCCTTTTCTATGATTTCAACGAATGATTTATTATATTATATACGTCGATTTTATAAATGAGTTAAACCTAAAGGTCTAACGAGTGTTGTCCACTCCCAGACTAAGCATGAAGTAAAATTTCGAGTTTAGAAAAGCCCCGCGTAGAAAATTTGTCGAGGGTCGCGCAGCGACCCGAGACAAATTTTCACGGGGCTTTTCTAAACTCGAAATTTTACTTCATGCGCCACGCGTATAAAACACTGATTTCAAGTAAAGTTAAAAATATACTATTAAGGTTGGAAATGTTTATTGGTTAAGTAATCAAATATGCATTCACAAATATTTGAATTATTCGAAAATTTAAATATTTATATTTAAATATGAATAATTTAGTGATTTAAATATTTATATTAGAATATCTAACTATTTGAATTAATCGAATTCGAATCCCAGCCTAAATAGCGATGATTCGAATTATTTGGGAGGATTTGAATCCGTGTATGAGGATTCGAATCCTTTTATAAGGATTCGAATCATCTACGTCTGGATTCGAATACGAATCCTTTTAAAAAAATGTAACGAATCCGGATCACGAACCCTTTTTCACTAAAGTATTCGAATACCTCTTTTGAATCTTCTAAAAGGATTCGAATCCGGGAATAGAATCCTGAATGATTCGAATCCTGCCCAGCTCTGCTTGGCGCATGAAGTAAAATTTTGAATTTAGAAAAGTGTAAAAATTTTACTTCATTACGGAGTGGAAACACTCGTTAGAAACTTCAAATTGAATAATGTCATAAACAACGAATGACTGAAAATGTACAGCGTATACATTGGGATATGTATACTTAAAAGAAAAATTCCCTGTATTTGTATTAGCATGAATACAGTTTTGAATCACTTAAGGAAACGTAAAATTATTCAAAATAAAATATTCCTAAATATTTCATGATAAAATATATTTATCAAGATATTAATGGATGATAACAGGCAAAATCGTTGTTACCTCTTAACCAGATATGGTAATGCATCGCATAATGGATCGTACGAAGAGTGGATTTTTCACGAGTTTTCACAGGAATGCAGTTTCCTGGTTAGTTGATGCGCTCTCCTAGGAGGATGCTCTATCGATCCGGGACACGTCTTAATTCCAGCTGCACTGTTCCTTTTCTAACAATTCCATTCCGAACGTAAATCTGCGGAGAATGTTTCGAATCGCTGCTGTTATTCCATTTCGGGTTAACGGCGCGCGGAATTGCACTACTTTGTTCGTCAAATTAATTTAATCTTCACGTAACTCAAAATCAATTTAAAACTATTTGAATTCAAAAGAATATATTAATTGCCTTAGTAGTCGCAATAATTAGGACTTATTGTTTGTAGTTTATAAGAACCAAGGCCGTTGCCAGAAATTTGGAGGGGGTTATAAACATTTCGGAGGAGGTTGTAAAAATTTCGGGGGGGGGGGGATTTGAATGGTTCAAATATTGTTTTTACTCTGACAGTCCCGCTTTTACATACAAAAATTTAACATTTTTTAAATTTCAGGGAAGGGGGGGGGGGGATGTTTGAACCCCCATATCCCCTCCCCTGGCTACGGCCTTGATAAGAACATTATCGTAATTTTATAAATCATGTTGTATTTTGATTTAAAGTGCTAAATCCGATTTGTGGAAACTTTTTTATTTACATGTTAAATATTTAATTTATGTTTAATGGGGTAAATAGGTCGGCTTATTTATAAACCATTTAACTTTAATAAAAAATGGTTTCTGTTGTTTTTTTTTTTTAGTTCACATGATCGATTTAAACAATGCGTTCAACGCGAGACAAGGAGGTTATGTGACAGAGGTCTTCACGATGGCCCAGCTGCAACATTCGCTTCACAAATATTGGACAAGGCGTTGAGTTTTCTTGGAGACCAATGCTTTAATTACATGTAAGAAACAAACAAAACTAGCAATACAAATTTTGTAATTTAAAAAATGGTTTGTTGGATTCGCCGGATTGGTTTTAAAAAGTTTACATACATTTTCTATATTGTTTACACTAAGAAAAAATATGTGTTTTATAGAAACAATAACAATGGGCCCGTCATCAAAATTTTCAACACTCAACAGACCGGTCGGTCTATATTATACGATTGTAAAAATCCTAAACAAGTTCACGATTAACAATCCGGTCATCAGAAAATTCCCCAACAGTTGGCAGTAAACCCCTAACTGTTGTCTCTTATAAACGGGCCCATTATCATACTTTACTGATGATTTTACTTGAGATCTTTACTTGTATCAATAATTGAGTCGCCTATTTCCAAAAACCCCTAAATCCATTTGAAAACAATAGGTTTAGGGATTTTTGGAAATAGGGGAGTCAAATATTTGACCTAGGGACCAATGTTAAAAAATAAACTGTAAAACTGTTAATGGTGGAGGCTTCTACTTCGTTATACATCATAATTTATAAATGAAACACGATTTAACTTTGTTTGTATAACTGAGAATTTATTTAGTGACTATAGTTTCGACCATTTCAACTTGTCAGTTTTAAACTTTGAAAAGTTTTGGTTTGAAAATATCAAGTTGAATTTGTCGAAACTATAGCTATATAGTAAAGTTTCATGTGTAATAAATTGCAATTTCATTAAAATTAATGTTTGTTGTTCCAGTCCAAATTCTGGTGATTGTGTGACTTTCACGACGGATTCGTCTTCGTATCCTGATCACGTAATGATTTCGACCGCTCCGAGCGAGGTTTATCCTTGGAGCACGATCCAAGAGTCGAACAATATCGCTCCTAAAGAAATCCCACCCTCAAAAATCACGCCCCCGAAACCGTCGACCACTTGGCTGCCTTCTTCGCCAGCAGCTCCACCACAAGAAACAAGTTTCCAAACAGTAAGTACTCATTGGTAATAATTCAAGTAAAAGTAAGAAAGGAAATATTCCAAAGAGAATTTCTCTATAGGTATCTAAAAAAATTGTAAGTTTGTGAAATGCTAACCAGAGAAGACTAGTAACACTCAAACACACACAACCAAATTAAATATAGTACCTTTCATTCATTTATACACAGATTAATTAATATTCCACTTAGTAAAATAGATTATCAAATCGGACTAAACACAATTAAAACAATAGCAAAAAATAACGGTTATAAACAGGCATTAGTTGATCAAATGATTAAAAAGAAAAAACAAAAACAATTGCGAAAGTATTTGTATAGTGTGACAAAAATAGAGAAAACCTACTGGAATAGATTAGAATACGTCAATAACCTCTCACAGAAAATTAAACAAACAGTTAAGGGAAAGGACAATAACATAATTTTGACTAATTCTGTTAACTTAGGGAAAATATTAGTGAATAATAAAATTAAAACAGACAATAGTCATATTAAAAAAAGCGGAGTATATGAGCTGAAATGTGATGGCTGCGATGCAATATATATAGGACAAACGGGCAGGTCTTTTGAAACGCGGTTAAAAGAACATAGGAAAGATATTCTAAATAATAAACAGACCACGGGGTTCGCAAAACATTGCATCACGGCTAATCACTTTTTCAGCTCAAACGACTGTAAAATGTTGCATTCGGGTAATAAGGGATTACTTTTGAATTATCGGGAGGGTTTAGAAATAAGTAAAGCCATAAAGGCGGGAAAAAACGTGGTCAATGATAACGAGGACCTTTGGAATTCCCCAATAATTAGAGCGCTTATTACCTGAAATGCCGACATCTAGTATATATAATCAATTTTGCTCTTTTGTACACCATTCTTGAAAATGGCATTAAGCCGAAACTAGTTGAAAATAAAACAATTTATTAGTAGAAAATAAAACAATTTATTAGTAAAACAAATCAAGTGAATTTCAATCAAATACCTATATATTAATAGAAATGTTTTACCAAGTGATCAATGAGAAACAAGTTAACGATATATCTAGTAACACTATTGTTATTAAAACATGTTTTGTCATTTAGGATCCAACTACGCAAATCCTAGGTTCAAGAACTCGTCCAGCCTCTTACGGAAGATCCAGCAGCTGGTCTGATCCTCCAGGAACTCCTCAAGGTTCCTCAAGTGCGGGAACTTCAGGATATGGACAAGTCAGCACAGATGAGCAAGTCTACCAATCCTCTTCGTCGTCGCCAAAACCAGATTGGGCGACGATATCCACGTGGAACGTCATTAACAACAGAAACGCCCCAGGTATAAAAATCGAAACTATATAAAGTTTAAACTATAATGATAATTAAATTGTTTATCTATTGGGCAATTATATTTATTAAACGATCTAGCAGTGGCGGATTTCCTATTAGGCTAAGTAGGCTGAAGCCTACGGCGGCAAATTTTCAACGGATACCTAATATCGACTTTGAGGCTTTTATATATTTTTATTTAGACGGGAACCTTTATTTCTCTCGGCTGAATACCCCTGGGAAGCAGTGTTGCTAACTCTGAACCATCAAATGTCTTAAAGTCTTGTATTAAAAATCACCAGAAATTATTAGATTTTTCGGTTTTTTATTAAACGAATTTCAATTATGTTAACAACAAAAAACTCTGAAATAATTAAAAACTTTGAGACTGAAGAATTTTCAAAAAGATTTTGAGACTATTTTTTTTGACATACAGGGAGATTTATTAAAACTTTGGCATTTAAAAGTAGATTTAATTTCATGAAGAAATCATTCATATCATTGCCGGTTCTATCTGTCCTGGTTTAGAAGTTATAGCGTTTTTCAAACAGTGTCTCTTGGAACACTAATATGTAATCATAGTTTATCACTTTAACTGCCATACGACGCGCCGGCCGTCGTATGTATTTCTGAGCAACTAGGCGGTACGACGGCCGGTCGTTGTAAAAATGGCCATACGACGGCCAGTAGTCGTTTGTTTATATTTCCAAAAATGTATTAAAATTAAAATTCTAACCATATACCTGTATTTATGAAACCTTTATTAAAGCTTGATTAACGAAAATATTGTCTTTGGCCCACAAAAGTGTACATTTGAAATATGCACATGGCAGTTAAAGTGTTAAAGAAATCAAAAACATTCTTGTAACAAACGGAAAGCAAAATTTACCTACAGTAAATGTTGAGAAATGAGTCTATTTTCCTGAGTACATAATTGGCAACGACAAATTATACTCTCTTGTACGCATAATAAATTGATGTTATTTCTAATATGAGTTGCAGCATCTTGAATCCTCTGCAATAACTAATTGCGATCGTATATTTCTACGGCGTAAACACGTTGCTTGAAGTGACCCCATAAATAAAACATCTTAAGGATTCAGGTCAGGTGATCTAGGTGGCCATGGTATCGGCCCTTCGTTACCAATCCATTGATTTGGGTTATGCAGTAATTGGGTCACTTGTCTT
Source organism: Philonthus cognatus (assembly GCA_932526585.2). Taxonomy (NCBI): domain Eukaryota; kingdom Metazoa; phylum Arthropoda; class Insecta; order Coleoptera; family Staphylinidae; genus Philonthus; species Philonthus cognatus. The sequence goes on from OW052242.1 coordinate 141,797,484, forward strand.
CCTCGGTGAGGCGGGGCCCCGTCTTGTTGATACCACATATCTTTTATTATGTGGATTGGAACATCTTCCGAAGGATCAAACAATGTTGTGTTAAAAAAAATGATGGTACTGCTCTGCATTTTTTTTTTTTTTTTTGGGTTTTACGTCATCTATTTCCGCTGCTATGGCCAATCATGACGCCGGAGATTAGGTCTACAGCTATCCGGGAATTTTGCCGAACCCGGTGGGAGTTCCAACCCACCGGTAGGGATCTTTAACGTGCACGCAACATCCAGGCAGTACACGGGTCCTACATGCATTTAACGTCATATCCAAGAAGACGGAGTGTTTGGCATTTTTATCCTAACCTATATAAATGCAGACAACTTGTTAGGGCAGTATTTGAACCCCGGCCCGTGGCGTCGCAGTACAACACTCTAACCACTACACCACCAAGCTGCCCGCTCTGCATTTAAATTTCTAACAAACAATTGTGATGAAAGTATTAATATAACCAAACGATTTTTGACAAGTGATAATTCAAAATAATGGTTACTAAATTTTGTTTGGCTAAATCACTACTACGTTTTTTCAACTTAAAAATTATAATAGCGCTATAACTTTTGAACCAATAAAGATAGGACTTGCTTTTATATGAACATTTCTTCATGAAATTAAATCTACTTTTAGTTGTTAATGTTTGTAAAGAGGCTAATGAATCACCGTGTATGTCAAAAAAGAAAAATAGTCTCATTTTTAAGCAATATCCTTTTAAAATTTTATAAATTTAATGCTTACTTATTCCTTAATGTATCACATTATTTCATAGTTTTTCAAAAAATGTTTTAAACAAAAGTTGTAGATAATAAAAAAAATAAATAAGTAAGGACCTTTAAATTTTTATACCAAATAAGGTGACGGCTCAATAGGTCAGGATTAAAATGAGTGAAAATGATTAATGAATGAAATGAAAAATCAAGTGTGCGTTCAAGGAGGACAGAAGATGACGAAGATTGTTTCGCTCTTATTTTGAGCTCCTCAGGCAACCACATCCATCAACCCAACTGTAGAAGCAAATCGAGATAAATGCCCGCATCAATGCAGGAATATGAAAAATGTTCATTACCGAAAACTTATGGTTGATGGGATTAACATATCAAGTGTATGTGTGCTGGGTTGATGGATGTGGTGGCCTGAGGAGCTCAAAATAAGAGCGAAACGATCGTCGTCATCCTCTGTCCTCCTTGCACGCACACTTGATTTTTCATTTCATTTATTTAATCATTTTCACTCATTTTCATCCTGACCTATTGCGCCGTTACCTTATTTGGTATAAAAAGAAATTTAAATGCAGAGCAGTACCATCATTTTTTTAACACAACATTGTTTGATCCTTTGGAAGATGTTCCAATCCACATAATAAAAGATATGTGGTATCAACAAGACGGGGCCCCGCCTCACCGAGGAAGACAAGTGACCTTGGTATGATAATGAAAAAACACACAACTTTTACCGAAACACTTTTCACCTTAACTCTTTTGTTTATGATCAGTATAGGAAAAAGCCTAGGGAAGATATTTATTTAATAATCACTCACAAATTACTACCTTATTAGTAACTTAATTAAAAAAGGTTTCAAATAAAAGATAATAGAAAAACACAACATAACATTTTGTATAATCACTTTTCACCTCAGTTGTTTTGTTTATGAACTAGAAACTAAAATATCTAGCGGAGATCAACAACTCACCGACTATGGCTTTCGATGTCTCAATTAATAAATGTTTCAAACAAAACTTGTAGCCAACAATTAAATAAACCACTTTTACCTTAACACTTATCACCTCATCTCTTTTGTTTTTGTTCAGTAAACCGAGAATGATTTTTTTGATATATTTTAGGAATCACTCCTTAACTGTAGCTTTATTATCGATTCAATCAAACAAAGCTTTAAACAAAAGTTGCAGATAATGAAAAAATACACAATTTTATGATAATTTACGAACGAGTGATTTCCACTCCCAGACTAAGCATGAAGTAAAATTTCGAGTTTAGAAAAGCCCTGAGCAAAATTTGGCTCGGTCGCTGCGCGACCGAGCCAAATTTTGCGGGCTTTTCTAAACTCGAAATTTTACTTCATGCGCCACGCGTATTAAACACTGATTTCAAGTGATGTTTAAAATATTTAAACATATCAACTTAATCAAAAAATGTCTCAAATAAAAGGTGTAGCAAAGGAAAAATCACACAACTTTTGCATAAACAATTTTAACCGTAGCTATTTTGTGTTTGATCAAGAAACGAGAAAGTCTAGCCCAGATTTATTCCTTAACTGTAGCTTTATTATCGATTCAATCATACAAAGCTTCAAACAAAAGTTGCAGACAACGAAAAAATACGCAATTTTGTGATAATTTGAAAATTTACAAACGAGTGACTTCCACTCCCAGACTAAGCATGAAGTAAAATTTCGAGTTTAGAAAAGCCCTGAGCAAAATTTGGCTCGGTCGCGCAGCGATCGAGCCAAATTTTGCGGGCTTTTCTAAACTCGAAATTTTACTTCATGCGCCACGCGTATTAAACACTGATTTCAAGTGATGTTTAAAATATAAACACATATTATCTTAATCAAAAAATGTCTCCAATAAAAGATGTAGCCAAGGAAAAAACACACAACTTTTGTATAAACAATTTTAACCTTAGCTATTTTGTTTTTGATCAAGAAACGAGAAAGTCTAGCCCAGATTTATTCCTTTAGTAATAATGGCATTTAATGTCAACAAACGCAGTCTAATATATCATCTAATGCTCCTCACTGAGAATAGGCGGCAAAATATTTCAGCCTACCAGCAGCAAAATCGTAAATCCGCCACTGCGATCTAGTGTAATAAAGGCGATTAATAATTGAGATATTTGAACAATTTTGACGTTTATTAATGAAATGTAGTTAGTTAATAAGATTTAATAATAAATTCTGTATTGTGGAGGCTTCTACTTCGATATACATGTTAATTACACAATGAAACACTTTTAACTTTGTTTGTATAACACGTTTTATACAAACAAAGTTAAAAGTGTTTCATTGTGTTAATAATAAATGATTGTGAATGCATTATTTGAACTCAAAAGTTCAGGTCGGCGGAAAAGCATATTATTATTATTATGACAGAAACACGTTGATTGTTTGTTTAAGGTGTTGTGGATACTTCACCAGAAATGGAAAAAACAAACCCTCCATCGACGCAAACGCCTGAAACTTGGTATCCAGCAGCCGGAAATCAGTTGAGCAATGAAGTAGACGAGCCTAATCAGCAAGGGCTTTCATTCAACAAAAACAGCGGAAGTGAAGGCAAACAAAAGAAACTGTTTTCGCTTACTTTAGTTACAGCGACAGTGTTAACTGCAATTTGTTAGAAACGGACGAAAAGAAGAAAAAAGCTCCTCCATTTGTTTTCAATCTCGCAAGCAATATTTTTAATTTTCATATATATTTTATATATAAATGTTCTTTCCGTTCTCGTAAAATAGTTATATGTGTACATGTATACAAGAAGACAAAGAGAATTGGAGTTTCAGTAAAATTTTACAATTTATTTTCATAATAGTATGAGCGTTTTTTTAAAATTAATTTCTCATCTGGCACTTGGTGAAACATGTTAGAATATGTAAAGTTATTTAAATTAAAAAACACTTGGTACTGTTTCACAAATTAAAACTTTATTCCGACTAGTTTCGGTTTGTTAGACCATTTTTAAAGGAATGTCACATTCCTTTGAAAATGGTCCAACAAAACGAAACTAGTCGGAATAAACACAATGAAAAAACTGTTTTTATTCCTTACTTACTTACTTCATTGTGATTAAATACTCCACATAACTCAAATCAAACAATTAGTAGTCGGAATAAAGTTTTAATTTGTGAAACAATACCAAGTGTTTTTTAATTTAAATAACTTTACATAGAATGAGTGTTTTCAATAACTATCAGAAAATCGAGAAATTCTAACACGGTACGATTCACGAGAGGTGTCCCATGGTTTCCTTGATTTGTAGTGCTTTCTGCACCAATACATGTAACACGAAAATAGTTTCATGTCTTTAGATTACGTGTGTGAAAAGATACAGAAAACTTCATAATATGTTGCTATGGTTTCTACATAGAACATGCAAAAACGTATGTTCCGGTATGTAGCTTTAAAATTTAAAGGTTAAACGTCACATTTTGATTATGTCTTCGTAAAACTAAGTGTTTTCCACTCCCAGACTAAGATTTTTTTCTTTTAAGTATACATATCCTAATTATGTGGTGTAGATTTTTAAATATTCGTTGTTTCCTTAATTTGAAGTTTAAACGAGTGGTTTCCACTCCCAGACAAAGCATGAAGTAAAATTTCGAGTTTAGAAAAGCCTGAAAATTTGGTTTGGTCGCGTAGCGCGAAGCGCGGAGCGGCCAAACCAAATTTTCAGGCTTTTCTAAACTCGAAATTTTACTTCATGCGCCACGCGTATTAAACACTGAAGGCACTGAAATATTGTGAACGAGTAAACTTCGCTGGAAATCAGTGTCGTATACGCGTGGCGCATGAAGTAAAATTTCGAGTTTAGAAAAGCCCGAAAATTTGGTTTGGTCGCTCCGCGCTTCGCGCTACGCAACCAAACCAAATTTTCAGGCTTTTCTAAACTCGAAATTTTACTTCATGCTTAGTCTGGGAGTGCAAAACACCTAGTTTTACGAAGACATTGTCAAAATGTGACGTATTACTTCATGTTTAACCTGGGAGTGGAGAACACTCGTTTAAACTTGCAAATACGGACAAACAACTTAAAAACTTAAAATCAAATCTAAGGAGTACTAGAATGATCAAATCCACTTAAAACGCTTGCATTTGAGGTTTTTTGGCACCCAACGTGGGGCCAGGCTAACGCTGTGGCCCCTAGTTGGGCGCCATAAACCGCAAGCATCTAAATTTAAAACTTCCCACTGAATCAGCGTTTCGTACGCGTGGCGCATTGAGTCAAATTTCGAGTTTAGAAAAGCCCCGTGAAAATTTGTCGAGGGTCGCGCAGCGACCCGAGACAAATTTTCTGGGCTTTTCTAAACTCGAAATTTTACTTCATGCGCCACGCGTATTAAACACTGAAGGCACTGAAATATTGTGAACGAGTAAACTTCGCTGGAAATCAGTGTCGTATACGCGTGGCGCATGAAGTAAAATTTCGAGTTTAGAAAAGCCCGAAAATTTGGTTTGGTCGCTCCGCGCTTCGCGCTACGCAACCAAACCAAATTTTCAGGCTTTTCTAAACTCGAAATTTTACGTCATGCTTAGTCTGGGAGTGCAAAACACCTAGTTTTACGAAGACATTGTCAAAATGTGACGTTTTACTTCATGTTTAACCTGGGAGTGGAGAACACTCGTTTAAACTTGCAAATACGGACAAACAACTTAAAAACTTAAAATCAAATCTAAGGAGTACTAGAATGATCAAATCCACTTAAAACGCTTGCATTTGAGGTTTTTTGGCACCCAACGTGGGGCCAGGCTAACGCTGTGGCCCCTAGTTGGGCGCCATAAACCGCAAGCATCTAAATTTAAAACTTCCCACTGAATCAGCGTTTCGTACGCGTGGCGCATTAAGTCAAATTTCGAGTTTAAAATCAAATAATAAAAAATCATCAAAACTGTAAAAAGCAAACCAAAATTATTAAACAATCAACAATGTTCTTACATTTTTACAAATTGTAAACTGCTAAATAATAAAACTATTATTATTAATAATGTTAAACAAGGCCGTAGCCAGAAAAAAAACATTCGGTTTAACGTAAAAATATTATTTTCACATTTACAGTGCCGCTTTTTCATAAAAATGTTTAACAATTTGAGAATTTCGGGGGCGGTTAAACCCCCATATCCCCCTCCCTGGCTACGGCCTTGATGTCAAACGACTTCTAAAAAAATTGCCAGTACTTGCAAACAAATTGATATTCAATTAATTATTCCTTTTTTTATAATTTCTAAATTGTGTGAATGTTTACTGAGACTCCCTGTATATTTAAAAATAAATAACAAAACTTGCACTAGTCATATCGTTATACATTAATTAATATTATATGTTTTATTTTATAGGTAAAAATTAATAATTGTAAAAAAAGATAAAACAAGAAACAAACAATCTAGATGTATTTAAAAAAGAAAATGTTATTTAAAGATTAAACAAATAAATTAATTGACTTATTTTGAATAATTATTGTCGTGCATTTATTTAAACAAGTGATCTCCTCCACGAGCCCCAAAGAGTTTTACTTCTTCGCCGATTTAATTTTTAAAATTACCATTATAAACAAGGCCGTAGCCAGAAAAAAAATTCGGAGGGGGTTATAAAAATAAAAATGTCAGCGTGCGGGGGGGGGTTAATGGTATACATATTATTTTTGTTCCGCTTTTACATACAAAAATATAACATTTAGAAATTTGGGCGGGGGTGGGGTCGGTTAAACTCCCATATTACCCCCCCTGGCTACGGCCTTGATTACAACTTATGCAACTTGTTCGTGAAAAATCTGATAATACTGATAATATTCACTGGGTGATTATTATTTATTCTTAAGCTGAATCTCAAAAATTTCTACTTGAAATTTTTAAATCTCTACTTAAAGAAAAAATGTATGTTGGCAAGGAAATTACAAAGGGTTTTTTTACCTTACGCGCTTCCAGCATTTATTCGAGTTTTTCTTATCCAAAAGAACATATTTTCATTTTTCATGTCTTCGTTTAATTAATTGGCTTTGGCAGCTAAGTATATTTCATTTCAGAACGCAATTGAAGAAATCACTTCATCACATATTACCACACACTTCTTCTGCAAACACTTTTGTTATTCGTCACTTCACCACACGAGAACTCGATGCCACTTCACAGATTCACCTCGACTGAAATAAAATGTGCGCGCATCCAGCGATTAACAATTGCACCGAGTCGAGTTTTTCTTATCAGAAATCGATTAGGAAAGGAATTCGGCACCTTTTTTGTGTTCTCTGCATCGGATGAGTAATTTATTCAAATAAACAGGATATGGTTGAGAGTTTTTGTTTGTCTTGCGTTTGTTTGATAAACATATACAGGGTGTCGGCAATCTCCTTACTCATATATAAAACATTTATTCGGTCCGTAATTGATTATGGCTCGGTGTACTATGGAAACGCAAGCAATTGTCACCTTAAAAAAATAGACACTCTACAATATAAATGTTTACGTTGTTGTATAGGTGTTTTGCGAAGTTCACCAATTAATTTTTTATTAGCAGAGACTAATGAAAGACCTTTGGTTATCAGACGTAAGCAATTGGCGTTTAAATTTCTTATAAATTTAAGGTCAAAAGGATCTCGATTAATAAATAACGTTATGTCACTGAATATATTAGACTTATCTGCGAGGTATTGGATTATAAAAAAATCTCCCATTTTAGTAGAATGCTATAGGACCCTTATTGATGTGCAACCTAATCTCACTGATCAAGGGGGGATTTTACAATACAGGTTGCCATATGATATTTTGATTAAGCCTATTCACTGTTTTTATTTGAACAGCGTTTCATCTACAGACTGTACTCGTGTGACTGAGATTAGGTTCTTAGAACAGGTGAATACAAAATGGCCAAATGCATATAACATTTTTACTGATGGTTCCCGAGTTAATAATTTAGTAGGTGGTGCGTTTTACGACCCACAAAATCAAACTAATAACAAATTCTTTCTGGGAAATAATATATCAGTTTATACTGCCGAAGTAATAGCAATTTTCGAGGCCCTAAAATATTTAACATCTATTGATGTATCAACATTTTCAAGTATTTTAGTTTTCACGGATTGTAAAAGTATAGTTGACTTTTATAAAAACTTTAAATTTTCATCAAAATTAAATATTTTAAATGCGGATATATTTAAATACATTAATTTAATTAATAAAAGGGTTTCGCTTGTATGGATCAAGGGACACTCTGGTATCAGCGGGAACGAACATGCTGATTCATTTGCTAAAGCAGTATTACAATCCGATATATACTTAAATTATTCCCTCACCCCGTCCGACATGGTTAATATACTAAATAAAAAACTAGACAATGAATTCAACCAATATTATCAGAAGAGGAATTATGGTTTGTTTTATAAGGGCATCTGTTCCAATATACCGGTTAAACCTTGGTTTTTAAAGTGTGAATCTTTATCAAAACGATTCATTAAAACAATTTGCAGACTACGATGCAATCATGGATTATGTCCTTTTTATTTATATAAAATTAATATAAGGAATGGCCCTTTTTGTGAATGCGGTGAGAGAGGAACGTTGGAGCATATTGTTATGGGCTGTGTAAGATTTAATCACGATCGAGCAATTCTTTTTGACACTATATCGAGAAAACTGACTCTCCCTTTCAATTACGCAACAATATTACAGTCAAATGACTTATTTATATATAAACAAATTTTCAAATTTTTGGAGACTGTAAAATTGTCAATTTAATTAGTAGTTTGAATGGTATTATGTGGTACTCTCCTTTGTAGAATTCCTTTGTAGGGTATCCTATGTTCCGTGGCTTAGTCTTGTTTGTTAAAAAAAAAAAATGCCTTGACGAGCCCCCAGGCGAGAAGAGTGTTATCCCTGCGTTTTTTCCCAAGTGTGTTTGAGCTGTGTGAATAAATCGTAATATGAAAAATAAATATATGATGTTGGCTAATGGTTGCAAAACCAAGGCCAGGCAAAAAGCCATTTGATTTAAAAAAAAAATATACAGGGTGTCAATTTGAAAACAAGCCAGCCAAAATATCTTTGGAACCGTAACAGTTAGAGACAATTTTTCAAAACCGTTTCTAGGATATGGAGGGGGAACCATTTTGGCCCGCATAGCAATCTTCTGCAACCAACCCCTTAGGCTGTAGCTACCCTTGCCCATTTTTTTTTTAATGGCACGACCGTACTTGTGATACATCATTAGAAAGGTCTTTCAAAATACTAATCAGTGGTTCCAACTAAAATTTTTATTGTTACATAAAAAAATGCAAAACAAAAATTTTAAATCAATTTATTTGATTTTAAAATTGTTGTCAAATTAGGTTAGGCAAAAATTATATGTTGGTGCAATTTTTGTTATATTCTTGACACCGGGCAACTTAAATCCCGAACCGGGCCATGGTTTTATGCCATGGTATCGCAGTTTTGTAGCGATTGAAATTCAAAAAAGAAAATACGACAAGAATTATTTACCGCAGGATTATATTAGAATAATTCAGGATACAAATAAAACATTAAACTTTAAAGATCATTTTAAACATACTTTTGTGCGAAACCCGTTAAAAAACATAGTTTACCCTTTCAAAATATCGAATATTATACTACGAAAATGGAATGCAGTGAGTCTGTAGGAACTTAAATTTTGTATTCTTGGAATAGAGAGTAAAGAAGTTTTTAAAAAACCATCGTTACCGAATTATAAGCAAACATTGTACCAGGCAAGAAATTATGTACCAAAATGTGATTTTTACTTTCCCCCGTATGTAATACAAAGGGAAAGTATTGTTTTCGTGAAAATTTTCGAATCAAAAATTTTAGCGGAAATATCCGTTTTGAGGTCCCCTGAGTCGAATAAGACCATTTTTGAAAAATGTCTGTCTGGCTGTGTGTGTGTCTGTGTGCGCTGTACCGCAAAAACCGCTAAAGATATCGAGATGAAACTTGAAACTTAAGCTTTTTGTTACAATCGGAAGAACTGAAAAGCTTTTGGTGAAAATCGGAAAACCGGAAGTGGTACTTTACTCTTAGCGTTTTTCAGTTTTTTCAGATTTTTTCAATAAATGTTTATCAAACAAAAAATTCTTTTAAATAAAAGTTGTAGATAATAACAAAATGAAGATGTATTGTTCACTTACTTTTTGTCATAGCACTCTTAGTTTTTGAGATATTTCAAAAGTTGTGTGTTTTATCTAGTTATTGGTGTGTGACAGTGTATGTGTCGATACAATTGAAAAATGTTTCAAATAAAAGTTGTAGGAAATAAAAAACTAAAGATTTTTTGTGGACTCACTTTTTGTCATAGCACTCTTAGATTTTGAGATATTTAATAAATAGTGTTTTTTATCTAGTCATTGATTTGTGTCAGTGTGTGTGTTGATACAATTGGAAAATGTTTCAAATAAAAGTTGTAGGTAATAAAATATTAAAGATTTTTTGTATCTTTACTTTTTGTCATAGCACTCTTAGTTTTTGAGATATTCAATAAATAGTGTTTTTTATCTAGTCATTGGTTTGTGTCAGTATGTGTTGATCCAATTGAAAAATGTTTCAAATAAAAGTTGTAGTTATAAAAAAGTTGAAGACATTTTGAAAATAATAATGCTACAAATATTTTAAAAGTGATTTAATACGCAATTTACGGGGGAAAGTACTATGATGGACACATCACCATTTTTTGTTCTACCAAGCTATTGAAAATTACTATAAGACTTACCTGGATCATCATCATCATCACTTTAATGTCCGAATTCAGCGACAATATTTAACAAAAAATACACGAAATTTATTTGTTTGTTAAAAAATTACCCTTCATACCCTTAATGTTTAATAAAGTTTTCTTGAAATAAACATACATGTTTTAATATTAATAATTTTCTGACTTTATAATTTTATTGTTAGGTTTATTTGCAATTACTGTGCAATAAAAAGATAAGACCATCAATTTTTCGCTTATATTTTTTGTATTTTCAACCCTAGAAGCTTATTTTTTTTAAGGAGTTTCGATTTGACTATCTTCACATGACTATCTTCACATAATAGTATTAAGAAAAAGTATATATTTTTTTCTTGCATGTAAACAGTTTATTGTCTCTTCTCAACATTTTATAAAACTGGACTTGGCTGATTACACTGGTCGGCATGAAAATCGGCCCTGACACCATTCCTGCTGATTCTTATGTAAAATGACCTCCTGAATCCGAATATGACCCCCGTTTTCCCCCATCACCCACCGTTTTCGGGGGAGGCCCCCCCCACCTATTTTTATCACTTTTCGATAATTTGGAGGGATGAAAAGGATTATTTTAGCCTTTACGTTTCTTCTGAGGGGCTAGAGAGGTGAAAAGTTCCAAAACATGAACATTTGCAAGGAGGTAGATTTGGGGGGGGGGGATTTGCCCCCTTAAATTGTAAAAAAATCCTTAAAAATGATCGATTTTTCCGTTTTCTTCGCAGTTTTTTCACTTATTTTCTACATATTCCAGCTTCCATCCCCCCTCATCCTCCCCCAAACAATAAAAATATATAGCAACAATATATAGCAACAATAATAAAAATATATAGCAACAGTTCGGAAGATTCACTGTACCACGCTGGCACTCTCAATACCTCGCGCGCACAGGTTTGCCCAGGAACATTTATTATTTTACTTTTTATTTATTATTCTTTACAGCTAAAATAATCCTTTTCACCCCTCCAATGGATGGGGGAAACGGGGGGAGTATTGAGAGCGCCAGCGTGGTACAGTGAATCTTCCGAACTGTTGCTATATATTTTTATTATTGTTGCTATATATTTTTATTATTGTTGCTATATATTGTTGCAATATATTTTTATTATTTGGGGGTGTTTGGGGGAGGATGAGGGGGAATGGAAGCTGGAATATGTAGAAAATAAGTGAAAAAACTGCGACGAAAACGGAAAAAATTGATCATTTTTAATGATTTTTTTACAATTTAAGGGGGCAATCCCCCCCCAAATCTACCTCCTTGCTACAAATGTTCATGTTTTGGAACTTTTTACCTCTCTAGCCCCTCAGAAGAAATGTAAAGACTAAAATAATCCTTTTCATCCCTCCAAATTATCGAAAAGTGATAAAAATAGGCGGGGGGCCTCCCCCGAAAACGGTGGGTGATGGGGGAAAACGGAGGTCATATTCGGATTCAGGAGGTCATTTTACATAAGAATCAGCAGGAATGGTGTCAGGGCTCGAAAAAAAATTTTTTTTGCAGACCAGTGTTGCATTGAACCTCAATTGAGGGGTTCAATGCAATGTAGAATTATTAGAAATAAAACATCGGCTGAATTAATTATGTTTACAGTTATATTCAAAGCGATTAAAAATAATCAATAAATATTTGTGCAAACTAATTCCACATAAATAAAATATCTTTTTTTTTTTATAAACGGAAAATTTAACATACACAATACAAATCATTTTATAAAAATTATGAATGTAAACATTTAATAGTGCGATTCTATAAGCAATCTACTACAAATATGTCTTACAAAGACTAACATTAAAAATGTTTGGATTGATTGAGTTACGTGAAAATAATTAAAACTTTGATTAAAACACTTTCTTCAACACTTTTGCGAAGAAAGGTTCTAAGTGTTTTAATCAAAATTAAAAATCGGTTTATACATAATAATTGTAGGTATTTGATTGAAATTCACTTGGTTTGTTTTACTAATAAATTGTTTTATTTTCAACTAGTTTCGGCTTAATGCCATTTTCAAGAAACTGGCATTAAGCCGAAACTAGTTGAAAATAAAACAATTTATTAGTAAAACAAACCAAGTAAATTTCAATCAAATACCTATATATTAATAGAAATGTTTTACCAAGTGATCAATGAGAAACATGTTAACGATATAATAATTGTGTTCATTATACTAAAACTAAGAGATCAAGAGGTCTTCGTGAACAAAAATAATGATTTAGTAGGTATATTATTTGTATTAAGCATTCGTACGAATAAAAATAATGTCTTCGTCCGTGCCAAACGATTTCCTGGCTTCTTCAAAACTAGAAAACTTCATTGAACACACATCTGGAAAATGAAAAAATACATGAGTGATTTGAAATAATCGACTCGTTATTTCTTAAAAGGTATTCTAATTTAAGACACTGCCAGCGACGGCTCGCAGCCTAACTTCAGGGTCGGCCACAGCGCCAAGGCACACAAAATTTGAGGTTGGGATCGCGCTTTATAAATACAAGGAATTGCACAACAAAGTCACCCTTCAATAACGGATTCATATTACCTTGGGTCTCTGGCCTACCCTGAAGTTAGGCTGCGAGCCGCCGCTGGACACTGCAGTTTTTAATTATTTAATATTACTTACGATCATGTAGGGCTGGATTTCGGTAATAAATCAGTTGTTTTCTGATATTGTATCCACAAACTATGACATAATGCCCTTCGTAAGAAAACGAAATTATTGGCAGGCACTTTTTTAAATCGCTAGAGAGCTTGTTGTGTTTACACGTTTCGCAATTTAAAAGTTTAGAATTCGTTAATACTATCGCAGGATTTTTCGTCAGCAAGTGCTTTAAGATATCTTCGATTGTGATTTGGCTTTGTCTGATGTCCAAGCCCAATAGGCGCGACTTTTGAAACAAGAAATTCACTCTTTCTTCATCCTATAAAAACAGTTTTTACAAGTTTTTGAAAATAAATAAAACTACAGTAACTGAAAATTAGGATCAGTTGTTTACTTGTAGATTAAACATAGCTTAGTTTAAAATACATTCACTTACAATGTTTTAACTTAAACTTAATCCAAGTTTAAGTTAAATAAGATTCGTAACACATTATACAGGGTGTCCCAGACCAATCGTATCAGCTTTTTTTTTTTGAAACGGCTAGGCCTAGAGAGTTACGACAAAAAAATTTATAACAAAAGTCGTATTACCCCTTTAAGCGCCATTGATGCATATACGCAACATTATTAATTTTATGTAAATTAAATTACAAAATGAATTAATTTGATATATTATATTATTTGATTTGATTTGAAAATGTATGAAGAAAAACGATAATATTTTGTTATTTAAATATCTCAATTATTACTCCTTAAAAAAAATGGTTTCAGTGTATTTCTAACTTTACAATATTTCAGTGTTTTATTGCGTGGCGCATGAAGTAAAATTTCGAGTTTAGAAAAGCCCCGTGAAAATTTGTCTCGGGTCGCTGCGCGACCCTCGACAAATTTTCTACGCGGGGCTTTTCTAAACTCGAAATTTTACTTCATGCTTAGTCTGGGAGTGGACAACACTCGTTCTTAGAAGTTTCAAATTAAAGGATTACTCTAGATTACTAAGTTTATTACCAATTTACAAAGGCTACAGCTCAAAGGACCAATCATGGTCTTCGGAGACCGAAGGACTACAGGGAATCGAAGTTTATTTACAAGAAAACAACGAATATCTGAAGGTTTACAGCATGGATAGGAAAGAAAACATCCAATTTTGAAAAAAATATCGAAGTTGGGTTGGTTTTCAGTGCGTTTTTAACTTCACTTTAAATCAGTGTTTTATACGCGTGGCGCATGAAGTAAAATTTCGAGTTTAGAAAAGCCCCGTGAAAATTTGTCTCGGGTCGCTGCGCGACCCTCGACAAATTTTCTACGCGGGGCTTTTCTAAACTCGAAATTTTACTTCATGCTTAGCCTGGGAGTGGAAATACTCGTTCTAAACTTTATATTGTACGTTTTTATACAAAATCGACGAATGCCTTGCAGTTACAGAGTATACATTATGTATATTTAAAAGAAATATTCACAGTATGTAATACAATAAGTCATTCGTAAAAATCATTAAAAGAAGTGTAGAATTTTACCTAAAATCAACTTTTAGAGTTAACTCTATAATTGCTTGGCCGTTAATGGGTTAAAGAATCGAATGGTGATATTGTTTTTCCGCAAAAAGGTTGGCATCCTTGAGAGTTTGCTTAAAAATGTCAATAACTCAAGATTTTTAAATGGCACAATAGGTCAAAAGTAGTATCATTGAAAAGATCTTTAAAAAAAAGCAATATTTATTTTTTTAAAACAGATAAATATGTAAAGTTGCGAGAGAAAAAAAAAACTAGTACAGCCGAATGTTTGGCTATGTGAACTGGACTCGCTTTGATTTTTCAAATTGTCAATAAAATTGACAAATTTGGGGAAATGTCAAACGACATTAATTAAGTTTGACATGCCTCAACTGACTGAAACGAGAAAGCGATAATAACGACCCGTTTAGAGACTGTATTAGCATTAGAGACATTGCTAATGAAGTGCATGTCAACAAAAGCACCGTTTTGGCAAAAAAAAAAATGTTGTTAACCTGTACATGACAAGTTTGTTTCACAAGACAAAAAATGCGATATGTTAGAAGTGGCTAAAGCTCGCAGTTGTACTATTTTTTTTTTTCTCTCGCAACTGTACCATCGGTGGAAACAAAATGTTGGGATACATACATTTGTTTAGAGTGTGTCAAACATTGGACCTCTCATTTCCATATGTTTATTGTCACTCTACATTAAAACCTATCTTTAAAAAACCTGACTTAACCGGTATTTTTTTATTTTTTTTTATTTTGGGTTTTACGTCATCTATTTCCGCTGCTAAGGCCAATCATGACGCCGGAGATTAGGTCTACAGCTATCCGGGAATTTTGCCGAACCCGGTGGGAGTTCCAACCCACCGGTAGGGATCTTTAACGTGCACGCAACATCCAGGCAGTACACGGGTCCTACATGCATTTAACGTCATATCCGAGAAGACGGAGTGTTTGGCATTTTTATCCTAACCTATATAAATGCAGACAACTTGTTAGGCCGGTATTTGAACCCCGGTCCGTGGCGTGGCAGTAAAAACTTAACCGGTATAAATTTGATTATATTTGACATTGTCCAATTTTCGATTTGTCCCAACATTTTATGTCCACCTACTTAACTTTCGAATGATATTTTCATTCATACAGCATTTTAATGTTTTTAATTTTCATTGCATACTAACCTTACTGAACACTTTTTCATAAAACGATTCCCCTCTGTAATCACCTCGAACGCCTAGGGTAAGTGTTTTGAACGTGTGTGGAATGTTGTATCGAAACAATACGAAACATAAATCTATTGTCCATGTGCTGGAGAAAATTAAAAATGTGTTTGTGCGCAATTAAAAATATACATAGTGTTTACGCGTTTCAGCGGTTTTTTAAATAAGTTACTTAGACACGTAATATTACAATAAATTAGATTTATTAATAACAACGTGCATCAAAAAAATATATATAAATGAATTTAGAACAAAGATAGATACAATAACAATTGAGCAAAGCAGCAAATGAAATGAATAATAGCACAGATAAAAAAAGGTTAAACACAAACACAAGATCACACAAAGTTACAAGATAAAAACATAAGAGACAAAGTTTCACGTTAGCAAGAAGAGATTTAGAACTTACTCGTGTCGTGGTCGGAAAAGAACTCTTCGAGCATTAGAATAATACACAAGTGAATTAAAGTAAAAAGGAGTAGGGTGAAACGTAATAAGGAAAGAAAGTAATTTGACACGAGATAAGCAGAGAAAGAAGAAGATAACACACAGAGGTATATATTTTGGCAGGGCCTGCATTTTATGACTTTGGGTCTTAGTCGCCGTGGACGGCCAATCTTGTATTGCGCCCAATTTGGCACGTCCGCGCTCGAAACCATTGTCCAACAAGAAACTCTTTACAAAAGGGTTTATTGGTGGCTTCGAGCGCGTTTGACCGTCATAAAATACAGCCTACCTCACTGACACAAAGGAATAAATACAAAATAAATATACACAAAGAAATAGAAATTCTCAGTTAAAATGTATAAAATTACAGAAAATTATTAACATGTAAAATAATTCGAAATTCGCGACTTAGCGCGAACACATAGAGAGCATTAAAATGTATTTTTTTTCGCTTAAAAGTTACACACGCAACGTTTTGTATCTGTTGCATTGAACTAATTGCTTCGAACAACGATTATAGGCAACCCAATACAGTTAATGTGTATTGGGTTGTAAAGTTTTATTACGATGTTTATTGGACAAAAATGTGTAATGTTTAAAAAATTAAAAACTAACGTCTACCGGTTTTATAAAAAAAAAACTGATTGAAAACTGAAAATCGTTGTGACTAAATATCTGATTTCGTGTTATTCTAACATAGATGATGTTTGTTTTTTTTTTGCAACATCACACTATAACAGTGATTAATACGCGTGACGCATGAAGTAAAATTTTGAGTTTACAAAAGCCTCCCACTGAGCAAACTCGAAAGAAATAACGTTATATCAGCATTGTAGCAACATTAAAAGTTGTTTTAATGTTGATAAAACATTACTTAAATGGATTTGCTCAGTGGGCTAATATGGCTTAGTCGCAAAATCGCTACGATTTTCAAAACAAATGAAATTACCTTTTGTCGAACCCGGCGTTTCTGCACACCTCGCTGAAATTCTCCTGAAAGTGCTCCCTTTGCTTATCCGAAAGCACCATGCTCAAACAGGCTAATCCGCAATCCCACGAATACCTCTGTTTGAAATGTTTCAGAGGAACGTTCCATTCTAATGGCAGGCCTAGATTGCACGAATAATTGCATATTTTAACAAATCCAACAAAAAACACCGACTGAACAAAAAAATACGTTTTGAAGCAAATACCCGTACACTTATACATTTTTATAGCGCAACTTTTGTATAGAAACATTTATTTAGAATAAATTGTCAATTTACAGATCGATGTCACAGACTTTAAATTGACATTGTGCTGTTTGTAAATAAGTCAAAATAAGTTAAAACCAACAATACGTGTTTTAATAAACTTGTGACAAAAACCGATAAACCTATTTTGTAGCGTCTTTTAAATAAATTAAAATTGTGCTGAAATAGCGTTGCATCGAATGGGGACAAGAAAAATTATGTAAAACTAAGTAAAAAGGTTGCAATTTTTTTGCAATTTAATTTAAATGGCTTTTCGTGTGGGGAAAAATATAGATTTTAGTCATAACGAAATGTTATCATTGTTGAATCTGCGATCATTGGCTGACAGGCGAATTTTTCTGGACAACTTGTATAAGTTGGTGAATGGGTTTGTTAATTGCACTGAACTGGTGGGTGCTTTAAATTACAATGTATCCCGGGGCCTTCAATCAAAGCATAGGGCATTATTTCGTTTAGCCTTTCATACCACGAACTATGGTATGTTTTGTCACATAATTCCAATTTTATCCTCTTCGCACCATCCTTTGCAATTTTTAAAACCCACTTACGTTATATCGATCTGTCCGCTGTCATTGTTGTAACATGAACATACTTCATATTATTTATTTATTCTATTATATATTTATTATATTATTTGTTCTTGCTAATTCAATACGTGTTCGTTATTTACACTGCATGTTCAATCTGTGATAATTTGCATTGGTTGTACATGTTAAGATACCATTTTATCCTTTTATATACAGATATATATTGGTGGTTTGTTATTCAATATGTATTGTCATATACTATTTATGTTCCCTCTGTCATAATTTGTATTGTTGACATCGCTGTGATATCTTGTGTGAGTTTGGGACTGTTCCTTTTATTAAGTTTTGTCATATATTTTATATTTATATTCATATTATATTTATATATATATTAATTTATTGGTTGTATAATTAATTGATCGATTGAAGGTTGAGTGTTTGATTAATTAATCTATTTATTGTAACTTGAAGGTGGAAAGGAGCTTGTTTCATATTGTTACGTTTTGAACTATTTGGGATCAATATGCAATATATTTTGAAATAAAATATTTCTGTAGGGTTATAAGTTTAAATTTTGTTTGACATATTTAGATTTTGTTTTTGTTTAGTCAATTTATTGTATTAAGATATATTGCAATTTTTTTCCAATTAAATTTAAATATAATAGTTTGTTACTTAACGAGTGAGAAAGTTGGCCATTATTCAAGGAATATGTAAAAAGGTTGCATTTCTTTTTACATATTCCTTGAATAATGGCCAACTTTCTCACTCGTTAAATAACAAACTATTATATTTTAATTTAATTTAATTTTAATTTTAATTTTAATTTTAATTTTAATTTTAATTTTAATTTTAATTTTAATTTTAATTTTAATTTTAATTTTAATTTTAATTTTAATTTTAATTTTAATTTTAATTTTAATTTTAATTTTAATTTTAATTTTAATTTTAATTTAATTTAATTTTAATTTAATTTAATTTACGGAATCTCCAGTTTACAATAGATTAATACATATACTAAAGGTATTAATCTATTGTAAACTGGAGATAAACCGGAATCTCCAGTTTACAATAGATTAATACATATACTATAGGTATTAATCTATTGTAAACTGGAGATTCCGTAAATTAAATTAAATTAAAATTAAATTAAATTAAATTAAAATTAAAATTAAAATTAAAATTAAAATTAAAATTAAAATTAAAATTAAAATTAAAATTAAAATTAAAATTAAAATTAAAATTAAAATTAAAATTAAAATTAAAATTAAAATTAAAATTAAAATTAAAATTAAAATTAAAATTAAAATTAAAATTAAAATATACTATAGGTATTAATCTATTGTAAACTGGAGATTCCGTAAATTAAATTAAATTAAAATTAAATTAAATTAAAATTAAAATTAAAATTAAAATTAAAATTAAAATTAAAATTAAAATTAAAATTAAAATTAAAATTAAAATTAAAATTAAAATTAAAATTAAAATTAAAATTAAAATTAAAATTAAAATTAAAATTAAAATTAAAATTAAAATTAAAATTAAAATTAAAATTAAAATTAAAATTAAAATTAAAATTAAAATTAAAATTAAAATTAAAATTAAAATTAAAATTAAAATTAAAATTAAAATTAAAATTAAATTAAATTAAATTAAAATATAATAGTTTGTTATTTAACGAGTGAGAAAGTTGGCCATTATTCAAGGAATATGTAAAAAGAAATGCAACCTTTTTACATATTCCTTGAATAATGGCCAACTTTCTCACTCGTTAAGTAACAAACTATTATATTTAAATTTAATTGGAAAAAAATTGCAACCTTTTTACTTAGTTTTACATAATTGCAATTGAAATTGAAAAAATATGCCAGTTTTAGCAACCGAGAAATATAGTAGATTTTACATATGACAAGGTTTTTCAAACTTAATTTTAAAAGGTTTAAGATGGGCGTTGAAGATCAATTTAAGTTGACCTTCAAAGCCCATCTTAAACCTTTGGAAATTAAGTTTGGAAAACCCTGTCATATGCAAAATCTACTATATTTCTCTATTGAAAAACTGGCATATTTTTTCAATTGCAAAAATGCAACCTTTTTACTTAGTTTTACATATTCCTTGAATAATGGCCAACTTTCTCACTCGTTAAATAACAAACTATTATAAGTAAATTCAATCAATTAACGAATTATTAAATGCTGTTTGTATTTGATATTCTAAAATCAAGTTAAAGAATGCTTAAAATATAATTTGATTTCTGATAGTAATTTAGAAATTACAAACCGCGTTTTAACAAAATCACTCTTCTCATTTCGCGAACGGGAAAGATCACATGGCGACAATAAACGAGTGAAAATAATTTATATCTGATAAGTGATAACAATGTTATCACGGTTGCAATATTACTTACTCATCAAAGATAAATAGCGTTTTTTTTTGTAAACCTGGATTAGTTTTGAAAGTCAACCCAAACAGGAATTTGTTCTTCAAGCATACATGTCCCGATGCACGCGTTGTCAATTTTTGAGCATTCGCTGTCTTTTCAAGAGTTCAATTTAAATCTGTTAACGAGTGTTTTCCACTCCCAGGCTAAGCATGAAGTAAAATTTCGAGTTTAGAAAAGCATGAAAATTTGGTTTGGTCGCGTAGCGCGAAGCGCGGAGCGGCCAAACCAAATTTTCAGGCTTTTCTAAACTCGAAATTTTACTTCATGCGCCACGCGTATTACACACTGACGTATTGTGAAGTTCAAAGTATGTTACTTACTTCACAATATGTCAGTGTTTTATACCCGTGGCGCATGAAGTAAAATTTCGAGTTTAGAAAAGCCTGAAAATTTGGTTTGGCCGCTCCGCGCTTCGCGCTACGCGACCAAACCAAATTTTCAGGCTTTTCTAAACTCGAAATTTTACTTCATGCGCCACGCGTATGAAACACTGATTTAAAGTAAAGCTAAATTATACTGCTCTTGCAAACTGTTTTAGCTGTATTACTAAAATTCCCCTAAGAAATTGGACCACATTATACGGGCCTAGCACTGTTTTAACTAATTGAAATTAATTTAAGTTTAGCACAGGGATTTTGTCGAATTTGCACTTTAATTAAGATAGATACTAACTTTTGAAATTATAGATAGTGCACATTTTTCACTTGAACTACTAAAAAACAGTTGATAATATTCCATCAGCCTTTATTCAAAACATAAAACCACTGAGTACTTAATTTATAGTAATAATTAATAAAAAATACTCCTAAGAAATTGGACCACATCATACGGGCCTAGCACTGTTTTAACTAATTGAAATTAATTTAAGTTTAGCACAGGGATTTTGTCGAATTTGCACTTTAATTAAGATAGATACTAACTTTTGAAATTATAGATGGTGCACATTTTTCACTTGAAATACTAAAAATCAGTTGATAATATTCCATCAGCCTTTATTCAAAACATAAAACCACTGAGTACTTAATTTATAGTAATAATTAATAAAAATTACTCAATCACAAAACTGTGTAATTATTATTATCCTGTGTTTTTATTATTTCTGATTATTATTGTTTATCCTCTTTGGCTATGATTATTAATTTTTCGTGTGGGCACGTGTGATTTTTTCAAATTTGTAAACACGACTGACTCCAAGTTTTGTGTGTGAGAAACGTTCTCGACCCTGAGAGTGTTTTGAAAAAGGAAGTATTATTCGTGAAAAACAAACACACACAAGTCGTCGGCATTGAGACGCGAATGTTCGAGGCAAAAGTCGAGTGCAACAGAAATCCACCTACAATGCCAAGGTTTTAACCGTCAAATCGTATTGGTTAATGCAAAATTTTGCAACAAGTCGAATTGATCTTCATAAAAAAACAACTGATTTTAATTAGGTTCTTGTTAACGTTCCTAATTGAAATCAGTTATTTTTTTTTATGTAGATCAATTCGACTTGTTGCAAAATTTTGCAATACCCAATACGATTTTACTAAGGTCAAGAAATTAAAAGCAGAATCTTTTAGAGTCGGAATTTGAGTAAAGAACGGGGAATTATATCATTTAGTTATTGAAAATTCTGCAACAAGTCGATTGGCTTAAATCAACAAGAATTTCTTTGCCTGAATCTTAATCGATTTTTAATCAAGAAATTAAAAGCAGAATCTTCTAGAGTCGAAATTTGAGTACAGAAAATAGAATTATTCTCTTAGTCGATTGATCTAAATCAAAACTGATTTCAATCAGCAACGTTAACAAGAATTTCTTCACCTGATTCTCAATCAAAAAATTAAAAGCATAATCTTCCAGAGGCGGAATTTGAGCAAAGAACGGGGAATTATATCTTTTAGTTTTAAAAAATTTTGCAACAAGTCGATTGGCTTAAGTCAACACATTTCAATCAGCAAGAATTTTTTAGCCTGAATCTTATTCGATTTTTAAGGGGGCATTCTCATTCAAAATTTTCAAAAAATCGATTTTTTTTTATTGCATGAAATGAAAGTTATATGTCTGTAGAATAAGTGGCTGAAAGGCCAATTGGATCCAGAAAGTAGTTTAGCCGCTATAGCCCATTGTATGCACCAATGTCCCATGCGCTCAAAGGATCGCAGGTATAAAGTGTTGCGCGCTCACAGAAATTTGTTTTGCCAGCTTGTGTATTGGGCCTAAGATGAAAACAACTCTGACAGGTCACTGTAGGTGGCACTAGGTCACCGAAAAGGGTGCCAGATATGACATTGCCTGTCTATATCTAACCTAAGTTAGTTGCTGCAATGTGCGTGCATAATCAGTACCGGTCGCGTGAATCTGAATTGAAAATGCCGAATTTAAAGAGGAAGTATTCGGCGTTACCGAAGAAAAGGCGGTTTGTGGGCAATCAATTTACGAACGAACAGAATACTGACTTCGTGAGTTCTTCCGAGAAGAAATTACGCGACGCGGACGTTGAAGACATTCGCATTGACATGACGGTATCGTACGTCATTTTAAATTTTACGACGATATTCACATTTTTGAGTGAACACTTGGTGTGCAAAACCTGTGGTAAAGCGGTCAGTTTCGGACGCACAGCTGGAGCTGGAGTTGCATTCGAGTTGGTCATCGAATGTGCGTGCGGCGAACATCGTGTAGATTCGAGTCCATCTCGCGGCCAAGGTATACTGAACAACATTTTTCGAATTACGTTGTTAATATAACGACGAATGTTCGACAAATTGAATTTCATTTTTTTACGTGTTCTTTTTTGTTTAAGTGTTCGATGTGAATCGGCGATTCATGTTCGCGTTTCGCATTTTGGGACTGTCGCTACAAAGCATGAAAATGTTTTGCTCCCTCATGGACATACAACACACGATCAGTAACAACCTCTACTACACCTTTCTTCGGGTCCTCTACACCGCATCTGAGGCAGTATTCCGGTTGAACCAGAAGAAGGCCGTGACTCAAGAAATCGAGGCAAACTCTGCAGCGGGGAATGACCCATTGAATTTGTCGGTGTCCGGGGATGGATCTTGGAAGAAGAGGGGGTTCAGTTCGCTTTTTGGATTTTCGTCGCTTATCGGAAAATACACCGCGAAAATCCTAGATGTCGTTGTGAAATCGTCCTTCTGCAACTCCTGTAATTACTGGGCTAATAAAAAGGACACTCCTGAGTACGACGCATTGAACGAGACGCACTAGGAAAATTGTTCGGCAAATCACCAGGGGAGCGCGGGTAAGATGGAGGTGGACGCGATCAAGGAAATGTTCTCGCGGTCGGAGGACTTGTTGGGCGTCAAGTATGAATACTATATCGGCGATGGGGATTCGAAAACGTTCAAGGCCATTCATGACATGAACCCGTACAATGACGTCATCGTGAAGAAGAAAGAGTGTGTAGGACATGTCCAGAAGCGCATGGGGACGCGACTTCGTAAAGTCAAGAAGGAAACCAAGGGACTCGGTGGTAAAGGACAGGGAAAATTGACGGATAAGTTGGTTGCAGATTTGACAACTTTCTAAGGGCTTGCTATTCGAAGAAACTCCGATTCGGTGCAAAAAATGAGGGTTGCTGTGTGGGCAACATTTCATCACAAGTGCTCGACCGACGACAATCCGCAACACCAGTTTTGTCCGGAGGGAGCAAACAGCTGGTGTAAATGGCGCGTTGCAGAGGGTGAAGGATCTTTGGAAACATTTAAACATCCACCTCCTCTTCAGCAAAATGTTCAGAAGGCCATCAGGCCAGTGTACGAAGCTCTATCGGCAGACGAACTTCTGAACCGATGCACCGAGGCAAACACTCAAAATGCAAATGAATCTTTCAACGGGACTGTGTGGAAGTTTGCGCCGAAACATCTGCACTGTGGTCTTCAAACTGTTCAAATCGCAACATACGTCGCTGCGAACATCTTTAATGAAGGGAGATCATCTCTCCTGTCTACCATGAACGTTATGGGGATACGTATTGGACTGGTAGCCTCCCGCTATGTAGATGAAGCCGACAACTCGCGGATCATGAGCGCAGAACGCAAGGTGTCCTACGGTGCCAGACTAGCGGCCATTGCGCAACGAAGGCAACCCCCCAAAGAAGATGAGCTAATAGAAATAGAGGAAGGGTGCATGTATGGCCCGGGAATTGCTGACTGAATGTACGTAGAATATTGTCAATCGATCATAAATGTGCTAACTAGTATTTAAAAAATGCTTCATTTTCGCTTCTGGGGTCACCATTTTAAATCTGCCATATTAAATTTTGACAATATAGAAATTCTGACAACAAATTTAGTCTAACCGAATTGCAATACCTATATATATCCAACTTCATGAAAATCAGAAAATGTTTTTTTTTTCGTCTGAGTCCACCATATTGTATCCCTGAAGGTAAATTTTGCAAATCTGATATCAGAATCATGTTAAGCAAGTGTAAAAACCTTAAAGACCGAAGTATCGCGAACATTCGATGGCAAAACACCGATTTTTTGAGTCGAAATCTTTACGATAACTTTAAACGCGTTTTTCTCGAAACTACTTTTTGTTTTACTATAACGGAGATTCCGGTCGAACGGTTCATCCGATTCGAATGAGACTAAATCGACGAAAAACTAGATAAAATCTATTGGAGCTTGAACCTAACTGCAGTGAAAAAAAGTCATTTTTACTATTTTTCATGGCGGGTCCAAGACAGAAAAATCGGGTAAAAAATGAACTTTTTTTTCAAATGGCCGCCATTTTGTTAAATTTTGATCAATTTCAATGCGCTTAGGTTCAAGCTCCAGGGAATTTAATAAAGTTTAACACCCCCCTATTCGCTTTTGTTTCAGATGATTATAAGAAGCCCGGAAACTTTTGCAGTAAAGCAATGCTCGGCGTGCAGCGGTCAATGCCATCCTCTGTGGCGGCCATGTTTAAAATTATTAGTCATTAATAAAAAATATTTTTGGTACTAAAAAAAACAATCTTTTCGAAAATCCAAACTGCATGATTCTACGAGTTATAGTTATCCCGCAAAAAGAATCCAAAGTTTATCCATTTTTCGGGACTCCGAATGAGAAATTATAAGCAGAATCTTCTAGAGTCGGAATTTGAGTAAAGAACGGGGAATTATATATTTTAGTTATTGAAAATTTTGCACCAAGTCGATTGCCTTAAATCAACACTGATTTTTAATTAAGAGATAAAAAGCAGAATCTTCCAGAGTCGAAATTTGAGTACAGAAAAGAGAATTATATCTTCTAGTGATTGCAAATTTCGCAACAACTGAGTTTCTTCTTCACCTGAATCTCAATCGCTTTTCAATTATAAAGTGAAGAGTGAAGAAAGGAGAATTGTATCTTGTAAAATAAAAAAAGCTTCGATTGACTTAAATCAACACTGATGTCAATCAGCAAGAATTTCTTTGCCTGACTCTCAATCGATTTTTAATCAAGAAATTAAAAGCAGAATCTTCTAGAGTCGAAATTTGAGTAGAGAAAATAGAATCTTAGTCGATTGATCTAAATCAAAACTGATTTCAATCAGCAACGTTAACAAGAATTTCTTCACCTGATTCTCAATCAAGGAATTAAAAGCAGAATCTTCCAGAGTCGGAATTTGAGTAAAGAACGGGGAATTATTATATCTTTTAGTTATTGAAAATTTTGCACCAAGTCAATTGGCCTAAATCAACACTGATGAATTAAGAAATAAAAAGCAGAATCTTCCAGAGTCGAAATTTGAGTACAGAAAAGAGAATTATATCGTATGTTCAATAAAAAAAAAAACCTCTAGAGTGCCATGAAAAATGTTGTAGGTTGGCAACTCTGAAATTATATATTATAATTATTATGACTGACGTTTTGTATGTCAATTCTTAAAGCGTGTAGCCAACTTAAATTAGAAAAAAGATGAAATTATGGCACTCTATAGTCTGTTTAAAAACTAGAAGCAGTAAGTGCCAAAGCCCAATTTACACTATAAAAAGTTACCAGAAATATGACCAGATAAATTTGGCGGCAATTTTAAATAATGATTCGAACCATTAATATATAAATATCGTTAAGAGTTGTTTTAACAAAAATATTCAAAACCAATTTATTATTACCACTGAACATCGTTGATAACAGACTAAATATTTGATACCCTGTTACTCTGGCTAAAGATGTATTTGTGTGTTTCTGAACTCCACTTTAAATCAGTGTTTTGTACGCGTGGCGCATGAAGTAAAATTTCGAGTTTAGAAAAGCCCGAAAATTTGTCTCGGGTCGCTGCGCGACCCTCGACAAATTTTCACGGGGCTTTTCTAAACTCGAAATTTTACTTCATGCTTTGCCTGGGAGTGGAAACACTCGTTCAAAACTTCAAATTGAACTTTATTATAAAATCGACTAATGCCTGAAATTTACGTAAATAAAAAATTCACTGAATATCATTAAAACCGGGAAAGTCAGAGAAAAATCATGGAATTATATTCAAATTGACCAAAACACTAACAAAAAAGCCATATGATATTATTAAATTTGTCAAAATCAGCAGGCAAATTACAAAACATGTAAAAATTTATAAAATTAAATTTAATATTGGCAAAAGCAATGAAAACTATTAAACAGAATGGGGGGTTCCCACAGAAGAGTTATATTAAAAGGCCAGAGAAAATATCTTTAGTCAGGGAAATTTCGGAAAAATTTAACATTTCAGATTGTGGCTACCAGTGTCAGTTTTACTTCAAACAATATTAAACAAAATTTTGAAAACTAGATAATTATCTTTAAAAACATTTTCAATCATTTAATGTTCTTATCAAAGCATTCACTTTGAAGTTTCGAACGAGCGTTTCCACTCCCAGACTAAGCATGAAGTAAAATTTCGAGTTTAGAAAAGCCCCGTGAAAATTTGTCGAGGGTCGCGCAGCGACCCGAGACAAATTTTCGGGCTTTTCTAAACTCGAAATTTTACTTCATGCGCCACGCGTACAAAAGACTGATTTAAAGTGGAGTTCAGAATCACACAAATACATCTTTAGCCAGAGTAACAGGGAATCAAATATTTAGTCTGTTATCAACGATGTTTTCTGCGCTTTTCTAAACTCGAAATTTTACGTCATGCGCCACGCGCATAAAACAGTGATTTAATGTGAAATTTAAAAACACACAAAAAAAATTTTTCTTGTTACTCCTCACAACTAATTCACGAATCCAGTTGAACTAAAGTATTCGAATGTCTCTTTTGAATCCTCTAAAACGATTCGAATCCTGAGCAGCTCTGGTCTGTATCTTACTTAAAATTGATTTGTTTCATAAAACTATATCGTTTACTTCTTTTAAAACTTTATTCAAAGTTGGCAGTTCATTTTTAGAGAATAAACTATGCACGGATCTCTCCACTACGTCATCAAAACTTGTAATTATGTCCTCCAAGCTGTTTAGGGCTACAAATCTCTCCGGATTTCGTATATTCGCTAATGGTTCGATAGACAGTGGAATTTACAACTCCTAAAAATTAAACATTTTATTATTTGATGCATATTCTTATGCTATTTGATATCTCACCTACTGCACCAACAATGCCTGATACAACAGCAGTCATTTTCATATGTGGATCATCTGTTATCATCTGCTTATACAAGTTAGCTACCGCCCACATACCTCACACCTGGGCATAAGAACAAAGGAGCATAATCGCAGTACACGGCGTAGAACTGCATATTATGAAGAAGTGCTGAGTTGCGTCTGGACGCTTATCACTTTAGAGTTATATTACATTTTCTTATCTTTCTTCTTCATGTATTCTGTATTTTATATAATTATATCAGTTAATTAGTATTAAGACGTGAATCTGTAAAGACGTAAAATAAAGCTTTTTAAAAAGACTCCTCGAATATAATCCAACGTAATTGGCGCAGTCGGTAGGATTGTCCGCGAAGTTTTGTGAAGTTTTTGAGTGAATATCAAAAAATCGCGCTTCGTTCGTGTTTACGATTTACGGACAGTTCGAAAAAATTGGATTAAGTTCGACAGACACTCACGGCACATCGGTCCAGGACAGCGTAACCTGAGATGAAATTCATCGGAGTTGTCTTGTAAGTGATTCTTTATTTAGAGGCTTAATTGTAATTGTACCGAACAAATTACCGTTAAATTCAGACTGACTTACTACTAGCTCAACCTAAAAATTAAGTAATACATTTCCCATAACTAATAATAAAAAAAAAAAAAAAAAAAAAATGGCTCAATTAAAACCTGAATACATAAACATGATTCCCGAGTTCGACGGAAATTCCGAACTCCTTTCCAGATTTATTGATGTATGTGAAAAACTCGTCGTTAAGTTTTATAACAACGCAGACCCTAATGATTTTAGCAATACGTATTTAATGTCTTCAATTCTCGCAAAAATAAAAGGTGAAGCCGCAATAAATATCGCGTCTTCCGTTATAACAAATTGGAATGATTTAAAAACTGCTCTCGTTAATAGCTATGCCGATAAGAGAGATCCTCTTACTCTCAACATCGAGCTTGCCCATCTTAAACAACTTACGAACGAAAGTCCGTTCGACTTTTATAAAAGAGTAAACCACTTATTGAACCTCCAAATTTCGTATGTCACAAATCATATGCCTATTGCCGAAATTAACAGGAGAGACCATCTAATCGGATTCTTTCGAGAAAACGCATTGCGTATTCTCTTACGCGGTCTTCGCGAACCCATTGGTAGCCAAATGAGAATAAAAAAACCCGCTGATCTCAATACCGCTCTAAATCAGCTGACAAACGATTTCCAGCTGGAAAGCACGAACGCTCAAGTTCAAGTGCAGCGACGAGATAGGAGGAATTGGCCTACTGACCAAAAAGCCCACGTTACACCACAGAGACAATTTAATTATAGACCCCAATTTGGCAACCTTCAGCCACCACGACCATTTTATAATAATAACCAAAATTTTAATTCTTCCTTCCCTAATCAAAATTTCCCTAATAATAATAATATTAGGCCAACTAGACCATATCATAACAATAATGATAACAAAAGGTTCGGTGCAAATAATTATGCACCTACACCAATGTCCGCCAGGACACAGAGCACTATTCCTCAGTCAAGCTATAGAAACAGTAAAACAACCTCGTTTGAACGAATTCTATCAATTAGAAAATGAAAATAATAAAAATGATGATAACAATGATTTTTTAGACGAGACAGCCTTGGCAATGAGCAACCCCTCTTCGAATATTTAAACATTAAAAATAATGAAAGCTACCTGCCTCATTTATATGACCCAAAAAATAAAATTAAAATTCTCTTAGATTCAGGTAGTTCTCGTTCGTTTATCAATCCAAAATGTGCATATAAACTTTTCAATAATTCTATAAAACCAGATCCATTTGATGTAGCCACGATTCACGGCACAAGTCATGGCACTCACAGTGCAGAAATTAATTTAGTACACTTATTTAAATCAAACGAATCCCAAAATTTAAAATTCTATTTACTTAATTTCCACTCAAATTTTGATGCACTTCTAGGATTAGATAACTTAAAATATTTAAAAGCTAATATAGATTTTAATAAAGATATAGTTTTTAGTACAAATTGCCAAATAAATATTGAATATTTAAAAAAATTTGAAGATCTGCAGTACAATAAACGAATATTATTACCTGCTAGATCCGAAATTATTTTACAAATTGACGTTAAAAATATTAAAGAAGGTGACGTAATAGTCCCATATGCAAATTACGGGCATGATGTAGAAATGCCACAATGTTTAACAAAAGTCAATAATTATAAAGCTTTATGCTCTGTTGTGAACCCCACAGAAAAAGATTTCGTTTTTAAACCAAAACCCATAGTCGTTGAACCGATCAATGCACATGATTGTGTTCGTACGCCTGATCTTAATATGTTAGATTCTCGAAAAATTGCATTTAACCCTTCGCTCATTCGTTCAGAGCATATGAACAGTGAAGAACGGAAATCAATCATAAATCTTGTTAGAGAATATTCAGATATATTCCACTTAAAAAATAATACATTATCTTTTACAAATAGAGTGAAACACTCGATTAAAACGACTGACGAAATTCCAGTCTATAGTAAAACTTATCGCTATCCCCAAGTACATAAGGAGGAAGTAGATAATCAAATTAAAGAAATGTTATCACAAAAAATTATTCGCCCCTCTTACAGTCCGTGGTCATCACCTATTTGGGTTGTCCCAAAAAAGTTGGACGCCTCTGGTAAACAGAAATGGCGTGTGGTGATAGACTACAGGAAACTTAATGAAAAAACGATTGGTGATAGGTACCCCCTTCCCAACATCGAAGAATTACTAGACAAACTAGGCCGTTGTCATTATTTCACCACATTAGATTTGGCTTCTGGCTTTCACCAAATCGAAATTGAAGAGCAGGATATTCCCAAAACTGCCTTCAATACCCCCAACGGTCATTATGAATTCCTTCGCATGCCATTCGGTCTCAAAAATGCCCCTGCAACCTTCCAGCGTGTCATGGACGACATTCTGAGAGGCATACAAAACAACAAATGTTTAGTGTATATGGATGACATCATTGTCTTTAGCACGAGTCTCCAAGAACACATTAACAATTTACGCGAAGTATTCATCCGTTTAAGGAATTCCAATTTTAAAATACAGTTGGATAAATCAGAATTCTTATCTAAAGAGGTTGCTTATTTAGGGCACATCGTCACTCCCGATGGTGTGAAACCCAATCCTGACAAAATTATTGCTGTTCAAAATTACCCGATTCCAAAAAATACAAAACAAATAAAAGGATTCTTAGGCTTGCTTGGTTATTACCGAAAATTTATTAAAGATTTTGCCAACCTTACAAAACCATTAACTAAACGTTTAAAAAAGGGCGTTGTAATAAATATTAATGATGACGACTATGTAAAATGTTTTAACTTGTGTAAGAATCTATTAACTAATGCACCGATCCTCCAATATCCGGATTTTTCTAAAGAATTTACCCTAACTACAGATGCTAGTAATGTCGCGCTAGGCGCCGTACTTTCTCAAAGCAAATTAGGTTCACCTGTGGAATCGATGAAACCGAAGCAGAACTTAAACGATATTTTTATTGGCCAAATATGCGTCGTTCTGTCCAAGAATTTATTAATAATTGCAAAATTTGCTTATCAACTAAATATGATCGCCAACCTTTAAAATTAAAATTTAATATTTCTCCTACACCTACAAAACCGTTTGAAATCGTACATATCGATTCAATTGCATTAGAAGGATCAAAATTCTTATCGATTGTTGATGCTTTCTCTAAGTATACACAACTATATAAATTGGACTCATACCAAGCTATAGAAGTTGCCAATAAACTTATTAGATTCTTTTCACACCACGGTGTACCCTTACAAATAATTGCAGATAACCATTTAGAATTTAGAAATTCAGTTATTAAAGAACTATTAGATTTGCACAAAATTAAGCTACACTACATTAGCTCTCAGCATCCAGAGTCTAATGGAATAATCGAAAGAGTACACTCAACTCTTATAGAGCATTTAAGGATATTAAATCTTCAAAAAATATATAAAAATGAATCCACTGAAACCAAAGTAATGTACGCTGTTTTAGGATACAATCACTCAATCCATTCAGTTACAAAATTGAAACCAATAGAAATAATTTCCGGTCATATGGAAAATAATTCATTTTTCGACATAGAAATTGGAAACCAATTATTGAATAATTATGTCTTAAATCATAAGGAAAAAGTGAAACTGTTATATTCAAATATTAATGAAATGCTCATAGAAAATAAACATAAAACAATCGATGCTCGTAATAAATCAAGAGAAGATACCCCAAAAATAGATGATATTGTCTATGTTAAAAACAAACAGAAACAATCTAAAACTAAAATTAAATATAAGCAAGAGGATATTGAATCTATTGATGATCAACTGAAAACTGCAAAAATAAAAACAAAACATCATACCACTGTTCAAAGAATCAATTTATCAAATGTGAAACGCCCACGGAAAACCAATAATAAAGATAAGATTAAAAATAAATACATTGATTTTGAGAATAACTATTTAGAGTATAAAGATAATTCTTATGATAATATTCATGAAATAAAACATGATTTATTCTCCGCTAAGAAAAATGTTTCTCTCGCACATTGTGTCAGTGCAGATCTTAGAATGAACGCTGGAATCGCTCTGGACTTTAGAGAACGATTCGGAAAAATCGATACATTAAAAGCTCAAAATCCACAAGTCCATTCTCTTTGTTTCCTGAAAGAAAAATCAAGATATATTATATATTTAATTACTAAAATGAACTATTTCGATAAACCCACACATAGAGATTTATTTGACACTTTATTGAAATTAAAACAATTTTGTTCTAAAGAAAAAATTAAAAACCTAGCAATCCTCAAACTAGGATGTGGCCTAGATAAACTTGACTATGAAATGGTTAAAGGTATGATTAACTATATTTTTGGTGATTGTGAAATTAAAATTAACATATATTTAGGAGAAGTAAAACCAAGTAATTTTCTTCCAGGTACTTCTCGGTCGTCGTAATCCGAGCGACCTCTATACAAAATATCACCACCAATTTAGGAGTATTACCAATTAAATTAGGCAATGCAAAATTGCAAAATTCAGAGCACACATTTATTCATTATTATAATCTATCTCCACTATATAAAGAAATTTCAAAACTAAATAACCAATACGATTTCTTAAAAACCACTATAAAAAATATATCCACATACAAGATCGATTTCTATAATTACGATCAAATTATACAGTATGTTCAAGAAAATGTTAACGAAAATATGGACATCATTGCAACGCAATCGGCAAAAATAAGAAACAAAAGAGGTTTAATAAACGGCATGGGCACAGTAATAAAAACGATTACTGGAAACTTAGACGCAAGAGATGGCGCCAGATATGATCAGATTTTAAATCACCTCCAAACTAATCAAAATAATTTAATAAACCAGCTAAAGATTGGTTACACATTGAATAACAATATTATTGACAAATTTAACGATACGATGATAAATATTCAACACAATGAAGATGTATTGAAATCCAGAATTATGCAGCTTCACGTTTTATTAAAAGAAAAAGTAGAACACCAACACATTCTTTTCACCAAGGACCTATTTAATCAATTAATAATTTTATATAATACTATACAGGATATCTTGGAAACAATTATAAATTCAATAACATTTTGTAAACTTCATATGCTACATCCAAGCATAATAAAACCTAAAGAGATGCTTCAACAATTAGAAAAAATATCAGCATTTTACGAAAAAAGACTTCCTTATGAAATAAAAATAGAAAACCTATTAAACTTAGAATCAATCATGAATATTGACTGTAAGATTGAAGAATCAGTCATTACTTATTTTATTACACTTCCAATAAATTTACTAGACGAATTTGACTTATATTATCTTCACCCAATTCCCACAAAGACAGAAACTGGGTTCATGGCAATCATTCCGGACGTAAAATTTCTACTAAAAAATAAAAATAAAGTAATGCCTCTAAGTACTGAATGCACAATGCAAAATAACTACTACCAGTGCCCATCTAAACTGCTACTGACTGGCAAATTCAAATGCGAAGAAGACATCCTGAGGTCCAGCAGCACCAATGAATGCCGATATACTACACTAGACATTATTGGAAATCATCTAGAACCAATTATCCAAATCAACCAATACCTCGCCGTGTTCACTACACCCGACACAATAAAAATACAATGTCCACAAGGAACAGAAATCAAAGAAATATCTGGAATATTTTTAATACAAAACGATGGATGCCAGCTTTTCTATCGGAACCACGAACTTAATCTACAATCTTCAAGCCACGGAGGACCCGTGATAATCAATAATCAAAACTTCAAAATTAAACCAAAAAACTACACTATGTTCAACATCGAACTAAGAAGATTAACCCTTCAGGACTTGCCTGCCGCGCAACCCCTTCCGACGATGGAAATCAACGACAACATCCTCGTACCGAGCATCTGGACATCATTCCTATATACAATAATATTCTTGGGAATATTGTTCGTCCTTATCAAATGGTGGAAACGAAGACAACAGAGTTTCGTCCCACCTTCCGCATCAGAAGTTCCTCGCCTTCACCTTCCAGGAGAAGCCAAGGTCTAGGGGAAGAGGAGTTAGCTACCGCCCACATACCTCACACCTGGGCATAAGAACAAAGGAGCATAATCGCAGTACACGGCGTAGAACTGCATATTATGAAGAAGTGCTGAGTTGCGTCTGGACGCTTATCACTTTAGAGTTATATTACATTTTCTTATCTTTCTTCTTCATGTATTCTGTATTTTATATAATTATATTAGTTAATTAGTATTAAGACGTGAATCTGTAAAGACGTAAAATAAAGCTTTTTAAAAAGACTCCTCGAATATAATCCAACGTAATTTACATATTTATTATGCACAGTTTTTCAGACAGATATAAATTACCCAAATCCAACTTCTTACGCTTTTTTGGAGGTGAAGGTGATATTATCACCAAGCTTGTACTGGGTCCATAATCCATTACAACAATATAAACAAAACTAACTTTTAACTATGCTAAAGAAACACCGCACAAAAGGTTATTACGAAACAGACAAAGTTGCAACTCAGTAACGCTTCGAATTAAGGTTATGTCAGCTGTTGCGTCTAATAATCACGTAATTAGCATAGTGTAAAATGGGCGCGCACTCGGCCAATGAGAGTTGTAGGTTTTGGCGCGTGAAATTTAAAACGCTCCTCCTAGTTATTAAACAAATTATAGAGGTTTTGCTTTAATTGAACATACGACATCTTTTACTGATTGTAAATTTCGCACGAAGTCGCAACAGCTGAATTTCTTCCTTCACCTAAATCTCAATCGCTTTTCAATCAAGAAGTAAAAAGTGAAGAAAAGAGAATTATAGCTTGTAAAATAAAAAAGCTTAAGAGTAATGAGAAATATACATAAAACACGACGACGTAAACGACATCTGTTGTCCACTTACTAAACGGCATCTAAGCAAACGTGCAGCACATGGCGGTTTACGTCGACGTGCTCTAGTGTCCCTGTATTTAAGAGAGTAGCAAATTTGTGTTCCGTCATCCATTGTATCATAGCCTGTGAGATTTATATAAGCATGTCCTTGTATTTTAGAGAGTAGTGAAAACCGGCATCCATCTTGACGCCTTTAGGTGCCAAATTCAAATGATGTCAAATTAACAGGACGCGCGTCAATCATTATATAATATGATTGGTGCCTAAAGGCACCAAGATGGGTGCCAGTTTGCACTACTCTCTAAAATACAAGGACATTAACATGCTCGACATGTTTATATAAATCTCACAGGCTATGATACAATGGATGACGGAACACAAATTCATAAACTCTATTCACATTTTATTCTCACCGCAGTGTCCTTGTTTTTTCCTCCTTATGTGGCAGGGAAACTTGCTGATTTGAAAGGTCAATAAAAAAAAAGTATTTCACATATCGTTTTAATTATTTTTTTATCGTATTGTACACATCCTGAATTTTTGTTTCAAGTGGTTTTAAAAATGACATGGCAGCGATACACTGATCCACTCGCTTTTTGAAGTTTCGGTCCACTGCCTTGAGCATATCGACGGGAATGTTGGCGATGGCTTGGCGAATGTTGTCCTTCAGGTGTTGCAGGGTCCGTGGTTTGTCATTGTAAACAATGGATTTGAGATATCCCCATAAAAAGAAGTCACAAGGAGCTAAATCGGGGGAGCGCGCCGGCCACAGTACGTCACCCCACAAGGAGATTAGCCGCTCGTGGAAGTGTTCCCTCAAAAGTTCTATTGAAGTTCTCGCTGTGTGTGCCGTGGCTTCGTCCTGCTGGAACCATACGTCCCCAAGTTCCATTTCTTCAAGTTTTGAGAGAAAAAATGCCGGGGAGAGCGCAAAAACGACAGCCTCACCCTCTCGGCGTTTTCTGGTGTTCTGGCAGTCAGTTGATCTCCAGGCCCTTTTTTGCCACACTGCCACTTTCCCTGAATGCGTCCACCCACGAAACGATTGATTGCTGGCCAGGAACGGGACCCGTGGGATGAATATTAAACCGAGTTCGGAAGGCACGTTGGGGGGCAACCACCGAACTACCATTGGAAAAGTAGGACTCGACGGCGAACGCACGCTCCTCCTTTGCCCAACGCATGACCACAACTGGCTTGAGCGGTAACAAAACTTCAAGACCCCCCCTTCCTACCCATGTCTCGCTCATTGGCGCCAAATTCAAATCAGCAAGTTTCCCTGCCGCACCTTGTATTGGCATGTTGTATTTTTGATAGTAATGACTATAGTATGTTGGTAACCTATAATTTCAATAAAACGTTGCCAAACATTGTGGCAAAATACCAAAAGTAATATTATTAAAATGGATTTTTGTACAAGAAAAACAAACAGTAATAGAAGGAAAACACTTAAAATTAGGGAGGGGAGCTTAAGGGTTTTGGAACGTGGCCGGGATAAAGTAGAAGTGTAGGGGCGAGAGGTGGCACAAAGACTTTGATAAGTGGGTAGTAGGAAAAGATGTAGTGGGATTAGTGGGAACATGGATGACGAAGGAGGAGTGGGAAAAGGTGAGAGATTCACTTCCATAGGGATTTAGGTGGTCGGCGCAATGGGCAACGAAAGAGAGAGCGAAAGGTGGTATGATAGTGGGAACGAAAACTGAAGAGATGGAGTTTATAGAAGAGGTAGACGGCGTGGGTTAAATGCCAAAAGGAGGGCGTCAGTTGGAAGTAGGAGTGGTGTACATTAATAAAAACTGAGGTGAAGCGCGGAAAGCGTTAGATGAGTAAAGCAACGAAGGAGGGAGATATGTTGTGGGAGGAGATTTTAATCTGGGGGGGAGATAGAGGGAGGAGTAAGTGGGCAGGGTGAATTAATAGTAAGGACGTCTCAGGATAAATTGATAAACAGGGATGGTAGGAGAATGGGGGATTGGTTAATAAAAGAAGGATGGGAGATATTAAACGGATGCACTGAAGGTAATTGGGAAGGGAAGAAAACATATGTGGGACAACAAGGATCGTCAGTCATTGATTATGTCGTAATAAAGGGGTTAAATAGGGGAGAAGTTAGAAGAATGGAGGTGGAGGAAGTCCTGGGGTCTGACCACTTGCCAATAATGGTAGAAATACGGATAAACAAATTTGATGAAAATGAACAAGAACAGGAAGTGTGGAAGATAGAGAATAGTGCGAGAGCTATTAAGAATATGTGAAAGTGCTTAGAGAAAATTGACTGAAATGAAGTGAAAACGATGGAAGAGAGCATCGCGGGATGCGGAAGAAAAGTAAAAAGGGGAGATGGAAGGAGATGACGAGGAGGGTCGCGACGCAAAGAGGAAAGTGAGGAAGGCAGTGAGGGAGTGGAGCTTGGGTAGGGAAGGAGAGAAGGGGGTGTGTCAGCTAGGGCTAGGTACGCTAAACTATGCGAAGATAAGAAAATGCAGGCCTTGGAAAGAACTACCGATAAAATGAGATTATGTAAAAATGAAAGAGAGAAGATATGGAGTATTTTAAAAAGAGGTGAAATGAAGAAGCACATAGGAGTGTCTACAAGAATAGACACAGAAATGTAGTAAAATGATTGGAGAACCGGGTGGGGTAGGGGAACAAGAAGTGGTAGGGGAGGTTAAAGAGTTTACGGAGGAGGAAATAGAAAAAGCGTTTGATGAGGTTAAGACTGGAAAAGTCGCTCGGCTGGACGGGTTAAAGGCAGAAATGTGGAAGGAGATAGGAAAGGAGGGAAAGCAGAAGTTTGGAGAGCTGCTGAACCAAATGTGGAGAGGAGAATCCAACTTACCAAAGACGTGGCGTGTGGGGGTTGTGTGCCCGGTGCACAAAGGAGGAGATACATTAAATGTAGAGAATTACAGGGGCATATCGATTACCGGGTACAAAATTGCAATGACGGTGGTAAATAATAGATTGGAGAAGGAAGTGGAGACCAACGGAATGCTGTCGGAGACGCAAGGGGATTTTAAAAAAGGGAGGGAACAAGGGACCAAATCTTTACGCTGGCAAGGATGGTGGAGAGAGTGTTGGAAGAGAGAGGGAGCATGTACGCTGTTTTTCTGGATCTGAAAGCAGCGTACGATACTGTACCGAAAGAAAGATTAGTGGAATGTCTGAGAAGGGAGGAGTGAGCGAAGTAACTGTGGAGTGAATTAGAAGGGTGTACAAGGAAACGTGGGCGAGACCGAAAGTAGGAGGAAATGTGTCTGAAAGAATTAGAACTTAGATGGGGGTAAGACAAGGATGCCCGCTGAGCCCGTTGTTGTTTAATTTATATATTAGCGAATTGGAAGAGGGTTTGAGAAAAGGGCAAGCGGGCGAGGTAGTGATAGGAAAAAGGAAGGTATGGATGCTAGGTTATGCGGATGATATGGTGCTTTTGGCGAGGGACTGGGGAGAGATGAAGGAGGTGATACAGAGAGTAGAGAGATATATGGACAAAAGAGGTCTGCGAGTAAATGCAAGGAAAACAAAGTGGATGAGATTTAGGAATAAAGGAAGGTAAGGAAAAGTGGGTGAATTGAAATGGAAGGGGGAGGTGATTGAGAGGGTGAAGGAATTTAAATACTTAGGCTCCATATTTAAAGGTACGGGTGGATATGGGGAGCACGCCAAATGAGTTCAAGGGAAAGCATGGGGAATGGTGGGAAAAAAGTGGGGCAACTTCCAATTGGCGTGCAAGTTGTGGGATGCGCGTGTGAAGCCTATTTTGTTGCATGGGGTGGAAACATGGGGGATAAGGGAGTATAAATGTTTTGAGAAAGAGCTGTTTTGGTTCCATCTTGGGGGTTGAAAGATCAACCCCTGGGTACATTCTGCTTCAGGAAACAAATAGAATGCGTGTACATGGTGAGGCAATGGAGAAAGTGGTGAAATATGAGATGAAGATGTGTGAATTGGAAAGTGACAGACTGGTGAAAGAGGTGTGGAGAGTGTGCAAGGGAATAGGGATGAAGAAGTGGAGGATGGAGCGCAGAAAAATGTATGAAAGGGCAGGAGAGTCAGAGAATATTGTGAATGACTGGTTAGAGAATGGAGTAAATGTGGCAGCATGGATGAAAGAGAAGTGGAAGGGGGTGGAGATGCAGGAGGCAAGGGTGTATCGGGAGGAGCGGATACAATCTGATGTATGAAAGATGGCAAGTGCATGGGAGCGTGCCAGGGTACCTAATTAATAGTGACTTGTCAAAGAAGGATAAGTTACCGCTGGCAAGAGCTAGATGCGGTTCGGAGGAAAGAGGAAGGAAGGTTTGGATGGGAGAAAGGTATGGTAGATGTGAGCAGTGCGCAAGTGGAATGGATACATGGAGCCATCTGTCACAGGAGTGTGAAGGGGTATGTGAGGAGTGGTTGGGGGGAAACGGGAGGGTAACCGAATGGACGAGGGAGGATGGAGCTGGTCTAAGGATTGTAGCGAGACTGGGTTGGCAGAGGGAGTTAAAAAGAAAAGACTAATAGAATAGATATAGAAGTTTGATTTTGTATGTAGACTTTTTTTATGCCAATAAAAGTTGT
The DNA here is from genome assembly GCA_932526585.2 of Philonthus cognatus. Classification (NCBI taxonomy): domain Eukaryota; kingdom Metazoa; phylum Arthropoda; class Insecta; order Coleoptera; family Staphylinidae; genus Philonthus; species Philonthus cognatus. Next base: position 141,837,566 of record OW052242.1, read on the forward strand.
TTTTTTTTACCAAACTGTTAGTAATTTATTTTGCTACCAACAAAAATGCCACCCTGAACAAAGCCTACTGCGCTGAGAATAAAACGTGAACAGAGTTTATGTTTAATAATGAGAAATATTTGTTTCTAAGGGAAATAATTAAAACACCGTACAGTCTTAACTAAAGCATAGTATATTTATTAAGTATAAAATACATTAGTGAGAGAATTAAACGGTGAGTCCTCATTTTTGTTCCGTCTTGTTCTTTTTCATCGCGACTCACAGCTGATTCTGATTCGTTTTGCGCAACCAACCAACGGATTTTTTTTTTGTACTGGAAAAATTAAACTTCCCTCTCCCCCAAACCCGCACGCGTTACGTTACGTACTTTTTTTTTCGTTTTTTTCTAAAAATTCACTATAGTCGAGAGTCAACAACACGATATTTCATTATTAGTCTACCTAAAAAGTCGCACACGTCACAAACGCACCGAGTCGAAACCGCAACTTTACAAATCGACCGGGAGCAAAAAATAATAAAGAAATTTAAAGAAAAAGAAAAATCAAGAAATTTAAAGAAAAAGAAAAATCAAGAAAAAAAAATTAAGTAAATCATGAAAAAGAAAAATTAAGTAAATCAAGAAAAAGAAAAATCAAGTAAATCAAGAAAAAGAAAATCAAAAAGTCCACCAACAGGAAAAATAATAAATAAATGTTTACAATAAAAATAGTATCGTATGTTTAATTAAAAAAAATCTCTAGAGTGCCATGGAAAATATTCTAGGTTGGCAACTTTGAAAATATACAATATATTTATTATGTCTGACGTTTTATATGTCAATTCGTAAAGTGTGTGGCCAACTTAAATTTGAAAAAAGATGAAATCATGGAACTCTAGAGATTTCTTTTTTATTGAACGTATGATATATTACAAGATGGGTAAAAATGTCATTCCAATAAAATGATAAAACACAATTTGCTCTAACACAGGGTTGCAGTGATAATAATACTTAATCTATCAATTAATAATTAATAAAAATACTGAGCAGTAATACCCAATATATCAATTAATAATTACTAAAAATATTGAGCAGTAATACTCAATCAATCAATTAATAATTAATCAATCAATCAATCTATCAATTAATTGAATCAAAAACACGTGAACGTCAAAACTGACTTCCACTTGATTTGAATAAAGTGTACCCTCCTATTTTTGACATTTGAGGTTATGTGTATTTGACCTTAATAAAACACAACCTCTTCCTTTTGACATTTGAGGTTACGTGTCTTCAACTTAAATAAAACATAACCTCAAATTTAACTAAATTAATTAATTAGATTACTGCTCAATATTTTTATTAAAAAAAGCTTTAGAATACTACTTGAGAAGTATGTTTTGAACATCATTTGAAGTCAGTGTTTTACACGCGTGGCGCATGAAGTAAAATTTCGAGTTTAGAAAAGCCCAGAAAATTTGTCTCGGGTCGCTGCGCGACCCTCGACAAATTTTCACGGGGCTTTTCTAAACTCGAAATTTTACTTCATGCTTAGCCTGGGAGTGGAAAACACTCGTTTAAAGCTTCATCTAAAAATAAGAAAAAACAAAATGTGAACATTAACACCACCTTCCACTTGAACTGAATTAAATGTGATCTCCTTTATTATACATTTGAGGTTATGTGTACTTGAGCTGAATGAAACATAACCTCCTTCTTTTGATATTTGAGGTTACGTGTCTTCAACTTGATTGAAACATAACCTCAAATTTAATTAAATTAATTCATACGATTAATTAAATACAGTACTGCTCAACATTGTTATAAAAAAAAACTTAGACTACTCAAGAAGTATGTTTTGAACTTCACTTGAAACCAGTGTTTTATACGCGTGGCGCATGAAGTAATATTTCGAGTTTAGAAAAGCCCCGTGAAAATTTGTCTCGGGTCGCTGCGCGACCCTCGACAAATTTTCTACGCGGGGCTTTTCTAAACTCGAAATTTTACTTCATGCTTAGCCTGGGAGTGGAAAACACTCGTTAAAAGCTTCATTTACAAAAAAAACAGTAATTGGGATATGTATGCTTAAAAGAAAACCTTCCTGTATATACAAAACAAAATGAAATGATAAATAAAAATAATTTTTGGTTGTAGCTACTAAATATATTTCTTTCCAAAAAAAAAAAAGGTTAAAATTGCACAAAAAGAAAATAAAATAAAGAAATAATACATTTTTTTCTCAACCGCGACGACATCATCAACATAATTTGTTTTTTTTTGTTTGTTTGTTTTTAATACAAATAAAAATATAAACGTTATATATTATAAATATGTACACTCTCACACGCGCAGACGGTGATCTCGGCTTGGTCCCTGTCGATTCGTCCAGCGGGTTCCACCTCTATCTTTCTCTCACTCATTTCACGTCTCTTATTTATTTATACTTTATTTAATATATATATTTATATATAATATATTCATGTATATACATGAGTTTAAAAAAGCGATACATCAACAACTGTACAAAAGAAATTAAAGGGAAAAAAAATCCGAATCGGTTCTCGTTTTCTGTTTTTTCTCTCCGCACACACACACACACACTTTTAACACCGCCTAATCGTAAAAACCCCCCTATACCTGCCCCCCTCTCAAAGTTCGTAGTACTAAATACAATAAGTGAAAGGGGAGAAGAGTTTTTTTAAATTTATTTAATTGCACTAAACTCATTCCCTCTATATTACTCAACAACACCCTCAAATCAGGAAAATAAATTCTTCTTACCGTCCGTCCGAAGGTGAAACTCATTGGTTCCGCTGAGGATCAACAGCGCTTAATGATTTTTACCTTTTAGAAGGACGGTGTGTTGATTTTTTTCAGTATGATCCTACCACACTTTTTTCCTTCAATTTTTACACCCTATTACACTGCTCCAAAAAATTGTAATGTAATTTTCACACCACATAACATAACACTGTTCCAAAAAATTAACTCACCTCCACTTGCAGTTTATCAAAAATGTTAGAAATGTGTACTATTTTTATTAATGATTTCGACAGCTAACGCCATCTAATGCTTCATAGTGGCATCGTCAGTGACACCAATGCACAAAGTGCATATACAGGTCACTGTTTCGTCCACGAGCGAGCAGAACTCTGTTCAAATATCAAAATTGAATTTGTGTTCAGTATTCCGGCACCAGATACCCACAGACGCGTTACGGACTTCAAGGTCCTCTTCAGTGTGGTCCCGACCCAGTGCTGAGGAATACTGAACATTTCTGACTATTTCAAGCCAATATGTGAAAACTATTAATGATTTCGATAGCTAACGCCATCTAATGCTTCATAGTGGCATAGTGGCACTATTTTTGTGTATTTCACATTAGCGTCTTTGAAATAACGACAAATGCTTTCATTTTTCATTATTTCAAAGACGCTAATGTGAAATACACAAAAATAGTACACATTTCTAACATTTTTGAGAAACTGCAAGTGGTGAGTTAATTTTTTGAAGCAGTGTTATAGGGTGTGAAAATTACATTACATTTCATTACACAAAGCTTAACATAAAAGTTACAATTTTTAAGAAACTTTAAGGTTAATTTTTTGGAGCAGTGTAGTTTAGAACAGCCCTGACTCTCTTCATTACATCGGTCTAAACGTAAACTTCGTCAATTGCTATTAATTTCCTATGTACTTACTGAATCTGACTTTTAAACCGACTGTATGTACTTTTATGTATCTTCTTTTCCTTCTTCTGTTTGTGACCACCTCCCCCCTGCCCTCTAGTAATAACTGTTTCCTTCAGTGAGTAGAGTAATAGACATCATCGAACTCATTGTCCCACATCCCCCTCACTTCTCAACAACTTCTCTCCCCCACCCACTTATTATCCTCGACTTCTAGTAAGATAATGAATCTGCTCTCATCTCTGTCCCACCATTTCTAGTCCCTTACTTTTCTTCTCTCTTTCTCTCATTCTTGCCCACTCGTTGTCCCTAACTTTGTTTATTTACTCTCCCCCCTTCTCGCCCCTTACTCTTACCCTCCTGCCCACTCCTTATCCCTTACTCTCACCCCCTCTACTATTTGCATCTTACTCTTACCAGCTCCACTATTTGCCTCTTGCTCTCACCCCCTCCACTATTTGCCTCTTACTCTCACCCCCTCTACTCCTTGTCTCTTACTATCATCCCCCACACTCCTTGTCGATTACTCTGATCTGATCTACTCCTCGCCCATTACTCTTATCTTCCATTGGAGGATAAATAGAGTAAGAGTTGAGAAGATGATTGGAAATTAAGTGAGGAGATAGGGGGGAGTAAAAGATTTAGGACAAGGAGTGGGGCCTGACTCCTAACCCTCCTACTCTTTGTTTCTTACTGTCACTCCCCCCCCCAACCTCCTTGCTAATTACTCTTATCTCTCATTGGGGATTAAATAAAGTGAGAGTTGAAAAGATGAGTGAAGAATAAAGTGAAGAGATAGAAGGCGAGTAAAACAGTACCCTCCCTCTATTTGCCTCTTACTCTCACCCCCTCCACTCCTTGCCCCTTACTCTGATCCCCCCCACGCCTTGTCGCTTACTCTGATCCAATCCACTCCTTGCCCAGTACTCTCATCTCCTATTGGAGGATAAATAGAGTAAGAGTTGAGAAGATGATTGGAAATTAAGTGAGGAGATAGGGAGGAATAAAAAATTTAGGACAAGAAGTGGGGCCTCACTATTAACCCCCCCCCCACTCTTCGTGTCTTACGGTCAGCCCCCCCCCTCATCTCCTTGCATATTACTCTTATCCCCCATTGAGAAATAAATAAAGTGAGAGTTGAAAAGATGAGTGAAACATAAAGTGGAGAGATAGAAAGCGAGTAAAACAGTACCCCCTCTATTTGCCTCTTACTCTAACCCCCTCCACTCCTTGCCCCTTACTCTCATCCCCCCCCCCCCACTCCTTGTCGCTTACTATGATCCAATTCACTCCTTGCCTATTACTCTCATCTCCCATTGGAGGATAAATAGAGTAAGAGTTGAAAAGATGATTAGAAATTAAGTGAGGAGATAGGGAGGAATAAAAAATTTAGGACAAGAAGTGGGGCCTCACTCCTAACCCCCCCCCCCACTCTTCGTGTCTTACTGTCAGCCCCCCCCTCATCTCCTTGCATATTACTCTTATCCCCCGTTGAGGAATAAATAAAGTGAGAGTTGAAAAGATGAGTGAAACAAAGTGGAGAGATAGAAAGCGAGTAAAACAGTACCCCCCTCTATTTGCCTCTTACTCTCACCCCCTCCACTCCTTGCCCCTTACTCTCATCCCCCCCCCCACTCCTTGTCGCTTACTATGATCCAATTCACTCCTTGCCTATTACTCTCATCTCCCATTGGAGGATAAATAGAGTAAGAGTTGAGAAGATGAGTGGATATTAAGTGAGGAGATAGGGGGAAGTAAAAGATTTAGGACAAGAAGTGGAGCCTGACTCCTAACCGCCCCACTCTTTGTGTCTTACTGTCACCCCCCCCCCCCCCCCTCTTTGCCTATTACTCTCATCTTCCATTGGGGAATAAATAAAGTGAGTGTTGAAAAGATGATTGAAGAATAAAGTGAAGAGATAGAAGGCGAGTAAAACAGTACCCTCCCTCTATTTGCCTGTTACTCTCAACCCCCTCCACTCCTTGCCTCTTACTCTCATCCCCCCCACTCCTTGTCGCTTACTCTGATCCAATCCACTCCTCGCTCATTACTCTTATCTCCCATTGGAGGATAAATAGAGTAAGAGTTGAGAAGATGATTGGAAATTAAGTGAGGAGATAGGGGGGAATAAAAAATTTAGGACAAGAAGTGGGGCCTCACTTATAACCCCCCCCCCCCCCCACTCTTCGTGTTCTACTGTCAGCTCCTCCTCATCTCCTGGCCTATTACTCTTATCCCCCATTGAGGAATAAATAAAGTGAGAGTTGAAAAGATGAGTGAAGAATAAAGTGAAGAGATAGAAGGCGAGTAAAACAGTACCCTCCCCCTATTTGCCTCTTACTCTCACCCCCTCCACTTTTTGCCCCTTACTCTCATCCCCCCCCCACTTCTTGTCGCTTACTCTGATCAAATTCACTCCTTGCCTATTACTCTCATCTCTCATTGGAGGATAAATCGAGTAAGAGTTGAGAAGATGAGTGGAAATTAAGTGAGGAGATAGGGGGGAGTAAAAGATTTAGTAAAATATTCGTGTCTTACTGGAACCCCCCCCTCCTTGCCTATTACTCTCATCTTCCATTGGGGAATAAATAAAGTGAGAGTTGAGTGAAAAATAAAGTGAAGAGATAGAAAGTGAGTAAAACAGTAAACAGGGCAATGAGTTGGGCCTTGCTCCTAACTCTTACTACCCCCCCCCCCTCCTCATCTCCCCACCTTATTACTAGCCAGAAAAAATATACTTTTTGTCTGTTTCCTGATTCTAAATAGACAAATATTACTAATTTTGGGTGGAGAAAAACGAGTATAGCGATGACATTTTTTTACTAGCTCTTGTTTTCAAGATACACACCAGCCTACTGAAGATTTAAGATTTAAAAATAAATTGAAAGGAGTAGTCGGTTTTATCCTATCCGTGTAGGGGCTTCCTTTTAGATTTCCTCTTGTACGTCAAAGCCGGAGCATTTCTTGTAACAGTCCACCAGTAATTGGCGAGCATTGACTAGTGGTCTGTTATGATCGATTAAACATTTGAAACTTGTAGGAAATAAAACACGATCGTTTGAGAATTTTCACAGTTTTTAATGTCAAACACTGCGACAATTGTTTCGCCACACAGTGGCTTCATCAGGCAGATGAGTAAATGAGTAAATAAATTTACTCATCTGCCTGATGAAGCCACTGTGTGGCGAAACAATTGTCGCAGTGTTCGACATTAAAAACTGTGAAAATTCTCAAACGATCGTGTTTTATTTCCTACATATTATGGAATTTCACCAAGTAACAGCCTCATCTATCCAATATTTGAAACTTGATTCTAAAGCTCAAACAAAAGGCCCAAAAGGTTCTGTATCTTGAAAATAAGAGCTAATCTGCAGTCCAGCAGTAGTTGGCGAGCATTGACTAGTGGTCAATGCGGTGATTAAACATTTGAAATTTGATTCTTAAGCTCAAACAAAAGGTCTAAAAATGGCAATCTAGGTTCTGTATGTTGAAAACAAGAGCTAATCTGAACTTAACATGGTGATTTTCGTGTTTAGCGAATAGAAATACTTCCGAAAGTTACTTTTGAGCCCGTAACATTTTTGGTGTTGGCCAGTGTAATCTACAGTGACTTAATTAAAGACAGTGGCGACAACTCCCTGTCGCCCGCCATGTCTGGTCCAAATTAATTAAGAAAATAGGTTATAATAGAAACATCTAATATTCAATCCTGATGTCAGTTAGCTATTGATAATGGGTACTTAGTACCCGAAATGTACATCTAGCAAGAAAAATAAAAGTGAAGAAAGGAATATAACTGTGTTTAATTAAGTGATTCAATCCTGACATCAGGTGTTTGTCATCTATCACTTGAAGCGTCATCCACGAGCGGGGGCTATTTCCCTAATTTTGAAATAGAAGCATATGATGATTAATACTTCAAAATAGGTTGGTTTAGGTTTAGGTTGATTCTATTTATAGTTGTGAATTTTTGAGATACGATTTTGGAATAAGTGAAATGAAATACAAACTTTAGACTCATGGCTACGCCGTTGTTTGTCCATCCTAATGGGTCTAAATTACTGACAACCACTCGAAAAGGATACATACCAAAGTTGTCGCCACTGTGTTTAAATAAGTCACTGTAGTGTAATTAATTTAAATCGAATCCTAATAATCGATTATTGATATCATTCGATTACGCCCATCACCAACTCTCACTCTATTTATCCCCCACTTTTTGTCCTTTACTCTCATCCCTAGTCCCTAACTCTCAACTCCAGCCACTTCTCGTTCCTCACTTTACCCCTCCTTCGCAGCCCTAACCCTCTCGTTTTTACTCCCCCTACTCTTCATTCTTTTGCCCCTTATCTCGTTTTTTACTCCCTCTACTCTTCATTCTTTTGCCCCCTCTCACATATATCAAAACCCCGTACTTATTGTCCCTTACTCTCATTCTGCCCCTCTCCTTATCACAAACTCTTAATTCCCTCCACTCCTTACTCTACCCTCTTTTCGCTACCCTAACTCTCTCGTCTGTACTTCCCCCACTTCTCATTGTGACCCCCCCTTCCCCTCCCACATACATCAAAACCCTTCTACAGAGAGTTTTATGTAACACCGAAGATTTTCATAAAGAGAATTTGTCTTTTAAATATACATATGCATACGTCGTACATTTTCCGATGCTCGGTTTATGTAAAGAATTTAATTTGAAGCTTTAAACGAGTGTTTTCCACTCCCAGGCTAAGCATGAAGTAAAATTTCGAGTTTAGAAAAGCCTGAAAATTTGGTTTGGTCGCGTAGCGCGAAGCGCGGAGCGGCCAAACCAAATTTTCAGGCTTTTCTAAACTCGAAATGTTACTTCATGCGCCACCGGCACAAAACACTGATTTAATGTAAAGTTTAGCAGTGTGTTTTAAACTTCGTAATATGTCAGTCTTTTGTACCGGTGGCGCATGAAGTAAAATTTCGAGTTTAGAAAAGCCTGAAAATTTGGTTTGGCCGCTCCGCGCTTCGCGCTACGCGTCCAAACCAAATTTTCAGGCTTTTCTAAACTCGAAATTTTACTTCATGCTTAGCCCGGGAGTGGAAAACACTCGTTTAAAGCTTCAAATTAAATTCTTTTAACAAACCGAGCATCGGAAAATGTAACAATCATCTAATTGGTATCATTCGATTACGCCCATCACCAACTCTCACTCTATTTATCCCCCACTTTTTGTCCTTTACTCTCATCCCTAGTACCTAACTCTCAACTCCAGCCACTCCTCGTTCTTCACTTTACCCCTCCTTCGCAGCCCTAACTCTCTCGTTTTTTACTCCCCCTACTCTTCATTCTTTTGCCCCCTTTCTCGTTTTTTACTCCCTCTGCTCTTCATTCTTTTGCCCCCTCTCACATATATCAAAACCCCCTACTTATTGTCCCTTACTCTCATTCTGCCCCTCTCCTTGTCACAAACTCTTAATTCCCTCCACTCCTTACTCTACCCCCTTTTTCCTACCCTAACTCTCTTGTCTGTACTTCCCCCACTCCTCATTGTCCCTCCCCCCCCCCACATACATCAAAACCCTTCTACAGAGAGTTTTATGTAACACCGAACAATTTTATAAAGAGAATTTTTCTTTTAAATATAGATATGCATACGTCGTACAATTTCCGATGCTCGGTTTGTTAAAAGAATTTAATTTGAAGCTTTAAGCGAGTGTTTTCCACTCCCAGGCTAAGCATGAAGTAAAATTTCGAGTTTAGAAAAGCCTGAAAATTTGGTTTGGTCGCGTAGCGCGAAGCGCGGAGCGGCCAAACCAAATTTTCAGGCTTTTCTAAACTCTAAATTTTACTTCATGCGCCACTGGCACAAAACACTGATTTAATGTAAAGTTTAGCAGTGTGTTTTAAACTTCGTAATATGTCAGTCTTTTGTACCGGTGGCGCATGAAGTAAAATTTCGAGTTTAGAAAAGCCTGAAAATTTGGTTTGGCCGCTCCGCGCTTCGCGCTACGCGTCCAAACCAAATTTTCAGGCTTTTCTAAACTCGAAATTTTACTTCATGCTTAATCTGGGAGTGGAATACACTCATTTTAAGTTTCAAATTAAACTCCTTTTTAAAAAACAACGATTATCTAAAGATTTACGGCATATACGCTGTAATTGGGACATGTATAAAGTAAGAAAACTCCCTGTATGTACAAGTTGAGGCATTAATTGCAATTGATTAGCTACAGTTTGTAATGGTCATATAGGCAACCCAATTTACACATAACCTAAAAACTAAAGGTGTCAAATCGTATTTTATGAAAATGTTCGGTGTTATATAAAACTCTCTGTATATCAAAACCCCCTACTTATTGTCCCTTACTCTCAATCTGCCCTCTCTCCTTGTCACAAACTCTTAATTCCCTCCACTCTACTCCCTTTTCGCTACCCTAACTCTCTTGTCTGTACTTTCCCCACTCCTCGTTGTTTCCCCCCCTTCCACATACAACAAAACCCCACTATGTGCACGAACATGCGCACTCAAATAATACAACTAATTACACAACTTTTAAAGAATTCACAGTCGTCAGCAACCCAACGCTCCTCTTTTTCCTCCTTCGTTCTTTACACAAACCAAAGAAAATCAAAGAAAAGAAAATAAACGGTTCAGCTGGCAAAAATACGCACGTAAAGGGTATATACATAAAAAAATAAAAACAACAAACTGCGCTTTTGTCTAACATGAATCCGACTTTTCATCCAACATCACTCCCACTTTCGCAACATCAGTCCGACTTTCACGTCCAACATCAGCCCGACTTTTCGTTCAAGATCAGTTCGACTTTAGCGACCAACATCAGTTTTACTTTTGCGTCTAACATCAGTCTGACTCTTGCTTCTAGCTGATGCTAGAAGCAAAAGTCAGACTCATGTTAGACGCGAAAGTAAAACTGATGTTGGACGTTAAAGTTGAACTGATCTTGATGCCCAACTTTTCATCCAACATCAGCTTTACTTTAGCGTCCAATATCAGTCCGACTTTCACAACATCGGTCCGACTTTGACGTCCAACATCAGCCCGACTTTTCGTCCAACATCAGTTCGACTTTAGCGCCCAACATCAGTTCGACTTTAGCGTCCCACTTTAGCGTCTGACTTTTGCTTCCAGCATTAGCCCGAGTACTCGATTTTTTAACTAATCATCAAACAACAATCAGAAAACTCAGATTGATGTTGAACAATAAGTAGGGCTGATACATCCTACTTGTCTTCGCGAACTTTTTTTTGTAAATTATTTTTTGAGCATCAATTTTTGGCACTCACAACCCAAAATCCAAAAGCACTCTCTTCCTTTGAAGTACTTGAATCTTTAAGAGTATTAACTTTGAAAATAATCGTAACGGTTCGAAACACGTGTCGGGCAATTGAAAATAAAAAAATGGAACAAAACAAGTGTTTTACTTTACCCAATTCTTTAAGAGTGTTTGGATTATACAGGGAATTCTTCTTATAAGTATACATAACCTAATGTATACCTTGTAATAAATGTTCAGGTATTTGTTTATAAAAATTGAACGCTTTTTATACAAAGCATTCATTTGAAGCCTAAAACGAGTACTTCCACTCCCAGGCTAAGCATGAAGTAAAATTTCGAGTTTAGAAAAGCCCCGTGAAAATTTGTCGAGGGTCGCGCAGCGACCCTCGACAAATTTTCTGGGCTTTTCTAAACTCGAAATTTTACTTCATGCGCCAGGCGTATAAAACACTGATCTCAAGTGAAATTTAAAATATACTCCTTTATGTTCGATCTCACGATAATACATTTACGAATATTGGTCTTAATTATTTATTACGTATACTTACAATAAAAAATCCCTTTACGTAGTATTACAATAGTTACGTGGGGGTACAAATAAATGTATGGTGCTCAACGTAATAAACACAAAATTCTCATTACTTAATATCTCGTATATACCGTGGTTACAAATAAATTTATGGCGCCCAACGTGTAAAAAATATAATTCATGAACTTGATTGTGTCTTTCTCAATATCTCCCCCTTTTTCTGTAATGTAATTGTTTCTTTAAATTAATGACTTGTTTGTTTTAGCCGCTAAAAGTACATGTTATTCGGGAGTACAAATAAATTTATGGCGCCCAACTTGAAAAAAAAAGAACAATTAACATATTAACCAAAACATTTTTAATACTCAACATCTTGTATGCAGGCGTGCATCCAGGGAGGTGGCTCGCGGGCTAGAACCCCCCCCAAGACTAACTAAATTGTAGTATTTCGACATATATACATAGATTTAAATGCGTGGGCCCTCCCATAAGATCGGGTGAGCCCCTTAAGACAAATTTCTGGGTGCCCGCCTCCTTGTATATACCCTTTCCTGCAGCATAATTCATGTACTTAGTTGTTTTTCTTAATGGGAGACATTTTCTGTAACATAATTGTTTTTGTTTTGTTTTAATTAATGAGTTGTTTGTCTTAGCCGCTACACGACATTATTTGAGATCACAAATAAATGTATGGCGCCCAATGTGAAAAAAAGAACAAATAACGTAATAATGACAAAATTCTCAATACTCAACCTCTCGTACATACCCTTTCCTGCAACACAGTTTATGTTTTTCTCAATATTTCATAAAATTATTGTTTGTTTTAATTAATGACTTTGTTTGCCTTAGCCGCTACGTGTACTTGAATTTTTTTCTTTGTTTTGCTTTTAGTTTAATTAGATGGATGATTATACACTGTATGTTTTACTCTCTCTCTCTCTCTCGGTCGGTTTTAAAATTAGACGTTTGGTGTTACAACTAGAGCGAACCGGGCGGGAAGCTTGTCGAACTGTTGGAGTGTGCCAGGCTGAGCATCGAGCCCGACAGGCTACGTTCGTCGTCGTTGTAGTTTTCCCTCGTCGCCTCCGCTATCGCCAACGCACTTAACAAACAAATTAAACAATATTAGTAGAAAGTTACAATGTTAACACGATCAACTATACAGTTATTATGCAACTGTCCCCCATGTCCCTATGTGTTTTATAAATTGCGGTTATGTATGCTTTACAAGTGCTGGTCAAAGTGTCAGGTTGAATTTAGCACCGAGTTATTTTTTGGAATGCGTTCAATGATTATTGGGCCTGTTCATCAAAATGTTCAACATTCAACATGTTTGGATTTGTTTGTGATGTCAGTTGGTATGTAATGAACGGTACTTCAGTTAGTCTATTTTGTATGATTGCAAAAATCCCACACACATTCACGATTAACAATACGGTCATCAGAGAATTCCCAACAGTTGGCAGTAAACGCCCAACTGTTGTCTTTGATGAACAGGCTCATTATGCAACTGTCCCACAAGTGCTGCTCATAAGTGTATGTCGACCGTTGAAAACTGATGAAAAAATAAAAATGGCTTGCCAAAAGGAGTAAGTTTGTTCACCTTGCTTTTGTTAAACTTGGTTTAAATTGCATTACAGCAAATGAGTTTAAGCTAAAATTGAACAACTTAGCCTTGATTCATAAGTGAGGTTATGTCTGATTCAAATGACAAGTGATGATCAAAGATGTCCATTGTTTGATATGAAAAATGAAGTGAACATTAGCAAAGATATATTTTATCTGATGATTTAATGTGTGTGTGTATTTAAATGAATACAACTCACAGCCTACTAGAACGAACTTTCAACCAATGTGGTACATGTCTATCTACGCGATGATAAAAAAGTAAAGTGTCGTGCAGTGACAATAATAGTGAAGTGAAAAGTGCGACGCCAAAAAAACACGGTCATAAACAGAATCGGAGTGGCTGCAGATTACGAACTTTTGTGCGGTTAAAAAATTCACAATCAATAGGGAAAACAACAATATCACAGCTGTCGATAATGTTTAGGGACTTGCATTATTTTAATCGTTATATTCTCTCACTAAATATAACTCGTGATAATAATCATACCACTTGTTATATTACAGCTAAATATATACCTAAAACCGAGCCGTGCCGATTCCTCATCGAACTCCCGCAGCTCCCTCTCCTGGGCCTCATGCAGGTTCTTGATCCGTTCCGACCGTTCCTCTAAGAACCTCGCTGTTTCAGAATTCATCTGCGGAAGAGAACCGTCAGTTCCTGTTAAGTTTTCTCAATGTTATTTAACCTCACTTTTTGCTCGAGAAGAGACCTCCTCAGCGACACTCTCTCCTCCAGCTCGTTCCTCTCCCTGTCGCGCTGCGTCTGCGCCTGAATCTTGTTTTTGCTTTGGTAGGCTATCAGGATCTCCAGCTCGTAGCGTAACCTCTCCTTTAACTGTTGACACTCCGTCTGCGCAACAAGCAAAAAAATATTGAGATGCAAACTCGGTTATTAACAAATGACAAAAAAACGGGTAAATTGATTTAAGGAAGTGTTTATTTACCTCTTGGCTTTCGTCCAGTTTGACGCACTGCTTTTGAAGCATCTCGACGATGCTCTGCTCGTACTGGTCGCCCAAGAGGGCGAGTTTACGTCGCCGTTCCTCCTTCAACTTCTTGATGACGTCCTTCTGCAGGTCTTTGGCGGTGGTGGCCAGGATCTGGGCCTTCAGCGCCTTGTACTGTCTCGTCTGCACCTTGCACGTCTCCCTGAACTGTTTCCGCACCATCATTTCTTTTTGCTAAAAGAACGAAGGAATCGAAAAAATAATAATTTTAAGTTCCGATGACACGAAATGTAAGTTGCATTTTAATTGTATCTCTCAGAGAGAAATGAGTAACCAACAGCCGTTTGTTTTTTGAAAAGAAGGTTTGAATTTTGTGAAGAGTATAAAAAGTGTGTAATGTGTGAGCGGGGGAGGGATATGTGGAGCTATTGGCAGAGGAGTGCGAGGGGGTGAAGGAGAAATGGGTGGGAGTAAAAGGTAATAGAAGAGTGACGGAATGAATGAGAGAGGATGGGGCCGGGGTAAGGATGCTGGAGAAGTTGAGGGAAGAAAGGGAAAGCAGGAGGAAGAGAGGGAAAGCAGGAGGAAGAGAGGGAAAGCAGGAGAAAGAAAGGGAAAGCAGGAGGAAGAGAGGGGGTAGAGATTAGTGTAGATGTAATGTATTATTATGCCAATAAAGGTGTTTTTTTTAACCTTGTTCATTTTGAAAAACGGATTAGGCGGAGATGAGATTCGTTAAATATCCAGGATTACAGTAGATTTAGACAGATTTAACGATAATGTGTGAGCGGGGGAGGGATATGTGGAGCTATTGGAGGAGGAGTGCGAGGGGGTGAAGGAGAAATGGGTGGGAGTAAAAGGTAATAGAAGAGTGACGGAATGAATGAGAGAGGATGGGGCCGGGGTAAGGATGCTGGAGAAGTTGAGGGAAGAGAGGGAAAGCAGTAGGAAGAGAGGGAAAGCAGGAGGAAGAGAGGGAAAGCAGGAGAAAGAAAGGGAAAGCAGGAGGAAGAGAGGGGGTAGAGATTAGTGTAGATGTAATGTATTATTATGCCAATAAAGGTGTTTTTTTTTTAACCTTGGGCATTGTTCATTTTGAAAAAAGGATTAGACGGAGACGAGATTCGTTAAATATCAAGGATTACAGTAGATTTAGACAGATTCAACAATTATTATTATTTACCTTTAATGACTTAGGCTGTTGTTTGATCTCTAGGGCGTGCTTCTTTCGAAGTTCCCGTTCCGCACGTTTCATGTACTCCTCCTGGTTGGCCAACTCCGTGTCGTGCTGACTCTTGACCTGGTCCTCCCTCAGAGCGTGCACGGCCTTTTGTTGCCGGTACTCCAGCTCCTGCGTCTTCTCGTGGTGCCTCAGCAGCATCCTGTGCGCCTGCTCGAGCTGCTGCTGTCTCTTCGTCAATTCCTGCAATGATAAACACAATAACAATTCCGCTCTTTAATTGATTTCAGTTTCAGCGGTGTTCACAGCTACAATTGATAATTGAGCGCTTATTTCGAAACTCACCTCACGCAGCAGCTCGAGTTGCAGGTTGTGATAGTTGAGTAGCTTTTTTCTGCGGAACTTGCGCACTTCGAGATCCAGGTACTCCTTTTGGCCGCGCAGCAGCCGCTGGCCCTCCTGCGCCTCTACCAATTTCAAGTTCTCCTTCTGTGACCTATACAAAACAAACATTAGAAACAACAAATTATACACACAAACTGTTTTTTTTTAGTATTCTTAAACTTAGGCTGTATTTACTGCGAACAGTTGCAGTCCTGCTTTAACAGTAGGGGATTTTAAACATAAAATTTTGAGATGTTGGTAATTGATTATCAATGTGACAAAAAAATCATAATTTGTTGAATAAATTGTCACGATGCAGAGAGTTTCAAAAAAGAGAACGCTACAACTTGCAACTTTACAACACATACAGGGATTTTTTCTTTTAAGTAACTTTGACATATTCCATACAAACATTTGTGAAATAAATTAAAACTAAGCAGTATTTTCTAAACTT
Organism: Philonthus cognatus; assembly: GCA_932526585.2. Lineage (NCBI taxonomy): Eukaryota > Metazoa > Arthropoda > Insecta > Coleoptera > Staphylinidae > Philonthus > Philonthus cognatus. The sequence continues at coordinate 141,853,625 of OW052242.1, forward strand.
CACTTTAAATCAGTCTTTTATACGGGTGGCGCATGAAGTAAAATTTCGAGTTTAGAAAAGCCTAATTTGGCTTGGTCGCTCCGCTGCGCTACGCGACCAAGCCAAATTTTCAGGCATTTCTAAACTCGAAATTTTACTTCATGCTTAATCTGGGATTGGAAACACTCGTTAAGACTTTTCAAATTGAAAGTTTTTAATAAGATCAGGAATGTCTAAAAATTTACACTGAAAAATTGATACACGTTGGGCGCCATAACTTTTTAAAAATTTGAACATATAAATGAGCAGATAATGAAGAAGCATTTACCTGATCCTCAGAGACACTGTATTAAATGGGCAGTAGATACAAATAATTTGAGGCGGTGATAAGGTACATTTGTAATTGTAATCTTTGTTAAATGAATTATCTATTTAATGAGTTAATTTAATTGTCATGTTACTGTCAGATTTCCCTTCACATAACCTAGAAATTAAAAGGTGATTCACATGTGATTAATCTGATTGGGGTTCATTTTTCCCCTAAAATTTTTCCCCCGGCAAATTTTCCCCTTATATTTTTCCCCCGAATTAATATTCCCCCAAATTAATATTCCCTTAATCTAATTTTCCCCCAAATGAATAATAACGCAACAATCAAATTAATTAAGTTATATTACAAAATTTATAAAGTTATATTACAACCAATATTTCGTAAATAATCTAAAAGTTTGTCTTCCTCCCTGTAATCATCATATTTCGCGACTATGTTTTTGATTCGACGTTCAATCCTTCTCTGGTCATGCGATTTGGCTCTTCTAATGGGCTGTCCTAGCGAGAGTTGTCGCATCATGGCCTCCGTGTCCGATTGTTCTATTTGAAGTTCCGTTAAAAAAAAATAAAAACTTGGACTCTTCCCTACGACCACGCGAAAGCGGTTGTGCCATCCTTCCGATATATTGTTCGTTCGAGCAACATTCTGTATAACAGAAGTGTAGCACTCCTTTTTTCGCTTGCAAACCCACTTGACAATGCCTTTTGCCTCTCCGTGTTTGTTTGTAGTAGAGAAAACCAACGATCCGCAACATGAAGCTGTTGTTTTGTGACTTAATTAATTCTACGGTTCCACAGTCCAGCATAGCGGCAGCCATATTCAAACTTGTAATTTCACAATCCCAACTGATATGTCACGTCCAATTTGACAATGAGATCTGACAGTACAACCACGAAGTCAGCAACCACCCGAAATTCAAATGTTTCGAAGTTCCAAATTCAGAAAATAATAGCCGGGGAAAAATTTGAGGGGAAAATTAATAGCGCGGGGAAAAATTTGCCGGGGGAAAAATTTTAGGGGAAAAATGACCCCCAACGGATTAATCTTATCCTAACCTAAAACACGCACTAAATTCTTGAAATTTCAAATTTGATTGGTCATATTAAAAAAAAACAGAGTGTATATTATGTGCGCCGCCTAGAATTTCATCGGAATAAGGAAAATAAATAATTCGAAGCTGGTTTTTCATGTTTTTTTATATTGTGTGAGACTTACTGTAACGTGGCGTCTCTCTGTCGTTTCGGCGTGGAATCGTCCTGGGACAACTCTCGCTTCCACCGTTCCTTGTTGGCCTTGTACTCGCGCTTGCAGTGGGCGTCGAAGGCTTTCCTGTCGAGCTCCTGCCGGCCGCTGATGTCTTTGTAAAGTTTCTTCTCCGCCAACGAGTTCTGCTTCAGCCTTTTTTCCAACTCTTGTTGGTGTTTCATCTGTGCGCAAAAGAAAAAAACCGACAGACCAATGACACTTACCGAGCATTAATTTCATGGTAAACAATTAGCCAATTAACCTAAAACGTTCTGAACTAAAACAACTAATTTGAGTTTAAATGATGTTTAAAACTAGCAACATTTACACATTTTGAATGTTAAATAAATTATGTAAAAAAGCTTGCTAATTTTGAATTTACGTTAATATTTTTTCTTACCTGCAATCGATCAAGATCCCGTGTGAAGGTGCTGAGCAGATTGACGTACTCCTTGTCCAGCTGGCTCTTGTGCGACTCCATCTCCATCTTGCACCTCTCCTCCAGCTTGATGAGGGCGCCCTGGTGCTCCCGCCGCATCCGCTTGTAGCCCGTCATTTGTTCGTGCATCTCCTCCTATTTAACAATGTTTGTTAATAACGATTAAGGGCCACCAAACCCATTCAACTGGGTCATCTCTGAACTGAACATCTCTGAACTCGAAAGTGTAAAAGTGAAATAACAACAGGAACTATCATCTTGAACTCGAGTTGAGAGATGAACCCAGTTTAACGTTTTTGCTGTTACTGAACATCTGAACTGAACATCTCTGAACTTAAAAGTGTAAAAGTGAAATTACAATGGGAACCATCATCTTGAACTCGAGTTGAGAGATGAACCCAGTTTAACGTTTTTGCTGCTAATGAACATCTGAACTGAACATCTCTGAACTCGAAAGTGTAAAAGTGAAATTACAATAGGAACCATCATCTTGAAGCCAGGACGGCCTCATGGTTAAAGCTGAGCAGATCAGATGTTCACACATTAACTGCTCTCTTCACTGGACACAGCCGTCTAAGGCATCACCTTAATAAACTAGGACTAAGCGACACCACTGAGTGCCGCCTATGCCTAGAGGATGATGAAACAGCAGAGCACGTCATATGTTCCTGTCCAGCTGGCGACCAGATCAGGACCACGGTGTTTGGCACACCGAAGCTAAACCTGAAGGACCTGGAAAAAACTTCACCTGACAAGATCCTTGACTTCATCAAGAAGATGGACTTGGAAGGTGAGCTGTAAGGTCAGATGTTCGACCTTAATTGTGAGCCACAATAGATCCTTGCGGTCGCAGTGGAGGGTAGCATAACTACCCACTCACTTTCAATAGAATAGAAATCATCTTGAAATCGAGTTGTTTAACATTTTGTCTGCTACTAGGCCTAAAACTGTCTTTGTAAGGATCACTCACTTGCATGTGCTCTTTGGCCTGCTTGGTGACGATGCTGGTCGTCCGGATCGTGGCGAAGTTATTAGCACCGTGATCCGCCACGACTGCTGCAGCCGCTGCGTGGTTGGCCGTCCTGAGTCGCCTGGTGGTGCCGTCGTCTCCGCCTTTAATCAATTCAAAACCTTCAATAAGTTCGCAAAGAAAACTCATAAACCACGGCAGAGAAAACAATGGAAGTGCACCGACCTGCCGGTAGGCTGTTCGTGCTGCTCGATTGGCTGCTCGCGGACACCCCGACGCTGTGAACGCTGTGCTCCGAGGTGACCGAATTGCTCTTCGAGCTGTCTCCACCCATGTGCTCATCGGGAATTTCGTCCACATCTCCTGAATCATTATACAAAATACTCAAAGTGCGTAATACAAACTTAAAGACCATAAAAAGTACAATCATTGGGCCCGTTCATCAAAATGTTCAACATTCAACATGTTGGGATTTGTTTGTGACAGAGCTGGGCAGGATTGGAATCATTCAGGATTCGAATCCTTTTAGAGGATTCAAAAGAGGCATTCGAATACTTTAGTTCAACTGGATTCGTGATCCGGATTCGTTACGTATTTTTAAGAGGATTCGTATTCGAATCCAAATGTGGGTGATTCGAATCCTTATAAAAGGATTTGAATATTTATAAAAGGATTCGAATATTTATAAAACGATTCGAATATTTATAAAAGGATTCGAATATTTATAAAAAGATTCGAATACTTACAAAAGGATTTGAATCGTCAAAAATAATTCGAATTATTTGTGAAGATTAACATGAAAAATGTCTTTTGTGTGTTTTTAAATGTCTCGTTAAATCAGTGTTTTATACGCGTGGCGCATGAAGTAAAATTTCGAGTTTAGAAAAGCCCGAAAATTTGTCTCGGGTCGCTTCGCGACCCTCGACAAATTTTCACGGGGCTTTTCTAAACTCGAAATTTTACTTCATGCTTAGCCTAGGTATGAAAAACACTAATTTAAAGCTTCAAATTGAACTTCAAGAAAAAACAAGGAATATCTAACGATTTACAGAAAATAGGCTGAATTTGGAATACGTATACTTAAAAGAAAAACTCCCTGTATCTGTTTGCTTCCAGGAGGATTCGAATATTTATAAAAGGATTCGAATACTTACAAAAGGATTTGAATCGTCAAAAATAATTCGAATTATTTGTGAAGATTAACATGAAAAATGTCTTTTGTGTGTTTTTAAATTTCTCGTTAAATCAATGTTTTATACGCGTGGCGCATGAAGTAAAATTTCGAGTTTAGAAAAGCCCAGAAAATTTGTCTCGGGTCGCTGCGCGACCCTCGACAAATTTTCACGGGGCTTTTCTAAACTCGAAATTTTACTTCATGCTTAGTCTGGGAGTGGACAACACTCGTTTAAAGCTTCGAATTGAACTTTAAAAAAAAAAAAGGAATATCTAAAGATTTACAGAAAATAGGCTGTTTTGCGGAAAACACTATTTCTACTAGCAGAAACAACTAGCACTATTACTAGCCAGAACTTCTAGCTCAGATGATTGTAGCCGAAAGAACCAGTACTACAAACTGTAACATTTACTTTTTTTCAGTTAAAAACGATTTGTCCACTAGCAGAAAGAACTGCCGCTATTAGCAGACAGAGCTAGTTCCGTAGACGGAGCCTGGACTACTACTAGTACCAGAAAAAACTAGTGGTAGTAGAACACAAAACTACTTTTAAGGGGGTATCCCACCTTGACGGTTTCAAAAAATCGATTTTTTTGTTTGTTAATAATGTTCCTTGGGATGTGTACTTTAATGTAGCATGCATCCCAAGTCCACCAGAAATATCTAACCCAGTTAACGAGACGATTTCCAAAAAAATGTTGCGGCGCGCTGACCGAGCGTCAGAGCGCGCGGTGGAAACTCGTCTCTTTTCCTCTTTACCGGCCATCTTTGGGCCGGTAAGTCCCTAATGGGGAAATAGTTTATTGCAGGTGGCGCTGGCATCGCCAAATATTAATTTTCGTAGTTTCCGGTTTCATTAACCTCAGTTTGTGGAGCATCATTCCACGCATTAGTCGCCACGTGTTTATCCGCACCCGAAATGCCTGACAAACGCGTGTACTCAGGACACAAAGGTTCGAGGGAAACCTCGTCGCGTGTGGGAGAACTCCGCAGGAAACGAAAGCCGCCGACTCCGCAGCGGATGGAGGGTGACAGCGAGCAAGTGTCAGCGTCGGCGAAGAAACTCCGCACGTCGGCGGACGACTACCACGTTAACATGGACCCGACTTTCGGGTACCGTCTGATCGAGTTCGTCAGCGTATTTACTGCACTAGCACAACTGGTGGTCTGTAAGAAGTGCGGTTCCGATATTCGCTTCCAGGAAAGCAGTATTAGAGGTTTGGGGTCGAAAATCGTCGTTGCTTGTGCTACGTGTGAGCCGCAGTACGTAAACTCGTGCCCGCTAATCGGCCATGCGTACGACGCCAATCGCCGTCTGGTATTGAGTATGCGGATTCTTGGAATTGGAGTGCATCGAGAAGTTCTGCGCTTTTATGTGTCTGCCCCATCCCGTCTTCCGATCGTTTTACGAAAAATTGGTCCGAACTCTTTCTATCGCCGCCTGTGCCGTCCGAGACCTGTCAATGAAGACTGCAGCTGCCAAGGAGAAGGAGTTGTCCGAGCAGGATGGGGATTCGAGGGGGCTGACCGTCTCCGGTAACGGTACGTGGAAGAAGAGAGGTTTTTCTTCCTTGTTAGGCGTGACGAGCCTCATCGACTGGCGCACGGGGAAGATAATCGACCTGCAGGTGAAGTCTAAAATTTGCAAGGCCTGTGACACCTGGAAAAGCAAGGAAGGAACTGCGGAGTACGAGGAGTGGAAGATCGACCATGACGACCACTGCGAGCGAAACCACGACGGATCATCGGGGAGAATGGAGGTCGATGCTGTCATCGAGATGTTTAAGCGTTCGGAGTCTCTCTACAACGTCAAGTACTGCCAGTACATCGAAGACGGTGACAGCAAGACCTTCAAGGGGATTCTGGAGTCTCACCCGTACGACGATTTGACCGTGGCGAAAAAAGAGTGTATTGACCACGTCCAGAAGCGCATGGGCCGTCATCTTCGCGCGCTTGTAAAGTCAACGAAAGGACTCGGAGGCAAGGGGAAATTGACGGGCAAGCTTATTGACGAGTTGACAATTTATTACGGTTTGGCGATTCGGCGAAATTCGTCATCCGTTGAGTCAATGAAGCGGGAAATATGGGCCACTCTGTACCACAAAGTGTCCACTGATGACAAGCCGCAGCACCAGAAATGTCCGGTAGGCGAGGATTCATGGTGCTCCTGGCAACAGGCAAACGCAACGGGTCAACTTACGGAATACCGACACAAACCAGCGATGAAGCAGGAGATTTTTTACGCTCGGCGTCCCGTCTACGAAGAGCTGAGCCGGGACGAGTTGCTGGGACGGTGCCTAGGCAGGTTCACGCAAAATTCGAACGAAAGCTTCAACGCGACGCTCTGGCAGATGGCTCCCAAAATTTTCCATTCTGGAAAATCTGTCGTGGACATCGCGAGCAGTATTGCTGCCTGCAATCACAACGACGGACTCCACAGCATAATGCAAATAATGCAGGTTATGCAGCTCGCAATCGGTCCGCAGTGCTACAACTTCTGCGTCAAGGCCGACGCCCAGCGAGTGCAGCGCGCAGAGGGACGTCTCACCGATGCCGCCAGAGAGGCCCGGAGAAACAGCGTGCGGGCGAGAAAACAGCTGGACTACCTGGATGCGAATGCAGAAGGGCAATTGTACGGCGCCGGGATTGCTGACTGAAGGTATTTTTTACTTGCATATATTTACAGTGAAAGGGTTTTTCGAAGGGTGGTTTCACGGTTTTACCCTTATATTGCTCAAAATTACCTTTATATTGATCAAAATTAGTACTTTTTTGGTCCGCCATGTTGCATTTTCCAAAATCTAATGATAAATTCACGTTCAACGACCTCGAAAACCCTTGTATCAACGTTTTGGCCGAAATCACTGAGTACATTTTTTTTAAGTCCGCCATATTGGATCCGCCATCTTATTTTTTTTTTAATTTGACCTCATATTCGTGTTCAGAACACCCGAAAGCTTATAATGACCAGTTTTCGGCGTGCAAGCTGAACACATCAAAAAGTTATCCGCAGTCAAACTTTTCCAAAACTTCAAACGCGTTTATCTCGAAACGACATTTTTAAAACTGGTGGGAAGTCTCACGCTTACAGTTTTTAACCGATTTCGATGAATCTTTGCGAAATTTATAGGGAATTAAATTATGCATTGAAATACTGGAGCCGATTTTCGATTTTCTCAAATTTGGATTTTTAAACCACGATTTTGTGGCAAATTTTATGGGTCAAAAATGACCAAATCGTTACAAATGGCCGCCATTTTCGTAAAAATCACTTTTTCAAAAATCGGCTCCAGTATTTCAATAGCAAATCATGTTTACTTTATGGTGATTATCTTGTTTATGTTCCAGGTTCACTTTCCGAGCGGTGAAACTTCCCACCGATGGGGAAAACCCGGCCAAAGGAGGGCTGCGCGACCTCGTACAGCGGCTCCTGTGATCAGGCGATCCGCTCGAAAAACAATATAATTTATGGCGACAAAATGCATAATAAAACGATTTCAAACTTTGTATGATCGCGAGTTGTTTTCATGCCTAAAAAAAATTCCGAAAATACCCTATTTTTCGAACAGTCAAGGTGGGATACCCCCTTAAGTTGAAACAACGACCAAGGCCACAGCCAGAAAAAAAATTCGGAGGGGGTTATAAAAATTTCGTGGGGGGGGGGGCTTAGAAAAAAATATTTTGTTTGCTCTTACAGTCCCGCTTTTACACACAAAAATTTATCATTTTGGAAATTTCAGGGAGGGTTTGAACCCCCACATCCCCCCCCCCCCCCCGGCTACGGTCTTGAGAACAACTGCTACTAGCTAAAAGAATTACTTCAGCAGAAAGAACTACCGCTATTAACGGAGCTTCTAGTTCAGATGTCTTGCCATCAGCAGACGGAACCTGTAGTACACGTTCCGTCCGTACTAGTAGTAGAAAGACCTACTCGTAGTAGAAGGAACAAAATAGTAGTTGTTCTTTCTCCTACTGAAAAGACGAACGCTACTAGCACAAAGAAATTGTACTACTAGCTGAAATAACTACTACTGATAGAAACGTTTAATTTTTAGCAGAACACGCTATTTCTACTAACAGAAACAACTACCGCTGTTGGCAGACAGGGCTTCTCGTTCAGATGGTTCTAGCTTCAAATCTTGCCACCGGCAGATGGAGCCTGTACTACTACTAGTAGCAGAAAGACCTGGCAGTCGTTTTTTAATACTTTTTCTACTAGTAGAAAGAATTACTGCTATTAACAGAGCGTCTTGTTCAGATGGTTATGGCTTATCGTGTCTTGCCACCAGCAGACGGAGCCTGTACTACTAGTTGCAGAAAGTCCTAGTAATAGTAGAAGGAACAAAATAGTAGTTGCTTCATCTACTACTAAAAGGACAATTGCTGCTAGCAGAAAGAACTTGTACTACTAGCTGAAAGATGGATAGTTTACTTAACATAAAACGCATTTCTACTAGAAGATTAAAAATACATGTTTTTTCTTCGTCGCCGCTATTGTTTAACAAACGTCAATTGTGTATAATATTAATTAACGAGTATTTTTTGAGAATTAATTGTTATCTTCATTATGGTTTATAATTATTCATATTTCTTCGGAGCAAACAGATACAGTCAGTTTTTCTTTTAAGTATACGTATTCCAAATTCAGCCTATTTTCTGTAAATCGTTAGATATTCCTTGTTTTTTCTTGAAGTTCAATTTGAAGCTTTAAATTAGTGTTTTTCATACCTAGGCTAAGCATGAAGTAAAATTTCGAGTTTAGAAAAGCCCCGTGAAAATTTGTCGAGGGTCGCGAAGCGACCCGAGACAAATTTTCGGGCTTTTCTAAACTCGAAATTTTACTTCATGCGCCACGCGTACAAAACGCTGATTTGAAGTGCAGTTCAGAAACACACAAATATATCTTCAATCAGAGTAACAGGGAATCAGATATTTAGTCTGTTATCAACGATGTTCAGTGTTAATAATAATTAATTAGGTTTTGAGTATTTTTGTTAAAACAACTGGTAACGATATTTATATATTAATGGTTGCAAAAAAATAATAAAATCAAATTTGTTCTTGAAGGATTTGTATTCGTGATTCGAAAAAACAGGATTCGAATCTTTGATTCGAATCATATTTATCCCTTACGAATCCTTTATTCGAGTATTTTCGAGTGATTCGAATCATATTTGGTGATTCGGATTCGTGATTCGAATCCTTTTTATGAGGATTCGTCCCAGCTCTGGTTTGTGATGTATGTTCGTATCTAATTAACGGTACTCCGGTCGGTCTATTCCGTACGATTGCAAAAATCCCAAACACGTTCATCAGAGAATTCCCTAACAGTTGGCAGTAAACTCCCAACTGTTGTCTCTGATGAACAGGCCCATTGTTTCAATAGAGGTAATCATAAAACAGTGGCAGAACCTTTAGCTGCAGTCATAAACAAAACAGATGTTTTCATTATTATTTTCATGCAGATTTTTCTCTAATATAAGAAAGTAAATTATTATTTATTGACGACTCACCGATTGTACTTTCCGTTTCGTCCACCATGAGTATCTTCTTCATCTTCCTGTAGTTGAGGTTGTCCAGGTCGCGCACGGCCGCCTTGGTGCGCTGTATGAG